>OX465596.1:418967500-421467500 GCA_950022295.1 Bromus sterilis | reverse complement strand
GTTTATTTTTGAAAAACCTACAAAATTAGTTGAGAACTTTAGCTAGTAGATGGATCATTAATCTTTGGAGGGATCGAATATGAGAGTACACTCACGTACCATGAGTCGAGGATGCGCAAGGATAACCAAACCCCCATACACTCCTCCTCGGGGTACTTGTCTCTTTGTGAACCTCCTAATTAGATTGAGAGTTAACGATAATAAGTGCATGAGTTCTTCGGACTAATGTGAGTATTCGAAAGTTGACACTTCCACCTAGGCATATTTTTCTAGCCTCTTCGGTACCGTGCATTGCCCTTTCTCACCTCGAGAGTTGGCGCATACTTCGCCGGTGCATCCAAATCCTTGGCACGATACGCTCTGCCATCATAAGCCTCATTATATCCTTCCTCAAAACAGCCACCATACCTACCTATCAAGGTATTTCCATAGCCTTTCCGAGATACATTGCCATGCAACATCCACCTTCTCATGACTTGATCTTCATGTCATACATGGTTTTGCTTGATTGATAAGACGCATGCTAGTTGGGCCTTGCCCTAATCATTGCTACATGACGTGCTAGAATCATTGCATATCCTGCTACACTGCCAGAGGCATACATTTGCATACTTCATGATAGTTTCATTTTCTTTATGTTGAGTACTTTTGTAAAGTGTGAAAGATCTTCTATACTTCTTGTAATATATAGAGTGTTGCCCCTAAAGTGAGGAAACGATCCCAAAGAGGACAAAATCAAGAGATCCCAAAGAGGACAAATGAGAGTTAAATAGAAAGAGCCATTGAGGCCACCAAAAGAATAAAAAAAGAGAAAAAAGAGAAAAAAAAGAGAGAAGGGGGCACACTACTATTCCTTTTGAGAGATCCACACTCGTACTCCATCTTATATCTTGTACTCCATAGAGATTATCATTCATGCATATAGCTACGTGGGGACCTTCACACTATAGAACTTGGCTTGTATATTCCAATGATGAGCCTCCTCAAATGAGCTCTAGGTCTTCTTGAGCAAGCAAGTTGGATGCACCCCCACTAGTTCCATTGGAGAGCTTACCTTAGCCCATATGTGCATCCATTGCATGGCAATCCCTACTCCTCACATCATATCTATCATTTGGCTTTCTCTCGCCTATGATTGTCCTCATTGATGTGAGCCTTTCACACCTTTTTTGTCTTCCTCCTCCATCATTTTTATCTCTTTACCATCCTAAGTGTCAACTTTCTTGCTTACGCTCATCCATTGCATGAGTGCTCAAAATATCAAAAGGGACTGGATCATTTTGACTTGTACCTGGCTAGTGGTCCGGGGATGAGTCAAGATAAGATTCCAAAGAAGACCGAGTGTGAAACTTTAGTAGATTAAGTTCTCAATAATAAAAACTATTTTTTACTCTCTCGTATATCCCTATCCCCTTTCTTGCACGCAAACACCATTTGGAGACAATCGAGTCACGGACAGCGAGAGCTCTTGCACCTTTATGTTCTTATGTTGCTTGTTTCAATGCTAATATAGACTCTTGCCTGTTATGACTTGAATTGAATTACATGCCTTGATTGCTTTACTTGAAAGTTCTTATATGGTTGGTAGCATGTCACCACATAAATTATGCTTGTTATCATTTACCTACTCAAGGACGAGCAGGAATTAAGCTTGGGGGTGTTGATACGTCCAAAACGTATCTATAATTTCTGCTTGCTCCATGCATCTTTTGTGTGATATTGCTATGATATTGATGCACTTCCATACACTTTTAATCATATTTGGACTAACCGATTAACTCAATACACCCCAGTGCCAGTTCCTATTTTCTACAATTTTTTGTATTTCAGGTTTTCCCATTACTTAAAGTGCCAGAAAACTCCCGGGAAAAATATAGGAAAAATTAGCGTACAGGAAGCTTCGAGAAGAGCCAAAGTGGGGCCAGAGGGGAGCCAGGGGTGGCCCAGGCGGCCACCTGGCGCGGCCACCCCCTAGGCCGCGCCAGGGGGGGCGCCTGGGGCCCATGGTCCACCTCTGGCTGCCCCCCTTCGCCTATATATCTCTCTCGTCCCGAAACCCTTGAGGACAGAACCCCTTTTTTCGCGATCTCTCCTCTGTTTCTCCGCCGCAGCGCTTCCAAGATCGGGAGCACCAGGAGCCCTCTTCCCGGCACCCTGCCGGAGGGAAAAACCACCTCCGGGAGCTTCTCCACCACCATGGATGCTTCCCGGATGAACCGTGAGTAGTCCACCTTGTACCATGTGTCCATGATCAGTAGCTATGTGATGTTCTCCTCCCCTCTTTGTTCTTCATGGTTTAGACCTCGTGAGCTTCCCTACATGATCGAGGCACATATGTAATCTTTCTGTTGTTGCTATGCCGAGTTTGCTGGGATCTGATGGATTATGAGACTATGTTCAGATTGTGTTTGAGTAATATATTTGATTCTCCTCTTTTATATTTATGTTCTTGAGTAATTCTTGCATGTTCTCCGTTGCTGTTTATTGCTTTGGCTAAGTAGTAGGTAGTGACTCCAAGAGGGAGCGTTATGCATGATTGTGGGTTCATGCCCCCTGATGACTAGCTTGAGTGACAGAAACATGAGTCTATGGGATGTGATGTTGCCACAAGGGAGAAAACAATGGTGCTTGTACTTGCGGGTGCAAGGATTGTTTACTTTACACAAAGTTCTTTAATGCAGTTGTATGTTGCTTTGAGTTTACACTTTGGGTGGGATTCGCAACTTAATACCAGCGCGATGTTCTGGATAGATATCTCAAGGTGGATGATTAGTAGGTAGATGCAGATGGATTTCGGTCTACTTGTCTTGGCGTACCGCCCAAGCTTTTGAGCATCTTCCTTTCTTTGTAGCATAGTTAGCATTGGTTCGCGCACATAATCCTATCAATTGCCCAGCTGTAATTTGTTTACCTTGCATGGCTATTTTATCGTCTTCTGGGAGAGAGACATCACTAGTGAACATCATGGGACCCCGGTCCATATTTCCACCACTGTTTACACCCGCTATTTATTTTCTTCTTTATTTCCTTTTCTGTTGCTATCGTTATCATTATTATCCCGTGCGTTTGACCCTTCGTAAACAACAAGGCCGGAGGGATTGACAACCTCTCTGTACTCGTTGGGAGCAAAGTTATCTGTTGTGTGTGCAGGTACACGTCAACCGCCTAATTGCTGGCGCCGTTGTCACCTTCCTGTCGTTGTTGGAGTCCTACTAGAGACAACCCTTGGTATCTTCACCGAGGGAAATTTGTTGTTGTCTACATCTCAACCTTCCGCTTTGGGTAACCAACGAGGGGAGAGAAGCCATCACCATGCCGGGAGGGCGCCTGGGGGCCTGGGGCCACCTCCTGGCTCCGTCCTCCGGCTGGAGGACTCTTCCGATGTAGAATTTTTTTGGTAATTTTTTGGGAATTTTCTTAGCAACTTCATTTTTGGACTTTTTCTGCATTGCAAAGACAAAACAGACAGAAACTGGCACTGGGCTCTATATTAGTGGGTTAGTCCAATAAATGATTCAAAAGCATGGCAAAAAGATGTAGCAATGACACAAAAAGGGCATGGAACGAGCAAAAATTATAGATACGTTTGAGACGTATCAACAATACCTCAAAACTATTGCAAGTTACTACCACAATTGAACAACAACCTCAATGACCTAATTTAAGTCAAGACACACAACTCAGTGGAACAAGCCAACTCTCTAAACAAGATAAACATGAAGACTTAAGAGAGTTCCAACAACAAACTAAAAAAAGCTCTTAAAAAGGTAAGCATGAAAACTAAGAGCTAAACATGACAGCAGCTACGAAAAGATAAAAACACACAACAAAAAGAAAGATAGGCATGAAAATCCTATGATGTGTCCTAGTTTAAAGTGGAGCGTGTTTCTCTCCCACACAAAGAAAGCTGGGTTATAACTTGTTATGAACAGCAAGCAACGCTAAAGAAAACTAAAAAGTAAAGAGCAAGACGCTCCAAGCATAGCACATAACACATGAGTGATAAAAATATAGTGGAACGAAAGACGATCGGATAATTGTTGATGGAGAAGGGGATGCATGGGGGCATTGATACGATGAGGATCTCTCACTCCTCGTTGGTTACCCCAAGTGGAAGGTGAGATGTAGCGTAGCAGCAAATTTCCCTCGGTAAAGATACCAAGGTTATCGAAACAGTAGGACTCCAAGAGATACAAGAAGGTGTCGTGGCGCTTGACGTGGACCTGCACACAACAACAAATAACTTTGCTCCCAACGAGTACAGAGGAGTTATCAATTCCTCCGGCCTTGCTGTTTACAAAGGATCAACGCAAGAGATAATAATAGTGGCAACTCAAAGTAAAGACTGAAAGTAAACAATAATGTGAAGATGGACCGGGGTCCCGTGATTTTCACTAGTGATGTCTCTCTCCCAAAAGACGATAAAAGTGCTAGCGAGGTAAACAAATCACAGTTGGGCAATTGACAGAGTTATGAAGGCATCGCAATGCTAACTATGCTGCAAAGAAAGGAAGGGCTCAAAAGCAATGGGCAGTACGCGAGGGTAAGTAGACCGAAATCCAACTGCATCTACTACGAATCACCCACCTTGAGATATCTATCCAGAACATCTCGCTGGTATTAAGTTGTGAATCCCACCCAAAGTGTAAACTCAAAGCAACAGACAACTGCATTAAAAGAACTTTGCATAAAGTAAACAATCCTTGCACCCGCGGATACAAGCACCATTGTTTTATCCCTGGTGGCAACAACACATCCCCTAGTCTCATGTTTCTGTCACTCAAGCTAGACATCAAGGGGCTGAACCCACAATCAAGCATAACGATCCCTCTTGGAGTTGCAACAAATCACTTGGCCAAAGTAAAATACGGCAACTGAGAACATGCAAGAATTTACTCAAGAACAAAATATAAAAGAGAAGAACCAAATATATTAATCATCACAATCTGAACATAGTCTCATAATCCATCAGATCCCAACAAACTCAGCATAGCAACAGCTGAAATTACAGAAGTGCCTCGATCATGTGAGGCAGCTCACGAGGTCTCGAATCTGGAAGCACAAAGAGGGGAGAGAAGTACATCACATAGCTACTGGTCACGGACCCATGGTCCAAGGGAAACTACTCACGGTACATATAGGAGGCGTCCATGGCCATTGATGGTCTCCCGGAGGGGGTTCCTCCTCCCAGCAGGGTGCCGGGGCAGCTTCTCCAGGCAGCCTCGATATAGAAACAGCGGCGGCGGCGATACAGAGGCGAGTTTGCAGAAAATAGATCGATATTAGGGGTTTCCACCCCGAGGGCTAAATATAGGCGGAGGGGGGTGTCGAGGGGAACCACTAGGCAGCCAGGAGGCGTCCTGGCGCGGCCTAGGGTGGGGCCGCGCCAGGGACCCTCCTGGTCTCCTGGCGGTGGCCCCCCTCCGCTGCCTTGGTGATTCCGGAAGCTTCCGGGTCGCTGATTTTTTATCTGATTTTTCTGGATTTTTTGGAGTACTTTTAATGGCCGGAAAACCTGAAATACAAAAACAGCAGAAAATAGCAACTGGCAACTGGCTGCACTGGGTTAATAGATTAGTCCAAATATGCTCAAAAGTGTATGAAAGTTCAATAAAAACATGGAAAAGCCACACAAAACATGCATGGAGCAAGCAGAAATTATAGATACGTTTGGGACGTATCAACATCCCCAAGATTAATTCCTGCTCGTCCTCGAGTAGGTAAATGATAACAAGCATAATTTCTGTGGTGACATGCCACACAACCATATAAGGACTTTTAAGTAAAGCATGCAATTCAATTCAAGTCTTAACAAGCAAGAGTCTATATTAGCATTAACACAAGCAACAAAAGAACAAAAGGTGCAAGAGCTCTTGTTGTCCGTGACTCGAATGTCTCCAGATGGTGTTTGCGTGCAAGCAGGGGACTGGGAAAAAGAGAGAGAAAAGGTTGTTGAGAACAACTATCTACTAAAGTTTCACAGTTAGTCTCCTTTGGATTCTTATCTTGACTCGTCCCCAGACCACTAGCCAGGTACAAGTCAAACTGATCCACTTCCTTTTGATATTTTGAGCACTCATGCAATGGATGAGCGTGAGCAAGAAAATTGACACCTAAAAGGCGAAACAGAAAGAAGGTGGAGGAGGAAGACAAAAAGGTGTGAAAGGCTCACATCAATGAGGACAATCATAGGCGAGAGAAGGCCATATGATAGATATGATGTGAGGAGTAGAGATTGCCATGCAACGGATGCACATGTGAGATAAAAGCGCTCCAAGGGAACTAGTGGGGGTGCATCTAATTTGCTTGCTCAAGAATACCTAGAGCTCGTTTCAGGAGGCTCATCATTGCAATATACAAGCCAAGTTCTATAGTGTGAAGGTCCCCACATAGCTATATGCATGATGATGATCTCTATGGAGTACAAGGGATAGAGGATGAAGTACTAGTGTGGATCTCTCAAAAGGAATAGTATTGTGCCCCCTTCACTCTTTTTATTTTTATTTTTCTCTTTTTTCTCTTTTTTGTATTTTTTTGGTGGCCTCGATGGCTCTTTCTATTTAACTCTCATTTGTCCTCTTTGGGATCTTTTGATTTTGTCCTCTTTGGGATCTTTTCCTCACTTTAGGGGCAACACTCTATATTTTACAAGAATATAGGAGATCTTTCACACTTTACAAAGGTACTCACATAAAGAATATATAACTATCATGATGCAAATGTATGCCTCTGCCAGGATAGCAGGATATGCAATGATACTAGCGCGTCATGTAGCAATGATTAGGGAAAGGCCCAACTAGCATGCGGCTCATCGATCAAGCAAGTAGCATGTATGACATGAAGATCAAGTCATGAGAAGGTGGATGTTGCATGGCAATGTATCTCGGAAAGGCTATGGAAATGCCTTGTAGGTAGGTATGGTGGCTGTTTTGAGGAAAGATATAAGGAGGCTTATGATGACAGAGCGTATCATGCCAAGGGTTTGGATGCACCGGCGAAGTATGCGCCAACTCTCGAGGTGAGAAAGGGCAATGCACGGTACCGAAGAGGCTAGAAAAAGTATATGTGGGTGGAAGTGTCAACTTTCGAATACTCACATTAGTCCGAAGAACTCATGCACTTATTATCGGTAACTCTCAATCTAATCAGGAGGTTCACAAAGGGACAACTACCCCGAGGAGGAGTGTATGGGGGTTTGGTTATCCTTGCGCATCCTCGACTCATGGTACGTGAGTGTACTCTAATATTCGAACCCTCCAAAGGTTAGTGATCCATCTAGTAGCTAGAGTTCTCAACAGGGGTTTTTGGTTTTCGAAAAACACACGGATTTCCCAAAAACCGACATCTATCACTAATAGGCTCGAGTTCTTGACACCAAAAGTTCAAACATTACTCTAGTCAATACCTCAAAACTATTGCAAGTTACTACTACAAAGAGAATAGCAACTTCAACTACCTACTTCTAGTCAAGACACAAAACTCAGTGCAACAGGCAAACTCTCTAACGAGATAAAACATGCAACCTATAGAAAGTTCAACCTAAAACAAAATAAAATCTCTAGAAAAACTAAAGCACTACAACTAAACAGAGCAGCATCTAAGAAAAGAAAAAGAACAACTCACAGCTAAAAGAATAAGCATGCAAATCCTATGAGGAGTTATAGTTCAAGCGGAGCGTGTATCTCTCCCACACAAAAGAGTAAGCTGGGGTCTAACTTGTTACTATAGCAAACAAAGTAAAGAGCGAGATGCTCCAAGTATAGCACATAACACATGAAGTGATAAAAATATAGTGCATTGAGAGACGAACTGATAATTGTTGATGAAGAAGGGGATGCACGGGGGCATCCCTAAGCTTAGATGCTTGAGTCTCCTTGAATATTTCTTGGGGGTGCACATGGGCATCCCCAAGATTGAGCGTTTGACACTCCAAGATCTTCTGTCATCATTTTCCATCGCGCACTTGAAAACTCCCTTCATACATAACTCATTGTAGACTGATTAGAGAGGTTAGTACCCAACTAAAATAAATTTTCCTCTACTGGAAATAAAGATAAACCTGAAGAGCTACTGTTTCTCAAGATTTCCGACAAGTTTTTGCAAAGAAAAAATAAGCTTAAGGTTTGCAAAACGAAGAAAAGGCAAAACATGACAGAATCTATGAAAAACAGACCAGCAGGTAAAAACGAATTTTTTAGGGGTACTTCTGCAACTCAAATCAAAAACTCAGAACATGCGAAAGTTTCCTAATTCTATAGAGCACGTTGTGTAAAGAATTCAGCTCAAAAAGATGAACTAGGATTTTTTTTCTGATTTTTCTAGTCACGAGGACAGAATCTGTTTTCTGGACAGCATGTCACAACTTTCACTTCCCATGTCGTATGAGGCTATAAAAGGAACAAAGCTTGAAAAATAAAGATACAATGATGTTGCTACAGTAGTAAAAATCGTCAAGACCACTAAAAACAAAAGAAAAGCAGAAAGAAAAACCTAAATTCGTTGCGTGCTGCTTCCCGAAAGCGCTTTTTTAGAGCCATTAGCTAGGCTTAAAGCAGAAGATCAAGTTGTATCCATTGAACCATCATCACGATCATCAAAAAGTTCTTCAATAGTACAACTAGTCTTAATAGGTTTCTCAAATAAAGGACGAATGAAAATGCTTCTTGGAATAAAATCAAAAGGAGGGAAATCAATTGGAGTTTCATTAAAGTTAAAGATAGGTGTCTCCTCCAAAGTTTTCACCGTTTCAACTCTCTTGGAAATGGGTGTGTTTGCTTTAGCTGGAGGAACCTTGGGGACGTAAACGAACTTAGGTTCCTTCTTTGCTGGAGTTTCATCCTTTTTGGTTTTGATCGAGGAAAAGTTAGTTCCTAGAGTTTCAATAACTTCCTCAATCTTTTCTATCCTAGAAGACTTCTCATCAAGGGATTTAATAGTCTCCAAAGTTTTGACAATTTTCTGCATGGAGTTATCTAGCCTATTCAAATTCCCTTGAATCTTACAATCCAACTCATTCACCCTATCGATACTTGGCATCTCTAGCTCTATTTTTTCAAGTTTTCTCATAATGTGAGCTAAAGTAATGTACTCCTTAATACTAACAACTGGGAGACTTCCAACAAGATTTTTAATAACATTAAGGGCTTCCCATACTGGGGCTTCTATGAAGTTCCCATTGATAGCAGTGTCTAAAAGAAACCTATTACAAGAAGTGATCCCAACATAAAAATTTCTAAGCAAGATAGTAGTGGATTTCTTCTTGGTGGCTCTTTTTTGAGAATCATTAATTCTATACCAAGCATCTTTCAAACTTTCACCACCTCTTTGAGTAAAGGTAAGTACTTCTGCCTCACCAAAGGCAAAAGGACCAGCCATAGTGGTAACTACTGAAAAGGTAACAGATATTTTTGGTATTTTTTATAAGGGACACAAAAGTAAAAACTGAAAGGTAAACTAACAAGAATAAAAAGCAAAGATAAAAGATAGTGTGCAACTCCCCTATCTTGTAGACTGGAGTCCCCGGCAACGGCGCCAGAAATTGGCTTGATACGGTGAGGATCTCTCACTCCTCGTTGGTTACCCCAAGTGGAAGGTGAGATGTAGCGTAGCAGCAAATTTCCCTCGGTAAAGATACCAAGGTTATCGAACCAGTAGGACTCCAAGAGATACAAGAAGGTGTCACGGCGCTTGACGTGGACCTGCACACAGCAACAAATAACTTTGCTCCCAACGAGTACAGAGGAGTTGTCAATTCCTCCGGCCTTGCTGTTTACAAAGGATCAATGCAAGAGATAATAATAGTGGCAACTAAAAGTAAAGACTGAAAGTAAACAGTAATGTGAAGATGGACCGGGGTCCCGTGATTTTCACTAGTGATGTCTCTCTCCCAAAAGACGATAAAAGTGCTAGCGAGGTACACAAATCACAAATGGGCAATTAACAGAATTATGAAGGCACCGCAATGCTAACTATGCTGCAAACGCTCCCTCTTGGAGTTGCAACAAATCACTTGGCCAAAGTAAAATACAGCAACGGATAACATGCAAGAATTTACTCAAGAACAAAATATAAAAGAGAAGAACCAAATATATTACTCATCACAATCTGAACATAGTCTCATAATCCATCAGATCCCAGCAAACTCAGCATAGCAACAACAGAAATTACAGAAGTGCCTCGATCATGTGAGGCAGCTCACGAGGTCTGTTACACTGAAAAGAGCGCCATCAGGTCTGTTGAAATGACGCCATGGTATGGTACGCCCAACCATGTTTTATCTTTTCTTAACATTTGGAATATGGGGCTTGTGTAAACTGTTTACAAACCTATTCCAAATCAGACAAGTGCTACTTTGTAGGTTATCCCAAATTATTGGGAATTCCTCCACCACTATACCGAGGCAAAAGGTTTTGCCACAAAGAACGGTATGCTTTTAAAGAGAATGGTTCTTGCAAAAAGGTGAGTGGGAGGACAGTGCAACTCGACGAGATAACAGTATCTTCGTCATCAGATCAAAGGAAAGGAACCTTGGAAGTGATTCCAGAGTTTCCTACTGCGACTGATACGGAAGATCCTACATGAGACGTATGGACTTCGGTCGAACTTGCAGCTGAACCACGTAGGCAAAACTCATGCAAACCTCTCAGGTGCGCAAACTAGATATTGTTGTTAGACAACAATATACCTATGATAATCAAGGAAGCGATGATGGGCCCTGACTCCGGAATTGGCTAAATGCCAATACAATCCGAGATAGTTTCCTTATAAATAAGTCAAGATTGTATCTTGATGGACCATTCGGAAGACTTTGAGTCTAACGAATATTAATGGAACTATAAACAGATACGGATAAAAATGTTTTATCCATAAAGCTCGACTTGTTGCTTATAACAAATTCAAGGAATTAACTACAGCGAGATTGTCTCTCCGTAGCAATGCTTAAAGTCGGTTCGGGTTAAACTAGCAATTAATACATATTTCATTCATGAGATATGAAACATGGATGCCAAAAGGATTTCCATAAGATGGAAATACTACCTCGGACTTGCATATGATACAGTCCAAGGTATTTTGTCAGTCCAGAGGATGCTAGTGAGTATGCAAACTTCAGAGTTCCTGCGATGGACAAAAGAGAGCATAATGGAGTTGGAATCTTCGATTTTGATGAAATAGTCAAAAGAGTTTGATTTCATCAATGGATAACGAAGATGCTTGTGGCTACAAGAAAGTAAGTGGGAGCATAATAATATTTCTAAAAACCTTGTGTGCCTGACACATTGTTGATCAGAAATAATATAAACTTCTTGACACGAATTAGGACTTCATTGAAAATAGTCTTTCGATGAAGTGCTTGGGCTAAGTAGCCTTGATATTAGGCATAATTATCTAAGAGATAGAATTGCCTAATAGGGCTAAGCCAAAATACATACTGACAAGATGCCAAAACAATTTAGCATTAAAAACGACAAGGAGTGATTCTTGCCAAAGTCACATGGAAAGAGTTTTTGCAAGACTCAGTGTCCCAAAACACTGATGAGCAAATTACATGATGGAGATTCCACACACCTTCGTGTTGGGATTAATCATGTATTCCATGGTATGTAAACAACCAGATATGTCCAATACTCCAAAGTTGTTGCGAGTATAGATACCAAAGTGATCAAAGAACTGATCGTGGGACAACAGTGAAAAATGTCATTGAGTACTAAAGTAGCACTGATGACATGTTTTCTCGCAAGAAGAGATTATGAAGTACTTGTTGTAAGTAATTACATCGATACGGTCTTCATCAATGCTCCATGCGATTTTCGATTTGAGTTAAAGTTTTTTTGTGTGTAATACACAATATGGTGGCACAGTAAGTTGGAATTGTTCATAACAGGTTACTGTGGCGAAATTCTATAAAAAATGGCTATGTATGTTGCTGCTTTAGAAGCAACAAAGAAAATGTTGAATCATATAGTTCATTCATGAACTTAGTATGGTTCCAATATGGCTTTGGTCAATGGAACACTATTGAAGATAGTTGCTCCATAGCTCAGTCTGAGGAATCAAGGTTCGACCAGTGATTCGCATATATACAAAGCCAAGTCCACACAAAGTATGAATTTTGTGAAAGCGTGAAAACGCGAGGATATGCAAAGATACACACGGAGTTGAAGTTGTCAGATCCGTTGGACATCAGGCTATACCACATGTGAAGCATATTTTACACCAGTATGCCGTAGGTGTAAAGTGCATTAGCATTGACTAGATTATTCACTCTAGTGCAAGTGGGAGTCTGTAGGAGATATGCCCTAGAGGCAATAATAAATGTTATTATTTATCCCCATGTTCCTAATTATGTTTATATTCCATGCTATAACTGCTATGGTTCTCGAGTCTGCAATAACCACGAGGCTCGGAGGAAGACTCATATGCACGTGTGGAATAATAAACGGATAAAATATATATATTCCTAGTCTCGCCTCTAAGACTAGCTCAAGTGTTGCATGATGGTTCTGTTTTCCTGATCATGGGCATGACTATGCCGGCAATTTTGAGGGCACAATGTTAGAAGAACATTTGTGTTGAATCGACCCAGATTGATGTTATGCTATGAGATACATTCGTCGCCAGTTAATGGATTATAACACAGAGAAAGTTGAGCGTTTGCATAATTCCTTAGACCATGAGAGTATCGAATTTCTTCGTACTTGCTTCGTGAACTTTGGGGTTTGTTAAACGTCATCTGTAAAAGGGTGGCTATTACGGCGGCTTACGGGTTCACGGAAAAGTATGACAAGGAACTAGGTAGCTCAAGATTGGGATTTGCTCCTCCGTCGATGGAGAGATATTCTTCGGGCCCTCTCGGTGTTACGGTATCCACCATCGTCTGGCCAGACACAGTGTGATTTGATCACAGGGATGCCGGAACGCGGGAACGAGAAAAGAGAACAATACCAGTAACGAGGTAACTGGCATAGTGGACAAGTGTTGATCCAAGGGGATGCCGATAAGTCTCACCTCGGGTATTTGTAACATATCGCGAAGCAACAGGAATAGCACACGGCAACTGGAGGTTCACTCGAATATTTATTCGTGTGGGTATAGGGGTCAATATGGGTGTCCACGGCTCCGATGTTGATCATTGATCGGAAAGTGTTCCGGGTCATGTCTATACTTCACCGAACCTATAGGGTCAAACGCTTAAGGGTCATCTATCTGCTGAATACTAGACAGGGAGTCTGAGAGAAAGTCACCGGAAAGGTTTCGGAGAAAACGGAAAAGTTCTGGAAAGAGAACACCGGAATAATTTCGGTAAAACCGAAAAGTTGTTTCGGAATATATCATTAAGTCAAAATGGTTTCGGCACACGCCTGGAAATTCTTGGAGGGTGCCAGAATTGTTCCGGGAACTTCTGGGATTTTTTCAGAGAGAAAAAACCGGAAATGTTCCGGAGCTGCCGGAACCGCTTTGGTTGCTTTTCGCAGATGAAAATCACTAATCCGGAATTGTTTCGGAACGCGTCCAAAATCCTTTTAGTGGGTACTGGAATTTTTCTAAGACCTACAGAAAAGTTTCGGATTTTACGGTCGCAGATAAATGTCTTCATGAATAGTGGATACACTATTCATGATGATGCAGGCGATGATGCAGCTTGCATGATGATGCAGGCGATGATGCAGCTTGCATGATGATGCAGGCGATGATGCAGCTTGCATGATGATGCAGGCGATGATGCAGCTTGCATGATGATGCAGGCGATGATGCAGCTTGCATGATGATGCAGGCGATGATGCAGCTTGCATGATGATGCAGGCAATGATGCAGTTTGGAGGGCATTTTGGGTTTTTCCCCATAGCCTCTCACCCTATAAATAGGGGTGGAGAGGGGTCTCTCAAATCTGATCCAAGTTCTCACTTGAACTCTCAACAAGTGCCATTGCATGATCTGGCTTTCTTCTCCCCCTCCCACGAAATAGTTTCGTAGAGCCGAAAGGCTGTCTGGGTTCCGGTAGGAACTAGTTCTGGACGGCGAAGCCCTGCCGGATAGATGACACCGTATGTGTGCAACCCCGTAGAGAGGTCGTAGTTTCGATCTTTTCTCCCGAAGGGCTGTCCGAGTTACCGTTCAAGTTTCGAGGGTCCTCCCGAAGGGCTGTCCGTGACATCGTCCGAGGGACTGTCCGACCGCCTCTCGGAGCGCTGTCCGAGGAGCAGACGAGGGAGAACATCCTCGCGGTTGGGAGGTTGTAAATCCTAGCTGCGGGGGTCTGCACCAACGATCTACATCGACTCTACTTCCGCTGCGCTACGAGTCGGTAACGATCAGATCAAAACCTTGTATGCAGTCTCCATAGTGGTCCTGGGCTGTTCGTAGTGCGGAAATTTTTTGTTTTCTGCCGCGTTCCCCTACATGGCCCCCCTCCGCTACCTTGGTGATTCCGGAAGCTTCCGGGTCGCTGATTTTTTATCTGATTTTTCCGGATTTTTTGGAGCACTTTTAATGGCCGGAAAACCTTAAATACAAAAACAGTAGAAAACAGCAATTGGCAGCTGGGTGCACGGAATTAATAGATTAGTCCAAATATGCTCAAAAGTGTATGAAAGTTCAAGAAAAACATGGCAAAGTCACACAAAACATGCATGGAGCAAGCAGAAATTATAGATACGTTTGGGACTAAAGCGTCTAAGCTTGGGGATGCCTGATACGTCCCAAACGTATCTATAATTTCTGCTTGCTCCATGCATGTTTTGTGTGACTTTGCCATGTTTTGATTGAACTTTCATACACTTTTGAGCATATTTGGACTAATCTATTAACCCAGTGCACCCAGCTGCCAGTTGTTGTTTTCTGCTGTTTTTGTATTTCAGGTTTTCCGGACATTAAAAGTGCTCCAAAAAATCCAGGAAAATCAGATAAAAATTCAGCGTCGCGGAAGCTTCCGGAAAAACCAAAGCAGCGAAGGGGGGCCACCACCAGGGAGCCAGGAGGGTCCCTGGCGCGGCCCCACCCTAGGCCGCGCCAGGAGACCTCCTGGCTGCCTGGTGGGTCCCCTCGACGCCCCCCTTCGCCTATATTTACCCCCCGTGACGGAAACCCCTAGGATGAACTCCTTTTTCGTGATCTCGCCTCTCTTCCGCCGCCGCCGCCGTTTCAAGACCGGGGCTGCGTGGAGAAGCAGCTCCGACACCCTGTCGGGAGAAGCTACCCCCTCCGGGAGACCATCCATAGCCATGGACGCCTCCCGTATGTACCGTGAGTAGTTCCCCTTGGACCATGGGTCCGTGACCAGTAGCTATGTGATCTATCTCTCCCTCTTTTGTGCTTCCACTTTCGAGTCCTCGTGAGCTGCCTCACATGATCGAGGCATCTATGTAATTTCTGCTGTTGCTATACCGAGTTTGTTGAGATCTGATGGATTATGAGACTATGTTCAGATTGTGATGAGTAATATATTTGGTTCTTCTCTTTTATGTTTTGTTCTTGAGTAAATTCTTGCATGTTCTCAGTTGCGGTATTTGCTTTGGCCAAGTATTTTATTTGCAACTCCAAGAGAGATCGTTATGCTTGATTGTGGGTTCAGCCCCTCGATGTCTAGCTTGAGTGACAGAAAGATGAGACTAGGGGATGTGCTGTTGCCACCAGGGATAAAACAACGGTGCTTGTACTTGCGGGTGCAAGGATTGTTTACTTTACGCAAAGTTCTTTTAATGCAGTTGTCTGTTGTTTTGAGTTTACACTTTGGGTGGGATTCGCAACTTAATACCAGCGAGATGTTCTGGATAGATATCTTAAGGTGGATGATTCGTAGTAGATGCAGATGGATTTCGGTCTACTTACCTTGGCGTACTGCCCATTGCTTTTGAGCCCTTCCTTTCTTTGCAGCATAGTTAGCATTGCGGTGCCTTCATAATCCTGTCAATTGCCCAACTGTGATTTGTTTACCTCGCTGGCACTTTTATCGTCTTTTGGGAGAGAGACATCACTAGTGAAAATCATGGGACCCCGGTCCATCATCACATTATTGTTCACACTACCAATTTACTTTCAGTATTTACTTTTCCGTTGCTATCACTATCATTATTATCTAGTGCGTTAATCCTTTGTAAACAGCAAGGCCGGAGGAATTGACAACTCCTCTGAACTCGTTGGGAGCAAAGTTATTTGTATCTGTGTGCAGGTCCAGGTGAAGTTAGCAACCTAGGTTGTGAACGGCGCCATTGTTCACTTTACCACCTACTTGTATCTCTTGAGTCCTATTGGAGACAATCTAAACCTTAGCATCTTCGCTAAGGGAAACTTGCCGTTGTGCTACATCAAACCTTCCACTTGGGGTAACCAACGAGGGGCGAGAATCCATCAGGCATCCCCAAGCTTGAGCATTTGACACTCCCGGATCTTCTTTCATCATCTTCCCTCACACACTTGAAAACTCCCTTCATACATAACTCATCATAAGCTGATTAGAGAGGTTAGTACCCATAATAAAAAAAATTCCTCTACTGTAAATAAGGATATTTTAAAGAGCTACTGTTTGTCAAGATTGAAAAAAAGTTTTTGCAAAGAAAAATCTAGCGCAAGACTTTCAAAACGAAGAAAAGGCAAAATGTGGCAGAATCTGTGAAAAACAAACCAGCAAGTAGTAAATAATTTGTTTGCGGTAATTATGCAACTGAAATAAAAAAACTCAGAACAGACGCTCGAAAGCTAATTGTATAGGGCACTCTATAAAAAAAATCAGATAAAAAAGATGATCTTGTGATTTTAGCCGAATTTTTTCGTCCAAGGACAGAATCTGTTTTCTGGACAGCATGTCACAATTTTGAACTTTCTTGCAATCAGCGGCTAAACTTGGCACAGAGCTTGAAAATAAATATACAATGATGTTTCTAAAGTAGTAACAATCATCAAGACCACTAAAAACAGAAGGAAAAACATCTTGGGTTGCCTCCCAACAAGCGCTTTCTTTTACGCCTTTGAGTTAGGCAGAAAGGAAAAAGATCAAGTTTTATCAAATGTAAGAGAGTAGCTAGCTCGTGTAACGGAATTAAAAGGTAACTTAATCTTCTTTCCAGGGAAGTGTTCCATACCCTTCTTGACAGGGAATTGTAATTTTATATTCCATTCTTTCATATCAATGACAACACCAACGGTGCGAAGAAAAGGACGTCCCAAAATAATTGGACATAAAGGTTCACACTTAATGTCCATAATAGTAAAATCAACGGGAATATAATTATCATTGACAATAATAAGAACATCGTCAATCTTCCCCAAAGGTTTCTTTACGGAAGAATCAACGAGACGAACACCAAAAGAACAAGGATAAAAAGGTTTCAATTCAAACATATCATACATTATTTTGGGCATAATGGAGGTACTAGCTCCAACATCACATAAAGCATAGCAAGAGAAGTTATTTAATTTAATTTTGATCATAGGATCCCAACCATCTTCTAGCTTACTAGGTATGGAGGCTTCTAATATAAGCTTATCCTCCCTAGCTTTAATGAGAGCATTGGTGATATGCTCCGTGAAGGCAAGATTTAGTGTGCTAGTGTGGGGGTCTCTAGACATTTTGTGTAGTAAACTAATAATTTCAGAAAGGGTACAACTATCAAAATCAAGGTCACTACTATCAAGTAAAGTGGTAGTGATATCATTTAGGTTACTTGTTTGAAAGCCTCTATGTTCATAGGAGTTTCTTCTTCTATGGTTGAGATAATAGCATCACCATTAATAGGTCCAATGGGACTAGGGGTGTGTTGGGTGCTAAAAGTTTAGATATCCTCAAAAACTTGGATAGATCAATGGTATGGTGTGTGGGAAGGCTCTTAATTCTATCTTCTTCTATGGGGATAACTTCAGGTTTAGCTGGCATTTGGTTTATCAAAGTAGCTTGGGTGTGAGACATGTTTGAAACATAAGTCTTAGTGGAGGTGAGTCTAGTTTGGAGATTGGAAATCCCACTGTTCAGGCTCTCAAGTTGCTGCTAATGTTTTGCAAAGTAGAGGAATGTTCACCTAATTGTCTGGAGAAGGATTTGTTTTGTTTAAACTGTGTGTGCATATAATTCTTAGTGGCCTTCTCTATCTCTACCAGTTTCACATAGCTAGTTAAATCTCTTTCCCTATAGGTTTGACCATAGGAGTTGTTATTGTTGTTCCCATAGTCGTTGGATGGGAACGGTCTAGGATTGCTACCAAAGTTACTCCTATAAGCATTGTTGTTGAAGTTGTTTCTCGAGATAAAGTTCACATCTACTTGTTCTTGAGCAACCAAGGAATTTAAAGGAACATCATGAGGATCAATATGGGCTTGCTTAGTAAGTAAAGACATGATCAAGTCAACTTTTTCATTTAGGGAGGAGATCTCCTCGACATAGTTTACCTTCCTACCTGTTGGAGCTCTTTCGGTGTGCCATCGGGAATAGTTGGTCATCATCTCATCTAGTAGTTTTGTGGAAGCACCAAGTGTTGTTGACATAAAGGTTCCTCCACAGCCGAATCTAACATGTTCTGCGAGGTAAAGTTCAAGCCTGCATAAAAAGTATGGATAACCATCCAAGTAGTCAAACCATGCGTAGGGCAATTCTTAACAAGAGATTTCATATGTTCCCAAGCTTGGGCAACGTGTTCATTATCCAATTGCTTAAAATTCATAAAATTACTCCTCAATTGGATAATCTTAGCAGGTGGGTAGTACTTCCCAATAAAAGCACCCTTGCACTTATCCCAAGAATCTATGCTATTCCTAGGCGAGGATTGAAACCAAATTTTAGCTCCTCCTCTCAAGGAGAAAGGAAAAATCTTAAGCTTAATAATATCACCTTATACTTCTTTATACTTTTGCATATCACAAAGCTCAACAAAATTATTTAAGTGTAAAGCAGCATCATCTCCAGCACCGGAGAATTGTTCTTTCATAACAAGATTCAGCAAAGCAGGTTTAATTTCATAAGAAGATGTTGAAGTGGCAGGTGTAGCAATTGGAGTGCAAATAAAGTCATTGTTGTTGTGACTAGCGAAGTCACACAACTTAGTGTTTTGAGTGGTACCCATAATAGTAGCAGCAAGCAGGACAAACATTTTTTTTGTGATTTTTGATAAAGGACACTAAGGTAAAAACTGAAAGGTAAACTAACGAGACTAAAAAGCAAAGATAAAAGATAGCATGCAACTCCCCTATCTTGAAGAGTGGAGTCCCCGGCAACAGCACCAGAAATTGTCTTGATGGCTTCTCGCCCCTGGTTCGTTACCCCAAGTGGAAGGTTGAGATGTAGCACATCAATAAATTTCCATTGACAAAGATACCAAGGTTTAGTTCGACCAGTAGGACTCTGACAATGATAAGTAGGTGGTTCGGCAAGTGAGGCGCCGTTTACGATAAACACTTGCTTCGCCTGGACCTGCACACACAACAAATAACTTTGCTACCAACGAGTACAGAGAGGTTGTCAATCTCTCCGGCCTTGCCATTTACAAAGGATCAACGCAACAGATAATGATAAGGATAACTGCGAATAGAAAGTACAAACAGGAAGTAAATTGAGGGTGTAAACAATGATGTAAATATGGACCGGGGTCCCATGAGGTTCACTAGTGCTGTCTCTCTCCCAAAAGACGATAAAAAGCTATGCAAGGTGAACAAATTACAGCTGGGCAATTGACAGGATTAAAAACGCACCGCAATGCTAACTATGCTACAAAAGAAAGGAAGAGGCTCAAAAGCATGGGCAGTACACCAAGACAAGTAGACCGAAATCCATCTGCATCTACTCACTAATCATCCACCTTGAGATATCTATCCAAAACATCTCGCTGGTATTAAGTTGCGAGCCCCACCCAAAGTGTAAACCCAAAGCAACAGACAACTGCATTAAAAGAACTTTGCGTAAAGTAAACAATCCTTGCAACCGCGGTTACAAGCACCATTGTTTACCCCCTTGTGGCAATATCACATCCCCTAGACTCATGTTTCTGTCTCTTAAGCTAGTCATCAGGGGTAAGAACCAACAATCATGCATAATGCTCCCTCTTTGAGTTACAATCTACCACTTGGCCAAAGCAATAAATAACAACATAGAACATGCAAGAATTACTCATAAATATAATAGGAGAAGAACCAAATATATTACTCATCACAATCTGAACATAATCTCATAATCCATCAGGTCCCAGCAAACTCAACATAGCAACAACATAAAGAATTACATATGTGCCTTGATCATGTAGGGCAACTCACAAGGTCTAATCAATGAAGAGCAAAGGTGGAGAGAATACATCACATAGCTACTGATCATGGACCCATGGTCCAAGGTGGACTACTCACGTCTTATCCGGGAAGCGTCCATGGTAGTGGAGAAGCTCCCGGAGGTCAATCCTCCCTCCGGAAAGGTGTCGGGAAGAGGTCTTCTGGTGCTCCCGATCTTGGAAGCGCGACGACGGCGAAATAGAGGGGAGATCGCGAAAAAGGGTTCTGTCCTCGGGGGTTTCGGGACGAGAGGTAAATATAGGCGAAGGGGGGCAGTCAGGGGGCCACCAGGGAGTCTAGGCGGTCTCCCGGGGCGGACCCACGCTAGGTCGCGCCCCCTGGCCGCCTGGGCACCTGGTGGGGCCCCCCTTCGGGCGTTTGGAAGCTTCCGGGTCGCTGGTTTTTTATATATTTTCCATATAATTTTTCTGGCACTTTAAGTAATGGGAAAAACCTGAAATACAAAAACAACAGAAAATAGAAACTGGCACTGGGGTGCACTGAGTTAATAGGTTAGTCCAAATATGATCAAAAGTGTATGAAAGTGCATCAAAAGCATAACAATATCACCCAAAACATGCATGGAGCAAGCAGAAATTATAGATACGTTTGGGACGTATCAACATCACACCGACAAAATCCTTGGGAGCATCAGTAACAGGGTAACCACTCGTAAAGATTTGGCAACCTTTTGTGAACATCACTCGTTTGTCTCTTGTATTAAGCTCTTAAGGTGCAAGATGATCTTGATGACCCGGAACTCAGTAATTTTACTCGCAATGAAGTTTGTGTTGGATATATGCTCTAGAGGCAAATAATATATGATTATTCCAATATATATAAGCAAGTTCATAACCAGTTTCATACCGTGCTAGAACTGTATCAGTGAAACAATGATACATGTGTGGTATAGAAACCCCCAGAGTTCCTAGTTAGCCTCTATTTCAATAACTAGTTCATGGTTAACATGATGGTCGTGGTTTCGCGATCATGGACAATTAAGTCTCTTGACTACGAGGTCACCTCACTGGATGAGTGACGTGATGAACATTACCAAAAGTAAGCATTACAACATGATCAAACTTATGAAGGTTCAGTGTTGTAATTACAGAACGTAGTAGACCGTTCCTTTGACCGTGAGTACATGCACAATTGCTACCTATTCGGATGCTTTGACTTACATCCCACCACCTGACTGAAATATGCGGGTAATAACGGTTGTATCTTGGGTATTCTGTGGAGATATGTTGAGGAGTATTGTTACAAGAGCGGGATTTGTCAATCCATGTGATGGATAGATACTCAGGGCCCACTCGGTGAGATTCCATCCATAAAGCTGCGCAGCGTGTAACTAGGTCACGGGGATGAATATCACGGGAACGAGTGAATAAGGATTTGTCATAACGAGGTTGAACTAGACATAGGATTTCATTGATCGAATCTCGGACTAATCCAGTATCGCTGACAAAGGGAATGCTATACGACGTAAGGTCCAATCGGTATTGATATCCGGAATGCACAGGGGTCATTATGGGCATCCAGGTCCCGCTGATGATCATTGACCGTAGCCTCATCTCGGTCATGACTAGAGTGTTCTCGGACCGTAGGGTAACACACTTAAGGGCTCGATGAAATCGGAGACCTTTTCGGAACTATCGGAGTTACCGGAGAATAAAGGAAGCAGCACCGGAAAAGTTCAGTGTTGACCCGAAGGAGTTTCGGAGTGAGCCGGAAGATGTTCCGGAGCACCGGGAGAAGGAATAATATGTTTTAGTTATTCACTAATTGGATTAAAAATTAAAAACAATTTATTTATAATTAAAAAGTGCTATGGGCCTTATTTATGAAAGAGGCCCATTAGGGGAAATAAAAGGGAAAAAAGAAAAAGGAAAGAGGGGGAGGCGCCATGGGCCCCCCCTCCCCCCTTGGCCGGCCACCTCCCCCTAGCAAGGGACTTTAGTCTCACCTTGCTAAGGGAGAGGGGTTGACTCCCTCCCCTCTGCCTATATATAGATGGGCAGGGTGCACATATTTAATACACGGAAATTCGTGACAAAATAAACATTACTCTGAATTGAGATCGGTTTTCTCCGGTCTTCTCCCCTTCCTCGTCTCTTCCATGGTGGGCTCCCTAGTGTGAGCTTGTAGTGGAATTGAGGCATCTCTGCTAGAATCGGAGGCCGTCGTGCTGCCGAAGCTCCGTCCGGAGGTCTGCTTCCGCCACCTTCGCTGGATCGGAGATCGGAGGTCGTCATCGAATCTCGTACGTGTGCGAGTACTACGAGGTGATACACGTGTGTCACTATACCCATCCGGGTGCTCAACACAGCTAGGGGGCTGTGAAACTTATTCGACTACACCAGCCATGTTTGCGGGAACGTTTCCCGTGCAACGGACTACACCCCGAGGTATGTTATTCCCCACTCCTTTCCGTTACGGTAATACGGGTAGCTAGATCTTGGGTTATGGGAAACGCTAGTTAGGAAAAATTTGTATTTTCCGTTGCGCACCCCAACAGTGTTATCAGAGCTAGGTCTATGCTTAGTATTACTGTACGGATAGAACACATCGGGGATGTGGGCGTTGATTGTATGATTGTTACCCTCCCACGTGTACTTGTTCACATCTTGTGGCATCGTTTGATGAAGCGGCCCCCGACCGACCTTACGCGTACTCTTACGCGAGACTGGTTCCACGCTTGACATGCGGCTTGTACCGTATAAAGTGGCTCTGGGGGGGTGTCTGTCTGTCTACTTTAGCGGTGGCATTTGCAACGGAGGGACCCGTGCGGGGTGTAATAGAGACAATCGTATGGTTGACGTTGTGGTTGACTCATAGGTTAAAACCTGTTTAACTATGAAAGCCCTAGCAGCCACGTAAAACTTGCAATATACAACTAGATCGTCTAAACTTTGTATTGCTAAGTGGGGGCTATCGTTTGTTTGATTGTGATGTAGTGATAGCTTTGCTATGTGTTACTAGTAAGTAGTAAACGTCATCATGATAAAGCAAACTCAAATGGAGACACTGTAGACTTAGTGTTGCCATAGTCCAACATCTTAAAACTTGCTAGTATAGGATACACGACGGTAGCATGTGATAAGATGATCCCTTAACAAAGCCAAACACAAGTATTCTACCAAAGTGTGCACCACCTGGAAGGATCTCCCATATGGCCGACATTCCGTACATATCGGGTGTCACACATTGTTGTGGTGATATATTCAACAATAGATATAGGGGTAGTAACGGAGCTATGAGGATCTGTACACAAAGATGGTGACACCGGGAGAGATTATACATGTTAGGCCTCTCCTTAGAGATAACAACCTTACTCCTGTCCCAAGTGTCTTGGGGTATTTTTCTTGGTATATGTTCTCACCTAAGTCCCCCTTCCTGGGGTGAAGGGATGGGCTTATATAGAGTACGCCCCGTCCCTTCACTGTCCAGTAGTGGGTTTTGATTACAGGGTTAATAGTAGCTATTATTACAATGAGAAACGTCTCCCCATTATTGTCATTCAAGTAGGGGTAACGCCTGTGGGTTTAATGACTTGTAACTCCAGCTTCTCTTCTTCCTGTCCGAATGCCATGCAGCTCGGTCTTTTCTGCTTCCGAGTAGCGCCCTTACTCGGATAGTAACACCTTGCTCCGAGTGATGTCCTACTCGGAAGTAACCTTGTCCGAGTAAGGTTTCTTCCGTAGTAGTGATGTCTTCCGAGTAAGCTAACCACTCGGAAGGGCTTGAGTTCATCCGAGAAGTTCCTTATTCGGAAGTAGGAGAGGGGAAGGAGTTTCGCGTTTTTTGTTTTATGAGTGTTTTCTAAGGGATGGTAAGCCTAAGGATACCCCTTGATATAAGGTGCATGAGGGTATACTTTAGGTATTACCACGACAGTAGCCCCCAAGTGCTTCTGGGTGCTCGCGTGAATTCATGAGGTATGCGGAGATCAAATTCGATGAGAGGACCGGAAGGACTTTATCGATGTTTGCACTATCCCCTCGACTATACGTAGGGTGAGTTGTTTTTTGGAAGGATTCGGCGACACTCAAGCGTCTCTCGGAAGAGGTGGACTGAGGCCTCGGAAGGCGTGTCTTGGGGTAAAAGGCCTTAAAACCCATATGTAACCGAACCCGTAAAGTCTGATATTTAAAGCATTATTCTGGCAAGCTTTAAACCGTGTCCCATAGGATATCAATTCTTTACCCCTCACACCAGATCGTGCGGATAACCTGGCAATCTACGTCAGAGAAGGGTTATCAGCGTATCAGTTATTAGGAACTTTTCTCCATAGTGCTTGCTGAACGAATTAGAAAACACGATGATCTCGTCCGAGTTATGGCTTACTCGGAGGAATTGTTTGTTTGAATTGTCTTCCGAGTTAGGGTTTCACTCGGAGAAACTGTCTAGGGCATTTTTACTTCCGAGTTGTACTAACTTGGGAAATTTTGCGTGCTCTTTTAAGGGAGCGAATCTTTTCCTTGTCAGGGGATCTTTTCTGTCAGAGCGGCCCCTCGATTCCCGCGACAGTCAGTTACTTTATCATTAACTGCGCGCCTTTTAAGGAGGCTGGATTTGGGGGACCGTAACGGACGCCCTCATTAATTGCCTCGGTATCCGTGGGACCCGTCCCCCTGTGCCTATAAGTATAGCTTCCCCTTCTTCTTTTCCTTTAAGCACAGCGTTTGCTCCTTCCTCTTCTCCGCCGGCGTCTCTCTAGATTGCGGATCCCTTCTCCCATTGGTGATCTTCGGGGTATTCTTTGTGCCTGCGAGCTTCCTCTCCATTCATCCTTTGGGCCTCATGTCTGCAGGGGAATGGTTACCCTCTGTCGTCACGGCGGATAATCTCCAGCGCTACCAAGACGAGGGGTTACTTCCTCGCCATGGCTGTCGTCTTCCAGGCCCAGGTGAGGTCGAACCTCACCCTAGGGATGACGAGCAGGTTCTACTCCTTTCCCATGTGGATAGGGGGTTTTCTCTTCCTCCTCATCCTTTCTTGCTTGATTTTCTTTCCTTCACGGGATCTCAATTGCATCACATCGTTCCTAATTCCATCACGCTTCTGTCTAGCTTTTTTTCTTTGTGTGAGGGTTTCCTTGGTATTGATCCTCATTGGAATCTATTCCGCACCATTTACACCATAAAGCCCCAGAAAATAAAGAATTCTGGGGAGGCAGAAATAAATCATCTTTGCGGGGGGTTGTTTTTGGCTAGAAGGCAGGGCGTTCAGTATTTTGCTTCTAGCTTGCCGGATTCTGTGAAGAATTGGCAAAATAGTTGGTTTTACTGTAAGGTAGAGACTGCTCCTGGTACTCGGACATTACCCCCTTACTCGGATGTCCGGTTGTACGATTCCCGGGGTTGGAATCCCCGTTTGCTTGCTTCCGAGAAACAGCGGGTTCTGCCATTGATGAGGGAAGTAGTGAGGATGAAGAAGGCGGGATTAGACGCCATGGATCTTATTGCTTTTTTTGTCACTCGGAGAATTCAGCCCCTGCAAGCCCGAGCTAGGAGGATGTGGGAGTACACGGGAGTTGATGATAGGACCCGCTATAACAACTCGGCGATGTGCCAGCAGGAATTTGAGCAACTCATGAAGATCATTACTAGCGTGACTCATGGCGCGCAGATGGCTGGCCGAGTCAGACCCCTTGATATTAGCCGTCCTCCAACTCTGGTGATTTGCCTTTATTTGACCGGTCAATTGAATGTTGCACTAGGTCCTGATTTTTAACTTGGTTATTCTGTTGTCTATTCTTCAGACGAACGTCGCTCCATCCCCGATTCCTTTGGCGCCGCGAAATCCTGAAGACAAGGACGAGGACAGCAACAATGACGCAGGACTTGGGATCGAAGATGGCGAAGAGACTGAATCTGACGTAGTGCTGCCCCGTACTACTGCCGAGCAGCGCTCCAAGAACAATCAGGATTGTGAGGCAGCTCGGGAAGGGTCCGTGCGGGGGACGAAGCGTCCCGTGTCTCCGAGTAAAGGGGAGAAAAGCAGCAAGGCTGCCGCACTTAGCCCAGGCCAGGGGAGGGTAGCTCCCATGAAGCAGCGGAAGATGCTTTCGACTCTTGGCGGGAGGAAAGTTAGTACTTCAACAGATGCTGCCAAAACCCCCAAGAAGGCTTCCGCGTCAGGATCCTCCCAGGCTGCCCCTGCTGTTGCACCCCCAAGACGAACTCTTAAGATGGCTCGGAAGTGAGATCCGACAACTTTTCTCTATTCCTTAGGAATTTATGCTGATTTAATATCCTTTATGTTACATCGTCCGTCCGAGTGGTTCCGAGTCACTTCCTGGTGTTGAGGTTCCTGATGCTGCGGCCTATGAAGATGTCATCAACTGTGTTGTAACTGATTTTTAGGTGTTGGATTCTATTCCTGAGCAAACCCCAATCGATGGTGAGTATATGTCTTCTTGGTTTTAACTTTCATTTTTGCTCGAGGCTTTTCTTACAGATTTTCCTTTGTTAGATATGGACGTTGATCGTGGCGCGGATCCGAGTCCAGCTGTGAATGAGACGGTTCTTTCTGCTCCCGACACTCAGACTGCTCCGGGCACGCAGACTGCTCCGGAAGGCTTGACCGATCCGGAGGTTACTATTCCTCCAGCGACGGTTCCTCCTGCTGCCTCGGGAGCGAAGCAAGCTGAGACGAGTTCCACCGTCTCTGTTGCTAATCCCGGAGCAGCTCGGGCCCCTCCTCCTTCATTCATGGTTGATACCTTGCTTGAGGATACCGTTCCGGATGGATTGAAGGGGTCTTTGGTGAAAGCTTCAGAAATCGAGCTGCGGTTACGTGAGATGACTTCTGATGCTGCCATGATAAAGGCCAAAATGCATGTAAGCAAATGCACGAGTTTTTCCACCCACTGGGTGGGTGAGTTTCCGAGTTGTAGCCCCCAAAGGCTCCAAGTAACTTTTTGGAGTTACTCGGAGTCTTGTGCTATAGGCATTATGAATTTGGAAATCTTCCAGTGGGGGCACTTCTTAGTGCACCCACTGGGTGTAGCCCCCAAGGCTCCGAGTAAATTTTTAGAGTTACTCGGAGTCTTATGCTGTAGGGATTATGAATTTGGAAATCTTCCAGTGGGGGCACTTCTTAGTGCACCCACTAGGTGTAGCCCCCAAGGCTCCGAGTAACTTCTTGGAGTTACTCGGAGTCTTATGCTGTAGGGACTATGAATTTGGAAATCTTCCAGTGGGGGCACTTCTTAGTGCACCCACTGGGTGTAGCCCCCAAGGCTCCGAGTAACTTCTTGTAGTTACTCGGAGTCTTATGCTGTAAGGGCTTGGTCTTAAATAACTTTTCTTGTGTCAGGAGGCTTGCGAGCTAGGCGCTGCATTTGTGAAACTACAGGGAGAACATGAAGCATTGAAGAAGAAACATGCTGAGGATAATGGTAAGGCTCCACTTCTTGGATTTGAGAAGAAAATCAAGATTCTACATCATATGATTATTTCTGATTGTTGAATTTACAGAAGCTGCAAAGAAAGCATTTGATGCGAAGGTAAAAGAAAATGAAGAATTTGTGAACAAGATGAAGAAGGAGATTGAACAAACCGAGAAGCGTGCAAAGCAAATGGCTAGCCACAAGAAGGCTCTTGAGGAAAAGGAGAGTGCTATCTCCAAGCTTCAGTCCGATCTGCAGAAACTTTCCGAGCTGCGTGCCAAGGATAAGGAGGAACATGAAGCTGCGCTGGCTGCAGCTCGGGAGGCCGTAAGAAGTACTGAGGAATATTGTACTGGGAGGTTTGCTGTGTTTTGCGAGATGCTGTCCAGTAAGACGCTGCTCTTTTCTATGAATCCGACTTGTTTCTGCCTTGTGAGTTTAATTCAATCTGTGCACCGTTGTTGTCTTTGCAGTTTATTCTACCGATCCTGAAGCGGAAAAGACGTGTATGGACCAGTTTGCCGAGTTGATGCAGAAGGATAATTATACGCCCAAGACAACGGAATTTGCCTTATCCAGAGGTCTGATGACCATGAGGTGTGCCAAAGCAAAGAAATATGCTGAAGAGACCCTGGGTGCTGCTTTAGGGTTGAAGGATTACATCCCGCCTGCTGAAGAAAGTCGAATGCATCTGGATACAGTTGTTCCCGTGCTTCAGGGTGCTCCGCAACAAATTGCTCGTTGGAAGAGGTCTTCAGCACGGCGTGGTGCAAATTATGCTCTGGCTCTGACCAAGGCTCATTTTTCAGAAAAGGTTCATAATATGGAACGAGTCGGAGAAGGAGATCCTGAGCATGGTCCGAGCTGTACAACTTTGTTATCCCGGTATGCTGAGACTGCAAGTCGGATTGCAAAGATCCCAGATCTTGATTTCTTTGTGGAATCTACTGGAGTTACCAGTGAGTCTGATGAGGCGAGTGATGCCTGATCTAGTTTAAGGGAGAAACATTTTAAATTTGCCTCGGGATGCCGAGTGATTTTGTAATAAACAGTTTGTGTTGTTGCTGTGTCCTGGGTGCACAGTCTGTCCTAAAACTGCTGCTTTTTATTAAAGATGTCTGACTCATCTGCGTGAATTTGTTTGCTTCAGCTAGTTATCTGCAAGGGTATAGACCTATGTTTCTGTCATCATCGTTTGTCGTCTTGGTGAGACATTTAGACTTTCGTGCAGCTTGAGAAAAGACTTGAATTTTTCGTAACCTTAAATAGCCCTCACGCTGCTAAAGAGTTCGGCGGGTCACTTGGTGAAAAAATTAACTTAAGTTCTCGTCCGAGCTGCGTGCAGCTCGGATGGAATACTTGATTTATCATAACGTTAAGTAGCCCCCAAGTTTCGAGGAAACTTGGTGAATCACTTAGTTGAAAATTTAGCTTAATCTCTCGTCCGAGCTGCGTACAGCTCGGATGAAGAACTTGATTTTATAACAACGTTAAGTAGCCCCCAAGTTTCGAGGAAACTTGGTGAATCACTTAGTTGAAAATTTAGCTTAAGCTCTCGTCCGAGCTGCGTACAGCTCGGATGAAGAACTTGATTTTATAACAACGTTAAGTAGCCCCCAAGTTTCGAGGAAACTTGGTGGATCGCTTAGTTGAAAATTTAGCTTAAGCTCTCGTCCGAGCTGCGTGCAGCTCGGATGAAGAACTTGATTTTATAACAACGTTAAGTAGCCCCCAAGTTTCGAGGAAACTTGGTGGATCACTTAGTTGAAAATTTAGCTTAAGCTCTCGTCCGAGCTGCGTGCAGCTCGGATGAAGAACTTGATTTTATAACAACGTTAAGTAGCCCCCAAGTTTCGAGGAAACTTGGTGGATCACTTAGTTGAAATTTTTTAGCTTAATCTCTCGTCCGAGCTGCGTGCAGCTCGGATGAAGAAACTTGATTTTATCTTTTCGGAATGAGACATGCTGAAAATGTAAATGGTGAAGGCGAAAATTCTTTATTGAAATAATCTTATAAGAATCTCATGCGTAAAAGCGCCGCAACATTTGGGCATTCCAGGCATGTGGCTCTTCTATATTATTCGTTACATCATATAACCGATAAGCCCCATTGCCTAAAACTCGGGTTACAATATAAGGACCCTCCCAGGGGGGGGTAGTTTGTGATCAGAGGTTTTTTTGACACGCAAAACCATGTCTTCTTCCTGAAAGGAGCGAGCTCGAATATGCCGCTCGTGATATCGCCGAAGATCTTGCTGATAAAATGCTGAGCGTGTTAGGGCCAAGTTTCTTTCTTCTTCTAGGAGATCAACACCGTCCTGCCGGGCTGTTTCTGCTTCTTCTTCAGTGTACTGGGTTATTCGGGGGGCGTTGTGCTTGAGGTCACTTGGGAGGACAGCCTCTGACCCATACACCAGAAAAAAAGGAGTTGCTCGAGTTGATCGGTTCGGAGTTGTTCTTAGTCCCCATAATACTGAGGGGAGCTCTTGGACCCATGCTCCGGCTGCTTCCTTCAACTCCCGCATGAGACGTCGTTTGATTCCTTTCAAGATTAACCCATTTGCTCGTTCCACCTGTCCATTGGATTGAGGGTGTGCTACTGAGGCGAAGTTTACTCTAGTGCCCATGTTCCAGCAAAACTGTTTGAATTCGGCTGAATTAAAATTCGTCCCGTTGTCAGTTATGATGTCATGAGGGACGCCAAAACGATGCACAATACCTCGAATGAAGTTGACTGCTGTGGCTGATTTCAAACTTTTTATTGGTTTTGCCTCTATCCATTTTGTAAACTTGTCCACGGCTACTAGGATGTGCGTGAACCCGGATGTGCCTGTTTTCAGGGGGCCTATCATGTCCAACCCCCATGTAGCAAAAGGCCAAGCTAAGGGTATTGTTTTCAATTCGGAAGCTGGCTTGTGCGGCTGGTTGGCATAGAACTGGCACCCCCTGCAGTGGTCAACAATGTTCTTGGCATCTCTTAAAGCACTCGGCCAGAAGAATCCAGCTCGGAAGGCTTTGGCCACAAGTGTTCGACTTGACGCGTGGTGACCGCATTCACCGGAGTGTATGTCTTGTAAGATGAGTCGGCCTTCTTCTTCCGAGATGCATCGTTGGGGAGCTTTGTGACACTATTTCTGTACAGCTCGTTGTTTATCACTGAGTAGGATTTTTCTTTTCGTACTACTTGTTTGGCTTGCACTTCATCCTCGGGCAACTCCTGCTTTTGTAAGTATCTCAAAATGGGCAAGGACCATTCGGGAGGAATCATTTCTATGTCAAAAACAATATCTACCACTGCAGGAATATCTTCTTTGTTTGGAATGTTCCCTTCTGGTAGCATGCTTGGATCAGCTTCCGAGTAAGGGTCTTCCTTTATGGTTGGTGCGTGTATGCATTCTATATAGATTCCTGAGGGGATTTGACCCCGAGTGGATCCTAACTTGGCTAGATCGTCTGCTGCTTGGTTTTGGGACCTTGGGATATGATGGAGCTCTAGCCCATCAAATTTTTTCTCCAGTTTCCTGACTGCTACGCAGTAGGTTGTCATTGCTGCGCTTCGTATGTCCCATTCTTTCATGACCTGGTTAATCACTAGATCGGAATCTCCAAAAATCATCAACCTTCTGATTCCGAGTGAAATGGACATCCGTAATCCATACAGAAGGGCCTTATACTCGGCTTCGTTGTTTGTTGTGGGGAAATGGATTTGGAGGACAAATCTCATTTCATCCTTTCTTGGGGATACCAATACTACTCCTCCTCCTGCCCCATTTAACATCTTTGATCCATCAAAAAACATAATCCAGTGCTCAGGGATTGGTTGTGGGATGCTTTGTGCTTCTGTCCATTCGGCCAAGAAATCTACCAGAGCCTGTGATTTAATGGCTTTTTTGGGCTGGTACTGGATATCATAAGGTAAGAGGTCTAGTCCCCATTTTGCAATTCTGCCTGTGGCATATCTATTGTTCATTATCTCGGCCAAAGGAGCTTCTGAGACTACTGTGACCGAGTGGTCCTCAAAGTAATGAGCCAGCTTTTGAGATGCCAAGTGAATTCCCATTGCCAACTTTTGGTAATGAGGATATCGTTGCTTGGATGGTGTGAGGACTTCGGAGATGAAATACACAGGTCTTTGAACCTTCTGTGTTTTTCCTTCCTCCTCTCTTTCCACCACTATAGTTATGCTAACGACTTGGCTTGTGGCGGCGATGTATAACAAGAGTGGCTCCTTATCCTTCGGTGCTGCGAGAACTGGCCGAGTTGACAGTTGTTTTTTCAATTCTTCGAAGGCCACTTGAGCTTCTTCAGTCCACTTGAAGTTTGGCGATTTTTTCATTAGCTGATAGAGGGGGAGTGCTTTCTCTCCAAGTCGGGAAATGAATCGACTGAGTGCTGCGAGACACCCTGTCAATTTTTGGACATCTCGGAGTTTCTGAGGAGGTTTCATATTTTGAATTGCTGCTATCTTTTCAGGATTAGCTTCGATCCCTCTCTCAGAAACCATGAATCCGAGTAGTTTTCCTGCTGGTACACCAAATACACACTTTTCAGGATTCAATTTGATGCTATAAGATCGCAGACTCTGAAAGGTTTCAACCAGGTCGGCCAACAAGCTATTTCCTTCAGCTGATTTGATTACAATGTCATCAACATATACTTCAACATTTTTGCCAATCTGCCAAATCAAACAATTCTACATCATGCGTTGATATGTAGCTCCTGCGTTTTTAAGTCCGAATGGCATGGTGATATAGCAAAAACATCCAAAAGGAGTTATAAATGCGGTTAGTATTTCATCTCGTTCATATAATCGGATTTGATGATAGCCCGAGTATGCATCGAGGAAACATAGTCTTTCGCATCCAGATGTGGAATCCACAATCTGATCAATGCGAGGAAGAGGAAAGTGATCCTTCGGGCAAACTTTGTTGAGATGACGGAAATCAACACAAGTTCTCCAAGTTTTATCTTTCTTTGGAACCATCACGGGATTTGCTAACCACTCGGAGTGAAACACTTCCCTGATGAATCCAGCTGCTAGCAATCTTGCTATCTCTTGTCCGATAGCTTTTCTTTTTTCCGATGAAAAACGCCTAAGGGACTCTTTTACTGGTCTTGCTTTTGGATCAACCCGTAATTTGTGCTCAGCCAACTCCCTTGGGACTCCAGGCATGTCAGATGGCTTCCACGCAAAAATGTCCCAATTCTCACTGAGGAAGTTGATGAGCTCGAGTTCCTATTTAGGGTCCAAATCGGTGGCGATGTTGGTGTATTTGCTGTCATCGGAAGGATGTATCCGCACTTTTTTGGTCTCCCCTGCTGACTCAAATGAAGATGACTTCTTCGGCTGTAACAGCTCGGATGCATCAACTGTTTTCTTCAACTCGGCAAACTCGACTTCTGCCATTTGTTGGTCGGCTATGAGTGATCCTTTCTTCAACAGTTCTTCTGCTTGTTTATAGTTTCCGGATATAGTGATCACACCTTTAGGACCGGGCATCTTTAACTTCAAATAGACATAACAAGGAATCGCCATGAATTTTGCATAAGCGGGACGTCCGAGTAGCGCATGATAAGCACTCGGAAAGTCGACTACTTCAAAGGTAATCCTTTCTTTCCGAAAATTATCAGGTGTACCGAAAACCACATTTAGAGAAATCATGCCTAGCGAAAACGCCTTCTTTCCTGGGATGATCCCATGAAATTCCAAGTAACTGTTACTGAGTTTGGACATCGGAATGTTCATATCCCTTAAGGTACTACCATACAAAAGATTTATGCCACTGCCTCCGTCCATCAAGACATTCCTTAACCTAAAATTGCCCTTTCCTGTTTCCACCAAGGGGTCCACTATCAAAGCATGTCTTCCAGGATGAGGGATATGAGGAGGGTGGTCCGACTGATCAAACGTAATCGGAGTATTCGCCCATTTCATATAACTCGGAACAGCGGGAGCCATTGCGTTAACCTCTCTGAACCTTAATTTTTCAATTCTTTTTGATTCTCGTCCTGAAAAAATTACCAATACTCCGTCTTCCCGAGGAAAACCTTCACTATCTAGATCTGGGCTTCTTTACTTTTTCTTTCCCTTGTCCTGCTGGGACCCTACCTTTGCATTTTGTGCGGCTCTCTTGATTAGTCGGCATTGCCTAGCCGTGTGCTTTGGGAAAACTATCTTTCCTTCCGCGTCTTGGGTGGTATGAAGAGGACAAGGCTGATTCAGGATGTCGTCATCATTTGAAGGCTTCTTTTGGCGAGGTTGCCACTCCTTTCTTGGCTGATTTTTGCTGTGGATGCCTACTGTATTTGCAGCTGCCACCAATTCGGCATCTGTAGGAGCCCCTTCTGCTTTTCGCTTACCGGTTCCACCTCCATTCTTTTGCTTAGGGTTGGATGCCGAGCTAGTATTTCGATACTGCTGGGTTTTTTGCCGAATTTCCTCTTCCCCATTAGCATACTTGTTTGCGATTTCCATCAATCTGCCCAGTGAAGTGACATTGGGAGATCTTGCCAGCTTCAAGCTTAACTCTTTGTACTTGACACCTTGCTTAAAGGCATGAATAGCCTGGAACTCGGAAACTCCTTCCACTGAATTATGGAGAGTGATCCATCTCTGAATGTATTCTCGAGTAGGCTCATTATGACCTTGGATGCACAACTGTAACTCGGTCAACCCTCCTGGTCTCCTTGTAGGTTCCTTCAAAATTCTTGACAAAAACCCTGACCAAGTCTTCCCATGTCCAAATGTTGTTTGGTGGGAGCTGGTTTAGCCATGTCCGAGCTGAGCCTTCCAGCATCAGAGGAAGGTGCATCATGGCTATCTCGTCTCAACCACCTCCTATCTGGACTGCTATTCTGTAGTCATCCAACCACGTTTGTGGCTTGGCATCACCCCGGTATTTTTCTACTCCTTGCGCTATCCTGAAGCGAGGAGGGATTGAGGTTGATCTGATCCTTTCGCTGAAACAGACAGGGCCCGTAGCCATCGGATAACTAGCTTGGTCTCGGCGATACATCCTCGCGCAATCTACTCGATTCTGAACCAGATAGCTTCGGGCGTCGTCATCAATGTCTCGATATCTTTCCTCTCGATGATCCATTCGGAGCTGCTCTTGGTCTCTCCTCCGAGCCGTGTAGTCATCACCCCTTCTCCGGGCTACGAACTCTTCGTCTCTTCTCCGAGCTGCGAACTCTTCGTCTCTTCCCCGAGATGTGAACTCATCACCTCTTCGGAACTCCGGATTACGAAACTGCTCATGGCGATATTCATCATGAGGATTTTCCCGGTTGTGAGGTGAATGATTTCTGTTTTTCCGAGGGGTATAAACGGATTGAGAGGTGCCTGTGAGGGGTGGCTGAGAGTGGACTCGCTGTAGTGATTGACTGACATCAGCGTTCTGCTCTACTGCCTTTTGCAGCAAGAATGCTAAATGTTCTATTCCTTCGGCTGCTGAACCGCTCGGCTGCAAAGAGTTTGCGATCCGAGTGGCTGCTATTAGATTCTCCATTGGGGTATCCAGAGCTCGGAAGGGTTGATTTTCACCAATCCCCCGTAGTTGCCGACTGGTTCTACTCTGCTTAAGACGGGCTACTTCACGGGCCTGGTGCTCCAATGTATTCTGTAACTCGGATAGTCGTTGTCGCTCAGCTAAATTGGTTAACCTGGACGCTTCCAAATGTTGCCCTTCCGGAGTTGATGTATCTATAGGGGTTTGCAACACTCTCTCTGCTATCTCGGCCGTCCCTTGTTCTTCCCGAGCAAGGGGTCGCCGACCCGAACCTCCGAGTTCTAGACGTCTGAAAGCGGATGTTCGCCGACGTTCTCCGAGTGGAATCTCATCATTGCCCCGAGCTGCTTCATTGGTCCTATCTCCCCCCTCTCTAGCCGGCGACGCCTGAGGTGGTGGAGTTCCGGCCATACAAACTTCAGCCATAGTGACGGGAGTACCATTGCTCCCTTCTTGTTCGCCTTCTGGTTCCGAATCTGACATCAGAAGGTCTTCGTCGTCTTCAGAGTTGAAGATGTGCATTAGAGACGCCGTCGGTCCCTCCTTCGCGATTAACTCACTGATGGACTGCTGCGCCGACTCCACTGAGTCAATGACTGCCACCTGCTGGATTGGGCGGGTCTTGTTTCGATAGTGTCGGAGGAAATACCCCCGGGTATACCAAAGTCACCGATTCGACGCAACGCCGACTGCGCGCCTTCGCCGATTGCGCTCCGGCTCGGCCCCCCGCCGACTGCTCCAGGCCGATTGCGCGCCAGCTCGGACGCCGCTCGATTGCCCCGTGCCGATTGCCCGCACTCGGCTGACTGTCCGCACACTCGTCCGACTGTCCGCGCACTCGGCCGACTGTCCGCGCACTCGGCTGTCCAAGAGGTCAACCGAGATGACAAGTCGACAAGACAACTGAGTGACATCTCTAGTCATGTCAGGAATAGTATAGTGGTTAGATGTCACATTACATCACATCAAGGGGTCACCTCACATGTACTCCCTTTCGTCCTCTTCCCCTTGTCCTCACCCATGGAGCATCCTTGCCACCGCTATATAAGGGGCAAGGCATGCCCACGGTGGGCGGGCGAGCGCACTCCATTCCATCCATTCACCCCACTAGTAGTTCTGCTCGGCCCGTAGCTGTCCAGCTCGGCCGCAGCACATACAGCTCAAGGAGCACCATGTACAGATATATGCCTATAGTCCAGACAGGCAGGAGTAGGGGTTTTATCTCTACGGAGAGCCCCGAACCTGGGTACTTCGCGGTGTCCGACTGTGCTTGTACCTAGACCCGTGCCGGAGCGCCGGTCATCTGCGCGTTGTTCCCCCACCTTTAGCCATCCTATGGCATCTGCCGTTCACATATCGACGACAGTTGGCGCCCACCGTGGGGCCGATTGCGGCGACCGGATCTCCGTTCCGACCGGGATATTTTCTTCATCAAGCTTCTTCAACGGCGCCAACTTTTGGATCTGGATCACGGTCCACAGAGCTGCGTGCCCGGAGGCTACGCGTGTTGTGGCTGCATCTTCCTGGAGTTCCGCATCTACGAGTCCAGCGTCAGCGCCGCGCTGCTGCGGCTCGCCGGCCTCCAGTTGTGCTCATCTCCCCATCCAAGTCCCGTCGCCCCCGAGCGTGCTGCTCCTCCGGCAACGGCTGAGCTCTTGGCTCGGCATGCGGCCTCCCCCGCGTTCGTCTGCCTCCTCGAGCTTCGTTGCGCTCGAGCCTGCGTAGGCCTCCTCCAGGCCTCCGCGCCTGAAGCCCCTGCTGGCTCCGCCTCCCTCAAGACCGCGCGGTGGCGACTGCGTCTCCTCTCGTGGTAGCTGGCTGCGCCTCCTCCTCCGCGCGGCAAGCCGCAGCCGCGCCTGCGCCGTTCGCCTCCGCCTCGCGCCCTTCGAGAAGCGCGTCGCGCCTCCTCCCCGCGAACTCCTCCGTTTGCGCAGAGTCCGGTTCCACCTATTTGCTCGTGGTCGGGTGCGCCCGTGCAAGCTCCTCCTCCCCGCAGTCTGCCGCCCACGCGCCCAAGCTGCGCCCCGCAGTCGGCTGCCCTCGCGTCGAATGCGCCTGCACACTGCCGGTTGTGCTCCCCGCCGGGCTGGTGTGCCACGTGTTCGGCTGCTCCAGCTTGCTGCATGCCCGGCTCACCAGTTTCCAGCTGCCCGGTAGCGAGCCCGAGCTCCCCGGCCGTTTGATTGAAGAAAACAAGAGAAGAGATAGAGAAAATTTAGAGAAGAGAAGAAGCCGTATACTAGCCAGATACCCATCGTACACAAGCCATGCATAGCCCAGATTTTTGCGATTCACCACCGCGTACAACCATCCAGCCGGTTCCCTGCTCGGTTGCGCGCCGTGCAGCTCGTTCGCGCCAGCTCGGCAACAGCCGCCGGCTGCTCCTCCGACTGCGCGCCGCCTCCCTAGGCCGACTGCGCGACCCTTGGCTCGGTCGCACACGCCGGTTCCGCTGCCGCCTGCCGATTGCGGCCTCCCGTAGGCGCATCCCCGTGGTACGGCTGGCCGGCTGTGAAGCTTTGCCAAGGCCGATTGCCTGGTCTCCGGTTGCGGCCAGGCCGTCCGACTGAAGATACTGAAGCAGAGAAAGATAGAGGCTGAAGGTTCAGAGAAAAAAATGTGGGGCGATGAAAAAAGAAGAGAGCAGTAGAGGTTGGCTATGCCGATTGGAGTGGTTAGACTACGTGCTGAGCCGGTTGTGCCAGCTCGGCCAGCCGATTGCACCAGCTCAAAAAAAAAGAGAAGAGGTCGGCTGTTGTTTGTCGGATAAGAGCAGTCGGTGGGCCCAGGCCGATTAGAGGATGACAGCTGGGCCCAGTCGGCATTGAAGTTACCATAGTACCCTGGAGTCACACTATAAGAGCCAGGGTACCCCTCCTGCGCGAGGGATCGATGACCTTAGAGCCTCATTTACTCATTCTCGTTCCAGTTCCTTCACAGCTCATAGTAACTCCTCAGGGAAGCAGGAGAGGACCTTGCCCACGGCGGCGGTGTACTCCATCCCCTGAGAAGGTAGGAGAGCAGTTATTGTAGCCATCACACTGATATATAAGAGATAAGCAGGAGTAGGGGTGTTATCTCTTCGGAGAGCCCCGAACCTGGGTACATCGTGGTGTCTTCACGGTGCTTGTGCCCAACCTGATTCCGGCACCATCGACATTCTCTCCCTCGAGTCTTCCCCCTCACATTAGCCATCCCATGGCATCTGTTGTTAAATATCGACGACAGATAGGGAACACGCGGGAGGCCCGACCTCTTCTTCTTGCGATGAACATGCAATATGGCTTGGGCTTGAGGAAGACCTGGTAACTGGAGGCGAAGGGTTCCCGATTCATCGGCTCGAAAGTGCACACTGCCTCTTAAAGGCAGCAACTGTGCTTGGAGCGGCGCATCCGCCAGCCAAGCAGAATCGTCAGCCACAAAGGCTAACGATCCAAAAGAGAACTTCTCGCCGCGGATGAGTTGAGGACCGCAGGATGACGAGGAAGACGAAAAGAATCCCATCTTTGCGGTTGCTGATCAGCTCAGCCCCACGGTGGGCGCCAATTGTTGTGGTGATATATTCAACAATAGATATAGGGGTAGTAACGGAGCTATGAGGATCTGTACACAAAGATGGTGACACCGGGAGAGATTATACAGGTTAGGCCTCTCCTTAGAGATAACAACCTTACTCCTGTCCCAAGTGTCTTGGGGTATTTTTCTTGGTATATGTTCTCACCTAAGTCCCCCTTCCTGGGGTGAAGGGATGGGCTTATATAGAGTACGCCCCGTCCCTTCACTGTCCAGTAGTGGGTTTTGATTACAGGGTTAATAGTAGCTATTATTACAATGAGAAACGTCTCCCCATTATTGTCATTCAAGTAGGGGTAACGCCTGTGGGTTTAATGACTTGTAACTCCAGCTTCTCTTCTTCCTGTCCGAATGCCATGCAGCTCGGTCTTTTCTGCTTCCGAGTAGCGCCCTTACTCGGATAGTAACACCTTGCTCCGAGTGATGTCCTACTCGGAAGTAACCTTGTCCGAGTAAGGTTTCTTCCGTAGTAGTGATGTCTTCCGAGTAAGCTAACCACTCGGAAGGGCTTGAGTTCATCCGAGCAGTTCCTTATTCGGAAGTAGGAGAGGGGAAGGAGTTTCGAGTTTTTTGTTTTATGAGTGTTTTCTAAGGGATGGTAAGCCTAAGGATACCCCTTGATATAAGGTGCATGAGGGTATACTTTAGGTATTACCACTCGCTTCCCCCGAGTTATGGTGATTATGTTCATAGCTATGTCGGGAGTGGAGTTAATATGACTCTCCAAAACTTCATGACTGATCTCTTGTCCGCAGGCATTGCACCTATTGAGGATGCAGACTTCGTGGATGGAGAAGGTATATATTTGATATACTTTATAAATGTTTGTTCCCCTTTACACAACATTTGTAGTAAATGAGTACATGATACTTATTCTGTTTTATGAAAACAAGACCTGCCGTTGCATGGACGGGAAGAGGTGAAATCAAGGATTGATGGATATCAAGTCAGTTGATGGCCAACATGGATTCCGCCGAGACAGCTATCATAGGAGATACTTAGAGTATTAGATAAATCTTATGTAATCATTATAGTATGAACACTTAGTTGTGTGTCTTGCATCTCGCGAGACAAAGTTATTCATGTAATGAGACAAGTCAGTTGTTCCATCTTTATGAATAAAAGTGTGCTTATACTTTGATTACGTCTTGATTTATGTTATGATAGAAAGCATTTATAATACTACTATTATTGTCAAGTAATATTCAATGTTTAATGTAAAGTTATCTTGATTATAACAAGTCAAAGATTTGATAGCATAAGGTGATTTCATAACTGATGAATTCATTAAATGTATGATCTATTAACTTGTGTATTCATTATCGAATGAAAGTCATAACTTGATTGCATGAGATGAATTAGATACACGATCTATGGACCTCTGCAATAAATATGACCAAGACAAGGTTCTAGCAAGTAGAACGTGTGCCAATCATTCTACATAAATGATGTACTAAATGGGCACATGAGTTATCATTAAATACTTCATATGATTAATTGAAAGTTGTATTCAATTGAGATCATAAAACTGAGATTCAGAAATCATAGTGTGAAGTAAGAATATAAGGATACAAATCACTAAGCTATGATCTGAGTGATAAGTATTAAAGTTGACATAATGGGAGACTTGTGGAAATTGTACCACAAATTACGATGGACTATGAAAGTGCTAGACTACTTAAACCATTCGTAGTCATACTAAACTGTAGTATGGTCTAAACATTCTTTCCCCTTGCACTAAAATCATTAACGAACAAGGTTGTTTAATTCATTAAGTTAAAAACACCCACTTCATGAATAGGAAACCATCATGAATCTAATGAGACAAGATAGCTCCATAATTGATGGTGTTATAAGGTTTCTTAAAGAAAGAATTTCTTTGTGATAAAGCTACAAGCAATTGAAATTACATATTCTCCCCGAATAGCAAAATTTGTGTTGCTTGATTGGTAGTGCGAGAAGAAGTCTCTCGACACGGATCCAATGGGAGATAATGGAAACTTTGACCAAGGTATTGGACCTTGCCTTCAAAATATCAGAGTATTGCAACGGAAGCATGTTTCGCTGTAACAACACTGTACAAGGAAGGATATGCCATAGATGATTGATCTTGGTATATGAGTTGAAGCATTAGTTGAATTTAGAAGGTTGTCATGAATACGTTCTGTACAGAACAATAATCATGAGTCTTCTTAATAAAATAAAAGGAATAACATTGCTTGAAACGCAAAGGAATGATGGTAGCCTAGAACACGAGGAGAAATGAAATAATATTGAGTTGCATATAGGATGGCTCACGTCCTGTGAAATAAATCGGTTATTTCATATTCTCGACAAACGGGAAAGTTATTGAGAATAATATAACGGGTATAAGGCATAATTTTGGTTCATAAAACGGTTATGACCGAAGTTCAATATTGATTGACTACGGAAACGTAGGAATGCTTTAATCGATAAAATATTTCATTTACACTACAATGGACCATAGCCTGAAATTGCGTCTCATTCAAATTGGGATTTGAAAGTAAATTTCAATGGGCATGATGAAAGTTTATTTCGTTAAAAGGATGGACTATAGTACCTCAAGACAGGAACCCTCAACCTTGATTTGATCAAGTGTTTTTGTGAATGACCAAAATATTGAGTGGGCCTGCAGTTTCATGAAACTGAGTGGGAGCTCTGAAGGCTTCCGAAAACTTAGAATGCAGAGGGAATTTTCTGAGTGGGAGCTTTGGGAGCATTGTCATTATGTAAGACATAGTAACAATTCAATGACTTGATGAAAGCTGAACCACAAATATATGAGTATATGTGTTGACACTGGTTTTTGGCACAACAATAAACATATATAATATGACCTCAAATGAAGAAGTCCTCTACATGAAAAGGTTTGGTATCGTCGATATGAACATCTTTGTAGTTCGAGCCATCGACATCCGACTCCATCTTGGAGGCCGAAACTAAGTTGGAGCAATAAGATTCTCGCATTCGAAGTACTATTATGCCAATTAGGCCTTCAAGACATCATCAAATGGAAAGACGTTCTACATGGAGTGGCTTCCTCTCGTCGAACCGATCGATTTTGATATTTGAAACATCCAAATCTGAGTTCGTATGAAAAAGTTACGGCCGAAACGGTATGCTGCTGTAAAGCAAGTCAGAGAGCCTCCCAGGAAAATTCGGACGTCCGACGGAAATCGGAAGTCCGACATTTTTTGACGGGAAAAGGTCAGTAGACCTCCGATTTTTTATCAGAAATCCGACGGGAATCAGACGTCCGACGGGTCAGACGTCCGATTTTGGCGACGGGATTTGGGAAAACTGTCCAGATTCGCGTTTTTCTCCGACCTGAGTTAGAAATTGGCTCAAACCCCTTTCAAGATGGCTCTGAATCAAAAAACATTCAACATGAAAGTTCTTGGAAATTTCGAGGGCTACAACGTTGATGTTATGAGTTTTTTTCATCCGATGTCGTTTACAGCCCCAAAACTACGGAAAACCGAACTGTTGTCCCAGGCCCACTTGTAATACGAGTTCGATTAAATTTGGAAAGATTTGGACGGGATTTGAAGTCCTTTTCTTGTACGGAAAGTCCAGCCTCCTCATATATATATAAGGTGACGGTCTATTGAGGCAAGACACAATCGAACAAAACACATCTACATCTTTTTCGTGTTCATCTATCCCTACCCTTGTATCTTTCTTCTCGTTCTTCGTTCGTTCTTGTTCTTGCAGGAAGACGAATCACGAAGCTTTAGGGGCGTCCAGGACAACCTAGAGCATCCAATCATCACCGAGTTCTCTGACGGGGTCCCTCCCGGGGGCTTGGGGCGTCTGGTTCAAAAAGAGCTAACCGGATTGTCTTGCGTATCGCGCTTCCGGTTGGCCTCCTACGGTGCGAGCTGCGGAGTATCTCCCTCGGCGCCGCGGGTACACGTGACGTGTTCGTGTAGGGCACAATTCAGTGTCAACAATATGATGGATATATTTGAGTGGGAGCATTATCATTATCTCAGACATGCATGTTATGACATATGTGGAGAATGATCACGTGTATGTATATATGGACATGCGAATGATATATGTATATGGAGAATCATCCCATATGCACGTATATGCATTATGATATATATATATATATAACATAAGGTAGATATAACGCAAGATTACAAGAATCTTTCTTTATATGAAGTACTAAACACATCACACGTTGAAATCTATAGTGATGGATACGTATTATGAAACAAAGAAAAGTTGGAATAATCTTCTAGACAAGAAACAGGTTCTTGTAGCTAGAAATTATATAAAGGATGAAATCCAAATATCACAAGCAATGTCTTGATGGAAGAATAGAGATGCAACATGTACTAGGACATGTGATCTCATATGTACTTTGACATATGATTCTACCATATAACATGCATTGTGAATCTAACAACAGAATGACTCAAAAGTTCTTGGAAGAAGAACAGATTCCGATGGGCTTTAGGAGTAAAACACAGAATCTGAATAAAGTCCATGAATTCAGTATATGAGGAATACTAAGGACTATGCTCTAAAATATAGAAAGGATAATAGACTTGAATGTAATACAAGATTACAATTGCAATCCATATTATGGGCCTATATGGAATTAGAGACATCACCAAAGACATGAAAGAAATGTGAGCAAGATTCACGACACTACAAACATAATACTACTTAAGAGAGTAGACGTATGGATAAACGTTTGGCGTAAGGAGTTTGGACTTCTGGTTGAGTGTATTTCCCAATATATGTGACGCTGGATAAGTCTTCTGAAGACTGAACCAAAGGATCACTGAAGGATACTGTGAAATAATAGTCTCACTCTCCCGCGAAACTTATATCCAACCATTATATGATAATGAGTGGCATGTCAAACTAGTTGACCTATACCAGTTGCAAAGGAAACATACGAATCTGAATTGGTGCAGTTCGTTGACGAACCCTCTTCCATGAGCAAGCATGATCAATGAACACTTATGTGATAAGATGGTTATGATCGGGAAAATGCGGCTAGATTATTAGCACTCTAGTGCAAGTGGGAGACTGTTGGATATATGCTCTAGAGGCAAATAATATATTAATATTCCAATATATCTAAGCAAGTTCATAACCAGTTTCATACCGTGCTAGAACTGTATCAGTGAAACAATGATACAGGTGTGGTATATAAACCTCCAGAGTTCCTAGTTAGCCTCTATTTCAAAAACTAGTTCATGGTCAACATGATGGTCGTGGTTTCGCGATCATGGACAATTAAGTCTCTTGACTATGAGGTCACCTCACTGGATGAGTGACGTGATGAACATTACCAAAAGTAAGCATTACAACATGATCAAACTTATGAAGGTTCAGTGTTGTAATTACAGAACGTAGTAGAACATTCCTTTGACCGCGATTACGTGCATAATTGCTATCTACTCGGATGATTTGACTTACATACCACCACCTGACTGAAATATGCGGGTCATAACGGTTGTATCTTGGGTATTCCGTGGAGATATGTTGAGGAGTATTTTTACAAGAGCGGGATTTGTCAATCCATGTGATGGATAGATACTCAGGGCCCACTCGGTGAGATTCCATCCATAAAGCTGCGCAGCGTGTGACTAGGTCACGGGGATGAATATCACGGGAACGAGTGAATAAGGATTTGTCATAACGAGGTTGAACCAGATATAGGATGTCATTGATCGAATCTCGGACTAATCCAGTATCGCTGACAAAGGGAATGCTATACGACGTAAGGTCCAATCGGTATTGATATCCGGAATGCACAGGGGTCATTATGGGCATCCAGGTCCCGCTGATGATCATTGACCGTAGCCTCATCTCGGTCATGAATGGAGTGTTCTCGGACCGCAGAGTAACACACTTAAGGGCTCGATGAAATCGGATAACTTTTCGGAACTATCGGAGTTACCGGAGAATAAAGGAAGCAGCACCGGAAAAGTTCCGTGTTGACCCGAAGGAGTTTCGGAGTGAGCCAGAAGATGTTCCGGAGCATCGGGAGAAGGAATAATATGTTTTAGTTATTAATTAATTGAATTAATAATTAAAAACATTTTATTTATAATTAAAACTTGCTATGGGCCTTATTTATGAAAGAGGCCCATTAGGGGAAGAAAAAGGAAAGAGGGGGAGGCGCCATGGGCCCTAGGGCCCTTGAGGGGTGCACCCCCCTTGGCCGGCCACCTCCCCCTAGCAAGGGACTTTAGTCCCACCTTGATAGGGGAGAGGGGTTGACTCCCTCCCCTCTGCCTATATATAGATGGGCAGGGTGCACATATTTAATACACAGAAAATCGTGAGAAAATAAATATTACTCCCAATTGAGATCGGTTTTCTCCGGTCTTCTCCCCTTCCTCGTCTCTTCCATGGTAGGCTCCCTAATGTGAGATTGTAGTGGAATTGTAACACCCCGGGTGTCACGCTACAGTAATCACCTACAGTAATCAGGATTACTGTTGCTGATCACTGTTGATAATCTCTGTTGCTCAAAATGGCCTTGATCAAAATTTTGCTTTGATCAACTTGGGTCAGTTCACATTTAATTCTCCTTTTGATGTTATTGATAGCTATATGGCCATGGGCCTTGATCATCATAAGTCACAACCAGTCCAACCCCTCTACATTGAAATCAAATCAAAGCTATATTCAAAGTGCTTTTTATTGGTATTAAAAAAAATGTGGCAAAATAAATTTTGTTTAAAAATTGTGTATTCACTTTTATTAAATCCCAAATATTCACTGGTCCATTGAAAACCAATTTGGGGATTTTGTTGAACTATGAAATAAATGCAATAAATCGAACAGTAGGCTAAAAAACCCAATTTAATCATTTATTAACTAAAAGAAATATTAAATAAAATTCTTTGGCACCTAAACTTTTTGTGGCACTCATATACTGTTTAAAAATATTATTGGTGCTAGTTACCCATTTTGTAAGATACTAATGCTAGCTAATTTAAATAAAATAGAAAAACAAAAAGGAAATAAAAAAACAGATTAGAGAAAACCTAATCTACCCAGCCCAACCCCCTCTCCTCTAAAGGGCCCAGCCCACCTTGCCCCCTGCCCCCTAGACCTAGCCCGAACCGACCGAGCCCCCACCCATCTCTCTCTCTCGCCGACTCTCCCCTCTCCCACCCCGATCCCCTCCCTCCTCTGGAACCGCGGCGGCGGCTATGTCGGCCTGGTTCTGGCCGCCGCCGGCAGGCCTGGCCTCCGCGCTGTGCTGCCCCCCCCCCCTCAGTGCGCCGCCTCCCCCCACCGCACGGAGTCCCCACCGCCGCTCCTCCTAGCGCTCCCCCCGGCCAACCCTAGCCGCCACGGCCTCCGGTGTTCGCCGCCGCCATGGCTGCCGTGGTGGCTCCTGCACCTCCCGGTGGTCGTCACCAGCCCCCTCCACGTGCTCCCGCATGGCCATGCCTCCATGGCGCCGCCCTGCTGCTCGCCATCAAACCACCACTGGTCGCCACGGCCGTCGTCGATCCGCTGCCACCGCCGCCTCCCCACCTCCGTCGAGCTCTTCCTCAGCACCAATGTGAGCTCCGCCGCTGCTCCGCTTATTCCCGAGATCGGATTCGAGCTCGAGCACGCCCCCGTGCGTGCAACCCATCGTTGCTGATGTTGCCTGCTACTACTACTGCTGTTGAGTGTGCACCCTTGGACAGCAGCAAAACACTAGCAAAACTAATTTTAATGTGGATGATTCCTATACCAGATTGTAGATCACATAAACATGCTCAAAATTGATATATGTCACAAAATTATAGGATGGACAGAACAAAAGTTGTGGCCCACTGAAAACAGATAAGTGATGTTTACAATCTAAGGAATTCTCAGATTTGCTAAGTATCAGAATAGGAACATTTTTATAGCCACTTTACAAGCTTCAATCTGGGTGCTATTGGTTTTTGGTGATGAAGTAAAGTACATGGGCTTGTTGTACACATAACATAGTGCAAATAATATGTACGGCATGCATTTGTTTGAGGCACGATTAATTAATTATGGAATTTAGAAAAGGTCAAGTTTTACTAAACATGGTGACAATACAAATTAACACTATGATGCCTATTTTGGACAGTTCAAACAGAGACTTAACAAGGTGATCAAATCTTGGCAATGGCATGTAGATGTAGCCTTCAAAGAGCCTAACGAAACATGTGTAGATCATACATCCAAAAGGGCTACTGATAATCCGCAACATTAATCAGAACGGGGGTAACACTAATTGTTTCAGACTTGGTAGGATTTCAGAAAATCCAAAAGGAGTGAATGACAAGTGGGCCCATGTGTTGATTTAAATAAATAAAATGATCTATAATCTCACTGAGTATGACATGTGGGTCCCAGGTGTCAGTTGACCAGTCAAAGTTACTATTCTGGATAATGTATGTTTAATTGATTTAAATAGTAAAAGAAATTCTAATAAATGATTTAAACTCTAGAAAATCGTATATTTTAAACCGTAAGTTGAATTAAAATAATTTATATATCAAAGTTGATCAGAAAAATACAACGAATGCGAATACGCTATCTATATACCCACCGCCCCCTCTAACATATCGAACGTGGAATATTTCCCCCTCCGGTTCATTTGTTTGTCAGACGACCGGAGCCGGTAAACCTTTCCGGATGGAAATGCTTTGTATACGATAGTTGTCCAGAATGGATCCATGATCACGGATATACTATCCACATGTCTGTCAGTTGTCTCCAACACTGCAGACATGGTACCTTCCCCCCTCCGGATCATCTGTCCGGTAATCAACCGGTACGGATGAGTCATCACCGGATAAATTCCCGCTACGAGCAAATCACCGAACACCGCGTTAGAGCCCCGTTGCTTTGTATCTTCTATGTCATATATTTGTATTGCTATTATTGTTGTGTATTTACTGTTCCCCCCTTTTATTCTCCCATAGACCCCGTTGCTGCCGCCGATGACATCGTTGCCGAGTACGACTACTTCGTCGACGACCGTACCGCTACTACCGAGCTTCCAGGCAAGCAGAGCCATTCTCTTCCCCTGATATCGCCTATCTTTTCCGTACATTCCTTGCACTAGGCATGGTTACTGCTGCTGCTATGTTACAATCCTATTCAATTGCATAGCCTGTTTTTGTCGCCCCTTTATGTACCTTCATTATCCTATGCTGCCTGCTATATCTATATATTATATTCAGCAGTGAGCCCTGCGCATTGTTAGCTAGGATTAGATAGCGGGTCGTGGCCACTCAGGGGAGTGACGCGGATACAAAATATATACAACTGCAACATGTACGGATCAATGCAGACGCCCTAGGGAACCTACAACAGCGAGACTCTGCCGAGTCTCTTCGAGTTTGACTTACGGGGGGACTGACTCGTAATTCACTCTCGTCGGCTCAGTAGCGTAGCATCACTGGGTTGATACGAGGGTATTCCTCTTTAGTTCATTCCGCTGGTGTCTCGGCACCACCGGGGTGATACGAGAATATTCCTCTTTAGTTCATTCCGCTGATGTCTCTGTCGAACCTCGTTAAGTGTGCCATCGAGGGTGATTCCTCCTGGTTTCACTTAATGGTAGGCACTCGAATCAACTTGTGTCCTTGAAGGTAAGAGTCGGGCGACCCAACGGTGCCCGCGAGCGGTATATTGTCGGGAGCGACAGGGAGGGTACGACCGACGTTACTGGCGTGCTTGGCCCCTGCTCGTATCTCGCGAGAGTTACCAAACTACGAAAAGTCGAGCTCTACCAAGAGCAAACGCGAGACAAGGTAAGGAGACGGTTCACCTTGTTGGTAACCGCAGTGACTTGGTGGGACGACAGGGCAGGCACCGATGTACTGGTGGTCCTGACTGCTGTCGTTGACTGCGGGTCGGTTAAGTCGAGGCAACGATAACGGTTGTCACGCAGGTTAATTAAAATGATAAATGGTTCGGCGGATGACTTGAGAGGCCCGTTGGTCTGTACGCACTACCTTCACGTGGGATAAGGAGTTATGGGCTCCCCTGCGTCGTAGTTTGTCCGAAAGCTCTTCAGACGTCAGCAGTACCGCGGCCTGCGCCGGGAAGTGGTGTCTTCTTCGTCCGGACGGTGTGTTTTTGGATTTGCTTTCGCTTCACCGGCCAGCCACGCACCGTGCAGGAGCGTGCAAGGGTGAGGGTCCTAGACCCCTTGGCGCATAGGATATAGTCCGGCGGATGGCCTCTCTGTTGAGCCTAGGATGGGCTGCGTCGTGTCGGATAGCCTCGGTGGGGCGTTCCCTAACAAGGTTCACGCCACCCTGGAGATCCGAGCGTGCAGGCTGAACAGTAGTGCACCCCTGCAGGGAGTTTAATCTATTCGAATAGCCGTGTCCACGGTAACAGGACGCTTTATGCTGAAGCTGGATCTTACCACTAGAAACTATTACTATTAAACTATATGGTTCCGGGTCTTCTTCCTCGCAGGGAGTCGAGGAAGGGAACTCGGAGGCATTATTATTATTAATCATTACAACTTATATTATACAATGTTGCAGCAACTTCTGCTTCGTTGTTACTTTATGCTTTATATGAACTGTTGGCTGTTTCTCTTCTCATGCTGCAAGACACGTCTGAAGATGCTAGTCTTCGATAGGCCTAGCTTCTTACCCTTATTCTGATTTCTACCTTGCAGTCCACTATATACAGCCTCCCCTTTCCATTGATACAATGCATAATGCTTAGTAGCGGACGTAAGACTCGCGGGTATACTAGATACTCACCTGCTTTATTTCCTTTACTGTTTTGCCTGATCGCCCGCTGCAGTCGACGTTGGAGCCTTGGAGTCCAGGAGCAGGAGATCCCCGATGTCGACCCCCGCAACATGAAGATCCCCGATGCCTTCTACGACGTCGAGTTCCCTTTGACCAGGAGTAGTTTGGAGGTTCCCAGGCAGGAGGCCTCGCCTTTTCGATCGTGTTGTTTTTGTGCTAGCCTTCTTAAGGCAACCGTGTACCCTTGTGTCTGTACTCAGATACTTTTTCTTCCGCTAACTTTGTGCTCTCGAGCTATTGTATTCGAGCCCTCGTGGCCCCTGGCTTGTAATATATAGCTTGTATTATTTTATTTATAGAGTTGTGTTGTGATTACCTCACCGTGAGTCCTTGATTTCGGTCGTGTACCCTGCGTGTATGATTATTGTACACGGCTTGATTTTGAGGGCGTCACAAGTTGGTATCAGAGCCGACTGCCTGTAGGAAGCCCCTAACCACTCCTCGGTCGAAGTTGCGTCTAGACTTTGCAAAAATACTTTGCTAACTTAATGTTTGGCTTACGGGCCCACATTGTTATAACCCCGTGTGATATCTTTGGTATTAGGATATTTTTCTTCGTACCTATGCTCTGGGACTCTGCTCTCTTATCCTTGCTGGTAAAGTTTTACTAACTCTGACTTAGGTTCACGTACCTCCTTCCTCCCGGAGACCTCTGCATTCGCGATGATCGCCTGATTCACCTGAAGATTTCGACGATTACTCTCCGATGAATTCCCAAGATCCTACGTGTTCATCGCCTTTGCAACCCCCTGCCATCGATAAGTCCGTATGGATATTTTCATCCACCTCCCGATCTGGGAATCACAATTCCGGTGTACTTAAGCATCGAATTATCCCGATTCTTCGATCACCCGATGTCGTGCATTTTTTCCCCTTCTGGTTGAGTGCCGATACTCACATCGGATCCTTTGCGAATCATTCGACCTTTTCGTGGATTATTATCCGGCGAATCTTTCATGGCTTCTTCCATGTGTCAATTGGATTCATCATGTGAAATGCCATCCATGCCCCTTGATGATTTGTGTTATCGTCGACAACCTCCCTTGTCTCCGCGCCAATACAACTTGATCATATATAACGTGCTCTGCTTTCCCTTGGGAAGGTTATACACGTGATACTTGTGTATCATCACTTTTTCCCGTCCATTGGTTTGTTGATCAGACAATGACATTTACCTTTCCGTTGGTCTGTTTGATCAGACAACCCTGTTTTACCTTCCATTGGTCTGTTTAATCTTTCGTGTCATATAAATTATCTAAGCAGCGATGATTCCCTGCTTATGTAAACACCTCGGTGTACTACCTCGTCAGTAACCCTTGTTGCCATTGTTGATGACATTTCGGTAGCCACTGGGACGAGAACTTTGCCCGTTGGTCCGCCTCGTATTAACGAGCAGGAAAATGGTTCTCAATGTCCACTGCTCCTGGTACCGATGTTGTTGCTGACATAGCGGACAAACTATTCTCTGACAACCTTGCGTCGTGATCGCATAACATGTCGCCACCCTCCCTATTCTTGGTGGACCCATAACCCACAGTTCCACAGGATCGAAACCTGACTCTTGTCATCTACCTTGCGATATTCGGCCCGATATCGTGCTTATACCTGATGTTCTGGGCTCCTTTCATCACCCGTTATCGGCATCGAATGCATGGCTATCCGTTTGAAGCTTCTCATACCTTCTTTTGATTTGCTCTATGTATCTCCCTGAGTTTAACTCGTGAGATACTTTGTACCCCATTCCGTTGGACCACCCCGGTTGATTAACATTGTACCGATCCGACCCCTTGAGTTTACCCCCCCCCCAACCTATTCGTAAGTACGATGAAGACCCCGAAGAAGGATGACAACTCGTCGAGATGCATTGATGCAGAGAAATGAGGACATCAGCGAGAATGATTAACTTCTTCGAGAAGGACAACAAGAACGAGAAGAATTGTTAGAATACAAAACCGAAACCTTACCCCTTGCCCAACTTTTAATTCTCAGGACGAGAATTCTTTGTAGTGGTGGAGATTTGTAACACCCTGGGTGTCACGCAACAGTAATCACCTACAGTAATCAGGATTACTGTTGCTGATCACTGTTGATAATCTCTGTTGCTCAAAATGGCCTTGATCAAAATTTTGCTTTGATCAACTTGGGTCAGTTCACATTTAATTCTCCTTTTGATGTTATTGATAGCTATATGGCCATGGGCCTTGATCATCATAAGTCACAACCAGTCCAACCCCTCTACATTGAAATCAAATCAAAGCTATATTCAAAGTGCTTTTTATTGGTATTAAAAAAATGTGGCAAAATAAACTTTGTTTAAAAATTGTGTATTCACTTTTATTAAATCCCAAATATTCACTGGTCCATTGAAAACCAATTTGGGGATTTTGTTCAACTATGAAATAAATGCAATAAATCGAACAGTAGGCTAAAAACCCCAATTTAATCATTTATTAACTAAAAGAAATATTAAATAAAATTCTTTGGCACCTAAACTTTTTGTGGCACTCATATACTGTTTAAAAATATTATTGGTGCTAGTTACCCATTTTGTAAGATCCTAATGCTAGCTAATTTAAATAAAATAGAAAAACAACTTGTTCGACTACACCAGCCACGTTTGCGGGAACGTTTCCCGCGCAACGGACTACACCCCGAAGTATGTTATTCCGCACTCCTTTCCGTTACGGTAATACGGCTAGCTAGATCTTGGGTTATGGGAAACGCTAGTTAGGAAAAATGTGTGTTTTCCGCTGCGCACCCCAACAGTTTGGTCACTTGTGGCAAGAACCAAAGGAAATCAAAATGCCCTTGTGTAGAAGCAAGTTTTCCCCCTTAGTGGTTTTGAGATTGTTGTGCAAAACAGTAGAGGAACTAACTATGTTTGCGAGTATAAATAGAGAGTTAGGTTCCTCGAGAAACTAGAAGACTGGTAGTTCTTCGAGGAATATCTCAACGTGTCGAACAAAAACCTTGGAGCCGAAACTATTGAAGGATTGACAGCCCCCAAAAATACTCTTGATGAATAAGGTATCTCAAGGAGAAACTACTTATTGAAGAGAATGAAGAAAGTTGGATAAATACATGGTCTTTTTCATAACTTTTCCTTTTCGAGTCGTAGGAAAAAATGTATTGTCAAGAGTGGTTTGTTAGTTGAGATTTAGGTCGAAGTGAAAATGATCAATCTGAAGACAAATCCCAGTGAGGATGTTTGAAATAAATCTCATGTGCGCTGAGTTATTACTTAGAGACAATTCATTTCTTGTTCCTCAAGAAATTCTGCGAGCTATTCAAAATATTTGACCGCTGCAACACTTGTCGAGCAAATAACTAAGTTCACTTTAGTCGTTTGACCATCAGGATTACCACACTATTAATACCTAGCCTCGACCCTCCATTTACGACTGGCTGCTCCGTTCAACTTTTAGATAAGAGTGCAGTGAGCAAACCAAAGAGGAAAATGAGGAAAATCCTTTCGAGAGAGATCCAAATTTCCTAAATCTCCTTGATTTGAGAAGATTCACCTAGACTTAGCTTGAGACTAGCAAGTCTTTTATCTTGAGAACCTACAAACTTCCTAGACGGCTAGGAGTTTATCTTCGGTAACCGAGGAGTTTGTGATTGCGAAGAAGTATGTCAAAGGTTTTGGAGATCTCATGAAGCATCTACCTCGAGTGAAACAACTCAAGTTCGAGGAATTTGAAGTTGTGGAGAAAAGGATGAAGAAAGGTTCCTCCCGTGTTCAATCACAAGTACCTCCAACTAAACGTATGATGGCACTGAAGTAGTGCTCCTCGTTGGCGACCCCAAGTGGAAGGTTGAGATGTAGTGTAGCGGTAATTTCTCTCGGTGAACATACCAAGGTTTGTCTCCAGTAGGACGCCGACTGTCGTGGTCATACCTAAGGCATACCCTTAAGTATCGCATATCATGGGGTACCCTTAACGAGATAATAAGAATAAGATTGACATATAACCGAGTCAGGTGTTACTCGATGATGAAAGTATGATTACGCTTCCGAGTATCAAATAACTCGGGGTGGCATGCTACTCGGACATGAAGCTACCAAGTAACTGATATGTCCCAAACGTATCTATAATTTCTGCTTGTTCCATGCATGTTTTGTGTGACTTTGCCATGTTTTTCTTGAACTTTCATACACTTTTGAACCTATTTGTACTATCCTACTAACTCAGTGCACCCAGTTGCCAGTTGCTGTTTTCTGTTGTTTTTGTATTTCAGGTTTTCCGGCCATTAAAAGTGCTCCAAAAAATCCGGAAAAATCAGATAAAATCAGCGTCACGGAAGCTTCCGGAAACACCAAAGGAGCGAAGGGGGGCCACCACCAGGAGGCCAGGAGGGTCCCTAGCGCGGCCCCACCCTAGGCCGCGCCAGGAGGCCTCCTGGCTGCCTGGTGGGTCCCCTCGACGCCCCCCTTCGCCTATATTTACCCCTCGGGGTGGAAACCCCTAAGACAGACTCCTTTTTCGCGATCTCGCCTCTGTTTCGCCGCCGCCGCCGTTTCTAGATCGGGGCTGCCTGGAGAAGCTGCTCCGGCGCCCTGCCGGGAGAAGCTACCCCCTCCGGGAGACCCTCCATAGCCATGGACGCCTCCCGTATGTACCGTGAGTAGTTTCCCTCTGGCCATGGGTCCGTGACCAGTAGCTATGTGATCTATCTCTCCCTCTTTTGTGCCTCCACTTTCGAGTCCTCGTGAGCTGCCTCACATGATCGAGGCATCTATGTAATTTCTGTTGTTGCTATGCTGAGTTTGTTGGGATCTGATGGATTATGAGACTATGTTCAGATTGCGATGAGTAATATATTTGGTTCTTCTCTTTTATATTTTGTTCTTGAGTAAATTCTTGCATGTTCTCCGTTGCGGTATTTGCTTTGGCCAAGTATTTTATTTGCAACTCCAAGAGAGAGCGTTATGCTCGATTGTGGGTTCAGCCCCCTAATGTCTAGCTTGAGTGACAGAAACATGATACTAGGGGATGTGATGTTGCCACCAGGGATAAAACAATGGTGCTTGTACCTGCGGGTGCAAGGATTGTTTACTTTACGCATAGTTCTTTTAATGCAGTTGTCTGTTGCTTTGAGTTTACACTTTGGGTGGGATTCGCAACTTAATACCAGCGAGATGTTCTGGATAGATATCTCAAGGTGGATGATTCGTAGTAGATGCAGATGGATTTCGGTCTACTTACTTTGGCGTACTGCCCATTGCTTTTGATCCCTTCCTTTCTTTGCAGCATAGTTAGCATCGCGGTGCCTTCATAATCCTGTCAATTTCCCAACTGTGATTTGTTTACCTCGCTAGCACTTTTATCGTCTTTTGGGAGAGAGACATCACTAGTGAAAATCACGGGACCCCAGTCCATCTTCATATCATTGTTTACACCCTCAATTTACTTTCAGTATTTACTTTCAGTTGCCACTATTATTATCTCTTGCGTTGATCCTTTGTAAACAGCAAGGCCGGAGGAATTGACAACTCCTCTGTACTCGTTGGGAGCAAAGTTATTTGTTGCTGTGTGCAGCTCCACGTCAACCGCCTAATTGTTGGCGCCGTTGTCACCTTCTTGTATCTCTTGGAGTCCTACTGGTTCGATAACCTTGGTATCTTCGCCGAGGGAAATTTGCTGCTACGCTACATCTCACCTTCCACTTGGGGTAACCAATGGGGAGTGAGAGAACTATCCTCACCGTATCAAGCTAATTTCTGGCGCCGTTGCCGGGGACTCAAGTCTACAAGATAGGGGAGTTGCACACTATCTTTTACCTTTGGCTTTTAGTCTTATTAGTTTACCTTTCAGTTTTTGCTTTAGTGTCCTTTATCAAAAATCCAAAAAAATAGTATGTCTAGTTCCTTACTTGCCAATCAATGTCTAACTTCTTTGAAACTAGATCTTATTGGCATGGAGGATTCACCGAGGATCAAAAAAAGTGGTACAAGGAACACCGCTTGTCTCAAAAGGGGATACACTTATGGAAACAAATACACCAGTTGTATGAGTATGCTAGAAACTTGTGCTCAATATATAATATATCTTTCTGCAGGGATGAATCTTGTTGCTTTATGAGGCACAAACACCTTGCTTTCCAATGTGAGTACAATGATGATGAAACCTTAGCTTCTTATGCTAAGAGAAACTATGATTTTTATGATGTAGAGGAAATAGAAGAAATTGTTGCTTATAAGGGTGCCTATGAAATTACTTCTCTTATTAACAATATTGATGATGCCCCTTACAAATTTGAGAGTCTTTCTATACTTAACTATTGTTTGGAAAATTATGATATAAATTATTATATTACTAATCAACTTGAGAGAATCTCTCCCCCAAAGGAAGAGACTAATGTTTTGCAGGACTCTATGAAAGAAGAAATTGATGAAACCAAAAGCTCCTTGGATGAAAAAGAGGAGGAGAGTGACGAACAAAAGGATGAAGAATGGAGCCATCCATGTCTACCTTCTAATGAGAGTAACTCTGTGAATCTAACCTTATATGAGTGTTATGATCCTATGAATTCTTTTGAAATATCCCTTTTTGATGAAGTTGATGCCTTCTATGCTTATGGTCGTGATGCCACTATGGATGATGCTTACGGAAATGAACTTTCTATAGTTCCTCATGTTAAGCATGAATTTTTTTCTATTGCACCCACACTTGATTGCCATATTATCCTTTTGAAACCTCCAACTCCGGAGAAACTTTCCCTTATCAAGGCTCAATATGATGATGGGTTGCATTTATCTTATAATCCTAAAGACCGTGTTGAAAACTATACACGTGTACTTGTAGGTCATGAACAACATGATTTATGTGATAGTTATATTCTTGATGTTGTTCATGATACTAATGAAAATTATTTCGAGAGAGGGAAGTTTTGTTGTAGAAACTTCCATATTACTAAAACACCTCTCTTCATGTTGAAAGTTTTGAAGTTGTTCTTTTTCGATCTTCCTATGCATGTCACTTTGTGCTTCTTTGATTTATTTTCTTACAAGATGCCTATGCATAGGAAGTGGGTTAGTCTTAAATTTGTTTCATATTTTCTTCCTGATGCTCTCTTTTGCTTCAAATCCTTATTTTTATGAGAGCAACTTTTATGATCTTTAAGCCTACCTAATGGCTCTAAAGAAGCGCTTTCGGGAGGCAACCCGCAACGAATTTCGGTTTTTCTTTTTGCTTTTGTTCTGTTCTTAGTGGTCTTGATGATTGTTACTACTGTAGCAACATCATTGTATCTTTTCTTTTCAAGCTTTGTGCCAAGTTTAGCCTCATACGGCAACGGAAGTAAAAGTTGTGACATGCTGTCCAGAAAACAGATTCTGTCCTCGTGACTAGAAAAATCAGAGAAAACTCCCAGTTCATCTTTTTGAGCTGAAATTTTTACACAGCGTGCTCTATACAATTACGAAACTTCCGTATGTTCTGAGTTTTTTTATTTGAGTTGCATAAGTACCCCTGAAAAAATCGTTTCTATCTGCTGTTCAGTTTTTCACAGATTCTGCCACGTTTTGTCTCTCGTCAATTTTGCAAACCTTAACCTTGCTTTTTCTTTGCAAAAAAACCTTTTGGAAATCTTGGGAAACAGTAACTCTTCCTGGAAATATTTATTTGCAGTAGAGGAAAATTATTTTATTAGGGTACTGACCTCTCTAATCAGCCTACAATGAGTTATGTATGAAGGGAGTTTTCAAGTGCGCGATGGAGGATGATGAAATAAGATTCAGGAGTGTCAAACGCTCAAGCTTGGGGATGCCCATGTGCACCCCCAATAAATATTCAAGGAGACTCAAGCGTCTAAGCTTGGGGATGCCCCCGTGCATCCCCTTCTTCATCAACAATTATCAGTTCGTCTCTCGTTGCACTATATTTTTATCACTTCATGCGTTATGTGCTATTCTTGGAGCGTCTCGCTCTTAGGTTTTGTTTTTAGTATTCTTTTGCTTTGTTTGCTGTAGTAACAAGTTAGATCCCAGCTTACTTTCTTTTGTGTGGGAGAGATTCACGCTCCGCTTGAACTAGAACTCCTCATAGGATTTGCATGCTTATTCTTTTAGCTGTGAGATGTTCTTTTTCTTTTCTTAGCTGCTGCTCTGTTTAGTTGTAGTGCTTTAGTTTTTCTAGAGCTTTTATTTTGTTTTAGGTTGAACTTTCTATAGGTTGCATGTTTTATCTTGTTAGAGAGTTTGCCTGTTGCACTGAGTTTTGTGTCTTGACTAGAAGTAGGTAGTTGAAGTTGCTTTTCTCTTTGTAGTAGTAACTTGCAATAGTTTTGAGGTATTGACTAGAGTAATGTTTCAACTTATGGTGTCAAGAGCTCTTGCCTATTAGTGATAGATGTCGTATTTTGGGCAATCCGTGTGTTTTTCGAAAACCAAAAACCCCTGTTGAGAACTCTAGCTACTAGATGGATCACTAACCTCTGAAGGGTTCGAATATTAGAGTACACTCACGTACCATGAGTCGAGGATGCGCAAGGATAACCAAACCCCCATACACTCCTCCTCGGGGTACCTGTCTCTTTGTGAACCTCCTGATTAGATTGAGAGTTACCGATAATAAGTGCATGAGTTCTTCGGACTAATGTGAGTATTCGAAAGTTGACACTTCCACCCACCTATACTTTTTCTAGCCTCTCCTGTGCCGTGCATTGCTCTCTTCTCACTCCGAGAGTTAGTGTCCACCTTCACCGGTACATCCAAACCCTTGGCACGATACGCTCTGTCATGATAAGCCTCCTTATATCTTTCCTCCAAACAGCCACCATACCTACCTACAAGGCATTTCCATAGCCTTTCCGAGATACATTGACATGCAACATCCACCTTCTCATGACTTGATCTTCATGTCATACATGCTACTTGCTTGATCGATGAGCCGCATGCTAGTTGGGCCTTGCCCTAATCATTGATACATGACGCGCTAGTATCATTGCATATCCTGCTATCCTGGCAGAAGCATACTTTTGCATCATGATAGTTACATTTTCATTATGTGAGTACCTTTGTAAAGTGTGAAAGATCTCCTATATTTTTGTAAAATATAGAGTATTGCCCCTAAAGTGAGGAAAAGATCCCAAAGAGGACAAACTCAAAAGATCCCAAAGAGAACAAATGAGAGTTAAATAGAAAGAGCCATTGAGGCCACCAAAAAAAGAGAGAAGGGGCATACTACTATTCCTTTTGAGAGATCCACACTAGTACTTCATATCCTATCCCTTGTACTCCATAGAGATCATCATCATGCATATAGCTATGTGGGGACCCTTACACTATAGAACTTGGCTTGTATATTTCAATGATGAGCCTCCTCAAACGAGCTCTAGGTCTTCTTGAGCAAGCAAGTTAGATGCACCCCCACTAGTTCCCTTGGAGAGCTTTTAGCTCACATGTGCATCCGTTGTATGGCAATCCCGGCCTTCTCTCGCCTATGATTGTCCTCATTGATGTGAGCCTTTCACACCTTTTTGTCTTCCTCCTCCACCTTCTTTCTGTTTCGCCTTTTAGGTGTCAACTTTCTTGCTCACGCTCATCCATTGCATGAGTGCTCAAAATATCGAAAGGGAGTGGATCAGTTTGACTTGTACCTGGCTAGTGGTCTGGGGACGAGTCAAGATAAGAATCCAAAGGAGACCAAGTGTGAAACTTTAGTAGATAGTTGTTCTCAACAACCTTACTTTTTTCTCGTATTTCCCTATCCCCCTGCTTGCACGTAAACACCATCTGGAGACATTCGAGTCACGGACAGCAAGATCTCTTGCACCTTTTGTTCTTTTGTTGCTTGTGTCAATGCTAATATAGACTCTTGCTTGTTAAGACTTGAATTGAATTTCATGCTTTGATTGCTTTACTTAAAAGTCATTTTATGGTTGTGTGGCATGTCACCACAGAAATTATGCTTGTTATCATTTACCTACTCTAGGACGAGCAGGAATTAAGCTTGGGGATGTTGATACGTCCCAAACGTATCTATAATTTCTGCTTGTTCCATGCATGTTTTGTGTGACTTTGCCATGTTTTGCTTGAACTTTCATAAACTTTTGAACCTATTTGGACTAACCTACTAACTCAGTGCACCCAGTTGCCAGTTGCTGTTTTCTGCTGTTTTTGTATTTCAAGTTTTCCGGCCATTAAAAGTCCTCCAAAAAATCCGGAAAAATCAGATAAAAAATCAGCGTCACGGAAGCTTTCGGAAACACCAAAGGAGCGAAGGGGGGCCACCACCAGGAGGCCAGGAGGGTCCCTGGCGCGGCCCCACCCTAGGCCGCGCCAGGAGGCCAGGAGGGTCCCTGGCACGGCCCCACCCTAGGCCGCGCCAGGAGGCCTCCTGGCTGCCTGGTGGGTCCCCTCGACGCCCCCCTTCGCCTATATTTACCCCTCGGGGTGGAAACCCCTAAGACGGACTCCTTTTTCGCGATCTCGCCTCTGTTACGCCGCCGCCGCCATTTCTAGATCGGGGCTGCCTGGAGAAGCTGCTCCGGCGCCCTGCCGGGAGAAGCTACCCCCTTCGGGAGACCCTCCATAGCCATGGACGCCTCCCGTATGTACCGTGAGTAGTTTCCCTTGTGCCATGGGTCCGTGACCAGTAGATATGTGATCTATCTCTCCCTCTTTTGTGCCTCCACTTTCGAGTCCTCGTGAGCTGCCTCACATGATCGAGGCGTCTATGTAATTTCTGCTGTTGCTATGCTGAGTTTGTTGGGATCTGATGGATTATGAGACTATGTTCAGATTGTGATGAGTAATATATTTGGTTCTTCTCTTTTATATTTTGTTCTTGAGTAAATTATTGCATGTTCTCCGTTGCGGTATTTGCTTTGGCCAAGTATTTTATTTGCAACTCCAAGAGAGAGCGTTATGCTCGATTGTGGGTTCAGCCCCCTAATGTCTAGCTTGAGTGACAGAAACATGAGACTAGGGGATGTGCTGTTGCCACCAGGGATAAAACAACGGTGCTTGTACCTGCGGGTGCAAGGATTGTTTACTTTACGCATAGTTCTTTTAATGCAGTTGTCTGTTGCTTTGAGTTTATACTTTGGGTGGGATTCACAACTTAATACCAGCGAGATGTTCTGGATAGATATCTCAAGGTGGATGATTCGTAGTAGATGCAGATGGATTTCGGTCTACTTACTTTGGCGTACTGCCCATTGCTTTTGAGCCCTTCCTTTCTTTGCAGCATAGTTAGCATTGCGGTGCCTTCATAATCCTGTCAATTTCCCAACTGTGATTTGTTTACCTCGCTAGCACTTTTATCGTCTTTTGGGAGAGAGACATCACTAGTGAAAATCACGGGACCCCGGTCCATCTTCATATCATTGTTTACACCCTCAATTTATTTTCAGTATTTACTTTCAGTTGCCACTATTATTATCTCTTGCGTTGATCCTTTGTAAACAGCAAGGCCGGAGGAATTGACAACTCCTCTGTACTCGTTGGGAGCAAAGTTATTTGTTGTTGTGTGCAGGTGCACGTCAACCGCCTAATTGCTGGCACCGTTGTCACCTTCTTGTATCTCTTGGAGTCCTACTGGTTCGATAACCTTGGTATCTTCACCGAGGGAAATTTGCTGCTACGCTACATCTCACCTTCCACTTGGGGTAACCAACGGGGAGTGAGAGAACTATCCTCACTGTATCAGTAACGGGCAACTCGGACAAGACGATGGTCAACAGTCACCGAAGCTATACAGCCAATCATCCTGCTTCACCCATTATAATACGACTTAATGGAGCAGTTTATATGTTTTAATTAGAAACTTTATTCTAGCACTAATAGGCATTAATCCCTCATTTATGTAATTTGAGTGAGGGGGAGGTGGCGCACTCTATATAAGCCACCCCCACCACCACTACAAGGAGGGCTCTTCTTCTTCATCTCCCTCAATTTTTCCTCTTCCATGGAAAAAACCTCATGTACATCTTGTTCATACAAAGATAAGGAAAAGCTCCTCCGGGAGCATGAGATGTAGGGATTTGATCTCCTCTGCGAGAGTCCCGAACTCGATAAAATCACCTGCGTCCACCCGTTTGCATCTCGATAGATCATGCTCCGTTCTAACCCCTATTCTTATTGTCGGAATCAAACCACGACAGTTGGCGCCCACCATGGGGCATGGCGTCTATTGAACCATGATGTGAACGGTTTGTATTCTCTGTTACACCTATTTCCGTTGCTTTTGATGCATGCTATTTTTGCCAAGAACAGCTCTGCGCGTAGGCCCGAGCCGCCTCCGCCGCCCAAGCTCGCCGGGTTGGTCGCGGTCGCCTCTGCCTCACTCCAACCGGGCATGCTCTAGGCCCCTGCAACAAGCACATCAAGCTAGCTCATACAAGCACACAAGTAAATATCCTGATGGATGAACAATACCCCTGATGGATTGAAAAGTACCTCTGCTCGTTACATAACTCGAAGGTCCTCTCCAGTTCAAACGCGAGCATTGCGGCCCCTCTCCAACTCGAGCAAGCAAGCGTCTGCTCCATCGCCCATGCGTGTGACTTTCATCTCCTCATCGCGCCGCCTCCGCAACGACTTCGCCGACGAGCCCAGCATTGCCTCCTCTCTTCGGTGGCGGATCCTTCCCCTGCATCGGCCACTTAGCGGAGGCGCAGGCCCGTCTCGGCAACAACTCGAACAGGACGAAGCGACGTCCACGACTGGCTTTGCTCCAGCGCCGCACCGTCTACCTCCCTGCAGCGAAACGACAAGCGGTGCTTCGCCTTTCTTCAACGACAACTCTGTGCCCCGCTCGACATGCAACCATCACATTGATGTACCTCCTGCAAGCATTGCGTTCTTATCCTCGTCGCGCTGCCGTGCCTGTTGACGGCCTCCACAGCTCCGGCCTCGGTCGTCGCAGCCCGTTCCTCGACGGCGACTCCTTCCCCTGCATCAGCCACTCAGCGAGGGCGCAGGCCCGTCTCAGCCGGTGAAACGCCACTTCCTTACCATTATTTTTTCCTCAAGCCTTCCCGTTGAAAGTGAGCTGAGATAGTAAGTTCTCACATAATTATCTGCGGGCAAATAGCAGCGGTCAGTGCAAAATGGGAGCAACTACATGCAAAACTGAATCGTGCAGTCCGCTCAGCCATAATTGCATGCTAATATACCCGCTAGAGTCATAACTGCATGCTAATGGCCATTGGACTCACAATCGTATGCTATTACTACAATTTGTTGTTACTACACTAGTACTAAAATGCAATTAATATGTTGCCTTTGCACCCAAGTTTTTTGCACTGAATAACTTGCAGGTCTGCTCAAATATATTTTCTCTCACGAGATAAAGATACTATAAGAGCAAAGCTATGCCCCCATGAGTTTTGGATATTGTTCGATGCTTGTATTCAGGGGGAGTTAAAAGCTTCATATCTTAGAGTTTGCTCTCAACTCAACTAAATTTTTTTCCATATTATTATCGATGCCTGTTTTGTCAACAATAGTCCAAAAGGGGGGAGATTGTAAGAGCAAAGCTATGCCCCCATGAGTTTTGGATATTGTTGGACAAAACAGTAGAGGAACTAACAAGTTTTCTAGTGTAAAACGGATGGTTAGGTTCCTGAAGTTATAGGTTGGTGATAAAGCTTCAACGAAGATTTACATACTTACTGAAGCATATCCTCTGGAGTGAAGCTCATCACGGATGTCGACCCCTAAAAAGATAAGGAATCCTGAAGCACGTCTCATCGAAGGAGATGACCAAGATGGCGCAAGACTTAGTAGTTTTTGCGTAGTTCCTTTTCACTTCTTTGAGTCGTAGGAAAAACCGTACTATCAAGAGGGGTTTAGTAAATGTACTCCGAAGGTTTTGATGAAAAGACTCCGATCGAATCCAAACCTGTGAGAAGCCAGAGTTGAGAAATCTCATGTGCACTAGGTAATGCTTCACCAGCGAAGACTTCGTTCTTTCGGCTCCTGAAGCAGAACCAAGTCCGTGAGTCATCTTTACTTGGACCACAAGTAAAGTTGCGCTTTGATTGGAAATATGACCGTTGCGGACAGGTGTCAAGCTGTCGCATCGGGTCATTTAAGTCATTTCGCACCTAGGGATTGCCACCTATAAATACGCCACCCTCGCCCTCATTGGCCGGTGGCTGCTCCAAGAATATTTCCTGACAGTGAAGAGAAAGAGCAAACCCCACCGAAGCAAACCAAAAACCTATCCACCGATGCATAAGTCCTATTGATCTGAGTTGATTCATTATGACTTAGGAAGAAGTTTGCTAGCCTTTTATCTTGGAGAACTGCAATTCTCCTAGACGGTTAGAGTGTTGTTCTTCAGAGAGCGAAGAGTTATTGTCGCCTCGAAGTCCAGTTTGTCAAAGGTTTCGGTGATTTCCTCAATAATCAACCACGAGCAAAGAACTGACCAAGCTCAAGGAGATTGGTGCAGTGGAGATATGGACGGAGAGAGGTTAGCTCCTGTGTTCAATCACAAGTCCCTCCAACCAGACGTAGCACTTTGCAGAGTGTGAACTGGTAGAACAAACATCGCCGAGTCAAGAGTTCGTTTTACTTTCCGCACTTGCATTCAGTTTATCAATTGCTTCAGTGATTTGTTTCAATGCAATTGATTCGATGCTTTTGATTCGATGCTTTTGATTCGCTATGTCGGCACCAAGAAGCTGTCTGAAGCAGACATGCACAAACGAGACCGTGCTGAAGCTGAACGCCTTCATGCTGAAGCACAAGCCCAAGCTAAGGCTGATAAAGAAGCTAAAGCTAAGGAAAAGGCAGATAGAGATGTCGCTCAGTTGGAAAAGCAAAGGAAAGAACTAGCAGAATCTAATCAGAAAGCTGAAGCGAAGCGCAAGCTCGCTGAAGCAAAAGCTCAAGAGGCTAAGGCTGCTGCCGAAGCCAAACAGCTTAGTGAAGCTGAAGCCAAGCGCCAAGCTCAACTTGACATTCTTCGCACAAAGAAAGCAGAGAAAGCTGCTAGAGCCGCTCAGAAGGAAGCTGTTGTAGACATGGCACCAAAGGATATCCCCCCGAAGCCAGTCGCAGCCCCTGTCCCCGAAGCTCATGAAGAAGCTGAGCAGAGTCAACATAACTTCCCAGATGCAAGAGAAGGAGAACTTTGGGACTGTTTAAGCCTGAATCAGGCATTCTGCCAGCTTGCTGAAGCTGTTGATCCCAAAGCTGTGGATGTTGGAAATGTTTACATTTCACCAACTCTCTCTGCCATGATTGAAACTTTGTACAATCAGCTGAGGGATTTGCATGCAAGAGACATATCTGAATCTGCTAAAATTCTGAAGTTTAAGAAGAAAGCAGATGCTGAATCAGATGAAGACTTAAGATCGAAGCCGAAGCTGCTTCGAAGAAAATTGCTGATGTGAATGAAAAGACGAAGCAAAATATTCAAGTGTTTCAAGGCAAGATCAAGTCTGCCATTGAAGAATGTTGCAAAACGCACAATGCTTCGGTCATGGCTCTTGATTCCAAGAAGCGCGAAGCCATGCTCAAGCAATTAGCTTCACCCCATCCCCAACTCCAACAAAGTAAACGCCGTCTTATCGCAGATACGGACGAAGCTGATGAGGTGAGCTCTCATCCGGCCAAGAAGGCCCCAAGGCAGACATCGCCCCCTCGATGCAAGATTATCACTCTTACCAAACCATCTGCGAAGCCAACCGCTCCCGAAGTCGTTCCACCCCGTGCACCAACTCCACCTCCTCCTCAACCCGCTCCTCAACAGTCCGCCCACGACAATTTTGAGCCAGAACCTTCTCCTCCTGCTCAAGACATTCCAATTCCTTCAAAGGATTATTCTTCGGCTCACTCTGCTGAGGAGTCCGAAGAACAAGAAGACGAAGCCAGAAAACAAGCTGCTCCAGAAGGGCCTGAAGCCGATGTGGAAGCCGAAGCCGAAGACAATGAATTGGCTATTATGACTCAACCACAAGAGCGAGCCATAGTTTCTCGAAGGCAAGCTCCGCACTGCATTCCTGCACAAGATACTCAATTGGATTCCATCTACCCTCGAGAAACTTTTCCTATTTTCTTGGGAGACGGTTCTTCTTCTTCAAGACATGGTCCTCAGTTCAATCTCGAAGTTCATCGCCAGAAGCTTCGCTTCTTCGGCGCAAGTCCATATGATTCACCCCGGACTGCAGATGACCTTCGCTTCTGGACAGCTGAGCAACAGATTCTGTACACGAAGCTATACTGCCAGAAGGGTGTTCTTTTCAGACACAAGTACTTGGATATGCACAGTCTAACTTCTGCAACATGTTTCCAGAACATCATGGAAACCATCGAAGCATAAAATCTTACCAGCCTGTTTGCCATGGAAACCCCATTCAATTCCGAGCTAGTGAAGCAATTCTATGCCACTCTCTATGTCTCTGGAAATCCTGATGATTCAAGCTCATGGATTCTTGAGTGGATGATTCAAGGAAAGGTATTTAGGATGCATTCTGATGAATTCATGGATATAGTAAACATCCCAAGGCACACAGGAGAACTTGCAAAGGTGCATTTGTTGCCTGATCCTACTGAAGCTGAATTTGCTTCACTACTGGACCCCGAAGTCACTGGAGATCATATGCCAGAAAACATTCGCCCAAAGCATCTGGTATTCATTTCGAAGACTTGGTTTTATATCTTGTCCAACTCACTGATGCCTCTCAGCACTGCACATGAAGAGTCCAACATTCATTATCATACACGTCATGCTTTGCTGAAGCTTACTCACGGACATGTGTTTGACTTCGAGGATTGTTTTCTTCGCTATATGGTACAAGCTGCTGAACTCGTACATCAATTGAAGCCATATGCTCCCTGGCTCCAAGCCATTTGCAACCATGGGCGTCGTGAAGACTTCGTTGCGAAGCATCACCCGAAGCTGTTCTGACCTCCTGTGCGTGACACCATGAATATCTTCAGAAGGCCAAATGATCCATTTGCCACATATGTCGGAGTCAGACAGCATGTCAATGAACGCAACATGTCGAAGTCATTCTAGAAAGAAGTTTATCACTTTTAAGTTGGCATTCGCACCCAACAGATGCTTGAAAATTTCATTGAAGGAAATCAGCGCCAAATGCAACATCTTTCAGATGAAATCAATAGAGTTGGCAACATTTCTTTAAACAACAACCAATACTTGAAGGTTTTGAAGCGCCACTCTTGGAAAGGACTACGGAAGTTCAACTCTGTGAAGAAGCTTGAAGCTGACCGAATTTTCAAGGAGTATCCACATCTTCAACTTCACTTCTCCAGAAATGATTCGATCGACCGCCCCAACCCAAAGATCCCGCCACTGGAAAAGATTGATGAAGTTTTATTTGTTAATCCAGCTGAACAGATTCGCCCAGATACCCTATCTGATGAAGACTCCCACACCTCGAAGCAAGAAGATGATCCTCTCAACGACAGCGATCTTGATTTGCTTCAAGCGCCGATGGACATTGACGAGCTGGAGTCGCCTGCTTCAACCGAAGGAGACACTTCTGGAGATGCATCTTCTTCGGGCGAAGACAATCAGCAGGGTCCCCGGGTTGCAGCAAACGCGTAAAATACTCTTGATCTACCTCTCAACCTTTTGTCCAATTATTGAAAAAAAGGGGGAGAAAGTAGCATCGATTGAGTTTAGATTCTCTGCGGCGTTTAGGGATTTGATTCGATCTTTTGTGTGTTAAGTTACAACGAACTTTCCATTCACTTCGATTGGGTTGTAACTTAAGTTTTAAGTTTTACTTCGGTTGTGAACTGCTACGTTTTATGTGTTAATAACCCCGTGCTTGCAAGTTGCTCTCGTATCTGTTATCTTGCAGGTAGTTGTTATCCTTAAAGTTCACAGGTCATTGGATAATTGCATATTCTTCAAGACAAATATTCTCTCTATGCAATTGATTCACTAAGATATGTGCTAGGCTTCCCATCAAAGATATTCGTCATCAAGCATTCTCTTCGATTATATAAATCTTCGATGCTTGTATTCAGGGGGAGTCAAAAGCTTCATATCTTAGAGTTTTCTCTCAACTCAACTAATTTTTTTTCCATATTATTATCGATGCCTGTTTTGTCAACGATAGTCCAAAAGGGGGGAGATTATAAGAGCAAAGCTATGCCCCCATGAGTTTTGGATATTGTTGGACAAAACAGTAGAGGAACTAACAAGTTTTCTAGTGTAAAACGGATGGTTAGGTTCCTGAAGTTATAGGTTGGTGATAAAGTTTCAACGAAGATTTACATACTTACTGAAGCATATCCTCTGGAGTGAAGCTCATCACGGATGTCGACCCCTAAAAAGATAAGGAATCCTGAAGCACGTCTCATCAAAGGAGATGACCAAGATGGCGCAAGACTTAGTAGTTTTTGTGTAGTTCCTTTTCACTTCTTTGAGTCGTAGGAAAAACCGTACTATCAAGAGGGGTTTAGTAAATGTACTCCGAAGGTTTTGATGAAAAGACTCAGATCGAATCCAAACCTGTGAGAAGCCAGAGTTGAGAAATCTCATGTGCACTAGGTAATGCTTCACCAGCGAAGACTTCATTCTTTCGGCTCCTGAAGCAGAACCAAGTCCGTGAGTCAGCTTTACTTGGACCGCAAGTAAAGTTGCGCTTTGATTGGAAATATGACCGTTGCGGATAGGTGTCAAGCTGTCGCATCGGGTCATTTAAGTCATTTCGCACCTAGGGATTTCCACCTATAAATACGCCACCCCCGCCCTCATTGGCCGGTGGCTGCTCCAAGAATATTTCCTGACAGTGAAGAGAAAGAGCAAGCCCCACCGAAGCAAACCAAAAACCTATCCACCGATGCATAAGTCCTATTGATCTGAGTTGATTCATTATGACTTAGGAAGAAGTTTGTTAGCCTTTTTATCTTGGAGAACTGCAATTCTCCTAGACGGTTAGAGTGTTGTTCTTCAGAGAGCGAAGAGTTATTGTCGCCTCGAAGTCCAGTTTGTCAAAGGTTTCGGTGATTTCCTCAATAATCAACCACGAGTGAAGAACTGACCAAGCTCAAGGAGATTGGTGCAGTGGAGATATGGACGGAGAGAGGTTAGCTCCTGTGTTCAATCACAAGTCCCTCCAACCAGACGTAGCACTTTGCAGAGTGTGAACTGGTCGAACAAACATCGCCAAGTCAAGAGTTCGTTTTACTTTCCGCACTTGCATTCAGTTTATCAATTGCTTCAGTGATTTGCTTCAATGCAATTGATTCGATGCTTTTGATTCGCTATGTTTTGCTTCAATCCAGTTCTGCTTCAATGTTTACCTTTCAGTTGAAATTCTTCTTCTGCTAAGTTATGCTTCACTTCGTAGTTTCATGCAAAAATTTGAAGTGATCATTCACCCCCTCCCCCTCTGATCACATACTTGAACTTACAGATACATTACTCAAGCATGCACGGCGTACATATTCTACTGTGCATTACTTGAAAGTATGTTAGACAGCGTCGTGCTCTGTGCCGGTTACTCGGGGGTTGCCCTCCTACCCGGCGTCCTGGCCACCACCCGACTTGGCCTCCCGCTCCCTGTTGCCTCCGTGCAGCAGTGGCTGCAACGTCTTCGCGCAACAGCAACTCTGCTGCCTCTACGTGGCAATGGCTGCTACGCTTCCCTCAGCGTAGCTCCTGCTCGGCGTCCCTCCACCTCCTGTCGGCGGCGTATGGGTTGGATCATCAGCACCTCTGCGGCCAGGGCCAGCGGCGGAAATTTTGTTGTACCCCGATTGAATCATCTTCGAGCCAACTAGTACGTGCACATTATGGATGAATGGATCATCTCCTGGCTAGCTAGTTCCGTACTAGCAGCGAGATATGCAGTACTTGGACACTGCCGGCCCTCTTCCACTCGGGAGTTTCCGGCCACGATTTGGACAACTCGGACGAGCACGGGGACGCCTCCAAGAACCTCTACTCGGCAGCTCCATGCCATGACTCGGACAAATGTCTACAAGCATGCAACCCAACCGAGCAGGGCGCCTGTCCGCCAGCTCGCAACGATGGCTACTGCCTCCACCGCCATGGCGTTCCTCCTGCTCTAGCTTTCTTTAGTTCGAGCGCGCCAAACTCCAGCTTCAACTCGGTGCCCCGATTCAGCTTCAACTCGATCACGGCCGTCGGCTCAGGCAAGCCAGGGGACGACCGTGCCTCTGCAACAATTTTGCGACAACTCGGCGGTCTCTGCCGAACTGCTCCAACTCGGTCAGCTAGCACAAGCCAGCACAACCGCCTAATAGATGAACAGTAGAATCGATTTTTGACGGTCGAGCCTCAGCTAAACTACTAAGGTATATACTAGTACGTGTGTATTGTTTCTGGTCATCCATTGGTGTCTTTGCACTAGTTTTGCACGTACGCGTACGACGTCTTCTCCGAGCTGCTTCAAAACGGGCACACGGCGCCCCTCTCCGAGCTGCTCTAGCTCGGCTGCGCATACTCAAAGTCGGTCGCGCACCCCCGACTTGCTTCAATTCAAGGGGCAACCTACAGCTACGAGCCTCCAATTTGGAACTTTTTCCCGCTCGGCGTCAGTTCAAACTACATGTTTCTTCCGGGACGACATCCATGACGACTTGAAAGAACAACACGCTCCTTCCGTGACTCTGCACTGCTCCGACTCGGTCGCGACTCGGATGGGCTACACACTCCTTCGACGACAACATCTGTCACGACACGGCCTCATATTCCTATGAGGATGTATCTTCGTCGTGTCACGGCTTCACCGACATCGACTACATCACCAATGCGAAACAACTAAGTTTCTCGTACAACTAATTATGTACTTTACACATTTTAGCGAGTATGTCTCTCCCGAGCTTCATCCGGGAATCACTTCTCGCCTTTATCCGAGTTCACCTCGATGAAACACAAATCACATTCCCCGTATTCCGATAGGTCCGTCGTCGAAGGTTGTAACGCACTCGGGGGCTACGCCACACCCGGGGGCTACAACTTAGATTATAACCAGATTTACCTTTGACGGTGGCTCTTTTCTCCACCCATTAATTGCGCCGCCAGTCGGCAAGTTGTTTACTTGATTTTCTCTTATTTTTCGTGAAACGCCAATACATGCTCGGTACCTAAACGCCCACTCTTCGTCTCCAACCCAGTTGCAACCTGACTGTCTGGTTGGCAAGAGCAAAAGTTAATGGTCTGTCGACTCGCTAAATGGCTAAACACGAGAAAACAAATAAACCAAGTCAAATAGATTATCTGTAAAGTTTAAATTATACACTTTATTTATGCAAAGTTTAAAGTTTCGTGTTTTCACTCAGCTTTCTGGGTATGAATACTATAATACTTTCATTCTCTATTTGTTTGCATTTTCTTTCAGGTCAATGAAGGAAATATCTTTGGTTTCATTCCGTGCCCACGCACAACGAGATTCTAAATTCCTTCAAGAAACAACACTCAAGAAAATGCTCCGTGTCCACGCACGATGAAACAATTTTGTATAGCTTCAGTAAAAGACTCCAACTAACTACCAATGGTTAGTCGGAGCCTTGGGGGCTACACCCAGTGGGTGCACTAATCGTGCTCCCACTGGAAGGAAAATTTATCCCGAGTAGATCTTCACTCGGAAGAACAACGTACCGAGTAAGTCACTACTCGGATACTCAACAAAAACGAGTAAGTCGTCACTCGATAACCTAAATCATAACCGAGTAAGTCATCACTCGGAGTATTTTTGAAAGAGGCTATTTCTCCAGCATGAAACAGTTTTGAATGAGATAATACTCGAGACTAAGTGACATGCATGAATGCAGCCATATTTCAGAATACACAGCAAACGGAAAATCTTGTATTCATTAGCTATTCGAGAAAAAGTTCCGAGTAGTTAATTCGCTAGTAATCCATCTCTGACGTAGATTGCCAGATTACTAGTATGATAAGGTGCAGGGGGTAAAGAATTGATATCCCACGCGGTATGATCTAAAGCTCATTTTATGATGCTTTAGAATATCAAACTTTACAAATCTGGTTAATATGGAGTTTAAGGCTTATTGCTCCGAGACACGCCCTCCGGGGCCTCAGTCCACCTCTTCCGAGAGACGCTTGAGTGTCACCAGATTTCTCCATTAACTTTCCCGACTTATATTCGAGGGAAAAGTTCAAATTTTAGTAAAGCCCTTCCGGGCCTCTTATTGAGTTTAATCTTCCATACCTCATGAACCCGCCATCAATAGAAAAAGGATACACTTCTCTGATGATGTCGATTACCTCAATTACAAGAATCCAAAAGAACTTCAATAGGAAGAGCATTCTCCTTTGATAAAATCAATTATCTCAATTAATAAAAAGTCTCCAATCAAAAGACTCCGAGTAACTTCAAGAAGTTACTCGGAGCCTTGGGGGCTACACCCAGTGGGTGCACTAAGAAGTGCTCCCACTGAAGTTACTCGGAGCCTTGGGGGCTACTGTCGTGGTCATACCTAAGGCATACCCTTAAGTATCACATATCATGGGGTACCCTTACCGAGATAATAAGAATAAGATTGACATATAACCGAGTCAGGTGTTACTCGATGATCAAAGTATGATTACGCTTCCGAGTAACAAATAACTCGGGGTGGCATGCTACTCGGACATGAAGCTACCGAGTAACGGGCAACTCGGACAAGACGATGGTCAACAGTCACCGAAGCTATACAGCCAAGCATCCTACTTCACCCATTATAATACGACTTAATGGAGGAGTTTATATGGTTTAATTAGAAACTTTATTATAGCACTAATAGGCATTAATCCCTCATTTATGTAATTTGAGTGAGGGGGAGGTGGCGCACTCTATATAAGCCACCCCCACCACCACTACAAGGAGGGCTCTTCTTCTTCCTCTCCCTTTTTTCCTCTTCCATGGAAAAAACCTCATGTACATCTTGTTCATACAAAGATAAGGAAAAGCTCCTCCGGGAGCACGAGACGTAGGGATTTTATCTCCTCCGCGAGAGTCCCGAACTCGATAAAATCACCTGCGTCCACCCGTTTGCATCTCGATAGATCATGCTCCGTTCTAACCCCTATTCTTATTTTCGGAATCAAACCACGACACCGACAACGACAAGAAGGCGGTAAAGTGAACAATGGCGCAGTCACAACCTTGGGTTGCTTACTTTACCTGGACCTGCACACAGATACAAATAACTTTGCTCCCAACGAGTACAGAGAGGTTGTCAATCTCTTTGGCCTTGCCGTTTAAAACGGATCAACGCAACAGATAATGATAGTGATAACTGCGACTAGAAAGTAAAACAGGAAGTAAATTGAGGGTGTAAACAGTGATGGAAATATGGACCGGGGTCCCATGAAGCTCACTAGTGATGTCTCTCTCCCAAAATATGATAAACAGCTATGCGAGGTGAAAAAATTACAGCTGGGCAATTGACAGGATTAAAAACGCACCGCAATGCTAACTATGCTACAAAAGAAAGGAAGAGGCACAAAAGCATGGGCAGTGCGCCAAGACAAGTAGACCGAAATCCATCTGCATCTACTCACTAATCATCCACCTTGAGATATCTATCCAGAACATCTCGCTGGTATTAAGTTGCGAGCCCCACCCAAAGTGTAAACCCAAAGCAACAGACAACTGTATTAAAAGAACTTTCCATAAAGTAAACAATCCTTGCACCCGCAAGTACAAGCACCGTTGATTTCCCCCTTGTGGCAACATCACATCCCCTAGACTCAGGTTTCTGTCACTTAAGCTAGTCATCAGGGGGCATGAACCCACAATCATGCATAACGCTCCCTCTTGGAGTTACAATCTACCACTTGGCCAAAGTCATAAAAAGCAACGAAGAACATGAAAAAATTACTGAAGAACATAAATATAAAAGGAGAAGAACCAGATATATTACTCATTACAATCTGAACATAATCTCATAATCCATCAGATCCCAACAAACTCAGCATAGTAATAGCAGAAGAATTACATATGTTCCTTGATCATGTAGGGCAGCTCACAAGGTCTAATAAATGAAGAACAAAGAGGGGGAGAGGACATCACATAACTACTAATCATGTACCCATGGTCCAAGGCGGACTACTCACGGCTCATCCGGGAAGCGTCAATGGTGGTGGAGAAGCTCCCGGAGGTCAATCCTCCCTCCGACAGGGTGCCAGGACAGGGTCTCCTGGCAGCCCCAATCTTGGAAGCGCGGCGGCGGCGGAACAGAGGGGAGATCGCGAAAGGGTTCTTTCTTCGGGGGTTTCGGGACGAGAGGTAAATATAGGCGAAGGGGGCAACCAGGGGGCCACAAGGGGTCCAGACAGCCTCCCAGCGTGTCCTAGGGTGGGGCCGCGCCCCCCTGGGCACCAGGTGGGCCCCCCGGCCCCCCTTCGGGCGTCTGGAAGCTTCCGGGTCGCTGATTTTTTATATATTTTCCCAGAATTTTTCTAGCACTTTAAGTAATGGGAAAACCTGAAATACAAAAACAACAGAAAACAGAAACTGGCACTGGGATGCACTGAGTTAATAGGTTAGTCCAAATATGATCAAAAGTGTATGAAAGTGCATCAAAAGCATAACAATATCACCCAAAACATGCATGGAACAAGCAGAAATTGTAGATACGTTTGGGACGTATCAACATCCCCAAGCTTAATTCCTGCTTATCCTCGAGTAGGTAAATGATAACAAGCATAATTTCTGTGGTGACATGCTACCAACCATATAAAAACTTTTAGGTAAGGCAAGCAAGGCATGTAATTCAATTCAAGTCATAACAAGCAAGAGTCTATATTAGCATTGAAACAAGCAACATAAGAACATAAAGGTGCAAGAGCTCCCGCTGTCCGTGACTCTAATGTCTCCAAATGGTGTTTGCGTGTAAGAAGTGGGATATGGGAATACGAGAGAGTAAAAACATACTATTTATTTTAGTTAAAAACTCAATCTACTAAAGTTTCACACTTAGTCTTCTTTGCAATCTTATCTTGACTCGTCCCCAGACCACTAGCCAGGTACAAGTCAAACTGATCCAGTCCCTTTCGACTTTTTTGAGCACTCATGCAATGGATGAGCGTAAGCAAGAAAGTTGACACTTAGGATGGCAAAGATAGAGACGGTGGAGGAGGAAGACAAAAAGGTGCGAATGGCTCACATCAATGAGGACAATCATAGGCGAGACAAAGCCAAATGATAGATATGATGTGAGGAGTAGGGATTGCCATGCAATGGATGCACATGTGAGCTATGGAAAGCTCTCCAATGGAACCAGTGGGGGTGCATCCAACTTGCTTGCTCAATAATACCTAGAGCTCATTTGAGGAGGCTCATCATTGGAATATACATGCCAAATTCTATAGTGTAAGGGTCCCCACATAGCTATATGCATGAATGATGATCTCTATGGAGTACAAGATATAAGAGGGAGTATGAGTGTGGATCTCTCAAAAGGAATAGTAGTGTGCCCCCTTCTCTCTTTTTATTTAATTTTTCTCTTTTTTCTATTTTTTGTATTTTTTTAGTGGCCTCAATGGCTCTTTCTATTTAACTCTCATTTGTCCTCTTTGGGATTTTTTAATTTTCCCTCTTTGGGATCTTTTCCTCACTTTAGGGGCAACACTCTATATTACAAGAATTATAGAATATCTTTCACACTTTACAAAATTACTCAGCATAAAGAAGATGAAGCTATCATGATGTATGCAAATGTATGCCTCTGCCAGTGTAGCAGGATATGCAATGATACTAGCGCGTTATGTAGCAATGATTAGGGCAAGTCCCAACTAGCATGCGGCTCATCGATCAAGAAAAAGCATGTATGCCATGAAATCAAGTCATGAGAAGGTGGATGTTGCATGGCAATATATCTCGGAAAGGCTATGGAAATGCCTTGATAGGTAGGTATGATGGTTGTTTTGAGGAAGGATATAAGAAGGTTTATGATGACAGAGCGTATCATGCCAAGGGTTTGGATGGACCGGCGAAGTATGCGCCAACTCTCGAGGTGAGAAAAGGGCAATGCACGGTACTGAAGAGGCTAGCAAAATATGAGGAGGTGGAAGTGTCAACTTTTGAATACTAACATTAGTCCGAAAAACTCATGCAGTTATTATCGGTAACTCTCAATCTAATCAGGAGTTTCACAAAGAGACAGGTACCCCGAGGAGGAGTGTATGGGGGTTTGGTTATCCTTGCACATCCTCGACTCATGGTATGTGAGTGTACTCTAATATCCGATCCCTACAAAGATTAGTGATTCATCTAGTAGCTAGAGTTCTCAACTAGTTTTTCGAAAATAAACACGGATTGCCCAAAATACGACATCTATCACTAATAGGCTAAAGCTCTTGACACCAAAGGTTCAAACATTACTCAAAACAACACCTCAAAACTATTTCAAGTTACTACTACAATTGAATAGCAACCTCAATTACCTACTTCAAGTCAAGACACATAACTCAGTGCAACAGGCCAACTCTTTACACAAGATAAACATGAAAATTCAAGAGAGTTCCAGCAACAAACTAAACAAAATCTCTTGAAAAGAAATAAACATGAAAACTAAGAGCTAAGCATGACATCAACTACGAAAAGATAAAGAACACACACAAAAAGAAATAGAAGCATGAAAATCCTATGATGTGTTCTAGTTTAAAGCGGGGCGTGTTTCTCTCCAACACAGAGAAAGTTGGGTTCTAACTTGTTATAAACAACAAGCAAAGCTAAAGAAAACTAAAAAGTAAAGAGCAAGATGCTCCAATCATAGCACAAAACACATGAAGTGATAAAATATAGTGGAACGAAGGATGAACTGATAATTGTTGATGGAGAAGGGGATGCACGGGGGCATCCCCATGCTTAGATTCTTGAGTCTCCTTTGATATTTCTTGGGGGTGCATGGGGGCATCCCCAAGCTTGAGCGTTTGACACTCCCGAATCTTCTTTCATCATCTTCCCTCGCACACTTGAAAACTCCCTTCATACATAATTCATCATAAGCTAATTAGAGTGGTTAGTAGCCATAATAAAATAATTTTTCTCCACTGGAAATAAAGATATTTTTGAAGAGCTACTGTTTCCCAAGATTGCCAAAAGGTTTTTTTGCAAAGAAAAGGCAAGCTTAAGGTTTGCAAAACGAAGAAAAGGCAAAACGTGGCAGAATCTGTGAAAAACAGAACAACAAAGAGTAAATAATTTTTTTGGGTACTTCTGCAACTCAAAATAAAAAAACTCAGAATAGACGCCCGAAAGTTAATTGTATAGAGCACGTTGTCAAAAAAATTCAGATAAAAAAGATGATCTGGTGATTTGAGCTGAATTTTTCCGCAAGAGACATAATCTGTTTTCTGGACAGCATGTCAGAACTTTTGAACTTTCTTGCAATCGGAGGCTAAACCTGGCACAAAGCTTGAAAATAAGGATACAATGATGTTGTTACAGTATTAACAATCATCAAGACCACTAAAGCAGAAGGAAAAACATCTTGGGTTGCCTCCCAAAAAGCGTTTTCTTTTACGCCTTTGAGCTAGGCACGAAGCAAAAAGAGGAATCAAAAGTCATCATAATTGTTGGAGTTATAAAATCCTTCAAACGGTTCCTCAACAAGTTCATTCTTGTTTCTTTTAGGAAAGGGGTACATACCTTTTGCCTTCCCACGTAAGCGTATTTTCCCCTTACCTATATCAATGAAGCCCTTCATGGCTCGGAGGAAATCCCTTCCAAGCACTATGTTTCCTTGGTTTGGCTTCATGATGAAGAAATCAACCATTGCAATCCCTTTAAGGAACGTAACTGGTATGTCTTTTATCCTTTCCTGGATCTCAGAAATATCTCCATTAGCGTGTTCATGATAGGATGATAAATTGTCCATGTTTAATTTTAAAGAATCATAAACTACTTTTGGCATTGTAGAGACCATGGATACAATATCACAAAAAGCAAGGAAGTCTTGGTTAGAGATGTTAATTCTAACAAAAGGCTCCCAGTCACCATCTATCTCAAAGATATCTTTCTTATTGGGCTTGGGTTTCTCTACTTTTCTCAAGTCTAGAGCATCCATTCTCTTTTCAATAGTAGCAAGTCTATCTATAACCGTATCAAAACTATGATCATAAACAAAATAACTAGATATACCATGTATAATATCAAGAGCTCTAGCTTCATCGCACTCTAAAAAATCTCCTTCAACTATAATATCAAGAGAGTGTTTACACCACTTAAAAAGACCATGGTAATTTGTGTATCCAAGGCATAATCCTCCTATGTGCATCAAATTTTTTGTCCCATGCCTTCTTCATATTCTCTCCATCCCTTTGATGGAAATCTAGAACTTCCGATTCCTTGAAGGCACCAAGTCCTAAAATGCTTGACTAAACAGAAAGGACAACTAAAAGCAAGGTAACTATTTTTTTGGTGTTTTTTATAAACGACACAAAGACAAAAATTGAAAGGTAAACTAACAAGACTAAAAAGCAAAGATAAAAGATAGCGTGCAACTCCCCTATCTTGAAGAGTGGGGTCCTCGACAATGGCGCCAGAAATTACTCTTGATGGCACTGAAGTAGTGCTCCTCGTTGGCTACCCAAGTGGAAGGTTGAGATGTAGCGTAGCGGTATTTTCCCTCGGTGAAGATACCAAGGTTTGTCTCTAGTAGGACTCCGACGACGATAAGAAGGTGGTAAAGTAAACAATGGCACCGTTCACAACCTTGGGTTGCTTACTTTACCTGGACCTGCACACAGATACAAATAACTTTGTTCCCAATGAGTACAGAGAGGTTGTCAATCTCTCCACCCTTGTCGTTTACAAAGGATCAACGCAATAGATAATCATAGTGATAACTGCGACTAGAAAGTAAAACAAGAAGTAAATTGAGGGTGTAAACAGTGGTGGAAATATGGACCGGGGTCCCATGAAGTTCACTAGCGATGTATCTCTCCCAAAAGATGATAAACAACTATGCGAGGTGAACAAATTACAACTGGGCAATTGACAAGATTAAAAACGCACCGCAATGCTAACTATGCTACAAAAGAAAGGAAGAGGCTCAAAAGCATGGGCAGTACGCCAAGACAAGTAGACCGAAATCCATTTGCATCTACTCACTAATCATCCACCTTGAGATATCTATCCAGAACATCTCGCCGGTATTACGTTGCGAGCCCCACACAAAGTGTAAACCCAAAGCAACAGACAACTGCATTAAAAGAACTTTGCGTAAAGTAAACAATCCTTGCACCCGCAAGTACAAGCACCATTGTTTTCCCCCTTGTGGCAACATCACATCCCCTAGACTCATGATTCCATCACTCAAGCTAGTCATCAGGGGGCATGAACCCACAATCATGCATAACGCTCCCTCTTGGAGTTACAATCTACCACTTGGCCAAAGTAATAAAAAGCAACGGAGAACATGCAAGAATTACTCAAGAACATAAATATAAAATGAGAAGAACTAAATATATTACTCATCACAATCTGAACATAATCTCATAATCCATCAGATCCCAGCAAACTCAGCATAGCAACAGCAGAAGAATTACATATGTGCCTTGATCATGTAGGGCAGCTCACAAGGTTTAATCAATGAAGAACAAAGAGGGGGAGAGAACATCACATAGCTACTAATCATGGACCCATGGTCCAAGGTGGACTACTCACGGCTCATCCGGGAAGCGTCCATGGTGGTGGAGAAGCTCCCGGAAGTCAATCCTCCCTCCGGCAGGGTGCCAGGACAGGGTCTCGTGGCAGCCTCGATCTTGGAAGCGCGGCGGCGGCGGAACAGAGGGGAGATCGCAAAAAAGGGTTCTGTCTTCGGAGGTTTCGGGACGAGAGGTAAATATAGGCGAAGGGGGACAGCCAGGGGGGCACCATGGGGTCTAGGCGGCCTCCCGGCGCGACATAGGGTGGGGCCGCTCCCCCTGGCCGCCTGGGCACCAGGTGGCCCCCCCGCCCCCCCCCTTCGGGCGTCTGGAAGCTTACGGGTCGCTGATTTTTTATATATTTTTCCCAGATTTTTTCTGTCACTTTAAGTAATGGGAAAACCTGAAATACAAAAACATCAGAAAACAGTAACTGGCACTGGGGTGCACTGAGTTAATAGGTTAGTCCAAATATGATCAAAAGTGTATGAAAGTGCATCAAAAGCATAGCAATATCACCCAAAACATGCATGGAGCAAGCAGAAATTATAGATACGTTTGGGACATATCTACGTATCACTTGCAGAGTGTGAACTTGTTTACCAAACATCGTGTGTCCATGCTCGTTCTACTTATCGTTGCATTACTTTTGAAGAAGATTAGTTTGCTTGTCTGTTCAATTAGTACTCAGTGTTTGTACTCGTTGAGTTAAGCCTACATGTATTGCTTAGTATTTGTCTTCATTCTTACTGCTTAGTTTTGCATTGTTCCTGCTTTTTGTTAAGTTATTCCACTGCGTGTTTGTGAGTTGAGAAAATTTGTGAAGAAATTCTGAAGAATCCATTCACCCCCTTTCGGACTATTCTTGTTCGTTCAATTGGTATTAGAGCAAGGCACTCCCTTAGCTCTGCATTTTAAGGACTAACCTCCTGGAGTACTGTCAAGGATGTCCATCGCAAGGAACTTTAGATCTGGTGAGCTCATACCAGTCTATGATGGAGAAGACTATCCTTATTGGAAGGACAAAATAAAGAAGAACGTCAAGGCATAAGACAATGATATGTGGGAAGTGGTTCACAATGGAGTTAATTTCAAAGTTCCAAGTGCTCCAACAACTGAAGAGAAGAAAATGATGCAACTTGATTCTCAAGCCAAAGTCCTCATTACCAATCATCTTTCCAAGGGCTAGTATGTCAGAGTCAAAAACATTAGATCCTCAAAATTGAGCTGGGACTATCTGGAAAAAATAGGTGAGGGTGTTTCTACTTAAAAGGATGCACATACTGTTACTCTACGAAGTAAATTCCATTGACTCAAGAGAAATGGCAATGAATGTGTCGAAGCTACGTTCAACCGACTATGTGACATCTTTGGAGAGCTCAAATCTCTCGGTGCAACATATATCACTGATTGACACGTCTCCAACATATCTATAATTTTGATTGTTTCATGCTATTATGTTATCACTTTCATACATTATGAATATAATTTTATATGATTTTTTTGGACTAACCTATTGACATAGCGCCTAGGCCAATTGTTGTTTTCTGCCCCTTTGTATGTTCTATATGAAAATCATATCCTGAGTTACAAAGACAGGGGTTTTTCCTGGTTTTTTCCAAAGCAGAATAAGCCACCGACCAAAGGAAGGTCACCTAGAAGGTTACAGGGGCCCCATAAGGGTACCCCTTGCGACCTAGGGGGCGCCACCTAGCCGTGTGCCCCTGTAAGGTCCCGAAAACATTCTAGAAGGTCCTGGAATGGTCGAGAATGGTTTGGGAAGGTCCTGGAAGATTCCAAAAGTTTCTGAACAGTACCATTGGATCGAACCCCCTTTCCTTGGGGGGCAAGGCTCCCCACAAGAGGCTAGCTGAAATTGTAACAAGTCCAAAGTCCAATTAGGATGAGTCCTAAAAGGGGAAGGTTTCCTCCCTCGAGGAAAGTCCTAGGAGGACTTCTCCCTAGTTTGACCGACCTAGGGCCCCTTGGTCTCCTATATATATGATGCCAATAGGGGGGGCACAATACACCTAAAACCCTAGCCCCTGACCCAAGGATCTCGTTGCTCCTCCACAATGATCTCGATCTAGACTACATTATAGATCGATAATCATTACGTTTTCTTCTTCTCATTTTCTCGGTTTTTTTTTCTTTTTGGACAATGAAACTCTACTGGACTACTACTACGTCGTGTATAGATATCGATAGAGGGATCATGCTTTTGATCCTTTGCTTGAGGGACTTTCTCGTGGGACTTGATAGCGGGAATAAAATCATTGCGGTTGGGACGTTGTAAATTCCTAGCTGCGGGGATGGGAATCAACGATCTTCACCAACTCTCCTCTCCACTGCATTATGCGGTGAGACATATCTAAACATTTGCTTACATCTTCATGGATGATCTTGAGAGTTTTTATCATAGGCTCGATTTCTTTCTACTACGTCCCCAACATTCGGAGCATGCATACCATCTCCATGTTCCCTGTGCTTGTGGCTAAGATGCCTACACACAACACACTGGTCTGGTAGTTGTTTGAACTTGACACAAAAATATAGCGTTTATTCCCTTTGACCAAAGAAATCGCATTCTTAAAGGGTTTATGAACATTTGTTTTAACCTCGACCCTAAAGAATTTTCCTTCAAAATATTAAGACTTTTGGCTCAACATACAAAAAATCACCAACTTTTCATGTTAACAACTTGATCAAAGGAACAAAGCCATCAAGGAGATCGTGGATCTGTATCTAGAATCCTAGTGTGTCTAGTTTGATCGTAGATGGCTTAGACAAGCCATCACATGGAGCAAGGATGATTGCGTTGCCGCGGTATGTCCAGTATCCCTCCTCAATTATGAGCTCCCAATCTCCTAAACATGAAAACTGAAGAGTATAGAGGTTATGTTCAAGCGGTTGCATGTGAACATTCCGAGAAAAAAATCCTACGCAAGTCGCATGGTTTTGAAAAACCAAAACTGATTATATATTTTCTCAGTGTGAACCCTAACAATGGCCATCCATCGGGCGATCTCTTCCGGAATCCCTTCCTCTTGCTCGACAACGATGTCATCGAGATCATCTTCAATGAAATCGAGCCCTTTCATCTTGGTCTTAACCTCTGCCGTGCCGCCAGATCCTAGCGCCTCATCATCCATGTTTTAACCTAGCTTGAGAGAAAAACTGATGGGCTGTGAGAGAATCCAAAACCCCCACTTGTCCGCGATCGAATACATACACATTGGCCTTGACATGGAAGAGAACACAGGGAAGGGAGAAGGTCTCAGCGGCGGGTGCAAGTCGCCACCGAGGGAACAATAAACCTTAACTAGAGGGGACTTGGTAGCTTCTTTCGGTAAAGTCTAATTTCTTTTTGAAGGGTTTGGTAAAGTCTAAATTTTTTTAGGGGTTCAGTAAAGTCTAATTTTCTTTTGAGGGTTCAGTAAAGCCTAATGAGCGACGACGATTAGGCGGGGTCATCATTACAGGCCAATCGGCCCGGGTGGTGGCGACCCGGCCCATCCTGACGAATTTTTTTCTTATCGGCGGCGACAGAAAAACAATCAGACCCGACCCAGCAACGAGCCCTCAACTACAGCGAGCGCCCCCCTCGCTTCCTCCGCCTAGGCCCATCCACCCACGTCGACGACGAGCTCTCCCCTCCTGTCCCCTCCCCTCGCGTCGCCACCGCCGCGTCGCCGGTCGCCGGCTCGCCGCCCCAGGTAGGCCGTAGCTAGTCAACCCCCGCCCGGGCCCGATGGCTGAGGAGCTGGTGCTCGACACGGCGATCCGGGACTGGGTCCTCATCCCGCTCTCCGTGGTCATGGTGCTCATCGGCGTGCTCCGCTACTTCGTCTCCAAGCTCCTGCGGTCCCCGCCGTCGTCCTCCCCCTCCCCGGACCCCAAGACCGTCAAGGAAGGGTGCGTGCTCCCGCCCTTCTTCTCGCCCCGATTCCGTCCCGATCTGGTCCCCGACTCGCTCGATCTGAGCGATCTGGATCGAGGAACTAGCCCGGGCTTGCCTGTTTGAGAATTCTGGTTGCTGTTGCTGTTGCTGTTGTTACTGGTCTGTTGTGTGCCCATGTAGCTGATGCGAGGGTTTTGGTTTTTACAGGCAGGTCGTCATCAGGGCGAGGCACCTGAGGAACGGCGCGCACTTCATCCCGGCCAAGGCCTTCAAGGCTCGCAAGCTTTATTACACCAACGGGGTAATTCCACTAGAAGCATCTGTGATTGTTTACTAAAGCCCAATTTAGGAGATATCAGTACAGCGTAGTCCTTAAATAGTCAGGATCCACAAGAGAGGCCACAAAAGCAGTATTCAGATGCAAGCATCAGAGCTGTAGAATTGCAGGGTTGACCTTATGATTGCTTGCTTGAATTTCACGTTTTCTTCTCAAACCGTTGGAATACTATGGTTGAGTGTATGCCTTTGTGACATTCTTGAGCGCATTGTAGGAAGCCGGATTGCTTCATGTCCCTAAAGAGGATGCGCAGAAGGCTCAGGCGGCTATGTTTTCGGACCCAAACATGGCCATGGATATGATGAAGAAGAATCTCTCCATGATAGTTCCACAGGTTCAGTGACATGCAAATTAGTTTTGCTTGTATCACAATCACCACTACCTTCTATTAACATACCGTGTCGCCCTGTTGCAGACACTTACATTTGCATGGGTGAACTTCTTCTTTTCAGGTTTTGTTGCAGGTATGTACTTTACCGTGTATAGCTTATATGATTGTGATACTTGCTCTCTTCATATGTCATTGAGTCATTGCCATGTTCTTAGATTTGTTTCATGCTGTTGTAAGATCGCACTTCCAAATTTTGATGTCCAAATGTGCGTCAATTTCAGATCAGTAAATCTAATGTATGCAGTGTTGTTCCCATTGAAGGAACTTGTGATTTTCACCAAACATTTTGGCCTAAGTGCATGAGTAGATCAAAACACGCGTCTTTCTCACTTACATTAAGGAAAATGCCCTATTGCCTTGGAAAGAATTGTTGACTGATCTTTGTGCTTCACTGGCGAACCTGTTATTGTTCATCAGTTGCAAAATTTTCATATGATGTCATGAGGGGTATGTTTTGTTGTGCTTGTCGTGTCTTCGGCTATGCTATCATCTGAAGTTATCTCTTCCTTCTCTATGCCTTTAGAAATTTGTAGTTCAGATGTTCACGTACTCTAGTTTGCCATTATTTACTTTGCGCCGTCTTCTGGACCGTGATCATGGTTTTTTTTACTACAATTCTAGAAGGAAAATTATGTTTTTAAGATCTAGAAGATTATCATAAGTTGAGGGATGTATGTCTGATCCATGGGCACATGCAATTATGCATTATCCTTTTGTGTTTTCGTACGATCTTAGCCTTGGACTCACATATCTGCTGATCTCTTTTCAGCTAAAATCCCATTCCCATTGACTCAACGATTCAGGGGAATGCTGCAAAACGGGATAGACCTGAGCACTGTTGATGTGAGCTATGTTAGCAGCCGTTCATGGTGTGTAAGGAGCTACTATATTTTTGTTAACTAAGGAAGGTCTAAATGCCTTAACCGTCTTTTATTTTGACTAGGTACTTCCTCAATTTATTTGGTTTGAGGGGTCTTTTCAGCCTCATGCTTGGTGAAGAAAATGGTTAGAGATACACTTTATTGCACTTGTTCACAAAACATTGCAATATTTATTGTTGTCTTAACTGTTTGCCTTATGATTTGTGCATGACATGCAGCTACTGATGATGCCCAAAAGATGATGTCGATGAGTGGTGGAATGGGCGGCTTTAATCCAGCAATGGTATGGACCCTTAATCTTTATTGGAATTCATGATGTTTAACCCTGTCTTATACATATATGCACGTGTGACACAGTACTTGTAATTTCACAAATTCACACACATAAGATAATGCACATTTTCATATGTACTGCGCTTATAATAAATCAGATCGAATTTTGTTTGGAAAAAAATGATGCATAGCTTGAAGAAGCTTGTATGGACGATGTTTGGATTGCATTCAGGGTTGCATGTATTGTAATAGTGAGATATTGGTGACTGCTGTTATTTACAGACCTTTGATCATTCAATGGACTGTCGTTTAGATGGCCTGGCTTTTCTAATTTGTTTGAAATGCTACTTCAGGTTTTCAGTAGCTTTTCAAGTGTTCTGTTGTGCATTGGCATTGCAACTGCCTGCTTTCCTCTGGTTCGGTTGTGCCCCTCGATCTAGGAAAAACAATCAATACACATGGTTGTGCCCTTATGTCGTTCTGTGGCCCAGAGTATCACAATCTTGATGTTTTACAATGTTTGGGTTATTTTCTATTGTTGGTTTTACCTGACTGTTTCAGTTAATTATCTGTATAGACTTGATTAGCACAGAAAAATCTCACCTTTTCCTTTTGCCATTTCCAGAGCTTGAGCGCAGAGAAAGACAGCCTCGACATCATCCAGCATGACTGGGCTTTACCAAAGATGGAACGCCATGCCGAAGAGGTGTTGAGGAAACTACTGAAGAATTGACCTGAACAGGCAGTTATACATCTGTAATTGTATTATTTATTTACGAGCGCTACTGATTATGAAGCCGTGAGCTGTCTTTTTCAGTCATACTCTGGCAACACTGGTAGAAACACTGTATTCCTTATCATGTTCCTCAGTAATCTACGAGCTGCTTTGGTAATCCAAATTGTTATTCTCAGCAAAAAAAAAGATGAATTATGTTGTCATGTGGTGCTTCCCATTTATAAGATCCTAAAAAAAAAGGGAGTGGCTATGTTTTTTTGGGTCAGTCGATCAAATCAAATTAAACATCTTTTTCCTCCAGTCTTCTTCCTCTTGAAAAACAGATCTTCCCATACCGCCTAGCGTGCCACAGGCCAGGCTAGAGATCGCCTCACCGCCCTCGGCCATTCCTTTAAACCTTGGTGACAAATTTCAACGTGGATAACCTCGTGCACCCCCTCCTCCACTCCCCCCCTCCTTTTGCCTCCACCCTAAGGCCTCGTTTGTTACAAGGGGATTAGAGAGGTTTTAAGGGGAGGGCATTTGGGAGGATTTGGTGAATCCCTCTCTTTCACCCAATCCTCTCAAATCCCTTTAAAACCTCCCAAATTCCTGCATCCAAAACCCCCTCCATGCAAAATTGCTATTTGGTAGAGAGGGTTTACATATTGAGATAAGATGTGAGAGTCAAAGGCCCAAGTACCAGAAGTTTTCCATGAGAAAATGATACTTCTCCAAACTCTGAATCCCAAAGAAAGCAGAATGAATCAAGCAGCAGCAATCAAACAAAACAGTAGTGTAACTGAGATACTACTATAGAGAAGCAAATGTTCGGGAGGGAGCACTGGCTGCAGCCCCACCTGAGCAAGAAGCGGGCGTGCCATAGTAGAGCGGCAGCGCGGCGTGAGCGGCGACGGTGGAGGGGCAGGAGGAGGCCGAGAAGCTGAGCATCTTCTCGCGGAACGTACCCGGGGCTGCATGTGCCGAGCAGGTAGGGCGCAGCCGCCTTGACGACCTCGGACATGGCGTCGTCCCCGACGGCCCTGGGCTGCTTGGCGGGCGGCCTCGCGCCCCAGGCGTCGGTGTCCGCATTGGGCCTCCCGTGCTTGAGATTCGAGCATGCCGAGGTCGACGCCGCCCACCCCCGCGTCCGCGGTCGCCATCAGAACGCCGCCTGGGTCCGACAAAGGCTCCGACAGCTCGCTGTTGCTGCGGTAGGCCTCGCCTCTACCTCGACGCCGGGAGCACGCCGGGGAGCACGCTGTAGCCGATGGTCGGGTTCCGCGCGCGGGCCTCATCGAGCGTGACGAGCCTCCAGGCTCCTAGCAGGCGGTGGTCGCCGGTGGCGTCGAGACCTCGGGCGGCGCGCCGCCTCCTCTTGGTGGCGGCGTCGGTTTCGTTCGGTCGTTCCTTGCCTGCGCCCTCGAGGCTCGAAAGCCGCGTGGAAAGGAGGGGGTTCGAGGGGATTCAGAGGGATTGGGCCGGCAAAACCACGCTAAACAAATGGGCTTAGGAGGATTTGCGGGGTTTTTGGGCCTCGCGAGGTTAATCCTCCGAAAACCCTTTCAATTCAGGTGAAACAAACGAGGCCTAAGGGGTCATTTGGTAGCCAAAGGAGAAACAACCAGGCCACTAAATCCCCAAAGGAGATTTTTACCAGGATCCATGATTGGCGGCAAGGGAAGTCGAGAGCAAGAAAAGGTGGCAGCGGTCAATGGTGATTAGCCTGAGCGCCAGGGATCTCTTTCCCGATGTGCAGAGGTGTGAACAATTTTTCCACTGGATTTGATGTCGACCGGGGCGGATTACCCTTGCCAAGAGGACGATGCCCTTGTTTGGGATCTGCTGCCTGAAACCAAATGGGCCCGAAGGATCCTTCCGAAATCTTCTTAATTTTCCTCACTAGGAAATCACGACTTTAGGATGTCGGAAGAATTCTCCCTATCTCTCTCCTGTGTGTGAGAGGGGAGTCCACCTACCCGGAAAATTTCCGATGGGGATTTGCTGCCCTAGGTATGATGTCCTCGCCATCAAATGAGCCCTAAGATAGGTAGTATGGATGTTCCGATGTTGCTTCGATGGTGAACTTGCATCCACAAACCCTAAGATAGATAGTAAGGCTGGTTCTTCCTTGGCGAATGGCAGCGCGCTCCAGACTCCTTCTTTCATCTTCCATCGATTGATCTGAATTCTAAATTTAGTCGATTGATCTGCTGCTATTAAAAAAAACTTGCTACATTGTATAAATTCAATAGTGTCACTTAGAGTTATATTTACACACTGATTTAGATATTTTGCACTAGTATTTTCTTACACTTGACTATGCTGCATCAGTCTAGTTGCAGTTGCACACATCACCAGGCAGATTCAGATTCACATGACGGGGTAGCTGGCCAACACAGCGACGCCGCACAGCCCGTAGGGAATGCCGGCGTCGCGCTGCAGGAGCATGTAGCCGGCTTCGCCCCACTCGGCGCCCCACGAGTTCTTGATGATCCAGTACTTCCCGGGCGCCTCCTCGCCGTCGCCGCCGGTGGTGTTGGTCTCGCCGTAGCCCACCACGGTGACGCCGTGGTTCAGCTGGGCGGTGCAGGGCCCCGAGAAGACCCCGCCGCCGTAGAGCTGCCACACGAAGCCCCCGGCGTCGACGGCCACCGACACGGGCTGCCCGGCGGCGGCCCGCAGCAGGTCGGGCTCGCTGTTGGCCGTCACGTTGACGTACCCGGAGATGCTCACGGTGGTCTCGTTGAGCTTGGCGGTCTGGCAGGCGCCGTTGACGCCCAGGTACGGGTAGCTGGACTCGGTGGTGAGGCCGTGGTTGTCCATGACGAACTCGTAGGCCCAGCTCATGAACCCGCCGCCGCACCCCACCGACTCCGAGTCGCAGTCCACCAGCTCCTGCTCCGACAGCGACACCAGCTTGCCCTTCTTGATGTGGTTCAGCCCCTCCATGGCCGCCACCGCCGAGAAGGCCCAGCACGAGCCGCAGCTCCCTTGGTTCTTCACCGGCACCACCGCCCCTTTCTTCCTCCAGTCCACCTCCTTGGGCAGTGTACCATTGTCCTTATCACCATTGTCACCCTCCTTCTCCATCACCTTTGGAAATGATCATCCAAGACCAAAAACATAGTGTCAGAAAATAATTTTACAGCTTCCAATGGCGATCCAAGAATTAATCAGAGCTGTCGAACATGTGCATATATAATCGGAGAGAAGGGAAACAAACTGACGGGGGCGAAGTTTTCTCTTCTCGGAGCGCGCCGGCCGGTTCGTCCGGGAGCGCCTAGGCCGAGCACCTTGGCCCTGAACTCCTCGTTCGTCAGGTCGGCGAACTGGGTATCAGTTAGCGTGTAGCTATGGCCGCCGGAGTTGAACTCCTCGATGAGCTCGACGTTCTTCCTGTACACCTCGAGCCTTCTCTGCTTCTGGCCGGCGTCCGTGTAGGCGCGGCCGTGCTTGTCCATCCACCGCTCGAACCTTCTGACCATTGGATCATCGTCGGCGATAGAGAGAGCGGCGCAGGCCGAGACGAGTAGCAGGAGAAGCAGGGAAGGCCTGGCCATTGCTGGAGGTGGTTTTGGCCTTTGAGAGAATCAAGGTCAGCAATGCTGAGCTGAGGTAGGAGGACTAGGAGTATGCATGAGCAGGTCGTTATGGGCTGTTTATAATTTTATTTGATTTTCTTTTGGGTATTTAGCCCGTTTATCACTCGATGTGTGTGATCTGGAGGAGGCATGTTTTGCAAGCATGCACAACTGCATGTGATCTGTGCTGGAACGAGTAGTACGCCGAACACGAGGTTTTATTTTTTCTTTTTATATAAAGAGAGTTTTCTATTCGATTTTATATAAAGAAATCATCAAATCTTTTTAGCATTTATCCTACAAACTACTGAAACGAACAAAAGTAAAACGAGATAAACCAACAAGAATAGCAAACCCCCTCCCCCTCCTCGGGCATCGACAAACTAAATACCGAGGGAGTGGTGGAGACTGGAGAGGAGACAAGAGTACCCGTTTTAAGTTTTAACACTAGAACCAGCAAGACACATGCTTGCAAAATAGGGAGAAAATAAGCATAGAAAATCCAACTGCCAAATATATTATCCACGCTGATGGGAGTACAACTAAGGCTAAAAGGGCATTGCAAAATATTTCGAAGCATTTCAGCCATAGAACAATGGATTAATAAATGGTCAAACGACTATTTCTTGCCGATAAAGGGCAACTAGGATCCCCCTTCCAACCTCTTTTAAGGAGGGGAAACGATTCGTAGCTCCGCCGCACCTCGCCCCGCCCATGCGGCAGTATGCGCATACGTGCCTACTAATCAAATGGCCCAATAAACGTCATCGCTTGGCTCACTTTTCTCCTAGCCTGTATCTGTTTTTCTTATCCTTTTCAACTAGTACAAGGCTATAAAACGATTACTAGTCTACTACCGTGCATTCATGCTACAAGTTTTTGTTCCTGTTTTCGCATCAAGCATGATACTACTTATTTTTGTTACTTGAAGTGATTATTATTTTCCGAACTAACATTTGTTTTGTAACGATAATATTTGATCGCATGCTATTTATTTAAAAATCTTAGTTGGTTATAAACAACACATCAAGCTTGAAATAGTTAAGTACAAGAAATAATTTTTGCGACTAGGTGTATATTTTTGTGGCAAGCACTACAAATAATTCTTGCAAGCAGGTGTAATCTTTGTGGCAAACACAACAAATAATTCTTGCAAGCAGGTGTAAATTTTTGTGGCAAGCATAACAAATAATTTTTGCAACTAGGTGTAAATTTTTGTGGTAAGCACAACAAATAATTCTTGCAACTAGGTGTAAATTTTTGTGGTAAGGACAACAAATAATTCTTGCAACTAGGTGTAAATTTTTGTGGTAAGGGCAAACAAATAGTTCTTGGCTAGGTGTAAATTTTTATGGTAAGCACAACAAATAATTCTTGCAATTAGGTGTAAAATATTTGATGTACTTTTGCTAGTTTGATTATGATGAACTGGCATTTTTATATGCGATTTCCAAAAAAGAATTGTTTCTATACTTTCCATTTTTAAATGTGGTGAGTTTTTATTTTTTATATTATTTTTTAACACGTAATTACCAAGAAAATAATTTTTTAGTGTTTGATATCGAGTTGTAATATTTATACGTAATTATATTTTTTTTGGCAACTAAGTTAATTTTTATCAAATAACTCAGTTTTTCTTTACTGGCAAGTAAGTACAAAAAATGTGGCAACTATGGACGGAAAAAATGGTGTCGAAACATATCAATATGAGATCTAGTTTCGAAGATCTCGTTGCGACGAAGTCAACGGTGAAAACAGATCATCGTTTGAATTAACGGTTTGCGAGATAATTAATTTTTTAAACGGGAAACCACAAGAATCTTTGCTGATGTCATCTATATACTAATGCATGCATGCAAAGAGAGAGCCGTCGCATGCTAAACTCCATATGTGGGCCGCTCTCTAGTGGGGTCCTTTATGGTGATTATCCTTGATAAGAATGTTGTTTTCGCCCTCGGCAGAAAAGAAAAAAAATATTGTTGTTTTTGCTGGCACATAGTAAACTAAATCCTAGATAAGATTTTCATTTTCCATAGATTCTTATGTGGAGATCTCAGGCCATCATCAATCATGTGAGTATAAAAGGATTTTACAAAATATATCCCATTTTTGGTTAAAAACCAGACAATAATACTCCCTCCGTTCCAAAATAACTGTCTTAGCCTTAGTACAATTTTATACTAGAGCCAGTACAAAGTTAAGACAGTTATTTTGGAACGGAGGGAGTATCTTTTTGATCGGTAAGAACAAACTCACTATAGATTTCATTAATATGTTTCCATAACTCAAGACAGACACCCCAAAGGTTCTTCTAAAGAAAATATTACCAAGACCTTTAGTGAACACTTTATCCAAAAAAAATGTTTATGTTAAAACTAATATTATGCAATCTAGGATAAAGATCTTTTAGGGGTTTGTCACCAATCCATCAATTCTCCTCAAATATAACATTTTCCCCATCTCCCACATTAAATCTAAACAGGACAAAAATATATATTATGTTTAACCTTCAACAGACCACTCAAAAACTGCGAGTCACCAATTCTATGCCTCACTCCAGTTATACATTGGTCCTTCAGATACTTACTTCTAAGAATATGTTGCTAGATATCCTTAGAATTGAAAAAAAAATCACCACCACTTACACAACAACGGTCTTCCCTATCATTTACTACATGTTATCCAAATTTTGTCCTCAACAAGTTTTCAATGTTTATTTCTAATCCTCTCACTATAAAAAAGACACACATGTGGTGATTTGTGTTTGTCAGAGTAGATCATATTTTTTGTGATGCTTCAAAATAGTTATACATGTGTTGTTGGAGATGTGTTAAGTGATAATATTTGCCGTTTCATCATAGAAGTATGCTCTTCCATGATAATATTACGGCTCATTGATACCTTCAATCTATATGTGGCCCGTGCCAACTTTCGGCCCATATGGGGTATGTTGTGTCGTCTGCAAATTCACATGAAGGTAGAACTAGCAACATGAAGCTCACATTATTGTAAGAACCCTTGATTTAGGCCGCCATGTATGGTTGGGTGTGCCTCATGATGTTGTAATTTTCTGGGTAATGAATAAAACATAGTTTTGTACAAAATCATTTTTTATGGAAACCACATGAAAATATGGTCGAAGTTTGGATATGGGCTGTTAATGGGTTCAAAATCTTCAGCACGAGCATTGATTTCATAGAGGATGGCACCATATCATCCTTCAGAATTATCAGCGGTGTTCTTCTCCATTGTGAGACAATCAAAAGCAACACATAAACGATTAATGCGAAGATCTTCGGTAATAGCTTGCACCTCACGTCATGTCAATGCTTTCAATGTAGTTGGGCCTGATTTTCCCTAGAATTTGATCGCTGAAGACCCCATATTTTTCTAGGAAACTCGCTAAAATTTATTGCTTAATGATAATTCGTCGATGAAGACCCAAAATAAACACCATGTTCATCACATCAGATCAGATCACGTGACTAAATGGTTTACATATCTGGATGTAATTTCTGTTACTTATGGTGTTACCTGTACTGCCTTGATAGTTGATGATTTGATAAAAGAATCCTGAAAAACAATCACACCCACAACCCGTAGATCGGTTTTCACCATATATTCTAGACTCTCGATGATCGGTTCCCAAGGTCAACCTGTTGTGTCTCGTTGACAGGGAATTATGTTGGACTATTTAAAAATATATATGTTAAGAACATGGGTAATTGAGGGTCCAAAACAGGTGGTCTGGGGTTAGAGGGATGGACTGGATGGTGCTTCAGGGGAAGGCAGGCTGACAGAGGGTGGAGGGTGGAGCAGGCGATTCGATCGGCGCATGTTTGGGTGGCTGAAGAAACATGGCAGAAGATTGAATGAGCACGTCGAAATCATTAGTTGAGAGGTACCCCCTCGCGGAGGTCACCCATGGGCGTTCCGAGCGTGCTGAGTGTCGCATTCTGATGTGTTTCGGGGTTTCCCTTTAGTCCCTTTGCGTTCGACACGTGTCAAGTGGAGATGAGCCACATCCACGTGTGCAACCACACTCCAAGCCACAACCATGACCGCAGCCCTAGGCACAACTACAACTCTAGTTTGCCAGACCCTCATTCCAACCTGTTACCCTTTACATTTACATTTTTTTTCTTCATTGTCTGGCAAACTGTATACATTACAATTCAAATCACTAAATTGAGTGTATTATACTGAGGCAAACTGTCTTTTTCATAAGAACACGGAACACATGTTTTTGCAATCAAACAACAATTTGGCATTCTTGAAGTTGTCAAGGCGCTAAATGTATACAAGTCATCCACTGGAATTGCCACTCTTTGGCATCCAGCTTTTCACTTTGGAAAGTATAGCAGCTACATCTAGGACATTGTACAACTCATAGTATGAATAACAACTATGTGCTAATATCCAAGCCATGAAGAAGGTACTGGCTGAAACCTAGACTTGGCACCCGCTAGCGCATCATGGTAATCTGCCCCGCTGAAACAGTCACGGAAGTCCGTGAACAGCTTGTCGAACACCCTCCACAGTACTTTATATGACCTCGAATATGGAAATGGAAGGAAAAACTGGAAATAGAACATCAAACACCTGATATTAGCTACAACTGTACTGTGCAATATGGAAATGGAGGGAAAAACTGCAAATAAAAAATGAAACACCTATATCAGCAGAAGCTAGCACTGTACTGTGCATACCCAAAAATCAAACTGAAGTTATGTATATTTACCCTTATTCAGCATTGATGAAAAGATAGCCAGATAATTTCATCTATTGAGCATTTTCTGGGGAACTTTGAGTATTACTTGTATTGAAAGTTATTGATCTGCAGGGATACCTTTTTTTTTGCTGAGAATTAAAAACTATATTCAGAAGCAGTTCTTACATCTCCTTCTTGCGCAAGGTGTTTTAACAGCATGAAAGTTTGCTGGTTTTCTTCCAAATTGTCAATGACTGCAATCCATATATTCGAAGCAAGTTCATGGGCCTTTTCTCCTGTCCTACCACAAGCAATGAACTGATCTGTACAGAAGATGAGAAGGCAGTGCTAATTTGGTGTGAAAATAGATACAAACATCAGCAATCCTCAGTGTGAAGCAATACATGAATCTTATATGAAAGTTGAAAACATGAATATTTTACTCATGTAGACGACCACTACATAGCTTTCCAAGCTTTCAACTGGATGCAGCCAAGAATGTTAAGTAATGTTTTTTTGCTATAGTATAGTATCCAACATTTCTTCTTTATAAAGCCAAACATGTACTAGCATCACAATACACAAATACATGACATGATTTAGTAGCACGACCTTTATTTCTATCTTCGCTAAATGATTTCGATGATGATCTCCAACACTAAAATATGCTGGCCCTGAAGCTAGTAAGAAACTTCATGCTTGGACTGACATTTGAAACACCCAACTCACCAATGATGGTGCCATGAAGTATGCTGGAAGGAGGAACGGAAAGGTGCTCAAGCTGCTCTTTTAAATAGAGATATGTGTGACCAACAAGCTCGTCAATCTCCCCACCAGATGGTACAAGGTTCTCGCTGACATAAAGTGCTTGGAATCTCCTGTAAATGTTTCATTCATATTCTTAATTTGATTATGAAATGATGGATGACACAAACGAGAGCTACACCTCCATGGCTTTGATATAGTGACCTAAAGAGTATGTATAACTGAAACAAAAAAAAATATGCTGCTCCATACGTAGTTTAATTCGAAGTGAAATTTTCTAGAGTGTATCCAACAAGAATGTCATTTACAAGATGCAGTAGTACAAGACTAAAGTGATACTGCAAGCGGTGTGATAAGTGAGACTTCGTGTTTTGCAATTTTTTAAACTGATACAAAATACAAGATACAGGGAACAAATCTTACTGCAGGCATAGTAGGAACTGGACATATCTGTTGTTCTTCAAAAACATCATACGATCGAGAAGACAGCTCAATACCAGACTAAGAAACTCACCTCCTAGCAGAACCTCTGGGGATTGGCCCAGGCCAGCGTTTCCGGAAACCAGCTGATGGCCATTTCCTCACAATAGCGGTTTGCCACAAGCATTCTCCTCGAAACATGCTTGCCCAATGCTTGCTGACACATGATATCTGAACCCAATCGCGGGTCGGTAACCGAGTAAATATTTCTACAAGGAGATGTTCAGGGAGACTACTAATTGGTCCATCACTCCTGTCTGTCATAAGGCTATCAAACAGAGAACAAATGCTTAGTGTTTGTGTTTTCATTTTCAGTCCAGCAACAAGAAAAATATGACAGAATTACTCAAAGACCAGAACAATGAAAATCCTGATAAACTACCAACCTGTGCTTGTCAGTAACAATACATGACTCACTGCTAAGTTCAAATGTCACATACGAGTAATAAATTATACGAAACGGTGACGAAAATGGAAGCAGAGAAACATATTCTCCACAAAAACAGAGCATGGAGAAGAAGCAGAGTATGCCTAAACAAACAGGTATTGTGGGTGTTGTGCACTGTGCACAAGCACTGGCACCGACGAACGAAATGAACATATTGAAGGGTAAAGTAAGAATGCTATGCACCATCAACCAATCGATCTCGAAGAGGTTCAGAATTGTTGTGTGCTACTGGATTATGCACCCATCAACAGGAGAAGACTGCATGGACAGGCCAAGAGGATCATCTTGGTCAGTCAGTTGGCCATACGGCAAAAGAAGGTCGATTGGTCAAGAATCAGCTGCACCATGATGAACTGGAGAGCATTTGGTGGACGAAACCAACCAACCAACCAACCGAGCAATTGAAATGATCGACCAGCTAACAAGAACACCACCAAATCATATTGGACACAAACTGATACAAGCCGAAGCAAACGGATCGGCACAAAATGTCGAGAGCATCTTTCCTTCCCAGGTTGGCTCCTAACCGAAGCACGGCGAGCACGGCAGAAATACAAGAAGCGAACTGGAAAGCAACAAATTTTAGCGCGCCATCTCGTACCGGAGCGGGAGGGAAGGAGGCGGCGTTCCTCGGGGTCTCCCGGGGACCTCCGGACCCCGGAGAGGAACGGGCGGAGGGAAAGGGGCCGCCGAGTCGGGTGGAGGAGGAGGGGGAAGAAAAGAGGAGCAAAGGACATGGACGGCTCGGCTTTAAGCTAACCTCCTTCTCCTCTTCCTCGTGTACCTTGGTGGGGGACGCGTAGCGTCACGTCCTCTCACACGTTCCCCACTCCGTGTACCTTCCTGGGTGCGCGTAGTAGCTGGCGTGACGGCACCGCTCGAATCTTCTTTTTTGACCCTAAAAAAAGGAATCTTCTAATATTTTTAATTGGAACAGCCGGCGAATCTGTGCCTAGCCTACAAAAAATAAAATCTTGGTCCGTCGGGCACTATTCAGGGGAATAACTATTTACCTTACGCGCGTCGTTCTAAAGGTTATTTTAGCGCGTTTCGGAGCCGTCACATTTACTATTTTAATTGTGTTTTGTGCTAAGCAGCGTATGACCTTGCTCTTATAATTGCGCGGAACTTGTGGTTGTTTTTGTGGCTATAACTATGGCTTGGGTTGTAGTAGAGACTATGGCTAAAGCTATGACTGCGCAGGAACTATGACTGTGACTGTAGGTTAGGCCGTGGCTTTGTTGTGGCAAGGACTGTAGCTGAGATTGCGTCTGTGGCCGTGACTAAACCCTATGCTGCGTGGGCTGTGGATATGCGTCCGGAAAGCATCACGTGTCGAACGCGAAAGTATTAAAAAAATCCAAAACACGACATTTCGTACGCTCGAAACGCACACAAATGACCTCCGCGAAGGATACATCCTTAACTTTTTTTTAGCCTTGTAGTTCGAGCTTCTATTTTCAAAACTAATAGTGCAAGAATTTAAATTAGCTTTGCAATCTATGATTTTATGTAGGATGGAGTCGTAAGATAGTGAAGCTTTGATCTTGAGATCATCCATCACCATCTTACAGTCGGAGGCAATGTAGACATTCATCTCCAGCAGGTCCCTTGCTAAAGCGAACGCTTCATGAATAGCCAGAGCTTCAAGTGTCGGAGGGTCATGAATATGCTTTATAAACAGTCCATCCATTTGAGGCTCATACACTTTTTTTTCCCTCCAAGCCCAACCAACCCAATCTAAGCCCATCTTTGCCGATCTGGAGAGAAATCCCCAGAGCCCAGACAGCCGCCGCCTACACGAGTTCTCCCCAATCGAGCTTCTTCTTCCCCACGCCGAGCCGAGCGATCTCTCTCGCCGTGAACTCGTTGGGGGTGCGGCGCCGGGGATACGTCGAGTCCGCGCATCCGCGGCGGCCGGAGACCAGGAGTGGGAAGGCACGGGCGCGTTGACTGGACCTCGCCGTCGCTTCCGGCGCCTTGGGAGGGTGCCAGGACCTGCGCGCGGCGGAGAACTCAGGTACCACGACGAGCCTTGTACCTTTGTGAGACCATTTTTATCCCCGCATCGCCAAGCGAGCGGGAATCCCACCGGTTTATAGAAAAGGAAAAATTAGATGACTGGTTTATACTCCCTCATGTCCGGTTTATAGGGCTCATCTCAAAAAATTTGTTTCAGCTTTGGTTTATAGAAAGAAAATGAATTAGATGACTGGTTTATACTCCCTCCTTTCCGGAGTAGACGTTGGTCTCTCAGCTGGTTCATCACCAAGTAGTGTAGAGTCTTAGAGCATCTACAACGCGGTTAAAAAAGGGGAAATGTTGAGTTTTGAGTGCTTCCTGTTTTTTTGGGCTGATTAGCTGATTTTTAGTGGCTCGGTTAGCTTCTTGCGATTGAAGGGGAGAGTGGTTATCACATTTTGAATGCTTATTTTATTTGCATTTTTCCTATTTAAGCGTCTACTTAAGCCCTTAGCATTGTAGATGCCCTTAAAGGCTAGGTTTAGAGGGGCGCAGGGGGGTTATGCCTAGGCTATGCCTCGCCGGAGATAAAAAAAAATGGGTTGCACATAAGCCCTAAAAACAAGGCTAATTGAGTATTTTGTACTCCCTCCGATCCATAATAAGTGTCGTTCATCTAGTACAAAGTTTGTACTAGCTTAGTACAAAATTTACGACACTTATTACGACACTTATTATGGATCGGAGGGAGTACTTAAAATAAAAATATCGAGAACAGTAGTAAAAGTAATTCTCCATTTGTACAAACAAATTTCATTCTCAGATTTTCTCAAGTGATGTTTCCATTTCAATATATTTTCTCGGGGGTACACAAGATTTTACCACTTATGTAAGTGTGAATGTTAAAATTTATCATCAGACTCATCTAATCCTTATCATCCTCCGGCATGAGATAAAAACTTTACATCAAGTTTTTCTTAATCTTTGAATGATCTTGAGTCTTTTCTGCAGTTAAGACACAATTGAGCTTTAGAAGTTGGAGTAAATGAGATTTTCATCAATATAAAGAGTGCAGACTAGTTGATTAGCGGATAAAATGGCATATCATGTAGCGACCATCTATTTTGTGTCTATAAGATGGCATATCATGTAGCAACCATCTATTTTGTGTCTATATTGGTCAAATTCTTGACTTAGTGCATATGCATTCCTGATCTTTTGCTCCATCATGGATAACAATAGTTTAAGGGCAGATGCATGTTGGTTACTGAAAAGATCCAGAGGAGCAACTTCTGAATCTTAAATATGCCAAACGCACATTCAACATTTGAATAATTGTGTTTACCTTTTTATTATCACAGGGTGGGTACAGACTAGTCCTTTGATCTGTGATGATATCTCAAGGTTGGGCAGCTGCAGCTGTGGTAGCAAACAGTGGTGGACGCAGAGGGGGAGATGAGAAGGCGGAAGATGCGGTAGCAACAAATGGTGGCGGTGGAAGAGGGGGAGATGAGAAGAAGGCGGTTCCTGCGTGCGACGTGGAGGCGCTGCGCAAGTGCTTGGAAGAGAACAAGGGTGATCGCGTCAAGTGCCAGTCCCACATCGACGCCTTCCGATCCTCCTGTTCTGTCAGCCCCACCACCACCTCTGACCGCCGTACCGCCGTACGATCTTCCACCTCTTCGCTCCCAATCAAAATAATTCCTTTTCACCAAGTTTTACCATGGATTCATTAAGTAAATTCTAACTACCCTGTTTGCAACTCCGGTTAATTTCCATGCTCATATAGATATAAGATTGATGGGGCCTTATCTGACCCACTATTTTAATCAAATGAAACTTCGTCCAAGTCGAAAGGAAAACATAGATTCATTTGAAACTTGATGTAGGGCATGACACTGTTGTTGACTGTTAGGTTAGTCATCACTCCGAGGTCCTTGAGAACAAATGGAGCAGCTGCTTTGGGGAGATGTTAGTATAAATAAATCTGATAAACGTAGTATACACGCGGATAGATCCTACATGCAGGGAAGGAAATGTCCTTCTGTAACTTCTAAACACTTCGGAACCGTTTGGTAGAGTTTCAAGGGCAAGTAGAACTGAAACATGGTGCTATTTTGCTGGTGCAGGTACAAAAGGAAATCTGAAACAGTGCTGCTGCTGCTGGGTTAGTTTTACAAGAAACCACACGGAATAATCTACACTTCGCTTTTCCTTTTTCCCTTCTTCCACTTTTACCTTAGGATTGGTTAAATAAAATGGTTCAGTGGCTGCGACTCGTCTTATAAGGTTGATGATTGGTTTGTGTTGGAAGACTTGTCTTAATCTATTGTGGTCATTAGAGATTCTTCTTCTATGTTGCTTCTTAATCTATTGCAGCTCTACACGCGATGTTCGAACTTGAGAATTTTGGAATTTCGATGTGCTGCAGCCTGCAGCCTAACATCAACGTACATTTCTTTTTCCATGCTGAAAAGTAAGCAAACATTCATGACATATACAAAATATATATTTGAATATACATATAAATATTATTTTTTTATTAATTATGTATGTTAAACGTGTATAAGGAGTTTCTGATGTATACAAAAATATGTAGAACATAATACATGAAAAAGATAGACATCAATACATGTATTTAAAAAAGTATTGTATTAATTATGTACTACAAATGATAAACATGAAAATTTTAGCTGTAGTTGCACTGTTGATCCAGAGCAGCATTACACCACAAAATCGGGTCACTGACTTGCAGGGGCAGCTTTGCGCACAGGCATGCCCAAAAATTAGCCTCTCTGCAAATAAAAGACAGTAATGAACAAAAAGCTTGGCCCAACGCCTCAATTTCACACAGGAGACCCATAAATCTCCGACCTGTTTTATTTTGTTGAGCTCCACATCTCACCAGTGCCTGACAACCAGATTGAAAGGCAGTATCAGTCTATCATTCATCCTTCGCAAGTGTCTCAGCAACCAGGGAGAGTTTGCAATATTTCCATACCTCTGTTGTTGCTAGCATGAACTCACGTCCGGTACATCTTGCAATTACCCACATGGCCGCACAAGCATTAGCACATGAGAACACCACATCAACACTAACTTTGATAATCTGGGTGTCACCACCTCTTATTTCAGCTTGCTTGGACAGGGATTATCTTCATACGGAGAGAGCAGGTTTCCTGAAGCACATCAGTAACCCGTTTTGTCAGATTTTAAGGGGCTTCACATCGTTTTTGCCTTCCGCTAGGAATCTATTTGTATGTACTGTTGCAGGTGAGAAACTGAGAGTGAGGATGGATGTTCTACTAAAAGGATACAAGTTTTGTGCGTCCGGCAACAGTGTTAGTTGTTTGGAGAAAAAATGCAATAAGTTGAGGGTTACATTTCTCTGTTTTGATTCTCCCTTTTCTCCCTTCTTTCTAAAATAAAGTGGATCTCATCGCTTCTGAGTATCCGAAAGGCAGGTCTCAATCTCATTTTCAGATGCAATTTTTCACAGAGGTCATAATAAGCAATATGCGGTAACAAGCACTAAGAAATATGAAGAAATTGATTTACATCGAGTTACGATAATAAGTGCATATTTATAATTTGATCACATTTTCCCCCATAAGCTTAATACATAGAATCCACTAAAGAATCCTTGTTCCAAACAATACATAAGCACTAAACAGAATTTGCTCCACACTGGTCAAGATATACGACAACCCCTTAACGAACATCGTCGATGTATATGCTCAGTTAAGATCAGTTTGGCAATCAAAACCTATCTATTAGAAAAATGTTAAATGTATTAACATAAGCTCTGCAAAAGGACTAAATCAGTAGAATATTCATTTCTATAGTCGCCAAAAAATGAAGTTGTTCAGATTTCAAATAGCATGGACACCCTTATTAGAATAGCTTAGTTCCTTCATGCAATAGATGTAGTGGTAAACATATTGTGCAATGTTTTGTATGCAAATTGAAATAAAAAGGAAACACTTGTATTATCTTGAAAATATCCATCTTCCTTTAGAAAGTCGTCCTCTGTTTCAAAAAATGGGTGGAGTTCACTTAATAAAGAATGATGTTAGAATGAGACATCTTGGGGTTCATTTGGCTCAGGCTGGGCAAAAGCTTGCAGATAGCTTAACCATTTTTGTTTTTCTTCTATTTCGGACACAGTGCAGGTTGTTGGACTAGGGTTGCTCATATCATCTCAACATTTACAGTCTGTCATGTCTATGTGAAAGATAAATAGAGAGAGGGGAGGAGGGCATATATACCTGGTGGGGTAAGCTGCGAGTTAGGTTGTTGCGTGTTGTTGTATGGGTGTTACGAAGGATGACAATGCTGTTGACAGGGTTGGTGGCAACACTATGTAAGAAAATAAAAGGTATATTAGCTTCACAGAGAAGATGCATTGTGCGCTGCAAAAGAGTTTGTCTACTACTCCTAGAGCATCATCGACATTGTACTGCAAATAAATTAACCTGACAGAAGTTCTAAAATGACCAAATGAGGAAATGGGGAGTCAAGCTCGGCTGGAGTTGATAACCTGAGTCCTGAAACCAAATTAAAAACCGTAGAAATCCTAACAAAAAGAAAGCTCGGCTGCCGGCTGGAGTCAAGCTCAACCTCAATCCATGGGGCAGGCTACAACATGAACACAAAGAGCACTACCATATACCAGCTTCATCAACACACGTTAACTCATAACAGCTAGTTGACAATATATGACGGGATGAATGAACCATTCCACGTGAGTATGCGTTGTAAGAACGCATATGTAGTGTTAGAATAATCCGAGTCGCATATCGATCTACCGAGGATCAAGCAATCATCAAGCACAAGCACGACACCGTGATTTGTTAATGAGGTTCACCAACACGGCTACATCCCCGGGGCATGACTACGGGCGCTCCTTCCCATGTATCAAATCCACATGATACAGTCGACGACAAGTCCGCCACGGCCATCCGACAGCGCTCCGACCACCTTGGCACGGCCGGTCCGACCACCCCCGCTACGGGCGCCAGACCGTCCCTCTCGTGATCTCTGTCTAGCCTATCAACTTGTGTCTAGTCTATTTTGCTACCCCGCGGTGCCTTTATATAATAGGCCCGGGTTACACGTGTCCGACTCAAACAGCTAACCCATCGCTAATTACAAAGTCCAATTGTAGCACAACTCGTACACATATATTCGGCACATATTTTAACACTCCATCTTGACGAATATATCCTCACCACCTTGAAGCCTCCATGTGCGAACCTCCGTATACCTTGGACTTGAACCACGAGCACCACTGCTACTCCCAGACTCCACGTGACTCCACCTGCAACCGTAGTCCCTTCTTATCTTTTCCGTAGTCAACACACGAGCAAAATTAAGTTTCTCTTTACTCTACTTTGTGCTTCCAACTTCCGAAGTATCCGTTCAACACCATCACACATCGAGCAATGTCTGCGCGAAAGTGAACAACTCACATATTGGTCGCCACATATAAGAGTTATCCGAACTCAACATCCTAGCTCTTTCTTGACTGATAACTGAAAACTTGAAGAAATTTCACCGTTGCCTTGTGTCATCCTGAGTCAAATTCACAGTTGTCTCATTCCTTTTCCCGGATAGTCTCTGACATGTCCCACCGCTATAGCACTCCGTCTTCTTCTGTATTTGTCATCCGCACTTTGCCATGTGTACTGAACACCACAGAATATACAACCGTGTACTCTCTCGGTTCTTGACAATTCCAAACTTTCAGCCACTTTCTCAGATTACTTATGGCTGACTCCTGTCTATCACTGACGTCAATCTCCATAGACCCAGTCACCAACTTAAATCCGGTACTCGTCAACACTGCTTCAGCACCCCCTGCACACCTTGTCTGACCACATGTCTGACCTCCTGTGCCCTGGCCTGTCGCTGTGTCCTGTGCTTACCGCACGCCTTGCCGCTATCCTCGCGTCGAGCCTCTGCTGTCCTGGTCGAGTCTCATGGGCTGCAGACCCACACCACCTCAACCCCCACTTCAGAGAAACACCGATCATCCACGACCGATGCCGAGTTTCACGTATCCCTCGAACCCTTGGCCACAGCTCGAACAACATGTCTCTCGCTTTCCCACTGAAATAGGCTTCGACTCTCAGTTGACTTATACTCTCCGTCGACTTATGCCGTAGCCCCTCCATCAGCTCAGAGTGAAGTCTTCCACCAGACTCCAGCTCCAGCTTTAACATGACTCCATGGTAGTTGTACGTGCTACCCTCCCGCGCCCTGTCGACTCCAAGCTCTCTTGTGTACACCGTCTTAAATCAACCACGCACCATTGTCATGTCGAACCGCACAAGCCCTCGGGCTTGTGCCACGTGTTTCCACGCCCAGAAGTCGGCTACCATTGGCATCACACTCCTATGTCGTCGTCACCGATATCACCGCCGTCTTCTACTTTGATCAACATCCACGTCGATCCGCCAGACTATTTACGTCCGATCCAGCCGAATTTATCCGACTGCAATCATGCTCCACCCTGCATCATGTCAACCCCGCACATCACCGTGCATTGCTTGACGCCCTGTATTTGCATGATCCTCATGACACGCTTAACCCCGCGCCTCTGCAACCAATCCAAGTATTCCAAGCAATCCTAGCAAATCAGTCCAGACAAATAAATCTTGCATCGCTATTTATAATTGCTTCCCCGTGCACCTCAGCAGGCAAAAGACCATCCCATTCAGACTGCTCATGTACACACGTGGCCTTGGCTTCTTTTTTTTACAACAAATCTCACGCCTTTCAAGAAGCAACGTCCAACACCATAGCCTCACGTGCTCTCCTGGACAGCATGCCCCGAACGAGCTCCAAAACTCGCAGCATACCCAGCTCCTACCCACGTCCGCGTGTCACTGCTCCACGTCAAGTCGTGGTCGTACCAACCTGCGGCTAGGGCTGCACACCACACGGTTCGTCCACACGGCGCCGTCGCTTCGGATCAATCTACTGCCAGCTCACGCAATACGCCGCCTTGGACCTGCACACGAGCCTACGCCGGGTGCCACCACTGCATGGAACCGATCCGGTCTGCCTTCACGAAGACTTCCATCGAAATCAAAAAATCTCCGCGAGCTCTGCCCTTCTGCCGAAATTGATTCACTGCAAAAAGCCCCTGACGCTCGCATGATTAATCCATCCGCACGACTGGCCAGCTATGGTTGTGCACACACGCTCCTTTCTTTGATCTGCTTTTCTGATTGCTTTCCACCAAGTTGAATGTATCCCCCGATCGACTTTTCACCTCAAGACGCTTCACGACTTCCCGGTGACCACGACCACAACATCTACCTTGTTTCCTTTAGATCAACAATCAAGCGACATCTTTGAACCTTGCTCATGATACCACTTGTTAGAATAATTCGAGTCGCATATCGATCCACCGAGGATCAAGCAATCACCAAGCACAAGCACGACACCGAGATTTGTTAACGAGGTTCACCAACACGGCTACATTTCCGGGGCATGACTACGGGCGCTCCTCCCCATGTACCAAATCCACATGATACAGTCGACGACAAGTCCGTCACGGCCATCCGACATCGCTCCGACCACCTTGCCACGGCCGTTCCGACCGCCCCCGCCACGGGCGCCGGACCGTCCCTCTCGTGATCTCTGTCTAGCCTATCAACTTGTGTCTATTCTATTTTGCTACCCCGCGGTGCCTTTATATAACAGGCTCGGGTTACACGTGTCCGACTCAAACACCTAACCCACCGCTAATTACAAAGTCAAATTGTAGCACAACTCGTACACATATATTCGGCACATATTTTAACATGTAGTGATGAGGACATCCCAGTCGCCAATGGAATACCAAGCATTCCAACAAAAATTTCAAGTTCTGAGCAACAAATACACGATCACATGCAAAACAATTCTAAGGTGAAAGCTACAATTGAAAATTGCACTTTTTCTTTGCATAGATATTGTCTACTGTCCTTCTATTTATCTCTTGCAGATCAAAGAGAGCCGAGGACGACTCTTCATCAAGTGAGGGAGGATGATGAGCACATGTATATACCATACATGACATTTCAACGAAGGGCGCAATTTAATTGGAAAAAATTACTAAGTCGAATCAAGAAAGCACATGCCCAGGTGAATGCTAACTTAAGTTGATCTTATAAACTTGATGAAATGGTTGTGCTTTCATCTCCATTGTTGTTGGTTGAACTCAGGTACACAATGAAGGAATCCAACAACATATGAGCTCATGAAGAAACAAGTTGAAGAAATAAAATTGAAGAAAACAAGTTTCGAGTGAATCAGTTTTCTACAGATTTTTGCCTCTGGTCTTTGGCTGAACCACACCCATAGGGAACAGAGACGGGGTCTTTGGGGTATATCACCATAAGCTACATCAAATTTAATTTCCAATGCAAAAAACCTCACATCATTTGGAGTTGTGAGTCAAAAGTAATAGCCATTCTCATGGAAGGTGTCCAGGCTGTCAATGCTTCGCAAATTTCCGAGGAGCTCTCCAATAACTCCAAAAGTTGACTACTCTCCACCCAAGGAAGGCATGCGAATTCTGCACCCTTTTGAACCCTTTTGACACCTAGCTAAGGGGTTTGTCCCTGCTATAAAACCCCATCTCCCCCAACTTTTTAGGGGCCTTTTGTCAAACTAAAAACAGCTATAAGCTTTGCAGCCAAGACTGCTTGAGATCTGAGAGACCTTGCTACCTTTGCTCTTGTGAGTTCATTCAGATTCGCGAGAAGGAGCCTCTGGTTCCCCCTATCTCGTGCTCTACGGTTCCGGCCGTTTTGTGTGGGTTAGTACCGGTTTGTGGTTCTGCGATTGTTCGGACAGCGGGTTGGAGTTCTTGTAGCTTCGGTCAGCCATCCCCAACGTATGGGTCGCATCCAACCTTGGTAGGTATAAAGCTAGTTATCCCCGCTGCTTGCAGCAAGTTACCCTCCCCGATTCGATCCTACGCCGTGAAGATCGGGCCACCCTCGGGTGTGAATCCTTCAACGGGTTTGTGCTTATCATGTAGCCTATTTTGAAAGCTAACAAGACCAACATCATAAGAATCTAATTAATATATACTCCTCTTGTCGCTTGCAATATGAAAGCCGCCGCTTGTTATTTTCATAATACCATCATCTCTACTCCTAAAGGGGAGTTCGCACCTCGTCTCGTGGACAAGATTGATCGAACGAACCCCCTCCCACCTGATACGTTCAAAAAATATCTATAATTTCTGCTTGCTCCATGCATCTTTTGTGTGATATTGCTATGATACTGATGCACTTCCCTACACTTTTGATCATATTTGGACTAATCTATTAACTCAGTGCATCCCAGTGCCAGTTCCTGTTTTCTGCTGTTTTTGTATTTCAGGTTTTCCCAATACTTAAAGTGCCAGAAAAATTCTGGGAAAAATATAGGAAAAATCAGCTTACAAGAAGCTTCGGGAAGAGCCCAAGTGGGGCCAAAGGGGAGCCAGGGGTGGCCCAGGCGGCCACCTGGCGCGGCCACCCCCTAGGTCGCGCCAGTGGGGCGCCTGGGGCCCCTGGTCCACCTCTGGCTACCCCCTTCGCGTATATATCCCTCTCGTCCCGAAACCCTCGAGGGCAGAACCCTTTTTTCGCGATCTCTCCTCTGTTCCGCCGCCACCGCGCTTCCAAGATCGGGAGCACCAGGAGCCCTCTTCCCGGCACCCTGCCGGAGGAAGGAACCACCTCTAGGAGCTTCTCCACCACCATGGATGCTTCCCGGATGAACCGTGAGTAGTCCACCTTGGACCATGGGTCCATGATCAGTAGCTATGTGATGTTCTCCTCCCCTCTTTGTTCTTCATGGTTTAGACCTCGTGAGCTGCCCTACATGATCGAGGCACATATGTAATCTTTCTGCTGTTGCTATGCTGATAACCCACAAGTGTAGGGGATCGCAACAATCTTCGCGGGTAAGAATAACCCAATTTATTGATTCGACACAAGGGGAGCCAAAGAATACTTATAAGCCTTAGCAGTTGAGTTGTCAATTCAACCACACCTGAAAAATCACTAGACAAGATATAAGTAGCAACGGTGTGTTGACGGGTGTAGCCTTTAAGACTTCCCCAATCACCAACACCACAAAGTAGTAACAAAGTAGTAGGAGCAGCAAAGAAAGTAAAAGTAACAACGAAGGCAATGAAGGTGAAAGATGGACCGGGGTTCAAGGTTTCACTAGTGGTACCTCTCAAGCAAAAGAATAAGGTGCTGGGTGAACCAATTACAGTTGGGAAATTGACAGAATTGCACCAACTCTAGCCAAAGAACAAACTAGAGCATCCTAGTCTAAGAACCAAACGCAGGCATGTGTTACGTATGTAGTTATACGTGCTTGCAATAAGAACTTTGCACAACATCTTTTGTCCTACCATCCCGCTACGAACGGGGTCACTGATCCACTCCCTTTCGATATTTTGAGCACTCATGCAATGGATGAGCGTGAGCAAGAAAGTTGACATCTAAAAGGCGAAATAGAAACAAGGTGGAGGAGGAAGACAAAAAGGTGTGAAAGGCTCAGATCAATGAGGACAATCATAGGCGAGAGAAGGCCATATGATATATATGATGTGAGGAGTAGGGATTGCCATGCAACAGATGCACATGTGAGCTAAAAGCTCTCCATGGGAACTAGTGGGTGTGCATCTAACTTGCTTGCTCAAGAAGACCTAGAGCTCGTTTGAGGAGGCTCATCATTGGAATATACAAGCCAAGTTCTATAGTGTGAAGGTCCCCACATAGCTATATGCATGATGATGATCTCTATGGAGTACAAGGGATAGAGGATGAAGTATTAGTGTGGATCTCTCAAAAGGAATAGTAGTGTGCCCCTTTCTCTCTTTTTATTTTTCTTTTTCTCTTTTTTCTCTTTTTTTGTATTTTTTTGGTGGCCTCAATGGCTCTTTCTATTTAACTCTCAGTTGTTCTCTTTGGGATCTTTTGATTTTGTCCTCTTTGGGATCTTTTCCTCACTTTAGGGGCAACACTCTATATTTTACAAGCATATAGGAGATCTTTCACACTTTACAAAGGTACTGACATAAAGAAGATATAACTATCATGATGCAAATATATGCCTCTGCCAGGATAGCAGGATATGCAATGATACTAGCGCGTCATGTAGCAATGATTAGGGCAAGACCCAACTAGCATGCGGCTCATCGATCAAGCAAGTAGCATGTATGACATGAGGATCAAGTCATGAGAAGGTGGATGTTGCATGGCAATGTATCTCAGAAAGGCTATGGAAATGCCTTGTAGGTAGGTATGGTGGCTGTTTTGAGGAAAGATATAAGGAGGCTTATGATGACAGAGCGTATCGTGCAAGGGTTTGGATGCACCGGCGAAGTATGCGCCAACTCTCAAGGTGAGAAAGGGCAATGCACGGTACCGAAGAGGCTAGAAAAAGTATAGGTGGGTGGAAGTGTCAACTTTTGAATACTCACATTAGTCCGAAGAACTCATGCACTTATTATCGGTAACTCTCAATCTAATCAGGAGGTTCACAAAGAGACAAGTACCCCGAGGAGGAGTGTATGGGGGTTTGGTTATCCTTGCGCATCCTCGACTCATGGTACGTGAGTGTACTCTAATATTCGAACCCTCTAGAGGTTAGTGATCCATCTAGTAGCTAGAGTTCTCAACAGGGGTTTTTGGTTTTCGAAAAACACACGGATTGCCAAAATACGACATCTATCACTAATAGGCTCGAGCTCTCGACACCAAAAGTTCAAACATTACTCTATTCAATACCTCAAAACTATTGCAAGTTACTACTACAAAGAGAACAACAACTTCAACTACCTACTTCTAGTCAAGACACAAAACTCAGTGCAACAGGCAAACTCTCTAACAAGATAAAACATGCAACCTATACAAAGTTCAACCTAAAACAAAAGAAAATCTGTAGAAAAACTAAAGCACTACAACTAAACAGAGCAGCAGCTAAGAAAAGAAAAAGAACAACTCACAGCTAAAAGAATAAGCATGCAAATCCTATGAGGAGTTCTAGTTCAAGCGGAGCGTGTAACTCTCCCACAAAAAAGAGTAAGCTGGGGTCTAACTTTTTACTACAGAAAACAAAGATAAAGAAAACTAAAAACAAAACCTAAGAGTGAGACGCTCCAAGCATAGCACACAACGCATGAAGTGATAAAATAAAGTGAAACGAGAGACGAACTGATAATTGTTGATGAAGAAGGGGATGAACGGGGGCATCCCCAAGCTTAGATGCTTGAGTCTCCTCGAATATTTATTGGGGGTGCACATGGGCATCCCCAAGCTTGAGCATTTGACACTCCAAGATCTTCTTTCATCATCTTCCATCGCGCACTTGAAAACTCCCTTCATACATAACTCATTGTAATCTGATTAGCGAGGTTAGTACCCATAATAAAATAAATTTTTATCTACTGGAAATAAAGATAATCTTGAATATCTACTGTTTCTCAAGAATTCCAACAAGTTTTTGCAAAGAAAAAGCAAGCTTAAGGTTTGCAAAAAGAAGAAAAGGCAAAACAGGACAGAATCTGTGAAAAACAGACCATCAGGTAAAAACGAATTTTTTAGGGGTACTTATGCAACTCAAATCAAAAAACTCAGAACATACGAAAGTTCCGTAATTGTATAGAGAACGTTGTGTAAAAAATTCAGCTCAAAACGATGAACTGAGATTTTTCTATGATTTTTCTAGTCACGAGGACAGAATCTGTTTTCTGGACAGCATGTCACAACTTTCACTTCCCTTGTTGTATGAGGCTAAACTTGGCACAAAGCTTGAAAAATAAAGATAAAATGATGTTGCTACAGTAGTAAAAATCATCAAGACCACTAAGAACAGAATAAAAGCAAAAATAAAAACCTAAATTCGTTGTGGGCTGCCTCCCGAAAGCGCTTCTTTAGAGCCATTAGCTAGGCATAAGTGTAACGATGCTCACAAGAGAATAAGAGTTGAAGCGCAAAAGAGAGCATCAAAGGAGCAAATACAAACCACATTTAAGTCTAACATGCTTCCTATGCATGGGAAACTTAAAACAAAATAAATAAATGAAGCACAAAGCAACAAGCATAGGAAGGTAAAACATGAGCACCTTCAAGATTTTCAACATGGAGAGGGGTGTTTTCTTAACATGAAAATTTCTATAACCATATTTCCCTCTCTCATAATAATTTTCAGTAGCATCATGAACAAACTCAACAATATAATTATCACACATAGCATGCTTTTCATGATCTACTAGCACATAATCATGTAGACTTTCTAAACAAACCTCATCATCATTAAGAACATCCATAGTAGGAAAAATAGAGGTTTATCATAAGATTCATCAAGATAGAAAGGGTTATCATAAATAACAGTAGCAAAATCATCCTTGCAAGTATCATTCATAGGGGCATCGTGGCCACAAGCATCAATTTCATCAAAAAGGGATATTTCAAAAGAATCCATAGGATCATAGCAATCAATATAGCATTCATCCTCCTTTGGTAAGCATGGAGGGCAATCATATAAAGTAAGAGTCAAAGAGTTAATCTCATTAGTAGGTAGAGATGGGTAGCTACTCCATTCTTCCTCCTTTTGTTCGTCACTCTCCTCGTCTTTTTCATCCAAGGAGCATTCAGTTTCAGCAATTTCTTCTTCCGTAGAGTCCCGCAAAGCATTAGTCTCTTCCTCTTGTGGAGAGAACCTTTTGAGATGGTCAATAATATAATAATTGTCATTAAAATCCTCAAAGCAATAATTAAGTATTTCAAGAATCTCGGATTTGTAAGGGGCATCATCAATATTTTCAACAAGGGAAGCAATTTCATAGGCACCCTTAAAGATAACAACTTCTTCTATTTGTTCTGCATCATAAAAATCATAGTTTCCCTTAGCGTAAGAAGCTAAGGTTTCATCATCATTGTACTCACATTGGAAATCAAGGTGTTTGTGCCTCATAAAGCAAAAAGATTCATCCCTACAGAAAGATATATTATATATTGAGCACAAGTTTCTAGCATAGTCATACAGCTCCTGTGTTAGTACCCATGAGTGTATCCCTTTTTGAGACAAGCGGTATTCCTTGTAATGTTTTTGTTGATCCTCCGTGAATCCGCCTTGCCAATAAGATCTAGTCTCAAAGAAAGTAGTCATTAGTAGCAAACAGAGTAATAAGCAAAAGTGTACTTATCAAGTGAGCTTATAAGTAAAGCTATGCTCCCCGGCAACGGCGCCAGAAAATAGTCTTGATAACCCACAAGTGTAGGGGATCGCAACAGTATTCGCGGGTAAGAATAACCCAATTTATTGATTCGACACAAGGGGAGCCAAAGAATACTTATAAGCCTTAGCAGTTGAGTTGTCAATTCAACCACACCTGAAAAAGCACTAGACAATATATAAGTAGCAACTGTGTGTTGACGGGTGTAGCCTTTAAGACTTCCCCAATCACCAACACCACAAAGTAGTAAAAAAGTAGTAGGAGCAGCAAAGAAAGTAAAAGTAACAACGAAGGCAATGAAGGTGAAAGATGGACCGGGGTTCAAGGTTTCACTAGTGGTACCTCTCAAGCAAAAGAACAAGGCGCTGGGTGAACAAATTACAGTTGGGCAATTGACAGAATTGCACCAACTCTAGCCAAAGAACAAACTAGAGCATCCTAGTCTAAGAACCAAACGTATGCATGTGTTCCATATGTAGTTGTACGTGCTTGCAATAAGAACTTTGCACAACATCTTTTGTCCTACCATCCCGCTACGAACGGGGCCACTTAAGGAACTTATGGAGATTAAGGTGCTCCTGCGGCGGAGCACCGAAACAAAGCATTAACACTCCATGAACACATGTGATCCTCAAATTATAGCCCATCCCCTTTGGTGTCCCAAGCTGTCACCATTGGGATCACCGGTTCCGGACTATAATAGGTGCATACAACCGTAGATAAGATCTAGAACAACAATTATAATCATGCAACCATAACGTGCTCAGATCTGAGATCATGCTACTCGTGCACTAGTAACAAGCATTAAGAACAACAAATTGCAGCAACAATAATTCATAAACCTCTTAGGACCGAATAAGGTAACAATTCATCGGATCCCAACAAACACAACACCAATTACATCATATGGATCTCAATCATGTAGGGTCATGAGAACATTGTATTGAGGATCTAGGGGGAGAGAATACCACATAGCTACTGCCAAGAACCTGTAGTCCAAGGAGGAACTAATCAAGAAGCATCATGGGGGAAGAAGAGTCGATGAAGATGGCCCCGGGGGCCAAGGCCCTCCCCGGCAAGGTGCCGGAGCAGGATCCTGGTGACCCGCGAAGCTAGTTTTCGATGGCGGCGGAGATCGGAATCGCTTCTGGAAAAAGTACTTCGATATTAGGGATTTCCTCCTCGGGGGTAAAAATAGGGGCCAAAGGGGTCACCGAGAGGGGCCACCAGGCAGCCAGGAGGGTGCCTGGCGCGGCCTAGGGCTGGGCCGCGCCATGGACCCTTCTGGAGTCCTGGTGGTGGCCCTCCCTTCCTTCCTTGGTGTTTCCGGAGGCTTCCGGGACGCTGATTTTTTATATATTTTTTCCGAAATTTTTGGAGCACTTTTAATGGCCGGAAAACCTGAAATACAAAAACAGCAGAAAACAGGAACTGGCAACTGGGTGCACTGAGTTAATAGGTTAGTCCAAATATGCTCAAAAGTGTATGAAAGTTCAAGCAAAACATGGCAAAGTCACACAAAACATGCATGGCACAAGCAGAAATTAAAGATACGTTTGGGACGTATCATATGCTGAGTTTGCTGGGATCTGATGGATTATGAGACTATGTTCAGATTGTGATTGAGTAATATATTTGATTCTCCTCTTTTATATTTATGTTCTTGAGTAATTCTTGCATGTTCTCCGTTGCTGTTTATTGCTTTGGCCAAGTAGTAGGTAGTGACTCCAAGAGGGAGCGTTATGCATGATTGTGGGTTCATGCCCCCTGATGACTAGCTTGAGTGACAGAAACATGAGTCTAGGGGATGTCCTGTTGTCACAAGGGAGAAAACAACGTTGCTTGTACTTGCGGGTGCAAGGATTGTTTACTTTACGCAAAGTTCTTTAATGCAGTTGTCTGTTGCTTTGAGTTTACACTTTGGGTGGGATTCGCAACTTAATACCAGCGAGATGTTCTGGATAGATATCTCAAGGTGGATGATTAGTAGGTAGATGCAGATGGATTTCGTTCTACTTGTCTTGGTGTACCACCCATGCTTTTGAGCCTCTTCCTTTCTTTATAGCATAGTTAGCATTGGTTTGCGCACATAATCCTGTCAATTGCCCAGCTGTAATTTGTTTACCTTGCATGGCTATTTTATCATCTTTTGGGAGAGAGACATCACTAGTAAACATCATGGGACCCCGGTCCATATTTCCAACACTGTTTACACCCACTATTTATTTTCTGCTTAATTTCCTTTTCTGTTGCTATCGCTATCATTATTATCCCGTGCGTTTGATCCTTTGCAAACAACAAGGCCGGAGGGATTGACAACCTCTCTGAACTCGTTGGGAGCAAAGTTATCTGTTGTGTGTGCAGGTCCACGTCAATCGCCTAATTGCTGGCGCCGTTGTCACCTTCCTGTCGTTGTCGGAGTCCTACTGGAGACAAACCTTGGTATCTTCACCGAGGGAAATTTGCTGCTGTCTACATCTCAACCTTCCACTTTGGGTAACCAACGAGGGGCGAGAAGCCATCAAAGCTAATTTCTGGCGCCATTGCCGGGGATTCCGAAGCGCAGCAAAAGAGTGGTCCCGCCAACCACCGAATTTCTGGCGCCATTGCCGGGGACTCCACTCTTCAAGATAGGAGAGTTGCACACTATCTTTTATCTTTGCTTTTTAGTCTTGTTAGTTTACCTTTCAGTTTTTGCTCTAGTGTCCCTTATCAAATTTTTTTACCTTGCTAGTAGTTGTCAATATGGCTAGTCCTTTTGCCTTCGATGAAGCAGAAGTGCTCACCTTTAAACAAAGAGGCGGTGAAAGTCTGAATTAATGATTCTCAAAAAAGGCCACCAAGAAGCAATCCACTACTATCCTGCTTAGAAACTTTTATGTTGGAATTACTTCTTGGAATAGGTTTATTATAGATACTGCTATCAATGGGAATTTCCTAGAAGTCCCAGTTTGGGAAGCTCTTAGTATTATGAAAAATCTTGTTGGAAACCCCCCTGTTTCTAGCATTCAAGAGGACATTACCCTAGCTCACATTATGAAAAAACTTGAAAAGATAGAGCTAGAGATGCCAAACATTAATAAGTGAGTTGGAACGTAAGATTCAAGGGAATTTGAATAGACTCGATAGCTCCATGCATAAAATTTTCAAAACCTTGGAGACCTTCAAATCCCATGACTTGGATCCTTCTAGGATAGATAAGATTGAGGAAATCATTGACACCCTAGGAACTACTCTCTTCTCAATCAAAACCAAAAAAGTAGAAACTCCGGCAAAGAAGGAACCTAAGTTCGTTTACGTTCCAAAGGCTCCTCGTTTCAAAAATAATCTATCTATTGCCAAAGGGGTTGAAACTGTGAAGACCTTAGAAGAGATACCTCTCTTTAGAATAAATGAAACTCCAATTGATCTTCCGCCATTTGCTTTTATCCCTAGAAGTATATTTATTAGGACTTTATTTGAAAGTCCTCTTAAGAATGTTTGTACTATTGAAGAGCTTTTTGATGATCTTGATGATGGTTCAATTGATACAACTTGATCTTTTTGCATTAAGCCTAGCTAATGGCTTTAAAGAAGCGCTTTCGGGAGGCAGCCCGCAACGAATTTAGGTTTTCCTTTTTGTTTTTCTTATTTTTTAGTGGTCTTGATGATTGTTACTACTGTAGCAACATCATTGTATCTTTACTTTTCAAGCTTTGTGCCATTTATAGCCTCATATGACAAGGGAAGTGAAAGTTGTGACATGCTGTCCAGAAAACAGATTCTGTCCTCGTGACGGGAAAAATCATAGAAAAATCCCAATTCATCTTTTTGAGCTGAATTGTTTACACAGCGTGCTATATACAATCACGGAACTTTCGTATGTTCTGAGTTTTTTGATTTGAAATGCAGAAGTATCCCTAAAAAATTATTTACTACCTGATGTTCTGTTTTTCACAGATTCTGCCATGTTTTGTCTCTCCTAACTTTTTCAAACCTTAAGCTTGCTTTGTTTTGCAAAAAACTTTTTGGCGATCTTGAGAAATAGTAGCTCTTCAAGAATATCCTTATTTCCAGTAGGGAAAAATTATTTTATGGGTACTAACCTCGCTAATCAGATTATGATGAGTTATGTATGAAGGGAGTTTTCAAGTGTGCGAGGGAAGATGATAAAAGAAGATTCAGGAAGGTCAAACGCTCAAGCTTGGGGATGCCCCCATGCATCCCCAATAAATATTCAAGGAAACTCAAGCGTCTAAGCTTGGGGATGCCCCCATGCATCCCCTTCTCCATCAACAATTATCAGTTCGTCTATCGTTCCACTATATTTTTATCACTTCATGCGTTATGTGCTATGCTTGGAGCGTCTTGCTCTTTATTTCCTTTTTAGTTTTCTTTAGCTTTGCTTGCTGTTCATAACAAGTTAGAACCCAGCTTTCTTTGTGTGGGAGAGAAACATGCTCCACTTCACCCTTGAACACAACATAGTATTTTCATGCTTATCTTTGCTGTGTGTGTTCTTTATCTTTTTCGTAGCTGCTGTCATCTTTAGCTCTTAGTTTTCATGCTTATCTTTTTAAGAGCTTTTGTTTAGTTTGTTGCTGGAACTCTCTTGAGTTTTCATGTTTATCTTGTTTAGAGAGTTTTCCTGTTGCACTGAGTTTTGTGTCTTGACTTGAAGTAGGTAATTGAGGTTGCTATTCAATTGTAGTAGTAACTTGCAATAGTTTTGAGGTATTGCCATGAGTAATGTTTGAAATTTTGGTGTCAAGAGCTTTAGCCTATTAGTGATAGATGTCGTATTTTGGGCAATCCGTGTTTATTTTCGAAAAACCTACAAAATTAGTTGAGAACTTTAGCTACTAGATGAATCTCTAATCTTTGGAGGGATCGAATATTAGAGCACACTCACGTACCATGAGTCGAGGATGCGCAAGGATAACCAAACCCCCATACACTCCTCCTCGGGGTACTTGTCTCTTTGTGAACCTCCTAATTAGATTGAGAGTTACCGATAATAAGTGCATGAGTTCTTCGGACTAATGTGAGTATTCGAAAGTTGACACTTCCACCTACCCATATTTTTCTAGCCTCTCCTGTGCCGTGCATTGCCTCCTTCTCACTCCGAGAGTTGGCGTCCACCTTCGCCGGTGCATCCAAATCCTTGGCACGATACGCTCTGTCATCATAAGCCGCATTATATCCTTCCTCAAAACAGCCACCATACCTACCTATCAAGGTATTTCCATATCCTTTCTGAGATACATTGCCATGCAACATCCACCTTCTCATGACTTGATCTTCATGTCATACATGCTTTTGCTTGATCGATGAGCCGCATGCTAGTTGAGCCTTACCCTAATCATTGCTACATGACGCGCTAGTATCATTGCATATCCTGCTACACTGGCAGAGGCATACATTTGCATAATTCATGATAGTTTCATTTTCTTTATGTTGAGCACTTCCATACACTTTTGATCATATTTGGACTAACCTATTAACTAAGTGCACCCCAGTGCCAGTTGTTGTTTTCTGCTGTTTTTGTATTTCATGTTTTCCCATTACTTAAAGTGCCAAAAAAAATCCGGAAAAAATATAGGAAAAATCAGTGTACAGGAAGCTTCAGGAAGAGCCCAAGTGGGGCCAGAGGGGAGCCAGGGGTGGCCCAGGCGGCCACCTGGCGCGACCACCCCCTAGGTCGCGCAGGGGGGGCGCCTGGGGCCCCTGGTCCACCTCTGGCTGCCCCCCTTCGCATATATATCCCTCTCGTCCCGAAACCCTCTAGGACAGAACCCTTTTTTCGCGATCTCTCCTCTGTTCCGCCGCCGCCGCGCTTCCAAGATCGGGAGCACCAGGAGCGCTCTTCCCGGCACCCTGCCAGAGGGAGGAACCACCTCCGGTACCTTCTCCACCACCATGGATGCTTCCCGGATGAACCGTGAGTAGTTCATCTTGGACCATGGGTCCATGATCAGTATCTATGTGATGTTCTCCTCCCCTCTTTGTTCTTCATGATTTAGTCCTCGTGAGCTTCCCTACATGATCGAGGCACATATGTAATCTTTCTGCTGTTGTTATGCTGATTTTTCTGGGATTTGATGGATTATGAGACTATGTTCAGATTGTGATTGAGTAATATATTTGATTCTCCTCTTTTATATTTATGTTCTTGAATAATTCTTGCATGTTCTCCGTTGCTGTTTATTGTTTTGGCCAAGTAGTAGGTAGTGACTCCAAGAGGGAGCGTTATGCATGATTGTGGGTTCATGCCCCCTGATGACTAGCTTGAGTGACAGAAACATGAGTCTAGGGGATGTGCTGTTGCCAAAAGGGAGAAAACAACGGTGCTTGTACTTGCGGGTGCAAGGATTGTTTACTTTACGCAAAGGTCTTTAATGCAGTTGTCTGTTGCTTTGAGTTTACACTTTGGGTGGGTTTCAGAACTTAATACCAGCGAGATGTTCTAGATAGATATCTCAAGGTGGATGATTAGTAGGTAGATGCATATGGATTTCAGTCTACTTGTCTTGGCGTACCGCCCATGCTTTTGAGCCTCTTTCTTTCTTTATAGCATAGTTAGCATTGGTTTGCGCATATAATCCTGTCAATTGCCCATATGTAATTTGTTTACCTTGCCTGGCTATTTTATCGTATTTTGGGAGAGAGACATCACTAGTGAACATCATGGGACCCCGGTCCATATTTCCAACACTGTTTACACCCACTATTTATTTTCTGCTTAATTTCCTTTTCTGTTGCCATCACTATCATTATTATCCCGTGCGTTTGATCCTTTGTAAACAACAAGGCCGGAGGGATTGACAACCTCTCTGAACTCGTTGGGAGCAAAGTTATCTGTTGTGTGTGCAGGTCCACGTCAACCGCCTAATTGCTGGCGCCGTTGTCACCTTCCTGTCGTTGTCGGAGTCCTACTGGAGACAAAACCTTGGTATCTTCATCGAGGGAAATTTGCTGCTGTCTACATCTCAACCTTCCACTTTCGGTAACCAACGAGGGGCGAGAATCCATCACCACCGAACGAAGCTGTCCTCCCCACCGATTTTCCCTCACTAGACCATCCTATCACGCATAAAACCGATGGAAAAAAACTAAAGGAAAACCCCCATTACCCTCCCCTAGATCCCTGGCCGCCGCATGTCTCCCTCCACCCGCAGTCGCACGCCCGCACCCCACCCTACGATCATCGTTGATCCGCATCCGCCCCTTCTTCTATCTCGATCCATCTTCTCTCCACCCATCGTTGTTGTCCACACTCTCGCTCGATGCAATCAGCCACCGGGAGGCTTCTACGGAGGTTGTTAACACAGAGTAAGAAGGCGCCCCCGTCGCGTATTGACTCTTACCAATTTGAAACAAAAATAAAAAGGAACGTCTTTTGTCATTCTTTGTTCCTTGTTCACTCAATGATTCCTTCGAATTTCCCGACCAAAAATTCTATTCTATATGTCTTTTTTTTAGTTATTCACTGGAGCAATTATATATTGAAGTCAAATGCGAGGAGAGCGTGGCATGACGTGCCACTGTAGGGTACCGCTGTAAGAGGGCACCCAAGATGTCAATGGAGGCGATCGAGATCGACGATTACATTGGAGCGGAGGAGGACCCAGAGGATATGATGAATTGATGATGCTTGAAGCGGAGGAGGAGGAAGAGCATCATGCTGATCGTACAAGAGATGTCGTCTCTAGTGCGCCGACGCTTGGCCTGAGCTTGCTAGCGCGTAAGGTGTTGAGAAAAGGCGTTGAGGAAGGTGGGGGACATCGCTCGAGCAGGGAAGGCCGAAAGGGCAGGGGGACGGCCTCGCGTGTAGGGTGGAATGGTACTTTAGCGGGACGGAGCGACCCTAAATATGGGCAGGGAGACAGGGGGAGAGATGAGAGAGAGGTAAAGATTTTACATTGGATGATTTCAACTTGTATGTCCCAAGATATTTTTCTACATTAGTTGCAGCACCAGAGTGGGCCACCAAAGAGCCTTGTGTCATGGGCATCGAGGAGGCTAAAAGCGACCCTGTTCTTGGTAAGCACCTCTTTTCTGTCTTCCAGTTGAGAACACGTTTCACTGGAAAAGAGAATCTTCCTTGCAATTGCATGCATCCCCGTTGAAGTATCCCGAGCAGAACTCTTCTTGGTGAACGAATTAAGCAGAAATATTAGATGTATTCTTGTGTTTATTGCTCCCACATGTCCCATGGTGTATGGCTGCATGTATTGTGTGAGTTTCTACTAACACTTCTACAGTTACTCAGTGTTGCAGGTCTCTACTCATTACCTTTTTCTTGTATTTTATAAATTTAGTAATTTTCTTGACTTTTGTGCTTGTGGGAATGTACAGATTGCTTAACTCAAATAGCTTAAGTTGCTGTATTTCCGTTTATGTGAGTAAATGGAAAGGGGACTTTGGCCCGGTTCAAAATAAATATAGCTTAAGTTGCTGAAACATAACAATTTAATTTGGATGAAGAAATTACTTGCAGATATCACATCTTTTCAGTACAACCTGATTAACTGCTCCTATCATCACAATTTATCCCTTTGGATTTAATATATAATTAGACTATTTTCCTAAGGGGAAAAGATGCGTTCAGATATAACTCTACTTACATGCATTTTCTACAGAACTTCCTAGTTGATCTAAAGGCCTTCAGAACTATTTCTTCCCTTCCTTTCAACTTTTTTTTATCATGGTAGGTGATGGCGCGAGGGTTGACGGGTGTAGTCTTCTCGCCCTTCGTTGGTGAGCCCAAGTGGAAGGCGTGATGCAGCACAGCAGCAAATTTCCCTCGGTAAAGATACCAAGGTTTGTCTCCAGTAGGACTCCAGAGATGATAAGTAGGTGTCAGCGGCGCAACTGACGCGGACCTGCACACAGACACAGATAACTTTGTTCCCAACGAACTTCAGAGAGGTTGTCAATCTCTCCGGTCTTGTTGTTTACAAAGGATAAAACGCAAGGGATAATAATAGCAACTTGAAAGTAAATGCAGAAAAGTAAATATAGCGTGGAAAAAATGATAAGGATATGGACCGGGATACGTGATGTTCGCTAGTGATGTCTCTCTCCCAAAAGATGATAAAATTGCTATGCGAGGTAAACAAATTACAGAAAGGCAATTGACAGGATTATGAACGCACCGCAATGCTAACTATGCTACAAAAGAAAGTAAGAGGTTCAAAAGCACAGGCAGTACGCCAAGGTAAGTAGACCGAAATCCAACTGCATCTACTACTAATCATCCACCTTGAGATATCTATCCAGAACATCTCGCTGGTATTAAGTTGCGAGCCCCACCCAAAGTGTAAACCCAAAGCAACAGACAACTGCATTAAAAAGAACTCTGCGTAAAGTAAACAATCCTTGTAACCGCGGTTACAAGCACCGTTGTTTTCCCCCTTGTGGCAACAACACATCCCCTAGACTCATGTTTCTGTCACTCAAGCGTGTCATCGGGTGGCATGAACCCACAATCTAGCACAACGCTCCCTCTTGGAGTCACTACCTACTACTTGGCCAAAGCAATAAACAGCAACGGGGAACATGCAAGAATTACTTAGGAACAAAAATATAAGAGATAAAAACCAAATATATTACTCTATCACAATATGAACATAATCTCATAATCCATCAGATCCTATCAAACTCAACATAGCAATAGCAGAAATATTACAAAGGTGCCTCGATCATGTTGGGCAGCTCACGAGGTCTAAACAATGAAGATCAAAGAGGGGAGGAGAACATCACATAGCTACTGATCACAGACCCATGGTCCAAGGAAAACTACTCACGAGACATCCGGGGAGCATCCATGGTGGAGAGGAGACTCCCGGAGGTCAATCCTCCCTCCGTCAGGGTGCCGGGAAGAGGTCTTCTGGTGCTCCCGATCTTCGGAAGCGCGGCGGCGGCGGAACAGAGGCGAGTTCGCGGAATAGGGTTCTCTTTTTGGGGTTTTCCCGTGACGGGGGATAAATAGGCGAAAGGGGGCAGCCAGAGGTGGACCAGGGGCCCCAGGCGCCCCCTGACGCGGCCAGGGGTGGGGCCGCGCCGGGTGGCCGCCTGGGCCCCCTGGCTCCCCTCTGGCCCCTCCCGGGCTCTTCTCGAAGCTTCCGTCACGCTGATTTTTTATCTGAATTTTCCCGAATTTTTCTGGCACTTTTTATATGGGGGAAAATTGAAATAGAAAAACAACAGAAAACAGGAACTGGCACTGGGGTGCACTGAGTTAATAGGTTAGTACAAATATGATCAAAAGTGTATGAAAGTGTATCTAGATCATAGCAATATCACACAAAACATGCATGGAGCAAGCAAAAATTATAGATACGTTTTGGACGTATCAGTAGGTTAGCTAAGATAGGCAATCAGTTTGAAGGTTGTATCGTCCTTCCAAATCATTATTGCTTTCTTTAGTAGTCATCGAATTTGAGTGACTATATTGGGAATCTTTTGCGAAGAAAAACTAATTCATCCCTAGGACAGAATGTAGTGAACATTTAGCATTTTTATGTTTATATTAGATCTGAGTCTCTACTCCTAAAGGGAGAGTTCATACATCGTCTCGTGGACAAGATTGATCGAACGAATCCCCTCCCACCAAACGAAGCTGGCCTCCCCACCGATTTTCCCTTGCTAGGCCGTCCTATCCCGCATAAAACCGATGGGAAAAACCTGAAGGAAAACCCCCATTACCCTCCCCCAGATCCCTGGCCGCCTCATGTCTCCCTCCAGCCGCAGCGACATGCCCGCACTCCACCCTACGATTATCGTTGATCCGCCCCTCCTCTTCTATCTCAATCCATCTTCTCTCCACCCGTCGTTGTTGTCCACACTCTCTCTCGATGCAATCAGTCGCCGGGAGGCTACTATGGAGGTTGTTAACACAGAGTAAGAAGGTGCCCCCGTCACGTATTGTCTCTTGAGAGCGGGGCCTGACCGCATGACGTGCCACTGTAGGATACTGCTGTAAGAGGGCACCCAAGGTGTCAATGTAGGCGATCGAGATCGAAGATTACATCTGCGCGGAGGAGGACCCAGAGGATATGATGAATTGATGATGCTTGAAGCAGAGGAGGAAGAGCATCAGGCTGATCGTACATGAGATGTCGTCTCTGGTGCGCCGACGCTTGGCCTGAGGAGGAAGAAGGGGGTGACCCGACCCAGCAAGCGTCCACCTCCAAGGAGGCCAGGCGACGATTGCCGATGTGATATGACAATACCACCAAGGTACCCATTGTGCCACTCTCTATCGTCTATAGATTCTTAGTTTCTCACAATACCACACATTGCATCGCTCTCTATGACTCTATCCATCCTTAGTTTCTTCATCACAAGTTGGGCGCTCGTTACAGAGTGCAGACTTTTGGCTCCCAGGCTCCAGGGAGGATTTTATTTTGAAAAATTCAAAATTCATATTTAAACATTTCAAAAAATTCAAAAAAATCCACTTGAACCTATATGTATTTCTCACAAGCGTGTGAAATTTCGCTTCAAAATATTATGATTTGAATGCTGTGAAAAAAGACAAAATTCCAGCCCAACAACAAAAAAAAGTTGGCCCATTTTGAAAATGAGATTTGTCTTTTTTTATACGTCGCGTGTGAAAAGATAATGTTTTCAAATTTTGCACATGTGTTTTATATGTGCTTATGTTCATTCACACAAAATTTCAGATTTTTTGGCCAAGTGAAAGTTTGAATTTTTTTAAACGAGCTCCCTGGAGCTCGTCTGCAAACACGAATTTTCGGCTCGTTACAGCCTTACCATTAGTTTTTTTTGCAAGGTAATGGCGGAGAAAATTGGTCTCATACAGGAGAGAGGAGAGGACACGGGAGGCAGATCTCTAGCCGGGACAGAGTGATGTCTGATAATCTGATATTTTTACATGACACAGACAAGCTGGTGTAAATTGTGCCTTTGATGCAGGTGTTCTTGCTAGCGCGTAAGGTGTTGAGAAAAGGCGTCGAGGAAGGTGGGGGACATCGCTCGAGCAGGGAAGGGCCGAAAGGGCAGGGGGACGGCCTCGCGTGCAGGGTGGAATGGTACTTTAGCGGGACGGAGCGACCCTAAATATGGGCAGGGAGACAGGGGAGAGATGAGACAGAGGTAAAGATGTTACATTGGATGATTTCAACTTGTATGTCTCAAGATATTTTTCTACATCATTTGCAGCACCGGAGTGGGCCACCAAAGAGCCTTGCGTCATGGGCATCGAGGAGGCTAGATGCGACCCTGTTCTTGGTAAACATCTCTTTTCTGTCTTCCAGTTGAGAACACGTTTTACTGGAAAAGAGAATCTTCCTTGCAATTGCATGCATCCCCGTTGAAGTATCCCAAGCAGAACTCTTCTTGGTGAATGAATTAAGCAGAAATATTAGATGTATTCTTGTGTTTATTGCTCCCACATGTCCCATGGTGTGTGTATGGCTGCATGTATTGTGTGAGTTCCTACCGACACTTCTACAGTTACTCAGTTTTGCAGGTCTCTACTCATTAACCTTTTCTTTTATTTTATAAATTTAGTAATTTGCTTGGCTGTTGTGCTTGTGGGAATGCACAGATTGCTTAACTCAAATAGCTTAAGTTGATGTATTTCCGTTTATGTGAGTAAATGGAAAGGGGACTTTGGCCCGTCTCAAAAAAAAAATATAGCTTAAGTTGCTGAAACATAACATTTTAGTTTGGACGAACAAATTACTTGCAGATATCACATCTTTTCAGTACGACCTGATTAACTGCTCCTACAATCACAGATTATTCCTTTGGATTTAATATATAATTAAACTATTTTCCTAAGGGGAAAATATGCGTTCAGATATAACTCTACTTACATGAATTTTCCGTAGACCTCCCTCGTTGATCTAATGGCCTTCAGAACTATTTCTTCCCTTCCTTTCAAGATTTTTTTATCATGGTTGGTTAGCTAAGATAGGCAATTAGTTTGAAGGTTCACATTTAAGTTACATTTTGTATCGTCCTTCCAAATCATTATTGCTTTCTTTGATAGTCATCGAATTTGAGTGACTATATTGGGTATCTGTTGTCAAGAAAAAACTACTTCATCCCCAGGACAGAATGTAGTGAACATTTAGCATTTTTATGTTATATATTAGATCTGAGTAGAATAATATTTCTCATGAAGGTGACCATTTCTGAACCTGCTACAACAATCATTTTGATTGAAATAGTTTGTGTGTAATAATCAAATTTATCATTGAGGTTTGTGAAGTCATGAGAATACTTCTTGCATGTAATGAAGGAGAACTACTTTTGCAGGTACGAGCTTTGCCATCCACAATTATGCATGGATTTGGTTCGGTGTATTTGAAGGTATTTAATCTAATACACAGATGTGTTTGCCTGATCTAATTTCAAGTTCGCAAGTTAGGTCGTTCAAACATTTGATAAAAATATAACAACATGCACACACAAAATTTGGTACTGAATTTAATTATTTGTTGATTGAATTAATTAAAAAATCCATTTTCTGTTGTTGTTGTTGTTGTTGTTGTTGTTGTTATATTCAGGTGTATGTAGGTTTAGCAATGACCGCTAATGATAAACCAGTAGGCTTGCTAATTGATAAATCAGGTGTATGCGAGTTGAGACTACCCCGCACCACCCAAGATCCATGCGCGAGAAGAGAGAGGCCTTATCGACGCCCTCCAACGACAAGGGAAGGGGTATAACGGTCGTCGGTCGAAGGGGGATATGGCGTTGGTAATTCTTATAGTTTCAGTTTGTGGACAAATTTTTTAATGATCAAAGCAAAGGTTTCTTTATATGGCGGTAACTTCTAGGCGCCGATCTTTGATAATTCCAATGCCATATCTCCTCAAATTTAGTTTCTCTTTAGATCTGAAGTATGTGCTCGAATTTTTGTTAGTTCATCCATATTGGTTGAGTAAATGTTCAGTACTACCTTTTGAATTTTAGTAGTTTTGCAAGTCATAGACCTCTTATTTTTGTTATAATAGATTCAAGGAGATTTTTCTGAAAAATAGATAGAGAGATACCAGGAATATGCTGAAAGTTTCTAGGTTCTTAGCAATCTTAAGTCTATGGGACAATTGTACCAAACTAGCAACTCTAATGTTTGTTTATTCCATCTAACTGATGTTTGTTGCAATAAAAGATACTACACATTTTGTATTCCTGTGAAACTGAATATTTAATTTTCTCCCAATTGTTTACTAAGTTTGGTAGAATCTATTGGATTACCACTTCAAAGCGGAGCAGGAAGTGAGCTCCTGTTTGCGCCTTCTTCGGCTTCAACGGTGAGATTTTATCCGTGGCTTATTTACAGAAAGACTATAAGGGAACCCCATACAGTTAATAGGTGCAACAAACTCAAATTACAAGTACCGTGCCTTGAACTTGGGTGGGTGGGAAGGCATCACCCCCTTCCTACCACTAGGCTATGCCTTAGTCTGCCTAATTTATCAACAGGGAATCTATCCGTGTCTTTGATGTCATCGGCTTCAACAGTGAGATTGTATCTGTGTCTTTGATGTCATTTCCGACACACTGCTAATTTATCAACAGGGAATCTAACAGTAAATCCCAATAATTTCTTCTACCAGGAACTGTCGTTGTGTGGTGCATTGCTGCAGTGATAGAAGTAGGAGGCTGGAAGGACTGAACCACCATGGAAGATACGGATCTGGCTATCTAGGTCAGCCTCAAGGGATATGGAAGTTTGTCTACCCCGGTGATGTTCAGGTACACTAATCAATCATGACTTGATGAGCACCATTAGATTCAGATAACAAACAAGGCACATCTATCGACTTTTCCTTTTCACAACTACTTTCCCAACTACTTTCCCAACTGTTATTTTATTTCTGATATAATGGTAGAAGGAATTTAATAGTGAAATTTTTTGGAGCTAACCAAAATTTTGCCGCGGTTTCTAGGTTAAGAGTGAACTCCCTAGCACTTTCAAAGCCTTCCGTCTTCGGCAGCATAGATGATTGTGTAGTCCAACAAACCTGTTAAGGAATTTGCTATTGGAGATTGTGGAAAATAAGGTCTACCCAAGGACCATCAAGCCCAATTTTTCCATGGTTAGTATATGGAAAAATAATCAGTGGAACGTGAGGTAAACCCAAACATGAAGAGTGGTGGTGGCATCATTTTTATCTTCACTCGTCAGGATCAATTGTTTAATCTGATGGATTTACAACATGTACAATTTTTAGCTATGTAGTTAATTAATTTATCTGCAAAGCTGAACATTGATGACTGGAACGACTATGTCATTTTTATGTACTATTAGCCAAGCCTTGGGCATTATTCTCTTTGAGAAGTATCCCAAGCTTCTTTCCGGATTACTTAGGTACAAAATAAAAAATAGATACTAAGATTAAATGGATGTAGTTCCCCAAATATGTAAGGCTTACTATGTTGGGTACTTGACCTGGAGGATATTTGCAACTTTGTGAGGACCAGTCTTGGTGTAGAGGGCTCGGAGAATAGGAGCGCATGTCAAATGGACTCATTGTGTGGTAGGTGTTGGCCTCGGTTAAATTGCGATTGGGGTCTCATGGTGTGATGAAAGGGTGCTAGCTTTATAAATAGCAGAGACCTAATGATGTGATGAAAGCTTGCCTAATCCTGAGTTTATGTGAGCTAGGTTTTTCTTTTTTCTAGGCATTTTTGCATAGACATGTTGATAATAACCTAGATTTGTATGACATGTTATGACAATTGTCAATAAAGATAATCATTAAGCTTGATAAAATTTATATTAAAGAATTATTTAAGCTTGTGCTTTGGATAAAGATTGTGTGTGCACATCAAGTGCGGGAAGAGATAGGGCCATGCTGTTGTGATGGTGATAGATGGCCGGGAAAATAAGATCTGAGTGAGCATTGTGCTGTGTCGCGGCAGAGTGAATGGCCACACAATCTGAATGTGAGCGATATGTCGTGCCATGGGGGTGAGAGGTTGCTTGCCCTTTCTTAAGAAAAGGGAAAAACATGTGTTTCTATGAGTGAAATACCGCATATTTTTATTTAGTGATAGTGAAAAATATCACAAACACTAACAATTCACTTCTTATAAATAGTTATCAATAAGTGATTTATTCGCGAGCCTATGGTTTAATAAAATTGAAATGCCACTCACTCGACTAAAACAACCATATGCTCGCATCTAACAACTAGCCAATCAATATATATTGTATACGATTTTATATTAATGTGTTTATAAATTCACTTTAATAGATCAAAGATAAAAAAAACTGGTTGCTTCGGGTGATGCTTTCAACATGTCAATTGACAAAGCTACTCGTTTAAATATATGGAGCAAACAAAAAACTCATCGAGTTTTAGAACCAAAAGAGGTGCATACATCATATATAATTACATTAGTTAAGAAAAATACTTTGCAAGTGAAGTGGTTGTCATTTTTTTTCGAATATGGACTATCATTTTTTATATATGTGAAATTTGATATGCATTATATTTATATATAAAAATAATAATATAAAGCCCGTAGGAACGCGCGGACATTCTACTAGTATAAATTAGATTCTAGTTCATCCAAGCAAGGACAAAAACTTGAGTTCCTGCAACTTAAACTACCTGGATCAGATCATTCCAGGGCCGGCCCATAGGCTGGTCAAAAAGGGCGATCACCCAGGTCTCAAATGATAAAGTATATATTAATCACTATGTTATTTTCCAATACACACAATAAAATATGAATACTCTATTTATTAAAAATAATGAATAACTTTTCTAGTCAACAATGCGAAACTTCTACCATAATATCTTTACTTATAATATGTCTACAATAATATCGATACATATGAATAAAAGTATTCCAAAATAAAAAATGTTGTGATCCTATTCATACAGCTCAATCCGTACACTTTAGATATAATACATATTTAATAATGTTTAATAATTTTTTTATTTCATATATTAATATGAGAATCTTACATTCTTAAAAAGTTGATCCCAATTATCTCAACATGCAAAGCGTCCACCTCAACATTCTCACTAAGTCATGCATTTAAATTTTCTCTTTCACTAGATCATGCAAAACATGTCATCTAAGCAACTTCCATTAACTCTACATGCGCATGCAATCTATTACAAATAAATATATTTTTTATGCACTCAGATTTATAAGTGATTTTTTAATAGAAAATGAAATTATGGGTTACTTCGGATTTTATTTTCTCATGATTTTTTATTTATGAATGCACATATTTAGTTGCTATCATAGTTGTATGTTTAGTCACGGGTGATGTCACCATTGTCTCTACTCAACGTTATTTCCGTCTCATATTGTCTCGTCGATATATTGTCAATGTAATAAATTAAATAAACAAAAGCACACTAATTTTTTGATTTGCCATCAAATTTTCTTAGATTTTTGCGTAAACAATATTTCTTTCAAAAAATAATTTATAATTATATTATATTATGTCATATAAATTTTCTTATATTTTAAAACATGAAATTATCTTTTAACAGTTCCCACAACAACGCGTGGGGTATCATCTAGTTCTATAAACAATGATGATAAGAAGCACATTTTCTTAAGTGCATATCAAATAATAAAATTTACATATAAAAACAGATTTGAATGCACACAACTTTATATTTATTGGTGATCACTCCAAGCATTGTTGTTGCAATACAAAGTACAAAGTATGCACACTTTTATTCAAATTTGTCTCATGCTGGACAAATTTAAATCACAAAAAAGATTTAAAAATGATATCATTGGCTCAGTTTATATTCTACAACTTTCTATACATATGCTTAATCATATACTAGAAAGCACTATTTTGATATATAATAGAAACCACTATTGTGATTATTTGATCGTACTTGTTACTATTTTTAATAAATTGTATAAATTATATATTATAGAAAAATAGTTCTAGCTCAAAACTTTGTTAGAAAATACATTTTAATATTTGTTATGATATTCGGTACAAACACAAAACAGATCAATTAATATTTATTTACTTTATCATATGGTCAAATTATGCCAACAAAATAAAATTATACTTGTAGACTATAACATGCTAAAAATAATATAAAATAAGTATATAAATTTAGTAAAAACATTTTTTATTCGCCCGGGCCAAGAATTCAATTGGATCAGGCCTGAATCATTTATATTGCCATTGTGGCAATAGCGGGATCTAGTAGCTTAGCCATTTCTAATCCACCAAATCAAAACAATTTGATGTGGGAAAGAAACGAATTGACACAAGTGTTCAGATCACATTAGAGACGACTCCTACGATCACAGGAAGTGGTAACAAAATCTTTGTCCCTCTCTAAGAGAAATTAAACAGGGTCGCAGGTAGGATGATGCCGTTACGAACTTACATGTGACTCGCATATGACCCAAAACTTCTAAATATCCATGCTCTTACAAGTTTGCAACACACATTACTCTAGGGAAAGGGGAATAGGAACCATCCTAACACTGGTGTCGACCCCCACAAAAAATTCCTCAGTTCATGAACCAACTCTGGACCAGTAAGAACCCCTTTTCTGAAATCTTGGATAGCATGGTTGAAATAGTCGCTGAGGTGCTTGGCGATGTCGCTGAAGGGCTCAGTATCGAAGCCAAGGGAAGTGGACAAAGAGACGATGGCAAAGCAAAAACTAAGGAGGCACTTGAGACACTCGTCTTCTGGTTCATGAGGGGCTTGAGGCGAAGACCAGACACTAGATAGAGACGAATATCACTAAAGATTGATTCTGCGCGGGCCAAGACGCGAACACAATCCATGTGGGTGACGGCGGTGCCGGCGGCCTCGACCATGCTTGACAGATGCAGCACCTCGGGGCACGACTCGAGAGAGTCCACACGGTGGATGATGACGGTGGAGACGATACCATATCGGTTGTCGACGAGGTGGTGGACGGCATCGGACATCTCATTGAGTGACCAGACTGAGTACTCAACCATGGCAAGTGGAATGGGGACAGGTGTACAGGGTGGGGAATTTTCGGGTGTGGGTGGAGTTGCGTGGTGGAGAATTTTTGGGGTGTGGGTGGAGTTGCGTGGTGAAGATGGGGTTGCAGGGTGGAGCTCTGAGTTCCCGTATTTATTGAACGGAGGGCAATTCGTGGCACAACTTAATGGTCCACCTTGGCCGTCAGATGGACTCGCTTCTACCGTTGGATTGAGAACGAGAAACCACGATCCGAGGGACATTCCGGCAGCGCTCTCCTACGGGAAATTAGATGGTAAGAGTGGCTCCTCCCCTCTTATTACTTTCAAATGGTGAAGGTTCGTCACTATTTACATCCTTTTAATAATTTGTTCTAAAAAAATCCTTCTAATAATTTCGTAAATTTGAAAAATTCACAAAAGATAAATACTCCCTTCGTCCGATTTTTTTTGTTTTAACCTTCTTACAACTTTGTACTAAAGTTAATACAAAGTTGAGACATATATTTTAGGATGGAGTGGGTACTAAATATATTTAGATCATTCCAGAATTTTTCTGGACCCTAATTTACCCCTTTTTCAAAACCTTTCCAAAATTCTTCTTGTGCTTCGAAACCATTTCAGTTTTCTCTTCAATTATATCTCGATTACTTCAAAAAAAATCCGGTGTGATGTATAAATGCTCATATCACTCTAATGCTCAACCAATCAACCACACTTAAGTGTGTGCGACCCCATAGATTCGGTAGAATGCGGACATGAACCAAAAATTGTCTTTCACAGAATAATAACCAATAGCGGAGCCATGGAAACCTAGAAATGGTTCCCGCACCTACACGAATAAATATTCGAGTTAACCATTACTCTACATGCCAATTTGTTTGCTTCATGATACTTTACAAGACCTCTGGTGAGGTTATCTAGGTATTTGTGTGATCAACACTATAACAAGTTATGATGTTTGGTTTTGTTCTCTTTTCTCGTTCCTGTATTCCTATATCTAGTGATCAATTCACAAGTATATAGCCAGAAGATGTTGGATACCGTAATATCAAGGGCCCAAAGAATATCTCTTCATCGCCAGAGGAGCAAATTACCATCTTGAACTATCAAGTCCCTAGACATACTTTTTCAGTGCACATGAGAACTACCGTTATTGTCACTATTTACGGATAACATTAGACATCTTCAAAGTCCACCTTCTTGCATGAAGGTACTCAACATTCTCAAGGTCTATGAATACATGGCTATGTCAACTTTTGAAAGTGCAATATGTCGATCAGAGGGGGGGGGGTGAATGGGAGATTTTAAAATATCTCGAGGAATTTCTAGTTCCTCAGGACTGAGGCAATACGAAATTGAGGAAGTTGAAACCTGAGGAAGAACACACGAAGTCCAATAGCAATGACGTGAATGTAGAAACAACCTATTGCATAGCTAAGGTAAGATTGAGGCACGAACTGAGGAAACAGTGCAAAGTGAAATCAGAAAGTAAAGCATCAGGATAAGTCATCAGTGCATAAACATAATAACTGAAGTTGAAGAAATAGCACCGGGACACTGAAGACGAAGACTTGATGAACCAGTTCGAGTTGCTGTGACAACTCTACGTCTGGTTGGAGAGGCTGAGATTGAACTCAGAAGACATAGTCTTCACCTTATTCTCCTTGAACTAGAGTCCTCAGACTCCGTCCAATAACTCAGGTGAGTCTTCAAGGTAGGCTCCCGAAACCTTCACAGACTCAGTCACTCCGGGAAGTCACAATTTCATCTTGACTTCCTCAGACTGAAGACTTCTACACCGGCTGGAAGATCATAGTATTCAAGAGTAAAAAGCTTCGGATCACTCGAACCGACTTCCTCAGAAATGCTCAACTACTCAGGCTGGTGGTTTTCCTCACTTAGGTTCTTCAATGTCCTCAGAGGTGGGTTGCTCTCAAATGACAAGTGTCAGTTTTTCTATCGGAGCAGCCAACCCACAAATGGGGCTGGGGGTGGCTATTTATAGCCGCGGAGCAACCCGAGGTGAAAGGATATAAATGCCCATGCACACAATTACTCTCGTGCCCTCGGATATGACCGTTGCTAGACATGTTCTAGCCTCTCACCACGCAACACGTGGCATGGTCAAACTATTCTCTCTCTTCACATTCTTCAGAAGAATCGCACTGGCGATCTTCCGACTCCTCAACTGAAGTTAGTTACCTCAGTGTCCTGAAGAACAACGTCTCAGACACCCGAGGACTGAACTTCTACTGCAGGAGATTTCCTCAGGGTTTTCTTCAGGATTTCTAATTGAGAACTTCCTCAAATACAGAACTCATTCTCCTCAATCCCTCCAACAGTGCGGTGTTTTCCTACGACTCAAGAAGTATAAAAAGTCTTAGCGAAGACTACGCTTCAACTTCGTCTTCAGCGCGAACGTCCTCAGGATCGTCCTCAGCTTCAGCTTCAACCGAACGCTTCAGGATCCTGATTCCTCAGGATTTCGCGCAACTTCATTCTTCAGGAAACACACCGATTTCTCCAATGTTCCTCAACATTTTGGGGGGTCGACAACGGTGGTTAACCTCATCCTCAGGGACTGTTTTCCTGTGTATACTCAGAAACACATCAGTCCCTCAACCGTTTTGTCATCAAATACTCCAAAACCTCAAAGGGGGCACTAGATGCACTTACAATCTCCCCCTTTTTGGTGATTTGATGACAATCAAGTTAAAGCTTCAACGGGATAAAATAAATATTTTGAGGAAAGACTAAAAGAGAACAGTTCATTGTTTCCGGATATAGAGACGCTCCCCCTGAGGATATGCATGTTTTGAAGACTTGATATAATTTTTGAAAAACATGAGGAGCTCCCCCTATATCCCGGTTTGTTTGAAACAATGCATTATATAAAGTAATTTGAGGAATAGCACTGAGTAATGTGGTTGCTGAGGAATAACATGAGTAATAGATAAATTTGAAGAATAACATGAGGTAACTTAAGAGTATCAGAAACCACACAAAATATCAGTGTACAACTCATTACAAAAATGATCAGAAGAACGAGAGTGTTAACTGAGGAACCCATAATGACCCGTTTGAAGACAACTAAATTTCTCCCCCTTTGTCATTAACTGAACAAAAAGGAGAGACTACTGCTAACGTCCCAAAGAAGTTCCTCAGGGTTGATCATCAAGACGGAGGCACGCCGTGGCAGTGTGAGGAAAAGCCGCAGTGTCTTCAACTTCTTCAGGCGAAAATTCTTGCGCTGAAGAAAATGAGTCGATCGCCAGAGGTGGTGTCTTGCTTTTGGTGAACTGACGAGGAGGCCTAATCTCAGGAAGTGGAGGCTGTCTGAGGTTCATCTTGGCGAGGTCTTCAAGAGTGATCACCTCAGACATCAGAGCATCAAGTCGCTGATACGTATGATGCGCATAATGATGAACCTTCTTCTGAGTGGTATGCATCTGCGCCATATAGCTAAGGATGCCACCAATCTGACGCTTTGTCCAGTCATGATTCCTATCCAATTTCTGATGCAGACTGATGAGGAGCTCGCGATCAGTCATTAGGCGAGCTTGAGTGGTTTCCTCAGTCGAGGCATGAGTGCGCTCCTCGTGAGTGGTACGAGACTGAGGCTGACGAATATTGCCACCGAGCGAGTCCTGAGGAAGTACGGCTTCGTAAAACGGCGCTTTTCCCTTGGCATTAGCGTCAATAGTGTGCTGAAGCACTTCAACCGGAGGAACGTACGGGCGATGATTAGCCCGGTCAGCTTGAAAGTTGAGGCCTGTCTTGATGCAGATAAGCTTCATAATCCATGGGGTGGATGGCTTCAGAATGTGAGGATTCTGCGCAGCATCCACCAACGTCCTGAAGAAGAAGTCTGAGACATTAATTGGAGCCGACATGCAGAGGCTATATAAAATGTTCTTCATGATGCCCACGACTTCCTCAGCAGATGATTCATATCCCTTGATGGGGCAGAAGGACTTGGCCAAAATTCTGTATAAGGTGTTGGGCAGATACTGAAGCTCTGAAACGATGAACTGTGTTCGAGGTGGAGCTTCAGGAGCTTGCGGCTTCATCAGCATATTCATCAGGTCATCCCTAAGAAGTGGTGCATCATATGTGCTTGGAACTGAGGCTTCAGAAGGAGGAAGCTGAAGAATGTCCACAATCTCAGGTACTGAGGCAGTGTAATGTTGATGCTGAGTCATCCATTCAAGTACCCATGTATTGATGTCTTTGGGGTCCCCTGAGACATATAATGTGGCATAGAACTGAAGCACAAGTTCTTCATTCCAGTGGATGCACTCGGAGCAAAACTGAAGCAGCTTGGTATGATGCAAGTCCTGCAGCGCATTGTTGAAGCAAGGGATGGCCTCCATATCCAAATGAGGAATATGTTTATGAGGAAAAATATTTTGAGCCATGAAGAGGACTGAGGCATAGTAATTTTTCTGAGTAGCCGTCCAGAACCTCAGGAGCTTGCTGGGTGGAGGTGAATGGTATGGATTATGAATCCCAGCCTGAAAGAAGCTCATGGCGTTGAAGAAGGCATCCGTGTTGAAGTTGGGACGAGCATCAACTTCAAGATTTCTAGAATGGCTTCTTCTGCTTCGGACATAGAGAGATGGCTGGGGCATTCTACTGACGAGCTGGTGATGCTGAGGCAGAGTGTGGTTGAGGTGGAGAATCTTGGTCTTCAGCATGTGACTCAGGTACAACCTTGGGGGAAGTGGCAGTTGCTGAGGGAGGTGACTTGGCGATCCTCAGTGCGAACAGGTGCAGCCTCAGTATCAGCATTGGTGCTGTGCTCGGCTTCAGCTTCAGCTTCAGCAGCGGGAGGATCCGTCTTAGGATCAGCAGTTGTTGTCGTCGCAGCATCAGTATCAGCAGCAGAAGTGGTGGGTGCACTTGTGGCTTCAGGTTCATCAGCATCAGACGCTGAGGACGATGCACCAACTGATTCTTCAGACTGCCGAGAAGTATCAGGAAGCACCTCGGTCACGGTTGGGGAGTGAGGCTCTGGGGAAAATATTGTATGTGTGGGGGAATTTGTCAGCCCATAGTCCTCATCATGGACGCGAGGAGTATCATGATCCATAATGTCAACATCCATGTCTTCAATCTCAGTGATAAGTGGTGGCGGTGGGCACTGAGGAGTTGTAACAATGGGTGTTGCTACAGTGGGTGGAGTGAAGACGATTAAGCTGCGCTGAGGATTTGGAGGTGGAGTTAAGGCAGCAGTAATGAGGACAGAGGCATCAACGGCCTTTGATGCCGGAGGAGCTGAGGAGAGTGGTGTAGCATCAATGGGGTCCTCAACAGTGGGCTTCTTCGCGGAAGGTGGAGTTGAGGGTTGGGCTTTGGGCAGGCGCTTGAGGCCTTTGGCAGAGGCAGCAGGGGGTACTGAGGAAGCAGGCTGTTGAAGCTTCAACAAGTTTTCCATCTGCTGAGACATCCGTTCCTTGGATTTGCCAATATAAGCACGGTTGGCGGCACACTCAGTATTGAGGCATTGAACTTCACATTGATGCTCGATAAACTCTTGAGGAGTAACAACAGTGATAGGTTTCTTTTTGAAGTCATTGAGGACCTTCTTCAGTTTGGCCTTCAACTGTTTCTGAAGATCACGTTGATAAATCTCATTGATGAGGAACTGTTGAACATAGAACTTGATGTCTTTAGGGATGTCCAAATCATCAAGAGGAGTATCAGGCTTGACAGACCAAATTTCAATGTACTCCAAGATCTTCTTGGGATCAAGGAGAAGCGGGATTTCTGAGCCCGTTGCTTCAGCTTTGCGTCTGGCTGCAGCACGCACATATTCGATCTTATCTGCTTCAGTGGCGACGAAGCCGGCCAAATCCTCAAATTCATCTTCATCATCAAAGGTTTGAGGAGAATGATGAATGGCGCCACGCATAGCAGTTTTCTTGGGTGAGAGTCTGGGGCCACGTTGAAGAACAGTTTTGGTCTTCAGCTGAGACTGAGGCATTGTGGCTGAGGCCTCAGGAGCATTACCAGATTCATCAGTGCGAATCCTTGAGGCCGGGGCAGCACCATCCGTGCGTTGGCATGAGGAACCAGTAACTTGAGGCTTAACCGAGGACTTCTGGGAGGGCTTGATGCCAGGAGCCTTTTTGCGGTTCTGAGGTGGAGGTTGTGGCTTGGGTTGAGACTGAGCCTGAGGTGGGATCTGTATTGAGGCAGTCAAATCACGGACCAGATTCTTGACTCGGCTGCCACTGCGCTTGAGGTATTGTTGATAGGCATCAGGAAAATCATCAGGGGTGCGCATTGTTGTGGGATCAGGAGTGACTCCCGGTGCAGCTGGAGGTCGAGCCTTGATGCCCAAAGTCTTCAGCGGCAGATTGACAACAAACATTTCCTCATGCTGAGGATTAAGCCATTGATATGCCACCCAACGCTTGGCCCATTCCCTCGTGATCTTCTGGACCCTTTTCTTACAATCATCAGCAGTTTCACGTTCGGGAGTCTTCATCTTCTCATAGAGCTCAGGAGGCAAGTCTTTAGCAGTATCAGTGAGCTTACGTCGAGGAGCCATTTTCTTCAGTGGTGGAGACTGAGGAATGGTACGTTCAAGCTGAGCTGCAAATGAAGTGAGACTATGAGAACCATACGATTCCTCAGCAGACATGTACCTGTGACATAATTAAGTTGCGAGGGACGTAGGGTACGGTTATATGCGTTCATGAGGAATAGGCTGAGGAAAGCAACTGAATGAGGCATAGGTATAGGTCTCAGAAAGCCAGCAATACAGTTGAGGATTGAATGGTTTGAGGACACAACAGTACTGAGGAATAAGAAACTAAGGAATAAACCACTAAGGAATAAGCATACCAAAACTAAGGCGAATGCTGAGGAACCACGAGTCAGTTCTTCCCCGGCGACGGCGAACTCCGGCGACGTTAGCACGAGAGCTTGAGGAGCTCAAGGGCGGCGGCGCGAGAGTGAGAGAAGAGGTGGGGGGAAAATGACCGGGGGGTAGAGGGCTATTTATAGAGGGGTGAAAGCTGAGGGGTTGCGAAATTTTTGGACAAGATTGCCCCTGATTGTTGGGATCCTCAGTGGATATCATAATGGTGGATAAGCACAACTTGCGGTAAAATCGCAACTAATTGAAGAAAATCGTAACTGATAATCCTCAATTTTAGGAACTTGAGGACAAAGACTGAGGATGAAGACAAATGGTCTCAGGCTGAGGATGAAGACTAATGGTCTCAGGCTGAGGAATACATGATTTCCAAATGAACGCATATGCGATAGACAGATTAGATAAGTGAGCACAGAGGGACGGGTCCGATCACGTTCACATAGATGAAGAAGCAAAAGCTGAAGAACAATAACTATAGGTGAACGCTGTTGAGGACAAACACGGTAATCATCAGCAATGAAGACTTCAACTAAGGAAGCTGAGGAACAACAAATCCTGAGGTGTTTGGGCGGTGCCGCTACCCACCTTATAGGGAATGAGACACTTGATACCATACAATTGTCGTATGGATCTTGAGTCAATTCCACGTTAATTTCTTCACACTTAGCAAGGTAGTTCCTCATGATTTGAGGAGTACGACGCATCGTGTGTTGTTCATCAGGATTCTTCAAGATTGTTTAAGAGTTAGGATGTGTGTCCATTCACTGGACGTTTGAGGAATCTAAGATATTTAGCTCACACCTCAGAGTGCTAAATCGCTTCTCATCCAAAGGCTTAGTGAATATATCAGCAAGTTGGTCTTCAGTCTTCACGTGGCTGATGACGATATCTTCCTTCAATACATGATCCCGAAGAAAGTGATACCGAATCTCAATGTGCTTCGTCCTCGAGTGCTGTACTGGGTTCTGAGAGATCTGAAGGGAATATGCCCGAGAGGCAATAATAAAGTGGTTATTATCTTATTCCATGTTTATGATAAATGTTTATTTTCATGCTATAATTGTGTTAACCGGAAACGTTAATACATGTGTGTTTAATAAACAAAGAAAAGGTTCCTAGTAATGCCTCTCTTTATACTAGCTTGTTGATTAACGGATGATCAAGTTTTCCTGATCATGAACATTGGATGTTGTTAATAACAAGGTCATATCATTGGAGAATGATGTGATGAACATACACCCACATTAGTTATAGCAATACGATCATGTCATCAAAGTTTCTATTGTTGTATCAAACTTTCACGAAGTAACCCTAATCCTTAGACCATGAGATCACGTCAATCACTGACACCGGAAGAGTACTTTGATTCCATCAAACGTCACACCGTAACAGGGTGATTATAAAGGTGTCGTTGGGTACTTGGAAAGTGTTAGTTGAGGCTCGTGGATCAAGAGTGGGATTTGTCCATCCAGATGACGGAAAGATATACTCTGGGCCCTCTCGGTGATATCACATTGACATCGCTTGCAAGCACGTGACTGGCTCACGAGGATGTTATATCACGGAACGAGTAAAGAGTACTTGTCGGTAACGAGATCGAACTAGGTATGGATGATACCAAATGATCGGATCTCGGACAAGTAAAATATCGTGAGACAAAAGGAATTGGTTACGGAGTTTTGGTTCACACGATCACTAGTTCATCGTTGAGTAAGTGGGAGTCATCATGGATCTCCAGATCCCGCTGATGATTATTGATCAGAGAAGAGTCGCTGTCATGTCCATTTTATTCACGAACCATAGGGTGACACACTTAAGGATTCGTTGACGCGTTTGAGTGGATACGGAACGCCGGAGAATATACTGGACAACACATGGACTGTTTTGATAAAACTGCTGGAATAGTTTCGGTATATCAAAATAGTGCAAGGGGATAATTGTTAATGTGTTCATTGAATGAAGTGTTCATCAATGAAGTACTCATTGAATGAAGTGTTCATTAATTTGAGTGACATTAAACAAGATAATTAAAAGTGTTTTAATGTGATAAACTCTTGGAATTTTGAGTGGAGAATTATGGAAGTTATGGGAATAATGTGTGACCCTTTGTTTTTGTGAGTGAAGAGTCCACCCACATGATGAGGGGAGAGGTGGGGGCACCTCTTGGGGCGTGCTACCCCTTGGGGGCTGCCTCCCCCTCCTATGTATAGATTGGTGGAGGTCCTCACACAACTCACTCATTCCTCCATCTCTCATATGCCCTTTGGTTGGCATCTTCCTCCCCTTGCTAGCTGATCCAGTTTCACGAGTACAGTGCTTAGGCGAAGCCCTGCTCAAGATCTTCTCTACCACCACCACCACTATGTCGTAGTGCTGCTGGAGTTCCCGAGAAATCCACTACTTCCGCTGCCCAACTGGAGCAAGGGGCGGAGGTCGTCACTGATCTGTACGTGTGACTGACTACGGAGACGCTGCCCGTTCGTGACGTCAAGTCTTCATCACGACCTTGAGGTCGGCGAGTGTTCGACTACATCACCCACGAGAATAGTTCTCGTTAAAGCTTTTGGTCTTCGAGGGTGAGTCCTTCTCAAACCGTTACAAGTGATCTTCTAGATGTGATCTTGGCTGTTACAACCGTAGGAAATTTTTTGCTTTCTATGCAACGAACCCTTCAGTGGTATCAGAGCCTCGTCTATGCGTAGATGCTGTGTACGGTTAGAACACATAGAGATGTGGGCGTTGATCCTCTAGTTGTTACCCTCTTTTGTGCACTTGTTCATATTGCGGCAATGTTGGATTGAAGCGGCCCTAAGCGCAGATTGCGTGTCACGCTTGACATATGGCTTGTACCGTATAAAGTGGCTTTGGGGGTGTCAGTTTCTCTAACATTAGTGATATGGCATTTGCAACGGAGGGCCCTGGAAAGGGATGAAAAGAAACAACTAGCGAATCAACGTTGTGGTTCTTGTCCGTAGGTAAGATCGGTTCTTTCCTAGGAAGCCCAAAACCACGTAAAATTTGCAAAGATAATTTAGAAGCGTCTAACTTGTTTTTGCAGGGCATGTGATGTGATATGGTCATTGTTGCAAAAATTTTGTATGAAATGAGATTTATTGTAAACAACCGGCAGGAGCCATATGGTTGTGTTTTTCCTTTTTAAGGCCTGCGTGCTGTAGATATATCCATGAGATATATTGTAATGGAGAAGGACGACCATGGTGGTGGCGCCATGGACCTTGGTGCCGCGCCGGTGGCATGATGGAGATCATACCAAGCCGCACAAGATGGAGATCTAATGCGAGAAGGACCATATCATATCACATTATCCATGCATGTGATGTTTATCCTTTTATGCATCTTATTTTGCTTAAGTTACGATCATGATCGCTGCGGTAGAATTATAAGATGATCCCTCTCACTTAATATCAAGATAATTATATGTTCTTCCTTAGTATGCACCGTTAAGAAAGTTCGTCGTTTCGAGACACCACGTGATGATCGGGTGTGATAGACTCTACGTTCGCATACAACGGGTGTTTTCAAGCCTAGCATGTACAGACATGGCCTTGAAACACATGCAAATACTAAGGTTCTACTTGGCGAGCCTAGCATGTACAGACATGGCCTCGGAACATGGACCGAAAGGTTAAGCACGAGTCATATGGATGATATGATGAACCATATTGAGATGCTCGCCATTGCAGCTACACCGCCTCACGTGATGATCGGTCGTGGTGTAGTGAATTTGGTTCGTGTAATCACCAAAGACGACTCGAGGGATGTTGTTTTTGAGTGGGAGTTAGATGAACTCATTTTATCATGAACTAAATCAAAGTGAATTTGCATAGTTCGTTGTAGTCATTGGCATTTGTTTACTACCTTGTGCTTAGTTATAATTGAGATAATAGAACTATAGAATTCTGGATATTTAACTTTACGGACTGGTACCGTATTGTTTGAGTGTCAATCTAAAGTTTAAAGTCTTATTGCAAACTTTAGAAAACCTTGCTTACTCCATGAAGTTTAATAATGTGTATTAAATCGAGAGTAACAATTCCAGTGTTAGTGTCTAAGTATCACACTTGCCTCCATGATCCTTGATATTCAAATGTTGTTTGTTATTATCAAGGTTATCTAGGAGCTGAAAGGATTGTTTCAGAAACTATCATGTGTGGAAGATATAGCAATATCTGAAACAATGTTTAGTTGCAATGTGATAGAGTAAAATTTAGTGAGAAACATGTTCTCATATTGTATGAGAATTTGTGAAGGTTGGAGACACTATGTGTCCTAATCTCCCAAAAAGGTTTTGGGAACTAATATTGTACGCACAGTTTGTCCCTATGAGCTATGGTAGCTTTGTCATGAAAGTTGTCATGATAGGATGAATGGAAGATGCTGGTAAAAAAGTTTACTGCACTAAAAGATTGCTAAAGAATGGAATTTGGAAGAACACCAAACATTTGATGACGGTGATCTACATCAAAGTGAGAATCAAAGGGTGTTAGTATTTTACTAACACACTTTGGATTATGTGTCATATGAATGGTTCCACAAGTGATGTTGATAAATTCTTCTAAAAAGGAAAGGAATTGCTGAAAGAGGATCTGAAAAATATTTTGGCGGAAAAGAAAAAGGAAAAGACTGGAAATTTCCAGCTCGGGTATATAGATGATATACATGTTATGGGTATATTAATTGCTTGTTAAAACAGTGTGATTCTTGAGTATTGAATACTGATTGGTTGGTATGAAGTGTCATACAGAACAACGCAATACAAGAGTTGCAATGGCCTGAGTAACTAGCAAATGAATATGGGATGATTCTCATCAAAAACAAAATAAAGTGTTGTTGTGTTTATCGTTGGAATTAAACCTAGCCTTCAAGATTTATTTGAATAATTGTTATTCTGTTCTGGTGTTATACGAACAATGGTTGTTCAAATTATCACCATATTCATAGAAGATGGATGAACTCGATAAATCTTGTTGGAGAAATCACATCCATAATAACTGATGCTAAACATGTCGCAAGACAAATGATTAGAAGATCACTTATGAGTGACACCACCGTTTGAATCATATTGGAAAGAAACACATGAAGAAACTCCATGGTGATGGAATTTTGGAGTATTTTGATTTTGAATCAATTGACGGTTGTGAGAAATTTCTAGAGATGATTGAAACACCGTTTAAATCATATTGGAAAGATAACATGAAGAAACTCCATGTTGGTGGAATTTTGGAGTCTTTTGATTTTGAATCAACTGACGCTTGTAAATAGTTTCCTAGAAATGATTAAAACTCAGTTGACGACTAACTTATTGAACTTTGTACATATTCATGTATATAGTTCATTATGAATAGACGTGTGTGGTGAATCTTTGTACTTCATATACTTTAACCGAGGATTTGAGTGGATATATGTGTATATTTACTTGATAAGGAAGAAGTATGAAATGTTTGAAAATGTTCAAATAAATTTCAAGATGAAGTGAAAATCATTGTAACGAGAAAATAAGAGTTTATTATTGGATCATAAAGGAAGATTTTTTGAGTTAAAAGTTTAGCAAATGCCTAAGAGTTTAGAAATCGTTCCAAAAACTTGCATTTCCCGAAACACCATAGGAGTATGGAGTGTTCGAGAGATGTAATCAAACCTTGTTTGACATGGTAAGGATCAAAGGTGTTATTTATAAAATTGCCATTATATTTTAAGGATTAAGCTTTAGAGACTACCGCTTTTCACTGAAAAGAGCGCCATCGAGATCCGTTGAAATGACACCATATAAGTCATGGAATGGGATAAAACCCAATTTGTCTTTTCTTAAATTTTGGTATGCAAGGCATATGTAAAATGTTTACAACCAAAGTCGGATAAAGTACGTCTTTGTAGGTTATCCCAAAGTAACCGTTGGGTATTCCTCCATAACACTAAAGACAAAAGTTTTTTGTGGCTAAGAGCATCAAGTTTCTTAAGAAGGAATTTTTTTGCGAAAATTTAAGTGGGAGGACAGTAGAACTTCGATTAGGTTGTTGAACCTAAGCTTTATGTGCTAAGTGGCGCAGCGCCGGAAAGTGTCCCGGAAGCGGCCACAATGCTCTTGGCTACCATGTCCCAAAGGTTGTGGTCACGGCGATCTAAGTTCCTATTGAACTGCGTAGTTCGGGTAATCGATCAAATAGTAAGATTTGAGATTGAATCATTGTTATTTGATAATAATGGACCGACTACATGCAAAGAAGCGATGATGGGCCCTGACTCCGTCAAAATGGCTAGGAGCTATAAAATCCGTGATAGTTCAATACACGAGAAACCAAGTTTCTAAACTTGGAAGACCCTCTGAAAGGCGTGAAGCCTATTGACCGTGTTTGGATCTATAAAGAAACATACGTGGATGTTCTCACATCTATGAAATAGTCGACATATCGTGAAATTGGTTTACGACTATGTTCAAAGAGTTGACTATGACAAGATTTGATCTTTCATAGCGATATTTAGTCTGGACGGATTATTGTAGCAACCACTACATATGCTAGTTTTTGGTATATGGTAGTTGAACAAACGGAACAACGTTCTTCTAATAGAATGGTTACCTAGGACGTGTACATGACACGGTCCAAAGGGTTCTGTTAATTGAAAGGATGCTAAAATAGCATGCAAATTTCAATGGTTGAAATAAGCATCGCGGAGTTGGAATCTTCACCATGATGAAATTGTTAAAACGTTTAGTTTCATCAGAGACGGTGAAAATGCTTGCTTTTGCAAGAAATTAAGTGGGAGCGCTGAGACATATTTCTAATACATTATGTAGAAGACATATTGTTGATTGGAAATGATGTATCTTTTATTGACACGGGTGAAGTTTCATTGAAAATTTGATTTTAATGGAAGATTTGGGCAAAACCAGAATATTGGACATCAATGTCTATGCAGATAGATTGAGGTTCTAATATGGTTGTGCCAAAGTACATAGATGAGGTATTGAATGAAGTTCAATATGGAAACGACGAGAAAAGTTCTTGCCTCATGGAAAAGGTTGAAGCGAGATTCAAGTGTTTTGACACTTGGTGAGTAAAACCACATGAATGATTTGATCAATCATGTACACGATGATATGTACAATTCCAGAATGTCCTATGCTCTAAATGTTATGAGCATATACCAGAATGATTCATAAGATGATCATTGGATAATAGTAAAGATATCCTTACGTGCTTTGGAAGGACTAAGAATATATATTATGTATGTTGGACAATAGTTTATTGTAAAGTGTTACATTGATACTAGTTTTGTCGCAAGATACAATCTAAATTTATCTCAATTTTGGCGGTATGTTAAGGTGGCAAAATGTAATGGAAGAAAGTTCCATGATAGATTTGGAATAGTTTCAAATGGATTTGGATGAGTTCCAAAGTTAAGACATTATAACGAATACTACAACGAAAGGCTAAGTATATGACTGCTCTAGCAGCAGCAAAGGAGGGCATTTGTGTCAAGAAGTTTGTTTGACAAACTAGGTGTAGTTCCAAACGGGCTAATACTATGAAGATCTATTGTACGACAATAGATTCAACATGTTTTGAGCTCAAGGGACTAAGGTCTCACCGGAGGACCAAATTTATGCAATGCCATCTCATTAGTGAATGAGTGATGCGTAGAGACGCAAAGAAATGCAAATACACACGGACCTGAAGTGTCAGATCTGGAGATTAGGTTTACCACTAGCAATGCGTATGGATAACACCTGAATGCCATAGGTGTTGGATGCGCAAGTACCAAACTAGATTATTGACTCTAGTGCAAGTGGGAGACTGAAGGGAATATGCCCGAGAGGTAATAATAAAGTGGTTATTATCTTATTCCATGTTTATGATAAATGTTTATTTTCATGCTATAATTGTGTTAACCGGAAACGTTAATACATGTGTGTTTAATAAACAAAGAAAAGGTTCCTAGTAATGCCTCTCTTTATACTAGTTTGTTGATTAACGGATGATCAAGTTTTCCTGATCATGAACATTGGATGTTGTTAATAACAAGGTCATATCATTGGAGAATGATGTGATGAACATACACCCACAGTAGTTATAGCAATACGATCATGTCATCAAAGTTTCTATTGCTGTATCAAACTTTCACGAAGTAACCCTAATCCTTAGACCATGAGATCACGTCAATCACTGACATCGGAAGAGTACTTTGATTCCATCAAACGTCACACCGTAACAGGGTGATTATAAAGGTGTCGTTGGGTACTTGGAAAGTGTTAGTTGAGGCTCGTGGATCAAGAGTGGGATTTTTCCATCCAGATGACGGAAAGATATACTCTGGGCCCTCTCGGTGATATCACATTGACATCGCTTGCAAGCACGTGATTGGCTCACGAGGATGTTATATCACGGAACGAGTAAAGAGTACTTGTCGGCAACGAGATCGAACTAGGTATGGATGATACCAAATGATCGGATCTCGGACAAGTAAAATATCGCGAGACAAAAGGAATTGGTTACGGAGTTTTAGTTCACACGATCACTAGTTCATCGTTGAGTAAGTGGGAGTCATCATGGATCTCCAGATCCCGCTGATGATTATTGATCAGAGAAGAGTCTCTGTCATGTCCATTTTATTCACGAACCGTAGGGTGACACACTTAAGGATTCGTTGACGCGTTTGAGTGGATACGGAACGCCGGAGAATATACTGGACAGCACATGGACTGTTTTGATAAAACTGCTGGAATAGTTTCGGTATATCAAAATAGTGCAAGGGGATAATTGTTAATGTGTTCATTGAATGAAGTGTTCATCAATGAAGTACTCATTGAATGAAGTGTTCATTAATTTGAGTGACATTAAACAAGATAATTAAAAGTGTTTTAATGTGATAAACTCTTGGAATTTTGAGTGGAGAATTATGGAAGTTATGGGAATAATGTGTGACCCTTTGTTCTTGTGAGTGGAGAGTCCACCCACATGATGAGGGGAGAGGTGGGGGCACCTCTTGGGGCGTGCTACCCCTTGGGGGCTGCCTCCCCCTCCTATATATAGATGGGTGGAGGTCCTCACACAACTCACTCATTCCTCCATCTCTCATATGCCCTTTGGTTGGCATCTTCCTCCCCTTGCTAGTTGATCCAGTTTCACGAGTACGGTGCTTAGGCGAAGCCCTGCTCAAGATCTTCTCTACCACCACCACCACTATGTCGTAGTGCTGCTGGAGTTCCCGAGAAATCCACTACTTCCGCTGCCCAACTGGAGCAAGGGGCGGAGGTCGTCACTGATCTGTACGTGTGACCGACTACGGAGACGCTGCCCGTTCGTGGCGTCAAGTCTTCATCACGACCTTGAGGTTGGCGAGTGTTCGACTACATCACCCACGAGAATAGTTCTCGTTAAAGTTTTTGGTCTTCGAGGGTGAGTCCTTCTCAAACCGTTACAAGTGATCTTCTAGATGTGATCTTGGCTGTTACAACCGTAGGAAATTTTTTGTTTTCTATGCAACGAACCCTTCAAGATCTTGATGGCGCTCTCATTGTCACATAGTAGTGGTACTTTCTTCAGGTTGATGCCGTAGTCCTTCAGAGTTTTCTTCATCCAAAGAAGCTGTGAGCAGCTAGCACCAGCAACAATGTATTCAGCTTCAGCAGTGGAGAGGGAGACGCAGTTCTGCTTCTTCGATGACCAGCACACCAGAGAACGTCCGAGGAAATGACATGTTCCTGAGGTAGACTTCTGATCCACTCGATCTCCAGCATAATCTGAATCTGAGTACCCAACGAGATCCAGCTGTGTGCCTTTTGGATACCATAAGCCTAGCGACGGGGTGTGAGCCAAATATCGAAGAATTCGTTTCACTGCTTGGTGATGCGATTCCTTAGGTGCCGCTTGGAATCGGGCACACATGCAAACGCTCAAAATTATATCAGGCCTAGATGCACATAAATATAGCAGAGAACCTATCATGGAGCGGTATACCTTCTGATCGTAGTCCTTGCCATTTTCATCAGGACCAAGCTGTCCATTTGTAGGCATCGGTGTCTTGATACCCTTGCAGTCTTGCATCCCGAATTTCTTCAGGCACTCCTTGAGGTACTTCTCCTGAGAGATGAAGATGCCGTTGCGTTGTTGAAGAATTTGGAGCCCTAAGAAGAACTTCAGTTTGCCCATCATGGACATATGATACTGTTCACTCATCAAGAATGCAAATTCTTCACTGTATTTCTTGTTAGTGCATCCAAATATTATGTCATCAACATAAATTTGACATATGAATAATGCATCATCATATCGTTTTGTGAAAAGAGTTGGATCGAGGGAACCAGATTTGAAGCCCTTGCTGATGAGGAAGTCCCTTAGTGTGTCATACCAAGCCCGAGGGGCTTGCTTCAGTCCATAGAGGGCTTTCTTCAATTTGTACACCATATCAGGTTTCTTTGCGTCTTGAAAACCTGGGGGTTGAGCAACATATACTTTGTTGGGGTTCGCAGCAGAAAACACAAAATTTTCTAACTAGCGTTCCCATAACCCAAGATCCAGCTAGCCGTATTACCGTAACGGAAAGTAGTGCGGAAATAACATACCTCGGGGTGTAGTCCGTTGCGCGGGAAACGTTCCCGCAAACGTGGTTGATGTAGCCGATCAAGTTTCACATCCCCCTGGCTGTGTTGAGCACCCGGATGGGTGTAGTGCCACACGTGCAGCACCTCGTAGTACTCGCACACATACGAGACTCGATGACGACCTCCGTTCTCCGATCCAGCGGAGGTGGCGGAAGCAGACCTCCGGACGGAGTTTCGGCAGCACGACGGCCTCCGATTCTAGCAGAGAAGTCTCAATTCCACTACAGGCTCACACTAGGGAGCCCACCGTGGAAAAACCAAGGGAGGGGAGAAGACCGGAGAAAACCGATCTCAATTCAGAGTAATATTTATTTTCTCACGAATTTCTGTGTATTAAATATGTGCACCCTGGCTATCTATATATAGGCAGAGGGGAGGGAGTCAACCCCCCTCCCTTAGCAATGTGGGACTAACGTACCTTGCTAAGGGGGGGTGGCCGGCCAAGGGGGGGGAGGGGGCGCACCCCTCATGGGCCCTAGGGCCCATGGCGCCTCCCCCCTCTTTTTCTTTTTCTTTTTCCCTTTTAATTTCCCTAATGGGCCTTTTTCTCCACTAAGGCCCATAGCACATATTAATTAGAAATAAAATGATTTTAATTATTAATTAAATTAATTAATAACTAAAACATAATATTCCATCTCCCGGTGCTCCGGAACACCTTCCGGTTCACTCCGAACTTGTTTCGGTTCAACACGGTACTTCTCCGATATTGTTTCCTTTATTCTCTGGTTGCTCCGATGGTTCCGAAAAGGTCTCCGATTTCATCGAGCCCTTAAGTGTGTTACCCTACGGTCCGAGAACACTCCAGTCATGACCTCGCAGAGGCTATGGTCAATGATCATCAGCGGGACCTGGATGCCCATAATGACCCCTGTGCATTCCGGATATCAACACTGATTGGACCTTACGCCGTATAGCATTCCCTTTGTCAGCGATACTGGATTGTTCCGAGATTCGATCAATGACATCCTATGTCTGGTTCAACCTCGTTCCGAACAAATCCTTATTCACTCGTTCCCGTGATATTCATCCCCGTGACCTAGTCACACGCTGCGCAACTTTATGGATGGAATCTCACCGAGTGGGCCCCGAGTATCTATCCATTATATGGATTGACAAATCCCTCTCTTGTAACAATACTCCTCAACATATCTCCACGGAATACCTAAGATACAACCGTTATGACCCGCATATTTCAGTCAGGTGGTGGGATGTAAGTCAAAGCATCCGGGAAGATAGTGATTATGCACGTACTCACGGTCAAAGGAACGGTCTACCACGTTCTGTAATTACAACACTGAACCTTCATAAGATTTGATCATGATGTAATGCTTACTTTGGGTAATGTTCACCATGTCACTTAACCAGTGAGGTGACCTCATAGTCAAGAGACTTAATTTTCCATGATCGCGAAACCACGACCATCATGTTGACCATGAACTAGTTATCGATGTAGAGGCTAACTAGGAACTCTGGGGGTTTCTATACCACACCTGCATCATTGTTTCACTGACGCAGTTCTAGCACGGTATGAAACTGGTTATGAACTTGCTTAGATATATTGGAATAATCATATATTATTTGCCTCTAGAGCATATATCCAACATACTTCTTCCTCGATACTACCATTGAGGAAAGCACTTTTCACATCCATTTGATATAACTTGATATTATGATGGTTAGCGAGTGCAAGCATAATACGAATGGACTCAAGTCTAGCAACAGGAGCGAAAGTTTCACCGAAGTCGATCCCCTCGACTTGTGTATATCCTTGAGCTACGAGACGAGCTTTGTTTCTGATGACTTGTCCATCTTTATCGAGTTTGTTGCGGTAGATCCACTTCGTGCCGATGACATTGTGAATTCGAGGATCAGGACGTTTGACTAATTCCCAAACATCATTCAGTTTGAACTGAAGAAGTTCGTCTTGCATTGCCTGAATCCATTCCGCTTCTTGGAATGCCTCGGTGACTTTGGTGGGCTCTGAAATTGATACAAACGAGAAATGCCCACAAAAGTTAGCTATACGATTAGCTCTTGCACGAGTAAGAGGACCTGGTAGGTTGACGTCAGCGAGGATTCTGTCCACTTGAACTTCATTCGCCACGCAAGGAAGTCGAGGATGATGATCTTGAGGCGCATCTTCGTCACTGCTGTCAGATTCATTTGCATCTGCTTCAGGTGCTTCAGGAGCTTCCGGAGTATCAGGTACCTCAGGATCAGGATCGTCATCAGGATTATTTGCATCAGGATTTGGATGTTCTTCAGGAGCAGGAGGTATGTGTGTTTCTTCAGGATGATCCACAGGAATGATATCACCAGCACCCATCTTCTTGATCTATTCTTCAGGTGGTGCTTCATCTAAATCATGTGGCAGGTGCTCTCTTTGGGAGCCGTCAGATTCATCAAATCGCACGTCTACAGTTTCAACAATTTTATAATGACTAATATTGAAGACTTTGTAGGTGTGCGAGTTGATATCATAACCAAGCATGAAACCCTCACATGCTTTGGGTGCAAATTTGGACTGGTGATGAGGATCACGAATCCAGCAAGGTGCACCGAATACTTTGAAGTAACTTACATTGGGTTTCTTACCGACCATTAACTCGTATGATGTTTTATTGAAGAACTTGTGAAGATACACTCGATTGACGATGTGGCATGCAGTGTTGATTACTTCAGCCCACCACTTGAGTGGAGTATTGTACTCAGCCAACATCGTGCGAGCCATCTCGATGAGGGTTCGGTTCTTCCTCTCAACAACTCCATTTTGCTGAGGAGTGTAAGGTGCAGAGAATTCATGAGTGATTCCCAAGTCATCGAGGAATTCTTCCACACCGAAGTTCTTGAACTCAGTGCCGTTGTCGCTTCGAATGTGCTTGATCTTTAGGTTGTAGTTGTTCATGACTCGCTGGGCGAAGCGCTTGAGGATTGCTGGGGTTTCTGACTTATAGAGAAGAAAATGCACCCAAGTGTATCGTGAGAAGTCATCAACAATAAAAAGACCATACATATTACCTCCAAAGCTTGAACACTTTGGAGGACCGAATAGATCCATGTGAAGAAATTCTAGAGGTCTTGTAGTAGTCATGATGGTCTTCGCTGGATGCTTGGCCTTGGTCATCTTTCCAGCCTCGCACGCACCACACAACCGGTCCTTTGAGAATCTGATTTCCTCAATCCCGAGGACATGTTTCTTCAGCACCAGTTTCTGGAGATTCCTCATTCCGGCGTGGCCGAGTCTTCGATGCCATAGCCAGCATTCTGAAGCTCGAGCCATGAGGCATGTAGCAACCCGAGGACCTTCAGAGAAATCTAAAATATATAGATCACCTTTCCTAACTCCACTGAAGACAATGGAGTTATCGCTAACCATATAGACAATACAACCATATTTTCCGAAGACAACAACGAGATCAAGATCACATAGCATAGAGACAGACATCAAGTTGTATCCAAGAGATTCAACAAGCATGAATTTTTCAATGTGTTGGTCTTGTGAGATGGCCACTCTGCCGAGACCCAATACCTTACTTTTACCTTTATCGGCGAAGCTGATGGTTTTCTTTGAAGAAGGACTCAGAGATGATTCCATAAGAAGGCTTCTGTCACCAGTCATGTGATTTGTGCATCCACTGTCCATCACCCATTCAGTCTTTCCCTGCAAAGGAATTAGTATCTCATACAACAAGTTATGAGCCAGTCTCAGTTTGAGGAATTTATGGTTCCTCAGAATTAATTCCTCAGGATGTTCCTCAGGATTGATTCAATGAAACCAAACAATATAAATATCCTTCAATTGACTCAATTGATGTTGTCCTGGGCATATGATCTGCAAAATTTATGATTGCCTCAGGACATGTCCCTGCACAGATGATTAGTTCTTCTTTACCACCCACATCTTAATGGGTGGTTTTGAGGTACATGAGGGCTGATGAGGGCGATGAGACCTAATGGGACGTGAGATGGTGGTATCAGGATAAACAAATGAATAAGCATTCTTATGAGGGGCTTCCCTGTGAACAAAATGGTTAGCAGATACATGATTATAACCATTTCCATTTGAGGTATCGTCCTCAGATGATACCCTCAGCTCGTTTTGCATCTGCATTCACAGCAAGGTTAGTGATGAGGTCCTTCTGAACCCAAATCTGCTTGACTGGAGGGCCGTTCCTGCAGTTAGTTCCGATGTATCTGGCGAATACCTCACCATTAACATCCTTAAACAGTTTATAGTTTGAGTCAAAAGACTCAATCACCACATCTGAAGAAACAACATCATAACCAGATAAAGTATAGGGATCAGGAGGAGGCATCTTTGCCCGAACCCAAGTGGTCTCAGGATATTGTTCATGTTTCCAGTAAGACCCATCAGGGTTGAGTTTACGAGTGAATGCGACACCTTCTTTCCTTGGGTTCCTGTTGAGGATCTGTTTCTTAAGGACGTCACAGAGAATCTGATGTCCTTTCAGACTCTTGAACATGCCAGTTTCCAGTAGACTCTTCAACCTAGCATTTTCTTCAAAAATGTCTATGGTATCCTCAGATGAGGGGTTAGATACCACAGAGGCAACAGAAATAACAGAGTCTGAAGACATTGAGGAACTAGGCACAGAGATGATACGGTCATGTTCAATGCATTTTAAACAGGGAGGATTAAATCCTTCTTGTGGCATGATGATCTGTTGGGAGAGGAGTGAATCATTTTCTTTCCTCAGATCGTCATGAGACATCCTCACGCGTTCAAGTTCTTGCTTCCTCATGAGGAACTCATGAGCCAGCTTCTCATGATCGGTAAGGAGTGCCTCATGACGATTGAACAAGTCATCAAACTTTGACTGAAGAATTTTTGATTCATCAGTCAACTTTTGAGTCTTCGTCATTTCTCAACCAACATATCATCACTCTTGTTTAGTGGGATCTGGATCTTTTCAAGTGCACGTTGTTGTTTAGATGCAAGTTTAGCCAGTTTAGCATAGTTTTCATCAGGTTCTTCATCAGAGGGATCATCCGATGATGAGTAAGTAGATACCTTGGAGGACTTGGCCATGAAGCAGAAGGTAGGGGTTGTGTCTTCAGCTTCATCATCGACATGTGATGGATCATATTCCTCAGTGTTGAAGATTGACTTGGAGACAAGCGACGTGGCAAGGGTTAGTCCAGCCACACCCTCAGATTCTTCAGTTTCTTCTTCAGCATCAGGGTCGGAACCAGATTCTTCAGAGTCCAATTCTTTTCCGAGATATGCGCGAGCTTTGCGGGAGTTGCTATTTCTGTATTCAGCAGGCTTTTAGGATCTTGAGGATTTTTTCTTAGTCTTTTCATCAGAACTATCATCTTTCCCTTTCTTCTTCTTCTTCAGTCTAGCTTCCTTTTCCCATAGAAGACACTCAGCGATGTAATGCCCAGGTTTCTTGCACTTGTGGCAGACTCTCTTTCTTGTTTCGACAGAGTCATCATCTTTGCTTTTTCTTGAGGAAGATCTTGAAGAATTTCCGAAGCGATTCTTCTTCGTGAATCTTTGGAAATTTCTGGTGAGGAGAGCAAGTTCTCGGCTGAGGGTTTCAGGATCATCAGTATCATCCTCAGATTCCTCATCAGAGGATACTCTTCGAGCTCTAGCTTTTAGCGCGCGGACTTTAGGCGTGGAGTTGTACAAGTCTCATTTTTCAGAGAGCTTCAGTTCATGAGCATTGAGGCGCTCGAGAATGTCAGCAGGATCTAGAGTCTTGAAGTCAGGCCTTTCTTGAATCATCAGTGATAGGAACTCAAATGAGTCATCCAGTGACCTCAGTAGTTTCTTCACCACCTCATGATCTGTGATATCAGCGGCACCCAGTGCGTGAAGTTCATTGGATATGTCAGTGAGTCTATCAAAGGTTTGTTGCACGTGCTCGTTGTCCAGCCTCTTGAACCTGTTGAAGAAACTGCGGAGTGTATCAACTCGTGAGTCTCGTTGAGCTGAGACTCCTTCATTTACTTTTGACAGTCTAGTCCATATCTTCTTTGATGTATCCAGACCACTAATACGGTTGAACTAAGCCTTGTTGGGATGACCACCTATAATGCTTCGAGCTTTTGCATCAAGCTGCCAGTTTTTCTTGACAACTTCAGGAGCAGTCATCAAATTTGCTTCAGGGATGCCTTGATCAACAATATCCCACAGATCCTTGTCAATGGCTTCAAGATGCATCCTCATCTTGTTCTTACAGTAGGGGTAGTCTGTCCCGTCGAAGATGGGGAAGTTTGAGGCAACGCTCATTGTACCTGAGGTCGACATAACGAAAACTCCAGGTGGTTAAACCAAATCACACAGAACAAGGGAGTACTTTGCTCTGATACCAATTGAAAGTGCAATATGTCGACCAGAGGGGGGGTGAATGGGAGATTTTAAAATATCTCAAGGAATTTCTAGTTCCTCAGGACTGAGGCAATACGAAATTGAGGAAGTTGAAACCTAAGGAAGAACACACGAAGTGCAATAGCAATGACGTGAATGTAAAAACAACCTATTGCATAGCTAAGGTAAGATTGAGGCACGAACTGAGGAAACAGTGCAAAGTGAACTCAGAAAGTAAAGCATCAAGATAGGTCATCAGTGCATAAACATAATAACTGAGGTTGAAGAAATAGCACCGGGACACTGAAGACGAAGACTTGATGAACCAGTTCGAGTTGCTGTGACAACTCTACGTCTGGTTGGAGAGGCTGAGATTGAACTCAGAAGACATAGTCTTCACCTTATTCTCCTTGAACTAGAGTCCTCAGACTCCGTCCAATAACTCAGGTGAGTCTTCAAGGTAGACTCCCGAAACCTTCACAGACTCAGTCACTCCGGGAAGTCACAATTGCATCTTGACTTCCTCAGACTGAAGACTTCTACACCAGCTGGAAGATCACAGTCTTCAAGAGTAAAAAGCTTCGGATCACTCGAACCGACTTCCTCAGAAATGCTCAACTACTCAGGCTGGTGGTTTTCCTCACTTAGGTTCTTCAATGTCCTCAGATGTGGGTTGCTCTCAAATGACAAGTGTCAGTTTTTCTATCGGAGCAGCCAACCCACAAATGGGGCTGGGGGTGGCTATTTATAGCCGCGGAGCAACCCGAGGTGAAAGGACATAAATGCCCATGCACGCAATTACTCTCATGCCCTCGGATATGACCGTTGCTAGACATGTTCTAGCCTCTCACCACGCAACACGTGGCATGGTCAAACTATTCTCTCTCTTCACATTCTTCAGAAGAATCGCACTGGCGATCTTCCGACTCCTCAACTGAAGTTAGTTACCTCAGTGTCCTGAAGAACAACGTCTCAGACACCCGAGGACTGAACTTCTACTGCAGGAGATTTCCTCAGGGTTTTCTTCAAGATTTCTAATTGAGAACTTCCTCAGAAATACAGAACTCATTCTCCTCAATCCCTCCAACAGTGCGGTGTTTTCGTACGACTCAAGAATTATAAAAAGTCTTAGCGAAGACTACGCTTGAACTTCGTCTTCAGCGCGAACGTCCTCAGGATCGTCCTCAGCTTCAGCTTCAACCGAACGCTTCAGGATCCTGATTCCTCAGGATTTCGTGCAACTTCATTCTTTAGGAAACACACCGATTTCTCCAATGTTCCTCAACATTTTGGGGGGTCGACAACGGTGGTTAACCTCATCCTCAGGGACTGTTTTCCAGTGTATACTCACAAAAACATCAGTCCCTCAACCTTTTTGTTATCAAATACTCCAAAACCTCAAAGGGGGCACTAGATGCACTTACAACTTTTCTGCTGATATTACTCATAGCACGATGACGATGCAATCTCAAAGTAAACTATGCAATCGAGTTGGTTCAACACACTTGTTATGATAACAATGTGCTCAAATATGTTATCGGTATATGAACGCACATGATCAGGAAAACAGGACAGTATGTAACATACGGGCTAGTCTTATAGGCAAGACTAGGAACGACTTTGTGTTTATATCTCCACACGTGCATATGGATTTTCCTCCGGAAGTCATTTATATGCAAATCCGGAAAACCACAGCGGTTATAGAACTAAAAACAAACATCAATAATGAATCTGGAAATGTAATAATATATTCATTATTGCCTCTAGGACATATTTCCAACAGTCTCCCACTTGCACTAGAGACGATAATTCACTACTTTGTAGAACCCGCTACGTGCCTTGCTCAAAACATTTGTAGCATCTCACTCTGCTAATTAACTATAATCTAAGACCGATTGAACACAATCATATATAGCCATGAAGCTTGACTCTTGTAACTCTTTAGAATAAACTTTTACTTCCTCCATATACTAACAACACTCTTTTGTCCTTTGAGGTACTCATGAGAATTTTAATGATTAACCAATGATCCACTCTTGTATCTCATTGGTGCTTGTTGCATTCACTTAGGACATCCATGCCCTTCAGTGATTTTTTTATTTTGCTAAGAAAAATCTTATGATTCATAATCACTCATATGACATCTTACATATATGACTATAAATGCTCTCATGCTCCCACTTACTTTATTATGTTAAAATATTATTCATCATTCTTAATAAATGGAAAACTCTTAACAACTTCATCAAAACATATATTCCAGCTTCGTGATATTTGCTTCAACCATAGACTATTCCTTGAAACATGCACACCTTACCAACATCTTCTGCATTGACGGCTCCTTCAGGTTGTATCATATATACATTCTTATTCAGATTACCATGAACGAAAGATGTTTTTGTATCCATCTTCCATACTTCAAAACTATGTAGATACTACTGATAATATCCGCATGGACTTGATACTACTGCTCCATCCTTTTTTTGTTCCATGCTTCTTTTGGTGATATTGTTACATGTTTGGATGCAATTTCATATCATTTGCAACATATTTGGGACTAACCTATTAACCTAGTGTCCAGTGCCAGTTTTCATCTGTTTTTGTCCGTGCAATGCAGAAAATAACTGAAAAAGTCAAAGTGCTAAAAAAATCCAGATAATTCGGATAGATCTTTTTCACCGGAAGACTCCAGAAGCCCGAAGGGCAGCCAGAGGGGCCACCCCCTGGCCAGGCGACCACATGACGCGGCCAAGGATTGGTCGCGCCTCCTGGGCGCCTGGCTAGGTGGGACCACCCCTGGTGCCCCCATTTGGCATATATTTACGCCCCGTTCCAAAAACCCTGAAGGAGGACCCCATTTTCGTGATCTACGCTAATGTTTCTCTGCCTTCGTGATTCCAAGATCGGGATCAGTAGAAGTTCATGTCCCGACACCCTGCTGGAGGGAGGATTGATCTCTGGAGACCCCTCCATCACCATGATTGCCTTTGGGATGTGCCGTGAGTAGTCCCTCCTTGGACCATGGGTCCATGGTAGCAAGGTAGTTGATGCATTCTCTCCAATCTTGTGCTTCATTGTCTAGACCTTGTGAGCTTTCTATCATGATCAAGGCATATTTGTTATAGTTGCTATGATGTGTTTGCTGGGATCTTATGGATTATGAATTTATGATATTATGTTTAGTTTGTGGAAGTAATATATTTAGATCTCTTTTATATTTGTGTTCTTGAGTAGACATGCATGCATGTTATTCGTTACAGTTTGTTGCTTTGGCCAAGTAATAAGTTGTAACTCCAAGAGGGAGTGTTATGCTACATAATGGGTTCATGCCTACCGATGTCCGGCTTGAGTGACAGAGACATGGGACTAGGGTATGTGTTATTGCCCTTAGGGGTAAAACAGTGATGCTTATGACTGTGTGTCATAAGGATTGCTTACATTACGCATAGAGTGGTAATGCAGTTGTCCGTTGCTTTGAGTTCACAACATTAGTTGTGGCTAGCAACTTAATACCAGCGAGATGTTCTGGATAGATGATGGCGCGAGGGTTGACGGGTGTAGTATTCTCGCCCTTCGTTGGTGAGCCCCAAGTGGAAGGCGTGATGCAGCACAGCAGCAAATTTCCCTCGGTAAAGATACCAAGGTTTGTCTCCAGTAGGACTCCAGAGATGATAAGTAGGTGTCAGCGGCGCAACTGATGCGGACCTGCACATAGACACAGATAACTTTGTTCCCAACGAAGTTCAGAGAGGTTGTCAATATCTCCGGTCTTGTTGTTTACAAAGGATAAAACGCAAGGGATAATAATAGCAACTTGAAAGTAAATGCAGAAAAGTAAATATAGCGTGGAAACAATGATAAGGATATGGACCGGGATACGTGATGTTCGCTAGTGATGTCTCTCTCCCAAAAGACGATAAAATTGCTATGCGAGGTAAACAAAATACAGAAAGGCAATTGACGGGATTATGAACGCACCGCAATGCTAACTATGCTACAAAAGAAAGGAAGAGGTTCAAAAGCACAGGCAGTACGCCAAGGTAAGTAGACCGAAATCCATTTGCGTCTACTATTAATCATCCACCTTGAGATATCTATCCAGAACATCTCGCTGGTATTAAGTTGCGAGCCCCACCCAAAGTGTAAACCCAAAGCAATAGACAACTGCATTAAAAAGAACTCTGCGTAAAGTAAACAATCCTTGTAACCGCGGTTACAAGCACCGTTGTTTTCCCCCTTGTGGCAACAGCACATCCCATAGACTCATGTTTCTGGCACTCAAGCGTGTCATCGAGGGGCATGAACCCACAATCTAGCACAACGCTCCCTCTTGGAGTCACTACCTACTACTTGGCCAAAGCAATAAACATCAACGGGGAACATGCAAGAATTACTTAGGAACAAAAATATAAGAGATAAAAACCAAATATATTACTCTATCACAATCTGAACATAATCTCATAATCCATCAGATCCTATCAAACTCAACATAGCAATAGCAGAAATATTACAAAGCTACCTCGATCATGTTGGGAAGCTCACGAGGTCTAAACAATGAAGATCAAAGAGGGGAGGAGAACATCACATAGCTACTAATCACGGACCCATGGTCCAAGGAAAACTACTCACGAGACATCCGGGGAGCATCCATGGTGGAGATGAGACTCCCGGAGGTCAATCCTCCCTCCGGCAGGGTGCCGGGAAGAGGTCTTCTGGTGCTCCTGATCTTCAGAAGCGCGGCGGCGGCGGAACAGAGGCGAGTTCGCGGAATAGGGTTCTCTTTCTGGGGTTTTCCCGTGACAGGGGATAAATAGGCGAAAGGGGGCAGCCAGAGGTGGGCCAAGGGCCCCAAGCGCCCCCCTGGCACGGCCAGGGGTGGGGCTGCGCCGGGTAGCCGCCTGGACCTCCCGGGCTCTTCTCGAAGCATCCGTCACGCTGATTTTTTATCTGAATTTTCCCGAATTTTTCTGGCACTTTTTATATGGGGGGAAACTGAAATAGGGAAACAACAGAAAACAGGAACTGGCACTGGGGTGCACTAAGTTAATAGGTTAGTCCAAATATGATCAAAAGTGTATGAAATTGTATCTAGATCATAGCAATATCACACAAAACATGCATGGAGCAAGCAGAAATTATAGATACGTTTTGGACGTATCAACATCCCCAAGCTTAATTCCTGCTCGTCCTCGAGTAGGTAAATGATAACAACATAATCTCTGTGGTGACATGCTAGCAACCATATAAGAACTTTGAAAAGTAAAGCAATCAAGGTTAGAGATTCAATTCAAGTCATAACAGGCAAGAGTCTATATTAGCATTGAAATAAGTAACAAAAGAACATTAGGTGCAAGAGCTCTCGCTGTCCGTGACTCGAATGTCTCCAAATGGTGTTTGCGTGCAAGAAGGGGGATAGGGAATACGAGAAAAAAGTATTTTTGTGTTGAGAACTCAATCTACTAAAGTTTCACACTTGGTCTTCTTTGGAATCTTATCTTGACTCGTCCCCAGACCACTAGCCAGGTACAAGTCAATTTGATCCACTCCTTTTCGATATTTCGAGCACTCATGCAATGGATGAGCGTAAGCACGAGAGTTGACACTTAGGATGGCAAAGAGAGAAATATGGTGGAGGAGGAAGACAAAAAGGATGAGAAAGGCTCACATCAATGAGGACAATCATAGGCAAGAGATGCCAAATGATAGATATGATGTGAGGAGTAGGGATTGCCATGCAACGGATGCACATACGAGCTAGGAAGCTCTCCAATGGAACTAGTGGGGGTGCATCTAACTTGCTCGCTCATGAAGACCTAGAGCTCTTTTGAGGAGGCTCATCCTTGGAATATGCAAGCCAAGTTCTATAGTGTGAAGGTCCCCACATAGCTATATGCATAATGATCATATCTATGGAGTACAAGGATATAAAGGGAGTACTAGTGTGGATCTCTCAAAAGGATAGTAGTGTTTCCCCTTTCTCTCTTTTTATTTCTTTTTTCTCTTTTTTCTATTTTTTGTATTATTTTGGTGGCCTCAATGGCTCTTTCTATTTAACTCTCATTTGTCCTCTTTGGGATCTTTTAATGTGTCCACTTTGGGATCTTTTCCTCACTTAAGGGCAACACTCTATTTTACAAGAAGGTATAGGAAATCTTCACACTTTACAGGGTACTCAAAATCATAAAGAAGATGTAACTATCATGATGTATGCAATGTATGCCGCTTCCAGTGTAGCAGGAATATGTATGACATGAAGATCAAGTCATGAAGAGGTGGAAGTTGCATGGCAATGTAACTCGGAAAGGCTATGGAAATGCCTTGATAGGTAGGTATGGTGGCTGTTTTGAGGGAAGATATAAGGAGGCTTATGATGACAGAGCGTATCATGCCAAGGGTTTGGAAGTACCGGCGAAGGTGGACACCAACTCTCGGAGTGAGAAGAAGGCAATGCACGGCACGGGAAAGGCTAGCAAAATATGGGAAGGTGGAAGTGTCAACTCTCAATACTTACATTAGTCCGAAGAACTCATGCACTTATTATCGGTAACTCTCAATCTAGTAAGGAGGTTCACAAAGAGACAAGTACCCCGAGGAGGAGTGTATGGGGGTTTGGTTATCCTTGCGCATCCTCGACTCATGGTACGTGAGTGTACTCTAATATTCGACTCCTCAGAAGAGTAGTGATCCATCTAGTAGCTAGAGTTCTCAACTAGTTTTGTAGGTTTTGAAAATACACACGGATTGCCCAAAATACGACACCTATCACTAATAGGCTAGAGCTCTTGACACCAAAAGTTCAAAAATTACTCACATCAATACCTCAAAACTATTGCAAGCTACTACTAAAATTAAATAGCAACCTCAATTACCTACTTTCAAGCCAAGACACAACTCAGTGCAACAACCCACTCTCTTAACAAGATAAACATGAAAACTAAAAAGATTTGCAGCAACAAACTAAACAAAAGCCAAGGCTCTTGCTAAAGACAAACTAAGACTAAAACTAAACAAGGCAGTAGCTATGAAAAGATAAAGAACACACAACAGCAAAAAGATAGGAAGGAAAAAATCCTATGATGTGTTCTAAATTTTGAAAGTGGAGCGTGTTTCTCTCCCACACAAAGTAAGACAGGATCTAACTTGTTATGAACAGCAAGCAAAGCTAAAGAAAACTAAAAACAAACCAAAGAGCGAGACGCTCCAAGCATAGCACATAACGCATGAAGTGATAAAAATATAGTGAGACGAAGGACGAACTGATGATTGTTGATGGAGAAGGGGATGCACGGGGGCATCCCCAAGCTTAGACACTTGAGTCTCCTTGAATATTTATTGGGGATGCATGGGGGCATCCCCAAGCTTGAGCGCTTGACACTCCTGGATCTTCTTTCATCATCTTCCATCGCACACTTGAAAACTCCCTTCATACATAACTCATCATAAGCTGATTAGAGAGGTTAGTACCCTTAATAAATAATTTTTCCCCACTGGATATAAAGATAATCTTGAAGAGCTACTGTTTCTCAAGAGTGCCAGAAAGTTTTTGCAAAGAAAAAGCAAGCTTAAGGTTTGCAAAAGTAAGGAGAGACAAAACGTGGCAGAATCTGTGAAAAAAAGAACAGCAGAGAGTAAAGAATTTTTTACGGGTACTTATGCAACTCAAATAAAAAAACTCAGAACATACGGAAGTTTCGTAATTGTATAGAGAATACTGTGTAAAAATTTCAGCTCAAAAAGATGAATTGGGATTTTTCTCGAATTTTTCTGGTCACGAGGACAGAATCTGTTTCTGGACAGCATGTCACAACTTTTACTTCCCTTGCCGTAAGAGGCTATAACTTGGCACAAAGCTGAAAAATAAAGATACAATGATGTTGCTACAGAAGTAAAAATCATAAAGACAAACAAAAGCAAAAAAGAAAACTCCTAAATTCGTTGCGGGCTGCCTCCCGAAAGCGCTTCTTTAGATCCATTAGCTAGGCATGAAGATCATAAAAGTTGCTCTCATAAAAATAAGGATTTGAAGCAAAAGAGAGCATCAAGAAGAAAATATGAAACACATTTAAGCCTAACCCACTTCCTATGCATAGGCATCTTGTAAGAAAATAAATCAAAGAAGCACAAAGTGACATGCATAGGAAGGTAGAACAAGAACAAGAGGTGTTTTTGTAACATGGAAGTTTCTACAACCAAACTTTCCTCTCTCAAAGTAATTTTCAGTAGCATCATGAACAACATCAAGAATATCACTATCACATAAATCATATTGTTCATGACCTACAAGCACACGTGTATTTTTTTCAACACGGTTTTTAGGATCATAAGATAAATGCAACCCATCACTTTGAGCTTTGATAAGAGGAAAATTCTCCGGAGTTGGAGATTTCAAAAGGATAATAGGACAATCAAGTGTGGGTGCAATAGCAACAATTTCATGCTTAACATAAGGAACTATAGAGAGTTCATTTTTGTCAGCATCATCCATAGTGGCATCTTGGCCATCAACAAAGCAAGTATCAAAATTTTCAGAAAGGGATATTTCAAGTGAGTCCTCGGAATCATGGGATTCCTCCTCAAAGCAATCATTGGCCTCTTCCTGGGAAGCAAGCATTTTATTTTTAAAATCCTCAATATAAGAATTGGAAGTATAATTCTCGAAGCAATAAGCAAGAACTGCAAAGTTTTCAGACTCGAAAATAGTATCGTGATACTTTTCAATCAAGGAAGCAATCTCATAGGTACCTTTAAAAGCAACAAACTCTCAATCTTTTCAACATCAAAGTAATCATAAACACCTTTAGTATAAGAAGATAATATCTCATTTTCATTAAACTCACATTGGAAAGGGAGGTGTTTATGATCTATATTAGAACAACAAGTAAAATCATAAATGTGGCACAAAAGTTTAGCATGGCAATAAGAAACATGTATTTGATCTCATAAGTGTTTCCCTTTCTGAGATAGGCGGTGCCTCGTATAATGAGCATGCTCATCCAATAATTTTCCCTCAACCAAGTCGGTTGGGTTTTTAGCGCGAGAACAAATTGATCGAAGACGATCCAAGTGAAACATGTCCATCCTACCATATTTGGGTGGTTCATCACCCATGGTGAGGATAGCATAAATAGGCAAAGCAAGACAAAGGCAAAAGGTAGCAACTATTTTTGTGGTTTTTCATAAAGGACACTGAGATAAAAACTGAAGGGTAAACTAACAAGACTAAAAAAAACAAAGGTAAAGGGTGATGTGCAACTCCCCTATCTTAGCACTTGGAGTCCCCGGCAACGGCGCCAGAAATTTGCTTGATGGCGCGAGGGTTGACGGGTGTAGTCTTCTCGCCCTTCGTTAGTGAGCCCCAAGTGGAAGGCGTGATGCAGCACAGCAGCAAATTTACCTCGGTAAAGATACCAAGGTTTGTCTCCAGTAGGACTCCAGAGATGATAAGTAGGTGTCAGCGGCGCAACTGACGCGGACCTGCACACAGACACAGATAACTTTGTTCCCAACGAAGTTCAGAGAGGTTGTCAATCTCTCCGGTCTTGTTGTTTACAAAGGATAAAACGCAAGGGATAATAATAGCAACTTGAAAGTAAATGCAGAAAAGTAAATATAGCGTGGAAACAATGATAAGGATATGGACCGGGATACGTGATGTTCGCTAGTGATGTCTCTCTCCCAAAAGACGATAAAATTGCTATGCGAGGTAAACAAAATACAGAAAGGCAATTGACGGGATTATGAACGCACCGCAATGCTAACTATGCTACAAAAGAAAGGAAGAGGTTCAAAAGCACAGGCAGTACGCCAAGGTAAGTAGACCGAAATCCATCTGCGTCTACTATTAATCATCCACCTTGAGATATCTATCCAGAACATCTCGCTGGTATTAAGTTGCGAGCCCCACCCAAAGTGTAAACCCAAAGCAACAGATAACTGCATTAAAAAGAACTCTGCGTAAAGTAAACAATCCTTGTAACCGCGGTTACAAGCACCGTTATTTTCCCCCTTGTGGCAACAGCACATCCCCTAGACTCATGTTTCTGTCACTCAAGCGTGTCATCGGGGGGCATGAACCCGCAATCTAGCACAACGCTCCCTCTTGGAGTCACTACCTACTACTTGGCCAAAGCAATAAACAGCAACGGGGAACATGCAAGAATTACTTAGGAACAAAAATATAAGAGATAAAAACCAAATATATTACTCTATCACAATCTGAAAATAATCTCATAATCCATCAGATCCTATCAAACTCAACATAGCAATAGCAGAAATATTACAAAGGTGCCTCGATCATGTTGGGAAGCTCACGAGGTCTAAACAATGAAGATCAAAGAGGGGAGGAGAACATCACATAGCTAATGATCACGGACCCATGGTCCAAGGAAAACTACTCACGAGACATCCGGGGAGCATCCATGGTGGAGAGGAGACTCCCGGAGGTCAATCCTCCCTCCGGCAGGGTGCCGGGAAGAGGTCTTCTGGTGCTCCCGATCTTCGGAAGCGCGGCGGCGGCGGCGGAACAGAGGCGAGTTCGCGGAATAGGGTTCTCTTTCTGGGGTTTTCCCGTGACAGGGGATAAGTAGGCGAAAGGGGGCAGCCAGAGGTGGGCCAGAGGCCCCAGGCGCCCCCCTGTCGCGGCCAGGGGTGGGGCCGCGCCGGGTGGCCGCCTGGGCCCCCCTGGCTCCCCTCTGGCCCCTCCCGGGCTCTTCTCGAAGCATCCGTCACGCTGATTTTTTATCTGAGTTTTCCCGAATTTTTCTGGCACTTTTTATATGGGGGAAAACTGAAATAGAAAAACAACAGAAAACAGGAACTGGCACTGGGGTGCACTGAGTTAATAGGTTAGTCCAAATATGATCAAAAGTGTATGAAAGTGTATCTAGATCATAGCAATATCACACAAAACATGCATGGAGCAAGCAGAAATTATAGATACGTTTTGGACGTATCAATAGATATCTCAAGGTGTATGATTAGTGAGTATATGATGATGAATAAATGATCTACTTTAAGGGCAACACTCTATATATGCAAAGATGAACAAGATCAACACACTTTTACAAGGTACTCATAATGAAACTATAACTATATCATGATGTATGCAATGTATGCCTCTGCCAGTGTAGCAGGATATGCAATGATACTAGCGTGTCATGTAGCAAACATGCAAAAGGGCAAAGACCAACTATCATGTGGCTCTACGATCAAGCGAAAGCATTTATGACGATGAAGGATAACATCAAGTCATGAGAAGATGGATGTTGGATGGAAATATATCTTGGAATGGCTATGGAAATGACATGATAGGTAGGTATGGTGGTTGTTTTGAGGAAGATATAATGAGGCTTATGTATGACATAGCGTATCATGCCAAGGATTTGGATGAACCGGCGAAGTATGCATCGACTCTCAAGATGAGATAGGGCAATGCACGATACTGAAGAGTCTAGCAAAATATGAATGGTGGAAGTGCCAACAATCGAATACTCACACTAGTCAAAGGAACCCATTCACTTATTATCGGTAACTCTATCTAGTTAGGAGATTCACAAAGAGACAAGCACCCTAAGAGGATTGTATGGAGGCTTGGTTATCCTTGCGCATCCTCGACCCATGATATCGTGAGGGCACTCTTTTACAATCCCGCAAAGATTAGTGATATTTTCAGTAGCTAGAGTTCTCAACTAATTTTTTTTGTAGCTTTCAAAAATAAGCACGTTGAACGAAAATACAACACCTATCACTAATATGCTTGAGATCTTGACACGCAGAAGTCAAAACATTACTTGCATCAGCACCTCAAAACTATTCCAAGTTGCTACTAAACTTAATTTAGCAACCTTGTTTAACGAAAGCAAAAGAAAGGAGAAATCTTTTTGAGTTTTTTCCAAACTAAAAGAACAAAGAAGAACAGGCAAAAACTTGCAAAAAGATGAAAGCGAACCAACGGTAGATACAATGCAAAGGGGAGGAGAGCACGTACTCCCCCAAGCTTAGGCTTTTGGCCTAAGTTGGGCTCTTCTACCGCGGTCCCGCGGAGCCTCCTGCTCCCGGGTAATGGTAATCCCAAGGGTTGTATGAGCCCTCCGGTGCGTACACTAAAGTCCTCGGATCCTCCCACGTGGAAGAGGAAGGTCCCGCCCCCCATCCAGGGGAAGACCCTTCACCCCAGGGGGTGACGGTCTCCTCCTGAACTGGTTGATATACCACGTGCTCCTCCTCATCCGGCTCGACCCCCTCCGTGGGGTCGTGAAACTGGTATCTCCCCGTGATCTCTTCAAACTCGGAAATTGAAAAGCGAAATCCGTTCCTACGAGAAAAATCAAACACAAGTGGTGCAGGTAGACGGACAGTGCGTTCCACACCGTCTTTAAACCGCAAAATATAATCAAGTGCGTAGCGGTCAGAGGTCCTAGTAACAAAGAAATGCCTCTTCATGGCAGCCAAGTCAAGGCTGACAAAAGGAAAGACGGTATCATCTGGGCGCGGTTCTCCCTGGAGAAGCTGCAAAAGAAGTGTGGCATAAACGCCACCAAAGAGGTCCCCCCTTGTTACTATTAGTAGCAAGGCGTTTCGCAATAAGCGAACCCACATGATACTCGTGCTTCCCTGAGAGGGTATTCGCCATGATAGCAGTATCAGGCGTAGAAGTGTTGCTCGTGTTGTCTCGAGCCAACACTCCTCTAGCAATATAATAGGCGAAATACCTGAGGTGAGGGAACATAATGTTGGAAATCTTCTGACGGTTGGATGACCTCACTTCAGTGTTACAGAATGAGTCGAGGAGGGTGTTGAGTGCAACAGTTTGGACATTTTTCCTCTTCCTCTTCTTGACCAAGCCTGGCAAACCTAAAGCTTCACAAAATGTACTCATAGGCATGGTCAGCAATCTTTCATAAAGTCGAAACACCACAGTGTCATCATCAGAATAAAATCTGAAACCGTTAACAAAAATAGCGGTGAGTGTCTCGTACTGTGGTACACGGCTCGTAACGAGCCGTGTCAAACCTGCATTGGCACACAGAGCATAGAACTCTTCTCGTATGTCGGCATCCTCCATGAAGTCTTCGCATGGAAATGCCATAGCTCTCGCGGGTGACGCGCCCAACATCTCCATGGGTACGATATCTTCATTATAGCTCACCCTTGTGGTTGAGGGTGAAGCTGCGGAACGCGTAACACGGCTAGAGTGCTCGGGCTTCTTCTTACCAAGCCACTTTCCTAGCCTCTCCATTTCTGAAATTTTTAACAATTCACAAAAACGAAGATTTAAGCAAAACTAGTTTGGGCAAAACATTCTACTTACTTTACCAAGGCTCAAACTAGCAACAAAAGTTGAAAAATAAATTTCTACACAAACATTTAAGCTCAACTAAACAGCACCAAGAACCACTAAATACTCACTAATGAAGCCACCAACTAGAAAACTAATTGGAGGGGTGAGGGAGTCACATACTAGAGAATATTTGTCCCAAATTTCATCTCAAATGAGTGGTTGTAGAGGGAGATCGAAGTTCCGTGCTCAAGAGCAGCAAGAGCAAGAAACCAGAGCAAGAACACGAGTTTTCTGGGTGAGAGAGAGAGAATGGAAGAAGAGATGCCATCAGGGGGTGCCTGTGGGCCCCAGGAGGGTGGGTGGCGCGGCCAGGAGCTGGGCCGCGCCACCTGGCCTCCTGGGCCAGGGGTGGACCCCCCTGGTCAGCCACAGGTACTCCCCGATGGCTTTTTACCTGGAAATTTTGAATATAATTTTTTTGGAATTTTCTGGGCAACTTCACTGTAGAGAATTTTTCAAAGTTCAAAAAGCTGCAAAAACTTTCGTGAACTTGAGACAAAAGTTCGAACAAGGGAAGTTTTAAACAAAAACTTGGGTACAGCAAAGAGAATAAAAGCTAAAGGAAATGAAAACATAACAAGCTCAACTTTTTACTTATATAAAACTTGCTAGTTAGCAAGGTTGATCAAGTCTTACCAAGACACCGGTGATATATAGCGCAGAAAGTCTCGCCTCTTATGAAGTGATCATTGCACTCTTACTTTAATGGAAATTGTCCCCACCATAATTGTTTTGTATTTGTGGTATACATGTAGTGGACAATCCCATTCTCCAATCTTCACGGTCTCGATATTCTCAATGGAGTTAAGGCCATGCCTTTTGTCGATTTTCTTCGGAAAATACACCGTGTGTTCTTTGTCATTTACGTTGAAGGTAACCTTCCCTTTATTGCAATCAATAACGGCACCTGCGGTGTTAAGAAAAGGTCTACCAAGGATAATGGACATGCTCCCATCCTCGGGCATGTCCAGCACAACAAAATCAGTAAGTATTAAGAAATTGGCAACTTCAACAGGAACATCCTCACAAATACCGATCGGGACGGTCGTGGACTTGTCGGCCATCTGAAGAGAGATATCTGTAGGAATTAATTTCTCTAAACAAAGCCTTTTGTAGAGAGAGAAGGGCATAACACTCACTCCTGCACCAAGATCACATAAGGCAATTCTAACATAATTATTCTTTATGGAGCAAGGGATGGTGGGTATACCTGGGTCACCGAGCTTCTCAGGAATCTTGCCACTTAAAGAGTAGTTAGCAAGCATAGTAGATATTGCCTCATTTGGGACTTTTCTTTTATTAGTAACAATATATTTCATATATTTTGAGTAAGGAGGTAATTTAATAGCATCAGTCAAAGGAATTTGAAGAAAAAGAGGTTTCATCCACTCACAGAACTTGTTGTAGTGCTCTTCTTCTTTGAATTTGACGGACTTGCTTGGGAAAGGCATGGGTTTCTGTACCCATGGTTCTCGTTCCTTCCCGTGTCTCCTTGCAAGGAAGTCTTCTCTAGTGTACTTCTTACGCTTATCGGGTGCTTCTTCTTCACGAACCTCGGGTGGATCATTCTTTTCAGTATCTTTTCCAGGTTCAGCAGCATCTTCAGTCTCAACATCAGATGTAGATATGTTGTTTGGATCCACAGCTTGTTCTTCTTCTTCTATAGGATCATTGGAATTGTCAGCTTCCTTGTTTTTCTTCTTATTCTTCTTCTTATTTGGGGAGCTAACAATTTCTTCTTCCTGCACTTGAGAATCTTTCTCGATCCTATTTGGATGCCCCTCTGGATAGAGAGGGTCCTGGGTGTGTGTGCCACCCCGGGTCTTTATACCGTAGGCTTGTAAATTGTCCTGTTTGGCATTATTAGCAAGCAAATCTTTTTGCACATTAGAAATTTGTTCAAGCTGAGTTTGAACCATATGAAAATGCTTCACAAGACATTTAACATCATTAACTGTTCTACCTAGAACATCAAGCAAACTTTTGATAGCAAGAGTATTATCATGCAACTGACCTTGTATCTTCTTATTGAAGTGGTTCTTCTTCATAATAAAATTATCAAGCTCATCTAAACATTGGTCAGGAGGTTTACCTTTAGGGATGTCACTTGCATTGAAATCTAAAAGAGAGTGTACTTCTACCATAGGTGGTTGAGTGGTAGGCTCACACATCTTCTCAATTGGAGGTAGATTCTTCACGTCGTTAGCCTTAATACCTTTCTCTCTTATGGACTTCTTTGCTTCTTGCATATCTTCCGGGCTTAGGACTAGCATGCCTCTCTTCTTTGGTGGTGGAGGTGGTTCAGACACGAACCAATCTTCATGGTTTTTGGCAATTTTGCCCATCAATTCTTCTGCATCGTCCGGTGTTCTTTGCCTGAAAACACAACCAGCACAACTATCTAGGTAGGATTTAGACCCATCAGTTAGACCAGCATAAAATATATCAAGTAATTCATTTTTAGGGATTTCATGTCCCGGTCTAGCCTTTAGCAAACTGCAAAATCTCCCCAAGCTTTAGGGAGATGTTCATCCTGCAACTGTTTAAAGTTATAAATTCTTTGTAAAGCAGCATGTTGCATATGAGCAGGAAAATACTTATCAACGAAAGATATAGCCATATCTTGAGGACTCTGAATGGAACCACATGGTAGTGCATCGTACCATGCCCTAGCATCTCCTTTCAAAGAAAAAGGAAGAAGCTTGGTCACATAAAAGTTCCGGATCCTTTCATCTGTGGTAAACAAGCCGCCTAACTTAGTGAGTTTGGTCAGGTGCCCGATAGCATCATCATTTTCTCTGCCATAAAAGGGATCAGATTCAACTGTGGATATAAGTGAAAGGTCAACAGAGAAATCATAATCAGGATCAGTGATGAGTATAGGAGACGTAGCAAAAGTAGGATCAGGAGTAAACTTTTTCTTCAGGGAGTGGTTTGCTAGCAACTTCTTTATAGTAGCAGGGTCGGCATCAGCACATTCATTAAACTCCCTGCATAAATCATCATCAAGTATACCATAATCGTCCTCAAGGAGTTTCTCCTTAAGGCCAGTAAGGTTATGAATTTTTCCAATAGGTGTTTGGGTAACATGAATTTCAACACCCGAGAATCGGGCAGCAGCAGCAATCTGCTCTTCTATAAAAGAACCAAGTGAACCTGTAGTCTCAAGATAGTAGAAGCATCGTCAAAAGTATCCGACATATTGCCAGACTCAGCAGAAGTAGCATGTAACTGAGGTGAATCAAATTGGCTCATAACCGAAGGTGAATCAAGTTTAGCACTAGTGCTAAGAGCAGTACCTCGTCTCCTACGGGATGGTAAGATCGGAACCTTGGGGTCTCCTTTCTTACCCATAGTGGATAGCATGCAGCAGGTAGGATACTTCAAGTAGACCTGTAAATAAAGCTATGGTCCCCGGCAACGGCGCCAGAAAACAGTACTTGATAACCCTCAACTGTAGGGGATCAAGATAGTCTTCGCGGGCAAGATAACCCAATTTGTTGATTCGACACTTGGGGACACAAAGAATACGTACAGGCTTTGACAATTGAGTTGTCAATTCAACCGCACCTGAAATAAACACTTGCTTGCACAAAGGTATTAGTAGCAACTGTGATATGGTGGTGGTAGTAGTGATGATAATGGTGGTAGTGGAAGAGCAAAGGTAAAACAGCAAAAGTAAACAACTAGTAACCAGCAGAAGGAAAACATTGTAGGCTAGGGAGATAGATGGTTGGGAGTTTCTTGGATGAGAACGAACATGTAACAGATTCTAACTTGGGCAAGGCTCACATAAAAGAAAGGATCATCTAGGCAAATATCAAACATCAGGCATGTATCCCAAGGTAGTTGTACGTGCTTGCAATAAGAACTTTGCACAACATCTTTTTTCCTACCCTCCCTCTACAAACGGGGCCAAAAGGAACTTAGGGAGATTAAGGTACTCCTGTCAAAGAGCACCGGAACAAAGCATTAACACTTCATGGATACACGAAATCCTCAAATTATAGTCCATCCCCTTTGGTGTCCCAAGCTGTCACCATTGGGATCGCCGGTTCCGGACTATAATAGGTGCATACAACTCATAGGTAGGATCAAGAACACCACAAACTTAAGAAACAAAAGGGTGATCAGATCTGAAATCATGGCACTCGGGCCCAAAGTGACAAGCATTAAGAGCAACAAGTTGTAAGAGAGATGATAAAGACCAAGTAGATGATAGGCAACATGCCCCCAACAATCGGATTGAACTATTACATGATCTAAATCATCCAATCCCTACCATCACCTTTGCCTACAGCAGGGAATTACTCACACATGAGAGGAGAAGTCATGGAGGGGTGATGGAGAAGTGATGATGATGACGATGGCGATGATTTCCCCCTCACCGGAGGCCAATTCAGCCTCCAGATTAGCTCTCCGAGGAAGAACAGAGGGTTGCGGCGGCTCCGCGACGTAGATGGGAAAAGTGTTGGAAATATGCCCTAGAGGCAATAATAAAATGTTATTATATATATATTTCCACGTTCGTAATTAATGTTTATATTTCTGTGCTATAATTGCAATGACCCTGACTGTGAGATTCAGAAGAAAACTCATTTGCATGTGTGGAAATGTAAACACCAAGAGTTCCTGGTTTAGCCTCTAAGACCAGCTCATGTGCTAACTGATGATTACGTTTTCTTAATCATGGACATTGTTCTTGTAACAAGGATGTCAGTAGCAATGGGAACATATTGTTAGCAGAACAATGATGTTGAACCGACCCCAGTATTGAATGATATACTTAGAGATCACATCGTAACTACGTTATAAGTCATATCATGAAATGTTATCATATACGTAATTCCTTAGACCATGAGAGTATCGAGTTGCTTCACACAGGAAGACATGCTTTGGTTCTTAGATGAATCCTCCCGTAAATGGGAAGTAGTAAAATAAGTTCTGGGTATGTCAGATGGTGTGGCTAGTGACTGTGATAGTTCAAGAATGGGATTTGCTCCTTCACGATGAAGAAGATATTCACTTCGGGCCCACTCGGTATGAAGGTATCCATTATAGTCTGGCCAGACGCATTGTGATTCAGTCACAGGGATACCGGAATACGATAACGAGAAAAGGGACAAACGAGCAAAGAGGATAACGAGTGGCTTGTGTTCAAAAAGTTGTTACACATGGGTGCCAAACTTCTCTCCTCTAACTTTGTCATATATCGCGAAGCAAAGGGAATGGTACATGACTAAACATAATGGTTCACTCGAAGTTTCTTCGTGTATGTGCGGGAGTCAACATGGGTGTCCATGGCTCCGCTGTTGATTATTGGCTATTGACAAAAGGTTGTTGACCTATGTCCGGAAGATGTTCTGAGTCATGTCCGCATTATACCGAACCTATTGGGTCACACACTTAAAGAGCAGTAGTCTGTTAGAATACTAGTATGGTAGAAGGTTTAGTGGAAGCAAAGCAGAATAGTTCATACGGGTACCGGAAGTAGTTCCGGAGATTTATGGAATTGTTCATAAGGGCACCAGAAGTAGTTCTGGGTATTTAAGGTTATGTCCGGATCACTCTGGAGTAGTCCCAGGTGGTTCCGGAACATATGAGAATGGTACTGGGGAAGTCCTGGATCAACCGGAATAGTTTCCGGATAATCGCTGGGCGTCCCGACAACCTTCGCGGTGATCGGTGGACAGCTTAAACAATATGTTGTGTTCACCGGACATAATAACCTTTGCCCGGATGGCTCCGAAACCCATTTATATGGCTCCGGAACATTCGTTAGAGGTTCCGGAAGGTATTGGAAGTGCTCCAAAAGTGTCCGGAATGTCCCGAAACAGTCCCGATAGGTCCCGGAAGGTCCTGGAAGCTTCTAGAAGGTTCCGGAAGGTTCCGGGCAGTACCACCCACTGCCCTGCGCCCCTGGCCTTGGGGGGCAAGCCACCTAGGCTGCCCTGGCCGGCCAGGTGGTGGGGGCGCACCAAAAGGGGGTGGGAGATCCTCCAGGTGGGATTTCCAAATACCATTATGGAAGGTTTCCGGTGGGAAGGTATGTGTAGGTTTGGAAGGCTTGGGAGTCCAAGTTGGACTCCCAAACCTCCTTGAGCTGCGCCCTAGGCACCTTGGCCACCTATATAAGGTGATCCAAGGGTGGGGGAAGAGACACACAATCAATCCCCAAGGCCTATGCGCCACCCTCCCTCCTCTAAACCCCGTTGCTCCACAATTAGACCCCGGTTTAGACGATGTTCTAGATCGGAATCCGTTAGGGTTTTCTCCCTCTAGTTTTCTCGGTGGCGTTCATCTCTGGACGGCGGAGCGCTGCTGGATTGCTGCTACGGGATGTGTGGATACTAATGGAGGGGTCGTACCTTCGACCCTTCTTCGAGGAGCTTGTTCATGGGACTTGTCCGTGGGACTAGATCGCGGGACTTGTTCGTGGGATTGATCGAGGGACTATTCGTGGGAGAACTTGCGAGATCTACTTCCACTACGTCCACGAGCTTCACCAACTCTACTTCCGCTACATCGGTTGGTGAGCCATGACCTAAAACCTTGTATGCAATCTATCTTGGATGATCTTGGGTTCTTGATTCGTAGGCCGAAAATTTTGTTTTCTACTACGTTTCCCAACAAAAAGCGACTTCTATTTCGAGGTTTCCTCGTCTGGAGAATAAATAGGGGCCAAGGTAGGTCACCAGGGGGTGTGGGACCCAGCCAGGAGGGCAGGTGGCGTGGCCAGGGGCTGGGCCGCGCCAGACACCCTCCTGGCTGCCCCCTGGCTGCCCTATGGCCCCCCTTTAGATCTTCGGAAGCTTCCGGAACGCTGATTTTTTATATTTTTTATTGGGATTTTTCCAGAGTACCTAAATATCCAGAAACCTGCACAAAAGAAAACAGCACTGGTAGCTCTACTGAAAACAGCGTCAGTCCGGTTTAGTTTCGTTCAAATCATGCAAGAATGAAGGCAAAACAATAGCAAAAGTGTTTGGAAAAGTAGATACGTTTGAGACGTATCAGCTGCCACAAAGCTACTTGATGAGATGATGCTGAACTACTCTCAGTGGCACACCGAAAGATCTCCAACTGGTAAGAAGGTAAATTCCGTCGAGGAGCTCTCCTCTATAAATGAAAAGGTTGACCTTATCATGTCTCTACTTACCAAGCAATCTCCTACTGATCCTCAGGATGTTCCTTTAAATTCTTTGGTTGCTCAGGAACAAGTAGGTGTGAACTTCATTGCTAGAAACAACTTTAATAATAATGCTTATAGGGGCAACTTTTCTAGTAATCCTAGACCGTTTCCATCCACTTATGGGAACAACAACACCTACCCTAGCAACAAGAACCCCACCTCTGAACTAGAGAGTATGCTTAGAGACTTTATCACTACCCAAAAAGCCTTCAACAAGAATGTGGAAGAAAAACTAGCTAAATTAGATAATCTTTGTTTGAAGGTAGACAACTTAGCCCTTGATGTTGAGATGTTAAAAATTAGAACCTCTCCCCTTGAGGAGAGTAAGGTCACTCCAATTAATGCTATCCAGTTACAAATCAATGAAAATATTAGGATGATGGCTAAACTCAAAGAAAGATGGGCTAGAGAAAAGAGGAAGAGGATAGAATTAAGAGCCTTCCTACCTACCACACAGTAGCCACTATCCAAGTAGTTGAGGATGTCCAAACAGTTAGCACCCATCACACCCCTAGTCCCACTGGACCTATCAATGGTGATGCTACCACCTCAACCATAGATGAAGAAACCTCTATGAACATAGAGGCTTTTAAACAAGTGAGCCTAAATGATATCACTACCTCCTTGATAGATAAGAGTGACCTAGACTTTGACAACTGCACTTTACCTGAAGTTATTGGTTTCCTACACAAGATGTCCAGAGACCCCCACACTAGCACAGTTAATCTTGCCTTCACAAAGCATATCACTAATGCCCTAATCAAAGTTAGGGAGGAGAAGCTTAGACTAGAAGCCTCCAACCTAGGAAGCTAGAAATGGTTGGGATCCTATGATAAAAATCAAATTGAATAACTTCTCTTGTTATGCTCTTTGTGATGTTGGAGCAAGTACCTCAGTTATGCCCAAAAGAATGTATGATATGCTTGAATTGAAACCTTTTGATTCTTGTTCTTTTGGTGTTCGTCTTGTTGATTCTTCCGTAAAGAAACCTTTGGGGAAGATCGACGATGTTCTTATCATTGTCAATGATAATTATGTTCCCGTTGATTTCACTATTATGGACATTGAGTGTGAGCCCTCTTGTCCAATTATTTTGGGATGTCATTTTCTTCGCACAGTTGGTGCTGTTATTGATATGAAAGAAGGGATTATAAAATTAAAATTACCTCTCAAGAAAGGGATGGACCATTTCCCTAGGAAAAATATTAAGTTACCTTTTGAGTCCGTCACACGGGCTAGTTATTCTCTTGAAAAGACTTGATCTTCTGCTTTAAGCCTAGCTAATGGCTCTAAAGAAGCGCTTTCGGGAGGCAGCCCGCAACGAATTTAGGTTTTTATTTTTGCTTTTCTTCTGTTTTTAGTGGTCTTGATGATTGTTACTACTGTAGCAACATCATTGTACCTTTAATTTTCAAGCTTTGTGCCTTTTATAGCCTCATACGACAAGGGAAGTGAAAGTTGTGACATGATGTCCAGAAAACAGATTCTGTCCTCGTGACTAGAAAAATCACAGAAAAATCCCAGCTCGTATTTTTGAGCTGAAATTTTTACACAGCGTGCCCTATACAATTACGAAACTTGCGTATGTTCTGAGTTTTTTGATTTGAGTTGGAGAAGTACCCCTACAAAATTCGTTTCTACCTGCTGGTCAGTTTTCACAGATTCTGTCCTGTTTTGCCTTTTCTTCGTTTTTCAAACCTTAAGCTTGATTTTTCTTTGAAAAAACCTTTTGGAAATCTTGAGAAACAGTACCTCTTCAATTTTATCTTTATTTACATTAGAGGAAAAATTATTTTAGTTGGGTACTAACCTCTCTAATCAGTCTACAATGAGTTATGTATGAAGGGAGTTTTCAAGCGCGCGATGGAAGATGATGAAAGAAGATCTTGGAGTGTCAAACGCTCAAGCTTGCGAATGCCCCCATGCATCCCCAAGAAATATTCAAGGAGACTCAAGCGTCTAAGCTTGGGGATGCCCCCGTGCATCACCTTATCCATCAACAATTATCAGTTTGTCTCTCGTTGCACTATATTTTTATCACTTCATGCGTTATGTGCTATTCTTGGAGCGTCTCGCTCTTAGGTTTTGTTTTTAGTTTTCTTTAGCTTTGCTTGATGTTCATAACAAGTTAGACCCCAGCTTACTCTTTTGTGTGGGAGAGATACACGCTCCGCTTGAACTAGAACTCCTCATAGTATTTGCATGCTTATTCTTTTAGTTGTGACTTGTTCTTTTTCTTTTCTTAGCTGCTGCTCTGTTTAGTTGTAGTGTTTTAGTTTTTTCTAGAGCTTTTCTTTTGTTTTAGGTTGAACTTTCTATAGGTTGCATGTTTTATCTTGTTAGAGAGTTTGCCTGTTGCACTGAGTTTTGTGTCTTGACTAGAAAGTAGGTAGTTGAAGTTTATATTCCCTTTGTGGTAGTAACTTGCAATAGTTTTGAGGTATTGACTAGAGTAATGTTTGAACTTTTGGTGTCAAGAGATCGAGCCTATTAGTGATAGGTGTCTTATTTTGGGCAATCCATGTGTTTTCCGAAAACCAAAAACCCCTGTTGAGAACTCTAGCTACTAGATGGATCACTAACCTCTGGAGGGTTCGAATATTAGAGTACACTCACGTACCATGAGTCGAGGATGCGCAAGGATAACCAAACCCCCATACACTCCTCCTCGGGGTACTTGTCTCTTTGTGAACCTCCTGATTAGATTGAGAGTTATCGGTAATAAGTGCATGAGTTCTTCGGACTAATGTGAGTATTCGAAAGTTGACACTTCCACCCACCTATACTTTTTCTAGCCTCTTCGGTACCGTGCATTGCCCTTTCTCACCTTAAGAGTTGGCGCATACTTTGCCGGTGCATCAGAACCCTTGGCACGATACGCTCTGTCATCATAAGCCTCCTTATATCTTTCCTCAAAACAGCCACCATACCTACCTACAAGGCATTTCCATAGCCTTTCCGAGATACATTGCCAAGCAACATCCATCTTATCATGACTTGATCTTCATGTCATACATGCTACTTGCTTGATCGATGAGCCGCATGCTAGTTGGACCTTGCCTTAATCATTGCTACATGACGCGCTAGTATCATTGCATATCCTGCTATCCCGGCAGAGGCATACATTTGCATCATGATAGTTATATCTTCTTTATGTGAGTACCTTTGTAAAGTGTGAAAGGTCTCCTATATTCTTGTAAAATATAGAGTGTTGCCCCTAAAGTGAGGAAAAGATACCAAAGAGGACAAAATCAAAAGATCCCAAAGAGGACAAATGAGAGTTAAATAGAAAGAGCCATTGAGGCCACCAAAAAATACAAAAAAAGAGAAAAAAGAGAAAAAGAAAAAAATAAAAAGAGATAAGGGGGCACACTACTATTCCTTTTGAGAGATCCACACTAGTACTTCATCCTCTATCCCTTGTACTCCATAGAGATCATCATCATGCATATAGCTATGTGGGGACCTTGACACTATAGAACTTGGCTTGTATTCCAATGATGAGCCTCCTCAAACGAGCTCTAGGTCTTCTTGAGCAAGCAAGTTAGATGCACCCCACTAGTTCTCTTGGAGAGCTTTTAGCTTGCATGTGCATCCGTTGCATGGAAATCCCTACTCCTCACATCATATCTATCATATGGCCTTCTCTCGCCTATGATTTTCCTCATTGATGTGAGCCTTTCACACCTTTTTGTCTTCCTCCTCCACCTTCTTTCTGTTTCGCCTTTTAGGTGTCAACTTTCTTGCTCACGCTCATCCATTGCATGAGTGCTCAAAATATCAAAAAGGAGTGGATCAGTTTGACTTGTACCTGGCTAGTGGTCTGGGGACGAGTCAAGATAAGAATCCAAAGGAGACTAAGTGTGAAACTTTAGTAGATAGTTGTTCTCAACAACCTTTTTGCTCTCTATTTCCCAGTCCTCTGCTTGCACGCAAACACCATCTGGAGACATTCGAGTCACGGACAGCGATAGCTCTTGCACCTTTTGTTCTTTTGTTGTTTGTGTCAATGCTAATATAGACTCTTGCTTGTTAAGACTTGAATTGAATTGCATGCTTTGATTTCTTTACTTAAAAGTCCTTATATGGTTGTGTGGCATGTCACCACAGAAATTATGCTTGTTATCATTTACCTACTCGAGGACGAGCAGGAATTAAGCTTGGGGATGCTGATACGTCCCAAACGTATCTATAATTTCTGCTTGCTCCATGCATGTTTTGTGTGACTTTGCCATGTTTTGCTTGAACTTTCATACACTTTTGAGCATATTTGGACTAATCTATTAACCCAGTGCACCCAGGTGCCAGTTGTTGTTTTCTGCTGTTTTGTATTTCAGGTTTTCCGGCCATTAAAAGTGCTCCAAAAAATCCGGAAAAAATCAGATAAAAAATCAGCGACCCGGAAGCTTCCGGAATCACCAAGGCAGCGGAGGGGGGCCACCACCAGGAGACCAGGAGGGTCCCTGGCGCGGCCCCACCCTAGGCCGCGCCAGGAGGCCTCCTGGCTGCCTGGTGGGTCCCCTCGACACCCCCTCCGCCTATATTTAGCCCTCGGGGTGGAAACCCCTAATATCGATCTCTTTTCCGCGAACTCGCCTCTGTATCGCCGCCGCCGCCGTTTCTAGATCGGGGCTGCCTGGAGAAGCTGCCCCGGCACCCTGCCGGGAGGAGGAACCCCCTCCGGGAGACCATCCATAGCCATGGACGCCTCCCGTATGTACCGTGAGTAGTTCCCCTTGGACCATGGGTCCGTGACGAGTAGCTATGTGATGTACTTCTCTCCCCTCTTTGTGCTTCCACTTTCGAGACTTCGTGAGCTGCCTCACATGATCGAGGCACCTTTGTAATTTCTGCTATTGCTATGCTGAGTTTTCTGGGATCTGATGGATTATGAGACTATGTTCAGATTGTGATGAGTAATATATTTGGTTCTTCTCTTTTATATTTTGTTCTTGAGTAAATTCTTGCATGTTCTCCGTTGCCGTATTTTACTTTGGCCAAGTGATTTGTTGCAACTCCAAGAGGGAGCGTTATGCTTGATTGTGGGTTCAGCCCCTTGATGTCTAGCTTGAGTGACAAAAACTTGAGACTAGGGGATGTGCTGTTGCCACCAGGGATAAAACAACGGTGCTTGTACTTGTGGGTGCAAGGATTGTTTACTTTACGCAAAGTTCTTTTAATGCAGTTGTATGTTGCTTTGAGTTTACACTTTGGGTGGGATTCACAACTTAATACCAACGAGATGTTCTGGATAGATATCTCAAGGTGGATGATTCGTAGTAGATGCAGTTGGATTTCGGTCTACTTACCTTGGCGTACTACCGATTGCTTTTGATCCCTTCCTTTCTTTGCAGCATAGTTAGCATTGCGGTGCCTTCATAATTCTGTCAATTGCCCAGCTGTGATTTGTTTACCTCGCTAGCACTTTTATCGTCTTTTGGGAGAGAGACATCACTAGTGAAAATCACGGGACCCCAGTCCATCTTCACATTACTGTTTAATTCCTTAGTTTACTTTCAGTTGCCACTATTATTATCTCTTACATTGATCCTTTGTAAACAGCAAGGCCGGAGGAATTGACAACTCCTCTGTACTCGTTGGGAGCAAAGTTATTTGTTGCTGTGTGCAGGTCCACGTCAAGCACCGTGACACCTTCTTGTATCTGTTGGAGTCCTACTGGTTCGATAACCTTGGTATCTTTACCGAGGGAAATTTTCTGCTACGCTACATCTCACCTTCCACTTGGGGTAACCAACGAGGAGTGAGAGATCCTCACCGTATCAGCGTTGAACCACCCAAATATGGTAGGATGGACTTGTTTCACATGTTTCACTTGGATCGTTTTCGATCAACTTGTGTTCGTGCTAAAATCCAAACCGACTTGGTTGAGGGAAAATCATTGGATGAGCTTGCTCATTATACGCGGCACCACCTATCTCAGAAATGGAAACACTTATGGGATCAAATACATGTTTCTTATTGCCATGCTAAACTTTTGTGCTACAATTATGATTTTACTTGTTGTTCTAATATAGATCATAAGCACCTCCCTTTCCAATGTGAGTTCAATGAAAATGAGATCTTATCTTCTTATGCTAAAGGTGTTTATGATTACTTTGATGTTGAAAAGATTGAAGAGTTTGTTGCTTTTAAAGGTGCTTATGAGATTGCTTCTTTGATTGAAAGGTATCACGATACTATTCACCAGTCCGAAAACTTTGCAGTTCTTTCTTATTGCTTCGAGAATTATACTTCCGATAATTATATTGAGGATTTAAAAAATGAAATGTTTGCTGCCCAAGAAGAGTCTAATGATTGCTTTGATGAGGAATCTCATGATTCCAAGGACTCACTTGATACATCCCTTTCTGAAGAATTTTATACTTGCTTTGTTGATGGCCATGATGCCAATATGGATTATGCTTGCGAAGATGAACTTGCTATAGTTCCTTACATCAAGCATTAAATTGTTGCTATTGCACCCACACTTTATTTCCCTATTATCCTTTTGAAATCTCCAACTCCGGAGAATTTTCCTCTTATCAAAACTCAATGTGATGGGTTGCATTTATCTTATGATCCTAAAAACCGTGTTGAAAAAAATACACGTGTGCTTGTAGGTCATGAACAATATGATTTATGTGATAGTTATATTCTTGATGTTGTTCATGATACTACTAAAAATTATTTTGAGAGAGGAAAGTTTGGTTATAGAAACTCCCATGTTACAAAAAATCCTCCCTTTATGTTGAAAGTTTTGAAATTGTTCTTGTTCCACTTTCCTATGCTTGTCTCTTTGTGCTTCTTTGATTTATTTTCTTACAAGGCGCCTATGCATAGGAAGTGGGTTAGGCTTAAATGTGTTTTATATTTGCTTCTTGATGCTCTCTTTTGCTTCAAATTCTTATTCTTATGAGAGCACCTTTTATAATCTTCATGCCTAGCTTAAAGGCATAAAAGAAAGCGCTTTCGGGAGGCAGCCCACACACGAATTTAGGTTTCCTTTTTGTTTTCCTTCTGTTTTAGTGGTCTTGATGATTGTTACTACTGTAGCAACATCATTGTATCTTTACTTTTCAAGCTTTGTGCCAATTATAGCCTCATATGACAAGGGAAGTGAAAGTTGTGGCATGCTGTCCAGAAAACAGATTATGTCCTCGTGACGGGAAAAATCACAGAAAAATCCCAGTTCATCTTTTTTAGCTGAATTTTTACACAGTGTGCTCTATACAATTACGGAACTTTTGTATGTTCTGAGTTTTTTTATTTGAGTTGAAGAAGTATCCCGAAAAAATTCTTTACTACCTGCTGGTCTGTTTTTCACAGATTCTGTCATGTTTTGCCTTTCCTTCATTTTGCGAACCTTAAGCTTGCTTTTTCTTTGCAAAAACATTTTGGAAATCTTTATAAACAGTAGCTCTTCAAGAATATTCTTGTTTACAGTTGAGAAAAAATTATTTTATTATGGGTACTAACCTCGCTAATCAGATTATGATGAGTTATGTATGAAGGGAGTTTTCAAGTGTGCGAGGGAATATGGTGAAAGAAGATTCAGGAGTGTCAAGCGCTCAAGCTTGGGGATGACCCCATGCATCCCCAAGAAATATTCAAGGAGACTCAAGCATATAAGCTTGGGGATGCCCCCGTGCATCCCCTTCTCCATCAACAATTATCAGTTCGTCTCTCGTCTCGCTATATTTTTATCACTTCATGCGTTATGTGCTATGCTTGGAGCGTCTCGCTCTTAGGTTTTATTTTTAGTTTTCTTTAGATTTTCTTGCTGTTCATAACAAGTTAGAACCCAACTTTCTTTGTGTGGGAGAGAAACACGCTCCACTTTCAAAATCTAGAACACAACATAGGATTTTTCATGCTTATCTTTGTTGTGTGTGTTATTTATCTTTGTCATAGCTACTGTCATGTTTAGCTCTTAGTTTTCATGCTTATCTTTTTAAGAGCTTTTTTTTAGTTTGTTGCTGGAACTCTCTTGAGTTTTCATGTTTATCTTGTTTAGAGAGTCTGCCTGTTGCACTGAGTTTTGTGTCTTGACTTGAAGTAGGTAATTGAGGTTGCTATTATTTTTTAGTAGTAACTTGCAATAGTTTTGAGGTAATGTTTTGAGTAATGTCTGGACTTTTGGTGTCAAGAGCTTTAGACTATTAGTGATAGATATCGTATTTTGGGCAATCCGTGTTTATTTTCAAAACTTACAAAATTAGTTGAGAACTTTAGCTACTAGATGGATCACTACTCTTCTGAGGGGTCGAATATTAGAGTACACTCACGTACCATGAGTCCAGGATGCGCAAGGATAACCAAACCCCCATACACTCCTCCTCGGGGTACTTGTCTCTTTGTGAAACCTCCTTATTAGATTGAGATTTACCGATAATAAGTGCATGAGTTCTTCGGACTAATGTGAGTATTCGAAAGTTGACACTTCCACATTCCCGTATTTTTCTAGCCTCTCCTGTGCCGTGCATTGCTTTCTTCTCACTCCGAGAGTTAGCGTCCACCTTCGCCGGTACATCCAAACCCTTGGCATGATACGCTCTGTCATCATAAACCTCCTTATATCCTTCCTCAAAACAGCCACCATACCTACCTACCAAGGCATTTCCATAGCCTTTCCGAGATATATTTCCATGCAACATCCATCTTCTCATGACTTGATCTTCATGTCATACATGCTACTTGCTGGATCGATGAGTCGCATGCTAGTTGGGCCTTTCCCTAATCATTGCCACATGACGCGCTAGTATCATTGCATATCCTGCTACCCTGGCAGAGGCATACATTTGCATACATCATGATAGTTACATCTTCTTTATGATTTGAATACTTTTGTAAAGTGTGAAAGATCTTCTATACTTTTTGTAATATATAGAGTGTTGCCCCTAAAGTGAGGAAAAGATCCCAAAGTGGACAAATTAAAAGATCCCAAAGAGGACAAATGAGTGAAATAGAAAGAGCCATTGAGGCCACCAAAAAGAATACAAAAATAGAAAAAAGAGAAAAAGAAATAAAAAGAGAGAAGGGGGCACACTACTATTCCTTTTGAGAGATCGACACTCGTACTCCCTCTTATATCTTGTACTCCATAGAGATTATCATTTATGCATATAGCTATGTGGGGACCTTCACACTATAGAACTTGGCTTGTATATTCCAATGATGAGCCTCCTCAAATGACCTCTAGGTCTTCTTGAGCAAGCTATTTGGATGCACCCCCACTAGTTCCATTGGAGAGCTTTTAGCTCATATGTGCATCCGTTGCATGGCAATCCCTACTCCTCACATCATATCTATCATTTGGCTTTCTCTCGCCTATGATTGTCCTCATTGATGTGAGCCTTTCACACCTTTTTGTCTTCCTACTCCACCATATTCTCTCTTTGCCATCCTAAGTGTCAACTTTTTTGCTTACGCTCATCCATTGCATGAGTGCTCAAAATGTCAAAAAGGAGTGGATCATTTTGACTTGTACCTCGCTAGTGGTCTGGGGATGAGTCAAGATAAGATTCCAAAGAAGACCAAGTGTGAAACTTTAGTAGATTGAGTTCTCAACACAAAAATACGTGTTCTCGTATATCCCTATCCCCTTTCTTGCACGCAAACACCATTTGGAGACATTCGAGTCACGGACAGCGAGAGCTCTTGCACCTTTATGTTCTTATGTTGCTTGTTTCAATGCTAAATATAGACTCTTGCCTGTTATGACTTGAATTGAATTACATGCCTTGATTGCTTTACTTAAAAGTTCTTATATGGGTGTTAGCATGTCACCACAGAAATTATGCTTTTATCATTTACCTACTCGAGGACGAGAAGGAATTAAGCTTGGGGATGTTGATACGTCCAAAACGTATCTATAATTTCTGCTTGCTCCATGCCTCTTTTGTGTGATATTTCTATGATATTGATGAACTTCCATACACTTTTGATCATATTTGGACTAACCTATTAACTCAGTGCACCCTAGTGCCAGTTCCTGTTTTCTGCTGTTTTTCTATTTTAGGTTTCCCCATATTAAAAGTGCTCCAAAAATTCAGGAAAAATACAATAAAAAAATCAGCGATCAAGAAGCTTCCGGAATCACCGAGGGGGGGCCATAGGGGACCCACCAGGGCCCCAAGCGCCCTCCCGGTGCGCCCTAGGTTGGGGTCGCGCCAGGGGGCCGTCTGGACCCCTGGTGGGCCCCCTGGCTTCCCCCCTTCGCCTATATATCCCTCGTGACGTGAAACCCCCGTGACGGGAACCCTTTTTCGCGATCTCTCCTCTGTTCCTCCGCCGCCGCGCTTCCAAGATCGGGAGCACCAGAAGACCTCTTCCCGGCGCCCTGCCGGAGGGAGGAATCACCTCCGGGAGCTTCTCCACCACCATGGATGCTTCCCGGATGAACCGTGAGTAGTCCACCTTGGACCATGGGTCTATGATCAGTAGCTATGTGATGTTCTCCTCCCCTCTTTGTTATTCATGGATTAGACCTCGTGAGCTTCCCTACATGATCGAGGCACATATGTAATCTTTCTGTTGTTGCTATGCTGAGTTTGCTGGGATCCGATGGATTATGAGACTATGTTCAGATTGTGTTTGAGTAATATATTTGATTCTCCTCTTTTATATTTATGTTCTAAGAGTAATTATTGCATGTTCTCCGTTGCTATTTATGGCTTTGGCCAAGTAGTAGGTAGTGACTCCAAGAGGGAGCGTTATGCATGATTGTGGGTTCATGCCCCCTGATGACTAGCTTGAGTGACAGAAACATGAGTCTAGAGGATGTGTTATTGCCACAAGGGGGAAAACAACGGTGCTTGTACTTGCGGGTGCAAGGATTGTTTACTTTACTCAAAGTTATTTAATGCAGTTGTCTGTTGCTTTGAGTTTACACTTTGGGTAGGATTCGCAACTTAATACCAGCGAGATGTTCTGGATAGATATATCAAGGTGGATGATTAGTAGGTAGATGCAGATGGATTTCGGTCTACTTGTCTTAGCGTACCGCCAATGCTTTTGAGCCTCTTCCTTTCTTTATAGCATAGTTAGAATTGGTCTGCGCACATAATCCTGTCAATTGCCCAGCTGTAATTTGTTTACCTTGCATGGCTATTTTATCGTCTTTTGGGAGAGAGACATCACTAGTGAACATCATAGGACCCCGGTCCATATTTCCAATATTGTTTACACTCGGTATCAATTTACTGCTTTATTTACTTTTCCGTTGCTATCACTATCATTATTATCCCGTGTGTTTTATCCTTTGTAAACAACAAGGCCGGAGGAATTGACAACTCCTCTGTACTCGTTGGGAAGCAAAGTTATTTGCTGTGTGTGCAGGTCCAGGTGAAGTAAGCAACCTTAGGTTGTGAACGGCGCCATTGTTCACTTCACCACCTTCTTGTATCTGTTGGAGTCCTACTGGTTCGATACTCAACCTTAGCATCTTCGCTAAGGGAAATTTCCGCTACGCTACATCTCAACCTTCCACTTTGGGTAACCAACGAGGGGGCGTTAATTCGTACCATTAGACGTCTACATGCGGATTGTGATGGATGAGCTGCCGCCGTCCCAACGTTGAACCTTCCCGCCTCCCCGCAGACTCCCCAGATCCGAGGCCACGGCCTGTAGATCTGTGGGTCACCGCTGCACATGAAGGCCGAGCGCCCCTCCCCGCCGCCCTACTGTAACACCCTTAGTGTATGTAAAAGTAATCACCTTGACTATTGACCATTAATGTTGCAAATCATTCCTTGATCATCTTTGGTTCAATTCAAATTCAAATTTCCCTGTGATTGATATTAAAAATAATGTGGCAAATAAAACTTTTTTCAAAAATTGTGCAACAAATTTTGTTAAATAACTAAAAATCAGTGGGCCATGTTAAACTAACTTTGGGCATTTATTGTCATTTCTAAATATTGCAAACAATCCAAACCAGTAGCAAAACAACACCAATTGTTAGTTGCATTTATAAAAGAAATATTAAATGATTTTATTCTTGCCTCAAACTTTTTGTGGTAGCACTGTATGGTGTTACACTAATTATGCAATAGGTCTCACATTTAAGAAAATTCTTTTATGGCACAAACAAATACAAACAGAAGCAAAAGAAAGGAAAACAGAAAACATACTGGACTAAAGAAAATAAATGGAAAGGATCTTTATCTCGCCTGGGAAAAGCCTCCCACTAGCCCAACCCCAAGCCCACCACGGCCTAGCCCACCCCGGCGCCCTCCTTTATTCCTCCCCTGTTCCTCTTGTGCGTGGCGCACATCTAACCACCATGGTCGTCGTATGGCCTCGCTGTCGAGCATCCATGGCTCCCCCCTGGGGTATAAGACCACCCCCCCCCCCTCACTGTGGACCATCCCTAGCCATCCCCTCCCATTTTACCCATCGCGCTGCCATCCCCCTTTCTTCCCCGCGCATCTGGGCCGTGCACCACCGAGCGGCGTCGTCGCCACCACCATCGCGCCGACATGGCCAACGACGTCGACAGGCCGCGCCACCATGTCTGGCCGCCTCCCCGGCCTCGACCCCGTCTCCACGCTCCGTTCGACGTTGCCAGAGACCATCACCTTGCGCAAATCGGGCCATCTTCCTCCGCCACAGCCGCTGACGGGGATGGACCCCGGCAAATCCCATGGTCAGGGACCCTGGGTTAGTCATAGAGAAGGCACAGATTGGACGATACTCATCGGCTAACAGGAGAAGCACTTCCTGCTCGATATTATTGCTTGAGGGGGCGATTACAATGGAGGCCCAGGCGAGTTCTCGCAAGGCTAGATGAGTAGATGTGTATTGTCTTGTCCTGGACGTCTCCCCTCCCAGCCTTTATATACTAGGATAGGTCTCGGGGAGTCCGTACTAGGTTACAAAGATAGATTCCTAGTTCTAATCTTTCCTTGTACGCCAAGTTGCGCCTTCCATACTAGTCGCGCACTCCTATGTCGGTGCCTGGTTGGGCCAATCATGGGCTCATCGTAGCTTCCCAGCGGGCCTTCTGTCTTTATACGCACCAGGTAGCCTTACATGCAGGAGTCGTGGGGTCACCCCCTCGTCAGTAGCCCCCGAGTGCCTAGGGGACTCGAAGAGTCACGCAGGGACTCGAATTCATCTGCGCTTTATTGTCTGTAGGTGCGGCATCGCCGCGGGTCGCTGGCAGTTTTGAGCCATGACAATATCTGTTTCGAGGGATTACTAAGCTGAAAGGGCCCAAGGAGTCGACTGGTCGAGCCTTGGTGAATTGCGCTAGTGGCAAATACCGCAGTAGCCCAATCAAGCTCACGTCCCTTGACATGAACTTGGAACGACCGGTGTCAAGCAAAGTCATCCCGCTGCAGGTCTTATAGGATCAATTGCTGCCGGTCTAAGCACATAGCCTCAGCGCGTCCGCTCGGCTCTTTCTATCATGCGAGCGCATGGAAAAGGTCAGGAGTGAAATCGCTCTGCGGAAAGTCCCGGCCCGGCCGTTCTGCGCAGCGGGGTCTTACCTACACGCTAAGCTTGCGTGGCATCTGGGTACAGTGTGTCGTAGCCCAGGCATAATTGTTTTTGTAGAGGCACGGAGCCTGGTTAGTGATGCACCCACTTGGAATAAACAATCAAGCGAGTTGTTTAGTCGTCACTCGCGGAGTTTGTAGTGAACTCAGGCGATGAAAATAGGAAAGCACCCACTCGGAAAGTCGTCGAGTGCGCGAGTAAGTCATGTTTGTTGTTGTTGAGTCTTTATTGCGAGTAATCACTCGAATGCTTTACTGCTTTCGGGGTGAGGGAGCACCCGAACTCTGAGAGTATGTTGTTTCTGTTCGTGCGAGTGATCACTCGAGCACATCTTTGCCTTCTGGGTGAGGTCAGCGCTCCCGATGGGAGTAGCCCCCGAGTCTTTAGGTGATCGCTTGCGATCAGGTGAACACTAAATAATCGTGCACTTTTCGATGCGACTTACCTTGCCGGAGCTTTGTTTTTTGGCGAGAGTCTTGCGTTCTGGCCTCCCGATGGTTGTAGATGGGGTCGCGTTTTTAGTGAGGATAGCGTCTCTCGAAGGAGTTTTATGCTTAATCCCCCGAGTGCTTTTAAGTAAAGGTCGCGTTTAGCGAAGATAGCGTCTCTCAGGGGGAGTTTAAGGCTCGAGCCCCCGAGTGCTTTTAAGTAAAGGTCGCGTTTAGAGAAGATAGCGTCTCTCGGGGGAGTTTAGACTCGAGCCCCCGAGTGCTTTTAATTAAAGGTCGCGTTTAGCGAAGATAGCGTCTATCGGGGGGAGTTTAGACTCGAGCCCCCGAGTGCTTTTAAGTAAAGGTCGCGTTTAGCGAAGATAGCGTCTCTCGGGGGGAGTTTAGACTCAAGCCCTGATGACCCTCAACGTAGAGGGATCTATTGCAGTGTTTTCGATAAGTAAGAGTGTCGAACCCAACGAGGAGCAGAAGGTAGTAGCAAGTGACTTTGGTAAGGAGATAACTGCAAACACTGAAAGATAACTTTTTAGGGGTTTTCTTGGTATAAGCGACAGGAAAGTAAAGACGAGCAAAGTAAAAGATACTGGATAGTAAAAGGTGGCCCAATCCTTTCTGAGCAAAGGAGAGGCCTAGCAACTGAACTTATAAAAGCTAAAGTGTTCTTGAGGACACACGGGAGAGGTAGTCATGTGCTTTCGCCATATTCTGTATCGGTACTATGTACTGTGTTGATAAGTGTTTGGTGGGTGGATCTATGCTAGTGCATCCTCTAGACTAAGATGAATGCACTCTTATGATTAAACACCTTGCAATCATCCGCAAATGCAAGATATTAATTAAGGCAAAAGCCTAACCATAGCAATACGATCGGTGATCCATTGTTCCCTTGTGCAAAAGCATGCAAACTGGGGTTTAGGTTTCTGTCACTCCGGCAACCCACCGTAAGCATTCTTTATACACAATGTATTCCCCTAGGTCCTTTATAAGGCGAAGTGTTGAGTGTTCGACTCACACAACACCACTAGGAAAATAACAACACAACTTGAATACCAACCAACACATATTACTTCAACATCATATGACTACTAGCAACTAGACTGCTCCCATGTCCTCAAGAACTAAAGTAACTACTCACAAGACATAAAAGAGATCATGATCAGTGGGGATAAATAGATGATAAACAATTTGAACACAATAATATTTCTCCAACAAAACTCAATAACATTCACCACAAAGTAGTAATCAACACCGATAGAGTAGAGAGGATAGGTAGTACGGATTACAACACGAGTTGCAATTGTGACAAGATTGGATGAAGATGGAGATGGTGCTGATGATGGGGATGATGTTGATGATGATCTCGATGATGCCCGTGACGATGGTGATGACGATGGCGACGATCTCGCCTTCCGGGAGGTGATCTCCCCGGCGGAATCTGCCCGCCAGAGATGGCTTTTCTTCTCTGTAGGTTTCCGCCACGGAGCGGCGGCGGAACTCCGGAAACTCTCCATTTTTAGGGTTTTTGGATCACGAGGGGTAAATAGGCTAGAGGGGGGAGCCGGGAGTGGCCCCGGGGGTCCAGGCGCCCTCCCGGCGCGGCCAGGGGTGGGGCCGCGCCAGGTGGCCGCCTGGGCACCCTGTGGCCCCCCTCTGGTTGCTCTTTTGTGTGTCTTCGTGATCCTTCTGGAAAACAGCCTCCGTCGATTTTCAGGTAATTTGGAGGTGTTCTTCTTCAGCAACTCGACGTCCACTTTTTACCGCTGAATCCTGCGTCTGCTGCTTCGGCACCAGAAAGTTGCAAACTGTGTAAAATAAGCCAAAACAACATAAGAATAGCATCATATCATGAAATATATCAATGAATAAGAAAGAATTACTGTATAAAATAGTGATGCATTTTGGACGTATCAACTCCCCCAAGCTTAGACCTCGCTTGTCCCCAAGCGAATACTGAGCTCGGTAAACATGTCCACAAGTTTAAGAGAGTGAAGTGTCGGTAAATAGAATACGGACAAGAAGCATCAAGGTTCCTTCATCATACTCAAGCATCCTCAACAGCAACCTCAACTCATAAGGCCCTCATGAGAAAGTAATAACAATTATAATCAAAAGCAGGGCTGAGGAAACTCATCAAATTATGGCAAACATAACCTTGGTCAAAGGACAACTACAAAAAATTGAAGCTTTTGAAAGGACATGTTAGTAGTCATGAAGTGCAAATGCTAACACAAAGGAAGATGCTCGCTAGGCAAAAGCTTTCGCAAACAACTTACTTATCAAAAGATAATGTCAACAAGGATATGGCATGGCAAAACTTAATGCAGCTCTATATGGATGAATCCTCATCAACATCAAATGTCTGTTCTCTTAGGGGAAAGAAGGAAATGGGAAAACTGACTCAACATGAAAGTGGAAGAAAGGCCTTGTTAAGGGCAAGCAGGAAAAACTCATGTGCTATCCTTAAATCAAACAGAATAAAAATAGATTTTGGGACGGTGCATAGTTTGTCAACGAATGCTAATAGATAGCTCAATTACTTCTCAAGATGGACAAATTTCGAGGAACGGCTCCCAAGTGAGGACGATCACATCCCCTTAATCTCCTTTGTTTATCACTGCCAAAGTTTCTGATTTCCCATAGACCAAGCATGAAGGAGGGTTTGTTTGTTATATTATCTTTCGACCTGGGCGCACCCATGCCATTTCCTCCTCGTATTATGGGTTTGCAGATTAGACATGCAATCCCGGGGTAAAACTTGTCCAACTTAAGAAGATCATGAATTACCTACCACTTCCTCATGAGCTAAACAAGAGGCACAAAACAGAAGATTTTGAACATTTAAGGATAACACATAAATTCTATGCTTATAAGAGTGGTAGGGGAATACCACGAATAGGAAGATATGATGGACTCATATGGAAGGTAATGGTTTCAGGGTATGGATGCACAAGCAGAAATCTACTTGGCAAAGAGTTTGGCTAGGAAAGGCTTTGAGAGAACAGACAGTTGATGCTAATTTAGATGAAAACATATAAGGCATAAACATTAAGGTAAGCATAACACATCAAGTTGTCTTCCTTGTCAACATAACACTTCAAGCATGATAACATAAAGGTTTTGGCTAAGTCGCTACTTGAGAAAACATGCATGTTGTCAAGACCAAAGCTATGTTTGCCAAAATTAAATAAAGTTTTCAAAGCCATACCTGATATAAGGTCAATACTCCCCATAAGAATCGTCATATGATGTCGATTGCGTGAAGAGAATACCGAGTGCAGCGAAGGGACCAATAGACTTCTCATTAATATTCCAATATAGACGACTCCACACTCACGGATACAATCTCTCCACAGACGGAGTGATAGACCTTAATGCAAACACCTATTTCATATAATAAACTCCCTAGACATGATACGACTCTGCTTGACTCTAAAAGACTAAGATAAAGATAAAGATACCGTCACTCCCCCAAGCTTGGAACAAGCTGAGGGAATGCCATTACCCGAGAGGAGATTTACTCCTCATTCTTGTTCTTCTCAATCAGGTATTCCTTGGCAAAGCGCTTCCATGGTAGCTCCTCTCCAGTTTATAAGGACATTCCCGTCTCCAGGATCCTGCACTCAGCACCTAAACCCATGCGCAGAAACTTTAGTTCATACTCACAGTTCTGGTTGTGCAGATCATAGATTTGCGCTTGGAGCTGATAAATTTTTTCTTCTAGTGCGGACAAACTTGACCACATCTCCTTCATCTCTTTCCTATGGGAAGCCTCGATCTCGTTCCTGATGTCGAAGTTGGCTTCAACACCACGCTCCACCATCTTCTTGAACTTGAAGACCTCATGTTCCATCTCCTTCAGCCGCTCCTCGGTGCTCCCCTCCATGACTGGTCCCTTCAGATCTTCCTTGTGGAGAACACCGTCCTCCACATGAAGGACCTGGGGGTGCTTGTTTACCTCAGCGAGGTAAGGGTTGATGACGTTGACGACGAACTTGTCCTTGGGGGAACTTGGGGAAGCCATGGCACCTAGGTCTAGCTAAAAGAATTCCTGGCAGAAACAGATTGAAGAGAAAACACACGAAATCGCGAGATACGTTGCCGGAACGATCCGGGTGAATATATAGCAAAAATTTCTGCAACAAAAGGAAGGTAACGAGCCAAAGTGGAGTCGGAGACGGACTCCTGGGTGCTCAGGGGGCCTCCCGGCGCGGCCAGGAGGTAGGGCGCGCCATGGGGGCGCCTGGGCCCCCTGGAGCTCCTCTCCGGCTCCGCTTAGGCCTCGAATTTTCCTAATTTTGTAAAAACTCATAATATGGAACTTTTATGGAGGTTCGCGATGTTTCCTTACCGTAATACATACCTTTTCTTTATTCTGCTTCTGTCGGTATCTGAAACAGGGCTGCAACATGTTCTTCATGAGTTGTTGTGCGTATTATATTTACATCAACATTGACGGGATCTCCCGCCATGTAATGCTTGAGTCTTTGCCCATTCACAACTTGAGGTTTGGTGCCTTCAAAATTGTTAATCTTAATTGCACCAGACCGATAGACTTCTTTGATATGAAATATCCCTTCCCACCTGGAAAGTAGTTTACCTGGAGAAAACCTGAAACGGGATCTAAACAATAAAACTTTATCACCAACATTAAATTCACGTTTCAGAATCCTCCTGTCATGCCATTTCTTTACCTTTTCCTTGAACATTTTAGCGCTCTCGTAAGCTTCACTTCTCCACTCATCTAGAGAAGTCAAGTTCATGAGACGCTTTTCACCAGCTAACTTTGGGTCAGCATTAAGCTCTCTAACAGCCCAGAAAGCTTTGTGTTCTAATTCTAATGGCAAATGGCAAGCCTTGCCATAGACCATTTTATAGGGAGACATGCCCATGGGGTTCTTGTAAGCAGTTATATACGCCCACAAAGCATCTCCTAACTTGCTTGACCAGTCTTTCCTATTTCTGTTAACTGTCTTTTGCAAGATCAACTTGATCTCTCTATTGGTGAGCTCCACTTGCCCACTAGTTTGAGGATGGTACGGTGACGCAATTCTATGATTGACATCATACTTGGCTAAAGCTTTTCTAAAAGCTCCATGCGTGAAGTGTGATCCTCCATCAGTCATGAGATACCTAGGTACACCAAACCTAGGGAAAATTACATCTTTGAGCATTTTCAAAGATGTTTTATGATCAGCACTCTCAGTGGGGATTGCTTCAACCCACTTGGTCACATAATCAACAGCAACTAAAATGTGAGTGTACTTGTGTGAAGAAGGAAAAGGACCCATAAAATCAAAACCCCAACAATCAAAAGGCTCAATCACTAGTGAGTAATTAGTAGGCATCTCATTCCTCCTACTAATATTGCCAACTCTCTGACATTTATCACAGGCTAAAACATAACTTCTAGCATCTTTAAAGAGAGTAGACCAATAAAAACCTGATTGGAGAACCTTATGTGCGGTCCTCTCACCGGCGTGATGTCCTCCGTATGGACTATCGTGACATTGCTTGAGAATGTCCTTCTGCTCGTGTTCCGGTACGCATCTTCTCACGATCCCGTCCGGACCTTCTTTGAAAAGATGTGGGTCATCCCAAAAGTAATGCCTCAAATCATGAAAGAACTTCTTCCTTTGCTGAAATGTTAAACCTGGAGGCAAATACTTTGCAACGATAAAATTAGCATAATCTGCAAACCAAGGATCGGAAAGAGATTGTACTTTAACAACGGCAAGTTGTTCGTCTGGAAAACTGTCGTTGACTGGGATGGGATCATGCGGTATATCTTCCATCCTTGAAAGATTGTCCGCTACAGGGTTGTCTGCTCCCTTTCTATCAACAATCTGCAAATGAAATTCTTGAAGAAGGAGTACCCATCTGATGAGCCTTGGTTTGGCATCCTTCTTCGTCATAAGATACTTAATGGTAGCATGGTCAGTATGAATAATAACTTTAGAATCAACAATATACTGTCTAAACTTATCACAAGCAAACACTACTGCTAAGAATTCCTTCTCAGTAGTAGCATAATTCTTTTGAGCACTATCAAGGGTCTTACTGGCATAATAAATAACATTCAACTTTTTGTCAACCCTTTGTCCTAAAACAGCTCCAACAGCAAAATCACTAGCATCACACATAATTTCAAAGGGCAACTTCCAGTCAGGCGGTTGTACTATAGGAGCGGTTATTAAAGCTTTCTTAAGAACTTCGAAAGCCTCCTTACAATCTTCATCAAATACAAAAGGAACATCCTTCTGGAGAATATTAGTGAGGGGTCTCGAGGTCTTAGAAAAGTCTTTAATAAATCTTCTATAGAAACCAGCATGACCGAGAAAACTACGAATACCTTTAATGTCTCTTGGATAGGGCATCCTTTCGATAGCTTCAATCTTCGCCTTGTCCACTTCAATTCCCCTCTCAGAAATCTTGTGGCCAAGCACGATCCCTTCGTTAACCATGAAGTGGCACTTTTCCCAGTTTAGAACTAAGTTTGTATCCTCGCATCTCTGCAAAACTTTATTAAGATTGTGGAGACAGTGGTCAAAGGAAGTTCCATAGACGGAGAAATCGTCCATGAAGACTTCCACAATCTCCTCACAAAAACCATGAAATATTGCAGACATACATCTCTGAAAAGTAGCAGGGGCATTGCATAAACCAAAAGGCATACGCCTATAAGCATAAGTACCATAAGGACAAGTGAAAGTGGTCTTATCTTGATCGGCAGTGTTAACATGAATTTGAGAGAAGCCAGAGTACCCGTCAAGATAGCAGAAGTGGTTGTTTTTGGACAGCCTCTCAAGCATCTGATCAATAAAGGGCAGCGGGTAGTGGTCCTTCCTGGTTGCCTTGTTCAACTTCCTGTAATCAATACACATTCTATATCCAATAATAATTCTCTGAGGTATTAGTTCATTCTTATCATTAGGGACTACAGTTGTCCCTCCTTTCTTAGGAACACAATGAACCGGACTTACCCACTTACTATCGGCTATAGGGTAGATAATACCTGCAGCTAGAAGCTTGAGGATTTCAGTCCTCACAACATCCATCATCTTTGGGTTCAACCATCGTTGATGGTCAACAACAGGTTTAGCATCGGGCTCGAGGTTGATAGTGTGTTGACAGATAGATGGACTAATTCCCTTAAGGTCATCAAGGGTATAGCCAATTGCACCACGGTGTTTACGAAGTACTTCCAATAATCGCCCTTCTTCATATCCTGAAAGGTTAGAGTTGATAATAACAGGATAAACTTTCTTTTCATCTAAATAAGCATACTTGAGCGTATCGGGAAGAGGTTTGAGATCAAACACCGGGTCTTCTTTTGGTTTGGATAAAATTCCTAAAGGTTCAACCGGAAGGTTGTGCTTCAGGATGGCAGGTTGTCTCAAGAAGATTTCGTCAATTTCATTTCTTTCCTGCATATGAGTATCATTCTCGTGGTCCTCCATGTATTGCTGCAAAGGATCATTAGGGGGAATAGCAATAGAAGCAATACTTTCAATAATTTTATCATCACTAGGTAATTCAGTACCACGAGGCTGCTTGGAAATCTTAGAAAAGTTAAATTCATATGGCTCACCATTGAATTCAACAGAAACTTTACCTTTATTGCAATCTATAATAGCTCCACAAGTTCTGAGAAAAGGTCTACCAAAAATTATAGGACAAAAACTATCTTGCACTGAACCAAGTACGAGAAAGTCGGTAGGGTACTTTACCTTTCCGCATAGGACTTCAACATCTCTCACAATCCCAATAGGAGAGATAGTGGCTTTGTTTGCAAGATGAATAGTAACATCGATCTCTTCGAGTTCACAGGGTGAAATCTCAGTCATGATCTCTTGATAAAGCGAATAAGGAATCGCGCTAGCACTTGATCCCAGATCGCATAGCCCGTAATAATTGTGATCTCCTATTTTAACAGATACAACTGGTGTACCTGAAATTGAGCTTTTATTCTTGGCTGTGACAATGTTAGTTGAAACAGCACAAAAATTTATAAAGGAATCTGAAACATCATTATTAACTAAATCTTTAACCATAGAAACTTGAGGATCGACTCTGATCTGGTCCTCAGGTTCGCCTGTTCTTCTCTCACTTTTATTTATGATGCCTGTCACAAGAGAGTGCTCCCTTATTCTTGAAGGAAAAGGGGGTTCTTCATATATAACTGCAGGCAAAATAGGATCAGCAACGTGAATATCAATAGGCACTTCTTTGAAAGGCTTATGGTACTGATCCTTCTTCATCTTAGAAGAATCAACATGAGAGGCAAAGTTCTTACAAAAATCAATCATTAGATGGGAATCCAGACCAATCTTATAGCAAAAGGTATTGAAATAATCAGTTTTCACATAGCTCTCAATATAATCATACTCATAATTTATAGCAGGTTCAATACCTTTATCGATTTCCCAATCTTCAGTATTCTTCTGGATCCTTTCGATGAGATCCCATCTTTCTTCAACGCTCTTTGTCTGAAATACCCCGCTAGAGGAGGTATCCAGCCTTTCCTTGTCCTGACGAGAAAGCATGGCATAAAAATTTGTAAGTATAATATCTTTGGGGAGCTTATGGATAGGAAATTTGAACATTAGGGATTTAAGTCTCCCCCAAGCTTGAGCGATGCTCTCTCCGTCGCGAGACCTAAAGTTATAGATGTAATTCCTGTCTCGATAAACTTCATGAAGAGGGTAAAACTTTGTATAAAAGAGAGACATAAGCTCTTCCCAATTAAGAGAATGTGGGTTATCGAGGAGCTTATACCAATATGAAGCTTTGTCTGTGAGCGATACGGAGAATAATTTCTTCATAGGTATCTTATAAGGCACAATTTCAGTAGGGTCAGGAGTAACCACCTTAGTTGTGGGGCAGCTCCCCAAGAACAACGATCCAAGAGTAGGGTGTTCATAAGGACAAAAATAGCAACGGCAAAACTAAAAACAGAAATATAAAAACTTCCTTACCAGCTTCACTTAGTAATAGCGCTACACTCCCCGGCAACGGCGCCAGAAAACGTAGCTTAATGACCCTCAACGTAGAGGGATCTATTGCAGTGTTTTCGATAAGTAAGAGTGTCGAACCCAACGAGGAGCAGAAGGTAGTAGCAAGTGACTTTGGTAAGGAGATAACTGCAAACACTGAAAGATAACTTTTTAGGGGTTTTCTTGGTATAAGCGACAGGAAAGTAAAGACGAGCAAAGTAAAAGATACTGGATAGTAAAAGGTGGCCCAATCCTTTCTGAGCAAAGGAGAGGCCTAGCAACTGAACTTATAAAAGCTAAAGTGTTCTTGAGGACACACGGGAGAGGTAGTCATGTGCTTTCGCCATATTCCGTATCGGTACTATGTACTGTGTTGATAAGTGTTTGGTGGGTGGATCTATGCTAGTGCATCCTCTAGACTAAGATGAATGCACTCTTATGATTAAACACCTTGCAATCATCCGCAAATGCAAGATATTAATTAAGGCAAAAGCCTAACCATAGCAATACGATCGGTGATCCATTGTTCCCTTGTGCAAAAGCATGCAAACTGGGGTTTAGGTTTCTGTCACTCCGGCAACCCACCGTAAGCATTCTTTATACACAATGCATTCCCCTAGGTCCTTGATAAGGCGAAGTGTTGAGTGTTCGACTCACACAACACCACTAGGAAAATAACAACACAACTTGAATACCAACCAACACATATTACTTCAACATCATATGACTACTAGCAACTAGACTGCTCCCATGTCCTCAAGAACTAAAGTAACTACTCACAAGACATAAAAGAGATCATGATCAGTGGGGATAAATAGATGATAAACAATCTGAACACAATAATATTTCTCCAACAAAACTCAATAGCATTCACCACAAAGTAGTAATCAACACCGATAGAGTAGAGAGGATAGGTAGTACGGATTACAACACGAGTTGCAATTGTGAAAAGATTGGATGAAGATGCAGATGGTGCTGATGATGGGGATGATGTTGATGATGATCTCGATGATGCCCGTGACGATGGTGATGACGATGGCGACGATCTCGCCTTCCGGGAGGTGATCTCCCCGGCGGAATCTGCCCGCCAGAGATGGCTTTTCTTCTCTGTAGGTTTCCGCCACGGAGCGGCGGCGGAACTCCGGAAACTCTCCCTTTTTTAGGGTTTTTGGATCGCGAGGGGTAAATAGGCCAGAGGGGGGAGCCGGGAGTGGCCCCGGGGGTCCAGGCGCCCTCCCGGCGCGGCCAGGGGTGGGGCCGCGCCAGGTGGCCGCCTGGGCACCCTGTGGCCCCCCTCTGGTTGCTCTTTTGCGTGTCTTCGTGATCCTTCTGGAAAACAGCCTCCGTCGATTTTCAGGTAATTTGGAGGTGTTCTTCTTCAGCAACTCAGCGTCCACTTTTTACCGCTCAATCCTGCGTCTGCTGCTTCGGCACCGGAAAGTTGCAAACTGTGTAAAATAAGCCAAAACAACATAAGAATAGCATCATATCATGAAATATATCAATGAAAAAGAAAGAATTACTATATAAAATAGTGATACATTTTGGACGTATCAAGCCCCCGAGTGCTTGATACGTCTCAAACGTATCTACTTTTCCAAACACTTTTGCTATTGTTTTGCCCTCATTCTTGCATGATTTGGACGAAACTAACCCGGACTAACGCTGTTTTCAGCAGAGCTGCCTGTATGGTTTTATTGTGTGCAGGAAAATGGATTTTTAGACGTTCCAGAAAATTCCCAGAAAATTACCAGAAAATCCACGCACCCGAAGGAGCCAAAAGCCAGAAGTGGGACCAGAGGGGAGCCCTGGGGGCTCCAGGCGCCCCCCTGGCGCGGCCAGGGGTGGGGCCGCGCCCTCTGGCCGCATGGGCGCCTCCCCCCTCCTCTGGTGCCCTACCGAGACTCCTATTTATCCCTGTGACGAGAAAACCCCAGAACAGATGTGGTTTTCCCAGTTTCCGTCGCGGAGCCGCCGCCACCCTCTGTTCTTCTTCGGGAGGGCTAATCTGGAGGCTGATTTGGCCTCCGGAGAGGGGAGATCGTCGCCATCGTCATCACCATCACCAATCCATCCATCCTCCATGACTTCTCTTCACATGTGTGAGTAATTCCCTGCTGTAGGCAAAGGGGATGGTAGGGATTGGATGAGTTTGATCATGTAATAGTTCGCCAGATTGTTGGGGGCATGTTGCCTATCATCTAGATTGGTGTTTATCTTCTTTGCTTCAACTTGTTGCTCTTAATGCTTGTCACTTTGGGCCCGAGTGCCATGTTTTCAGATCTGAACCATATGTGTTTTCATGAATATATTTGTGTTCTAGATCCTATCTATGAGTTGTATGCACCTATTATGGTCCGGAACCGGCGATCCCAAAGGTGACAGCTTGGGACACCAAAGGGGATGGTCCATAATTTGAGGATTCCATGTATCCATTGAGTTTATTGCTTTGTTCCGGTGCTCTTTGACAGGAGCACCTTAATCTCCATAAGTTCCTTTTGGCCCCGTTCGTAGCGAGATGGTAGGACAAAAGATGTTGTGCAAGTTCTTATTGCAAGCACGCACAACTACCTATGGGATACATGCCTACTGTTTGATATTTGCCTAGATGATCATTGCTTTTCTGTGTGCCTTGCCCCGTGTTAGAATCTATTATATGTTCACTCTCATCCATGCAGCGCCCAACCGTCCATCTCCCTAGCCTACAGTGTTTTCAATCCTGCTGGTTGTTAGTAGTTACTTTTGTTGGTTACTTTTGTTGTTGCCACCATCACTATCATATTACCGTTACCACTTATCTATTGTTGCAAGCAAGTATATTTCAGGTGCGGTTGAATTGACAACTCAACCGTCAAAGCTTATAAATACTCTTTGACTCCCCGTGTGTCGAATCAATAAATTGGGTTAACTTACCCGCGAAGACTATCTCGATCCCTTACGCCTGTGGGGCATCAAGTAGTGTTTTCTGGCGCCGTTGCCGGGGAGCATTGCAATATTTACAAGTCTACTTGAAGTATCCTGCCTGCTGCACATCATCCGCTATGGGTAAGAAAGGAGACCCCAAGGTTCCGATCTTACCATCCCGTACAAGAAAAGGTACTGTTCTGAACACTAGTGTTGCACTTGATTCACCTTCTGTTATGAGTAAGTTTACTTCACCACCACTACATGATGCTTCTATTGAGTCTGTCACTATGTCTGATACTTTTGACGATGCTTCCACTACACTTGATGATACTACTTTTCTTGGTCACTATATTTAAACTCAGACTGCTAAGGCTGCAGCAAAATCCAAGACCGAGATCCCTGCTACCTATATTCCTACCTGCAAAACCTTTGGTTACCCGTGCTTAGATGAACTCAAGGAGAGAATCCTTGATGATGATTATGTTACTCTTGATGATGATTTTTGCAGGGAACTCATAGAGTGTGTCGACTCTGACCCTGGTGCTGTTAAGGAATTTCTCAAAAAGCACTCCATGAAGAACAAAGTTACTCCTGATCCTAAATTTGCCACATCTCCTATATGCATCACTGATCCTGATTATGATTTCTCTGTTGATCTTTCACTTATATCTACAGTCGAGGATGACACCTTTTATGGCAGAGAAAATGATGATGATATAGCACACTTGACCAAACTCGCTGAGCTAGGAAACCTATTCACTACTGATGAGAAGATACGAAACTTCTATGTTGCCAAGCTTTTTACTTTTTCTTTGAAGGAAGACGCTAAATCATGGTATGATGCACTACCCTATGGTTCCATTAAGAATCCTCAGGATTTAGTCAAATTCTTTGTTGATAAATATTTTCCAGCTCATCTGCAACATGCTGCTTTGCAAAGAATCTATAACTTTAAACAATTGCAGGATGAGCGCCTCCCTAAAGCTTGGGGGAGGTTTTGTGATTTACTTAAGGTTATGCCGGGACATGGAGTCCCCACGAATGAACCGCTTGATATATTTTACGCTGGTTTAACTGATGAATCCAGATCCTACCTGGATAGTTGTGCTAGTTGTGTTTTCAGGGAAAGAACGCCGGACGATGCAGAAGAATTAATGTGCAAAATAGCCAAAAAATATGAAGACTGGTCCGTTCCTGAACCACTTCTACCACCGAAAAATAGGGGCACGCTTGTTCTGAACCCCGAAGATATGCAAGAAGCAAAGAAGTCTATAAAGGAGAAAGGTATTAAAGCCGAAGATGTGAAGAATTTACCGCCTATTGAGAAGTTGTTTGAGCCTACTACTCACCCTCCCTTGGTAGAGGTACACTCCCTATTAGACTTTACTGAAAGTGACATCCCTAAAGGTAAGCCTCCCGACCAATGCTTAGATGAGCTTGATAATTTTATTGTTAAGCAAGACCATTTTAATAGGAGGTTACAAAGTCAGTTGCATGATAACTCTCTTGCTATCAAAAGTTTGTGTGATGTTCTAGAAAGAACAGTTAATGATGTTAAATTTCTTGTTAAGCATTTCCATATGGTTCAAACTCAGCTTGAACAAATTTCTAATGTGAAAAAATATTTGCTTGCTAACAATGCCAAATAGGACATACAAGCTTATGGCATCAAAACTAGAGGTGGAACCCACACCCAGGACCCACTCTATCCTGAGGGGCATCCGAAGAGGATCGATCAAGATTCTCAAGTACAAGAAGAAGACGAGACTGTTAGCTCTCCGAAGAAAAATAAGAAGAAGAAACACAAGGAGGATGACAATCCCGATGATCCTATCACAAGTGAAAAGCTAGCTGTTGATCCTAACAGCATATCTACCTCCGATGCTAAAACAGAAGATGGTGCTGAGCCTGAAGAAAAGGACACAGAGAAGGATGATTCTCCCAAGGTAAGAGAAGAAGAAGCACCCGATAAACGAAAGAGGTACTCTAAAGAAGACTTCATTGCAAGAAGACATGGGAAGGAAAGAGAACCATGGATACAGAAACCCATGCCCTTTCCACGTAAGTCCCTCAAATCTAAAGAAGAAGAGCATTATAATAAATTTTGTGAATGGATGAAACCTCTTTTTCTTCAAATCCCTTTGACTGATGCTATTAAGTTACCTCCCTATTCAAAATATATGAAAGATATTGTTACTAATAAAATAAAAGTTCCTAATGAGGCAATATCTACTATGCTTGCTAACTACTCTTTCAGTGGCAAGATTCCTAAGAAGCTCGGTGACCCAGGTATACCCACCATTCCTTGCTCCATAAAGAATAATTACGTCAGAACTGCTTTATGTGATCTTGGTGCGGGAGTGAGTGTTATGCCTTTCTCTCTTTACAAAAGGCTTTGTTTAGAGAAACTAATCCCTACAGATATCTCCCTTCATATGGCTGACAAATCAACAGCTGTCCCAATAGGTATTTGTGAGGATGTCCCCGTTGAAGTTGCTAATTGTTTGATCCTTACAGATTTTGTTGTGCTTGACATGCCCGAGGATGGGAGCATGTCCATTATTCTTGGTAGACCTTTTATTAACACCGCAGGTGCTATTATTGATTGTAATAAAGGAAAGGTCACTTTCAACGTTGATGATAAAGAACACACGGTGTATTTTCCAAAGAAGATCGATAAGAGGCATGGCCTTAACTCTATAGAGAATATCGAGACCGTGAAGATTGGAGAACGGGACTGTCCACTACATGTGCACCACAAATACAAAACCATTATGGTGGGGACAATGTCCATTAAAGGAAAGGTGCAATGATCACTTCATAAGAGGGGAGACTTCTTGTTCTATATATCGTCGGTTTGTTGGTAAGACTTGATCAACCTTACTAGTGAGCTTGTTTTATATAGGTAAAAAGTTAAGCTTGTTATGTTTTCATTTGCTTTAGCTTTCATTCTCTCTGCTGTACCAAGTTTTTATCTTTTTTGAAGCTTCACAATACTAATCACTACTTTAAGTTTTCAGAAATTTTTGCAGCTTTTTGAACTCCGAGAAATTTTCAACAGTGAAGTTTTCAGAAAAAATCCAGAAAAATAAAAATAAAAAATTCCATGCCGGGAGTGACCCAGAGGCACCTGGGGCTGACCAGGGGGGCCACCAGTGGCCCAGGCGTCCAGCTAGCGCGGCCTGCCCCCTGGCCGCGCCCACAGGGCGCCTGGGGCCCACAGGGCCCACTTCCAGGTATGTCTTCTTCCTCCTCCTTCTTCTCTCTCCAAAAACACGAGTTCTGCACTTTGTTCTTGCGTTCTTGCTGTTCTTGGAGGCGATTTTCGATCTCTCTCTACATCCCACCATTCGAGCTGAAATTTTGAGCAAATACTCCCTGGTATGTAACTCCTTCATCCCTCCAATTAGATTTTTGATTGGTGGCTTCATTTGTGAGTATTTAGTAGCTCTTGGTGTTGTTCATGTGAGCTTGCATGCATGTGTAGAATTTTATTTTCCAAGTTTTGATGCAAGTTTATGCCTTAGGTAAGTGAGTTGAGTAGTTTGCCTTAACTTACTTTGTTTAAATCCTTGTTTTTGTAATTTGTCAAAAAATTCAGAAATGAGTTTGCTAGGAAGAGCAAAGGGGTGGCTTGGGAAGAAAAGGCCCGAGCGCTCCGATCGAGTTACAAGAGCTGCAGCTTCACCCTCGACTGCTAGGGTGAGCTACAACGAAGATCATGTGCCCTTAGAATTGTTTGAGGACACAAATCCAGCACGTGCAATGACTTTCCCGAGCGATGAATTCCTTGAAGATGCAGGAATTAAGGAAGAGTTCTATAATCTTTGTGCTAATGCAGGTCTGACGCGGCTCGCAACGTGCCGTGTTGCTCAGTATCAAAAACTCACCTCCTGTTTCATTAACAGTTTTAGATATAACCTTGATGCTGGTTCTGTTGAGTTTAAAATTTACAATGATCTTTTGACCATGCCTTTGGAAAAGTTTTGTGAAATAATAGGTGTGCCGAACGTGGGACTGACGGCGAAGATGAGTTCTCAGCCCTCTGAGCTGAGAACCGTCTTCAACTCTCTCTGTAGCATGGATACAAGGGATATTCATCGGTCAAAGATCTCCAGCATCTTATTCCCACACCTCAGGTATTTTGCGTATTATATTGGTAGAGGGGTGTTAGCTCGTGACAACACGAGCAACATATCTGCGCCGGATATTGCTATCCTAGCAACCGCCCTCTCAGGGAGGTTTGATTATAATGTGGGTGCCTTAATTGCTCGAAGCCTTAATATGAACGGTAACAAGAGAGATTTATTTGGTGGCGTTTACGCCACACTTATCCTAGAGTCTCTTAATGGCACCCCACACCCCGATGATAAGCCTTTTACTTATTTAAGTTTTGATCTTGCTGCTATGAAAAGGCATAAGTTTGTTACCATGACTTCTGAGTTTGGTAACTTTGATTATATCTTGCGTTTCGGAGCCACCACGGAACGCAAGATCCGTCTACCTGCACCTCTTTTGTTTGATTTTTCTCGCAGGAACGGATGGTCCTTTAATGTTATCCAGTTCGATGAGTTCGTGGTCCAGCATCAGTTTCATAACCCCATGGAGGGGGTTGTGCCCGACGAGGAGGAGCATGGTGAGTTCCCACCTTTCCAGGGAGAGACCGTCACCCAGTTTGGTGAAGGGTCTTCCTCTGCTTGGAGCGTGGATCCTTCTTCGTGGGAGGATCCGAGGACTTCGGTGTACGCGCCGGAAGCCTCATACGACCCTTGGACTCACCCGTACTACCCTGGAGCAGGAGGCTCCTGGGGACAATAGCAACTACAAACTTAGGCCAAAAGCCTAAGCTTGGGGGAGTACGTGCCCTTCTCACTTTTCCATTGTATTATCCATTTTATTCGCTTTGATCTTTTCGAAGCTTTTGCCCATTTTTCTTTCTTTCTTTCTTTGCAAAAACAACAAAAAGATTTTCTCTTTTCTTTTGCTCTCTTTTAACCTTTAAAAAACCCAAAAAGATTTCCTTTCTCTCTTTAGTTTGCTTTGTTTTCAGAGATCAGCTCGAGTCCGTGATGGCATTTGATTATATTTCCTATGTTCGATCGTGCAAGTGACCAGGCAGTGATGACGAAGATCGACGGAAGGGAAGCAACAAGGAAAACCGGTATGAACTCTTCTTGTTTCTACTTTTGTACATATGCATGTACTTATGATCTAGAGACCAGCTTGTAGCGACATAGTGCTATGTTTACAATGCTTTCCCAGTGTTCATGCTTTCCTTGTGGCTAGTCTCAAACAGCTAGAGTACATAATGTGGTGTTGAAATGATTTACATGCATTGCATTGTTCATGGTTTGGCATACTGAAGTGGTATTTCCCTTCGGAGAATTTTTGGATTGACTTGGCACATGCTTATGACTAAAAAGACTATTTTTGCCTTGATGATCTTTTTGTTTCAGAATAGTTATATCACTTTCATGCCCGATTCAATGTTGCTTTGTCGCTCTGCATGATTATGACAGTTATTGCTCTCTAGTTGGTCGCTTCCCAGTCTTTTGCTAGCCTTCGCTCGCACTAAGCGTAATTCTGCTTGTGCTTCCAAACTCCTTTTCAAACCCAGTTGTTCCATTTGAGTCCACCATACCTACCTATATGTGGTATTTACCGGCCACTCCTAACTTAGACTTTCTTGTGCCATCTCGAAATTTATTCAAAAGCTTCCCTTTTGTAACCGTACAAGCTCATGGTGCGGTGAGGGGAAATCAGTATCTTTCATGCCAAAAATATTTTGACGGAAGTTTTAACTAGTCAATAAAAAATATATGAGAGTTACACCTCCCACATACTTGATGATGGAGTGAAATGGACCAAATGTTGCTTATGATAGGTGGAACGATACCCTCCTTCCATCCTTGAGGCAAAATAAAAGGTTCCGTAGACCATCAAAGGATTTATGGATAAGGGAATATGTGTAAGCAAAAGGCATTATATATGGTTGGCATGGGAGATATTGAGAGACCTTTACCGTTCACCGTTGACTGGAAAGTTGCATTCTCAAAAATGTTTTATCTCTGTTTTCAAAACCAAGAGCTCTGGCACATGTTTAGTCTTTGCTTCCTTTCACGGGTTTTCAACCTTGCCATCAAAAGCCACGGTTCGAGAGTCTCCCCTTCCTTCTTCAAAGCACCAACTATGAGAACATAATTATCATTCTTAGTGTAACATGCATTGTCCCAAAGTATTACATTGTCTTCTGCATGCTTGTGTTATTGCTAGTCTGAAATACTGAGTTCTAGTCACCTTTAAGACTCCGGAGGAGTTTCTGCATTTATGTTTTGCTTCACTCATGGAGGCTAGCGAAATGCCACTCAAGTATGTTCAAGCTATGTGCATTGTGATCCTGTCTTGATTTTCAGTAGCTTATTATTTATTTTCAGTTGTTTGTGACTGTTCACATGAAAGAAAAATTGCTTCGTGCATTGTCCTTATAGCATTGTTTCAATACCTGCTAAACTCTTTTCGTAGTACATGCTTATATACATATAATGAAGCAAAAGAGTTTGTCAAAGTTTTCTTTGTCGCGTCAAGTTCGTTGAACTGAATTGCTTGAGGACAAGCAATATGCTAAGCTTGGGTGAGTTCATACGTCTCAAACGTATCTACTTTTCCAAACACTTTTGCTATTGTTTTGCCCTCATTCTTGCATGATTTGGACGAAACTAACCCGGACTAACGTTGTTTTCAGCAGAGCTGCCTGTATGGTTTTATTGTGTGCAGGAAAATGGATTTTTAGACGTTCCAGAAAATTACCAGAAAATCCACGCACCCGAAGGAGCCAGAAGCCAGAAGTGGGACCAGAGGGGAGCCCTGGGGGCCCCAGGCGCCCCCCTGGCGCGGCCAGGGGTGGGGCAACGCCCTTTGGCCGCCTGGGCGCCTCCCCCCTCCTCTGGTGCCCTACGGAGACTCCTATTTATCCCCGTGACGAGAAAACCCCAGAACAGAAGTCGTTTTCCCAGTTTCCGTCGCGGAGCCGCCGCCACCCTCTGTTCTTCTTCGGGAGGGCTAATCTGGAGGCTGATTTGGCCTCTGGAGAGGGGAGATCGTCGCCATCGTCATCACCATCACCAATCCATCCATCCTCCATGACTTCTCTTCACATGTGTGAGTAATTCCCTGCTGTAGGCAAAGGGGATGGTAGGGATTGGATGAGTTTGATCATGTAATAGTTCGTCAGATTGTTGGGGGCATGTTGCCTATCATCTAGATTGGTGTTTATCTTCTTTGCTTCAACTTGTTGCTCTTAATGCTTGTCACTTTGGGCCCGAGTGCCATGTTTTCAGATCTGAACCCTATGTGTTTTCATGAATATATTTGTGTTCTAGATCCTATCTATGAGTTGTATGCACCTATTATGGTCCGGAACCGGCGATCCCAAAGGTGACAGCTTGGGACACCAAAGGGGATGGTCCATAATTTGAGGATTCCATGTATCCATTGAGTTTATTGCTTTGTTCCGGTGCTCTTTGACAGGAGCACCTTAATCTTCATAAGTTCCTTTTGGCCCCGTTTGTAGCGGGATGGTAGGAAAAAAGATGTTGTGCAAGTTCTTATTGCAAGCACGCACAACTACCTACGGGATACATGCCTACTGTTTGATATTTGCCTAGATGATCATTGCTTTTCTGTGTGCCTTGCCCCGTGTTAGAATCTATTATATGTTCACTCTCATCCATGCAGCGCCCAACCGTCCATCTCCCTAGCCTACAGTGTTTTCAATCCTGCTGGTTGTTAGTAGTTACTTTTGTTGTTTACTTTTGTTGTTGCCACCATCACTATCATATTACCGTTACCACTTATCTATTGTTGCAAGCAAGTATATTTCAGGTGCGGTTGAATTGACAACTCAACTGTCAAAGCTTATAAATACTCTTTAGCTCCCCGTGTGTCGAATCAATAAATTGGGTTAACTTACCCGCGAAGACTATCTCGATCCCTTACGCCTGTGGGGCATCAGTGCTTTTAAGTAAAGGTCGTGTTTAGCGAAGATAGCGTCTCCCGGGGGGAGTTTTATGCTCGGGCCCCCGAGTGCTTTTGAGTAAGGTGCTTTGGGCAACATTATTTTATTCCTTCGAATTTTACATGAGTTGCCGATCGGTGCTGCTGCCCATGTCTCTGATAATGCCCAGAGGACTATGGGTAGAACAGGCGTAGGTTCGCTACGTTCCATGGATTTCCCACGTCCTCATTGGTCTTCGGGTTCTTCAATCTGTATGCTCCTCCTCCTATGACTTCCGAGATGATGAACGGCCCTTCCCATTGTGGGGCAAGTTTGTGCACTTTTTCCTGTATTAACCGTAGCACAAGGTATCATTTATTGAACGTTCTGGTCCGCAGGCGACTGCTTTGATATTTGCGAAATTTGTCCTGGTATCCTTCAGATCTTGTGATAGCTGTGTCCCGGGCTTCATCTGCTATGTCTTTGTCATTCTGCAGTGCTTCTTCTGCCTCTTCCTCTTCGTACCCTGAGATTCTAGGGGCTCCGAATTTTAAGTCGTGCGGCAGCACTGCCTCTGCCCCGTATACCAAGAATAAAGGTGTATACTGGGTCAAGCTGTTTGGGGTGGTGCGTAGGCTCCATAATATTGCGGGGAGCTTCTCTACCCAGTTGTCTGCGGCTTGTTCTAGTGGCGCTAGGAGTCGCTTCTTTATTCCTCCGCATACTAGGCCGTTTGCTTTCTCCACTTGGGCGTTGGACTGCGAGTGTGCGACTGATGCGTAGTTGATTTTGATTCCGAGCTCTTGACAGAAGTTTTGGAACTCTGCTGCTATGAAGTTCGTACCATTGTCTGTGATGATTTTGTGTGGTACCCCGAATCTGAAGATGATTGACTTGATGAAGTTGACTGTCGTGAGGGTTGTTGAGCTGGTGATTGGTACTTCTTCGATCCATTTGGTGAACTTGTCTACCGCGACTAGTAGGTGTGTTCGTCCTCCTTCTGATGATTTCTTGAGTGGCCCACCATGTCGAGTCCCCATGTGGCAAATAGACATGATAACGGTATGGTTTTGAGTTCCGATGCTGGGGCGTGCGGTCTGTTGGCGAACTTTTGGCAGGCAATGCAGCGTCGTACGATATCCTCCGCATTTCTCATAGCGGTCGGCCAGTAGAATTCTCCCCGAAAGGATTTTGCCACGAGTGCTCGACTGCTGGCATGATGCCCGCAGGTGCCTTCATGAATCTCAAGTATTAGATCTTTGCCTTCTTCTTCGTCTATACACTTTTGGAGGACCTGAGAAATGCTGCGCTTATAGAGCTTTCTGTTGATTACTGTGAATGCTTTAGATCGTCGGCTGATGCGTCGAGCTTCTGCAACGTCTTGTGGTAGAGTTCCTTCGACTAGGAATCGAAGGAAGGGTCTTGCCCAGGCCGGGTCTTCGAGTGTTGCTGGTACTTCGACTTCGATTGTTTGACTGTTTGTATCGTCAGCCGCGCTCGTGGCTGCCACCTATGCTGGTTCATTTGTGTCGTCTTCCTCTGCCACTATCTTGGGTTCCGTTGGCTTTGCTTTTATTGATCTCTGGTTGATGCTCTCAAGGAAAACGCCTGGTGGTATAGGTCCTCGAGTCGATCCGATGTTCGCGAGTTCGTCGGCTTCTGTATTATTTGCTCTGGGGTTGTAGTTGAGTTCACAATCGTCGAATCCTCCCTCTAGTGTGTTATAGAGCTTCTGGTAGGCTTCCATGTTGTCTGCGTCTGTGTTACAGTCTCTCATCGCCTGCTGGACGACGAGGTTGGAGTCGCCATAGATCGATAGGCGGGTGGCACCGCAAGTTTTTGCCATGCGCATGTCGTGAATTAGTGCCTCGTATTCTGCTTCGTTGTTGGAGGCGTTGCTGAAGTTGATCTGGAGGATGTATTTGAGCTTCGTTCCTTTGGGGGAGACTAGGACGATGCCTGCTCCGGCTCCTTGCTGTCTTTTAGATCCGTCCAAATACATCGTCCATGAGTTGGATAGGTCTGGGGGACCTGGTGTTTGGACTTCCGCCCACTCGACCAGGAAGTCTGGGAGTACTTGGGCTTTGATTGCTGTCAGGTGTTTGAACTACAGGTCTCGTGGGCTGAGCTCCATGTTCCACTCAGCGACTCGACCAGTCGCGTCGGGATTGTTGAGGATGTCCGCGAGTGGTGCACTGCTCACAATTGTGATGGAGTGTTCGTCGAAGTAGTGCGATACTTTCCTAGAGGTCATGATAATGGTGAGCAGGAGCTTCTGGTAGTGTGGGTACCGCTGTTGTGGCTTCGGGAGTAGTGTGCTGAGGTAGTAGATTGGTCTTTGGATGCTCTGGATTTTGCCTTCTTCTTCACGCTCGACGACAAGCACTGTGCTCACGACACTTCTGTGTGCTGCTATGTAGAGATACAACTTTTCCCTTTCTTTAGGCACCGCCAAGATTGGTGGGGTCGAGAGAGTCTTCTTTAATTCTGCGAGTGCATTGCTGGCTTCCTCGGTCCACTCGAATTTTTCTCCTTTTCTCAGCAGTTTGTAGAACGGTAAGGTCCTTTCGCCTAACCTGCTGATGAAGCGGCTCAATGCTGCGAGCTTTCCTGTGAGCTGCTGCACTCCTCTGCTGTTGGTTGGCCTTTGCATCTTGGCGAATTCTTGAACCTTCTCAGGGTTTGCTTCGATTCCTCGGGCAGAGACCATGTATCCGAGTAGTTTTCCGGCTGGGACGCCGACCACGCATTTTTTGGGGTTGAGCTTGATCATGTACTTGTTGAGGGCCGCGAATGTCTCGCGGAGGTCGTCGAGTAGCGTGTTTGCGATGTAGGTTTTTATGACAATGTCGTCTACGTAGACCTGGACGTTCCTGCCAATCTGGTCTCTCAAACATGCTTGCATCATCCGCTGGTACGTGGCTCCCGCGTTTTTTAGTCCAAAGGGCATTGTTTGGTAGCAGAATACTCTGTAGGGGGTGATGAACGAGGTGTGCTCTTCGTCTTATTCCTTCATCCTGATCTGATTGTATCCTGAGTATGCGTCAAGGAAAGAGAGGAGGTCGCATCCTGCCGTGGAGTCGATTATCTGATCGATTCTTGACAGGGGTGACGAGGGGGTGACCCCACGACTCCTTTACGAGAGGGTACCTGGTGCGTGTCATGACTGGCGGCCCACCAGGGGCCCACTCGTGGACACCGACATGATGGAATAAGACGTGAAGCCGAAGACTTGAGGCGCAAGACAAGGACTCCTACTTGTAGTCGACCTATGAAAATTTCAGCGAATTCCAACGGGTGGATCTCCGTCGGCGACCCGCGCACTGAAGCACTCTCGAAATCTGACGAAACTCCGCGCGACTCCAGCAAATAAATTCCTGACATTAGCTCGGACATCAACTTGAAGATCCCTCTAGTGAAAGAATGCGGGATTCAATCCCTCATCAGCACAAAAAATTTCAGAAAATTCCAACGGTTAGATCTCCGTCAGCGGCTCTCGCACCGCAACACGTTTTGGGATCTACGAAAGATCGCGAATTTCCAATTGCAAATTCGGGTTCAATCTTGACCCAGAAGGCTTCTACTCCAACTCGACATGCCATGGGTGACTCGCCAAGGTTTCTACATCGACTCGCGCCGCTACAACGACATCACCCAACGAGCAATCGAAGGACCCCGCCCGACGCGTCGAGTCCTTCTCGGTCGCTCGCCGCACCGTCGACTCGAAGCACACAAAACATCCTGCACCGAGCTCCTTTGTATGGGCTCTCCCGTACCGAGCTCCATCACGCAGGAATCGCCGCGTCGAGTCCTCTCGTCACTCGCCGGATAAATTCATCACGACGACTTCGCCACGCAACTCCGCCGCCTCAACACTCGGGGGCTCGCGGACTAGGGGGCTTAATGTCGCAATCGCCGTCACATCGACTCCGTTCTCGCCTCGTCGACTTCTCATCGTCGACTACTCATCTTCGACATCCTCCGCCGCGTCGATCCTATAGCTAAGTTTTCTTTACATCCTTATGCTATGATTCCAAAACCTTTATACATTCTCGATCAGTCGCCAAAGACGACTACGCAGTCGTGCAGAAACATCTGAGGGCTACAAAATCATTCTTTGGATCATGCTCAGTTTTATATGATGTTTATTTGCGTTTGTCAAAATAGTGAGGCTGGGTACCAAAAGGCCGATCTTGTCTCCGGGTTCAACAAGTCTGGCATCGCGTCCCTGTTACCCGGCAGGAGTTTGCTGCTGGAGGGCCTACTCACAAAAATACACGCTTAAACTGTATATGCAGCTACATTTTCCACTCGACAAAAGTGCAATGTCTACAAATCACGTACCTTACAATTGTTTTTTCGCACAAGTACACCTTAATATAGTTACACCTTTTTCTCCTTCTCAGCAGATGCTCGGGGGTTGGGCGCCCTCATGACGCGGCGACGCCAACCTCCTCGTCCACGACTAATCCCTACAAACAACTCACGCCTACGACGCAAGACCCGAGTCGAGCACTTCCTCGGATGAAAATTACTCGACGATGAAGAAGTCTTGAGTCTATGCTCGACTGCAAGCAGTCGAACATAGCCTCGAGGGCTACTCCCATCGGGAGCGCTGATGCGCACCCAATGAGCACTACTCGCGCATCCGACAAAAATGAAGGGGTTAGCTTAAAAACAACTTGAGCCTATGCGCGACTCTACGAGTCGCACATAGCCTCGGGGGCTACTCCCATCGGGAGCGCTGACGCGCACCCGACGACCGCTCGACTGGGCAACTTCTCCCCACCCGACGATGAAATACGAAGACGAACCGGACCGCAATTTCGATGCTTCATCCAAATACTCCCATCGGGAGCATACTCACGACAGCTTCGACTGCTCATCAGCAAATGATGTATGGATCCTCAATAGAAAATCGCGAAAGGTTCGAGTGCTCACTCGAAGACGACAAAGAGACACGCACAACGGCAGATTAGAGTCCCTGCGCGACTCTTCGAGTCCCCCAGGCACTCGGGGGCTACTGACGAGGGGGTGACCCCGCGACTCCTTTACGAGAGGGTACCTGGTGCGTGTCAAGACTGACGGCCCACCAGGTGCCCACTCGTGGACACCGACATGATGGAATAAGACGTGAAGCCGAAGACTTGATGCGCAAGACAAGGACTCCTACTTGTAGTTGACTAGGACTCTTGTAAACCCTACCTGGCTATCTATATAAAGCGAGGTAGGGGCACCTCTCTAGATAACTCAAGACACAAGATCTCAACCCCCACGCATAGGACTACACAGATCTCTCTCCACCAAAGCCCTCACGGCACCCTTGTACATCCTCATCAATACAAGATCAGACAAGCAGCATGTAGGGTTTTCCCTCCGGGGGCCTGAAGCTGGGTAAATTGTGCCCCATGTGTCGCTTGTCCGCCGTCCGAGAGAAGCAATAGATAATATGTAACCTAGCCTTGTGCGCACTAGCCTCGGCTTCCCTGTAATCGCCATCTCCAATCAATAATATCGAGCAGGAACGTGTCCTCCTGTTAGCCGATGAGCTTATCGTCCAACATGTGCCTCTCATGACTAACCCAGGGTCCCTGGCCATGGGATTTGTCGGGGTACATCCCCGTCAAGGGAGAAGTGGTCTTTTGGGCAGTGCTTGTTGATAGGCCCATAGTCGACGCACATCCTCAGTACCTCGGTGTCCTTTTTAGGGACTAGGACTGGGTTTGCTATCCACGTTGCTTTCTTCGTCTCTCGGATGAACTGTGCGTCGAGTAGTCGGTTGACTTCTTCTCCGATTGCTCTGCGCTTGGGTTCTGAGAATCGTCGCAGCGCCTATTTTACTGGTTTGGTGTTTGGCTTGATTTGGAGCGCGTGTTCTGCGAATTCTCGCGGTATCCCGGGCATGTCGGCTGGGCACCAGGCGAAAAATTTCCACTCTTCGCGAAGGAAGGTTATGAGGGCGGCTGCCTGCTCTTCTGGAAGGTGGGCATATACGCGAACCATCTTCTCTGGATCTATTGGGTGGACTTGGTGTGTGATTGTGTGATACGTCCAAAATGTATCTATAATTTATGCTTACTCCATGCCTCTTTTGTGTGATATTGCTATGATATTGATGAACTTCCATACACTTTTGATCATATTTGGACTAACCTATTAACTCAGTGCACTCCAGTGCCAGTTCCTGGGTTTCCCCCTTATTACAAGTACCATAAAAATTCCGGGAAAAATATAGGAAAAATCAACGTACCGGAAGCTTCGAGAAAAGCCCGAGAGGGGCCAGAGGGGAGCCAGGGGCCCCCAGGCGGCCAGTGGGCGCGGCCCCACCCCTGGTCGCGCCAGGGGGGCGCCTGGAGCCCCTGGCCCACCTCTGGCTGCCCCCTTTCGCCTATTTATTCCCCGTGACGAAAACCCTCGGGGACAGAACCCTTTTTCGCGATCTCTCCTCTGTTCCGCCACCGCCGCGCTTCCAAGATTGGGAGCACCAGAAGACCTCTTCCCGGCACCCTGCCGGAGGGAGGAATCACCTCCGGGAGCTTCTCCACCACCATGGATGCTTCCCGGATGAACCGTGAGTAGTCCACCTTGGACCATGGTCCATGATTAGTAGCTATGTGATGTTCTCCTCCCCTCTTTGTTCTTCATGGATTAGACCTCGTGAGCTGCCCTACATGATCGAGGCACATATGTAATTTTCTGCTGTTGCTATGCTCAGTTTGCTGGGATCCGATGGATTATAAGATTATGTTCAGATTGTGATTGAGTTATATATTTGATTGTCTTCTTTTATATTTATGTTCTTGAGTAACTCTTGCATGTTCTCCGTTGCTGTTTATTGCATTGGCCAAGTAGAAGGTAGTGACTCCAAGAGGGAGCGTTATGCATGATTGTGGGTTCATGCCCCCTGATGAGTAGCTTGAGTGACAGAAACATGAGTCTAGGGGATGTGTTGTTGCCACAAGGGGGAAAACAACGATGCTTGTACTTGCGGGTGCAAGGATTGTTTACTTTACACAAAGTTCTTTAATGAAGTTGGACGTTGCTTTGAGTTTACACTTTGGGTGGGATTCGAAACTTAATACCAGCGAGATGTTCTGGATAGATATCTCAAGGTGGATGATTAGTGGGTAGATGCAGATGGATTTCGGTCTACTTGTCTTGGCGTACTGCCTGTGCTTTTGAGCCTCTTCCTTTCTGTTTTGCATAATTAGCATTGGTTTGCGCACATAATCCTGTCAATTGCCCAGCTGTAATTTGTTTACCTCGCATGGCTATTTTATCGTCTTTTGGGAGAGACATCACTAGTGAACATCATGGGACCCTGGTCCATATTACTACTACTATTTACACTATCAATTTACTTTCACTATTTACTTTTACATAGCTATCACTATCATTATTATCCCGTGCGTTTTATCCTTTGTAAACAACAAGGCCGGAGGAATTGACAACTCCTCTGTACTCGTTGGGAGCAAAGCTATCTGTTGTGTGTGCAGGTCCAGGTGAAGTTAGCAATCCTTAGATTGTCAACGGCGCCAATTGTTCACTTCACCACCTACTCGTATCTGTTGGAGTCCTCATGGACGATACTCAACCTTAGCATTTTTGCTAAGGGAAATTTGCCGCTATCTACATCTCACCTTCCACTTGGGGTAACCAACGGGGGCGAGAAGTTATCTCGTGTATCAAGCAAATTTCTGGCACCGTTGCCGGGGACTCCACTCTTCAAGATAGGGGAGTTGCACACTATCTTTTATCTTTGCTTTTTAGTCTTGTTAGTTTACCTTTCAGTTTTTGCTTTAGTGTCTTTTATAAAAAAAGTTATCTTGCTTTTAGTTATCCTTTCTGTTTAGTCAAGCATGTTAAGATTTGGTACCTTGAGGGAGTCTGAGGTCTTAGACTTACATCAAAGTGATGGAGAAAATATGAAGAAGGCTTGGGATAGAATTTCTGATGCACATAGGAGAGTTATGCCTTGGATACCTATAAAAATTGTGTTTAGAAATTTTTACCATGGTCTTTTTAGATGGTGCAAGCACTCTCTTGATATTATACCTGAAGGGGATTTCTTAGCTTGTGATGAAGCTAGAGCTCTTGAAATTATACATGGTCTATCTAGTTACTTTGTTTATGATCATAGTTTTGATACTGTTATAGATAGACTTGCTACTATTGAAAAGAGATTGGATGCTCTAGACTTGAAAAAGGCAAAGAAACCCCAACCAAATAAGAAAGATGTTTATGAGATAGATGGTGACTGGGAACCCTTTGTTAGAATTAGCATCTCTGACCAAGACTTACTTGCCTTTTGTGACATTGGATCTATGGTTTCTATTATGCCAAAAGTTGTTTATGATTCTTTAAAATTTAACATGGACAAATTACCATCCTATCATGAACATGCTAATGGAGATATTTCTGAGATCCAGGGAAGGATAAAAGATGTACCGGTGACATTCCTTAAAGGGATTGCAATGGTTGATTTCTTTGTCGTGAAGCCAAACCCAGGAAACATAGTGCTTGGTAGGGATTTCCTCCGAGCCATGAAAGGCTTCATTGATATAGGTAAGGGACAAATACGCCTACGCGGGAAGGCAAAAGGTATGTACCCCTTTCCTAAAAAGAACAAAGCTGAACTTGTTGAGGAACCATTTGAATCTTATTACAACTCTGATTATTATGATGATCTTTGATTCCTTCTTTTTGCATTAAGCCTAGCTAATGGCTTTAAAGAAGCGCTTTCGGGAGGCAGCCCGCAACGAATTTAGGATTTTCCTTTTTGTTTTTCTTCTAATTTTAGTGGTCTTGATGATTGTTACTACTGTAGCAACATCATTGTATCTTTACATTTCAAGCTTTGTGCCTTTTATAGCCTCATACGACAAGGGGAGTGAAAGTTGTGACATGCTGTCCAGAAAACAGATTATGTCCTTGTGACTAGAAAAATCAGAGAAAATCCTAGTTCATCTTTTTGGGCTGAATTTTTTACACAACGTGCTCTATACAATTACTAAACTTTCGTATGTTCTGAGTTTTTTTATTTGAGTTGCAGAAGTATCCCTAAAAAATTCGTTTCTACCTGCTGGTCTGTTTTTCACAGATTCTGTCATATTTTGCCTTTTCTTCGTTTTGCAAACCTTAAGCTTGCTTTTTCTTTGCAAAAACCTTTTGGCACTCTTGAGAAACAGTATCTCTTCAAGGTTATCTTTATTTCCAGTAGAGAAAAAATTATTTTATGGGTACTAACCTCGCTAATCAGATTATGATGAGTTATGTATGAAGGGAGTTTTCAAGTGTGTGAGGGAAGATGATGAAAGAAGATTAAGAAGTGTCAAGCGTTCAAGATTGGGGATGCCCCCATGCATACCCAAGAAATATTCAAGGAGACTCAAGCGTCTAAGCTTGGGGATGCCCCCGTGCATCCCCTTCTCCATCGACAATTGTCAGTTCGTCTCCCGTTTCACTATATTTTTATCGCTTCATGCGTTATGTGCTATTCTTGGAGCATCTCGCTCTTAGGTTTTGTTTTTAGTTTTCTTTAGTTTTGCTTGTTGTTTATAACAAGTTAGAACCCAGCTTTCTTTTTGTGGGAGAGAAACACGCTCCACTTCCAAAATTTAGAACACAACATATGATTTTTTCCTGCTTATCTTTGTTGTGTTTGTTCTTTATCTTTCCATAGTTGCTGTCATGTTTTGCTCTTAGCTTTCATGTTTATCTTTTAAAAGAGCTTTTGTTTAGTTTGTTGCTGGAACTCTCTTGAGTTTTCATGTTTATCTTGTTTAGAGAGTTTGCCTGTTGCACTGAGTTTTGTGTCTTGACTTGAAGTAGGTAATTGAGGTTGCTATTCTTTTTGAAGTAGTAACTTGCAATAGTTTTGAGGTGTTGTCTTGAGTAATGTTTGGACTTTTGGTGTCAAGAGCTTTAGCCTATTAGTGATAGATGTCGTATTTTGGGCAATCCGTGTTTATTTTCAAAAACCTACAAATTAGTTGAGAACTTTAGCTACTAGTTGGATCACTACTCTTCTGAGGGGGCGAATATTAGAGTACACTCACGTACCATGAGTCGAGGATGCGCAAGGATAACCAAATCCCCATACACTCCTCCTCGGGGTACTTGTCTCTTTGTGAACCTCCTTATTAGATTGAGAGTTACCGATAATAAGTGCATGAGTTCTTCGGACTAATGTGAGTATTCGAAAGTTGACACTTCCACCTTCCATATTTTCCTAGCCTCTCCTGTGTCGTGCATTGCTTTCTTCTCACTCCGAGAGTTAGCGTCCACTTTCTCCGGTACATCCAAACCCTTGGCACGATACACTCTGTCATCATAAGCCTCCTTATATCCTTCCTCAAAACAGCCACCATACCTACCTATCTAGGCATTTTCATAGCCTTTCCGAGATATATTGCCATGCAACATCCATCTTCTCATGACTTGATTTTCATGTCATACATGCTACTTGCTTGATCGATGAGCCGCATGCTAGTTGGGCCTTTCCCTAATCATTGCTACATGACGCGCTAGTATCATTGCATATCCTGCTACACTGGCAGAGGCATACATTTGCATACATCATGATAGTTACATTTTCTTTATGATTCGAGTACTTTGTAAAGTGTGAAAGACCTTCTATACTTTTTGTAATATATAGAGTGTTACCCCTAAAGTGAGGAATCCCAAAGTGGAAAAATTAAAAGATCCCAAAGTGGACAAATTAAAAGATCCCAAAGAGGACAAATGAGAGTTAAATAGAAAGAGCCATTGAGGCCACCAAAAATACAAAAAATAGAAAAAGAGAAATAAAAAGAGAGAAGGGGGCACACTACTATTCCTTTTTTAAGATCCACACTCGTACTCTATCTTGTATCCTGTACTCCATAGAGATTATCATTCATGCATATAACTATGTGGGGACCTTCACACTATAGAACTTGGCTTGTATATTCCAACAATGAGCCTCCTCAAATGAGCTCTAGGTATTCTTGAGCAAGCAAGTTGGATGCACCCCCACTAGTTCCATTGGAGAGCTTTTAGCTCACATGTGCATCCGTTGCATGGCAATCCCTAATCCTCACATCATATTTATCCTTTCACACCTTTCTGTCTTCCTCCTCCACAATATTTCTCTCTTTGCCATCCTAAGTGTCAACTTTCTTGCTTACGCTCATCCATTGCATGAGTGCTCAAAATGTCGAAAAGGAGTGGATCATTTTGACTTGTACCTGGCTAGTGGTTTGGGGATGAGTCAAGATAAGATTCCAAAAAGACCAAGTGTGACACTTTAGTAGATTGAGTTCTCACCAATAAAAATACTTTTTCTCGTATATCCCTATCCCCTTTCTTGCACGCAGACACCATTTGGAGACATTCGAGTCACGGTCAGCGAGAGCTCTTGCACCTTTATGTTCTTGTGTTGCTTATTTCAATACTAGATATAGACTCTTGCCTGTTATGACTTGAATTGAATTGCATGATTTGATAACTTTACTTACAAAGTTCTTATATGATTGTTAGCATGTCACCACAGAAATTATGCTTGTTATCATTTACCTACTCGAGGACGAGCAGGAATTAAGCTTGGGGATGCTGATACGTCCAAAACGTATCTATAATTTCTGCTTGCTCCATGCCTCTTTTGTGTGATATTGCTATGATATTGATGAACTTCCATACACTTTTGATCATATTTGGACTAACCTATTAACTCAGTGCACTCCAGTGCCAGTTCCTGTTTTCTGCTGTTTTTCTATTTCAGGTTTCCCCCTTATTAAAAGTACCAGAAAAATTCCGGGAAAATATAGGAAAAAACAGCGTACCGAAAGCTTCGAGAAAAGCCCGAGAGGGCCCAGGGGGGCCCAGGCGGCCAGTGGGCGCGGCCCCACCCCTGGCCGCGCCAGGGGGGTGCCTGGAGCCCCCGGCCCACCTCTGGCTGCCCCCTTTCGCCTATTTATTCCCCGTGATGAGAAACCCTCGGGGACAGAACCCTTTTCTGCGATCTCTTCTCTATTCCGCCGCCGACGCGCTTCCAAGATCGGGAGCACCAGAAGACCTCTTCTCGGCACCCTGCCGGAGGGAGGAATCACCTCCGGGAGCTTCTCCACCACCATGGATGCTTCCCGGATGAACCATGAGTAGTCCACCTTGAACCATGGGTCCATGATCAGTAGCTATGTGATGTTATCCTCCCCTCTTTGTTCTTCATGGATTAGACCTCGTGAGCTGCCCTACATAATCGAGGCACATATGTAATCTTTCTGCTGTTGCTATGCTGAGTTTGCTGGGATCCGATGGATTATGAGATTATGTTCAGATTGTGATTGAGTTATATATTTGATTCTCTTCTTTTATATTTATGTTCTTGAGTAACTCTTGCATGTTCTCCGTTGCTGTTTATTGCTTTGCCCAAGTAGTAGGTAGTGACTCCAAGAGGGAGCGTTATGCATGATTGTGGGTTCATGCCCCCCGATGACTAGCTTGAGTGACGGAAACATGAGTCTAGGGGATGTGTTGTTGCCACAAGGGGGAAAACAACGGTGCTTGTACTTGCGGGTGCAAGGATTGTTTACTGTATGCAAAGTTCTTTAATGCAGTTGTCCGTTGCTTTGAGTTTACACTTTGGGTGGGATTCGCAACTTAATACCAGCGAGATGTTCTGGATAGATATCTCAAGGTGGATGATTAGTGGGTAGATGCAGATGGATTTCGGTCTACTTGTCTTGGCGTACTGCCCGTGCTTTTGAGCCTCTTCCTTTCTGTTTTGCATAATTAGTATTGGTTTGCGCACGTAATCCCGTCAATTGCCCAGCTGTAATTTGTTTACCTCGCATGGCTATTTTATCGTCTTTTGGGAGAGAGACATGACTAGTGAACATCATGGGACCCTGGTCCATATTACTACTACTGTTTACACTATCAATTTACTTTCAGTATTTCTTTTCCGTAACTATCACTATCATTATTATCCCGTGTGTTTTATCCGTTGTAAACAACAAGGCCGGAGGAATTGACAACTCCTCTGTACTCGTTGGGAGCAAAGCTATCTGTTGTGTGTGCAGGTCCAGGTGAAGTTAGCAATCCTTAGATTGTCAACGGCGCCAATTGTTCACTTCACCACCTACTTGTATCTGTTGGAGTCCTCCTGGACGATACTCAACCTTAGCATTTTTTCTAAGGGAAATTTGCCGCTATCTACATCTCACCTTCCACTTGGGGTAACCAACGGGGGAGAGAAGTTATCTCGTGTATCATTGTGTCGCTGTCGATGCTGAAGTCGCGGCCAAATTATTTTGCCTCGCTTCGGTTTGCCAGCGGAAATATGCTTTTGTCCGTCACCATGGCTATTTCTTTGAGCTGCTGTTGGGCTCCAAATGTGTCAAAGACTTTGTGGAAGTCGCGGTCGCACTGGTCCGATTTGGTGAAGCTTCCCTTGACTGTGATGATTCCTGCGGGTCCTGGCATCTTGAGCTTGAGATATGCGTAGTGAGGAACCGCCATGAACTGTGCAAACGCTGGTCGCCCGAGTATGGCGTGATACTGCGACTGCCAGTCGAGCACTTCGAACTCGAGTGCTTGCTTTGCGAAGTTGCGCTTGCTGCCAAAGATCACATCAAGCTGTATTGTTCCGATGGAGGTGGCTGCTTCGCTCGGAACTACGCCGTATATTATGGTGCCTGACTTTTTCCAAACTGATTGTGGGATTAACATCTTGCGTAGGGTGCTGGCGAAGATTATGTTTAGACTGCTGCCTCCGTCCATGAAGACTCTGTCCATGTCGTATCCTCCGATCTGGGCTTCGAGGACCAAGGGTGCGTGCCCAGGCCTTGGGACTGCGGGCGGATGGTCGCTCTGTGAGAAAGTGATGCTGGTCTCGGCGCCACTCAGTTGGTAGGTTTCAGTTATCTTTAGGCCTTCGGCTGCTTCGGCCTACAAGGTGTAGGCATCTTGCTTTGCTTTTGAGGGTCTTCCTTCTTGGATCATCCAGACTCGTCCCTGAGATGCGGGGTATTGTCTTTCTGTGCTTGGTGCTGGTGACTGCACGCTTCTTCGAGTGCGCTTGGCTTCGCGTTGTTTCTCCTCCTTGAGGCTGTTGGAAAGTTCGGTGAATAGGCGACAATCTCCGAGGGTGTGGCTTGCTCTGAGATGTCCCCAACTGTCTTCGAAACAGTGGATCGCGAAGGGTCCTTCCAGTTGCTCTTTGGTCGTGAGTTTACTGGAGCCGACGTGCCTTCTTCTCCTTGAGATTCGGAAGATCTGCGAGGGGTCTTCTGCTCGGCCGTGGAATCTTGGGTCAAGTTCTATCCCATCGCTGAGTGATTGGTTCCGGATGAAGTTGGCGAATTCATCTGGCCTTCGATCCGGGTCATAGTACTCTTTGGTCTGGATTTCGGAGTCACTGTCTTGGCGTGTGGTGGGAGTCCGGGCGGCGGCGGGTCATCGACTGGTGGGTGAGCCTTCTGTTACGCGCCGTGACTCTTCGAGTGGTGTCCCCGAGTAGAGTCCTCGCGTTTGCCTTCTGAGTCGTCGGGTTCTCTTCCGTCGGTGATGGATCTGATGGTCGTCGAGGTGTTGGACTTGATTCGGCTGCAGGCTAGGTGATCTTGGCGAGACGATGGAGATGCTTGTGGTGATATTGAATTCCTCGAGCGGGCTAGATCTGGTTCTAGTCCTCGAGTCTTGATCTGCTGAGGGCGGGACCGCCGAGATCGTGATTCCAACATGTGTGATTCCCACAGACGGCGCCAATTGACGGGGATGGACCCCGGCAAATCCCATGGTCAGGGACTCTGGGTTAGTCATAGAGAAGGCACAGGTTGGACGATACTCGTCGGCTAACAGGAGAAGCACTTCCTTCTCGATATTATTGCTTGAGGGGGCGATTACAATGGAGGCCAAGGCGAGTTCTCGCAAGGCTAGATGAGTAGATGTGTATTTGATACGTCCCAAACGTATCTATAATTTCTGCTTGTGCCATGCATGTTTTGTGTGACTTTGCCATGTTTTGCTTGAACTTTCATACACTTTTGAGCATATTTGGACTAACCTATTAACTCAGTGCACCCAGTTGCCAGTTCCTGTTTTCTACCGTTTTTGTATTTCAGGTTTTCCGGCCATTAAAAGTGCTCCAAAAATTCCGGAAAAATTGTAAAAAAAAATCAGCGTCCCGGAAGCCTCCAGAAACACTAAGGAAGGAAGGGAGGGCCACCACCAGGACTCCAGAAGGGTCCATGGCACGGCCCAGCCCTAGGTCGCGCCAGGCACCCTCCTGGCTGCCTGGTGACCCCTCTCGGTGCCCCCTTTGGCCCCTATTTTTACCCCCGAGGAGGAAATCCCTAACATCGAAGTACTTTTTCCAGAAGCGATTACGATCTCCGCCGCCATCGAAAACTAGCTTCGGGGGTCACCAGTATCCTGCTCCGGCACCCTGCCGGGGAGGGCCTTGGCCCCCGAGGCCATCTTCATCGACTCTTCTTCCCCCATGATGCTTCTTGAGTAGTTCCTCCTTGGACTACGGGTTCTTGGCAGTAGCTATGTGGTATTCTCTCCCCCTAGATCCTCAATACAATGTTCTCATGAGCTGCCCTACATGATTGAGATCCATATGATGTAATTGGTGTTGTGTTTGTTGGGATCCGATGAATTGTTACCTTGTTCAGTCCTAAGAGGTTTATGAATTATTGTTGCTGCAATTTGTTGTTCTTAATGCTTGTTACTAGTGCACGAGTAGCATGATCTCAGATTTGAGCACGTTATGGTTGCATGATTATAATTGTTGTTCTAGATCTTATCTACGGTTGTATGCACCTATTATAGTCCGGAACCGGCGATCCCAATGGTGACAGCTTGGGACACCAAAGGGGATGGGCTATAATTTGAGGATCACATTTGTTCATGGAGTGTTAATGCTTTGTTCCGGTCCTCCGCCGCAGGAGCACCTTAATCTCCATAAGTTCCTTAAGTGGCCCTGTTCGTAGCGGGATGGTAGGACAAAAGATGTTGTGCAAAGTTCTTATTGCAAGCACGTACAACTACATACGGAACACATGCCTACGTTTGGTTCTTAGACTAGGATGCTCTAGTTTGTTCTTTGGCTAGAGTTGGTGCAATTCTGTCAATTTCCCAACTGTAATTTGTTCACCCAGCACCTTGTTCTTTTGCCTAGAGAGGTACCACTAGTGAAACCTTGAACCCCGGTCCATCTTTCACCTTCATTGCCTTCATTGTTACTTTTACTTTATTTGTTGCTCCTACTACTTTGTTACTACTTTGTGGTGTTGGTGATTGAGGAAGTCTTAAAGGCTACACCCGTCAACACACCGTTGCTACTTATATCTTGTCTAGTGCTTTTTCAGGTGTGGTTGAATTGACAACTCAACTGCTAAGGCTTATAAGTATTCTTTGGCTCCTCTTGTGTCGAATCAATAAATTGGGTTACTCTTACCCGCGAAGACTGTTGCGATCCCCTACACTTGTGGGTTATCAGTATTGTCTTGTCCTGGACGTCTCCCCCCAACCTTTATATATTAGGCTAGGTCTCGGGGAGTCCGTACTAGGTTACAAATATAGATTCCTAGTTCTAATCTTGCCTTGTACGCCAAGTTGCGCCTTCCATACTAGTCGCGGACTCCTATGTCGGTGCCTGGTTGGGACAATCATGGGCTCGTCGTAGCTTCCCAGCGGGCCTTCTGTCTTTATACGCACCAGGTAGCCTTACATGCAGGAGTCGTGGGGTCACCCCCTCGTCAGCCGCCGACGGCGAGGACGAATTCTTCGCCACCGCGAGCTTCCCCGGGCCTGCTGCCAGCCCTACACGCTCCATGTGAGCCTTCGCTTCGATTCCCCCTCGCCATGTTTGATTTTGTGCGCTAAAACACCATCGCCATGGGTGCATGCTCCGGCCATCGTAGCTCGCGGCCATGGCCGGCGTTTCTGGCCGTTCTGGCCCGTACTCGTGTCTGTGATGGGCGCGCGGTAAGCTTCCCGTTCGAATGAAGCTGGCGGCCCTCGATTTGGTCGCTGGGGCTGGCCACCGTGGTCTCGTCGTCGCCACTGTTGCCGTCGCCGACGAGCCCGGGTTTTAAACCCAATGGGTTAACCACTGACAGGTGGGCCGGCATGGGGATTAACCCCCCTAATAAAAATATTAACAGAAATGCTAAACTAAATAACCCCCTGTACTTATGACATGTAGGCCCATGCTTTTTTAAATCTCTGTTAAATAAAATCTGTTTAAACTAATAAGACACTAACAGGTGGGCCCTGTCCCTGGTCAAATTAATTGATTTAAATTATATTAACTCTAAGTCAATGACATGTGGGCCCTGGCTCTATTTTAATTTAATAAAATGAATTGTAAATAGTGTGAGGCTGACAAGTGGGACCCACTGGTCAGGTTTGACCAGTCAAAGTTCCTGTTGTGGATAATGTTGAGTTTTAATAATAAAAATAATTCAGAAAATGATTTAAATTGAATAAAGCTTTGAAATTTAATATCTTTTAAATCGTAGCTCAGGTCAAAAAACTTTATACATGAAAATTGATCAAAAAATGCAACGAATACAAATACGCTACCCTTACCCCCACCACCCCCTCTAACATACCGAACCCGAGACTTTCCCCCTCCGGATTGTTTGTCCGGTAATTACCCGGTACTGGTAAAACTTTCCGGATGGAAATGTACTGTACATAAAAGTTCTTCGGAATGCATCAACGATCACGGATACACTATCCACATGTCTGTCAGATATTCACGACACTACATACATGGAACCTTCCCCCTCCGGGCCGTTTGTCGATAATCACCCGGAGCCAGTATTTCATCCCCGGATGAATTCTCGCACCGAGCATAACCCTTTGCACTGCGTTAGAACACCGTTAACGTTGCGTTTGCCATGTCTTGCATTTGTATTGCTATTATTGTTGTGTATTATTGTTTCTCCCCCCTCTCTTATTGTCCGGTAGTCCCGACGACCGCTGCCGATGCCCCTGTGTTCGACTACGTCGTCGACGACCCTACCCCTACCGTCGAGCTTCCAGGCAAGCAGAGCCATTCTCTTCCCCAGATATCGCCTATTTTTCTGTACTTTTCTTGCACTAGGCATTATTACTGCTGCTGCTACGTTGCTTACCTATTCAATTGCATAGCCTGTTTTTTTGTCGCCCCTTGATGTACCGTCCTTATCCTATGCTGCCTATAATATATATTATATTCAGTAGTGAACCCTGCGCATTATTAGCTAGGTTTAGAATAGCGGGTCGTGATCACTCTGGTGAGTGAACGCGGATTACAAAGTATTATAACTACAACATGTACGGATCAATGCAGACGCCCTAGGGAACCTACAACGGTGAGACTCTGCCGAGTCGCTTCGAGTTTGACTTACGAGTGGAATGGACTCGTATTTCACTCTCGTCGGCTCAATAGCGTAGCATCACCGAGATGATACGAGGTTTGCCTCTTTAGTTCATTCCGTTGATGTCTCTGTCGAACCTCTTTAAGTGTACCATCGAGGGTGATACCTTCTGGTTTCACTTAATGGTAGGCACTCGAATCAATTGGTGTCCTTAAAGGTAAGAGTCGGGCGACCCAACGGTGCTCGCGAGCGGTATTGCGTCGGGAACGACAGGGAGGGTACAACCGACGTTACTGGCGTGCTTGGCCCCTGTTCGTATCTCGCGAGAGTTACCAAACCACGAAAGTCGAGCTCTACCAAGAGCAAACGCGAGATAAGGTAAGGAGTAGATTCACCTTGTTGGTAACCGCAGAGACTTGGTGGGACGACAGGGAAGGCACCGATGTACTGGTGGTCCTGACTGCTGTCGTTGTCCGCGGGTCAGTTAAGTCGAGGCAACGATAACGGTTGTCACAGAGGTTAATTAAAATGCTAAATGGTTCGGTGGATGACTTGGAGGCCCGTTGGTCTGTACGCACTACCTTCACGTGGGATAAGGAGTTATGGGATCCCCTGCGTCGTAGTTTGTCCGAAAGCTCTTCAGATGTCAGCAGTACTGCGGCCTGATTGCCGGGAAGTGGTGTGTCTTCTTCGTCCGGACGGTGTATTTGGAATTGCTTTTTTGCTTCACCGGCCAGACCCGCACCGTGCAGGAGCGTGCAAGGGTGAGGGACCTAGACCCCTTGGCGCATAGGATTTAGTCCGGCGGATGGCCTCTCTTTTGAGCCTAGGATGGGTTGCGCCATGTCGGATAGCTTTGGTGGAGCGTTCCCTAACAAGGTTCCCGCCACCCTGGAGATCCGAGCGTACAGGCTGAACAGTAGTGCACCCCTGCAGGGAGTTTAATCTATTCGAATAGCCGTGTCCACGGTAACAGGACGCTTTATGCTGAAGCCGGATCTTATCACTACAAACTACTACTATTAATCTGTTGGTTCCGGGTTTTCTTCCTCGCAGGGAAGTCGAGGAGGGGAACTCGGAGGCATATATTATTATTAATTATTACAACTTACTATTGTACAATGCTGCAGCAACTTCTGCTTCATTGTTACTTTATGTTTTATATGAACTATTGGATGTTCTCTTCTTGTGCTGCAAGACATCGTCGGAAGATGCTAGTCTTCGATATGCCTAACTTCTTATCCTTATTCTGATTTCTACCCTGCAGTCCACTATATACAGCCTCCCCTTTCCATTTGATAAAAACGCATAAATGCTTAGTAGCGGACGTAAGACTCGCGGGTATGCTAGATACTCACTCTTGCTTTGTTCCCCCTTTTTGTTTTGCCTGATCGGCCGCTGCAGTCGACGTTGGAGTCCAGGAGCAGGAGATCCCCGATGCCGATCACCGCAACATGAAGATCCCCGATGCCTTCTACGACGTCGAGTTTTCCCCGTTGACCAAGAATAGTTTGGAGGTTCCCAGGCAGGAGGCCTCGCCTTTTCGATCGAGTGTTGTTTTTGTGCTAGCCTTCTTAAGGTAACCTTGTATTCTTGTGTCTGTGCTCAAATACTTTTGCTTCCGCTAACTTTGTGCTCTCGAGTTGTTGTATTCGAGCCCTCGTGGCCCCTGGCTTGTATTATACACCTTGTATTATTTTTATTTGTAGAGTTGTGTTGTGATATCTTATCGTGAGTCCCTGATCTCGATCGTGTGCCTTGCGTGTATGATTACTGTACACGATCTGATTTTGGGGGCGTCACACCTACATCCCGCTGAGCTACGACGAGGAGGAGGCCCTGCACCGTTCCATCGAGGACACTGAGCGGGCCGAGCGCGAGATGTGGCCAGGGATGGAACTTTTGGTCCAGGGGAGACACGGTGGACCTTCCAGTGTGACTCAGCGGAGCTACTCCCTCCGTCGCCGCCACCGCAAGGCTATTGGCCGCCCAACGTGCCGTGGTCGCCACCGGCCTTCATCAACCTCAGCCGGGGCGATGACGACGACGTGGCTGACCCGTAGGCGGCCCAGGGAGCATCTGGCGACGAGCTAGGGTTTATGATGAGACATTTTTTTTAATGTATAATTATGAATTTGGTACGGACCCATATTTGTGTCCTTTCCGCATCGCTGGGGAATCGGCGACCCAAACAGACTGTTTGCGGACATTTGGTGCGCTGGACCGATAAAAAAAACAAATGACGGACCAAACAGCTGTTCATTTAGGTCGGTCCGTTGGAGTATTAATTTTCTTCTTTTTCTATAAAATTATAGTACGCAAATTTGCGTACTCTTAAAAAAAAGTCAAAGAAAAAAATAACTTAGCCGCACGCGGACACAACCCAGACGCCGCCGCGCACGGCGCACCCATGTCCCTCCGCACAGCCAGCGCCGCACCCACGTGCGCCCTCTTGAACTCGGTTGAAAAACGATCTGGGCTTGCTGCCTCCGAGGAGCCAAGCTACGACGAGGCGAGCACTCCTAATCACGCTCCTCCTTCCTTCTTCGCCCCCCAGCACATTCGCCATCTGCGAGATGCGGATCCCGGGGCTGCACGCGGCGGCGCTGCTGCTGCTGCTTCTCGCGGTCGCTGGTGCGGCGGCGCAGGAGGCGGCGGCACCGGGGGACGTGCGGCCAGAGGAGATCGCGGCGAAGGCGCGGGCCAAGGAGGAGGCGGCGCTCGCGGCCGAGCTGGGGCAGCTCAGGGCGAAGGTCGCCGCGCTAGGTGCGTGCGTCTTGCCCCGCTCGATTCGGTTCGTGGGTGCGTGTGATTGGTTGGGATTTCTGATGCTGCTTCGAGCGGCGGCTTCGTTGGGGGTTTCGATGGGGTTTGCTAGGGTTTTGGGGGCGATTCGGTCCGGCCTCCGGCGAACTAGGCTCTTCCGCGATTTGACGAGACACGGGACGGATTTGGTAATTGTTGAACATATTGGTCAGTGGCTTAGAGAGATCGCGTTATGGTGAATAGGCATCGGTAGATGCAGGCCAGGGGAAACTCTTCATGCTAATTCGTTACATTGTTGCGCAATAGCTTTGTCGTTGCTCCTCCAGTCCTGCGTTTTTCGTTTGTCGCTGAATGGAGAGCCAGTTATGCCATTTAGTCTAGCCGGAATTGGCCTTGGAACAGGTGCCCCTTGCTTGGACTGCCATTAAAATGCATGAAGGAGCTTGTAGCGTTAAGGACACAATTAGTTTGATTCAGTTGGAGGTTTGCCATGCGCAAGTCTTTGCTCGAAACAGTTTTTGTTACAATGTGAAACAGATTGCATCAAGTATCTTGAGAATTTGTGTTCGAGTAAAATCAGTTTTTAGCCATTGCAACCTGTATTTGGGCCACTTAATCCTTCTTGAAACAGTGCGGCTATTGTCACCCTGCAGAGTCCAGCATTGCAGCACAGACACAGGAGCTCAATAGCAAGGATGGCGGCATCGGAACACTGGAAAAGGTAACTGAGGAGATGTCACAGAACATTGCTACCCTGCAGAATGAGATAACTTCCCTCCAGGTGAACCATCACATGAAGGACAATATAGTTTAGCATATTCCTGGTCCCTGATAAAGTGATTATGCTCATTTTTTGCTGCGTATGCAGTCAAAGGGATCTATAGCTGCAAAGGAGCAGGCAGGCAAGGCCAATGCCCGGGCTATTGAGCTTGAGAAGCAGGTATTGGGTGTATGGGGCATCAAATACTTTGAGTGCAACAATTAGGATTCCGTGGTTTCTTATCTTGCCTATTCCAGATTGAGAAGCTCAAGAAGGACATCGGAGCACAAAAAAATAAAAAGGCTACCATGGAGACTAGAGCTACCGATGCAGAGAAGAAGGTGCAAGAGCTTAATGCTAAGCTGGATAGAGTAAGTATGCGACTGTGGTCGTCTTTTGTGCTAATGTGCATCTTTATTTTTCTTTATTGAGATAACAACTCTTGGACAAGCTCACATTTGCTCAATCCTTTGATAAACTCTTGTGGTGTTGTCACTGATTAAGTGGTCATTGTTGCTGTTTTTGCATTTATTACATGATAAAGTTATGGTTAAAAGAAGATAAATGCTTTTCACAGACTCATAGTGGGTTAACGGTGGTTCACGCTGCTATTTTTCTTTTTGTATGTAATTTCAATGCTATATAAAACTTTGCTACAACACACGTTTTTCTCAAAAGCTAGGGTAAATTCTATAAAGAAAATAAAAAATGTATCTGGAATGTTTGAGCGTAACTGATGATGATACTGTTTTGAGGGAAGAAAATGTTTTCGAAAACAGTGAGAATTTTCATGGTATTATATAATAGGCTGCATGATATATCATCACTTCCTTAATTTTAGGGAGAGCTGAGCCTCATTCCCTATTGAACCGTTATAGTTGTGAAACCGAAAATGGTATAAGGCTCATATCCTGCTGTCCTGCAAGACTTTTGGTGGAATCAGGGGTATATCCCTTGAATCCACCTTTTTCGTTAGGTGAATACTGTCCACAAGTTGATAATGTTTTCAATTTTTTAATAGCTTCAAAAGACAAGTGGCGAGCAAAAGGTTAGGATTCAGAAGACAAAAAATGCTCTTAAAGCTGCAGAGGTTTGTGATATGTGTGACTACTGTGGTATATTTTGTTATGCAGTTCCGTGATGCATTCTCCTCAATCCTTTGTTCTCGTGTTTGTAGGAGGAATTAATGAAGGTGCAGTTAGAAGCAACAGAAAAATCGGAGCAGCTCGGAGAGGTAATTTGCATTCTATCGCTGTAGCTGCTGTCATATCAAATATGTCAGGTCACATGACAGATTCTGGACTGGATTAGCTATTTCCTATTTGCTCTGCACTTTTAGTACAGTATGTCAATGTTGTTTTCAAAACACATTTTAAATGCAATTTAGTTGCCCAGCTCAGCCTGGTGTAAATTTGATGAAGTTTACATAATGATAACATACTATCTTCTAATCACTGAACCTGAGCGTGATGTGTATCTGTGCATCTTTGTTGTCTGGCCATGTTGTGACTTGTACATTGTGAACTCCTAATAATGTTGATGTCTTCCATGGGTGTAATTCATCCTTTTGCTTTACATGCTTTGAACCTCATGTAGTACTTTTTTTTTAACCTCATGTTTCAACTTTCAAGTGATTGTTGTGGTGAGTAGTTCACTGATTGTTTACTCTTCGGCAGGTTCATGGGGCATGGCTGCCACCTTGGTTAGCAGCACATGCAGCTCACTATATGGTATAAGTGGAGTAGTTAACATAAGCACTGTGCCTCCTCTTACCTTACTTTTTTGCAACACACTTATCATGTTTTCATGTAGGATTTGATGTCAGGTCACTGGAATGAACATGGGAAACCTGCTGTCAACAACTTATTGCAAAAGGTGCTTCCTAGCCTGTTTATGCTTTTATTTTGATTATGGAATATGCCAAGCTGAACACATTGTGTCTTTGCTTATAACCTGTCAATTAATTCTCTGCAGGCATCAGAGAAAACAGTGCAGGCGAAGGAATGGGCCGAACCCCATATAGAAACTGCTAAGGCGGTAATGTTCCCACTTGTTCCTGGGACTGTGGGTCAGAAATTTTGTATAAGCATATAGTTTATTTGAAATGTTAAAACACCTCATATATGTATGTGTTTATGGCCAATTCTTGTTATATATGGATATCATGTGAGGCAAGTATCTCTTGCCGTTTCCTAGTTTTTGGCATCCACTTTCACTAACAATGCCTTTTTTATCCTTGAAGAAATGGGTTCCTGTCATTAAAGAAAATTGGACTACTGCAAAGAAAAATGCGAAACCTTATGTGCAAATGGTCTCAGCAAAATCAGTAGAGGTTTATCAAGCATCAAAGGATGCTATCTCACCTCATGTTGTGAAAGCACAAAAGCTTGCTGATCCCTATTTCCAGGTACACTAGATCCTCATTGTTTAGCAATTCAAGGACACCATGCTCTTACACTTAGGCCACAGTGTTGTTGTCACTGTAGTGAATCGATGTCGCTTGATTATATTTTTACAGGAAGCCAAGAAGTTATCCAAACCATATATTGATCAAGTTGCTAAGGCCAGTAAACCACATGTTGACAAACTTAAAACTACCCTGAGGCCTTACACTATAAAAGCAGGCCAGGAATGTGAAAAACTTGTTGAGACAGTTACTTTATACCATCAGCAGGTATTTCTTCGCTTATTTTTTCTCATTATCTCAAGTATTCCAGCTTTTCAGTTCCAGTTAAATATTAATGCTTTGTTGTTTTAGACATTTCATGCTTCTGTTATTGTTAATGTGTTTGATAAACTGCAGTATTTTAAGTATTTGTAGTATCAATAATACAGATTATCTGTTTGGCTACCGCTATGCGCAGCAACGTAGAAATGGCTAGCTATCCGTAGCTAGCTGAGGCATGCAAACTGTAGTAGCTATATAGCCGCATGCACTAAGAAGCTAGCTAGGCGTTGAATGCAAACCGTGTAGTCGCTAGCTAGCCACGTGCAAGTAGAATGGTCATGCAAACGAGCTAACTAGCCCGCTTGAACGAAGAATGGCCATGCATAAACTGAAGGACCATGCACAAGGTTGAGGGCTGTTGCGATTAATTAGAGAAGAAGATATGGGTGAACGATCGTGCACAAGGATGAGGGCTGTTGCGAATAATTAGTGAGAAGATCTGTATGGGTGATGGACTCGCTCCTTTCAGCTGCTCTTTTTAAAAAAAGAGGTCAGGTGTTCTGTTGTTTAGACAGAAAATACCATGGTTTGGGAAATACTCCTGTATTAATACCACAGTTTCTCTGGGTAGCCAAACATCCCACAGTAACTAAAACAATGGTAATTAAAAAAACTTTATTATTACCAGAATACTTAGAAAATACTTTTTTATCAAACAGGGCCAATTTTATTGTTTTGAGTTATGGAACACATGGCTGAATTCTTAGGGCTATTTTTAGGTGATCTTAATTCTTATATTCTTATATAATCCTTGAGCACTGTATCTGCAATTTATACTGGTTTTCTCTCCTGAATATTGCACTGTATCATCGGTACATTTCGCAGCCCTCTAATAGAGTTATATCTTCAATTAATCTAATGAGCTTTTTAGACCTATAACTTCGCAGTTAGTTATAGTTTAATACTGTCAGTCTGGCCTTCTGTATGGTTACTCTTGTAAATACTACTGACCTACCAGAAATTCTTGGAGATACCTTGCCCCCCTCCCTCTTGTTCCTCCCCCCAGGGTGTGCACCCTAACCTTGCACAGTTCTTGGATGCCATCAAGGTTGAAGCTAGGGCCTGGGTTTTGGCTTGAGCAGCTCTGGGCTGCCACTTGCCCTGCTGTAGGGTCGCATGTCACTGGTGTGGGAGGCTTGTAATTAAACCCCTTTTCTACCAATGCATCACGACAAAACACTTTTGCATTTTTTTCAAAAAATAAATAAATACAGTATAAACTTTGCGCACCTTTGGTAATTAGTTGGTTCAAATACTGTCTTGATCCAGAAACTTATTATGTACTTTCTATATACTCCCTCCGTCCGAAAATACTTGTCGGAGAAATGGATGTATCTAGATGTATTTTAATTCTAGATACATCTATTTTTATCCATTTCTTTGACAAGTATTTTTGGACGGAGGTGGTACTACAGTATTACTGTTGTTAAATTGCTCTAATCTCTGTTAAACTGTGTATTATGGTTAACTAACCTTCATACTTACCTTGAACAATACTACATCTCGCTGTGCTATAAGCAACTGCGGTGAAGTGGCCTGAAGATTCAACTCTAGATCCAGTAATCAAAGCAATTTTCCTTTTCAGGCTGAGGCTACTATCTTGGATTACATGCACCAACATGAAGTATTAAAACAATTTGCGAATGGAGAGTTGGTGTGGTATTTGGTAAGCACAAATTGAACTGTCAATTATAACATGTGTTTCTACTGATTAAAATAAAATGGTCTAAAATATCTTATCTGTCTTGGTAGGCTGCTACTTGGCTGCTTATGCCGGTATATGTTTTATACATACTCCTAACAGAAGTCTTCTGGTCAGTACTCTATTTACGACGTTTCAGCTAATAGTTTCTTGGCAAGGCTAGGTGAGTTGTGACTCTACTTGTTTGGTCTCTAACCTTCCATTTTTCGTGCAGCGTCAGCAAGCAGAAGAAAATCCCACGGAGTGGTGAGAAGGGCAAAGTTTTGGTCAATGGACATCGGAGACACAAACGCCGGCATGCTGACAAGTAGACCGCACACTGGTCTGTGTTTGTCTGTGGTCTGCAGCAGTGTAGTTAAAGAAGGTACCATATTCTTCCTGTGCTAGCAGTAACATCTGGTCCATATCATATGCTATGTAGAGGTGTTTTTTACGACAACAACAACAAAACCTATCAGTCCCAAACAAGTTGGGGTAGGTTAGAGCTAAAACCCAAAAGATATCGAAACGTAGAGGTGTTCTTTGTTGGCATAAAAATGTTTTGTTCACAGTCTCCTTATTTTCCCCAAAATATTGAAGTTCTATTATTTTATTTGATATTTACCCACAAAAAACTAAGTTTGAAATTGATATTTGATAAAACAGTAAATCTTTTTCTTGAGCCTTGAACGATATGAATATTGAATTGTTCCATACAACTTCAAAGCAAGATTTAAATCATTGACATGTCAGTTTGTAGTCCAGGCCTTTGAATGGAACTACCCTGCGGAATCATGACATGGTTTTGTACTGTGCAGATCTTGAAGCACGATGATGTATCATTCATTCACTGATGAGTCCGCTGGATACAATCATCCATTCACTGATGAGTCCGCTGGATACGATTTAGGAGACACGGGGCCGTCGTTAAATCTTGTGTATTATACCGAGTTATACTGCACATAAACCGTGTCCCATGTATTGTAGCGGCCGTTTTTGTACGATCTCGTTGCTGAGTTGGGATTACGAGGTTAAGTCTGCACGTATTCGTTTCATTGGCCACTTGTTACGCTGCAGTCGTTCACTTTGTTGAGCTTAGTTTGCTCCGTGCTCACAACTTCCTACCGTATCATTTCTTGTCGCTGAAACTTGTAGATTAAGGCCTTGTTTGTCAGATTTCGGAAATCCACAGCCGAAGCAAACAGGATTCCACCAAAGTGCGAACCTTCAAACGACCGAATTCCACCAAAACGCAACCGAAAAATAGCGAACCTTCAAACGATTTTTGAAAATTTGCTACAGAAAATCGAAATCTTCCAAGGTGCTTCTGATTTTTCGCGCAGATTTTCAGAAAACCACAGCCAAACCAAACAGGACCCAAGGGCTCGTTTGATTCATAGGATTCTTGTAGGATTTTATCCCATATGATTTTTCCTACGTTACTCATTTGATTCATAGAAATTGTTCCTACAGGAATTTTTCTCATAGGAATTTTTGTACTACTTCCTATAGGAATCGTAATCTTCACTCCAACCTCTTTATACAATTTTTTTTTATGAAATCAAACAAACTTTGATGCAAGCACAATTCTATAGAATTGAAGTGGGCATGCCATTGCAATCCTATGCTTTTTCTGTTCAGATGATTTTCTTACCCTATGAATCAAACAAGCCCTAAACTGTTCAACGTCTCTCTACACTGTGGTAGGGCTGTACTTGCTCAAATATTCTACCTGCATGCATAGTAAGTTTGTCCACAGACGGAAGCTGAATTCCCGGTTAAGCGACTTCAGAAATCCACAGAATCCGTGTCGTTTAACTCAGGACACATAACTTGTATACTAAGTATTTATTAGCTCACCATTAGTAATCCTGAAAGTATACAAGCGAAGCGAGCAGTTAGGCCTAAGGCAAACAGTCCTCCAATGTATACAAGGCAGACCCAGACCGACAGGACAACCAAAACTAACCTGAAATGCTCAACAAACAATAGACAAAGAAGATCGAGAGAATGATCATAATACAACGAAGGGACTACTAGATCAACAAACGCCACTCAGATCACCCTGCTCCTACGTAGTCAACAATCGCCTGGCACCCCAAGCGTCAGTCCCACACCACCTACATACACTCATCAGTAGCTACCAGGCCAGTACCTCTCCACCATCTGATCAACATCCAAGTTCTGGTACCTGATGCCAGCACCCCCGCCATGCACATGCACATCCGCACCGAACCCGCCGCCGCCGTCCCCTCCCGCGGCGGCCGAGACGCCGACGCAGCCGCCGAGCCCCGCGGCCAGGTGCTGCTCCATCGTCAACCCCTGGCCGTTCGCGCCGCCGGCCTGCTGCTGGATCATCGGCATCGACGACATGGCGTGGAGCGCCGGCGAGGGGGCCCCGAGGTTGAGGTTGAGGCTGGAGAGCGCGAACGGGCCCGACGGCCCCAGCTGGTACCCGGCGGCGGCGGCGGCGGGGTGCGGCTGGATGTGCGGGTGCAGCCCCGGCGTGCCCCTGGCGAAGCGCGAGAGCTCCGCCATGTCGCCGGGGCTCATGTAGGGGTGGTGGTGGTGCCCGTGCCCGCGGCCGCCGAACAGGTCGTGCCCCAGCAGCGCCGGCAGGAACTGCGGCACCATGTCCAGCGTGTACGGGTGGTGGTGGGCCCGCGAGTGCGCGTTGGCGCTCGACGGGTACTTCTTCACGCCGGGGCTCTTGGCAAAGATGCGGCACACCACCCATTCATCCTACAAACAAACATAGAATTCAAGTAAAAAAATGAACACATAATTAGGTTGCAATAGTAATTTAGCATGAAGTCTCTTAGCGCGAATTATGAAAAAGAAATTCATATTGTGGGAAGAAAAAGCAAATAAAGAGATGTCACGCATATATTATACCTTGTTTGATTTGGAGGCCGGCTTCAGGTGGAGGCGATACTCGTGCATGACCCAGTTGCTCTTCTCGCCTCTCGGAGCCCTACCCTTGTAGAACACTAGGGTTTTCTTCATCCCGACTAGCTCTTGCGCCGATGGGGGCTGCCCGGTGAATATCTCCTTGTCTTTCCCTGTCGTCTTCCAGTAGCCGGCGTTAGTTGCACGGTTTGTTCGCACGCCCGTCGGGTACTTTCGGTCCCTCAGGCTGAAGAAGTACCACTCCTTTTCTCCCATTTTCGCCTTCTCTGGATTTCAGTCATTTGATTATGCACAAACAATTGTTAGTTTGGAGTACATGTTATGCACATGAAACTATATATAAAAGATGAAAGAGTATTCCAGTCGTAATTCTAGGGACAAGAAGGTATGCACACGTCGAGAGACTACAACATATCAAATTAATCTTGAGACGACGGCGCAAAAATGAAGGTTTTGAAAATATCTAAATACGGAGTACATCACAATTCAAGCTTGTAAAATATCTTGTAGATGAAAGTTGGAAAAAAGGAGGACAAAAAGATGGTGCAACAGAGATTATATGAATTAACATACAACAATTAAAAATAAAGACAACAGAGGATATTCATGCATGTATTATCATGGAATCGATGATGTCCTCATTGTAGAAACTAACTAAGTAAATTGTACCCAAGGGCAATAAATTGAAGAGTGCATGTTAAGTAACAATTGAAGTTTGAAATCAGTTTGTACAATGAATTGTGTTAAAAAAACAACTCTACATATTGTCTAGACTTTAAAACTTGTAACAATCCACCCTTATATTTTTATTTAACCATGGAAACATCTTGTTAATTGTTCAAGTACTAATAGTTTCTAACTATTCGACAACCACTAATCGGGCTTTCCTCATTTTTCAATGCAGAAATTGGGGGAGTTGTCCTTTCCATTATCCAAAAAAGAAAAGTCGGGAGAGGGATCCATATAATCTTGAGACGGTAGGGCAAAATATGAAGGTTTTAAATATCTAAATATAACATCCCAATTCAATCTTCAAATATACCACAACTCTTGTATGAAAAGCATAAAAAGTGAAGAGAAGAAGATGAAGTAAAAGAGGATATAAATTAGCACACACCATTTAAAAGAAGACAAAATAAGGTATTCATGCATATAGTATCATGGGATCAATGATATCATCGTGCTAGAAACCAACTAAGCAAATTGTACTGACAACAACCAATTGAAGGGTGTCATGTTAAGTAAGACAAAAGAAGCGGCTGAAATCAGTGTGTACAATATATACCGTGTTCAACCAAATTTCAACTCCAATATAGTATGCATGAAGTCATACTAGCTACATATATATGCTGCCGAGGAAAAACACTCTTGGTGGCTTTTGAAAACCATATGCACACGGATTGATGGATGCGCCCATGGAAATTTGTCAATTTGTCTTATAGAAAAACCACAAGTATATATGCATGCACGGTAGCTGCTAGGAGAAAAACTAAGCCATGGAACGGAAAACACGCATGACCATGAACTGGTCGTGCACGCACAGGTACATAATAGTAGACGCATGCACTGACGTGCGCTGAGCAAAGAATATTTACCGGGGAGATCCCATGGCTCGCACTTGTTGAGGTCAACCTCGGTGATGGCCCTGGCGGTGAAGCCGGCGTCGGCGAGCTTGCCGCGGAGGTAGTAGGTGATGAGCTCCTCGTCGGTGGGGTGGAACCTGAACCCCGGCGGCAGGCTCTCCTCCTCCCCGTCCTTGGAGCCCTTCTTCTTCTTCGACGCCACCCCTCCCCCTCCCCCTCCTCCCCCTCCTCCTGACCCTTCCATCTAACCCCCAAGCCTCCGATCAACCAACACGATAAGACACGAGGTGTGTAATAAAACCCTAGATAGATAACCCTAGCCCGCGGTGCACCGCGAAAGGAGAGGGGAGGAACCGGCCGGCCTGCCTTCCGGGGAAGATGATGATGAACGAGCGCACACGCTAGAGGTTGCTGGCTCGCTCGCTCGCTGGAATCTGTGTGTGTGTATGTCAAAGTGGTGGGTTTGAAATACCGGGTCGGCCGCCGGGTGTTACCCCGGGCAGAGGGCAAAGATATAGGGTGGGAGATGGAAAATGTGCCGGTGACGCCGAGTCCGTACCAACCCGGGGTCGTGAGCGACAAGCTGGCTGGCTAGGTCGACCACGACGACGAAGAAGAAGATCGATGTGTTTTTGCACGCTGCATATCAAGCCTCCTGTGTTCCCACGCGCTGGCTGGCTAGCTAACCGGCCCCTTCCCTAGCTAGCTCCCTGGCTAGCATGCAGTTGTATCTTTCACCGTGATAGTGCCATGGATGTATGGTACTGCCAGTGCATATGTGTCTTGTGTATCTTGCTGCTGCATGCACCATCAGTGGTGTACGTGCTACTACTATTCTGCTGCCCGGCCCCTACCCGGCGAGCTAGCGTAGCTCTCATGTACGTAGTCATGTGTATCTCACGCATGCGCACTGTTTGTGCGGCGTCGTGCAGTGCTTAACTGTACACGATTAGCGGATTAGGTTTCTATTTGTAGCTGCATGCATTATTATCGGAGGCTTCCGGGCCGCTAATATTGATAACTTGATCCTGAATAGGTCAGGCGTAAGGAAGAGTGCATCGACTGACGCTGAACCAGATAAAATAACAGATGTTTCTACGGGAAGTCGCATGCACGCAGAAAAGAAACTGGAAACAAGAGAGCAAGAGAAGCTGGCTGATGTGCCTGAGCTGAGCAGGCGGTGAACACCGACGCGGCAGCGCTGAAGATAATTTCGTACGTTGGTGATCATCGAAAAGAAAATAAGAGAAGCTTTTTCCTCCTGCGTTGATTTTCCTCTTCTTTCTTAAGAGTAAAATTTTTGAGAGAATTTTTTCTTAGTGCATCATTTTTGGATGATCTCCTGCGTTCAAATAGACAATGACTATGCAAACGGAGGAGCACGTGCGGGGTGTGAGGCCAGGCGGTTGGATACGGCCACGTCAGCGGGTGGGGCCCACATTCCCTTTGACCCGGGGCCGTAGAGGAAAGAATCAGCAGTTGCTAGCGAGGCCGGGGCGCCGGGCCTGGGTCTCCTCTACCCCCAACAAAAACCCGCAAGAATAATTAGCGATCAAACAGGTTACAAAACTTGTTCAGACAAAAAAGCAGAACAGTGCAGTACTTATTTTTAGAGGTAGAGCAGTACGATACTCCACGCTCCACTTGGTGACATCCTTTCTTACGTGGTCTGGGTTTTCATTCATGTACTGTAATAGGAAACATACATTGAAGAGGAGGAGGAAAATGCGAAAGGCATGGTGCCGCCATGGGGAGGTCGAGCTTGATGGAGTTCGACAGGACAAGTGCACCGAGGATGAAAACAAAACTTAGGGAAGAAGAAGCTGACATGAAGAGCCACCGGGTCAAAATCCACACCTCATAGGCGAGAAAAAAGTTAATTGCGTCAAACCATGACATTTTAGGATAGGATTGCAGAAAATATAGTTCTTTGTTTTTTCTGCGAAAATCACTATTTTTTTACTAATCTTTTGCAAATATCACAGATCATCCGATTTGCTTTGTTTAAGTATGATTATGACATGTGGAACCCGCTTGTAAAGATGTCGCGGAACAATCACAAATTTATTTTGCAGGAAACCCCCTCAAAAAACAAAAATAAAAGCAATCATGTCCTCTTCTTCCTCCCACCTTCCCCGGTGGTGGACGCCGGCGGTTGCTGCTGACCTCCTAGCGCCCACTCGTGCGTGCGCCGCTGGCCTCCCCCGTGCGCTAGCCGGTGCCAGTAAGCCGCCGATCTCCCGCCTCCCGTGCCTCCAGCCGCCCGCGCCTCCGCCCGCCTTACTGGCCTCCCGCCTCCCGCGCCTCCGCCCGCCCACGCCGCCCTTCACCTCGGACATGTACGCCCGCAGCCATGCACGCCCACACCGCGCCACCAGTGACCGGCCGACCATTCTTTCCGGTGGGATTCCCATGGCGGTCGCGACTGCAAGAAGGAGAGGAAGGAGGAGGCCGGCCTATCGCAGGCGAAGGCGGCGAGGCCTCTCGCCGGAGGCACGGTGCAGCGGTAGCAGCACATCAGCACGAGCTGCCCCCTCATGGGTCCGGCTAGGGGACGGAGAGGACCCGATTGCTTTTTGTCAAAAAAATTAGGGATCTTTTGTAAAATATTTACTTACAGGTAGGTCTCACCTGTTAGAAATGTGATTAAAATAGGTAAGCACGCGATCTGTGGTATTTGCAAAAAATGGTTTTCGCAGAAATAATGAAGAACTGTGATTTCTGCAATCCTATCCCGAAATGTCGTGGTGTTTTGCAATTAACTCGGCGAGAAAACCACTTCGGGTTGTGAAAGAGACCAAATTTATCTGATTTCGAAAGATGAAAGACCAAAGTCATACATAAAAAGGTTAATAGACTAAATGTGAACTTTTGCCAAGAGTCCTGAGACGAAAAACAGACTTACCTCCTAGAAAAATGATGCTAAATGTACATAAATATGTAGTTGTCCTTTTCTTATGTACTCCGAGAAAAAAAAAGGCTCACAATGCACACAAAGATACAAGTGGAGCAACTGGGATAGTTGGAATCAGAGGACAGTGATCTAATTTAGCCTTGTCCATTCACAGGAACTATGCCTTGCACTGTACTCAACACTGCGCCATGTCTTGTGAATGTCGACAATGACAGTAGGCGCAATCTTGACCAAAGGGACAGGATGACAGCAATTTATGCAGCTGTGGCCAAAAACATAAATCTGATCCTTGTACATCACTCACAGGTCACAACGCCTCAAATTTTATTCCCTAAAAAACTGTTCTTCTTTACTATTCTTGCCCAAATCTAGGGCTCTTGCTTCATGTTGACCATTCAAATTGTCATGTTAGCTGTCGCTTGCATGCCAGTACTGCTCATTCTTGTCAGACTTTCGCCTCTTTCTCTGTATTTTTCTACTGAGTACTCTTTTCTATTTGATGAGAGTGAGAGACACTTGGTAGTTTAAGTAGAGATGGGTATCTGCCAACTGATCCAGCCAAGGTTAATTAAGAGTTGGTTGCATGTGTCTGTAGTTTCCTTTTTCTTGTTTTTTCTAGCCAAAGTTACATTGTTGCGCCGTAGTGTGAGAAAATGTATAGTCGCCAAGACACAACGATGACTTTACGACTGGGTTCCTTTGGCTTAAATGGCCACAAAGGAAATTTCGAAATAATGGTTTTAATAGTAGTAAAGGGGTTGGATCTCACCCTAAAAAGTTGTTGTATTCCTAGAGTCTTAAAATTTTCAAAGGATGGTGAGCACGACGATGACCAAATGTTAGGGTTTAGTTCAAAAAAAAATGTTAGGGTCTAGGCCATCCGGTGTTTATCATTTCCCAAATGCATGAGAGGGATGATCGAGGCTTGTCTGTAGTTTCTTGTATGAGTTTGTTTTGACAACATTTCAGCTATCATTTGATAGTTCGAACAATGGTATGGCCTCAAGAAATGATGAGGTGGCTTGAGATGTGTCGTTCGCTGGTGCCTTGCACAATGATTGATTGTTTGCAGAGCAGGTTAATTTGGATTTGATATGTGAAAGCTAAGTTGAGGAAATGATAGTTCAAAAGGCTGGCGTAGTACATATGTAGTGCCTTGTGGGGGGTCATGGTGGTGGTTGAAGTCTGATTGACAAAAGTTGTTCTTTGCATGTTGATATTTTCTGAGTCTTGCGAGTTTGCTAATTCTACAAGTTTTAGAGATGTTTTCGTGTGTGTTAATATTTTAAAATATATTCCTCTCCTGAGCTGTCATGTGTTGTGATCACTGGTCAGTGGCTTGCGATGTACTTTTGCTACAAGCGATAGCATTTGTATGTAAGTGCAGTGCAGCCATAAGATCGAAAAAAAAACTGTTTCAGACTATCAAGTGGCACTAGTGGCATTGCCAGTTGCCACCGTCCAATCCGGGCAAGGTGAATGTCTGCCTGGTATTGTAGGAGTTCTCCTCGTGCAATGGCTGTACTGTCAAAAGAGATGATTCCAGAGGGAAATGCTAATTAAAACATTGGTGCTTGATGTCTGATTGGAAAGCGGTGGCTATTTTCCTTGTGGTTTTGATAATTTTACAAGTTTAGGGGTGCTCTGTGTATGTGGGTGGGTGTGTTACTCCCTCTGTTTAAAAAAATAAGAGGCATATTCTTTTTCTTAGTTTTTTTGGCAAGATGTATTTTTCTTTGTGATGATAAAATGTGAATACTTTGAGAAAAAAGTTGTAGCATGGCAATAGTTAGTACAAAAAATATTAATTGGTATTAATACATATATGACCTAAATTTGATTCTGGATTGGGCCCCGGGTTTTAAAGGTTTGATCGTGATCAAATCAGGTGTTCTTCACTAACAATTTAGAACATCTCTAGCAAATGGTGTATCTAAAGGAAATTTTTTTTGTTTGAAGAATTAATACCTAGCTAGAAGATCTTCTATTTTTTAGTTTTCTTAATATAGAACCCTTCTCCGCCCCCTTAACCCTCCTCTCTCCCAAAATCTTCCTCCACTAGACTAAATTTAGTCCAACCAACGTTATTCTCGGTAAAAGTAGGAAGACTTCTTACCTCCCAACTTCATGGCGTGGAGATTGCACCGCAGATAGATTATCACCGCCTCCCGCATCCCTATGCTGATGCCCGCAGATCTATACCGCTCTCTATGATACCACCGACCACCGTTGCCGCCCTCGTTGTCGTCTTCCTCGACTCCGGTACCACCGCCTCTTGAAATATGCAACCCCATGCCACTTTTGTTGTCACAGTCTTCCTCGACTCTGCTTCGATCGTCACCATCTTTTCGAGTAGCCGACTCCTCAAACTCCACAACTCTGATGGTGTCGCCGCGATAGAAATCCACCACCACGAACTTGGTCACCATTGGCTAGGAATGTTTCATACCATAGAGGAGGTGGCATGGGTGTACGTTGTAGCCACCATTCATATCTTTGCGACGATGTGGCATGCCCAATTTTCCGGCCAAAGTCAGGGACACGTCCGGACTTGCCCCTTCCACTGCTCATGTTGTCTCCCGCCACGAGGAGATCCAGAGTCGAAGGTAACGAGTAGATGAACACTAAGAGGTTGGATAAGGAGATGATAGCGAAGCTCATCATGAAGTCCCCGCATCTCCTAGCGGTGAACCAAGGTTTTTTCAGGTTTATGGTCGACTAGCGCAAGCTCGAGTACGCTTTGACATTTTTTTAAGGGACAATTACATTTGAGCCCTTAGTTGGGTCACACCCGTGGGTTTTGCCCCTAAATTAAAAAAACCCACAGTTTTTTCCAAGCCACTTAACTTCTCCTATGCTTTTGCCCTTTGACCGTTTGACCATAACTTTGAAAATTTCATAACAAATTCATACTAACTCGAAAAAATACAAATAAGATATCAAAATGTTTAGAAAAACATCAGCTATATGTGCATGTCATTTGCATTCATGACAAAAGTGTTGGAAAGTCATTTACATAAAAAATAATTAAGTTTTTTTTGAATTTTGATATCTTATTTCCAATACTTTTGTCATGAATGAAAATGACATGCACATATAGGTGATATTTTCCTAAACATTTTGATATCTTATTTGCATTTTTTCGAGTTAGTATGAATCTATTATGAAGTTTTTAAAGTTACAGTCAAATGTTCAAAGGGCAAAAGCATAGGAAAATTTAAGTGGCTTGAACAAAACTGTGGATTTTTTGAATTTAGGGGCAAAACCCACGGGTGTGACCCAACTAAGGGCTCAAATGTAACTTTTTTTTAACTAAATAGCCTTTCAATGGTCAAATATTCAATTGTTTTATTAAATAATCTGAACAGGTCTAAACCCTGTAAACACCATCAACCCTCACTAGCCGCCACGTGCCCCCTCGGCTCGCCCCTCACGACTGATAACACCCCTCGCTCCCTCGCCGACTGGACCTCGCCGGGTCGTGCCATAAACATGTAAATATGTTGTGTTGGCGGCCCCGTTTGCGAAACATGCCGAGCGGCATGAAGACTTGGTCTTTCAACTCAGGCATGACATGAAGCGTGTTACAGGAGAGCAACTAGCTAGCGAGTTCTCCTTAAAAAACCCACACAAGGATCACTTTGGGTATGCTGAGAGGGCGGCATGTGTTGCATCCTGAGCACTTTTCTCGGGATTTCATTCTTTTTATTGTTTGTGTATGCATTTTCGGTGTTTAGATGTTTTTTGGTTTTTTCGTCTTTTTGGTTTTTGTGTGTTTTTCTTGCATTTTGGTGATTTTTTCTTAAAAAAACAAAAAAATTTAAAAGAAATCACGATCGTGCCTCTCATGAAGGCGCAAGTTTGCTTTCATGAAAAAACACGACTCGTACCTCTAAGAAAAGAAGTACCTCTCGTACTCTAAAAAGTAGGCACGACCGTGCCTCTAAAAAAGTTACACGCTATGCCTCTAAAAAAAGAGGCATTCCTCGTGCCTTACAAAATATACATGATCATGTCTCTCGTGAAAGCACATATTTGCTTTTGCGTGAGGTATATCTAGTGATTGTATAAAAGGAAAAAAGAAAACCTCCAGATCGCGAGAATTGACACCGTATAGTGTGTCACTACTTATCAACCGCGGAAGAGGTCGATGTCACGGACTAGATATGGGCCATTTAGGGCAACTCCAACGCGCCGACGCAAACGGACGCGCGATTTGTCCGGATTTAGTCTGTTTGCGTCGGCCCTTGGACACTTGTCCGCAACTTTCTTGACGCGTCGGCCAGCGCGGAGACGCATTTTGTCCACGCCAACAAAAGCGGCATTTTTTACTTATGCCAGCGGCAATGCCAGGGCGCGCGCTGGCAAAAAAAAATACACAGTTCGGATCATGAATTCCAAGATGGTACACATGCCAGCGCCAGAAACAAAAAAAAAAGCCCACGCCAATCTCTTTGGCGTCCCCAATCAATCATCCGAAGCAAGCATCTCATTTTGCATCTTCTCGAACCATGCCCGTTTCCTTGGAGATACGGTGTTTAAGTCCACCTTCATAATCTTCATTTGCTTCGTCATCACGGCAAGCTTCACTTGCTTCTCTTCGATCTCAAGTTTCTTCTTTTGAATCTCGAGATATGCCTTCATTTGCTCTTCTTTCTCTAGGCGCTTCTTCTCTTCTCTCGCCACCTTGCTCGTGGCTAAACCTTTTAAGGTTTCTTGCAAAGCAAGTGTTGCCGCCTCACGTTTGTTTTCGATTTTAGAGTTTTTTTCCCTCTTGGCCTCTTCTCGGGGTCACCATGATCAACCACGGCGGACGGGCCTCCATTCTTCTTTTGGGCAGCATATTGCTCCCTAAACTTTGGCAACTTGCTAATGATGTTCCAACAATGGGTGAGGATGAATGACTTGTTTCCATGTTGAACTTTGAACAATTCCAAAGCTTGGAAAGCCTACACACAGTGAGCATAGACAATTAATGCGACGCGCGCGCTATGGGAACAATTTAATGCGCTGGGCGCTGCAGTGCAGCAATTTAATGAGCCGGGCGCGCCCAGCGCGCGCGCTGTACATGTAATAAAGGCAGTAGGTGATCATACCATGTCGCTGACGCCGAGGCCACTCACGGGGTGGTTTTCGATGGTCTCGAGGGTGGCGCAAAACTTGTTGCACTCTAGTTGAATCAACCCCCATCTTTTCTTGATCGATTCTTCCGTCCGGTTGCTTTCCATTTCATATGGAGGAAACATCTTGCGCTCGCGAAAGTATGCATAGATGCGGCGCCAAAAGACTGAGCCTTTTTGCTCCTCGCCGGTCTTGGGGCCTTGGCCAACATCCCTCCAAGCATGACAAATGAGCTCATCTTCTTTGATCATGAACGCCTTGGTGCGGATGCTTTGGCCCCTCTTTTTTTGCGCTCTTGCTTGTTGGGTGAGCTCGTCCATGAATGACAATGGCGCCTCACCAATGTCAAGACCATCATTGTTGCGCCATTCTTCTTCAGCGTCGGGGTCATGCATGACACCGTCGTCGTCCACAAAGCAGTCCGCGTCCGCGTCCGCCATGTCATCTTGCTGGAAGGCGCGGCCGTCCTGGCTTTGCGTCTCGTCCAGATCGACGCCGCGCCCCTCAAAGATGAGATGGTCCATGAGCAAAGAGGCGTATGCGGTGATTGTCTCTCCCCCGGGCGCTTCCGCGATCTCTTCGGGGACTGGCATTTCGTCGAACAGTTTTCGGGGAGGTGGCAAACTGTCGATGGAGAACTCCCTCGGGAGCTTTCTCCCCGCCATGGAGCCACTGCCCTCGTCCCCAACGGGCTCAACATTGAGGTCGACATCGATGGCGCACATTGGAGGGGCCATCGACGCCGGCGGCTGCATCATCACCTTCGGCGACGTGTCATGCGGCGTGGTCGACAAGCTCGACGCCACCGGCGTGGTCGCGGATGTACGCGGGCGCTGGGATGATCCCGTGCCGCTCTTGACAGCAGCAGACGAGCCCGCGGCCATGGCAGCAGCGGGCGTGGCCACAATTGCGGGGTCACGCAAGTATCCCGCCATGTATAGAGCTTGCGCCGCCGCTTTTTGCGCAATGGCCTCGTTCTCGCGTGCCATGGCTTCCGCCTTGGCTTGCGCGACCATGGCTTTCGCGGCAGCCTCGGCTTTGGCGGCGGCCGCGGCTTTGCGGCGGTCGGATCTTTTGGCCGATTGGAAGGCCCGGTCCCGCACCGCCTTCGCCTCCGCCTCCGTCAATTCCTTCTTCGGTTTCTTCGGGCGCTTCGGGCCGACTGGCGCGGTCGCTGCGGTGATGCTTGGCTCGGGCGGGGCGGAGCCGGCGGCGGCGCCGCTGAGATTTGAATCGCTCTCCATGAAAGGGCGCGGAAAGCTTTGGAGAGAATGGAGGAAAATATGGCGCTCTGTGTGACCAACGAGTAGGCAAGGGGAGGACAAGGGTGGGCGCTCGCGCCCGTCCGCGCCGACGCAAACCAGCCTCATTTTTGGGCCGAGAATGGGTCAGAACGAACGCGAAAACGGACGAGCGTCCGTATGCGACGGCGCGTTGGGCCGAATTTTCTGTCCGCGTCGATCCAAACAGATTAAATCGGACAGAAAACGGACAAATTGCCCTTAGCCTGGTGGTGGACCATGTCTCTTAACACGCGTGCTCAAAGGGGGGCCCGGACGCAGCAGGCGGCCCACTTGACCAGGTTTGCATCCTTGTGTATTCTCTGCAACCTTGTTCCGCACCCGAACTCGGGTCTGGTTGGACCAACTCGAGCCTCCTCCATCTCGAAAAGGCCGTACATCTACACGGCGGCGTAGAGCCACGGGCTCTCGCCGGGCTCACGGCGCCGGGCGGAGCAGATCGCCGGCGGGTGCGCCCGCGCACCACCCGCAGGAGGGGCGGACGCACGACCGCGGGATCCGCCGCGCCGTCGAGAGCGACTGCTGCAAGGTGCGTGGCTGTTACTACTGCCGTGGTTCCTACTTCCTAGTCGTCAGATTGCACAGAGTACTAGCTTTAGATTTCCTTGGAGCGAGGGGCGGGGGAAGGGTTGCGCCTCCAATAAGTCTAGCGATCCGCTGCCCGCCGCGTCATACGAAGATTCGTCGAACAGCGACGGGGAAAAAGGTTTGTGCAGTGAGTAGTGACCCTGTCTGCATTGCAGGATTCAGGGAAATGGACCGTTGTATGCTAAGCCTAATCAGTTAACAAATTGGAGTGTGGGTCTGGTTAAGAAATCCTTTTGAAACAACATCCCGTGAAGGCGATGCTATTTCTAACACGGTTGTCGTTAGCGAAAGTTCGCATGTGTCAAACCAACCATTTGACATTGGCAGGATTGGCTTCAGGTGAGGTGAATCGTCCAGTAACTTGTGAAGCACTTCGCCTCGCTGGTCGAAAGCACGCGGAAGCTTTCTACCGGCCTCGATGGCTCGTTCTTTCCGCTGCCGGGATCAGCATCATTCGGTGTATGGATGGGATAACATTCTTATAAACCGCCGCTTACCTAAAAGGGTACCGGGACGTAACGTTTTAGTTGACCGCTTTGCGTGATAGGAATGCCTGGGAAGCCTGATCAATCTTGAACGAATCAACAGCTTTGTAGTACGAAATGACTGACTAATGGATTTCTCAGCACTTCATTTGAATTTAAGATTATCTCATTCTCGTTTTGCATTGTGTGCATGTGTGTGTTGTCTGTCACCAAGAACTTCTGGAATTCTGGAGGTTATTGTACTGTACCTCCTTGTTTGCCTGATCATGGGGGAAGTTAGTGATGGTTGTGTACAAGAAAAGAAGTTTAACTAACATAGTGAAGATGCGGTGGTATTAATATGGAACCATTATTTCTTGCTAGTGATGAGACATACTAATGACTTGTGAAAGGTAGCTTCTACCTTCCTCATCTAGTTTATATTTGTCCGTAGACTGCTAACCGGTTGCACACTCAGAAGATATGTTCACATTACCGTATCCATACTAATCCGCGCTGTCTTTCTGGAGTTACCTGACGAACAATGACACTGGAATATATTATAGCTGGAAGCTTCATATATAATACTTGTACTTAATCCAATGTGATGCTGTCATGAAGAAGGAAAATTTTATTTGTGGAGGGCAAATATGTAATATCATGATAGGCAAGTGAACACTAATGTTTCTTATTTTGATCTTATCTACAACGGATTATCCAGAAGCTGGTGTTGTAAGGGTGTAATTTGTATATACCAACAGGTATCACTGTTATATAGTAGCATTATAGCACTATGTTGTTTGTCTCTATTCCAGCCTCTTACGACATTCACAAATTATCCCGCAGATCACAATTTTCTGTTACATCGTACAACAAAGATAATAGAATGATGGTTTTAATTTTTTTAATAAGTCCGGGCATGTCGAGCTAAGTCGAGCAAATCAATGACTGTATCTTTTGTGTAAGCAAGAAGAAAAATGTCCTCTCTCAACTGGTAAAGAGTAAAAATGCAAGGTTTTACATGATACTTAATATTACAATTCCTGATGCCCTGTTTGGTCATATTCTCTAGGAACACACATATACGTTCGTGCTGTTTCCATAAATCAGCCCCCCCCTCAACTGATAAAGAATGAAATTTAAGGTTTACATTGCCTTCCCATGAAATCTTTCGATACTGTTTCCAGAAATTTGTTCGTTGTGCATTAGCCCTCATGAAGTTTTTCTTAAAATATCTGTAGAAGTTCCTCAGTAGTGTGAAGTTTGCTGATTTCAAACAAGGAAAAAACATATCATACCAACGCTAGTATGTTTTCTTCAGGGTGGTAAACTGGTAATTGCCATGCCCTTGACACTAGTGGTTGTCGTACTCCTTTTGAGTTTGTTCACGTTGGTGGCCTAATAATTGATTGGCCAACTAAATCACTATTATATCTTCAGCTTCATGATTACTGGTCGCTACCACGTTATGAACGGTTGGATTTTCCAAAGGAGTAGTCTGGCTTGTCTAGAGAGTGAGGTACAGGCTTACAACAACATTCACATTCATTTCCTAATGAGGTAAAACCTATAAATATTTTCTGTTGGTTGAATTTGTTTGTCTTATGCAATATTGATCAATTTGAATGTCAAAGAAGTAACAACTGTGTTCTTTCACTGATAACTCTATGCTTATCTTAGTTTAACTGCGTATTATGAGAAAACAGTTAGGTTAACAAGGGTTAGTGGATTGAGTTTTTAACTACAAACTGATAAGGTCCTATCGACCTTGGTGGAGAGCTGAGGTTCTTCATCTAGGTTCTACATACCAGTATTTAGTGGGTCACTTTTTTTATCATGTACAATATTGATGTGATTCTAGCACTAATTTAGGAAATCGTGTTGTTGGATTATGAGCCAAAATCCCAGTTTCAGATATGAAATGCTCACCATGTGTTAATTCCCCTACAGTCTTGGAATTTTTTTCAGATTCGTTATAGCTAGGGCTCAGCAAAATATGTTGGTTTGACAGGATACAATTGCCTACAAAACTTCTCAGAAATCACTGTGTGACTAATGCCTTTTGTGTCATGTGCGCATTTGTTTATTGTTGTATTGTAAATGAAGTCAAGCCTTCCTTTGCACTGTATTTCTCCCAAGGTTCACATCAATAATCAACTTTGTACTTCTAGTAAAGGTTTGCCTTTTTTATGCTCATCGGTTTTCGGCAATAATGCATAGGATTAATTATGTTTATTGTGAAATGGCTTTATCTTATGGAAATGTAGTTTAATTGTGAAACACTTAATGTATGAAATTACATGGCAGTCATGTTTGCAACTGCATTATTATGAATCTGATTGTGTGAGACACTGATACAGTGAAAATAGATAGTAAAGTGCTTTTGTTGTCAGGGACGGAGCTTGAACCAAAATATAGTTTGATCATAAGTAGAAAATAATGATATTAAGCTCTGCCCCTGTTGATGTGCTCTTTGAAGTTGAAGAGATCAATCCTACGTCATGGATGCGTGAGAGGGATTGACCCGTAACTACTCTCTGTGACCAATTGATAGAATCACGTCAATGCCAAACGGAGTCTTACTGATAAAGTTACCAAATTATTCAATGTCATCACCCAAACAACGACCAAATTAAAGTAGCCGTTTACATCAAAGTTGTTTGTAAGAAACTTGGGCACGCAATCGCTTGTTGTCGGCATCCTTACCCCACTGCCAAGATTTGTTAGCTAAGCATTCATCTACTCACAGTAGACCTAACAGACATATATAATTGCACAATTCCTGTTGGCTACTAACTTGAAGGTTTGAAATACGAGTACCTGGATTTCTTGTAGATAAGAGCATTCCACAGGAGTAGCTTTCATGGTCATAGAAAATAGATACTGAACTTCCATCCTACCTGTATGCACTGTGCATTGCTTACGTCCTTTCACTTTCATTTTAATCATCAAGGAAAACATGATTTATTTAATTTTACATCTGCAAGGTTGATATTGCTTACTCGATTTGAGATTTGTAGCAGCATAACTGGATAAGTGATGTATACGCCTTGTGCAGGACTCTTAGCAATAATGCAGTCCAGTAATGCTGGGGGGCATAAATCAAATTAAAATTTTGTTATTCAATGGTACGTCAAGCTACGGACATCAATGGATATTTTGTGGGATACATAAACCTACGGGCACTAATGGATGTTTTGTGGAATTATAGGAGTAGACATCTTTGTTGACTTGGGCGGTAGATGGGAAGGAAGAAAAGGCTAAAGAAAATACTGAGGCTTATGCTTTGGCATCTCTCTCATTTAAAGCTGTACGCAGAAACTGAATGTTATGTCTTGAGCACCTAAATATCTGTATCTTATGATTATGCATTTTTTAGTTCATATGTTATGTAATAACATGCAGCCTTTTTATTAGACTGAATTAGTCATGCAGGCTAATTATGAATAAACAGATCTCTTCAGGCATAGAGAGTCATGAATCAAATCTATAAACAATACTACTTTTATTTTCACTCACAATATGCTATCTTGTACTTCCTCCATTCACAAATATAAGATGTTTTGGATATTTCAGTACGGACTAAAATGAGTGAACAAATACATTAAAACACGTCTATATACATCCGATTCTGGAAAAAAGTTATTGTGAATGGAGAAAGTACTATGCATTTGATCAAACCTCCACATTTTACTAGACCTGCAATAATGCTTGCACATCTTAGACGGGGTCTCAGAATGTATTATTTGAATATAGCCTGTCTTCGCAATCACTTAGACCTGCAGAAATATCTCCCTACCTGACATGCATTTAAAATTCTGATATTTTTCCACCACTAAGATTTCTAGGAAAAAGTAGGAATATACTACTCAACTTTTATCTCAATGCATCATCCTATATATTCATGTGTCAACATTGGAGAAAAACTAGGCATCCTTCACTGTTTTCTTGATTCTTGTGAACAATTTTTCTTACTTACTATAAAGCTGCTGGCGTACTTCCTTGTTCAATCTGAGGGATTTCACGGATGCAAATTCCTCGATGCATTAGAAAGTGGATGCGGGACATCATTCTATCTCTCACATTCTTGACGTAGATTCTGTAGTTGTAGCAAAGTAATCTGTGTTTTACTTGCTGGTTTGTCCACTTTTAGGTGTTCTTAGGTAGGAAAAACATGCCATTATGGTTTTGTGATATTTGTTAGACAACAGGTCAACAATAACAATTATGTCGTCGCTGTCTGTTAAGGAATGATGCCAGGAAATGCACTGCAGACAAGAATACAGTTCAGGTCTCTTGTTCTTTCTTTTGCCCCACTTCATCCCCACTGCATTCATTCTTGGACAAAGCTTAGCCCTTCATGTGTTTCTTTCATCTTTTGGGCAGGAAAAACATCTCTGCACCAACCATGAGGATATCAGTAGGAGCATTGTCTGGAAAGGCGGACGCTTATGGCTTGGGGGCATCTATGTGCCAGACGACGCCCTCCCATGTTGCTCGCTGGTCGACTTATCCCGCATATTGGTGATGTTGGCGCTGGTCTGTGGTGTGACAACTGTCTTGGGCCTGAACACTGAGTGCAGTGAGCAATACGTTAGGGTCTAGTGCAGATACTAGAGCTGTTTCCTTCTCGGAGCTTACTGTTCTACTACGTGTCAGAGATTCCTTCTCTACTTAGCACATTTTTGTTAGTGTTCTAGTGTTTGTGTGTACAAGTTTCTTAAAATTCATGAGGGTTTTACCTGTATTTTTACTGACAAGTTCTGTCACCTGTTTCCTCTGTCAGATATATAAATTTCTTCTATGCAGAAATGTGAATTGATCTTTTTTTCTAGGTTATGTGATATGATCAAATGAAATTTATATTTTTCTTGAGTGAAAATAAAAAAATGGAGCTTGAATTTACTCCTTAGCGTAATGAACCGTACAGTTGTTATTTTTTTAGGAGGATCAAGTTTTTTTTTTGAGCGGATTTAGGAGGATCAAGTGATCCAATTCTGGTATATCGATAGGCCCAAGTCTAGCCCCTAGGCCAGGCCCGCTAAGGAAATGCATCACCGAGGGCCCAACAACGATCGTTCAGCCACATACACATGGATAGGCCCAGCCCAGAAGAAACAAGGCGTATATCGAATGAATTACGCATGGAATAAATTGCACCTTGAATGAATTTCTGTGTTCCTTTCGAATGCTCAAGCTGACAAATAATCTTCAAGTAAAGTGTTTGAACTGAATTCACCATGACCATCTGTGGAGGATGAACATATGCTTGGTAGTTTCCTGTATGATTATTCCTGTATGCTGTGTGATCCAATCGGATATGATGCTTTATCCGATGTGGTTGCAAAGGTGACATGCATTGCTTGATTATGGAGCTAAAAAGGTGCATCTTGTGGCATCCTTGTGGATGGATACCTGTGACGGTTGTTTGTGTTGATGTTCCCCTGTGTGATCCCTTCCTTGTATAGGCCAGTTGCCTCACTGCGCATGTTGCCTCCTGAAACCGTCTTCTGAAAAATATGTCGTAAGCTTCCCAAACATCAACTAATTAGTTAGCTGATGGGCATGTCATTATGTGTAAAATTGTACCCATTTCTCATTGCTCCTTTCTGAATGGAATGTACTTTGATTCTGATAATTGAAACTAAAGAGCACGCACAAAATGTTCAGCACTGAATGAAGCAGACAAGATGTATCATTTGCGAAAACAGCTATTCAGGTAATCAGGTATACTCAAAATATAGGTACTCCCTCCGATTCATATTAATGGACTTAAGTTTGTCTAGATACACATGCATCTAATCTAAATACTTAACTAGATACATACGAATCTAGACAAAGTTGAGTCCATTAATATGGATCGGAGGTAATATTGATATTCAGGAAAACAAAAGAGCCGATTTCCCTCACTCAAATCAAATGGCAGCCAGGAAATAAGCACAGTTACATCACTGAACTGCACCTGACAGGCAGGAAAAAAAAACACTGAATTTTCATGCTGCTATCCTGAGTGGCACTTGTGAGTTGTGATTGCTAATGATCTGGTTAAACACAATTTCTTGTTCCTGCATTAGACCGAGAGATGTGGCCCGTGCCTGTCCACCGACTGAAATGCCCAATCTGGAGCCATAATTTGCATGAATAAGTTGAGGCTGTAGGCGTCAAAGATAGGCCAAGTAAAGCCTTGAGACTCACAAAACAGATTAGAGAATGTTTGACCAGGAATCAAGGCATATTTCCCCTTTGGGTCTAGTCTAACTGCATGTCATCATCAGGCAGGCAGCATCATCCCAGAAGGCATTTCTTCTTCCCTAGGCCACCCCCATCATGCTAAACCAAGCTCACCAAGAGAAGCAAAGCTTTCTGTGCATGCATGGTTGATGGTAACCTGCAGCACTTGCCCTCCCACTCTACCTCATCTTTAAATCATGTAAGCATCGTCACAATGTCTTTTTCCGATCGAGACCCCCATTTCTCTTCTCCGGTCGAGGACGTCGTCTGTCGTTTTTCCCATAGCCAAGTCTCACCGATCACCATGGGAGTGCCAAGGCGCCATTGCAAGCTATGGCTCCTTGTGTTGGCATTGGCGCCGTGGTTGCGCGCTTCGACGGGCGCGACGACGACGTTCACCATAGAGAACTACTGCGCCTACACGATATGGCCGGGCACGCTGGCCGGCTCAGGGACGCCGCAGCTGTCCACGACGGGGTTCGAGCTCGGGCCGAGGCAGGCGGTGCGGCTGGCGGCGCCGGCGGGGTGGTCGGGGCGGGTGTGGGCGCGGACCGGGTGCGTGTTCGACGCGGCCGGCGCCGGGGTGTGCCAGACGGGAGACTGCGGCGGGCGCAGGGAGTGCCGCGGCGCCGGCGCCACGCCTCCGGCCACGCTCTTCGAGGTCACGCTGGGGACGGGCGGCGGCGAGGACTTCTACGACGTGAGCCTCGTCGACGGGTACAACCTCCCCGTCGTCGCCATCCCGCGCGCGCTGCGCGGGCCCGGCGCGTGCAACGCCACCGGCTGCATGGCCGACCTCAACCGCTGTAAGCATGCACTCCTCCGGTCAAAATCTCATTGCTATGCCACCATTGCCGGCTCTGACGGTCTCTGTGGGTGGATGGTCGGAGCAGCATGCCCGACGGAGCTGCAGGTGGACTACGGCAGCGGCGCGATCGCGTGCCGGAGCGCGTGCGAGGCGTTCGGGCAGGACAGGTACTGCTGCAGCGGCGCCTACGCCACGCCGGCGGCGTGCCGGCCGACGTCGTACTCGTCCATCTTCAAGATGGCGTGCCCGCGCGCCTACAGCTACGCCTACGACGACAGCACCAGCACCTTCACCTGCACCGCCGACGACTACACCGTCGCCTTCTGCCTCCCCACCTCCGGGTCAGCTCATCAAAACCGTAGCAAACCGTACAATGCATACACGGTGTTAACAGCTTCTTGATTGGCTCTCCATTGCAGGATAAAGGAGTCGGACGCGGTGTTCCTCGGCGCGCAGATCGTCGGCGGCACCGGCACCGGCGCCGCAGAAGGCAACAACATCGCGCCGCCGGCGTACGGCACCGGTGGTGGCGCGGGCGCTTATGCGCCGCCGGGCTACGACAGCCACAACGGTGGTGGGGGTACTTATTACCAAGCGCCGGTTTACAACTACGGACGTGGCGGCGACCGCATACCGCCGGCGATGAGGAGCTCGTCGTCGAGCACGACGTCGTATATCCGGCCGTGGCTTCTGCTACTGGTGCTCGTCTGCTTTGCCTGACCGTTTAGCAGATTCTTCGTTCCTACAGTAGAATGTTTGTAGAACTCACCATTCCGCTCAACTGATTTAATCAGATGAGCGTTAGGCGACTAACTGTACATATCGGATCCGTTTTACTCTGATTAATGGGGATTGCTAAATCTTAGTTGACTGAGATCTGATTAATTGCTTAATTTCTGAGTTCGCTTTGGAATGATTGATACTCCCTGGCGTCAGTGGTGTGTATTTGGAATGGAGGCTGGGTTTATTATTGGGCTGACCGTTGGGTTGTAAAGAAACGTTTTGAGGTTTTAAATTAGTACTCTCTCCCTTTCAAAATAATTGTCTTTTTAAAACGGATGAAGTAGTAAACAAAATTGCAGTTTTGCATAGGCCGGATGTAATTGACATCCACGAGATATTAATATATATTTTTATAAAAAAAATTCATTAATCCATCTTGCTTCCTGGGTTGACAGACCACCTTCCAGTTAGCCAAATAATATATTTTTTCTATTTTGTTTTCGCTTGCACACAATTTGGACTCTAAAAAATCAATTCTCTTTCTTACTTCAATATGAATGGAGTAAAAAGACATCATAAAAAAGGTAAATTCTAAGAAAAACTTTAACTAGTGCAAGTCTGCCAATAGTATTGAGCATTTTTCCTAGGGAGTGTCTAGGTCTCAATCGACTGAGACCTAGTTAGGTCTCAGTCGAGTGACATCATCGTTGTTGGATTAGGCCTGTTAACTGGCTTATCTTTGCTAGGCTGTAACCGACTTTGCTTCTGGGCCTTTTGTTTTTTGTTTGTTTGTCATTTTGGGCTGAATGATTGAAGGACAGAGTTACAGCCAGCCAGCCACCGTAGACAAAAAAACTATTTATTTGTTGCTTTTTGCCCCCACAGCAGTCTACTTTTTGACCCCCTAGTTAAACTAATCACAAAGCCATGTGGACAACTAACCTCAAAGTCACATGCATACCGTGGAAGATTGCAGGCCAAAAATATATACTAATTGCTACTAGACCTTGTTTTGTGGCCAAATACAGTAAAAATACTTGCAACGACAGGCGCTAGGCTTCAATGACAGCAAGTGCTCCGCTGCATATCCAAACACAGCAGTTTCACACAAAAACGCTGCCGTCACCACAACGAATGCAGAAGGTGGGACAATAACCAACCAATGAAGTGATAAGAACATATATTAGAAGCGGCAGCATGAAATCAACCCGTCCCCATAGCAGAGATACATACGTTCTGCTTGGTCCACATAGTTATTTAAAAAAAATGTTTGATACAACGTAAATTGTTCTTTTTTCAGTTTTGGTGTTTCAATTTGAATGTTTATGGAAATTCTAGTAACATACAAAAATTTGAGGATAGGAGTGAAAAAAATGTAAAATATCGCTTTAGTATTTTTTTTAAATGTTAGTTTAATAAAAAATATAAATTTGTCTCTTTATCAAAAACAATAAAAAAAAACTCTGAATTCCTTAACTGGAAACTCTGATCTTGGACATGCAGTTGCGGCCGGGTCTGTGAACATGCAGTTGCGCCCGGGTCTATGGACATACAGTTGCGGCCGGGTCTATGGATATGCAGTTGCGGTCCGATCTATGGACATGCAGTTGCGCCGGGGTCTATGTACATGCAGTTGCAGTCGGGTGTATGTACATGCAGTTGCGTCCGGGTCTATGGATATACAGTTGCGGCCGGGTCTATGGATATGCAGTTGCGGTCCGGTCTATAGACATGCAGTTGCGGTCGGGTCTATGGACATGCAGTTGCATCCGGGTCTATGGACATGCAGTTGCGGTCGGTCTATGGACATGCAGTTGCGACCGAGTCTGTGGACATGCAGTTGCACCCGGGTCTATGGACATGAAGTTGCGGTCGGGTCTATAGACATGCAGTTGCGATCGGGTCTATGGACATGCAGTTGCGCCCGAGTCTATAGAGTTGCGCCCGAGCCTATGGACATGCAGTTGCGCTCAGGTCTATGGACATGCAGTTGCGGCCGGGTTTGTGAACATGAAGTTGCCCCTAGGTCTATGGACATGCAGTTGCGCCGGGTCTATGGACATGCAGTTGCGGTCGGCGTCTATGGATATGCAGTTCCGGTCGGGTCTATGGACATGTAGTTGCGGCCGGGTATGTGGACATGCAGTTGCACCTGGGTCTATGGATATGCAGTTGCGTCCGCGTCTATGGACATGCAGTTACGGTCGAGTCTATGGACATACAGTTGTGGTCGGGTCTATAGACATGAAGTTGCGGTCGGGTCTATGGAAATGCAGTTGCGTCCGAGTCTATAGAGTTGCGCCCGAGCCTATGGACATGCAGTTGCGCTCGGGTCTCTGGACATGCAGTTGCGCCCGGGTCTGTGGACATGCCGTTGCACCTGGGTCTATGGACAAGCAGTTGCGCCCGGGTCTATGGACATGCAGTTGCGGTCGGGGTCTATGGATATGCAGTTGCGGTCGGGTCTATGGAAATGCAGTTGCGTCCGAGTCTATAGAGTTGCACCCGAGCCTATGGACATGCAGTTGCGGCCGGGGTCCATGGACATGTAGTTGCGGCCGGGTCTGTGGACATGCAGTTGCGCCTGGGTCTATGGACATGCAGTTGCGGTCGGGTCTATGGACATGCAGTTGCGCCAGGGTCCATGGACATGCAGTTGCGGCCGGGTCTGTGGACATGTAGTTGCACCCGGTCTATGGACATGCAGTTGCGTCCGGGTCTATGGACATGCAGTTGCGTCCGAATATATGGACATGCAGTTGCGGTCGGGGTCTATAGACATGCAGTTGTGGTCGGGTCTATGGACATGCAGTTGCGCCTGGGTCTATGGAACATGCAGTTGCGTCCGAGTCTATGGACATGAAGTTGCGCCTGAGCCTATGGACGTGCAGTTACATCTGGGTCTATGGACATGCAGTTGCACCCGAGTCTATGGACATGCGGTTGCGGTCGGTTCTATGGACATTCATTTGCAACTGGGTCTATGGACATGTTGCACCCGAGTATATGGACATACAGTTGCGCCCGGGTCTATGGACATGCAGTTGCGGTCGGGGTCTATGGATATGCAGTTGCGGTCGGGTCTATGGACATGCAATTGCGCCAGGGTCCATGGACATGCAGTTGCGGCCGGGTCTGTGGACATGTAGTTGCACCCGGTCTATGGACATGCAGTTGCGTCCGGGTCTATGGACATGCAGTTGCGGTCGGGTCTATAGACATGCAGTTGTGGTCGGGTCTATGGACATGCAGTTGCGCCCGGGTCTATGAAACATGCAGTTGCGTCCGAGTCTATGGACATGCAGTTGCGGTCGACGGACATGAAGTTGCGCCTGAGCCTATGGACATGCAGTTACATCTGGGTCTATGGACATGCAGTTGCACCCGAGTCTATGGACATGCGGTTGCGGTCGGGTCTATGGACATTCATTTGAAACTGGGTCTATGGACATGCTGTTGCATCCGAGTATATGGACATACAGTTGCGCCCGAGTCTATAGTCGGTTCTATGGGCATGCAATTTATATAAAAAATAAATTTTGTTTAAATATTAGTGAGTTTAGATCTTGGGCTTGGAAAATTTGTCGGATGTGAAAAAACTGCACCCTCTTCTCTCGATTGCGAGTTTTATGTATTGACTTGCAAAAAATGTAACAAGTTATTTATTTTAATAACATAGATAAAAATAGATAAAAAATACTACCTCTAATTACAAGGTTTGTAATTTCCTCGCATCTATGACAAATGAGTGTGATCTAAAATATATAATTGTTGACGTTGTCAATTATATAAATATATAAGAAAAAAATAAAAATATCCTAAAAAGAAAAAGAAAACTAGTTACGATTGTCAATTTGAAGTTTGACTTCCAATTTCGGAAAAACCGCCGCTTAAATTAATTTGAGAAAAAAATAGGTTCATATATGACGAGAAAGTAGTAAGTTAGTTTATACATGAGCTTGTGAGCTTTTAAAAATTTCAGCTAGAAAAAAAATATGAGGGATCCCGTGATAAATTACCCCACTCCGCTCCCAGTGAATTGGAAAGCCCACGCGCAGAGACAATAAAAACAGGAAAACCACAAAAAAGGCCCTTGTCGCCAGCCCACCAACGTCTATCGCTTGCAGCGCATCAAACAAAAAAACAACATGGGCTGTAGTGGGCTGGAATCGTAGAGGTAGGCACGCCGCGCGAATCTGAATGCGCCTCGCTCATCCGACGGCTGGCGAGTGGTCTTAGTCGACTAAGAATAGCCGCTCCGTTTTCCCTAACCAACAGGAGCGTCTGCTCTCAATTTAATTATCTATAAGAGATAGGATTCCATTTCTCTATTTATAATCCTCACTTTGTTCCAATGAATCCTGAAGTATTTCATGGGCGTAGACCCAATTTGACCGTTGAAAGTTCTCTTGTATTCGGTTTCTTCATTAATAGACTCCCAAAAAAAGAAAGTTTTACTCTTATAAAAGTTAAATTTTCAAGTTTGTATCTGCTCAAAGGCACATGAAATAATTTTAATCCTTTTGCACTATTTGAATCACAAGGTAGCAAAAGATGATATCATCTGCATGTTACAACGTATTCAACCCGCACTAATAGTACTCTTGCTGGTGCTTATATTTCGCTATTTTATATACTTTTCTCTCTTGTGTTCGAAATTGGAGTGGCTGTGCATCCTAATTATGCAGAGGTCGAGTGTAATACTTAACTTTTTAAGTAATAAAGCGCCCTTTATAAAAAAACTAGGACAATGCCCGTGCGTTGCAAAGGGATAAAGTTTTAATCTTATGATAAAATACCTATGATATAAGTAAAACTAACTTTATATATTTTAAAAAGGCAGAAACATATATATTAAAATTTAAAACATGTGAACACTTTTCATTAGTTTTTTCGTGGGTACACTTTTTCATCAGTTAGTTATATGTAGGATTTTGAAATGAATGACACACAAAATTAAAATCCAGTGAACTTTTTTTTATATTTGAAGCAATATTATTTAATAAAATTCAAGATTGCATATAACAACAGGAGAAAATTTTAATCTTATGATAAAATACCTATGAATTATGTAAAATTAATTTTATATATTTAAAAAAGACGCAAACGCATTTAAAATAATATAAAATATTAAAACTCGTGTACACTTTTTGTGTGTTCTTTTTGCGGGTACATTTTTTCGTGAATAGATACATGTAGAATTTTCGAATGAATGACGCAAAAAATTAAAATCATGTGAACATTTATTTTGGGATATTTGAAGCAATATTATTTAATAAAATTATAAATTGCTTAAAACAAAGGGAGAAAATTTTAATCTTATGATAAAATACCTATGAATTACGTAAAATTAATTCTATATATTAATAAAAGGCGCAAACAGATTTAATTATTTCATATTTTAAAAATACATTAAAATATTGGTGCATTTAAATGTGTTTAATTATTTACACATAAACCTTTTTAGTGTAAATTTATATAAAATAATTATAATCATTATTTTTAATTGCAAACAATTTTTTAAATGTATGATTATTTAAAAAAATCAAAGATTTTTTATTTTGTGAAAAGTGTTAGTGCAGACTGCAGAAGAAGCTCGGACAAATAGATGGGCCAGCTTCGGATATTTGAAGCAATATTATTAATAAAATTTAAAATTACTTAAAACGAAGGGAGAAAATTTTAATCTTATGATAAAATACCTATGAATTACCTAAAATTAATTCTATATATTAAAAAAGGCGCAAACGGATTTAAATATTTCATATTTTAAAAACGCTTTAAAATATTGGTGCAATTAAATGAGTTTAATTATTTACACATAAACCTTTTTAGTGTAAATTTATGTAAAATAATTATAATTAATATTCTTAAGTGTAAACAATTTTAAAATGTGTGATTATTTAATAAAATATTAGATTTTTTAAATTTTATGAAAAGTGCTAGTGGAGACTGCAGAGAAAGCTCGGCGCATTAGATGGCCCAGCCTCATTCGTTGCCCAGACGCGACACATGCGGAAGATGGGCTGAGGCCCAGGCAGCGCAACGTTATTTACTTTGTTTTTCTTTTGCCAGAAAATATGGACTGCGGGTTGATTTAGTAAAACGTGAAGGGCTTTTTTGCAAAATATCATAACGGAAAGAGAAACCTACCTTCCTTTATTATTAGGAAAAGGATTAATAGTACTCTTCCATCATCCTTTTAACATGACCATTTTTTATTCAAAATAATTGCCAAAGCACCATCATCTATAATAAACTACAATGGAGACGAGAGTCTACCTGTCTCAGTTCTGTAAATTAATGTATTGAAATAAGGACCCGCGTATTCATTAACTTTTATATCAACAAGTCATTGTCTAACTGTCTCCATGATATAGTTATTCTAATTATCAAGGAAACCTTGAAGAGAAATCATTTTAAGAACAAAATGCCATTTTATCTTACCATACACTTTCTCAAAATGAACTTCAAACAACATAACGCTCCGTTTTTTAATGTGAATGAAGTTGAGTGCCTCATGTAAGATTAAGACTCCCTCCATGATATATCTACCTTTTAAAAAGTCAGTTTAAATCGGAGTTATGAGCCCCCAACTATCTTGCTAAGTCTATTAATAATAATTTAGTGAAAATCTTGAAACTGACATTAGTAGACAGATGGGCCTAAATTTATGTATTTCTTTACCATCTTTAGCTCTAACTTTTAAAAAGTCAGTTTAAATCAGAGTTATGAGCCCCCAACTATCTTGCTAAGTCTATTCATTGTTCCAAAATTCGGCCGAATCAGTCAGTTAATCGGCGATTAATCGCTGCTTGAACCCCTAACGAATCGAATACCCCCTATTCGATGAATAATTCGCCCAGGCCGATTTTTTGGTTGTCAGGCCGATTTATCGGCTGTCAGGCCGATTTATCGGGCCTGGCCGAGTAACATGGCCATCCCTTTTTGCCTTACAAACCCAAAAAACCTCTTTTCATTATGAGTCTGCTGCTCTTTTCTCTTCTCCTACAATCTCTGCTGGCTGTTGATGAACATTGCTGCTACTGCTTACTTTGCTGGCTGAACATTGCTACTGAACTGGTGCTTTTTGCTATGTGTATGTGTCTACTCCAGCAGCAAGGGCATTTACTAGTTTACTAGAGTCTAGAATACTAGTTTAGTATGGCCTATAATAGAATTTGATATATATATATATATATATATATATGGGATACCGATAAATTCAGTTAATCGGCCGATTCGCCGATTAATCGCTGCTCGGCACCCAACCGAGCAGACACCAGTGTCTGAATTCCTGAACATTGAGTCTATTAATAAGAATTTGGTGAAAATCTTAAAACTGACATTAGTAGACAGATGGGCCTAAATTTATGTATTTTTGTACCATCTTTAGCTTTTGGAAGTAGAGTTATAATCCCTTTGTTTAGCCTGACCCAGTTCATGTTTTTCTTGTGGAAATCACCGAACATATCTCTTAGATCCCATTTTATCAACTTTGAGAATCTCTGATATAATTTAATAGGGATCCATCAGATCCAGGACTTTTATCGTGTTCCATATTCAAAACAAATTTGTGATTCTCTTCCATATAAAAGTTTTTCATCAGCTCATCAACATTTTCTTTAGAAATTTTGGATGCCCCGTTTACTTATAAGGGGATGTTAGAAATGATAATCGAAGAAATGACAAAAAAAATCACCATCTCATTAATTAAGAAGAAGTGATAATCATCTAATCAATTACGACAACCCAAGCTAAAACTTATGCAATTGATCGTCTTGTCACACAATAGAAACATCAGACACACCGTTGAAGGATAGAATCATAGCGAAGATAACAAAATAAGCGCCACCCATATCGCTTATCCTACCCCTAAGCAAGAGACTCTGACTTTGCTATTGACAACCATCGATGACACCTTCACGATTCACTGCAACAACCATGTAAAACCCCATAGAAACATGCTAAACAGTCAATCAAACATGCAGCCTTATGGTCAAGGGAAGAGTCTACCGGCAATTGAGACCTTGGATTTCACAGTAAATCGCCTAAAAGATGATTCAAATTAGTGAATTTTGTTGGATATATTAGCAATTTTCCAAGCAATTTAACCCCTAGATAAATTATGAACATGACGCATGCAAGATTAATCTTATACTGATATTTAACCATGCAACTCAGATCTACGCAGATAACACATATATGTACGCAGACAATAAGCATGACATAGATGAAAACAACGATGAACGGGGTGAGTAGATCATACCCTCCGTTCGGCCAGATCGCAGCAGCAGATGCGCTGCTAGCAGCAGCAAGTTCGTCGGCGGTCTTCTTGGCGGCGGCGGCTTCCTCCTGAGCGAGCTTCTCGGCGGTGGCCTTCTCAGCTTCGGTAGACATGACGACGTAGAGGAAGTAGACGAGTCGGAGCGGAAGCGAGCAGTCGCGTCGTAGACGCTCCCCAAAAACCTTATTGCTCCTTTCCCGGTGCAGGATCGCAAGGAGCACGGTTCCGGAGGCCTGCTCTCCCGCACAGCCGTGCACGCGACGGACGGGATGGGATCGCCGGAGGCAGCAGCAGTGTGTGGAACGACGTGGGCGATGCGCGAGGAAGAACAGATGCGATCTATTCTGTTGTGCGGCGGCTAGGGTTGTCGCGGCTCCTTTTATACACAGCCGAGGTAGGGCGACGTGGGACTGGATACCCGCGACCGAGTCGGCCCACGATTGACGTCTCAGATCGTGCAACGGTTAACTCGTGATTAATTGCATTAACTAAAAATTAATGCCAATTAATTAGCCTTTCCTGACTGGCAAAAATTAAGCGCACACATGACATAGGTTTTAGCTCCGCTCGGCTCAATTCCGCAAACCGCGGCGCGCGCGCGTCGTGACGAGGCGAGGCGGGCGACGAAGGAGGAGCGCGCGCGAGCTCTCACTCTTCTACTTGCTCAATAGCATGTAGGAGAGCTCCCCTTATAAAGAGGTGCAACTCACCCTCCACTTCCGGGGTGGGACTAAACTTAGCACCACACCCATGTCATTTTTCCCACATGGGCCCTTAGAGATTTTCTGAAATTGTTGGATGGGCCTAAAGCCCATGCCTTATTTCAACAATCCCCCACCAGATCTCAAGGTCCCATGGTGTTGTCCTCAGTTCCAAACACTGTTTGATATATCAGTATTTTCAGTGGAGACCAGTTAAGGTTGAACATCCACCTAGAGCAAAGAATTACATTCCTTCACAACTGAACAATGGACTATGCCTTGAATTGACAGTTTGGCGTAAAGAAGTTTCACTCCTTGTCTTACCGATACTAGGCTGCCGAAGGCTGACCCCGCGGGTGGAGCATATTAGTCACACTCCTTGCCTATTCATGAGCTTCCTAGAGATTACCCTATCTCATAGACTGTGACCAGCAGTCGGGATCATATAGGTGTGTTCTTCCAGAGATCGCTCTGTAGGATAGCATCTCGCTTATGAAAGCCTCAGAACACATTAAGACAAAAGTCAACCTACCATACAGTTACCGAGAGTATTGCATCTCCAACGGAGTAGGTAGTAAAATTACTCTCCTCAATTAACCACTAGCTTGTTTTCCCAGGTCCTATTTCACGGGATCTCCGATCATGTAGGTTGGGTTACCACCACGGCAATTCATGTGGGTCTCATACCCATCTCCCTCGATGCATTGTCTATCACAATACGTGATAGACCTTTGGTGAAGGGATCTGCCAGATTCTTAGCCGATTGGATGTAATCCAATGCTATTACTCCGGAGTTTCTCAAATGTCTGACAGACTTCAATCTCCTTCTTATATGCTTTGTGGATTGCATGTTGTCCTTTGAACTCTTTGCCTTAACAATCACCGTTTGATTATCACAGTTCATAAGGATAGCCGGAATTGGCTTTTCAACCACTGGCAAGTCCATCAAAAGCTCTCGAAGCCATTCTGCTTCAGTGCAGGATTTATCAAGTGCTGTGAGCTCTGCTTCCATTGTCGACTTCGTTAAGATAGTCTGCTTGCAAGACTTCCATGAAACAGCGCCACCTCCAAGTGTGAACACATATCCACTTGTGGCCTTCATCTCATCAGCATCAGAAATCCAATTTGCATCACTATACCCTTCAAGTACCGACGGGTATCCGGTATAGTGAAGTCCATGGCTCATTGTACCCTTTAGATAGTGCATAACTCTTTCAATAGCATGCCAATGAACATCTCCCGGATTTGAGACAAACCGGCTCAATTTGCTCACAACAAATGCGATGTCAGGCCTCGTAGCGCAAGCTAGGTACATGAGTGATCCAATCACTTGAGAATATCTCAACTGATCTACAGCTGTGCCTTCGAACTTTCGAATCCGCACACTAGGATCATATGGCGTTGGAGAAGATTTGCAATCTGAATATCCAAAGCGACTCAGAATCTTCTCAACGTAGTGGGATTGCAAAAGCGTAATTTCACCCTCATTATCTCTCAATAGCTTGATGTTCAAGATAACATCAGCCACACCAAGATCTTTCATCTCAAAGTTTTGAGATAGAAATGTCTTAACCTCCTTAATGACTTTGAGGTTGGTTCCAAATATCAGTATATCATCAACATATAAGCACAGTATAACTCCTTCGCCCCCACCATGGCGATGGTATACACATTTGTCAGCTTCACTTACAAGGAAACCAGCAGATGTCAAAGTTTTATCAAACTTCTCATGCCACTGCTTAGTTGCTTGCTTCAGGCCATATAAAGATTTCAATAGCTTGCACACCTTTCCTTCCTGACCGTCTACTACAAAGCCATCTGGCTGTTGCATGTAGATTTCCTCGTCTAGCTCTCCATTTAGGAAAGCCGTCTTAACGTCCATTTGATGGACGAGAAGACCATGCGAGGCAGCCAACGAGAGTAATACTCGAATGGTCGTCAGTCTGGACACCGGTGCATAAGTATCGAAGAAATCTTCTCCTCCCTTCTGGGTATAGCCCTTAGCCACGAGCCTAGCCTTGTATTTTTCAATACTGCCATCAGGCCTAAGCTTCTTTTTGAACACCCATTTACATCCCACAGGTTTGCAACCATAGGGACGATCAGTGATTTCCCATGTTCCATTAGCCAAGATGGAATCCATCTCGCTACGAACCGCATCTTTCCAGTAGTCAGGATCCGGTGATGCATAAGCTTCTGAAATAGAAGTGGGAGTATCATCCACGAGGTACACAATGAAATCATCACCAAAGGACTTTGCAGTCCTCTGTCTCTTGCTCCTAATAGGAGCTTCATCGTCTTCCTCCACAGGATTATCATCATGAGTTTGTTCATAATATTCCATCGGAATGGCGGGTTCAGGAATCTCATCAGATTCCTGTCTAGAAGTGCTTTTCATATCTCTCATGGGAAATATATCCTCAAAGAATGTAGCATCTTTAGACTCCATAATCGTACTGACCTTCACGTCAGGTACCTCAGATTTCACCACTAGAAATCTATATCCAACGCTGTTCTTAGCGTAGCCCAGAAAAACGCAGTCCACGGTCTTTGGTCCAAGCTTACGCTTTTTGGGGATCGGCACATTGACTTTCGCCAAACAGCCCCAAGTACGCAAGTATGAGAGTGTCGTTCTTTTCTTCTCCCATAATTCATAGGGAGTGATCTCGTTATCCTTCACAGGAACCTTATTCAGGACATGATAAGATGTCAATATAGCCTCCCCCCACCATGCCTTGGATAAACCCGATGTATCTAACATGGCGTTAACCAAATCTGTTAGAGTACGGTTTTTCCGTTCGGCAACCCCGTTTGATTGGGGTGAATAGGGAGGCGTCCTCTCATGAATAATTCCATGTTCCGCACAGAAAGAATTAAAATCATTAGAAAAGTACTCTCCACCACGATCAGACCGAACCCGTTTAATCTTTTTCTCAAGTTGGTTCTCAACTTCTGCTTTTTAGATTTTAAAGTAGTGCAGAGCCTCATCTTTAGTGTTTAACAGATACACATAGCAAAACCTAGTGGAGTCATCTATCAATGTCATGAAGTATTTCTTTCCACCTTTAGTCAACACACCATTCATCTCGCATAGATCAGAATGTATGAGTTCTAGTGGCGCCAAGTGTCTCTCCTCCGCAGCCTTGTGGGGCTTGCGAGGTTGCTTAGCTTGCACACATGCATCACACTTAGAACCTTTGGCTAAAGTGAAACTCGGGATTAAATTCATCTTAGCTAGCCGCGTCATACAACCGAAATTTACGTGACAAAGACGTGAATGCCAAATCTCAGATTCATCAACGATAGAATGTATATGATTCACGACGTTATTACATAAATCCTCTAGGGAAAGGCGGAACAGACCTCCGCATTCATAACCTTTACCAATGAATAATCCATATCTAGACAAGATTGTTTTATTCGACTCGAATACTAATTTAAACCCTTCTTTACATAGAAGGGAGCCACTAACGAGATTCTTTCTGATATCGGGGACATGCTGCACGTTCTTCAGCCGCACGGTCTTTCCTGAAGTAAGCTTCAGATCGACCGTACCAACACCAAGAACAGAAGCATGTGCGCCGTTCCCCATCAGTACGGACCTGGTTCCTGTGGTCTGGTAAGAAGAAAACAAGGATATGTCAGCACACACATGAACATTTGCACCCGTGTCAACCCACCATTCAGTAGATTGATAAACTGAGAAAATAGTAAATAAATTACCGTACCCAGGTGCACCTTTGTCCGTGTTGCCCATGACCACATTGACAGAATTGGAATTCTGCGCTGGCTTCTTATACTTGTTCGGGAACTTATTAGCCCAGTGCTCCAGTGAGCCACAAGTGAAACAACCATCATCCTTCTTGTTGTTCTTCTTCCCCTTCTTCTTGAAGGTAGTATTCTGTTGGACCTTGTTCTTTCCCTTGAACTTATTCCGAAAGTTCTTCTGCTGCACCATGTTGGCAGTAAAAGTTCCCTCAGCCCCCTTTTGGTGTGAGTCTTTTGCCCTTGAGTTCTGCTCCACACTCAGATGGCCAATAACATCCTCAACTGAGAATCCTCGCCTCTGGTGCTTCAGAGTGGTGGCAAAGCTCCTCCAAGATGGAGGGAGTTTAGCAATTATGCATCCCGCGACAAACTTGTCCGGTAGATCACACTTGAGGAGCTCAAGCTCTTTCACGATGCACTGTATCTCATGGGTCTGTTCCAACACAGGACGGTTCTCAACCATCTTGTAATCATGGAACTGCTCCATAGCATACAACTCGCTCCCGGCATCAGTTGCTCCGAACTTTGCCTCGAGTGCACTCCATAAGTTCTTGGCATCACGCATATGTAAATACGCGTCGACTAATTTGTCTCCGATCACGCTAAGAACTGCTCCAACAAAGACGATGGAGGCATCCCTGAACGCCTTCTCCTGTTGAGGAGTAATCGTTCCAGTGGGAGTCTCTCCAACGACCCAGAAGACATTCATAGACGTGAGCCACAAAATAGTCTTTGTTTGCCAACGCATAAAATTTTGGCCCGTAAACGGGTTCGGTTTCAGTGTCACAGCAAAACCAGGAGATGAAAATTGCCTATAAAAATAAGGTTTTTGGATTGTTGGATATATTAGCAATTTTCCAAGCAATTTAATCCCTAGATAAATCATGAACATGACGCATGCAAGATTAATCTTATACTGATATTTAACCATGCAACTCAGATCTACGCAGATAACACATATATGTACGCAGACAATAAGCATGACATAGATGAAAACAACGATGAACGGGGTGAGTAGATCATACCCTCCGTTCGGCCAGATCGCAGCAGCAGATGCGCTGCTAGCAGCAGCAAGTTCGTTGGCGGTCTTCTTGGCGGCGGCGGCTTCCTCCTGAGCGAGCTTCTCGACGGTGGCCTTCTCAGCTTCGGTAGACATGGCGACGTAGAGGAAGTAGACGAGTCGGAGCGGAAGCGAGCAGTCGCGTCGTAGACGCTCCCCAAAAACCTTATTGCTCCTTTCCTGACGATTGACGTCTCAGATCGTGCAACGGTTAACTCGTGATTAATTGCATTAACTAAAAATTAATGCCAATTAATTAGCCTTTCCTGACTGGCAAAAATTAAGCGCACACATGACATAGGTTTTAGCTCGGCTCGGCTCAATTCCGCAAACCGCGTCGTGACGAGGCGAGGCGGGCGGCGTAGGAGGAGCGCGCGTGAGCTCTCACTCTTCTACTTGCTCAATAGCATGTAGGAGAGCTCCCCTTATAAAGAGGTGCAACTCACCCTCCACTTCCGGGGTGGGACTAAACTTAGCACCACACCCATGTCATTTTTCCCACATGAGCCCTTAGAGATTTTCTGAAATTGTTGGATGGGCCTAAAGCCCATGCCTTATTTCAACAAATTTCATCCTTTTGACATGATCGATTTGACCGCTTAATTTCAAAAAAATTACAATACAGCTGTAAAAATGCTATCCAATACGGTCTACGTACGAAAATGCGGCATTCGGTCTCGGGCGGGTCAACCAAAAAATGGTCAACATGCCTATGGGGATCGGGGCCCAGTTGCCAGTGGGTTTGGCAGTTCTGCTGGCATCTCAGGGCTCAGGCCGGCCATTCCCAGGCGAATGAACCTGCGAGGCCACAATCCAAACCAGCTGTGAATCCCACCGGCCGCCGCCGAGCCCTGCCCTAGCATCACCACCGGCGCCTCGACCCCCCCCCCCCCCCCCCCCCCCTCCGACTCGGACCCGTGTCGCCGCCCCCTCTCTTCCTCCTCAGGACACCGCGTTCCCCCGTCCGCGGTCTTTGGATCATCCAGATCCCCCTCCGCGCGAATCGCTGGTCCGCCGGCGGGATGGACAAGCTGGTGCAGTTCGGGAAGAAGGCATGGTTCGTGGCGCGGGTCTTGTCCGGCTACGAGGAGAGGAGGATCCGGGCCTACAGGCTGCAGCTGCAGCAGCGCCTCGAGCAGGTTAAAAATGCCGGCTCCGCCATTTCTCGAATGATATTTGCCCTGTCTATTCTGTCAATGTTAGGGTAGCATCATCGTTTAATCCAGTGAATCTCTTTATCTAGCTGCTTCATTTGGGAGGACGTGTTGGAAATAGGTTAGGGTTGGCCTCCAGCCGTGTAGTTGGTCACTGGGTCTTAGTAGATCGAAGTTGTGTTCTTCTCTTTAAGTTGCTTGCCATGGCTGGAAATGAGAACATGTTAATGTTAGGAAGAGGAGGGTGCTTTTTTATTTGGTGCAGAGGAAGAGGAGAATGCTGTCTAAGGGAGTAGCCTTGCTCATTTTGTATGGGATTCACAATGCATATCCATGCCCAACTTGGTCAATTGGTCAGAAATGTCATTGTTTCAGCTGACCATCTCCTTTAGTTTGTGTAATGCATCGTACCTCCATTGTTTGTTCCTTGGACACTGAATTATCTTGCAAGGTGTTTTGGATTCTGATGGTTAGGAACTCAGTAGAAGTACACTGCATATCTGATCATACTCTGCAATTATTATGTCCGTGAGTGCACAGGGCAGCAGGAGATAGGCTATGTTAGAGATAGGAAGTTTCGGAATATGAATAAATTAATTTTCAAGTATCCTTGTTGGATACGGTTGGGCCTTTTAGAAATAGTCTGTTTAAATTAGAAAGAATCCAGTCTAAGTAGGAAGGTACAGTTATGTTTGTCTTGAGTTCAAATAGAGTTTGGAATGGAGGTCAAGTTAGTTGTCCTATATAAAGAACTAGTGTGTAGCAGATTGAATCAGGTAATAAGAGAATCAGTTTATCAATCTGTTATCTCTGGCATTCATCCTCCCAAAGCTATGTCTGCTCCTCAATCCCCTGTGCCATGCCTTGCAGCCATTCTCATGGTGGTAGTTACCTAGTTTGTTCCAGCAACGCTTTGTTTCTAAGTTGATCGCCCTATCCTGATTGTTGCAAAATATTTGATTTTTTTTAAATTTTTATGTTGACAATGTTATCATCAAACAAAGATAGGAAGGCATTTGTTCTTATGACCTTTCTTACTGTGAGTTGCTGCCGCAATTCTTGTGTCATTCTTGCTGTTTGTGCATATCGGATGCACTCCACGCATTTTTTATCTTTGCACCCTTAACCAGTGGCAGTGTTAGACTTACGAATTGTCAGACACTTAATTCCCCTTTAGCAACGATGTGGTGCTATTGTGTAAAGAACAAGTTTTATGTTCTAGTTATGTTTATAGTCAAAATTTACTTACAGTCATGCAAACTAATGTTGTAGCTTTGTAGGGCATATTGCTAGCACTTGTCAGAGCTGGTGTTGGTTCTGTGGGGTGCAGAAATAGAGAAAGAACAAATAATTTTTGAATAAATGTAAAAAAATTGATTACCATCATATTTGGGTGTCGCTTAGGGCTAAACTTATTCATTGTAATTTTACCACAGAAATCATGAAATCATCTATCGTCTTTATGCTGTATCACTTTCATGAATTTATCTTAAACTATTACTCACTACAATATGTTAAACTAAATTCAGGAACTACTACATTAGCTTGCAGATAAGATCGTCCTTTCCAGGTAGTATGTAGGATTGGTTATTCATGGTGACATTACCAATCATCCGTAAGGACCAATACTGTATTCAATTGCAATATCAGTTAAACATCAGTACTGTATATTCAGGCTCAAGCTAAGAAGAAGGAGGTGGAGAAACACCCAGAGCAAGTTATTCTGTCAGAGGTTCGTCAAGTGGTTCAGCAGATGCAAGCTCTCAATCAGCACCTTGAAGAAGCTGTAAGACATACTACCATAAATTCACAGTTAATTACTCAACACTTGCCTATTAAATGTGTACTGTGCACTGTGAGAAGTTGCTATTTACTAGTTTATGTGCAATCTCACAAGTGAGAAATAGGGTTTGGCAATCATGTTGTCGGCCTTTGGAGAACAATAAAGTGGCTTGTTCATGTTTGATTGACGTCAAACATGCTTTTCTCCTAAAAATACATTTATTTATTTGGTTTAGGCTTAAAGCATAGGGTTGCTGGCAGTAAACTGAAATGCCACTTGTTTTCTGCAAAAAATTGGGTAATGGCCTGTAAGTAATTCTTTTTTGTCTTAATTTTCAGGACTCTGCCATAGACGAATATTTCCAGCCGATCGACAAGAATGCTCAGATCCTAACAGACATGCAAATGGAGAAAGAAGAGAAGCGAATGAAGGAGATGGCCCAAGTAATGCGAGACCAAATAGAAATGCAAAGGGAAATCGAGAGAAGGAAGGCTGAGGCGACTGCCGTAGAGCCGCATGTCGACAACCAACCGAGTGAAACAATGACTTCTGAATCTCCTCCGAAACAAGAAGCCGCCAAATAGATAATACTGTCCGCCACTTTTCTTTTGGTAAGCAAGTTATTTGTGTGCGCATGGATGGCTTTACATAGTAGGCTTTTGTTGGGCTAGGGAATAAGGAGGGATCTGAGTCAAATACAATTGCCAGTTTTATACCTCTCAGGGTATGCAGTTTCGCCGTGAAGAGTTCTTATCTTCTTGACCCATGTCGTTTCCTTTCGAGGCAGGCTTCGAGATTTGGAAACTGCACCGTGTGTGTAACCGAAATTTGAATCCTGTGCGAAGTTGGATATGCAGTTTTACTTGGGAAGCTTTGTGTTTGTATGTTTCACGTAGGTGCTGGTAGTGGTGCCATCCCATTATGTTTTTTCCTTTGTTTTTTGGGTTTCTCTCGAGGTTATTATCTGTTGCGCGGCGATGAACCTGGGATTCTCGGTGCAAACAAACATACAACAATGAAGACATGTTATTTTTTCTTGAAACACAAGTGAGAAGAGACCCAACCAGTGTACCAAATTGCAGAGGTCCAGAGAAAACAAAGCTTCAAGGCAAAGGATACAACCAGGCTCAGCGCTGTTTTTTTCCCGATAAAGAGCATATATTAATACCGCGAAGGGTTTTTCGATAAAGAGCAGATATATAGATGTGCCATTTAGATGTGCCCTAGCAAATCTGATATATTAATATCGCGAAGGGCGCTGCATGATTGTTGCCTTTTTCTTTTGAGGAGATTGTTAACTTGCTCACTCGCACACGGTGTTCATTGTTTTGTGATAGCTTACCAACTGTACCAGATGGTCACGGTGCACGGATTCGACTAGTGAACAAATGATTCTACGCTCCCCGAGGTCGAAAGGCAGGACCGGGGGAAGTTGGGGGATTTTCCAACCGGATTTCCCTTTTTCCATTGTACTAGTTCTCCGAGTGAAAACGTTTAGTTCATGTGCGTGAATCTCAAAGCAACACATGGATCTATTGTTTGCTCCCACGCACCACTCTGGACGGATGAGAGCATATCAGACTAAATGATTCGGTTCTTGTATAGTAATCTGAGAATGATAACTCCTAACAGTTTCTTGTAATATAATATGACAATTTCTGAATAGCTAGGCATTTTTGTCCATATAGCATGGCAATTTTTGTGATACAGCATTGCAAGTCTACCGAGTGCACATGGCAAAGTTATAGATGTGTGGCAATTTTTCATTGTTTTTTCTTTTCTTTACATGGCAAGTCATAGCCACGTGTTGCTAATTTTCATTTTTTTTTCGTCTTTTGATCCTGACAATTCTCTATGATGCATTGTAGAAAATTCTTGAAATCGCGTGACAAAAATTTGACAAGCTTTTCTGCTAGCATTGGCATTTATTTCTTTTTAGTTTAACTCTTTTTTATACAATAGAATGAAAATTATACTTTCTCCGTCCTAAAATAAGTATCATGGATTTATCTCGATATGGATGTATTTAAACTTAAAACCAAGTCTAGATACATCCATATCTATTCAAATCCGAGTCATTTATTTTGAAACGGAGGGAGTATTTGTTATATAACACAGCAAATCCTGAATGTTCGTTGAGAGTGATTATTTTTCAAAGAAGATTTTTGATCATGAAGTTCACTCGAATGACCTCCCGTATAAAACAATATTTCACCCGAGTGCCTCCTGAAAACCTGGCGCCTTGGGCCAGAAAGATTCAAAATAGAAACGTTTGTCTGCTCTTATATTCGCATCGAAATCCAATGGCATCGGACAGTGATCTGACGTGCTTTGAAAAACACTGGAAAGAGCTCATCCTAGTCCTCTGAGGTGAAGACTCGATCAAGCTTCACCAGAGTTGCATCCTGACGCTTGTTGGACCGAGTATATTTGCGTCCATTCAAATAGATCACCTTGATTTCAAGGCGGTTAAGTAGCACACAGAAACTTGCATCAACGTTCGGTTCAGGCGCCCATTATTCTTATCCGAGGATGCAACAATGGTGTTAAAATCCCCCCAAGATCGCCTAAGGGCTTGCATGTAGGTCTCTCACTTCCTAGATGTCCTCCAAAAACTAAACCTTGTCATGTTTCGCCCGTGGCCCATAGACCCCAGTCACCCACCAGACCGCACCCTTTGCCAGCGTGACAAGAGCGGTGACTAGAATGCATGGTGTAATGAGGGTTGGATATCTTGACTAGATGGATGGAAGGTACATGAAATCATCAAATGCATCCCCAAGACATTGTTTGATAGTAGCAAGCGTGACTACCGCTAACTTGGACTCTTGTAGATAGAGCTGGTCTTCCGTACACCCCCCCCTCTAAAAACTAAAAAGGGCACTTTGGTCTTTTCCATTAGACACCCGTAGACTGCACGTACAGCTTCCCGTACGCCTATACCGCGCAGCGAATTGCGCAACACAGCGCGGCCTTATCGTCCAGCCCCGCCCGAGTAGGACCTGCGTGGGGCCAAGTAGTTTGGTTCGCAAAGAAAAAAAAGCCTGACGCCTGAATCAGCGATCGTCCCGTGTGAGTCGGCGGCTTAGGTAGGACGGACTGAGACGAACGCGCGTATAAACCCTAATTCCTAATTGTTGCCGGCGTGCGCACAGCGGCAGCAAACCCTTCTTCACGCGGCAATCCCAAAGTCTGCGGATATTTCGAGCCGGCGCATCATCGCCCTCCGCCGCCGTGGACCTTGCCGGGTACGCCCCCAGGCGACGTCATTGCCGTGAGCAGTTTCACAATCTGTGTACGCCCAAATCTGTGTACGCCCAAGGTCAGCCCTTTTGTGTTGGTATTAGAACTTGAATTTTTGAAGCGCCATGTGTAATTGCTTTGTTGATGGATTGATGAATTGATAGTATGTGATGTTGTTCTACAGTAGTCGGATCGACCGATGGAGCATGAAATTGAAAATGTTCGTGATGATAGTGATAACGAGAATGGGTCATTCTCATTGAATTTGGATGAAAATCACGAGGAAACCTATATGAGTGAGGATGAATCGTCTAGTGTTAATGTAAGTAACATGATGATATTGAAAATATGTTAAAGTAGTTAATTAGTACTTATATTTTTTTTAAATATATATAGGTATATGTGACAGATGAGTACGAACACATGGATATTGATGAAGAGGTTGATGAATCATATAGAGAGTTCGAGAGTCAGGTTTGTTGAAAATTATTTAGTTTAGAAAACACATGGATTATCGCTTAAGTTTGTCTCGTTTCATGTTGACAGATAAATATAGATGGTGTCGGTGTAGAGAATAGTATATACAATGAGAGTGATATGAGCGACTTCGATGCATCTTTCAATGGGAGCTTTGGTGAAGTAAGTTAAAAAATTAGGCTTATGTACTAGAATTTCTGATATAAATGCTAAGTGACTTACACGTTAATCTATGTAATTTTGCAGGATGATGATGGTGGCCCTAACTCACAGGGTCATGAGCATGATGATTTCGAGTATGAATTGGACGTAGGTAATGAGAATTATATGCAGGAATCCTTGGATATGTTTTGGAAGGTGAAGGCAAAAACGTTCAGTTCTGAAGGGGATGCGTACTTGTTCTACAACGAGTATGCAAAAGAACGTGGGTTCAGCATTAGAAGGGACAAGTTGAAGTACGGAAAAGGTGTTAATGGTATTATGCGATGGAGAAGGTATCTTTGTTCGAAGGCTGGGAAACGACTGAAGGAATTATGTACCATGGAAGGGCGTAGCCGTAGGCTTAGAGGAGAGAGTCGGTGCGGCTGTGGAGCCCAATTAATAGTGAAACTTGATAGAGATCGGAACATATGGTATGTAAGCAATTTTGTGGATGATCACAATCATGTTCTTGCTAGACCGGATGAAGTTCCATTTCTTCGATCTCATAATAAGATCAAGGATTTTCAAAAACTGGAGATCTTAGCTATGTCAGGAGCTGGGTTCAGAAAGCACATGATTATGGACAACTCTTATGCTCATACAGGATTTGGGAGGAAGAACCTATATAACATGTGCTACAGAGAGAAGATAAAGCTGCTTTCACAGGGTGATGCGAACACTGCCGTTGGAATCATGCTTCGAAGGAAGGAGAAAGATCCTGATTTTTTCTTTCAGCACACTGTTGATTCGGAAGGAAGGTTGAAGAACCTATTCTGGTGTGACTCACAGTCTCGCCGGGATTATCTAGACTTTGGTGATGTGACCGTATTTGACAGCACCTACAAGATGAATAGGTATAGAATGCCATTCATCCCATTCGTCGGTCTCAACAGTCATCGTTGCACTACTATATTTGCTTGCGCTATCGTGTCTGATGAGACGGAGGATACCTATGTTTGGCTGTTGGAGACTTTTCTGAGAGCAAATTGTCAAAAGAAGCCGAAGTCTATAATTACGGATGGGGATGCGGCCATGATAAGGGCCATCCGAAAGGTCTTACCTGACGTTTGTCATCGTCTGTGTTCATGGCATATTGAAAAAAATATGCAGAGACACCTCTATTATAAGTCAGTGAAGGAGTTTAGAGCACTAATATACTATACCACTTCACATGCTGTCTTTGAGGGAAGATGGGCCGCGTTCGTGAGTAAATGGCAGACAGAAAAAACACAAACATGGTTGCGTAGGATGTACAGAAAGAAGAGGTCTTGGGCTGCGTCGTATTTAACCGGTGGATTTTTTCTTGGTATGCGGAGCAACCAGAGGAGCGAGAGTCTGAACTCGGTGCTTCACCTTCACCTGGACTTCGGTATGACCATTGTTGATATGGTTATACACTACGAGAACTGCATAGTTCGGCTTCGTGGAAAAGAGGCGGAGGATGACTGCAAGTCCTCACAGACTACACCGGTGCCAGTTACTGATTGTAGGGATATTGAGGTAGCCGCTGCACGTGTGTTCACTCCAGCAAACTTTTATATTGTCCAGAAAGATCTGAAAATAGTTGGAGAGCTGGAGGTAGTTGACATATTGACAGGGACAAGCAGTGACACATACATAGTGGCATGGAAGGATAACAAGGATTATAAGTTTTATGTGGAGTATACGGCTCATAGCTCTGAAGAAACAATAAAGTGTAGTTGTAAAAGTATGACTCGCAAAGGTCTTCCTTGCAAACACATTCTGCACGTCCTGAAGCAATTGAATTATGGTGAGGTACCAAAGTGTTGTGTTCTTCGAAGATTATCGAAAAATGCTAGAGGTGGCTTGCCAGTGACGCGCACTAGCGATCTTTTTGGTTGGGGTTGGGGAGGTATTGGGGAGAGAGCAAGATACAGTGAGTTGACTATATTAGCAGCAGAAGCAGCACATGTCGCATGCCATAAGCCTTTCTTATTCGATAAAATGAAAGACTGCTTGCGTGATATAATATCGCAGAAGGACGTTGAGGAGAACGAAGGTGATGATCCTAAAGTCTTTGTTAATGATGATGCTTTTGGTCCACTTCCAGATCGTGTTCATGTTGGTGATCCAATTAAAATTTCCACTAAGGGAGCACCTAAGCAGAACACAAAAGGTTCCCGACAAGCGGGGGCTAAGGAGAGTAAAAACGGTAGAGCAAAAGCTCATGATGAAGTCAAAATTCGACTATGCTCAATATGCAAATCAGCTGGCCATAACAAGGCAAAATGCCAGGGAAATGAGAAGTACGTGTTCTATTAATTTGAGTTATATATGCATTTTCATATCGACATTCTATTCTCAGAAATTATTTTGTGGTTTTCTATGCAGGAATATGATATGATCACAGAAGGAACGATATCATTATACGGAAGAGAAGACATCATTTCAGCTTGATCATGATTGTGTAATGTCTTGTAATAAAAAGTATAATTCAAAATTTTTTATGATTATGCACTGTTTTGGTTATGCACTTTTAATAGTACTGTTAGACTAACCATAGTGGGGAGTAACTTCGACTAGTAACATCACGTTGTTACTAGTCTATGTTACTACCTCAGTTTCGGCTTATTTTCCATTTTTTGCATTTATTCCAGTGAAAAAAGGCCTAAAAACGGCCGGACGTGACAAATGTTGCAAACTTTACTAAAATTCGTTCAAATTTGGCATGGAGCACTTTAATATAAATACCAAGAATCCACTGAAAGTTGGGTTCATTTCGTGTAGGTTTAAAAAAAACATGTGCAAATGGCCCCCGACGGTCTACCCCCCTAGACGTTCACCCCGTAGGGTAGCGCTTGCCACCTTCCTCTTATTTTGTGCTAGGGAACACCTAACAAACGTGCCAAACCATTGTGGACCCTTTTTTTTATCACAAGCTACATCACCGTACCATCGGATCTATGCACACGCCTCGTACACCCAGAACCTTTCTACCGCACTGTTCGTTTTGTGAAGCAAGTACATCCTCAAAGACTCGAATCAACCCATAAATTTTTTCAGTGCATACCTACACCAAACCAACCACACATCTAAGATTCTGTTCAGTTCCGGCTTATTTTCCATTTTTTGCATTTATTCCAGTGAAAAAAGGCCTAAAAACGGCCGGACGTGACAAATGTTGCAAACTTTACTAAAATTCGTTCAAATTTGGCATGGAGCACTTTAATATAAATACCAAGAATCCACTGAAAGTTGGGTTCATTTCGTGTAGGTTTAAAAAAAACATGTGCAAATGGCCCCCGACGGTCTACCCCCCTAGACGTTCACCCCGTAGGGTAGCGCTTGCCACCTTCCTCTTATTTTGTGCTAGGGAACACCTAACAAACGTGCCAAACCATTGTGGACCCTTTTTTTTTATCACAAGCTACATCACCGTACCATCGGATCTATGCACACGCCTCGTACACCCAGAACCTTTCTACCGCACTGTTTGTTTTGTGAAGCAAGTACATCCTCAAAGACTCGAACCAACCCACAAATTTTTTCAGTGCATACCTACACCAAACCAACCACACATCTAAGATTATGTTCAGTTCCGGCTTATTTTCCCATTTTTGCATTTATTTTAGTGAAAAAGGCCTAAAAACGGCCAGACGTGACAAATGTTGCAAACTTTACTAAAATTCGTTCAAATTTGGCATGGAGCACTTTAATATAAATACCAAGAATCCATTGAAAGTTGGGTTCATTTCGTGTAGGTTTAAAAAAAACATGTGCAAATGGCCCCCGACGGTCTACCCCCCTAGACGTTCACCCCGTAGGGTAGCGCTTGCCACCTTTCGCTTATTTTGTGCTAGGGAACACCTAACAAACGTGTCAAACTATTGTGGACCCTTTTTTATCACAAGCTACATCACCGTACCATCGGATCTATGCACACGCCTCGTACACATGAAAAATAGCCAGTATATCAGTCGTACGTAAAAATTGCTGCAACAATTCTATAAATTCATTGAAAATTGGTAAGGAGCCCTAAAATGGCCATGCCTACTTCCCACAATGATTTGGGTTCGTTCTGATATGGTTGAAAAATCAACGTCTCAAAAAAATTGGGTCCCAGACTAGCTCAGAACGCACCTTTTCAAAGGACCTCAATTTTTCAACCGTCATAAAATCACCCCAAACTTTTGATATAGCCTCCTATAACAATATGAACCACACTTGCCAATAAAATTCAATTATAATGATTTTTTCATAATTTTTTGATTCTTGAGAAATACCTATAATTAGCTCCGAGACGGTCTAACCCCTAGACATTCACCACAAGGGGTAGCTCTCGGAGACACCTTGTTTTGATTGGGATGGACCTAATTCACATCCAAAACCATTTTTTAGCCCATTGCTAACACCTTGTTTTCATAATTTTATTTTATTTTCTCGATAAATACCTAAATTTAGCACCTCGACGATCTACCCCCCCTAGACATTCACCCAAGGGTAGCTCTCAAAGCATAACATCTTGTTTTAGGTCGGATGGACCAAACTCACATCCAAAACCATGTACGTGCCACGTAAAACTTATAGATTTCCTGTTCTTTGTATTCGTATTAGACAGAACGTCTATTTTTGTACTACTGAAATATGAGATAAAAATTACCTAAGTGAACAACAACTCTAATTGACTAACATGCACTGGTGGAAAAAAGGCCTTTGGTCGCGGTTCGCAACTGCCATTAGTCGCGGTTGCGCAACCGCGACCAAATAAGCGCGACTAAAGCCCCCCACCTTTAGTCGCGGTTGCTTAAGAACCGCGACTAACGGCCCGTCCACGTGGGCGCCAGGCGGCCGTCGGGGCGGAGGACCTTTAGTCGCGGTTCTTCTGGACAACCGCGACTAAAGGCCGCCACAGGTTTAGGGTTTTAGCCCCCCCCCCCCCTAAACCTGTTTTCTGTTTAATTTGTATTGTTTTATTTCTTTTGTGCTTTATTTTAATTTTGAAGGAGTTTCACATATTCTACGGTACTACATACATGCATATGAATGTACAATTTCAAACAAATTTGAAATTAGAACCAAAAAGAATTCAAGAGGAATATACAATATATATTCAATATCATCGGATGACCATATACAATTTTGAACAAGTTTCCATACATAATTTAATGCATATAAAGTTCTACGTCCTCGTAATGGTGTTCTCCTTTAGGATGGAGGACTTCCCTGCTGAACCATCCAGCTAGTTCCTCTTGAAGTGGTCGGAAGCGAGCTTCTGGACTAAGCATCATCCGGAGGTTATTCCTCTGAGCATTGGTATCACTCGGAACCCGCTCAGAGGTGTATCTCCGGATCATCTCACAGACATAGTATCCACATAGATTGGTCCCCGCTGGCTGAATATCCCCAGCATTCTTAGCCTTTGACCTTTTGAATTCTAGCTCTTTTTTGAATTCACCGACCTTTGTATCTACGAACCGTCTCCAAACCCTACGAGGCAAAGAAAATTAAATGAACAAGAGAGTTATTAGTTACTTGATATTAGGAAATGAACGAAATAGGCCGATCGATATAGAGCGCAAATGAATGAAAATAATTACTTCTGCAGCATTCTTCTCATGCCGCCCCAAAGCTTTGGATCCATATTCAGAGAGTCGTGGATGAGACATTCTGAGGTGTTAACTTTAATTACTAGCAGAATCCAGTGGAACCTGCGGACACGATACATGCACAGTACGTCATGCATAACTCATCGATTAGCCGGCCACATACCATGCATGGAGTAAACAAAAGAGAATGTGCTCAAGACAGAAACACTCACCCAAAATGGTAAGGAAATAGAATATCACTTTTGAGTTCCTGCTTTGTAAGAAACTGCCACAGGTCTGCCTCCATGTCGGCGGGGTGATGCTCCAACACATGTCCATTAACGATGTGTGGGTCAATGAACCCAACATCATGGATGTTCCTTACTCTGCATTCCTTAATCTTCATTCTGCATGTATAATAGCAGACACAACAATATAGTTAGGACATATATATAGTGCAGGCAATATGAACGAGATGGGGTAGAAATAAATCACTTACAGAACGTAGCAACTGATGATAGATTTGTCGAGCTCGCGCAGATTGAAAAGCTGGAACAATTCACTCAGTTCAATTTGTACATAGTAATGTTTGAAGTGATGCTCATGTCTAACTTCCGCATAAATATATTCTTTGGCGTTTTTATTTTTTATGTAAGCCTTGTACCATTTCAGCAGACCTTTCATTTGTGGAGGTAGATCCTTTTCCTGCGCAGGCTCGACGAGAGGCCCATTCTTGACATATGTAATTACTACCTCCTTCACTGGCGCCTCATCAAGGCCTAACAGTTCACGAAGAGTAATACCTAAGTTGGCCGCTTGTTCTCTGGCACTCGTTACAGTCAATCCCTGTGCTGCCGCAGCTTGTATGATCTCGGGGGCATCCGGACCGGCGGCTTCCACTATAAGCGGGGCAATCGATTGTTTACTTTGTTCCCCGAGCTGGGCAACTTGTTTCCCGCTTTTTTTACTTTCGGCCTTCTCCCGCTCTTTGTTCTCCTTGAACATGAGTGAGTGCCTGCCTGCGAAGTTCACGTGCATAGTCGTCAGGCAGATTCTTCGCGGCTTGGGACGGTGTGCTCAAAAATGAGTTAGCCCACTTCTTTTGCTCATCAGAAAATACTGGCTTGGGCTCGGGCTCTCTTTTCTTCTTGCAGTCCGCCTTCCATTTCTCCAAATCAGCAGCCGCGGCCGCGTCGACTTCCTCGGCACTACGTTCCCAAGGCCTTGTGGGGAGAGGCTTCAGTGATGGCTCCGGTACCTTTGTGGTCTTAGGTACATAAGGGTCCGGGTTAATAATCCAGGACTGCTTCTGCTTCTTTGCCGGAGGTGGATTGGGGGACGGCGTCTGATCACCCGCCGGACGAGGACTGGGGGGCGGCGGCTGATCACCCGCCGGACGTTGTGGACTGGGGGGCGGCGTCGGCTGACGTGACGGAGGTGTAGGTGAACCGCCACCACCACCGTAGGGGGGTGGTCTTGTTGTCCTTGGCGCCTCGCCTGGAAACTTGATAAACTTCTTTTGCCATAGAATGAACTGGCGCTTGACATCTCCAAGTCTTTTCTCCCCTTCAGGTGTAGCAATGTCAATGTCCAGGTCCTCAAACCCTTTGACTATGTCCTCCACCGTGACACGAGCATAGCCAACTTGAATGGGGTTGTTGTGGTGGAGTGCTCCAGGTAAACATGGTAAAGCACTGCCGATGGCTACCTTCATGGACATGTTCCCGATAGGATAATACAGATGACATTCTTTCATCTCCTTTATATCGTCCACGGGGTAGCGAGGAGGCTCCGGTGCAGTAATTTCGACCGCCAGAGGCTCCGGTGCAGTAATTTCGATCGTCGGTGCATCTGCACCAGCCGGTGGGGCCTCCGTGGAAGCCACGCTGCTTCTCCGCTCCTGGCTTCCGAGATCCACTGGATGATCTTCATGCTGCGCCCGAGCTGCATCTCTTTCGGCTACTAGTACATTCACGGTTTTCTTCAATACATCCATTTCCGATGCCAACCGCACCACAACATCTGCTTCCCGATCCATCTTTCTCTTACGGCTTCTGTAACCGTACGGGTCATCGTTCTGGGGGAACCCTATTTTCCACGGAACGTGCCCCATGCCTCGTACACGTCCTCCGTGTTCAGGATTCCCGAGGGCTTTTGTCAGCGCGTCGTTCTCTCTGTTGAACTTGATCTTCCCCTCTTGAGCATCCCTCATTGCGTTAATAAGGGCTTGGGTGGGTTTAATTAGTTTTCCCCGGTAAACACACTCCCCTGTCTCTGGGTTCAGCGTTCCCCCATGCCCGTACCACCAGCTTTTGGCCCTTGGGTCCCATCCCTCCGTACCTGGACGGATTCCTCGCGCCCTCAGCTCGTTCTCCATCTTCTCACGCCTAGGCTCCCAAAGGCGATACCCTCCTGGCCCCATAATATGATAGTACTCCTTCTTAGCCGCATTTTTCTTATTTTTTTTCGATATTTCAATGAACTGCTCCGATTTCTTTTGCTTCACAAATTCTGGCCAATCATGTTTCAGTTTCTCATATTGTCCTTTGAAATCCGGAGTCTTGTTCTGATTGACAAAGTCATGGGCTAGATTTTGCTTGAATTTCCGGAATGCGTCGGCCATCTTATGAAGAGCGAACCGTTTGACTAGCCTCCTCCTCTCCTTGTTTGCCTCAATCTTATTACCCTCCTTATCGAATTTGTTGTATTCCGGAGGTAGAACGAAATGTTCCATAAGCTTGTTGAAGCAATCTTTTTTTGTTCTCTTATCGACAAAACTGAAACCAACACGTGCCTTCTTTGGCGCATTCCACTCCTGGACGATGATCGAGACGTTGTCTCTAACAATGGCTCCGCATTGGCTGATAAACTTGGTGGCGTTCTTGCGGGGCTCCAGCGGCTTGCCGGTTGCTTCCTCGACAACCTCGATTGTGTATGTTTCTCCTGGTTTCAACGTCTTGGTTGCGCCACGCTTTGACGACGTACTCGATTGTTTCGACGATCCGGCCGAGGGCTAAAATAAGAAAGAGAGTCGCGCGCGTTAGTACACACATATTTATTCAAATCAGTTAGTTTGTATCACCAGAGGCGCAATGTATATATATACCTCGGCGCCGGAGGTGGTTGCTACTTCCATTTGAAGATCGTCGTTTATCGACGTTTCTTCGGCATCATCTTGCTGACGGCGCCCTTCATCTTCACCGTCAAGGTTCAGATACGAAGAGATATCATCTTCTTCTTGTCCGGTCGGCACATATAGAATATCGCCGTTTATGATGCCGAACATATGGGCTTCACCGTCCGGATCATAGTTGTCCATAATCGGGTCAGCTCTATCGTCCGCCATATGTCAGTCCTGAAAACATGTAGTAAAAACAAATTAATTGTGTATATGCATTATCACATCTCTTCGATTTGGAAGCTAGTGTAAAACCTCGTAAGATTTGACCTGTGTGAGCTTTATTAATTTATAACCGAACGCCTTTGACATCTTCGTTCTAAAAAAAAGTTCGGTCTTGCTAGGTCTCAGTCGACTGAGATTTTGTTAAGTCTCAGTCGATGCTATATCCGTGAGATTTACATTAAGATCGATGCAAAACTGTTTTTTTTTTCATTTTTTTTTGCATATTACGTATATGACATGATTGAGACTTGATTAAATCTTAGTCGACTGAAACCTAGCCACGTCCAAAAAAAGTTATGTCTGTTACACAAGACCGAGGAACACAGAGGAAAGGAACATGCGTGCATGTATATCTCGAATATAAAGTTCTTGGCGCCGGAATGAGAAGACACTCACTCACACACGCCTCAGTCATCTCCAAAGTTCTAGCTAGCTATCTGCATGCGCAATACATCGGGCGCCTTGAATTATTATTAAATTATGATGCTCGGCCTGAAACTAAAACGGAGCACCGTCGGCAGTGGAAGCAGCTGGCCGGACGTGCCCACGGATGAAGCTCAGGCTGCCGGCGTTGTGATCGACGACTATCTTGCACTGTTTAGGCCGGAGGTTCTGGTCCGACAGGAGCGACGCGACGAGCCGCTGCAGCCGCGCAGCTCCAGGGCCAGGACGCAAGGGCGCCGCGTCCCTCACCATCCACAATGAGCCGTCGCCGCCCATGTCCCCAATTGTGTATATGCATACGCCAGGAACTACCTCGCCGACCTGCTCCCCAAGTGCGTGCCCCAGGCCATATACCTCGACTCGGACGGTGCGGCGACGGCGAGGTGCGGCGACGGCGAGGCGCGGTGACGGCGACGGCGAGGCGCGGCGAGCGAGATCGATCGGGGCGGAGAGCGGCGCGCGAAGAAGACGAAGTGTGGAGCGACCGGTTCGGGAAACTATTTATAGCCCCCCCCTTTAGTCGCGGTTGGGGAGGAGAGCCGCAACTAACGGCTCCCTTTAGTCGCGGTTGGGGAGGAGAGCCGCGACTAAAGGCTTTTCGTTCCCGCGCGCGCACAGACCTTTAGTCGCGTTGGGGAGGAGAGCCGCGACTAAAGGCTTTTCGTTCCCGCGCGCGCACAGACCTTTAGTCGCGGTTTGCGAGGACAACCGCGACTAAAGGTGTTTTTGAATTACTTTTTGTTAAAAATACAGAAAAAATCAGAAAAAATCAGAAAAATAAAACTAATTCAATTCAAAATTTTAAAAATACAAATAATATATCAAAAAATTCATAAAAATAAAACTAATTCAATTCAAAATTTTAAAAATACAAATAATATATCAAAAAATTCATAAAAATAAAACTAATTCAATTCAAAATTTCTTCCCGGCCGCCTCTGTCTTCTCGTTGGCCCCCTCTTCCCGCCTCTGTCTTTCCGCCGACCCCCTCTTCCCGCCTCGTCTTCCCGCCATTTCTTCCCTGTCTTCCCTCCTCTTTCTTCCCGCCAATTTCTTCCCGCCAATTTCTTCCCGCCTCTTTCTTCCCGCCACTTTCTTCCCGCCTCCTGTCTTCCCGCTCCCATTTTTCCCGCCATTTGTCACTACATATATGTAGCCCGGCTTGGCCAGCATTATCACATCTCTACAATCTCTCATCACTCTCTCATGGCTTCTCGAGTCAATTGAATCATTCGAAAATGGACACCAAACACATCACGGGTAATATAATTCACATGATCCATTCAACAAAGTTTGATACAATAAATTATTACACATCATTTCTTTCCTTGTGTCCCTGCTTGCTTACGGTTGTGCCGTATCCATGGAGCATCCTCATCATTTAACTTAATGCTTGGGTCGGTGTTCACTTTGAAGGGCGGAATTTCAGCAAACATATTATAATCTTCTGACATGTCTGTCTTGTCCTCCACTCCCACGATGTTTCTTTTCCCTGAAAGAACAATGTGGCGCTTTGGATCATCGCATGATGTACTGATCGTTTTCTTATCTTTCCGTTTCCTCGGTTTGCTACTCATGTCCTTGACATAGAAAACCTGAGCGACATCTTTCGCTAGGACGAATGGTTCGTCAAGGTAACCAAGATTGTTGAAATCCACCATTGTCATTCCGTATTGCTGGTCCACCTTTACCCCACCTCCTGTTAGCTTGAACCATTTGCACCGGAACAAAGGGACCTTAAAGGAGGGTCCATAGTCAAGTTCCCATATCTCCTCTATGTAACCATAATATGTGGCCTTTTGCCGATTCTCGGTTGCTGCATCAAAGCGGACACCACTGTTTTGGTTGGTGCTCTTTTTATCTTGGGCGATCGTGTAAAATGTATTCCCATTTATCTCGTACCCTTGGAAAGTCGTTATAGTCGAAGATGGTGTCTTGGCCAACATGTACAGCTGATCTACAACATGATCGTCATTCATTAAATGTTTTCTCAACCAACTGCCGAAAGTCTCCATGTGGGCCTTCCTAATCCAGGATTCAGGCTTCCCCGGGTTGTCCGAGCGTAAAATATTCTTGTGTTTCTCAAAGTACGGAGCCACCAAGCTGGAATTGGTCAGAACTGTGTGGTGTGCTTCAGTCAGAGAATGGCCGTCCATACATATCGTTGATTTCCTTCCGATCGTGCCTTTTCCACTTAGTCTCCCCTCATGCCGCGATCGAGGAAGACCAATCGGCTTAAGGTCAGGAACAAAGTCAACACAAAACTCAATTACCTCCTCATTTCCATAGCCCTTGGCGATGCTTCCTTCTGGCCTAGCACGGTTACGAACATATTTCTTTAATACTCCCATGAACCTCTCGAAGGGGAACATATTGTGTAGAAATACAGGACCGAGAATGGAAATCTCTTCGACTAGGTGAACCAGGAGGTGCGTCATAATATTGAAGAAGGATGGCGGGAACACCAACTCGAAACTGACAAGACATTGGACCACATCGTTCTGTAACCGTGGTAGAACTTCTGGATTGATTACCTTATGAGAAATTGCATTGAGGAATGCACATAGCTTCACAATGGCTACTCGAACATTTTCCGGCAGGAGCCCCCTCAAAGCAATCGGAAGCAATTGCGTCATAATCACGTGGCAGTCGTGAGACTTCAGGTTTTGGAACTTTTTCTCCGCCATGTTTATTATTCCCTTTATATTGGACGAGAATCCAGACGGGACCTTCATACTGCTCAGGCATTCAAAAAAGATGACCTTCTCTTCTTTGGTCAGAGCGTAGCTGGCACGACCTTGAAACCATTCCGGATGCCGGTCATCAGGGTCTTTCAAACGTTGCTGGTCCTGCCGTGCTTCCTTTGTATCATTTGTCTTCCCATACACGCCCAAGAAGCTCAGGAGGTTCACGCAAATATTCTTCGTAACGTGCATCACGTCGATTGCAGAGCGGACATCTAGGACTTTCCAATATGCTAGCTCCCAGAATATAGATTTCTTCTTCCACATGGCTGCGTGCCCGTCAGCTCCCTTCGGAACTGATTGTCCGCCAGGACCCTTTCCAAAGATGACTTTCAAATCCTTGACCATATCAAATACCTCAGCACCAGTGCGTTCCGCAGGCTTCGGCCGGTGATCTGCCTTGCCGTTGTAATGCTTGCCTTTCTTTCTTACTGGATGAATTTTCGGAAGAAATCGACGATGCCCAAGGTACACGTTCTTCTTACAATTTGGCAAATGTACACTTTCAGTCTCATGTAAGCAGTGCGTGCATGCATTGTATCCCTTATTTGACAGTCCCGAAAGGTTACTAAGAGCAGGCCAATCGTTGATGGTTACGAAAAGCAACGCTCGTAGGTCAAATTCCTCTTGTTTGTGCTCATCCCACACACGGACACCACCCCACAGCTGTAAAAGTTCATCAACTAATGGTCTTAGGTACACATCGATGTCGTTGCCGGGTTGCTTCGGACCTTGGATGAGCACTGGCATCATAATGAACTTCCGCTTCATGCACAACCAAGGAGGAAGGTTGTAGATGCATAGAGTCACGGGCCAGGTGCTATGGCTGGAGCTCTGCTCGCCAAAAGGATTCATGCCATCCGTACTTAGAGCAAATCTTATGTTCCTTGCGTCAGCTGCAAAATCTTTGAACCATCTGTCGATCTTTCTCCATTGCGTTCCATCTGCGGTGTGTCTCAACTCCCCGTCCGACTTACGGTCCTCTTTGTGCCATCGCAACAACTTGGCATGCTCTTTGTTCCTGAACAGACGTTTCAACCGTGGTATTATAGGAGCATACCACATCACCTTGGCGGGAACCCTCTTCCTGGGTTTCTGGCCCTCAACATCGTCACCAGGGTCATCGCCTCTGATCTTATAACGCAATGCAATGCATACCGGGCATTCATTCAAATTCTCGTATTCACCGCGGTAGAGGATGCAGTCGTTGATGCATGCATGTATCTTCAGAACCTCTAAACCTAGAGGGCAGACAACCTTCTTTGCTTCGTACGTACTGGCGGGCAACTCGTTATCCTTTGGAAACATATTCTTCAACATTTTCAGCAAGTTTTCAAATGCCGAGTCAGCTACACCTGCCTCTGCCTTCCATTTCAGCAAATCCAGTGTGCAGCCCAGCTTTTTCAGACCATCATCGCATCCGGGGTACATCGCCTTTCTGTGATCCTCTAACATGCGATCCAAATTCTCCCTCTCCTTTTCAGTTTCGCAGCGTCTCCGTGCATCAGCAATGGTCCGACCAAGATCATCAACGGGATCATCACGTGCCTCTTCTTCACCTTCCCCTTCACCTTCAGCATCCTCCATGAAAGTATCACCGAAATGAGCAAGATAGCTTTCATCGATGAAATCATCCCCTTCTTCATCTTCTTCCATTATAACCCCTCTTTCTCCATGCTTGGTCCAACAATTATAGCTTGGCATGAAACCGTGCCGAAGCAGATGCATGTGAACATCTCTTGAGGAAGAGTAACCGTTCTGATTCTTACAGTTAACACATGGACAGATAACAAAACCCCCCCGCTTGTTCGCATTAGCCACTACGAGGAAATCTTTCAAACCCGTAGTGAACTCGCCGGAGAGTCGGTTACCGTACATCCATTGCCGATTCATCTGCATTATTATAATATAAAATATATAATTAACCATCATGCATTTGTTAAACTAACTAGCTACAAACAATATAAATTAAACAATGAACTACACACATGCATATTTTATCAATGACACATCAAAGGTTCAAGTTGCTAACCGCGATCGAGGAGTGTGGCTCCAACACTTCATGTCATGTTTGTTTCATGCTCTTGGGGCATTTCATCAAACACCTTATGTGCATAAGAGGAACCAAAAGCAAACCTACACCCACTTGTGAAGAGAATGGCTCCAAATGGCTAAGTGTTGGCTGCTGGATGGGTATATATAGGGGAGGGGCTTTAGTTGCGGTTGGTCTGGCAAACCGTGACTAAAGGTGCCCGAAGGCCTTTAGTCGCGGTTGTCCTGGCGAACCGCGACTAAAGCCCCTCACGTGCACCAGCTGGCCACCGAGCGCCCTGGGCCCAGGCCTTTGGTCGCGGTTCACCTCCAGAACCGCGACTAAGGGTCCCATTAGTCGCGGTTCCTACAGCTTCGCGACTTATGGGGCTGGACGAAAGCCTGTTTTTCCACCAGTGATGTTATATCCAACTACACTAGAAAATGCCACATCCTTTATTTTTATTTCTCATTTTGCTCCAATAATCATATCTTTATATTAATTCTAAATTTCATACACTATTAAATATTCTATAAAACAATAATTTAGACCGAACATACATAATATATTCGAACATAACAAAATTTCTTTCAACATTTATGATATATTACATAACGGTTGAACCAAATTTAAACTTAAGCTAAAAACTAATCCTAATCTAGTCATCATCGATGCCACCAAGATCATCGTCATTGTCAACGTCATCGCTGCAAAGATCAACGATCAACGACATTCACGGGCAGGAGGTCGTCGATGGTACCCGGGCGACCGGCGAGGCGCTATATGGGCAACCAGAGGGGGCGGCACCGGCGCCATATGCGAGTCGCGGATGGCCTGCAGTATCCGGGCATGTCGTCGGGGTCGCCGGCCTCCGCTGGCAAGCTCCGGTATTCGATTAACAATGCCTATTCGATGAACAGCGCCTGCTCGGCCTCGTGCTCGTGCTCCGGCCCCTCCTCTTTGACGTGGAAGTGCTCCGGCTCCTCCTTCTTGACGCGGAAGCCGTGGCTTGGTCCGGCGCCCCATAAGCCACCAGTGGCTCGGCGAGCACCGCCACCTAGACGAACCCCGCCCTGGCCACGGCCACCTGCACCGCCGCCGAAGCCACGAAGAACGGCCGCGCCTCCACGGCCGCCACCGCCGCCAAAACCGCCAGCTCCAACGGCACCAAAGCCACCGCTCCGGCTACGGTAGCCGTGCGCCCGTGCCCACCACCGAAACCGCCGCTCCGGACACCGTAGCCCTGCCCACCGCCGAAACCGCCGCCGCGTCACCGGCCGTGCCCTCTGCCCAAATCGCCGCCTCCGCGGCCACCGAAGCCACCACCGCGGTCACCTCCTCCTCCGCGCCCGTATCCCACCATGAACGCCGCCTGCTCCGGTAAGAAACTGGGCGCGAAAAGGGGCGACGACCTCCTCGTACATGGCGCCATCCTGCTGCTCGTGTGTGGGGAGAGGGAGAGGTGTGGGGTGGGCGGCCGATAATGGCTGGGAGGTTCGTTTAGAGGGGGAGTTAATGCACCCAGGAATCAGGGAGCAGTTTCAGCGTTCGCGTATAGCAGCCCGTATGGGATATAGGGCGCGCCTGAGACCCGCGAGGATTCTTTTTTTATTGTCCATCTTGCCCCTAGCTGTGAAAGGGTAAGATTTAATCTCATCCATTGATTCTATTAGGGGGGGGGGGGGGGGGGGGAGTACTGAAAAAGAAGTGTTGTAGATAAACTAAACTAGGGTGGACAAAATCCACAAGTTAAAAACTACATGTCGTTGTTCGGTGGTATTAAGCCCACACACACTCCACACCAACATCCACCTAGGTTGCATGGCCATTGAAGAAGCCCACGACCACCACAATGACCCATCCGGATTATGCGCCCAACACCTCCTGGACCAACAGAGGCATCGGCTCCGAGTCCCATCAAGATTAAGTTTTGACATCTTGTATTACTATAAACGTCACACACATTTTGATGCGTATTTGAGGAGATAAAAGAGTGCACACCGTCTAGTTCAAATCAGTCCCAAGGATATAATCATTCTAAGGTGGCACTATTATTAGCTGGTTACTGTCCAATTTGGGTCATCATATAGCTTGCCAGCTAACCCAATCCTACGCATGACTGTTGACCTTTTCTTTTGGGGAGATTGTTGACTCACTCACTCGCACATGACGCACAGATTCGACCACTGAAGAAATGATTATACACTACCCGAGGTTGAAAGGACATAATGGGCACTTGGAGGATTTTTTAGAATAAAAGGAAGCCAAAACATGGCCCCCCGGTTCCATTTCACAACGAAACCAGCATATTGCAGTCAGTTACAAAGGTTCACAATACAGAAAATAAACTCAGGTTCTAAATGGGCAGCCAACATTGGATCTTATCACATGAAAGATGGATAGAGTAGAACATCACAGCCAAGCTGTAGCTACCAGCTCCACTCCAGTCTTGGAGGATTTTTGAACCAGACTTTCCTTTTCCGTTATACTTGTTCTCCGAGTGAACACGTTATGCCACGTTTAATTCATGCACGTGAATGTCAAAGCAATACATGGATCTATTGTTTGCTCCCACTCACCACTCTAAGCAGATGAAAGCATATGACATTAAATGATTCACTACATGTGGTAATTTGGATGAACATATCTAGTGATGGAAAATTTTGTATCTAGAGAACGACAACGCTCAACATTTTTCTTGTAATCTAACATGACAACTTCTGAATAGGTAGGCATTTTTTTCTTTCATATAACATGTCATTTTCTGTGATATAGAATGGCAAGTCTACCTATTGTACATGGCAAGTCATAGACATATGTGGCAAATTTTCATTGTTTTTCTTCTTGTTGTGATCCTGACAATCCTGAAAACGCATGACAAAATTTGGACAAGCTTTTCTGCCATGTCATTTCCTTTTTTCTCTTCAACTTGATATTTTTTATACAATAACATGGAAATTATATTTTTTATATAACATGGCAAATCCTAAATGTTCATTGAGAGTGATTGTTTTCGAGAGAAGAGTTTTTCATCATGAAGTTCGCTCGGATGATTTTCCCGTGTAAAACAATATTCACTCGAATGAACTCTTCAGAAAAATTCAGCATAATGTTAAGGTCCTTTAACCATGAAAAGATGGTTCGTGCAAATATGACTGCAACTGCAACGAAGAGAGCAAAAGTGCAAAACATGTGTTGAGGATGCATACGTGTCGTCTTGCTTTATTTTGACATCTTTTTTTCGAGAATATGCACAAGCATGCGTATCGTCAATATATAGAAGAAAGGGCGAGACACCCGTCCACTAGTTATTACAAGCGATTACAACTCCTGGGGACTACTCACCCAAGACCCACGAGTCCACACCACCTAGCCTAGAGACAAACGCATGCATCTCACAACGAATTAGACCCGCAGTCGACCAAACCTGAAACTCTTCTCTGATTTGCGCTATCAGTCTCTCCTCCGAGGGGCGAGCATGATCAAACACTATGGCATTCCGGTGTTTCCAGATCACCCAGAGGGTGAGACATACCAGGGATTGCCCGTCCCGGCGATGATCGGAGAAGGCTCCCACGCAGTCCATCAGCCAGCCCACCAAAGTGTCCTGCGGATCCGGGGGGCGGCCGCCGTGCCCCCAAGCTTGCAACACCCGGAACCAGATGCCCCGGGAAAACACGCAAGCAACCAACAAGTGATCGACGGACTCGTCAACCTGGTCACAAAACGGACACACAGCCTGATGCAGTAGACCCCGGCGCGCCAGCCTATCGGAGGTCCAGCACCTGTCCTTAAGGGCCAGCCAGGCGAACACCTTACAAGTCAACGGCGCCTGAGAGCCCCAGGATACCACCGCTGCCGGATCGTGTTGGCGTCCAACAAAATGCGCCGCATATGCTGACCTGGCAGAATACTCCCCAGAAGGTTCCCAGGCCCAACGGACCTTGTCCGCTACCTGCTGCAGAGGTGGGAATCCTTGCACTAAACCCCACAAGACCAGCTACTCCTCGATTTCACCCGCAGTTAGATCTGGCCCCACGTCACTAGGACAGACGCCATCCAGGGCCTCCTCGACGGTGTGAGACCTCCGTATGCTCGGCCTCACTTTCCCATATATGCCAGGGGCCACCTCTGCAATCCTCCACCCCTGCAACCACCGGTCTTCCCAAAAGAACGAAGCCTTTCCGTCCCCCACATCAACAAATGTGGACGCATGGTACACCGCCATGGCCTCCGGGGAGATCACCAGCTCTAAATCCGCCCAAGGCCGGGCTCCATCCACCCGCTGCAACCAGGCCCAACGCGCCCGCAGAGCGACATTCATCCACTTGAGGTCCGGGATACCCAAGCCTCCGCACCACTTGGGCGAGCAGACGACACTCCATTCCACGGCGCACTGCCCGCCCCTCGCGCTTGCCGTTCCTGACCAGAGAAAACCACGGCAAATACTGGTAATCTGACTAATGGTCTTCGCCGGCAGATCCAGTGCCATCATCGAGTGCACCGGCACCACCGACAGCACCGTCCGAACTAGGACGAGCCGACCAGCGCGGTCGAGCATCACAGCACGCCATGCTGGCAGCTTCCGGGCCAAGGCATCCACCGCTCCTTGGAATTGGGCCGCCGAAGCCTGTAGGATGGTCAAGGGCAGCCCCAAATACCGGCAAGGAAACGTACAAATTGGGCAGCTCAGACCAAACGCGAGCAAAACCCTTTGAGAATTCGAACAGTTGATGGGCATGGTGCTACACTTTAGTGGGTTAATCTTGAGCCCCGACGCCTCTCCCAAAATCCTGCAGCAGACCGGCACAGGTCATCACCTCCAGCCCCGTGGGCTGCAGAAAAATCATCACGTCATCGACAAAAATCGACAACCGAGAAGGGATGCCCCGTCTAGGGACCGGAGCGAGGAGGCCTTCGCGTTCCGCATGCCGAAACAGGTAAAATAGCGATTCCATCGCCACAATGAACAACATAGGGGAGAGAGAGTCCCCCTGGCGCAGCCCTCTCGCGTACTGGATCCGTCGCCCGGGCACCCCATTTATTAGAACCCTCGTCGAGGCCGATGCGAGGAGACCACACAACCAACTGATCCACCTGGCTCCAAAACCCAGTTTCCGGAGCACCTCCAACAGAAAAGCCCAGTCCAGCGTGTCAAACGCCTTCGTAATGTCCAACTTCCACAATGCTGCCGGCACCTTAGTGGCGTGCAATCGCCGAGCCGTCGCCTGGACGAGCATGAAATTATCGTGTAGCGTGCGTCCTCGCACGAACGCGCTCTGATGGGCTCCCACCAACACTGGAAGCTCACTCGCAAGTCGATTATCCAGAACCTTCACTACAATCCGCGCGGCGCCATGAATGAGGCAGACCGGCCTAAAGTCCCGCAATTCATCTGCTCCCTCCTTCTTGGGCAACAGGGAGATGAGCGAGGTATTGATGGCGTGGAGTCCTCGAAAATCCTCCCTGGAGAAGTGCTCGATCGCACGCATAAAATCATCCTTGATCACGCTCCAACAACTAGTGTAAAACCTGCCCGAGAACCCGTCCGGGCCCGACGCTTTGTCCGCCGGGAGTCGCTTGATCGCCTCCCACACCTCATCCGCCGAGATTGGAGCATCCAGATGCGCCAAATCATGCGTCGGGACATGCAATACGTCCAGATCGAGCCGAAGGCACGATCGCCACCGCCTCCCAAAATCTTTGCAAAGTAGTCGTCGGCAGCGTCAACGAGCCCCTCCTGACCCGAGACCAGCCCGCCCTCCACCAGAAGGGAAGTCATCGTATTCCGCCTCCGCCTAGCCGCGGCGTGCCGCATGAAGAATTTGGTACTCGCGTTGCCTTCCGACATCCACGTGAGTCGGGATCGCTGTCTCGCGATGGACCTCTCCAACGAGGAAAGCCCAAGAAATTTCCTCTTCAGCGTGCGGCGCAATGCTATCTCATCGGCTGACAGGGGCCGCGTCTCCATGGCCAAGTTGAGCCGAAAGATGAGCTCCGTGGCGACCAAAATCTGGAGCTTAATGTTTCCAACCCGCCGTGCGCTCCATTTCACCAAAGCTTTGGCCGTGGCCCTCAACTTAGCATCCAGTGCCTTGAAGGGGTTAGCTATCGGTGGGGTGCTCTGCCAGGCCTGCTCCACCGTGCCCAGAAACCCATCCAGCTTGACCCAGAAGTTCTCGAAGCGAAAGCGCTTCCCAAACGCCCTAGTGGCCGCCAGGTCGACGACAAGGGGACAGTGGTCCGAGACGGCCGAGCTAATCGCCGATAGAGCGCAATCTGGATAGAGATCCTCCCACTCGCTCGAGATGAAAACCCTATCCAGCCGCACCAGTGTGGCGTGCTCCCGCTCGTTCGGCCACGTGTACCGCCGGCCGTTAAGGTACACCTCCTTCATCGCCAGCTTATTGATCAACCTCCGAAACCCCTGCATCCCCCGTCTATTCACACGACCATTGCTCTTGTCCTCAAGGTCCAGCACCATATTGAAGTCGCCCATAACAACCCATGGACCGGCGTGCAAGTTCCGCACTTCCTCAAGCTCCTCCAAGAACGCGGGCTGGAGATGATCTACATGCGGACCATACACCCCAGTTATCCACCACGCCGAGCCCTCCGTCGGTTGCACGAGCGCGGTTATCGTGTACGACGTACGATGGACTTGGGACAAAGAGACCACGCTAGAGTCCCACACCAACAATATTCCACCCCGTGTCTCCGTGGCAGGCAGGCAGCAAAAACAATCAAGCGTGTTCCCCACGCATTGCCGCACCCATAGCTCCGGCATCGCCTCCACTTTCGTCTCTTGAAAGCAAACTATGCTAGGCCTCACCGAGTCTATCACCTGAAAAACCGATGTGCGTTTCGCCAAGGAGTTCAACCCCCGCACATTCCACACCAGGATCTTTCCAATCGGTGTATTCATAGGCACGATCTACCAAAACCACCAGCCCAGGCACATTATGCACCGATGCCGCCACTCTCTGAGCCGACCAGCGGATCCGGGCTGGGCTCCCAACCATACAACGCAAGGACTGCAGAAATTTGCGCCGGTGTCAACGGCCTAGAGAAGAGGGCCACGTAAGCGCGCAACGCCTCCTCGCCGATATGCTCCTCCTCGCGTGCTATGCCCAGCCTCGCAATCAGCACCCGCTGCTGCACCGTGGCCCCAGCGCAGCCAGCAGCACGCCGTGCCACCCTCGCGCTCCGCCTAGGAGTGAAGCCAACAGGCAGCGTGCACCTTTTCTTGTATGCCCGTGGTGTAGGCCGCCCTAGGATAGGGCTCACCGGCTTGCGCACAGCCGCTCTGAACCTTGCCACCCCATGCGTCGGGGCGCTCCGACTGGGCCTCGAATCCTCCGACAGCGCAAAAGAAAAAGTTTTCATAGCGGGGCCCCCAACCCTAGGGGTGCACGGACTGGACGGGCCCGCCTTAACCATCGCAGAGTGTCGCGCCCCCACCTCCACAGAAAGCGCCAGGCTACTCTCAGAATCCACCATGCCAAACGGACTGGGGGACACCTGGCCATCGAGCGGGACGCAATAATTGCCTGGGGCCGGTCTTGTAGTGACACTATAAACAACACACATTTTGATGCGTATTCGAAGAGGTAAACGAATGCACACGGTTTCCAAGGATAAGCATTCCAAAGGGGGACGCTATTAGATAGTTAACCGTTCAATTTGGATCATCATATACGTCTCAACATCTTGTAGGTACGTACTATAAACGACGCACATTTTGATGCGTATTCGAGGAGATAAACGAATGCGTACCGTCCAATTCCAATCAGTCCCACAGATTAGCATTCCAAGTGGGGGCGTTATTAGCTTAAACGTCCAATTTGGGCCATCATATAAAAGCTTGCTAGCTAACCCAATCCTTGGACCTGTATCAATCGCCGGCACGGTTGCTCCCGAACGCCGTACCGAAGCGAGAGCGACGGCGTGCCCGTGCGCGTGGTGTCGGTCGCCGACGCGCCCAGCTTCACACAGCCACACCGTCGTCCGTCGGCGCCCACCTCGCCTCACTCTCCGCCATTAATCATCCTCCTCGCTTCCATCCAAGCCAAGACGCCAACTAGGCAACCACCTTCCACCATCCTACATTCCCAGTCCCACAATACAGTCTACAGCTAGCACGTCGCCGCTCCCCGTCGGGTGCTATAAGCCTATAACCATGGGCCACGGAGCGGGCGAGGGAGGGAGGCCACAGAGGAGGACGCAGGAGAGAAGAAAGGCCATGGCGAGCAGCGGCGGCGAGGGGAAGAAGGCGATCGTCCCCGTGTACAACGAGCGGCAGTGGTGGCCGTGCCTCGTGCCTATGGTGCTCGGCGCGTGCGTCTCGGTGTTCGCCGTCGAGATGTATGCCAACGACTGCCCCCGCCACCGGAGCCCCCTCGGCCGCGGCGGCGGCGCGGCCTGCGTCGCCGGGTTCCTCCGCCAGTTCTCCTTCCAGCCGCTCCGCGAGAACCCGCTCCTTGGGCCCTCTTCGGCCACGTACGTCTCTCTCAAGTCTCAACTCTCTTCCTGGTTTCTCTTGTACGGAGTACAGTTGTACTCCCATTTCCAGCAAAGTAATTTGATTTAGTTCTAATTTGGAGCACGCAAAAATATCTAGAACGTTTCGATTGGTAAAGGCATCTTCCATTCTCTAGCATTAATTTGTTTACCAGTGTATACGCCACTTACTGGCAAATTAAAATCATAGATGTGGTAAGTACGTGCACGGTGCACATATGAATGTTGCCCACATTGACTTTTATATTTGTATATATTGCCACCTGAAATTTAAGATAGTGATAGGCGTGGACTTCTTCTCTTCTCTCGTTGATCAGGAATACAAAAAAGTTTTTATAAATATTTCATTAACCTTTTCTAGAACATATTGAATTTTTTGGTACATAAGTTGAATTTTTTAATATCCGATGATTTTTTTAATATATATTGAATTATTTTATATTGTATGATGAACATTTTTTAATATATAATGAACTTTCTATATATATATACACTGATTTATTTTTATATTTTTTACGGTGAACAATTTTAATACAGCAAATGGTTTTAAACAATAAAAAGCTTTAGCTACTAATGGGCCGGCCCATTGGTGCCAGCCTTCTTCAATGAAAGCTCCTCCTAGACACCTACTATCGTCAAATAGGAATTGCTCAAAAAGAGAGTCAAATAGAGGTCTCTAAGTAGCATAAACCCCTACCCCTAAAAAAAGTACTTCTTCCAGATAGATACATCAATTTTAGGACAAGTAATATGGATCGGAGGGAGTAGCATAAACCCCTGTAAAAAACAGGGTTAAGAAGTGTTGGCGTCGAGTTAAGAAGTGCGTGGAGGTCTTTTGTTTCCGGCAAGTGGTCAAAGTCAGATCAACTGGCATGTTATACTCTTCTCTCAATAGTAAATATATTGTCATGGTGTCTTGCACAAACTGCTAAATATTTTCAATTATTTTTATGTTTTAAACTCATGTAAGTATGCATTGATTATTTATAACTACATTACAACGTGATCGGAAGTGTTGTTTATATATGAATTTAATAGTACACTGATCATTTGACATTCTTTTATGGCAGTCATTTACTCATTTGCACATGAGAATTGCTTGCGTACGAATTTTCCTGTATGATATCAGCACGCCACTGTTTAATAGCTGTTCATTTTAGCGCTTTGTTTTTTTTCGGAACGGTGGCAAAAGCTTTGCCACATCTATTAAATAAGAAGAAGAGAGTTGCTTTAATTATCGATCATAAGCACCGTCTTACGCACATCCATTTCGTTTGCACATGCACATGTTATTATGTGATATTATCTGGAGTTGAGATTTTTATTACCATTCATTTAAATTAGATTATCACGCAAACCTAAATTAACAAATTTCACACCTTCGAATGAATAGCAACACTATTCACTACCCAGGTTACCAATTTGTATTTTTTTGGTACACAAAGCATATGTTCATATTTTGCACCAAAATTTGAAAATTGACATGTCACACCAAGATGAAGTTACATGTGTTTTCTCCAAAATATTCACATGCTTTTTTTATGAATTATCTTGATAAATTGATATGGCTAGGATTGGCATTGTCTAGTTTCGTTATTCTTGAAAATGCTATAAATAAAGGGACTCAAAATTCCTAAGAGAAGTTGATACCCCATTTTACAGTTTGTTGAGGATGGGAGCTCTTGACTGGGCCAAAGTTGTTCATCAACACCAAGGGTGGCGCCTATTCACCTGTATCTGGCTCCATGCTGGTCTAATTCACTTAGTTGTCAACATGATGAGCTTGATATTCATAGGAATCCGCCTTGAACAGCAATTTGGATTTGGTAAGCTTCACTGAAGTACTCGAATTGGTCTGTTTTTTCATTTCGCAGCATGTCAATCTTTCTTGGTTGAAGTACATTACTGCTTCTTTACAACACCAGTCCTCTTAATTTTTTTCGAGGTACTTCATGGTTTAAGCATTGTAAATTTGTAATTCTCTGAGCTGGTTCTGCCTTTTTTTAGGCATTGACCGTAGAACAATTGTTCTACGGTATATTTTCTATTAATAAATAAAGACAATGGTAATTTACAATGGCAAAACCAAAAAGAAAGAAGGGGGGTGAAAGAGAGTCACTAATTAATCAATTCCAGTCCTATGTATCATTGTTATGGTTTAAAGCTTTAAGTTAGCTGCCTCAAAAAAATCAGTCCAGATTGACTGTGATCCAATTTCACTCCAAGAAATCTTGTCTGAAATTATCTTTTATTCTGTGTTGAAGAAGAGAGAGGTCCTGAGCCAGATTTCTCCTTCAGTTTTGAACAACTGGTTCTGCCTTGGTACATGTAGTACTTGTGGAAACTGATTTGAGCCTGAACTAAGTAGTATTTCCTTGATGTGGCTTTGTTGCGCATAGGCTGTATTTATTTACCCTTGTGTTACACCTGAGTAAATTCTTGTGTACTGACTTGAGTGTTCTCGCTTACAAGTGCGAATTGGGGCCATCTACCTGCTATCTGGCTTTGGTGGAAGTGTGTTGTCTGCACTCTTCTTAAGCAAACACTACGTTTCTGTTGGTGCCTCTGGAGCTTTGTTTGGCCTACTCGGCTCCATGCTAGCCGAACTTATCATGAACTGGACTATTTATTCCAACAAGGTGAGTAGCAGAAGAAAGGCAGTATACTTTGTTTCACTCCTATCCGGTGGTTGTTTCGATACAATGAGTTTCTGCTGGTTTGCTCTTGCAGGCAGTAGCCATCACAACTCTTCTTTGTATAATTGCAATCAATTTGGTGATCGGGATACTGCCCCATGCTGATAATTTTGCTCATATTGGTGGATTTTTGACCGGATTCCTTCTGGGGTTTGTGCTGCTGGCAAGGCCTCAATTTGGTTGGATGAAACGGCATGAGTTGCCCCAGACTGATGAACCACCAAAGTACCAAACGTACCAGTATGCTCTGTGGGGCGCCGCACTGCTCTTGCTGCTAGTTGGGTAAGACATGACAAACTACAACTATCTAGTCCAGATTTCACTTTGTTCTAGCAAGTGACGTGATATGAAATGTTCTGAATTGCCATGACAAGCGATCACTTGCCAATTACTCATAGCAATCTATAATCGTATCGCTAATAGAAAAGGCCATGATCGAAACTTGACGGAGGTGACTTGTGATGCAGGTATGTGGTTGGCTTGGCGATGCTTTTTAGTGGCAAGAACGGTAACAACGGCTGCCACTGGTGCCGATACTTGAACTGCGTACCGACATCCAGTTGGAAGTGCAGCACTTAGATTTGGTCAAGTGCCCCGTTTCCGTTTGGTTGGTCCTCCAAATACATGAATTCTCTGGGGGAACCATTTTGTACTGAGCTGAATCCCTCCTCTATCTTTGAAGTAAAATCTCGTGTGACGATGTAATTCGATTACATACTTGTTGGCCTCGGCATGATTATGCATGGATCGTACTCCTAATAGGAGGGTTTTCTATCATTGCTTACCACATAATTCGTTTAAGTTTTTAACGGTGTAAAAAATCTCAAGAGTTATGCAAAAAATACTGAAACAATACACCCATAATATAAGACCCGTGCGTTGGCACGGTCATTTGAAATCTTGTGCTAGTTTTATATATAAATACAATGCTTGTAAATTTTGCATCTATGAAAAGGATAGCCAGTACCAATCAGATAATAATTGAAATCCACTTCATTTGCAATCTTAGTTACTAAAAAGAATGCAATTTGATGATGTATACATGAAGAGCGATGATTCTTTTTCAATGACGTTGACTCAGAACCTTTGTCAAGGTATTCTTTTTGAACGTCGCTATAATCCATCTCTATCTCTCTCATATTCTGCAAAAATAATTAAATATAAAAATACACCTTTTGTATTATCATGGGCAACATTCATAGAAAAAGAATAATTATTTGTATTATGCACCTTTTGTATGCATCATGTAAATTATTTTAGACGAAAGACTGAAGCCAAGCCTAAGATAGGGCTCGAGCCTAGTTCGGCTTAAATTAACAAAGCCATCAACCGACCAGGATTACACTGGAACCACACCAGACGATCAAAGAAAGAAAATAAACCGGGGATGCAACCCCAGGACGACGAATACAGGAGTTGAAGGTAAGCTAAATCGCTACGGAAACAAAGAAAAAAGACTACAACTTGCAACATACAAGCTTAAGTCAAAACATTGAAGCACGCCGAGAAGTCTAGCTATACATGAGCTTCCCAAGAAGACACGACAATGCAAGAGAGAAAACCACCTGGAGGGACCAGAACTCGCCAATGCTACCATATCCCACCAGTGCACCGAAGTCGCCGAAGAGGGGACCTGTATCCCCTCTTGCCAAGGCTCGTGGGCGTCGACCCACCGGACAAACAAGACCGCAAGGAGACCATGACGACCACATGAGAGAACAAATCATCCGTGGTGAAGTGTTGACACTTTGAAGCCACCGCCACCAGGAGGGCCCCAAGCGAGCAGCCACCTACACACTCCCCACCCAAAACGACGCCTTCAAGAAGGTAGCGGTACCGCCATGGCGCCGCAACCGCCTAAATCAAATTTGTGAGTTTTCACCCGGGTGCAGGGAGAGGAGTGTTGGGGAACGTAGTAGAAAAACGAAAAATTTCGGCCTACGTAGAAAGAACCCAAGATCATCAATTAAGATTGCATACAAAGTTTAGGCTATGACTCACAAACCGATGTAGCGGAAATAGAGTTGGTCAAGATCCTCGGTGCAGATTCCCGTAGCTAGGAATTTCAATGACCAACCAACCACGAGGATATCGACCCCTTGAACAAGTCCCACGAACAAGCTTCTTGAAGAAGGGACGAAGGTACGACCCCTCTATCAGTATCCACACATCTCGTACGTAGCAGCAATCTAGCAGCGCTTCATCCAGAGAAGAACGCCACCGAGACACTAGAGGGAGAAAATCCTAATGGATTTCGATCTAGAACAACGTCTAAACTGAGGTGTAAAAGTGGATCAACGGGGTTAAGAGGGAAAAGGGTGGCACAGGGGTCCCGAGGTTGAGTTGTGGTGCTCCCCAACCCCTGCCCCTCATTATATAGGTGGCTCGGAGGCCTCTTGGCCGACCTAAGGGAGGTTGGAGTTCCCTTGGGACTCCTAATCCCAAAGGGAGTCGTTCCCACCGGGAGTTGGAGTCCAACGAGGACTCACCCCCTCCCTTGGTGCCCCCACCTCCCTGGCTGACTTGGGCTTGGGGTGGCGCCTTGCCCCTAAGCCAAGTGGGGGCGCGGTGGGTGGTACTATCCAGAATAATCTGGGAGTTTTCGTAAGCTTTCAGGACCTTCGAGGGTCATTTCGGGACCTTCCGGGATAGTTTTGGGACATTTCGAAACCTTCTGGAGCACTCCTAGGACCTTCCGGACAAGCAAGGAAGGTTTATCTATAGCTTAGTAAGATTATGAATTTCATGTACTAGTACTTTTTTGTTCTTATATCTTAGTAAGATTATTAGACTTGAACCACGTACTGATCAATACATAATGCATTCACATTTGGCTGGCTATATTCTGGGATTTCGGAACACTGAAGTCTGATAAGAATTTTACAGGAACAAGTTCCAATTTCCTCGTAGAAATTAAAATCTCAAATTATAAAATTTGCATGCTTAAGAGGAAAACAAACGACGCATTAGTAAGATAAGAGGTATCAATAGACCTCATCTAAAAAGTAATACGTGTCCTATAAGGGTAACACACATCTTGATACACATTCCTTTCCAAGGCAGCGGCATCTGTGGGGACTAGTTTGAGGTACGTGGCGTAAGAGTAGGTCCATCGAGGATCATTTAATTGCGTCTTCCACGTCCAGTAGACCCAGCCACTCATCCCAGGCTCCTCGTAGAGCTGCTGTTGAGCCGTGAAGAACTTCCTGAAGAAGTCCGTGTCGTCTGGGCTCACGTCCGATGTCATGCTCCACTCGCCGGTAATGGTGAACGTCTGCCCGTTCACAATGCGATGGTCATTGCAGGCACTCCTCATAAGGGTGTCCCGGTTGCCCCTGTCGGCAACGGCGAAGCCAATGTAGTTGTGGTCATCGAACGAAGTGCGCTTGTCGTTGGCCACAACAGAGTTGTCGCGTGGGTTGCCCGAGTCCCATTTCTGGGACATGAATTGCACGTGGAGCTTGTTGCCGTCGGCCACGCCGAGCGACGCTTCGGCATCTCGGACCGCCTTGAGAGCGCCCGGGTAATACTTCTGGACCAGCCCAGGGACCTGGCCAGGGGCAGGGTACCGTCGGTCCGGGTCGTGCCCGGAGACGGGCTCGTTGAGAACCTCAATCATGCCGACGGTTGCGTAAGCAGGATTTGTGTGGATGCGCTTCGTCATCCACGACATCCACTTCTGGGCGCGGTCAAAGTTGTAGTCGTTGAAGAAACCGGCCGGTTTGTTGTTCTGGCCGGTAAAGACGTCTTGTTGTTGGCCGCCTGGAGCCCCATGCAGATCGATGATGACATACATGCCGAGGTCAGCGGCCTTTTGGACGACGGCGTCTAGGTATGGGAGCATCCTGTTGCCGTCGGCAAAGGGCTCGCTGGCCTTGTCGACGATGTCTACGTAGGACCAGTACCCGATGGGAATGCGGATCGTGTTCAGGCCGACGAAGCGGACTGAGTCGACGCTGTCGGCATTGATCCAGGTCCTCCAATGAGTCTCGAACTTGTCGTTGCCCGCGGCTCGTTTACTTCCCATGTAATTGCTTAACATGCAGTCGAACTCGGAGGCAGCCCCGTTGCATCCCATGACGTTGTTCCACTCGTCGCTCATCATCCACGGCTCACAGACGAGCCAGCCTGAGAATTTCAACCCGCGTTTGTTAGTTACTACTTCATCCGTTCTAAAATACAAGGTGCCGTTAAATTTGGCCGCTGGTCCACAATTTACGACTTTGACTATGATTTTCTATACTTACAAAAGAAAATAACGCCTTATATTATGGGAGGGGGGAGGATTTTTATAATAAATAAAACGACACTACATACCGCCGAAATTGACGCCCCTGATCTTGTTGATGCCCTTGAAAGCAGCCAAGTCGTGGTCCTTGGGAAGCCAGGCCGAGACAGCTCCGGCCAGGAGTGCCAACGTCGGGATGATAATGATAGAATGATGCATCTCGTCTGCTGCTTGCTGCTGAGCGCTCTAGAGGAGGAGGAGAGGATTAGGCGCGGTGTGGGTGATGTTCACAGTTCACATCTGGCCTCTTTTATAGAATCTGTGATGTGCCCCGCCAGACGATCTTATCGTCATGACTTTGATGGACAAGTAATTAAGTGCCACTTGGTTTGCAGCCGCATATATAAAAGAGTTTAGTGCGCAGCCTCTAGGCCAGTTGCTATGCACGACACGATACCGCGTGCGTACGTACGTAGAGACTTGATTGCCTGGCTGCTACAGAAAGGTTGTTGAGCAAAACCGCGTTTACCTGCTGCTGCAGAAAGGTTTTTGAGCAAAACCGTGTGCGTTCTGCAGATGACGGTGGCCAGCATGTCATTGCCGGCACCCGACGCCACAAATGTGGCGCCTACAAGCTTATCTAGGACGTACTCCCTCCGATTCCATAATGTACTAACATTTTTTGAGCTAGTCTAGCTCAAAAAACATTACTATATTATGGGACGGAGGGAGTATCATTCATCCATCACAGAGGGTAGTACAAATGATAATAGCGTACTAGTTTTTCTACACATCAGCATTAAGAAATTAAAAAAAAATGTCGTCGGCGAGCTTGCTGACGTCGTCGGAGAGAGCGGCGACGTCGCCGGCGAGTATGCGGACATCGTCGAAGAGCGTGGACGTCGTCGTCGGAGTGCGCCGCCTCATTATCGCTCGAGTTTTGGAAGCGCCGACGAGCGTTTGTCTATATTATTAATTTATATTTATGTAATTATATTAATACTTATGCATTTTATTTATATTATTTTAAAAAGTGTTCATATATATGCAATAAAAATAATATTTTTAAATATTTGTATTTTTATTTATTAATATTAATATATTTTTTGAAATTTGTCATGTGTTAATGTACGTTCGTGTAGTATGTAATTTTCAAATGCTTTTAGGGAATGTATTTTTAGTCTTAAAATTGTATATCATGCTTTAATTAAGTTTATGTGTTTGTTAAAATATTTTTATGAATAAAAATAAGTTAAAATATGTGTGAAAAAATAATTAATAGTCAAGCGTGCATTCAGTTGGCTGTCGGCCATAGCCAGGCGGACTGCATGGTGAGCGATCTACCAGTCGGCTTCGCCTAGGTTGACTGGCTCTCTGTCAGCTCTGGTTGGGCCGATTGGGCCATTCAGTTTCGCCCAGGTCGACTATACAATATATTAAATTTTTTTGAAAATTGTATATATAATTTTTGTAATTATATAAATAAAATGTATTATTAAAAAAAATTAGCGTTCTTCAGAGGCTATGACATTAGTTGTGACGCGGTCCGCTTGCTTTCTATCACGGATCTTCGCCATTGTTGGCTTATGATCAGCCTTTCAATTCGTGTGTTGTCGTGGTCGATGCTATGTATTTGCTCGGTTTCCCTTAATTAGCTGAGTCTTGTATGGTTTTTGGGTCCATTTTGCCTCATAAATTAGATCGTCCTTCTTTCTAATCAATGGATTCATTAGCTCCATTAGCATTTAAAAAATCGCTAATTTCCATACAACTCACACATTTCATCTTAATATTCTCACTTTAAAATAGTTTTATAATTTTATTAGACCTCACAAATTGTACAACTTTAAAATATCCACATTACTTATTTAAAAAGTATCTCGATAGAACATGAAATTTTATAAGAAGGAAAAAGAAACACACATATAATATTAGGGGAAAAAAGTTAAGGAAAGAATTCGGGAAAAAAACATCAACACATATGTCGTATAGCTAAGCTAACGAAATGTGGCTTGTACTGTATTTGATGGGACAGGCGATTCGAACATACGTATTATTGTGGATAAAAAGCTGAAAGGAGTGGGTGAGTAGTATTTATTGCCATTTTCAATTACATTTATTGTACTTTTTCCGTTTTTACTTAATCTCAATTTCCATACTATTCTCCTTCACACCTCAATTAATATTTTTTTTATTTATCTACTATTAATTTTATGTGTTTTCTTATCCTTTTTGTTTTATTTTTTGTTTGAATTATATTTTGTAATTTTCATGTGTACTCCAAGTACATCCTCTCTTGATGTCATTCGTAAATTATCGAGGAAATAAAATAAAATGTTCAATGGTACACATATTTTGATGAGAACGTAAAAAATAAATAAATGGGGAGATTCATATACATTTTGAATAAGTTATGTGGACAGTTTCCGTATATAGATGAACTTACTTAACAAATTCTGGAACATATCACAGCAAAAAGTTTTTTGGTATGAAATGTTTCATATGTCTGAATAATTTTTAGAAGTTGCATGAACTTTATTTCAACACACATGAATGTATTACTTGATATACATATGTATCCTGGAATGCATGTAGTTCACCAAATTTTATTTCATATAGAACACTTTTATCTAATAGTTTTTGAAATGCATGAATGTTTTATTTGACATACACGAACACTAGACCATGAAGGCGCACGTTTCCGCGCACGTCCATTATCAGAAAAGAATTAAAGAAATATATGAGAAAATTCAGACAATAGATACACATTAAAAAAAGGATTTTTTGAATTACAAGTGGCGCATATGTATATCAAGTTCAAACTAATAAACTCGTACAAATGATTTCCTTTTTACATTTCCTCTACATGGCACCATAAGAAGATGCAAAAAAATGGATAGAGAAAAAATTTACAGCATTCCATCCTCTAAAGCCTAGCATCTACTCTTGCACATGATTCAACAATTCAACTCTAATAGGGAGGTAAATTCTTGAGAGTTCAACACTTACATCCATAGAATTAACTATCTCCTCAACTTTATATAGACTAAACCATCGAATTCTAAGTTTAGCAAGCCTACATTTGATCACGATGAGTGCGAAAAAGTTCATCAGCCAAAAAACCATAATGAATGACCTTGGAGTTAAAGGGATCTTCTATAATGCAATAGCATACACATTTTCTGAAAAATGAATCAGTGCAAGCATGTAATAACTCAAGAAATGGAAATAAGATGAGCAATCGTCGAGCAAAAAAGGATATCAGGATGAACTTATCCAAGTCAAGCCTTAGCCTACTAAAACATGACCTTTTGTAACAAAAGAAGGCGAACCAATTTCTATTTCTATCGTCAACTCCTGAAGGAGAGGTACCAGTAAAACAACAAAGAACATTTATATCAGCTTAGTTGAACCGAAGTTCTTGTGTAGCTTTTAGTCAAGAGTTAGTCATGATCATATAAGTATGTACATGTAGGTAATTAATTCTTCATAAGATGATTGTGAAGATATGTGGATCGTTTTTTTAGATAGAAGGCTATTTCCCAACTTTATAAATAAAGCCATAACGGCACGAGGTTCACAAGGTCCGCCACTGCGATGAGGCAAACAAAAGAATAAAAGGAGTACTGGGGTTACATGCCCAAGGCCAGATCCAGGCACGCATGCCGACTACCAAAGTGCAGGAGGTAAAAACGAAAGCCAGCAAAAGGCAAGGAGACCGGCCGGACGCCACCGGAGGAGGGACGGGCTTCTAGCGCTGGGGAGAACAAGACGCAGCCGTGCTTTTCATCTTGGCGATAATGTTCGCGATGTCCTCCTGGTCTCCATCCTTATAGAGAAGCTTCCAGATCTCCAGGAATCCAATAAGCTTGAAAATACAAATAGAAGGCCATTTCGGAAAGGAACGTTCGATGGTAATTTTATTCCTGGTGGTCCAAAGTACCCAACAAGCAGTAGAAAAAAAGAAACAAAATAGGCGACGGGACTTGGCCGAGAGCGTCCGGACCAGCATCCTCACTTCCGCAAAAGATTTGGGATTCCAGGAATTCCCCATCCACTGACGGATGCAGCTCCACATGAACTTAGCCAACGAACAATGAAAAAATATATGTGGGGGGGGGGCACTTTCCGCCACATTGCAAACCGCACAACATGGGCTCCGGGCCACATTACATTTATGGATCTGATCAGACGAGGGTAGCTTTACTTTGAAAGCCTGCCACATAAAGATTTTGATCTTAGGGGAATCTTAGTGCTCCACACAGGGGAAAAGAGGAAGGTGAGGGAGCCGGCACATAACTTATTGTAGAGGGACTTAACAGAGAAAATCCCAGAACTAGTGACGGACCAGGAAACCTCATCCTTTCCCTCTGAGAGCGTAGGGCACAGATCAGTAAGTTGATGCCACTGATGGCACTGACGTAGTGCTCCTCGTTGGCTACCCCAAGTGGAAGGTTGAGATGTATCATAGCGTAATTTCCCTCGGTGAAGATACCAAGGTTTGTCTCCAGTAGGACTCCAAGGTCAAAAAGTAGGTGACAACGGCGCTAGAAATTACTAGCACGAGAGTTGACGTGGACCTGCGCACATATACAAATAACTTTTCTCCCAACGAGTACAGAGAAGTTGTCAATCCCTCCGGCCTTGCTGTTTACAAAGGGTCAAATGCAAGAGATAAAAGGTAGTGATAACTGCAACTAGAAAATAAAACAAGAAGTAAATTGAGGGTGTAAACAGTGGTGGAAATATGGACCGGGGTCCCATGATGTTCACTAGTGATGTCTCTCTCCCAAAAGACGAACAACCATGCGAGGTAAACAAATTACAGATCGGCAATTGACAAGATTACAGACGCAAACCAATGCTAACTATGCTACAAAAGAAAGGAAGAGGCTCAAAATCATGGGCAGTATGCCAAAACAAGTAGACCGAAATCCATCTGCATCTACTCACTAATCATCCACCTTCAGATATCTATCCAGAACATCTCACTGGTATTAAGTTGCGAGCCCCACCCAAAGTGTAAACCCAAAGCAACAGACAACTGCATTAAAAGAACTTTGCGTAAAGTAAACAATCCTTGCAACTGCGGTTACAAACACCGTTGTTTTCCCCCTTGTGGCAACATCGCACATCCCTTAGACTTATGTTTCTGTCACTCAAGCTATTCATCGGGGGGCATGAACGCACAATCATGCATAACGCTCCCTCTTGGAGTTACTACTTACTACTTGGCCAAAGCAATAAACAACAATGGAGAACATGCAAGAATTACTCAAGAACACAAATATAAAAGGAGAAGAACCAAATATATTACTCATCACAACCTGAACATAATCTCATAATCCATCATATCCCAGCAAACTCAACATAGCAACAGCAGAAAGAATTACATATGTGTCTTGATCATGTAGGGAAGCTCACAAGGTCTAATCCATGAAGAACAAAGAGGGGGGAGAGGACATCACATAGCTACTGATCATGGACCCATGGTCCAAGGTGGACTACTCACGGCTCATCCGGGAAGCGTCCATGATGGTGGAGAAGCCCCCGGAGGTCAATCCTCCCTTCGGCAGGGTGCCGGGAAGAGATCTTCTAGTGCTCCCGATCTTGGAAGCGCGGCGGCGGCGGAACAGAGGCGAGATCATGAAAAAGGGTTCTGTCCTCGGGGGGTTTCGGGACGGAGGAAATATATAGGTGAAGGGGGGCAGCCAGGGGGCCACCAGGAGTCCGGGCGGCCTCCCGGCATGGCCCCACCCTAGGCCCCGCCCCTTGGCCGCCTGGGCACCAGGTGTGCCCCCTCTTTGGGCATCTGGAAGCTTCCAGTACGCTGATTTTTTATATATTTTCCCGAAAATTTTCTGGCATTTTACGTAATGGGAAAACCTGAAATAAAAAGACAGCAAAAAACAGAAACTGGCACTGGGGTGCACTGAGTTAATAGGTTTGTCCAAATATGATCAAAAGTGTGTCAAAATCATAGAAATATCACACAAAACATGCATGGAGCAAGCAAAAATTATAGATACGTTTGGGACGTATCAACATCCCCAAGCTTAATTCCTGCTCGTCCTCGAGTAGGTAAATGATAACAAGTATAATTTCTGTGGTGACATGCTACCAACCATATAAGAAATTTTAAGTAAATCAATCATGGCATGTAATTCAATTCAAGTCGTAACAGGCAAGAGTCAATATTAGCATTGAAACAAGCAACATAAGAACATAAAGGTGGAAGAGCTCTCGCTGTCCGTGACTCGAATGTATCCAAATGGTGTTTGCGTGCAAGAAGTGGGGGATGGGAATACGAAAGAAAAACATAATATTTTTTTGGTTGAGAACTCAATCTACTAAAGTTTCACACTAAGTCTTCTTTGGAATCTTATCTTGACTCGTCCCCACACCACTAGCCAGGTACAAGTAAACTGATCCAGTCCCTTTCGATATTTTGAGCATTCATGCAATGGATGAGCATAAGAATGAAAGTTGACACTTAGGATTGCATAGAGAGAGATATGATGAAGGAGGAAGACAAAAAGGGTGTGAAAGGCTCACATCAAGGAGAACAATCATAGGCGAGAAGCCAAATTATAGATATGATGTGAGGAGTAGGAATTGCCATGCAACGGATGCACATATGAGCTAAGGTAAGCTCTCCAATGGAACTAGTGGGGGTGCATCCAACTTGCTTGCTCAAGAAGACCTAGAGCTTATTTGAGGAGGCTCATCATTGGAATATACAAGCCAAGTTCTATAGTGTGAAGGTCCCCACATAGCTATATGCATATAAGATCATCTCTATGGAGTACAAGGTATAAGAGGGAGTACGAGTGTGGATCTTTCAAATGGAATAGTAATGTTGCCCCCTTCTCTCTTTTTATTTTCTTTTTCTTTTTTTTTCTCTTTTTTGTATTTTTTTGGTGGCCTCAATGGCTCTTTATATTTAACTCTCATTTGTCCTCTTTGGGATCTTTTAAATTTGTCCTCTTTGAAATCTTTTCCTCACTTAGGGGCAACACTCTATTTTACAAGGAGTATAGAAGATCTTTCACACTTTACAAAAGTGCTCAACATAAAGAAGATGAAGCTATCATGATGTATGCAAATGTATGCCGCTGCCAGTGTAGCAGGAACATAAATGACATGAAGATCAAGTCATGAGAAGGTGGATGTTGCATCGCAATATATCTCGGAAAGGCTATGGAAATACCTTGATAGGTAGGTATGGTGGCTGTTTTGAGGAAAGATATAATGAGGTTTATGATGACAGAGCGTGTCATGCCAAGGGTTTGGATGCACCGGCGAGGTAGGCGCCAACTCTCGGAGTGAGAAAAGGAAATGCACGGTACCAAAGAGGCTAGCAAATATGAGGAGGTGGAAGTGTCAACTTTCGAATACTTACATTACTCCGAAGAACTCATGCACTTATTATCGGTAACTCTCAATCTAATCAGGAGGTTCACAAAGAGACAAGTACCCCGAGGAGGATTGTATGGGGGTTTAGTTATCCTTGCGCATCCTCGACTCATGGTACGTGAGTGTACTATAATATATGATCCCTCCAAAGATTAGTGATCCATCTAGTAGCTAGAGTTCTCAACTAGTTTTTGTAGTTTTTGAAAATAAACACGGATTGCCCAAAATACGACATCTATCACTAACAGGCTAAAGCTCTTGACACCAAAAGTTCAAACATTACTCATAACATTACCTCAAAAGTATTGCAAGTTACTACTTGATACGCGAGAGACGATTGCTTCTCACCCTTCGTTGGTTACCCCAAGTGGAAGGTAAGATGCAACGTAGCAGAAAGTTTCCCTCGGTGAAGATACCGAGGTTGAGTATCGACCAGTAGGACTCCGACGATGATAAGTAGGTTTCAGCGGCGCACCTCACGCGGACCTGCACACAACACAATTAACTTTGCTCCCAACAAAGTTCAGAGAGGTTGTCAATCTCTCCGGTCTTGTTGTTTAAAAAGGATAAAAAACACAGGATAATGATAATGATAGCAACTGAAAGTAAAAAGCAAGAAAGTAAATGAGCGTGTAAACAGTGATGAGAATATGGACCGGGGTCCCGTGATGTTCACTAGTGATGTCTCTCTCCCAAAAGACGATAATACTGCTATGCGAGGTAAACCAATTACAGAAGGGCAATTGACAGGATTATAAATGCCCCGCAATGCTAACTATGCTACAAAAGAAAGGAAGAGGCTCAAAAGCATGGGCAGTACGCCAAAATAAGTAGACCGAAATCCATCTGCATCTACTACTAATCATCCACCTTGAGATATCTATCCAGAACATCTCGCTGGTATTAAGTTGCGAGCCCCGCCCAAAGTGTAAACCCAAAGTAACAGACAACTGCATTAAAAAGAACTCTGCGTAAATTAAACAATCCTTGTAACCGCGGTTACAAGCACCGTTGTTTTCCCCTTGTGGCCGCAACACATCCCATAGATTCATGTTTCTATCACTCAAGCGTGTCATCAGGGGGCATGTACCCACAATCGAGCATAACGTTCCCTCTTGGAGTCACTACCTATCACTTGGCCAAAACAATAAATAGCAACGGAGAACATGCAAGAATTACTTCGAAACAAAAATACAAAAGATAAGAACCAATTATATTACTCTATCACAATCTGAACATAATCTCATAATCCATCAGATCCCATCAAACTCAGCATAGCAAAAGAAGAAAGAATTACATATGTGCCTCGATCATGTAGGGCAGCTCACGAGGTCTAAACCATGAAGAACAAAGAGGGGAGGAGAACATCACATAGCTACTGATCACGGACCCATGGTCCAAGGTAGACTACTCACGGCACATCCGGGAAGCGTCCATGGTGCAGGAGAAGCTCCCGGAGGTCGATCCTCCCTCCGGCAGGGTGCCGGGAAGGGTCCTAATGGTGCTCCCGATCTTGGAAGCGCGACTGCGGCGGAACAGAGGAGAATTTTCGAAATAGGGTTCTGTCTTCGGAGTTTCCTCGTGACGGAGAATAAATAGGCGAGCCTGGGTGCCTGGTGGTGGCCCCCTGGCCCTCCTTCGGGCTTCTGGAGTCTTTCGACACGCTGATTTTTTATCGGATTTTCCCGGATTTTTGGAGCATTTTTTTATGGGGAAAGACTGAAATAGAAAAACAGCAGAAAACAGGAACTAGCACTGGGGTGCATTGAGTTAGTAGGTTAGTCCAAATATGATCAAAAGTGTATGAAAGTGTATCTAGATCATAGCAATATCACACAAAACATGCATGGAGTGAGCAGAAATTATCGATACGTTTGAGACGTATCAACATGCCCAAGCTTAATTCCTGCTCGTCCTCGATTAGGTAAATGATAACAGGCATAGTTTCTGTGGTGACATGCTAGCAACCATATAAGGACTTTGAAAAGTAAAGCAATCAAGGTATGTAATTCAATTCAAGTCATAACATGCAAGAGTCTATATTAGCATTGAAACAAGAAACAAAAGAACATTAGGTGCAAGAGATCTCGCTGTCTGTGACTTGAATGTCTCCAAATGGTGTTTGCGTGCAAGAAGGGGGATAGGGAATACGAGAAAAAATATTTTTAGTTGAGAACTCAATCTACTAAAGTTTCACACTTGGTCTTCTTTGGAATCTTATGTTGACTCGTCCCCAGACCACTAGCCAGGTACAAGTCAATTTGATCCACTCATTTTTGATATTTTGAGCAATCATGCAACGGATGAGCGTAAGCACGAGAGTTGACACTTAGAAAGGCAAAGAGAGAAGTATGGTGGAGGAGGAAGTCAAAAAGGTGAGAAAGGATCACATCAATGAGGACAATCATAGGCGAGAAGGCTAAACGATAGATATGATGTGAGGAGTAGGGATTTCCATGCAACGGATGCACATATGAGCTGAAAAGCTCTCCAATGGAACTAGTGGGGGTGCATCTAACTTGCTCGCTCATGTAGACCTAGAGCTCTTTTGAGGAGTCTCATCCTTGGAATATGCAAGCCAAGTTCTATAGTGTGAAGGTCCCCACATAGCTATATGCATGATCATCTCTATGGAGTACAAGGATAAGAGGAAGTACTAGTGTGGATCTTTCAAAAGGATAGTAGTGTTGCCCCTTTCTCTCTTTTTTTCTTTTTCTCCTTTTTCTATTTTTTTGTATTTTTTGGTGGCCTCAATGGCTCTTTCTATTTAACTCTCATTTTTCCTCTTTGGGATCTTTTGTTTTGTCCACTTTGGGATCTTTTCCTCACTTAAGGGCAACACTCTAATTTACAAGAGGGTATAGAAGATGTTTCACACTTTAAAAGGTACTCAAATCGTAAAGAAGATGTAGCTATCATTATGTATGCAATGTATGCCGCTGCCAGTGTAGCAGGAACATGTATGACATTAAGATCAAGTCATGAAGAGGTGAATGTTGCATGGCAATATATCTCGGAAAGGCTATGGAAATGCCTTGATAGGTAGGTATGGTGGCTGTTTTGAGGAAGGATATAAGGAGGTTTATGATGACAGAGCGTATCATGCCAAGGGTTTGGATGTACCGGCAAAGGTGGACGCCAACTCTCGGAGTGAGAATGAGGCAGTGCACGACACAGGAGAGGCTACCAAATATGAGGAGGTGGAAGTGTCAACTTTCAATACTTACATTAGTCCGAAGAACTCATGCACTTATTATCGGTAACTCTCAATCTAATGAGGAGGTTCACAAAAAGACAAGTACCCCGAGGAGGAGTGTATGGGGGTTTGGTTATCCTTGCGCATCCTCGACTCATGGTACGTGATTCATCTAGTAGCTAGAGTTCTCAACTAGTTTTGTAGGTTTTTGAAAATAAACACGGATTTCCCAAAATACGACACCTATCACTAATAGGCTAGAGCTCTTGACACCAAAAGTTCAAACATTACTCACATCAATACCTCAAAACTATTGCAAGTTACTACTGAAATTAAATAGCAAGCTCAATTACCTACTTTCAAGACAAGACACAACTCAGCACAACAACCAACTCTCTTAACAAGATAAACATGAAAACTAAAGAGAGTTCCAGCAACAAACTAAACAAAAGCCAAGGCTCTTGCTAAAGAAAAACTAAAACTAAAACTAAACATGGCAGTAGCTATGAAAAGATAAAGAACACACAACAGCAAAAAGATAGGCATGAAGAATCCTATGATGTGTTCTAGATTTTGAAAGTGGAGCGTGTTTCTCTCCCACACAAAGTAAGACGGGATCTAACTTGTTATGAACAGCAAGCAAAGCTAAAGAAAACTAAAAACAAAACCTAAGAGCGAGACGCTCCAAGCATAGCACATAACGCATGAAGTGGTAAAAATATAGTGAGACGAAAGACGAACTGATGGTTGTTGATGGAGAAGGGGATGCTCAGGGGCATCCCCAAGCTTAGCCGCTTGAGTCTCCTTGATTATTTATTGGGGATGCATGGGGACATCCCCAAGCTTGAGCGCTTGACACTCCCGAATCTTCTTTCATCATCTTCCATCGCACACTTGAAAACTCCCTTCATACACAACTCATCATAAGCTGATTAGAGAGGTTAGTACCCTTAATAAATTATTTTTTCCCACTGGATATAAAGATATTCTGTAAGAGCTACTGTTTCTCAAGATTGCCAAAAGGTTTTTGTAAATAAAAATCAAGCTTAAGGTTTGCAAAAGTTAGGCGAGACAAAACGTGGCAGAATCTGTGAAAAACAGAACAGAAGGTAGTAAAGAATTTTTTAGGGGAACTTATACAACTCAAATAAAAAAACTCAGAACATACAAAAGTTTCGTGATTGTATAGAGCACGCTGTGTAAAAAATTCAGCTCAAAAAGATGAACTGGTGATTTATTCTGATTTTTCCCGTCACGAGGACAGAATCTGTTTTCTGGACAGCATGTCACAACTTTCACTTCCCTTGTCATATGAGGCTTTAACTTGGCACAAAGCTTGAAAATAAAGATACAATGATGTTTCTACAGTAGTAACAATCATCAAGACCACTAAAAACAGAAGTAAAAACATCTTGGGTTGCCTCCCAACAAGCGATTTCTTTTACGCCTTTAAGCTAGGGATAAGGCAAAAGAAGAATCAAGTTTGATCAAGAGAAAGAGAATAACTTGCCCGTGTAACGGACTCAAAAGGGAACTTTATTTTCTTTCTAGGGAAGTGTTCCATCCCCTTTTTGAGAGAGAATTGGAATTTTATATTCCCCTCTTTCATGTCAATAATAGCACCAACGGTGCGGAGAAAAGGACGTCCCAAAATAATTAGACATAAAGGTTCACACTCTATATCCATAATAATAAAATCAACGGGAACATAGTTGTCATTGATAATGATAAGAACATCGTCGATCTTCCCCAAAGGTTTCTTTACGGAAGAGTCGAAAAGGCGAACACCAAAAGAACATGAATCAAAAGGTTTCAATTCAAACATATCATACATTCTTTTGGGCATGACAGAGGTACTAGCTCCAACATCACATAAAGCATAGCAAGAGAAGTTATTTAATTTAATTATTATCATGGGGTCCCAACCATCATCTAGCTTCCTAGGTATGGAGTCTTCTATCCTAAGCTTCTCCTCCCTAGCTTTGATGAGAGCATTTGTGATATGCTCCGTGAAGGCAAGATTAAGTGTGCTAGTGTGGGGGTCTCTAGACATTTTGTGTAATAAGCTGATAACTTCTGAGAGGGTGAAACTGTCAAAATCAATATCACCACTATCAAAGGTGGTAGTAGTGTCATCTAAGCCCACTTGTTTGAAACCCTCTATGTTCATAGGAGTTTCTTCTTCTACGGTTGAGGTATTAGCATCGCCATTAATAGGTCTGATGAGACCAGGAGTGCATTGGGTGCTAATAGTTTCAGTGTCCTCAACAATTTGGAGAGTGGCAACAGTGTGGTGTGTAGGAAGGCTCTTAATTCTATCCTCTTCCTCTTTTTCTATAGCCCATCTTTCTTTAAGTTTAGCCATCATCCTAATATTTTCATTGATTTGTAACGGGATAGCATTAATAGGAGTGGCCTTACTCTCCTCAAGGGAGAGGTTCTAATTTTTAACATCTCAACATCAAGGGCTAAGCTGTCTACCTTCAAACAAAGATTATCTAGTTTAGCTAGCCTTTCTTCCACATTCTTGTTGAAGGCTTTTTGGGTAGTGATAAAGTCTCTAACCATATTTTCTAGTTCAAAAGTGGGGTTCTTGTTGCTAGGGTAGATGTTGTTGTTCCCATAAGTGGATGGAAACGGTCTAGGATTACTAGAAAAGTTGCCCCTATAAGCATTATTATTAAAGTTTTTTCTAGCAATGAAGTTCACATCTACTTGTTCCTGAGCAACCAAATAATTTAAAGGAACATCATGAGGATCAATAGAGGGTTGCTTGGTAAGTAGAGACATAATTAAATCAACTTTATCATTGAGAGAGGTAATTTCCTCGACAGAATTTACCTTCCTACCTGTTGGAGCGCGTTCGGTGTGCCATTGGGAATAATTGGTCATCATCTCATCGAGAAGTTTTGTGGCAGCACCAAGTGTAGTTGACATAAAGGTTCCTCCCGCGGCGGAATCTAACAGGTTCCGCGAGGTAAAGTTCAAGCCTGCATAAAAAGTCTGGATAACCATCCAGGTGGTCAAACCATGTGTAGGGCACTTCTTAACAAGAGATTTCATACGTTCCCAAGCTTGGGCAACTAGTTCATTATCCAATTGCCAAAAATTAATAATGTTACTCCTCAATTGGATAATTTTAGCAGGTGGGTAGTACTTCCCAATAAAAGCATCTTTGCACTTATCCCAAGAATCTATGCTATTCCTAGGCAAAGATTGAAACCTGATTTTATCTCCGTCCCTCAAAGAGAAAGGAAATAGCTTGAGCATAACAACATCACCTTCTACTTCTTTATACTTTTGCATATCACATAATTCAAAAAAATTATTCAAGTGTAAACTAGCAGCATCTCGAGCACCCGAGAATTGATCTCTCATAACAAGGTTTAGTAAAGCAGGTTTAATTTCATAAGAGGTAGCTAAAGTGGCAGGTGTGGCAATAGGAGTGCAGATAAAATCTTTGTTGTTGTGACTGGTGAAGTCACACAACTTTGTGTTTTCAGAGGAACCCATAGTAGCAGCAGGTGTGGCAGATTTTTTTGTAATTTTTGATAAAGGACACAAAGATAAAATCAGAAAGGTAAACAAACAAGACTAAAAAGTAAAGGTAAAAGGTAGTGGGAAACTCCCCTATCTTATCACTCGGAGTCCCCGGCAACGGCGCAAGAAATTCTCTTGATACGGGAGAGAGGATTGCTTCTCGCCCTTCGTTGGTTACCCCAAGTGGAAGGTAAGATGCAGCGTAGTAGCAAGTTTCCCTCGGTGAAGATACCGAGGTTGAGTATCGACCAGTAGGACTCCGACGATGATAAGTAGGTGTCAGCATCGCACCTGACGCGGACCTGCACACAACACAAGTAACTTTGCTCCCAATGAAGTTCAGAGAGGTTGTCAATCTCTCCGGTCTTGTTGTTTACAAAGGATAAAAAACACAGGATAATGATAATGATAGCTACTGAAAGTAAAAAGAAAGAAAGTAAATGAGCGTGTAAACAGTGATGAGAATATGGACCGGGGTCCCGTGATGTTCACTAGTGATGTCTCTCTCCCAAAAGACGATAAGACTGCTATGCGAGGTAAACAAATTACAGAAGGGCAATTGACAGGATTATAAACGCACCACAATGCTAACTATGCTACAAAAGAAAGGAAGAGGCTCAAAAGCATGGACAGTATGCCAAAATAAGTAGACCGAAATCCATTTGCATCTACTACTAATCATCCACCTTGAGATATCTATCCAGAACATCTCGCTGGTATTAAGTTGCGAGCCCCACCCAAAGTGTAAACCCAAAGCAACAGACAACTGCATTAAAAAGAACTCTGCGTAAAGTAAACAATCCTTGTAACCGCGGTTACAAGCACCATTGTTTCCCCCCTTGTGGCCACAGCACATCCCCTAGGCTCATGTTTCTGTCACTCAAGCGTGTCATCAGGGGACATGTACCCACAATCGAGCATAACATTCCCTCTTGAAGTCACTATCTACCACTTGTCCAAAACAATAAATAGCCACAGAGAACATGCAAGAATTACTTCGGAACAAAAATACAAAAGATAAGAACCAATTATATTACTCTATCACAATCTGAACATAATCTTATAATCCATCAGATCCCATCAAACTCAGCATAGAAAAAGCAGAAAGAATTACATATGTGCCTCGATCATGTAGGGCAGCTCACGAGGTCTAAACCATGAAGCACAAAGAGGGGAGGATAACATCACATAGCTACTGATCACGGACCCATGGTCCAAGGTAGAGTACTCACGACACATCCGGGAAGCGTCCATGGTGGAGTAGAAGCTCCCGGAGGTCGATCCTCCCTCCGGCAGGGTGCCGGGAACGGTCCTGACGGTGCTCCCGATCTTGGAAGCGCGGCAGCGGCGAAACATAGGAGAATTTGCGAAATAGGGTTCTGTCTTCGGAGTTTCCCGGTGATGGAGAATAAATAGGCGAAGGGGGGCAGCAAGGGGGGCCACCATGGGCCCAGGCGCCCCCCTGGCGCGGCCAGGGGCGTGGTCGCCTGGGTGCCTGGTGGTGCCCCCCTGGCCCTCCTTCGGGCTTCTGGAGTCTTCCGTCACGCTTATTTTTTATCTGGTTTTTCCCCCGGATTTTTGGAGCATTTTTTATATGGGGAAAAACTGAAATAGAAAAACAGCAGAAAACAGGAACTGGCACTAGGGTGCATTGAGTTAGTAGGTTAGTCCAAATATGATCAAAAGTGTATGAAAGTGTATCTAGATCATAGCAATATCACGCAAAACATGCATGGAGCGAGCAGAAATTATCGATACGTTTGAGACGTATCATTACTACAATTGAATAGCAACCTCAATTACTTACTTCAAGTCAAGACACAACTCAGTGCAACAAGACAACTCTCTAAACAAGATAAACATGAAAAATCAAGAGAGTTCCAACAATAAACTAAACAAAATCTCTTCAAAAAGATAAGAATGAAAATATAAGAGCTAAACATGACAGCAACGATGAAAAGATAAAGAACACACAACAAAAGAAAGAGAAGCATGAAAATCCTATGATGTGTTCTAGTTTAAAGTGGAGCGCGTTTCTCTCCCACACAAAGAAAGCTGGGTTCTAACTTGTTATGAACAGAAAACAAAGCTAAATAAAACTAAAAAGTAAAGAGCAAGACGCTCCAAGCGTAGCACATAACACATGAAGTGATAAAAATATAGTGGAACGAAGGACGAACTGATAATTGTTGATGGAGAAGGGGATGCACGGGGGCATCCCCAAGCTTATACGCTTGAGTCTCCTTGAATATTTCTTTGGGGTGCCTGGGGGCATCCCCAAGCTTGAGCGTTTGACACTCCCGGATCTTCTTTCATCATCTTCCCTCGCAAACTTGAAGACTCCCTTCATACATAACTCATCATAAGCTGATTAGAGAGGTTAGTACCCACAATAAAACAATTTGCCTCTACTGGAAATAAAGATTTTCTTGAAGGGCTACAGTTTCTCAAGAGTTCCAACAAGTTTTTGCAAAGAAAAAGCTAGTGCAAGACTTGAAAAACTGAGGAAAGGCAGAACGTGCCAGAATCTGTAAAAAACAGACCAACAGGTAATAAATAATTTTTTTGGGGTACTTCTGCGACTCAAATCAAAAAACTCAGAACAAACCCACGAAAGCTAATTGTATAGAGGATGCTGTCAAAAAAATTCAGATAAAATTATGATCTGGTGATTTATCGTGAATTTTTCCGTCTAAGGACAGAATCTGTTTTCTGGACAACATGTCACAACTTTTGAAATTTCTTGCAATCGGCGGCTAAACTTGGCACAAAGCTTGAAAATAAAGATACAATGATGTTGCTATAGTAGTAACAATCATCAAGACCACTAAAAACAGAAGTAAAAACATCTTGGGTTGCCTCCCAACAAGCACTTTCTTTTACGCCTTTAAGCTAGGCAAGAAGCAAAAAGATCAAGTTTTATCAAGAGTTAGAGAATAGCTAGCCCGTGTAACGGACTCAAAAGGTAACTTAATATTCTTTCTAGGGAAGTGTTCCATCCCCTTTTTGAGAGGGAATTGAAATTTTATATTCCCCTCTTTCATATCAATGACAACACCAACGGTGTGAAGAAAAGGACGTCCCAAAATAATTGGACATAAGGGTTCACACTCAATGTCCATAATAGTAAAATCAACGGGAACATAATTATCATTGACAAGAATAAGAACATCGTCAATCTTCCCCAAAGGTTTCTTTACAGAAGAATCAACGAGAAGAACACCAAAAGAACAAGGATCAGAAGGTTTCAATTCAATCATATCATACATTCTTTTGGGCATAACGGAGGTACTAGCTCCAACATCACATAAAGCATAGCAAGAGAAGTTATTCAATTTCTTTTTTATCATAGGATCCCAACCATCTTATAGCTTTCTAGGTATGGAGGCTTCCAACATAAGCTTCTCCTCCCTAGATTTTAAGCATCTCAACATCAAGGGCTAGGTTGTCTACCTTCAAAGAGAGATTATCTAATTTTAAGCATCTCAACATCAAGGGCTAGGTTGTCTACCTTCAAAGAGAGATTATCTAATTTGTCTAATTTTTCTTCTACACTCTTGTTGAAGGCTTTTTGGGTAGTGATAAATTCTTTAAGCATGCTCTCTAATTCAGAAGTGGAGTTCTTGTTGCTAGGATAAGTGTTGTTATTCCCATAATTGCTGGATGGGAACGGTCTAGGATTGCTAGCAAAGTTACTCCTATAAGCATTGTTGTTGAAGTTGTTTCTAGAGATAAAGTTCACATCAACTTGTTCTTGAGAAACCAAGGAATTTAATGGAACATCATGAGGATCAATAGGAGCTTGCTTGGTAAGTAAATACATGGTCAAGTCAACTTTTTCATTTAGGTAGGAGTTCTCCTCGACAGAGTTTACCTTCCGACCTGTTGGAGCTCTTTTGGTGTCCCATTGAGAATAGTTGGTCATCATCTCATCTAATAGTTTTATGGCAGCACCAAGTATTGTTGACATAAAGGTTCCTCCCGCGGCCGAATCTAACAGGTTCCGCGAGGTAAAGTTCAAGCCTGCATAAAAAGTCTGGATAACCATCCAAGTAGTCAAACCATGCGTAGGGAAATTCTTAACAAGAGATTTCATACGTTCCCAAGCTTGGGCAACGTGTTCATTTTCCAATTGCTTAAAATTCATAATATTACTCGTCAATTGGATACTTTTAGAAGGTGGTACTACTTCCCAATAAAAGCATCCTTGCACTTATCCCAAGAATCTATACAATTCCTAGGAAAGGATTGAAACCAGATTTTAGCTCCTCCTCTCAAGCAGAAAGGAACATGCTTAAGCTTAACAATATCACCTTCTACTTCTTTATGTTTTTGCATATCACAAAGTTCATAAAAAATATTCAAGTGTAAATCAACATAATCTCCAGCACCGGAGAATTTTTCTTTCATAACAAGAGTAAGCAAAGCAGGTTTAATTTCATAAGAGGATGCTGAAGTGGCAGGTGTAGCAATAGGAGTGTAGATAAAGTCATTGTTGTTGTGACTAGTGAAGTCACACAACTTGGTGTTTTAAGTGGAACCCATAATAGCAGCAAGTAGGACAAGCAATTTTTTGTGATTTTCGATAAAGGACACAGATATAAAAACTGAAAGGTAAACTAACAAGACTAAAAAGCAAAAATAAAAGATAGTGTGCAACTCCCCTATCTTGAAGATTGGAGTCCCCGGCAACGGCGCCAGAAATTAGCTTGATGGCACTGAAGTAGTGCTCCTCGTTGGCTACCCCAAGTGGAAGGTTGAGACGTAGCGTAGCGTAATTTCCCTCGATGAAGATAACAAGGTTTGTCTCCAGTAGGACTCCAAGGTCGACAAGTAGGGGACAACGACCCTAGAAATTACTAGCACAAGAGTTGACGTGCACCTGCACACAGATACAAATAACTTTGCTCCCAACGAGTACAGAGAGGTTGTCAATCCCTTCGGCATTGCTGTTTACAAAGGGTCAAACGTGAGAGATAAAAGGTAGTGATAACTGCAACCAGAAAATAAAACAAGAAGAAAATCGAGGGTGTAAACAATGGTGGAAATATGGACCGGGGTCCCATGATGTTCACTAGTGATGTCTCTCTCCCAAAAGACGATAAACAACCATGTGAGGTAAACAAATTACAGCTGGGCAATTTACAGGATTACGGACGCAAACCAATGCTAACTATGCTACAAAAGAAAGGAAGAGGCTCAAAAGCATGGTCAGTACGCCAAAACAAGTAGACCGAAATCCATCTGCATCTACTCACTAATCATCCACCTTGACATATCTATCCAGAACATCTCGCTGGTATTAAGTTGTGAGCCCCACCCAAAGTGTAACCCCAAAGCAACAGACAACTGCATTAAAAGAACTTTGCGTAAAGTAAACAATCCTTGCAACCGCGGTTACAAGCACCGTTGTTTTCCCCCTTGTGGCAACAACACATCCCCTAGACTCATGTTTCTGTCACTCAAGTTAGTCATCGGGGGGCATGAACACACAATCATGCATAAGGCTCCCTCTTGGAGTTACTACCTACTACTTGGGCAAAGCAATAAACAGCAACGGAGAACATGCAAGAATTACTCAAGAACACAAATATAAAAGGAGAAGAACTAAATATATTACTCATCACAATCTGAACATAATCTCATAATCCATCAGATCCCAGCAAACTCAACATAGCAATAGCAGAAAGAATTACATATGTTCCTTGATCATGTAGGGAAGCTCACAAGGTCAAATCCATGAAGAACAAAGAGGGGGAGACGACATCACATAGCTACTGATCATGGACCCCTGGTCCAAGATGGATTACTCACGGCTCATCCGGGAAGCGTCCATGGTGGTGGAGAAGCTGCCGGAGGTCAATCCTCCCTCCGGCAGGGTGCCGGGAAGAGGTCTTCTGGTGCTCCCGATCTTGGAAGCACGGCGGCGGCGAAACAGAGGCGAGATCACGAAAAAGGTTTCTGTCCTCGGGGGTTTCGGGACGAAGGAAATATATAGGCAAAGGGGGCAGACAGGGGGTGCCACCAGGAGTCCAGGCAGCCTCCCGGTGCGGCCCCACCCTAGGCCATGCCCCCTGGACGCCTGGGCACCAGGTGGGGCCCCTCTGGCCCCCTTCGGGTATCTGGAAGCTTCCGGTACGCTGATTTTTAATATATTTTCCCGTATTTTTTCTGGCATTTTACGTAATGGGAAAACTTGAAATAAAAAGACAACAGAAAACAGAAACTAGCACTAGGGTGCTGTCGGGGGAATGATACCCGGGTAGGGTCACCCAGACGAAAGCAATATTTCAAGACAAGGAGGAGGCCGATTTGGCTGCTGCTGGGCCGAGCTAGGCAGTCGCATGGCCGATTGCTCCTAAGCAATCGACCATACCGAATGCGAGCAGTCGGCCCAGGCGCAATCGGCCTACTCCTCAATCGGCTCAAGAGTTGACCTTGTCTATGTCGGACGCCTCTGGTACAAGGTCATAAATGCAGGATCCCAAGAGATCCGGGTGGCAGTAAGCTAAGTCACTTCGCCGATCTGTCAGAGGAGTGTTGTCACCCTTTTCCTCTAAATTCGGAGACAGGACGACAAGACCAGAGGGCGTAGCTCCACTGTTCATCATCATTACCTAGAAGCTACAACATGGGCAGCCGCTTGACAAGCCCGGATCAACCGGAGATTTGCAGTCGGTGGACCCCAGCCGACGAGAGGATGACAGCTGGGGCCAGCCCCCGACTGAAATGACCGTAGTACCCCGAGCTCACACTATAAGAGCCCGGGGTACCCCTCCTGTGAGAGGGACGCCCCATTCGCATTTACTTCCCACAGTAGTTTCTGTAGAGAAGAAGAGGAGAGCCATGCCCACGGTAGGTCTCTTCTTCCTCTGAGGAGCTCCATGAGCATTGATTGTAGTTCGTGAGATCATTTATAGCAAGCAGACAAGCAGGAGTAGGGGTGTTATCTCTCAGGAGAGCCCCGAACCTGGGTACATCGTAGTGTCCTTCACCGTGCTTGTGCCCAACCCATTTCCGGCACCATCGAGATAGTTCTCCCTCGAGTCTTCCCCTCTCTTTAGCCATCCCTATGGCATCTGTTGTTACTAAATGACGACAGTTGGCGCCCACCGTGGGGCAGACCGAGGCGTTGACTGGAGTTCTGATCCGGGCGGGATCTTCCTCGCCGTCGAGCATGAGCCACGCCTCTGGCCTGATTTTAGGCATGGGGCAGTGGACTTTGTGGTGGATTACGCTGCGCGGTTCGGGGTCGGCGCACCCCTGCCGCCCGGTGTATCACTGCAGATCGGTAGTCACCGTCTCTTCATCAGCTTCTTCCCCGAGGCATATCCCAGGGAAGTGCGCGTCTTCTCCAGCGTCACGGATCCGCTCCCAACCAGGGGCTGCACAGCAGCTCCCGGCGGAGAGGAGCCGCATGTGCATGCAGCCGTTATGATGGCGGGAACGACTGCGTCAAGCAACCAAGGCGCAGCGAGTGCGGCTAGGAAAGCCAAGGAGGCGGCGGATGCCGCGGAAAGAGTCGGCATCAATGCGTTGCGGGATGTGTTATACACACCCGTGAACAGGAATGGTGATCCCGACCAAGTTCACACTGATCTAAAGACGGCACGACTCGCTCTCTCTCGCAGGGCCGAGCACGTGCTGGCAGAAGAGCGTAGGATGGGAGCCATCACTAGAGAGTACAACGCAGCGCATGCCAGCCAGCGGCGTCCGATTGCACCCACAGTCCTAGAAGATCTCAGGAGCAGAGGCCGCGTTGTAGGCAGAGAGCTGTCAGGAGCTGAGCAACCGGCAGCATCGGCATTCGTCCAGCGGCCAGCATACAGCACGCCCGAGAAGAATTTGCGAGCTGTCGAGCAGATTGTGTAAGAGCAAAGTTATACCCCCATGAGTTTTGGATATTGTTGGGCAAAACAGTAGAGGAACTAACAAGTTTTCTAGTGTAAAACAGATGGTTAGGTTCCTGAAGTTATAGGTTGGTGATAAAGCTTCAACGAAGATTTACACTTTTACTGAAGCATATCCTCTGGAGTGAAGCTCATCACGGATGTCGACCCCTAAAAAGATAAGGAATCCTGAAGCACGTCTCATCGAAGAAGATGGCCAAGATGGCGCAAGACTTAGTAGTTTTGCGTAGTTGTTTTTCACTTCTTTGAGTCGTAGGAAAAACCGTACTATCAAGAGGGGTTTAGTAAATGTACTCCGAAGGTTTTGGTGAAAAGACTTAGATCGAATCCAAACCAGTGAGAAACCAGAGTTGAGAAATCTCATGTGCGCTAGGTAATGCTTCACCAGCGAAGACTTAGTTCTTTCGGCTCCTGAAGCAGAACCAAGTCCGTGAGTCAGCTTTACTTGGACCGCAAGTAAAGTTGCGCTTTGATTGGAAATATGACCGTTGGGGACAGTGTCAAGCTGTCTCATCGGGTCACTTAAGTCATTTCGCACCTAGGGATTGCCACCTATAAATACGCCACCCCGCCCTCTTTGGCCGGTGGCTGCTCCGAGATTAATTCCGTACAGAGGAGAGAGAGAGAGCAACCCCACCGAAGCAAACCAAAAACCCATCCACAGAAGCAGAAGTCCTATTGATCTGAGTTGATTCATTATGACTTAGGAAGAAGTTTGCTAGCCTTTTTTATCTTGGAGAACTGCAATTCTCCTAGACGGTTAGAGATTTGTTCTTCAGAGAGCGAAGAGTTATTGTCGCCTCGAAGTCTAGTTTGTCAAAGGTTTCGGTGATTTCCTCAATAATCAACCACGAGTGAAGAACTAACCAAGCTCAAGGAGATTGGTGCAGTGGAGATACGGACGGAGAGAGGTTAGCTCCTGTGTTCAATCACAAGTCCCTCCAACCAGACGTAGCACTTTGCAAAGTGTGAACTGGTCGAACAAACATCGCCGAGTCAAGAGTTCGTTTTACTTTCCGCACTTACATTCAGTTTATCAATTGCTTCAGTGATATGCTTGAATGCAATTGATTTGATGCTTTTGATTCGCTATGTTATGCTTCAATCATGTTCTACTTCAATGTTTACCTTTCTGTTGAATCTCTTCGGTTACTGAGTTATGCTTCACTTCATAGTTTCATGCAAAATTTTGAAGTGATCATTCACCCCCTCCCCCTCTGATCACATACTTGGACTAACAATTGGTATCAGAGCTAGGCACTCTTTATTTGGATTAACCTCCTGGAGTGTTTTCAAGTATGTCTTCTAGCATGTCTTTCGCAGCTATTCGCTCTGGCGAACCTATTCCTATTTTCAATGGGAAGGACTACCCGTACTGGAAGGACAAGATGAAAAGAAATATCATGGCTATCAACTCAACTTCCTGGCAAGTTGTCTTGTATGGAGTCACTATTGCCGATGAGAAGGCCATCACCCCTGAAGAAGCAACACTGATTGATCTTGATTCTGTAGTTTGGGTTTTCATCACCAATCACTTGACACCTGAAAAGTATCATGAAGTGAAGAATATTCCAACTGCCAAAGGTGTCTGGGACTATCTTGAAAAGATTGGTGAAGGTGTTTCTACCCAGAAAGATGCCAGAATTGACACTCTCCGAAGCAAATTCTATCGCTTCAAGAGAAACGAGGGTGAAAAAGTCAGCTCCATTTACAGCAGACTCACTACTCTTTCTAATGAATTGATTTCCCTCGGCGCTGATGACATTACTCCTCACTCTGTTGTGAGAACTTTGCTTCGCTCATTGGATGACTCGTTTGATCACATTGTGCTGATGATCAAGGAAAGGACATAAATGGTTTTCGAAGGAGATCTCATGCTTTGAACGCAAAAGCTTCGCGTCATTCTTCACCCGAAGTCAGTTCTGCTTCAGGTGTCGAATCAGATGATCCTGCAAGCATTGGAAAGGATTTGGCATTGATCATGAGACGCTTCAATCGCTTCCAAAGAAAAGGTTTTTCTTCACCAAGAAAGAATTATTCTTCAAGAAGCTCCACTCACTCATCTCACCGTTCATCCTCAAGAAGCTCTCCATCAAAAGACAACTGTTGCTACAAATGCAAGAAACCAGGTCACTACATTGTTGATTGCCCTCTGTGGGAAGCTGAGAACAAATCGAAGCATTCACTCAGAGACTCTTCATCGAAGTCTCACAGATCCTCCAGAAGTCATGAGTCAAAGAGACATGATTCCAGTTCAAGAAGGGAAAAGAAGAAAGATTCTGATGATGATAAGAGGAAGAAGTATAATAAGAAGCGTGAGGGTTCTTCATCGAAGACTCACTCGTCTCGTTGAAGCAGCTCTCACCGTGCCAAGGCCTATCTGGGAAAGGAGATGAACTCTGAAGACGAAGCCTCTGGTTCCGAAGCTGAACAAGATTCAAGGTCTGCGTCTGGGTCCGAATCAGATGGTGTTGCTGGTTTGGCCTTCGCTTCGGCAGATGCTTCAATCAATGCTTCGAGCTCATTCTTCACCAACAACAGTAGTGAAGATGAAACTCCTGCATATTGCTTCATGGCCAAGGCAAAGGTATCTTCATCTAAGTCAAACTATGATACTTCTGATTGTTCTTCATATGAAAGTGACTCAAAAATAAGCTATGCTAAACTTGCTAAAATTGCTTCAATTCAACAAGATGAACTTGATTCACTGAGCAAAACCATTAAGAAATCAGAAACGTTGTTGATCGATGAGATTGAGAAAGGTCAAACTTTAACTAATGAGCATGCTGCTCTGAAGGAGAAGTTTGAAGAATTATCCTCTCGGCATGATCTTCTTTCTGTTGATTATGAGAAGCTCACCTATGAATTTCTTCAGAGGAAAATGGCTCTCGAAAAACTGAAAGAGGCTCATGAAGAATTGGAAAATGTCAATCTCTCTCTCATGGCTCAACAAGGTTCTGAAGCAAATCATAAAACTGAATCACCTTGTTTGGATTATTTGGAACGAAGCAAAACTGATTCCAAAGGGAAAGCTCCTATTATTATTGATGATACTAATGCCTCCGATGAGGAAAATCCTGCTGTTACCGAGGAACTCCTCAGGTTGAAAAACTTATTTGATTCAGGCATGTTCAAAAGTGTGCAAGGAGACCAATATCTCTGTGATATCCTGAGGAAGGCTCTCCTTCACAGGAATCCCAGGAATGAAGGTGTTGGTTTCGAGAGAAAGATAAATCCTGATGGCACATACTGGGATCTTGAACAGTATCCTAAGACTGTTTGGGTTCTAGCGAAGGAGAAACCCATTGATATTGCTAACCTTTCAGGTTTCGACTGCAAAATGAACAAAGTCATTGTGGATGAATCACTTGATTCAGACTACAAACTCATGAAAGATGAACAGGGAAAAGTTTCAGCCGAGTATGTAGGTACTCCACCAAAGAATGGATTCTATAAGAGGCAGATATGGGTGCAGAAAGCACTTGTGGAAAAACTGCCTGCTAACCATTCTATGTAGGGAAAGTCTTCGGTACCACCGAATCATTTCTACTCTCTTGAGACGAGAAATGATCCATTGGTGACCGAATCAAATGTTCCGCAGAAGCAATACTATCGTACTGGTCGCCATACATATCATCCTCATAATAATCATACTAAGATTGCATATGCTCATTCTTATGCTAACCATTCGCAGAGGACTTACATTTATGGTGTGCTTGATGGTACACCGAAGCAATACACTCCTGTTCGATTTAATATTGCTTCGACCAGTGCTTCAACGTCTTCTCAGTCACCTGCTCGTTTGTGGGTGGTTAAGAAGAACTAATTCTTCTGCAGGGCTATGTCTCCGGTGGATCCGAATGGGTCATGGATAGTGGTTGTACAAATCATATGACCGGAGACAAGGAGTTATTCACCGAAGAAAAACTATCTCAATCTTCTCTGAAGTACATTACCTTCGGTGATAACAACAAAGGTAAAGTGTTAGGTTTGGGTAAGATTGCCATATCGAAGGATAAGCACATTGACAAGGTTATGCTAGTTCAATCTCTTGGATATAATCTTATGTCTATTTCAAAGTTATGCGATATGGGTATGCTTGTTCTGTTTTCTTCTTCGCGTTGTGTTGTCTTTTCACAGGATGACTATACGTTTGTCTTCGAGGGTTACCGAAAGGGAGATCTATACATTGTTGATTTTTCTTCGGGCCTTGCTGTATCCACTTGCTTAATGGCAAAAGCTTCATCTGGATGGTTATGGCATCGAAGACTTGGTCATGCAGGGATGAGAAATCTTCATAACTTAGTGAAGAAGAATCATGTTATCGGCCTTAGCGAAGTAAAATTCGATAAGGATTGTCTCTGCAGTGCTTGCGAAGCTGGTAAAATTACGAAGAAACATCATTCAGCGAAGACCATCATGACTACCACTCGTCCTCTTGAATTGCTTCATATGGATCTTTTTGGTCCTCAAAATTATGCAAGCCTGGGAGGAAACAAATATGGTCTAGTTATTGTTGATAACTTTTCTCGTTATACTTGGGTTTTCTTTTTGGATGACAAGAGCAAAGTGGTTGAAATCTTCAAGTCATTCGCAAAGAGAGCTCAAACAGAATATGAATTATCTCTGAAGCATATCCGAAGTGATAATGGAACTGAGTTCAAAAATACTCATATTGAAGATTTTCTTGATAATCATGGTTTTACTCATGAGTTCTCTGTTGCCTATACACCTCAACAGAATGGTGTAGTTGAAAGGAAGAATAGAACTCTTATTGAAATGGCCAGAACTATGCTTGCTGAATACAAGACTCCTATTAGGTTCTGGGCCGAAGCAATCAACACTGCATGTCACATCATCAACAAGGTTTACCTTCACAAATTCTTGAAGAAAACTTCACATGAGCTTATCAATGGTAACAAACCAAATGTCTCATATCTTAGGGTATTTGGTGCTCCATGCTTTATTAGAGATATGAATCATAGCTCCAAATTTGCCCCTAAGGCACATGAAGGTTTTCTTTTAGGTTATGGCTCAAACTCTCACACTTACAGAGTCTATAACTCTCACTTTGGGAAAGTTATGGAAACTGTGAATGTAAGGTTTGATGAAACTAATGGCTCTCAAAAGGAGCATTTGCCTCATGATCTAGATGAACCCCCACTTGATGAAGTGATAAGGTCCATGGCTATTGGTGAGATTCGCCCTGTTGAAGCCAGTCAACGTTAAGCTGTTAGGGATGATGATGGTCCAATGTTCCCACACATATCCCGGGGCGCTGGAGATCAACATCCTGAAGCTAATGATGTACAGGACGAAGAAGGTCAAGGGAACGAAGGAAATGCTAATCCTGAAGGAAATGCTGAAGCTGAAGGTGAAGCTGACCCCAAAGCTGATGCAGATCCTGAAGCAGAAGCTGAGCCTGAAGCAAATGATACTACGTTATCACGAGTTCGAAGAAGAGTTGATGTGGATTCGATCCTTGAAGATATCAATCAACCAGGTCGTCCCACTACTCGATCTCGTACTCGTTTGGCTAACTTCTGTGGAAACTTTTCGTTTGTCTCCATGCTAGAGCCTTCAAAATATGATGAAGCCATGAAGGACCCTGATTGGTTATTGGCTATGATGGAAGAACTTCACCAATTTGAAAGGAACAAGGTCTGGTCACTTGTTGAAAGGCCAGATCCCACGAAGCACAATGTTATTGGCACAAAGTGGATATTTCACAACAAGCAAGATGAAGATGGTATTGTGGTAAGAAATAAGGCTAGATTGGTAGCACAAGGTTACACCCAAATCGAAGGCATTGACTTTGGTGAAACCTATGCTCCAGTAGCCCGTCTCGAATCCATTCGTGTCATGCTTGCTTTTGCTAACCACAAAAATATATTGCTATATCAAATGGATGTCAAGAGTGCTTTTCTTAATGGTGAAATCGAAGAAGAAGTATATGTTATGCAGCCTCCAGGTTTTGAAGACTCGAAGAATCCTGATATGGTGTACAGGCTTCACAAAGCTTTGTATGGACTGAAGTAAGCACCTCGTGCTTGGTATGAAACATTGAAGGATTTCCTCCTGAAGAAAGGCTTCAAACCAGGAACAACTGATCCCACTCTTTTCACTCGATCATATAACAATGATCTATTTGTGTGTCAGATATATGTAGATGATATTATTTTTGGCTGTACTAACACTGAAATCAGCGAAGAATTTGCAAGAATGATGTCGAAGAAATATGAGATGTCTATGATGGGTGAATTGAAGTTTTTCCTCGGACTTCAAATTCGACAACAGAAGAATGGCACCTTTATTTCACAAGAGAAATACTTGAAGGATTGCCTGAAGAAGTTTGATCTTGCCGAATGCAAGACCATTAGAACTCCCATGCCTACAAATGGTTTTCTTGATGCAGATGAGAAAGGGAAACCCTTCGATCAGAAGAAGTTTCGGTCTATGATAGGTTCACTCTTATACTTATGTGCATCTAGACCTGACATCATGCTATCAGTTTGTATTTGTGCTCGTTTTCAGGCAAATCCGAAGGAATCGCATCATATTGCTGTGAAGCGAATTCTTCGATATCTAGCACATACTCCTTCCTTGGGACTTTGGTATCCCAAGGGTACTCAGTTTGATTTGATTGGATATTATGATTCAGACTGGGCTGGTGATAGGGTTGACAGGAAATCTACCTCAGGCACTTGTCATTTTCTTGGTAGATCTCTTGTGTGTTGGGCTTCAAAGAAACAGAACTGTGTCTCAATATCTACTGATGAAGCTGAATACATTGCTGCTGGCTCATGCTGCACTCAAATACTTTGGCTTAAGCAGACGCTGAAAGATTATGGTATATTTGTGAAGAAAATCCCTCTGCTTTGTGACAATGAGAGTGCCATCAAGATTGCTCACAATCCTGTGCAACACTCTCGAACGAAGCATATTGATATTCGTCATCATTTTCTTCGAGATCATGTTCAGCGCGAAGACATTGAGATTAGCCATGTAAGAACTGAAGATCAATTGGCAGATATATTCACGAAGCCATTGGACGAGAAAAGGTTTTGTGCATTGAGATGTGAGCTAAACATCTTAGACTCACACAATGTTCAGTAAGATCAAAACTTTTCATTGTATATATTCACCTTCGCTGTGTATTTATTTGTTTAGTTTCGCTTGAGTTTTCCTTCGTCTAAGTTTAGTTTCGTTTGCCGTTTGCTTTCTGTTCTGTGTTTTGTTTTATTTTTCTTTGGTCGTTTCTTTTTGTCCCCTATACTTATCACTTTTAGCTTCGTTGTAGTTCTTCGAAGTGATAAGTTTCGGACCCTACCTCTCCATTCTGATTCGCTCCCAATCTTATCTATCTTGAATGATAAGCACAATTGATACGGAAAGCATATTGCTTCGAACATCATTCAGTTCCGAATCAAATGCCTCCAACTTTATCGAAGTTTTTGCTCTCGGTCAAGACTTATTCTTTGGCCGTTGAGTCCCCGTCTTTTTCGGGTCGTTGAGATTCGCTCGCGATACGCCACTTCATCTGAGCCGTTGAATCGGAAGAGACACTCGCTGAGAACCGTTCGATACGATCTGGCAACCGTTTCAGATCGGACCTATTTAAGGCGTTCCCCAGCGAAACGGTTTCCCCACGATTCATTCTCTCCCGTTTTCCCCGTCTTCCTCCTCGAGCACTCCACAGAGCTCCCGTCCCCGACGACGCCGTAGCCGCTTCACTGCCGGACCGCCGCCGCCGTGGACATTCCCCGTCGATGAAGATCTTGTCTCCGCACTCCGTCGCCGTAGCGCTTCGCGTCACCAAGTTAGGGTACGCTAAGCTTCTTGGATCCAAACTTTTCTCTGTGTTCTTCATCTAGGGTTTGTATCTAAGAGTTGTTAGGGTTTTTGTTTTCTGTTTATAGGACTGTTTGATCCGTGCTGGTCTTTAGTCCCTGGGAAAACTGTTCTTAGAATCAAAGTGATCCCATCTTCTCAGGATGTCTGACGAAGAGGCTGCTATGGGGAATGAGTCTCCCATTGTTGAAGGGCTCGAAAATTATCCAGAGCCACCGAAGCAGAAAGGAAAAGGAGGAAAAACGAAGGAAGTCAATAATGCCCGAGGCATACCCGAAGCCATTCGCCTCAAGATGGGCTATGACACTCCTCCTGAAGAATCAGATCATGACCGAAAGATGCGATTGCAAAGGATTCGACGCTATTGGGCTATCAGGTGGTACAAGTACAAGAACATCCCAACTTGGAAGTGGGCAATGCAGTTTGCTTTCAGACCACCTTATCGGTACACCACCGCTATGTGTGGCCAATACACAGCTGCTAACAGGAAGAAATTCTACCCGAAGCCTCCGGCTGTACCGCACCCGAATACCCTCAAAACTCCGGATGACTATCCAGAAGAGCAAGAAAGACTTGCCATTTTGGCTGAGAAGAAAAGGATAAGAGAAGAGAAGAAGGCAAAAGCTCTAGCTGCTGCAAGGCTTGATGAAGCTGAAGCATCAAAGCCTAAGAAGAGGCGAAAGCTTCGCAAGCTGAGTGATTCACCCCCTCCTGCTTCAGAAGAAGAGGCTGATCACGAAGCTGATGACGAAGCTGATGCTGCTGCACAGCTTGAAGATTCGATTGATGAAGATCCTGCTGACGAAGCAGATGATGAGTCTGAACAATCTCCCATTCCCCCAAGTCCTAAGAGGAAATTGATTCGGAAGCCACTGAAGAAGAAGGCTGGAGAGAAACCGTCTGCTCCAAAAGGAGTTAAGTTTCAAGAACCCTCTGACCCTCCTGCTCCCAAGAAAAACATCGATTTGACGAACCTGGTGGTTGAGGCTCCCCTGGCTACAAAGTCACCTCGCCGCCTTGTTCCTGCTGAGCATAGAACCAAGGAAAGGCATGACCCGAAGGCTAAGCCTGTGGCTAAGCCTGCTGCTAGGCCCGAAGCTAAAGCTCCTGAGAAAGCCAAAGCTTCGAAGCCAAAGTCAACCGTTGCCAAGCCTGGCCAGACTTATGCCCAGGTCGGCACAAAGAAGCTGTCTGAAGCTGAACTGCGCAAGAGAGACCGTGCAGTAGCTGAACGTTTGAATGCTGAAGCACAAGCCCAAGGTAAGGCTAATAAATAAGCTAAAGAGAAAGAGAGAGCTGATCGAGAAGCTGCAGAGTTGGAGAAGCAAAGGAAAGAGCTGGCTGAATCAAACCAGATAGCTGAAGCGAAGCGCAAGCTAGCTGAAGCAAAAGCTCAAGAGGCTAAGGCTGCCGCCGAAGCCAAACAGCTTAGTGAAGCTGAAGCCAAACGACAAGCTCAACTTGATGTTCTTCGCACGAAGAAAGCTAAGAAAATTGCTAGAGCCGCTCAGAAGGAAGCTGCGGTTGACATGGCTCCAAAGGACATTCCTCCGAAGCCAGTCGCAGCTCCTGTCCCCGAAGCTCATATTGAAGCTGAGCACAGTGAACACAACTTCCCAGATGCAAGAGAAGGTGAACTCTGGGACTGTTTGAGCCTAAATCAGGCATACTGCCAGCTTGCTGAAGCTGTTAATCCCAAGGATGTGGATATTGGGAATATTTATATTTCACCAAATCTTTCTGCTATGATTGAAACTTTATACTATCAGCTGAGGGATTTGCATGCAAGGGACAGATCTAAAACTGCTAAGATTCTGAAATTCAAGAAGAAAGCAGATGATGAATCAGATGAGGATTTCAGGAGCGAAGCCATAGCTGCTTCGAAGAAAATTGCTGTTGTCAATGAGGAAACGAAGCAAAATATACAAGTATATCAAGACAAGATAAAGTCTGCTATTGAAGAATGTTGCAAGAATCACAATGCTTCAGTCATGGCTCTTGACTCCAAGAAGCGCGAAGCCATGCTCAAGCAACTAGCTTCACCTCTTCCCAAGCTGCAACAAAGGAAGAGACGTCTTCTTGTTGACACAGAAGAAGCTGATGAGGTGAGCTCTCATCTGGCCAAGAAGGCCCCAAGAAAAGCATCGCCCCCTCGATGCAAAATCATTAAGCTGTCCAAACCTTCTACGAAGCCATCCGCCCCCGAAGTCGCTCCACCCCGTGCTCAAACTCCACCTCCTCCTCAACCCGCTCCTCAACCGTCTGCTCAAGACAACCTTGCGCCAGAACCTTCTCCTCCTCCTCAAGACTTTCCTGAAAATGATTATTCTTCAGCTCACTCTGCTGAGGAGTCTGAAGAACGAGAAGGTGAAGCCAAAGACCGAGCTGTTGAAGCCAATGCAGATGCAGATGCCGAAGCGGAAGCCGAAGCCGAAGCTGAAGCAAATGAGTTGGCCATAATAACTCAACCGCAAAGGCGAGTCACAGATGCTCGAAGGCACTGCATTCCTGCCCAAGACACTCAACTGGACTCCATCTACCCCAGAGAGACTTTTCCTATATACCTGGGAGAAGGATCTTCTTCAAGACATGGTCCTGAGTTTGATATTGAAGTTCATCGCCAGAAGCTTCGCTTCTTTGGCACAAGCCCATATGATTCACCAAGGACTGCTGATGACCTTCGCTTCTAGACTGTTGAACAACAAATCCTATACACGAAGCTATACTGCCAGAAAGGTGTTCTGTTTAGGCACAAGTACTTAGACTTGCATAGTCTATCTTCTGCAACATGCTTCCAAAATATCATGGAAACCATCGAAGCACATAATTTGACTGGCATGTTTGCCATGGAGACTCCATTCAATTCCGAGCTAGTGAAGCAATTCTATGCCACTCTCTATGTCTCTGGAAACTCTGATAATACAAGCTCATGGATTCTTGAATGGATGATTCAAGGGAAAGTGTTTAGGATGCATACTGATGAATTTATGGATATAGTGAACATCCCAAGGCACACTGGAGAACTAGCTAAAGTTCATTTGTTACCTGATCCCACTGAAGCCGAATTTGCTTCACTCTTGGATCCCGAAGTCACTGGAGATCACATGCCTGAGAACATTCGCCCGAAGCATCTGGTATTTATATCGAAGACTTGGTTTTACATCCTGTCAAATTCACTGATGCCTCTCAGCTCTGCAAATGAAGAATCCAACATTCACTATCATACTCGTCATGCTCTAATGAAGCTTACTCATGGACATGTGTTTGACTTCGAGGACTGTTTTCTTTGATATATGGTACAAGCTGCTGAATTAGTAAATCAACTGAAGCCATATGCTCCTTGGCTGCAAGCCATTTGCAACCATGGACGCAACGAAGATTTTGTTGCGAAGCATCACCCGAAGCTGTTCTGCCCTCCTGTCCGCGACTCTATGATCCATTTGCCACATATGTCGGAGTCAGACAGCACATAAATGAACGCAACATGTCGAAGAAGTTCCAGAAAGAAGTATACCACTTTGAAGTTGCAATTCGTAACCAGCAAATGCTAGAAAACTTCATTGAAGGAAATCAGCGCCAGATGCAACATCTTTCAGATGAGATCAATAGAGTTGGCAACATTGCATTAAACAACAACCAGTATTTGAAGGTTTTGAAGCGCCACTCTTGGAAAGGTTTAAGGAAGTTCAACTCTGTGAAGAAACTTGAAGCTGACCGGATTTTCAAGGAGTATCCACATCTTCAACGTCACTTTTCCAGAAATGATTCGATCGACCGCCCCAACCCAAAGATCCCGCCGCTGGACAAGATTGATGAAGTTTTGTTTGTCAACCCAGCTGAACAGATTCTCCCAGATACCTTCTCTGATGAAGACTCCCATACCTCGAAGCAAGAAGATGATCCTCTCAACGACAGCGACCTTGAATTGCTTCAAGCGCCGATGGACTTCGACGAGGAAGAGTCACCTGCTTCGACCGAAGGAGACACTTCAGGAGATGCATCTTCTTCAGGAGAAGACAATCAGCAGGGTCCCCGGGTTGCAGCTAACGCGTAACTGCTCTTGATCTGCCTCTCAACCTTTTGTCCAATTACTGACAAAAAGGGGGAGAAAGTAGCATCGATTGAGTTTAGATTCGCTGCGGGGTTTAGGGATTTGATTCGATCTTTTGCATGTTAAGTTACGACAAACATTCCATTCCCTTCGATTGGGTTGTAACTTAAGCTTTACTTCGGTTGTGAACTGCTTCACCTTATATGTTAATAACCCCCGTGCTTGCAAGTTGCTCTCCTATCTTTTATCTTGCAGGTGGTTATTATCCTTTAAGTTCACAGGTCATTGGATGATTGCATATTCTTCAAGTCATATTCTCTATATGCAATTGATTCACTAAGATATGTGTTAGGCTTCCCATTGATGATATTCTTCAACAAGCATTCACTTCGATTATATAAATCTTCAATGCTTGCATTCAGGGGGAGTCATAAGCTTCATATCTTAGAGTTCGCTCTCAACTCAACTCAAAATTCCATATCTTTTATCGATGCCTGTTTTGTCAACAATAGTCCAAAAAGGGGGAGATTGTAAGAGCAAAGTTATACCCCCATGAGTTTTGGATATTGTTGGGCAAAACAGTAGAGGAACTAACAAGTTTTCTAGTGTAAAACAGATGGTTAGGTTCCTGAAGTTATAGGTTGGTGATAAAGCTTCAACGAAGATTTACACTTTTACTGAAGCATATCCTCTGGAGTGAAGCTCATCACGGATGTCGACCCCTAAAAAGATAAGGAATCCTGAAGCACGTCTCATCGAAGAAGATGGCCAAGATGGCGCAAGACTTAGTAGTTTTTGCGTAGTTCTTTTTCACTTCTTTGAGTCGTAGGAAAAACCGTACTATCAAGAGGGGTTTAGTAAATGTACTCCGAAGGTTTTGGTGAAAAGACTCAGATCGAATCCAAACCAGTGAGAAACCAAAGTTGAGAAATCTCATGTGCGCTAGGTAATGCTTCACCAGCGAAGACTTAGTTCTTTCGGCTCCTGAAGCAGAACCAATTCCGTGAGTCAGCTTTACTTGGACCGCAAGTAAAGTTGCGCTTTGATTGGAAATATGACCGTTGGGGACAGGTGTCAAGCTGTCTCATCGGGTCACTTAAGTCATTTCGCACCTAGGGATTGCCACCTATAAATACGCCACCCCCGCCCTCTTTGGCCGGTGGTTGCTCCGAGATTAATTCCTTACAGAGGAGAGAGAGAGCAACCCCACCGAAGCAAACCAAAAACCCATCCACAGAAGCAGAAGTCCTATTGATCTGAGTTGATTCATTATGACTTAGGAAGAAGTTTGCTAGCCTTTTTATCTTGGAGAACTGCAATTCTCCTAGACGGTTAGAGAGTTGTTATTCAGAGAGCGAAGAGTTATTGTCGCCTCGAAGTCCAGTTTGTCAAAGGTTTCGGTGATTTCCTCAATAATCAACCACGAGTGAAGAACTAACCAAGCTCAAGGAGATTGGTGCAGTGGAGATACGGACGGAGAGAGGTTAGCTCCTGTGTTCAATCACAAGTCCCTCCAACCAGACGTAGCACTTTGCAAAGTGTGAACTGGTCGAACAAACATCGCCGAGTCAAGAGTTCGTTTTACTTTCCGCACTTACATTCAGTTTATCAATTGCTTCAGTGATATGCTTCAATGCAATTGATTCGATGCTTTTGATTCGCTATGTTATGCTTCAATCATGTTCTACTTCAATGTTTACCTTTCTGTTGAATCTCTTCGGTTACTGAGTTATGCTTCACTTCATAGTTTCATGCAAAATTTTGAAGTGATCATTCACCCCCTCCCCCTCTGATCACATACTTGGACTAACGGATTGTAAATGAGCTAGAAGATCTGGAAGGCGAAGAGCGGCGTCAGCAAACTCGCCGAATGCGCGAGCTGCTGGCGTCAGCCAAGCAGCAGCAGCAGGCGGCATTGGACAATCCTGGGGCAGGCCCTGAAGCATCAAGGAGGACCGCGAGGCCACCTCCAGAGGTCAGTCAGCGGCCGAATGCGTCACGGCAGAACAGGAAGCAAGGCCAGTCCTGACGTGAGAGTAGGGTCAGAAGAAACCGGGGTCCCCCAGTCATGAACCGTAGATCAGAAGAGCCAGCTGTGAGTAGCAAGTGCAATGATCCACCTCGTCAGCCGGAAGCAAGACCAGCGATCAGCAACCGGCTCGAGGCTCGGCAGATCGGCCAGAACGATGCCAGGCATCACATTGAGCTGTTGGAAAGAGATGCATAGCAAGAAGAGGAAGGAGCAGCCGGACCAGCATGTTTCGGGCACCGCATTCAGACTGAGCAGTTTCCCAAGGGATTCACCTTGCCTAGAGGTACCCCCAAGTACAACGGCTCCGTTAAGCCAGAGGACTAGCTGACAGATTACATGACCGCAGTCGGCATTGCCGGCGGCAGTCGGCGTGTAGCTGTACGCTACGCTCCTCTGATGCTATAGGGGTCAGCTGGACATGGCTGAACAGTTTGCCGGGCAACAACATCAACTGCTGGGAAGATTTCTCGGAAGCTTTCATTCGCAACTTCACCGGCACGTATGATCGGCCGCATCTTCCTCTGCAGCTTGCCCTGTGCGTGCAAGTCAAGGACGAGCCACTCCGAGAATACCTAGCTCGGTGGATCAAGCTGAAGAATTAATGTGAAGGAGTCCATGAGATCCAGGCCATCCAGTATTTCACCGATGGGTGTCTGGCGGGATAAATGATGAAGCACAAGTTGCTCCGCAAAGATTTTTCGTCACTTGCCGAGCTCATGAAGGTGGCCAATGTGTTTGTTGTCTCTGATTCCGCAATGCGCGAGCCTATTCAGCTCGGCGTCGGCGGCGTGGTTCAGACACAAGGGGCTGCGCAAGCGGCAGAGGAAGGAAACCAAGGGCTCAGTCGGCGAGAGCGCAAAGATATCAATCGGAACAACAACCAGCAAAACAACGGAAAAAATGGAAGATGAGCAGCCAGACGCTCAATACGTCATTCGGCAGGTGGCCGCTGTCCAGGATCAAGAGGAACAAGGGGCTGCAGGAGGCAGTCGGAAGATGAAGCCGAATGTGAAGCCACAGTGGCCAATGAAGCCCAAGTACACATTCGAGGATATGCTAGATCATCCATGCAAGATGCACAGCAGTCCAGGCAAGCCAGCGGCGCATACCACTCGGCAATGCGATTTCGTCAAGCGCATAGCAAAGGGAGAAGCATTACCACCTCTACCCCCACCACCACCTGATACGTCCCAAACGTATCTATAATTTCTGCTTGCTCCATGCATGTTTTGTGTGACTTTGCCATGTTTTGGTTGAACTTTATTACACTTTAAAACCAATTTGGACTAACCTACTAACTCAGTGCACCCAGTTGCCAGCTTCTGGTTTTCTGCTGTTTTTGTTTTTCAGGTTTTCCGGCTGATTAAAGTGCCCAAAAAATTCCGCAAAAATTATATTAAAAATCAGAGGGCAGGAAGCTTCCGGAATAACCAAGGGAGAGAGTCGGGACCACCACCAGGGAGCCAGAAGGGTCCCTGGCGCGGCCCCAACCCTAGGGCGCGCCAGGCACCCTCCTGGCTGCCCTGGGTGGCCCCTCGACGCCCCCCTTTGCCTATATAACCCCCTCGGGGTAGAAACCCCTAAACAAGAACTCTTTTTCGCGGAAACCTCTCTGTTCCGCCGCCGCCGCCGTTTTCAGATCGGGGCTGCTTGGAGAAGCTGCCCCGGCACCTTGCCGGAAGGAGATCACCCCTCCGGGAGACCATCCATAGCCATGGATGCCTCCCGTATGTGTCGTGAGTAGTCCCCCTTGGACCATGGGTCCGTGATCAGTAGCTATGTGATGTCCTCTCCCTCTTTTGTGCTTTCACTTTCGAGACCTCGTGAGCTGCCTCACATGATCGAGGCACCTATGTAATTTTCTGCTGTTGCTATGCTGAGTTTGTTGGGATCTGATGGATTACGAGACTATGTTCAGATTGTGATGAGTAATATATTTGGTTTTCCCTTTTATATTTTGTTCTTGAGTAAATTCTTGCATGTTCTCCGTTGCAGTATTTGCTTTGGCCAAGTTATTTTCTTGCAACTCCAAGAGAGAGCGTTATGCTCGATTGTGGGTTGAGCCCCCTGATGTCTAGCTTGAGTGACAGAAACATGAGACTAGGGGATGTGCTGTTGCCACCAGGGATAAAACAACGGTGATTGTGCCTATTGGTGCAAGAATTATTTACTTTACGCAAAGTTCTTTTGATGCAGTTATCTGTTGCTTTGAGTTTACACTTTGGGTGGGATACGCAACTTAATACCAGCGAGATGTTCTGGATAGATATCTCAAGGTGGATGATTCGTAGTAGATGCAGATGGATTTCGGTCTACTTACCTTGGCGTACTGCCCATTGCTTTTGAGCCCTTCCTTTCTTTGCAGCATAGTTAGCATTGCGGTGCCTTCATAATCCTGTCAATTGCCCAACTGTGATGTGTTTACCTCGCTAGCATTTTTATCGTCTTTTGGGAGAGAGACATCACTAGTGAAAATCACGGGACTCCGGTCCATCTTCATACCATTGTTCACACCCACTATTTATCTTTCTGTTTTTACTTTTACTAGTACCTTTTTATCTCTTGCGTTTGATCCTTTGTAAACGACAAGGCCGGAGGAATTGACAACTCCTCTGAACTCGTTGGGAGCAAAGTTATTTGTTTTGTGCAGGTCCACGACAACTCCACGCGTCAGAATAATTTCTGGCGCCGTTGCCACCTATCGTACTTATCGTTGAGTCCTACTGGAGACAAACCTTGGTATCTTTACTGAGGGAAATTACCGCTACGCTGCATCTCAACCTTCCACTTGGGGTAACCAACGAGGGGCGAGAAGCCATCAAGCTAATTTCTGGCGCCGTTGCCGGGGAACTCAAAGGAAGTACAAATACGCGAGTCCTGATAACCGCCAATTTCTGGCGCCGTTGTCGGACTCCTGTATCAAAAATAGGGGAGTTACACGCTATCTTTTACCTTTGCTTTTTAGTCTTGTTAGTTTACCTTTCAGTTTTTACTTTTGTGTCCCTAATCAAAAATACCAAAAATACCTGCTGCTACTATGGGTTCCAATGAAAACACTAAGTTGTGTGACTTCACCAGTCACAACAACAGTGACTTTATCTGCACTCCTATTGCTCCACCTACCACTTCAACACCTTCTTATGAGATTAAACCTGCTCTGCTTAACCTTGTCATGAACGATCAATTTTCAGGAGCAGGAGAAGATGCTGCTTTGCACCTAAACAACTTTATCGAGCTCTGCGACATGCAGAAATACAAGGAGGTGGACGGAGACATCGTCAAGCTGAAGCTTTTCCCGTTCTCCTTGAGAGGGAGAGCCAAGGAGTGGCTACAGTCTCTACCCAAGAATAGTATTGATTCTTGGAGTAAATGCAAGGATGCTTTTATAGGGAAGTATTATCCCCGTGCTAAAATTATTCAATTGCGGAGTAACATTATGAATTTCAGGCAATTGGATAACGAACACGTTGCCCAGGCTTGGGAACGTATGAAGACGCTCGTCAAGAACTGCCCTACACATGGACTGACTACCTGGATGGTTATCCAGACTTTTTATGCAGGCTTGAACTTCACCTCGCGGAACCTGTTGGATTCGGCCACGGGAGGTACCTTTATGTCAACCACACTTGGTGCTGCTACAAAACTACTAGATGAAATGATGCTAAATTAGTCACAATGGCACACCGAGAGAGCTCCAACTGGTAAGAAGGTAAACTCTGTCGAGGAGATTTCCTCTTTAAATTAAAAGGTTGACCTTATCATGTCTCTACTTACCAAGCAACCCTCTATTGATCCTCAAGATGTTCCTTTAAATTCTTTGGTTGCTCAGGAGCAAGTAGATGTCAATTTTGTCTCTAGGAACAACTTCAACAATAATGCTTATAGGATTAACTTTGGTAGCAACAATCCTAGGCCTTTCCCATCCAACAACTATGGGAACAACACTTATCCTACCACTAGAAACTCCACTTCAGAACTAGAGACTATGCTCAAAGACTTTATCACTACCCAGAAGGCCTTCAACAAGAGTGTGGAAGAAAAATAAGATAAACTAGATATCCTCTCTTCGAAGGTAGACAATATAGCCCACGACGTAGAGATACTGAAGATTAGAACCTCTCCCCTTGAGGAGAGGCAGGTCACTCCTATGAATGCCATCCAGGTCCAAATTAATGAAAACATTAGGATGCTGGGAAAACTTAAAGAGAGATGGGCTAGAGAGAAGGAGGAAGAAGATAGAATTAAGAGCCTTCCTACCTACCACACAGTAGCCACTATCCAAGTAGTTGAGGAGATCCAAACTGCTAGCACCCATCACACCCCTAGTCCCACTGGACCTATCAATGGTGATGCTACACCCTCAACCATAGAAGAGGAAACCTCTATGAACATAGAGGCTTTCAAACAAGTGAGCTTAAATGATATCACTAATTCCCTTATAGATAGTAGTGAACTAGACTTTGATAACTGCACCTTACCAGAAGTTATTGGTTTCCTACACAATATGTCTAGAGACCCCCACACTAGCACACTAAATCTTGCCTTCACGGAGCATATCACCAATGCTCTAATTACAGTTAGGGAGGATAAGCTTAGACTAGAAGCCTCCATACCTAGGAAGCTAGAAGATGGTTGGGATCCTATGATTAAAATTAAATTGAATAACTTCTCTTGTTTAGCTCTTTGTGATGTTGGAGCAAGTACCTCTGTTATGCCCAAAAGAATGTATGATATGCTTGATTTGAAACCTTTTGATCCCTGTTCTTTTGGTGTTCATCTTGTTGATTCTTCCGTAAAGAAGCCTTTGGGGAAGATCGACGATGTTCTTATCATTGTCAATGACAATTATGTTCCCGTTGATTTCACTATTATGGACATTGAGTGTGAGCCCTCTTGTCCAATTATTTTGGGACGTCCTTTTCTTCGCACAGTTGGTGCTATATTGACATGAAAGAGGGAACTATCAAGTTCCAATTCCCTCTCAAGAAAGGGATGGAACATTTCCCTAGGAAAAATATTAAGTTACCTTTTGAGTCCGTCACACGGGCTAGTTATTCTCTGGAAAAAACTTGATCTTCTGCTTTAAGCCTAGCTAATGGCTCTAAAGAAGCGCTTTCGGGAGGCAGCCCGCAACGAATTTAGGTTTTTCTTTTTGTTTTTGTTCTGTTCTTAGTGGTCTTGATGATTGTTACTACTGTAGAAACATCATTGTATCTTTCTTTTTCAAGCTTTGTGCCAAGTTTAGCCTCAGAATGCTTGAAAGTTCAAAAGTTGGAGCTTGCTGTCCAGAAACAGATTCTGTCTTCTTGACGGGAAACTTCGCGATAAATCACCAGATCATCTTTTTGATCTGAATTTTTTTGACAGCATGCTCCATACAATTGGCTTGCTAGCCTCTGTTAAAAGTTTTTGGATTTGAGTTGCAGAAGTACCTCGAAAAAATTCCCCTTTCTCTGCTGTTCTGTTTTTCTCAGCTTCTGCCCCAGTTTTTCTTTTCGCAATTTTGCAATCCTTAAGCTTGCTTTTTCTTTGCAAAAAAATTTGGGCAGGCAAGAGAAACAGTAGCTCTTCCTGGAAATATTTATTTGCAGTAGAGGAAAATTATTTTATTAGGGTACTAACCTCTCTAATCAGCCTACAATGAGTTATGTATGAAGGGAGTTTTCAAGTGCGCGATGGAAGGTGATGAAAGAAGATCCAGGAGTGTCAAGCGCTCAAGCTTGGGGATTCCCAAGTGCACCCCCAACAAATATTCATGGAGACTCAAGCGTCTAAGCTTGGGGATGCCCCCGGTGCATCCCCTTCTTCATCAACAATCATCGGTCTGTCTTTTGTTGCACTATATTTTTATCACTTCATGCGTTATGTGCTTTGCTTGGAGCGTCTCGCTCTTTACTTTTCTAGGTTTGTTTTTCTTTATTTGCTGTAGTAACAAGTTAGACCCCAACTTACTCTTTTATGTGGGAGAGAAACACGCTCCACTTGAACTAGAACTCTTCATAGGATTTGCATGCTTATTTCTTTTAGCTGTGAATTGTTCTTTTTCTTTTCTTAGCTGCTGGTCTGTTTAGCTGTAGTGCTTTAGTTTTTCTAGAGCTTTTCTTTTCAGGTTGAACTTTCTATAGGTTGCATGTTTTATCTTGTTAGAGAGTTTGCCTGTTGCACTGAGTTCTGTGTCTTGACTAGAAAGTAGGTAGTTAAAGTTGCTTTTCTTTTTGAAGTAGTAACTTGCAATAGTTTTGAGGTATTGACTAGAGTAATGTTTGAACTTTTGGTGTCAAGAGCTCTTGCCTATTAGTGATAGATGTCGTATTTTGGGCAATCCGTGTGTTTTTCGAAAACCAAAAACCCCTGTTGAGAACTCTAGTTACTAGATGGATCACTAACCTCTGGAGGGTTCGAATATTAGAGTACACTCACGTACCATGAGTCGAGGATGCGAAAGGATAACCAAACCCCCATACACTCCTCCTCGGGGTACCTGTCTCTTTGTGAACCTCCTATTAGATTGAGAGTTACCGATAATAAGTGCATGAGTTCTTCGGACTAATGTGAGTATTCGAAAGTTGACACTTCCACCTACCCATACTTTTTCTAGCCTCTTCGGTACCGTGCATTGCCCTTTTCTCACCTCGAGAGTTGGCGCATACTTCGCCGGTGCATCCAAACCCTTGGCATGATACGCTCTGTCATCATAAGCCTCATTATATCTTTCCTCAAAACAGCCACCATACCTACCTACAAGGCATTTCCATAGCCTTTCCGAGATACATTGCCATGCAACATCCACCCTCTCATGACTTGATCCTCATGTCATACATGCCACTTGCTTGATCGATGAGCCGCATGCTAGTTGGGCCTTGCCCTAATCATTGCTACATGACGCGCTAGTATCATTGCATATCCTGCTATCCTGGCAGAGGCATACATTTGCATCATGATTAGTTACATTTTGTTTTTGTGAGTACCTTTGTAAAGTGTGAAAGATCTCCTATATTCTTGTAAAATATAGAGTATTTCCCCTAAAGTGAGGAAAAGATCCCAAAGAGGACAAAATCAAAAGATCCCAAAGAGGAAAAATGAGAGTTAAATAGAAAGAGCCATTGAGGCCACCAAAAAAAAGAGAAAAAGAGAAAAAGAAAAATAAAAAGAGAGAAGGGGGCATACTACTATTCCTTTTGAGAGATCCACACTAGTACTTCATCTTCTATCCCTTGTACTCCATAGAGATTATCATCATGCATATAGCTATGTGGGGAACTTTTACTCTATAGAACTTGGCTTGTATATTCCAATGATGAGCCTCCTCAAACGAGCTCTAGGTCTTCTTGAGCAAGCAAGTTAGATGCACCCCCACTAGTTCCATTGGAGAGATTTTAGCTCACATGTGCATCCGTTGTATGGCAATCCATACTCCTCACATCATATCTATCATATGGCCTTCTCTCGCCTATGATTGTCCTCATTGATGTGAGCCTTTCACACACCTTTTTGTCTTCCTCCTCCACCCTTTTTCTGTTTCGCCTTTTAGTTGTCAACTTTCTTGCTCACGCTCATCCATTGCATGAGTGCTCAAAATATCGAAAGGGAGTGGATCAGTTTGACTTGTACCTGGCTAGTGGTCTGGGGACGAGTCCAGATAAGAATCCAAAGGAGACTAAGTGTGAAACTTTAGTAGATAGTTGTTCTCAACAACCTTTTTTCTCTTTCTTCCCAGTCCCTTGCTTGCACGCAAACACCATCTGGAGACATTCGAGTCACGGACAGCAAGAGCTCTTGCACCTTTTGTTCTTTTGTTGCTTGTGTTAACGCCAATATAGACTCTTGCCTGTTAAGACTTGAATTGAATTGCATGCTTTGATTGCTTTACTTAACAGTCCTTATTTGGTTGTGTGGCATGTCACCACAGAAATTATGCTTGTTATCATTTACCTACTCGAGGACGAGAAGGAATTAAGCTTGGGGATGTTGATACGTCCCAAACGTATCTATAATTTCTGCTTGCTCCATGCATGTTTTGTGTGACTTTTCCATGTTTTGGTTGAACTTTATTACACTTTTAAACCAATTTGGACTAACCTACTAACTCAGTGCACCCAGTTGCCAGCTTCTGGTTTTCTGCTGTTTTTGTTTTTCAGGTTTTCCGGCTAATTAAAGTGCCCAAAAAATTCCGCAAAAATTATATTAAAAATCAGCGGGAAGAAAGCTTCCGGAATAACCAAGGGAGAGAGCCGGGACCACCACCAGGGAGCCAGAAGGGTCCCTGGCGCGGCCCCAACCCTAGGGTGCTCCAGGCACCCTCCTGGCTGCCCTGGGTGGCCCCTCGACGCCCCCCTTCGCCTATATAACCCCCTCGGGGTAGAAACCCCTTAACAAGAACTCTTTTTCGCGGAAACCTCTCTGTTCCGCCGCCGCCGCCGTTTTCAGATCGGGGCTGCCTGGAGAAGCTGCCCTGGCACCCTGCCGGAAGGAGATCACCCCTCCGGGAGACCATCCATAGCCATGGACGCCTCCCGTATGTGCCGTGAGTAGTCCCCCTTGGACCATGGGTCTGTGATCAGTAGCTATGTGATGTCCTCTCCCTCTTTTGTGCTTTCACTTTCGAGACCTCGTGAGCTGCCTCACATGATCGAGGCACCTATGTAATTTTCTGCTGTTGCTATGCTGAGTTTGTTGGGATCTGATGGATTACGAGACTATGTTCAGATTGTGATGAGTAATATATTTGGTTTGCCCTTTTATATTTTGTTCTTGAGTAAATTCTTGCATGTTCTCCGTTGCAGTATTTTCTTTGGCCATGTTATTTGCTTGCAACTCCAAGAGAGAGCGTTATGCTCGATTGTGGGTTCATCCCCCTGATGTCTAGCTTGAGTGACAGAAACATGAGACTAGGGGATGTGTTGTTTCCACCAGGGATAAAACAACGGTGATTGTGCCTATTGGTGCAAGAATTGTTTACTTTACGCAAAGTTCTTTTAATGCAGTTGTCTGTTGCTTTGAGTTTACACTTTGGGTGGGATTCGCAACTTAATACCAGCGAGATGTTCTGGATAGATATCTCAAGGTGCATGATTCGTAGTAGATGCAGATGGATTTCGGTCTACTTACCTTGGCGTACTGCCCATTGCTTTTGAGCCCTTCCTTTCATTGCAGCATAGTTAGCATTGCGGTGCCTTCATAATCCTGTCAATTGCCCAACTGTGATTTGTTTACCTCGCTAGCATTTTTATCGTCTTTTGGGAGAGAGACATCACTAGTGAAAATCACGGGACTCCGGTCCATCTTCATACCATTGTTCAAACCCACTATTTATCTTTCTGTTTTTACTTTTACTAGTACCTTTTTATCTCTTACGTTTGATCCTTTGCAAACGACAAGGCCGGAGGAATTGACAACTCCTCTGAACTCATTGGGAGCAAAGTTATTTGATTTGTGCAGGTCCACGACAACTCCACGCATCAGAATAATTTCTGGCGCCGTTGCCACCTATCGTACTTATCGTTGAGTCCTACTGGAGACAAACCTTGGTATCTTTACTAAGGGAAATTACCGCTACGCTGCATCTCAACCTTCCACTTGGGGTAACCAACGAGGGGCGAGAAGCCATCACCACCTCAGGCGCAGAACCAGTTCCCGCGGGAAGATACCGCATATATGATCTTTACCCGCGAGTCAAGTGACAAGGGCAGTCGGAGAGCCCGAGCTCAGGAGGTCAATCCCACCATGCCCCCAATTCCCCAGTACATGCACTGGTCCGATTGCAAGATTACCTGGGGCAGGGAGGATCACCCAAGCATCATGCCGAATCCAGGCACCTATCCGCTCGTGGTGGATGCCCTATTTGCGGCACCATAGTTTTCATGTCTGTTTTCCCGAGTGCTCATTGATCCAGGGAGCACAATCAACATTCTGTACAGGGACACATTGGTGAAACAAGTAGACCGAAATCCATCTGCATCTACTCACTAATCATCCACCTTGACATATCTATCCAGAACATCTCGCTGGTATTAAGTTGCGAGCCCCACCCAAAGTGTAAGCCCAAAGCAACAGACAACTGCATTAAAAGAACTTTGCATAAAGTAAACAATCCTTGCAACCGCGGTTACAAGCACCGTTGTTTTCCCCCTTGTGGCAACAACACATCCCCTAGACTCATGTTTCTGTCACTCAAGTTAGTCATCGGGGGGCATGAACCCACAATCATGCATAACGCTCCCTCTTGGAGTTACTACCTACTACTTGGCCAAAGCAATAAACAGCAACGGAGAACATGCAAGAATTACTCAAGAACACAAATATAAAAGGAGAAGAACTAAATATATTACTCATCACAATCTGAACATAATCTCATAATCCATCAGATCCCAGCAAACTCAACATAGCAATATCAGAAAGAATTACATATATTCCTTGATCATGTAGGACAGCTCACAAGGTCAAATCGATGAAGAACAAAGAGGGGGAGACGACATCACATAGCTACTGATCATGGACCCCTGGTCCAAGATGGATTACTCACGGCTCATCCGGGAAGCGTCCATGGTGGTGGAGAAGCTGCCGGAGGTCAATCCTCCCTCCGGCATGGTGCCGGGAAGAGGTCTTGTGGTGCTCCCGATCTTGGAAGCACGGCGGCGACGGAACAGACGCGAGATCACGAAAAAGGTTTCTGTCCTCGGGGGTTTCGGGACGAAGGAAATATATAGGCGAAGGGGGGAAGCCAGGGGGTGCCACCAGGAGTCCAGGCAGCCTCCCGGTGCGGCCCCACCCTAGGCCACGCCCCCTGGCCGCCTGGGCACCAAGTGGGGCCCCTCTGGCCCCCTTCGGGTATTTGGAAGCTTCCGGTACGCTGATTTTTAATATATTTTTCCCGTAATTTTTCTGGCATTTTACGTAATGGGAAAACTTGAAATAAAAAGGAAACAGAAAACAGAAACTAGCACTGGGGTGCACTGAGTTAATAGGTTAGTCCAAATATGTTCAAAAGTGTATGAAAGTGTATCAAAAGCATAACAATATCACACAAAACATGCATGGAGCAAGCCGAAATTATAGATACGTTTGGGACGTATCATCCACTGATCCAACTCTACAGGTGAGAGAGCACGAGGGAACCCAAGGTCCCACCCATTCGCAACAACCTCTGAGATAGAAATCTCTGCGTTAGGGCAAAATGGCTCGGAAACGCAACACAAAGGCGACCAGGGGTCACCCAGTCATCTAGCCAGAAACTAGTGGACTTCCTGTCCTTGACAGAGAAGCGAACGTGACTGCGAAAAACCTCGCGGAGGTTGATCAAAGTCCTCCACAAGTGAGAGGCTCCGCGAGGGGAAGAGAGGAGCCGGGGGGAATTAGGAAAATATTTAGCCTTGATAAGGCGAAACCAAATAGTATTATGGTCAACCATGCAAATCTCCTACCACCATTTGATAAGAAGACAATCATTCATGATGGACGTGTTCAAAATGCCCAGGCCTCCCATAGGTTTAGGGCGGCAGATGTCCGATCACCGGACAAAACGATATTTTTACGGTTATGTACCACATTCCATAAAAAACCACTCATGTGTTTATCCAGCTCCTCGTGGTAAATCCCGGGGAACCGATAGAATCCCATGGTGTACATAGGAAAAGAGGATAGACAAGCGTTAATAAGGCAAACTTTAGCCGCCGACGAATGGTGACGCCCCCTCCAGGGCAACACCCGGTTTCCAACCTTCTGGACAACATGGGCAAGATCCTTAGAAGAGATGAGCTCAGGGGAGATGGAAATACCCAAGCATTTGAGGAGAAAGGAGCCCAGGGAACAGTTCATAAGATTAACTACTCGGCGTGCCTCCCCATTGGAGCAACCTAGGTCAAGCAACTCACTTTTAGCAAAATTAATTTTAAGACCCGACAAGGCCTCAAAACACAACAACAGAAACTTCAGATCGGTAAGACAGAGATCATTGTTCTCCACCAAGATAATGGTGCCACGGCATATTGCAAGTGGGAGATCCCCGAGGGAATCAAGTCTGACGCAACAGGGGAGATGTGTCCGGCCAGAGCTGCCCTATCAAGGATGCACGAAAAAGCATCCGCAATGAAATTGAAGAGGGGAGAGATAGGGTCTCCCTGCCTTAGCCCGCGCCCATTGGGAAAAAGGCCCAACCTACCCATTGATCGTCATAGCCGTGTGCCCTCCAGTCACCAACTGCATAATGTGATGGACATAGGCTCGCGAGCAGGACGTCCTTAAGGAAAGGCCAACTGACACAATCATAGGTCTTTTGGAAGTCAAGCTTGAGGATCACGGGCATTAGATTTTTTTATGTTTAAGATCGTGCACCACTTCGTGGAGGCTGAGGATGCCATCAAGAATGAACCGCCCTTTAACGAAAGCGGTCTCATTAGGACTGAGCACCCGATGCGCCACCGGGCCGAGTCGTGGATGGTAACAACATGCAAAGTAGTAATATTCCCCGTGTGAGAATTATGATTCGGTTGATCAAAGGAAAGTATCTAACTAAATATTTGAAGCATTGATGAGTGCTAATGCAAACTAATTTAATGACTAAAGTTGAATGCAATATGAAGTGCAACACCGAAACTACAAATTTCGAGGGACAGTGGTATTCCCAGCCCATCAGAGTTCAAATCCAGATCTGACATTGGTGCTCGTATTTTCCTGGATTTATTTCAGACTTCCGGCGATATGCTTTCAGTGGGAGGAGACGTTCCCTTCGAAGACGAGGTGAAGACTTCGTTAATTTCAAGATGATGTACCAGGCTCAGTATTGCGAAGATATTCATAGGGGTAGGTGTGCGTGTGTGTGTTCGTAGGGATGAGTGTATACTCGTGTATGTGAGCATCTGCATTGTACTGTGTTCTCTCAAAAAAAACTACAAATTTCCCAAATGAGACAAGCCATAATATGGGAAATATGAGGACATACAGACTTGGCAATGGACCAATAAGAATTAGTTACAGGACTGTTGCTTTCTCGGTTTCGAGATCTTGCCATGTATGGTAGACCCTCAGCTCCACTATTTTCTTAAAAATAGGTGAGAATCAACCATCAAAGATCATAGAAATAGACTTTCAGTTTTCTAGTAGTGTGGAACATTAAAAAGGAGTAACAATACAAAGGTAGTACAAATAAGCAGAAAGCTGATCTAAAAGTAAGTACATTATTGTGAGACCTGCTCCACACTACACATAATTGTATTCGTCATCAGAAGAATACTTGTTATTATCTGTCCGTTCCTGTCCATGATCGATCAATGGATTTCATATGAACAGTAGAAGTACAGTCAATGGCGGAGCCAGGCCCCAGGCCGCCAGGGCCTCGGCCTGGGGCGTGGCCGGCTGTGCCTTTGTTGATTAATGAAGAAGCTACAGTAATAAGTACTGTTTAGCACTGTAGATACACTATTGGCCCGGGGCGTCCGTGCCGGCTAGCTCCGCTACTGAGTATAGTTAACTTTAATTTGACATATCAGCGAAAGAAGCTGCATAAGATCAAAGAAAGTTTATTAACCTTGGAGACATATGGAACTAATAGGAAAACTCTTGATAATAAATGCGACATATGTCGATGATATAGTTTTCTCTCACCTTGAAAGGTCTCTTCTAATTTTGGATGCATAACAAGAAGGCAAATGTGTATATATGTGATTCCAGCTTGCTAGTAGCTCATTGGTTCATGGCCTGGTAGTACTTAAACTACTTAAGATAAAATGACTAGACTCCATAGCCGCCACATTTGGGTTTTATCATGCGGCGGCTAATCAGTACATGTGTATACTATTAGTACTAGTACTAAAAGACTTGCAAAATGTGCTAGCTTTTGTGTTTTCAAATTTTTGAAATGTTTTATCTCTTAAACCGTTAATCCGATTGATAATTCGTTTTCACCATTAGCTTTCTTGTGACGACATCTTCGAAACTATATCCCATGTTAATATATTTTGAAAAACTTTTTTTTTCATCAATACTTGCCGCATTACTGTTCTACTTACCTGATAATTATTCATATAATTGTCAGATTATAGTAACTTGATTGTTTATACTTTTTTTATCAATACTTCCCACATTACTGTTCTACCTACCTGATAATTTTTTACATAGTTGCCAGATATATACCAACTTGGTTGTTAATATTATTATTTTCATCAGTACTTGCCACATTATTGTTCTACTTACCTGATAATTATTCATATAGTTGCTAGATTATACCAACTTGGTTGTTAAAACATCGTACATTAACATACATAAATGAAAAACTTATTTTATGGTGTTTGTATGTGTTTCTCTTTTGATTCACCAAAAAAGCACTCATACTTGTCATATTATTTATACCCAAAAATCATAATGATTTGTTGTGCTTTAACGATTGGTTGTCGGTTTACTTAAGTTTGGTTGTCGTATTCTTTACATCTAATTGACATGATGGTTTGTTATTTTTGCCAGTTCTACCATTTTGAGTTGCCATTTTATTTTATCGGGTTGTATCATAAGCTTAAGTATACTGAACTATTTCCCCGGTAACTATGTACAAACATATGTGGCAATCATTTACGGTACAAATGGCAACTAGGATGACCTAATCTGGCAACTGACGATGACGAAAAAAATTCGTCAAAACATATCAATATGGAATCTTGTTTTGAAGCCCTCGTAAAAACAAACTCAACGGTGAAGACGGAATGCAAATCGGATTAATGGTTTATATGATAAATCATTTAAAAAATTCAAAAACACATTTAATGTGATGATGTCAGCATGATGTACTAGTATTGCATGTCAAGCTTTTGCATGGACAGCCGTCACATGCAAGTGCTAGAATGCGGCGGAGTAGTATAGCTTTTTCCAAAATAAAAATATATAAATGCTAAAAGTACCAGAAATGGAAATGTCAAATGAAGAATATGAATTTTTTACCAAATTTGGACAGAGAGAGATGGCAAAGGTCTTCCAGGCCAGCATTCTTTTACCTGCGTATTGTGCCATTACTCGCTGACTAAAACTGTATCACAAGGCAAAACAGTTGCCCAGTGTGCAGCTCGACATTTGTGCCTACTTTCAGAAACCCGTTTAGAGTTTGGGCATCTTGTAGAAGGTAGACTCGGTTCTGCAAGAAGACTTTGTGACGTTAAACTCAAAGACTTGATCCCACGATTTTTTTCCTACAACTTGCTTCTAGGTTATTCTTGTGGGAGAAGCACATAATATTGAAAAACTTCCTCGTTATGCAAAATGCACTGCAAAAAATATCATACAAATATCCACTATTTTTTGTAACGGAATAAATGGCAGCAAAACTAAGATTTGTATAATAAGAAAGTCATGATTGATTGCAGGTAAAAGGACCAACTGGGGTGTAGGAATAGAGAAACATATTTAAATCAGTTTAAAGCATGCACATTGTCCGTGAGCCACCGCTTCCCCCCCCCCCCCCCCCCCTCCCCCGCGTGGTAGCAGCTCCGGGCTCGGCCCAGTAGCGTTGTTTAGCTGGTCCTCGCTCTATGCACGCCTCTGTCTGTTAGCCAGGAAGTTTTTTCTGTTTTTCTTTATCTAAAAAACTTAAACATCTCCACAAAATTCATTCAAAATTAAAATGAGACAATACAAATTTATAAAGGCTTGTAATTTTTTTCTCTATTTAATTATGCACAGTGATTTTTTTCCTAAGCTTAGGTTCCGTTGGATCTGTTAAATAGTCCATTTCTTTACTTATTTCAAATTCGAAATTCCCTAGGAAAATCATCTGAATTCTAAATCAACTAAATATTTTTCTGTTATTCCACATTTTTCATATAGTTTATTTTAGTATTTATTTTAAATTTTTCCAAACAACCTGTTGATAATGTTTTCAAATTGAGTGGTAATTGCAATATTTCTGGAATAGGAAAAATGGAGGGAAGAGGGTTTTCAAAACATTTGGAATGCACCCAATATTTATGCATACTCATGGCAAGCATCTTGAACACTTGATATGGTGAATGCATAGTTGTTTGTTTGCAAGAATAATTGGATCATGATTATGTTAAATTCAGATAAAACTTGCATATGGCTATTTTTGCATGCATGATCTGTTAATGTTTTGTTCTCCTCATTTAAATATGAAGTATGAGTAAGAATGGTTATTCTCCTATGCCTATGTTGGTCTGGACTAATCTGTAGGGGAAGAATCAGTCAGGAGAAAAGTGACCGTGAGACTTAAATCTTGCTGTGACGACAATGATCAGTGATGGCATGTTGGGACATGTCGGGTGGTGACCCTATTGGGTACTACCATGGGAGTTGACGAGGATGAGCCTCGGCAAATCCCATGGTCAGGGACCCTGGGTTGATCATAGAGAAGGAACAGGTTGGACGATACTCTTCGGCTAACAGGAGAAGCACTTCCTGCTCGATATTATTGCGTGAAGGGGCGATTACAAGGGAGGCCAAGGCGAGTTCTCGCAAGACCAGGAGAGTAGATTGGATATTGGATGATCTAGACGTCTCCCCTCCCAGCCTTTATATACCAGGCTAGGTCTGGGGAGTCCGTACTAGATTACAGGGATAATTTCCTAGTTCTATTCTTGCCTTGTGCGCCAAGTCGTGCCTCCCATATCAGTCGCGGACTCCTACGTCGGTGCCTTGATTGGGCCAGTCGTGGGCCTGTCGAGACTTTCCAGCGGGCCTTCTGTCTTCGTACGCATCAGGTATCCTCACACGCAGGAGTCGTGGGGTCACCCCATCGTCAGGAGTATATTATGCTAATCACTGCAGGAAAATATAAACCCGCTAAGTCGACCATAGATCGAGTCTTCTTCCGGTAACCCCCATACTAGTTTCATGCTGCCACATGTCCCTACCACCGGTAGGCTATGGTTCAGTAAATTAGTAACCCCTTTCTTGCGCGCACACACACACACAGACACACACACATACACACACGCGCGCGCGCACACACACACGGAGAGAGAGAGAGGCCATAGTGAATGATACCACTGGCCTGGTAGTCATGTCACTTGGTCCGGGGGCATGAGTGGCCAGTCTGGGACCAAAGCTGAATGCTCATGCCAGTGCAGGTCGTTGTGAGTGAGGCCTTCCCACTTAGTTTTACTTTATCATTGCTTTGGGCAATTCCTAGCTTTGGCGGATTAAAGCCGGTATGTGCTGGTCAGGTGTATTTTCAGCCCAAATACCGTAATAGGAATTAGTCAGCGTCTCGGTGTTGGATAAAGAAATCCTTTACTTGTGGGTAAAGAGTACGCCCTCTGCGGAGTTTTAAAACCTATTCGAATAGCCGTGTACACAGTTAAGGACGACAGTAGGGTTGTTCAAGTGTCGGTCTTCGGACGAAATAATTAAATTAAGCATAATTCATTTTGCAGGATAATTATTGCCACCATTGATGTTGTCATGGATAATTTTGTTACATGAATGCTATTGTTACGAATATTATTCTCATTATGCATATTATTATGGACTAACCCTGAGTGTCGCCTGGGCTGGCTTGATGAAGACATTTGGGTCGATCTCGACATGATTCCAATTCTACCTCCGTATGAGTTTGTTATTCTTACGTCTTACCAACTGCTTATTTAAAAATAATAGGTTTTCACCACCACTTATTAACTTATTTATTTACAATTTCCATCTTATTTCCTTTCTTCGAGAGGTACACAAAAGGTAGTAGACAAGACCTATTACACTCCTGGCTCAGAGCTAACTTGGGAGGAGAAGAATTCTCTTGTCACATTTTTAATGATGCTTTGACTTTTAAGATCATCCATGAATCTCGCAAAAATTATAAAGAATATGTGCCACTATTCCACGAGTTGAGAGATGCTAACATTCGTGCAAATAGCATGGTAAAGATTGTTTACTATTGTGTCACTAGTCCATCTTTTTCATGCAATATTACTTCATAAGTAATACATTGTTAATATATATTATGTATTAAATAGAAGCCCTCGAATGATGTTGTGCCTTCGTGGATGTATGTCCAAGGTGAGATGACAATTGTTGGCTTACGACCATGGACGTACGGTTTGCAACATCCATACTCAATCGAACATCAAACAGATGGATGCCTCGAAATCGAAGGATGGAGAAAATTAGTGATTGATAGCAAGCCACAAATTGGAGACCGGTGGATCTCTATGCTCCTTAATAGAGATGAAGGGATTTTTCTATTGTACTTTATTTTACCTAAGAGAGGGGAGTAGTAGGTCATAGTATACCTATCTAGGATGATAACATTTTGCTAGTCTACATAAGTATGACAATCTTTATGATTAATTATTGTTAATTATATCATTATGATGATGAGTTGCTTTATCAATACGATGATGATGAGTTGTTATAACAATACCATGATGAAGAGTTGGCTTTTCCTTTGTTGGCACTAGTTTTTTTTCTAAGCGCTAGCTGCTGATGTAGTGACAATAGTATCTATGGTGTGCATACATATGACACGCCATCAGTTATTGTTATCATTGTTGGCGTGTGCGTCCAACAACATCACTATATGTTATGATTTAGCGTAATATTACTGATCTCGTGTCTCCACGCCAGCAAGGCACTTTGTGGCACGCCTTAGATGAGTTTTTCTCTACTAGTGATATACTTTCTAGTAGTACACACTATTGTTAGTTAGTTTATCACCACCACACCTCTCATCTCACCACTTGTGTAATTTAGTACCATCATGCATTTTATTCAATGGTAAGCATAAATATAAGTTTATACCCTTGAAGTATGTGTTGTCGATTTGAACTTGTTCTCTTGATCAGAGCTTGAATGTATGCCTCACCATGTTGTCGTTGATTCCAAACTTTGGCAACTCCACTGTCCATATCCACCCCCTCAACCACCTCTTTCCTCCACCACCTCCACCAACTCCAACAGGCTCGAGAATATGAGCCTATGGATCTCCCAATTCCATCAATGGTTTCTCCATGAAATCGAAAGATTAACCATCAAAATCATTTTTTATGAATTTGAAGGAGAATGCGATGATATATAAGATGTGCTAATTTGAGTCAGCAACTATGGTGAATTTAGGCTGGATCGAGCTAAAAAAAGAAGGAAAGGAGAAGCCGAAGAATAGAAAGAACACAAGAAAGAGAAGGGAGAAGAAGCCGCGTGTCGGTTATGCCTGCACTCTTAGTTTCGGGTGTGACTAAAAAGCTGGCTTCGACCTGGGCAGGTCCGGCGACAAACAACTCGACTTGAACCACGTTTGACGGGCCATTGTGCCGAAGAGCAGCTTCTCGACCAGGAGGAGGCCGACGGACATATTTCTGTAAATAATGAAGACAAATACATATTTACCAAATTTCTGATAAAAATAAATTCTATAGAGGGTTTGTATCAATTGATTCAAAGGCCTAGAGTGACCCTCTCTTTCTTTATCTTGATAAAATTTTTCGCCTCAAACAAAAAGATCTGTTTGCCTCTGGAAGCACTGAGACAAGCAGATTTGGACGAGGTTGAGACTAGACACATTCCAAGTCAAGTGAATGATAGGGTCCACATGCCTATTCCAGGTGAAGTGGATGCTCAGGTCCAGCTAGCTAGCTAGCGTAATCTCATAGAAAACGACATGAGCACCAACATCCATGATTAGGAGCGGCTTGACACTTACTAGTGGCGCAAATGCAGAGACAGGTCACTCACTGCAGTCTGCAGATCGGTCGATTGCTCTCACCAGATTAGATTCTCGGTACTCCCTCCATTCTAATTCCAAAATGTAGTGCGCCCGCGCTTTTGGAGGTTCAACTTTGATCATAAATTTAGCCAACGAGACCGATTGCGGCGGGAATATAAATTATATAATTGAAAACTTCATTCGAATACGAATTCATTGATATAATTTTTGCTTCCACCACAATTGATCTCGTTGGTTAAATTTATGATCAAAGTTGAAGCGTGGAAACCGAAAACGCGCTACATTTTGGAATGTAGTGAGTACCTGCTAATAATTCGGACAAGGTGCAAGTGAACGGTCGGTCCATGGAGAGATATGGACGAGGACTAGCTGTGACAGCCACGCACCTGCTAGCTTAGCAAGCAGCTAGCGCGTGGTCAAATTCATATTAACTCGATGATACCTTGCGCGTTGCCGTGGGAATCGTTGAGAAATAATTTAATATTTTAAAACATGTGAAAATTTATGAAATATGTATAATTTGATTATAAATTATTTTTTGAAAGAAATATTGTTTAAAGTAAAAAATCTCAGAAATTTTGATGAGAAATCCAAAAATGTCTTTGATTTTTGTTTTGTTAATTTAGATACTTGACAATATATCGGCGAGATGATATAAGGCGAAAACATAGTTACGTAGAGAAAGTGAAGACGTGTCCACCCTCGACTAAATCTAAAACAATCATAGCAACTATGGATGTGTATATATAAAAAATGTTACATAGGAAATAAAATGCGATGTAACTTATAATTTATTTATTTTATAAAAAAACTTACTTATAAATTTTGAGGTTGAATGCATACAAAGTTATTATTTAGTTGTGAGAGATTGCATGTACATGCAAAGTTAAGTTAATGGGAGCATATGCATGAAGAGTTAGCGAAAGAGTTTTTGCATGGTGGACCTACTTGATGATGTGGATAGCTTGCATGTCAAGATAAATAGGTTAGTGGAGCTGAACTATTATACAGTACTAGATGATGTCCCGCACGTTGTTGCGGAACTTTTTTGCAAAAAAATTCAGTGAAAATGTTTGGTTAAATGAAGCATGTATATTTGATACAATAACTTTTGAACTAATATATGAATTTAATATAAATATTATAGTAAAATAAAAATTTCCATGCATGCATGTTGCATGTGGGTTTTTATTATGCATAGTGGCATATTGATGTGGGTCTTTCTCATGCATGTTGGATGATGAGGTGGCATGCTTGCTTGTGTAGCAAAAAATGCTAGTGGAGGGTGATGTGGCATGCATGATGAGGTGAAGTGTGTGCATGTTGAGAGAATTGATAGTAGTGGGGAGCAACTTCTTAAGAACGTAAGATGTAAGATTATAGATTTGCATGTGGGTTTATATAGGAATATTATTTTTTAGGTTAACTTTACATATATACATTGATTGGCCTGATGATCAGCATGACACATCATCAATCAGAGCCAAGCTGGTTTTGGATGATCAAGGTATCTCCGGCACACACACACACACACAGAGTACGTCCAGACAGAGATCGAAGATAAAAACCTACACACACAGTAGCTGAAGATCAGTTTTCAAATTCAGATTAGTAGACAGAAGGTGGAAGAAGAAGGCTTGAGCGCCACCATTCGCCCGGAAAGCAACAACACCATTATCTAACTTAAAAGTGAGAGTGCAAGGGATGCAAGGGCTGCCGACGTTGCAACAACACCATTCGTCGGGAGCAACCTCGTTATCTATCTTAGGATGCAAGGGCTGCCGATGTTGAAATTTGTTATCACCGGAGCATAGAGAGATGGCCCAGGGCAGCAGCTAGCATGCATGGCGTTGAGGGGTGGTCGAAGGGAGTGCGAAGTGGCATGGTAACACCGTCGATCACGAGCGGTGGAGGCAGGCGGATCGACCGACGGATGTGAAGGGGTCAGGGCGGTCGTGGACAGATCAATAGGAGGTTGAACATGTTTTTTTTTGGAACTGACGCAAAAGCTTTGCCTTATGTATTGATTAAGAAGAAGATAGAATTTGTTACAATAACCCTACGAATACCACATGATGATTACTCGCGCATTACAATTTCTCTAAATTTGGATGCACCTGCCATCACCCAAAGCTTTGCCTCCTCGACTATGGTGCCTAATAAAATCGTAGGTGGAGCGGATTTGTGTTGAAAGACACGAGCATTGCGTTCATTCCAAATGGTCCATGTTATCAGCAAGGTGAGGGAGGCCATGACGTGCGAGTTGACCACACCGGTTGTTGATGTCCACCAATCTTTAACGGAGCCCCTCGAAAGCCAAGTTGAGATGTCCAAATTGTCGATGCCGAATTTATGGACAACCAAACCCCAAAGCCTAAGCGTGAACCGACACTTGTAGAAGAGGTGAGCCCCGCTCTCTTGAACCCGATTGCAAAGCGGGCGATCCCAGGTCAAACCCAACATGTTGGTGGGCATTTAGTGCTCCGGCGCTACGAAAAACGCCGCGCGGGCCGCCACTGTCAGGCGAAAAGGACTCTTTCCTCGCCAGATTCGACCAGACTACCCACCTCCCTCCCCATCGCCGTGTCGACACGGCCGCCGCCCCTCTGCAAACAGTCGCTGCTCCACCCATAGACCTGCTGTAAAAGGGGAGGGTTCGCCGCCGACAGCTTCCTCCCCATTTTGTCCGAGATTGCCAGGCCTCTGACCGCGCAGGCGAGTACGTCGGCGGCAGCTCGCGCCCACCATGCTCGTCAGGTGTTCGGCCAATTGCATGCACGGCGATGGACTCCGACGACAAGGCGCTGTTCGCGGCACTGATGGAGAAGGAGGCCGGTGCCGGCGCCGAGGACGAAGAGCACCTCTTGATGCTTGCCGCTTTGTCCGATCTGTTCGCCAAGAATACAAAGCCGTGGCGTGGTGGCTCCAAGATAGGTCGCCGGAAGAGAAAAGAGAGGCATCGATCGAAGGGCTATTGCTTGGTCTACGCCGACTACTTCGCCGATGCTCCACTGCACGACGATAAGTTATTCGGGCGTCGTTATCGGATGAGCCGAAAACTCTTCCTCCGGATTGTGAATTCCATTCGGAAGTTTGGCAACTATTTCGTTTGCAAAAAGGATTGCACCGACACATAGATGGTTTCTCCTCACTCCAAAAGTGCACAACGACTATGAGGATGCTTGCATACGGAGCACCCGATGATCAGCAGGATGTATGCACGCATGGCCGAGTCCATCGCCCTTGAGTGTTTGTACAAGTTCTGCAGGGCAGTGGTGGGAGTGTTTGGAGCATAATACTTGCGATCATCCAATGTTGAAGACACTGCTCGGATCTTAGCACAGAATGAAGCAAGACAATTTTTTGAGATGCTTGGAAGCATCAACTGCATGCATTAGGAATGGAAAAACTGTCCATTTTCTTGGTAGGGGATGTACAAGGGCGCAAAAGGGCACTGCAGTGTTGTACTTGAGGCAGTTGCTATAAATGACCTCTGGATTTGGCACTCCTTTGGCATGCGAGAAACTTACAATGACATCAACGTCCTGCAGTGCTCAAATGTCTTTGCCAAGCTTGTTTAAGGTCATGCTCCTCCGGTGAACTTCAAGGTCAATGGGCACCACCACAACAAGGGAGACTACCTAGCAGATGGCACTATCCAAAATTGTCAACATTTGTGAAGACTATCTCAAACCCTATGCCGGGAGGCAAGCACTCCTACTTTGCCAAGTGTCAGGAGGCTTGCAGAAATGATGTCGAGCGGGCATTTGGTGTGCCCCAATCTTGATTTGTTATTGTCCGGTACTCCGCCTTGACTTGATCAAAATCTCAGATGTGGAAGGTGATGGATTGTTGTGCATCTTACACAATATGATCATTGAGAGCGAGAAAGAGGATCCAGTGTTTGACACTGAATCATATCTCAACCAGGGTCCTCTTGCAGTTGTTGATCACCAGGTATCGGCAGCTTGGACAACTTTTCTCAATATGCGTCAGAAGATCCGAGACCCGCAAGTGCATCAACAACTGCAGCACGATCTGGTGGGGCACCTATGGAGGCGCAAAGGCAACGCCTAGTTCGATGTGTTTCAATTTGTATTGTTTTTTGTATTTGAGTCAAACCGCCGAATTTAAGACGAAATTGCATGTTTTGTTAAATCTGTGCCGAAATGAAACGAATTTAAGCCAAATTTGGACCGAATCTGGACGCCTGAGGGCGACCTTGAGGCCACGACTTGAAAATGAATCAACGCCCCCCCCCCCCCCCCCCCCCCCCGGAAGGGCGACCTTGAGGCCACGATTTTATCACCGACAGCCTTCGAAACGATGCTATTTTACCATAAAAAATCGCCTTAAAGGCTGAACGACTGGAGATACTGTTGGCTACGTACGTGACCACATGAGCAACTAGCTTGGCTGAAAGAACAGTGAAGGCTAGTGGTCTCACGCGTCTTGTGGCGGGGCATGCATCCGAGGGAGCAGGCAATGACAAGCTGGCCACCGTCCTGATCTGCAGAACGCACGCGGTTTTGCTCAAAAACCATTCTGCAGCAGCCTGGCAAACGCGGTTTTGGTCAACAAACTTCTCTGCAGCAGCACTAACTTGTTCGGCTTACCTTCTTGCAAACCAAGTGGGACTTACTTGTCCATGAAAGTCATGACGATAAGATCGTCTGGCGCCTGACGGGGCACGGCACAGATTCTATAAAAGAGGCCAGCTGTGAACACCATCCACACCGCGCCTAGCTAATCCTCTCCTCCTCCTCCTCATCTAGAGCGCTCAGCAGCAAGCAGCAGACGAGATGCATCATTCTATCATTATTCTCCCGACGTTGGCGCTCCTGGCCGGCGCTGTCTCGGCCTGGCTTCCCAAGGACCATGACTTGGCTGCTTTCAAGGGCATCAACAAGATCAGGGGCGTTAATTTCGGCGGTATGTCTCCTTTTATTTATAAAATTCCTCCGCCCTCCCATAATATAAGGGCGTTATTTATGTTCTAACTATAAATCATAGTCAAAGTCGTAAATTGTGGACCAACGGCCAAATTTAACGGCACCTTAGTGTTTTAAAACGGATAAACTACACTAACAGACGCGGGTTGAAATTCTCAGGCTGGCTCGTCTGTGAGCCGTGGATGATGAGCGATGAGTGGAACAACGTCATGGGCTGCAACGGGGCTGTCTCCGAGTTCGACTGCATGCTAAACAATTACATGGGAAGTAAACGAGACGCAGGCAACGACAAGTTCGAGACTCATTGGAGGACTTGGATCAATGCCGACAGCGTCGACTCAGTCCGCTACGTTGGACTGAACACGATTCGCATTCCCATCGGGTACTGGTCCTACGTAGACATCGTGGACAAGGCCAGCGAGCCCTTTGCCGACGGCAACAGGATGCTCCCTTACTTGGACGCTGTCGTCCAAAAGGCCGCAGACCTTGGCATGTATGTCATCATCGATCTGCATGGGGCCCCTGGCGGTCAGCAACAAGACGTCTTTACCGGCCAGAACAACAAACCGGCCGGTTTCTTCAACGACTACAACTTTGACCGCGCCCAGAAGTGGATGTCCTGGATGACGAAGCGCATCCACACAAATCCTGCTTATGCAACCGTCGGCATGATTGAGGTTCTCAACGAGCCCGTCTCCGGGCACGACTCGGACCGACGGTACCCTGCCCCTGGTCAGGTCCCTGGGCTGGTCCAGAAGTACTACCCGGGCGCTCTCAAAGCGGTCCGAGATGCCGAAGCGTCGCTCGGCGTGGCCGACGGCAACAAGCTACATGTGCAATTCATGTCCCAGAAATGGGACTCAGGCAACCCGCGCGACAACTCTGCTGTGGCCAACGACAAGCACACTGCATTCGATGACCACAACTACATTGGCTTCGCCGTTGCTGACAAGGGCAACCGTGACAGCCTCATGAGGAGTGCCTGCCATGATCATCGCACCGTGGACGGGCAGACGTTCACCATTACCGGTGAGTGGAGCATGACATCGAACGTGAGCCTGGACGACACAGACTTCTTCAAGAAGTTCTTCACGGCCCAACAACAGCTCTACGAGGAGCCTGGGATGAGTGGCTGGGTCTACTGGACGTGGAAGACGCAGTTGAATGATCCTCGATGGACCTACTCTCACGCCACGTACCTCAAACTGGTCCCCACTGATGCCGCTGCCTTGGAAAGAAATGTGTATCAAGATGTGTGTTACCCTTATAGATAGAGACACATACTACTTTTTAGATGAGGTCTATCGATACCTCTTATCTTTATCTAATAATAATGGGAGGTGCGTTTCTCTCCTTTTTTGTCAGTTATGCACATTTTACAGAAAGATCACCGCAATTTTTGCGAATTAACCGCACTCCAATAATAAGCGAAAAACATTTCACTGCTCTACTTGGGCCGTCTGGCACTGCACTTTGAAGGAAATACGACCCATTTAAAGTTGGCGTCCCACTGAAGCAGGATAATAGATAACACTTTGCTGCCACATTTGAGCCTTGGTCTTTTCCCTAACTATTGGGTCAGTGTCCTTACCGCGCGCACATACATCATCATATCGTACGAAAAATACAGTTCACACTTTGAAAAAAAGTTTGTACTTCGAAAAAACTATAAAAAACATACTATACAAAGTTCATGTGTGGAAAATTAACATATTTATGTGCGCCAATATTTTAACGCATTTTAAAGTGTGAACTATTTAATAAATACGTTCATGATTTTTATACATTTTTTTATATATGAACATTTAAAAAAATATAATCTTATAGTGTAAATATCTTATAAAATTGATGCAAAAAAACAAAAGTATTTTTTTTCCATATATGAACATTTTTTTAAATATTATTTTTAGTGGGCCAACATTTAACACATATTTAAAGTGCAAAATATTAAATAAATACATTCATGAATTTTATAAAAAAATTATATATGAACATTTTTAATAATAATATTTTTTAGTGCAAACAACTTATAAAAGTGATTCAAAAGAAAAATAAAAAGAAATGTTTTCTTTATATATGAACTGTTTTTAAAATATTAGTTTTTAGTGCAAAAATCTTATAAAAGTGACGCAAAAGAAAAAAATAAAAATAAATGAAAATTCTCCGAGTAGAGCAAATATTTTTAAGTTCGAGCATTTTTTTAAAAATTTACAAAATTTATGTTTTTTTACTACGCATATTTTTAAAATTTAATGTAAAACACATTTTTTTAATGCAAAAAAATGAAATAAATAAAAAGGAAAGAAAACAAAAAAGGAAAAAAGGAAAAAAATTAGAGTGAGCGTGAGTTACGGCGCTAATGGGTCGGCTCGTGTTCTAATATCCAAACAATCATCCCGATACGTATTCAATTTTGATCGGAATTCATTATTTCAAGATGTAAACGATAGGGATTTTGATTTCTGGATTTAAATCACTGAACCACTCCAAATTTAGGTTTTTAATTAAGCTTTATATTAAAAAAAATCTCCAACGGGCATGTTTACTAGTATCTTACTAATGCGCCGTCAGTTTTCCCCTTAGCATGCAAATTTGATAATTTGAGGTTTTAATTTCTATGTGGAAATTGGAACTTGTTCCTGTAAAATTCTTATCAGATTTCAGTGTTCCAAAATTCCAGAATATAGCCAGCCAATGTTAATGCATTATGTATTGATCAGTACGTGGTTCAAGTCTAATAATCTTACTAAGATATAAGAACAAAAAAATACTAGTACATGAAAGTCATAATCTCACTAAGCTATAGAAAGACCTTCCTTGCTTGCTATTTATAAAAAAAACTAACCTATATGTATGTTGGCAGAAAGCAAGGGACACCTATGATCAGCTGCAAGCAGAGACCGCAAAGAACAGCTTCAGCGATGAGCTGACAGCAGAATCCAAAATGAGCACCAGAAGAGCACTCAGTTCAGCGAGGAACAATTTCATGGAGATCCAGCGGAGCCTGGAGATTTGGCAAGGGAAGACGTTCTGAATCACATGGGGAAGTGACGCCTGTAATTTACAGCAAGCAAGCATCTGCTTCGATGAGCGCTGCTGTTATGGAGTGGTTCTGACTTGTCGTCAGTGTGTGCATTACGTTACAACGTCCTCAGGTCTGCTCCCCGTCCAACTCCCCGCAAAAGTGGCCTGCTCGCTGGTAAGTCCCGTCTCCTCTCCGTTACCCTAGGGGCATCTCCAGCGGCCCGACACAAGCGGATCGAAGCAGTCCGTTTTGGGTCAGGCAGAGGTACCCTTTTCAAAGGTCATTCGTATGTGCCTTGAGTGTGTTATGTGTTATGTTTTGATGCGTTTTGAGATTTTTTCTTAGTATTTTCGTGTTTGACACGTGACGTCTTTCGGACACATAATCGTAGTCACGGTCATACGCGCGACCATAGTCTGAGCGACAGTCACAGTTTTCTTGGCCAAAGTCTTGCTATAGTCCAGTTTTTCAGCCACAGCGTCTGTCATAACCCAGTTTTTCAACCACAGCCACAGATTTTTCAGCCATAGCCTCTGTCACAGCCTAGTTTTTCAGCCACAGTCACAGTTTTTCTAGCCACAACTCCCGCCATAGCACAATTTTTCAGCCGCAATCACAATTTTTTCAGCCACAACCACTGTTTTTTCAGCCACAACCCTGCCACAGTCCAAGCCACAGGTCTGTGTGCAGTCACAGGAGAGTCTGCGCGCAGCCACAGTTGTTGTTTCGCGCGGGACACAATAAAAAAACATGACACATGGCAGATCTAGAGAGGGCCAAAAGTGACCTCTACGGGGCCGCGCGGAAGGGTGCCCGCTAACTAGTTGCTCTCCCGTTTTGGTCTGTGCGAACACGCGGAGAGCGAAACCCCAGCCCAGCGGTCCGACGCAAACGGACTGACGTGTCCGCGTCGACCCATTTGCTGCTCAAATTTAGGTTGCGAATGCGTTGTCGCGAACACAACGTGGTTTGCGCGTGTGTCTGCCTCCTATCGCCTCGAGCCCGCCTGGTAGCGGGTCAACGGCCGTTTCGCTTCCCCACCTGTGGGTGCTCTATAACAACATGACCAACTGCGAGGGGTGGTACGACTTCCACCTCCCCGGCGGCTAGCAACTCAACTTTTGGAGGTTGCCCATACCGTCGGTGTCGCGGCAGGGGCGGAGCGGCGCCAGGAGATCGCTCGCCGGTCGGTCCGTCTGCCTTCGGATCTCCTCGCGGACCCAACCTACGGCATCAACTCACCGATTAGGACACATTCGATAAAATCGAGTGGGATCCTCAGCATCGATTCGGGTTCCTCGACGACGACAAGTTTGACTACGGCCCTTCCCCGGTGCTGGATGTGAAGATGGAGGACAAGGAGGAACTGCCAGCGGACGAGTACGCCGATGAGGTCCTGGGCGAGGAGGAACGAGACGACATCGACGACTTCATTAGCTATCTCGGCTTCTTGGCGGAGAAGGCCAAGGAAAAGGGCACCGTGGATCAACTCCCCATCATGCCGGACGGGGTGGACGAGGAGGAGGCGACCAGGCTCGCCATCAAGGCCTCAGAGGTGCAGGGGCCGCTGATGGCTTCTCGCCCCTCGTTGGTTACCCAAAGTGGAAGGTTGAGATGTAGACAACAACAAATTTCCCTCGGTAAAGATACCAAGGTTTGTATCCAGTAGGAATCCGACAATGATAGGAAGGTGACGACGGCGCCAACAATTAGGCAGTTGACGTGGACCTGCACACACAACAGATAACTTTGCTCCCAACGAGTTCAGAGAGGTTGTCAATCCCTCCGGCCTTATTGTTTACAAAGGATCAAACGCAAGGGATAATAATGATAGTGATAGCAACGAAAAAGGAAATAAAGCAGAAAATAAATAGTGGGTGTAAACAGTGTTGGAAATATGGACCGGGGTCCCATGATGTTCACTAGTGATGTCTCTCTCCCAAAAGACGATAAAATAGCCATGCGAGGTAAACAAATTACAGCTGGGAAATTGACAGGATTATGTGCGCAAACCAATGCTAACTATGCTATAAAGAAAGGAAGATGCTCAAAAGCATGGGCGGTACGCCAAGACAAGTAGACCGAAATCCATCTGCATCTACCTACTAATCATCACCTTGAGATATCTATCCAGAACATCTCGCTGGTATTAAGTTGCGAATCGCACCCAAAGTGTAAACTCAAAGCAACAGACAACTTCATTAAAGAACTTTGCGTAAAGTAAATAATCCTTGCACCCGCAAGTACAAGCACCGTAGTTTTCTCCCTTGTGGCAACAACACATCCCCTAGACTCATGTTTCTGTCACTCAAGCTAGTCATCAGGGGGCATGAACCCACAATCATGCATAATGCTCCCTCTTGGAGTCACTACCTACTACTTGGCCAAAGCAATAAACAGCAACGGAGAACATGCAAGAATTACTCAAGAACATAAATATAAAAGAGGAGAATCAAATATATTACTCAAAAACAATCTGAACATAGTCTCATAATCCATCAGATCCCAGCAAACTCAGCATAGCAACAGCAAAGAGATTACATATGTGTCTCGATCATGTAGGGCAGCTCACGAGGTCTAAACCATGAAGAACAAAGAGGGGAGGAGAACATCACATTGCTACTGATCATAGACCCATGGTCCAAGGTGGACTACTCACGGTTCATCCGGGAAGCATCCATGGTGGTGGAGAAGCTCCTGGAGGTGGTTCCTCCCTCTGGCAGGGTGCCGGGAAGAGGTCTCCTGGTGCTCCTGATCTTGGAAGCGCAGCGGCGGCGGAACAGAGGAGATCGCGAAAAAGGGTTCTGTCCTCGAGGGTTTCGGGACGAGAGGGATATATAGGCGAAGGGGGCATCCAGAGGTGGACCAGGGGCCCCAGGCCCCCCCTGGCGCGGCCTAGTGGGTGGCTGCGCCAGGTGGCCGCTTGGGCCACCCCTGGCTCCCCTCTGGCCCCACTTGGGCTCTTCGCGAAGCTTCCTGTACGCTGACTTTCCTATATTTTTTCCGGATTTTTTGGCACTTTAAGTAATGGGAAAACCTGAAATACAAAAACAGCAGAAAACAGGAACTGACACTGGGGTGCACTGAGTTAATAGGTTAGTCCAAATATGATCGAAAGTGTATGGAATTTCATCAATATCGTAGCAATATCACACAAAAGAAGCATGGAGCAAGCAGAAATTATAGATACGTTATGGACGTATCAGCCGCCGCCCACATGCCGGAAGGAATGGCCGAGGAAGAGGCCTCACGCGCACTGGTATAACCTCTGGCGTCATTGTCACCCAACTCTGGCCGTGGGAACAGTATCTTGTGCATGCCCCGACTGCTATTCCTCCTCCACCGGTATACCCTCTGGCTGCGCCGACACCCAGCTGGCCGTATGAACTGCCGGTGATCGTGGACCTCCCTCAGGACGACGCCGACGAGAAATAGAGTAGGATAGGGTTTCAGCCCGTTTTAGTTTCAATGTATTTTTCCCCGTTTTTAACTATGTAAATTAAATTTTCCATCAATAAAATTTATCAAAAAATTTTTTTGAGTCGGCCCGCTGGGACTACCCTTAACCAAAACGGTCAAAAGAGACGGCGCAGCCGATTTTGTGTCCATGACCCGACCCAAATGGACCGGTGTCCGTTTTACGTCGGGCCGCTAGATAAGGCCTAAATGCCTGATAGCCTTTGGTTCATCGATCGGCATCTAAGAATGGTCTACTAGTTGGCATGTGACATCAAGGAGCAGGGCTCATCATTTGAGGAGAATATGCTAATAACCTTTGATATTGGAATTCCTCAATATGATCCAAACACCGGTTATCACTTTGATGAAGACATTTGGGTCGATATGGACATGATTCCAATTCTACCTCTGTATGAGTTTGTTATTCTTACCAATTGCTTATTTAAAAATAGTTGGTGTTCACCACCACTTGTTAACTTATTCGTTTACAGTTTCCATCTTATTTCCTTTCTTTGAGAGATACACAGAAGGTAGTAGACAAGACCTATTACACTCATGGATCAGAGCTAACTTGGGAGGAGAAGAATTCACTTGTCACCTTTGTTAATGATGCTTCGACTTTTAAGATCATCCATGGATCTCGTCAAAATTATGGAATACGTGCCACTAGTCCACGAGTTGAGCGATACCAACATTCATGAAAGTAGCATCGTAAGATTATTTACTATTGTGTCACTAGTCCATCTTTTCATGCAATATTACTTTATAAGTAAACTACATTGCTAACTATGTTACTATATATTATGTATTAAACAAAATCTCCTGAATGATTTTGTGCCTTCGTGGATGTATGTCCAAGGTGAGATGACAATTGTTGGCGTACATCCATGGACTTATAGTTTGCAATATTGATACTCAATCGAACATCAAACAGATGGATGCCTCGAAATCAAAGGATAAAGAAATTAGTGATTGAGAGCAAACTATAAATTAAAGACCGGTGGACCTCTCTGCTCCTTAATAGAGATGAAGGGATTTTTTTTATTGTACTTTAATTTACCTAAGAGAGAGGAGTAGTAGATTATAGTATACCTAGCTAGGATGATAATATTTAGCTAGTCTACCTAAGTACGATGATCTTTATGATCAAATATTGTTAATTATATCATTATGCCGATGAGTTGCTTTATCAATACGATGATGATGAGTTGCTTTTGCTTTTGTTGACACTAGTTTTTTCTCTAATCGCTAGCCGCTGATGTGGTGACAATATTATCTATATGGTGTGCGTACATATGGCATGACATCAGTTATTGTTATCATTGCTGGCGTGTGCGTCCAACGACACTACTATATGTTATGACTGTTTGACGCAATTACTGACGTCGTGTCTCCACGCCAGCAAGGCACTTTTTGGCACGCCATAGATAAGTTTTTCTCTACTGATGATATACTTTCTAGTAGTACATACTATTGTTAGTTAGTTTGTCACCACCACACCTCTCATCTCACCACTTGTGTAATTTAGTACCATCATGCATTTTATTCAATGGTAAGCATAAATATGAGTTTATGCCCTTGAAGCATGTGTTGTCGATTTCAACTTGTTGTCTTGTTCGAATATATGATTCACCATGATCAAAGCTTGAATGTTGTGACGCCCCCAAAATCCAACCGTGTACAGTAATCATACACGCAAGGTACACGATCGATATCAGGGACTCACGGTGAGATATCACAACACAACTCTACAAAATAAAATAATACAAGCTGTTTAATACAAGCTAGGGGCCACGAGGGCTGGAATACAACCGCTCGAGAGCACAAAGTTAGCGGAAGCAATAGTACCTGAGTACAGACACAAGGATACAATGTTGCCTTAAGAAGGCTAGCACAAAAACAACAACGATCGAAAAGGCGAGGCCTCCTGCCTGGGAACCTCCAAACTACTCCTGGTCGAAGGGGGAACTCGACATGGTAGAAGGAATCGGGGATCTTCACGTTGCGGTGGTCGACATCGGGGATCTCCTGCTCCTGGACTCCAACGTCGACTGCAGCGGCCGATCAGGCAAAACAAAAAGGGGGAAATAAAGCAAAGGTGAGTATCTAGCATATCCGCGAGTCTTACGTCCGCTACTAAGAATTTATGCATTGTATCAAAAGGAAGGGGAGGCTATATATAGTGGACTGCAAGATAGAAATCAGAATAAGGGTAAGAAGCTAGGCCTATCGAAGACTAGCATCTTCTGACGTGTCTTGCAGCATGAGAAGAGAATAGCCAACAGTTTATATAAAGCATAAAGTAACAATGCAGCAGAAGTTGCTGCAACATTGTATAATAGTAAGTTGTAATAATTAGCAATGCCTCCGAGATCACCTCCTCGACATCCCAGCGAGGAAGAAAACCCGGAACCATACAGATTAATAATAATAGTTTGTAGTGGTAAGATCCAGCTTTAGCATAAAGCGTCCTGTTACCGTGGACACGGCTATTCGAATAGATTAATCTTCCCTGCAGGGGTGCACTTGTGTTACACTACACGCACGGATCTCCAGGGTGGCGTACAGCTTGTTAGGGAATGCCCCACCGAGGCTATCCGACACTCCGTAGCCCATCTTTCAAACTCAACAGAGAGGTCATCAACTATATCCTATGTACGCGGGGCTTTGGACCCTAACCCCGACGTACTCCTGCACGGTGCGAGGCTGGCCGGTGAAGTTAAAGAAAATCCAAATAAGACACCACCGCGCGAGCAAATAAGACAACACCACTTCCCGACGCAGGCCGCGGTACTTCTGACGTCTGAGAAGTCCTCGGACGACACTACGAAGCAGGGGAGCCCATAACTCGTAATTCCCACGGGTAGGTAGTGCGTACATGGCATATAGCCAACTCAAGACATCCACCGAACCATTAAGAAATTTATTTCTTTTCTGTCGGAACAACCGTTATCGTTGTCCTTATTTAGGTGGGTCGCGGACAACGACATCAGTCAGGTCCACCAGTAACATCGGTGCCTGCCCTGACGTCCCATCAACTCGTGCGGTTACCAAAAAGGTGAACCATCTCCTTACCTTGTCTCGCGTTTGCACCGAAGAGCTCGACTTTTGTACAACAGGATATCTGTCGGCCACGAACAGTACCAGGCCCGCCGCACACCGTTGGAATACACCTGACCTGTCGTTCCGCTAAGATACCCTGCGCGGGCACCGTTGGTTCACCCGACTCCTTACCTTTAAGGACACCAGTTGATTCGAGTGCCTACCATCAAGTGAAACCAGGAGGAATCACCCTCGATGGTACACTTGAAGAGGTTCGACAGAGACATCAGCGGAATGAACTAAAGAGAAATATTCTCGTATCACCCCGGTGGTGTCGAGACACCGGCGGAATGAACTAAAGAGGAATACCCTCGTATCATCCCGGTGATGCTACGCTACTGAGCCGACGAGGGTGAAATACGAGTTCGTCCACTCGTAAGTCAAACTCGAAGCGACTCGGCAGAGTCTCGCCGTTGTAGGTTCTCTAGGGCGTCTGCATTGATCCGTACCTGTTGCAGTTATAATAATTGTAATCCGCGTTTACTCACCTGAGTGATCACGGCCCGCTATTCTAAACCTAGCTAACAATGCGCAGGGTTTACTGCTGAATATTATATATATATATACATATATATATTTATAAGGCAACATAGGATAAAAGAAGGTACATTAAGTGCGACAAAAACAGGCTATGCAATTGAATAGGTAAGCAACGTAGCAGCAGCAGTAACAATGCCTAGTGCAAGAAATGTACGGAAAGATAGGCGATATCTGGGGAAGGAAAATGGCTCTTCTTGCCTGGAAGCTCGCGGTAGGGGTAGGGTCGTCGACGAAGTAGTCGTACTCAGCAGCGGTGTAGTCGACGGCAACAGCGGGGTCTACCGGAGATTAAGGGGGGGAGAAACAGTAAATACAAAGCAAGCATATACAAACAGATGCATAACATGACAGATGCAATGCTAACGGTGTTCTAACGCAGTGCAATGCACGTTGCTCGGAGCGGAAATTCATCCGGGGATGAACTGCCAGCTCCGGGTGATTATCAGACAAGGTGTCCGGAGGGGGAAGGTACCATGCCGGAGGTGTCGTGGACATCCGGCAAACATGTGAAAGATGTATCCGTGTTAGTTGATCCATTCTGAACAACTTTCTTGTTCAGAATAAATTCATCGGGGTATTTTGTCGGTATCGGGCAATCATCGGACAGACGGTCCGGAGGGGGACGGTTCGATGTTCGTAGTGTTAGAGGGGTGTGGTAGACATACAGATAACATATTCGTATTCGTGATATTTTTCTGATCAACTTTGATATATAAATTATTTTAATTTGACTTACGGTTTAAAAGATATTAATTATTAAAGTTTAATACAATTTAAATCATTTCTGGATTTACTTTTAATATTTAAATAATGCATTATCCACAAGCAATAGTTGACTGGTCTCTGGATATTAATAAAAACATTTAGTTTAATTAAACAGTTCATGGGCCCACATGTCATTGACATAAACATTTACTAATTACTTTTTAATTAACTAACAGGGGGTGTGGGGCCCAGGTGTCATACTAACCTGCCATAATTTAATTTAACTTAATTTGTTTAGGGGCCTGGGGCCCATCAGTAAGTGACCAAGGGGGTTATTACTAATCTTTTAATTAAGGGGGGGATATGGCCCCACTTGTCCACTTGTCATACTCCAAGGAGAGGGTGTGCCTCTGTTTAGTTTTTACAGGGGGTTAATTCCAGGGGTGTGTGTTGCCCCCGGTCCCGAGCACGCCGGCGGCGAGCTGGTTACAACGGCGAGCGGGGAAGATGGCCGGGGCACACGAGGGGAGCAAGCAGCGCGGCCATCGGGCGGGAGGGCGCGTGCTAGGGCACGACCACCCACAGACCGGGCGCGCTGGACGAGAACAAGGTGCGACCATGGCGTGGTCTGGACATGGAGGCCCGGTGGGGGAGAAGCCCTACAGCAAGAAAAAACGAGGGGGAAAGGGGAATTTGCGGGAGGGGCTCACAGGTGAGGTCGGCGTCGACGTTTCGTGGCTGCCGGTGAGGAATTTTGCGCGGAGGAGGACGACGCCGTGGGTGAGGAAGACTCAATCCAGCGAGGGGGGGGGGCTTCGACGTCTTCTATCGGCTGAGGAGGCGGAGTAGTCGGTGAGGAGGCTCTGGGCGAGCCCTTGGTCGTCGGGGGAGCTCGGGCCAGAGCAATGGCGCAGGGGAGGGGAAGAACGGTGGCTTGAGGGGGAAGGGGAAGGGGAGGCTAGGGGGCTCCAGGGGGGATGGCCTCGGCCTCCTTATCCAGAGGGGAAGGGGGGAGCAGGTAGCAGGGGGGCAGGTGAGGGGAGGACCATGGCGCCCTGCTCCTCTGCCATGGCGCGTGCGCGTACAGAGAGAGGGAGGGGGCAGGTGGGGAGGGGAACAGGGGAGAGAGAGAGGGGGCTGGACCCTCGGGTGGGCCTCGCCCCTGGCGGGTTTGAGCGTTTTTTTCTTTTTTCTTTTTAGGTTTTCTGTTTATTTGGTTTACATTTTATTTGGCTACCAATACAATTTTTCAAATTAGGGGAATTACTCCAATAACTCTATTACACTGCATAATGTTGTTACAGAAGTTTATGGCACTTTATAAATTCATTTTATTCCTATATAGTTAATAGACGATTAAATGGAATATTTTATCTATTGTTTTAATTTATTTACACTAACAAACTTATTTTAATAAATTCCCATTTCAACAATAACACAGCCTACTGACTTTTAAGCAATTTTATAAATACCTTTGCATAAATTTTGTGCAACTATTATATACCACTTTTATTTAATTTCCCTAGGGCAAATTAATAATTCTCAAGGTATTGTTTTTATTTTCTAAATTATTTAACACATGCAACACGATCCCATTAATATATAATTATGACCTACAGATTATTAGGCATTTAATAAAACTGGTTTCACAACTTTTGGTTTATCTCTATGTTCCACTTTCATTTTAATTTCCATGACAATTTTCTTAATCCAACATTATTGAATTCATATTTATTTTGCATTGGGACTATACCAAGGACTAAGAGTTGACTTGGTTTAGTTATTTGCAAGACGATTAATATTCTACCACAATGCTTAGAGCAAATTTATAATCCACATCTATTTAAATTTTTTATCAGGGTTGGAATTGACACAGCTATGATCAAAGGTAATCATGATTTGGTCGGCAACAGTGATGACCATTAACAAGGGGATCACTGTAGTGATTACTGTTACTCGATCAGGGGTGTTACAAATGTATGCATCACAATGTTGTCGTTGATTCCCCCCCCCCCCCCAAACTTTGGAGACTCCACTGTCCATATCCACCCCCTCAACCACCTCTTTCCTCCACCACCTCCACTAACTCCAACATGCTCGAGAATATGAGCCTATGGATCTTCCAATGACATCAATGGCTTCTCCATGAAATGCAAAGATTAACCATCAAAATCATTTTGTTGTGAATTTGAAGGAGAATGCGATGATATATAAGATGTGCTAATTTGGGTCAGCAACTATGGTGAATTTAGGCTGAATCGAGCTAAAAAAGAGGAAAAGGAGAAGCCGACGAATAGGAAGAACAAAAGAAAGAGAAGGGGGAAGAAGCCGCGTGTCGGTTATGCCTGCACTCTTCGGTTCGGGTGTGACCGAAGAGCTGGCTTCGGCTTGGGCGGGTTTGACGACTAACAACTTAACTTGACCATGTTCGACGGGCCACTGTGCACGTGCCACGTCGTCCGGGAGAGGCTCTTCGGTCAAGGCGAGACCGAAGAGAAGCTTCTCGACCAAGAGGAGGCCGACGGACACATATATCTGTAAATAATGAAAACAAATATATATATTCCAAATTTCTTATTAAAGTAATATTTAACAAATCTTTAAATTTACTATGCTCCGTAATTTTTAAGCCCTCACAATCGATTGAGGCTGGCAATTTGAGATTTGGTGTCTCGATTTTGACCCGGTCGTCTTCCTGGGTCATGTGAGGAAAAACTAATGTTGGGTGGGATCCATTCGTAAGTGCGTGCCTATTGTGGGCCGTGGGTGTCGGCGGAAGGAAGGAAGGGTCGGGTCAAAATTGGTGGGCGGTGGCGTGGCGGCTCCCTGTGCCTCGCTGGGTACGTGTCGATCCGTTCATCTTGAGTCGGTTCTTCGTCGAGGGAAGAGACCGGTTGGGGAGGGTTGCACTGGATTCCCATTGCCGCCGCCGTCGTGCCTCGAGAAGGTGGAGGCCGGGCAGTGCCAACATCGTTCGTTTTGGAGATTCTGCGCCTCTCCGCGCGGGTTTGTTGACTTGTTGTGTGTGGTGCAGAGTAGAGGGGCGGGTCTTCATCGTCCTCGCCGTTGGTGGCTTTGCTGGGTTATTTTCATCTCCGTCGCTCGCCGTGTTCCGGCACTTCTTCGTTGTGCACGTTCCGACGGCACATTCCCGCCGCAAGATCATCGGTCTGCCATCTCCGTCGCCAACTCGTCAAGGTGAATCCTTCGCAATTTTAGGATTCAGAACGATTCAGAATGTTTGTTGTTGATTGTTCTCATCTATGATTTGCAGGCGCACCTGTCAATGTTGCCATGGAGGACATCCAGGAACCTAAGGTAGCCACAGTGGCGGACGCGCGCGCTTCGGCAGGGAAGGTGACGGTGAAGAGGGAGCCAGACACAGACTGCAAGGTGACACCTCGTGCGTCGTTGGTTGGGTAGAAGAGGAAGCTCGAGGAGGACCGTCCGGCGGTGAGAGCTTGGCCTCAGACTCCTCTTTCCCACCGGGCTTCTCCGCCCCCAGGAAGCCGCCGCCGGTGACAAGCAAAGATGGTGAAGAGGGTTGTGCGCTCCAGCAGCTCGTCGCGTCCAAGCCGACCGGCGTTGTCGCCTCAAGCTATGTGTCACTGCTCCATGTGAGCTCCTTGTCTGATGTCTGGTGTGCATTATTTTTGTATGATTTGTTGTTCTGTGATCGGTCGACATGGTGACTTTGTGTGCTGGGGCGCAGACGACGAACGAGGTGGCTTTCTCGTTGGGCTACGCTCTGGAGCTTGAGCTGAAGTGAATGGCGCGCAAGCACAAGGCAAACGCGCTCCAAGGGGAGCTGGACAGGAAGCTGAAGGCCCGGGAGACCGAAGCGGACGCGCTGCGGGAGGAGCTGCACAAGGCCAAGATCGAGCTCAATGACACCAAGGCGCACGCGGAGAGGGAGGTGGCGGCGTGGGAGGAGCTAGGCAGAAGATGAAAGCGCGGGAGAGTGAGACCGCCGAGGTAGACGTGCTGTGGACGAAGGCCATGCTCGCAAGACCAAGACTAACGCGGAGAGGGCGGCAGCCGCGGCGCGTGGGCACCGGGAGGAATAGGACAGGATGCTGAAGGTGTGGGAGCGCGAGGCCGCTGAAGGGGAGGCGCTGCGGGCGGAGCTGAACAAAGCGAAGGTCGAGCTCGCCGCGACGAAGGTGGACGTGGAGAGGGCGGCGGCGACGCGGATGGTTCTGGGGGTCCAGCAGGGAGCGCGCGCGCTGGTGGAGCGAGAGTTGCGCAGGTACGAGCACGGCTTGGAGGACATGAAGCACGCCGCGCTCTCCAGATAAGTCAATATTAGCTGAAATAAGTCCATATAATCCATACTCTAACTACTCACTACATGCCTATCTAAAGGAACAACAGATTTCTTATTCATGATTAGCTGAAACTCCATATGACATATTGCATTAGTAGTTACTAATGTGGAACATGTAAATCTAGCACAATAGTAGTACTTTAGTGTAAAGTTTGATTGCCTTCTTATCGAACCATCTGATGATTGGTTGGTTAACCATTGAGCTACAAATATGTGCAAACTACATATATTTCTCTCTAGGTTTTGGATAGGTTGCAGTTTGGGAATGTCGTCGTGAGGCGTCCTAAGAGGATGGTCTCAAATTTTCTGTTTTTACATTTTGCAAGCCGGTTTGTTCGGCACCATCGGTAATTAATGATATATGTATGTTTTCATCAATCGACGTGAAGACTGGGGGTTTATCCTCCTTTTTGAAAGAAAATACATTTCTATTTTTCACCTTGCAGGTAAGAAATTTGTTATTCTTGAATAATAAAGTGTAACAAAAAGTTTTATACCCATGTCTATTGGTGGTGATAGCATACTGTATACATTATGTTGCAAATCATTACGGAAAAAATATTAATGATTATGAGAATAATGGCAATAGATCCTCAAATTAGAACTTGTAGAAATTATTCATCTCCACGTACCAACGTTGGTCGCAACTCACATGCCTCTAATACTATTTCTGCAAAAAGAATTTTGGCATTCACTAATTTTGCAATTGTAATTGAGGAAAGTATGCTAGAATAGTATTTGTTTCTATTAAATTAATGTCAAGTTTTGTATTCCCTACTGATCCCTTTTGAGATACTAGCTTGCATTTTAAGCCTAAATGACCACATCCTGTTTTCTTCAGTTCAACGCATGTGGTATGTTACGTCATGTATACTTCAATGAACTAGAGGATGCCCCGCGCGTTGCTGCGGGAATCGATTGCAATATATTTTGGATGATTTGATTGTATGAATAATATATAAGCTATAAGTAAAAAATAAATACATGTTACCTATTGTATTTTATTATTGCGCAGTTGAAAATATTTATTAAATATAAGCAATGTTCAAAAAAATCGGCCGATTGATCTCTACCCGGTCCCTCACCTTGCAGATTACACCTAATCGTTTACGTTTCTCGTTTTGACGATTAATCGTTTAAGGGATAATATAGTGTAATTTTCTGAATTTAGAGGTCACATATGACCTCGGATAAAAAATGTCAAAACATGAAAGTTGTTCGTATTTTTGATACAAAAATCCGTCCTGTTGATCTCGTTTCCATGTAAGGTCATATTGAAGGATAGAATACTAGAACAACAATGTATTAGACATATGCACCGATGAATACAGTGCAGATTTTTGAATTCAGAGGTCACATATGACACCGGATCACAAAAGTCAAAACATGAAAATTGTAGTTTGTTCGATAAGAAGAACTTTCATGTTAATCATTTTTTATTTAAGGACATATTGGTGTCCAGAATACTGGAACAAAAATGTATCGACATATGCATTGATGAACACACTGTAGTTTTTTGAATTCAGAGGTCATATGACCTCAGATCAAAAAAGTCAAAACACGAAAGTTGTTCATTTCTCCGATACAAAGAACTTTCATGTTGATTATTTGTTCATTTAAGGTCATATTGAAAGCCAAAATACTGAACAACAATGTATCAAACATATGCACTGATGATAAGCATGGTTATTACATTTTTCAGTGGCCAAAATTTGATGTCGACACTGAGATTTTAAGATTTGTAAAAAAGTTGACCGATTAATGGTCGATCGATTAATTCAGATTAATCGGCCGATTCACGATTAATCCCTACTCCTCGGTTGTCCGAGCTGTTACCGATCACCGATTTCCTGAACATTGAATATAAGTGACATAATATTCATGCATGTTGAGTGACGTGGCATGTGTCATTAAATGGATGTGTGCATGAGAAGAACTAATAATAAAGAGTTTGTTCTCATGCATATTGTGGTGAACATTTGATGAGATGACATCTGCGCATGTTAAGATAATAGAGGTAGTGAAGATCAACTTTTTAAAAATAGTAGATGTGTCATGAAATGGATGTGTGCATGAGAAGAACTAATAATAACGAGCTTGTTTTGATGCATATTATGATGGGCCTTTGATGAGGTGGCATGTGTACATATTAAGATAATAGAGGTAGTGGGGATTAACTTCTTAATCTCATGCATATTGTGATGGGCTTTTGATGAGGTGGCATGTGTGCATGTTAAGATAATAGAGGTAATGGAATCAACTTCTTAAGATTAGTAGATGTGTCATGAAATAGATGTGTGCATAAGAAGAACTAATAATAAAGAGCTTGTTCTCATGCATATTATGACGGGTCTTTGATGAGGTGACATATGTGCATGTTAAGATAATAGAGGTAATGTGGATCAACTTCTTAATAATAGTTGATGAGAAGTTTCGGTGAAGTATGCTTAATAGGATCTGAAAAGTTTTAATGAAGCATGCGCAATAGGATCACCAAGGCTATAATCGGCGCAGCAAAGCGCGCGAAACGCTTCTAGTAAATTCCATAGAAGATTTGTATCAACTGATTGAAAGGCCTAGAGTGACCCCCTCTTTCTTTATCTTGATAAAAAAAAACTTTACCTAAAAAAAATCTGTTTGCCTCTAGAAGCAATGAGACAAGCAGATTTGGACGAGCTTGAGACTGGACACATTCCAAGTCAAGTGAATGATAGCGTCCACATGCCTATTCCAGGTCAAGTGGATGCTCAAGTCCAGCTAGCTAGCTAGCGCAATCTCCTAGACAACGGCATGGCACCAACATCCATGACTAGGACTGGCTTGACACTTACTAGTGGCGCAAATGCAGAGACAGGTCACTCACTGCAGTCTGCAGATCGGTCGATTGCTCTCACCAGATTCTCGGTACGTGCTAATAATTCGGACAAGGTGGAAGTGAACGGTCCATGGAGAGATATGGACGAGGACCAGCTGTGACAGCCACGCACCTAGCTAGTTTGGTTTCGCCTAGCGCGTGGTCAAATTTATATTAACTAGATGATATCCCACGCTTTTCTGCGACAACTGTTAATAAATAATTTAATATTTTAAAGTAGTATAAAAAATATGAAACATAGTATAATCTAATTATAAATTATTAAAAAAATTATTGTTTAAAATAAAAATTCAAAAATATTCAAAGAAAACATTAAAAATGAGTGTGATTTTTTGTTTTTATTAATTAATTATCTTGAGAATATACCAGTGAGATTATATGAGACGAAAATAATGTTGAGTGGAGACATCACCCCTAGCTAAACCTAAAACAATGATAGAACTACATGTGTGCATTCATAAAAAATATTGTCACATAGCAAATAAAATGTGAGGTAACTCATATTTGATTCTTCATACAAAATACCACTTCTAAATCGTGAGGCTTAATGCATAAAAAAGTTAATATTTTTTTGGTTACATGTGCATGTTAATTTAATGAAAGCAAGTGCATGAAAAGTTAGTAGAGAAAAAGCTTTAGCATATACATGAAAAGTTAGTGGAGAAAAGCTTTTATATGATGGACCTATTTGATGATATGGATAGTTTGAATGTCAAGAAAAATAGGTTAGGGAAATGAACTATTTAAGTATTATAGATTACCGCTAAAAAAAAAGTAGTATTATAGATTACCGCTCAAAAAAAGTATTATAGATTTGCATGTGGGTTTATATATACACTCTACATTTTTTAGGTTAACTTTATTACATACTCCATATACATTGATTGGCCTGATGATTAGCATGACACATCATCAATCATTAGAGGATCACATGTGTTTGCATGGACAGGATATGGACAGAAGCGTAGACGCCACGTCAGAAAGAACAAGCTGGCTTTGGATCTATCTGTAGATGCATGCATATTCCTCAAAGTACTCCCAGACAGAGATCAAAGATGAGAATCTGCATACATTAGCTAGAGATCAGTCGACTGATTTTTTGATTCAGATCAGTCGTCGGAAGGTGGAAGAAGGAGGCTGGAGTGCCTCCGTTTACCGAGGAAACAACGGCTTCATTATCTATTTTAAGAGTGGGAGTGTAGGTTCATCGTCGAAGCAGCAACCTTGTTATCCAGTAGCGGAGCCAGCGTTGACATACATCCCAGGCCAACTTTAGAGCTACAGTAGCAACAATGATGAACAGTACCTATAACATAAACAGTGAATAAAGGATTTGCTAGCTACAACCCAGGCCAAGGCTCCTCTTTTGCCTGGGGCTTGGCTACACCAGTGTTGTTAACTATCTTAGGAACTAGAGATGCAAGGGTTATCAGCGTTGAAATTTGTTGTCACCGGGGTTTAGAAGGTGACCCGGGGCGGCGGCTAGCACGGTGATGAGGGGAAGTTAAAGGAAGGGCGAGGTGATCATGTTAGTACCATCGATCAAGAGCGGCGGAGGCCGGCAGATGTGGACGGGTCAGGACGGCCGTGGGTTGATCAATCGGAGGTTGAAGATGGCCTTTTAACCATTTGATCTACATCCAATTGCCCATAAAAATTGATTGACTTCAAAACAAATTCAGGGTATATAACCAGTTCCGGATCTGCGCCAGAACGTACATATGATAGCACAAATATATGTCACTTCACTGTTTCCAAAGCTCACAAAAATGTACTACTACCACTAAGAATAGAACACATAAAAGTTGCACACAGTACACATATTATTGACAAGTCGACTAAGACTTGACTAAGTCTCAGTCAAGTGATGGTAAATGTAAAAAGAAAGAAATAAAAAATTTAAATTTATTTTTTGTACGGATCTTCACGCACAATCTCACGGATATAGCATCGACTAAGACTTAGTTAAATCTCAGATTTAGCAATCCCCTATTGACAAACACAAACCAAATGCGATGATTAACACATGGACATAACCCGCAAAAAAAAACACATGGACATAACAATAAAATGAAAAGATTAATTACACACGACCACAGTTGATCGATGCTCGCGCTGAAACATCCGGTCATCCACGTCTCGCCTCAGAAACTCTTGGCGTTTCCCGCCGGGTTGCCATCAAACCGCCCGATCCTGAAGTGCCGGAGCTCCACGCCGGCCTCCGCCGCCGTCCGCGCCTCGCCGTCCAGCGCCAACTCCGCCAGGATCCTCCCCACCGCCGGGCCCATCTTGAACCCGTGCCCGGAGAACCCGGCGCCGACCACCACGTCCCTCCCGAACTCCTCCCCGCCCAGGAAGTCGATGACGAAGTCCTCGTCGGGCGTCATGGAGTACATGCACGCCTGCCGGATCACCGGCCCGCCTGTCGTGTCCACGTGGCCCGGCATCACCTCGTCGATCCACCGCGCCACGGGCTCCACCAGCCCGTCCTCCCCCGGGCCGATGGACCAGTCCCGGCCGTCCGGGTCGCACGGCGGCCCGCCGTGCATGGCGATCTTGATCAGCCCCGGGTACTCCATCGACGGCGTGCTGTAGATGTAGGGGAAGCCGTAGCTCGCGAACGTCGGAAAGCCCGCCTCCGTCGTGAGCTCGCGCTCGTGCCCGGGCCTCACCTTCCAGTAGCAGATGAGGGTGTGGAGAGGCTGCACGGGCAGGTCGCCGCCGGTGACCGACTTCACCAGCTTGCTCGTCCACGCTCCCACCGTGATGATGCACTTGGCGCCGTGGAACTCCTCGCCGTTTGATGTCTTCACCACGATCTCCGTTCCTTCTCCTGCTCCAAAGATTTGCTACCAGTTAACTGATGGATTTTTTTCACTTCGTGTGCTGCATGCGAATTTTTAGCTACACTGATGCTCTAAGATTGAAGTGTGAGAGTAAGTGCTCAAAGATTGAACTTTGTTTGCCATAAGAATCTTTTTGATACCCATGACGGCGCTAGCTCGTGTTTAAAAATACTTGGAGCTAGGTCTTAAATAATTAGTTGATTCTTTAGAGAAACCAGTTGCAATATTTGATAGCTACTCCGTTGTTTTGTTGCCTGCCTGGTCCCATTATGTGCGCCAAACCAAATGATGAAGTACACGCCACATCCATATCTGATGTGACAAATTATTGGGAATATTGCAAAAAATAACAATTGCGAATAAAAACGAGAGGTTGTGTGGTTCTTCATTATTACCACTGGCTAGTACGATTCCAACTAAAACTGCAATAATTGTACACTATTCAAAATGCCATTTGCATGATAGTTCTACACTATTCAAAGTGCCATTTGCATGATAGTTATACACTATTCAGGGTGCAATTTGCATGATAGTTCTACACTATTCAAGGTGCCATTTGCATGCCAGGACGTTAAAATTATGATGGTGCGGCAGTTCATATGTTGGGACAAATTTGCTCTCTGAAAATTAGCCAGATCATGACAGTATTCGTAGTAAAGTGTCAGAACAAGATTTGTTTGTAACGAAAGGGTTGCAGGACACGTAGGAGAATGGTCCATGAAAGAGCTGACGCAGCCGCTCGGCACCGGATCACATGCAGGAGGCCATGGATGGAATGCTTCCAAGAAAATCAGTTGGAGGTGCAAGCGTGCAACACGGCCGGCTTTACTCCGTCGGTTACTTACCTTGCTTCCTGGCGACGTCGACCACCTCCGCCCTGTCCCTCACGACGGCGCCCATCTTGGCGGCCAGGGCCTGGAACATGGCCACCGCCTTGGTGGCCTTCATGACCCCGCCCAGCTCGCTGCTCGCCGCGAACCACCCCTCCGGCACCTTGAACGCCTCCGCCCACGATGGAGCGTCCGAAGCCGCCGGGGCGAGCTCGGTGGCGCCGCCGTTGGCGACGGAGGCGAGGAACGCCGGGTCGTCACGGGGGCCCAGGTCGAGGTGCGGTGTGGGCGTGAGCACGGCGTAGCCGGAGTCGCGCTGGGCGTCGTCCCAGAGGCGGCGCGAGAGGCGGACCATGGGCGGGTAGTGCGGCTGCGGGTAGGTGGCGCGGATGGTGCGGGACTCGCCGTGCGAGGAGCCGCGCTGGTGCAGCAGGTCGAACTGCTCCAGGAGGAGCACGCGCGCGCCCCGGGACGCCGCCGCGTGCGCCGCGCAGCTGCCCATGATGCCCGCGCCCACCACGATCACGTCGAACGGCGGCGCAGCAGCCATGGTTGCGGCCCCTGCGTGCGTGCTCTGCGCGAGCCTGCTCTGGAACGAACGCTGGAAGTGGAGGAGGGTGTGGGAGAGCGACGCAACCACAAGGGAGATGGGCTTTACGTATTTAAAGACCGGTTTTTGCTGCTGATGGCGACCGATCACCACAGTTCGTCCAACCCCTCGAAAAAAAAAAAAAACAGTCGCGGCGCTATTTGTGCTTGTTTGGGTTGGGTAGAATTCAGCTGGTTCTTCGTTTGTTGCTGGTTTGGGTTGTGTTGAATTCAGCGCTCTCTAAGGACAGCCTACCGAACCCTCATCGGACACCTCTCCGCTTCTTCTTCTTCTCTTTTATAGGCATCGTCGTGCTTTTCGCGAAAGTATATTTATGCCTTTTAGTAGCTATGGATGTATCTCTTGTGAAAACAAATTCGCGTCTCCGCGAGTCTTTTTTACTTTTATTTTTAAAATTATTATTTTATCAAAATGTAAGAAAACCGCACGGAAATCAAAAAGTAAAAAAAAAACAATCTAAATAGCGAAAATGCATAAAAAATATATGAAAAATCTGATGAAACAGCTCAAAATGTTGTGCATGACGCACTCTTGGAGTAATCCTTGCTCTCGTGATAAAATGCCACAGACTCACATAGAGGACAGTATGCTTTTTTTTCAGCACCGGCCAGATGAAAGTCTTGGTCCTCAAGGGGATTTTTGTTTTCCAAAGGAATTTATGCGGCACCAAACCATAGTTTTGCATGGCAAAATAAAAGGATTTTGTTGAGAATTGTCCAAACACAGTTTAGAAGCCAAGACAACGTGTCTCGCTCTTTTGAGAATGTGATCTTCTCGCAAAGTTTTCTTAAATCTATCCACATCTCCCTCTTAACCCCAACCAGAGCTCGTCTGAAACATAGATTTTCAATTCCATTATATCAAAATCATCTCGGACTGTTATTTTCCGATTCTGGCTAATACCAAAGGGTCTGGGGAAACTGGCTACAAGAGTATAGTCTCCGAGCAAATTATCTTCCCAAAAACTTATGCTACGTCCATCTCCAACCATAAACTTGCAACAACAAAGAAAAAGTTTTTTAACTAGGAGCAGGCCTTGCCAGAAATGAGAGTCCCCATTTTTGTATACGACATGTCTCAAAGTTGATCCTCCAAGGTATGCGCAGGAAGGTTGACACCATGCTGCGTTACCTAATAATCATGTTCTTGTGCGCAGCCTCTAATTCGTAAGGTTCCGTTGTTTCATACAGTTGTTTCTTGTCTGTACAATGTTGCGTTACCTGATGTAGTTAAGACGATGTTGGTAAAAAACTGTTCCATGGTTTTGTTGTTTTCTACCTAGACGAACAGTCTATCATCTTCCTTGTCCCATTATTTCTCTTCTCTCTCATGTATTTTAAACGTGGTTCAAAATGAAACTACAGATCCTGTCTCGAAAACGGGGGTCGTGAGCACTACCCCTCGCCATGCCTCGTGGCGGTGTATTTCCTGGATCCAGAGAAGTTCACCGTATAACTGGAAGGACGTCCCCTCACATCGCTAGGTTAACATTGTGAGGCCACCTCAATTTGGGATGGTTCATACCGACTGCACCGCCACGGTTTACGCCCAGCTAGTTGCCTAGTTGAAGAGGATTGCTTCATGTAGTCGAACGATGAAAGGGACTCTTTTCGTGTCAAAAGACGGCAAAACGGGGTTTACGTCGATCCAAACAAGCAGTTGACACCATCTCTCCCACCAATTAATTCCATGTGGATAAGGATCCACACGTGTCTCCTGGCACTTACAGGTAGTACTAGCTAGTGCAATGGTAAATAAGTTCGCAACTAATTGCCATCACGTGATTTATGTGTCTGTGCTATTCCCTCCGTCCCATAATGTAATAACGTTTTTTCAGCTAGTCTAGCTCAAAAGACATTACTATATTATGGGACGGAGGGAGTAGCTGATAAATATTAATTGAAAACAAACTTGTAGGGGGAAGGTCATCTTCACGAAGCCTTTCATCCTTCTGGAGGGTGAAGGTCGAGATCTGACATCCCGGGAAAGGGGTGACGGGCCCCGGCGCAGAAAACACCTGTGTGGCCATGACGCTATTTGTTAACGCAGCCGATTTCCTGGCTACAAGTATTGCCTTCAAGTGATTTCACTCGGTTTTTTGTCCTTGATTCTTTCCCTCGCTCACACGGAGAGAGAGAGAGAGCTACTATGCTGGGGATGGAGTAGTGATTAGTAGCTTGGTACTCATAGCGAATGATAGCCACCAAACATGTCAGTTTTTCTTAAATTTGTTTTGGAAGGAATATTATTATAAAGTTTTGAAAACCATTTTGTCTCTAAAAGTGTGTGGGCTCCCCACCACACGACTGTCCATACGCCGCAAGTGCACCGCATCTACCTTTCCTCTCCTCCCCAAGAACATGAACACCAAGAACAACCATGTCTCATGTGGTTCATCACAAGAGCAACCCTGTTTCCTATGCAAGGGCATCCCTGTAATATACATATGTATTGACCTGCAGTAGTGTAATAACAGCCACTATTTAATCTGGCCAGGACTAGACTGTTGTGCAAGCTACTTCCCGGCACCCTGCCGGAGGGAGGACCAACCTCCGGGAGCTTCCCCTCCACCATGGACGCTTCCCGGATGTGCCGAGAGTATTTTTTTTCTTGGACCATGGGTCCGTGATCAGTAGCTATGTGATGTTCTCCTCCCCTTTTTGTTCTTCATGGTTTAGACCTCGTGAGCTGCCCTACATGATCGGGGCACATATGTAATCTTTCTGTTGTTGCTATGCTGAGTTTGCTGGGATCTGATGGATTATGAGATTATGTTCAGATTGTGATAGAGTAATATAGTTGGTTCTTATCTTTTATATTTTTGTTCCTAAGTAATTCTTGCATGTTCTCCGTTGCTGTTTATTGCTTTGGCCAAGTAGTAGGTACTGACTCCAAGAGGGAACGTTATGCTCGATTGTGGGTTCATGCCCCCCGATGACACGCTTGAGTGATAGAAACATGAGTCTAGGGAATGTGCTGTTGCCACAAGGGGAAAACAACGGTGCTTGTAACCTCGGTTGCAAGGATTGTTTACTTTACGCAAAGTGTTTTTTAATGCATTTGTTTGTTGCTTTGGGTTCACACTTTGGGTGGGGCTCGCAACTTAATACCAGCGAGATGTTCTGGATAGATATCTCAAGGTGGATGATTAGTAGTAGATGTAGTTGGATTTCGGTCTACTTATTTTGGCGTATTGCCCATGCTTTTGAGCCTCTTACTTTCTTTGTAGCATAGTTAGCATTGCAGTGCGTTTATACTCCTGTCAATTGCCCAACTGTAATTTGTTTACCTCGCATAGCAGTTTTACCGTCTTTTGGGAGAGAGACGTCACTAGTGAACATAACGGGGCCCCGGTCCATATTCTCATCACTATTTACACGCTTATTTACTTTTTTGTTTTTACTTTCTAGTTGCTATCATTATAATTATCCCTTGCGTTTGATCCTTTGTAAACAACAAGATCGGAGAGATTGACAACCTCTCTGAACTTTGTTGGGAGCAAAGTTACTTGTGTTGTGTGCATGTCCAGGTCAAGGAAGCAGCTTTTGTCTTATTCGGTGCCATTGTTTCCTTGCCACCTACTTATCACTACCGGAGTCCTACTGGAGACAAACCCTATCATCTACATAGGGGAAATTTGCTGCTATCCTACATATTACCTTCCACATGGGGTAACCAACGAAGGGCGAGAAACCATTATCATCATCCCGCACATCAGTTGGTGCCACCAACCGGGACTAATACTCTCTGGATTAGTCCCACCTCGCTAACCGAAGGATGGTTAGAGGTGTTTATAAGCACGGGCTGGCCTCTGATATGTCTCAAACGTATCTACTTTTCCAAACACTTTTGCTATTGTTTTGCCCTCATTCTTGCATGATTTGGACGAAACTAACCCGGACTAACGCTGTTTTCAGCAGAGCTGTCTGTATGGTTTTATTGTGCGCAGGAAAATGGATTTTTGGACGTCCCAGAAAATTCCCAGAAAATACCAGAAAATCCACGCACCAGAAGGAGCCAGATGCCAGAAGTGGGACCAAAGGGGAGTCCTGGGGGCCCCAGGCGCCCCCCTGGCGCGGCCAGGGGTGGGGCCGCGCCCTCTGGCCTCCTGGGGGCCTCCCCCCTCCTCTGGTGCCCTACCGATGCTCCTATTTATTCTCGTGACGCGAAAACCCCAGAACAGAAGTCGTTTTCCCAGTTCTCGTCGCGGAGCCGCCGCCAACCTCTGTTCTTCTCCGGGAGGGCTAATCTGGAGGTTGTTTTGGCCTCCGGAGAGGGGAGATCATCGCCATCGTCATCGCCATCACCACTCCATCATCCCTCCATGACTTCTCCATCCATGTGTGAGTAATTCCCTGCTGTAGGCAAAGGGGATGGTAGGGATTGGATGAGTTAGATCATGTAATAGTTTATCAGATTGTTGGGGGCATGTTTCCTATCATCTAGATTGGTGTTTATCATCTTTGCTTCAACTTGTTGCTCTTAATGCTTGTCACTTTGGGCCCGAGTGCCATGATTTCAGATCTGAACCCTTTATGTTTTCATGATGATATTTGTGTTCTTGATCTTATCTATGAGTTTTTTGCACCTGTTATGGTCCGGAACCGGCGATCCCAAAGGAGACAGCTTGGGACACCAAAGGGTATGGACTATAATTTGGGGATTCCATGTATCCATTGATCGTTAATGCTTTGTTCCGGTGCTCTTTGACAGGAGCACCTTAATCTCCATAAGTTCCTTTTGGTCCCGTTCGTAGCGGGATGGTAGGACAAAAGATGTTGTGCAAGTATTGCAAGCACGTACAACTACCTGTGGGATACATGCCTGATGTTTGATTTATGCCTAGATTATCTTTGATTTTCTGTGTGCCTTGCCCCAAGTTGATTACATGATGTGTCTTATCCATGCAGCGCCCGACCATCCATCTCCCTAGCCTACAGTGTTTCAATTCTGCTGGTTACTAGTTGTTTACTTTTTCTGTTACTATTACCGTTGCTATCGTCACTTCCATATCGCAGTTGCTACTAATATATTGTCGCAAGTAAGTGTATCTTAGGTGCGGTGGAATTGGCAAATCCACTGTTAAAGCTTGTGGATATTCTTTGGCTCCCCTTGAGTCGAATCAATAAATTGGGTTATCTTACCCGCGAAGACTATCTCGATCCCCTGCAGTTGTGGGTTATCAAGCCTGTTTTCTAGCGCCGTTGCCGGGGAGCATAGCTTTATTCACAAGTCTACTTGAAGTATTTTACCTGCTGCAATTTATCCGCTATGGGTAAGAAAGAAGACCCCAAGGTCCCGATCTTACCATCCCATACTAGAAAAGGTACTTTTATGAAAACTAGTGCTACACTTGATTCACCTTCAGTTATGAGTAAGTTTGCTTCACCGCCACCACATGATGCTTCTACTGAATCTGTTACTATGTCCGATACTTTTGATGATGCTTCTACTACTCTTGATGATATTGGTTCACTTAGCCACGCTCTTGAGAAATAGATTGTTGTTGCTGCCAAGAAATCTGGGATTGAAATTACCGATACTTGATATCCTTTTGATGGGACTTACACTTATCCCGACCTGAGTAAACTCAAGGAGAGACTCCTTGATGATGATTATATTATACTTGATGATGATTTATGCAGGGAGCTGACAGAGTTTAACGACTCTGACCCTGATGCTATTAAGAAGCTGCTCGAGAAACATTCTTTGAAGAACAAGACCGTACCTGATCCTACTTTTGCTACATCTTCTATATGCATCACTGATCCTGATTATAATTTCTTTGTTGATCTTTAACTTATATCTATGGTTGAAGCTGACCCCTTTTATGGCAGAGAAAATGATGATGCGATTGCACACCTGACCAAACTCACTGAGTTAGGTGGTTTGTTTACTACTGATGAGAAGATACAAACTTCTATATTACTAAGCTTTTTTCGTTCTCTTTAAAGGAAAGTGCTAAAGCATGGTACGATGCACTACCATGTGGTTCTATTAGGAGTCCTCAAGACTTAGCTCAATCTTTTGTTGATAAGTATTTTCCTGCTCATATGCAACATGCTGCTTTACGAAAAAATTATAACTTTACACAGTTGCAGCATGAGAACCTTCCTAAAGCTTGGGGGAGGTATTGCAGTCTGATCCAGGCTAGACTGGGACATGGAGTCCCTAAAAATGAATTGATTGATATATTTTATGCTGGTCTAACTGATGAATCTAGATCCTACCTGGACAGTTGTGCTGGATGTGTTTTCAGGAAAAGAACACCGGACGATGCAGAAGAACTAATGGGAAAGATTGCCAAGAACCACGAAGATTGGTCCGTCCCTGAACCACCTCCACCACCAAAGAAGAGGCGCATGCTTGTCCTAAGCCCAGAAGACATGCAAGAAGAAAAGAAGTCCATTAAATAGAAGGGTATTAAAACTAAAGACGTGAAGAATCTACCCCTATTGAGAAGTTGTGTGAGCCTACCACTCACCCTCCTATGGTAGAGGTACACTCTCTTTTAGATTTCAATGCAAGTGACATTCCTCATGGTAAGCCTCCTGATCAATGTTTAGATGAGCTTGATAATTTTATTATGAAGCAAAATCACTTTAATGAGATGATACAAAGTCAGTTGCATGATAATTCCCTTGCTATCAAAAGTTTGCTTGATGTTCTAGGTAGAACAGTTAACGATATTAAATTTATTGTGAAGCATTTTCATATGGTTCAAACTCAGCTTGATCAAATTTCTAAGCTGCAAAAAGATTTGCTTGCTAATAATGCCAAACAGGATATACAGGCCTTCGGGATTAAAACCCGAGGGGGAACTAGCACTCAAGATCCTCTCTATCCGGAGGGGCATCCTAATAGGATCGAGCAAGATTCTCAAATACAGGAAGAAGAAATTGTTAGCTCTCCGAAGAAGAAGAAGCACAAAGAAGCTGACAATTCAAATGATCCAAATAGTATATCTACCTCCGATGCTGAGACTGAAGACGGTCCCGAGACTGAAAAGGATAGTGAAAAGAATGATCCACCCGAGGCTCGATTAGAGGAAGCACCCGACAAACGCAAGAAATACACTAGAAAAGACTTCATCGCAAGAAGACATGGGAAGGAACGAGAACCATGGGTACAGAAACCTATGCCCTTTCCAGGTAAGTCTCTCAAAACCAAAGAAGAAGAGCATTATAGTAAGTTTTGTGAGTGGATGAAACCTCTTTTTCTTCAAATTCCTTTGACTGATGTTATTAAGCTACCTCATTACTCGAGATATATGAAATATATTGTTACTAATAAAAGAAAAGTTCCTAATGAAGCAATATCTACTATGCTTGCTAACTACTCTTTTATTGGCAAGATTCCTGAGAAGCTTGGTGATCCAGGTATACCCACCATTCCTTGTTCCATAAAGAATAATTATGCCAGGACCGCTTTATGTGATCTTGGAGAAAGAGTGAGTGTTATGCCCTTTTCCCTTTACAAGAGATTATGTTTAGAAAAACTAATCCCTACAGATATCTCTCTTCAGATGGCTGACAAATCAACAGTCGTTCCCATAGGTATTGGTGAGGATGTTCCGGTTGAAGTTGCTAATTGTTTAATCCTTACTGATTTTGTTGTGCTTGACATGCCCGAGGATGGGAGCATCTCTATTATTCTTGTTAGACCTTTTCTTAACACCGCAGGTGCTATTATTGATTGCAATAAAGGAAAGGTTAATTTCAACGTGAATGTCTGATACGTCCCAAACGTATCTATAATTTCTGCTTTCTCCATGCATGTTTTGTGTGACTTTGCCATGTTTTGCTTGAACTTTCATAAACTTTTGAGCATATTTGGACTAATCTATTAACCCAGTGCACCCAGCTGCCAGTTGCTGTTTTCTGCTGTTTTTGTATTTCAGGTTTTCCGGCCATTAAAAGTGCTCCAAAAAATCTGGAAAAATCAGATAAAAAATCAGCGACCCGAAATCTTCCGGAATCACCAAGGTAGCGGAGGGGGGCCACCACCAGGAGATCAGGAGGGTCCCTGGCGCGGCCCCACCCTAGGCCGCGCCAGGAGGCCTCCTGTCTGCCTGGTGGGTCCCCTCGACACCCCCTCCACCTATATTTAGCCCTCGGGGTGGAAACCCCTAAGATCGATCTCTTTTCCGCAATCTCGCCTCTATACCGCCGCCGCCGCCGTTTCAAGATCGGGGCTGCCTGGAGAAGCTGCCCCGGCTCCCTGCCGGGAGGAGGAACCCCCTCCGGGAGACCATCCATAGCCATGGACGCCTCCCGTATGTACCGTGAGTAGTCCCCCTTGGACCATGGGTCCGTGACTAGTAGCTATGTGATGTCCTCTCCCCTCTTTGTGCTTCCACTTTCGAGACCTCATGAGCTGCCTCACATGATCGAGGCACCTTTGTAATTTTCTGCTGTTGCTATGCTGAGTTTGTTGGGATCTGATGGATTATGAGACTATGTTCAGATTGTAATGAGTAATATATTTGGTTCTTCTCTTTTATATTTTGTTCTTGAGTAAATTATTTCATGTTCTCCGTTGCCGTATTTTACTTTGGCCAAGTGATTTGTTGCAACTCCAAGAGGGAGCGTTATGCTTGATTGTGGGTTCAGCCCCTTGATGTCTAGCTTGAGTGACAGAAACATGACACTAGGGGATGTGCTGTTGCCACCAGGGATAAAACAACGGTGCTTGTATCCGTGGGTGCAAGGATTGTTTACTTTACGCAAAGTTTTTTTAATGCAATTGTCTGTTGATTTGAGTTTACACTTTGGGTGGGATTCACAACTTAATACTAGTGAGATGTTCTGGATAGATATCTCAAGGTGGATGATTCGTAGTAGATGCAGTTGTATTTCGGTCTACTTACCTTGGCGTACTGCCCATTGCTTTTGAGCCCTTCCTTTCTTTGCAGCATAGTTAGCATTGCGGTGCCTTCATAATTCTGTCAATTGCCCATCTGTGATTTGTTTACCTCGCTAGCACTTTTATCGTCTTTTGGGAGAGAGACATCACTAGTGAAAATCACGGAACCCCGGTCCATCTTCACATTATTGTTTACACCCTCAATTTACTTTCAGTCTTTACTTTCAGTTGCCACTATTATTATCTCTTGCGTTGATCCTTTGTAAACAGCAAGGCCGGAGGAATTGAAAACTCCTCTGTACTCGTTGGGAGCAAATTTATTTGTTGTTGTGTGCAGGTCCACGTTAACCGCCTAATTTCTCGCGCCGTTGTCACCTTCTTGTATCTCTTGGAGTCCTACTGGTTCGATAACCTTGGTATCTTCACCGAGGGAAATTTGCTGCTACGCTACATCTCACCTTCCACTTGGGGTAACCAACGAGAAGTGAGAGAACTATCCTCACCGTATCAATGACAAAGAGCACACGGTGTATTTTCCGAAGAAGATTGACAAGAGGCATGGCCTCAACTCTATAGAGAATATCGAGACCGTAAATATTGGAGAATGGGATTGTCCTTTACATGTGCACCACAAATACAAAACCATCATGGTGGGGACAATTCCCATTAAAGTAAAGGTGCAATGATCACTTCATAAGAGGTGAGACGTTTTTCTTTATATATCGCCGGTTTGTTGGTAAGACTTGATCAACCTTGCTAGTAAGCATGTTTTATATAGGTAAAAAGTGGAGCTTGTTATGTTTTCATTTGCTTTAGCTTTTATTATCCTAGCTGTACCAAGTTTATATGTTTTTGAAACTTCACAACTCTAATCATTGCTTCAAGTTTTCAAAGAGTTTCGCAGCTTTTTGAACTTCGAAAAAATTTCAACAGTGAAGTTGTCAGAAAAATTCCAGAAAAAATATATTAAAAATTTCCATGGCGGGGGTGACCCAGGGGCACCTGGGGCTGACCAGGGGGGGGCACCAATGGCCTAGGCGGCCAGCTGGCGCGGCCTGGCCCCAGGGCAGCTAGACCGGTAAGTCTTCTTCCTCCTCCCTTCTCTCTCTCCAAAAACACGAGTTCTGCACTTTGTTCTTGTGTTCTTGCTGCTCTCCGTCCAGAATTTCGATCTCTCTCTACGACCCACCATTTAAGCTGAGATTTTGGGCAAATACTCCCTGGTATGTAACTCCTTCACCCCTCCAATTAGATTTTTGATTGGTGGCTTCATTTGTGAGTATTTAGTAGCTCTTGGTGTTGTTCTTATGAGCTTGCATGCATGTGTAGAAATTTATTTTCCAAGTTTTGATGCAAGTTTATGCCTTAAGTAAGTGAGTAGAGTAGTTTGCCTCAACTCACTTTGTTTAAATCCTTGTTTTTGTGAATTGTAATTTTTTCAGAAACGAGTTTCTTTGGAAAAGCAAAGGGGTGGCTTGGGAAGAAGAAGCCCGAGCGCTCCGATCGAGTCACTAGAGTTGCAGCTTCACCCTCAGCAGTTAGGGTGAGCTACAATGAAGATCATGTGCCCCTGGAGCTGTTGGAAGAAACAAATCCAGCATGCGCAATGATGTATCTGTGCGATGATTTTCTTATAGCTGCAGGAATTAAGGAGGAATTTTATGGCCTTTGTGCCAATGCAGGTTTGACACGGCTAGCTTTATGCCGTGTGGTACAATACAAAAAGCTTACTTCTTGTTTTGTTAACAGTTTTTGTTATAACCATGATGCTGGAACCGTCGAGTTCAAACTTTATAATGATCTCATAACCATGTCTTTGGCACAGTTTTGTGATATAATAGGTGTGCCGAACGTTGGTCAGACAGCTAAGATGACCATGCAGCCTTCCGGGTTGAGGACCCTCTTCAACTCCCTTTGCTGCCAGGAGGAGACCGACATTCGGCGCACGAAGATTTCCAGCATTCTGTTTCCACACCTCAGGTATTTTGCGTATTTTATTGCTAGAGGGGTGTTGGCTCGTGACAACACGAGCAACGGTTCTGCACCAGACTTCGCCATTTATGAGAACGCCCTCTCTGGTAAAAATGAGTATAATGTGGGTGCCTTAATTTCTCGGCGCCTTGTTACGAATAGTAACAAGGGCGATTTATATGGTGGCGTTTACACCACACTTATCCTTGAGTCTCTTGAGCGCACCCCGCATCCTGATGATGTTCCCTTTTCATACGCGAGTCTTGATCTTGCAGCTATGAAGAGGCATAAGTTTGTTACCATGACTTATCAGTTTGGTAACCTTGATTATATTTTGAGGTTTGAAAGGACTATTACTCGTGAGATCCGTCTACCTGCACAACTTTTGTTTGATAACACTCACAGGAACGGATGGTCCTTCAGCGAAATTCAGTTCGATGAGTTCTTGGCTAATTACCAGCCGCATAACCCCATGGAGGGGGTTGTGCCCGACGAGGAGGAGCATGGTGAGTTCCCACCTTTCCAGGGAGAGACCTTCACCGAGCATGGCGAGGGATCTTCTTCCGCTTGGAGCGCAGGACCTTCCTCATGGGAGGACCCGAGGACTTCGGTGTACGCACCGGAGGGCTCATACGACTCCTGGACTTACCATTACCCCGGAGAAGGAGACTCCTGGGGGAAGTAGTTGCTACCAACTTAGGCCAAAAGCCTAAGCTTGGGGGAGTACGTTCCCTTCTCACCTTTCCATTGTATTTTTCGTTTTTATTTTGTTTGCTTTGATCTTTTCAAAGTTTTTTCCCGTTCTTCTTTGTTCTTTTATTTTGAAAAAACAACAAAAAGATTTCTCTTCTCTTTTTCTTTCGTTAAACCTTTGAAAAATCCAAAAATATTTTCTTTTTCTCTCTTTAGTTTGCTTTGTTTCAAAGTTCAGCTCGAGTCCGTGATGGCATTTGCACTTGATTATATTTCCTACGTTCGATCGTGCAAGTGACAAGGCAGTAATGACGAAGATCGACGAAAGGGATGCAACAAGGAAAACTGGTATGAACTCTTTTTTTTTCTACTTTTGTACTTATGCTTGTACTTATGAATTAGAGACCAGCTTGTAGCGACATAGTGCTATGTTTACAATGCTTTCCCAGTGTTCATTCTTTCCTTGTGGTCAATCCCAAATAGCTAGAGTGCGTAATGTGTTGTTGAAATGATTTACATGCATTGCATTGTTCATGGTTTGGCATACTTAAGTGGTATTTCCCTTTGGAGAATTCTTGTATTGACTTGGCACATGCTTACACATGGTTATGACGAAAAAGTATGCTATGCCTTGATGATCTTTGAGTTTCAGAATAGTCATATCATTTTCATGCCTAATTCAATGTTACTTTGTCGCTCTGCATGATTATGATTGTTATTTCTCTCTAGTTGGTCGCTTCCCAGTCTTTTGCTAGCCTTCGCTCGCACTAAGCGGATTTCTGCTTGTGCATCCAAAATCCTTGAAACCAGTTTTTCCATATGAGTCCACCATACCTTCCTGTGTGGCATTTACCGGCCATCCTAACGAAGACTTTCTTGTGCCATCTCGAAATTATTCAAAAGAATTTCTGTTTTGTGCCTCTGTTTTAGCTCATGAGGAAGTAGTAGATAATTCATGACCGTCTTATGTTAGACATGTTTTATTCCGGGATTGCATGTCTAATCTGCAACCCCAATACGAGGAGGGACTGGCATGAGTGCGCCCAGATCACAAAAGATAATCACAACCAACAAACCCTCCTTCACGCTTTGTCTATGAGAAATCAGAAAACTTTGGCAGTGATAAACAAAGGAGATTAAGGGGATGTGATCTTCTCCATCTTGGGAGCCGTTCCTCGAAACATGTCTAGCGTAAGAGGTGATTGAGTTGTCTACTAGCATTCGTTGACGAAGCATGCATATCCCAAAACACATTTTCTATCTCTGTTTTCAAAACCAAGAGCTCTGGTACAAGTTTAGTCTTTGCTTCCTTCCATGGGTTTTCAACCTTTCCATCAAACTCCACGGTTCGAGAGTCTCCACCTTCTTTCTTCAAAGCACCAACTAGGAGAGCATAATTGTCATTCTGAGTGTAATGTGCATTGTCCCAAAGTATTACATTGTATTTTGCATGATTGTGGTATTATTTATTATGAAGTTCTTAGTTCTAGTCTCCTTTAAAACTCCGGAGGAGTTTCTACATTTATGTTTTGCTTCACTCATGGAGGCTAGCGAAATACCACTCTAGTATGTTCAAACTTTGTGCATTGTAATCCTGTCTTGATTTTCAGTAGCATATTATTTGCTTTTAGTTGTTTTATATTGATCACTTGAAAGAAGGATTGCTTCGTGCATTGTCCTCATAGCATTGTTTTGATACTTGCTAAGTTCTTTTCGTAGTACAGGCTTATATAAATTTATTGAAGCAAAAGAGTTTGTCAAAGTTTTCTTTGTCGCGTTCAGTTCGTTGTACTGAATTGCTTGAGGACAAGCAATATGCTAAGCTTGGGGGGGGGGGTTGATACGTCTCAAACGTATCTACTTTTCCAAACACTGTTGCTATTGTTTTGCCCTCATTCTTGCATGATTTGGACGAAACTAACCCGGACTAACGCTGTTTTCAGCAGAGCTGTCTGTATGGTTTTATTGTGCGCAGGAAAATGGATTTTTGGACGTCCCAGAAAATTCCCAGAAAAATACTAGAAAATCCAGGCACCCGAAGGAGCCAGATGCCAGAAGTGGGACCAGAGGGGAGTCCTGGGGCCGCAGGCGCCCCCTTGCACGGCCAGGGGTGGGGCCGCGCCCTCTGGCCGCCTCGGGGCCTCCCCCCTCCTCTGGTGCCCTACCGATGCTCCTATTTATTCCCGTGACGCGAAAACCCCAGAACAGAAGTCGTTTTCCCAGTTCTAGTCGCGGAGCCGCCGCCACCCTCTGTTCTTCTCCGGGAGGGCTAACCTGGAGGCTGTTTTGGCCTCTGGAGAGGGGAGATCATCGCCATCACCACTCCATAATCCCTCCATGACTTATCCATCCATGTGTGAGTAATTCCCTGCTGTAGGCAAAGGGGATGGTAGGGATTGGATGAGTTAGATCATGTAATAGTTTATCAGATTGTTGGTGGCATGTTGCCTATCATCTAGATTGGTGTTTATCATCGTTGCTTCAACTTGTTGCTCTTAATGCTTGTCACTTTGGGCCCGAGTGCCATGATTTCAGATCTGAACCCTTTATGTTTTCATGATTATATTTGTGTTCTTGATCTTATCTATGAGTTGTTTGCACCTTTTATGGTCTGGAACCGGCGATCCCAAAGGTGACAGCTTGGGACACCAAAGGGGATGGACTCCTAATTTGAGGATTCCATGTATCCATTGATCGTTAATGCTTTGTTCCGGTGCTCTTTGACAGGAGCACCTTAATCTCCATAAGTTCCTTTTGGCCCCGTTCGTAGCGGGATGGTAGGACAAAAGATGTTGTGCAAGTTCTTATTGCAAGCACGTACAACTACCTGTGGGATACATGCCTGATGTTTGATTTATGCTTAGATGATCTTTGCTTTTCTGTGTGCCTTGCCCCAAGTTGATTACATGATGTGTCTTATCCATGCAGCGCCCGACCATCCATCTCCCTAGCCTATAGTGTTTCAATTCTGCCGGTTACTAGTTGTTTACTTTTGCTGTTACTATTACCGTTGCTATCGTCACTTCCATATCGCAGTTGCTACTAATATATTGTCGCAAATAAGTGTATCTCAGGTGCAGTGGAATTGACAACTGCACTGTTAAAGCTTGTGGATATTCTTTGGCTCCCCTTGAGTCGAATCAATAAATTGGGTTATCTTACCCGCGAAGACTATCTCGATCCCCTGCAGTTGTGGGTTATCAGCCTCCAATTACCGTATCATAGCAAGCTAATTAAAAGTGGTAAACCGAGGAATTCAACCCTAGGGGGATACTATGTCTCCTTTAGCAGGCGGACAATGAACCTTTCGTTCATCAACTTGAGAAGGCAAAGGTCCTTCTGACGAGAAGGACCTCTGTCTGTTGAAGCTAATGAAACAAATGTCCATTGGACGATTGCTGAAAGAGGCATATATCACCCTCTCAGGAGGATTCCTCTGTCTACCTCTTATAATAAATTTTCTATAATTTTTGTTTCTATACATTTTTAGTTTTAATAATACAAAGATTTCTAAATAGAGTTTCATAAAAGATTTCTAAATAGAACAAAACACAAGGTTTCCACTGCATACATCCCGACGGTGGCTCATGAGTGCAAGCATATCAAATGCACCGTCGGACGTATGCAGGGAATCCGAATGATTTGTATTTGATCGATGACGTGAAAGATTTCTAGCTAGATATATATAAGATCAACAAAACACACGATTTCTCCTGCATACAGCCTGACGGTGGATAATGAGTGCAAGCATATCAAATGCACCGTCAACTGTATGCAGGCGAATCTGAATGGTTTGTATTCGGCCGATGAACTGAGTGTCGAACATGCCCTAGAGGTGGGCTATATATAGGCAACGACAAGCCTGATCCAACGGCTCACAAGCCTGATCCAACGACTCACAAGCGCTTGAAAGAAACACGCGATCTGTGTGCTTCTTCCTGATTGGTTGGATTAAGAATCGTGTGAGGTTAAAAGCGCGTGGAAGAGGACTCCACGCAACGCCAGTCGCCACTAGTTCTCTTCTCGTGCACCATTTCCCCTTCCGCGCCACCGCCACCATGCCACCCCGCCGCCGAATCCACCCCCGCTACCACAGCGTCCGCGGGCGCCTTGACGGCACATACACGGCGGTGATCACCTGCGCCAACAACGAGCGTGTGTGGCTCGGCACGTTCTCCCATGCATCTTCAGACGCCTGCCCGTACGACGTTGCGGCGTGGAGGCTCGGCCGCCCGCGCGCGGAGATGAATTTACGCATCTTTCGTAACGCGGAAGAGGCGGCGGACATGGCAGATGCGCCGCGCCTCCTCACTGAAGAGGACCACCGCCTCCATCTCCGACGAGCGGTGCTCGGCCTCGTCTCGGAGTAGGACCAGGGCGCCATGCAGAATTGGTACTCGAGCCATCCCCTTGAAGCCTCGGAGGAGGCGTACACAATGGACGAGGCTGACGGCCGAGAGCGCGGAGCGGAGGCGTGAGTGTCATGAATGGTAGGAGGAGCGGCGGGCGGCCAAGGCGATGGCGGAGGCGGAACTGGCAAGAGGCACCGCTGATACGTCCAAAATGCATCACTATTTTATATAGTAATTCTTTCCTATTCATTGATATATTTCATGTTATGATGCTATTCTTATGTTGTTTTGGCTTGTTTTACACAGTTTGCAACTTTCTGATGCCGAAGCAGCAGGCGCAGGATTCAGCGGTAAAAAGTGGACACTGAGTTGCTAAAACATAAGACCTCCAAATTACCTGAAAATCGACGGAGGCCATTTTCCGGAGGGATGACGAGGACACGTAAAACAGGAGCCAAAGGGGGGCCACAAGGTGCCCAGGTGGCCACCTGGCACGGCCCCCACCTTGGACGCGCCGGGAGGGCGCCTGGACCCCTATGGCCACTCCTGGCTCCCCCCTCTGGCCTATATATCAATCTTCACCCAAAAACCCTAAAAAGGGAGGAGTTTCACGAGTTCCACCGCCGCTCCATGGCGGAAACCTACAGAGAAGAAAAGACATCTCCGGCGGGCAGATTCTACCGAGGAGAACACCTCCCGGAAGGGGAGATCATCGCCATCATCATCATCATCGTCACGGACATCATCGAGATCATCATCAACATCATCCCAACATCAGCACCATCTCCACCACCATGCCATCTCATCTCACAATTGAAACTTTTGTTGTAATCCGTACTATCTATCCTCTCTACTCTACCAGTGTTGATTGCTACCGTGTGATGAATGCTATTGAGTTTTGTTGGAGAAATATCATTGTGTCCGGATTGTTTATCCTATTTATCCCCTCTGATCATGATCTCTCTTATGTCCTGTGAGTAGTTACTTTAGTTCTTGAGAACATGGGAGAAGTGTAGTTGCTAGTAGTCTGATGGCAAGAGAGTGTTAATACTCTTCAAGCCTCGTTGGTTACCCCAAGTGCAGAGTGAGATATAGTGTAGCGGCAAGTTTTCCCTTGGCAAACATACCAAGGTTTGTCTCCCGTAGGACTCCGAAGGATACAAGAAGGTGGTAAAGTGAACAATGGCGCCGAGGTTGCTAACTTCACCTGGACCTGCACAAAGATACAAATAACTTTTCTCCCAACGAGTACAGAGGAGTTTTCAATTCCTACGGCCTTGCCGTTTACAAAGGATCAACGCAAGAGATAAAAGTGGGACTGAAAGTAAACTAAGGGTGTAAACAATAATGTGAAGATGGACCGGGGTCCCGTGATTTTCACTAGTGATGTCTCTCTCCCAAAAGACGATAAAAGTGCTAGCGAGGTAAACAAATCACAGCTGGACAATTGACAGAATTATGAAGGCACCGCAATGCTAACTATGCTGCAAAGAAAGGAAGGGCTCAAAAGCAATGGGCAGTACGCCAAGGTAAGTAGACCGAAATCCAACTGCATCTACTACGAATCATCCACCTTGAGATATCTATCCAGAACATCTCGCTGGTATTAAGTTGCGAATCCCACCGAAAGTGTAAATTCAAAGCAACAGACAACTGCATTAAAATAACTTTGCGTAAAGTACACAATCCTTGCACCCGCGGGTACAAGTGATCTGTACGCACGCTTCTATTCTTGTAGATTATGTTGGGCCTCCAAGCACAGAGGTTTGTAGGACAGCAGCAATTTCCCTCAAGTGGATGACCTAAGGTTTATCGAACTCAGGGAAGTATAGGTTGAAGATGGTCTCTCTCAAGCAACCCTGCAATTAAGATACAAGAAGTCTCTTGTGTCCCCAACACACCTAATACTACTAGGAGTTGTATAGGTGCACTAGTTCGGCGAAGAGATGGTAAAATATGGGTGATAGGTGTGGCAAAACAAAGTAATATAAATCTGTAATAAAAAGTGCAGCAAGGAAACATGTGAAAAAAGAGAGCACAAACAGTGTAAAAATGGTGGAAACAAGGCCTAGGATTCATACTTTCACTAGTGGCAACTCTCAACAACATTAACATAGTCTAATCACATGATATTTCCCATAAAACATGCAATGGAGACGTACTCGGAGGTCATTCCTTTGTGGTCAAGAGAGGACGAGAATTGTGTAGGGCTACAAAAGCACACCTCAGAGTTCATAGTTCTCATCTATCGATTTCCCAATGTCACCGCGGCCATCCAAAGAGAGTACCACAATCACCACAACATATCTAAAGGATAGTCAAAGATAAGCACCAAAAGACTCTCAATCTTCAATCCACACACAAAAGAGGAAATCACTCATGAAAATATTCTTCTAATCCATGTCCAATAGACCGCTGTCACCTTGGTCTCGGGGATTATACTAGATAAGATCAAATGAGTACATCAAATCCAATACATAGAAGAGGGGGAAATATCATGGGATCACCCTAGATTAACATAGCCTATGATCACAACGAAGATCACATCATGGGAGAGAGAGAAACCACATAGATCAAGATACAAGCCTTAGCTCCGAGGGGAACTACTCACACATGGACACGGTGAGAGAGAGAGTTGTTGATGGAGAGGTGCAGCCCGGAAGAGATGAAGGAGACGGCGACGGCGGCGCCCACGGCAACGGCCACGGCGGTGGCCACGGCCCTTGGGGGCAGCGGCCCTTGGCCCCTTCTTCTTCCATGGAGATGGTGATGCTGTGGAGATTGATATCCCCCTCAATACAGCTGCTAAGGGGGAGGAAATTTCGTGGTCTCCTTTGACGTAGGTTTCCTCTCTTTATATAGACTCTTGGATTCCCGTCATCCAGATTACGTCTTCTGTATTTCGGGGTTTCTGGAAGCATCCGAACTTCGATTGGGCCGAATTTTATATCTAAATCCATTGGAAAAAATTACCTACAACTTTGTAGTTTTAAGTTTGTCCGTTTGAGTCCGTCTTCTCGCGTTTCCGAGACGATCTTTAAAACCTGTCTGGTGGGGACAGATTTCGGGAGAGTTAGAGTCCAACTCCTACAAGGCTCCTTTTTGTGATTTTTCCTTTATCCAAGTAATTCATACACATAAAGTACAAAAACAAGAATTTGTTCACTCTTGCAACCATTAATAGGTTAGTTCCAAAATATGTTATAAAAAGATATGAAAGTGTAAGCAAAACATGGCAAAGTCACACAAATCATGCATGGAGCAAGCAGAAATTGTAGATACGTTTGGGACGTATCAACATCCCCAAGCTTAATTCCTGCTCGTCCTCGAGTAGGTAAATGATAACAAGCATAATTTCTGTGGTGACATGCCACACAACCATATAAGGACTTTTAATTAAAGCAATCAAAGCATGTAGTTCAATTCAAGTCATAACAGGCAAGAGTCTATATTAGCATTGAAACAAGCAACATAAGAACATAAAGGTGTAAGAGCTCTCGCTGTCCGTGACTCGAATGTCTCCAAATGGTGTTTGCGTGCAAGAAATGGATAGGGGTATACGAGAAAAAAGTAATTTTGTGTTGAGAACTCAATCTACTAAAGCTTCACACTTGGTCTTCTTTGGAATCTTATCTTTACTCATCCCCAGACCACTAGTCAGGTACAAGTAAAAATGATCCACTCCTTTTCGATATTTTGAGCACTCATGCAATGGATTAGCGTAAGCAAGAAAGTTGACATTTAGGATGGCAAAGAGAGAATATGGTGGAGGAGGAAGACAAAAAGGTGTGAAAGGCTCACATCAACGAGGACAATCATAGGCGAGAGAAAGCCAAATGATAGATATGATGTGAGGAGTAGGGATTGCCATGCAACGGATGCACATGTGAGCTAAGGTAAGCTCTCCAATAGAACTAGTGGGGGTGCATCCAACTTGCTTGCTCAAGAAGATCTAGAGCTCATTTGGGGAGGCTCATCATTGGAATATACAAGCCAAGTTCTATAGTGTGAAGGTCCCCACATAGCTATATGCATAAATGATAATCTCTATGGAGTACAAGATATAAGATGGAGTACGAGTGTGGATCTCTCAAAAGGAATATTAGTGTGCCCCTTCTCTCTTTTATTTCTTATTTTCTCTTTTTCTATTTTTGTATTTTTTGCTAGCCTCAATGGCTCTTTCTATTTAACTCTCATTTGTCCTCTTTGGGATCTTTTGATTTTGTCCACTTTGGGATCTTTTCCTCACTTTAGGGGAAACACTCTATATTTTACAAGAATATAGGAGATCTTTCACACTTTACAAAAGTACTCACATAAAGAAGATATAACTATCATGATGTATGAAATGTATGTCGCTGCTAGTGTAGCAGGAACATGTATGACATGAAGATCAAGTCATGAAGAGGTGGATGTTGCATGGAAATATATCTCGGAAAGGCCATGGAAATGCCTTGATAGGTAGGTATGGTGGCTATTTTGAGGAAAGATATAAGGAGGTTTATGATGACAGAGCGTATCATGCCAAGGGTTTGGATGTACCGGCGAAGGTGGACGCCAACTCTGAGAGTGAGACGAAAGCAATGCACGGCACAGGAGAGGCTAGCAAATATGAGGAGGTGGAAGTTGATGCGCGAGGTGATGATAGTGATTTCTCGCCCTTCGTTGGTAAACCCCAAGTGGAAGGTGTGATCTAGACAACAGCAAATTTCCCTCAGTAAAGATACCAAGGTTTGTCTCCAGTAGGACTCCGGAGATGATAAGTAGGTGTCAGCGGCGCAACTGACGCGGACCTGCACACATACACAAATAACTTTGTTCCCAATGAAGTTCAGAGAGGTTGTCAATCTCTCCGGTCTTGTTGTTCACAAAGGATCAAACACAAGGGATAATGATAGCAACTGAAAGTAAAAGAAGAAAAGTAAATGAGCGTGGAAACAGTGATGAAGATATGGACCGGGATACGTGATGTTAACTAGTGATGTCTCTCTCCCAAAAGACGATAAAACTGCTATGCGAGGTGAACAAATTACAGGAGGGCAATTGACAGGATTATGAACGCACCGCAATGCTAACTATGCTACAAAAGAAAGGAAGAGGCTCAAAAGCATGAGCAGAACGCCAAAATAAGTAGACCGAAATCCAACTTCATCTACTACTAATCATCCACCTTGAGATATCTATCCAGAACATCTCGCTGGTATTAAGTTGCGAGCCCCACCCAAAGTGTAAACCCAAAGCAACAGATAACTGCATTAAAAAGCACTTTGCGTAAAGTAAACAATCCTTGTAACCGCGGTTACAAGCACCGTTGTTTTCCCCCTTGTGGCAACAGCATATCCCCTAGACTCATGTTTCTGTCACTCAAGCGTGTCATCAGGGGGCATGAACCCACAATCGAGCATAATGTTTCCTCTTGGGGTTACTACCTACTACTTGGCCAAAGCAATAAACAGCAACGGAGAACATGCAAGAATTACTTAAGAACAAAAATATAAGAGATAAGAACCAAATATATTACGCAATCACAATCTGAACATAATCTCATAATCCATCAGATCCCATCAAACTCAGCATAGCAACAACAGAAAGATTACATAAGTGCCTCGATCATGTAGGGCAGCTCACGAGGTCTAAACCATGAAGAACAAAGAGGGGAGGAGAACATCACATAGCTACTGATCACGGACCCATGGTCCAAAGGAAACTACTCACGATACATCCGGGAAGCATCCATGGTGGAGAGGAGACTCCCGGAGGTCTGCCCTCCCTCCGGCAGGGTGCCGGGAAGAGGTCAGCTGGTGCTCCCAATCTCGGAAGCGTGGCGGCGGCGGAACAGAGGGGAGATCGCGAAAAAGGGTTCTCTCCTCGAGGGTTTCTCGTCACGGAGAATATATAGGCGAAGGGGGCAGCCAGGGGGGCCACCAGGGATCCAGGCGCCCCCTGGCGCGGCCAGCCCCTCGGGCACGCCACCAGGGCGCCTGGCCCCCTGGAGGTGGCCCTCTGGCCCCACTCAGGTTCTTCCGGAAGGTTCTTCTGCGCTGATTTTTTATCTGATTTTCCCGAATTTTTGGAGCACTTTTTATATTGGGGAAAACTGAAATAGAAAAACAGCAGAAAACAGGAACTGGCACTGTGGTGCACTGAGTTAATAGGTTAGTCCAAATATGATCAAAAGTGTATGAAAGTGTATCTAGATCATAGCAATATCACACAAAACATGCATGGAGAAAGCAGAAATTATAGATACGTTTTGGACGTATCGACATCCCCAAACTTAATTCCTGCTCATCCTCGAGTAGGTAAATGATAACAACATAATTTCTGTGTTGACATGCTAGCAACCATATAAGAACTTTGAAAAGTAAAGCAATCAAGGTTAGAGATTCAATTCAAGTCATAACATGCAAGAGTCTATATTAGCATTGAAACAAGTAACAAAAGAACATTAGGTGCAAGACCTCTCGCTGTCCGTGACTCGAATGTCTCCAAATGGTGTTTGCGTGCAAGAAGGGGGATAGGGAATACGAGAAAAATATTTATTTGTTGAGAACTCAATCTACTAAAGATTCACACTTGGTCTTTTTCTGGAATCTTATCTTGACTGGTCCCCAGGCCACTAGCCAGGTACAAGTCAATTTGATCCACTCCTTTTTCAATATTTTGAGCACTCATGCAATGGATGAGCGTAAGCACGAGAATTGACACTTAGGATGGCAAAGAGAGAAGTACGGAGGAGGAGGAGGAAGACAAAAAAGAATGAGAAAGGCTCACATCAATGAGGACAATCATAGGCAAGAGATGCCAAATGATAGATATGATGTGAGGAGTAGGGATTTCCATGCAACGGATGCACATATGAGCTAGGAAGCTCTTCAATGGAACTAGTGGGGGTGCATCTAACTTGCTCACTCATGAAGACCTAGGGCTCGTTTGAGGTGGCTCATCCTTGGAATATGCAAGCCAAGTTCTATAGTGTGAAGGTCCCCACATATCGATATGCATAATGATCATCTCTATGGAGTACAAGGATATAAAGGGAGTACTACTGTGGATCTCTCAAAAGGATAGTAGTGTTGCCCCTTTCTCTCTTTTTCTTTCTTTTTCTCTTTTTTCTATTTTTTTTGTATTTTTGTGTGGCCTTGATGGCTTCTCGCCCCTCGTTGGTTACCCCAAGTGGAAGGTTGAGATGCAGCGTAGCGGTAATTTCCCTCAGTAAAGATACCAAGGTTTGTCTCCAGTAGGACTCAACGATAAGTACGATAGGTGGCAACGGCGCCAGGAATTATTCTGATGCGTGGAGTTGTCGTGGACCTGCAAAAAACAAATAACTTTGCTCCCAACGAGTTCAGAGGAGTTGTCAATTCCTCCGGCCTTGTCGTTTACAAAGGATCAAACGCAAGAGATAAAAAGGTACTAGTAAAAGTAAAAACAGAAAGGTAAATAGTGGGTGTGAACAATGGTATGAAGATGGACCGGAGTCCCGTGATTTTCACTAGTGATGTATCTCTCCCAAAAGACGATAAAAATGCTAGCGAGGTAAACAAATCACAGTTGGGCAATTGACAGGATTATGAAGGCACCGCAATGCTAACTATGCTGCAAAGAAAGGAAGGGCTCAAAAGCAATGGGCAGTACGCCAAGGTAAGTAGACCGAAATCCATCTGCATCTACTACGAATCATCCACCTTGAGATATCTATCCAGAACATCTCGCTGGTATTAAGTTGCGAATCCCACCCAAAGTGTATACTCAAAGCAACAGACAACTGCATTAAAAGAACTTTGCGTAAAGTAAACAATTCTTGCACCAATAGGCACAATCACCGTTGTTTTATCCCTGGTGGCAACAACACATCCCCTAGTCTCATGTTTCTGTCATTCAAGCTAGACATCAGGGGGCTGAACCCACAATCGAGCATAACGCTCTCTTTTGGAGTTGCAAGCAAATAACTTGGCCAAAGCAAATACTGCAACGGAGAACATGCAAGAATTTACTCAAGAACAAAATATAAAAGGGCAAACCAAATATATTACTCATCACAATCTGAACATAGTCTCATAATCCATCAGATCCCAACAAACTCAGCATAGCAACAGCAGAAAATTACATAGGTGCCTCGATCATGTGAGGCAGCTCACGAGGTCTCGAAAGTGAAAGCACAAAAGAGAGAGAGGACATCACATAGCTACTGATCACGGACCCATGGTCCAAGGGGGACTACTCACGGCACATACGGGAGGCGTCCATGGCTATGGATGGTCTCCCGGAGGGGTGATCTCCTTCCGGCAGGGTGCCGGGGCAGCTTCTCCAGGCAGCCCCGATCTGAAAACGGCGGCTGCGGCGGAACAGAGAGGTTTTCGCGAAAAAGAGTTCTTGTTTACGGGTTTCTACCCCGAGGGGGTTATATAGGCGAAGGGGGCGTCGAGGGGCCACCCAGGGCAGCCAGGAGGGTGCTTGGCACGCCCTAGGGTTGGGGCCGCGCTAGGGACCCTTCTGGCTCCCTGGTGGTGGTCCTGGCTCTCTCCCTTGGTTATTCCGGAAGCTTCCTGCCCGCTGATTTTTAATATAATTTTTGCGGAATTTTTTGGGCACTTTAATCAGCCGGAAAACCTGAAAAAAAAAAACAGCAGAAAACCAGAAGCTGGCAACTGGGTGCACTGAGTTAGTAGGTTAGTCCAAATTGGTTTAAAAGTGTAATAAAGTTCAACCAAAACATGGCAAAGTCACACAAAACATGCATGGAGCAAGCAGAAATTATAGATACGTTTGGGACGTATCAACATCCCCAAGCTTAATTCCTGCTCGTCCTCGAGTACGTAAATGATAACAAGCATAATTTCTGTGGTGACATGCCACACAGCCAAATAAGGACTGTTAAGTAAAGCAATCAAAGCATGCAATTCAATTCAAGTCTTAACAGGCAAGAGTCTATATTGGCATTAACACAAGCAACAAAAGAACAAAAGGTGCAAGAGCTCTTGCTGTCCGTGACTCGAATGTCTCCAGATGGTGTTTGCGTGCAAGCAAGGGACTGGGAAGAAAGAGAAAAAAAAGGTTGTTGAGAACAACTATCTACTAAAGTTTCACACTTAGTCTCCTTTGGATTCTTATCTGGACTCGTCCCCAGACCACTAGCCAGGTACAAGTCAAACTGATCCACTCCCTTTCGATATTTTGAGCACTCATGCAATGGATGAGCGTGAGCAAGAAAGTTGACACCTAAAAGGCGAAACAGAAAGAAGAGGTGGAGGAGGAAGACAAAAAGGTGTGTGAAAGGCTCACATCAATGAGGACAATCATAGGCGAGAGAAGGCCATATGATAGATATGATGTGAGGAGTAGGGATTGCTATACAACTAATGTACATGTGAGCTAAAAGCTCTCCAATGGAACTAGTGGGGGTGCATCTAACTTGCTTGCTCAAGAAGACCTAGAGCTCGTTTGAGGAGGCTCATCATTGGAAAATACAAGCCAAGTTCTATAGTGTAAAAGTTCCCCACATAGCTATATGCATGATGATAATCTCTATGGAGTACAAGGGATAGAAGATGAAGTACTAGTGTGGATCTCTCAAAAGGAATAGTAGTATGCCCCCTTCTCTCTTTTTATTTTTCTTTTTCTCTTTTTCTCTTTTTTTGGTGGCCTCAATGGCTCTTTCTATTTAACTCTCATTTGTCCTCTTTGGGATCTTTTGATTTTGTCCTCTTTGGGATCTTTTCCTCACTTTAGGGGCAATACTCTATATTTTACAAGAATATAGGAGATCTTTCACACTTTACAAAGGTACTCACAAAAAGAAAATGTAACTAATCATGATGCAAATGTATGCCTCTGCCAGGATAGCAGGATATGCAATGAATACTAGCGCGTCATGTAGCAATGATTAGGGTAAGGCCCAACTAGCATGCGGCTCATCGATCAAGCAAGTGGCATGTATGACATGAGGATCAAGTCATGAGAGGATGGATGTTGCATGGCAATGTATCTCGGAAAGGCTATGGAAATGCCTTGTAGGTAGGTATGGTGGCTGTTTTGAGGAAAGATATAAGGCCTTGTACAATGCAAGGTACTTAGGGGAGTGCTTAGCAAAATAAACCGACCTTTTTTGTAGCACTAGTGCTTATTTCTATAGGAGAGGTGCCTAATTAAGCGTCTATCCTTTACATCTAAGCACCGGTGCTTAGAAAATAATCTGGTTTTTTCTTTAAGCACCTCTTGTAAGCACCTTGCATTGTATATGGTCTAATGAGGCTTATGATGACAGAGCGTATCATGCTAAGGGTTTGGATGCACCGGCGAAGTATGCGCCAACTCTCGAGGTGAGAACAGGGCAATGCACGGTACCGAAGAGGCTAGAAAAAGTATGGGTAGGTGGAAGTGTGAACTTTCGAATACTCACATTAGTCCGAAGAACTCATGCACTTATTATCGGTAACACTCAATCTAATAGGAGGTTCACAAAGAGACAGGTACCCCGAGGAGGAGTGTATGGGGGTTTGGTTATCCTTGCGCATCCTCGACTCATGGTACGTGAGTGTACTCTAATATTCGAACCCTCCAGAGGTTAGTGATCCATCTAGTAGCTAGAGTTCTCAACAGGGGTTTTTGGTTTTCGAAAAACACACGGATTTCCCAAAATACGACATCTATCACTAATAGGCAAGAGCTCTTGACACCAAAAGTTCAAACATTACTCTAGTCAGTACCTCAAAACTATTGCAAGTTACTACTTCAAAAAGAAAAGCAACTTTAACTACCTACTTTCTAGTCAAGACATAGAACTCAGTGCAACAGGCAAACTCTCTAACGAGATAAAACATGCAACCTATAGAAAGTTCAACCTGAAAATAAAAGCTCTAGAAAAACTAAAGCACTACAGCTAAACAGACCAGCAGCTAAGAAAAGAAAAAGAACAACTCACAGTTAAAAGAAATAAGCATGCAAATCCTATGAGGAGTTCTAGTTCAAGTGGAGCGTGTTTCTCTCCCACATAAAAGAGTAAGTTGGGGTCTAACTTGTTACTACAGCAAAGAAAGCAAAACAAACCTAGAAAAGTAAAGAGCGAGACGCTCCAAGCAAAGCACATAACGCATGAAGTGATAAAAATATAGTGCAACGAAAGACAGACCGATAATGATTGTTGATGAAGAAGGGGATGCACCGGGGGCAACCCCAAGCTTAGACGCTTGAGTCTCCTTGAATATTTATTGGGGGTGCACTTGGGCATCCCCAAGCTTGAGCGCTTGACACTCCTGGATCTTCTTTCATCACCTTCCATCGCGCACTTGAAAACTCCCTTCATACATAACTCATTGTAGGATGATTAGAGAGGTTAGTACCCTTATAAAATAATTTTCCTCTACTGCAAATAAAGATTTCCAGGAAGAGCTACTGTTTCTCTTGCCTGCCCAAAAAAGTTTGCAAAGAAAAAGCAAGCTTAAAGATTGAAAAACTGCGAAAAGAAAACTGGGGCAGAAGCTGAGAAAAACAGAACAACAGAGAAAGGGGATTTTTTTTCGAGGTACTTCTGCAACTCAAATCAAAAAACTTTGAACAGAGGCTAGCAAGCCAATTGTATGGAGCATGCTGTCAAAAAACTTCAGATCAAAAAGATGATCTGGTGATTTATCGCGAATTTTCCCGTCAAGAAGACAGAATTTGTTTCTGGACAGCAAGCTCCAACTTTTGAACTTTCAAGCACTCTGAGGCTAAACTTGGCACAAAGCTTGAAAAAGAAAGATACAATGATGCTGCTACAGTAGTAACAATCATCAAGACCACTAAGAACAGAACAAAAGCAAAAAGAAAAACCTAAATTCGTTGCGGGCTGCCTCCCGAAAGCGCTTCTTTATAGCCATTAGCTAGGCTTAAAGCAGAAGATCAAAGTTCTCCAAAATCATCGGAAGGTTCACCAAGGATTTCAAAAGGGTTTTCAATAAGCTCATCCTTGTTCTTCCGAGGGAAGAGATACGTACCTTTCGCCTTACCACGCAAACGTATTTGTCATTTACCTATATCAATGAAGCCTTTCATGGCTCGGAGGAAGTCCCTTCCAAGCACTATATTTCCTTTATTGGACTTCATGATGGCAAAGTCAATCTCCACACTCCTTTTAAGAAACATGACTTGAACATTTTTCAGTCTTCCCTGTATCTCAGAAATATCACCATTAGAATGTTCATGGAAAGACGGAAATTTGTCCATGCTTGCAAGGTACAAAGAATCATAGATAAAGCTTGGCATTATAGAAACTGTAGATCCAATGTCACAAAAAGCAAGGAAGTTTTGATTAGAGATAACAACCCTAATAAAAGGCTCCCAGTCATTTTCTATTTCCAAAATCTCCTCTCTAGGAGGATTTAGGCTCTCTACTTTTTTTAGGACTAGAGCATCAAGTCTCTTTTCAATAGTAGCAATTCTATCTATAATAGTATCAAAACCATCATAAACAAAATAGCCAGATAAACCATGTATAATTTCAAGTGCTCTAGCTTCATCACACTCTAAAAAGTCTCCTTCGGCTATAAGATCAAGAGAGTGCTTACACCACTTAAAGAGGCCAAAGTAAAAATTTCTAAGCACAATTCTTGTAGGTAACCAAGGCATATTTGCCTCATGTGCTTCAGAAATTCTGTCCCATGCCTTCTTCATATTCTCCCCGTTCTTTTGGTGGAAATTCAAGACCTCGGATTCCCCCATAGTACCAGCTCTTAACATACTTCACCACACAAGAAAGGTAACAGGTATTTTTGGTATTTTTGATTAGGGACACAAAAGTAAAAACTGAAAGGTAAACTAACAAGACTAAAAAGCAAAGGTAAAAGATAGCGTGTAACTCCCCTATTTTTGATACAGGAGTCCGACAACGGCGCCAGAAATTGGCGGTTATCAGGACTCGCGTATTTGTACTTCCTTTGAGTCCCCGACAACGGCGCCAGAAATTAGCTTGATGGCTTCTCGCCCCTCGTTGGTTACCCCAAGTGGAAGGTTGAGATGCAGCGTAGCGGTAATTTCCCTCAGTAAAGATACCAAGGTTTGTCTCCAGTAGGACTCAACAATAAGTACGATAGGTGGCAACGGCGCCAGAAATTATTCGGATGCGTGGAGTTGTCGTGGACCTGCACAAAACAAATAACTTTGCTCCCAACGAGTTCAGAGGAGTTGTCAATTCCTCCGGCCTTGTCGTTTACAAAGGATCAAACGCAAGAGATAAAAAGGTACTAGTAAAAGTAAAAACAGAAAGGTAAATAGTGGATGTGAACAATGGTATGAAGATGGACCGGAGTCCCGTGATTTTCACTAGTGATGTCTCTCTCCCAAAAGACGATAAAAATGCTAGCGAGGTAAACAAATCACAGTTGGGAAATTGACAGGATTATGAAGGCACCGCAATGCTAACTATGCTGCAAAGAAAGGAAGGGCTCAAAAGCAATGGGCAGTACGCCAAGGTAAGTAGACCGAAATCCATCTGCATCTACTACGAATCATCCACCTTGAGATATCTATCCAGAACATCTCGCTGGTATTAAGTTGCGAATCCCACCCAAAGTGTAAACTCAAAGCAACAGACAACTGCATTAAAAGAACTTTGCGTAAAGTAAACAATTCATGCACCAATAGGCACAATCACCGTTGTTTTATCCCTGGTGGCAACAACACATCCCCTAGTCTCATGTTTCTGTCACTCAAGCTAGACATCAGGGGGCTGAACCCACAATCGAGCATAACGCTCTCTCTTGGAGTTGCAAGCAAATAACTTGGCCAAAGCAAATACTGCAACGGAGAACATGCAAGAATTTACTCAAGAACAAAATATAAAAGGGAAAACCAAATATAATACTCATCACAATCTGAACATAGTCTCATTATCCATCAGATCCCAACAAACTCAGCATAGCAACAGCAGAAAATTACATAGGTGCCTCGATCATGTGAGGCAGCTCACGAGGTCTCGAAAGTGAAAGCACAAAAGAGAGAGAGGACATCACATAGCTACTGATCACGGACCCATGGTCCAAGGGGGACTACTCACGGCACATACGGGAGGCGTCCATGGCTATGGATGGTCTCCCGGAGGGGTGATCTCCTTCCGGCAGGGTGCCGGGGCAGCTTCTCCAGGCAGCCCCGATCTGAAAACGGCGGCTGCGGCGGAACAGAGAGGTTTCCGCGAAAAAGAGTTCTTGTTTACGGGTTTCTACCCCGAGGGGGTTATATAGGCGAAGGGGGCGTCGAGGGGCCACCCAGGGCAGCCAGGAGGGTGCTTGGCACGCCCTAGGGTTGGGGCCGCGCTAGGGACCCTTCTGGCTCCCTGGTGGTGGTCCTGGCTCTCTCCCTTGGTTATTCCGGAAGCTTCCTGCCCGCTGATTTTTAATATAATTTTTGCGGAATTTTTTGGGCACTTTAATTAGCCGGAAAACCTGAAAAACAAAAACAGCAGAAAACCAGAAGCTGGCAACTGGGTGCACTGAGTTAGTAGGTTAGTCCAAATTGGTTTAAAAGTGTAATAAAGTTCAACTAAAACATGGGAAAGTCACACAAAACATGCATGGAGCAAGCAGAAATTATAGATACGTTTGGGACGTATCAGGCCTCAATGGCTCTTTCTATCTAACTCTCATTTGTCCTCTTTGGGATCTTTTATTGTGTCCACTTTGGGATCTTTTCCTCACTTAAGGGCAACACTCTATTTTACAAGAAGGTAAAGGAGATCTTTCAAACTTTACAATGTACTCGAAATCATAAAGAAGATTTAGCTATCATGATGTATGCAATGTATGTCGCTGCCAGTGTAGCAGGAACATGTATGACATGAAGATCAGAGTCATGAAGAAGTGGATGTTGCATGGCAATATATCTCGGAAAGGCTATGGAAATGCCTTGATAGGTAGGTATGGTGGCTGTTTTGAGGAAAGATATAAGGAAGCTTATGATGATAGAGCGTATCATGCCAAGGGTTTGGGTGTACCGGCGAAGGTGGACACCAACTCTCGGAGTGAGAAGAAGGCAATGCACGGCACGGGAGAGGCTAGCAAAATATGGGAAGGTGGAAGTGTCAACTTTCAATACTTACATTAGTCCGAAGAACTCATGCACTTATTATCGGTAACTCTCAATCTAATAAGGAGGTTCACAAAGAGACAAGTACCCCGAGGAGGAGTGTATGGGGGTTTGGTTATCCTTGCGCATCCTCGACTCATGGTACGTGAGTGTACTCTAATATTCGATCCCTCCAAAGATTAGTGATCCATCTAGTAGTTAGAGTTCTCTACTAGTTTTTTGTAGGTTTTGAAAATACACATGGATTGCCCAAAATACGACAGCTATCACTAATAGGCTAAAGCTCTTGACACGAAAAGTTCAGACATTACTCACACCAATACCTCAAAACTATTGCAAGTTACTACTAGAATTAAATAGCAACCTCAATTACCTACTTCCAAGACAAAACACAACTCAGTGCAACAACAAACTCTCTTAACAAGATAAACATGAAAACTAAAGAGAGTTCCAGCAACAAACTAATCAAAAGCCAAGGCTCTTGCTAAAGACAAACTAAGACTAAAACTAAACATGGCAGTAGCTACGAAAAGATAAAGAACACACAACAGCAAAAAGATAAGCAGGAAAAATCCTATGATGTGTTCTAGATTGGAGTGGAGCGTGTTTCTCTCCCACACAAAGTAAGATGGGGTCTAACTTGTTATGACCAGCAAGCAAAACTAAAGAAAACTAAAAATAAAACCTAAGAGCGAGACGCTCCAAGCATAGCACATAACGCATGAAGTGATAAAAATATAGTGAGACGAAGGACGAACTGATGATTGTTGATGGAGAAGGGGATGCACGGGGGCATCCCCAAGCTTAGAAGCTTGAGTCTCCTTGAATATTTATTGGGGATGCATGGGGGCATCCCCAAGCCTGAGCGCTTGACACTCCTGGATCTTCTTTCATCATCTTCCATCGCACACTTGAAAACTCCCTTCATACATAACTCATCATAAGCTGATTAGAGAGGTTAGTACCCTTAATAAAATATTTTTTTCCCACTGGATATAAATATATTATTTAAGATCTACTGTTTCTCAAGAGTGCCAAAAAGTTTTTGCAAAGAAAAATCAAGCTTAAGGTTTGCAAAAGTGAAGAGAGGCAAAACGTGGCAGAATCTGTGAAAAACAGAACAGCAGGTAGTAGAGAATTTTTTCGGGGCACTTCTGCAACTCAAATAAAAAAACTCAGAAAATATGAAAGTTTCACAATTGTATAGAGCATGCTGTCAAACAAATTCAGATCAAAAAGATGATCTGGTGATTTTATTCGAATTTTTCTGTCAAGGGACAGAATCTGTTTTCTGGACAGCATGTCACAACTTTTGCTTCCCTTATCATAAGAGGCTATAACTTGGCACAAAGCTGAAAAATAAAGAGACAATGATGTTGCTACAGTAGTAACAAACATCAAGACACAACAAAAGCAAAAAGAAACCTAATTCGTTGTGGGCTGCCTCCCAAAAGCGCTTCTTTAGAGCCATTAGCTAGGCATAAAGATTTTAAAAGGTGCTCTCATAAGAATAGGGATTTGAAGCAAAAGAGAGCATCAAGAAGCAAATATGAAACACATTTAAGCCGAGCCCACTTCCTATGCATAGGCATCTTGTAATAAAATAAATCAAAGAAGCACAAAGAAACCAACATAGGAAGGTGGAACAAGAACATCTTCAAAACTTTCAACATAAAGAGAATAGTTTTAGTAATATGGAAGTTTCTACAACCAAACTTTCCTCTCTCAAAATAATTTTCAGTAGTATCATGAACAACATCAAGAATATAAATATCACATAAATCATATTGTTCATGACCTACGAGCACACGTGTATTATTTTCAACACGGTTTTTAGGATCATAAGATAAATGCAACCCAACATATTGAGATTTGATAAGAGGAAAATTCTCCGGAGTTGGAGATTTCAAAAGGATAATAGGACAATCAAGTGTGGGTGCAATAGCAACAATTTCATGCTTAACATAAGGAACTATAGAGAGTTCATTTTTGTCACCATCATCCATAGTGGCATCTTGGCCATCAACAAAACAAGTATCAAAATTTTCAGAAAGGGATATTTCAAGTGAGTCCTCAGAATCATGGGATTCCTCCTCAAAGCAATCATTGGCCTCTTCTTGGGCAGCAAACATTTTATTTTTAAAATCCTCAATATAAGAATTGGAAGTATAATTCTCGAAGCAATAAGCAAGAACTGCAAAGTTTTGAGACTCGAAAATAGTATCGTGATACTTTTCAATCAAGGAAGCAATCTCATAGGAACCTTTAAAAGCAACAAACTGTTCAATCTTTTCAACATCAAAGTAATCATAAACACCTTTAGCATAAGAAGATAAGATCTCATTTTCATTAAACTCACATTGGAAAGGGAGGTGTTTATGATCTATATTAGAACAACAAGTAAAATCATAAATGTGGCACAAAAGTTTAGCATGGCAATAAGAAACATGTATTTGATCCCATAAGTGTTTCCCTTTCAGAGATAGGCGGTTCCTCGTATAATGAGCATGCTCATCCAATGATTTTCCCTCAACCAAGTAGGTTGGGTTTTTGGCTCGAGAACAAATTGATCGAAGACGATCCAAGTGAAACATGTCCATCCTACCATATTTGGGTGGTTCATCACCCATGATGAGGATAGCATAAATAGGCAAAGCAAGACAAAGGCAAAAGGTAGCAACTATTTTTGTGGTTTTTCATAAATGACAGTGAGATAAAAACTGAAGGGTAAACTAACAAGACTTAAAAAACAAAGGTAAAGGGTAGTGTGCAACTCCCCTATCTTAGCACTCGGAGTCCCCGGCAACGGCGCCAGAAATCTTGCTTGATGCGCGAGGTGATGATAGTGATTTCTCGCCCTTCGTTGGTAAACCCCAAGTGGAAGGTCTGATGTAGCACATCAGTACATTTCCCTCAGTAAAGATAGAAAGGTTTGTCTCCAGTAGGACTCCGGAGATGATAAGTAGGTGTCAGCGGCGCAACTGACGCGGACCTGCACACAGACACAAATAACTTTGTTCCCAACGAAGTTCAGAGAGGTTGTCAATCTCTCCGGTCTTGTTTTTCACAAAGGATCAAACACAAGGGATAATGATAGCAACTGAAAGTAAAAGCAGAAAAGTAAATGAGCGTGGAAACAGTGATGAAGATATGGACCGGGATACGTGATGTTCACTAGTGATGTCTCTCTCCCAAAAGACGATAAAACTGCTATGCGAGGTGAACAAATTACAGAAGGGCAATTGACAGGATTATGAACGCACCACAATGCTAACTATGCTACAAAAGAAAGGAAGAGGCTTAAAAGCATGGGCAGAACGCCAAAATAAGTAGACCAAAATCCAACTGCATCTACTACTAATCATCCACCTTGAGATATCTATCCAGAACATCTCGCTGGTATTAAGTTGCGAGCCCCACCCAAAGTGTAAAACCAAAGCAACAGATAACTGCATTAAAAATCACTTTGCGTAAAGTAAACAATCCTTGTAACCGCGGTCACAAGCACCATTGTTTTCCCCCTTGTGGCAACAGCACATCCCCTAGACTCATGTTTCTGTCACTCAAGCGTGTCATCAGGGGGCATGAACCCACAATCGAGCATAACGTTCCCTCTTGGGGTTACTACCTACTACTTGGCCAAAGCAATAAACATCAACGGAGAACATGCAAGAATTACTTGAGAACAAAAATATAAGAGATAAGAACCAAATATATTACTCAATCACAATTTGAACATAAACTCATAATCCATCAGATCCCATCAAACTCAGCATAGCAACAGCAGAAAGATTACAAAAGTGCCTCGATCATGTCGGGCAGCTCATGAGGTCTAAACCATGAAGAACAAAGAGGGGAGGAGAACATCACATAGCTACTGATCACGGACCCATGGTCAAAAGGAAACTACTCACGATACATCCGGGAAGCATCCATGGTGGAGAGGAGACTCCCGGAGGTCGGCCCTCCCTCCGGCAGGGTGCCGGGAAGAGGTCTGCTGGTGCTCCCGATCTCGGAAGCGCGGCGGCGGCGGAACAAAGGCGAGATCGCGAAAAAGGGTTCTCTCCCCGAGGGTTTCTCGTCACGGAGAATATATAGGCGAAGGGGGGGAGCCAGGGGGGCCACCAGGGATCCAGGCGCCCCCCTGGCGCGGCCAGCCCCTGGGGCGCGCCACCAGGGCGCCTGGGCCCCTGGTGGTGTCCCTCTGGCCCCACTCAGGTTCTTCCGGAAGGTTCTTCTGCGCTGATTTTTTTATCTGATTTTTCCCGAATTTTTGGAGCACTTTTTATATGGGGGAAAACTGAAATAGAAAAACAGCAGAAAACAGGAACTACCACTGTGGTGCACTGAGTTAATAGGTTAGTCCAAATATGATCAAAAGTGTATGAAAGTGTATCTAGACCATAGCAATATCACACAAAACATGCATGGAGGCAGAAATTATAGATACGTTTTGGACGTATCAGAAGTGTCAACTTTCAATACTTACATTAGTCCGAAGAACTCATGCACTTATTATCGGTAACTCTCAATCTAGTAAGGAGGTTCACAAAGAGACAAGTACCCCGAGGAGGAGCATATGAGGGTTTGGTTATCCTTGCGCATCCTCGACTCATGGTAGGTGAGTGTACTCTAATATCCGACCCCTCAGAAGAGTAGTGATCCATCTAGTAGCTAGAGTTCTCAACTAGTTTTGTAGGTTTTGAAAATAAACACGGATTGCCCAAAATACGACACCTATCACTAATAGGCTAGAACTCTTTACACCAAAAGTTCAAACATTACTCACATCAATACCTCAAAACTATTGCAAGTTACTATTGAAATTAAATAGCAACCTCAATTACCAACTCTCAAGACAAGACATAACCCAGTGCAACAACCAACTCTACTAAAAATATAAACATGAAAACTAAAGAGAGTTCCAGCAACAAACTAAACAAAAGCCAAGGCTCTTGCTAAAGACAAACTATAACTAAAACTAGACATGGCAGTAGCTACGAAAAGATAAAGAACACACAACAACAAAAGATAGGCATGAAGTATCCTATTATGTGTTCTACATTTTGAAAGTGGAGCGTGTTTCTCTCCCACAAAAAGTAAGAAGGGATCTAACTTTTTATGAACAGCAATCAAAGCTAAAGAAAACTAAAAATAAAACCTAAGAGCGAGACGCTCCAAGCATAGCACATAACGCATGAAGTGATAAAAATATAGTGAGACGAAGGACGAACTGATGATTGTTGATGGAGAAGGGGATGCACGGGGGCATCCCCAAGCTTAGACGCTTGAGTCTCCTTGAATATTTATTGGGGATGCATGGGGGCATCCCCAAGCTTGAGCGCTTGACACTCCTGGATCTTCTTTCATCATCTTCCATCGCACACTTGAAAACTCCCTTCATACATAACTCATCATAAGCTGATTAGAGAGGTTAGTACCCTTAATAAATAAAAAAATTCCCACTGGATATAAAGATATTCTTTAAGATCTACTGTTTCTAAAGATTTCCAAAAGTATTTTGCAAAGAAAAAGCAAGCTTAAGGTTTGCAAAAGTTAGGAGAGACAAAACGTGGCAGAATCTCTGAAAAACAGAGCAGCAGGTAGTAAAGAATTTCTTAGGGGTACTTCTGCAACTCAAATAAAAAAACTCAGAACATACGAAAGTTCCGTGATTGTATAGAGCACGCCGTGTAAAAAATTCAGCTCAAAAAGATAAACTGGGATTTTTCTATGATTTTTCCCATCACGAGGACAGAATATGTTTTCTGGACAGCATGTCACAACTTTCACTTCCCTTGTCATATGAGGCTATAACTTGGCACAAAGCTTGAAAATAAAGATACAATGATGTTGCTACAGTAGTAGAAATCATCAAGACCACTAAAAACATAAAGTAAAAAACTCAAAGTAAAGATAACAAGGGTTTTCTCCCTAGAGTTCTTTCTTTATAGCCTTAAAGATAGGCTTAAGATTTTAATGATGCTCTCGTAGGAATAAGAGTTGAAGAACAAAAGAGAGCATCAAGAAGCAAACAAAAAACACATTTAAGTCTAACATGCTTCATATGCAAAGGGATCTTGTAGAGAAATAACTCATTGAAGCATAAAGATATTAGCATCGGAAGGCAAAATAAGTGCAACTTCAAAACCTTCAACATAAAGAGAGGGAACTTGATATTATTGAAATATCTATAAGTAATGTTCCCCTCTCATAATAATTTTCAGCGGGATCATGAATAAACTCAACAATATAAGTATCACATAAAAAATTCGTATCATGATCCACAAGCATACAAATTTTGTTACTCTCCACATAAGCAAAATCCTTCTCATTAGTAATAGTGGGAGCAAACTCAAGAAAATAGCTATCACATGAATCATTCTTATCATGATACACTTCCAAACATTCATTCTTTATAGCATAAGTGTCATCATAATAATCATCATAGATAGGAGGCAAAGTATCATCAAAATAAATTTCCTCATCAAAACTTGGGGGGCTAAAAAGATCATCTTCATAAAACGTAGCATCCCCAAGCTTATAACTTTGCATATCATTAGCATCAAAGGTATTCAAAGAAGACATACTAGTAACATTTCTACTAACATGAGTGTTGTGCAAATAATGAAGCTCCATAGGCTTTTTGATTTTCTCTTCAAACACTTCATGTCCCAACTCAAGGTAGAGCTCATAAAGCTCTCTCATAATATTTTTGTTGTTTTCCATAAGGCCTAACTAGTGAAAATAAAAACAAGAAACGAAAAGATTTAATTGCAAGATCTAAATATATACCTTCAAGCACTCACCTCCCCGGCAACGGCGCCAGAAATAGCTTGATGTCTACGCACGCTTCTATTCTTGTAGACTATGTTGGGCCTCCAAGCGCAGAGGTTTGTAGGACAGCAACAATTTCCCTCAAGTGGATGACCTAAGGTTTATCAAACTCAGGGAAGTAGAGATTGAAGATGGTCTCTCTCAGGCAACCCTGCAATTAAGATACAAGAAGTCTCTTGTGTCCCCAACACACCTAATACAACTAGGAGTTGTATAGGTGCACTAGTTCGGCGAAAAGATGGTAAAATATGGGTGATAGGTGTGAAAAAACAAAGTAATATAAATCTGTAATAAAAAGTGCAGCAAGGAAACATGTGACAAAAGTGAGCACAAACGGTGGAAACAAGGCATGGGCTTCATACTTTCACTAGTGGCAACTCTCAACAACATTAACATAGTCTAATCACATGATATTTCCCATAAAACATGCAATGGAGACGTACTCGGAGGTCATTCCTTTGTGGTCAAGAGAGGACGAGAATCGTGTAGGGCTACAAAAGCACACCTCAGAGTTCATAGTTCTCATCTATGGATTTCCCAATGTCACCGCGGCCATCCAAAGAGAGTACCACAATCACCCCAACATATCTAAAGGATAGTCAAAGATAAGCACCAAAAGACTCTCAATCTTCAGTCCACACACAAAAGAGGAAATCACTCATGAAAATATTCTTCTAATCCATGTCCAATAGACCGCTGTCACCTTGGTCTCGGGGATTATACTAGATAAGATCAAGTGAGTACATCAAATCCAATACATAGAAGAGGGGGAATTATCATGGGATCACCCTAGATTAACATAGCCTATGATAACAACGAAGATCACATCATGGGAGAGAGAGAGAAACCACATAGATCAAGATACAAGCCTTAGCCCCGAGGGGAACTACTCACACATGGACATGGTGAGAGAGAGTTGTTGACGGAGAGGTGCAGCCCGGAAGAGATGAAGGAGACGGCGGCGGCGACGGCCACGGCAGTGGCCACGACCCTTGGGGGCAGCGGCCCTTTGCCCCTTCTTCTTCCTTGGAGATGGTTCTTCTGTGGAGATTGATCTCCCCCTCAAGACGGCTGCTAAGGGGGAGGAAATTTCGTGGTGCCCTTTGACCTAGGTTTCCTCTCTTTATATAGACTCTCGAATTCCCGTCATCCAGATTACGTCTTCTGTATTTCGGGGTTTATGGAAGAATCCAAACTCTGATTGGGCTGAATTTTATGTCTAAATCCACTGGAAAAAATTCCCTACAACTTTGTAGTTTTAAGTTTTTCCGTTTGAGGCCGTCTTCTAGCGTTTCCAAGACGATCTTTAAAACATGTATGGTGGGGACAGATTTCGGGAGAGTTAGAGTCCAACTCCTACAAGGCTCCTTTTAGTGATTTTTCCTTTATCTAAGTAATTCCTACACATAAAGTACAAAAACAAGAACTTGTGCACTCTTGCAACCATTAATAGGTTAGTTCCAAAATATGTTATAAAAAGATATGAAAGTGCAAGCAAAACATGACAAAGTACAGAAATCATGCATGGAGCAAGCAGAAATTGTAGATACGTTTGGGACGTATCAACAAGCACCGTTGTTTTATCCCTGGTGGCAACAGCACATCCCCTAGTCTCATGTTTCTGTCACTCAAGCTAGACATCAAGGGGCTGAACCCACAATCAAGCATAACGCTCCCTCTTGGAGCTGCAAAAAATCACTTGGCCAAAGTAAAATACGGCAACGGAGAACATGCAAGAATTTACTCAAGAACAAAATATAAAAGAGAAGAACCAAATATATTACTCATCACAATCTGAACATAGTCTCATAATCCATCAGATCCCAGCAAACTCAACATAGCAACAACAAAAAATTACAAAGGTGCCTCGATCATGTGAGGCAGCTCATGAGGTCTCGAAAGTGGAAGCACAAAGAGGGGAGAGATAGATCACATAGCTACTGGTCACGGACCCATGGTCCAAGGGGGACTACTCACGGTACATATGGGAGGCGTCCATGGCTATGGATGCTCTCCTGGAGGGGGTTCCTCCTCCCGGCAGGGTGCCGGGGCAGCTTCTCCAGGCAGCCCCGATCTTGTAATGGCGGCGGCGGCGGTACAGAGGCGAGTTCACGGAAAAGAGATCTCTCCTAGGGGTTTCCACCCCGAGGGCTAAATATAGGCGGAGGGGGGTGTCGAGGGGACCCACCAGGCAGCCAGGAGGCCTCCTGGCGCAGCCTAGGGTTGGGCCGCGCCAGGGACCCTCCTGGTCTCCTGGTGGTGGTCCCCCTCCTCTGCCTTGGTGATTCCGGAAGCTTCCGGGTCGCTGATTTTTCCGGATTTTTTGGAGCACTTTTAATGGCCGGAAAACCTGAAATACAAAAACAACAGAAAACAGCAACTGCCAGCTGGGTGCACTGGGTTAATAGATTAGTCCAAATATGCTCAAAAGTGTATGAAAGTTCAATAAAAACATGTCAAAGTCACACAAAACATGCATGGAGCAAGCAAAAATTATAGATACGTTTGGGACGTATCATAGTCATATGATGTTGAAGTAATATGTGTTGTTTGATATTTAAGTTGTGTTGTTATTTTCCTAGTGGTGTTGTGTGAGTCGAACACTCAACACTTCGCCTTATTAAGTACCTAGGGGAATGCATTGTGTATAAAGAATGCTTACAGTGGGTTGCCGGAGTGACAGAAACCTGAACCCAGTTCGCACGCTTTTGCACAAGGGAACAATGGATCATCGATCGTATTGCTTTTGTTAGGCTTTTGCCTTAATTACTATCTTGTATTTGCGGATTCTTGCAAGATGTTTAATCATAAGAGTGCACTTATCTTAGTCTAGAAGGTGTACTAGCATAGATCCACCCACTCAACACTTATCAACGCGGCACATAGTATCGATACGGAGTATGGCGAAAGCACGTGACTATTTCTCCCATGTGTCCTAAAGAACGCTTTAGTCTTTATAAGTTCAGTTGCCAGGCTTACCCTTTGCTCAAAAGGATCGGGCCACTTTTTACTCCTCAGCGCCTTTTACTTTGCTCGCTTTTACCTTCTTGTTGCTTATACCGAAAACCCCTAAAAAGTTATCTTTCAGTGCCTGCAGTCATTTCCTTGCCAAAGTCACTTACCAATACCTTCTGCTCCTTGTTGGGTTCGACATTCTTATTTATCGAAAACGCTAAAAACGATCCCATATAGTTGAGGGTCATCAGCCGCCAACTGGCCCCTCGGTGACCCTCGGTGGATAGCGCTGGAGGATGACATCAACTCCGACGTCACCGAAGACGATTTCTCCGACGATGAGGAGTAGTAGTTTTTCTATGTTTTACAATAAAATGTTCTAGGTTTGAGATGTTAAGTTGTTGAATGTTTTAAGTTTCCCGCGCGGCCACCATGCCACCATATGTTCTAGGTTTCCCGCGCAGAAGAAGAAGAAATAAAGATATGCCAAATGTACTAGCTAGCACTACAAATGAACTCACCCGTTAGATTTATTTTGAGCTAAATGACCCTGAAATTGAAAAGCACTAGAAATGAACCTAGAAAAGGTTGAAACTTGGCATGGTATCATAATTTTACCCACATAAGATGTGTGCAAAAGTTGAGAGGATTACGGCAAAAACTAGATGCACTTCGTGTACAAACTGGACCATCTCTTTCGAAGTACGAGGGTTTCAGACGAAAACTCATCTGTTACAAAGGCATTTCATTTTTCTAAACATATTTGAACTCAAGAATTTTTGTGCACTAAATATGCACCGTTCAAATCCACATACTAAAATTTCAACCCTTTCTAACTTCATTTGCTATTTTTAATGCATTTAATGATTTATTTTGAGCTAAATGACCCTAAAATTGGAAAGCACTACAAATGAACCTAGAAAAGGTTGAAACTTGGCATGGTATCATCATTTGACCCACATAACAGGTGTGCAAAAGTTGAGAGGATTATGGAAAAAATTGGATGCACTTCGTATACAAACTGGACCATCTTTTTCGAAGTACGAGGGTTTCAGACGAAAACTCATCTGTTACAAAGGCATTTCATTTTTATAAACTTATTTGAACTCAAGACTTTTTTTGCATTCAATATGCACCATTCAAAGCCACATACTAAAATTTCAACCCTTTCTGACTTCATTTTCTATTTTTCATGCATTTACTAATTTATTTTGAGCTAAATGACCCTGAGATTGGAAAGCACTACAAATGAACCTAGAAATGGTTGAAACCTGGCATGGTATCATCATTTGACACACATAACATGTGTGCAAAAGTTGATAGGATTATGGAAAAAACTTGATGCACTTCGTGTACAAACTGGACCATCTCTTTCGAAGTACGAGGGTTTTAGACGAAAACTCATCTGTTACAAAGGCATTTCATTTTTCTAAACTTATTTGAACTCAAGACTTTTTGTGCATACAATATGCACCATTCAAAACCACATACTAAAATTTCAACCCTTTCTGACTTCATCTGTCTTCACTTTTTCTTCGCTTGTGTCCTTTGCTTATTGCGCCGTAACCATGGATGTTCTTCATCGCTTAACAGGGTGCTTGGATCAGCCTTGACTTTGAAGGGAGGAATTTCATGAAACATTTCATAATCTTCAGACATGTCTGTCTTGACTTCCAATCCCACGTTGTCTCTTTTTCCTGAAAGAACTATGTGACGCTTTGGCTCATCGTATGATGTATTCGCTTCCATATCTTTTCTTTTTCTCGGTTTGGTAGACATGTCCTTCACATAGAAAACCTGCGCCACATCATTGGCTAGGACGAATGGTTCATCTTTGTACCCAAGATTGTTCAGATCCATTGTTGTCATTCCGTACTGTGGGTCTACCTGTACCCCGCCTCCTGACAGATTTACCCATTTGCACTTAAACAAAGGGACCTTAAATCATGTCCGTAGTCAAGCTCCCATATGTCCACTATGTAACCAGAATATGTGTCCTTTCCCCTCTTGGTTGCTGCATCAAAGCGGACACCGCTGTTTTGGTTGGTGCTCTTTTGATCTTGGGCGATCATGTAAAATGTATTCCCATTTATCTTGTATCCTTTGTAAGTTAATAGAGTTGAAGATGGTCCCCTGGACAACAAGAACAGCTCATCAGAAACAGTGTTGTCACCTCTGACATGTGTTTCCAACCAATCGCCGAAAGTCCTGATGTGTTCATGTGTAATCCAATCGTCACACTCCTCCGGGTGTTTGGAGCGCAGACTGTTCTTGTGTTCATCGACATACGGGGCCACCAAGATAGAGTTATGTAGAACTGTGTAGTGTGCTTGAGACCAAGAATGTCCGTCCCTGCATATTATTGAGTCCCTTCCAAGTGTGCCTTTTCCAGTTAGTCTCCCCTCATACCGCGATTCAGGGAGACCAATCTTCTTAAGGCCAGGAATGAAGTCGACACAAAACCCAATGACATCCTCTGTTTGATGGCCCATGGAGATGCTTCCTTCTGGCCTAGCGCGGTTACGGACATATTTCTTTAGGACTCCCATGAACCTCTCAAAGGGGAACATATTGTGTAGAAATACGGGGCCCAGAATGACAATCTCGTCGACTAGATGAACTAGGACATGTGCCATGATATTGAAGAAGGATGGTGGGAACACCAGCTCTAAACTGACAAGATATTGCGCCACATCACTCCTTAGCCTTGGTAGGATTTCTGGATCGATCACCTTCTGAGAGATTGCATTGAGGAATGCACATAGCTTAACAATGGCTAATTGAACGTTTTCCGGTAGAAGCCCCCTCAACGCAACCGGAAGCAGTTGCATCATAATCACGTGGCAGTCATGAGACTTTAGGTTCTGAAACTTTTTCTCGTCCATATTTATTATTCCCTTTATATTCGACGATAAGCCAGACGGGACCTTCATACTGAGCAGACATTCAAAGAAGATTTTCTTCTCTTCTTTGGTAAGAGTGTAGCTGGCAGGACCTTCATACTGCTTTGGAGGCATGCCGTCTTTTTTGTGCAAACATTTCAGGTCCTCCCGTGCCTCCGATGTATCTGTTTTCTTCCCATACACGCCCAAGAAGCCTAGCAGGTTCACGCAAAGGTTCTTCGTCATGTGCATCACATCAATTGAAGAGCAGACATCTAGGTCTTTCCAGTAGGGTAGGTCCCAAAATATCGATTTCTACTTCCACATGGGTGCGCGTTCCTCGGCATCATTCGGAACAGATAGTCCGCCGGGGCCCTTACCAAATATTACGTGTAAATCATTGACCGTAGCAAGTACGTGATCACCTGTACGCATGGCGGGCTGATATGTCCAAAACGTATCTATAATTTCTGCTTTCTTCATGCCTCTTTTGTGTGATATTGATATGATATTGATGAACTTCCATATACTTTTGATCATATTTGTACTAACCTATTAACTCAGTGCACCCCAGTGCCAGTTCCTGTTTTCTGCTGTTTTTCTATTTCAGGTTTCCCCAATACTAAAAGTGCTCAAAAAATTCAGGAAAAATCCAATAAAAATTAGCGTAGAAGAAGCTTCGGGAATCACCGAGGGGGGCCCAAAGGGGTCCCACCAGGGCCCCGGGCGCCCTCCCGGCGCGCCCTAGGGTGGGGCCGCGCCAGGGGTTCGCCTGGACCCCTGGTGGCCCCCTGGCTGCCCCCTTCGCCTATTTATTCCTCGTGACGAGAAACCCCCGTGGCAGGAACCCTTTTTCAGGATCTCTCCTCTGTTCCGCCGCCGCCGCGCTTCCAAGATCGGGAGCACCAGAAGACCTCTTCCCGGCACCCTGCCGGAGGGAGGAACCACCTCCAGGATCTTCTTCACCACCATGGATGCTTCTCGGATGAACCTTGAGTAGTCCACCTTGGACCATGGGTCTATGATCAGTTGCTATGTGATGTTCTCCTCCCCTCTTTGTTCTTCATGGATTAGACCTCGTGAGCTGCCCTACATGATTGAGGCACATATGTAATATTTCTGTTCTTGCTATGCTGAGTTTGCTGGGATCCGTTGGATTATGAGATTATGTTCAGATTGTGTTTGAGTAATATATTTGATTCTCCTCTTTTATATTTATGTTCTAGAGTAATTCTTGCATGTTCTCCGTTGCTGTTTATTGCTTTGTCCAAGTAGTAGGTAGTGACTCCAAGAGGGAGCGTTATGCATGATTGTGGGTTCATGCCCCCCGATGACTAGCTTGAGTGACAGAAACATGAGTCTAGGGGATGTGCTGTTGCCACAAAGGGGGAAAACAACGGTGCTTGTACTTGCGGGTGCAAGGATTGTTTACTTTACGCAAAGTTCTTTAATGCAGTTGTCCGTTGCTTTGAGTTTACACTTTGGGTGGGATTCGCAACTTAATACAGCGAGATGTTCTAGATAGATATATCAAGGTGGATGATTAGTAGGTAGATGCAGATGGATTTCGGTCTAATTGCCTTGGCGTACCGCCCATGCTTTTGAGCCTCATCCTTTCTTTATAGCATAATTAGCATTGGTTTGTGCACATAATCCTATCAATTGCCCAGCTGTAATTTTTTTACCTCGCATGGATATTTTATTGTCTTTTGGGAGAGAGACATCACTAGTGAACATCATAGGACCCCGGTCCATATTTCCAATACTATTTATGCTATCAGCTTACTTTCAATATTTACTTTTCCGTTGCTATCACTATCATTATTATCCCGTGCGTTTTATCCTTTGTAAACAACAAGGCCGGAGGAATTGGGAACTCCTCTGTACTCGTTGGGAAGCAAAGTTATTTGTTGTGTGTGCAGGTCCAGGTCAAGGAAGCAACTTTTGTCTTAAAACGGTGCCATTGTTTCCTTGTCACCTACTTGTCGATCTTGGAGTCCTACTGGTTCGATACTCAACCTTAGCATCTTCACTAAGGGAAATTGCCGCTTTCTACATCTCAACCTTCCACTTTGGGTAACCAACGAGGGGGCGTTAATTCGTACCATCAAAAGAAATTTTTGGCGCCGTTTCCAGGGACTCCACTCTTCAAGATAGGGGAGTTGCACACTATCTTTTACCTTTGCTTTTTAGTCTTATTAGTTTACCTTTCAGTTTTTGCTTTAGTGTCCTTTATCAAAAATAAAATAAAATAGTTATCTTGCTTGCTGCTACTATGGGTTCCTCTGAGAACACCAAGTTGTGTGACTTCACTAGTCACAACAACAGTGACTTTATCTGCACTCCTATTGCTACACCTGCTACTTTAGCACCTTCTTATGAGATTAAACCTGCTTTGCTGAACCTTGTTATGAAAGATAAATTCTCGGGTGCTAGAGTTGCTTTGCACTTAAATAATTTTATTGAGCTTTGTGATATGCAAAAGTACAAAGAAGTAGATGGTGATATTGTTAAGCTTAAGCTTTTTCCTTTCTCCTTGAGAGATGAAGCTAAAATCTGGTTTCAATCCGTGCCTAGGAATAGCATAGATTCTTGGGATAAGTGCAAGGATGCTTTTATTGGGAAGTACTACCCCCCTGCTAAGATTATCCAATTGAGGAGTTATATTATGAATATTAAGCAATTGGATAATGAACACGTTTCCCAAGCTTGGGACCGCATGAAATCTCTTGTTAATAATTGCCCTACGCATGGTTTGACTACTTGGATGGTTATCCAAACTTTTTATGCAGGCTTGAACTTTACCTCGCGGAACTTACTAGATTCGGCCGCGGGAGGAACCTTTATGTCAACTACACTTGGTGCTGCCACAAAACTTCTCGATGAGATGATGACCAACTATTCCCAATGGCATACTGATGGCTTCTCGCCCCATTCGTTGGTTACCCCAAGTGGAGGGTTGAGATGTAGTGCAGCAGCAGTTTTCCCTCGGTGAAGATACCAAGGTTTGTCTCCAGCAAGACTCCAGAGATGATAAGTAGGTGTCAGCGGCGCAACTGACACGGACCTGCACACAAACACAGATAACTTTGTTCCCAACGAAGTTCAGAGAGGTTGTCAATCTCTTCGGTCTTGTTGTTTACAAAGGATAAACGCAAGGGATAATAATAGCAACTTGAAAGTAAATGCAGAAAAGTAAATATAGCATGGAAACAGTGATAAGGATATGGACCGGGATACGTGATGTTCGCTAGTGATGTCTCTCTTCCAAAAGACGATAAAATTTCTATGCGAGGTAAACAAATTACAGAAAGGCAATTGACAGGATTATGAACACACCGCAATTCTAACTATGCTACAAAAGAAATGAAGAGGTTCAAAAGCACAGGCAGTACGCCAAGGTAAGTAGACCGAAATCCATCTGCATCTACTAATAATCATCCACCTTGAGATATCTATCCAGAACATCTCGCTGGTATTAAGTTGCGAGCCCCACCCAAAGTGTAAACCCAAAGCAACAGACAACTGCATTAAAAAGAACTCTGCGTAAAGTAAACAATCCTTGTAAACGCGGTTACAAGCACCGTTGTTTTCCCCCTTGTGGCAACAGCACATCCCCTAGACTCATGTTTCTGTCACTCAAGCCTATCATCGGGGGGCATGAACCCACAATCGAGCACAATGTTCCCTCTTGGAGTCACTACCTACTACTTGGCCAAAGCAATAAACAGCAACGGAGAACATGCAAGAATTACTTAGGAACAAAAATATAAGAGATAAAAACCAAATATATTACTCTATCACAATCTGAACATAATCTCATAATCCATCAGATCCCATCAAACTGAACATAGCAATAGCAGAAATATTACAAAGGTGCCTCGATCATGTAGGGCAGCTCACGAGGTCTAAACAATGAAGATCAAAGAGGGGAGGAGAACATCACATAGCTACTGATCACGGACCCATGGTCCAAGGAAAACTACTCACGAGACATCCGGGGAGCATCCATGGTGGAGAGGAGACTCCCGGAGGTCCATCCTCCCTCCGGCAGGGTGCCGGGAAGAGGTCTTCTGGTGCTCCCGATCTTCGGAAGCGCGGCGGCGGCGGAACAGAGGCGAGTTGGCGGAATAGGGTTCTTCTTCTGGAGTTTTCCCGTGACGGGGGATAAATAGGCGAAAGGGGGCAGCCATAGGTGGGCCAGGGGCCCAGGCGCCCCCCTGGCGCGGCCAGGGGTGGGGCCGCGCCGGGTGGCCGCCTGGGCCCCCTGGCTCCCCTCTGGCCCCTCCCGGGCTCTTCTTGAAGCTTCCGTCACGCTGATTTTTTATCTGAATTTTCCCGAATTTTTCTGGCACTTTTTATATGGGGGAAAACTGAAATAGAAAAACAGCAGAAAACAGGAACTGGCACTAGGGTGCACTGAGTTAATAGGTGAGTCCAAATATGATCAAAAGGGTATGAAAGTGTATCTAGATCATAGCAATATCACACAAAGCATGCATGGAGCAAGCAGAAATTGTAGATACGTTTTGGACGTATCAACATCCCCAAGCTTAATTCCTGCTCGTCCTTGAGTAGGTAAATGATAACAACATAATTTCTGTGGTGACATGCTAGCAACCTTATAAGAACTTTGAAAAGTAAAGCAATCAAGGTTAGAGATTCAATCCAAGTCATAACAGGCAAGAGTCTATATTAGCATTGAAACAAGTAACAAAATAACATTAGGTGCAAGATCTATCGCTGTCCGTGACTCCAATGTCTCCAAATGGTGTTTGTGTGCAAGAAGGGGGATAGGGAATACGAGAAAAAAGTATTTTTGTGTTGAGAACTCAATCTACTAAAGTTTCACACTTGGTCTTCTTTGGAATCTTATCTTGACTCGTCCCCAGACCACTAGCCAGGTACAAGTCAATTTGATCCGCTCCTTTTCGATATTTCGGACACTCATGCAATGGATGAGCGTAAGCACGAGAGTTGACACTTAGGATGGCAAAGAGATAAATATGGTGGAGGAGGAAGACAAAAAGGATGAGAAAGGCTCACATCAATGAGGACAATCATAGGTATGAGATGCCATATGATAGATATGATGTGAGGAGTAGGGATTGCCATGCAACGGATGCATATACGAGCTAAGCAGCTATCCAATGGAACTAGTGGGGGTGCATCTAACTTGCTCGCTCATGAAGACCTAGAGCTCTTTTGAGGAGGCTCATCCTTGGAATATGCAAGCCAAGTTCTATAGTGTGAAGGTCCCCACATAGCTATATGCATAATGATCATCTCTATGGAGTACAAGGATATAAAGGGAGTACTAGTGTGGATCTCTCAAAAGAATAGTAGTGTTTCCCCTTTCTCTCTTTTTATTTATTTTTTCTCTTTTTCTATTTTTCTTTTATTTTTTTGTGGCCTCAATGGCTCTTTCTATTGAACTCTCATTTGTCCTCTTTGGGATCTTTTAATGTGTCCACTTTGGGATCTTTTCCTCACTTTAAGGGCAACACTCTATTTTACAAGAAGGTAAAGGAGATCTTTCACACTTTACAAGGTACTCAAAACATAAAGAAGATGTAACTATCATGATGTATGCAAGGTATGTCGCTGCCAGTGTAGCAGGAACATGAATGACATGAAGATCAAGTCATGAAGAGGTGGAAGTTGCATGGCAATGTAACTCGGAAAGGCTATGGAAATGCCTTGATAGGTAGGTATGGTGGCTTTTTTGAGGAAAGATATAAGGAGGCTTATGATGACAGAGCGTATCATGCCAAGGGTTTGGAAGTACCGGCGAAGGTGGACACCAACTCTCGGAGTGAGAAGAAGGCAATGCACGGCACGGGAAAGGCTAGCAAAATATGGGAAGGTGGAAGTGCCAACTCTCAATACTTACATTAGTCCGAAGAACGCATGCACTTATTATCGGTAACTCTCAACCTAATAAGGAGGTTCACAATGAGACAAGTACCCCGAGGAGGAGTGTATGGGGGTTTGGTTATCCTTGCGCATCCTCGACTCATGGTACGTGAGTGTAATCTAATATTCGACTCCTCAGAAGAGTAGTGATCTATCTAGTAGCTAGAGTTATCAACTAGTTTTGTAGGTTTTGAAAATAAACACGGATTCCCCAAAATACGACACCTATCACTAATAGGCAAGAGTTCTTGACACCAAAAGTTCAAACATTACTCACATCAATACCTCAAAACTATTGCAAGCTACTACTAAAATTAAATAGCAACCTCAATCACCTACTTTCAAGACAAGACACAACTCAGTGCAACAACCAACTCTCTTAACAAGATAAACATGAAAACTAAAGAGAGTTCCAGCAACAAACTAAACAAAATCCAAGGCTCTTGCTAAAGACAAACTAAAACTAAGACTAAACATGGCAGTAGCTACGAAAAGATAAAGAACACACAACAGCAAGAAGATAAGCATGAAAAATCCTATGATGTGTTCTAGATTTTGAAAGTGGAGCGTGTTTCTCTCCCACACAAAGTAAGAAAGGACCTAACTTGTTATGAACAGCAAGCAAAGCTAAAGAAACTAAAAATAAAACCTTAGAGCGAGACGCTCCAAGCCTAGCACATAACGCATGAAGTGATAAAAATATAGTGAGACGAAGGACGAACTGATGATTGTTGATGTAGAAGGGAATGGACGGGGACATACCCAAGCTTAGACGCTTGAGTCTCCTTGAATATTTATTGGGGATGCATGGGGGCATCCCCAAGCTTGAGCGCTTGACACTCCTGGATCTTCTTTCATCATCTTCTATCGCACACTTGAAAACTCCCTTCATACATAACTCATCGTAAGATGATTAGAGAGTTTAGTACCCTTAATAAATAATTTTTCCCACTGGATATAAAGATATTCTTGAAGAGCTACTGTTTCTCAAGAGCGCCAAAAAGTTTTTGCAAAGAAAAAGCAAGCTTAAGGTTTGCAAAAGTAAGGAGAGACAAAACGTGGCAGAATCTGTGAAAAACAGAACAGTAGGTAGTAAAGAATTTCTTTAGGGGCACTTCTGCAACTCAAATAAAAAAAACTCAGAACATACGGAAGTTTCGTAATTGTATAGAGCATACTGTGTAAAAATTTCAGCTCAAAAAGATGAACTGGGATTTTTCTGGAATTTTTCTGGTCACGAGGACAGAATCTGTTTTCTGGACAGCATGTCACAACTTTTACTTCCCTTGCCGTAAGAGGCTATAACTCGGCACAAATCTGAAAAATAAAGATACAATGATGTTGCTACAGAAGTAACAATCATCAGACACAACAAAAGCAAAAAGAAAACACCTAAATTCGTTGTGGGCTGCCTCCCGAAAGCGCTTCTATAAAGCCATTAGCTAAGCTTAAAGATTATAAAAGATGCTTTCATAAGAGAATGGGAATTTTAGCAAAAGAGAGCATCAAGAAGCAAATTTGAAACACATTTAAGCCTAACCAATTTCCTATGCATAGGCATCTTGTAAGAAAATAAATCAAAGAAGCACAAAGTGACATGCATAGGAAGGTGGAACAAGAACAACTTCGAAAGTTTCAGTTTAGAGAGAGGTGTTTTTGTCACATGGAAGTTTTTATAACCAAACTTTCCTCTCTCAAAGTAATTTTCAATAATATCATGAACAACATCAAGAATATAACTATCATATAAATCATATTGTTCATGACCTACAAGCACACGTGTATTGTTTTCAACACGGTTTTTAGGATCATAAGATAAATGTAACCCATCACATTGAGCTTTGATAAGAGGAAAATTCTCCGGAGTTGGAGATTTTAAAAGGATAATAGGACAATCAATTGTGGGTGCAATAGCAACAATTTCATGCTTAACATAAGGAACTATAGAGAGTTCATTTTTGTCAGCATCATCCATAGTGGCATCTTGGCCATCAACAAAGCAAGTATCAAAATTTTCAGAAAGGGATATTTCAAGTGAGTCCTCGGAACCATGGGATTCCTCCTCAATGCAAGCATTGGCCTCTTCTTGGGCAGCAAAGATTTTATTTTTAAAATCCTCAATATAAAGAATTGGAAGTATAATTCCCGAAGCAATAAGCAAGAACTGAAAAGTTTTCAAACTCGAAAATAGTATCGTGATATTTTTCAATCAAAGAAGCAATCTCATAGGCACCTTTAAAAGCAACAAACTCTTCAATCTTTTCAACATCAAAGTAATCATAAACACCTTTAGCATAAGAAGATAAGATCTCATTTTCATTAAACTCACATTGGAAAGGGAGGTGTTTATGATCTATATTAGAACAGCAAGTAAAATCATAAATGTGGCACAAAAGTTTAGCATGGCAATAAGAAACATGTATTTGATCCCATAAGTATTTCCCTTTCTGAGATAGGCGGTGCCGCGTATAATGAGCATGCTCATCCAATGATTTTCCCTCAACCAAGTTGGTTGGGTTTTTAGCGCGAGCACAAATTGATCGAAGATGATCCAAGTGAAACATGTCCATCCTACCATATTTCGGTGGTTCATCACCCATGGTGAGGATAGCATAAATAGGCAAAGAAAGACAAAGGCAAAAGGTAGCAACTATTTTTGTGGTTTTTCATAAAGGACACTAAGATAAAAATTGAAAGGTAAACTAACAAGACAAAAAAACAAAGGTAAAGGGTAGTGTGCAACTCCCCTATCTTAGCACTTGGAGTCCCCGGCAACGGCGCCAGAAAACTTTTTCTTGATGGCTTCTCGCCCCCTTCGTTGGTTACCCCGAGTGGAGGGTTGAGATGTAGTGCAACAGCAGTTTTCCCTCGGTGAAGATACCAAGGTTTGTCTCCAGCAGGACTCCAGAGATGATAAGTAGGTGTCAGCGGCGCAACTGACGCGGACCTGCACACAGACACAGATAACTTTTTTCCCAACGAAGTTCAGAGAGGTTGTCAATCTCTTCGGTCTTGTTGTTTACAAAGGATAAACGCAAGGGATAATAATAGCAACTTGAAAGTAAATGCAGAAAATTAAATATAGCGTGGAAACACTGATAAGGATATGGACCGGGATACGTGATGTTCGCTAGTGATGTCTCTCTCCCAAAAGACGATAAAATTGCTATGCGAGGTAAAAAATTTACAGAAAGGCAATTGACAGGATTATGAATGCACCGCAATGCTAACTAAGCTACAAAAGAAAGGAAGAGGTTCAAAAGCACAGGTAGTACGCCAAGGTAAGTAGACCGAAATCCATCTGCATCTACTACTAATCATCCACCTTGAGATATCTATCTAGAACATCTCGCTGGTATTCAGTTGCGAGCCCCACCCAAAGTGTAAACCCAAAGCAACAAACAACTGCATTAAAAAGAACTCTGCGTAAAGTAAACAATCCTTGTAACCGCGGTTACAAGCACCGTTGTTTTCCCCCTTGTGGCAACAACACATCCCCTAGACTCATGTTTCTGTCACTCAAGCGTGTCATCGGGGGGCATGAACCAGCAATCGAGCACAACGTTCCCTCTTGGAGTCACTACCTACTACTTGGCCAAAGCAATAAACAGCAACGGAGAACATGCAAGAATTACTTAGGAACAAAAATATAAGAGATAAAAACCAAATATATTACTCTATCACAATCTGAACATAATCTCATAATCCATCAGATCCCATCAAACTCAACATAGCAATAGCAGAAATATTACAAAGGTGCCTCGATCATGTAGGGTAGCTCACGAGGTCTAAACAATGAAGATCAAAGAGGGGAGGAGAACATCACATAGCTACTGATCACGGACCCATGGTCCAAGGAAAACTACTCACGAGACATCCGGGGAGCATCCATGGTGGAGAGGAGACTCCCGGAGGTCAATCCTCCCACCGGCAGGGTGCCGGGAAGAGGTCTTCTGGTGCTCCCGATCTTCGGAAGCGCGGCGGCGGCGGAGCAGAGGCGAGTTGGCGGAATAGGGTTCTGCTTCTGGAGTTTTCCCGTGACGGGGGATAAATAGGCGAAAGGGGACAGCCATAGGTGGGCCAGGGGTCTCAGGCGCCCCCCTGGCGCGGCCAGGGGTGGGGCCGCGCCGGGTGGCCGCCTGGGCCCCCCTGGCTCCCCTCTGGCCCCTCCCGGGCTCTTCTCGAAGCTTCCGTCACGCTGATTTTTTATCTGAATTTTCCTGAATTTTTCTGGCACTTTTTATATGGGGGAAAACTGAAATAGAAAAACAGCAGAAAACAGGAACTGGCACTGGGGTGCACTGAGTTAATAGGTTAGTCCAAATATGATCAAAAGTGTATGAAAGTGTATCTAGATCATAGCAATATCACACAAAACATGCATGAAGCAAGCAGAAATTATAGATACGTTTTGGACGTATCAATCACCGAAAGAGCTCCAAGAGGTAGGAAGGTAAACTCCGTCGAGGAGATCTCCTCCCTAAATGAAAAATTTGACTTGATTATGTCTCTACTTACCAATAAATCTTCTATTGATCCTCATGATGTACCTTTAAATTCTTTGATTGCTCAAGATCAAGTAGATGTGAACTTTATCTCTAGAAACAACTTCAATAACAATGCTTATAAGAGTAACTTTGGTAGCAATCCTAGACCGTTCCCCTCCAACTACGGGAACAACAACACTTATTCTAGCACCAAAAACTCCACTTCTGAATTAGAGAGTACGCTTAAAGACTTTATCACTACCCAAAAAGCCTTCAACAAGAGTGTAGAGGAAAAACTAGACAAATTAGATAACCTCTCGTCGAAGGTAGACAATTTAGCCCATGAAGTAGAATTGCTTAAAATTAGAACTTCTCCCCTTCAGGAGAGGAAGGTCACCTGACCTTCCTCTCCTGAAGGGGAGAAGTTCTAATTTTAATAGTTTTTCCTCTACACTCTTGTTGAAGGCTTTTTGGGTAGTGATAAAGTCTTTAAGCGTACTCTCTAATTCAGAAGTGGAGTTTTTGGTGCTAGAATAAGTGTTGTTGTTCCCGTAGTTGGAGGGGAACGGTCTAGGATTGCTACCAAAGTTACTCTTATAAGCATTGTTATTGAAGTTGTTTCTAGAGATAAAGTTCACCTCTACTTGATCTTGAGCAATCAAAGAATTTAAAGGTACATCATGAGGATCAATAGAAGATTTATTGGTAAGTAGAGACATAATCAAGTCAAATTTTTCATTTAGGGAGGAGATCTCCTCGACAGAGTTTACCTTCCTACCTGTTGGAGCTCTTTCAGTGTGCCATTGGGAATAGTTGGTCATCATCTCATCGAGTAGTTTTGTGGCAGCACCAAGCGTTGTTGACATAAAGGTTCCTCCCGCGGCCGAATCTAGCAAGTTTCGCGAGGTAAAGTTCAAACCTGCATAAAAAGTTTGGATAACCATCCAAGTAGTTAAACCATGCGTAGGGGAATTCTTAACAAGAGATTTCATGCATTCCCAAGCTTGGGAAACATGCTCATTATCCAATTGATTAAAATTCATAATATTACTCCTCAATTGGATAATCTTAGCTGGGGGGTAGTACTTCCCAATAAAAGCATCCTTGCACTTATCCCAAGAATCTATGCTATTCCTAGGCAAGGATTGAAACCAGATTTTAGCTCCTCCTCCTCTCAAGGAGAAAGGAAAAAGCTTAAGCTTAACGATATCACCATCTATTTCTTTGTACTTTTGCATATCACAGTGCTCAACAAAATTATTTAAGTGCAAAGAAGCATCATCTTCAGCACCGGATAATTGATCTTTCATAACAAGGTTCAGCAAAGCAGGTTTAATCTCATAAGAAGGTGCTGAAGTGGCAGGTGGAGCAATAGGACTAGTTATGACTAGTGAAGTCACACAACTTGGTGTTGTTGGTGGAACCCGTAGCAGCAGCAAGCAGGGTAACTATTTTTTTTATTTTTGATAAGGGACACTAAAGCAAAAACTGAAAGGTAAACTAACAACACTAAAAAGCAAAGATAAAAGATAGTGTGCAACTCCCCTATCTTGAAGAGTGGAGTCCCCGTCAACGGCGCCAGAAATTAGCTTTTATGGCTTCTCACCCCTCATTGGTTACCCAAAGTGGAAGGTTGAGATGTAGGCAGCAGAAAATTTCCCTCGGTGAAGATACCAAGGTTTGTCTCCAGTAGTACTCCGACAATGACAGGAAGGTGACAACGGCGCCAGCAATTAGGCGGTTGACGTGGACCTGCACACACAACAGATAACTTTGCTCCCAACGAGTACAGAGAGGTTGTCAATCCCCCTGGCCTTTTCGTTTACAAAGAATCAAACGCACGGGATAATAATGATAGAGATAGCAACAGAAAAGGAAATAAAGCAGAAAATAAATAGCGGGTGTAAACAGTGGTGGAAATATGGACCGGGGTCCCATGATGTTCACTAGTGATGTCTCTCTCCCAAAAGACGATAAAATAGCCATGCAAGGTAAACAAATTAGAGCTTGGCAATTGACATGATTATGTGCGCAAACCAATGCTAACTATGCTAAAAAAAGAAGAGGCTCAAAAGTTTGGGCGGTACGCCAAAACAAGTAGACCGAAATCCATCTGCATCTACCTACTAATCATCCACCTTGAGATATCTATCCAGAACATCTCGCTGGTATTAAGTTGTGAATCCCACCCAAAGTGGAAAATCAAAGCAACAGACAACTGCATTAAAGAACTTTGCGTAAGTAAACAATCCTTGCGCCCGCAAGTACAAGCACCGTTGTTTTCTCCCTTGTGGCAACAACACATCCCCTAAAATCATGTTTCTGTCACTCAAGCTAGTCATCAGGGGGCATGAACCCACAATCATGCATAACGCTCCCTCTTGGAGTTACTACCTACTACTTGGCCAAAGCAATAAACAGCAACGGAGAACATGCAAGAATTACTCAAGAACATAAATATAAAAGAGGAGAATCAAATATATTACTCAAACACAATCTGAACATAGTCTCATAATCCATCAAATCCCAGCAAACTCAGCATAGCAACAACAGAAAGATTACATATGTGCCTCGATCATGTAGGGCAGCTCACGAGGTCTAAACCATGAAGAACAAAGAGGGGAGGAGAACATCACATAGCTACTGATCATGGACCCATGGTCCAAGGTGGACTACTCACGGTTCATCCGGGAAGCATCCATGGTGGTGGAGAAGCTCCCGGAGGTGGTTCCTCCCTCCGGCAGGGTGCCGGGAAGAGGGCTCCTGGTGCTCCCGATCTTGGAAGCGCTGCGGCGGCGGAACAGATGATAGATCGTGAAAAAGGGTTCTGTCCTCGAGGGTTTCGGGACGAGAGAAATATATAGGCGAAGGGGGCAGCCAGAGGTGGACCAGGGGCCCCAGGCGCCCCACCTGGCGCGTCCTAGGGGGTGGCGGCGCCAGGTGGCCACCTGGGCCACCCATGGTTCCCCGCTGTCCCACTTGGGATCTTCCCGAAGCTTTATGTACGCTGATTTTTCCTATATTTTTCCCGGAATTTTTCTGGCACTTTAAGTAATGGGAAAACCTGAAATACAAAAACAGCAGAAAACAAGAACTGGCACTGGGGTGCAGTGAGTTAATAGGTTAGTCCAAATATGATCAAAAGTGTATGGAAGTGCATCAATATCATAGCAATATCACACAAAATATGCATGGAGCAAGCAGAAATTATAGATACGTTTTGGACGTATCACATGCAGGTCAAATTCATCATGTTTGTGCTCATCCCACACACGTACACCGTTTCCATTCCACAACTGTAAAAGTTCTTCAACTAATGGCGTTAGGTACACATCAATATCGTTGCCGGGTTGCTTAGGGCCTTGGATGAGAATTGGCATCATAATGAACTTCCGCTTCATGCACATCCCAGGAGAAGGTTATACATACATAGAGGCCAGGTGTTGTGATTGCTCCTCTGCTCCCCAAAAGGATTAATGCCATCCGCGCTTAAACCAAACCATACGTTCTTTGGGTCACCTCCAAACTCAGCCCGGTACTTTCTCTCGATTTTTCTCCACTGCGACCCGTCAGCGGGTGCTCTCAACTTCACGTCTTTCTTACGGTCCTCTCTGTGCCATCGCATCAACTTGGCATGCTCTTTGTTTCTGAACAGACGTTTCAACCGTGGTATTATAGGAGCATACCACATCACCTTTGCAGGAACCCTCTTCCTGCGGGGCTCGCCGTCAACATCACCAGGGTCATCTCGTCTGATCTTATACTGCAATGCACCTCATACCGGGCATGCATTCAAATCCTCGTACGCACCGCGGTAGAGGATGCAGTCATTAGGGCATGCATGTATCTTCTGCACCTCCAATACTAGAGGGCATACAACCTTCTTTGCTGCGTACGTAGTGTCGGGCAATTCGTTATCCTTTGGAAGCTTCTTCTTAAATATTTTCAGTAGCTTCTCAAATCCTTTGTCAGGCATATCATTGTCTGCCTTCTACTGCAGCAATTCCAATACGGTACCGAGCTTTGTGATGCCCTCTTCGCAATTGGGGTACAACCCTTTTTTGTGATCCTCTAACATGCGATCGAACTTCAACTTCTCCTTTTCACTTTAACACTGTCTCCTTGCATCAACAATGACCCGGCGGAGATCATCATCGGGCACATCGTCCGGTTCCGCTTGATCTTCAGCTTCCCCTGTTGCAGCAGCACCGTATTCAGGGGGCACATAGTTTTCGTCGTACTCTTCTTCTTTGCTGTCTTCCATCGTAACCCCTATTTCTCCGTGCTTGGTCGAAACATTATAGTGTGGCATGAATCACTTATAAATCAGGTGGGCATGAATGATTTTAAGGTTAGAGTAAGACTTCGTATTCCCACATATAGGGCATGGAAAACACATAAAACCATTCTGCTTGTTTGCCTCAGCCACTTCGAGAAAAACATGCACGCCCTTAATGTACTCGGAGGTGTGTCTGTCACCGTACATCCATTGACGGTTCATCTGTGTGCATTATATATAATTAAATGTTTCAAAAACCATTACAGAACATCATGAATAGATAAGTGACCAAATTAATAGAAGTTCATCATCACATTAAAACCAAAGTACATACATAGTTCTCATTGAACAACATATAGCTCTCCAGAGCATCTAATTAAACCATACATTGAAAATATGTAAAACATTTCAATGCAACAACAAATGCGATCATAATCGCAACCAAGGTAACAATTGATCCAACGTCATAATGATACCAAGCCTCGCTATGAATTGCATATTTTCTAATCTTTCTAATCTTCAAGCACATTGCATCCATCTTGATCTTGTGACCATCTACGACATCCGCAACATACAACTCCAATATCATCTTCTCCTCCTCCATTTTTTTATTTTTTACTTCAAGTAATTGTTTTGTTCTTCAACTAAATTTAACCTCTTGACAATAGGGTCGGTTGGAATTTCCAATTCACATACCTCCTAGATAAATAAATTCTATGTCACGTTGGTCGGCATAATTGTCATAAACAATAAATGAACCAAATATTTATAAAAGATAATATATACCACATCCGAATCATAGACAGGGCGAGAGCCGACATGTGCAGGTACCATAACCATCGCACTATATAATAACAAGCAATAATAAAAATAAGAAAATTAGACAAGTAATTAAAGTAAGAATTATTTTCTTTTAGAAACAAGATAAGAATAAGAGGCTTAATACGGTGGTGCCGGCGACGAGATCGGCACGGGCGATCGACGGTGGGGAAGACAGGAACGAGACGTGATTGATCGCTAAACCTAGACAAATCTTGAGGAAAATGGAGCTTGGAAGTCGAGTTTGGAGAGGAGAAAGCTTAAGTAGTGTGGCTCGGGCATTTCATCGAACACCTCTTGTGTGTAGGAGGTGAGCTAGAGCACCACAAAGCCCTCCCCTCACACTCTAGGAAAAAACTGAGCAGTGGAGAGTTCTCTGCTCGCGGGGGAGAGGTATATATAGTCACATGGCCTTTAGTCCTGGTTCCTGCCACGAACCGGGACCAATGCCCCACGAGGTCCATTGGTCCCGGTTCATGTCTGGAACCGGGACATATGGGTCCAGACGAACCGGTGCCAATGCACCACGAGGCCCGGCCGGGCCCCTGGACACACGAACCGAGACATATGCCCCCCATGGGTCCCGATTCGTGACACAACCGGGACTAATGGGCTGGAGAGGCCTGAACGAAAGCCCTGTTTTCTACTAGTGACATCTCGCAAATTCCAAACTCTGATGCAGGCATTGAGGCTTTATGGTAGTTCCAACGTTGTTGTGGCTGGCATCACTATTGTGAATATCTCACAATGCCATCTCAAGTTCGACAACTGTCAAGGAGTGCTGGTCCATGGCCTGACAATATCCTCCCCTGACTACAGTCTCAACACTGACGGCATACACATACACCTGCAGAACTCATAAGATGTCAACATTTATCATACCAACTTGGCTTGCGGAAAATTTTCTTTATGACACAAGAATTAGAGCTTAGGCGTCTAGCATGCATTCATAATGCTCAGAAAAATTGTTTTACAAAATCTTGCGCATGTGAATCATATCTTCAACAAGAATTTGCGAACACAAGACAATTTATATATTTTGTTTAGATACTATACTATATTTAAGTCATATGATCAACTGAAGGCATGTCCCCCTGCTCTGTAATATTTATAAGGGAATACTGCAAAACTGTGGCAATGACTATTGAAGCCTCTTTTGCATCTATACCAAAATAGTACAACAACAGTATAACACATACACCATGGCTTCTTTGTCTTGTTCCATGTAGGTGAAGATTGTATCTCCATCTAGAAAGGATGTAGCAACATTTATATACACAATGTGAATTGTGGACCAGGACATGGAATCAGCATTGGTGAACTAGGCCGGGACAACACAAAAGCATGCATCTCTAATGTTACAGTAAGAGATGTCTACATATTCAGAACAATGACTAATGTGAGAATCAAGACCTGGTAGGTAAGATCAATATTTCAATCCTATATGCATAAATTGAAACCTAGCTTATCATTACAGAAATGAGACAATGTTTTGTCAAAAGAAAGAGTACGACGAGTAAACTTAATACTTACTGAGCTAAGGTAATTGAATTCTCCTTGCAGGGTGGTATAGGGATGGTTCTCCAACACCTATTCTGATCATGAACATCACGTACATTGTTTGTTCTTACTTTCGAACTCTACAAAAATATCATAATCCCATTATGCCATATATGGTAAGAATACCATTTATAATCAAAGGAAGCATGGTGAAACATATGTAAGCACCATGCGGTAATTTCTTAGAATATGTTGGCATGAAAGATCAATTAGTTTCTTGCAATTAAGGACATGATGTGCCCATAAAAAAACATGGGCGGGTTGGGATATTCATTTTTCAAAATTGGAAGTATCACACTTCTAGTCTTAATTACATGTCCTTTCCGTGCACACAGAACAAAAGAATGAGCTTAGGTTGTAGCTTTTGACATAGTTTGCCCCATATTTTCATCTCTATATTATTATTACCAACACTAACTAAATGACATGCTGCAAACAAAAAATAGCAAAATTACAACAATTGCAAACTAAAAATAACTAATACAAATCTCTTTTGCAATGCATGCTATTATCAACGTTAACCACACCTGTTCAACTTAAAAGTTAGTATTAAAAAGAAGTTATGTACAAAGATTAGGTGAAACAATAATAGTACGGGATATGCATCATACATAGTGATAGGCGATAGGACAAATGTAAAATCACCATAAGTCGTTCGATCAACACGAAAATACCACATCCCCCATTCTCGTTGAGATATTACAACCAATTTGCTTTCAAGATACATTTTTGTTGCTAATAAACAATCATAAAATGGACAATAATCCTTATCTGCATCCGCCAAACAGCTTCTGGAAAAATTTCAAGTTTGCATGGGGTTCACTGCACCAGCTTACCCAAGAACGATTATGATTTCTTAGTCAATTCTTAGACAAACATCTTTATGCTAGAAAAAAATAGCCAAAAAATGGTGCCATATGGCCATGGTTTATTATCAAGCATATGATATTTTCTGAGAAAAATACATATGTTGGCCAACACAGGAGAAGAGATGGACCTGTGTCAGAGTTGATGCATGTTACTCTTAGCAGTTAAAAGCCATGCAGTTGTCATCGTATAAATACTCATTCATGTCTCATTTATTTGTTTGTTAACGGAAATAAGGATATAAATTTTACTTTAAATTTGAAAATTTGAGAAAAGAAGAGACCAACGCAATCTTGTGGAAAGAGAGAAAGTACAATATATGGGGTTGTTTGGTTCCCAGCCACGCTCTACCATACATTGCCACAACTCATGTTAGACAACGTTGACCAGATTAGATAGGTGTTTGGTTCTAGCCACACTTTGTGGCAAAATTCTCTTATACCCCACATGTCATATACATCAAAAGTGTGGCAAAATTCCTTTAGGCAAGTCAAAGTGTGGCTAAGGATTTGAACACCTTAAGTTAGGCAAATGTGGCAAAATAATGTGGCAACATGTGGCAAAGATAGTTACAAACGAAACAGCCCCTATCTTTATCTTTACCTAATAATAAAGGAAGGTGAGTTTCTCCTTCCATTTTTGTACATTTGGCGTTCTTTCGTCGTTCTCCTATAAATGAAATCGCAGTTCTCCTGCGTTTCGTCAAAAAAAGTTTCTCCTTCCATCGTGTTTTTTTGCAAAACACCCCCTAAATTTTCAAAGAATTAACCCGCAATCCAGTAAAAATCAGAAAAAAAAAACCCGGTTCACGCAGCCCAAACTATGCACAGGTTGGTGGGCCTTATTTTTTTCTATGGGCTGTTCTCGAAATAAATAATAATAAAGGGAGCCGCCGGGCCACCCTGTTAGCTCCTTTTTTTATTAAATCACAGTAGTAAATAGAAAAAAAATCTACAGATCCTAAAAATGTAAAATAAATTGTTTGTTCTCCAAAATTATAGATTTATTTTTAGATCAATTATAATTACTGTTTGAAGAATTTAATAATGTCCATATTAATATTAGTAATAAATTATTCCTACCTAGATTAATTTTACTTCGTTATCAAATTTTCTAATTGAATTATATTAAAAAAATTATTAATGCTACTGTTCCATACCTTATTGTAGATCTAATAAATAATTAAAATAAAATAAATAAAAACAACATTATTTCTTTAGATCAATTAAAATTATTGTTTGAAGAATAAAAATGACCATATTATTATTAGTTGTAAATTATCCTTGTGTAGATTAATTTTACTTAATTCTCTGATTATCTAATTGAATTAGATTAAATAATTAGTTAGAAAACTAAATATTATGTGGTATCAAACGCCACCATATTTTATACATCCCCGAGGTGTACGTCAATCAAAAATCAGCCTCAAGAATAAGCGAACGAAAGGCGACATCTTTGTGGGTCTAGATGGTGTGGCTGTGTCCTATGTGTAAAAAACACATGGACTTGGATTGTGCTGATTTTGTGCTAATTAAGTAATTAAACGGATCCTGAATAGCTCGTGGCATGCTTGTCTAAATAAAGTTGGATTTGCCCTTACTAATTTAACGTGATCTGGGGAAAAGGATTTAGCAAGAGATTGTGAGAAAATAACTACTCCTCGAAGGTGACGTGATTCCTAATGTGCACGTCTTAGTTGATATTGAACCATTTTTTGTTCCCTCTTGAATGAGAAAGTTAATTGACAATTTTTTGCAGCCTCACGTTTTCATGTGTTTGCTCTGTAATTAAGCATGTTGCTGAGCTACAGAAATAAAATTTAAAATTATTAGTAAAAAAAAACTATTTATATCAATATAATATGCACATTATTTATAATCGCCATATATTAAAAAAGATGTAGATTGTTCTTCACCAGTTTTGATTAATGAGCTATATATTAGTGATTGATCTTTATTTGAGATTGAATTGTGAAATTGGTTAAAAATATGATCTTGTAATAGTAATTGCATAGTAATTATGTGTTACTGAAAAATAATTAAACCATTATTTTGAAGGAAAACATCTTCTTAGATATAATGGAATGGATATTATTGATCACTGAAGGGCTATTTGATTACGAGGAAATTGAACGAATATGTCTCCACCAACAGAAAAATAAACACAAATTATTTTTAAGTAGTGAAGATAAAGATTGAAAGGACTAGCAACATACAAAATTTAATATTTTCAATAATATATATATATAACCTGTTGCAACGCACGAGCCTTTTTCCTAGTACTAAATATCATAGCACGTGAACAAAAATACTATTCAGATACTCAACGATGGTAATCATACTTCATTAATACATAGTAAAAAAATCCATTTGTAATTTCAATGATATTGCAATATCAAGACATAAAAAACTGCCAAAACTAGAATGGCAGCAACATGCACAAACTTTTCAAGGTGAAGCTGGGCTTGGCGATGCATTTGGAGCAGAACCTGTTTGTACAATTACAGACAAATATTCAGCGTTGCCTAATTGAACATGAAATATTCACTAACTATACATGCTTGAGATCAAAGAGACCAGTGCAAAAACATCATCTTCAAAAACTAATGACATCCTTTGTCCCTCTGTAGATTTCAACAGTTTCAGGGCTTTGTTGTCCACTTATTTCCTCATCATGTATCAGTTCTACTGATAACAATTATTATAGGCTTCTATGTTCCCCAAACTGTGAAACCCAAAAATCTTGAAGCACATTAAGGCCTTATTTGCAACGACCTCTATTCCATTACTAACAACAGTGTTGTAGAGTTTTTCTATTTAGTTTTTGAGAGAGCATATAAGCACAAGAACTATGATATTTCCAATGCAACTACCCTACATTGGGTTAGAATCACATTTACTAACCTTCAGTTGTTCATGTATGCTCATAACAACATCCATAGTCATTCTGTCGAAGAAAAGAATCCCCTGCAAATCCACAACTTAATGGTGAGTGGCCACTTGATTATAGTACTGAATAAGTTCCCATCCCAATACACTCCATTACGAAAATTGAGGTGTTCTTAGATCCCAGTGTGGGTATGTTGGATCAAAAGTAACATGGACAGTGAAGTGAAGGGACACAGACTTGATTTAGTGGAACATTGAATATCCGAAGATGTCATCCACATAAACATACTTGAGCAGAAAAGGTTACATCAAAACTCTTGCAGACAGACATAACATAACTAAGTCTGACTATGGTTCAGCACGTACCTGTAAGTGATCAAACTCATGCTGGAACACTCGTGCAGATAGTTGAGATAATCTAACTTTGATCTTTGCCCCACTAACATCTTGAGCATTAATTTTCACATTATCTGGTCTCTGCATGAGCACAGTAGTGAAAGACGATCGCAGGTGCCATAATCCCATCAATTAGGCGAATCCCTCCTTTTTATAAGCACTCAAATAATAAATACAAAAAGTAGTAAACAATAGGCTCAACAAAGGGGGATATTGACTGTATTTATTAACTAGGAATATCAACAAAGAACTAGTTCCACCATTTGTCAGATATCCAATACTTCCTTTTGACTTACATGAACATTAGTACACAATAACATATATTGTCAAGAAAATAAGGCATATGAATGTAAAAAAGATTTAAATCTAACTCTCCTGTTATAATCTTTTGAGACAGCATGTGAACTTGTGAAGCATAATCTAATTGTACTAATGAATGTCATACTTAATGTAAAGTAAAGAAAAATCAAAATTATTGTTAGAGAGTTGGTACACGTATAATTTCAGCTGGCTGACTAATATCAACTTGATTCTAAGCATAACAGAACATAAATTCACTTAATGTTTCTGAGTGCATAAAGAAATGAAACTAGCCCAATTTTTAACCCTGAACTGTTTCATAAGTTCATCTTTTGAGGAGGTTTACAAAGAGAACATTTCTGACTTATAATATTTTCTCAACTACAATATGCTTACCCCAACTTGCTTGGGAAAAAGGCTTTGATGTTTTTTTTTTTTTTTTTGCGGGTAGGCTTTGATGTTTTTGTTGTGGTTATTGTAATATGCTGACAAATCTGCAGGAAAAAATATGCAGAAGTGAAGGTATCAAACGTGATGTACCTGAATACCAACATGGCTTAGTAAAATCGATGCCTCCTAGAAATGAATTCTGATCTTAAAGCTGATCAACGGGCAAATTCAATAATGCATGGATATGATCAAGTATGTGCTTGTTAGATTATACAAATCAACACTAATAAGTACGCGAAAAATCAGTGCCATGTGGTATATGATCAAACTGAAACACCTGAGAAAAGAATAATGTTCACTCACCTCACCTTGCCATCCCGACCCGATCTGAGAATCATACGACCAAAACATATTATCTGTACAATACCACCTTACTATTTCCAGGTGATTAGAGGTCCATCAAACTGGCAACTAAATGCCAGAAGCTATCTGAAACGGTGATGGATGTATGATACCAGGACTACCAGAGCAATACAAGATAGAATGCTTGAAAAGGCCAACCCCCAAGTGTGAACTATACAATAACCGGGGACACTGACAGAACAACCTTTCAGTATATTAGTAAGTAGTATCCACCACATACAACAACAACAACATCAAAGCCTTTTTCCCAAGCATGTTGGGGTAGGCTAGATATGAAACCCAACAAAAAATGGACACCAAAACAAGAAGGAGAAAGAAAAATAAAAAATAAAAAATAAAAAGGAAAGTAAGGTTCTGGCACATGGATCGCCGATCTCCAAGCAGTCCTATCAACAGCCAAGTCTTTAGGTACATTCCAATAAAAAATCACATATTCTAATAAAAAATACTACTCTTATTTAGGAGGGAAAACACGCAACCATCTAAATCAGGTACCTTTGTATAATCGTAAGCACAGGAATGTCAACCTCTTCTGATGACTAATTCACTATCCAGTCAATCTATATCGTTGTTGCTAACCCTTGTCTCAGATAAACAGAGCAGACCATCAGAGAAAAGAAGGGAAAGATTTATAGGATGACAAAGCAAATCATCAGGACTATAACCACATATATTAGCAAGCACCAACAGAACTGACTTAAATTAGCAACAAAAAACCGCCATGTAAGACTCATAATTCATGGAATGAGAAAATGATTAGCACTAATAACTGTACAGTCCAGAGGCAAGTGCCACTAAAACTAATCCTAAGCTTATCATCCTAGCAACTGTAAGCCAGTAACTGAAGCAGACTTGGAGTTGGATAATCAATATTTTAACCAACAACCACATATATTAGCAAGCAGAGTTAAGATATCCAGAATTAAATAAATAGCAGTACACATAACGACACAAATAATAACATTTTTACATTTGCTTCCCATCCCTCCTTAAAGTTGCATGAAATTAGGTGACGTTTTCCGAACTGTACAATCTGTATAAAGCAGTGGAAAAACATTTTTACAGAAGGAAAACAAATCAGCACACACAAAACTTGTTGCAGATTCAGCAGGAAAGAGATGAGAAAATTGGGCGAAGAGAAAATGCAACCTACAGTCATAAAAAGAAGCAAACCTGCTGAAGAAGCAATCACCAAAGAACATGTTTAAGCAGATATATGCCTCAGGTTTGCATATCTTCTAAAGAACACCTGAAAATATGCATGTATCAACACACAAAATAGGTACACACCTTGAAAACTTTTGGCTCTATCATCAATAACAATCTCCTTTAAATCCTCACTCTCGTCAACCTCGTTCTTTTCTTCATCCAATTCATCTTCAAGAAATTTGGATCTAAATACAGAATACCGTGCAGCCAACACCAGCTTATGGGCGTGAAACCTCTCTCCCCCATATTAAGAACTAGATGATGCCCCGCACGTTGTTGCGGAACTCTTTTGCAAAATATTTCAGTAAAAATGTTCGGTTAAATAAAGTATGTATATTTGAAACAATAAGTTTTGAACTAATATATGGATTTAATATAAATATCATAATAAAATAAAACTTCTCATGCATACATGTTTCATGTGGGTTTATATTGTGCATAATGGCATATTAAGGTGGGTCTTTCTCATGCATGTTGGATGATGAGGTGGTATGGTTGCATGTTAAGAGAAATATGCTAGTGGAGGGTGATGTGGCATGCATGATGAGGTGGAGTGTGTGCATGTTGAAAGAGTTGGTAGTGGTGGGGAGCAACTTCTTAAGAATGTAAGATAACATCAACCCCTTCATTATTGTCCAAAACCGAACCAAAGTGCTAGCCAACTTCAGAGTCCAGAACCTGAATACTGGTCAGGAGTAATCACTAGTTCACACCACAACACCCAGAGTGCAATTTTATCTTCAAGCAAAATCATCATTGAGAAAGTCAGATGTCTCAAGAGCAATTCGCCGAAGGAACCGTTTGTAACCACTGAAATGAGGAATGGATATCAGAATCCAGAAGCTATTACAGGCTTGATCTCTTTTGCTTTCAATCATATATTCAACTTGAACCATGGAAGAACAGATAAGCCAACCCCAACCTAATAGCTAAAAACTTTGGCAGGGAGCTGCAGGGATCTCTAACAATCTCCACTTGCATCACTGCATCAGCAATTAACAACCCACTAACCTAACAAAGCTTAGCCTATCAACCGGCATGCTCACCAAATGAAACAACCATGAACTATGCGATTAAAATTAAGTACAGTTTGACTACACTACACACATGAAGCAAAAGGGGGATTCAACATGGTAAAAGGTGGAGCTAGATACTCTACTGCCAACAAAATCAGGCCAACGTACATACACAGACCGAGTAAACGATGCTCAAAATCAGATGCACCTCATGTCTCCAGCTGCAATCCTGGACATAATCAGCCAAATACGCTCGATTTATTGAGAGGTGTTGGGAAGATACTACTACTGGACGAGCCAAATATGCACTGGGTCAAATTTACGGGAAACATGATGGACTCGCTACATAAGAAAAACATATTGTTATTAACTTATATAAGTACCCTCTCTGAAAGGGTTACAGTGAGTACATTATGGATGCGATTGGAGCAAATAGTGGGGCAGAAAAACCCAACCCCGGTGATGTAATTCAGGCTTTATGGGCGCTTTCCGGCCATTAGTTCGGTGATACTGGTAGCCAATGCAGCCGAGCCAATGCTATCCATTAACTCCTTGTTGATGGGGCTAGGCTTTGCCGCATACATGTAGGGTACTACGCACTGCATCGGCATCAATTCGGCAAAGTTGAGCTTGCTGAGTGCATCGAGCGATGCGGCCGGCCCGGAGGTCTTCCGTCCCGCACGCCACCGATGTTCCCATCACTTTGAATGTCCCAAGGCAGTTTTGGAGGTTGCCAATGAGGTCTTGGAGGAAGCCCTCTATGTTGGTGACGTTGGCGGCCGCGAGATCCGCCGCCGCGATGGCTACCCTGCGGACGTCGACGGCGGAGACAGCCTTCGGGTAGCTGATGGATTCTCGCCCCTCGTTGGTTACCCAAAGTGGAAGGTTGATATGTAGACAACAGCAAATTTTCCTCTGTGAAGATACCAAGGTTTGTCTTCAGTAGGACTCCGACAACGACAGGAAGATAACAACGGCGCCAGCAATTAGGCGGTTGACGTGGACCTGCACACACAACAGATAACTTTGCTCCCAACGAGTAGAAAGAGGTTGTCAATCCCTCCGGCCTTGTTGTTCACAAAGGATCAAATGCACGGGATAATAATGATAGCAATAGCAACAAAAAAGGAAATAAAACAGAAAATAAATAACGAGTGTAAACAGTGTTGGAATTATGGACCGGGGTCCCATGATGTTCACTAGTGATGTCTCTTTCCCAAAAGACGATCAAATAGCCATGCGAGGTAAACAAATTACAGCTAGGCAATTGACAGGATTATGTGCTCAAACCAATGCTAACTATGCTATAAAGAAAGGAAGAGGCTCAAAAGCATGGGCGGTACGCCAAGATAAGTAGACCGAAATCCATCTGGATCTACCTACTAATCATCCACCTTGAGATATCTATGCAGAACATCTCGCTGTATTAAGTTGAGAATCTCACCCAAAGTGTAAACTCAAAGCAACATACAATTGCATTAAAGAACTTTGCGTAAAGTAAACAATCCTTGCACCCGCAAGTACAAGCATCGTTGTTTTCTCCCTTGTGGCAACAGCACATCCCCTAGACTCATGTTTCTGTCACTCAAGCTAGTCATCAGGGGGCATGAACCCACAATCATGCATAACACTCCCTCTTGGAGTCACTACCTACTACTTGGCCAAAGCAATAAACAGCAACGAAGAACTGATACGTCACAAACGTATCTATAATTTCTGCTTGCTCCTTGCATGTTTTGTGTGATATTGCTATGCTTTTGATACACTTTCATATCTTTTTATAACATATTTTGGAACTAACCTATTAATGGTTGCAAGAGTGCATAAGTTATTGTTTTTGTACTTTATGTGTAGGAATTACTTGGATAAAGGAAAAATCACAAAAAGGAGCCTTGTAGGAGTTGGACTCTAACTCTCCCGAAATCTATCCCCACCAGACAGGTTTTAAAGATCGCCTCGGAAACGCTAGAAGACGTCCTCAAACGGAAAAACTTAAAACTACAAAGTTGTAGGGAATTTTTTCCAGTGGATTTAGACGTGAGTCAGAGGAAACCTAGGTCAAAGGGAAACACGAAAATTCCTCCCCCTTGGCAGCCGTCTTGAGGGGGAGATCAATCTCCACAGCAGCACCATCTCCAAGGAAGAATAAGGGGCCAAGGGCCGCTGCCCCCAAGGGTCGTGGCCGTGGCCGTGGGCGCCGCCGCCGTCGCCGTCTTCTTCACCTCCTCCGGGCTGCACCTCTCCATCAACAACTCTCCCTCTCACCATGTCCATGTGTGAGTAGTTCCCCTCAGGGCTAAGGCTTATATCTTGATCTATGTGGTTTCTCTCTCTCTCCCATGATGTGATCTTTGTTGTGATCATAGGCTATGTTAATCTAGGGTGATCCCATGATATTTCCCCTTCCTCTATGTATTGGATTGATATACTCAATTGATCTTATCTAGTATAATATCCGAGACCAAGGTGAAAGCGGTCTATTGGACATGGGTTAGAAGAATATTATCATGAGTGATTTCCTCTTTTGTGTGTGGATTGAAGATTGAGAGTCTCTTGGTGCTTGTCTTTGACTATCCTTGGTATATGTTGTGGTGATTGTGGTACTCTCTTTGGATGGCCGCGGTGACATTGGGAAATCCATAGATTGAGAACTACGAACTTTGAGGTGTGCTTTTGTAGCCCTACACAATTCTCGTCCTCTCTTGACCACAAAGGAATGACCTCCAAGTACGTCTCCATTGCATGTTGTATGGGAAATATCATGTGATTCGATTATGTTAATGTTGTTGGGAGTTTCCACGAGTGAAAGTATGAAGCCTACGCCTTGTTTCCATCATTGTTACACCGTTTGCACTCACTTTTGTTACTTGTTTATTTGCTGCACTTTTTATTACAGATTTATATTACTTCGTTTTATCACACCTATCACCCATATTTTACCATCTCTTCGCCGAACTAGTGCACCTATACAACTCCTAGTTGTATTAGGTGTGTTGGGGACACAAGAGACTTCTTGTATCTTAATTGCAGGGTTGCTTGAGAGAGACCATCTTCAACCTCTACTTCCCTGAGTTCGATAAACCTTAGGTCATCCACTTGAGGGAAATTGCTGCTGTCGTACAAACCTCTGCGCTTGAAGGCCCAACATAGTCTACAAGAATAGAAGCGTGCGTAGACATCAAGAACATGCAAGAATTACTCAAGAACATAAATATAAAAGAGGAGAATCAAATATATTACTCAATCACAATCTGAACATAGTCTCATAATCCATCAGATCCCAGCAAACTCAACATAGCAACAGCAGAAAGATTACATATGTGCCTCGATCATGTAGGGCGGCTCACGAGGTCTAAACCATCAAGAACAAAGAGGGGAGGAGAACATCACATAGCTACTTATCATAGACCTATGGTCCAAGGTGGACTACTCACGGTTCATCCGGGAAGCATCCATGGTGGTGGAGAAGCTCACGGAGGTGGTTCCTCCCTCCGGCAGGGTGCCGGGAAGAGGGCTCCTGGTGCTCCCGATCTTGGAAGCGCGGCGGCGGCGGAACAGAGGAGAGATCGCGAAAAAGGGTTCTGTCCTCGAGGGTTTCGGGACGAGAGGGATATATAGGCGAAGGGGGCAGCCAGAGGTGGACCAAGGGCCCCAGGGCCCCCCCTGGCGCGGCCTAGGGGTGGCCGTGCCAGGTGGCCGCCTGGGCCACCCCTGGCTCCCCTCTGGCCCCACTTGGGCTCTTCCCAAAGCTTCCTGTACGCTGATTTTTCCTCTATTTTTCCCGGAATTTTTCTGGCACTTTAAGTAATGGGAAAACCTGAAATACAAAAACAACAGAAAACAGGAACTGACACTGGGGTGCACTAAGTTAATAGGTTAGTCCAAATATGATCAAAAGTATATGGAAGTGCATCAATATCATAGCAATATCACACAAAAGATGCATGGAGCAAGAAGAAATTATAGATACGTTTTGGACGTATCAACATCCCAAAGCTTAATTCCTGCTCGTCCTCGAGTAGGTAAATGATAACAAGCATAATTTCTGTGGCGACATGCTACCAACCATATAAGAACTTTTTAAGTAAAGCAATCAGGGCATGTAATTCAATTCAAGTCATAACAGGCAAGAGTCTATATTAGCATTGAAACAAGCAACATAAGAACAAAAAGGTGCAAGAGCTCTCGCTATCCGTGACTCGAATGTCTCCAAATGGTTTTTGCGTGCAAGAAAGGGGATAGGGATATACGAGAGAGTAAAACATAGTTTTTATTGTTGAGAACTTAATATACTAAAGTTTCACACTTGGTCTTCTTTGGAATCTTATCTTGACTCATCCCCAGACCACTAGCCAGGTACAAGTCAAAATGATCCACTCCCTTTCGATATTTTGAGCACTCATGCAATGGATGAGCGTAAGCAAGAAAATTGACACTTAGGATGGAAAAGAGAGAAAATGATGGGGGAGGAAGACAAAAAAAGTGTGAAAGGCTCACATCAATGAGGAAAATCATAGGCGAGAGAAAGCCAAATGATAGATATGATGTAAGGAGTAGGGATTGTCATGCAACGGATGCAAATATGAGCTAAGGTAAGCTCTCCAATGGAACTAGTGGGGGTGCATCCAACTTGCTTGCTCAAGAAGACCTAGAGCTCATTTGAGGAGGCTCATCATTGGAATATACAAGTCAAGTTTTGTAGTGTGAAGGTCCCCACATAGCTATATGCATGAATGATAATCTCTATGGAGTGCAAGATATAAGATTGAGTACGAGTGTGGATCTCTCAAAAGGAATAGTAGTGTGCCCCCTTCTCTCTTTTTATTTCTTTTTCTATTTTTTTCTATTTTTCGTATTTTTTGGTGGCCTCAATGGCTCTTTCTATTTCTCTCATTTGTCCTCTTTGGGATCTTTTGATTTTGTCCTCTTTGGGATCTTTTCCTCACTTTAGGGGCAACACTCTATATATTACAAGAAGTATAGAAGATCTTTCACACTTGACAAAAGTACTCAACATAAATAAAATGAAACTATCATGAAGTATGCAAATGTACGTCTCTGCTAGTGTAGAAGGATATGCAATGATACTAGCGCGTCATGTATCAATGATTAGGGCAAGGCCCAACTAGCATGCGGCTCATCGATCAAGCAAAAGCATGTATGACATGAAGATCAAGTCATGAGAAGGTGGATGTTGCATGGCAATGTATCTCGGAAAGGCTATGGAAATGACTTGATAGGTAGGTATGATGGCTGTTTTGAGGAAGGATATAATGAGGCTTATGATGACAGAGCGTATCGTGCCAAGGATTTGGATGCACCGACGAAGTATGCGCCAACTCTCAAGGTGAGAAAGGGCAATGCACGGTACCGAAGAGGCTAGAAAAATATGGCAGGGTGGAAGTGTCAACTTTCGAATACTCACATTAGTCCGAAGAACTCATGCACTTATTATTGGTAACTCTCAATATAATTAGGAGGTTCACAAAGAGACAAGTACCCCGAGGAGGAGTGTATGGGGGTTTGGTAATCCTTGCGCATCCTCGACTCATGGTACGTGAGTGTACTCTAATATTCGATCCCTACAAAGATTAGTGATCCATCTAGTAGTTAAAGTTCTCAACTAATTTTGTAGGTTTTTCGAAAATAAACACTGATTGCCCAAAATACGACATCTATCACAAATAGGCTAACGCTCTTGACACCAAAAGTTCAAACATTACTCATGGAAATACCTCAAAACTATTGCAAGTTACTACTACAATTGAATAGCAATCTCAATTACCTACTCCAAGTCAAGACACAAAACTCAGTGCAATAGGCAAACTCTCTAAACAAGATAAACATGAAAACTCAAGAGAGTTCCAGCAACAAACTAAACAAAAGCTCTTAAAAAAATATAAGCATGAAAACTAAGAGCTAAACATGACAGCAACTATGAAAGAGATAAAGAACACACACAGCAAAGACAAGCATGAAAATCATATGTTGTGTTCTAGGGTGAAGTGGAGTGTGTTTCTCTCCCACACAAAGAAAGCTGAGTTCTAACTTGTTATGAACAGCAAGCAAAGCTAAAGAAAACTAAAAAGGAAATAAATAGCAGGACGCTCCAAGGATAGCACATAACGCATGAAGTGATAAAAATATAGTGGAACGAATGACGAACTGATAATTGTTGATGGAGAAGGGGATGCATAGGGGCATCCCCAAGCTTAGACGCTTGAGTCTCCTTGAAAATTTCTTGGGGATGCATGGCGGCATCCCCAAGCTTGAGTGTTTGACACTCCTGAAACTTCTTTTATCATCTTCCCTCGCACACTTGAAAACTCCCTTCATACATAACTCATCATAATCTGATTAGCGAGGTTAGTACCCACAATAAAATAATTTTTCCTCTACTGGAAATAAGGATATTCTTGAATAGCTACTGTTTGTCAAGATCTCCAAAAAGCTTTTGCAAAGAAAAAGCAAGCTTAAGGTTTGCAAAACGAAGAAAAGGCAAAACAGGACAGAATCTATGAAAAACAGACCAGGAGGTAGTTAAGAATTATTTTTGGGATACTTCTGCAACTCAAATCAAAAAACTCAGAACATACGAAAGTTCCGTGATTGTATAGAGCACGCTGTGTAAAAATTTCAGCTCAAAAAGATGAACTGGGATTTTTCTACGATTTTTCCCGTCAAGAGGACAAAATCTGTTTTCTGGACAACTTTCACTTCCCTTGTCATATGAGGCTATAATTGGCACAAAGCTTGAAAAGTAAAGATACAATGATGTTGCTACAGTAGTAAAAATCATCAAGACCACTAAAAACAGAAGAAAAACAAAAAGTAAAACCTAAATTCGTTGCGGGCTGCCTCCCGAAAGCGCTTTCTTTTATGCCTTTAAGCTAGGCATGATGCAAGAAGGAGGAATCAAAAGTCATCACAATAATCAGAGTTGTAAATCGCTTAAAATGGTTCCTCAACAAGTTCATCCTTGTTTCTTTTAGGAAAGGGGTACATACCTTTTGCCTTCCCACGTAGGCGTATTTGTCCCTTACCTATATCAATGAAGCCCTTTACGGCCCGGAGGAAATCCCTTCCAAGCACTATGTTTCCTTGGCTTGGCTTCATGACGAAGAAATTAACCATTGCAATCCCTTTAAGGAATGTAACTGGTACATCTTTTATCCTTCCCTAGATTTCAGAAATATCTCCATTAACATGTTCATTATAGGATGACAATTTTTCCATGTTAAATTTTAAAGAATCATAAACAACTTTTGGCATAGTAGAAACCATGGATCCAATGTCACAAAAAGCAAGGAAGTCTTGATTAGAGATGCTAATTCTAACAAAGGGTTCCCACTCACCATCTAACTCATAATCATCTTTCTTATTTGGCTTTGGTTTCTTTACTTCTCTCCATTCTAGAGCATCCATTCTATTTTCAATAGTAACAAGTCTATCTATAACAGTATCAAAACTATGATCATAAACAAAGTAACTAGATAGACCATGTATAATTTCAAGAGCTCTAGCTTCATCACAATCTAAGAAATCTCCTTCGGCTATAATATCAAGAGAGTGTTTGCACCATCTAAAAAGACCATGGTAAAAATTTCTAAGCACAATTTTTATAGGTATCCAAGGCATAATTCTCCTATGTTCATCAGAAATTCTGTCCCATGCCTTCTTCATATTTTCTCCATCCCTTCGATGGAAATCTAGGACCTCTGATTCCCTCAAGGCAACAAATCCTAACATGCTTGGCTAAACAGAAAGGATAACTAAAAGCAAGGTAACTATTTTTTTATTATAAAGGACACTAAAGCAAAAACTGAAAGGTAAACTAACAAGACTAGAAAGAAAAGATGCAACTCCCCTATCTTGAAGAGTGGAGTCCCCGGCAACGGCGCCAGAAATTAGCTTTGATGGCTTCTCTCCCCTCCTTGGTTACCCAAAGTGGAGGTTGAGATGTAGACATCAGCAAATTTCCCTCGGTGAAGATACCAAGGTTTGTCTCCAGTAGGACTCCGACAACGGCAGGAAGGTGACAACGGCGCCAGCAATTAGGCGGTTGACGTGGACCTGCACACACAACAAATAACTTTGCTCCCAACGAGTACAGAGAAGTTGTCAATCCCTCCGGCCTTGTTGTTTACAAAGGATCAAACGCACGGGATAATAATGATAGCAATAGCAATAGAAAAAAGAAATAAAGCAGAAAATAAATAACGAGTGTAAACAATGTTGGAATTATGGACCGGGGTCCCATGATGTTCACTAGTAATGTCTCTCTCCCAAAAGACGGTAAAATACCCATGCGAGGTAAACAAATTACAGCTGGGAAATTGACAGGACTATGTGCGCAAACCAATGCTAACTATGCTATAAAGAAAGGAAGACGCTCAAAAACATGGGCGGTACGCCAAGACAAGTAGACCGAAATCCATCTGCATCTACCTACTAATCATCCACCTTGAGATATCTATCCAGAACATCTCGCTGGTATTAAGTTGCGAATCTCACCCAAAGTGTAAACTCAAAGCAACAGACAATTATATTAAAGAACTTTACGTAAAGTAAACAATCCTTGCACCCGCAAGTACAAGCACCGTTGTTTTCTCCCTTGTGGCAACAGCACATCCCCTAGACTCATGTTTCTGTCACTCAAGCTAGTCATCAGGGGGCATGAACCCACAATCATGCATAACGCTCCCTCTTGGAGTCACTACCTACTACTTGGCCAAAGCAATAAACAACAACGGAGAACATGCAAGAATTACTCAAGAACATAAATATAAAAGAGGAGAATCAAATATATTACTCAAACACAATCTGAACATAGTCTCATAATCCATCAGATCCAAACAAACTCAACATAGCAAAAGCAGAAAGATTACATATGTGCCTCGATCATGTAGGGCAGCTCACGAGGTCTAAACCATGAATAACAAAGAGGGGAGGAGAACATCACATAGCTACTGAGGTCCATGGTCACAGGTGGACTACTCACGGTTCATCCGGGAAGCATCCATGATGGTGGAGAAGCTCCCGGAGGTGGTTCCTCCCTCCGGCAGGGTGCCGAGAAGAGGGCTCCTGGTGCTCCCGATCTTGGAAGCGCGGCGGCGGCGGAACAGAGGAGAGATCGTGAAAAAGGGTTTTGTCCTCGAGGGTTTCGGGACGAGAGGGATATATAGGCGAAGGGGGGCAGCCAGAGGTGGATCAGGGGCCCCAGACGCCCCCCTGGCGCAGCCTAGGGGGTGGCCGCACTAGGTGGCCGCCTGGGCCACCCCTGGATCCCCTCCGGACCCACTTGGGCTCTTCCTGAAGCTTCCTGTACGCTGATTTATCCTATATTTTTCCCGGAATTTTCCTGACACTTTAAGTAATGGGAAAAGCTGAAATACAAAAACAACAGAAAACAGGAACTGGCACTGGGGTGCACTGAGTTAATAGGTTAGTCCAAATATGATCAAAAGTGTATGGAAGTGCATCAATATCATAGCAATATCACACAAAAGATGCATGGAGCAAACAGAAATTATAGATACGTTTTGGATGTATCAGTAGCAGGCGAGCATACCCACATAGTCGCCATAGACTTGCTTGTAGACCGCGGGGGTGGCCGGTGTGGCGGCCTTGTCGACCGCGGAGCACGTCGACGTGATGACGGAGGAGGGGCCGCCTAGGCCGGGCGCAAGCCCAACGCCGACTGAGGTGACCACCAGGAGAAGGAGAAGGAGAAAGGACATGATGTGCTGGATCGCCATCCCCTCAATCCTAGTAGTTACTCTGGTGGATCTGAAGGAGGGGAAATTGGTACGTGGTTGGTAGTGGTGGTCAGGCGGCAGTTGCCTCTATTTATGCTTGCATATGCGGTTGCCATTCTTAATGGTATACTAGAAGTATACCCCGCGGTTGTAAAATTAAAATCAAACAAATAAAAAAAAGTTTATCGTACAAATAACTAAAGACGAATCAAAATATAAAACAATCATGACCAAACCCAACCTCTAATTTCCTACTGTTACTACTATTTTGCACAATCTTTTAAAATTTGTTACTACTATTTTTTACAAAAAATATGAATTTTAAAACAATGTTCACATATGTTTTAAAAATGCTCATGTAATTTATATATTCACACACTTTGTACAATATATGCATATACTTTTTTAGAAAGTGCTAATTATTTATGCAAAGAATTTTAAAAATAACTGAATAACCATAGCAAACTACAAATAAAATTTGTTGAAGAATGAGGAGAATTTGGTAAGACATCGTAAACGCGTCTAGTGCCCCCTCCCCACGGGAAATTTGAATGATTTCATGAACAAAATAGTTAATAGATTAATGTGTTTGTGAGTTTACACAGGTAATAGTCCTTGGGATTTGGTTTAATCTCTAAGTTATCTAAGCCCGAAAGAATGGAGGGCGCCTAGTGAATCAAAAGGTTGATTTCGATGGTGGATCTGCTTGGTATTTTTCTGACTCGTTGGTAAAAAAGGATGCAACATGTTAATACTTCACTGCAGTGTTACAGGTAATTTAATTTCCTTCGACCAAGCCAAACCAGAGACGGTGAAGTGTGGCCAGCGTTGATGGATTGCAAATTTGTCATAACCAGTAGCGAGAAAGCTACTATCGATGACCAAATTTATTGTCACGAGGCGAGGACAAGTGTGACCTACAACAACAGTGTCGTCGATATGTAACGACAGATGCCATGGGATGGCTAAAGAGGGGGACAAACCGAGGTTAGTGTCGCTGGTACCGGAAGCGAGAATGGAAACACACGGTGAGACACCACGATGTACCCAGGTTCAGTGCTCTCCGTAGAGATAACACCCCTAGTCCTGCCTAGCTAGCTATATGAAATAACTCTGGCTACAATGAATGCTCCTTGAGTTGTTTGAGAGGAAGAAGAAGAGGGCCTCTGGTCTCTACTCTCTCCTTGCTCTCTTTGGTGGGTGAGATTGTAATAAATGTTTCGTCGTCCCCCACGCAGGAGGGGTACCCTCTTATAGGCCGAGCCCTGGGTACAAAAGTAAATATACAAGAAGGAGGACCCAGCTGTCTGTCTCAGATCAGCTAGAGACCTAACATCGTGCTTCTCCGGATGACCCGTTGTAGACTTGCGGCTCGCCATACTGCTATCCCGTAGACCTCGGTAGTGAACAGTGAAGCTAGATACTTAGGCCTGTCGGCCTGTCTGCGTGATCGGCGCTGGAGGAGACCGCACGCCTCTGACAGTCCCGATCTTCAGGGATTGCGCATTGAATGCTCTTGTACCAGGTGTCTGACCTGGACCTCTGATCGGATTTTTCTCTTCTTACTTCGGCCGAATGCTCCTGGACGAGGCCGATTGCGCCTTCTCCGGGGCAATCGGCCCTCACTTGGAACAGTTCGGCCCACTTCTTGCTTAATCTTGTTTAGCTCGGCCTTGATTGGATCAGTGATCATTAGGTCCGTGATCTTTTCTTTGATGAACTGTTTCCCCTGGGTGACCCTACCCGGGAGTCATTCCCCCGACAGTAGCCCCTGAAGCTGCGGAGGTCCCGCCAAACTAAGAGACAGCGGGGCGTGCACAGGTTCCTTATCTTGTAAAATGCCAACTCCTTGTTTCTGGCCGATTGCTTCAATAGGCTGGTTGCTCGCTATCCGTCGATTGCTCTTGATCTTCCGATTGCTCTTGACCTTCCGATTGCTCTTGATCTTCCGATTGCTCCTGACCTTCCGATTGTTCTGGATCTTCCGATTATTTTTGATCTTCTTACCAATTGCTCTCAATGGGTCGATTGATCTTAATTGGTCGATTGCTCTTGACCTGCTCGACCGATCTGCCCAACGGTTGGTTTGATTGAAATGTTGATCGAACTTGCCACTTTGAATTCGCCGAAGAATACGGGACGTCGTGCCACGATTTGACATGCCATAACCGCTGCCTCGACCCACGCGCGCACGTCCCGTCCCATCCGCCAGATCTTCTGCGCTCCGAACTGATGCTGCTCTTTGGATACACGCGGCTACACCGCCTGCCAGATCGGCACACCCGATCCCACTACTCCCTCGCCGCGCCTTTAAATACTCCCTGGGGTGAGAGATGCGCCATGCACCCCTCACTCCATCGCCTTCCTCGAGTTCTTCTTCACTGCCTCCGCCGCCGCACCGCTCGCTCCGCTGTGCTACTGCCATTGCCTCCAACGTCAAGAGCCACCGCACCAAAGACCAAGCTGCCGCGCTCCACCACCATCGCCACCGCTCCTCCTCCGTCACCATAGGTGGAATTGGATCTAGGTTTCTGCAGCCTCCGCCGCCGTCTTCTCCGCCGCCGCCACCTTCTTCCTCGTCTCCGTCTCGCTCCTCCTCGCCCACCACGGAGTCCGACGCCTCCATGGGGGACGACGCCACCGCCGGCTCCCAGAGGGGAGCTTGGAAGGGATCCAATGTGACGGAGATGCAGATCGTGCTCCTCCGCCGGTCTCACAAGATCCCGGCGGACCTCGACTTCCGCGTTCCCGGCGACGAGATCGTGCCCGCGCCCCGGGACGGTGAGCGTGTTGTCTTCCTCGCACATTTCGAGCGCGGATTCTGGCTCTCGGTGAGCCAATTCTTCCACGATTTCCTCGCCTTCTACCGCATGCAACCGCACCACCTCGGAGCAAACGCCATTATGCTGCTCTCCACCTTCGTGGCACTGTGCGAAGGTTATCTCGGAGTCTGGCCCACCATTGGGCTCTGGTGCCAGCTCTTTCATTTCCGCAGCTTTCAAGTAGGCACTGGTGTGCATACTATCAACCCCAAGACCAAGAAAAGGGAAGAAGTAAAGGTGATGGCCGAATGCGGCGGCACCACCATATACCTCTGCCAAGTCGGACTTTATCCTCATCCCCAACTGCCTCAGTCCATCAAGAACTGGCAGACGGGGTTCTTTTATGTCTCCTCACCACGGAACCAAGATTTATTGAATCTGCCCGAATTCTCTTTGCCACCTCCGACTGCGAAGTACCACTGGGCTGAGAAACCAGGGGACGGGGACACCGATCTGGACCGTCAAATGACCTACATCCAGAAGCTGATGAAGCAAGGGCTGCAGCCCGCCGATCTGGTGGCGACCTGGATCTGCCGCCGAGTGCTCCCACTGCAACGTCGCTGCCACCGGATCTGTGACATGCATCTTCGCCTCGACCCCACTCGGATTTCCACCTTCCGAATAAACGAAGCTGAGTTCTTCCGTCGAATCAACAGTATTACCAATCTCAAGGTTGTTGAACCTTTCGAGTTCGGAATGAAACCTTACAGTCGATCTCGGCCCTGCCCCGAGGTATGCTCTAATTATGATCTTTTACTTTAGGTTTTCTTTCCTTCATGCTAATTTTGATCGAATCTTTCTCCTCAGGAATTCCTGGCCTCTAGGCTCATGCAGGATGGACAGTCCGCCTCGGGCTATCACCCTGACCGAGCTGAAGAAGATGCTCAAGATGTGGAGCTTGAGGAAGAGACCGAATCCGAGACCGAAGCCCGAACTGCTTCCCTCGGACTCGGCTTCAAAAAGGAGGGTGAGTCTGATTCCTCCGTCAAACGCTTCATGGCCGAATGGAGCAGTGATTCTGATCCTCTTGGTGACTTCGGCGCAGAATCTGAACCGGCCAAATAGACGCTGCCCAAAGGGAAACACCCCCGACCAGATGATGCCGGCCCCTCCAAGGTTGCCAAGAAGAAAGGGAAGACGGGCACGCGCCGAGCTGCCCCCGAGATTAGCGGCCCTGTGCTTTCTCCCACTCCCTTGAACATTGCTCGCCCGGATTTCTCTATGGCCAGATTTGCTGCTCAACTGCCCCGAGCTGTCGGGTGCGCTTCTCTTCACCTTTTTTGTTTCTCTTGATTCTGCCTGTACTGCTTTTCTCACTTGTGCTCTTTTTATTGCAGAGCTGCCCGATCTGTTGATCCTGCGGGATCTGGGGGTGCTCTGAATGCTCCCCCTGCCGCCTCTTCTTTTCCTCCTCGCACGACCCCTGCTACCTCGGCTACCTCCCACGTGCCTGCGCCTGCTCGCAAGAGAGGTGCTGCCGATACCCACAAGGCCGAGCGGGCCAAGAAGAAAGTTTCTGCTGGCGCAACACAAACACGACCGACTGCTCCACCGCCGACCTCTGCCGTTCCTCCGACTGCTGGCGTGCAGTCGGCCACTTCTGCTCCGACCACTACTGCTGCTCCGATTCTGCTGGACCCATCTGGCGTCGCACATACTGATGTGCCACCGCCAGATCGGCCTGCCGCTGATGCTCAGCCTGAGGCTTCTCCAGCCCAGGCCACTGCTGCCGACCCAACTCCTGCTGCTGGCTCGGGGAGTAACACTGCCACCTCCACCGAACAAACCGCTTATGCACCCGCTGCTCCCCTTGTCACTCCTACTGCCGTTCAACCCAGTGCTTCCGCAACACCCACACCAAGTCGCCAGCTAGCGTTGGCCTACCGGTTCCGCGAAGCGTACCTTGGTGCCTCCGATGTCTCGCCCGTCCGACCTGCTGCCGATTTGGCCACTCCTCCGCCTCCTTGTTCCGAGGACCAACTGTCGTCCCAGCTTCTGGGCCGGTTGGGTGGTCTTGCCACTAATATCCGACGCTTCGTTGATGGGGTGCTGGGTCAAATCCTTGCCTCGAACCACTTTGTTAGTGTAAGCTTTCTTGTCAGTGGGGGCGCGCCTAGCGCACCCACTGGGTGTAGTCCCCGAGATTCAGGCCGATTGCTTGCAATCTGTCCGGATTTTCATCTCTCTTTATTACCCTATGCTTTTGCTTTAGATCTGACGGGCCCATTTTTCAGGCCATCTGTGATAGACGTAAATCTGTATTTGAAGAGCTTCTGGCCGCTTATTCAGCGGGTCAGAAGTCCATTGCTGCTCTGAATAAGAATGCCGATACCCAAGCTGCCAAGATTCAGGAACTCACAGGTATATTTTGCTTGTCCTTTCTTGTTTCTTCCGATTGTGATTACATCCTTACTCTGTTGCAAACTTGTAGCTGCTGCCACTCGCTCCTCCGAGCTGGAGGCTGCTCAGAAAAGAATCGCCGAACTGGAGACCCATCTCGGTGAGAAGAATGGCCAGCTAGGCCGCGCCGAACAAGACAACCAGCGCCTAGTTGCTGCCGAAACTGAGCTGCAAGCCAAACTTCAACAAGCCGCCGGCGATCTTGCCGCTGCCCGACGCGCTCATGAACACAAACTTCAGAGGCTCTCCGATGCTCGAATTGAGGTTGAGGGCCAACTTATGAAGGAAAGGGATGCCGCTGTCAAACGCTCTGAAGACATGGATGCCCAGCAGATCATAGAAATCCGACGTGCTCAGGCTGGTGTTGATCATGCGCTCTCCTGCCTTCACTGAGTGGACCTCGCTCTTGCAGGTAACATTTGCTTTGTTGCACTCCGATCTGGCTTTACTGTTTCCCGAGATAACCTCATTCCGATTGCTTTTGCCAGATGCCTGGCCCAACTCCACTGCTGTCGTTGATGAGGCTGTTGCCGCAGCACTCCGAGTGCGGGGTGTGCTTGTTGCTGCTGATGCCGGATGGGATGCCGAGGATTTCGCAGTTGCTCTGCATGCTAGGATTCCCCATGTGAAAGGTGCATTGTGCACTTACAAGATTGGTATCTGATGACGCGAGAGTTGACGGGTGTAGTCTTCTCGCCCTTCGTTGGTGAGCCCCAAGTGTAAGGCGTGATGCAGCACAGCAGCAAATTTCCCTCAGTAAAGATACCAAGGTTTGTCTCCAGTAGGACTCCAAAGATGATAAGTAGGTGTCAGCGGCGCTACTGACGCGGACATGCACACAGACACAAATAACTTTGTTCCCAACGAAGTTCAGAGAGGTTGTCAATCTCTCCGGTCTTGTTGTTCACAAAGGATCAAACACAAAGGATAATGATAGCAACTGAAAGTAAAAGCAGAAAAGTAAATGAGCGTGGAAACAGTAATGAGGATAGGGACCGGGATACGTGATGTTCACTAGTGATGTCTCTCTCCCAAAAGACGATAAAACTGCTATCCGAGGTAAACAAATTACAGAAGGACAATTGACAGGATTATGAACGCACCGCAATGCTAACTATGCTACAAAAGAAAGGAAGAGGCTCAAAAGAACGGGCAGTACGCCAAAATAAGTAGACCGAAATCCAACTGCATCTACTACTAATCATCCACCTTGAGATATCTATCCAGAACATCTCGCTGGTATTAAGTTGCGAGCCCCACCCAAAGTGTAAACCCAAAGAAACAAACAACTGCATTAAAAAGCACTTTGCGTAAAGTAAACAATCCTTGCAACCGCGGTTACAAGCACCGTTGTTTTCCCCCGTGTGGCAACAACACATCCCCTAGACTCATGTTTCTGTCACTCAAGCGTGTCATCGGGGGGGCATGAACCCACAATCGAGCATAACGTTCCCTCTTGGGGTTACTACCTACTACTTGGACAAAGCAATAAATAGCAACGGAGAACATGTAAGAATTACTTAGGAACAAAAATATAAGAGATAAAAACAAAATATATTACTCAATCACAATCTGAACATAATCTCATAATCCATCAGATCCCATCAAACTCAGCATAGCAATAGCAGAAAGATTACAAAAGTGCCTCGATCATGTAGGGCAGCTCACGAGGTCTAAACCATGAAGAACAAAGAGGGGAGGAGAACATCACATAGCTACTGATCACGGACCCATGGTCCACGTAAACTACTCACGAGACATCCGGGGAGCATCCATGATGGAGAGGAGACTCCCGGAGGTCAATCCTCCCTCCGGCAGGGTGCCGGGAAGAGGTCTTCTGGTGCTCCCGATTTCGGAAGCGCGGCGGCGGCGGAACAGAGGCGAGATCGCGAAAAAGGGTTCTCTTTTCCAAAGTTTCCCGTGACGGAGAATATATAGGCGAAGGGGTGCAGCCAGAGGTGGACCAGGGGCCCCAGGCGCCCCCCTGGCGCGGCCAAGGATGGGGCCGCGCCGGGTGGCCGCCTGGGCCCCCCTGGCTCCCCTCTGGCCCCACTCGAGCTCTTCGCGAAGCTTCTTGTAAGCTGATTTTTCCTATATTTTTCCCGGAATTTTTCTGGCAATTTTTATATGGGGGGAAACTGAAATAGAAAAACAGCAGAAAACAAGAACTGGCACTGTGGTGCACTGAGTTAATAGGTTAGTCCAAATATGATCAAAAGCGTATCTAGATCATAGCAATATCACACAAAACATGCATGGAGCAAGCAAAAATTATAGATACGTTTTGGACGTATCAACATCCCCAAGCTTAATTCCTGCTCATCCTCGAGTAGGTAAATGATAACAACATAATTTCTGTGGTGACATGCTAGCAACCATAAAAGAACTTTGAAAAGTAAAGCAATCAAGGTTAGAAACTCAATTCAAGTCATAACATGCAAGAGTCTATATTAGCATTGAAACAAGTAACAAAAGAAAAAAGGTGCAAGAGCTCTCGCTGTCCGTGACTCGAATTTCTCCAAATGGTGTTTGCGTGCAAGAAGGGGGATAGGGAATACAAGAAAAACATTTATTTGTTGAGAACTCAATCTACTAAAGTTTCACACTTGGTCTTTTTCTGGAATCTTATCTTGACTCGTCCCCAGACCACTAGCCAGGTACAAGTCAATTTGATCCACTCCTTTTTCAATATTTTGAGCACTCATGCAATGGATGAGCGAAAGCACGAGAGTTGACACTCAGGATGGCAAAGAGAGAAGTGTGGAGGAGGAAGACAAAAAGGATGAGAAAGGCTCACATCAATGAGGACAATCATAGGCAAGAGATGCCAAATGATAGATATGATGTGAGGAGTAGGGATTGCCATGCAACGGATGCACATACGAGCTAGGAAGCTCTCCAATGGAACTAGTGGGGGTGCATATAACTTGCTCGCTCATGAAGACCTAGAGCTCGTTTGAGGAGGCTCATACTTGGAATATGCAAGCCAAGTTCTATAGTGTTAAGGTCCCCACATAGCTATATGCATAATGATCATCTCTATGGAGTACAAGGGTATAAAGGGGGTACTAGTGTGGATCCCTCAAAAGGATAGTAGTGTTGCCCCTTTCTCTCTTTTTATTTCTTTTTCTCTTTTTTCTATTTTTTTTGTATTTTTTGTGGCCTCAATGGCTGTTTCTATTTAACTCTCATTTGTCCTCTTTGGGATGTTTTATTGTGTCCACTTTGGGATCTTTTCCTCACTTAAGGGCAACACTCTATTTTACAAGAAGGTAAAGGAGATCTTTCACACTTTACAAGGTACTCAAAATCATAAAGAAGATGTAACTATCATGATGTATGCAATGTATGTCGCTGCCAGTGTAGCAAGAACATGTATGACATGAAGATCAAGTCATGAAGAGGTGGATGTTGCATGGAAATATATCTCGGAAAGGCTATGGAAATGCCTTGATAGGTAGGTAAGGTGGATGTTTTGAGAAAAGATATAAGGAGGTTTATGATGACAGAGCGTATCATGCCAAGGGTTTGGATGTACCGGCGAAGGTGGACACCAACTCTCGGAGTGAGAAGAAGGAAATGCACGGCACGGGAGAGGCTAACAAAATATGGGAAGGTGGAAGTGTCAACTTTCAATACTTACATTAGTCCGAAGAACTCATGCACTTAGTATCGGTAACTCTCAATCTAATAAGGAGGTTCACAAAGAGACAAGTACCCCGAGGAGGAGTGTATGGGGGTTTGGTTATCCTTGCGCATCCTCGACTCATGGTACGTGAGTGTTCTCTAATATTCGATCCCTCCAAAGATTAGTGATCCATCTAGTAGCTAGAGTTCTCAACTGGTTTTGTAGGTTTTGAAAATAAACACGGATTGCCCAAAATACGACATCTATCACTAATAGGCTAGGGCTCTTGACACCAAAAGTTGAAGCATTACTCACAACAATACCTCAAAACTATTGCAAGTTACTACTAGAATTAAATAGCAACCTCAATTGCCTACTTTTAAGACAAGACACAACTCAGTGCAACAACCAACTCTCTTTAACAAGATAAACATGAAAACTAAAAAGAGTTCCAGCAACAGACTAAACAAAATCCAAGGCTCTTGCTAAAGACAAACTAAGACTAAAACTAAACATGGCAGTAGCTATGAAAAGATAAAGAACACACAACAGCAAAAAGATAGGCAGGAAAAATCCTATGATGTGTTCTAGTTTTTGAAAGTGGAGTGTGTTTCTCTCCCACACAAAGTAAGACGGGATCTAACTTGTTATGAACAGCAAGCAAAGCTAAATAAAACTAAAAATAAAACCTAAGAGCGAGACGCTCCAAGCATAGCACATAACGCATGAAGTGATAAAAATATAGTGAGACGAAGGACGAACTGATGATTGTTGATGGAGAAGGGGATGCACGGGGGCATCCCCAAGCTTATACGCTTGAGTCTCCTTGAATACTTATTGGGGATGCATGGGTGCATCCCCAAGCTTGAGCGCTTGACACTCCTGGATCTTCTTTCATCATCTTCCATCGCACACTTGAAAACTCTCTTCATACATAACTCATCATAAGCTGATTAGAGAGGTTAGTACCCTTAATAAAATAATTTTTCCCCACTGGATATAAATATATTCTTGAAGAGCTACTGTTTCTCAAGAGTGCCAAAAAGTTTTTGCAAAGAAAAAGCAAGCTTAAGGTTTGCAAAAATTAGGAGAGACAAAACGTGGCAGAATTTGTGAAAAACAGAACAGCAGGTAGTAAAGAATTTTTTAGGGGCACTTCTGCAACTGAAATCAAAAAACTCAGAACATACGGAAGTTTCACAATTGTATAGATCACGCTGTCAAAAACATTCAGATCAAAAAGATGATCTGGTGATTTGATTCGAATTTTTCTGTCAAGGGACAGAATCTGTTTTCTGGACAGCACGTCACAACTTTTGCTTCCCTTATCATAAGAGGCTATAACTTGGCACAAAGCTGAAAAATAAAGATACAATGATGTTTCTACAGTAGTAACAAACATTAAGACACAACAAAAGCAAAAATAAAAACCTAAATTCGTTGCGGGCTGCCTCCCGAAAACGCTTCTTTAGAGCCATTAGCTAGGCTTAAAGATTATGAAAGATGCTCACAAGAGAATAAGAATTGAAGCAAAAGAGAGCATCAAGAAGAAAATGTGAAACAAATTTAAGCCTAACCCACTTCCTATGCATAGGCATCTTGTAAGAAAATAAATCAAAGAAGCACAAAGTGACATGCATAGGAGGGTAGAACAAGAACAACTTCAAAACTTTCAACATGAAGAGAGGTGTTTTTGTAACAAGGAAGTTTCTACAACCAAACTTTCCTCTCTCAAAGTAATTTTCAGTAGCATCATGAACAACATAAAGAATATAACTATCACATAAATCATGTTGTTCATGACCTACAAGCATACGTGTATTATTTTCAACACGGTTTTTAGGATGATAAGATAGATGCAACCCATCACATTGAGCATTGATAAGAGAAAAATTCTCCGGAATAGTTGGAGATTTCAAAAGGATAATAGGGCAATCAAGTGTGGATGCAACAACAATAATTTCATGCTTAACATAAGGAACTATAGCAAGTTCATCTTCGTAGGCATCATCCATAGTGGCATCATGGCCATCAACAAAGCAAGTATCAAAATCATCAGAAAGGGAAGTATCAAGTGAGTCATCGGAATCATAAGATTACTCTTCATAGTAATCATTAGCCTCTTCTCGGGCAGCAATCATTCTACTTTTAAAATCCTCAATATAAGAATTGGAAGTATAATTATCAAAGCAATAAGCAAGAACAACAAAGTTTTCAGACTTGTGAATAGTATCATAATACTTTTCAATCAAAGAAGCAATCTCATAAGCACCTTTAAAAGCAACAGACTCTTCAATCTTTCAACATCAAAGTAATCATAAACACCTTTGGCATAAGAAGATAGGATCTCATTTTCATTAAACTCGCATTGGAAAGGAAGGTGTTTACGCTCTATATTACAGCAACAAGTAAAATCATAAATGTGGCATAAACACTCGGCATAACAATAAGAAGTTTGTATTTGGTCCCATAAGTTTTTCCCTTTCTCAGATAGGCGGTGCCGCGTATAATGAGCATGCTCATCCAATGATTTTCCCTCAACCAAGTCGGTTGGGCTTTTAGCGCGAGCACAAATTGATCGAAGACGAGCCAAGTGAAACATGTCCATCCTACCATATTTGGGTGGTTCCACACCCATGGTGAAGATAGCATTAGTAGGTATTTTTGGTATTTTTGATTAAGGACACAAAAGTAAAAAAAGGAAAGGTAAACTAACAAGACTAAAAAAACAAAGGTAAAGGGTAGTGTGCAACTCCCCTATCTTAGCACTTGGAGTCCCCGGCAACGGCGCCAGAAATTTGCTTTGATGACGCGAGAGTTGACGGGTGTAGTCTTCTCGCCCTTCGTTGGTGAGCCCCAAGTGGAAGGCGTGATGCAGCACAGCAGCAAATTTCCCTCAGTAAATATACAAAGTTTTGTCTCCAGTAGGACTCCAGAGATGATAAGTAGGTGTCAGCGGCGCTACTGACGCGGACCTGCCCACAGACACAAATAATTTTGTTCCCAACGAAGTTCAGAGAGGTTGTCAATCTCTCCGGTTTTGTTGTTCACAAAGGATCAAACACAAAGGATAATGATAGCAACTGAAAGTAAAAGCAGAAAAGTAAATGAGCGTGGAAACAGTAATGAGGATATGGACCGGGATACGTGATGTTCACTAGTGATGTCTCTCTCCCAAAAGACGATAAAACTGCTATGCGAGGTAAACAAATTACAGAAGGGCAATTGACAGGATTATGAACGCACTGCAATGCTAACTATGCTACAAAAGAAAGGAAGAGGCTCAATAGCACGGGCGGTACGCCAAAATAAGTAGACCGAAATCCAACTGCATCTACTACTAATCATCCACCTTGAGATATCTATCCAGAACATCTCGCTGGTATTAAGTTGCGAGCCCCACCCAAAGTGTAAACCCAAAGCAACAGACAACTGCATTAAAAAGCACTTTGCATAAAGTAAACAATCCTTGCAACCGCGGTTACAAGCACCGTTGTTTTCCCCCTTGTGGCAACAGCACATCCCCTAGACTCATGTTTCTGTCACTCAAGCGTGTCATCGGGGGGGGGGGCATGAACCCACAATCGAGCATAACGTTCCCTCTTGGGGTTACTACCTACTACTTGGCCAAAGCAATAAATAGCAACGGAGAACATGCAAGAATTACTTAGGAACAAAAATATAAGAGATAAAAACCAAATATATTACTCAATCACAATCTGAACATAATCTCATAATCCATCAGATCCCATCAAACTCAGCATAGCAATAGCAGAAAGATTACAAAAGTGCCTCGATCATGTAGGGCAGCTCACGAGGTCTAAACCATGAAGAACAAAGAGGGGAGGAGAACATCACATAGCTACTGATCACGGACCCATGGTCCAAGGAAAACTACTCACGAGACATCCGGGGAGCATCCATGGTGGATAGGAGACTCCCGGAGGTCAATCCTCCCTCCGGCAGGGTGCCGGGAAGAGGTCTTCTGGTGTTCCCGATCTCGGAAGCGCGGCGGCGGTGGAACAGAGGCGAGATCGCGAAAAAGGGTTCTCTTTTCCGAAGTTTCCCGTGACGAAGAATATATAGGCGAAGGGGGGCAGCCAGAGGTGGACCAGGGGCCCCAGGCGCCCCCTGGCGCGGCCAGGGGTGGGGCCGCGCCGGGTGGCCGCCTTGGCCCCCCTGGCTCCCCTCTGGCCCCACTCGGGCTCTTCGCGAAGCTTCCTGTACGCTGATTTTCCTATATTTTTTCCGGAATTTTTCTGGCAATTTTTATATGGGGGAAAACTGAAATAGAAAAACAGCAGAAAACAGCTGCCAACCGCCAGATTGATAACATGCTCGACTCTTCCTTCCGGTCTAGGGTACAGGCCACCCTCTCTATTGCAAAGAGCTGGTACCCTGGAATTGATCTGCAACTTTTGACTGCTCTGCGGGAGGGCTTAGAAGAATCCATCGGCGAGCTCTGGACTCAAATCTGCCAAATTGCCCAGGAGCTTGCAAATGGTATGGATCTCCTGGAGGTTACTCCCTATGTTGATTCTGCTGGCCAGTCGACTGGAGTTGCCTCCTTCAGCGACCTTCTGTATACCATAAGTGATGACAAGGCGCCCCAGTCCCGACCTGCTCACCAGGTCGGCAACGAGAACTCCCACTCTTCAGATTACGCAGATGATGATGCCGAGGAAGAAAGCGAGGGTTCCTCCGACGAGCACTCGGTGAGCGCCACCCAGGAGCCCTCTCGCGATCAAGCCAAGACCACTGCCTCTTCTGCTCCAGGGGGTGCTACCAGCACGGCTCCGACTGCTCCCTCTGCGCCGGATGCGCCGGACGCTCCAGATGCACCAGCTGCCTAAGCTCGGCATACCGACCTCGTTTCCTGCTTTTGCTCGACAAACAAATAAATTTCAAGTGCGCCCGTCGAGGGCCACTTTCAGGTAATGAACATCATTCGGCCAACTGGACCTATCTTTGCTTGTGAACTTCATTTTTGCTTGAATGATCATGGCATTCCGCCTTTGCGTTTTTCAACCGATTGCATTTTTGTTTGTCATTTGTTCTCTCTTGGTCGATACTCTCACCAACCTTACAGCCGACCTGCGGTCTGTGGTCGGATCGGAGAACAGACCTTTGAAAGAATTTTTTGACAAATACTTCTAGGTTCCCAGTTTTTCTCGCAAAGGTAGAGTTTCATAGATGGGCCGATTGCAACCTGCTGATTGCTTGGCCGGCCAGCTTGGTCGCAATCGGCGGGTTGCTAACGGCTTGCTCCGAACTAGATATACTTTGAGTGTGAACTCTTCGATTGATAGTTCTGTTCGGCCACGTCCCCCCAACATTACAGCCGACCTGCGGTCTGCATTCGGTTCGGACCAGCTTTCACAAAACCCTTCACTCGTTTCGCTCTTTCTCCGAGTATACCCTTTTCGGGGCAACCGGCCAGTCCCCGGGTCTGCTTTTGCTGACTCCGGAACTGAAACATGCTAAACAAATAATTTCATAACTCCTGCCGAATGCAGTCTCATGGACGCACGACTATTCTCATTGATAATAATTCCACAAAGGGAGGGGATACAACAATACCATTCAACTGTAAAACGGACATAACAGCTCGGCGTTCCAAGGACGCTCCGTTTCTTGCCCCGAAGTATCCACGTATCGGGTCAGCTTCCTGAGATCAATGAGGTAATACGCATTGTTTTTTAGCGCTCGACTGACGACGAATGGACCTTCCCAAGGAGAGGATAACTTGTGCTGGCCATTCGATTTCTGGATTCGACGCAACACCAAGTCACCCTCACGAAAAGCTAGGGATGGATCTTCTTGTTGTGGTAGTGACGCAGCTTCTGCTGGTATATTGCCGACCTGGACAAGGCTAGGAGGCATGCTTCTTCTCTGAGATCAACGCCATCCTCGCGAGCTTCCTTGGCTTCTGCTTCCGTGTACATGGCATGACGAGGTGAATCGAACTCAATGTCACAAGGGAGCATTGCTTCGGCGCCATACACCAGGAAGAAGGGGGTGAATCCAGTTGAACGGTTTGGTGTGGTGTGCAAGCTCCAAAGTACTGCCGGCAGCTCATCAATCCATGCGCCGGGTGCTCTTTCTAGTGGTTCCACCAATCTTGGCTTGATACCGGACAGAATGAGACCATTCGCCCGCTCTGCTTGACCATTTGACTGGGGGTGAGCCACAGATGCGACGTCCAGCCGGATGCCCTGCTGGGAGGCAAACCGAGCTAGCGCCCCCTTTGCAAAATTTGTTCCATTGTCAGTGATGATGTTGTGTGGTACTCCATATCTGACCATGATGTCCGCTATGAACCTGACCGCAGTCGGCCCGTCTAGTTTCTTGATTGGCCTTGCCTCTATCCACTTGGTAAATTTGTCCACTTCTACCAGTAAGTGTGGCATGCCACCTCTTGCTGTTTTGAACGGCCCTACTATCTATACTGTGTCATAATTTATACTGCAATGGTACCAAAAATCTCTATCTCTACTATCTAAAAAGAACCTAACGGTTCCTCACGGTCCTCCATCGTGTTTTGCCATCTCTTTCTTCAACCAATCTAAGCCCCACCCGTCAGCCTAATTTCACATTGTTAATAATTATATCCCCACCAATCAGCCATAATAAGCACATACATAAGTTAGGAAACCACGCACGCACATTAATTACCAACAGATTTCGTCACATTAGTAATAATCACGGAGGGGATAATAGGCAAAGGTGAGCTTTTGTGTCCTTTCAGTATGGTGCCATGAATTCGGGATTGACTTGTTAGGGCTTTGACTTGCTGAAATAAATCAAGGAGGGGATAATCCGGCGATTGCTGCTGCCGAGAGCTCGCTTAGGAGGAAGGAGACGCAACTGCAAAATCACGTGGCGCCATGGGTCAAGCTGCTCTCCAAGTGCTCACTGGTGATGAGAGGGTTCTCCTTGGTATGTATCTTGGCAATTGTTTCAGCCTGGTGAAGCCGCACCGGACATCCGTCATGGATATTATGCCCTTGCGTACGTCCATGTCTGCTTCAACTAGCCCTTCTGTATGTTTTCCTATAATCCATCTACATGCATGCATGGGCTAGCCCTTGTGTTAAATTATTTGGTGTTCAAAGGCATTAATCCTGCAGAACGAATCCAGCCCATGTCCGACCGTGCGCCACCCAGCCGTCGTCCGAGTCTTTTCTACCGGCAGGGGAAGTAGTAGAAGGGCCTCTCTCCAACAATATTCAGGATTGATAGTTCTATTCCATTGATAATATGTCAAATCTTTTCTTTGACTTGTGCATTGCCCCAGTGTGGACGAACTTACAGATCAATTTTTGTAGATCAATTAGCAGCCATCGGCTGGGAGGTAGCCGATATTATCCATTAGTTGCCGGCGACAACAGGGAACTGAACCTGCATGATCTATAATCTGCATTTGACATGCATGAAAAATCAACTCCTTCAATATTGCCGAGATTGGCACAATCAGACAAAACTGAGGTATGCATATACTACGTATCAATTTCATCTATGCATGTATATATATTTTATTTTGAGAACATCATCTGTGACTATACGCATAAAATGGGTTTGATGCAATCTAGACTAAACATTTGGGGGGGTGTATGACAAGTTGGTTGTGCTGGACAAATTCAGAATATGAATATGTAGAAAATTCAGAAATTTATGTACCCCTTCCTATCAATCCACTCACCAGCAACTCTTGCGGCGACGTCGCACTGGCATCGGTAGATCCGTGTGCATGAAAGCGGTGAAGGCAGCGGCCAGAACTGCATCGGTCGCTGCGACAACGGTGTCTCGGTACTTCAAGGCAAAAATTACGATGCATAGCAAAAAAAATAACAATCTTGACTTGGACAGAAGTGAATAATTTACTGTTGGTGATGCCGAATCCAGGAGTTGGATCAGGTTTGCGCACATGGGTCCTAACAAAATCTTGAGATCATTGGGCTTTCCTAATTTAAAGTAAGAATGAAAGCTATGCAACAATTCTAAGGTTGTAGTTTCAATGTGCTGCAACCTACCCCCATGTTGGAAGAATTGTTGGGTGAAAAAACTTTGGTTATCGTTCTTGCATGATAGCATCACACTAAAGGGTTAGTGTAAGGCCCGATATGCGGTACTGTTCCAGATCTAGATGTTTTCATCCAGATCCGGGGACGAAGCACATATCGGTCCCACCGCGACATATGACGAAGTCATATGCCCCGGATTTCTAATATGATATCACAACATTACAGATACAGGATACAACATCTCATACAATCGGCATACAACTGCCTTAATGTTGGGAAACGTAGTAGAAAACAAAAATTTCGGCCTACGAATCAAGATCCCAAGATCATCCAAGAATGATGGCATACAAGGTTTAGGCCTTTTCTCACCAACAGTTGCAGCGGAAGAAGAGTTGGTGAAGCTCGTGGACGTAGTGTAAGTAAATCTCGCAAGTTCTCCCACGAACAGTCCCTCGATCAATCCCACGAACAAGTCCCGCGATCTAGTCCCACGGACAAGTCCCATGAACAAGCTCCTCGAAGAAGGGTCGAAGGTACGACCCCTCCATTAGTATCCACACATCCCGTAGCAGCAATCCAGCAGCGCTCCGCCGTCCAGAGATGAACGCCACCGAGAAAACTTAGAGGGAGAAAATCCTAACGGATTCCGATCTAGAACAGCGTCTAAACCGGGGTCTAAAAGTGGAGCAACGGGGTTTTAGAGGAGGGAGGGTGGCGCATAGGCCTTGGGGACAAGTTGTGTTGCGCCCCCCACCCCTCCACCATATTATATAGGTGGCCAAGAGGCCCTTGGGGCGCAATAAGGTGGGTGGGGAGTCCAACTTGGACTCCCAAACCTCCCAAATCTTCCCATACCTTCCCACCGGAAACCTGCCATATTGGAGGGTTGGACTTTCCACCTGGAGGAGGATTCCTTCCCCTTGGTGCGCCCCCACCCCTTGACCGGCCAGGGCAGCCTAGGTGGCTTGCCCCCCCAAGTCTAGGGGCACAGGGGAGTGGGTGGTACTGCCCGGAACCTTCCGGAACCTTCCATGAACTTCTAGAAGCTTCCAGGACCTTTCGGGACATACCGGGACCGTTTCGGGACATTCCGGACACTTCTGGAGCACTTCCAGGACCTTCCGAGACCGTTCTCGGACGTTCCGGAGCCATCCGGATAGTTTCCAAGACCATCCGAGTTACAGTTTAAGCCACCCGATGACCGCGAAGGTTGTCGGGACGCCCAGCGATTATCCGGAAACTATTCCGGTTGATCCAGGACTTCCCCAGTACCATTCGCATATGTTTCGGAACCACCTGGGACTACTCCAGAGTGATCCGAACATATCCTAAATACCCAGAACTACTTCTGGTGCCCTTATGAACTATGCCATAAATCTCCGGAACTACTTCCGGTACCCGTATGAACTGTTCTGCTTTGCTTCCACTAAACCTTCTACCATACTAGTATTCTAACAGACTACTGCTCGTTAAGTGTGTGACCCAATAGGTTCGGTATAATGCGGACATGACTCAGAACATCTTCCGGACATAGGTCAACAGCCTTTCGCTAATAGCCAATAATCAACAGCGGAGCCATGGACACCCATGTTGACTCCCGCACATACACGAAGAAACTTCGAGTGAACCATTATGTTTATTCATGTACCATTCCCTTTGCTTCGCGATATATGACAAAGTTAGAGGAGAGAAGTTTGGCACCCATGTGTAACAACTTTTGAACACAAGCCACTCGTTTGTCCCTTTTCTCGTTATCGTATTCCGGTATCCCCGTGACTGAATCACAATGCGTCTGGCCAGACTATCATGGATACCGTCATACCGAGTGGGCCCGAAGTGAATATCTTCTTCATCGTGAAGGAGCAAATCCCATTCTTGAACTATCACAGTCACTAGCCACACCATCTGACATACCCAGAACTTATTTTACTACTTCCCATTTACGGGAGGATTCATCTAAGAACCAAAGCATGTCTTCCTGTGTGAAGCAACTCGATACTCTCATGGTCTAAGGAATTACGTATATGATAACATTTCATGATATGACTTATAACGTAGTTACGATGTGATCTCTAAGTATATCATTCAATACTGGGGTCGGTTCAACATCATTGTTCTGCTAACAATATGTTCCCATTGCTACTGACATCCTTGTTACAAGAACAATGTCCATGATTAAGAAAACGTAATCATCAGTTAGCACATGAGCTGGTCTTAGAGGCTAAACCAGGAACTCTTGGTGTTTACATTTCCACACATGCAAGTGAGTTTTCTTCTGAATCTCATAGTCAGGGTCATTGCAATTATAGCACAGAAATATAAACATTAATTACGAACGTGGAAATATATATAATAACATTTTATTATTGCCTCTAGGGCATATTTCCAACACTTAATACAATACAACAGCGGAAGATACATGTCTGAGTACTGACTACAATCAAATGCCTAGTGGCAAAGAGAAAAACATCGATCCCATAACCACACGGGTCCAGGCCCTCCGCCGAGATTCGCCTAACTAGTCGTCGTCGAATCTCCACGTGAAACGTCGATCACCATACATGTTGTCGATCAGAACCCTGAAAAGATTTTTGGGGTAGTATCATGAGTACAGAGGTACTCAGCATCCAACTGTAGTGGTCATCTGACCCAGCAAGGACTTCATCACTCATCATTCTAGGACAACTAGTAGTTTACGGTAAGGATGGGGTAAGTGGTGAGGTTGCTGCCGCACTAGCATTTATGAAGTGGCTAACGATCTAGAGAGTAAGGTAAGAAGCCAAGCATTCGATGAGGAATCGCCTCCAACAAGTCTTGCTATCAACTACTACGCAAACATAACACCTATCCTATCCTTGTCCTCCTCTTCGCATCCCGACGAAGAAGAAGCAATCAAGGCACACACACACGTTGATCAAGTTATATTAAGATTATCTCAGTTGTTGTTGTCTATGAACAAGGAGTAGGTCTCAAGTCGTCCATAACCGTGAACACGGCTTCTCGAAAAGATTTAACCCTGCAGGGGTGTACCTACTGCCCATTACAAGGCTCCGCACGCACGCCCATCTCTCTCAGTTGCTACCCATCACAGGCAACCATTTTATGATTTAGTTCCAAGAGATCCGAAACGACAGGTCCCTCTAACTAACAACGAACAAATCCGGGTGGCCCCCGTGTGAGTCGACACCCAACTCAAAAGTCGGCCACGCTCTCGAATCGGTCTCTACCGTCTGTCTCGGGTTTGGATAGCCGGTTAATCACACATGGGAAACCGGGTCCTCATCCGAACAAGGTGGGCCAGCAAGGGAACTATGTCCTCACTGGTCCAAGTTGGTTTGAAAACTACTGGCAGCTGACCAGCACACACACGGTTTCAAATGGTAAATCATCTTGGGCCACCACTAGAAATGTTTGAAGCTAGGTAGGTAAGAAAAGGGTACCCCATAAAATCCCACACGCGGTTAGGCACGCTCACTCTTAAAACCAATACCCGGAACTCGGATCCTAGGTGACTCGAATGGAACAAAGCGTTGGGGTGGGATAGCCTAGACCTTCCATCCTTCATCGAATATATTCAACATTATAATAATCATATCATCAACAACAATAGTAATAATGTGACATCCCAAACCAAGGAGTAACAGGGTAACATCGTAGCATCCTAAGCATGCATACTAAGCAGGGGCTGAGCAACGAGCAACAGTAACATAGCAGTACAAGGTTTGCTGGGAAGGGACATGGCTGTATCGGTTCGAACCTATCCTAGACTAGCATGCAAACCGTTGGTTGAAATGTAATGGATCATAAGTAATGTATAGTCCTTGCCTGTTGATAAGTCGGGTTCCGAAGGTGTAGTGGATCGCAAGCTCGCATCGTCTCCGAAGGTACCCGCGAAAGCACACAAGACGGTAAACACTGGAAAGCAATCAACGAGCAAGCATCTATTACTACGGGGAAAACACGAGCAAGCATCAACAAGAAGGCAACACGAGACATCGCACCTACCGTCGAGAGCGGTTACTAACAGGTTAAGTGGAGTACTCGTCACACACGACGATACCGCACATTTAGAAAGGTTCAAGTTGTTTAGCTACAAGTGATCAACAAAGGTTGTTAACATGGCAACTCAAGCAAGCATGGCATAACACACAAACATGTCAAGGGGTGAAGCATAAAGAAAACTATCTATGCTAGTCAATTTAAGTGAGGCACAACCTAAACATGGCATATCACTAAGTGTCGCACGAAAATTAAAGGATTTGGTACTGTTCTGCCCTAAACCATATTTTAGGTTGGTTAACAACAGCAAACAATAGCATAAACACAAAGTACACGAAAAACTAATCAAGTTACATATAAAGAACACTCCAAACGGAGTTACGGTTAAAAAGATATAAGCAAAACAAGTTACGGGCACAATCTGCCAACATCACGAAGCACACTTTAGAGCAATGCATAAACAGGATAATCAATGCAAACATGCTCACAAATGATATGAAACTAAAGTAGACATGACAAGGAAGGCATGGCAAAAAGAATCATGCAAATAGGCATCATAGATCAAAAGATATTAAGCATGCAACATGGCATCGGGACGTTACAGACTTAGAGAAAAACAGAGGTGTCTGTCAAAAACAGCGGGATAGAAACTTTGGAGCAGAATAACTATATGATCAGCAAGCATATCATGACAATGCAATACATGTAATGAAAGTAGACATGATGCTTAACAATATGCAATTGGAATCACTCAATTCCGATAAACGGTCGCGACACACTCGTCGACCGAAGTTGCAATAAAATAACAGTTTCGGCAACAGCAGCACATTAACATCAGGATCACCACTTTGGATCAGGATTTAATATAGCTAAAACACCCAAACATGACAAGTTAAAGCTTGGAAATGAAGTACACATGATGCTTAACACATAGGAAAAAGAATCAATGCAATAGGCCTCATGGATTTGTCACAATCATCATGCAAACTTGCAATAAAATAATAACAGCAGCACTTAACAGGAAATAATAGCAATTAACGACATGATGCCCACTTCAACACAGATTATCAACATCAAGATGTCCTCAAATCAAAATGCTGACAAAATATGGATTGAACTACACACAATTCTAAGCAATTTTCATTTTGGGCGCATCGCGATCCGAGCTACAGATTTACCGCAAAACTACTCGCAAAATTGAATCAGCGGCACAAATCTTAGGACTTAGCAAAAAAACAGATAAAAAGAAAAGAAAAAAAACATAACATAAAAAAAAGAGGGGCCTCACCCCCTAGTGGGCTCGGCCCACTGGCCGGCTGGAGGAGGTGGGCCGCAGGTGGCCTCGCGGGCCCAGGCACTGGACATGCCAGCCTAGCTGGGGCAGCCGGCAGTTGGCGTCGAGGATCCTCCCGATCCCGTTCGAGCTCGCGGCGGAGAGGGCGTCCAACGCCGGCGGTCGAAGGCGGCGCTCCGGCCAGGCAGGGCGAGCGCGGTGCCACGGATCCGGTGAGGGAGGCGGATGAGGCGCGGTCCAGGCGGCGGAGCGGGGCCTGCTCGGGCACGGGAGCTAGAGGAGGAGAGGGAGGAGGAAGGGAGGAGAGGGAAGAGGAGGTGCGGCGGCGCCTGGTGGCTGCGAGCTCGGCTCGGGCGGCTGAGCCATGGCGTGGTCGTCCTCGCAGGAGAGAAGAGAGAGATAAGGGGAGACTAGATCTGGGCCGTCGGATCGTGAGATCTGACGGTCCAGATCGTAGGAGGCAGTTTTCCAGATCTGAGGCTAGGGTTTGCTGCGAAAATTGGGAATTTTTTGGGGCAAAGTGGAGGGGGTGGCTGCAAATTTGTGGCTAGGGAAACCCTAGAAAGGGGTGGGAGTGTGGTGGTCTTTATATAGCCCAGGTGGCTGGCAGTTTGCAAAAACATCCCCGGTTTTTCTCTCGCGCGCGCGGTGCTCACGTTTCTGACCGCCGGGGGTCCGCAGTACCTCCGATTCGGGTAAAACTTCGAACTGCGCGATCAGCGCGTCGAGCCGGCGGCGTTCACCTAGCGCTGGAACCGTTCCGAGAACACTTTCCGACGCTCTATAAAAATATCCCGTTTAATTATTAAACGGGGTTTTCGTTCCGTTGGCTGCGGCTAGTCTCGTGCAGTTTTCGCGACGGTGATCGGGTGAAACCCGGTGTCGCAAAGGTCGAGTGTCAGGGTGGCAAGGGTCGCTCTCCGTCCGGTACGAGATAAGAGGGGGGAAAATAATCGCCGATCGATAAATCGGGGATGCAAACACCGCAAACAAATCAGACAATCAAACAATTCACACCGAAAACAAAAAAAAATATTTTTTGTGAAATCTGGGTTGTTACAGTTAGGCTTATGACTTATGGCTTATTCACACACTATTAAGGACATGATTGGAGACTCTGTAATTTGCATTCATTCGGCAAAAAAAAATTTAGATCCATACATGTTGTGATTGATAATGGTAGAAATTAGAAGGATTCTAATTTCTTTTTTCTGCGATGAAGGATTATCTCCAAGGTTGCCTAACTTGTTGAGCTATTAATTACCGTAGATTGTCAAAATCCCATGGCGTTAACAAAGTCTTCTTGGTTAGGATGGCAAGCAATAAGGCAAAGAACAGTAAAGAGTAATTCTTTGATTTACTAGGCATTACATCTCTGTTTTGCGTGTGAAACTTCTGAACTTAGCCTATTTTTCCATAGATTACTTTTCAAGACAGATTTTCCATTTTTGTTCCCTTTCCTTGAAAGGGTGGTCACAAAATACTCATGAAATTTAATTTTAATGATTATTAATGAGATTATGTCGAACTAACTATGAGCAGAATTCTTCTCTGCACAAGCCGAGTAATTACCAGTGTACATAAATATATAGGTAGGGCTTTGAGAGGGAATCCAACCGCCTATAGTTCAGGCACATACAATGAAGAAACGGTTTGCTTCATTACATTAATTGACCTAGAAGTATAACTACTATATATTTAAAATAAAATTTAAAGATTATTAGTTATCTTTATAATACATTCCGTATTTAGCTGGAGTAATAAGCACCTTTCTGCTTCGGTTTTACTTTGTCCAAATCACTGTCCCAAGAGTACATGATTAGCCATTAGCACTATATAGCAGATTAGCAGGCTTCTATGTCTATATAATGAAAATCTTGGCTACAAAGCACATGAGGACAAAACAATCAAACATCATATACTTACTACTTCAGATCTGCTATATGCAGGTGAGACGTGGGCCAAGACTTCCCGCCTGAGCAGGTGGGGCCGTCTTGGGCGGCGGCTTTGGACGGTGCAGGCTTCTATACATCGGTGTTCTGGGCCACCACTGTCGCTTTTTCCAGGAGCTTCGCAGGGTCTCCAGATCATCATCGCCGATGATGGACAGCGGCGGCAACATCGATTTGGTGGATACTAGCTGCTTGATGGCAGTGCGAGGATGTAATGGGGGAGAAGACCGCAGGGCGAGCCGTGGTTGGCAAAGAATGTCGCGGACCGTGATGGGGAGAGGATGCGGTGGCCGGTGCCCCCGTGGGGAGATGAGCAGGCTGCTGTGAGGTGAGAGCTAGAGGAGTGGATGGGATTGTTTTTTTTTTAGACAAAAAAGAATGGGTGGCTGGATGGGCATAGCTATGAGCAAACTAAGAGCATCTCCAGCCGTTCGGGCCCCTAAGCTGATTTTCGGCGTTATTTTAGCGCCGCTTGGGCGAACGCTCGGGTAGCGAAAGTCGCTTGAGGAAAACTGATTTAGTATAATTAGAGAACTAAAGAATTGATTTGTAATTTTATAACTTAATTTATACTATTTGCAGACGAATGAAGACTTTTGTAGCTTCAAAAAAATATTGGTAGCTTTAGAAAAGTGGTCACCCCTTGCTAGCTGATGTGTCAACAAGGAGAGAGAAGTCATAAATATGACTATGTAGGTCTAGGCGCTATTATAAAAAAAGTGATGCGCTTAAACACGAGTGGGTCCCTTTAGAGCAAGTACAATAAGGTAAAGGTACAGTCAGCAGGCCGTAAGTATTAAAATATTATATTTAAGGTGAGGTGGAGGAGAGAGAAGAAGAGAGAGAAGAGAAGCGGCTACAGATTAGTAGCCAGCTGCAACACGTGCTCCTAGGCACTTTGTGAGATAGACATGTGGGCCATGTATCAATAGAGTAGTACATATTTATACCTAACCATTGTACTAGTTGACTATAAGGTCGGTTATAGATGACATGACATCTCCTTATAGCCAACAGCTGGCTATACTATTAACCATGCTCTTATGCTCAACGATCGGACGAAAAATAAATAAATGTTTCATATAATTATATTTACATTTCGTTATGAAACTTGACATGCATTATGTGTATATATGTGATGAGGAAAAACTTAAGGATAATGGCAATACATGGGCATTCAACTATGATTTTTGTATTCATTTGATTTATATATTTTTTACAAAAATATATTTTAACTTTATATTATGCCAATTTATTTGATTAATGTTTGAGACGTGCGTTGCACGTACACGCTTATACTAGTAAATATATAAAGTTGTGTTTCCGTTGCAACGCACGGCCATTGTCCTAATTGAAAAAAAACTATGAACACATGAGACAATTTTTTACTACAACAGACGACCCGATTTTTACAACACTAATCGCATTTTGCTTCACAGGACTGATCGATCCAAATTATGATTGGCCAACCGGCATTTAGCATTGGGTAAAATCAAAATAGCAAATGGCTCCCCATAAACCCTATAATACATATCAGATTGAATAACTAACAAATTGAATGTTACCCTAAAAAAAAAAGTAACAAATTGAATGAAGAATGGCAAGCACGCGTATCTCTCTCCTCTAGTAGAGAGAGACGAGAATCATCAGCTCTCGTGTGTTTACAAGCAAACTACGTACTCGACGCCTAGGGTGCATGACCATGACCACTCTCGCCGTGGCTGTCGTCGGCCGGCAGCTTCAAGAGAAGCTTCATCTGGTCGTAAGCCACCAGCCCGATGGCCGACGACGGCACTGCCTTGACGTACGCGATCCCCAGCCCGGTGTACAGCCGCCGCACGCCTTCCTCCCGCGCGATGGCGCGGACGCCCTGCAGCACCCCGCCGGTTGCCAGTCCGAGCTGTATCCGCCGCCGAACCACGGCCAGCGGGTACGTCGCCGTGCTTGCCAGCTGCGCCGCGGCCACCCCGCAAGCCAGCTGCGCGTCCACGCGTCCGTCGTAACCCTCGGGGAGCCGCCGCTTCAGCCACTCGTATGCGCCGAACTTGATCCCCGCCTTCGGCAGCGCGCGCGCCAGCGCCGGGCACGCGCCGCGGTACAGCCCGCGCACGCCACCGCCCTCCGCGTACGCGGCCCGGAGGACGCCGTGCAGGCTCGTAGTGCAGGCGGCGGCGTCGCCCGGTCCCGAGGCGAGCCGCGCGCTGGCGAGGTGGAGCGGGTACGTGGCGAGCAGCGCGGTGCCGCCGGCGGCCGAGCCGGCGAGGAGGTCCACGAGCGGTGGCGGTGGGCCGGCCGTGGCGGCGAGGAGCCAGCCCCTGTAACGCTCGTAGGCGGCGAAGTGGAGCGCCTTGGACGGGAACACGCGTAGGGCGTTGGTGCCGTTGCCGCGGTAGATCCCCGCGGCACCTTCTCGGCGGTAGATCCCGACGAGCGTCCGGACGGCGCTGTCCTCGCCTCCGGCCCGGCGGAGAAGCTTCGCGCGGCTGAGCGGGGCCACCGCCGTCTTGGCCACCATGCCTGCAACGCCGCCGGCGAGCATCTCCTTGGCGTAGGCTGGCGTCGAGGCGATCGCGGCGCCGAATAGCACCCCGGTCGTCTCGGCCATGCCGCTGGTGCCCGCGCGCGTCGGGTCGGCCATCGCTCCTGGATCAGCAATGCCGGCGTTCGGTTTGGTTTACTGGTGGCCAACTTGTAGATCGTTCGTTTCGGACGACTCAGTGGCGGAGCTAGCATTCGAGTACAGAGTATGACATATGAAAATCTTAGCTAATTACAAATACGAGTATGATATAAAAATAGATCAATATGATCTTTTATAAACACATTGAAAGAGAAACAATGTCTTCCGTCCTTTCCGTTCTTAGGACAGAGAATTCTACAGTAAGAATTTATTGGACAGCATAGCATAGCATAGCGAAAAGGAAACCAAAAATCGGAAATTGGAAGAAATTAGGTATTTGTACCTTAAAATCTGGCTGGCAATTAAGATGAATTGCAACTTGCTGCCGCCGGACTGGGGCACCGGGCGGCTGCTACAGGGTTCAGGGGCGTCCAAGTGACAGGCGGCCGGCGGCCGGCCGGGGGCAGGGGTGCGCGCTCGCAGGAGAGCGGGAAGGAGAGGCGGCAGGCGGGGATCCTCCTCTGCGGCTGCCGGCTGGGTGGGATCCGGCTGGCGACCGGTGATGCGTGTGGCAGGAGGAGAGGGCAGAGGCGGTTGTTCTGCTCGATCCCCTGTTCTACTTTTTTTTTCTTTGAGCATCCTCTGTTCTACTCGATCCCCTGTTCTACTCCAACAGGTAAGTATGTTGGGCTTTTTTTAGCCCAGTTAGAGGGCCACAGCCCACCCTAGCCATATTTATTTCACTATCTATTTATTTGTATCTGTTGTTTGATTATCTAGATTTTATTTATGTCTCACATGCAAGCACATATTTTTGTAACTGTTACATTCATTGATAATAACGGTTACATAGGATTGAGTAGTACGGAGTACATGATGATAAAAAAGAGCAGTACATCAGGAGAATACAAAGAAAATAAATCTAATGAAAGAACCATCATGCCGTATGTTATGTTTATATATGTTGTTTTTGTTGTATATAGTGAATTTTAATTTAAATTAACATAATTAGGTGTAAGAACAAAAAGCAAAGTCATGTATAGAAGAAAAATGGAAAGGATACATTATTTGCATAAATTTATGTTTGTTCACTTATTTCTGCCTGATTTTTGTGTGTGTATAGTACTGCTTTGTACCACCTACTATTCAAGTCGTTATTTTTGCATTTTAACATGTAGGTTCATTCATTCATAAAGAGTTTGTAAGGTGACAAGAAAAGAAGCACTGGTATATACTAGGACAATGCTCGTGCGTTGCAACGGGAGCGTAAACTTTCTTATTCAATTTTTTTTATGATGGTGAGATCTCCGATGGAAAACCCTAGACGGTCGTGTAGAGGAAGGCAGTGAAGGAATCGATGAGTCAGTGATCGAAGGTAGAGATTAGGTGTTGTGTAACGGCGGACGTGTAGATGTGTCCACAACGGTGCGAATTATGGAGGCAAGGACACGAAATAGTCTCAAGATCATGAACCCACGATCATGTACATGGCTTGGCGTCATCTGACCTTTCTTTTGTTGGGAAAGCTTGTCTTGTACTCGACATCGTCTAACCTTTTGTCTGACGGTGTTGTCGCGAAGATCTTCAGGTTTCATCTTTGTGGTTTTATTATAAGAAAACTACTCATGTACGTCGCATATTAGAAGAAGGATTATAAGTACCAAATAACATCCTCCGACAAGTAATTCTGATCTGAAGGAGTGCATGTCTTTAGGGGTATAAATAACATATGTACAATGACATGATGAGGAAGTAGGGGTGCCCTTCAGTTGGCGTGATTTAAAGTCCACGTCGGTAGAGTAGTGGCTCAACACAACGATGATGCGCTTCGGGATGCGACCTTATGTAGGAACAAAAAAATTTACTAGCCAATAGCAGTGGCGAGTAATTTTGTTCAACTATATGGGTAATTTCAAAGATGGACGGAAAATCTGAAGAAACTCAAATTCCTTTATTATTAGGTAAAGATAGCACAAATGCTCGTGCATGGCAACAATAAAATAGTGTACTTCATATTAAAATTACTTAAATTAGTATGTGTAAACATACATTCGGTGTTAATGCAAAATTTAGTCAAAATTATTTATTTTTAAGTTCTAATTTTATCAAAATAAGACATGTTAATCTTAGATTATTACGTATTTTTCACGATGAACAAACTAAATTTAAGGAATAAAGTTCCAAATTTATCGAAATAGGACATGCTATTTCAAAAATATTTTCTTATGAATTAAAATAAAGTTAAAAACTGAATTATGATTAGCCGTTATTAATTTGGATTATTTAGCGTTTAGGAATTAATGAAAAATTAGGCAAAATTGATTATTTTTAAGTTCATTTTTTTTATCAAAACAGGACATGCTAATCTTAGATTATTACGTATTTTCCACGGCGAACAAACTAAATTTAGGAAATATAGTTTTAAATTTATCAAAATAGGACATTCTATTTTAAAATTATTTCCTAATGAAGAAAAATAAAGTTAGAAAATAAATTATGCTTAGCCATTATTCGTCTGGAATTTTTAGTGCTTACGGTTTCATGCAAAATTTAGTCAAAATTGATTATTTTTAAGTTTCAATTTTATCAAAGCAGGACATGGTAATCTTAGATTATTACGTATTTTCCACGATAAACAAACTAAATTTAGGAAATAAATTTTCAAATTTATCAAAATAGGACACGCTATTTAAAAAATATTTCTTTGTGAAGAAAATAAATTAATTTTAGCCATTATTCATTTGGTTTTCTAGCATTTAGGGTTTCATGCAAAATTTAGTCAAATTTTATTATTTTTAAGTTTCATATTTATCAAAATAGGACATGTTAATCTTTGATTATTACTTATTTTCCACGACGAATAAACTGAATTTAGGAAAAAAGTTTCAAATTTATCAAAATAGGACACGCTATTTTAAAATTATTTATTTATGAGGAAAAAATAAGGTTAGAGCTAGAAAATAAATTATGTTAAGCCGTTATTCATTTTGATTTTCTAGCATTTAGGGTTTAATGCAAAATTTAGTCAAAATTGATTATTTTTAAGTTTCAATTTTATCAAAGCAGGACATGGTAATCTTAGATTATTACGTATTTTCCACGATAAACAAACTAAATTTAGGAAATAAATTTTCAAATTTATTAAAATAGGACACGCTATTTAAAAAATATTTCCTTGTGAAGAAAATAAATTAAGTTTAGCCATTATTCATTTGGTTTTCTAGCATTTAGGGTTTCATGAAAAATTTAGTCAAAATTGATTATTTTTAAGTTTCATATTTATCAAAATAGGACATGCTAATCTTTGATTATTACGTATTTTCCACGACGAACAAACTAAATTTAGGAAATAAAGTTTCAAATTTATCAAAATAGGACACGCTATTTTAAAAATATTTATTTATGAGGACAAAATAAAGTTAAAGCTAGGAAATAAATTATGTTTAGCCGTTATTCATTTTGATTTTCTAGCATTTAGGGTTTAATGCAAAATTTAGTCAAAATCGATTATTTTTTATTTTCATATTTATCAAAATAGGACATGCTAATTTTTGATTATTACGTATTTTTCATGACGAACAAACTAAATTTAGGAAATAAAGTTTCAAATTGATCAAAATAGGAGACACTATTTTAAAAACATTTCCTTATGAGGAAAAATAAAGTTAGAAAATAAATTACATTGAGACATTATACATTTTGATTTTCTAGCGTTTAGGGTTTTATGCAAAATTCCATCATGCATGCCACACCCTCCTTTCTTTAAGCCGATTTGCTTTCCATTAATAATGGATTATTCGCGTCCTTCCTTATTAAGGATGTTCTTATTTGGAGATGCATGGTATGCCGCATTTTTCATTTTTTTTCTTTGATAATTTCGTGCACAATCTAGCTGGGAATTAATTCCCTCGTTCTAATAATAAATTGTGGAGAAATGATGGGAAAAGGGGTGATATTATGGCCCGAAGCAGGCTCCTGGCCTAGTACGACGTCCGGAAGCAAGTAGTAGGACGCTAGGAGAGGGCCATTGTAGCTTTTACGTCCGTATAGACATTTATAGTACTTCCTTCGTCCCGAATTACTTGTCATTTAAATGGATGTATCTAGAACTAAAACAGTGCTAGATACATCCATTTGAGCGACAAATAATTTAGGACGGTGGTAGTACTGCTTTGTTGCCCCCTACTATTCAAGTCGTTATTTTTGCATTTTAACAGGTAGGTTCATTCATTCATATAGAGTTCGTAAGGTGACAAGAAAAGAGGCACTGGTATATATGGCTTGAACATGTGTGTGTTTATTTTTTTGACTGTTGGATTATTTATTGCTTATCATCCTGCTTTGTTGCTCCTGTTATTCAAATATCTGTTTTTTTCTTTTAAAAGGTATGTTTATTTATTCATATAATAAATTTTGCCGGTAAAAAAGTTAGTAAAGTGCTCATGGATTGGATGTGCTCTCTTTTTGGCACAAAAAAAAAGTTAGTAAAGTGATAAAAAGGACACATGGGCACATGGCTCTAGCATCTGTATGTGTGTGGGCGTGCGTGTGTGTTTAACACTTGTTAGGTAATTCTTGTAGTGAAACTGAACGTGGGAGTTCAGCTTGGTAATCATTGTGTTTGTGCAAAGAAATCGATCACCTATTTTACGTGATTATAGTTTGTTGTTATTTTCAGTTTGTAGGCAACGTTTTGTGTGGGGGAATATTCAAAAATTCATTTTCTTATTTTTTTAGGGGGGGGTGATATTTTTGCTAAAACTGTTTTTTTTTCAGGGAGAATGCGTTTTCCCAGAAAAAAAAACTCTTTTTGTTGAGGTTGACTTGTGGGCTTCACATGATTTTTTGTAAAAACATTTGTTTTTTGGTGGAAGGGCCTAATTGTTTTTTCTTTTTTTTGCTGCGATTTTTATGCAACGTGAGGGCTGACTTTTATGCCAGATCAGACCTACCGGTTGGCCCAGAGCTTTATTATTGCGCTAAAGTTGTAACTATTCGGAGACTTGGGGTTTTGGAGCAGCGGACCAATTTTGTGGTAGCTTTTTGAGAAACTAAAAAGACGGTACCTTTTTGTGCCCTAGCCTGTAATGTGGTTGTTTTTTTACTATTTAGTCACCTAGCCGATACCAAGGCATCCAAGGAAGATCGGGTTTTTGCATAAATTTGAAAGCTATTTTCATAAGGAGACGATTGTTTTTTATAGAAATATTTTTGAACCTAGCACCCGTAGATTCTTGGTTTGCAAACATATTTCCATGCTATAAGGCATTGGGCCCCATTGCATGTGTTTTCATTTGTCCAAAAGAAGGCGAGAGAGTGCAGTTTTTTATAGAGTTTTTGGAAGTAAGAAAATAGACATAAAATAAAATACAAGTGAGTCCATAACCGAGGTGATGTAGGTGAACCTAGCGCCTTTATAGAGTAGCCTAGCTATCCAACCTTGTAAGAGCTTTTAATAAGATTGGGTGATGGGATCGAAGGCAGAAGCCGGTAGCTTGGTAGGTTAAAGTGGAATGCCTAAGTAAGTTTGGGGAAAGTTGAATTTTGGCAGGTCATAGGGGTAACTATGTGTGTAGCCGTGGCAGTGTCATTATGGATGGGGACGAATACAGTGTTATCGAAGTTGATTGTTAGGCCAGTAGCAAGAGCAAAGGATTCTAAAATATCTTTTACATGTTGGATGAAGCATGAGCAATGATTAGATTGTCGTGTGCATATTGTAGGGTGGCAGACGATTTGTTCTGTAGGATAGGATGATGGAAGCAATCATGGTGACAGGCTTTTGTCATTATTCTCCGGAGTATTTCGACTGCAATAATGAAAGGTAGGGGTACAAGGGTTCCCCTAGTTGGAGCCCATTCTTGCAGTTGATCCAGGGCCTGGGTACCCCGTTTAGCAGTACCACCGTCTTATCGGAGTCCAGTGTTTTTAGGATCCAAGTGTAGTCTTACCGGAGTCCTGTCTCATTGAGCATTTCCAATTTTTTTGTCCTTTGTCCTTTGTTAGTCCACGCTAGTAGGTTGTCATGATTATTTTATCAAAATTGTGAACATACAATTTGGTAGTGGTGGACATGTAACTGGACAATAACCCCCTAACGACCCAATCGCAGTGTTGTTTAGGGTCATGCAGTTGCACTCAGATTACAACATTATAGTTGCAAGTGTAGTGATGGACATGAAACTGGCAGACACCCGAGTTACAGTAGCATTGGGGTCATGCAGTTGCGATCGAGTTACAAACACCTACTATTGCAAGTCTAGTGATGGACATGCAACTCGCCAAAAAAACCTACAAACCACGTTACAGTTGTGTTGAGGGACATGAAGTTGCACTCGCTTTACAACACTTCCAATGGCAAGTCTAGTAGTGAACATGCAACTGATCGGGAACCCCTAGTTGTAGTCGCATTGAGGATCATGCAATTACGATAGAGTCAAAAACTTGCAGTTTCAAGTCTGATGGTGGACATGCAATTGGAAAAAAAAACTACACATCGAGTGGCACTGGTATTGAGGGACATGTAGTTTCACTCGGGTTACTAAACTTGCAGAGGCAAGCCTAGTGGTGAACATGCAACTAGCCGACAACCGTTAGTTGCAATCGCGTTGAAGGTCATGTAATTGCAATCGACTTACAAACACTTGCATTTAAAAATCTAGTTGTGGACATGCAACTAGTCGACACCCGCACGAATCTCCAGATAAAAATCAATGATACAGGATTTAGATGTGCAATACGTATGGTACATCTAGAGGTGCTTTAACAAAATCATAGTTAATACTTATGGCACAACAAAATCATAGTTAATACTTATGGCACATCTAGATGTGCTTTAACAAAATCATAGTGAGTGCACATCTACATGACATAATAAAAAAAACTTATGTGTAAAATCATAGAATTTAGATGTGCAATATTTAGTGCACATGTGATGTGCTTTAGAAAAACCATTTATATTAGATCGTCCCTCCCGTGTGGCTTGGCCCATCCTAAAATTCAGATCAAGCTTTGCCACTACTTGATGCCCAGATCACAAATAATAACTACTTTTACAACATCGAGCCGCAATGTCTCCTCTCAGATCTACCATTGATCCCTTTTTCCAAGATCCTTACCTTGGCATCAAAATCACCCAAATTTCAACATCTCGAGAGTCATGATACCACCCGAAGATATCGCTCAGGCCTTGTTTGGTTAGCAGAAAATACACGTGGATCACGATGGTTCGTGTCCTGAACCACTTCATTCCACGGGGATAAAAACCACGCCTGCTAGTGGTGAATTTTTTTCCCTGGGTGGATTTAACCCACCGGTGGATCACTCACTTCGTAACCAAACAAGGACTCAAGGGTCCTTTGACCAGCTCCGGCGAACATGCAAGCACACCACCAGGGGCGAAGCCAGGAAAAAAGGTCACCGGGGTCAACGCTAACAAGTAGCACTAACTCATTAAATAAAATAGCAATAATATATCACAAAAAAAATCTTAGTTCAAATTAACTTCAATGTCCATAGTGTTTCTAAATAATCTCACATAAATAAGAAATTAACAAATACCAAACGATAATTAGTACGTAGTACATAGACAAATTGCAGTACAAAAAAAATACAAACCTTTCTTGTTAGCTTAATTGACATTGTAACTAGGGGTAACTTGAGTCCTAAGCTAGACTTCGAAATCTACATAATTAGATTCTCCACCCATACATTGAGTTAACTGTAAGAAAAGAAATCAACACACAAAAACCAAAGATAATACGAGAACATGGATTGGATGAATAAATTGGTTTTAATTTCACTTACAAAATTGCAGATCAAATCCATAATTTTTCTGAGCGGCCAGGGCGGCGGCGGTTGAGACGACCAAAGTGGTGAAGAGCGAAACGTGAACAAAAACAAGGGGGAGAACGGGTGCACACATAACCTGATCGAGCGATCGGAAAGAACGATTCCCTGGCTATCGATCTATTTACTCGTTTTTTTAGGTGTCGATCAATTTACTCGTAGGCCTGCGTTCTATTTCTAGGGCTGCAAATGCTAGCTACTGGGCTGGGGCGCTGGACTGGGGTCAAGTTTTTTTTTCACTGGGTTAATTTTCTCCTGGTCTGTCTATGTGCATCATACTTTGGCCCAAGGTCGTCGGGGTCAATTGCGCCCGGCCCAACACTGTAGCACCGCCCCTGCACACCACACCCTCAATTTCGGTGAACCTTATTCGGGAATAAAGTTTTGTCATACGCTCAAAAAAGAAACCACACCCTCTACATTGCCAAGCCCCAGCCTTGAGAAACACTCATTCTGCAACGCCAAGCTAGGATGCACATTACCCATGGGCCAAATCTGCACTAGAGATCCCTCAATCCGAGTCAACCTCCTATGTTGGTTGGGAGCAAGATCCCTTCGGCTACTCTTAATGAGTAGAGACGCCAATACACGTAGCATCCCTAGCGTGATAGGATGCGGCTAGGATACGTGCCTACCATCAATACTCTGCTGCTTTAGGAGCAAGGCTAACAAAAAAATTATGCTATTGGCTCTACAATAGTACCATATCACCTTAAGCCTTTGTAAAACCTCATTCATATACTATTTAAAACATGGTTCCATAGGATCCACTTTATTAAAAATATAGAAAAAGGATATCTAGTTAATTAATTAAAATTCGATGAAAACCATTATAATACGCCCACACGAAAGGGTATCCGCACACCCATAAGAACTACACACACCCTGAGGAAATGACACCGTCGATACTAATTCAGAAGCCTAAGTTGACCATGTTGATCCTTGATGATCATGATTTACTTTTCTTGCATTCAGTTGTGAAACCTATTGCTATTTCATGTGCTTTTAAACTCTATTACCATGTTTTGTGAATGCTTTATCATTAAAAAAATTACTCTTTCATGTTCAGTTTATATAAATTATGTGTAATATCTATATTTGCGGTGCGAGATATTGTATATGTTCTGTCAAACGACGCGCGGTACTTCAAATCCATTTGTGAGTCGCCCGTAAAAGGAATATGTGGGCCGCAAAAATGACGTATATGCTAGAGTTGATCTAAGGGACCGACCTCTTCTTTTAATCTTGATTTTTCTTCTATATGCTGGATAAACATGTGTTTGCTTATAGAAGCAATGAGATACGCAGATTTTGGAAGTGCTTGGGATTGGGCACATTCCTGGGCATGTGAACAATGTCCATATGCCTTTGCCTATCGTGCGTGCACAAGCCCAGCTACCGTGCTCAAAACCCGAAAACAACTCAACATCGGCATCCATCACAAGAAGTGTCTTTATTCTTACCGGTGGTGAAAATGCAGAAACAGGTCCCTCACTCCAGATCGATCGATAGCTCTCATCAGATAGGACAATGGAGGGACCGTGCACCCGAGAAATGGACAGTGGGAGCAGGCCCACCAGCTGTGAGCCTGCTGTGACAATACCATGCACCCGATTTTCTCTCAAGTTGGGGTTTTTCTCTCCTCTCTCGGCGGGGATCGCGGATCTCGTCGAAGTTGAGTTCCTTCTAGCACCGATTCCTCCTTCCACCGTCTGGTGGTGATTGACTGCGGGTGTCCTCTACGGCGCCTGTCATCTCTTCCCTCCCCCATCGCTTGGCGAAGGGGTTCTAGGGTTCCCCCAAGATAGTTCGATCTCCCTCGGGCTAGTTTTTCCTCCTGTTTTCTCTCCCCTAGATTTCGATGGCGTCAGGATCGGGGGCCAAGGATGATGATGTCGAGAAGATGATGGCTGAATTGGGACTGGCAGAAGATGATCTTGATGACGTCGTGGCTGAGGATGTGATGGAGCTTCCGAAAGAGAATACGAGGTGGATGGCGGTGGCTAGGGTTCATACCCAGAAACCCTACAGTCAATTCTGGTTTTTCAAGAACTTGAAAGCGGCGTGGAACCTAGCCCAACCAGTGCACATCAAACCTCTTGATGATAACCTCTACACTATGCAGTTCTCTTGTCTGGGTGATTGGGAAAGAGCTATGGAGGAGGGACCTTGGCACTTTCGAGGCAATGCTGTGGTGATGGCGGTCTATGATGGGTTCACTAAGCCGTCAACGGGCCCGCTGGATTCCCTCGACATATGGGCTCAAATCCATGATTTCCCTGAAGGATTCTTTCCTCTACTCCCATCTCTAGCCAACAAAATTGGAGAGTTCCTCTATTCTGAACCACAATCCCGTGACTTTGAAGGTAATTTTGTCCGCGTGAAGGTCAAGATCCAAGTACATAAACCACTGAAAAATGTTGTCTCTTTGATCAAAGGTGGGAAACGCCAGATTTTCCGTGTTCGCTACGAGCGCTTACCAGACTGGTGTGACGTGTGTGGCCACCTGGGTCACCTGTTTAAGGAACATGGAGATGGCATTCATGCTCCATCAACCCTTCACTTCAAGGATTTACGTGCTGGCCGGTTTCGAGGGGCGGGACCTGGCCCTGGCCACGCCAAAACATCGATGAATGCTGTGGTAGTATCCTCAGAACACCAACTGAAGGAGAATCCCCAGGGGACAAAAGATGTTGCGATGGAGGATGTAGAGACAGACCCGGACAGGAAAAGAGTTTCAGAGCATAATGATGATCCTACTCTGACTGCTACATCAATCTCTGACCAAGGTACATCCTCTGATGCTAAAACAGAACACTTCCAATGAGCCCACTTCCAAAAAAGGATCCGAAAAGATCTAAAACCACATCGGGCATCCCTGAGGTGCCGCGCCGAACCCAATGAGTCTTCTATGTTGGAACTGTCGTGGGTTCGGTAACCCCGCAACAGTCCGAGAAGCTCGAGAGCTAGCGATCAAGTTTACCCCTGCAGTGTTTTGTTTAGTGGAAACTCAGATAAACAAATCACGTGCGGAAAGTCTAGCTTTGTCTTTTGGCTATAAAAATCTTTTGCCGTTGGGAGTTCAGGAAGAAGTGGAGGTTTAGTCATGTTCTGGAATGACGAGATCAGTTTGGAAGTTAAGGGATCTTCGAAGTACCATATTGACACGGTTGTGTCTCAACTGAGAACTTCACCGTGGAGACTTACGTGCATCTATGGGGAAGCTCAAATACCCGAGAGGCACAAAACATGGGACATGCTCCGATCTATAGCTATCTCACCTGTTGTCCCGTGGGTAGCCATGGGTGATTTTAATGAGGTCCTATATCACTCGGAATATGATGGTGTTGGACCTAGGAGTCAGTCACAACTGGATGGCTTCAGAGATGCCCTAGATGTCTGCGGCCTCATGGATTTGGGATACGCTGGACAGCCGTGGACTTTTGAACGCAGAGTTGCTGGTGGCTCTTTCACCAGGGTGCGCCTTGATCGGGCTGTAGTGGACGCCGAATGGTGCGGCCTTTTTCCTAATGCCCAGCTTGAACACCACACTACAACTTGCTCTGATCATGTTGCTTTGGTCCTCAGCTTTGATCAACTGCTAGCCAACCAGAGAGGGGCTAAACCCTTCAGGTATGAGGTCATGTGGGAATCGCATGATGGCCTGAAACCTTGTGTAGCTACAAGTTGGAACAGATCAGCGAAGGCTACTTCAGTTTCCCAGTTCAAAGAGAAGTTGGCTGGTCTTTCTGGTGACCTTGCTGGATGGGATAGATCAACTTTTGGTAATGTCAGGAAGGAATTTCAAAGTCTGAAAAGGGAGCTGGAAATTATCCGTGCCATGCCGGGGCGAACGGGGCCTGTACAGAGGGAAGTGGAGATCATCGACAGATTGGTGGAGCTATATCATAGGGAAGAAATTCTCTGGAAACAGCGCTCACGCGTTGAATGGCTGGCTAATGGTCACAAAATGACATTCATGTAATACGCAGCAAAAAACAAAATCATAACTCCAAAATGCTTTAAAAAAATAACATTTTGGAGCATCAATTTTGTTTTTTTACTACGTATATTCCACGAATGTTATTTTGTGACGAAATTTCACAAGCATGTCAAACATTTGTCAAATGTTTGTCACAAAAAAATTCAGTTTTTTTTATTATTTAAAAAAATTCAGTTTTACTGTTATATGACCTCAATTTCATATACTCTGCGTCACTTCCAGTGGTACTACTAGTGATAGTATATATTTGGCGTTGCTATCACACAGTTGCGCGAGCGTCCCCCGCATTTGTCCTAACCCACTAGCAGGACCCCACCTTGGCAATCGCTTTCTCCCAACATGAGTAGCCCATGCATGGCAACGTGTCCTGTTTAGTCTATGCTGATTGCTTCATGCATGCATGCACGTACGTGCTTTGAGTTTGATTGTTCAAACACTAATTAATGACCGCCACCCTCGAAGATTGTTAATTAATACGTCCTGTTCACGTAGTACTGTAATCAGTATTAAACTACTCCTTCGTTTCAAATTACTTATGGCTTAAATTGATGTATCTAACATTATTTTAGTTTTAAATACATCCATTTAAATGATAAGTAATTCGAAATAGAGGGAGTGTTAACTAGTGCTGCACTAGGTCAATAACTATGTCCTAAGTCCTAAGAGCATCTCCAGCCGCGCCCCCAAGAGGCCCCAAGACGGCGCAAATAGCGTCGGACGAACGTATTTCGCTCAGTCGCGTCCCTCAAAACCCCAATTAGGGCCGGATCAGGCCGATTTTGAGTCCGGCGATCCCAAGCCGAACCCAGCGCACTGGGGGGGGGGGGGTCGCTTGGGGGCGCCGGACGAAACGAAAGCGGCTGCCTGGCCCACTGGCAGACCAAGCCGACCCAAAAGGGACATCTCTCCCTCACCTCTCCCCACCGCCTTTGTCGTCTCCGGCCGCCGCGCCGCCGCTAGATAGCCATTTCTGCCGCTCAAAACACGCCGCTGCTTCTCCCTCGCCGCCCCTCTTCCAAGGCCGCCCCTCCCCGCCTAGTTCACCGGCTTTTGGCCGGCGCGGAACGCCAAGCCGAGAACGCCGACGCAAAGTCGCGCCCACCTCGCGCCCCACCTGTTCGACGAATTGCAGCCCCGAGATGGACTCCGACGACGAGACACTCTTCGCCGCGTTAATGGAGGAAGAGGCGATCGCCGGCACCCAGGACGACGAGCACCTCATGATGCTCGCCGCCTTGGCCGACCTGTTCGGCGCCAACAAGGAGCTGCACCGAGGAGGTTCAAAGATGGGCCGCCGGAAGGGAAAGGAGAGGGGCCGTTCGAAGGGCTACTGTTTGCTCTACTCCGACTACTTTGCCGATGTTTCCCTGCACGGCGAGAAGACATTCCGGCGCCGGTACCGCATGGGCCGAAAGCTCTTTCTTCGTTTTGTCAATTCACTTCGAGAGTACGACATCTACTTCGCTTGCAAGAAAGATTGCACCGGCACAGTTGGGTTCTCCTCACTTTAGAAGTGCACAACGGCCATGAGGATGCTTGCATACAGAACTCCTGGTGATGAACAGGACGACTATGCACGCATGGCCGAGTCCACCTCCCTTGATTGTTTCTACAGATTTTGCAGAGCAGTAGTTGTCTGCTTTGGAAAACAGTACTTGCGAGCACCCAATGCAGAAGACACTGCTCGAATACTAGCAGAGAATGAAGCAAGAGGATTTTCTGGGATGCTTGGAAGCATCGACTGCATGCATTGGGAATGGAAGAACTGTCCATTTGCTTGGCAGAGGATGTACAAGGGTGCAAAAGGTCACTGCAGTGTGGTACTTGAGGCGGTTGCTACACATGATCTCTGGATTTGGCACTCCTTCTTTGGCATGCCAGGAACACACAATGACATCAACATCCTGCAGTGTTCAAATATCTTTGCCAGGCTTGTTGAAGGTCATGCTCCTCCGGTGAACTTCGAGGTCAATGGGCACCGGTACAACAAGGGATACTATCTGGAAGACGGCATCTATCCAAGATGGCCGGTATTTGTGAAGACTATCTCAAACCCTGTGTCAAGGGGGAAGCACGCCCATTTTGCCAAGTGACAGGAGGCTTGCAGGAAGGATGTCGAGCGAGCATTTGGGGTACTACAGTCTCGATTTGCCGTTGTCCGGTAGCCCGCTCAGACTTGGTCGAAAGATCAAATGTGGGAGGTGATGAATTGTTGTGTCATATTGCACAACATGATCATTGAGAGCGAGAAAGCGGAGCCAGTGTATGACTCTGAACCATATATCAACCAGGGGCCTCTTGCAGTTGTTGATCATCAGATACCATCAGATTGGACAACTTATCTCAACATGCGCCAGGAGATCCAAGACCCGCACGTGCATCGTCAACTGCAGGAAGATCTAGTGGATCATTTATGGATGCACAAAGGCAATGTCTAGTTTGATCTGTTTTTTTTTGTATTTGTGCCGAACTATGTGTAATAACATGTTGTATGCCGAATTTGCGCCAAACTGCGCCTATATTTTCATGTTTGTGCCGAATCTGTGTTAAAAGAATTAATTTGCGCCGTTTTTGTGTCGAATTTGGGCTGAATCTGAGCCGGCCTCGCCAGTCTTGGGGGTCGCCTTGGGGGCACGGCTGGACGACCGGCCGCCCCAAGACCTATCGCCACGCCGAGCGCTCCCAAGCGGCGCTAAAAATAGCGCCGCAAAACGTCTTGGGGGGGCGGAGGCGAACGGCTGGAGATGCTCTAACACGTGCCATGCTTTTCATGCCGTTGCGACGTTATATATGCATACACTTGCGTAGGTAGTGTTGAGCCACGACCAGAACTAACAATTAGAATATGTACAATGATGTTATTTTAAGAATACAGCGTAGAATAAATAAAACGAACATCATGTCCTTTTTTGTCATCTTTAGTTTACGTGGCAAGTTACGATAAGACGATGTTATCAACTACTCGGTACTTACTATTTCTTTTGTAAACTAATATAAAATGCTTTTGATAACATATTAATTTACGGACGGAGTAATGTACATGCCTTTAGAACGTGCATGCTTGGTTAGTTTGTAACGTAACTTGTTTGTGTCGGTATTAGAGCATGTACAACAAGGTGAATCCCAACCAAACAAGTTCCATTTCCTTTCATTCGTTTACGTTAACAGTGACGGGCAACGACAGAGATAGTGGCGGAGCCATCATCTAAACAAGGGGTGTATATATTTCACTGGATATATTAGTTGTACTTAAGTTTCTACTAAATTATTTTATTTAGATGTGAATTATACCCAAGTATCCAAACTTTTTTTCAACATAATGGATTATGTACCTCCACCCATGGCGAGGAAGGTTGTGGATGATGATACACGTGTGGGAAGGGAGAGGTGCTATAGACATGTATATTGAATCATATCATATCTAACTCATAATCTTTAGCATGTAAGGGCATCTTCAATGTCGACTCCTAAAACGAACATGGCATCAGTCCGTGGATCAATCCAGATTAGTTCGCAGACACTGATACAAGAGCCGCTATGCAACCATATCCCTAAAGTTCGCTCCTAGATTTTTAAAGTCCCAACACTCAAAATAATTATAGAAAATAGCATAATTCATCCATCAATTAATTCATAAATAGTACGTTGGTTCAAATAAATATGCACTGAGTTCAACAAGTTTTCATAATTAATCGAATTCAATTAAAATGAACTCTCCTTAGAACGGGCAAACGTCATGCCACACACGTTGGCCCCTCAGCTTCATCCAACAATGCATCACTGCAAACGGTCTGCCCTTGTTCCTTTGATACAACACGGCAACACATTCAAGCTACAATGTGATGATCGTCGGTTTTAGCATTGAGTGAATCAATGAACTCATCAACATATAGAATAAAAATGAACAAAAACTTACAATCATCATTTGACTTGACGGAGTTCGCTTGTCTAACCGCACAATGGTACCGCTTGACGGAGTTGAAGATGGCGCACAATGATGGGCTAGCGACTTCGCATTGCGGTCATGGATCATGTGCAACCCGTACTACCCGTTGTGCTCTTGCTCATGAAACAAAGAATGAACGCTTTGGCAAAAGCTCGCTTTGCTTGCTTCATGGCTACGAAGTTCGCAAACACAGTGAACCACGCAGCGCACAGTAGTTCGTCCTCTATATCTATAGAAATAATGAGCAGGTACAAAACCGAACACCCGTTGGGCGTGGTATCTGTCATGGACGATGGCGACAAGGAAGCAAAGTGTATATTGCTATGGACGGAACCGAGGTGGAAGACGATGCAGTACTAGGGGGGAGGCGCGTTGCTGGAGGTTGTAGAGGTCCGGCAATTCTGGGCGACGACCGAAGAATATGGTGACAATCGAATGAGGAGGGTGCACATGCAGAGCAATGTGGGGGAGTAGGGGCAGATTGGACAAAAAATGATCCGGATAGGGTATTTGAGTGGCTCGAGGGTGTCAGGTCTGAACTCCTACAAACCTTCTCCATTTTGCATCAATTTTACGGAAAAAGGACAGGTGAATCGATCCATGACAGATACAAAACCGTGTTGAACGATAAAATAAATCCGACCTTTTGATCTGAACGGTTATGAAAGGTTTAAGGATCGATATTAAAGATGCCTAAGAAACGTATTTTGTGTTGTAGCATATCCATGCTCCTATATGGACAGCATGAAGGAAGCCCGGCCTACTCCAATTCCAAGCAAACCAGAAAAAGTGAGGCCTATTCCAAGCAAGGAAGTTGTACGGGGCGCATTACAGGAGTGGCTGGCTGGCTGCTTCATTTATCTTACTCTCGCTGCAGCCAAAAATGCTAAACGTACGGACTGCTCTTTATAAATTCTATCTACAGGCTGACCTGTCCTGCTGTCATTAGCTAACGTAATTATCCTTTCCTAATTACTTGCGGCCCCTCCTGAATTTAATTGGTGGTCTGGCCAGCCGTCCGTAACTTCTCTGTAAATTGTCCGTAGGTATAGCAAAGCTCCGCTGCAGCAATGTGGTGCGGGTTTGGCAAATGTGAGCCCGCCGCGTATGGATTAGATCAACTGCAAACCCTAGAAACTATTGGTGAGGGGATACGTGTACCCTCGCCATTGGCTAGCTGAGTGACATTGTCCGTCAATGAATCTTTGAATCAAAAGAAAAAGGAAAACAAAGGGCAAAATGGGAACGAAGTTGGTAGATAAAAACCCTAGACCAAGTGAAGTACGGAGTAATATAAAGGAGCGGAGCCCTACGCTCGGGTCCATCCCTCTTTCCACTTCGCTAGGTTTGTTTCTTTGCCAGAAAAAGCTCACCCGCTTTCACAGCGTCCTGCTCTCCCTCCCTCCCTCCTTTCGTTCAGCAAGGTAGGCGCAGGTCATTCCATCGATCGCGTTTGCTTGCTGTTCTTGGTCGTTTGAACTTTTGTGTGGATCTTGCTTGGTACGAGAGCAGTTCTTGGCACGCCAGAAATCGTTTTTTTCTTCTTCTGCTTTTCTCCTTCTTTTTTTGAGCGTATTTCTTTCTTGTGCCCACGTTGTTTTGGTTGATGATTGGTTTTCACGAGACACAACACAGCAGAGTTCATCCAGCCAGAGAAAGATCATGGCCCATAAGAGCATCTCCAGCCGTTCGCCCCCCCAGGACGTTTTGCGGCGCTATTTTTAGCGCCGCTTGGGGCGACCGACGCGGCCATAGGTCCTGGGGGAGGGTAGGCTACCCAGTCGCGGTCCCAAAACGCCCCCCAAGTTCGGCGGAATTCATGAACATAGAGCAAGTTCGGCGAAAATTCATTAATATTTGGGGGATTTTACATAATATGCGATAATATTTGGCCTACTGTTACATAGATTCATCAAAAAATTAAAAACTAGGATGGTGCATCTGCTGCACCATCGACGCAGCTCGCCTCCGCTGCACCGTCGACGCTACTTGCCTCCGCTGCACCACCGACGCTGCTCTACTCCGTTGCACCATCGACGCCGCTCGCCGTCACCCCTTCATGGGTACTCTAGGCGCGGCTGGTTGCCGTCCTGGATGTGGTAGAGGACGGAGACGAGCGTGCGCCCCTCGGCGCTCCACCACAGGATCCGGCCGAGCCGGTTCCCTTGGCCGGCCACCGGCTCCAGACCTTGGACGGAGACGAGCGCCTGGTTGCGGCGCTCCTCTAAGTAGTCCGTCCAGCGCGCAATGTTGTTCGGCGCATTCGCCGGATCGGCGAATTCTTCGGCGGTCATGGTGGCGCGGACGGCGAGAACCTCCCGCTCGAACTCCTGCCCCTGAGGCAGAGGCGGCACCGGCACGCCGGCGGCGCTGAGCACCCACCCGCGCGGCAGACGCGTGTCTACCGAACAAGGGTAGTTTCCCTCGGCCAGAAGGATGGCCTCGGCGCGGGTGAGGGCGCGGCGGATGCCGTTCTGGGTGCGGTAGGGATTCATGGCGGAGCAGCGAGAGGGGAGGAAAGAGGAAGAATGCGGCGAGAAGGGGAGGAAGAAGAGGTGTGCGGTGTGTCTCTCGACGGTGAGCCCGCCCGCTTTATATAGCGGCGGAGGGGGTGCATGCGGCTGGACACGCGGCGGACGAGCGGCGGCGATTGGACTACTCCGCGGCGATTGGACTGGACTCCGACGAGCATTGATTCCCCTGCGGCGGCGTCAGAGCGAGGAAGACGAGGTGAATGGATGAGCACGCCGCGTCGGAAAGAGGCCGACAAGTGGGGCCGTTGGGGGAAGCGCGCGAAAGGCGCCCGTGATCGCGCGGTTTCCTTTGATCCGGTGACCCCAAGCGACCCCAGCGCGCTGGGTTTGGGTTGGGATCGTCGGACTCAGTTTTGGCCCAATCCGGCGTTATTTGGGCCCTTGGGGGCGCGGCTGGGGAAATTTTCACCCCACGGCGCTAGTTTCGCCGTCTTGGGGGCCTTTTGGGGGCGCGGCTGGAGATGCTCTAAGTATTTCGTGGATGCGCACTCGCTGAGCTCGATCTTTTTCCCGATTATTTTCGCCCATCTCTAGTTTCGTTTGCTCAACGAAATATTGTCATCGTTTTTGGGCAAGAAGATCCGACGTTTTTACTCGCAAATAAATCACTTTTGCTACAACAACGTGACCGAAAAAAGTGGCCTTTTTTTTTCACCCTTTGGTATTTTTCTCCCCTGCGAGCGATTAGGCCACAAATTATCCAGCCATCGATGATCGATCGATCTAAAAAATCTGGCTAATGAAACGTGTGTTTCGTTCTTTTAGATGCTTCGTGCGGTGGGGAGAGCGGCAGGGAAGGCAGGCCAGGCCCTGGCGAGGAAAAGGCCTCAGCTGGAGAACGCCCTTGAGCAGGCCGGAGAAGCGGTCGGTGAGTTCGTGATGCACACCACCCCGCGGAGGTGGCCCGGGCGGCGGAGATGGCCCACCAGGCCATGGCGGGGCAAGGCGCCTACCACGCCCTGGAGGAGCTGCATGTGGAGGCGGCCGGCGGCTGGGACGTCCCCGACGGAGCAGGGTGGGTCGCAATGGACTTGCTTCTGCTGGGCGTCGGGGCGGCCGCCACCGTCGCCGTCGGCTACCAGGTCTACAAGTGGTGGAGGGGCGGCAAGTGAGCTGCATTAGTGTTCCCTAAAAACTACCTTTTTGTCCTAATGAACTTTGGGGGAGGACCATCGAAAGTTATCTGTGATTCGTGTATCAGAACTTATTCGTGAGATGTAATAATCGATGCGGATTTGGTTTATTCCCGGCCTTAATTGTCTATTTGTGTATGCATTGCCTGTTCTATCTGAATTTCTCTCGAAAAAACCAAGAATTGATGAAGCAGGTGGAATGCCCCTTCTGCGCCGCGCCGACCACGTCCGGGAGGGTTTCTTCCTCAACGTCGATGGCTACAGCGGCTGGGACCTCAACGTCGACCTCAGGTATTCAACCCCATCCTTGGGTCGACTGGCGGCGGCTCGACCTCCAGGTCTGTCTCTCCCCCCTCCCCTCTCTCCTTGTTTCGTGCCTGCAAACATCATAAATCTTGCTGCGTTTTTGCCGGCATATGGCTACTGTTTCTAGTCAAGCGCTTGGCTTTGTTGACCTGTATCATTAGAAGAGGCAGCGTTGAAAATCATGCTTCTTTTTATTTCGGGTTCACTTCAGATTACCTTGGAAATCCAGACATGATATAGCTGCAGCACCGTAATTGCGTTTTGAAATACTGCTAGGAATTTCATTCTTGAATCAACCATCAGAACAAAGTACTAATGTGAGTAGTGCCTAATGCTCATACTAGCCGTGGATCTAGGAATCAGTCTTCGGCTGTATTTTTATTTTGTTGTTAGCTTGTTATTTAAGATCAATGTTACCGTATTTTCTCTCGAATGAGAAAAACTTGTACCTTTCTTGTGCTCTATAAATTTTCTGTATTTCTGCTGATACGCGCCGAGGGGGCTCTCTATGGATGTGATATGGTGCTTGTGCAGGCCAAAAATTGCTGCTGCTTAGAGATAGTTCTCCTGCTGCTGCAAAGTGTTTGTTGTTGCTTATATAGAGCAAAGTAATAGATATAGTGCTGCTGCTGCTACTAAAAGATTGTCGTTCTGTTTACCTTTTGCAGTTGCTAATGCTTCTCTGATTTATGTACATGCATTGGTTATGTAGTGTCTATTGGCGGTGTCTTCACCAAGTATACACAATTTACCAATCATGGTTGTTTTGTTCCTTCTTTTATGGTCTCTTTCCTGCAGCATTGATACGACTTCATATTTTGATGCATTCTTCCATCCTGTAGGTTATTAGACATGCTCATTTGAAGACTGGGTTATCAATCTCAGTTATTGTTGCCTATCGGCGTCTATCATGTTTGCAAGGTAGTGTTATTTCTCTTTTATTCTTGTGATTATGCACATGGCACATAATGATATGGTCAATTTTTATCGTAAATTCCATATGAAGACCAGATGATATAATAGCATCCGATTCTTATATCAGTTCTGTTGCGTTTTCCATTATTTGGCTACTGTAACAAGCTATTGTTGTGCACAAACATGATCTATAGCTGTAGAAGGGTATATTTCATCTTTACGAGTTCCACCTGTATCAGTTCCCCATTTACATCCAAACAATTGGTAAGCGTAGAGACAGAATAAGCCATCCTTAATAATTATCTAAAAGTGCCGAATACCATATACAAATTTCCTGTAATTTCTCTTTGATGAGTACGTTTCATTTCATTTTTTCTGCCATTGGTAGGTGTGTAATATTTTATCTCCCTTATACCTATGTTAGAAAATCCCAGGCGCGGCTTTGGTGTCCATGTACATGGACGAAGGTGATATGCCAAGCTGGAGCGCCTCTGTATCCTTGGGATTAAATTGTTCCTGCTCGGAGTCGACGGCTTCAAGGTGAGAAAGTGATTCCTTCTCCTTATGGACATGTGTATCCTTGGGTAATTTTTCACAGAAGCTACCAGCAATTTAGCATTCTGCAAAATGTTTTAGTTTAAATCAGTTCTTCACAGTTTCATGAATACTAATATTGAATTCACATAGCTCACATCCATTACTCAGTTTGTGTACTCAGTCAGTGGCATTGTTTTCATGTGTGTCAAGCGCCCAAACTGTGTGAGAATTTTATTCACACAAGCATTTTTTCACTTTCTGTTTTCTGTAAGTTGTGGGGATCTATTTTTTAAGACAGGAGTGTTTACCATTTTACACTCATCTGAAATGTACATGGGTTTATAGAAGGTTGTTGGCATAGATGTGGCGGCCATCTGAAACAACACATGCTATAAATGGAAATGATACAAAAAGTGTAATGGAGTAAGGACTAGGAGCACTTCCGTTTTTAAAGATGGAGGACCTTCCTTGTAATGCTTGTATTTTGAGAGTTTTGGTGTGAGAGGAATGCTCGCATATTTAGAAATCTCTCATAAATGCCGAGCACCGTTGTTACCACGGTTAAGTCCGAGGCCGCTCTTTGGGGTTTGGCAGATATAAAACATCTTGGATCTTTTACCGCGAGCGTAGTAGCATTGTAACTCATTCCAGTGCTCGTTTTTGTATTTATTCTAAAATATGTTTTTAATTAATAAGTTGAGGCAATGTTTTTACCTTCATTTCGAAAAAAATTAAAGAAAGAGGGCTACTTTGAAATACCCCCAACCTTTCTTTGAATGTTCTTACCCAGCTTGGTTATTTGATTTACGTTCTTGATTGAGATGAGGACCAGTGCAACCTACCTAGGCAATTGTTTTGCTTTCTTGATTGAGACGAGCAAGGAAAACCAGTGCGATTTACCTTAGGCAAGTTTGTGATTGCTGTCTGGGCTTTGTTTTCTTGTGCTTCTATAATATATGATTGACTGCTTCCTTGTGTTCGCTGAATGTTCACTTCTCTATTTTTTGGTAGGTCCTCTGTAGGTGATTGTTTTTTGTACTGACCTTTGCATTCTCTATTCATCACGCTCTGTCATGTAGATACCTAATTTTCCATTTATAGCTGGATCCAAAATGAAGAAGTAACTAGTAAGGTTTATTTTCCTGGAGCTCCTATGTCATAGCTGATACTATTTTTTTCTAGCGTACACAAAGTCAAAGCGTGCAGTATTTATTCCTGGTGCTTGTGTACTGATTTTAAAACATCACCTGTACAAGTTAGGGAAGAGAGACATAGTATTGCAGTACTCATTTAATATGGAAACATGTATATGTCAATGGCAAATGAAAGGCAATTAGTTTCACCTGGGTGTGAACATACTCTTTTTTCACTATAAAATTGGCTGATGGACATACCTTTTTAAAGGTTGATGGATATTTTTTTGACGGGTAGGTTGATGGATATATTTTATGTTATGATATATACATGTGCAAAATTGGTGCTGAAATATGACCTTGTACGTCCTGTACAAGAACAATTCGGTGCAGTTTGACAGTGAATAGTGTGCCTCTCAAGCTGTACCAATCAGTCCCTTTTTTGCGTAGGGCACGTATGGTCATGTTTTGGTGTAGCAAATTTTGCAATGTACGTACTTGTTATTTGTACCATCAATGATTTTTCAAAAAAATATGGCTCCTTTCGGAGTACATCCACATTTTGAACATGTGGAAATCTGAATTCTTGATGGTTTCTGTTCTGACTACGCATTAGAAGGTTAGAAGTAATGTTATGTGTGCGCAACATTTGCATATGGTAGTTGATATCCTGCGTTAACAAGTTGACTTTGCTAGATTAAGTTTTGTGTAGCTATGTGAACCTTTCAGTTATGTGTAGATAAACATGTTATCCTACCATTTTAGATACGTGTATTTCCTGTATACAGAGCAATTAACTTTTGTTTCCCTTCCTTGTAGCATCCAGCAAAAGATGCGATGCATCGTTGCTTGTTATACAATGGTGCTCTTATCTCACAAGGATGTTCAGTTATGCGACGTTGTTGGAGTCACATAGATGTTCAGCTATGTGATGTGTGTGAAATTCAGTTGTACTGTAGAAATCATTTTGCAAATGACTAGTTTTACTGTGTACAATTGTTATGCATGGGCCATTTTTTTTCATCCAAGTGAACTTAGAGCATCTTCAGCCGCGCCCCCAAGAGGCCCCCAAGCCAGCGCTATTTGCGTCGGACGGACGAAATACGCCCAGTCGCGCCCCCAAGGGTCCAAATAGCGCCGAATCGGGCCGATTTTGAGTCCGGCGATCCCAAGCCGACCCGGCGCGCTGGGGGTCGCTTGGGGGCGCCGGACGAAGCGAAAAGAGCCGGCTAGCCCACTGGTAGAGCAAACCGCCCAAAAATCGACCACCTCCCCCCCCCCCCACCACCCTTGTCGCCGCCGGTGTCGCGCCGCCGCAAGGTAGCCGTTGCGCCGCCTCCAAACACGCCGCTGCTCCACCCCATCGCCCCCTTCAAGCTTGCCTAGTACAGCGGCGGTTGGCCGGCGCGTCGCGACCACCCTGCGCCCCAGGTGTTCGGCGAATTGCCGCGCCGAGATGGACTCCGACGACGAGGCGCTCTTCGCCGCGCTGATGGAGGAGGAAGAGGCCGCCGGCGGCGACCAGGATTTGGCACTCCTTCTTTGGCATGCCAGGAACAGACAATGACATCAACGTCCTACAGTGCTCAAATGTCTTTGCCAGGCTTGTCGAAGGTCATGCTCCTCCGGTGAACTTCGAGGTCAATGGGCATCAATACAACAAGGGATACTACCTAGCAGATGGCATCTATCCAAGATGGCCAGTATTTATGAAGACTATCTCAAACCCTGTGCCAGGAGGGAAGTACGCCCACTTTGCCAAGTGCCAGGAGTCTTGCAGCAAGGATGTCAAGCGGGCATTTGGGGTGCTCCAATCTCGATTTGCCGTTGTCCGGTACCCCGCTCAGACTTGGTCAAAAGATCAAATGTGGGAGGTGATGAATTGTTGTGTCATTTTGCACAACATGATCATTGAGAGCGAGAAAGAGGATCCAGTGTATGACTCTGAACCATATCTCAACCAGAGGCCTCTTGCAGTTGTTGATCACCAGATACCACCAGATTGGACAGCCTATCTCAACATGCGCCAGGAGATTCGAGACCCGCACGTGCATCGTCAACTGCAGGAAGATCTAGTGGATCGTCTATGGATGCGCAAAGGCAATTCCTAGTTTAATTTGTATTTTTATTTGTGTCGAACTATGTGTTTGTATTCCACGTTGTGCGCCAAATTGCGTCGAACTGTGCCGATATTTCATGTTTTCGGGTTGAATTTGCGCCGAATTGTGCCGAAATACGTTGAATTTTCTTTCAAAAGATCAATTTGCGCAGTTTCTGGGTCGAATCTGGACCGAAATTGCGCCGACACCACCCGACTTGGGGCCCGCCTTGGGGCCGCGGCTGGGGGGCCGGCCGCCCCAAGTCGGTTTCGCCGCTCGAGCGCCCCCCAAGCGGCGCTAAAATAGCGCCGAAAACCGGCTTGGGGGGGCCGAACGGCTGGAGATGCTCTTATTGCCTAGTGGAATGGGGAGGAGTTAGAAGTGGATTCATCCCCCAGGGATTGGGTGACAAGCAGGGATCAACTCCATCCCCTACATTGTACCCTTGCATCACCCAACTTGTCTTTCAGTCTCCTGATGTCTTCCCTGACCGAGTGACACCCTTCAGCCTTTCCCAGAATGCATGCGTACCTCTTCTAATGCCCCTGATCGGACTCCTCCCATGCATCATTGAGAACCCTATCATAATCATCTTGGCGTCCTTCTTCCTTCTTCGATAATGTCAATCGCCCAAGTAACAGATGTCAGCTAGCGCGCGCACCTCTAAGATTTCCTTCCCCTAAAGCCGGCCATTTGTCCAAGGTTCCTCTCTTGGCCACCTAGCTACTCAGATTGGAGAAAGGCCTCATTGAAATCACCTGCACACAACCGTGGGAGATTGTCTTGTGCTGTCAGATACCTCAATGTGTCCCCCGTGTTTTCTTTGGCCTCAAATCGGGATGGGGCTCACCATAGATTCCAATGAATCTAAGGGCTTCTCATTGATACGTGATACGTCCAAAACGTATCTATAATTTCTGCTTGCTCCATGCATGTTTTGCGTGACTTTGCCATGTTTTGCTTGATTTTTCATACACTTTTGAGCATATTTGGACTAATCTATTAACCCAGTGCACACAGCTGCCAGTTGCTGTTTTCTGCTGTTTTTGTATTTCAGGTTTTCCGGCCATTAAAAGCGCTCCAAAAAATCCGGGAAAATCAGATAAAAAATCAGCGCAACGGAAGCTTCCGGAATCACCAAAGGAGGGAAGGAGGGCCATCACCAGGCAGCCAGGAGGGCAGGTGGCGCGACCCCACCCTGGGCCGCGCCAGGCACCCTCCTGACTGCCCTGTGGCCCCTCTCGGTGCCCCCCTTCGCCTATATTTACCCCCCGTGACGGAAACCCCTAATATCAATCCCTCTTTCGCGATCTCGCCTCTGTACCATCGCCGCCGCCGTTTGATACGTCCAAAACGTATCGATAATTTCAGCTTGCTCCATGCATGTTTTGTGTGATATTGCTATGATCTAGATACACTTTCATACATTTTTTATCATATTTGGACTAACCTATTAACTCAGTGCATCCCAGTGCCAGTTCCTGTTTTCTGCTGTTTTTCTATTTCAGTTTCCCCCCATATAAAAAGTGCCAGAAAAATTCGGGAAAATTCAGATAAAAAATCAGCGTGAAGGAAGCTTCGAGAAAATCCCGGGAGGGGCCAGAGGGGGGCCAGGCGGCCACCCGGCGCGGCCCCACCCCTGGCCGCGCCAGGGGGCGCCTGGGCCCCTGGTCCACCTTTGGCTGCCCCTTCGCCTATTTATCCCCCGTCACGGGAAAACTCCAGAAGAGGAACCCTATTCCGCGAACTCGCCTCTGTTCCGCCGCCGCCGCGCTTCCAAGATCGGGAGCACCAGAAGACCTCTTCCCGGCACCCTGCCGGAGGGAGGATTGACCTCCGGGAGTCTTCTCTCCACCATGGATGCTCCCCGGATGTCTCGTGAGTAGTTTTCCTTGGACCATGGGTCCGTGATCAGTAGCTATGTGATGTTCTCCTCCCCTCTTTGATCTTCATTGTTTAGACCTCGTGAGCTGCCCTACATGATCGAGGCACCTTTGTAATATTTCTGCTATTGCTATGTTGAGTTTGATCGGATCTGATGGATTATCAGATTATGTTCAGATTGTGATAGAGTAATATATTTGGTTTTTATCTCTTATATTTTTGTTCCTAAGTAATTCTTGCATGCTCTCCGTTGCTGTTTATTGCTTTGGCCAAGTAGTAGGTAGTAACCCCAAGAGGGAACGTTATGCTCGATTGTGGGTTCATGCCCCCCCCCCCGATGACACGCTTGAGTGACAGAAACATGAGTCTAGGGGATGTGCTGTTGCCACAAGGGGGAAAACAACGGTGCTTGTAACCGCGGTTGCAAGGATTGTTTACTTTATGCAAAGTGCTTTTTAATGCAGTTGTCTGTTGCTTTGGGTTTACACTTTGGGTGGGGCTCGCAACTTAATACCAGCGAGATGTTCTGGATAGATATCTCAAGGTGGATGATTAGTAGTAGATGCAGATGGATTTCGGTCTACTTACTTTGGCGTACTGCCCGTGTTTTTGAACCTCTTCGTTTCTTTTGTAGCATAGTTAGCATTGCGGTGCGCTCTTAATCCTGTCAATTGCCTTTCTGTAATTTGTTTACCTCGCATAGCATTTTTATCGTCTTTTGGGAGAGAGACATCACTAGCGAACATCACGTATCCCGGTCCATATCCTCATTATTGTTTCCAAGCTATATTTACTTTTCTGCATTTACTTTCAAGTTGCTATCATTACCCCTTGCGTTTTATCATTTGTGAACAACAAGACCGGAGAGATTGACAACCTCTCTGAACTTCGTTGGGAGCAAAGTTATCTGTGTCTGTGTGCAGGTCCGCGTCAGTTGCGCCGCTGACACCTACTTATCATCTCTGGAGTCCTACTGGAGTGTCGGGACCCGGGGTTAGCGAATGCAAGTACAGTTAAGACTAGCTTAACTTCAGTCGTCCAGCTCGATGAAGAAACCACCTTCGGGGTCAGTGGCGTCATCTAAAACATAGATTAAGCAAACGTGAGTACAAAGGCGTACTCAGCAAGACTTACATAGGAGCTATACTACTCATGCACATGTGTCAAGGTAAAAGGAGGTGGGGTTCACTTGCAGAAAATGCCAGCTTTGACTTGGCTAATCCTGAACTACGAGTACCAGACTTGAGGTAAGAAGCGTACACGAGTCCACTACTTTCACCAACCAATTACACCACTATGGTGCCTTCCTCGACTCCCCCACGAGAAAGCACGCCATAGCACTCACACTTATCTTGGTGTATTTTAGAAGTATCCGGTTCAAGTTATCTAATAATCAAGCTAAGCTTTCCAAGTAGTCCATAACCGCGGACGCGGCTATTCGAATAGTTTTGTTAACCTTGCAAGGGTGTACCGCTACACACACATGATCATCATTTACCGCCTTTGATCTCGACACCATTCAAGGGGTGCCAGCGAGGATGCTCACCACAACTGTTACCTCATAGCCTATCTAGTCCAAGAAAGCCGCCTACTTGGGTTGGCTACCACCATCGTGAACCCGGCCGGTTTACCAAAGTGGACCCAAGCGATGTGTGCGTGGTGCATAAGCCGGTCTCGGTTGAGCCGTTCTCTCACTTAGCATCCAGGCCACAAGCCTACCAGAACTCCAAACTACTGCGACATCTGGACATCGAAAGGGATGAGTTAATAAGTTGAGAGGGGTCAGTGAGCCCAATGTGTGGTTGTACTCTTCATCTTGTATCACCACACAAGAACTCGGACTTAGGGCGGTGTTCAACGAGACAACCCACCGTGTACTCCTACACAGCCTCTCATCGTTCACCTTGTATTAGGGTCGATTCACCAACACTTTTCTACCATCATCAACATGATCATTCCCATCCCGACTCACATCACAGTAACAACATGGTAACATACTAAGCATGCAATAAGCAGTAGCATTGCAGGGGTTACATGATATCATTCAACTCCTACATTTGCTAGGATTATGGTTTGCTTACTACTGTGACAAAAGATAGGTCATGCAAAGGAATGGGTTCATCTATGCGGTAGAATCGTAACATGGTGATCATCCTATACAATGCATAAGCGAGACATGAGAGGGAAGTGGGATTTTATCGACATGATCAAAGGGGTTTTGCTTGCCTTGCTGACGAGGTTCGGGTTCTGGATCTTCAGCGAAGGGGGTGACCTCTTGCTCCGGTTCCACCTCTACTCGACAAACAAAGCACGAAGTAGCAATCAATATGAATGCAATGCTCAAGCACATGATTGAATGTTAAAGCTTGAAGTATAAGTTTGGATGTGTGAGGCAATTCCATTTATGTGGAATATATTGCATTTAAAATGCAAATTCAAACTCCACATTTGAATTCAACATTAACCAAGTTATATGTGATATAGTTTGATCATTTTGAATCAACTTCAAATGTGTATGATATGCCTCTGAAGTGTGGTTGAAGTATAGCTGAAATCCATGGTCCAAGTTGCAAACTCAATTGATTTGAATTTGAAATAAATTCAAATAAACCAAATGACATATGCTACTGGTCACATTTTAAATTCAACTCAAACAGAGTTGAAAGTTGCATATTTGGAAAGATATTTTTCTCCTGATCATTTTTCATATATTATTTGTCCAATTTGGAGTTAATATGAATTTTCTATGAATTTCCAAAGTTTGGGGTATTTTCTGGATTTTCTGGAATTATTTAAACCATTTTGCTTTTTTGGAAATTCAATTAAATGATTTACTGCGTCAGGCTGGCGTCAGGGGGGGGCTGACATGTGGGGCCACCCTGTCAGTGGCTGGGTTAACTTAACCTGTGGGTTAAATTAATCCAGTGGCTTAATTAAGCCACTGGGCCCACTGGTCAGTGACCTAGGGGGTCACTAACTGGGTGATTAGTGGCTAACCCACCGGCGGCTTGACGCCGGCGACTGGAGCCACGGCGGCGACTCGCCGGAATGAGCTAGGGGCCACGGGAAGCCACGGGGAGGACACCATCTTGCTCCTGGAGGTCGTCCGCGTCTTCTGGAGGCAACAGGGGTTCGCGGGGTGCTCGGAATCGACGACGACGACGACTCCGGCGGAAGCAGAACCACGGCGAGGTCGTAGACGACGCTACCGTGCACGGTTCGGGCTGATCTCGCTCGCGTTCGAAAGCTAGCATGCTCAGGAGCCAAACGCACGCTCTGGCTGAGACGAAGGGGCACAGAGGCGACCTCGAGCTCATCCATGGCGGGGACAAGCTTCGGCATCCATGGCGGATCCGGCTAGAGCGAGCAATCCAGGGGAAGAAGAGAGGGGTTTCACTTGCAAGCTCACCCTGAATCCAGCAGAGGTGGTGGCGAGGGCTGGGGTGGCTCAACGGCGACGGAATTGACGAAGTCTTCCACGGCGGCCGGCGGGAGCTCGAGGAAGATTCCGGCGTCTACGCGGGCTCCGGGCTCGATTCCTTCTGCAGTTCGTCGAAGTCGACGACGACGAAGCGCTGGGACACCTTGGTTCAAGCTCTAGGGCACGGTGGCCGCGAGTTCTTGCGACGGCGAGCAGCGGCTGCTCTCGGAGAAGAAGGGGAAAACGAGGAGAGGAAGGGAGAGCACGAGAGAGGAGGGGGAAATGATTCACGGCTTCACGGCGGTTCTCCAGGACACGAGAAGATGGCACGGGGCGGCCTGGAACGTCCTGGGCGTCGAGGTGGCGTCCACGGCGTCGACGCCGCGCCACCGAGCTGCTAGGCAGCGCGGGGTGGAAGACGACAGGGGAGTTCGGGTGGGCTGGGCCGGCTGGAGAGGTGGGCCTCGCCCCTGGCAGGAGGTAAGTCTTTTTCCTATTCTGTTTAATCTTTCCTTTCTGTTTTTCTGTAATTTGTTCTGTTTAGCTAAAATAAATAGCTAAACATTTTATTAAATGCTGAAAACTTTTATGTGGCCTCATAAAAATATCAACTAGCCACTCATAAACTTTCAATATTTTTAAAATTCAAATGATTTGAATTTTAAATCAAAAAGGGGTATTTCATTAATTCCAAGGTACTGTTTGAATATTTGAAAAATCTATGAGCATGGGATGGGTCCCACATCACTTGATATGTGATCACACTCAGTTATAAGACTTTTCAAAACTCTAACATGAATTTTTGGAAAATATTTTTATCTGCCCTTTTGAATTAATTCATCTGGGGGGTGTTCCTTCTCCCATTTTGATTTTGAATTTGATTTCCAAGATTTCTTTTTGAAATTTTGACATGATGCAAAGGCACTAACTAACCCTAGCACATACCTAACAGAGGTTTCTGACAACTCGCCCCCACTCAAAAGAATCTCGTCCCGAGATTCAGAAGTCTGCGGGAGGAAGGAGGGGTACTCGGTACTGAGACGGTCTTCTCTTTCCCATGTAGCTTCTCTTTCAGAGTGGTGTGACCATTGCACTTTCAGAAACCTAATCTTCTGACGACGAGTGACACGCTCTGCGGAATCAAGAATACGAACGGGGTATTCTCGATAAGAAAGGTCATCTTGGAGATCAAGCGTTTCATGGTCGACTTCGCGGATGGGGTCCTTGAAGCAACGCCTGAGTTGGGACACATGGAATACATCATGTACTCGGGAGAGGTGCGGAGGTAGTTCAAGTTGGTAGGCAACTTCTCCACGTTTAGCAATAATGCGGAAAGGTCCGATGTAACGTGGGGCCAACTTGCCTTTGATACCGAAACGTTGGGTTCCCTTCAGAGGAGTAACCCGGAGGTAAGCCTTCTCATCCAGATTGTAGCTTTCTTGCCTATGATGACGATCATAGTAGCTTTTCTGACGAGACTGGGCTGCTTTCAATTGATCACGAACAATGCGAACTTGCTCTTCTGCTTCCTTGATCATGTCCGGTCCAAAGAATTGTCTTTCACCGGTTTCAGACCAGTTTAGTGGTGTTCGACATCGTCGTCCATACAGGAGTTCAAAAGGAGCCATGTTCAGACTAGATTGAAAACTATTGTTATAAGCAAATTCGGCAAATGGAAGAGAATTCTCCCAATTCTTCCCGAATAAGATAACACAAGCTCTGAGCATGTCTTCAAGAATCTAGTTAACCCTTTCGACTTGACCGCTAGACTGAGGATGGAAAGCCGTACTAAAGGAGAGATGAGTTCCCATAGCACGTTGGAAACTTCCCCAAAATCTAGAGGTGAAAAGGCTACCGCGATCAGAATTGATTTCCAAAGGAACACCATGAAGGGATACAATTCTAAAGATGTACAAGTCTGCTAACTGGCTAGCAGTTATAGACTCGCGAACCGGAAGGAAGTGAGCAACTTTGGAAAGCCTATCTATGACAACGAAGATGGCATTGTTTCCTTTCTGGGTTCTTGGAAAGCCGGTGATGAAGTCCATACCGACTTTGTCCCATTTCCACTCAGGAATGGACAAAGGTTGAAGTGTACCAGCAGGTCTTTGATGTTCTGCCTTAATGCGACGACAAACATCACATTCGGCGACAAATTGAGCAATGTCTCTCTTCATCCTAGTCCACCAAAATCTCTGGCGTAGATCTCGGTACATTTTTGTGCTACCGGTATGAATTGAGAGGGGTGTGTCATGGGCTTCTTTGAGGATGAGTTGCCTTAGTTCCCTATTCTTAGGTACTACTAAACGATTTTCAAAGAATACCGTTCCTTTGCTATCTGTGGAGAAACATTTAGCAACTCCGCTAGCAATGTTCTCCTTGATCCGGCGAACACCTCGTGCACGCCTTTGGGCAACTATAATTTGATCCTCAAGAGTTGGTTTCGCCACCAAGGTAGAAAGATAGCCATGAGGAACAATCTCAAGATTGAGTTTGCGAAAGTCCTCATGAAGAAGTGGTTGATACTGCTGTAACATGAGGTTGTTACAGTACGACTTACGACTTAGTGCATCAGCCATGACATTGGCCTTGCCTGGGGTGTAAGAAATTGCTACGTCGTAATCTTTTATCAACTCAATCCAGCGTCTTTGCCTGAGATTAAGATCTGGCTGGGTGAAAATATACTTGAGGCTTTGGTGGTCGGAATAAATCTCACAACGATTACCAAGGAGGTAATGTCGCCAAGTTGATAGAGCATGAACTACGGCAGCGAGTTCAAGGTCATGGGTAGGATAATTCTCTTCATGTGGCCGCAACTGGCGTGAAGCATAAGCTACCACATGTCGATCTTGCAGAAGTATGCATCCTAACCCTTGCCGTGATGCATCACAATAGATCTCGAAATCCCTTTTGGTGTGTGGAGGTGCAAGTACGGGTGCAGAAGTCAATCTCCTTTTTAGCTCTTGAAAGCTTTCCTCGCACTTGGGAGTCCATTGGAATCTCTTATCTTTCTTGAGGAGTTCAGTTAGAGGCTTTGCAACTTTAGAGTTCTCGACGAAGCGACGACAATAGCTGGCTAGGCCAAGAAAACTTCTAACTTGCTTAACCGGTTCAGGTGGAGTCCAGTCAAGGACGGCCTGAACTCTCTCGGGATTCACAGCAATGCCTTTTGCAGAAATCACGTGGCCTAAGTAGGTCACTTCTGGTAGCCAGAATTCACACTCGGAGAATTTAGCGTACAGGCGATGCTCTCTAAGTTTCATCCATACCAGCCTTAAGTGTTCGGCATGATCTCCTTCGTTCTTCGAGTAGATGAGAATTTCATCGAGATAAACCACAACAAATTTATCTAGATACTCCATGAAGATCGAATTCATCAAGCGTGAGAATGTGGCGGGGGCATTGGTTAAACCAAAGGACATGACGGTATACTCGTAAAGACCATAACGAGTAGTAAAAGCCGTTTTAGGAATGTCCTCGTTTCGGATTCTGATCTGATGATAACCTAATCTCAAATCCATCTTGGAGAAGACGGAGGATCCTGCAAGTTGATCATAAAGATCATTGATCCTGGGTAGTGGGTATTTGTTCTTTATCGTCGCTAAATTTAGCGGGCGATAATCTACGCACATCCTTTCTGTTCCATCTTTCTTCTTTACGAACAGAACGGGGCAACCCCATGGCGATGAGCTAGGGCGGATGAAGCCTTTTGCCAACGAAGCATCAAGTTGGGTTTTTAGCTCAGCTAACTCATGTGGGGCCATTTTATAAGGGCGTTTGGAAATTGGTGCGGTTCCTGGAACAAGATCCACTATAAATTCTACACACCTGTCGGGTGGCATGCCCGGCAGCTCTTCAGGAAAGACATCCGGGAAGTCACGAACCACCGGAATATCTTCAAGTTTGGGAAGGGGGAGTACATTCAAAGAATGCACTTGGGTTCTTGTTCTGGGTGAGGTATAGCTGATGGTTTTGCCCGAAGGGTGGGTGAGTTTCATGGATTTGCCTTTGCAATCCAGGTAGGCATTTTGTCTTGATAGCCAATCCATGCCAAGGATGACATCAATGTCTGAAGACTTGAGGGCTATGAGTGAAGAAAGGAATACTAAACCCTCAATTGAAATTTGGTTACCATGGCTTACTCTATTAGTTTGCCATCTTGATCCTGGAGTTTGAATAACCATCGTGGTGGACAATTCAACAAAGGGTAACTCATGACGAAGTGCATAACTTTCCGACATGAATGAATGAGATGCTCCTGGGTCGAAAAGAACGGAAGTAGGAACAAAATTGACTGGGAGCGTACCAAGAATGACGTCAGTGGTGTCGTCAGTCTCTTCGGTGGCAATCTGGTTCAGACATCCACGAGTGGAGGGAGGAGCGGTTTTGGCGGTGAAGACCTTCTGGGGTGGCTTGCCACGGCCATTGTTGTTGTTATTGTTGTTGCCTCCGGCACGGGGTGGAACATTCTGGTGTTGGAGCTGGTTCTGGGGACACTCGCGAGAATAGTGGCCTGCCTGACCACACTTGTAACAAGCTCCGAAAACAGTGCGTGGAGCTGGGTTGTTTTGTGGAGCTGGGTGGAACTGGGTGGGTGGACGAGGCGCCACATAGGATGGCCTCGGTGGGTTGTTCTGGCGGAACATGCTATTTGGAATCCAGATCTTGCGCTTCTGGGAGCCAGAACTGGATGAACTATCATCTCTGGGGTGTTTGCGGAAATCGTTGGGGGTGTTCATGTCCTCTGCCTTGATGGCCTTGTTGACAAGGACCTGGATTGTGGCAAAGTCATGAAGGTTGAGCTCGCGACGGAGTCCACTGTTGAGGCCACGACGGAACCTCTCTTGCTTCTTGGAGTCGGTGGAGACTTCTTCGGTTGCATAACGAGCAAGTCGGTTGAACTCACGACTAAACTCGTCCACGGTTCTTCTACCTTGAGTGAGGTTGCAGAACTCCTCACGTTTGCGGTCCATGAGACCCTTGGGGATGTGGTGCTCGCGGAAGGACGTGAAGAATTCCTCCCAAGATGCAGGTGGTCCAACGGGTCGCATGTTCAGAAAGTTCTCCCACCAAGAGCTAGTTGCACCTTCGAGGTGATAGGTGGCATAGCTGACCTTGTCACCAGTTGCAACACGGCCTGCTTGGAGCTTCCTTTCGATGCTGCGAAGCCAGTCATCGGCGTCAAGGGGCTCGGTGGAGTAACTGAAAACTGGGGGATGAAGTCGGATGAAGTCGTTCAGGGACACCAACTCATTGCGCTGCTGAGTGGTGTTGCGTGCAATAACTTCCAACAGGTGGTGAGAGTCTCGGCGGTTCCTCTCCACTTCCATCAGAACTTGTGCCATCGTGGGTGGGGTGGAAGGTTGCCTTCCTCCTAGTCATTCCCACGACCTTGGTTACGACCAACCTGGCCATGGGTTCCTTGAGACATCCTGAAGGTGAAATCAAAGTCAAACAGAGTTGATTTGAAGAGTCTAAACAAGGTATTGAAGTACTAGAAGGATTACAGAGCAAAGGAAGTAATCATCTTGACAACATGGTGATAAAAGCATACAAGCCATATATTCACAAGCTGTCATACAAACCGTACATCGTTTTAGTACAAGCACCAAGCTAATACAAACGTGATGAAGATGATACATCCTTCAGAGGCACTCTGACTTCCTATACATTATTTATCTAAGCCTCTGGAACTTAGACACCTTGCTTACAATATACTAGGATACTACTACATCCTCACTAAGCAAGACCACAGGCGGTCTCACTCATCTCCATCTCCATAGTAGTCCTCATAAAAGTTACCCGCGTATCCCGGTAGCTGGAGGTGACCATCGGAAAACACGGAGGCTTGTGGACCCTGATATCCATTTGGGCAAGGATGGGGCCCAGGTCCAGTGTAGGGTGGAAGCAAAGGACCATGGGGTGGAAAAATTCCTCCAATCTCGGGCGAAGCAACTCGAGAAGGCATCTGGGTCCTCACTGGATAGATCGCATCATACTCAACTGATCCCATGCTCACAAAGGGTGCCAAGAGCGTCAGTGCTCGGTACAGACGAACTCGAGTGGCGTGGAGCTCGAAACGGAGAGCGCGTGCATCACGATCTCTGTCACTAGCAAACCTAGCAGTCACCTGGAGTGCTGGATCCTCTGCAGAGTGATCTGAGTAGAGTCCGGTGTAATATCCCTCTTCTCCTGGAAGTGCAGCAGGGATATAGCAAAAAGAAGTCTCTCTCAGCATAGTGTGCTCCTCTCTCAGCAGTGTGATACATGAGTATGCAGCATCCTGCACAGCCATGTTCTCGGTAACACCGATGCCATGTCCAAAGTGGATAGGCTGGGTGACTCCAACGTGGTGCGGGTAGATCCGGACAATGCAGTGGAACTGCGTCTGGTTGAAGTCGTGGAACTGCTCCTCGATGGTGTACTCAGGGTACCATCGATATCCCACATAGGACATCATCTCGATCAACGTGGCGGGATGGCCACGCACACCGAGGCACCTGGTCAAACGAACAATCTGCCGAGGGGGAAGAGCTGCCATCTGAAACAGAAAGGAGTTTGCAAATGCATCAGATTATGAGATAAACCTGGAATGACTCGGACAGCATAACGGCTGTAATTGTAAGAAATGACAATTTCTTTCAATATGCAAACAACACTTACATAATACGATGTAAGAAATCAACATTATAACAATGCTAGGAAAACCTGACACAACTTTCCTACGACTATAAGAAAGCAAACAACGAGATGTGCTAATCAGACAGAGGAGAGCCTAGTCCTATCTTCCCGTAGAGTAAGATGAGGGTGACTCAGAACTCAGAACAAAGGGGGTAAAGAGAAAAAGAAGCCTTACGTTGTTCCCTTATATACCCAGAGTAACTATATAATTATAGAAAGCTAGACTCAACTTCGGCCAAGGCTACTTGTCCTACAGTCAGTCCTGCTCTGATACCAAGTCTGTCGGAACCCGGGGTTAGCGTATGCAAGTACAGTTAAGACATAGTCATATGGAGAGCCGAGAACCGCACCCACTTGTCTAAGCAGACAAGGCCAAGCACTGAACATTCTCGGAAAGCATCGTACGTGAGGGGCATCCCATCCAGGCCGGATGATCAACTGTGATGGGTCCTCATCGTCCGCACACAAGTCTAATGATATGGGTGGTGAACTCCCATATTCAAAGACAAGTCGCCTCAACCATGCTATCGACTATCTCAAAACTCTTACATAGACTTACTCCAGCCCGATCACTTAGTCGGGGTCTAGGGCGGGCTCGATCATACCACAAAGTGTGCACGAGACGGAGTCTCGGACAATCGCATCGCGATGCCCCAAGCTGCGCACATCTAAGGGCCACTTGGTGTATGAAAGACCGCCAGCCAGAACACAACTAAGGTCTCGAAAACCCATACAAAGACATGCATGTTATAAACATACACGCAGCACACATGCCTTGTATGAACAGTAGGTACCATTGCAATTCTCTACAAAGTGTACATTTTATTTATAACTCTTATAGAGTACACACAGAGATCACCTACATGTGATCCAACATTACAACATAAAGCGGAAGCAAATTATGTCTGAGTACAGACAAGTTTAACAAATTGGCTTAAGAAGCCTTATTCAACATAAAGCCCTCCACGAGGGAACCAGTCTGCTGACTGGGACTAGACTAGCTTAACTTCAGTCGTCCAGCTCGATGAAGAAACCACCTCCGGGGTCAGTGGCGTCATCTAAAACATAGATTAAGCAAACGTGAGTACAAAGGCGTACTCATCAAGACTTACATAGGAGCTATACTACTCATGCACATGTGTCAAGGTAAAAGGAGGTGGGGTTCACTTGCAGAAAATGCCAGCTTTGACTTGGCTAATCCTGAACTATGAGTACCAGACTTGAGGTAAGAAGCGTACACGAGTCCACTACTTTCACCAACCAATTACACCACTATGGTGCCTTCTTCGACTCCCCCACGAGAAAGCACGCCATAGCACTCACACTTATCTTGGTGTATTTTAGAAGTATCCGGTTCAAGTTATCTAATAATCAAGCTAAGCTTTCCAAGTAGTCCATAACCGCGGACGCGGCTATTCGAATAGTTTTGTTAACCTTGCAAGGGTGTACCGCTACACACACATGATCATCATTTACCGCCTTTGATCTCGACACCATTCAAGGGGTGCCAGCGAGGATGCTCACCACAACTGTTACCTCATAGCCTATCTAGTCCAAGAAAGCCGCCTACTTGGGTTGGCTACCACCATCGTGAACCCGGCCGGTTTACCGAAGTGGACCCAAGCGATGTGTGCGTGGTGCATAAGCCGGTCTCGGTTGAGCCGTTCTCTCACTTAGCATCCAGGCCACAAGCCTACCAGAACTCCGAACTACTGCGACATCTGGACATCGAAAGGGATGAGTTAATAAGTTGAGAGGGGTCAGTGAGCCCAATGTGTGGTTGTACTCTTCATCTTGGATCACCACACAAGAACTCGGACTTAGGGCGGTGTTCAACGAGACAACCCACCGTGTACTCCTACACAGCCTCTCATCGTTCACCTTGTATTAGGGTCGATTCACCAACACTTTTCTACCATCATCAACATGATCATTCCCATCCCGACTCACATCACAGTAACAACATGGTAACATACTAAGCATGCAATAAGCAGTAGCATTGCAGGGGTTACATGATATCATTCAACTCCTACATTTGCTAGGATTATGGTTTGCTTACTACTGTGACAAAAGATAGGTCATGCAAAGGAATGGGTTCATCTATGCGGTAGAATCGTAACATGGTGATCATCCTATACAATGCATAAGCGAGACATGAGAGGGAAGTGGGATTTTATCGACATGATCAAAGGGGTTTTTCTTGCCTTGCTGACGAGGTTCGGGTTCTGGATCTTCAGCGAAGGGGGTGACCTCTTGCTCCGGTTCCACCTCTACTCGACAAACAAAGCACGAAGTAGCAATCAATATGAATGCAATGCTCAAGCACATGATTGAATGTTAAAGCTTGAAGTATAAGTTTGGATGTGTGAGGCAATTCCATTTAAGTGGAATATATTGCATTTAAAATGCAAATTCAAACTCCACATTTGAATTCAACATTAACCAAGTTATATGTGATATAGTTTGATCATTTTGAATCAACTTCAAATGTGTATGATATGCCTCTGAAGTGTGGTTGAAGTATAGCTGAAATCCATGGTCCAAGTTGCAAACTCAATTGATTTGAATTTGAAATAAATTCAAATAAACCAAATGACATATGCTACTGGTCAAATTTTAAATTCAACTCAAACAGAGTTGAAAGTTGCATATTTGGAAAGATATTTTTCTCCTGATCATTTTTCATATATTATTTGTCCAATTTGGAGTTAATATGAATTTTCTATGAATTTCCAAAGTTTGGGGTATTTTCTGGATTTTCTGGAATTATGTAAACCATTTTGCTTTTTTGGAAATTCAATTAAATGATTTACTGCGTCAGGCTGGCGTCGGGGGGGGGGGCTGACATGTGGGGCCACCCTGTCAGTGGCTGGGTTAACTTAACCCGTGTGTTAAATTAATCCAGTGGCTTAATTAAGCCACTGGGCCCACTGGTCAGTGACCCAGGGGGTCACTAACTGGGTGATTAGTGGCTAACCCACCGGCGGCTTGACGCCGGCGACTGGAGCCACGGCGGCGACTCGCCGGAATGAGCTAGGGGCCACGGGAAGCCACGGGGAGGACACCATCTTGCTCCTGGAGGTCGTCCGCGTCTTCTGGAGGCAACAGGGGTTCGCGGGGTGCTCGGAATCGACGACGGCGACGACTCCGGCGAAAGCAGAACCACGGTGAGGTCGTAGACGACGCTACCGTGCACGGTTCGGGCTGATCTCTCTCGCGTTCGAAAGCTAGCATGCTCAGGAGCCAAACGCACGCTCTGGCTGAGACGAAGGGGCACAGGGGCGACCTCGAGCTCATCCATGGCGGCGACAAGCTTCGGCATCCATGGCGGATCCGGCTAGAGCGAGCAATCCAGGGGAAGAAGAGAGGGGTTTCACTTGCAAGCTCACCCTCAATCCAGCAGAGGTGGTGGCGAGGGCTGGGGTGGCTCAACGGCGACGGAATTGACGAAGTCTTCCACGGCGGCCGGCGGGAGCTCGAGGAAGATTCCGGCGTCTACGCGGGCTCCGGGCTCAATTCCTTCTGCAGTTCGTCGAAGTCGACGACGACGAAGTGCTGGGACACCTTGGTTCAAGCTCTAGGGCACGGTGGCCGCGAGTTCTTGCGACGGCGAGCAGCGGCTGCTCTCGGAGAAGAAGGGGAAAACGAGGAGAGGAAGGGAGAGCACGAGAGAGGAGGGGGAAATGATTCACGGCTTCACGGCGGTTCTCCAGGACACGAGAAGATGGCACGGGGCGGCCTGGAACGTCCTGGGCGTCGAGGTGGCGTCCACGGCGTCGACGCCGCGCCACCGAGCTGCTTGGCAGCGCGGGGTGGAAGACGACAGGGGAGTTCGGGTGGGCTGGGCCGGCTGGAGAGGTGGGCCTCGCCCCTGGCGGGAGGTAAGTCTTTTTCCTATTCTGTTTAATCTTTCCTTTCTGTTTTTCTGTAATTTGTTCTTTTTAGCTAAAATAAATAGCTAAACATTTTATTAAATGCTGAAAACTTTTATGTGGCCTCATAAAAATATCAACTAGCCACTCATAAACTTTCAACATTTTTAAAATTCAAATGATTTGAATTTTAAATCAAAAAGGGGTATTTCATTAATTCCAAGGTACTGTTTGAATATTTGAAAAATCTATGAGCATGGGATGGGTCCCACATTACTTGATATGTGATCACACTCATTTATAAGACTTTTCAAAACTCTAACATGAATTTTTGGAAAATATTTTTATCTGCCCTTTTGAATTAATTCATCTGGGGGGTGTTCCATCTCCCATTTTGATTTTGAATTTGATTTCCAAGATTTCTTTTTGAAATTTTGACATGATGCAAAGGCACTAACTAACCCTAGCACATACCTAACAGAGGGATCTGACATGGAGACAAACCTTGGTATCTTTACTGAGGGAAACCTTGCTGCTGTACCGCATCACGCCTTCCACTTGGGGCCTACCAACGAAGGGAGAGAAGACGTCATCTAGAGCAATTTCTGGCGCCGTTGCCGGGGACTCCAAGTGCTAAGATAGGGGAGTTGCACACTACCCTTTACCTTTGTTTTTCAGTCTTGTTAGTTTATCTTTCAGTTTTTATCTTTGTGTCTTTTATCAAAAACTACAAAAAAATCTACCACACTTGCTGCTACTATGGGTTCCACTGAAAACACCAAGTTGTGTGACTTCACTAGTCACAACAGAGACTTTATCTGCACTCCCATTGCCACACCTGCCACTTCAGCTACCTCTTATGAAATTAAACCTGCTTTGCTAAACCTTGTTATGAGAGATCAATTCTCTGGTGCTGGAGATGATGCTGCTTTACACTTGAATAATTTTGTTGAATTATGTGATATGCAAAAGTATAAAGAAGTGGAAGGTGATGTTGTTAAGCTTAAGCTCTTTCCTTTCTCTTTAAGGGGAGATGCTAAAATCTGGTTTCAATCTTTGCCTAGAAATAGCATAGATTCTTGGGATAAGTGCAAAGATGCTTTTATAGGGAAGTACTACCCTCCTGCTAAGATTATCCAATTTAGGAGCAATATTATGAATTTCAAGCAATTGGATAATGAACACGTTGCCCAAGCTTGGGAACGAATGAAATCTCTTGTTAAGAAATTCCCTACACATGGTTTGACTACTCGGATGGTTATCCAGACTTTTTATGCAGGCTTGAACTTTACCTCGCGGAACCTGTTAGATTCGGCCGCGGGAGGAACCTTTATGTCAACTACACTTGGTGCTGCCACAAAGCTTCTCGATGAGATGATGACCAATTATTCCCAATGGCATACCGAACGCGCTCCAACAGGTAGGAAGGTAAATTCTGTCGAGGAAATTACCTCCCTCAATGAAAAAGTTGATTTAATTATGTCTCTACTTACCAAGCAACCTTCTATTGATCCTCATGATGTTCCTTTAAATTCTTTGGTTGCTCAAGAACAAGTAGATGTGAACTTTATTGCTAGAAACAACTTCAACAACAGTGCTTATAGGGGAAATTTTGCTAGCAATCCTAGACCGTCACCATCTAACTATGGGAACAACAACACTTACCCTAGCAACAAGAACCCCTCTTCTGAATTAGAAAGCATGCTTAGAGACTTTATCACTACCCAAAAAGACTTCAACAAAAATATAGAAGAGAAATTATCTAAAATAGATAATCTCTCTTTGAAGGTAGAAAGCTTAGCCCTTGATATTGAGATGCTCAAAATTAGAAACTCTCCCCTTGAGGAGAATAAAGCCACTCCTATTAATGCTATCCAATTGCAAATCAATGAAAATATTAGGATGATGGCTAAACTTAAAGAAAGATGGGCTAGAGAAAAAGAGGAAGATGATAGAATTAAGAGCCTTCCTACACACCACACAGTTGCCACTATCCAAATTATTGAGGACACTCAAACTATTAGCACCCAATGCACTCCTAGTCCCGTTGGACCTATTAATGGTGATGCTAATACCTCAACCGTAGAAAAAGAAACTCCTATGAACATAGAGGGTTTCAAACAAGTGAGCCTAGATGACACTACTACCACCTTTGATAGTAGTGATATTGATTTTGATAGTTTCACCCTCTCAGAAGTTATTAGCTTGTTACACAAAATGTCTAGAGACCCCCCCCCCCCGCTAGCACACTTAATCTTGCCTTCACGGAGCATATCACAAATGCTCTTATTAGAGCTAGGGAGGAGAAGCTTAGAGTAGAATCCTCCATACCTAGGAAGCTAGAGGATGGTTGGGACCCTATGATCAAAATTAAATTGAATAACTTCTCTTGCTATGCTTTATGTGATGTTGGAGCTAGTACCTCTGTTATGCCCAAAAGAATATTTGATATGTTTGAATTGAAGCCTTTTGAGCCTTGTTCTTTTGGTGTTAGTCTTGTTGATTCTTCCATAAAGAAACCTTTGGGGAAGATCAACGATGTTCATATCATTGTCAATGACAACTATGTTGCCGTTGATTTTATTGTTATGGATATAGAGTGTGAACCTTTGTGTCCAATCATTTTGGGACGTCCCTTTCTTCGCACCGTTGGTGCGGTTATTGACATGAAAGAGGGGAATATAAAATTCCAATTCCCATTCAAAAAGGGGATGGAACACTTCCCTAGAAAGAAAATCAAGTTACCTTTTGAGTCCGTTACTCGGGCTAGTTATTCTCTTTCTCTTGATAAAACTTGATTCTTCTTTTTTGCGTCATGCCTAGCTAATGGCTTTAAAGAAGCGCTTTCGGGAGGCAGCCCGCAACAAATTTAGGTTTTTCTTTTTGCTTTTGTTGTGTCTTGATGATTGTTACTACTGTAGCAACATCATTGTATCTTTACTTTTCAGCCTTGTGCCAAGTTATAGCCTCTTACGGCGAGTGAAGTAAAAGTTGTGACATGCTGTCCAGAAAACAGATTCTGTCCTCGTGACCAGAAAAATTCCAGAAAAATCCCAGTTCATCTTTTTGAGCTGAATTTTTTACACAGTATGCTCTATACAATTACGAAACTTCCTTATGTTCTGAGTTTTTTTATTTGAGTTGCAGAAGTGCCCCTAAAAAATTCTTTACTATCTGCTGTTCTGTTTTTCACAGATTCTGCCACGTTTTGTCTCTCCTTACTTTTGCAAACCTTAAGCTTGCTTTTTCTTTGCAAAAACTTTTTGCCACTCTTGAGAAACAGTAGCTCTTAAAGATTATCTTTATATGCAGTGGAGAATTTTTTTTATTTATTAAGGGTACTAACCTCTCTAATCAGCTTATGATGAGTTATGTATGAAGGGAGTTTTCAAGTGTGCGTTGGAAGATGATGAAAGAAGACCCAGGAGACTCAAGCGTCTAAGCTTGGGGATGCCCCCCCCCCCCGTGCATCCCCTTCTCCATCAACCATCATCATTTCGTCCTTCGTCTCACTATATTTTTATCACTTCATGTGTTATGTGCTATGCTTGGAGCGTCTCGCTCTTAGGTTTTGTTTTTAGTTTCTTTAGCTTTGATTGCTGTTCATAACAAGTTAGATCCCGTCTTTCAAAATCTAGAACACATCATAGGATTTTTCATGCCTATATTTTTGCTGTTGTGTGTTCTTTATCTTTTCATAGCTACTGCCATGTTTAGTTTTAGTCATAGTTTGTCTTTAGCAAGAGCTTTGGCTTTTGTATAGTTTGTTGCTGCAACTCTTTTTAGTTTTCATGTTTATCTTGTTAAGAGAGTTGGTTGTTGCACTGAGTTGTGTTTTGTCTTGAAAGTAGGTAATGGAGGTTGCTATTTAATTTTAGTAGTAGCTTGCAATAGTTTTGAGGCATTTTTGTGAGTAATGTTTGGACTTTTGGTGTCAAGAGCTCTTGCCTATTAGTGATAGGTGTCGTATTTTGGGCAATCCGTGTTTATTTTAAAAACCTACAAAACTAGTTGAGAACTCTAGCTACTAGATGGATCACTAATCTTTGGAGGGATCGAATATTAGAGAACACTCATGTACCATGAGTCGAGGATGCGCAAGGATAACCAAACCCCCATACACTCCTCCTCGGGGTACTTGTCTCTTTGTGAACCTCCTCATTAGATTGAGAGTTACCGATAATAAGTGCATGAGTTCTTCGGACTAATGTAAGTATTGAGAGTTGACACTTCCACCTTCCCATATTTTGCTAGCCTTTCCCGTGCCGTGCATTGCCTTCTTCTCACTCCGAGAGTTGTTGTCCACCTTCGCCGGTACATCCAAACCCATGGCATGATATGCTCTGTCATCATAAGCCTCCCTTTATCCTTCCTCAAAACAGGCACCATACCTACCTATCAAGGCATTTCCATGGCCTTTCCGAGTTACATTGCCATGCAACTTCCACCTCTTCATGACTTGATCTTCATGTCATACATGTTCCTGCTACATTGGCAGCGACGTACATTGCATACATCATGATAGTTACATCTTCTTTATGATTTTGAGTACCTTGTAAAGTGTGAAAGATCTCCTTTACCCTCTTGTAAAATAGAGTGTTTCCCTTAAGTGAGGAAAAGATCCCAAAGTGGACACAATAAAAGATCCCAAAGAGGACAAATGAGAGTTAAATAGAAAGAGCCATTGAGGCCACAAAAAAATACAAAAAAAATAGAAAAAAGAGAAAAAGAAATAAAAAGAGAGAAAGGGGCAACACTACTATCCTTTTGAGAGATCCACACTAGTACTCCCTCTATATCTTTGTACTCCATAGAGATGATCTTTATGCATATAGTTTGGAGAGCTTCTTAGCTCGTATGTGCATCCATTGCATGACAATCCCTACTCCTCACATCATATCTATCATTTGGCATCTCTTGCCTATGATTGTCCTCATTGATGTGAGCCTTTCTCATACTTTTTGTCTTCCTCCTCCACCATATTTCTCTCTTTTCCATCCAAAGTGTCAACTCTCGTGCTTACGCTCATCCATTGCATGAGTGCTCAAAATATCGAAAAGGAGTGGATCAAATTGACTTGTACCTGGCTAGTGGTCTGGGGACGAGTCAAGATAAGATTCCAAAGAGGACCAAGTGTGAAACTTTAGTAGATTGAGTTCTCAACAAAAATACTTTTTTCTCGTATTCCCTATCCTCCTTTCTTGCACGCAAACACCATTTGGAGACATTCGAGTCACAGACAGCAAGAGCTCTTGCACCTTTTGTTCTTTTGTTACTTGTTTCAATGCTAATATAGACTCTTGCCTGTTATGACTTGAATTGAATCTCTGACCTTGATTGCTTTACTTTTCAAAGTTCTTTTATGGTTGCTATCATGTCACCATAGAAATTATGCTTGTTATCATTTACCTACTCGAGGACGAGCAGGAATTAAGCTTGGGGATGTTGATACGTCCAAAACGTATCGATAATTTCTGCTTGCTCCATTCATGTTTTGTGTGATATTGCTATGATCTAGATACACTTTCATACATTTTTTATCATATTTGGACTAACCTATTAACTCAGTGCACCCCAGTGCCAGTTCCTGTTTTCTGCTGTTTTTCTATTTCAGTTTCCCCCCATATAAAAAGTGCCAGAAAAATTCAGATAAAAAATCAGCGTGACGGAAGCTTCGAGAAAAGCCCGGGAGGGGCCAGAGGGAGGCCAGGGGGGCCCAGGCGGCCACCCGGCGCGGCCCCACCCCTGGCCGCTCCAGGGGGCGCCTGGGGCCCCTGGTCCACCTCTGGCTGCCCCCCTTCGCCTATTTATCCCCCGTCACGGGAAAACTCCAGAAGAGGAACCCTATTCCGCGAACTCGCCTCTGTTCCGCCGCCGCGCTTCCAAGATCGGGAGCACCAGAAGACCTCTTCCCGGCACCCTGCCGGAGGGAGGATTGACCTCCGGGAGTCTCCTCTCCACCATGGATGCTCCCCGGATGTCTCGTGAGTAGTTTTCCTTGGACCATGGGTCCGTGATCAGTAGCTATGTGATGTTCTCCTCCCCTCTTTGATCTTCATTGTTTAGACCTCGTGAGCTTCCCTACATGATCGAGGCACCTTTGTAATATTTCTGCTATTGCTATGTTGAGTTTGATCGGATCTGATGGATTATCAGATTATGTTCAGATTGTGATAGAGTAATATATTTGGTTTTTATCTCTTATATTTTTGTTCCTAAGTAATTCTTGCATGCTCTCCGTTGCTGTTTATTGCTTTGGCCAACTAGTAGGTAGTGACTCCAAGAGGGAGCGTTGTGCTAGATTGTGGGTTCATGTCTCCCCGATGACATGCTTGAGTGACAGAAACATGAGTCTAGGGGATGTGCTGTTGCCACAACGGGGAAAACAACGGTGCTTGTAATCGCGGTTACAAGGATTGTTTACTTTACGCAAAGTTCTTTTTAATGCAGTTGTCTGTTGCTTTGGGTTTACACTTTGGGTGGGGCTCGCAACTTAATACCAGCGAGATGTTCTGGATAGATATCTCAAGGTGGATGATTAGTAGTAGATGCAGATGGATTTCGGTCTACTTACTTTGGCGTACTGCCCGTGCTTTTGAACCTCTTCCTTTCTTTTGTAGCATAGTTAGCATTGCGGTGCGTTCTTAATCCTGTCAATTTCCTTTCTGTAATTTGTTTACCTCGCATAGCATTTTTATCGTCTTTTGGGAGAGAGACATCACTAGCGAATATCACGTATCCCGGTCCATATCCTCATTATTGTTTCCAAGCTATATTTACTTTTCTGCATTTACTTTCAAGTTGCTATCATTATCCCCTTGTGTTTTATCATTTGTGAACAACAAGACCGGAGAGATTGACAACCTCTCTGAACTTTGTTGGGAGCAAAGTTATCTGTGTCTGTGTGCAGGTCCGCGTCAGTTGCGCCGCTGACACCTACTTATCATCTCTAGACTCCTACTGGAGACAAACCTTGGTATCTTTACTGAGGGAAAACTTGCTGCTGTACCGCATCACGCCTTCCACTTGGGGCCTACCAACGAAGGGAGAGAAGCCGTCATCTAGAGCAATTTCTGGCGCCGTTGCCGGGGACTCCAAGTGCTAAGATAGGGGAGTTGCACACTACCCTTTACCTTTGTTTTTCAGTCTTGTTAGTTTATCTTTCAGTTTTTATCTTTGTGTCTTTTATCAAAAACTACAAAAAAATCTACCACACTTTCTGCTACTATGGGTTCCACTGAAAACACCAAGTTGTGTGACTTCACTAGTCACAACAACCAAGACTTTATCTGCACTCCCATTGCCACACCTTCCACTTCAGCTACCTCTTATGAAATTAAACCTGCTTTGCTAAACCTTGTTATGAGAGATCAATTCTCTGGTGCTGGAGATGATGCTGCTTTACACTTGAATAATTTTGTTGAATTATGTGATATGCAAAAGTATAAAGAAGTGGAAGGTGATGTTGTTAAGCTTAAGCTCTTTCCTTTCTCTTTAAGGGGAGATGCTAAAATCTGGTTTCAATCTTTGCCTAGAAATAGCATAGATTCTTGGGATAAGTGCAAAGATGCTTTTATAGGGAAGTACTACCCTCCTGCTAAGATTATCCAATTGAGGAGCAATATTATGAATTTCAAGCAATTGGATAATGAACACGTTGCCCAAGCTTGGGAACGAATGAAATCTCTTGTTAAGAAATGCCCTACACATGGTTTGACTACTCGGATGGTTATCCAGACTTTTTATGCAGGCTTGAACTTTACCTCGCGGAACCTGTTAGATTCGGCCGCGGGAGGAACCTTTATGTCAACTACACTTGGTGCTGCCACAAAGCTTCTCGATGAGATGATGACCAATTATTCCCAATGGCACACTGAACGCGCTCCAACAGGTAGGAAGGTAAATTCTGTCGAGGAAATTACCTCCCTCAATGAAAAAGTTGATTTAATTATGTCTCTACTTACCAAGCAACCTTCTATTGATCCTCATGATGTTCCTTTAAATTCTTTGGTTGCTCAAGAACAAGTAGATGTGAACTTTATTGCTAGAAACAACTTCAATAACAGTGGTTATAGGGGAAATTTTGCTAGCAATCCTAGACCGTTCCCATCTAACTATGGGAACAAAAACACTTACCCTAGCAACAAGAACCCCTCTTCTGAATTAGAAAGCATGCTTAGAGACTTTATCACTACCCAAAAAGCCTTCAACAAAAATGTAGAAGAGAAATTATCTAAAATAGATAATCTCTCTTTGAAGGTAGAAATCTTAGCCCTTGATATTGAGATGCTCAAAATTAGAACCTCTCCCCTTGAGGAGAATAAATCCACTCCTATTAATGCTATCCAATTGCAAATCAATGAAAATATTAGGATGATGGCTAAACTTAAAGAAAGATGGGCTAGAGAAAAAGAGGAAGAGGATAGAATTAAGAGCCTTCCTACACACCACACAATTGCCACTATCCAAATTATTGAGGACACTCAAACTATTAGCACCCAATGCACTCCTAGTCCCGTTGGACCTATTAATGGTGATGCTAATACCTCAACCGTAGAAAAAGAAACTCCTATGAACATAGAGGGTTTCAAACAAGTGAGCCTAGATGACACTACTACCACCTTTGATAGTAGTGATATTGATTTTGATAGTTTCACCCTCTTAGAAGTTATTAGCTAAAATCTGGTTCAATCATTTCCTAAGAATATCATAGATTCTTGGGATAAGTGCAAGGATGCTTTTATCGAGAAGTACTATCCCCCTGCTAAAATTATTCAATTGAGGAGTAACATTATGAATTTCAGGCAATTGGATAATGAACACGTTGCCCAAGCATGGGAACGTATGAAGAAGCTTGTCAAGAACTGCCCTACACATGGACTGACTACCTGGATGGTTATCCAGACTTTTTATGCAGGCTTGAACTTTACCTCGCGGAACCTGTTAGATTCGGCCGCAGGAGGAAATTTTATGTCAACCACACTTGGTGCTGCTACAAATCTACTTGATGAGATGATGCTGAACTACTCTCAGTGGCACACCGAAAGATCTCCAACTGGTAAGAAGGTAAATTCTGTTGAGGAGATCTCCTCTCTAAATGAAAAGGTTGACCTTATCATGTCTCTACTTACCAAGCAAGCTTCTATTGATCCTCAGAATGTTCCTTTAAATTCTTTGATTGCTCAGGATCAAGTAGATGTGAACTTTATCTCTAGAAACAACTTCAACAATAATGCTTACAGGGGCAACTTTGCTAGCAATCCTAAACCGTTTCCATCCATTTATGGGAACAACAACACTTACCCTAGCAACAAGAACCCCACCTCTGAACTAGAGAGTATGCTTAGAGACTTTATCACTACCCAAAAGGCCTTCAACAAGAATGTGGAAGAAAAACTAGTTAAATTAGATAATCTTTGTTTGAAGGTAGACAACTTAGCCCTTGATGTTGAGATGTTAAAAATCAGAACCTCTCCCCTTGAGGAGAGTAAGGTCACTCCTATTAATGCTATCCAGTTACAAATCAATGAAAATATTAGGATGATGGCTAAACTTAAAGAGAGATGGGCTAGAGAAAAAGAGGAAGAGGATAGAATTAAGAGCCTTCCTACCTACCACACAGTAGCTACTATCCAAGTAGTTGAGGATGTCCAAACTGTTAGCACCCATCACACCCCTAGTCCCACTGGACCTATCAATGGTGATGCTACCACCTCAACCATAGATGAAGAAACCTCTATGAACATAGAGGCTTGCAAACAAGTGAGCTTAAATGATATCACTACCTCCCTAATAGATAGTAGTGACTTAGACTTTGACAACTGCACTTTATCTGAAGTTATTGGTTTCCTACACAATATGTCTAGAGACCCCCACACTAGCACACTTAATCTTGCCTTCACAGAGCATATCACCAATGCTCTAATCAAAGTTAGGGAGGAGAAGCTTAGACTAGAAGCCTCCATACCTAGGAAGCTAGAAGATGGTTGGGATCCTATGATAAAAATCAAATTAAATAACTTCTCTTGTTATGCTCTTTGTGATGTTGGAGCAAGTACCTCTGTTCTGCCCAAAAGAATGTATGATATGCTTGAATTGAAACCTTTCGATCCTTGTTCTTTTGATGTTCGTCTTGTTGATTCTTCCGTAAAGAAACCTTTGGGGAAGATCGACGATGTTCTTATCATTGTCAATGACAATTATGTTCCCGTTGATTTTACTATTATGGACATTGAGTGTGAGCCCTCTAGTCCAATTATTTTGGGACGTCCTTTTCTTCGCACAGTTGGTGCTGTTATTGACATGAAAGAGGGGAATATCAAATTCCAATTCCTTCTCAAGAAAGGGATGGAACATTTCCCTAGGAAAAAGATTAAGTTGCCTTTTGAGTCCGTCACACGGGCTAGTTATTTTCTTGAAAAGACTTGATCTTTTGCTTTAAGCCTAGCTAATGGCTTTAAAGAAGCGCTTTCGGGAGGCAGCCCACAACGAATTTAGGTTTTTATTTTTTGCTTTTCTTCTGTTTTTAGTGGTCTTGATGATTGTTACTACTGTAGCAACATCATTGTACCTTTACTTTTCAAGATTTGTGCCTTTTATAGCCTCATGCGGCAAGGGAAGTAAAAGTTGTGACATGTTGTCCAGAAAATAGATTCTGTCCTCGTGACTAGAAAAATCACAGAAACATTCCAGTTCATCTTTTTGAGCTGAATTTTTTACACAGCGTGATCTATACAATTACGAAACTTCCGTATGTTCTGAGTTTTTTATTTGAGCTGCAGAAGTACCCCTAAAAAATTTGTTTCTATCTGTTGTTCTGTTTTTCACAGATTCTGCCACGTTTTGTCTCTCATTACTTTTGCAAACCTTAAGCTTGTTTTTTCTTTGCAAAAACTTTTTGGCAATCTTGAGAAACAGTATCTCTTCAAGATTATCTTTATTTGCAGTAGAGGAAAAATTATTTTAGTAGGGTACTAACCTCTCTAATCAGTCTACAATGAGTTATGTATGAAGGGAGTTTTCAAGGGTGCGATGGAAGATGATGAAAGAAGATCTTAGAGTGTCAAACGCTCAAGCTTGGGGATGCCCATGTGCACCCCCAATAAATATTCAAGGAGACTCAAGCGTCTAAGCTTGGGGATGCCCCCGTGCATCCCCTTCTTCATCAACAATTATCAGTTCGTCTCTCGTTACACTATATTTTTATCACTTCATGCGTTATGTGCTATTCTTGGAGCGTCTTGCTCTTAGGTTTTGTTTTTTTAGTTTTCTTTAGCTTTGTTTGCTGTAGTAACAAGTTAGATCCCAGCTTACTTACTCTTTTGTGTGGGAGAGATACACGCTCCGCTTGAATTAGAACTCCTCATAGGATTTGCATGCTTATTCTTTTAGCTGTGAGTGGTTCTTTTTCTTTTCTGAGCTGCCGCTTTGTTTAGTTGTAGTGCTTTAGTTTTTCTAGAGCTTTTATTTTGTTTTAGGTTGAACTTTCTATAGGTTGCATGTTTTATCTTGTTAAGAGAGTTTTCCTGTTGCATTGAGTTTTGTGTCTTGACTAGAAGTAGGTAGTTGAAGTTGCTTTTCTCTTTGTAGTAGTAACTTGCAATAGTTTTGAGGTATTGATTAGAGTAATGTTTGAACTTTTGGTGTCAAGAGCTCGAGCCTATTAGTGATAGATGTCGTATTTTGGGCAATCCGTGAGTTTTTCGAAAACCAAAAGCCCCTGTTGAGAACTCTAGCTACTACATGGATCACTAACCTCTGGAGGGTTCGAATATTAGAGAACACTCACGTACCATGAGTCGAGGATGCGCAAGGATAACCAAACCCCCATACACTCCTCCTCGGGGTACTTGTTTCTCTGTGAACCTCCTGATTAGATTGAGAGTTACCGATAATAAGTGCATGAGTTCTTCGGACTAATGTGAGTATTCGAAAGTTGACACTTCCACCCACCTATACATTTTCTAGCCTCTTCTGTACCGTGCATTGCCCTTTCTCATCTTGAGAGTTGGCGCATACTTCGTCGGTGCATCCAAACCCTTGGCACGATACGCTCTGTCATCATAAACCTCCTTATATCTTTCCTCAAAACAACCACCATACCTACCTACAAGGCATTTCCATAGCCTTTCCGAGATACATTACCATGCAACATCCATCTTCTCATGACTTGATCTTCAGGTCATACATTCGCATCATGATAGTTATATCTTCTTTATGTGAGTACCTTTGTAAAGTGTGAAAGATCTCCTATATTCTTGTAAAATATAGAGTGTTGCCCCTAAAGTGAGGAAAAGATCCCAAAGTGGACAAAATCAAAAGATCCCAAAGAGGACAAATGAGAGTTAAATAGAAAGAGCCATTGAGGCCACCAAAAAATACAAAAAAATAGAAAAAAGAGAAAAAGAAATAAAAAGAGAGAAGGGGGCACACTACTATTCCTGTTGAGAGATCCACACTAGTACTTTATCCTCTATCCCTTGTACTCCATAGAGATCATCATCATGCATATAGCTATGTGGGGACCTTCACACTAAAGAACTTGGCTTGTATATTCCAATGATGAGTCTCCTCAAACGAGCTCTAGGTCTTCTTGAGCAAGCAAGTTGGATGCACCCCCACTAGTTCCCTTGGAGAGCTTTTTAGCTCGCATGTGCATCCGTTGCATGGCAATCCCAACTCCTCACATCATATCTATCATATGGCCTTCTCTCGCCTATGATTGTCCTCATTGATGTGAGCCTTTCACACCCTTTTTTGTCTTCCTCCTCCACCTTCTTTCTGTTTCGCCTTTTAGGTGTCAACTTTCTTGCTCACGCTCATCCATTGCATGAGTGCTCAAAATATCGAAAGGGAGTGGATCAGTTTGAATTGTACCTGGCTAGTGGTCTGGGGACGAGTCAAGATAAGAATCCAAATGAGACTAAGTGTGAAACTTTAGTAGATAGTTGTTCTCAACAACCTTATTTTTTTCTCTCGTATTTCCCTATCCCTTGCTTGCACGCAAACACCATCTGGAGACATTCGAGTCACAGACAGCGAGAGCTCTTGCACCTTTTGTTCTTTTGTTACTTGTGTCAATGCTAATATAGACTCTTGCTTGTTAAGACTTGAATTGAATTGCATGCTTTGATTGCTTTACTTAAAAGTCCTTATATGGTTGTGTGGCATGTCACCACAGAAATTATGCTTGTTATCATTACCTACTCGAGGACGAGCAGGAATTAAGCTTGGGGATGTTGATACGTCCAAAACGTATCTATAATTTATGCTTGCTCCATGCATGTTTTGTGTGACTTTGCCATGTTTTGCTTGAAATTTCATACACTTTTGAGCATATTTGGACTAATCTATTAACCCATTGCACCCAGATGCCAGTTGTTGTTTTCTGTTATTTTTGTATTTAAGGTTTTCCGGCCATTAAAAGCGCTCCAAAAAATCCAGGAAAATCAGATAAAAATCTGCGCAACGGAAGCTTCCGGAATCACCAAAGGAGGGAAGGAGGGCCACCACCAGGCAGCCAGGAGGGCAGGTGGCGCGGCCCCACCCTGGGTCGCGCCAGGCACCCTCCTGACTGCCCTGTGGCCCCTCTCAGTGCCCCCCTTCGCCTATATTTACCCCCCGTGACGGTAACCCCTAATATCAATCCCTCTTTCGCGATCTCGCCTCTGTACCGCCGCCACCGCCGTTTCAAGATCGGGGCTGCCTGGAGAAGCTGCTCCGGCACCCTGCCGGGAGAAGCTACCCCCTCCGGGGACCATCCATAGCCATGGACGCCTCCCGTATGTACCGTGAGTAGTTTCCCTTGGACCATGGGTCCGTGACCAGTAGCTACGTGATCTATGTCTCCCTTCTTTGTGCTTCCACTTTCGAGTCCTCGTGAGCTGCCTCACATGATCGAGGCACCTTTGTAATTTTCTGTGTTGCTATCCTGAGTTTGTTGGGATATGATGGATTATGAGACTATGTTCAGATTGTGATGAGTAATATATTTGGTTCTTATCTTTTATATTTTTTTCTTGAGTAAATTCTTGCATGTTCTCCGTTGCCGTATTTTACTTTGGCCAAGTGATTTATTGCAACTCCAAGAGGGAGCGTTATGCTTGATTGTGGGTTCAGCCCCTTGATGTCTAGCTTGAGTGACAGAAACATGAGACTAGGGGATGTGCTGTTGCCACCAGGGATAAAACAACGGTGCTTGTATCCGCGGGTGCAAGGATTGTTTACTTTACGCAAAGTTCTTTTAATGTAGTTGTTTGTTGCTTTGAGTTTACACTTTGGGTGGGATTCGCAACTTAATACCAACGAGATGTTCTAGATAGATATCTCAAGGTGGATGATTCGTAGTAGATGCAGATGGATTTCGGTCTACTTACCTTGGCGTACTGCCCATTGCTTTTAAGCCCTTCCTTTCTTTGCAGCATAGTTAGCATTGCGGTGCCTTCATAATCCTGTCAATTGCCCAACTATGATTTGTTTACCTCGCTAGCACTTTTATCATCTTTTGGGAGAGAGACATCACTAGTGAAAATCACGTGACTTTTTTCCATCTTCATATCATTATTTACACCATCAATTTACTTTCAGTATTTACTTTCAGTTGCCACTATCATTATCTCTTGCGTTAATCCTTTGTAAACAGCAAGGCCGGAGGAATTGAAAACTCCTCTGTACTCGTTGGGAGCAAAGTTATTTCTTGCTGTGTGCAGGTCCACGTCAACTATCTAGCCCGAAGCCAATTTCTGGCGCAGTTGTCACCTTCTTGTATCTCTTGGAGTCCTACTGGTTCGATAACCTTGGTATCTTCACCGAGGGAAATTTGCTGCTACGCTACATCTCACCTTCCACTTGGGGTAACCAACAAGGAGTGAGATAACTATCCTCACCGTATCAATACGTCCCAAACGTATCTATAATTTCTGCTTGTTCCATGCTAATGGTATGAATTAACGCCCCCTCGTTGGTTACCCAAAGTGGAAGGTTGAGATGTAGACAGCAGCAAGTTTCCCTTAGCGAAGATGCTAAGGTTGAATGTCGAACCAATAGGACTCCAACAGATACAAGAAGGTGGTGAAGTGAACAATGGCGCCGTTCACAACTCAAGGTTGCTTACTTCACCTGGATCTGCACACACAACAAATAACTTTGCTTCCCAACGAGTACAGAGGAGTTATCAATTCCTCCGGCCTTGTTGTTTACAAAGGATAAAACGAACGGGATAATAATGATAGTGATAGCAACGGAAAAGTAAATACTGAAAGTAAATTGATAGTGTAAACAATATTGGAAATATGGACCGGGGTCCTATGATGTTCACTAGTGATGTCTCTCTCCCAAAAGACGATAAAATAGCCATGCAAGGTAAACAAATTACAGCTGGGCAATTGACAGGATTATGTGCGCAAACCAATGCTAATTATGCTATAAAAAAGGAAGAGGCTCAAAAGCATGGGCGGTACGCCAAGACAAGTAGACCGAAATCCATCTGCATCTACCTCTTAATCATCCACCTTGAGATATCTATCCAGAACATCTCGCTGGTATTAAGTTGCGAATCCCACCCAAAGTGTAAACTCAAAGCAACAGACAACTGCATTAAAGAACTTTGCGTAAAGTAAACAATCCTTGCACCCGCAAGTACAACACCGTTGTTTTCCCCCTTGTGGCAACAACACATCCCCTAGACTCATGTTTCTGTCACTCAAGATAGTCATCAGGGGGCATGAACCCACAATCATGCATAACGCTCCCTCTTGGAGTCATTACCTACTACTTGGCCAAAGAAATAAACAACAACGGAGAACATGCAAGAATTACTCGAGAACATAAATATAAAAGAGGAGAATCAAATATATTACTTAAACACAATCTGAACATAATCTCATAATCCATCGGATCCCAGCAAACTCAGCATAGCAACAGCAAAAAGATTACATATGTTCCTCGATCATGTAGGGCAGCTCACGAGGTCTAATCCATGAAGAACAAAGAGGAGAGGAGAACATCACATAGCTACTGATCATAGACCCATGGTCCAAGGTGGACTACTCACGGTTCATCCGGGAAGCATCCATGGTGGTGGAGAAGCTCCCGGAGGTGGTTCCTCCCTCCGGCAGGGTGCCGGGAAGAGGTCTCCTGGTGCTCCCGATCTTTGAAGCGCGACGGTGGCGGAACAGAGGAGAGATCGCGAATTAGGGTTCCTGTCTCGGGGGTTTCACGTCACGAGGATTATATAGGCGAAGCGGGGAAGCCAGGGGGGCCACCAGGGGTCCAGGCGCCCCCCCCCCCCCCCGACGCGACCCCTGTTGGGATACGAGGCAGAAAACACAAATTTTTCATACCTACGGTACCCGAACCCAAGATCTATGCTATGGCGATGTAAAGTAACGGAGGGAATCAGTGTTCATACCTTTGAAGACTGAAAGAGGGAAACGTTCTTGCGAACGTGGTTGGCGTAGACTCAGAACTACGACCTCCCTGTCGTGTAGAAGACCACCACCGGCGAGGATGACTCCCGGTAAACCTCCAGCGACGAAGTAGAACCACAGGTGTAGTGCCTCGAAGAGATTATACACGTACGGTACAATCGATGTTCCTCCCGGGCCCCGAACCAGGCGAGCAGCGGAAGAAAGACGGCTACGGATCCCGACTCCAGCAGAACGACGGCCTGCCTTATGGTGGAGAACTCCAATCCAGGTGCAGACTCCAAACAAGGGGAGTCCACTTCCGGGAAGGAGAAGGAGGAAGAAGGAGATATTGGTGTGTTGGAAAAAGGGGGGCTACCCCTCCTTATATAGGCCAAGGGGGGGGGGTGTGATCCTCCTCCCCACCCCCATGTGGGACTAAACTCCCAAGGGGGGAGGGAGTGTGCCGGCCATAGGGGGGATGGGCCCCACCCTTGGCGCCAAGCCCAAGGGGGGAGACCCCCTCCTCCCTTAATGGGCCCCATGGGCCCATTTAGCCTTTTCCCCATTTTTTATTTTATTTATTATGTTTTAAATATTTAATTCGGATAATTAAATAATAAAACATTATTAAAACAATTAAACTTTATTTTGAACTATTCAAAATGTCCGGAAACCATTCTGTCCTCCTCCGGAACTATTCCGGTGATTTCTCCTATTTCACCGATTGATCCCGTAACTGTCCTATGCATCGATTGCCCTTAAGTGTAACACCCTAACGGTCCGGGAAACAGCAGACATGGTCGAGACTCTTCTCATTGACCAATGACTAGTCAGTTGGACCTGGTTACAATCCTTGACAGCCCCTGCGCTTCCATCGAATGAACTTCGATCTCTTTTGGAAACCGTTAACGATACGACGTAATCCCTTTGTGTTGCGGTACTTTGTTTGTCCGAGGTTTGATCGTCGGTATCCTACATACCGTGTTCACATCTCGTTCACAACAAACAACTTCTCTCGTCCATGATCATTGCATCTCTTGTGACCTAGTCACGTCCTTGCAAGGTGTTGATGCAATATCACCGAGTGGGCCCAGAGTACCTGTCCTGTCACAAGGACTGACAAATCCCGCTCTGATCTATAAACATACTCATCAACCATCTATTTCGGAATACCCAAAGTGCACCGTTATAGCCAGCATATTTCAGTCAGGCGGTGGGATACAAATCAAAGTCTCCTCATAGATGACAATTACGTATGATCATTACGGTCTAAGGACTAAGCCATACGTTACAAAGTCATTGCAACGCTGAACTATGTGACTCGATCACATTGCAATACTTTAGGTGGGTGTACGCCCATCACATCATTCCCCTTAACGATATGACCTCATTGTCAATGGACTTAAGTGTCGCCATGATCAGGAAAGTTTGATCAATCAATTGCCCAACGAGATATTTTACCCGAGTTAAACTATGGACCATGTTTTATACTACACCTGTATTAGTATTTCCAAGTAATACAGTTATAGCACAGTAAAACCGTATTATGAACAAAACGGATATGTGACAAATATATTTATTAATTTGTCTCTAGGGCACATATCCAACAGCCCCACCCTAGGGCGCGCTGGGAGGGCGCCTGGGGCCCTAGTGGGTCCCCTCTGCCCCCCCTCGGTGATTCCCGAATCTTCTTCGGCGCTGATTTTTTATTGGATTTTCCGGAATTTTTGGAGCACTTTTAATATGGGGGAAACCTGAAATAGAAAAAGAGAAGAAAACAGAAACTGGCACTGGGTGCACTGAGTTAATAGGTTAGTCCAAATATGATCAAAAGTGTATGGAAGTTCATCAATATCATAGCAATATCACACAAAAGAGGCATGGAGAAAGCAGAAGTTATAGATACGTTTTGGACGTATCACATGCATGATTTGTGTGACTTTGCCATGTTTTGCTTGAACTTTCATACACTTTTTATCATATTTGGACTAACCTATTAACTAAGTGCACCCAGTTTCCAGTTCCTGTTTTCTGCTGTTTTTGTATTTCAGGTTTTTCGGCCATTAAAAGTGCCAAATAAATCCCGGAAAAATTATATAAAAAATCAGCAACCAGGAAGCTTCCTAAATCACCAAGGAAGGAAGGGGGTGGACCCACCAGGGCCCAGGAGGGACCCTGGCGAGGCCGCGCCAGGAGGCCTCCTGGCTGCCCTGTGGCCCCTCTCGGTGCCCCCTTTGGCCTAATTTAACCCCCGTGACGGAAACCCCTAATATCGATCTGCTAGTCCCGTTCTCCTCTCTATACCGCCGCCGCCGCCGTTTCAAGATCGGGGCTGCCAGGAGAAGCTGCCCCGGCACCCTGCCCGAAGGAGGAACCCCCTCCGGGAGACCATCCATCGCTATGGACGCCTCCCAGATGTGCCGTGAGTAGTCCCCCTTGGACCATGGGTCCTTGACCAGTAGCTATGTGATGTACTCCTCCCCTCTTTGTGCTTTCACTTTCGAGACCTCGTGAGCTGCCTCACATGATCGAGGCACTTTTGTAATTTTTTGTGTTGCTATGCTGAGTTTGATGGGATCTGATGGATTATGAGATTATGTTCAGATTGTGATGAGTAATATATTTGGTTCTCTTTTATATTTGTGTTCTTTAGAAAATTCTTGCATGTTCTCCGTTGTCGTATTTTACTTTGGCCAAGTGATTTGTTGCAACTCCAAGAGGGAGCGTTATGCTTGATTTTGGGTTCAGACCCTTGATGTCTAGCTTGAGTGACAGAAACATGAGACTAGGGGATGTGTTGTTGCCACCAGGGATAAAACAACGATGCTTGTACTTGCGGGTGCAAGGATTGTTTACTTTACACATAGTTCTTTTAATGCAGTTGTCTGTTGCTTTGAGTTTACACTTTGGGTGGGATTCGCAACTTAATACTAGCGAGATGTTCTGGATAGATATCTCAAGGTGGATGATTTTTAGTAGATGCAGATGGATTTCGGTCTACTTACCTTGGCGTACTGCCCATTGCTTTTGAGCCTCTTCCTTTCTTTTGTAGCATAGTTAGCAGTGCGGTGCGTTTATTATCTTGTCAATTGCCCAGCTGTGATTTGTTTACCTCGCTAGCACTTTTATCATCTTTTGGGAGAGAGACATCACTAGTGAACATCATGGGACCGCGGTCCATATTCACACCATTGTTTACACCTTCAATTTACTTTCAGTTCTTACTTTCAGTTGCACTATTATCTCTTGCGTTGATCCTTTGTAAACAGCAAGGCCGGAGGAATTGACAACTCCTCTGTACTCGTTGGGAGCAAAGTTATTTGTTTCTGTGTGCAGGTAACGACAACATCCCAATTTCTGACGAAGTTAGCCCGAAGTAATTTCTGGCGCCGTTGTCACCTTCTTGTATTTCTGCGAGTCCTACTGGAGACAAACCTTGGTATCTTCACCGAGGGAAATTTGTTGCTACGCTACATCTCACCTTCCACTTGGGGTAACCAACGAGGAGTGAGAGATCCTCACCGTATCAAGCCAATTTTTGGCGCCGTTGCCGGGGACTCCAGTTTACAAGATAGGAGAGTTGCACACTATCTTTTATCTTTGCTTTTTAGTCTTGTTAGTTTACCTTTCAGTCTTTACTTTTGTGTCCCTTATCAAAAATACCAAAAATACATGTTACCTTGTGAGTAGTTACCACTATGGCTGGTCCTTTTGCCTTTGGTGAGGCAGAAGTACTTAACTTTACTCAGAGAGGTGGTGAAAGTCTGAAATATGCTTGGTAGAGAATTAATGATTCTCAAAAGAGGGCCACCAAGAAGCAATCCACTACTATCCTTCTTAGAAATTTTTATGTTGGGATTACTTCTTGGAATAGGTTTTTTTAGACACTGTTATCAATGGGAACTTTATAAAGGCTCCAGTTTGGGAAGCCCTTAATATAATTGAAAATCTTGTTGGAAGTCTCCCTATTGCTAGTACTAAGGAGGACATTACTCTAGCTCACATTATGGGAAAACTTGAAAAAATAGAGTTAGAGATGCCAAGTATCGATAAAGTAACTGAATTGGATCGTAAGATTCAAGGGAATTTGAATAGGCTATATAGCTCCATGCAAAAATTGACAAAACTTTGGAGACTATCAAATCCCTTGATGAGAAGTCTTCTAGGATAGAGAAGATTGAGGAAGTTATTGAAACTCTAGGAACTACCTTTTCCTCAATCAAAACCATAAAGGATGAAACTCCGGCAAGAAAGGAACCCAAGTTCGTTTACGTCCCTAAGGTTCCTCGAGCTAAAGATGACACACCTATGGCCAAAAGAGTTGAAACAGTGAAGACTTTGGAGGAGATACCTATCTTTAATTTTGAAAATCCAATTGATTTTCCTCCTTTTGATTTTATCCCTAGAAGCATTTTTATTCATCCTTTATTTGAGAAACCTCTTAAGACTAGTTGTACTATTGAAGAGCTTTTTGATGATCTTGATGATGGATCAATTGATACAACTTGATCTTTTGCTTTAAGCCTAGCTAATGGCTTTAAAGAAGCGCTTTCGGAAGGCAGCCCGCAATGAATTTAGGTTTTCCTTTTTGTTTTTCTTCTGTTCTTAGTGGTCTTGATGATTGTAACAACTGTAGAAACATCATTGTATCTTTACTTTTCCAGCTTTGTGCCAATTATAGCCTCATATGACAAGGGAAGTGAAAGTTGTGACATGTTGTCCAGAAAACATATTCTGTCCTCGTGACGGGAAAAATCACAGTAAATTACCAGTTCATCTTTTTGAGCTGAATTTGTACACAACGTTCTCTATACAATCACGAAACTTTCGTATGTTCTGAGTTTTTTGATTTGAGTTGCAGAAGTACCCCTAAAAATTTCTTTACTACCTGTTGTTCTATTTTTCATAGATTCTGCCACGTTTTGTCTCTCCTGACTTTTGCAAACCTTAAATCTTGCTTTTTCTTTGCAAAAACTTTTTGGCAATCTTGAGAAACAGTAGCTCTTCAAGAATATCTTTATTTGTAGTAGAGGAAAATTATTTTAATAGGGTACTAACTTCTCTAATCAGTTTACAATGAGTTATGTATGAAGGGAGTTTTCAAGTGTGCAATGGAAGATGATGAAAGAAGTTCCTGGAGTGTCAAACGCTCAAGCTTGGGGATGCCCATGTGCACCCCCAATAAATATTCAAGGAGACTCAAGCGCCTAAGCTTGGGGATGCCCCCGTGCATCCCCTTCTTCATCAACAATTATCAGTTTGTCCCTCGTTCCACTATATTTTTATCACTTCATGCGTTATGTGCTATGCTTGGAGCGTCTCGTTCTTTAATTTTCTTAGGTTTATTTTTGCTTTGTTTGATGTAGTAACAAGTTATACCCCAGCTTTCTTTTGTGTGGGAGAGAAACACGCTCCGCTTGAACTAGAACTCCTCATAGGATTTGCATGCTTATTTCTTTAGTTGTGAGTTGTTCTTTTTATTTTCTTAGCTGCTGCCCTGTTTAGTTGTTGTGCTTTAGTTTTCTTCTAGAGCTTTTGTTTTGTCTTAGGTTGAACTTTCTATAGGTTGCATGTTATATCTTATTAGAGAGTTTGCCTGTTGCACTGAGTTTTGTGTCTTGACTAGAAAGTAGGTAGTTGAAGTTGATATTCTCTTTGTAGTAGTAACTTGCAATAGTTTTGAGGTATTGACTAGAGTAATGTTTGAACTTTTCGTGTCAAGAGATCGAGCCTATAAGTGATAGATGTCATATTTTGGGCAATCCGTGTGATTTTCGAAAACCAAAAAACCCCTGATGGGAACTCTAGCTACTAGATGGATCACTAACCTCTGGAGGGTTCGAATATTAGAGTACACTCACGTACCATGAGTCGAGGATGCGCAAGGATAACCAAACCCCCATACACACCTCCTCGGGGTACTTGTCTCTTTGTGAACCTCCTAATTAGATTGAGAGTTACCGATAATAAGTGCATGAGTTCTTCGGACTAATGTGAGTATTCGAAAGTTGACACTTCCACCCACCTATACTTTTTCTAGCCTCTTCGTTACCGTGCATTGCCCTTTCTCATCTCGAGAGTTGGCGCATGCTTCGCCGGTGCACCCAAACCCTTGGCACGATACACACTGTCATCATAAACCTCCTTATATATTTCCTCAAAACAGCCACCATACCTACCTACAAGGCATTTCCATAACCTTTCCGAGATACATTGCCATGCAACATCCACCTTCTTATGACTTGATCTTCATGTCATACATGCTACTTGCTTGATCGATGAGCCGCATGCTAGTTGGGCCGTTCCCTAATCTTTTCTACATGACGCGCTAGTATCATTGCATATCCTGCTACCCTGGCAGAGGCATACATTTGTATCATGATAGTTACATCTTATTTATGTGAGTACCTTTGTAAAGTGTGAAAGATCTCCTATATTCTTGTAAAATATAGAGTGTTTCCCCTAAAGTGAGGAAAAGATCCCAAAGAGTACAAAATCAAAAGATCCCAAAGAGGACAAATGAGAGAAATAGAAAGAGCCATTGAGGCCACCAAAAAAATACAAAAAAATAGAAAAAAGAGAAAAAGAAAAATAAAAAGAGAGAAAGGGGCACACTACTATTCCTTTTGAGAGATACACACTAGTACTTTATACTCTATCCCTTGTACTCCATAGAGATCATCATACATGCATATAGCTATGTGGGGACCCTTCACACTATAGAACTTGGCTTGTATATTCCAATGATGAGCCTCCTCAAAAGAGCTCTAGGTCTTCATGAGCAAGCAAGTTAGATGCACCCCCACTAGTTCCCTTGGAGAGCTTTTAGATCACATGTGCATCCGTTGCATGGAAATCCCTACTCCTCACATCATATCTATCATATGGCCTTCTCTTGCCTATGATTGTCCTCTTTGATGTGAGCCTTTCACACCTTTTTGTCTTCCTCCTTCACCTTCTTTCTGTTTTGCCATTTAGGTGTCAACTTTCTTGCTCACGCTCATCCATTGCATGAGTGCTCAAAATATCGAAAGGGAGTGGATCAATTTGACTTGTACCTGACTAGTGGTCTGGGGACGAGTCAAGATAAGAATCCAAAGGAGACTAAGTGTGAAACTTTAGTAGATAGTAGTTCTCAACAACTTAATTTTATCTCGTACTCCCTATCCCCTTTCTTGCACGCAAACACCATTTGGAGACATTCGAGTCACGGACAGCGAGAGCTCTTGCACCCTTTGTTCTTCTGTTGCTTGTGTCAATGCTAATATAGACTCTTGCTTGTTAAGACTTGAATTGAATTGCATGCTTTGATTGCTTTACTTAAAAGTCATTATATGGTTGTGTGGCATGCCACCACAGAAATTATGCTTGTTATCATTTCCCTACTCGAGGACGAGCAGGAATTAAGCTTGGGGATGTTGATACGTCCCAAACGTATCTATAATTTCTGCTTGCTTCATGCATGATTTGTGTGACTTTGCCATGTTTTGCTTGAACTTTCATACACTTTTTATAATATTTGGACTAACCTATTAACTCACTGCACCCAGTTGCCAGTTCCTGTTTTCTGCTGTTTTGGTATTTCAGGTTTTCCGGCCATTAAAAGTGCCAAATAAATCCCCGAAAAATTATATAAAAAATCAGCGACCCGGAAGCTTCCCGAATCACCAAGGAAGGAAGGGGTGGACCCACCAGGGCCCCAGGAGGGTCCCTGGCGCGGCCCCACCCTAGGCCGCGCCAGGAGGCCTCTTGGCTGCCCTATGGCCCTCTCGGTGCCCCCTTTGGCCTATATTTACCCCCCGTGACGGAAACCCCTAATATCGATCTTCTATTCCCGTTCTCCTCTCTGTACCGCCGCCGCCGCCGTTTCAAGATCGGGGCTGCCAGGAGAAGCTGCCTCGGCACCCTGCCGGAAGGAGGAACCCCCTCCGGGAGACCATCCATCGCCATGGACGCCTCCCAGATGTGTCGTGAGTAGTCCCCCTTGGACCATGGGTCCGTGACCACTAGCTATGTGATGTACTCCTCCCCTCTTCGTGCTTTCACTTTCGAGACCTCGCGAGATGCCTCACATGATCGAGGCACTTTTGTAATTTTCTGTGTTGCTATGCTGAGTTTGCTGGGATCTGATGGATTATGAGATTATGTTCAGATTGTGATGAGTAATATATTTGGTTCTCTTTTATATTTATGTTCTTTAGTAAATTCTTGCATGTTCTCCGTTGCCGTATTTTACTTTGGCCAAGTGATTTGTTGCAACTCCAAGAGGGAGAGTTATGCTTGATTGTGGGTTCAGCCCCTTGATGTCTAGCTTGAGTGACAGAAACATGAGACTAAGGGATGTGTTGTTGCCACCAGGGATAAAACAACGGTGCTTGTACTTGCGGGTGCAAGGATTGTTTACTTTACGCAAAGTTCTTTTAATGCAGTTGTCTGTTGCTTTGAGTTTGCACTTTGGGTGGGATTCGCAACTTAATACCAGCGAGATGTTCTGGATAGATATCTCAAGGTGGATGATTTGTAGTAGATGCAGATGGATTTTGGTCTACTTAACTTGGCGTACTGCCCATTGCTTTTGAGCCTCTTCCTTTCTTTTGTAGCATAGTTAGCATTGCGATGCGTTTATAATCCTGTCAATTGCCCAGCTGTGATTTGTTTACCTCGCTAGCACTTTATCGTCTTTTGGGAGAGAGACATCACTAGTGAACATCACGGGACCGCGGTCCATATTCACACCATTGTTTACACCTTCATATTACTTTCAGTTCTTACTTTCAGTTGCACTATTATCTCTTGCATTGATCCTTTGTAAATAGCAAGGCCGGAGGAATTGACAACTCCTCTGTACTCGTTGGGAGCAAAGTTATTTGTTTCTGTGTGTAGGTCACGACAACAACCCAATTTCTGATGCCGTTAGCCCGAAGTAATTTCTGGCGCCGTTGTCACCTTCTTGTATTTCTGTGAGTCCTACTGGAGACAAACCTTGGTATCTTCACCGAGAGAAATTTGCTGCTACGCTACATCTCACCTTCCACTTGGGGTAACCAACGAGGAGTGAGAGATCCTCACCGTATCACTCATCAGCCGTAATAACAACATTCAAAAAATATTGACACCATGGTCTAATCCACACACTTACAACATCTCGCCACCATAATGCTAAACCTCCATAAAAAAACTAGAGAAGATACAGGTAGGGGGGTTCTCTCTCCTCCCGATGAAAATTCAAGAAAACCAGAGAAGATATGATCATTCAAAAAACTGAAAATAGTGAATAAAACTAAATGGGTCATGGATATCAGGCAAGGTGTAGCAGTTGACTGTGAATCCTGCTGGTGACGATCATATCTCCTCTGGTTCTTGCCCGAACTATTTACCTCCCCCCGACCATTCCCTGATCCCATGATAGTGTGGGCATCCACCGAGGGAGTCTGCTCACGATACAACGGTCAATTGTACGCATTTCACGCACATAAGTCGTGCCACGCCAACCTTTATCTCCATCACTTGACCATGAACACCCAAAGACAAAGTTGTTGGTTGATGCTAAAGGGCGACTAGAACGCTCTTTTTGAGAAGAGTTGTGACCCGAGGAAGCTCTCAGCCACTTGCCCCACTGGGATGAAGAATCCATCGGAGGTTCACATATACTCTCCACCTGAGCAAGCCACTTTCAGAAGTTTACCTCTTGTAACTCCATTTTTTCCACATCCATTTTTACAACCTCCCGAGCCAATTACCCAACGTTCCCCGAAAGCTTTCAATCTTTTATCTTAGGAGGGATCGGTCACACAAACCCACACTTCAATAGAGTCGAAAACCATCTCAAAAGTCCTTGTATCCTCATCATAGTCCTTTAACACGATCAATCAATCACATTGAAATTAAACTGCCATGAACCATTGATATCTTGCAAGTGCACATGGATGTCTTGTTGGAGATATGCCTTAGAGGCAATCGGGTGATGATGTATTTCCTTAAGTATTAAGAGATCATAAATGATATGTATTAACAACTACATGACTTATTTGTGAGACTACATACTGTATGGTGCTTCTTCTAATGATCCCTAATTGATACGGTTATGCGAACACGTGTCCTTTAACTAGTATACGACTTGGTTGATGACTATGTCTTACAAGTCATGGGCATGGAGATGCCACCCTGATAGTATGGACTTGGGTGTTGGAGATCACTGAGTCGTACATACCCACTTTAACTCGCAATGAGATATTGTCATTTGTTCATCTTCGTACAATGTATATGGAATGTTCTAGACCTGAGGTCCTCGCATGTTTCTTCGGAGTAGGGTCGATTCAATGAGGGTCTACCGAACACTACTTTGTAACTGGGTAATTATGAAGGTAGATTTTGCGTGAGTCGTGATAGATGTTGCGAGACATGGGATTTGCCCCTCCGAAGTGGAAAGATATTCTATGGGCCCTCTTGAGTGATAAGATTCATAAATCATGGCCATGTGACATGTGTTAAGTATTAACCCGGTTCAGAAATCTGTATTAAGGTTTCGAGAAGAGAGATCGAGCTACCAACAAGGGTGATAAGTACCCGCCTTGAGCTCGGCACCATATATCGTGAAACAAAAGTAATGTTGCATATGTCACGTTGTAAAGGTTCACGTTCGTCTCATGACTTTATGCATGCATGGGAATCAACACATTCTTCTAGGAGTCGCTACCGACTAATCGATTAAGATGTGATCCAAGTCTAGAGCCTAATTCGGATTGGATCCAAATTAGACTAGATTTATAGCTATAATGGTCCTCTAGTGTAGAAACCCATTAGGAGGTCTATATAAAGGAGGGTGGGGTGCACCTTTTAGGGTTAACCCTTTTCGGGATACCTCTGCTGTAGCCGCCACTCCCCACACCCAAGTTGTTTGTATGGATCTAGCAATCCGATGAGTGACACTGATCCCTGTATGTGTGGATACCTTGGATGCATCACATATGTGGTGCTAAAGACGAGTCCTCGAGGAAACCACGAGGAGTTGTTCAAGGGATCCACGGGGAGGAGACGTGGATGCACATCACCAACTCTTCTTCCGACGTCATGACTACGCGCCTAGCGCTAATTCCTGATTACGTAGTCCATCTTCAGCAGTATGATCTTGGTTACATGGTACAATTTTTTTATTTCGATCTAGCGTAGTGTACCGCGTACCCCAATATGTTTTAGCACTTTCGTGGTAAATAAAGTATCAAATCACATGGAGCGAATAGAAAGGCATTACAAACCTCCCAACTACGTTGTTACTTACGCAGTTCTGTACGCACTTAAACCGTAGTTTGGAAATAGCCTATTCTATAAGTTGCTAGAGAACTAGATAGATAGAAAGGTGTATAAACTAAACTCCAAACGGAAAGGTATAAACAGTAATAAAAATGTACTAAGTTAGTAGGGACGATACTTGAGTAATAAAGTGCTTTTGAGGGTGTCAGAATCGTCACTAGTAATATCATCTACATAACATATATATGTGTATCATAGTTTTAGTTTCAGATCTCTAGCTACTCTTATGTGTCTAAGTGTGTGGTTTCCAATACAATACACTCTACTCGTGGCACTTTATGCACTCATACGCCACCACCGTAGCTTTCCCATGCTAGTTATCACTATGGTAATTAAGGTTTTCGTAGATTTGACGAAATCTTGGAGACCTAAGTACACTTGTGCAAATAGTGTTTTGGACGTCGGCGGAATGTCTATCTTGCTTTTCCTAAGGAATGATTATGATTTGGTATAGCCCAATGTTTTGCATGTATATTATTACTAATTCATGACACACGTGTATGATTGTCTCATTATTGTTTTAATGATGTGCATGTTAACATGTGAAGCATTTTTTGCAAAAATAAATGCATTGTAATGTATTTTTCTTCATAGCTATTAATTTATAATAGCACGGTAATTTATGTAACACTAGACGGTTGACATAAATGGCGTTGAGTTGCAAATCACCGCGAGGACAACCATGCATAGAGATGGAGATCACCATGAGTCAGTAGTGCACATGAAGATGGATCACGGATAAAGTTTAGGGCACAGATAAATTGATCACGAGCACACATGGTCTCGTTATCTAAAGCGATGGTTGACGTCTCTGGATGAGTGATATAGCAATTTACCGCTGAATACGTGCAGGCGAAAAAGCTGGATAATGCATGTGTACGTAGAGGTACGTGGGCCAGGCGAACGACATGACAGGAATGGGCGCTTTGTCCGTCATCGGTCTGCATCTGGTCCGTGGACCATGGGCGTTCGGTAAAATCAGGACCATGGACCAGGATTCTGAAGAAAAGGTTGCTCAGGAAACAAACTGCCATCACTAGATTAATACAGTACTAATAATTTTATGCTAACAACAGGATGGTTACAACAGCATGATGTACGAAATACTTGCTGAAACTAAAGGGACATGTTGCAAACCAAACATACAGATTCTCTAAAACCATAGTGGGCAATTAAATAGAGCACTCCTGACATCTAGCCTAACTAATATATTTCCACCGTTGGGGTTAAACATGAAAACATTTGACGTTGGACTAATTGCTTCGAAGAACAAACAGCAAAAATAACACCGCAAGCCCAAGTAGTAAATTGGTGCCAGTGCAGCAACCCGATTCGCTGGATGTACGTTGAGCAGCAGGTTGGAGATGCACATGAAGGAATATGCTGCTGATTCTACAACTCCTTGGTCAATTATGAGGCATCTGCTGTCCAAGGTTGCCTTGTACTGATGTCCGGCGGCTAACCGGTTCAGCACAGCCGATTACGTCTTCCTGGATCTGATGAATCCGCATAGGCAGATTGCAGTGGAAGAACAATGGACAAGGTTCAGAACAGGGGAAATCTGGGTAGACAGGATCTTACCATTTTTTGGATGCACCGGTAGAACCATGAACCGGGATTAAGAGCATCTCCAACCGCGCCCCCAAGAGGCCCCCAAGACGGCGAAAATATCGCCGGATGGAGGAAAATCGCCCAGCCACGCCCCCAAGAGCCCAAATAGCGCCGGATTGGGCCGATTTTGAGTCCGGCGATCCCAACCCGAACCCAGCGCGCTGGGGGTCGCTTGGGGTCGCCGGATGAAAGGAAAGCGTGCGAAGGGAAGGAAAGCGCGCGCGATTACGCCCGCGCCTCGCGCCGCGCCCCACCTGTCGGCGTGTGAACACGCGTCGTCGTCATCCTCTCGCCTCGGCTTTCCCGCACCTGCCGCCGCCGCAGCGAATCAATGCGGCGCCGGTGACGAGTCCAATCGTCGCGGAAAGCATCAATGCGGCGCGTCGAGATACCCAACGGTCCGTCGACCGCGCCGTCGCATGTGCCTGTCTCGTCTTCCTCGCTCCTGACGCCGCCGCAGGGGAATCAATGCGGCGTCGGAGTCTAGTCCAATCGCCGCTGCAGTGGGAATCAAACGGCACGGAGTAGTCCAATCGGCGACGCGCGTCCGCCGCGTGTCCCCCGCCGCATGCGCTCCCGCTGCTATATAAAGCGGGCTCACCGTAGAAGGACACCGCGCACTCTACTCCTCCTTTCCTCCCCTCTCGTCTTCCTCTCGCCGCCGCCTGTCTCGTCTTCCTCTCGCCGCAATCCGCTCGCAATGGACCACGATCACCGCAACATGAACGGCATCCGCCGCTCACTCACCCGCGCTGAGGCGATCCTCCTGTCCCAGGGGAACTATCCCTGCCCGCCGAACATGAGGATACCGCGCGGCTGGGAGCTCAGTGCCGCCGGCGTGCCGGTGGCGCCGCTGCCTCAAGGCGCTCAGTTCGACCAGAAAGTCCTCGTCATCCGTGCTACAATGACGGAGGCTGAGCTCGCTGACCCAGCGAACGCGGCGGGCAACTTCGCCCGCTGGATGGCGCACTTCGAGGAGCGCCGCAACCAGGCGATCGCCTCCACCGAAGGGCTGGAACCGGTGTCGGGCCCGATGAACCGCCTCGGCCGGATGCTGTGGTGGAGCCCCGAGGAGCGCACGCTCCTCAGTGTCCTCTACCACATCCAGGACGGCAACGAGTCGCGCCTCGAGTACCCGTGAAGGGAGTCGCAGGAGGCGGCGAGCAGTGAAGGCGGCGACCTAGTAGCTTTTTTATTTCCTACCTATGTAATAAATTTAGACCGGATATTTATAAATTTCGCTGGAATTCGACTATATTTGATGAAATTTGGCCGAACTTGGGAGTAGTTTGGGGCCGCGGCTGGGTAGCCGGGCCCCCCAATCCGTTTTCGCCGCCCAAGGGCCCCCAAGCGGCGCTAAAATTGCGCCGAAAATCGCCTTGGGGGGCGAACGGCTGGAGATGCTCTAACGTGGAAATCCATATAGGTGACTAGGTGGGCGTCAACTATCCGTGGGTCTCCTTTGAGTCCGTGACGCGCACCGCTCTGATTCCGTCAGCCAGCGATGCAAATCGCTTGATTTTGTACGAAAAAATAAAGCGTGTTATACGAAGTACTTACGTAGTAATCTCAAGGACAACTGCTGGCTCAGATTTCAGGTCCATCCGAGCTCGAGCTCAGATACGAATTTTCCTTAAAGTTTATCTTTTTTATGCACCCTTCTTTTATATGATAGATGTTTTAAGTATGTTTATCCTTTAAAAAATTGTAAGTAACATGCCTGATAGCCACGACAAGCTTGCAATCGCTGGCACCTGAAACTAGGGCACTACCAACTTAATGGAAGTGTTCATAAGAAAATTTGATGAAAGTCAATGATTATTGTCATTTTGTCCACAACGTCGACAGTAAACAGAGATGTGACAACTATACCTCCCGTAATGGACAAATAAATTTTGATGAGATGGATAGAATTCTGCGCGTCACTAACGCACTGACTATATGTACTACCACGGATAATGCTACAGGACAATGTATGTCATCTACTGACTGAAGGTCTAAAGCCACAGGAGGTAGTTACATTTCAAATTCCAAGAGACTTGGTTTGCCAAAAGATGAACACAATGAGAGAATTACAGTTCCTAGCAATTCCCCGACTCCCGTTACAGGGGCTTGAACGCGGGCTCGTAAGGATGCTTTAGTGCCGCCTTCGCTAACAATGACACAATTCTTTTTACGGGGCTGACCATGGCCGCCATACCACGGGTTTCATCATCGCAATCACCGGGAAGTTCGGCCTTCTTCACTACTTCATACTTGAGATTCTTCTTGTCAGCAGTAGCATCGATGGAGATCGTCGAGCCTTCGCTGGCTTCATCTTTCACCAGCATCTGGGACAGCTTAGTCATCACATTCTTCTCCAGCCATATTCTTATTGGCCTCGCACCATACATCTGAGAGAAGACAGCATGCTTGGTTACCAAACGTACACACACACATGAAAACATGCATTAAAGTTTGAAAAGAAAGAAGCTATGCGTACTGGGTTGTATGATTCCGATAAAATGACGTCCAACGCGGCATCACTTGCAAAAAGGGAGATGCCCTTTTCAGCCAATCTGGCAATGACGCTCTTCATTTGGATTTTCACAATCTCTTTCAGATTGTCATGCAAAAGCGGCTCAAATACCACAATCTCACTGAGCCTGTTGAGGAACTCAGGCTTGAAGTGTTTCTGAACCTGCACAAACAATATCATCATGATGAGAAACTCAGGCTTGAGTGTTTTCTGGGCCTTCACACCAGCAATCTAGGATTTACAAACCTGTTTCATCAAAAGGTCGCGTGCCACATCCAATGTGATTTCTCTGGCCATTCCTGCTGTGAGGTGCTCTGCTCCTAGATTTGAGGTCATAATGATGATGGTATTCCTGAAATCTACCATCTGTCCTTTGCCATCGGTCAACACACCATCATCAAGAAGTTGAATAAAAATGTTCAACACTGAGGGATCTGCCTTCTCCACCTCATCAAAAAGGATGACACTGTGTGGGCGATTCCTAACTTTCTCAGTCAGCTGTCCACCGTCATCATAGCCATCATGGCTTTAAGAAATTACAAAAGAAGCATTAATATTAATCAAGCTAAAGACTAAGTAATGCAATATTCGACAATATATTGAAATTACTGGTAGGGGCTAGGGTTCTACTGGTTCGGGAACGTAGGTTGTAGGGGTGGAAGTGAGGATGGAGAGGCGGAAGGGCTGGGCGCCGCTGGCGTGGCGCCGTCGCGGAGGAGGAAGGAAGCGGCGGCTAGGGCGCAGGAGGCGCCTAGGTTTGGGTCTCCCGTCTCCCTGAAGGAGACGACAGTTTAATACTGTTTATTTTCTGTTTAATATCGAAGGGGTACATGTGTTTATATAGGAGGACTGCCTCCTCTAACCCCTAATTTACTTGGGCTAAGCCCCTAATTTACTTGGGCTAAGCCCATAACTAGCCACTAGTGAGCTTCTTGCGCGTATACTGGATGCCGACCATAACATCTCTCCCCGCCTCCGCAATCAGCTCGTCCTCGAGCTGAACATCTGGAAATTGCTGACGGAGATCTTTAAGAGGCTCCCAAGTCGCCTCCCCCTCTGGCATGCCTGTCCAATGCACCAAGACGTGCCAGACACCGCGTCGCTGCTGGGCCTTCATCACGCGAGCCACACTCGCCGGGGCAGGCTCAAGACGACCATCCGAAGTAGGTGGTAGAGTTGGCGGTGCCGACGGCGGTTCGCCACGGTAGGCCTTCAGGAGGCCGACGTGGAAGACGTCGTGGAGGCGCGATCCCGTGGGCAGCTCAAGACGGTAGGCGAGCGTGCCGATGCGCTCCAGTACACGAAAAGGACCGGCGTAGCGAGGCCCCAACTTGCGCCTGGAACGCTGGTCCAAGGACTGGGCCGTCCGGTGAAGAAGACGAAGCCAAACCCAGTCGCCCACCGCAAACTCCGCCGCGCGATGGTGTGCATCATAGTACTTCCGGGCCAGCTGCTGGGCCTGAATAAGGCGCTGGCGCGCCTCAACCAGTATCTCGTCGCGGGTACGAAGCAGGTCGTCTGCCGTCTCAGTGCGCGCCGTGCCAGGCGCATAGGGAAGCATCGCCGGCGGTGGCCTCCCATAGACCACCTCAAAGGGTGTGGCGTGCAGCGCGGAGTGGTAGGAAGTGTTGTAGCAGTACTCCACCCACGCCAGCCAGTCCACCCAAGCTCTTGGACGATCCCCAGTGATGCAGCGCAGGTACATGGCGATGATCTTGTTGACGACCTCGGACTGGCCGTCCGTCTGGGGGTGAAATGCCGTGCTCATGCGGAGCTTCACGCCCGCCAACCCAAAGAGGTCCCTCCAGACGTGGCCTGTGAACACAGGGTCACGATCACTGACGATGGCGGACGGAAACCCATGGAGGCGGACGATGCCGTCGAAGAAGGCGCGTGCCACGGACGCCGCCGTGTAGGGATGACCCAGGGCGATGAAGTGCGCGTACTTGGAGAAGCGGTCGACCACCGTGAGGATGACAGACTTGCCGCCAACCTTCGGTAGTCCCACGATGAAGTCCATGGAGATGTCCGCCCACACCTGGGAGGGCACGTCCAGCGGCTGAAGTAGACCCGCCGGACGGAGCGTCTCCGTCTTGTTCCTCTGGCACGTCACACACGCCCGCACCCAGTCTCGCACCAGGGCGCCATCCCCGGGAATATAAAAATCCGTGCGGAGACGGTGCAGGGTCTTCTGGATGCCCTCGTGACCTGCAGAGTGTGCCAAGGACAAGGCCTGGTGGCGCAGGTCGCCATGATCCGGCACGAAGATGGGGCGGCCATGGAGGAGCAGCCCCTCATCCAGGCGCCACGGTGCGGCCAGCTCGCCGTCGGTCAGGCGCTGGCGCAGCTGCTGCGCATCCGCGGCCGTTGAAGTAGCGCGGCGAACCTCGTCGATGAAGGCGAAAGACGGCCCAGAGTGGATGCAGAGGACCGCGCCCACCGTGGGGGCGTCAGCCATGTCGTCGACGTCGCGGCGGGACAGGGCGTCGGCGACCGTGTTGAGGCGGCCGGGACGGTACTCGACGGTGAAGTCGAAGCCGAAGAGCTTGCTGATCCACTGATGCTGCGGTACGGTGGAGAGCCGCTGATCTAGCAAGAACTTCAGACTGTAGTGGTCCATGCGCACACGGAACGTCCGGCCCCAAAGATAAGGCTGCCAGTGGCGCACCGCCTGGACCAGCCCGATCAACTCGCGCTCATAGGCGGCGAGCTTGTGGTGGCGCGCGGCGAAGGGGCGGCTGAAAAACGCGAGTGGCCCCTCGCTCTGGTGAAGGACGGCGCCGAAACCGATACCGGAGGCGTCGCAGTCCACCACGAAAGGGGCGTCGAAGTCTGGCATCTGGAGGACGGGGCCCGTCGTGAGTGCCCGCTGCAGGGCGGCGAATGCCGTGGCCGCCTCCTCGTCCCAGGAGAAGGCGTCGCGGCGAAGCAGGCGTGTGAGGGGCGCGACGATGATGCAGAAGTCCTGGATGTACCGCCGGTAGTATCCCGCGAGGCCCAAGAATCCGCGGAGAGCCCGCGGCGACTGTGGCGTCAGCCAGGCGGCGACGGCGGCGACCTTGTCCGCGTCCATCGCCACACCGTCCGCCGTGATGACGTGGCCCAAGTAGGCGACGGAGGTCGTGCCAAACAAGCACTTCGAGCGCTTAAGATGAAGACGATGTGCTTGCAGCTCATTGAAGATGATGGCCACGTGCTGCAGGTGCTCCGCCCAAGATGCGCTGTAGATCAGAATATCATCAAAGAACACAAGCACAAAGCGGCGTAAGTAGGGGCTGAGTACGTCGTTCATCAGGGCCTGAAAGGTTGCCGGCGCGTTGGAGAGGCCGAACGGCATCACCAAGAACTCGTAGTGGCCATGGTGAGTGCGGAACGCCGTCTTTGCGATGTCGTCCGGGTGCATGCGCACCTGATGATAGCCCGAGCGCAGGTCGAGCTTGGTGAAGAAGCGCGCGCCATGTAGCTCGTCCAGGAGCTCATCCACGACGAGAATGGGGAACTTGTCCTTGGACGTCACGGTGTTGAGGGCGCGAAAGTCGATGCAGAAACGCCATGTGCCGTCGGCCTTGCGCACAAGGAGCACCGCAGCGGAAAACGGCGACGTCGAAATCCAAATGATGCCATGCGCCAGCATGGCCGCTACCTGGCGCTCGAGCTCGTCCTTCTGCAGCTGGGGGTACCGGTACGGTCTTACGGCGACGGGCGCCGTGTTCGGCAGCAGGTGTATGCGGTGGTCACAAGGCCGCGAGGGAGGGAGGCCCTGCGGCTCGTCGAAGATGTCGCCGTGCTGCAGTAGGTCGGCCAGTAGGGGGTGCGCCTCGTCGAGCGCGGCGGCCATCAGGTGGAGCTGCGGAGATGCGCCGGTGCTGCCCAGGCCCGTCCAGTGGACGCGGCGGCCGTCCGCGCGCCAGAAGATGAGGGATAGCACGTCGAGGTCCCACAGGATGGGGCCCAATGTGCGCAGGAAGTCGACGCCGAGGATGAAGTCGTAGCAGCCCAAGTCGATGCCGACGCAGTCGATGGAGAACGGCTCGTCGCCTACTAACACGGGAACCTGTCGTGCCACGCCCTGGCACGTAAGACGGTCCCCGTTGGCGACAGTGACGTTGTACTGCTCCGAACCCACCGGCTGAAGAGCCAGGCGGCGCATGGCGGTGGTGGACAAGAAGTTGTGCGTCGAGCCCGTGTCCACCAGCGCAGTCAGGCACTCCCCATTGATCGTCACCGGAAGCAGCATCGTTTTCTCCGTCTTGATGCCCGCCATAGCATGAAGAGAGACGACGCAGACGGATGCGTTGACCGGCCCGTAGGTCGTGACGCCAGCCTCAGTGATAGTGGTGGCCGCGAGCTCGGCAGTGAGGGCCTCCACGTCGGCGTCGGCGACCGTCTCCAGGTAAAAGAGGCGAGCGCACGTGTGGCCCGGCGCATACTGCTCGTCGCAGTTGAAGCACAGCCCCTTGCGGCGCCTATCGAGCTGCTCCGCAGATGTCAGCCTCTTGAAGGGGCAGTTTGGCGCCGGAGGGCCCGCGGGTGCGGCGGCCAGTGCGGGGCGCGGTGGGGCGGTTGGCGCCGGGGCGCTGGGCGAGTGCTGCCGCGACTCGCGTAGACCTGCTGCATGGCGATGGTGCGCTGCTCATACGCGCGTGCGTAGTACATGGTCGTCTGCAGGTCCCCAGGCTCGCGCATCTCGACGTCGACGCGGATGTGGTCGGGGAGGCCGCCGACGAAGAGGTCAGCGCGCTGACGTGTGGAGACGCCCGTGGCATGGCATGCTAGCGCCTGGAAACGGTCAGCGAAATCCTGGACCGTGCTGGTGAAGGCGAGGCGGCCGAGCTCGGTGAGGCAGCTCCCGCGGAGGGCCGGGCCAAACCGCTGGAGGCACAGGTCGTGGAAGCGCTCCCATGACGGCATCCCGCCCTCGTCCTGCTCGAGGGCGTAGTACCATGTCTGCGCGGTGCCACGGAGGTGATAGGAGGCGATCCACGTGCGGTCGGAGACGAGCGTCCGCTGCCCCCGGAAGAACTGCTCGCACTGATTCAGCCAGTTCAGGGGATCGACCGTGTCGTCGTAGGTGGCGAATTCCAGCTTGGTGAAGCGGGGCGGCTGCTGCCCTGGGGGCGCGGCCCCGGGGGCGCCCTCCTGGCGACCGGGGGTGAAGGGCGTGCTCCCGGCGAAGGGGGCAGCGAACCCGCCTATACCGCCCGAGGCGGGGGCGTACTGCTGCACCGTCGGCTGTGGCGCAGCCTGCGTGTAGACCGGCGGCGCGTCGGCCCACGATGGAATCGGCGAGGGCGAGGCTGGCCACTTGAAAGCGGCGCGCCCCTGGTTGGCGGTGGAGGCCGGCGGCAGCGGGATGGCGGGCGCGGCTTGCGCGGCGACCGGTGGGGCGGCGGGTGCTGGCCCGCCCGGAGTTCGGCCAGCTCGAGGCGGATTGCGCGGAGGCTTTCGGTGACGGTGGCGGCGAGCTCCGCCAGGGTCGCGGGGAGCGGATCGGCCCCCTGGGTGGCGGCGACGGTGGCTGCCCCCGGCGGACCGGGTGGCGTCATGGCGGCGGAGGTGGTGGCGGATGTGGTGGGGCCGAGGTCGGTGGGGAGGCCGTTGGAGCCCATCAAACCTAAGCAATCTGATACCAAAGTGGTAGGGGCTAGGGTTCTACCGGTTCGGGAACGTAGGTTGTAGGGGTGGAAGTGAGGATGGAGAGGCGGAAGGGCTGGGCGCCGCTGGCGTGGCGCCGTCGCGGAGGAGGAAGGAAGCGGCGGCTAGGGCGCAGGAGGGCGCCTAGGTTTGGGTCTCCCGTCTCCCTGAAGGAGACGACAGTTTAATACTGTTTATTGTCTGTTTAATATCGAAGGGGTACATGTGTTTATGTAGGAGGACGGCCTCCTCTAAACCCTAATTTACTTGGGCTAAGCCCCTAATTTACTTGGGCTAAGCCCATAACTAGCCACTAGTGAGCTTCTTGCGCGTATACTGGATGCCAACCATAACAATTACCTTGGGGGTGCTCCAATGAGACGCAAAACAGATCCACTGCCAACATATTCAGACATGTCAAAGCGAACCAACGTTCTCTCACTGCCAAATAGCTGCTCAGCAAGAGCTTTCGCAAGCTCTGTCTTTCCAACACCGGTTGAGCCCAAGAAGAGGAAAGATCCTATGGGTTGGCCGGGATGATCAAGGCCAGCCATGGAACATGACACTGATTCAGCAACCACATTTACTGCTTCATCCTGACCAACAACTCGCTCATGAAGCCTGTCCGATAGGTGGATTAACTTATCCTTCTCCTCTTGGTCAAGTGTACAGACAGGAATTCCAGTCCATTGGCTCACAACCTTCAAATAACAACGTCAGACAGGAGTACATCCCATTGATTGAAAAACAGTAGATGCACATGTCACTGGGAATAAAATGCTTACTCGTGAGACATCATTTGGTACAACAGTTACTCCCTTCACTGAATTTCCAGAGCGTCTTTGCTTTGCATTCAATTCCTTTTCTTGGTTGTCAATCTGCATCACCCTTTTTATTGTAGCACTGCACGCCTCATCAATCAGATCAATAGCCTTATCCGGAAATTGACGACCTATGGTAAAGACAGCAACAAATTTCATTTATTTTATAAAATAAATATCCATTGTTAACACTCAATGGGTGCAACACGGCATGAAAGAAAAATTGCAGTGCAGGTTACTCCCATCAATTTATATGCAAAGCACAGTAAAGATTCTACTTTTAGAATTATTTCAACTTAAGATTTACAATGCAACAAGGGTACTTCACGGGGCCCTAATATTCTTGCCCTTGAATTGCACAGCACAGTCTCTATGCAGATAGTTTGATTAGCATGTGAACTACGGGCCTTGAGATGGGGCTGACCATAACCATGAAAGATCATATGTACTCCCTCCGTCCCAAAATAAGTGTTACAAATTTGTCTAGATATGGATGTATCTAAACGTCTAGATACATCCATATCTAGACAAATCTGTGTCACTTATTTTAAGACGGAGGAAGTACATCCTAATCACCTCTCAAAATAACAGAAGCTAGTAAATTTCTCACCAGTGATGTAGCGGCCAGCAAGCTGCGCAGCAGCAACAAGAGCAGCATCTTGGATTTCCAAGCCATGGTGATGTTCATACTGCTGCTTTAGCCCCCGCAGAATGTCAATTGTCGCCTCCGTGCTTGGCTCCTCGATGTGCACCTTTTGGAAGCGCCGCTCGAGTGCGGGATCCTTCTCAATGTAATTGCGGTAACCATCAAAAGTCGTCGCGCCTACACAGCGGATACGACCACGGGCCAACGCCGGCTTCAGCATGTTGGAAGCATCAGTAACTGCACTGCCACGACAACTACCAGCACCAAGAAGCATGTGCATCTCATCGATGAAGAGAATTATCTTGCCGCCCGCATTCTCGGCCTGCTTGATCACGCTCTTCATTCGCTCCTCAAACATACCACGCAGCTCAGTACCGGCGACCATGGCCCCAAGGTCGACCTCCACTACACGTGCCCCGGAGAGCGCGGCAGGTACATTGCCGGTAGCGATGCGTTGCGCGAGGCCCTCAGCGATGGCTGTCTTTCCAACCCCAGCGGCGCCGACGAGCGCGGCACAGTTCTTGTTCTTGCGGCAGAGGATGGAAATAACGCGGTCGATCTCATCATCACGGCCGACAACCGGTCCGGCTGCCTTGCCGGTCATTCGGCGTCCGTAGGTGCGCAGAGCCGTTTTAGCCTTGTAGTATTTCCATGCTGCCCGACCCAAAGCAGCAGCTGTTCCAAACAAGACGAGAGGTTCGATCCTTTGCCAAATCAGAGACAGACGATCGCCGAGGACACTTCCTTGCACAGCCAGGGTCCCGAGCAGTGGTGGATCGTAGGTCCCTCTCATACCTACCTGTGCACAAGCCCTGACCTGAACAAGTAAAAAGACAGCAACGGTTCATATATATATATACACACAACCCGCGTCTCAATTCTTATTGTAGAATGATCGGACTCCCTATTGCAGACAAGGGGGGGGGGGGGGGGGGGGGGGGGGGGGGGGGGTTCAATCAGGTTTCTTATTCTGTTTTGGTTTGGAAACAGAGTTGAAATCAAACTTTCCTCCCCTGCCTCTCGTGAAAAGCATCGATTTTTCTCTTAATTAAGTAAGAATATTCCTCTTATAATCAAGTAATAAAAATGTAAGAAAGCTCAAGAGAACGGAAATTGGAAGATGAGGCGCACAAAGGGATACTGTACCTGACTTAGTGACCCCAGTCGTCGTTACAGTCCTCCGCTCCGCCGCAGCTCTCCGCCGGCCGCTGCGCTCCCTGCCCTGCACACCAAGGAGCCCTCGTCCCCTCGACCGGGTTAAGTCAGGCGCGCTCCTCCCAGCGCCGCTCGTGTCTCAGTTCGCCCCTCGCCGCTGGCCTGCGCCGAGCACCTCGTCATCTCGAATCGCCGGAGCCGCTCGAGCCTCAGTTCGCCCCTCGCTGCTTCGCCGCTTTCCTGCAGCGAGCACCTCGTCGTCTCGACTCGCTGGCGCCGCCGCCGCTCGAGTCCCACTCACAGTACACCTCTCTCTCTGCTTCGCCGCTGGCTACCTCGTCCTCTCCACTCGCCGGCGCCACTCGTCCTCTCCACGCACGCACTAGGGTTTCCCCCCTTATGGGCCCACCGCAACTGGGCCTCACGGGGGGCGGTTTGAGTAAGACCGACCGACCAGTCGAGCCAACCAAGGCGCGTTTCAGCATCTCCAACGTCCTCCCCGTCAATAAAAAAAAGACCATATATTCTTTTCTTTTTGCGAAAAAGACCATATATTCTTAAAAAACTGTTATTTTAAAAAATCGTAAATAATGTTTTCAATAAATTTAATAATCATTAAAAATACATGATTCCGTAAACTTTGTTTGATGCCACTAAAATTATCGTGAAAATTCCGTCTAGCCGTCGCGCCCGCCCACCCAGCCATCCCACCACCGTTGTGCCTCGGCGTCCTCCATCTCTTCACCGGTCATTTTTCCCTATGTAATCGTCGTTGCTAAGAGAACCCGCCCAAGCCGCCTTCTTCTACTCCACTCGAGAATCCAACACGAAAAATGTATTGTCGACTCGTTTTTAAAACTTTTACAAAAAATGGACACCGATGTTTCTTATAATGTTTTTTATATTTATTGTAGATGAATGCTCGTTTTCAATCTTTATTTGACGACTTGTCCTCTGACAAGGATGAATACATTGTGGTGACTTTACATGCAGACACAATGAAGAACAAGAAACCGGAGTGTGGAGGTTCAGTGCCTAGTCATCTTATGGTTCATCAGAACCGGATATTGACAAACCACTTTGATGAGAAACCGATATATGAAGCAAAAGCTATCAGGAGAAGATTTGGTATATCGATGAGTTTGTTCTTACATTACATGTTGCTCGTGCCGTCGAAGAACAATGCTTGTTTTTCCAACAAAAATGCAACCGGTCGACTTGGTCGGAGTAGTTTGGAATATAAACCTGCAACCCATTAAAAAATCGTTGCATATTGATGTCCAACTGATTTTATTGATGATTGGGTTGAAATGATATAATACATGCATATCGTGTTTTCTTTTCGCTTGAAAATTACATGGATCATGTGAGATACTTCCTCTGTAAACTAATACAGTACAATATAAGATATTTTAGATATGACTTAAAATATGTTTAAAATAATTAACCGAGGGAGGACGCAGTCGCAGATCATCGATGGGGCCACGCGCTGGTTCGTGCTTTTTTTCCCACGGGAAAACAGGGTGGGTTTCGGTCACGCGGTAAGTAAATTGAGGACGAGGAGCGGCGAGGTACTCCTCCGTGAAGAGAATAGGGTTGGGCCGTTGGATGGCCGAGATCGACGGTACCGAGGGAAACACAGCGTCACAGTTGAGTACTAGAGCAGAGGTGCTTGCAGCTTGCTTCCCCGATCGATATTACCACGGCCAAGGCAAAAAAAATCCCCGACTGAAAAATCTACTCCCCGCCCCCCGCCCGGAACCCCACCTCCCGGCGTGCGATCTCCAGCCGCCGGTCAGGTGTGCCGCCTGATCTCCAAACACCCCCTCCCTCCCCTTTGGAACTGCGGATCCCTGGGCGGTCGATCCAATCGGCCCTCGCCGGCGCGCGGCGGCATGAGCCGCGCATTACCGTCGCCGCCGCAGAAGGACCAACCAGGTCCCCCTTCCCACCTCTTTCTCTCTATGTCAAGCGATCAACGCCCCCGGCTGCAAGTCTGCAACTCTAATTTTGGGATCCAACCCACGGTTTCTAGTACGTACTGTATATGCTCTGTGCCTTATTGCACTAGGGTTGTCCGCCGGTGCGAGATCAATAATGTAACCAACTGGGTGAATAGTTGAATCTGGTGTCGCCTTTAAAATTTGGTATGCTTTGGTCTGAATCTGATACCCCCATTAAGCATTCACGGTTCTCAACTAAAGCACTGTGCATTGCTCACTCACATTACTCTCTTTTCCAGGGGATTACCGTGAGGATAAGAAGAGGAGGTTGCCCAAAGGACACACTGCGGAGTTAAGCAGCAGCACATCACCACACGATGATCTGGACCACATGTTTGCTTCGCTGTCGACCCGAGAGTTAAGCAGCACAACATCAGCACATGAAGATCTGGACGACATGTTTGCGTCGCTGTCAATCATCCACGGCATCCTCGCTCTAGAAAATTCATCGTAACCCAGGTATAATTGTTTTTCAGAGGCACACAGCTTGGTTAGCGATGCACCTACTTAGAATAAACGATCAAGTGAGCTATTAGTAGTCACCCGCGGAGCTTTTGCGTGCTCAGGCGAGGAGTCATATAGGAAAGCACCCGCTCGGAATATCGTCGAGTGCGCGGGTAGTTTAGCTAGCTGAGCTTTTTGCGAGTAGTGACTCGAATGCTTTTTGTTTTTGAGGTGAGGGAGCACCCGAACTCCACGGATGTGTTGTTTCCGCTGACGCGAGTGGTCCTACGAGTGCGCGTTCGCCCTTTGGGTGAGGGAGCACCCGAAACTCTGCAAGTGCGAGTGGTTACTCGAGCATTATGATACGCTGCCTTATTGCATGCTTCGTCATCCGTATCAAGTACATTATTGAATGAGTATTCAGCAGGTTTCTACCAGCTCTGAATAATAAGAAGAGCACATGAGAGATCTTACAATACACAACAACATAGTTAGCTGAGCTGCTCTGTGCCACCTACGTGCAAGCAGGAATGTCATCGAAAGTATCAATGAACTGGAGGCCATGGCTACTCAGTTTTATAAGGACCTTTTCGCATATGAGGGTGTCTTGAATATGGATGATGTCCTAAATTGTGTCCCGGTCCGGGTGACACATGATATGAATGCGGCCTTGGAAGCCGACTACTCGTCTGAGGAGGTAAAGAGAGCTCTATTCCAGATGTTCCCGCTGAAGGCCCCCGGTCCCGATGGTTTTCCCGCACACTTCTTCCAAAAGCATTGGGATATTTGTGGAGACGAGGTGGTGAGCGCGGTGTTACAAATTGTAAGAGGTGAGGAGAGTGCCGAGAGCATTAATAACACTTGTCTGGTTCTCATCCCTAAAGTAAATAACCCCACACTCTTGTCTCAATTTCGCCCCATCAGTTTGTGCAACGTGCTTTACAAGATTGCTTCGAAGGTTCTCGCAAACCGGCTGAAAGTAATCCTTCATGATATTATCTCGATGGAGCAGTCCGCTTTCGTGCCGGGACGTCATATAACTGGCAATATAATTGTTGCTTACGAGTGCTTGCAATTTATGAAGAGAAACAAATCACTGAAACATCATCATTGTGCACTGAAGCTAGATATGATGAAGGCCTACGACAGAGTCGAATGGCCATACCTACAGGCGATAATGCTTAAGTTGGGCTTCTCTCAGAAGTGGGTTTCCATTGTGATGAGTATGGTCACTTCTGTCCCATTGTGGGTTATGTTCAACGGAAAGAAGCTCGAGGAATTTAGGCCATCCAGAGGCATTCGACAAGGAGATCCAATTTCTCCCTATCTATTCTTGCTAGCAACAGAGGGCCTTTCAGGCCTCCTCAAAACCAGAGATCCATCGTCACAGCTGAGTGGTTTGCAAGTGGCCCCTGAGGCTCCACGAGTTAATCATCTTTTGTTTGCTGACGACAGCCTGTTGCTATTCAAGGCGAATGGAGAAGGAGCAAATGAGGTATCAAACTTGTTGCATACTTTCTGTCAGACGTCGGGACAGAGGGTTAACAAGGACAAATCATCTGTTTTCTTTAGTAAGGGTTGCCCAGAAACATCAAGGGAGGAAGTCAAAAACATCCTTGATGTCCACACTGAAACTCTAAACGAGAAATATTTGGGCCTCCCCTCGGATATTGGCTCTTCAAAATCTGGTGCTTTTAAGTATCTAAAGGACCGCATGTGGGGCAAGGTCAAAGGATGGATTGAGCGGACTATTTCTTCGGCTGGAAAGGAAGTTCTCATAAAATCAGTGGCACAATCAGTACCCGTCTATTCAATGCCGTGCTTCAAGCTCCCTCACGGTCTCTGTGAGCACCTAAATAAGCTAATTAGGCAATTTTTCTGGGGAAGCAAGCAGGGAGCAAGAAAACCACATTGGGTCTCTTGGAAAGTGATGACTCAACCTAAGAAAGATGGTGGGCTAGGTTTCCGGGACCTAGAACTTTTTAATGTTGCACTTCTAGCAAGGCAAGCATGGAGGATCCTCACCATTCCTGATTCCCTTTGTGCTAAGCTCCTGAAGGCGGTTTATTTCCCAGATAAAGATTTCTTACTGGCCGAACTGGGAAGCAAACCATCTCAGATTTGGAGGGCGTTGATTGAAGGGAAAGAAGCCCTGAAGCTGGGACTGATCCGCCGTATTGGGGACGGGGCGACTACAAAAGTCTGGGAAGATAATTGGATTCCGAGGGACCACGGCCTTCGACCAATTGCATGTCTGTCCAGTGACAAGCCCAGCCTCGTCGCTGACCTTATATCATCCACCGAAGCTTGCTGGAGAGAAGAACGTGTTAGAGAAGTTTTCCTACCAAATGACATAGCTTTGATCCTTAACATCCCTCTCTGTACCCAGGCGAGAAGTGATGGGTGGTCATGGCACTATGACAAGCAGGGCATTTTTCTGCCAGCTCCATGTACAAGCTACTGGTTAAAACAAGGAACATTGGTGAGGATCGGTTGGAGTCTAGAGGGGCAACTTCTGACCCGGCTATGGACCAGTAAGGATGGAAGTCGATCTGGAAAGTAAAGGTTCCAGGAAAGATCAGAAATTTCTTGTGGCGACTAGCAAAACACTCCCTGGCAACGGAGGACGTGAGGAAACACCGTAATATGTGCACGGAAGATACCTGTCAGTTTTGTGGGGAGATTGATTCTTGGCAACACTCCTTGATCAATTGCACTATGGCAAGCTGTGTCTGGGCTTTGCAGGATGAGCACATTGTTCAAGAGGTCATTGAGAATATGGTCAAAATGAAAAAACCTGGCTGTTTAACCTCATTGACTCGTTATCACATGTGGACTTCATCAAGTTTGTAGTCACATTATGGGCAATATGGACGGCGCGACGGAAGGCCATCCATGAAAACATTTATCAGAGTCCTCTGGGTACCAAGATCTTTATCGATCGTTTTGTCCAAGAACTTCACATGCTGGAAAAACCTAGCTTCGCGGGGGCTGTCGCAAAGCCAGCCGTTGGTTCTATACCACATGTCCAGAGAGGAAAAGCTCGCAGGATCGCTGCTTGGAAGAAACCTCCTGTGGGCTGCGCCAAGATCAATGTTGAGGCCGTATTCGAACCCTCAACCAATACATGTGCGGCAGCAGCTATATGTCGCGACGAGAATGGTGTTTTTTTGGGATCTGCAGCTTTGGTTGTGAAGAATTTGACAGACACGGAGATAGCGAAAGCAACTGCTTGCCGCAAAGCACTTCGTTGGCGGAAGACCTTCTCCTTCGACATATTGTGATTTCTTGCAGCTCCAAGATGGTGATAGCAGCAGTCGCTGATCAGACTGGCGGACGCTTCGAGATGATCACCAAAGAAATTCAAGACAGGCGCCACCTCTTCCTCTCATGCGATATCATCTATGAAGGAAGGAACTCAAATTTAGATGCTTTTAATACTGCTACTTTTGTGTAACAGCCCAGTTTTCACAAAAAATAAAAATTTTGTTTTCGGTGTGAATTGTTTGATTGTCTGATTTGTTTGCGGTGTTTGCATCCACGATTTCTCGATCGGCGATTATCCCCCCCCCTTATCTCGTATCGGACGGAGACCGACCCTTTCCACCCTGACACTCGACCTTTGCGACACCGGGTTTCACCCGATCACCGTCGCGAGACCGCACGAGACAAGCCGCAGCCAACGGAACGAAAAACCCCGTTTAATAATTAAACGGGGTATTTTTATAGCGTGCCGGAAAGTGTTCTCGGAACGGTTCCAGCGCGAGGTGAACGCCTCCGGCTCGACGCGCTGATCGCGCAGTTCGAAGTTTTACCCGAATCGGACGTACTGGGGACCCCCGGCGGTCAGAAACGTGAGCACCGCGCGCGCGAGAGAAAAACCGGGGATGTTTTTGCAAACTGCCAGCCACCGGGGCTATATAAAGACCACCACACTCCCACCCATTTCTAGAGTTTCCCTAGCCACAAAATTGCAGCCACCCCCTCAAACATAGCCCCAATTTTCGCAACCTAGCCCCTCAGATCTGGAATTTCTCTCCTGAGCGATCTGGACCGTCAGATCTTCCGATCTGACGGCCAGGAACCCTCCACTGACCTCCCTCCTCTCTCCTCTCCAACCTCCAGCCCGTTGCGCCGCCAGCCCCGCCCGGCGAGCCGCCGTGCTCCGGCAGCCGCGCGCCCCGGCCACCTCCTCCTCCGCCGCACCTGCGCCTCCTCCTCTCCCAGCTTCCTCACCCCTCTCCTTCCCCCGTGCAGAAGCCGCCGGAGCCGCCCGCCATGGCCGAGCTCGCCCGCCCCCGTGAAGGACTCCCCGCGCCACCCCGTGTCACAGCCGGTCGGATCCCGCGAGGCCTCGGCCAGATCCGCCGCCCTGCCACCTCCCTTGGCCCCTCGTCGGCGTGTGCCGCGCCGGACGGCGAGCCTCCAGCCGCCGCGCCGTGGCCTCCAGTCGTCGGGACGAGGAGCAGACCGAGCTCGCCACCGTCCCCAGCCAGCCGCACGTGGGCCGGCCCTGCGCCCCCCTCGGCCCAGGGCGCCTCCAGCGGCCCATCCGCATCCCTCTGGCCAGATGGGCCTAGCAAAGTGGTGAGGCCCGAGATGCCCTTGTCTTTTTTTTTCTTCTCTCATGTTTTTTTTCCTAAGCCTGATGATTTTTCTGCTAAGTCCCTGTGTAAGTTGCTGCTGATTCATTTTTGCAACGTTAATTCCCGTTGATCCGTAGCTTCGATGAACGTGCCCCAAAACGAAAGTTGCTTAGAATTGCGTGTACTTCAATTCATCTTTTGTGAGCATTTGCATTTGAGGTCATCTTGATTGTGTAATTCTGCGTTGAAGTGGGCATCAGGCCGTTAAATGCTTTTATTTCCTGTTAAGTGCTGTTGTTATTATTTTGTTGCAACTTCGGTCGACGAGTGTGTCGCGACCGTTTATCGGAATTGAGTGATTCCAATTGCATATTGTTAAGCATCATGTCTACTTTCATCCTATGTATTGTATTGCCATGATATGCTTGCTGGTCATATAGTTGTTGAGCTCCAAAGTTGCTATGCTGCTGTTTTTGACAGCCACCTCTGTTTTTCACTAAGTCTGTTACTTTGCGATGCCATGTTGTTTGCTTAATATCTTTTGATCTATGATGTCTTTTTGCATGATTCTTTTTTCCATGCCTTACCTGCCATGTCTACTTTAGTTTCATATTAGTTGTGAGCATGTTTGCATTCATTATCCTGTGTATGCATTGCTCTAAAGTGTGCTTCGTGATGTTGGCAGATTGTGCCCGTAACTTGTTTTGCTTATATCTTTTTAACCGTAACTCCGTTTGGAGTGTGCCTTATATGTAACTTGATTAGTTTTTCATGTACTTTGTGTTTATGCTATTGTTTGTTGTTGTTAACCAACCTAAAATATGGTTTAGGGCAGAACAGTACCAAATCCTTTAATTGTCGTGCGGCACTTAGTGTATGCCATGTTTAGGTTGTGCCCCACTTAAATTGACTAGCGTAGATAGTTTACTTTCTGTTTCACCTCTTGCCATGTTTGTGTGCTATTCCATGCTTGCTTGAGTTGTCATGTTAATAACCGTTGGTTGATCGCCTGTAGCTAAGCAACTTGAACCACCGTAAACGTGCGGTATTCGTCGTGTGTGACCGATACCCCACTTAAACTGTTAGTATCCGTTCTCGACGATAGATCCGTATCGCGTTGTCGTGCCTTGTGTTGCCTCTTTGATCTTGTATTGCTCCGTAGTAATAGTGGTGCACCCTTCATTGCTTTCCACTCTTTATCGTCTTGTGTGTTCCCGCGGGTACCTTCGGAGACGATGCGAGCTTGCGATCAACTACACCTTCGGAACCCGACTTATCAACAGGCAAGGACTATACATTACTTATGATCCATTCTATTTCAACCAGCGGTTTGCATGCTAGTCTAGGTTAGCTTCGATGTTTGATCCTACCACATGTTTACAGCCTCTTTCAAACCGATACAGCCATGTCCTTTCCCAGCAAACCTTGTACTGCTATGTTACTATTGCTCGTTGCTCAGCCCCTGCTTTGTATGCATGCTTAGGATGCTACGATGTTACCCTGTTACTCCTTGGTTTGGGTTATCACTGAAAGGGCATGTTCCCTTATATTTGGTTTTGGTAATTGATGACAATCTTTATGGACTAATGGTTTCCTTGAGTTATAATTTAAGGTTTGTCCATAGGCAACGCTTGAAGATCATATGGTGGCTTCAAGGTTGTAAGATGAAGATTACGTGTTGACCAAGGTGTTCTTCATGGAGCTATCCAAAAATTGGTCAAGTAGATGTGTGCAAGGTCAAGAGGAGCATCACGACGATATCGTATGCTTGGAGCTTGCCGACCATTTTGGTGATAATGGTCATGTGAAGATGTGCCTAAAAGAGGCTCACCCATAATGGAGTATGGGGGAGCCATCTACAAGTCTTCATCGAGCCGAAGGAATCAAGGAAGATGTTCCAACTTGAGGCGGGCATGATCGTCATCATTAAGCTCAAGTGGATTATGCGCAAGACAAAGGTTTGACTAGATAGGTGTCTAGTTTACCGGTCTCTTGGTAGTAGTTAGGAGACCGTGTTATAGGCTAGGCCGAGTGGTTCGTGGAGAGCTCAAACCTTTTGCATCTTTGGCATCATCTTTATTGGTTCTTGTTTGGCTTTTCTCCGTGTGAGTTTTGGAGCTTGTGGTCTTCTTCATGAGAACCTCTTGTTCATCGAAAACGGATTTCATATGCGTCTTCTCGTATGTTTTTCGATGTGGGAGATTTGCCGGGTTGTCTTGGTTAGAGGTTTCACACCTCTATTTGTTTGACATTTCTCCCTTGCCACTTCTAAATATTTCCAGTCGTGATTAGGCAGCTCTATTCGTTAGCTTTCCATCAAGCTTGAGGTTTCCTTAATCGGAGTTCATTTGCAGAAGTTGTGGAAGTTCAGGGTTTGCCTGTTTCATTTGGAGTTCCTCTGTTGTGTGGCCTGGGCTCCCTGGTTCTGCCAGGGCGGTAGTACCGCTCTTGGAGCGGTAGTACCGCGCCACGGTAGTACCGTGGGCGAGTACCGCACTCACTACCGTAAGTCCACTGGACTTTGCAGCAGTGGGCACGGTACTGGCCCCCGGTAGTACCGTGCGGCGGTAGTACCGCTCCCACTGCGGTAGTACCGTGCCACGGTAGTACCGCGGGCAAGTACCGCACTCACTACCGTAAGTCCACTGGACTCTGTGGTAGTGGGCACGGAACTAGGCTTCAGTAGTACCGTGGGGGCGGTAGTACCGCTCCGGGTGCGGTAGTACCGCACCACGGTAGTACCGCTCTCCAAGCGGTAGTACCGTGGTTGGTGGGCTGCCAACGGTTCCCAACGACTGGATTCGTGGGGGACTATAAAAGGGGGTCTTCTTCTTCCTTTGTCCCCACCGGTTTTGTGCAAATTCTTCCCCCCATTGTTGACCTCTTTGAGCTTGCTTACTCTCTTCCCCTCCTATGATTCTTGCTCCTTTTTGAGGGAAAAGAGAGAGGAGGTCTAGATCCACATTCTCCACCAAGCCATCTCTCCTCTAAGTGAGGGGAACCTTGTGGATCTAGATCTTGGAGTTCTTGGTGTTCTCCTTGTTCTTTCTCTCATATTGCTCCATAGCTTTTGTTGATTTGGTGGGATTTGAGAGTTGGGGACTTGAGCACTTCGTGTGCTCTTGCCATTGCATTTGGTGCATCGGTTTGAGTTCTCTCCGAGGATTCGTTGTAGAAGTGAAGTTGAGAAGATTGCTACTCTTGAGTGCATTGGCACTCTAGAGCTTGTACCTTGTGGGTGCGTTGGCACCTAGAGGCTTATTGTTACGGAGCTCAATCATTGTGGTGGAAAGCTTCGGGACGTTACGGGAGCCTCCAATTCGGTTGTGGAGATTGCCCCGAGCATTTGTACGGGTTCGGTGACCGCCCCCAAGGGTTGCCATTTGTACGGGTTCGTTGACCGCCCTCAAGTGTCCTAATAGTGGAATCACGGCATCTTGCATTGGTAAGAGCGTGAGGAGAAATAGGGTGGCCCTCGTTGGCTTCGTGTGAGCATTGTGCTCCTCACCCTCTCCAAACGGAGACGTACTTCTCGCAAGAGAAGGAACTTCGGTAACAAATCCTTGTATCCATCGGCTCCACTTGCGGTTATCTCTACCTTTACTTTGAGCAAGCTTATTACATTGTTTATCTTGTGCTTGCTCATATTATTGTACATTGCTTGTCCAGTATGGGGGAGCCATCTACAAGTCTTCATCGAGCCGAAGGAATCAAGGAAGATGTTCCAACTTGAGGCGGGCATGATCGTCATCATTAAGCTCAAGTGGATTATGCGCAAGACAAAGGTTTGACTAGATAGGTGTCTAGTTTACCGGTCTCTTGGTAGTAGTTAGGAGACCGTGTTATAGGCTAGGCCGAGTCGTTCGTGGAGAGCTCAAACCTTTTGCATCTTTGGCATCATCTTTATTGGTTCTTGTTTGGCTTTTCTCCGTGTGAGTTTTGGAGCTTGTGGTCTTCTTCATGACAACCTCTTGTTCATCGAAAACGAATTTCATATGCGTCTTCTCGTATGTTTTTCGATGCGGGAGATTTTCCGGTTATTCTTGGTTAGAGGTTTCACACCTCTATGTGTTTGGCATTTCTCCCTTGCCACTTTGAAATATTTCCAGTCGTGATTAGGCAACTCTGTTCGTTAGCTTTCCATCAAGCTTGAGTTTGCCTTAATCGAAGTTCATTTGCAGAAGTTGTGGCAGTTCAGGGTTTGCCTGTTTTATTTGGAGTTCATCTGTTGAGTGGCCTGGGCTCCCTGGTTCTGCCAGGGCGGTAGTACCGCTCTTGGAGCGGTAGTACCGCGCCACGGTAGTACCGTGGGCGAGTACCGCACTCACTACCGTAAGTCCACTAGACTTTGCGGTAGTGGGCACGGTACTGGCCCCCGGTAATACCGTGGGGCGGTAGTACCGCTTCCAGTGCGGTAGTACCGTGCCACGGTAGTACCGCGGGCAAGTACCGCACTCACTACCGTAAGTCCATTGGACTTTGTCGTAGTGGGCACGGCACTGGGCTTCGGTAGTACCGTGGGGCGGTAGTACCGTTCTCGGTGCGGTAGTACCGCACCACGGTAGTACCGCTCTCCGAGCGGTAGTACCGTGGTTACTGGGCTGCCAACGGTTCCCAACGGCTGGATTCGTGGGAGACTATAAAAGGGGGTCTTCTTCCTCCTTTGTCTCCACCGGTTTCGTGCAAATTCTTCCCCCCATTGTTGACCTCTTTGAGCTTGCTTACTCTCTTCCCCTCCTATGATTCTTGCTCCTTTTTGAGGGAAAAGAGAGAGGAGGTCTAGATCCACATTCTCCACCAAGCCATCTCTCCTCTAAGTGAGGGGAACCTTATGGATCTAGATCTTGGAGTTCTTTGTGTTCTCCTTGTTCTTCCTCTCATATTTCTCCATAGCTTTTGTTGCTTTGGTGGGATTTGAGAGTTGGGGACTTGAGCACTTCGTGTGCTCTTGCCATTGCATTTGGTGCATCGGTTTGAGTTCTCTCCGAGGATTCTTTGTAGTGAGTGGAGTTGAGAAGATAGCTACTTTTGAGTGCATTGGCACTCTAGAACTTGTACCTCGTGGGTGTGTTGGCACCTAGAGGCTTGTTGTTACGGAGCTCAATCATTGTGGTGGAAAGCTTCGGGACGCTACGGGAGCCTCCAATTCGGTTGTGGAGATTGCCCCGAGCATTTGTACGGGTTCGGTGACCGCCCCTAAGCGTTGCCATTTGTACGGGTTCGGTGACCGCCCTCAAGTGTCCTAATAGTGGAATCACGGCATCTTGCATTGGTAAGAGCGTGAGGAGAAATAGGTTGGCCCTCGTTGGCTTCGTGTGAGCATTGTGCTCCTCACCCTCTCCAAATGGAGACGTACTTCTCGCAAGAGAAGGAACTTCGGTAACAAATCCTTGTCTCCATCGGCTCCACTTGCGGTTATCTCTACCCTTACTTTGAGCAAGCTTATTACTTTGTTTATCTTGTGCTTGCTCATATTATTGTACATTGTTTGTCCCTTAGGTTGTTCTTCTAGACAACCTTTTTTCTTGTGCACCTACTTTGTGATAGCCATAGTGCTCTTGTCATATATCTTGCTATCACATAGTTGTTTATCTTGCGTAGTATAAGTTGTTGGTGCACATAGTTGAGCCTAGCTTATTTAGGTTTCTTTCTTGGCAAATTAAACGTTAAGTTTTATTCCGCATTTGTTCAAGCCAAAACCGTAATTATTTTAAGCGTCTATTCACCCCCCCTCTAGGCGACATCCACGTCCTTTCAATCACATTATTATATTGTTGTTGATGATATGATTATTATAATGTTGACTATATTCGACGAAGGTTGGAAGGTCTAGGCTATCCCGCCCCAACGCTTTGTTCACATAGTTGTTTATCTTGCGTAGTATAAGTTGTTGGTGCACATAGTTGAGCCTAGCTTATTTAGGTTTCTTTCTTGGCAAATTAAACGTTAAGTTTTATTCCGCATTTGTTCAAGCCAAAACCGTAATTATTTTAAGCGCCTATTCACCCCCCCTCTAGGCGACATCCACGTCCTTTCAATCACATTATTATATTGTTGTTGATGATATGATTATTATAATGTTGACTATATTCGACGAAGGTTGGAAGGTCTAGGCTATCCCGCCCCAACGCTTTGTTCCATTCGAGTCACCTAGGATCCGAGTTTCGGGTATTGGTTTTAAGACTGAGCGTGCCTAACCGCGTGTGGGATTTTATGGGGTCCACTTTTCTTACCTACCTAGCTTCAAACATTTCTAGTGGTGACCCAAGTTGATTTTACCTTTTGAAACCGTGTGTGTGTTGGTCGTACGCCAGTAGTTTTCCAACCAACCCGGACCAGTGAGGACATAGTTCCCTTGCTGGCCCACTTTCTCCGGCTGAGGACCCGGTGTCCCATGTGTGATTAACCGGCTATCCAAACCTGCGACAGACGGTTGAGACCAGATCGAGAGCGCAGCCGGCTCCTGAGATGGATGTCGACTCACCGGGGGCCACCCGGATTTGTTCGTTGTTAGTTAGAGGGACCTGTCGTTTCGGATCTCTTGGAACTAAATCATAAAATGATTGCCTATGATGGGTAGCAACTGAGAGTGATGGACGTGCGTGCGGAGCCTCGTAATGGGCAGTTGGTACACCCCTGCAGGGTTAAATATTTTCGAGAAGCCGTGTCCACGGTTATGGACGACTTGAGACCTACTCCTTGTTCATAGACAACAACATTTGAGATAATCTTAATATAACTTGATTAACGTGTGTGTGTGCCTTGACTGCTTCTTCTTCGTCGGGATGCGAAGAGGAGGACAAGGATAGGATAGGTGTTATGCTTGCGTAGTAGTTGATAGCAAGACTTGTTGGAGGCGATTCCTCACCGAATGCTTGGCTTCTTACCTTACTCTCTAGATCGTTAGCCACTTCATAAATGCTAGTGCGGCAGCAACCTCACCACTTACCCCCTCCTTACCGTAAACTACTAGTTGTCCTAGAATGACGAGTGATGAAGTCCTTGCTGGGTCAGTTGACCACTACAGTTGGATACTGAGTACTTCTGTACTCATGATACTACCCCCAAACTCTTTTCAGGGTTCTCGATCGACAACAGGTATGGTGATCGACGTTTCACGTGGAGACTCGACGACGACTAGTTAGGCGGATCCCGGCGGAGGGCCTGGACCCGTGTGGTTATGGGATCGATGTTTTTCTCTTTGCCACTAGGCATTTGCTTGTAGTCTGTACCCAGACATGTATCTTCCGCTGTTGTATTGTAATTGAGGCAGTTGTATGCCGATTGTATGAGATGTTGTATCCTTGTATCTGTAATGTTGTGATATCATGTTGGAAATCCGAGGCATATGGCTTTGTCATATGTCGCGGTGGGACCGATATGTGCTTCGTCTCCGGATCTGGGTGGAAACACCTGGATCTGAAACAATACCGCATATAGGGCCTTACATTTTGCTTCTGTGCTTCAGCCGGGTCGCCATGTGTGGCTTTCTACCCCCATGACCCGAATTGTATTTTATCTGTTATTACTTTCGTGCAATAAAGTAGTATAAAACCCTAAAAAAAGCACCTACGTGCATTGCTCGCTAGCTAACGGACAGGCAGCCAGTACAACCATCTGGCGCACATGCCACTTACATCAGGAACGTACGTACCACGGTCGACAAGATAAGTGTGTCAATTCACTGTCTGGAAGCTCACGTGAATTTGAGTTTAGCTGGATGCAAGTTGTCTGTTTTATTGAATTTGAGTTAGACAATTTTGTTTGCAAAGGAAAGAAGAGGCAGGCGGTCGCCGCCTTGCGTGCTAGCAGGAGAAGGCGGCGGAGTGGCGCCGCGAAGCCGAGGAGGAAGAAAATATCTTCATTGACCTAGGCTCCGACGACGAGTGAGCGTCATCGTCGCCGCATCGCCGCCGCACTTGATGGGCTCTCGTGAGCCCCACTTTGGGCTTAGTTAGGGTGCGACCTTGCCTATGATCTATGTCAAAATCGATGATGAACCTTTCCTTCGAGTATCGTTTGTTGTTCGATTCTTTCGCGGATACTTTTTTTAATTTTTAGTTCGATTTAGGGGTTATGTTCTACGCGACCCATGGCGACCCTTTAAAAAGGGAAACCCCGAACTCCAAAATCATTATAAGGGCTAGACTTTTACAGTGTCTGTTAGATATGCTCTAAAGCAGAAAAGAGTCGTAGTGGAGGTTGGTTGTTTCGTTGTGAAGAGGATGCAGACTCGCCGAAGCAAATATGATGATGTGTCGGTTTAGAGGGATGCCGAGGAGTGGCGCCAACACGACGATGAATGACTATAAGGGGATGGCGGGGCGGTGAGGCTGGCGCCGAGCAATGCCGACTGACAGCAGCGGGTCGTGGGCGTTTTGAAGAAGATGATGAATAGTGAAGGCAAAAGGTGGAAGAGGCCATTTTATCGCAAAAAAAAAGGTGGAAGAGGCCATTGGTTGTTCTCTTTAATTCTGAAAAATTCGACTGGTCTATTTTTTGTCAGTCGACTGGCCATACATTTCTTCGCACACATAAAACTGAAGTTGCACATAGCATCCACAGTCAACGGTATCACCGCAAAGATTATTGGCAAACACAGACCAGTTGGCAATCGCGGTGGTTACACTTACACACAACCACAGTGAAATAAACGGTGGCCATTTTCATCTCAGAAACCCCTGGGGTTCCCCATCGGGTTGCCCTCGAACCGCGCGATCGTGAAGTGCCGGAGCTCCACGCCGGCCTCCGCCGCCGTCCCCGACTCGCCGTCCAGCGCCATCTCGGCGAGGATCTTCCCGACGGCCGGGCCCATCTTGAACCCGTGGCCGGAGAACCCGGCGCCGAGAACGACGTCCTTGCCGAACTCCTCCCCGCCCAGGAAGTCCATGACGAAGTCTCCGTCGGGCGTCATGCAGCACATGCACGGCTGCCGGAGCACCGGCCCGCCGGCGGTGTCCACGTGGTCCGGCATCACCTCGTCCACGAACCGCTTCACGGCCTCCACCAGCCCGCCCTCGCCGGGGCCGATGGCCCAGTCCCTGCCGTCCGGGTCGCACGGCGGCCCGCCGTTCCTGCAGATCTTGATCAGCCCCGGGTACTCCAGCGACGGCGTGCCGTAGAAGCCGGGGTCGTCGTAGCTCGCGAACGTCGGGAAGCCGGCCTCCGCCGTCAGCTCGCGCTCGCGCCCGGGCTTCACCTTCCAGTAGCAGACGAGGGTGTGCACCGGCTGCACCGGCAGGTCGGCGCCGGTGACCGACTTCACCAGCTTGCTCGCCCACGCTCCCACCGTGATGATGCACTTGCCGCCGTGGAACTCCTCGCCGCTCGATGTCTTCACCACGATCGTCGTACTTCCTTCTCCTGCCCAAAATCAAAGAGATTTAGCTCACCATCTTAATTGGGATAACAATCTTTCTGAACCACTTTACTTTGTGGTCTTGAATTATTTTGTTTTAATAATTCTTAAAAAAACCAAAGTGATGTGACGAATAATTCGCTACACCTAATAACTAATGTAATGTGATGCGACGAATGAGAATATTTTCGGTACAAAGATAACATGTGGTTATAAACAATAACAAGAGGTTCTTTCATTGTGACGTGACGTCAGACCATTATTTGTTTTGCAACGAATGAATGGTCCATGAAAAAGCTGACGCAGCCGGTCCACAACCTCACATGCAGGAGGCAGGAGCCAATGGAAGGGATGCTGCCAAGAACAGTAGATCCGGCGGTCACTCACTCACCTTGCTTCCGGGCGACGTCGACCACCTCCGCCCCGTCCTTCAAGACGGCGCCCAGCTTGGCGGCGAGCGCCTGGAACATGGCCATCGACTTGGTCGCCTTTATCACGCCGGCGGGCTCGCTGGTCGCGGCGCCCCACCCCTCGGGGAGCCGGAACACCTCCGCCCACGCCGGCGCGTCCGCCGCCGCCGGGACGAGCTCGGTGGCGCCGCCGCTGGCGACGGCGGCTTGGAAGCCCGGGTCGTCCTTGGGGCCCAGGTCGAGGTGCGGGGTGGGGGTGAGCACGGCGTACCCGGCGTCGCGCTGGGCGTCGTCCCAGAGGCGGTGCGCGAGGCGGACCATGGGCGGGTAGTGCGGCCGCGAGTAGGTGGGGCGGGTGGTGCGGGACTCGCCGTGCGACGAGCCGCGCTGGTGCAGCAGGTCGAAGCGCTCCAGCAGGAGCACGCTCGCGCCCCGGGACGCCGCCGAGTATGCCGCGCAGCTGCCCATGATGCCCGCGCCCACCACGATGACGTCGAAGGAGGGCTGGACCGGCGGCGCAGCCATGGTTGCGCTCTTCCTGTTTCTCTACTGTGTGCGTGCTCTGCGCGAGCCTGCTCTGGTAGTGGAGAGTGTGCGACGCAGAGGGGTGACAGGAACAAGGAGATAGGCCTATTTGAAGACGGCCAAGTACATCCGACGGTTATTGAACTTGTTTTTAAATTTCACTTTGGTCATTAGATTTAAAAATACTTCAATTATGATCACGAAAGTCACATCGGTCAATATTCACGATCATTGTAGATACTTTGGCTTCGTATTTTTCATATGTGGGATAATGTTTGACGGATTAACCATCTAAGTATGTCCTAGCAACACAAAATTCATTGACGGTCACTAGACGTGTCCGCACAATTTATGTTGGTCACCATATTAAAAAATAAATCGAGGACATATGTGATATTTACATGTTCTATTTTTTGGCAAAAATGCCATGCGGTACATGATGCCATGAAAATTCCTTTGCTCGTTGTGCCGCGATGCTCATGACATGTGTATCTGTGAGTGCCTTGGTTCACCACGACCACTAATACTTCGCTCATTGGAGTTCATCATGAACCATCGCCGCAGAGATAGTACATTCATGCTAGTGTCGCTGTGTGATCCCGACGCGGTGCATCACGTACGTGATGGTCTTGGTGCTCGTGTGTCCAACCATACTCATGTAGGGTCGTCATGTGGCATGGACAAGAGCACCGCCTCGATCGGGGTCCTCGTTAGTGGTTGACGAGGTGGCCTATAGAAAATATGGATCTAATGTCAACGAAAAACACGTTTAGATAGTACCCGGCTTTTCCTAAATGATGGAAGAACACCAGAACCACATCCATATTCAACATCTTCTAGGTAGAACTTATCCTCAAGGATACTCATGTCATTAAGTCGAGCCATGCTATCAGCAAGAAGGTTAGCATCATGAGCTAATCCTTTTTAGCCAGTTAACACATATGTGAACTTCATATAAAAATCAACAACATCAATCATGTTCTAGCTTGTTTAATACTTTCTACCCTTTTATGTTGTAGACTATGACCTCATCACTCTAGCAATCACACGAGTACCATCTATTGCGCCAATACAATTCTTTGATGGCATGAAAATATATTGTCATGTCTCAGTGACAACATTATAAGCATGTTATGAATGATTAGTGCCAACCTTAGACCGCTTGACTTTTATCGCTACTTTGTCACTTCAGAGTTGGTATTTATCTTTTTCTCTCCACACCAAACTAGTGTATCCATGTTAGGACCCCATACAAAAGAAGGAGCGGTTTCGACACTCTTTGTGCTATTTCATGTGCTCCCCTCTCCGATGGTCCCAGCGGTGTCTAGTCCTTAGATTTTCTCATCATGTTGCATCTAGTCCAAGTTTTCGAGGGTGGGAAGAGAAGACAGTGTCGATGAAGAAGGTTGGTTGTCTTTACATTTCGTGCAACCGGGCTCTCAACCATTCCATGCTTATGAAGGATTACTTTGTAGAGGTATTGACCTATCCGTCTCGTATCTTTCTTTGCGTAGATATCTTTTTATTCGAATTGTAGAAACTTGCGAGAATTTTTTTTAATTTTTTTACTCGTTGAAGGAATGCCGCCGGTTTTCTTCGGTTTAGTTCATACCAAAAGATATCAGCAACAATGAGAATGGTAACATATGGCATTTTGGATGAGTACACCAATGAGTATCTTCGATTGGACTTGTGGATTTGGCATTGCTTCTTTGGATTGTCGGGTTCTCTCAATGATTTCAATGTATTGAGAGGTCACATCTTTTTGTTCGATTTCCTTGTGGAGATGTTTCGGCTTGCAACTACACAGTTAATGAGTACACCATGTAGTATTATCTTGCCAATGGTATCGATCCTTCTAATCAACATTTGTTAAGACCATTCAACATCGATCCACAAGGCTAGAAGCAATCCATTTATGCCAAAGCACAAGAAGCATGCCAAAAGGATATTGAGAGGGCATTTGGTGTGTTGCAAGCTCAGTTTGTCATTGTTTGAGGTCCTTCTTGCTTTATGTGATAAGAAATCCATGTCAAATATCATAACTACATGTCTTATTCTAGAAAACATGATTATTGAGGATGAGAGGGATCTGAGCTTTGAGTTTTTCTATGACAATATTGGTAGCCGTGTCAAGTCAATAAGGAATCTGAGTTGAAATAGTGCATTCTTATGACCTACCTACACAGTGAGGATAATGCCACACACATCCAACTCCGTGATGATCTAATTGAGCATTAGTGGCAAACTTTCATTTTATCCGTGTGCAATTTGAACTATTTTCTTTCCTTTCTAAAACATTCATTATTGTTTTAATTAACTCGATCTAAAAAATTTATTGTGATCGAGATGATTATTGTATTTATGATGCTTAAATATTAATATGTTTGATTTATATTGTCATTGTATTAAAATATACTATTCCAAATCATAAATTTGCATTAAACCCCAAAAACAGTTTTGTGGTACCACACATCGCATCAGTTTCATCGCAGCCTGTGCGATACTGCAAACCTATTTTTGAGTCTAGCGTAAATTGTTTTTGTGAAACGAATTTTTTCGGGGATCTGCTAAAAACACGCAGATTTGGACGGTTTGGGATTGAACTGAATCCTGGAGAAGTGAGTTGGCGTCCACATACCTACTCCACGTCAACTGAATGGTGTTCATGTGCCTACCGTGCACCAGTCCAGCTGCTCCAATCTCCTTGAAAAAGACATGACCATCAGCATCCATGAATAAGGAGCGTCTTGACACTGACCAGTGGTGCAAACGCAGAGACAGGCCACTCGATCGATCAACATCGATCGATAGCTTTTATCGGATAGGTCGATCGCTACCTGCACCTAGTAACAATCATGGAGGGACCGCTCACTGAAGAAATGGACGGTGGGAGCAGATCGAGCAGCTGTGACAATGCCGTGCACGGTGCAGCTAAGCTAAGATAATGCGACATTTCTAGAACCGGAGCGTACGTACGTGATCCGAAGTTCCAAACACGGACTAGTAGGGCAAAGCAGAGTGCGGTCGGTTTACACTAATTTGCGTGTGGGTTTGCAAGTGCACGTACGGCTGATGATCAACATCATTTTGGCCGGTGTCATCTCTACTCTTAAAACCTAGGGGCTGTTCGGATGTCCTCCGCTGCGGAGCGGGCGACTTTGGTGTCAAATTTTACGGAGAAGGTGATTTGGTGCTCGTTGTATTTTGGCAGCGGAGCCAAAAAGCAGAGGAAATTCAAACACAATCTTAATGCCGCTCTCTAGATGGAGTTACTAGCTAGCTAACTCTTCCTTTCATCCCATAACGAACGTCGTTCATTGAAGCGCAAGGTCGACGACGACCACGAGCACGATGGGGCCGGGGAGAGTGCAACCAAGGGAAGATCCAGCCTAAGGTGGGGCCCAATATTTAACTAATTGGGACCCTAACTTGTAAAATATTGGGCTTTAGGGCAGGAAAACTAAAAAAATGACTCGGAGCCAGGCCCGCACTCAGTTGAACGTGGATCCGCCATTGAGTGCAATGGCGGCGGTCATGGAGGAAGAAACTAGCACCCACATGGTCGGTGCGTTCACGTCTCTCCCAAGAGAGATTGGGTGAACCCTATGCATCGCCACCTCCTGTCCCCTCCCCTCTTTCCCTTCCCTACACCGCCGCCAGGGCACGCCACCGAGTGAATCGATATCTCGGATGGCGTTGATGGTGGCAAGGATTTTTCTTCCTCCATGTTTGAGAGCTCGTGGCGGGCCACACATCTCGGTAGGGTCGCTACGTTTTTGTGCATGGCATGGTGGCGGGATGTCGTGCGACTGTGCCGACAGTGCTAGCGCGCGTCGGCGACAACTAGGTGCTCTACCCGGTGCTTGGTTGACACAACTTTAATGTGTCTATCTCGGGACACTATGCATGTTCCTGCTCCCTAGGCATGGCGCTGGTGTTGATGTCCTCGTGTCTAGGGATGTGCTGGCCCTCCATCGCCTAGTGGCTATGTTGTTTGCGGCACCCATATCGACCCAATTAAGTTGGGCTGGCCAGAACCTTCATCGGCCCTGCAGTGGCGGCACCGATGTAAGGTCCAGGGGCCGTTAGCTGCAAGCCATGGTCGCTGGGAGCGATGTGAAGTGTTTTCCCCCTTCTAGATCCAAAGGGGATTGGATTCGGAGGTTCGATGCGGCCTCGTACACATCTTGACCTGCTTTTGGCCTAACATTCGACGGCTTTCACTTCTACTATCGTGGTTGGGTGCTCGTGATGTGGATGGCTGGCGGTGTCTAGGGACATGGCTGCAGGGACGGTGGTCCTGGATGGCCGGCTTCACCGTTGGCTTTACTATAGGACATGTGTGAAGGGAATATGCCCGAGAGGCAATAATAAAGTGGTTATTATCTTATTCCATGTTTATGATAAATGTTTATTTTCATGCTATAATTGTGTTAATCGGAAACGTTAATACATGTGTGTTTAATAAACAAAGAAAAGGTTCCTAGTAATGCCTCTCTTTATACTAGCTTGTTGATTAACGGATGATCAAGGTTTCCTGGTCATGAACATTGGATGTTGTTAATAACAAGGTCATGTCATTGGAGAATGATGTGATGAACATACACCCACAGTAGTTATAGCAATACGATCATGTCATCAAGTTTCTATTGCTGTATCAAACTTTCACGAAGTAACTCTAATCCTTAGACCATGAGATCACGTCAATCACTGACACCGGAAGAGTACTTTGATTCCATCAAACGTCACACCGTAACAGGGTGATTATAAAGGTGTCGTTGGGTACTTGGAAAGTGTTAGTTGAGGCTCGTGGATCAAGAGTGGGATTTGTCCATCCAGATGACGGAGAGATATACTCTGGGCCCTCTCGGTGATATCACATTGACATCGCTTGCAAGCACGTGACTGGCTCACGAGGATGTTATATCATGGAACGAGTAAAGAGTACTTGTCGGTAACGAGATCGAACTAGGTATGGAAGATACCAAATGATCGGATCTCGGACAAGTAAAATATCGCGAGACAAAAGGAATTGGTTACCGAGTAATGGTTCACACGATCACTAGTTCATCGTTGAGTAAGTGGGAGTCATCATGGATCTCCAGATCCCTCTGATGATTATTGATCGGAGAAGAGTCTCTTTCATGTCCATTTTATTCACGAACCGTAGGGTGACACACTTAAGGATTCGTTGACGCGTTTGAGTGGATACGGAACGCCGGAGAATATACTGGACAACACATGGACTGTTTTGATAAAACTGCTGGAATAGTTTCGGTATATCAAAATAGTGCAAGGGGATAATTGTTAATGTGTTCATTGAATGAAGTGTTCATCAATGAAGTACTCATTAAATGAAGTGTTCATTAATTTGAGTGACATTAAACAAGATAATTAAAAGTGTTTTAATGTGATAAACTCTTGGAATTTTGAGTGGAGAATTATGGAAGTTATGGGAATAATGTGTGACCCTTTGTTTTTGTGAGTGGAGAGTCCACCCACATGATGAGGGGAGAGGTGGGGGCACCTCTTGGGGCGTGCTACCCCTTGGGGGCTGCCTCCCCCTCCTATATATAGATGGGTGGAGACCCCTCTACACGCTCATTCCTCCATCTCTCATATGCCCTTTGGTTGGCATCTTCCTCCCCTTGCTAGCTGATCCAGTTTCACGAGTACGGTGCTTAGGCGAAGCCCTGCTCAAGATCTTCTCTACCACCACCACCACTATGTTGTAGTGCTGCTGGAGTTCCCGAGGATCCACTACTTCCGCTGCCCAACTGGAGCAAGGGCCGGAGGTCGTCACTGATCTGTACGTGTGACCGACTATGGAGACGCTGCCCGTTCGTGGCGTCAAGTCTTCATCACGACCTTGAGGTCGGCGAGTGTTCGACTACATCACCCACGAGAATAGTTCTCGTTAAAGCTTTTGGTCTTCGAGGGTGAGTCCTTCTCAAACCGTTACAAGTGATCTTCTAGATGTGATCTTGGCTGTTACAACCGTAGGAAAAATTTTGTTTTCTATGCAACGAACCCTTCAATGTGGTGGTGGTGGTGGTGACGACTTCACCTCTTAGTCATGTGGGCAACAAGGGTTGTAGTAGAGGGTGGCTCTAGTATGCTCTATCAGTGTCAAGATCTGTTGTGGATGGGCCGATCCTCATTGCGGTGGTGACCGGGAAACCTCCTGTGGTGCAGTAGGGTTTCTGAGAGAAAGCTTTGCGTCTTTGGCACATGTGATGTTGGCTCCCGTGGGTGTCGCTTTCCTTCCTGAAGATGTCGTCGTGGCTCTCGTATGTAAAACTCTAATCTATGGTTGTTTGGACTCGGTAATGACGATTCTTCGCTCCGTCAACCTCTTGGGAGGGCTTTGTTGTGGAGCTTAGGAGTCTTCGGGCTTCGACTAGGTTTAGGCTTGTTCTAGGTTCTTATTTATCTTTTGATTTTCCTTATAAGGGGGGTTTGCCCACCATATTGTATCACTCGGTCGTGTACTTTGTTGGGATGTTGTTTTATCTATAACGCATGACAAAAGCCTGATTCATGAGGTAGATGGAAACAAAACCATGATTTTGTCCTCGTAGGCGTGATTTTGGTGGGCGGGCACCGATCTTGTTGGCAGCTACTCGATTTCCGATGAATGTGACATGATCATAGGTGTTCGAAAAATGCTAGGAATCAGTTGGGATATCTAGTGATGTTCCACCTAATGCTTAGTATAAAGTTTTGAACACTGTCGATCCCACTCCTTCTCCTCGGTGACGGACGACGAAGAGGGAAGGGAAGGCCATGAGCGGCAAGATGTGAGCTAGATGTTCAGATTCCTGGTTTAGAGAGACTATGTGATTTATATGTAACTGATCATGATTTTGCTGAACTATATTGTTTGTGTTTGCTTCAAAACAGATGGGACAAGTTCCACATCCATGATAGAGTCTTGTTTCATGCTAACAACTTATGTGTTTCAGAATCGACGGTGTGCTTACTTTTATTGCAGGAATCACATGCTAGGTATCACCGTCACTTGACTCGCACAAGCAGCTGATGATGAAGCGTTTGGAATGATCTTCATAAATTATGGCGATCGAAGGCCAAATAACAATTCTGTTGTATCGACATTCCGATCAAAAGTATCAAGTTAACAATTATATCAATCGGACTGATATGATGATTCTGCTAGAGCTTGAGAGATGATATCTTGCCAGCTCGATCGTCGTTACCACATCTGCAAGTACACGTGACCTTGTTACATGGTCCTGGAGGACCTGGACGGATAGGGAATGGCCGGCCAGATCGCATAGCTGTGACTCCAGAAAGAACAAATTACACGCACATGCATAGTCCTTTCTCACGCGGCGAAATATCCAATGCTACCGTTCATGGAATGATACACTCAAGTACACTCAGTACACGCCCATCTGGCCATTCTGGCATGCCAAAATGAGAAACACACGCCAAATCTGCATCAGGGAACGTACTTGCAATTACACGTCACTGTTAGACTTATAGCTTTAGGATCACGTGAGGAAACCTTAAACCTAGCAATAGATCACCTAATGAACTCGAAAACTGTGATGGGGATTAGATCATTACCGCCAATGGGAGAGGCCATTGGTGAAGACGAAGCGAGGTCCCGTGTCTGCGTGATGCAGGCGTGGTGTAGAGTTGGTGAAGGTGCAGGTGATTGCAGCGGGTAGCGTCGTCCCTCCGGGCGCCAGCGACACTGCCCTGGCACCGGAGCAGAGGAAGGAGATGGCCTTCCCGTCACAGCAGCGCTCCCCCAGATCGGTTTGGGTTTTATGGATATGGGAGCAGAGAGGGAACCGTACGTGAGATATATTGATCCCGTAGGTGGCCGGCTGCTCCCCTTTATGTAGCGCTGGTGACAGGGGAACAAAACCATCGATTGGTTGAGATGCCCCCGATCAGGGCGCTTATGTTGGCACACGCACGTTGGTAACGTGGGCCTTCCTTTCAACGTTATCTCCTGGATATCGTTATCTCTTTATCCCCTGGCTTCTAGCCGGAGATCAACCAACATTCTCCCCCTTGATCGTTAGGCTCGTAATTTTCGCTCATTCTTTGTAGGAATAAAATACCAAAGTAAGGTGTCACTACAACTAGTAAAATGCCGCAGAACCTCAATACTTATAGCACACATCCTATTTCGGAATGAAAACATATTACTTTACGGGGAGTGGTTCATATGAATGGTCCTATCATTTCAGGATCAAGAGGCTTCCAATAATCCCATGCCGGCAACATGATCACGAAAAATATTGGGTGGTAAGCCTTTAGTAAGCGGATCCTCAAGCATATTATTCATACTGATATGCTTAACATTAATAGTTTGATCCTGTATTCTATCTTTCACAACACAATACTTTATGTCAATGTGCTTGGCAGCTGCACTTGACTTGTTGTTACTCGTATAGAAAACTGCGGGTTCATTATCGCAGTACAATGTGAGTGGTTTGGAAATGTTGTCTACCACTACAAGTCCGGGAATAAAATTCTTTAGCCATACAGCCTGCCCAGTGGCCTCATAACATGCTATAAACTCTACGACCATCGTAGATGAAGCAGTAATCGTTTGCTTGGAGCTTTTCCATGATATGGCTCCTCCCGCGAGTGTGAATATGTATCCTGACGTGGATTTCTTACTATCCACACACCCAGCAAAATCAGAGTCTGAATAGCCAACAACTTCTAGGTTATCAGACTTTCTATATGTAAGCATGAAATCTTTAGTACCTTGCATATAACGCAAGACTTTCTTTGCGGCCTTCCAGTGGTCCGGTCCTGGATTAGATTGGAATCTGCCAAGCATCCCGGTTGCATAAGCTAAGTCAGGGCGAGTGCAAACTTGAGCATACATGATGCTTCCGACAGCTGAAGCATAAGGAACCGACTTCATCTGATCAGTTTCATTCTGGTTCCTCGGACATTGGAATGTCCCAATCTTATCGCCCTTGACTATGGGGGCAAATGAGGGAGAGCACTTATGCATGTTGAATTTCTTTAGCACTCTCTCAAAGTATGCCTTTTGTGATAGTCCTAACGTTCCAATGGACCTATATCGATGAATCTCAATGCCAAGGACATACGAGGCTTCACCGAGATCCTTCATGTCAAAACTGGAAGACAAAAACCTCTTGGTCTCATGTAGCATATCCTTATCGCTGCAAGCCAAAAGAATATCATCCACATATAGGACTAGTATAGTGAACCTACTGCCTTTAAATTTAACGTATATGCAGTTGTCCATCTCATTTTCCTTAAAACCAAAAGTTCTAATAACCTTGTCGAACTTGAGGTACCATTGCCTTGAAGCTTGCTTCAAGCCATAGATGGATTTCTTTAATCTACATGCCATATGTTCTTTTCCTTCCACGACAGAACCTTCCGGTTGTTGTCATGTAGACATCTTCGTTTAAGTCACCATTCAGGAATGCCGTCTTGACATCCATTTGGTGTAGCTCTAAATCATAATGGGCTACAAGAGCGATGACGATTCTGAAAGAATCCTTTGATGACACGGGATAGAAGGTCTCATGATAATCAATCCCTTCTCTTTGCGTGAAACCTTTTGCTACGAGTCTAGCTTTGAACCTTTCGACGTTCCCTTTGGAATCATATTTTGTTTTGTAGACCCACTTACAGCCTACCCTTTTTGCTCCATCGGGAACTTCTACTAAGTCCCAAAAATCATTTGAGCACATAGACTTTAGTTCTTCTTCCATGGCGATCAACCATTTAGACGAGTTTTCACCTTTTGTGGCTTCCTTGTATGAGTTTGGATCTTCTACCTTCCCTATGTCATTTACATCCTCACACATGTAAGTGACAAAATCGTTTGGGATGGTTCCTTTCCTTTCCCGTTGTGATCTTCTCACGGGCTCATTAATTTGTACATTTCTTCTTGCACGGGAAGGGCGAGGATTATCATCGGGTTGATTATCCTCCTCATGTTGAGGATCTTCATTATCTTGAGGCTCCTCGTTGGACTGAGGATCTGCGTTAGGTGCAGGATCATCTGATGATGTCCATTGCATATTAGGCATAGGAAAAACGTTCTCTTGGATAATCGGGCGTGGAACGTACACCCGCTTCTCCTCGAGATCAATTGTCCTAACCTCAGTGACTTCATTATCCTCAAAAAACACCGCTTTCCTGGTCTCCACAAACTTTGTGGTATTGCTTGGGCAATAAAAGCGATATCCTTTCCCTCTATGAGGGTACCCAATGAAAAAACAACTAATCGTCTTTGGGTCCAACTTCTTAATATGTGGATTGAATACTTTAGCTTCAGCGGGACAACCCCACACACGCAAGTAGTTCAAGCTCGGTTTCTTTCCCGTCCACATCTCATAAGGTGTGCTCGGTGCTGACTTAGTTGGAGCAAGATTCAAGATGTGTGCAGCTGTTTTCAATGCCTCCATCCATAGACCTACTGGTAAACTTGCATGACTAGGCATGCTTCGCACCATATCCATAAGTGTGCGGTTGCGACGCTCAGCTACACCATTTTGCTAAGGTTCACCAGGCATTGAATATTGGGCAACAATTCCATTTTCAGCAAGGAATTTGGCGAATGGTCCTGGAATTTGCCCATAAAGAGCATGCCTACCATAATATTCTCCCCCACGATCAGATCGTACTACCTTGATCTTTAGGTTGAGTTGATTTTCAACCTCGGCTTTATAAATCTTAAATTTATCTAAAGCTTCAGACCGATCGCGTATAGGATAAATGTAGCCATAGCGAGAGAAATCATCTGTGAAGGTTATGAAAGAATCAAAACCATCCATAGACTTTACGTTAAAAGGCCCACATATATCAGTATGAATAAGTTCAAGGACCTTTATGGCTCTTACCGCTCCTTTCTTAATTGTCTTCACAAATTTTCCCTTGATACAATCAATACAATTTCCCGCATCGGAGAAATCTAGCGGAGGAAGTATTTCTACTTTGATCAATCGTTCCATTCTCCCCTTCGAAATATGGCCCAAGCGACGATGCCATAGTTTCGAAGAAGGATTGATACTTCTCCCATTCGTTTTATTATTGCATTCATTCACATTCATTTCACAGAGATTCACGCACATAGGATAATCTGAAAGATATAACATATAAAGTTTGCCTCGTCTGACAGCGAGGCCAACATCATTATTACAATGCTTAATAACACATTGTTTCTTCCCAAAAGTGCAATCAAAATCATAATCATCTAAACATGATACTGAAATTAAACTCCTACTTAAGGTAGGCACTAGAAGAACATCTTTGAGCTGAAGGAGGAAGCCAGTATGCAACTTCAAGGTGAGGGAGCCCACGACTTCAATTTCAGCATCCTTTCCATTCGCCACTTTAAGTGTTCTTGTTCCCCTTCTTAACGTATGGCTTATACGGAATCCCTGCAAGGAATTAGCAACATGAACAGTCGCTCCTGAGTCAATCCACCATGTAGATTTAGAAAAATCAACATAAAGAGATTCATCTACTAGAGTAATCTCATCCTTACCATTTTTGTTAAGCCACTTTAGAAAACCTGGACAATCAGCCTTGATATGATTCGGCTTTTTGCAAAAGTTATAGAGTCGCTCTCCAGCAGCGTTGGTAAGGTTAACAGGAGCTGGAGGAGCATTACGTGAACAACCTGCCTCATTGCTTTCTTTAGGCTTTGGAACATGCCTTTTGAAATTTGGCCTTTTGTTGGGCACATTTCCATTGTTCTCATGCTTTCTCTTTCCAGAGTTGACATGAAAAACTTTCTCTTTCCGCTCACTTTTCAGTCTCTCTTCTTCCTGAACACAATGTGCAATGAGTTCGGGAAGTTTCCATTTAGTCTGAAGAGAATTATAATTTATCTTAAATGGCGAGAATTGTGAGGGCAGTGACCTAAAAACTAAAAGCACAAGAAGCTCTTCGTTAAGATCACACTGTAGGGTTTTTGAGCTTTGCCGTAGCATTGCTCATACTTAAGATGTGCTCTCTCACGTTTCCGTGCCCATCATACTTGGTAAGCAGCTTATGTAGAAGCTCATCAGGATAAACCTTTTCTGAACCCTTAAATTGCTCTTCCACTGATTTCAAATAATCAAGAGCATTTTCTTTAACGGGGATAGCCCCTTTTATTTCTGCCGAGATTGAGAAATTCATAATGAGAAGTGCCATTCTGTTGGACCTCTCCCATTTCTCAACATTCATATCATAAGTCTTTTTCAGCTCATCATACCCAGTGGCACCCACTTTAGGTTCCACTGGTTTCGTTTCCCTCAAAGCGAGTTCAACCTCATGCCAGCCTAAGTGCAAAAGCAACGAGTCTTTCCATGACTGAAAGTTGTTTCCCGTAAGTGGTTCGATGTTACCGGAAGCTGTCATAATTTCAAAATATACATGAGTAAAGGAAAAGAACATAATTTAATACATTTGCATGAAAATTAACCCCACGTTGGTTTGATCAATTCACATGCAAAAATTAACCCCAAATTATATCACCGTTGGGCAGAAAATAATAAGGAATTAAAATTTTTTATTCAAAATTACAAATCAACGTTGGTCAGAATTACAATGATGAACAATTTTGTCTCAAGTATAATATCAATTTTCAACATAATTAATACAACATTCATTGATATTATAAAAAGAACATCATAAATATGCCCAAAAATGACATAAACATTAATTTCATAAGAGTTTTCTAAATAAAATTTCTCGTTGGTTCTATTCTATTTAGAAAACTAAGGCATAATTTTCTGGACATTTTTCAATTTATTTCAGTGCACAAAAAAACATTTTAGCAATAATCATAATTTTACAAAATGCACTGAATAAAAGAAAAAATACACATCATCTCGTTTTAGCCCAAAACTCACGGCTGCCTTTTTTTTCTTTCTGGGCAAGAGCCCGGCCGTGAAAACGGCCCGTTTGCACCCGCAGGCCCACTCCCTGACCGACCAAAACGGTGGGGGTCAAACCTTATCCCCATTCCGTCTCGGGCCCGAGAGAGTGAGGGGTTGGGAGGGGGCGACGGCCGACGGAGAGGATCGTGGCGACCTCGCCGGCCAGCGGAGGCGGCGGCGCCACCCAGCCATGGAGATGCGGCGGCCCCCTTCGACGGAGCAGCGTGCCTGGCTGCAAGGCCGCGCGCTCCTCCGCCGAACGGCGGCAGCCGTGTCGCCCCCTTCTTCGAGCTCGGCGTCCGGCCCGCACGGCGGCGCGGGTGAGGCGCTCCATTCGCGGCGGCCACCAGCAACGGAGACGCTCAAGGCGCGAGGGCCATGGCGACAGCGCGCCCAGCACGGCGGCGCTCTGCTCTTTCCGCACATCGTCCAGGGGACGACGGCGTCACCGCCAGCGAGATCCCCATGGGGAATCACGGCGCGGCACATTTGGTAAATCCCGAGCCCTTGTTCTTTCTTTAATTTGAGCATTCTTCCTTTGATTGAGGAATTAAAACTTCTAGGGCTCGGATTTGGCCGAATTTGTGGAGCAAAACATTAGGGATTTTCATCTAAACAGTGCTAGTGATTTCTAAATGGCATTATCTTGCAGCGGAAGCTAGACTTGATTAATCGCCAATGGGAGATTAGGCATCATCAGTAGCTAATTAGAACTAGCCCATAAACAAAAAATGAAATCTTGACAAATTGAAACCTCTAATCATACTCAATCGATGCAAACAGTGGGTCATGGATAGAAACATGAATCAATAGCCAAAATTGGGCACATTAGACATCAGCAGAGGAACATTAGGGATCCAATCTAGGTTTAACTGGCTCAAGATACCATTGTTAGACTTATAGCTTTAGGACCACGTGAGGGAACCTTAAACCTAGCAATAGATCACCTAATGAACTCGAAAACAGTGATGGGGATTAGATCATTACCGCCAATGGGAGAGGCCATTGGTGAAGACGAAGCGAGGTCCCGTGCCTGCGTGATGCAGGCGTGGTGTAGAGTTGGTGAAGGTGCAGGTGATCGCAGCAGGTAGCGTCGTCCCTCCGGGCGCCAGCGGCACTGCCCTGGCACCGGAGCAGAGGAAGGAGATGGCCTTCCCGTCACAGCAGCGCTCCCCCAGATCGGTTTGGGTTTTAGGGATATGGGAGCAGAGAGGGAACCGTACGTGAGATAGATTGATCCCAGAGGTGGCCGGCTGCTCCCCTTTATGTAGCGCTGGTGACAGGGGACCAAAACCATCGATTGGTTGAGATGCCCCCGATCAGGGCGCTTCTGTTGGCACACGCACGTTGGTAACGTGGGCCTTCCTTTTAACGTTATCTCCTAGATATCGTTATCTCTTTATCCCCTGGCTTCTAGCCGGAGATCAACCAACAATCACATGCCACTGCTTCACTGATCCAAAGTTCACACAAATATATCGCTCCATTGCGGAGAAAGAAACAACACATGAAAAGTTGCACACGGTTCAGCACTACCACTGCACAGATTGTTGGCACGGCAATTGCGGTGGTATTGCCAACTTGGAAAATGGAAATCACCAACATATCATCTTCATCTTATGAACTTCTAGCGTTCCCGTCCGGGTTACCCTCGAACCGGCCGACCCTGAAGTGCTCGAGCTCCACGCCGGCATCCACAGCCGTCCTCGACGCGCCGTCCAACGCCATCTCAGCGAGGATCCTCCCCACCGCCGGCCCCATCTTGAACCCGTGCCCGGATAACCCGGCGCCGACCACCACGTCCCTCCCGAACTCCTCCTCGCCCAGGAAGTCCATCATGAAGTCCTCGTCGGGCGTCATGGAGTACATGCACGCCTGCCGGATCACCGGCCCGCCGGCGGTGTCCACGTGGCCCGGCATCATCTCGTCGATCCACCGCGCCACGGGCTCCACCAGGCCACCCTCGCCCTCGCTGGCGCCGAGGGTCCAGTCCCTGCTGTCCGGGTCGCACGGGGACCCGCCGTGCATGGCGATCTTGATCCGGGTACTCCATCGACGGCGTGCTGTAGATGCACGGGTCACCGTAGCTCGCGAACGTCGGGAAACCGGCCTCCGTGGTGAGCTCGTGCTCGTGCCCGGGCTTCACCTTCCAGTAGCAGAGGAGGGTGTGGAGCGGCTGCACCGGCAGGTCGGCGCCGGTGACGGACTTTACCAGCTTGCTCGTCCACGCTCCCACCGTGATGATGCACTTGGCTCCGTGGAACTCCTCGCCGTTTGATGTCTTCACCACGATCGCCGTTCCTTCTCCTGGTCAAAACATTTCAAGTTGTGTTACTTTGATGAGTATCACTTCGTGCATGTGTGGTTTTGAGATATGAATTACTCCCTCCGTTTCTAAATATAAGTTTTTGTAAAGATTTCACTATAAACTACATACAAAGTAAAATGAATGAATCTACACACTAAAATACATAGATATTGTAAGTAAGATCTTCCATTATTTTGGACATGATGCCAGCTAAAATTGTACAGTATTCAAATTGGCATTTACATGCTACGGCAGTTTATATGCACCGGATAAAAACCCTCCATCAAGAATTTGTTTTTCAAGAAAAATACTACAAGTCCATCATAGGAATGTTCCGAAGAAGACGTGCGAGCGACACGGCCTCAGCTCGATCAGTCTGCCACTCACCTTGCTTTCTGGCGACGTCGACCACCTCCACCCTGTCCCTCACGACGGCGCCCGCCTTGGCGGCGAGCGCCTGGAACATGGCCACCGCCTTGGTGGCCTTGATCACGCCGCCCAGCTCGCTGCCGGCCGCCGCCCAGCCCTCCGGCACCCTGAACGCGTCCGCCCATGCCGGCCGCTCCGGACCAAGCTCGGTGGCGCCGCTGGCGACGACGGCGCGGAAGACCGGCTCGTCCCGGGGCCCGAGGTCGAGGTGCGGGGTGGGCGTGAGAACGGCGTACCCGGCGTCCCGCTGGGCGTCGTCCCAGAGGCGGCACGCGAGGCGGACCATGGGCGGGTAGTGCGGCTGCGGGTAGGTGTCGCGGATGGTGCGGGACTCGCCGTGCGACGAGCCGCGGTGGTGCAGCAGGTCGAAGCGCTCCAGGAGGAGCACGCGCGCGCCCCGGGACGCCGCCGCGCAGCTGCCCATGAGGCCCGCGCCCACCACGATCACGTCGAACGGGCGGTGATCGGCCGGCGGAGCTGCCGCGGCGGCCATGGTGGTTCTTTCTTCCGGCGGAACTAACTGGGGTCGTGAGATGGGATCGGGCTGGCTCAGGGCAGGAGGGTGTTTGAAGACTAGCTAGGGTTTTAGTACGTGTTATGGACCTATGGTATGTAGGTAATCCGGGTTCCGGAGCATCGTGGCCGTCCAACCAGAGCGTCATCGAACGGTACGAATCGCTGCCGTCCACGCGGCGCACCGGCCGCCGAGAGTCCGTCTGGTCCGTGCCGGTGCCGCGGTCTGAGGGAACCACCGGGCTGGGCACCGGTCATTTGACTGAGGATCTACACTTGACCGATCGTTGGACGAAATGACGCTAGCCACTGCAGGTTCAGGGCAGGGCCCAAGTGTTGTGCCTCACAGACATCCTTGTCTCACGGACTTGAGCGGGTGAATTTTTCGTGGAATCTCTACCAAGTATGGTCAATCTTATGGGAAATAGTAAACTGCTGAAAACGATCCATCTTATGGGAAATAGTAAACTCCTGAAAACAAACCGAGCTGCCGTTGCACATAACTAAAACAAAGCAAGGAAAAAAAACAAGATTACAAAGGGGCGCGCCCTTCATTGGACTGAAAGTTGAACTTAAAAACAGCTAGACTCAAGTGCTTAACTGGAGGTCTTGTTTGTTTCAGCTTTGGGAAGCGGATTCTCGTGAAAGAAAAAAAGTTAAAACTGAAACAAACAGCTATTAGGAATCAGCTTTGCCAGTGAAGCTGAAGCTGGATTTGAACCATTTCTAGTCCAATTGTCTGAAGCATGTCCAAGTGAACTTCAATGATAAAGCCGATTCACAAAATCAGCTTTGCCAATGAAGTGAGGTTGTAAGTGATTCGAAGCTAGCTAAAGCTGAAACAAACAAGGCCTCACAGGAACCATCAAATCAGTGTTGATATCAGGTGCTTCATCTAAGAGAAATTAATGCATGCAGCTGGCAGCGGATAGTTCTCTTCTCCGCGTGGACATATGTTTTTTTTGGCGAAATAGCGTGGACATATTGATATGGTTATCGTGGCCCCCATTGGATGAACGCTGAGGGAGTTTGACACTATATCACATGTACTGCAATCCTTGCGAATCAACCTGTGGTTGAGTTGGTTAGGTGGATGGTTGTATCCCCAATCCATCAGAGTTTAAATCCTAGATTTGACAATGGTGCTCGCATTTTCCTGGATTTATTTCAGGGCTTCCGGTGATGCGCTTTCAGTGGGAGGAGACGTTCTCGTCGAAAACGAGGTGGTGACTTTGTTAATCTCAAGATGATGTACCGGCTCAGTATTGCGAAGATGCTCATAGGGGTAGGGTGTGCGTGTGTGCGTCATAGGGGTGATTGTATACTCGTGTATGTGAGCGTCAGAGTTGTACCGTGTTCCTAAAAAAAAGATACTGCAACCCTTACAGCAGATCAACAATCTCATATTGCTACCTTGTCAAAACAAAACAAAAACTCATATTGCTAAAAGCCTAAAACAAGACAACAAAAAGGAAAGGAAGGCAGCTTACCCTGAAAACAACATAATGTGCAGAAACCAACACTCAAAACAGCACAACTATAAATACAATCAGGCATCAGCAGCTCACACAAGCAAAATTAGCCCACTACATTTTTTCATTTATACCAAATGCATAGTCCTAACGATTGCAATAACCACTGCATTTTCCATTTATGCAAAATACACCTTCTAAAAATGTTGCAGGATCATTGACCCACTGCAAGAACCCGTACAGTGAAAAAAAAAGCAAGATCAGATTCTCACAATTAGAAATAAGATCATCAGCTCACTTGAAGAACTACTACATAATACATATACATATCATAAGTTCAGTGTCGACAAGCATGAGAGTTTCTTGATGCACGGTGCTATTCCAAATTTCCAATCTCACTAACAAGCCTAGCAGAATGACACAAATTCCACACAGACTAATACATGACTATTTTTTGTGTGTGCATATGACGGTTCTGAAATGATACAATAACAGTGCAACTGACACGCACCATCGGAATTCAGTACTGTATATTATACTTGATGCAATACAACAGAAACAAACTTTTTCAAGAGAAGAACAGGCAAGAACGCACACATGATAAAGACACATGAAAGCAAGCAGCTAGAATTGAAATTATTACACATCTCCTTGGGATTGTTGGCGCCTGGGCATGGTGTTGTTATCTTCCTCCCTGTTAATCTTGAGGATGCCAGCATGAGTAAGGAGGACCCAGATGTGGGTGAGAAGCTCTCCTCCTTTTGCAAGAAGTTCCATGTGCCCTTTAACATTATCTGATGGTGCGACATAGAGAATCTTCTCCGCCCAGAAATCCGCGAGTATCTTCCAACGAACAGCACTGCTCGGCATGCCCTCTAACTGCTTTCCAAGCTTCACACCTCTCATGAAGATGCTCCCGTCTTCCTGTTGGTCCTGTAAACGGTTCATATCCTGGTAAATATTTCGGCGGGAGGAAACACTCCGGGATCTTAGAACTTCTTTCGCTTCGCGATTTACGTCAGCCATGGCCAACTTTGTATCTCCGAAGTATCCTGGAAGCAATTCGGGAACAGAGTTCATCAAGTATGCGCAATATCTTGATATGCTGACTGAAGCATTCCTGTTGAACTTTGTGTCTTGTTCATTTTCACATGTCTCATTCACTTGCTCCCCGTCTCCGGTAGCGGGCGGGGTCATATTGCAGTAATCAGTGGCGATGTTCCAAATTAACATGATCTCTACTTGAGATCGACCCTGCAATGCCCAAGAAAACTCTCCAAACACACCATTCCTCCCTAATGACCCTTCTCCATTAGTTGGTGGACCGTCACATGATATTAGGGACCTTGCAATAGCCCGCTTGACTGTTTGCAACATGTTTACTGGGTGACTGTCCCCAGAAGAATCAGCAGCGGTGATATGTGGGATTATGGAGTACTGGCCAATCTTATTCTTCCAGTAGCCGAATGTTGTAAATCTGCTAATATATCCGATAAGCTTTTCGATGAAAGTACTGCGTTGATAATAAGATCTTTTGACATACCTACAAGTAACAGACACCTTGCACCAATCCGAGGCCAAATAAAATATAGCTTGAAGAATTTCTATGAGCAGGAATGTGGACAAAACAAGGAGAGTGATGATGTCGTCAGACCTCTTGCTGGGCACTTCAATGATATGACTGGTTGTCTTGATAGATAGTGTACTCTGGGTGACAAAGGATACACATGTGGCAATGAGAACAATCCTCACAATGAAGAGAAATAAGAATGCTGCCTCCAGCTCAAAGATGATGGCGTGTTTAGTGAAGAAGTAGTCATGGCAGAACCCCAACTCCATTTCAACAAGCCGGAAAGCTCGCTCATAGTCATCCTCTTTCTGTAGCAACCCCTTGAAGACGAAATCATGGGTTTCATCAAGGTGTTGCTCGGCGAATGAGATCCCGTAATAGCGCCGCTTCAATAGCTGATACATGGCATAAGCCAGGCACAAGTCCTTGAGGTGGCTGCTGTGATCAGTACCTGAGCTGAGGAGCCTGCCATCACAGTGCCATATCTGGTCGATGGTGACATCACCACCAAATCCAAAAATTTGAACAGGGTACTTGTAGCCTTTCATGCTGGTAGGATCAAACCCATCACCATCATTAGCTTCTGTGGCTGGTGCTGCAAGCAGGTTCTTCATGAACTTGGCAATTCTTCTGGCCCTGAAATAGCCCAGCTCAACCAACAAGCATGCGAGCTCTCTACCCATGAGTCCCGTAAACCAAGCAGTTGAACAAAGAAAGGAGACAACACATGCAGGAGTCTTGAGAGGTGCAAAGTAACTCGACGGTGTGTGGAAGGCTTGCTGGAGAGACTCCTTGATGTTCATGCTATAAGGAGATATTAGCAGACATATGAAGGTAGCATAGAAGGTATACTGGTAAAAATTGAGAAAACTCCGCTTCCATTGCCGGTTGTCGTTGAGCTCGTAGACCTTGACAGCGTTGGTGCACCCAGCGGCCATCAGCAATGAGACAGCCCATATGGGGTACATGACATTCTTCACCAGAGAGGAGTTCATCAAGCCCAGGGTGTAGGCGATAGCTGGGAACGAGAGAGTGTAGGTCACCCACGTACCGCCTTGGACCAAGAAGTTGGTCGACTGCCGTCTGAAGGAACCGAGGATTAGCTGCAGGAGCAACAACAGTATGATCCCCGACGTGAAAGCCTCGGCCTGGTGGATGGTTCGCTGTGGGTTGTTCAGCTGGGGGCAGAGAGTCTCCATCGCTGCTTTCATTTTGATGGGATCTTGCTGCTCCATCCCACAGAACTCCTCCATCCTCGATAAGACACGGCAAGAACTCTTTGTGAATGCAACTTAATTTGTATCTCTTGGCTTTGGATCAATCAAAGGTGTCGTTGTTAGCTAGCTAGGAAGTTAGCTTGTGACGAAGACGAACTGCTTTGGTTCCAAACTTAATTGTTCTCGGACAGAAGAAATATAGGTTACGTCTATGTTGTTATATAGTAGTGGATGCCTCTTCAGCGCTAAATAGATCCGCTGGATCTATCCCACTGTCTATTTGAGACGATACAAATGCAACAAGACAAGAATATTTTACAAGGTATTCTATCAGTTTCTAGGTAACTACTCATGCTTCCATGCCAAGCAATAATAGAGTGAGTTTGCTGCAACTAGTTGCCCACAAAATCCATATTCCCTCCAATTTTTACCTTTCCTATTTTTCAAAAAAATGTGTGAAGTAATTGTTACTCCTAGATGTCTTAAGAGGAATTCATATATGTTAGTACTAATGTTGTATCATATTAACTTGCAAGCATTCATACAAAAATGATCGTGTGTGACTTACACAGAAGAATTTTTTTTCAAATGAATAGTGCATGGGTTAAATAACATGCACATGATATAATTTCATATATTTTTTATATGCATGTCACATGAAGTCTTGAATATGCGAGTACATTATACAACATGACTTGCATCAACGGTTTTTACACTGTAAAAATAGAAAATAGAAGAGAGAATATCCGTTGCACGAGCAACTAGTTGCCAAAATTACATTTTCCCTCCCCCTATTGCTCCATGGGCAACTTAGGAGGCAATCCCAAAATTCTAGCGTCCATTTTGCCCACACCTGGATGCCACTGAAGCATGCCACCAGTGGCAATATCCCATGTTTTTAAGAAGTCGCCGTTAGCTAGCTAGGAGGTTAGCTACAGGCTAACTTCTTTGGTTCCAAATTTAATTGATTTCGGCCAGAAGAAATATATGTTGCGTCTATGTACCGTTGTTAAATACTACTCAGTAAGTAGTGGTTGTCTCTTCAGTGCCAAACAGAAACCCATTGGATCTGTCCCACTGTCTATTTGAGACGCTACAAATGCAATAAGACAAGAATATTTTACAAGGCATTCCATCTGTTTCCAGGTAACTACTCATGCTTCCATGCCAAGGTATATATAATAGAGTGGATTTTGCGCAACTAGTTGCCTATGCAATCCATATTCTCTCCATTTTGATTAGAGCATGTCACTACCACCATTCATGCTATCTCTTGTCATCGTTAACCTTTCTATCTTTTAACAAACTGGAGTGAACTCCATCTGCTTATGTGTCAGTATGTGTAATGGAAGTTGCTTTTTCTAATTACTTCTTCTGTTCCAAAATAAGTATCGCAAATTTATTTATGTCTAATGTTGTTATATTAGTTTTTTTCAGGGTATGTTGTGATATAGTAGTGGCTGCCTTTTCAGCGCCAAATAGATCCACTCTATTTGAGACGATACAAATGCAATACGACAAGAATATTTTACAAGGTCTTCTATCTTTTTCTAAGTAACTACTCATGCTTCCATGCCAAGTAATAATAGAGTGGATTTTGTGCAACTAGTTGCCCGTGCAATCCATATTCTCTCCATTTTAAAACTTTCCTATTTTTCCAAAAAAAATGCATGTCACATGAAGTCTTGAATATGCACATTATACAACATGACTTGCATCAACAATTTTTACAAACTGTAAAAAATTAGAAAATAGATGAGAGTGAATATGTGTTGCACGAACAATTATTTGCCAAAATGACAATATTCCTCCGCCTATTGCTCCATGAGCCACGCTTCGTTATTAAATGTATAAAGGGTAATGTGGTCCTTTCACCTATGAAGCACCGATACGGTTACACGGATACGGCGATACGGATACTGCGATACGGGATACGGCATTTCTAAAAACAACAATATTGCGATACGGCGAGTATATATAAATATTTAATAAGATATCAGATTATCAAGACAATAAATAATTAAATGCTTGAGATAAAATCGATATATGTCTCATTTGTTGCATTCATGTCTATTTTCATCAAGTCATTGTCTTCTTCATAACGGATTGATCATCAAATTATTCAATCATTGTGGTGCTTGCATACAACAATGGATGTATCAGGATTTTTTTTCTTTCTTCTAAATCGAAAAGGGAATATTGCATGAATATAAGTATCGATGGAGTATCGGCCGTATCGGAGTATCGGTGAAGTATTATACGCCGATACACAGATTTTGGAAGTATCGGTGCTTTGTAGCCTTTCACACCCCTTACAAATCGTATACATTTTTGTATGCCCACCAGAACGTATACGCTGTACACACCCTCTCGACTCGGCCTAAATTTTTTATGTGATAACTTAATTACTATGTTCTGGTTCTTCTATTTCCATCCTTTCTAGTATGTAAAATATAACGTTAAAAAGAAATACTTTGGTTTTACTTTTACATCTAGTTGTTTTGTCAGTTTTTACTCGGATTTATATATTATTTTATTTCTATTTTCTTTTTTCTGTCTTATGATTTTTCAAATGTGTTTTTTTTTTGAAATTTGAGTTTTTTAAAAAGAGAAAAAAAACTTTGATCATGAACATCTTTTGGCAAACACTAACAAATTTGGAGTTTCAAAAAAATCATAAAGCATGAAAATACCATTTTAAAAAAACGCCAAATATTTTTTGTATTTGTGTAGAAAAGATTTGAAAACGGGGGCATTTTTTAAATTTCTGAACAAATCTTGAAATCATGAACATTATTTGAAATTTCCCAAATTTGTTTTGAATTTGTGACCAAAATTTTTAAAACAGGTTTTTTTTTGAGTCGGTGAACTTTTTTGAAAGCTGTGAGCGCTTGGCCAGCCAAATGGACTCCCGACGGGAGCGATGTTTTCCTTTTCTATTTTTTTGTTTTCTTCTCTTTATTTGTTAATTATTTTATTCTTTTTAACTTTATTGTTCTTTTTTAAACCTTCCCATAAATTTGTTTCTAAATACCAAGATAAAAAAATTAAGTAAGTGCTTAATTTATGATTTAAAATATTTTTTCCTTCAAACCTTACATGGAGATCTACCAGGGCATGCCCAAAAATTGGGGTTACTTCAAAAAATCGAAATAATATTATGTTCCACGTAGGGTGTTCGAGTAGGTGAGAAGGCTTCATTTGAGAGCATGTTTTTCTCGACATCTATCAAATGGTTAAAATTGTTTTCCGTAGCATTTATAACCAATTCAAAACATCATGCCAGGTTGTTTTGATTTTCCGTAAATTTATATTTTCTAGAGTTTTCTCGGTCAAAAAAGACCGATAAATGACCAGACGTGTCGCAGCTTGCATATGGTGTTGGGAATCGTTCAAACTAACATGGATGCCTACAATGCGGATCCCACCTTCTTGCAAAGTTGGGGTCATTTCAAGTATTTTCAAAAATATAAAATGTTGAACGAAGGGTGTTCGGACCAGAAGGCTCCATCAAAGAGCATGTTGTTTCTCAGCGTCCTTGAAATGATGTCAATTGGTTCCGGTAGACAGAAAGGGCGAATCTCAAAAAAAATTACGGGAGCACTGAAGCACGCCAGTGCGGCTCCGTGCCGATTTGTCAAACCTTTTGAAATCTGATGGCTGGCACCGTGCAGCTTTACGATCGCATCAATCTCTTCTGCCACCCATGTCCAGCTCCCAGTGGTGCTCGTCCTCGATCTCCAGCTTCGATCGGCACTCCTCGTGGTCCTCATCCATCGTCGTCTGGGCCGCCCCTCCCGTAGTCCAAGCGCGTTTGGTCGTAACGACTACATGAAAGAGAGGAGTTGTGCAGCTTGCCGGGGGGTGCAGGAGAAAGAGAAAGAGTCCGCTCGCCAGAGGTGGCGGCCACCGCCGCGTTCTTGCCAGTACTGACCCTGCAGGGCAGGGTAAGTCCCTCTTTGGCCTAGTGTTTAGTTTTATTGGTGTACCTATTATTCATTAGCACACCTTCCTTCTCGTTGCAGAAGCTAGTTGAGCAGTCAGTGTGAATTGCAATATTGCATATCCCTTTAGTTGAAGAGCCAGTTTTTTTACTAAAACAGGGTGCTAATTGCCATGGCTACTCCATGATTCCCCTTTCCATTAGTTCCTAATTCTCATGACATACATAAAAACAAAGGGATCCTTCACACAGAGGGCTATCCTACAAGAGGCAGTAGCCACGTTAACGGGCTGCTGGCGATGCGTGTGTCCAGCCAAAACAAAATACAAATGTCTTAACATAATAATTCAGCTTGAGCCGCCATGCATGCTCGCACACGAAAAGAAAGAGGATGAAATATCGAGTACTGACAAAAGGATGTCTCAGCTCATGACAGTAATTCAGAGTACAACCTTTTCTAAGAAGGATGTAAAGAAAGCAGGGAATAATCCCCTAAGAGGCTAAGGCGTTCAAGTAATACAGAAAAAATGCTAAACTCCTAAGAAACTTTGAGTTGCGAAGGTAACAAGATATGCCAAGAGCAACTAGTCATCCTGCGAAGCGCACGCTATGACGAAATCATGTAAAGAATACATGTGTTTCGAAAAGCCCAGCTCGTCCGTCTCAAAGTTCTTGGTGATTTCATCAAGCTCATGCAGCTTATCATGATCCTTGGAGAGGCAGCTTTCCAATGCGCTCCTCAAACCCGTGGCTTTGTCGACGAGCCTTCGATGGCTAGATAAGTAATGGGTTGTCTGCTCCTTAACCAGCCCGGTATGTGAGCTATTCTCCTCTACTCCCCGAAGCTCTGACTGTAATTCCTCAATTTGAGCCTTTATTGCTATGGCGCGAGACAAATAACCCTCTTGCCTTTTCTCTTGCTTCTCCAGCTCCCCCTCGAGAGACGTCGTGATAATATCCATAGAACTACAAGACGTTGCCACCTTGTCAATGAGGGTTTTGACAACGGAGGCCCGTTGTTGGATTTGTCCTTTTTGTGAAATAACCCCGGCTGCAAGGTCAAATGTATCCTCCTCGTAAGCCTCTCGCAAAGAAATGAGTCCCCGCATAAGGCGAGCAACTTCTGGTGGCGGATCCTTGAAGAATGTTCCCCATAGATCTAAACATGCAGTTATCTCTGAAGTCACAGACGCCTTGTTTATAGGGCGCTCACTGAGGATGCTTCTAAGGTTCCCCATAGCGTGCTGAAGAGGTCCCCTTTAGCTCTCTCAAGTTCACAGGATTGTTGCCACTGAACTCAGTACACGAGGACATTTTTTTGAAATCATGGACTGCATCTGCTGCCTTCTGGTTTTCATGTAGCTGCCTCTCAACACTGTCATAATATTCCCCATATTCCTTAGCAACTGATTCGAAGACGCGCTTTGACTCCTCATCAAAATCTTCAACTACAAAATAAAAAAGGGAGAGGGCAATGCAGCATCAGTACGTAAACTAACTAAATAAAGAGGACACAAAAAAACGTGTTTGCAAGGAAGAATGGATCACCTGTCTGTGCGGACTTCATTTTCTTATTAACACCTTCTTCAGGAGAGCGGATATATGTAGGCCGAGCTATTGGAGGCAATGAATCCCCAAGGTCGTCGAAGAATGAGTAAACCCTGTTGGCAACCTCATTACGCACATCTTCCTTAGCAGACAGGGACGTGTTGTTGACTGTGTCGATTGCCAAAGGTGAAGCCATCTGTAGTGGTTCCTCCAACCCCACACATATCTTCTTGGATGAGTCGGACGCGATGCTTGTGCCTAGTGTGGATTTCCTCTTCCGAGCGACTGAACTGTTGGCGAATGAGCTTCCTGCGTCAGGTGCGGCTCCAGTTAGAATTGACCTTTTAGATCTACTCAAATGTGCATGAAATTGCGTATTAGCGCTTCGGGAACATACCTTCGTGGTCAAACGAGGCAGCAAGGTGTGTGGCTAGCTTATTACCAACAGGTGCCTCGAAAACATTTTCTTCTTGGTTATGCAAGTTGGTGTTTGTGTCATTCTTTTGATCTCCACTCTTCAATATGCACTGTTTCCGTCCATTCGACTTGCAACAGGTGCAATTTTCAGCCATCAAGTTTATTAGTTTGTCCACAAATGTAAACATTGAAGACTGGAATGATTTTTGCATCTCTGAAATAATGGCCAGTCCGCGGGAGTTGTGCTCCCTTAGAAGCTTCTCGCACGACTGTTCAATTTACAATTGAGAATTATGGTTGATGGGATGCATCTAAGGGATGATAATCTGTTATGGACCAAATATGTTTAGTGTGCTTACGTTGGTTGGGTATTTTGTGCGAATATGGTTGGAAAAGTCTTGAGGTCCGGTTTTGTTGTAACTTGCACGTAGGGTTGGAGCAGGTGGCAGCTGGACTCGTTTCGTGGCTAGTGATGGCCTCGATGAACTTGCTCTTGGTGCGTCTGTTGCGGCGCACGCGGTATCTTTGCTTATGTTTTCTTCAGTCCTAACCTGCTTGATAAAAAAACATGTTGCTATCTGATCTGAAGGAATTGTTGCGGGTCCGTGTGTAAATGAATTTTGGGGGCTCACTGAAGCGCCGTGGTATGATATATCGCCAGCTCCCATATTTACCGATATGCAATCAACCATCTTTTTCATAGATCCGTAGTCGAAGAGTGCTACCCGAGGGTACACCCCCTGGGGTTTATTCAAAACTCCAAGGTCAAGACTGTCTAGGGAAAAAACCTGTAAGAAGATTGGTGTAAATATTTAGCATTGCAAACTGGTGACCGCCTGGTGTTTTCAGATGGCGAAAGGATATAATTTTAAAAAGTTGAGCAACTGATGTTCACCTGTAGGAACAGATGGCAGCCGACCATGTTTATGGTTTGGTAGTTCCCCTTACTCACATCCATCTTGAACTTTCTGACTGCTTGAAACAGATGCTTCAACAAGTAAGCACACCAGTTCCAATCCTTGATTTTCGACACGTCATTCAGTGCTGCCCAGAAGTCTATTGTGATATAGTCATTCTTAGATGAGGGTGCTAGCACGTGGCCAACTACAAAGATTACAAATGCAATCTTGAAACACTGGACTTCAATCTCTCTTGACTCGGGGTTAATTTTCTTGAGAAGATATTCTTCTGCCGCCTTGAGACTGCGCGTACCTTTATCACTGAGGCTAGCTGCAATCTTGGTATACTCGATGCAGGCTTCAGATGGTTGTACGGCGTTGGCACAGATGACTCGCTGCCCAATTGGTATTGCGAAAACAGAGTGGACTTGCTTGTCTGACAGTTGAAGCATCCCCTGAGCCCCAAGGTTGAGGATGCTTTGGTCCACGTCAACTCTATCCATAAGGTAAGCGCTGTACTTCAGATTTATCTTCTGCCATGGCTTAATCTGGAGCAGCCCATCGAACCCAATGTCTCTTACGAGCTGTTTCTTGAACTCGGTAAATTTAGAGATGACGAAATCAAGCTTCTGCAGGGACAGCCTCGAGGTAATGCCAGCGATTCCACCACCTGAAGCATCTGGATTGTCACCAATCTCATCTGGTGAGGAATCGCCCAATGTGTCTTGGTGTAGGACGCTTGGTATTTGGTCAAAACTGAGCGTATTCTCCATGTCCGGCGAGACTACCCTAGAGTTGGGGATATCAATGAGTGAGGAGGAGCTGTAAAAATGAGAATCTGTGTACTAGAGTCTAGAGCGTCTGCATAGAATGGGCGACGGCACATACCTTGCTGGAACTGGAACACGCTGCGGGGAGAGGTAGGTCCAGCTGCTAAAAGTCCATGGCTCCGTTGAGGATCCGCCGCTAGCTGTTCATGTTTTGCTGTGAGCAGAGGAGATCCAACACTTCCGCCGCTGGCTGTTGGTGTTTTGGAGTGAGCAGAGGAGAGGGGAAGAAGGAGACGGGTGACGGGTGAGTGGTGAACGGTGAATGGTCCGCTGGGCGGCGTGATGAATGTGACCAGGGCTGGGTTGGTTGCACTAGTTCTGCAATTTTAAAATTGACTAGACCGCACGTATACCTGCCTTGTTCCAGATTTTTCAATGTGAGATGTGACGAAAAGGTTGGAGGTGATCGAGAAGCATGCGGTGCAATTATGCGACAAGTTGTGCCATTTTGGGGATGTTCGATTAATTAAGACAGGGAAACAATAGATTACTAGCTTAACAGTTGCATCATACATGTGCGGGTCGGATGAGGCTCTGAACCACCTAATAGAATCGATATAATTTAATTATTGTAAGCATGGAACATGTAACTATCGAAAAGATGGCGTCGTTTAAGCAAATCTAGCGGATTCGCCAAAATCGATCGGTTCGCGAAATAACTCTGATATACCATAACGGGCGGAAAAAAAATATTGGATAGATACCGGTTGATATGCTAAACATTTTTGTTGGGAGCGCTACCGTCCCGCGCGCTTCTTATCTTCCGTTTTTCCTCTCAAGTTTGTTGCTCTCCGTATATCTTTTCGCGACTTGGTGGGAGTTAAACTTCACCGTTTCTGCTCTCCCCCCCCCCCCTCCTCTGCAGCCAGTCATGAGCGACTGATGGGATGCAAACAAGCAGCTTGTCGACAGTGATGCTAGTGTGCTTGGAGGGCGTGCCGCTGACATCTGATACTACATATGATCACCCGATATGTTATGGAACACACACACGACATGTTGTGAATGCACACACGAGATGTTGCATTGTGTTCGCAGCGTCTGATATAGGTATGTTTCTCTTCGATTTTTCAATGTTGCATAAGCGGCGTTCAATGATGTAACAAACTTATATGTGTTTTATTGCAAAAGCACATGCGACCTGTGCCAGCCACATGTTTTTGTTTCTTCGGATTTTTTGAGATTGCATACATGCTTTAAATTTGTAACAAACTCGTACGAATTTTGTTGTGAGAACACTCACGAGATGTTGCAATGTTTTCTGAGTGTTTGCTACAAGTTGTGGTCCTCTCAGATTTTTTGATTTTGCATAAATGATTTTAAAATGTAAAAGTTTTGTTGTGAAAGTACACATGAGATATTGCATGTTCGTTTTTACAAGTTTGTTTTTTCTTGAATTTTTTATGTTGCTATTCCCTTCAGAATGTTACGAACACATCATGCTTTTGTTGTATTACCTTTTCTCGAAATGTTGGGCATCATGTTTTTGCACGGACTTTGTAACATCTTCCAAAAAAATTGTTGTGTAACCACTTTTTGTTGCATTCTTTTTTAAAATTTTGCGTAGCTATTTAGTGCAGAAGTAACATCTTGCTAAAAATTTTACAAATTTTATTATGTTTTCATAATTTTTGGATTTTTGTTGTAAAAATAAATAAATTATGTTAAAATATACAAATATTTTTTGCGACGATAGTTTTGTACACCTTGGTTTGCAAATTGTTGCTGCAATATTACATACATGCTTTCTTCTGGTTGGCAAAGTATATATTATGCTAAAAACTTACGGCTATTTTGCATCATCGTCTTCAGCATTTGTTGTGAGCTTTTTTGTTGCAATGATTTTGCCTGGAAAGGTATAAAAATTATGATACAAAGATACAAAAAAAAATTTGATGGCCTTGGTCATTGTTGTGAAATTCAGTTACGATGCTACAACTTGGAAATATGTTTTTGTTGCAAGGCGCGCGTGTAAACATATTATAATCATGTTACAAGGTTTTATTTTTCTGAATTTTTTGTTGTATATATTCAATTACTTTTGCTCGATGATTTTAATTTATATTTTCTATTATTTGAGCCATTGGTTTTGTTGTGCAGGGCTATCCATGCACATGCCAGCTAGCATGCATGCGAGGCAGGCTAGCGTAGCTGGCTTTCACGCACATGCACATGTTGGCACATGTGGTCGTTGACTGCGCGGGCATGCGAGCTCTACCATCGCGACCCTTCTATTTCTTTTATCCAACCCATTCTTCTACATTGTGTATATCTTCTTATTTTCACAATCATATATTCACCTGAAAGTGCATGTGCCCTCATGTATAGTTTTGGTAATTGATGATTTTTTTTATGAATTAATATTTGCATTGGGATACTTTTTTAGGACTATTCCATATGCAATGTTTGAATACCATATGTTGGTTTCAAGATTGAAAGAAGAATATAAAGTGATACCAAATCCAAATTCAAGGTGTGATCCACACAGATGGTCATCTAGCTTTGAGCTTATTGCAAAGTTGATCAAGACATTATGCAAAGAATGAAGTCAAGATTGATCAACACATTTAGAAGAGTATGAAGTGCAAGTTCAAGATGCTCCATCTCGGAAGATATCATTTGCTTGAAGCTTGCAATGGATACATGAAGACGGAGCTAAACAAGGCTCTCCCATAATGGTGTATGGGGGAGTATTTGGAGATGTCTTTATCGAGCATGTGCTAGCAAGCACAATCAAGAAAGATGATCCAACTTGAGAAGATCAACATCATCATCATCGAGCTCAAGTGGAATGCGCAAGGCAAAGGTATGATCTTGATAGGTTTTGTATTTTACCGGTCTCATGTGGGAGACCAGGTTATAGGATAGATAGTCGTACTATCAAGAGGGACTCACAAGTGAGAATTCATGAAGAAAAATATTATCACCATGATGGCGCCAGACAACCAACAATTGGTTATTCACATGAAATTACTTGATGCTCAAAGTGAGATGACTCCCTATGATTCTGTGTCATACTTTGTGGCCAATGAAGATATGACCACTCAAGGAAAAAAGTGAAGGAAACGGTCAAGGCAATGAACTCTCCAAATCTTGCCCTCAAGGCCAAAGCAAGCATCTCAAATGAATAAGAAGTTGTTGAAGAAGAAATTTCTAGCTCAAGTGGCAGTGGTACGAACTTTTTCTTTTTGGTCAAGAAGTGGAGTGGTGGTGGATCCAGTTGGAAGAAAGGAGATCCCTCTTTCAAACCAAGAATAACAAATGAAGTCCCATATGAAAAGAGTGAGGTCAAGCCCAATTTTGAGAAGAAGGAATTCAAGGCAAAAAGGCACAATCCTTACAACTTTAAAAAGAATAAGCCCAAGGCTCAAGAAGGCAAGGCCCTCCTTGGGGAAAATTATATATCCGATGATGAAGAGGAAGAAGAAGAGAACATTATTGGCATGGTCAATCTAGCAATGGCTACCCCCGACTCCCTCTCCTCCCACGATTACTTCAATGACTGCACTCCCTCCTTCAAATGCCTTATGGCTAAGGAGTCTAAGGTCATATCTTCATCCAATGCCTCCGACTTTGCTCCTTACTCTCTTGCAAATATTGATTCTCTAGATAGCAATGCTATAAATGATAATGATGATGATGCTATCGTGTTTAACAAGTTAACTAAATTTTGCGCATATCTTCATCACTAGTAGAAAACATGGCATTAGTCCCGGTTCCTATGGGGCCCCCCACCTTTAGTCCCGGTTTGTAACACCGACCGGGACTAAAAGGCAGCCACACGTCAGCACCTGCCAAGCGTTGTTTTTTCAATGAGGGTTTTCGAGGGTTTAGGGGTTTCATATTATGTTTCCCCCTTTTCTTTTTGTGTTTACCATTCAATTATTTTACATTTAGGGTTGTCTTTTTATTTTATGTTTTCCATTCAACTCGATGCTAGCTACTACATATAGCAACGAAGGAACCATTACACAAATCTTCATGAATATAAGATAAGTGACCTCTCTTTCTCCGTGCTTGGTCGAACAACAAGTTTTCGTATATCTATTCGACGCTACTACGAATAGTACACACTCATGAATATATAAAATGTAACATCTCTTACGATCCCTAATATCTAATTACCAACATTCACTACCAATTCTCGATGGTATTCTCCGGTTTTAGCTATTATCTCTTGAAGGAAGAATCCCGCCAATTCCTCTTGAATTTCTTGTATGCGAGCTTTTGTTAGGAGTTCGTCCCGCTTCTGTTCGATCTAATTTAAAGAAGGGGGTCAATATATATATATATATATATGAATGAAACTTAACACAATTGATGGTAATAAAATAAATTTGTGAATATAGTTTACGCACTTCAAGTTTTTCAAAAAATCTGTTCTCAGAGGTCGTCTGGCGAATGAACTCGCAAACGTAGTATCCACATAAGTTATTCCCGGATCCCTGCCTCGAGTACTTTACGAGAATAGAGTTCAATCAAATTGATAATCAAGCATGATAGTGGTATTGAAACTAGAATCAAAGAGATGCGCGGACCTAACTAGTACTACTTACATTGAGTTGTTCAAATCGCAGCTCCTCTCTCCATTCACCCCTAACCTGCTTGGTGAATTTTTTCCAAACCCTGCCCGACAAAGAAAATGAATAAAGTAGTTATTACTTACTTGATATCACGAAATGAACGATAGTTGTCGATATAATGCAATAATGATTGAAATTACCTTTGGAGAATATTTTTCAGGTCCGCCCACATCTCAGGGTCTTTACGTAATGAGTCCATGACAAGTACTTTTCCTGCGTCAAACTGAATGACTAGCAGAATAAAGTGGAACCTGCGCACACGTAGCTCATCAAATACACTTAACATCGAATAAGCGAAACATAATAATATGTACAAGACAGTATAACACTCACTGGAAGTTGTAAGGAAATAGTATTTTCCTTTTGGTTTGTTGTTCAAATAATGTCCTTAGCAAGTACGTCTCTATATCATTGGCGTTCCACTTTATCGTACCTTCATGAATAGTATTTGGGTTAATTAACCCAATGTCATAGATTTGTCTTTTTTTGCATTCGAGGATCTTCTTTCTGCATAATATATATAGTGAGGATAATTATACATGCAATAAACGAGCTGAGCTAGAGACTTAATTACATATATGATACTTACAAACAATAGCAACTGACGATAGATTTGTCGATGGCGTCTTGATTGTATAACTGAAATAATTCTTCAAATTTAACGAAAATCTCCTCGTCTCCATTGAAGTAATGCTCATCTTTAATTCCCACAATGATATAGTTGCTCCCTTGCTTTGAGGCTTCCATGTACCAGTCATGCAATATTTGCATCATTTTTGGTAGATGCGGGAGCTCCTCAGGTCTGACGAGAGGCTTTCCGTGCTCAAATTTAAAGGCTAAATGAACCATTTCAAACTGTACCTCATGGCCTAAGTAATTACCAAGAGTGAAATCAGGATCACCGGCCGCTACCCCCGGATCATTAGCGATATCGGTAAACACCTTGAGCGGGGGGCACGATTGGTTTTTCTGTTCACCGAGCTGGGGAATTGTTTTTCCCTTGCACTACTACTACTTCCCGACCGCTACTGTGGATATCTATATGACTTTACAATAGAACGGTCATAGTTTGATAGCAGCGGAGGCGGCGATGGTTTTATAAGGTTTTCCAACAAGCGCCTCGCTTTTACCGGATCTATTTTCCCTGGTGGATCTGGGCGGGTCGGTGCAAGCTGGCGTTTCACGTCGGCTACCACGATCTCCTTGGTTTCCTGCTCAGTCATGTCGTATGATAACTTGGCAGGAGCCTTCTTGACGCTACCAACTTTGGGTTTCTTCGTTGTTGTACTACTAGCCGCCGGAGTGGCGGCGGATCTCTTCCGCCGGTGCTGAGGCAGCGAAGGAGGCGGATTCAACTGACGCGACGGATTCTGCTGAGGGCCCTCCTCCGGTGGAGTTCGCTGACGCGGCGAAGACAGCTGAGGCGACAAAGTGTGCTGACTCGGCGGAGACAGCTGAGGCAGCGGAGACGGCTGAGGCAACGAAGATAGAGCTGGACTATGAGGAGTATTCTGAGGGGCCTCCTCCGGTTGAGTCTGTTGATGCGGCGTCCAGTGTGGAAGCATGATGTGTTCCTTTCTCCATAGAATGGTAGTCCTTATGGCATCTTCCAGATGAGTCCCCCTTCACCTGTAGGGTAGTCAAGCTCCAGCTGCTCAAATCCATTGGTAACTTCATCCACCCCGACAATAGCATAGCCATCTGGAATCGGAGAGCAATGGTAAGTTCCATCAGGTACACGAGGTAAGGCATAGCCGACCGCCACCTTCAAGGTTATGTTCATGCATTTCTCATGTAGATCACAATGTTCCCTCTCTGTGATATCATCCACAGGGTAGCGATCAGGAGCCATGATATCATTTATGGGCGGCCAAACGAGCTCCGTGGATGCCACGTTGCTTTTCTGCTCAGATTGTGGGGTAGCTTCGTGGGAAGTATCGAATGAAGGATCTTCGTGCTGCTGAGATGATGGGCCAGTAACTTGCTGGCTGTTAAGTGCCTCTATGAACGCTAATCTTTCTTCTACCTTCTGCAGCCGTTCTGCATCCTCTTTCTTCTTTGTCCCTCGGCTTCTATAAGTGTCTCTGCTGTCGGGAAACCCAACCTTCCACGGAACGGAGCCTGATGTGCCCCGTGTTCGTCCAGGGTGTTCAGGATTCCCGAGGGCGCGTGACAACTCGTCCTTCTCTCTGATGGGATGGAACTTCCCTTCCTGCACGGCCTGGATTGCATCCTGAATATTTTTGACGGGTGTTGCAAGTTGAGCTTTCGTATAAACACACTTCCCTGTTTCTGGGTGCAAAGTTCCCCCATGCCCGAAAAACCAAGTTCTTGCTCGCTCGGGCCAGTTCAATGTCTCTGGATGGATCCCTTTATCAAGTAGGTCGTTCTCAGCTTTGTCCCACGTAGGTCGGGCAACCGTGTAGCCACCTGACCCCGTAACATGGTGATATTCCTTCTTTGCAGCATTTTGCTTATTTATCAGTGACCTTTTCTTACCTTTCTCCGATGTCTTGTACGCCACAAATGCGGGCCAGTGATCTTTCATCTTCTCATATTGACCGGTGAATGTTGGAGTCTTCTCATTCAGGGCAAACTTTTCGTGCAATCTTTTCTTCCAGTTCTTGAATTGTTCAGCCATCTTCTTAAGAGCCCACGCCTTGACTTTTCGCTCTACAACATTGCTATTTGGATCCACCTCTGGCGGTAGGCTGAAATTTGTCATGAGCGTATTCCAAAGCTCATCTTTGGATCTATCGTCGACATAAAAAACTCCATAGTCCGCCTTTGGCTTATTCCATTCTTGAATGCTAATCGGGATGATGCCCCTAACAACAACTCCGCATTGACTTATAAATCGGTCTGTGGTCCGCTTGGGAGCAGTCGGTTTTCCATCTGCAGCAATTTCTTCGATCGAGAACCTTTCATTCTCGCCCAACCTTTTCTTCGGGCCTCGTTTCTTTATCGAAGATTGGCTCGATCCGGAGGGCTAAAAGAAGAAGCGTTAATATATGTATATAAAAATCAATTAATGCGTCTAGTCAACATAGGCTTAATTAATATACCCGACCGGACTTTGTAACAATTAAGGTTCCAACACCGTCGGAGCCGTCATCTTCTCCCTCCATTCGATCACCGAAGCTGTCATCCTTTCTTCCCTCACTATCGGAGTTGTTGAGAAACTGTGAGGTGACATCATCACCTCCGTCGCGGATTATACCCCCCAACATCTGTTCTTGTTCTAAGTCTTTGTCGTGTCTCATAGTTTCTGCAAATATTACAACATGGCAATATACAACCATGAGAGATAAGCCGTTTTTCAGACTTAATGAAATCTGGGAATGCAAAACAGTAACATTATGATGACAACTCACAACAAGAGCAACCAAGGTCATGGCACCAAAGTACACATTACATAGACCAAATCACAAGGAATCATATGCATATGAGCAATGGATCAGTGGCAAACATCATGCAAAGTTGACAAGTTTTATTACAGTCAGTTTCAGACTTAGCAGTTTTTCAGCAAGTGTAAAACACACTTTATTCATTAAATGCCAGCAGCAAATAGACATTAAAATGCACCAAACACATGTACAAAGTTTATTCATGTTGATCGTCAAGGACGACTCCTCCGGTGGTCGTCGAGGACGACTCCCCCCTCATGTCTAAGGTATACCGAAGTTATCAAGGTTATGTTCTAACGACCCCCCCCCCCTCATGTCGAAGTTATCGGGGTTATGTTTTAACAACCCCCTTCATGTCTAAGTCAATGAACAACATGAATTTTTTCATGCTTCACTTATATGAAGATCAATTATCGAATATAACTATGTTCGCAATATGAGGCATTGGACATTATCTAGAATCATATCTGACGAGTCGTCCTATCTTTCAAAAGAGGATACTTTGCGTACCGCCTCTCTCATGCCTGTTCGACTTGCAAATCATGTTTTCATATGCCTCAAAATCAAAGGGAAATCTCCTCTCACAACTCTCCGCGGTGCCCAACAATCTGAAATTATTTACTAATATTGATTTTGGACTCGACTAAATATGCACTCCAAAGTCCAATCAACTATATACACCCGAGGTGATCAAACACAGACATGTTACAAAAATTTCTATGTTCACAAAAATATATAAGCCGGAGGGAAATTGAACGGCGACGGCTTACAACAGGGGCGACGTTGCACCGAAGTTATACCGAAGTTATCGGGGTTATGTTTATACAATAAAAGAACACCTTTTGTCGAACAACTGAGGGACGATCACGGACCAACAACTCCAACGTCGACGATCACTCCACGGAGATGCAACACCACAAATCCTGTAATTCCACCGAGTGAAAAAAAATTTAGGTCACCACCATTTTGTGCCGCTTCGGGTAATCACCGAGTGAATGAATCAAGCACTTGTGCCGCTTCGGGTAATCACATTACAAAAAGTAAAAGTATGCTACAAAATATAACATCATGATTCCAAATTTACATGTAGCAATATTTTTTTCTTTTTCACAGTTAAATGTGGTCAGCCCTATAATGACAACAAAACAAGGCATACAAAATTGACAGCAAGTTTGTGTATGTGCATGAAATTGAGGCAGCATATAAGATTGTAGCTGATCTGGAGAAGATCTCAGAAGTGTTATGTTGTAGCTCTAACTACATAGAGACGGTTATCATTTGGCATCGAAAAAGTTGCAGTTGTAGCTGTCCAAATCAAGCAAACAATCACAGGAAGCATCCACAAACACTTAACCCTAAGTAAACAACTAGTGAACATGTTGCTTCATTTTCATTCAGCAATCTGTGCTCAAAAGTTACAGCTTAAATGCTTTGATCTAGTCTTTATACATACTATAAAAAAAAACGAAAATGAGCATCTGATTCACAGGATTTAATAACAATGCTTCATGGTGGATTCTTTCATCACATTAAGCAGTAACACAATATACATACAAGGTTCGGGCATGATCTAGACAAGCACATTGTTCCATCATATCTAAATTGAGGAAAAAACACGACTACTAGATTCTTTCATCACATTCACCAGGACAAGGACAATTTAACCTATGAGCATATACTGGATGTAGTCCAAAGCACATACCGATCTATAATATGACTAGCACAAGATTTCCTCAACAAGTGGAAGTATTCTAGGATAATACCAAAGACACAAGGTATCTAACAGCAAGTATCACACCAGATTCATGTAGATCTACTAGAAAACAAGGAATGAGCAGAGGAATCGCTGGATTTTTCCAATGGAAAAACATGGATGTGATCATATAGGTTGCTTATACAGTGAGGGGGGATGCTAACTGCAGGGGACGGTGTTGCGGGGTCGCCGGACGTCGAGGGCGCGGGCGGCGCTGCGGGGTCGCCGGAGACGCGGGTGGACGTCGAGGCCCGGCGCGGAGGGCGCGGGAACGCCGGAGACGCGCGCGGACGTCGATGTCGCGGAGGGCGCGGGCGCTGCGGCTCGCCGGCGAAAATGGGCAGCCTGACGGTGTCCGTATGAAGAGGGCGGCGGCGGCTCTGCTCAAATGTTGGTCGATTGGGAAGGGGAGAAGGCAGCGGTTATATATGCCAGGGACCTTTAGTTCCGGTTGAAGGTGTCATGAACCGGGATTAAAGGTAAATTTGATCAGCTCAAAAATCGTGAAACCCTAGGCCTTTAGTCTCGGTTGATTGCATCAATTGGGCTTTTTGATTTTAGACTTTTTTAGGATATTTTAGTTTTAGTTTTCTTTTAAACAGATTCAAAACCAGTAGCATACATGCCTAGTTTTCATTTAATTCTTTTTTTTGTTATTAAAGTTGTTAACAAAAAATACTTCATGAAAAATTTAGTTGTATAAATTTTATATAGTTTTAAGTTTTTTTTTGCTTAGACTTCGTTATATAGTTGTAAGTTAATATTATTTTGATGACAACTAGAGTTTTATAAAAGCTTTTTAGTTGATTCTTTTTGCTATTGAAGAATCTATTTGGGGATAGTCATCTTTTCAATTAATGGCATGATGCATACCCACGTGTGCTACATCATAGAACTCAAATATCACTTGACCCCAATCATGTTTCTTTGCGGTTTCATGATATTTGTGCTCAACCTGTTTGTGCTCAATAGAAGGTTCCACAGTTCAGCAGTTCTAAAAGAAGTTTATTTTGCAATGCAATTCTTTGACATGTGCGTAACATCTTTTTCAAGGCACGAGTTGAGTTCTTGCTCAAAGTATGGAGCTTAAAATATGGGGCAAAGGTGTTCTTGAACAAGTGACAATAGATGATTTTTACTCCCTTGCATGTCCTTGGAAAGTGTAAAAACTGCTGAAAGAATTGAGGCCCTTGTAGACTGGTAAGCTGTTATCCCCGTCGTGCAGCGTATTGACAAGAAAATGACTATCGAAATGAATTGCTGAAAACTTTGATCAAGCGTACCTGATAAATCCTCTATTGCAAATACATGGAATAATTTTGTCTGAAGTGCTGCTCTTCAGATTATACATGGTGTGCTAATCAGAAGACAGTCCAAGGCAAACTAGCGTCGGTTGTCTATTGTCTTTCGATGCTTTCTACGAATGACTGATGTTTATGCTAGTTGGTTTGGTTCGATATAATGTCTTCTCTCGTTTCCTGCACGGCAACTAGACTAGACGGCCGACGTCGCCTTCTACTCCACAATAACGGAGGGACATCTAACAACCAGACATCGGCAGGGCAGGACAACAGGCGATTGATGAGTTGGTGCGCTGGTATTCCATTTGTCTTTCAGAACAGGCAAAATCGTACACGGAGATTAATCCGAGAAATCAAACCGATCGATGAGTTAGTTGGTACCTTGAAGGAAGGGCGATTCTCCGCGTTGCAAACGGGATAGTCTGGCGGGCATCAAGCAGCGCCGTCTTTGCAGCGTCCATCATCAGCGTAGGCAATCATCCTCACCGGCGAGCACAGCAACCAACAGATCAAAGCAACGACTGAATGTTGCGACCCAAGCCTCTGTCCCTTCTTCTCCTGGCAGCAACCGACCAAAAAGAGAAGATGCGTGGCGATATCTCTGTCAGCGGCAGATCCCCACGCGGTGGCCCGACTCCATCAGCAGCAACTCCCCACGCGGTGGCTGACTCCATCACCGGCAGTCCCCCACGCGGCGTGCCGCCTCCGTATCGACACGCAGGCAACCGCCTGGCGCCGTTACCCGCAGACGCGCACGCAGCGGAACGACCGCAACGTCCCTTTCGAAGTGCCGCTTCTGCTCTGACGGAACCCCTCTACTCTCTCTTCCCTCGTTCCCTGTGTGTAGGCGCCGGCGGCGCGCCACCTCCCGCCCGCAGCCAGAAAATAGGCAGTACGTGTACCGTGTACGCCGTTAGCCGCCACGCGCTAGGCCAGGCCTTCACGCAGTCGACGGCGCATCTCCACGAACCTTCGCAAAAAGATCTCTCGCTGGACAGCAGGGTTCACTTGAATGGAGCACCGGACCCGTACTTGACCCAGTCAAAATTGATCTCACAAACGCAATGTTAGCTCAATTGAATCTCAGCGATTATACCCCTAGGGGGTTTAGTAAATTAAAAGATTTAGTAGTCAGTCCTTTAGTATTGAAGTAGAGCAATGTATAATTGGCATTATCTCTTTACAATCATGAATGCTCAATTCAGACTTGTGTTAATTCATGAAAAGAGACAAACATTGATCAGACAGACTTTGGCCGCTTGGGAGTGGTGACGGCCCCTCCACAGCATCACTCTGTTCCCCACCTTGAGGGGAATGGGGGCCAGGTCTTTGGAAGAAATGGGATCTGGAAAGACCGGAATGCCCAGGTATTTGAAAGGAAACATTCTTAGGAAACAATTCATAAAGGCCGGCACCCTAGCTTTCTCTAAGCCAGGACATTCAAGCACGAGAATCTCACTCTTGGAAAAAATAATTTTCAGGCAAGAGAGAAGAAGACGTTAGAACCGAGGCAAACCGCAAACCGGCGGAAGAAGACGCTAGAACCGAGTTCTCCGTCCAAAGAGCAAGCGCGTTCCACTGCCCAAAGCCCTCAGCGGGAAGCACGAGTAAGGAGGGGACTCAGATGTTTTTTTTAACCAGGCTACTCCCCTTTTCATTACTAGTAAGCTTGCACGTACAATGCACGTTTTAACTAATAATATTATTTTCTGGTAAAAACTTGTATAACTTTGTTTTCAGCAAGCTTATTTTAAAATTAACAGGTTAAAAATATATACTTATTGATATGCATGAAAACATAACATAAAATCTTTATGCGTAAATACGTAAAACAAAAGTACATGTCATTACTATCGGTCTCGTCAAAAAACAGGCTGTGTTTCCACATTAGATTGTTTCAACCTCTCCATCCACTCAACCAGAGCCACCCACGCCCCCAAGGACCTCCACATCTTCCAACCCGAAGACGTTATAAGGATGATGCTGCACCTCACCTCACCACCGACACCGTGGGTTGAGCTTGCGGACCTGGGTCACCGAGATCGCGGTGTCGCTCCGTGTCAAGCGCCGTCGATGGTCTCGACGCACCACCTTGAACTGTGGAGGCTTACCGCCGTTGTAGTCCCTCACCACCGTTATTACCTCGGGAGTGCGGCGTCTCGGCTAATGCACATATAGTTTTTGTTAGAATGAAATTTTAATTTTAATTTTACAAGAAACGAAGTGATGTGCACCACTACATTTGTATTAGTTGAGCATGGAAAAGCCTGATCTAGCAACCTAATTTTGTGTTGGTCCTTTTTACTCTGCATATTAGATTTATCTGAAGTTAAATTGTAATTAAAATTATACCTACAACCCCCCTCCCGCCCCCACCGACTCCTAGCTCGAACCGTCGTTCGCTGAGTGTAGCTTGTTCCTGGTCGTGGTCTTGCTCCTCGGCGAGCGATGGTGCCGCGCCTCAAGCTCCTTGATGAAATCACTTACACACACAAAAATCAATCGACTTGCATATAGCCCGTTTGGAAAATTATAGTAACACCAATCAAATACAGGGGTTAAGATTATAATCGAAGACCAGGCAAAAAATATTGACTATAATTATACTGAATGTACTTAATCTGTAACTGAAGCTTCATTGAGAAAATTCATATCGAAATTAAGTTCTTCTTTAGACTCGGTGGGTTACAACTTTGAAGACCTATTGCTTCTCTTTTTCAGCATTGAAGACATGCTACCATCTGCCAAAGAAAGGAAGGACGACTCGCGAACGAGTGCAAAAGGAAGAGCGCCTGGTCGAGCGCATGGGTGTGTGTATACATACGCATGCTCAAAGGACCCAAATGCATAAAACATACACGTGCACACACGTACGTACAACCTGGCCAAAAAGGATCGAACGACTCGGTCGCTCGCCTCCAGTTCACATGCGAAAACTTTTTCTTTTTTAAGGGTTTTTTTGCCGCTGGATGGATTGGGTTCGCTTCAGCCCTTTTTGTAAGGATTTTTTTTCAACTGGATGGATTAGAATATTTTCCCTGGACAAATGAACGATTCCTCTGACCAACCTTTCGCGTGTGACGTGATGCTGCTACCCGTTGGGTTCTTCTACGACTTTGGATTTATTAATTAAATGAACCAATATAAGAAATAAAAAGGAGCATTCGATTTGTGCATTGCATTTTCATGCGATAAACAAGGAAGAAAATTAAGGATGACGCCTAATTAAAATAGAGGATTTATGGGCAGCAATAAAGGAAATTGTGCATGTAATTACATTTGATTTATAGGATAAATAAAGAAAGAAGAAGTGTTTAGGCGTGTTGTGTCATACAACATGGGTGTAATATGGTTCGTTAGATGAATAACAATAGACGTACGAGATCAATTGGTCCAACCCCTCTGGTGCTTTTTATATTAGTAGTAGACTAGGCATAATGTAAATTCATTGTTCAGCAAAAGGGAAATCAAAGAAGCGCTTCAAGAGTCAAAACACCACATGGTCGCTCGTAATCGAAACGATCACCACGTGAGAAAAAAACCAGCGCCATGTAACCTACCAAGTTTAACCAATCCAGGAAACAATATCATAGCAACAAGCTCTCACGCAGGAGCTGCAGATTCGATGGTCAAACAAAAAATGGTGATACACTACAAATGTTGATGTTTGTGAATATAGAGGCTATGGGGAAAACCTGGAAGGTTCGGAGACCATCCTGTCCACTCTCCAGCTACTCGGCTGATTGTTTTACTCCAATATTTCAGAGTTCTCAGCTGATTTATTTGGTATTTGTGAGTCAAAATTCCTCAACAAGCTAGGCTTAAATAGGAGTATATATAAACTGGACATCATTGCCTTATCATTGTTTCTCATGCGATTGGCACTAGACTACTAGTTTCATGAAGTTTTCACTGTTTTTTCTTCTCTCCTTGCAAGGACAAACAAAACATTTTTGAATGAGTTGTTAAAACACTTCTTGAATGAGTTGATCACATGGATTTGCAACCTGTAGTGTGTACTCGCGTGACAAGAGAGAGTTGTTAGAACACTTCTTGAATGAGTTGATCAACACACTTATCGCATGCTTTGCTGACAGAAACTACACATGGCCATATATATATAACCAGAGACGGAGCCAGAAAGTTTAGATGAGGGGGGCCAATGGAACATGTAGAGTATTGGAGGGGGCCATACACATAAGTTTAGAGCCCAAATTCTGAAATTTTAATATTTATAGGTGTGATTTGAGTTTTTTTTCCAGCATGGGGGCAGCCATGGCCCCAGCCCCCGCCCCCTGCTACTCCGTCTCTGTATAACATACCCAATGTTGTACTGTTAGTATGTTTTCTTCAAATGAAATATTGGAGGAAAACAAAACATGACGGCATTTCCTCAAATACTTCAGCATCACTAGAACTCCCAGATTTGTGTCGTGATCAAGACGAATGTAGGTTGAGGAGCCGCCGCCGAAGCTATCAAGGTTTTTATCGAATTTACCAAGTTTCTCGCAGACTGTCTCGAGGTGGCCAGATAACTTGTTGGCCCCCGGAATAAGAAGAACCGGCGCCATCCTTCGGATCACGCTGCGCGTGTCATGCAGGCTGGGAATGAAGCCCTCCAGGTCCAAAATGTCGGCGACGTCGTCGAAAAAGCCGAGGCGACCTCCGTCGGCGAACGCACCTCCCCGTCCATGCTTCCCCGCGCCCCCGCCTCGGACCAGGCCTCCATGGCCGTGGCGCCCTCCATGCGAGGCTACGCCCCCGAGCACGTCCCCTCCACCCGACCCTTCGCCGCCGAGGACGATCACAACGCCTCCATGATGCCCTATGCGCCCCCAAGCACGACGCCTCCGCGCGATCCTGCGCCGCCTAGGCCATTCACGACGCCTCCGTGGCACCCTCCGTGCGGAGATAATTGAATTTTTGCCACTTCTAATATCGGGCTTCGCAAAAATGCGACTTTCAACATGCGATTCGCAAAAATACCATCTAGTTGATGGAAATCTTGATTACCATGCCATTTCCCCTCTTTTATTCTTTTTCATTTATTTTTTCTATTTACGTGCGCATGAAAAGACTATAATACCCATGATGGATAGTATCTGATTGCATCGTGTAGACTCACGCTACCAGCCTAAAAAAACAGGCGATAACACCGCCGCCGACTGCACGATCTCACCAATCTCCCAGGATTTCATCGCCAGCGATGCCACCATCTATTCCCATCGTCGATCGCCAAGACGCCCACCTTGTCGATTCCTGAACGTCGCGGCCAATCGCCTGGACGCTGATTTCCTTAACATCGCTGTCGGACGCCACACATCACGGTGCCGCAACATGGGCATGGAACGGGCGGTGGAGTCCTTGCGGTTGCCGATGTTGAGAGTGTGTTGCAGCTCCCGTCGATACACGACCTCCAACCGGCACAAGTCAACAAGTGTCAGCGGACGGGCGCCATCGACATTGTCGTTCGTGGAGCAAGATGTGAAGCAGCTCGTCAGTGAGATTTGACGGCGCGCAGGGTCAACGAGTAGTGACGGCGAGCAGGGGAAGGCAAGCCAGGGCGGCGAGCAAAGCGTGGGCAAGCTGGAAACAACAAGCTTCAGCAGAACACGCAACCGCGCAGATGTGACCGAGCGCCGAGCTACAGCGGCCAGCAATGGCATTTGCTTCAGAGTTGAGACCAAACCAAGCCACTCACGAATTAGGTAAGGTTTGGAGAGACAAGGGCACTTTGGTCCTTTCAGGTGCCTATAAATGGAAAAGAGAAGATGAAAATCAATGAAAGGAGATGAATGACATAGTAATCGAGGAATTAATGTTTTGGATGGCATTTTTATGAAACCCATGTTGAAAGTGGCATTTTTGCGACGCCCAATATTAAAAGTGGCAAATACTCAAATTTCTCCTCCGTGCGAGGCTGCGCCCCCGAGCACGATGCCTCCGCGCGATCCTGCGCCGCCGAGGCTGATCACGGCGCCTCTGTGGCACCCTCCGCGCGAGCACGCGCTGGCGAGTATGACTCATGGGTTCCGCCCTCGACTTGAGCCCGCGCCGCCGAGCACGATGCTTCGGGGCCGCCCTCCTCCGCGCGAGCCTGCGACGCAACCGTTGTTGTCGAGGTGGAGGTGCTCCAGCGTGTCGACCAGCCCCTCCACGGAGTTGAGGTCCTCGTCCAGACCCAGAGGACCCTTGAGATCACTGGCGTCCCGGAGTAGCGGCCCGTTGATGACGATCCAGCCCTGCTCGACGGCGAGTGAAAGGGCATGTGCCCTTATGTTTGGTTTTGGTAATTGATGACAATCTTTATGGACTAATGGTTACCTTGAGTTATACTTTAAGGTTTGTCCATAGGCAACGCTTGAAGATCATATGGTGGCTTTCAAGGTTATAAGATTAAGATTATGTGTTGATCAAGGTGTTCTTCATGGAGCTATCCAAAGATTGGTCAAGTTGGTGTGTGCAAGGTCAAGAAGCAGCACGAAGATATCATATGCTTGGAGCTTGCCGACCATTTGGTGATAATGGTCGTGTGAAGATGTGCCTAAAAGAGGCTCACCCATAATGGAGTATGGGGGAGCTATCTACAAGTCTTCATCGAGCCGGAGGAATCAAGGAAGATATCATATGCTTGGAGCTTGCCGACCATTTGGTGATAATGGTCGTGTGAAGATGTGCCTAAAAGAGGCTCACCCATAATGGAGTACGGGGGAGCTATCTACAAGTCTTCATCGAGCCGGAGGAATCAAGGAAGATGTTCCAACTTGAGGCGGGCATGATCGTCATCATCAAGCTCAAGTGGATTATGCGCAAGACAAAGGTTTGACTAGATAGGTGTCTAGTTTACCGGTCTCTTGGTAGTAGTTAGGAGGCCGTGTTATAGGCTAGGCCGAGTCGTTCGTGGAGAGCTCAAACCTTTTGCATCCTTGGCATCATCTTTATTGGTTCTTGTTTGGCTTTTCTCCGTGTGAGTTTTGGAGCTTGTGGTCTTCTTCATGACAACCTCTTGTTCATCGAAAACGGATTTCATATGCGTCTTCTCGTATGTTTTTCGATGTGGGAGATTTGCCGGGTTGTCTCGGTTAGAGGTTTCACACCTCTATTTGTTTGACATTTCTCCCTTGCCACTTCTAAATATTTCCAGTCGTGATTAGGCAGCTCTATTCGTTAGCTTTCCATCAAGCTTGAGGTTTCCTTAATCGGAGTTCATTTGCAGAAGTTGTGGCAGTTCAGGGTTTGCCTGTTTCATTTGGAGTTCCTCTGTTGTGTGGCCTGGGTTCCCTGGTTCTGCCAGGGCGGTAGTACCGCTCTTGGAGCGGTAGTAACGCGCCACGGTAGTACCGTGGGCGAGTACCGCACTCACTACCGTAAGTCCACTGGACTTTGCGGCAGTGGGCACGGTACTGGCCCCCGGTAGTACCGTGCGGCGGTAGTACCGCTCCCACTGCGGTAGTACCGTGCCACGGTAGTACCGCGGGCAAGTACCGCACTCACTACCGTAAGTCCACTGGACTCTGCGGTAGTGGGCACGGAACTAGGCTTCAGTAGTACCGTGGGGGCGGTAGTACCGCTCCGGGTGCGGTAGTACCGCACCACGGTAGTACCGCTCTCCAAGCGGTAGTACCGTGGTTGGTGGGCTGCCAACGGTTCCCAACGACTGGATTCGTGGGGGACTATAAAAGGGGGTCTTCTTCTTCCTTTGTCCCCACCGGTTTTGTGCAAATTCTTCCCCCCATTGTTGACCTCTTTGAGCTTGCTTACTCTCTTCCCCTCCTATGATTCTTGCTCCTTTTTGAGGGAAAAGAGAGAGGAGGTCTAGATCCACATTCTCCACCAAGCCATCTCTCCTCTAAGTGAGGGGAACCTTGTGGATCTAGATCTTGGAGTTCTTGGTGTTCTCCTTGTTCTTCCTCTCATATTCCTCCATAGCTTTTGTTGATTTGGTGGGATTTGAGAGTTGGGGACTTGAGCACTTCGTGTGCTCTTGCCATTGCATTTGGTGCATCGGTTTGAGTTCTCTCCGAGGATTCGTTGTAGAAGTGAAGTTGAGAAGATTGCTACTCTTGAGTGCATTGGCACTCTAGAGCTTGTACCTTGTGGGTGCGTTGGCACCTAGAGGCTTGTTGTTACGGAGCTCAATCATTGTGGTGGAAAGCTTCGGGACGTTACGGGAGCCTCCAATTCGGTTGTGGAGATTGCCCCGAGCATTTGTACGGGTTCGGTGACCGCCCCCAAGGGTTGCCATTTGTACGGGTTCGGTGACCGCCCTCAAGTGTCCTAATAGTGGAATCACGGCATCTTGCATTGGTAAGAGCGTGAGGAGAAATAGGGTGGCCCTCGTTGGCTTCGTGTGAGCATTGTGCTCCTCACCCTCTCCAAATGGAGACGTACTTCTCGCAAGAGAAGGAACTTCGGTAACAAATCCTTGTCTCCATCGGCTCCACTTGCGGTTATCTCTACCTTTACTTTGAGCAAGCTTATTACATTGTTTATCTTGTGCTTGCTCATATTATTGTACATTGCTTGTCCCATAGGTTGTTCTTCTAGTCAACCTATTTACTTGTGCACCTACTTTGTGATAACCATAGTGCTCTTGTCATATATCTTGCTATCACATAGTTGCTTATCTTGTGCTTAGTATAAGTTGTTGGTGCAGATAGTTGAGCCTAGCTTATTTAGGTTTCGTGCTTGGCAAATTAAACGTTAAGTTTTATTCCGCATTTGTTCAAGCCGAAACCGTAATTATTTTAAACGCCTATTAACCCCCCCCCCTCTAGGCGACATCCACGTCCTTTCAGCGAGCAAACGCCACATTTAGATCGCCCCGCCGATGCTATCGGCTGCAAGGACGACGACCTTGAGGCGACGGCGGCCGCCATGGGTCTCGACGAGTTCGCGGGTGGCCCGCAGGGGGGCATAGCGACAACTTCCGGGGGCGGTGTACGCGGCACGGAAGGTCTCGCCATTGCTGAGGCCGGGGTAGCGCAACGCGTGATGGGCGGTTGCAGTTGGGGTTTGGGGTGGATTGCTCTTGCTGCAATGGTGGCTTTGCTTTTGTTGCATGATTGACTTGAGTGTTCTTAATGTGTGATCGCCGTCCGCTGCAGCTGCTTGGCTGTCCTCACCTTTTGAATGGTCGTTTCTTCGCGCATGTGGCAGTCATCGGACGTTGATGGAGAAATTACTCCCCCATTCGCGGCCTCGCACGTGTAAAAAAGGATTTGTGGAATATATTTACAAAATGTAGAGAATGACATTTAATGAAAACTGATAAAAACTGATATGTGGTACAATATAATCAACATAGAAGAAATGACTGATAATTGCACAACCATGTTTAAATTAGAGGCACAACCAGAGCTACCTACCATTCCAGAACATATAGTCAGACAACTGAATATACTACAAACTGAAACTAGTTAAATTCTTCTAATCTTTCAGAGAAAGGTTGAATTAGACTTTAGACTGGGCAAAGAAAGAAGGAAATATAAGATAGAAGGAAGTGAGCTCCTACTCCAAGCAGCAAAAAAATACAGCCTTATATAGTTCATATAATGAAATTTAAAACTGAGTAAATGAAAGAATACATTACGGGACAAATTCACTCAAGAGGAAATAAGACTAAACGACGCATCTTTAACACTAGCAGCAGTATCACTGCCCAAAATGGGGGTAGCAGGCAGGACATGAAGTTACAGCAGTATCACGTACATACATAAACAGAGCACTCACCATTTTCTTCTTATTGCTAATCTTCTTCTTACCCCCATGTTAATCTGCCAGCCTTTGTAGTCGCAGTTGTGAACTGAAAGACTGATCGACGTACACATACACACACACTAGGCTGATTGACTAGAAAATGACACCTAACAATAACACTGAAACTACTCAGACTGAACAAGGAATTCCACATGTGTGAGGAAAACTAAGACTTGAGAATAAAATAGACTTAGTTTTCCTAAAATGATTTGAGAATAAATAGACTACTTTAAAAAAAAGACTCAGAGAAACAATAAATTTCACTGAAATAAAGATAACATACAGTGAAACATAAATAAAAAATGATGGACTCGAATGGTTACACTACAGATTACCAAAGGTTTAAAATAGACTTTACATTTTCTCATGTCAATTAGAGAAAGTAAAATAAGATGATGTAAGCGGGCTGTAAGTATTAAAGTATTATATTTTTGCTTAGGAGGAGTAAAGAGAAAAGAAGCGGGCTACAAGTTAGTAGCCAGCTGCAGCACGTGCTCCTAGGCACTTTGTGAGAAAGACATGTGAACCATATATACTTAATGTAATATATATTTATATGTAACTATTGTACTAATTGACTATAAGCTTGGCTATAGATGACATGACAACTTCTTATAGCCAACAACTGACTATACTATTAACTCATGCTCCTAGGTAAATGTAATCTTGTCAAAAACTGATGTAAATTTTCCTCAATGTGTGTTTTTTAATTTATGTGCCAAAACTATACACCTTATATCTAGGAGCAGAGGGAATACTATTTACATATATGAAAAAGTACCGTAGAACAAATTGTTATACGGTCAAGGCTTGACAAAAAAGACATAGTCTAAGAGCATCTCTAACAGCTTCCAAAAAAAGACATCATATTGGGCATGCCCTATAACATTGGGCACGCAAAAGTGCATTTTTTAGGGTATGAAAAAGTCCATCTCCAGTTGCTGCCCAAAAAAAGTGTTTTGAGCAAGGCCGTCTCCAACAATTGCCCAAAATATACAGCCGCTCGCAAGCCCTAGCCGCACAACAATAGCACAATTCAGAGCAAATTGGTACAAGTTCAAAGCAAATTGGTACAGGGTCAGTATGGCCACGATCAAAAAATAAAAATCCATACACACTTTTGAATGTTTGGAGGTCTGAAATCAACGGTTGGGATTATTTTTGAGGATAGATGAAAGATTTCAGTTCTAATCATTCATCCAGCTGGATTTCATTCACTACTATATGCAATCAACAATGGATTAGCAAATCGATCAAGAACTGTAACTGAAGAATAAGCATGCAATCAATAATGCAAGCAAGCAATTCATTCAGAAAGACAAATGACATCTCATCCATTCACTGCAACAGATTCAGAAAACATGCGGCATACGGTTCACAGCTTCAGAGATGGACGCCTGTGCTGCTGTGCATCTCGGTGTTTGGCCCGATGTGGTCTTGCACCTCGCCTCCTCCAGCTCCTCCACCCACCGGACCAGACGAGGGTGGGATCATCTGCGGCGAGCGGCGATTCCATGGCGGGGGCGGGCGGGCGGAGGCACCAGCCGCGGAGCCGCACGAGCGGGGGTTGGCGGCTGGAGGCGGGGGCGACTGGACAGGAGGGGAAGCTGGCCGGGAGGGGATGAGGGCGGGGTGGCCGACGGGCGGGGACGGAGGCATAGTCCATCTCACTGACAGTGGGGTACAGGAGGTTTCGGGACTGTGGTGCATTTTGTGGGCAGCCGCAGTCGCGTGTCTAATGTGTTAGTCAGATTTTGATATTTTTTGGGCTGTCCAAATATTTTTTTGCGCAAAACCAAATTTGTAGTAAGTTGTTGGAGCATCGTATTTTTGGCATGGCCGTTTTTTGGTAGTTGTTGAAGATGTTCTAAGCGGCTACTCAAACTTGTTCCTTTCGACAAACATCAAAATAAACAAAAACTTCATCCGTCCACAAACTCTAGCTCTCACCGCCTCTTCACTCTATCCTCTCATCTCTGCTCTACCTTAATCTCTAGACCACCATTTGTCATCGACCCACCCTTATCTATCGTCTACATATTCCATTTGGAGTCCAATGTGATCGATTGTAGTAACTGTTGGAGGTTGAAGACGACGTCGAGTCTACCGCTGGCTGTCGGTGTGTGCACATTCCCGTGGCACGGGATGAGTAGTCGAGCATCGTATCGTTGGATGCTTACCTGCTGCAATCAGTCCCCACAGTGGTGCGGGCTGAGCTCCCGATCCGCTTTGTCCATAGCTGCTCGACGTAGGTAGAGCCCTGAAGGAGAGTCGAGCTTATACGAGGTAGCCAATCAAGCAACCCGGAGATTTGTGATCCTTGAGGTACGCGTTCTGCCCTGGTGCGATGCGCGTGTTTTGATCCTTTAAGGAGGAGGATGTGGTCCACGACATCCTTCGGTGATCCTTGACCACGAAGGAGTCTGGCACCCATCTCTACCCAAAAAACAAGAAATCACTTAGGCTTCACAACGCAAACCGGTAAAAGACGCCCGAGACAAGGCCCTCAGCGGAAGAGCAAGCGTGTGCCGCCATGCAAACCCTCGACGGACAACACGAGGAAGAAGAAGAGGACTCTCATGATTACTTTGAAAATATAGTAGAGAATATATATACATTACATACAAGAATTTAGCATTTAATTATACGAGGTAGCCGCTCGAGCAACCCAAAGATTTGTGACCCTTGCGCGATACGTCTTACCTCGTTGGCGATGACCGGGTTTTCATCCTTGAAGGAGGAGCATGTGGTCCACGGCATCCTTCGACGATCATTGATCATGAAGGAGTCTGGCACCCGTCGCTCCCGAAAAAACGCGAAGGATCTTCACGAATGGATTGAGACTTTTTTTACAGAAAAAGCAGGATCCGACTTTATAAATAAAGCCAAACAAACATGAAGGTTCGGGGTTACAGAGTAGCAACAGTAGCAGACTTAAAAAACTAGCGGGGGGAACAGAGATTAAACAAAGGCAATACGGCACACATGCCACAACCGACATCCGTACGCACACGGGAAAAGCGGAGACAAAATAAGAGCAGCGCTAAAGGACTGATGGCGGCGGCATAGACGAAGGGCGCAACAACATTCGGGAGCAACAACATTCTTAGGTGGCAGGGTGTCGCATCGCAGATAGAGAGCATTCCATAGTCTTGATCTTTTCAATCGCTACCTCCAGGTCCAAGCATGCTTCCTCCTTAGTCAGAGATTTTCACAACTGTAAAATAGCGATGAGGTTATACAAGCAGCTAACTGTCGACTTAGGGAAAACATGTTCAATCATAAACTTGTTGCGGGTGTTCCACAAAACCCAGCAAACAGCTGAGAAGGCAGGCCAAAAAAATCGACAAAATCGCATCGGCAGGGGGCGGACAAGAAGGTACACGTCCGAAAAGGACTGAGGATTACACAAGTTCCCCAACCAAGATCCGAGTCAGCTCTAGAAGAATTTGGCTAAATGGCAGTGAAAGAAAATGTGCTTGGTCGTCTCGTCACCCAAGCAAAGGGCGCAACGAATCGAAATTGCCGAATTTCGCTTATGAAGTTGGCTAGAGGAGGGGATCTTAGCTCGAAACGCTTGCTAAACAAAGATTTTAATATACAGGATTTCCACAATAATGAAAAGCGGGACGCTCTCTGACCACCGACGAGGGCACAATAAAGAGACTTGACCGAGAAGCGGCCCGACTGCGAGAGGGACCAAGAAACTTCTTCGTCACCCTCTGAAATATCAAGGAAGAGAGCAGCAAGGCACTGCCAATCCAAAGAGCTTAGAGAGAGATAGAGCATGGCGGAAGCCCAAGTCCCAGCCCGAACCTGCGACCTCTGGAATGGAGATATCAGATTTAGGGCAGTATGAGAAAAGCACCGGGAAGGCATCAGCAAGTCGCCCAACCGGCGACCACCAATCCAACCAAAAGCGGACATACCGACCATTTTTTACAGTGAAACACACATGCTCACGGAAGACGTCTCTAACTTTTATCAACTGACGCCAAAACTGGGAGCCCACCGCGGCCTTGGCAAACATAGGGGAGGTGGAGGGGAATATTTAGCCCTGAGGATTCGACGCTACAACGTCTCCTCACCAGAGGTAAGAATCCTCCACCACCACTTGACAATGAGGCAAGTGTTCACAATAGCAGTGTCCAAGATGCCCAAACCACCACAACTTTTAGGCTTACACATGATTTTCCATCTAACCAACATCTACTTGCACTTGTTATCAGGGAACCTATAGAAACACATGGCGTACATCGGGAGGGAAGAGAGGCAGGCATTGATCAGACAGACTTTGGCCGCTTGGGAGTGGTGACGGACCCTCCAGGACATCATCCGGTTTCCCACCTTGAGGGGAATGGGGGGCTGGTCTTTGGAAGAAGTGGGATCCGGAGAGACCGGAATACCCAGGTATTTGAAAGGAAACATTCTTAGGGAACAGTTCATAAGGGCCGCCACCCTAGCTTTCTCTGAGTCAGGACATTCGAGCACGAGAATCTCACTCTTGAAAAATTAATTTTCAGGCAAGAGAAAAGAAGACGTTAGAACCAAGGCAAACCGCAAACCGGAAGAAGATGCTAGAACCGAGTTCCCCGTCCAAAGAGCAAGCGCGTTCCACTGCCCAAAGCCCTCGACGGGCAGCACAAGGAAGGAGGGGACTCAGATGTTTTTTTTTTACCATGCTACTCCCCTTTTCATTACTAGGCATAATGTAAATCCATTGTTCAGAAAAAGGGAAAGGAAAGAAGCGGTTCAAGACACCCCATGGTCGCTCGTAATCGAAACGATCACCACGTGAGAGAAAAACCCAGCGCCATGACCTACCAAGTTTAACCAATCCAGGAAACAATATCATTGCAACAAGCTCTCACGCAGGAGCTGCAGAAATACGAGCAATGAAGTTCATATATAGACACTAAAAAGTAAGCTAACAAAAGATTAGGATCCGCCGACAGGACGTTATACAAATCATCAGTTTATACAAGAATATTCAGGTGGAGAAACTCTTTCCCTGGTAACCGTACGTACAAAAAAAACAAGAATCTAACATTTGATTTGACAGAATTTGATCACCATGCATGCATGCAGGCGGTGCTGACAGAATGCAACGAAATGTACGAAATGTAATCAAAACCCCGATGGTTCGCGAGAGCAATGCGAAATGTACGACCAACCACGGCACAATACAAATAGATCATAACAGAAACCACAAGAAACATTCGCATGATGCACGATAATTCCACGCGAAAACAGACTAGCTCCATACTACTGTACTAACGACTGCTCAACAGGCAGAAGCATGATCACTATCGCTCCACTTGAAATTGGATCGTCACACTACCAAATTAAAGCAGAAAGAAGTCAAGAATCCGAACCATAGAGACCCAATATTCTAGAATGCACACGACGAATACGAAATACCTAGCCGCGGCCGAAGGATATGCTCTTACTGGAGAAGTTGTCTATGTGCCGAGCTAGTCGCCGCATCTCTTATTTTCAGTGGCGTAGCTAGCCCAATAGATTCGATGGTCAAACAAAAAATGGAAATACACTACAAATGTTGATGTTTGTGCAATATATAGAGGCTATGGGGAAAACCTGGATGGTTCGGAGACCATCCTGTCCACTCTCTAGCTACTCGGCTGATTGTTTTCCTCTAATATTTTAAAGTTCTCAGCTGATTTATTTGGTATTTGTGAGTCAAAAGTCCTCAACAAGCTAGGCTTAAATAGGAGTATATATAAACTGGACATCATTGCCTTATCATTGTTCCTCATGCGATTGGCACTGGACTATTTGTTTCATGAAGTTTTCAGTATTTTTTCTTCTCTCCTTGCAAGGACAAACAAAACATTTTTGAATGAGTTGTTAAAACACTTCTTGAATGAGTTGATCACATGGATTTGCAGCCTGTAGTGTGTACTCGCGTGACAAGAGAGAGAGTTGTTAGAACACTTCTTGAATGAGTTGATCAACACACTTACCGCATGCTCTGCTGACAGAAACTACATATGGCCATATATATATAACATACCCAATGTTGTATTGTTAGTATGTTTTCTTCAAATGAAATACTGGAGGAAAACAAAACATGATGGCATTTCCTCAAATACTTCATCATCACTAGAACTCCCAGATTTGTGTCGTGCTCACGACGAATGTACGTCGAGGAGCCGCCCCCGAAGGTATCAAGGCTTTTACCGAATTTACCAAGTTTCTCGCAGACTGTCTCGAGGTGGCCAGATAACTTGTTGGCCTCCGGAATAAGAAGAACCGGCGCCGTCCTTCAGATCACGCAGCGCGTGTCATGCAAGCTGGGAATGAAGCCCTACAGGTCCAAAATGTCGACGACGTCGTCGAAGAAGCCGAGGCGACCTCCATGGGCGAACGCACCTCCCCGTCCATGCTTCCCCGTGCCCCCGCCTCGGACCAGGTCTCCACGGCCGTGGCGCCCTCCTGCAAGGCTGCGACCCCGAGAACGACTCATCCACCCGATCCTTCGCCGTCGAGGCCGATCATAAGGCCTCCGTGATGCCCTCCATGCCATTATGCGCCCCCAAGCACGACGCCTCTGCGCGATCCTGCGCCGCCTAGGACGTTCACGACGCCTCCGTGGCACCCTCCGTGCGGAGATAATTGAATTTTTGCCACTTCTAATATCGGTCTTCGCAAAAATGCCACTTTCAACATGCGATTCGCAAAAATACCATCCAGCTGATGGAAATCTTGATTACCATGTCATTTTCCCTCTTTTACTCTTTTTCATTTTTATTTATTTATGTGCGCATGAAAAGACTATAATACCCCTGATAGATAGTATCTGATTGCATCGTGTAGACTCGCGCCACCAGCCTAAAAATCAGGCGATAACACCGCCGCCTGCACGCTGTCACCGATCGCCCGGGATTTCACGATGCCACCATCTATTCCCATCGTCGATCGCCTTTGATATTTCAGAGTTCTCAGCTGATTTATTTGGCATTTGTGAGTCAGAAAAGTGTCCTCAACAAGCTAGGCTTAAATGTGAGTATATATAAACTGGACATCATTGCCTTATCATTGTTCCTCATGCGATTGGCACTAGACTACTCGTTTCATGAAGTTTTCACTATTTTTTCTTCTCTTCTTGCAAGGGGAAACAAAACATTTTTGAATGAGTTGTTAAAACACTTCTTGAATGAGTTGATCACATGGATTTGCAGCGTGTAGTGTGTACTCGCGTGACAAGAGAGAGAGAGTTGTTAGAACACTTCTTGAATGAGTTGATCAACACACTTACCGCATGCTTTGCTGAGAGAAACTACATATGACCATATATATATAACATACCCAATGTTGTGTTAGTATGTTTTCTTCAAATGAAATATTGGAGGAAAACAAAACATGATGGCATTTCCTCAAATACTTTAGCATCACTAGAACTCCCAGATTTGTCAAGAGAACCTTGTCGTGCTCACGAAGAATGTAGGCCGAGGAGCCGCCGTCGAAGCTATCAAGGGTTTTCTCGAATTTACCAAGTTTCTCGCAGAGTCTCGAGGTGGCCAGATAACTTGTTGGCCCCCGACAGAAGAAGAATTGGCGCCGTCCTCCGAATCGCGGCGAGCGTCATGCACGGTGGGAATGAAGCCCTCCGGGTCCAAAATGTCGGTGCCGTCGTCGAAGAAGCCGAGGCAGCCTCCGTGGGCGAACTCACCTCCCCGTCCATGCTTCCCCGCGCCCCCGCCTCGGACCAGGCCTCCATGGCCGTGGCGCCCTCCGTGCGAGGCTGCGCCCCCGAGCACGACTCCTCCACCCGATCCTTCGCCGCCGAGGCCGATCACAACGCCTCCGTGACGCCCTCCGAGGATGCGCCCCCGAGCACGACGCCTCCGCGCGATCTTGCGCCGCATAGGCCGTTCACGACGCCTCCGTGGCAACCTCTAGTTCTCTACAAGAAACTAATGAAATAAATGTGACATCCATGTACGCTCACTGCTCAGAGATTCAGAGGAACACAAATATTCTCCAAAGTTCAAACTACCATATCTGGAGAATATATTTGTCACTGAACTTTAATTAAATATTATCCCTGAAATCAACTACTGAATAACTCCACTATTTCACTTGAACAACAAATTACTTATGGTGCGATGCTACGGATTTTGTTTTAACTCCTCCTGATATATAATAGTTTGTTCAGGAGTATAAAATTTGCAAGATTGATTTTTTCTAGTGTTCAGGTAATTACTTCTGGCACATATATACGATGGTATAAAAAATAATTATCTCCCCTCCCAATGTTCCAAAATTCAGTTATAATAGAATGTACTGACCTACTGGGCATTGTAGTTGTTGCTGAGAACACATTTGTTGATTCCTTTTTAGTGCAGAGAAAAAGAAAGGGAGCAGACGTTATTAAATCATGCTCATAGTTAGCTATTCACTTTTTTGATGCCTTGCTTTGCATCTCCTTTCATACACAGGATGCTACATGCAATCAATCTGCAAGAAGAAATCATGTACTCCCTCCGATCCATATTAATTGACGCACACTTAATACAACTCTAGTACAAATTTATACTAAATGTGTGTCAATTAATTTGGATCGGAAGGAGTACTAATAATTAGTAACAACAGAACTATTTCGTACCATAATTTCACTAAGTAGCAAGAAGAAACCATCCTTGTTACATTTCCTTATCTTTTCACGTGAAAGTCGGTGTCGTCAACTCTTGCCTAATGGACTCGGCAATGACGACTGCAGCTTCGCCACCGTTGACGGCCGAGGATGATGGCGAGCGATGACATAATGGGACAAGTTTCGCTGGTTGGTGGTTCGCGCCTTTGCACGCCTAGGCTTGCACCATGGAGTCCCCCACGCAGCTTCACGGGTGGCCGACGCGACCTACAGCTACGCGCGGCTAGGGACGACCGGGCACGGGTCTGCACCATCGAACGACACGGTCCCCTTGACTCCCGGATCCTCGTTGCCTTCGTTGCCATGGACAACTACACCGGCAGCGTAGCCCTCTCGCGGCAAGAACGGACGCGTGCGACACAGAGACAACGACTCCCTGTTCTGGCTTGACGCCCGGCCGGCGGCCTGAAAGGTCAGGAGGCAGCCTCGACGTTCTCGTCGGCATGGCAACGGCAACCCGTGGTTTTCAAGAGTAGGGGGGTGACCCGGGGACGACGTACCTCTGGCAAGAAGGCCGGCTGTCGGAGAAGAAAAGAAACCCATCGTTTTGGAAGCGGCGGGAGCGGCTGCTGCTGCAGTCCATCTAGTTCTGCCGGCGGCGGCTGATGTCCCGTGTCATGAAAGCTGCGAATGGAGCCTCGATGTGTAGAAACCCTGGGACGGAGGGGAAAACGAAATGATAGGAGGTGCATGGCTGGCCGAGGAGATTTCAGAGGGGTGATCTGCTGCAATTTGGGGCGATGGTAACAGCACATGGCGGCTGCGGGATTTCAGGAACGACATCGTAGTAATTGGCTTGATTTTAGGAAAGGATCGTAATCTCTTCGGTTCGTGGGGGACTGATAGTGATTTTTTTTAGAGAACACAGTACAACGCAACGCAGACATTCACATACACGAGTATACACTCATCCCTATGAACGCACACACGCATACCCTATCCCTATGAGCATCTTCGCAGCACTGAGCCCGGCACATCATTTTGAAATTAACGAAGTCATCATCTCGTCTTCGATGAGAACATCTCCTCCCACTGAAAACATATCGCCGAAAGCCTGGAATAAATTCAGAAAAATGCGAGCACCAATGTCAAATCTGGGATTTGAACTCTGATGAGGCTAGGGATACCACTATCCCTTCAACCAACTCAACCATAGGCTAATTCGCGGGGACTGGTAGCGATCCAAACCGTGGCAGACCACGGAAAAACATCAAATCTAAACCGTTAGGTACTATGGCAGACCGTCAAAATTATGTAGACTCTTCGATTTCATTAGGTGGGACTAATTCGAGGGTTCTGATTGATCTGTGTACACTATTGTTGGTGGCTTTAAAAGAATTTTTGTTTGCTCTTTTAATAGTAGTAGAGATCCTTATCCTATTGATGAAGTGGTATAGATTGGAGTACACACTGGAATACATGTATTTTTTTAACCGTTACTCTTTTAAGTGCACAAAATGGCATACATAAAGGTATGGCAAAGTTGGAGTAGCATATTTCCAAGTTCAGTTTTCGTAACGGCATTTCTCCAAGTGCTGAAAATTGGAGTGGCATAGATCCAATTAACCCTTTTATCTATGTATCAGACCTATTTATTAGTGATGTATGAAACTTTGTTGTATCCGACTTATTTATGTATGAGACTGATATTATTAGCTAAATGTGACATTGTTGTATCTGACTTATTTAAGCATGAGATCCTATGTGATTTATTTTGTTGCAACTTACTTGTTTTTTTGTATGCGACTAATGATCCTATGTGATTTATTTAATTTGTGCGCATATTGAATGGTAAAAAGTACAATACAAAACATCTACATATAAAAAAAGTAAACATATACACAAAAACAGACAGAAAAAATAAGCACAAGAAAAAGAGTCATCGGTATACTGTACAACGATGTGCCCATGGCATGCATTCTAGGTGGCCCGCTAACGCGAACGTTACTGTCCTGCTATCGATGGGTCGTTAACATAGAAGCGGGCTGTCGTCGATACACACCACTACATACCAACAATGGGCCATCGATAAATTGTTCAACAACAAGCATATATATTTTGAATTTTTCAAAATCGATATGTATTTTTCTAATTTTTTAAGAAGAAAATTAATAAAAAAATCACCTTCCCTGCTCCACGAAGCTTCCCTTATCAAAGCTCGGGGCTGGAGGTAGTTCAAACATTCCTTAAATTTCAAGAGCATTGCAGCGGCCGCAAGGCTCCACAACTTTTAACAAGGCTCCACAACTTTTAACTCACAGTTGAGGGAACTTTCCCCAAAATGTATCTTTCCACCGTCAAGAGAGCTTTATGGGCTTCCAGCATCATATATCTACTCATCGGGCGACATTTACCACTATTGTTGTAGGAACATGAAATCTGACCATTGTAAAAGGTGCTCAGTGTAAGGCGCTTAAGCAACTTTGAATTCTCAAGAATATGGCATGTCAGCTCAACCATGCTCTTTGCAGAACAAAACCCAATGATCTGCACGTCCTTGATGTTCCTATGCATGTGTCCTGGCATCTTCCTTAAATCATGAGAATAATCTCCTAGAACTGATTCTTGCTCCATGTGATCTGGCATTGCCTGCATTCGAATTCGTAAGATGTCAATGTCAATAATAACGGTGAAAATGCAGGTTGCGACTGTTTATTGCACAATTTTGGTATCTAATGATCCAAAGTACTATAAGAGTATACCATATAAGATGCATATATTCTAAGAGCTTCAAGATTTGGCACCATGCACGGAAGATTGGCACAAATAACATCCCAACCTGAAGCACCAATGTCAAGGTTTTGCAATGAATCACCAAGTGACAGTCGTACCAGGGTACCCCTATATTCAAAAGTACAGAGATTAGGGGCTTTGCTCTTTATCACTTCCAGGTTTAAGCAATGGTTGACAACCAGGTGGCTAAGCCGCTGCATCAGGCTAGGTATCTCCAGGAAAATTAACTCGTTGCAACTTGCAAGACACGAGTCTCAATTTCTCCAAAGCAACTGAACTGGAAAGAAGGCAGCTTAACTCATCCCCTGCAATGCGCACATCATACAGGTGCAAACTAGTCAGGCTTCTTAAGCAGCCAAGTCCAGCTGTGGGACGGAAGGCACATCCACAGAGATGAAGCTGCCAAATAGACTTGCCACTCCCATCAAGTAAAAGTGGGCATGGAAAGTTGTACACGTCTGCATGATATGAATAAAATTGCAGGTAAAGTTCTTCAATCCCTGGTCTAACAGCAATACCAAGCCAACGATTTAGATCGTCATAGGAGGTGCTGAAAAAGGGAAATTCACGTATTTCAAGCTTGAGTGCCTTCACGCCAACGCCTGAGTGGTTTTTCAGAATGTGGTCAGTATAACTTACAAGATCAAGCGCTACTTTAGTTGACATTCCGTCGACCCTGCCTTTCAAACCCAGTGTTTCCCTAGTTAAGCTGAGATTGGGAAAATATCTCCAAGAACGTCGAAATGAATGAGACACACAGACAACACGTGCAGCATCTCGTAGAGGAAGCAGATAATGTATATGCTGCCATACGTCCTGCATGCACAAGCATTGGAGAAAGTTTCAGTGTAGGAATTGTAAAAGCGGACAGCTGCTTTCGATTTGGGGGGAATAAAGATGCACTTCTTCTTCGGTACACCCCCTAATTACATGAAGGGCTGAGATTAACCGATACCCTCTCATAATGAAGGGCATGATTGTCTTATTTCGAAAAGACATCTTTCACCTGCTCTACAACATGTATGTACTATCGTATTGAGTTAATTACATGAAAGTAAAAAATAAATGTATGAACTAGGATTCGAACCTTACTTAATTGCACACAACTCAAACCAACAAGCTATTTAGCATTTGTTGTTAATTAAGAATAATGGCTTAATATATTGTTTATAGTTTAAACGGGCTACAGGTCCATTTACACTACCAATTTTATCTTTAAATTGTTAAAAAATAAAACTTATAATTTCATAAATAATACAAATCTAAATATATTTTTTGTTTTTAAAATTAATTTAAGTAAATTATTAACTACAAAAATACATAGAATTAAACTTATATTACATAAAACAATATTCGTTCTGACATGTATATAATTTATCTATATATAAATATATATATTTATTCCTTTTATTAGTTTTCGTTCAACCACACACATTGACATGCGGGACATGTCATCAATATTTCATACACAACTAAAATAATTTATATTCTTGGATATTCGGAAGGAATTAAATTACCACATTTTTCAATTAAAATAATATTTCATTAACAAAATTTATAAAATGGTAGCATTGATTTAAAAATCATGTATTATTTTTAAAAATTATTTACAGAAAATAGAAATGTTAATAAAATTTAATATGATATAAAAATATTTATTAATAATCGTATGTATACATCATTTCCTATTTAGGATCGGTTATAAATAGTTTCAAAACATTTTATTTTCACAATCATCAAATGGACCCAAAAAAAATCCACACACTCCCATCTCCATGACATGCATCAATGTCAAAATTATTTCTTTTTGATATTGTATGAACTTTCTAGGGTTCTCCAGTGAAAAAAAATTGTAGAATACTAGGGATTCGTGAACATGACACAACGTGTGTATGATGTTTGAATTCGTTCAAATTTTGAGTGGAGGGTTATCATTGAAAGGTGATTTTTTTTGCATGGATGCTTGCCATGGTGATGCGAGTGTGTGAAAAAAATTTGGTTTCACTTGACGGATGTGATATTTTTTCACTTAAGACTAGTCCGTCGAGCCTAACCGAACCACCCTCTTTGAGCATGATGTATTTCCTTTTAGGTATGGAATGATACCAAATTTTACTGTTAGGTGGGTATTCTCATGGTAACCATCCATTCCAAATTTGAACGAATTCTGACACCGTATGCATGTTGCGTCTATTATTTTAGGGTTTTTTCAACAAAAACTCGTAGAAAATTCATATTATGTCAAAAAGCAATGAAATTTTTCATGGATGCTTGCCATGTTGATGCGAGTGTGTGAATTTTTTTGGATCCATTTGATGCATGTGCAAAAAATATCTTTTTAGACTATCCCTTTTTGCCCTACACAAATTATTACCTTTGAACATGATGTATTTCCTTTCAGACATTGAATGATACCAATTTTTACCGGTAGGTAGGAACTCTCATGGTAACCATTCACGCAAAATTTGAACGAATTCTGACACCATATGCACGTTGTGTCACGTCCGACTAGTATTTTAGGGTTTTTTCAACGAAAACTCCTAGAAAATTCATATTCTGTCAAAAAGCAACAAAATTTTGCACGGATGCTTGCCATGCTGATGCAAGTGTGTGGAAAAAAATTGGATCCATTTGATGGATGTGCGAAAAAAATATTTTAAGACTATCTCTTTCCAGACTACACGGATCATCACCTTTGAACATGATGTATTTCTTTTTATGCATGGAATTATACCGAATTTTACCTGTAAGGTTGGAATTCTCATGGTAACCATCGGTGCAAAATTTGAAAGAAATTCTGACACCGTACGCACGTTGCATCACGTCCAACTAGTATTTTTGTACCTGATTTAAAAAACTTGATTGACTGATTTGAAAAAAGTCAACAAAATTGAAAGTTCCATGTAAAAATGAAAACAAAAAGATTATGAAATATAAAAAATGGAAAAGGAGACAGAGAGAAAAAAAAGCGATATGAAAATCCATCGAAAGAAATTAATAAATGAAAAAAATCATATAATAAACTTATATGAAATAAACAATGTTCACGTTGACATGTACATAATTTATCTATACTATAAATGTTTTTATTATTATTTTCTTCAAGCATACATGATGACATCGGGACAGATCATTAGTATTTCATACACAATAGAAATTATATATATTTTTGGAGATTGGTCATTTTGACCTAACAGAACCATCATCTTTAAACATGGTATATTTTTTTACAATGCACGGAATGCTACCAAATTTTACCAGGAAGTGGGCATACCCATGGTAACTCGTCATGCAAAATTTGAATGAATTTCAACACCGTACGCACGTTGCGTCACATTCGGCCAGTAGTTCAATTTTTTTCACCATAAAAACTCTAGAAATTTCATAAAATATCAAAAAGAAATGGGATTTAGCATGGATGTTTGCTATGGTGATGCGAGTGTGGAAAAAAACTTGAGTCCATTTGATGCAGAAAAGTTTATGTGTTCAAAAAAACTTCATCGATTTTGTAAAAAATATTTGAATTTGAAAAACTTTATTAGATTCGGGAAAAGTTCATCGATTTAGACAAAAGGTCAACAAATTGTAAAAAACAAGATGAAAGAGAAGAAACAGAGAAAAAAGAGAGAAAAACTGTGGACAAAAAATCCACAACAAAGAAGGAGAAAAAACCTCGATTGATTACTATATAAATATTGGAGGAGAACTATGTGACATAAAACGTTGCCTGCCCTGTTGGTTAGTGCGCCGTTTATGTGAGGATGAGGTTGTGAGTTTGAGCCTCCATGCTGGCTCATTTTTGCATATTAAAAGGTGTAGACGTATATGACTCTTTGGAAAATGTATTCTACAACATATTGTGTGAAAAGTCTGAATTGCCCTTTATACGTTTGATAAGGGGGGGGGGTGTACCGAAGCGCTGCTCAGAAAGATGACCATATGAAGTAACACTGACAATACGATAGTTATGACCGAACATTCAAATGTCCACACTCCACAAGATCATGTACAAGAATCCAACAGCTTTAACAGCTACAGTGAAAGTACATGACATTAACATTGGTAACTAAGAGGGATAACATATTGGACAGAGCGGATCAAAAGGCACTCTACACTACGGATAATGCTAACGTCGACCGAGCTACACGTAGCCCTTTAGTTTGAACAAGTCATAAAATGTATTTTATATTATTCAAAAAGCATTGAATTTTTTTATGAATATATATACACATGTATATGACATATGTGCAAATTTTCATACCATTATACTTTCACATGTGGCGTATGAAAAAAAGACAAATATTTGATTTTAAATGGGCCTTTTTGTTGTTGGTTTTGGGCTGAAATTTTGGTTTTTTGTGCAGACTTCATATTATTACAATATTTTCAAGCCAAATTTGACATGTTCATACGGAATACATATAAGTTTTCATAGATTTTTTTTCGGATATTTTTAGAACTTTTAAATATGTTTTACGATTTTTTCAAAATAAATGGCTACGTGTAGCTCGGCCTCCAGAAATTCGCACTCCTCTACACTACTACTACAAGAATATGAATTTCAATTCTATAACTTCTTGGTGAAACTAGGAAGCACTAAAATGAAATGAATATTTATTTCATCCCTATAACTTTATAAAGGAATTCAGAAGCACTATAATGAAATGAACGCATTTCAATCCTATGTCTTTTTACTGGAACTAGGAAGCACTATAATAAAATCAACGCCCATCTGAACTATGAAGGAAACAAAAGCATTCAGAGGTACTTGACCGACTTACGTATAATATATATTTTTTCCTTGTGGAAACTACGAGCATATTTGATGTTTTCATGTCAAATTTGGGGCAAGCCAACATATTTGTCCCACTTGGACTGACTTTGAAATTTGCCAAATGCCCATGCTTTTGCACTCTCATAAGGCACGCCGCAAGGCGGATAATGCTAACGTAGACCGAGCTACATGTAGCCCTTTAGTTTGAACAAGTCATAAAATGTATTTTATATTATTCAAAAAGCATTGAATTTTTTTATGAATATATATACACATGTATATGACATATGTGCAAATTTTCATACCATTATACTTTCACATGTGGCGTATGAAAAAAAGACAAATATTTGATTTTAAATGGGCCTTTTTGTTGTTGGTTTTGGGCTGAAATTTTGGTTTTTTGTGCAGACTTCATATTATTACAATATTTTCAAGCCAAATTTGACATGTTCATACGGAATACATATAAGTTTTCATAGATTTTTTTTCGGATATTTTTAGAACTTTTAAATATGTTTTACGATTTTTTCAAAATAAATGGCTACGTGTAGCTCGGCCTCCAGAAATTCGCACTCCTCTACACTACTACTACAAGAATATGAATTTCAATTCTATAACTTCTTGGTGAAACTAGGAAGCACTAAAATGAAATGAATATTTATTTCATCCCTATAACTTTATAAAGGAATTCAGAAGCACTATAATGAAATGAACGCATTTCAATCCTATGTCTTTTTACTGGAACTAGGAAGCACTATAATAAAATCAACGCCCATCTGAACTATGAAGGAAACAAAAGCATTCAGAGGTACTTGACCGACTTACGTATAATATATATTTTTTCCTTGTGGAAACTACGAGCATATTTGATGTTTTCATGTCAAATTTGGGGCAAGCCAACATATTTGTCCCACTTGGACTGACTTTGAAATTTGCCAAATGCCCATGCTTTTGCACTCTCATAAGGCACGCCGCAAGGCGGATAATGCTAACGTAGACCGAGCTACATGTAGCCCTTTAGTTTGAACAAGTCATAAAATGTATTTTATATTATTCAAAAAGCATTGAATTTTTTTATGAATATATATACACATGTATATGACATATGTGCAAATTTTCATACCATTATACTTTCACATGTGGCGTATGAAAAAAAGACAAATATTTGATTTTAAATGGGCCTTTTTGTTGTTGGTTTTGGGCTGAAATTTTGGTTTTTTGTGCAGACTTCATATTATTACAATATTTTCAAGCCAAATTTGACATGTTCATACGGAATACATATAAGTTTTCATAGATTTTTTTTCGGATATTTTTAGAACTTTTAAATATGTTTTACGATTTTTTCAAAATAAATGGCTACGTGTAGCTCGGCCTCCAGAAATTCGCACTCCTCTACACTACTACTACAAGAATATGAATTTCAATTCTATAACTTCTTGGTGAAACTAGGAAGCACTAAAATGAAATGAATATTTATTTCATCCCTATAACTTTATAAAGGAATTCAGAAGCACTATAATGAAATGAACGCATTTCAATCCTATGTCTTTTTACTGGAACTAGGAAGCACTATAATAAAATCAACGCCCATCTGAACTATGAAGGAAACAAAAGCATTCAGAGGTACTTGACCGACTTACGTATAATATATATTTTTTCCTTGTGGAAACTACGAGCATATTTGATGTTTTCATGTCAAATTTGGGGCAAGCCAACATATTTGTCCCACTTGGACTGACTTTGAAATTTGCCAAATGCCCATGCTTTTGCACTCTCATAAGGCACGCCGCAAGGCGGATAATGCTAACGTAGACCGAGCTACATGTAGCCCTTTAGTTTGAACAAGTCATAAAATGTATTTTATATTATTCAAAAAGCATTGAATTTTTTTATGAATATATATACACATGTATATGACATATGTGCAAATTTTCATACCATTATACTTTCACATGTGGCGTATGAAAAAAAGACAAATATTTGATTTTAAATGGGCCTTTTTGTTGTTGGTTTTGGGCTGAAATTTTGTTTTTTTTGTGCAGACTTCATATTACAATATTTTCAAGCCAAATTTGACATGTTCATACGGAATATATATAAGTTTTCATAGATTTTTTTTCAGATTTTTCAAAACTTTTAAATATATTTTACGATTTTTTAAAAATAAAGGGCTACGTGTAGCTCGGCCTCCAGAAATTCGCACTCCGCCGCAAGGCCCCTATGGCTTACCCAATTTGAGGCATTACCCTAAGACAAACACACTCTTTTGTTGCTCCCTTGACAGACACACAGAGACAGAGACAGAGTTCTATTTTCTACCGGAAAAGGAAAACTGTAAACAGCAAACACAATAGAAGTGATTCTTTTTTTTTCCTTCAATCAAAACATGTACAGATCAAGTTTAATAAAAAGTACAGATCGACCGCCCAGCTCTGAATCGTAGAACAGGTGGCTTACTGCGGCCTTGAGTTCAACAGGTTACAGATTCATCATCGCAGAAAAAGGCAGAAGGAACAGGTGGCTTACTGAGGCCTTGAGTTGGCCGGCGACGCCGACCCCGCTGCAAGAGCCGGTTGAGTGCCAGCAGCCCCATGATTCGACGACGCCAGATTCTCTCTCTCTCTCTCTCTCCGGGTCAGCTGCTCTATCTATGTGCAGGGCGAGCTTGATACGTATTCCAACTTGAACTGAATCCAAGAATCCGAGGCGGGAGGGGGAATCGCGTCGACCCCGCCGCGGAGGGGCAACTATTTTTTTTCTGTGTGTACTTAACTTTTTTCGTTCCTATGAACGATTTAGAGCGAACGGTCGCGCAAAGGCGACCGACGCGATTCAAGTTTTAGCCGCTAGGGGCGCGCGTCCGTAGAATTCAGTCTGTTTGGTTGGTTGGATTGGCATCTAGATTTTGTTACGGTTCGAGGCGACCATCGGACGGACCGGCGCAAGCTCTTCGTTGGTCACAAGCTGGGGATCTTGCAGCGTCGGCTCCACTGCGGCCACCCTCTTGGTCTTGACCTCACCAGTCACCACCCATCGTCCCCTCCGGGTGAGCGCGGCGGCGAAGAAGGGTAGCAGAAGAGGAAGACTGCGGATGATGAGATCGAGTGATAGGATGTTGAGGAGTCAGGTGTACCAAAGGAAGATAGAAGTAATCCATGTGTCTCGCGCAATCTCGTCTTATGGCAGATGAGGCGGTCGGCGATGCGTCGTGGGAGAAGTGGAGTCACGGCCCTCTTCTGTCCTCTTCGGCATGCTGGACCCACGACGCTTCATCTTCATCAACCCAATTCATGCGCGCCATGGGCCTAGGAGCTACTGTCGGCCGAGTGAGAACCGGGGTATCTTGGGTCGTGCCTTGAGCCCAGGGTGCGTCTCGAGAAAGGGAGACCCAAGTCCATCCCTCAAGAGGATTTCCCATTTTCGCGAAGGACGCCCCTCCGTAGAAGATCACCAGCAGAAGTAGACCCCTCCTAAGGACCAGCCCTCATGAGGGTTGCGTTCCCAAAGACAAGGAGGTCGAGGTTGCTCGAGGCCACTTGCCTCCCGGAGACAACGCCCACGACACCTCAAAATATCAAGACCCCCAAAAGAAAGGAAAAGGCGCAGAAGCTTTCTTTGCATCTAACGCACGCCAAGATGCAGTGACCACCTCGCCTCAAGATGAAGCCAAGTTGGGGACGACTACCACCTAGGTCGTTGGGATTTAGCAGGGGCAGGTAGCTTTAGTCAGGATAAGAACAACGGTTGTCCCCTCCATAATTGGCCTCATGTGGCAACCCTTCCCACCAAGCTGTGGGGGAAGAGGACCAAGGCAACCATATAAGTGCTAGCTAGGGCACCAAAGAAGGGGATCGGCCTCTCCAAATCTAAAAACTTGTAGCTCACTATTATCTCCTCCACCGGAGCAATCCAGATGAGCAGGAAGTAGTGCTTTACACATCCATGGTGGCCTGAACCTGGGTAGCTCCTTGTGTCTTGGTTGTGTTGTGTGCTTGATGTCCTTGCAAATCTCATCGTCTTCGAGATCACGAAGCTAAGCCCCCAAGTATTTGAACTAGGGTTTTGGAAGATTTCCCTTGGACATATCTCTCCAACAGATTCCTTAGAATGATCAATCCCAGAATTAAGGGGAACGAGAGCAGCAATATTAGATTTGACGTTGGGCACCCACTGCAAGTTAGTCTTCGTAGTAACTATACCAGAATCAACGTGACTCAGACAGTCACGTTTAATATGACCAAAAAGATAGCACCTGTAACATATGATTTGATTGCCACAAGATTTTCGAGGGTGTCCAAAATTCAAACAATGGGTGCACTGAATGTTTTGTGCATCAGAGTTGTGCATGCCCCTGTCTTTGAAGTGAAGGTTCTCAGAATGCTGATGAAAGTTGTCAGGCCATTGAGAACCGAGGAGACAGGAGCCACACTGGGATATTAGTCTTGAACAATTGTAGAATGACCTCCTCCTTGGGTAATTTTGTTGCAATTGAAAATTTAAGGTCATGTGTCTCTTTGCCTGTGAAGAATTCAATCACCGATTTCTTATAAGTTACTCTGAAGTACTCTTGAATGGAAAAGAAATCATACCCTTCACAAAGCAGACATTGAAGGTCATCAGACTCCTTCACTGAAAGCTTATGTACAAAAATTGGTGCATGATCAGAATTATGTTTATCATTCAAGGAATTCACTTGGTGGCCCTGATTAAACTGACGAATATTATACTTGTCATCCACAGAATTCTCGTGATGACCCAGAGCAATGCAGTTGGCACCTGAAGGTACATCATTTGGACCTTGTTGTTGGGCAAAGGGCTTCACTAGATTACCGATAGAAGTGCGATTGGCCCCAGTGACAGGTGGTGACTGCAACTTAGTTTGCTTCTTGCGAGAAACGACAATCCATGGTCGATCTTCTTAAGTTTCCCATTTATGAAATTCTTTGAGATATTTAGGACCTCCATTGCCCCAAAGATCAAAGAAGACCATGAAAACCTTGCATTCAAAATGACCGAGGGCATGGACAAAGAAGCCAACATGTCTGGAAGCCACCGAAAACATGAAAATATGGTCTCTGAGGTGCAACACTCTGAAGTCAGCAGCATTGCCCCCAAGGCAAGATTGCAGATATGCATCCACTGTATTGCAGTCAAGCCTGTGTTGATGGCGCTTCAAAGATGCAACCATGCAGAACTTGGGGGCACTAGAGTCTAAAGACAAAGCCACAGGAGTTCTGAATTTATGCCAAATAGAATTTTGAATGCGCAAACCTGGGCCATAATCCAAATTCAGAGTCGTCGTCGTGAGATCCGGAGCCGCCACGGAGGTCACTGGAGCAACATCCACCTGACGAGCGGGCGCGACAGTCGACTTGGCATCCATCTTCATTTTGACTGTAACCAGATTGGCTTTGCCCAGAGCAGAGTTCTCCGAGGTCTTCGCGGAGTCGAGGGCGCAACCAACAATGGTGAGAAAACACGGAAATTGGGTTATTTTTTAGACCAGCGAAACAATACAGGGATCGTATTGCATAACTACACCGCCCGTGGGATCGAAGGAATATTCTCTGTGAATATTACGTATGCTGACATGGTCGTAGTTGAATACGGCGTATGTATCAGGCGCGTATACAAAGGAGTGCAACATCAACCTCCAGGACTATATTGATAGCGTATTTTCTCGTATAAGAACCGTAGTGAAGTACTTTACAACCTCCGGGATTGAGTTGAACGGGGCCAGCGATCAAGAGGATGATACATGTAATTATCTCATCATCATGATCATACTGACTGTGGATGAGCCTCCATAGCTGCAGAAAATGAAGAGCAATGCCACTTGTGTTACCATGTCGCAATTCCTTGATCCATTGATCATTTCGCAGGGCGTCTGTTCTGTTCTTCCTTCGTGCATGATTGAAGAGATGCCCTGTGTTTGATCCGCCCAATTCAACAAAGCGCACAAACAAAAGAGAGCATGGCACGAATCAGAAATACAAATGCAAGTTACTTTTTGACCAAGCAATCAACAAACAATTCCATCAAACCAAACCATCGCAACTGACACCCCACCCTCGATCCCATGGCCGGCCCCACACCGCCGCCCCCGGATAAACACCCCGGCCTCTCCCTTGGCGGCGATGTAACTGCTCGCTCGCCCACCCGCACCACCTCGCCCACACCTCCCTCCCACGTATCACGCACCACCGGCTCATCGCCATCAACTCAGGCCATGGCGCGGGCTCCTCCTCATCCCCCTCCCGACCCCGACACACTGCGGACTCTCCGGGAGACGCGGGAATTCATCCGCTCCCATGTGCTCGCCGTAGACTCCGTAAACGCCGATTGGCGCATGTGGACGCTCCTCGTCGAGCAGCGCAGCAAGTTCCAGTGGGAGGTCGGCAATCTCCAAGCCCTTGAGGCCGCCGGCGACCCTCGCGACCCACTAGAGAAAGCCCGCTTCGCCATCCTCACGCTAATCGACAGGCTCCAAGACGACATTGACCTCCGGGAGGGGCAGGGAGGCCCGGTCGGAGGCGTGTTCGCCCACGGCAACCACGTGTGGTGGAACGGAGGCACGTTCGTCCACGACGGCAGCGCGCGGGGGCACGGAGGCGTGTTCGACCGCGGAGGCAGCGCGCAGGGGCAGGTCAGAGCATTCCGAGACGGGCACGGAGGCCGCGGAGACACGCTCGCGCATGGAGGCCCGGTGAGAGGCTCGATCGACATTCCACGCTTCAAGGACGACACGTGCTTGGTCTGCCCCAACGGGGAGCTCGATGCCATCAAGGACGCAGAGCGCGTTGTCGACGCCAACACCTGCGCATCGACCCTCTCCAACCACTTCCAGACCGTCTGCCGCCGCGTCCGCGCCTTGCACCGCGAGCTACGCCGGCTCCGGGCGCTCTCCGACCGCCGCTCCTGCCGACGGGTTGACATCGATGTCGGCCTCACCTACCAGGGCCGGTCTATAGTAATTTTAGAGACCTTTTACAATACATAAAATGATTTTGGGCCGTTTATTTTTATGAGTTGACCGCTCAGATGAGACAATACTACGATGAAATTCAAGTATTATATTAAGGTCCGAAGGGTATTTTAGGTAGTTCAGGGTTATCAATCCTGGAGGCCGCTGGGACACCATGGTTTCCCATCCGAAGAAAGCCTAATCATAGCGACGAGGTCCATAGTATATTCATGTATAAAAGCATTGATCAATTTGCTTCGGGACTTTCAAACACGATTTATCATGCAACTTCTCAATCACAACCTCGTCGCCATGCATGATGAGCACCAGGCGCCCCGCTGCCTGACGGAGGAGAAGGATCCCTGTCAATGTTTTGTTTTCAAGGACGGTAAGAAGGTGCAGGACAAGGACGGGAGGCGATGGCAGGCGGCGCGGACACGCAGGTTGCTGGCCCAACCGGTAGAGACGAGGAGGCATCGGAATGGTGGAGGACCAGACTCCTCAATCAGCTGTAATGTACCTCCTTCCGGTATTCCCACACAGGTCACGATTGGACAGTCTAATCCCTGCAATCGATCTACGTGGAGCTCATCCATAGTACCACCGGCGGCTACAACCCACGCCGCCACGCCCTCCAACTTCCTCACGCCCTTCACTCTGTTGTGCTCGGACAAGTCGAGGCGTTTTGCGGTTTTGCGAGCTCAAGTAATTTCTTGGCGATTCAGGCCAGCGTCGGGCACTTCCACTGTTGCCATGTGCCTCCGAGGCCGCTGCCATATCCATCACGCGACCGAGCCCTGCAATTGTCGAGGTCCCACGCTGCCCAGCTCGTCGGCATGCCATCATGATCATGCGACGTCTCCAGCCGTCAAGGTCGAGGACGCCACCGACGCCTCTTGTGTTGAATGTAATTAATTTTATTATTTGCTTTTATCAGGATTAAAATATAGAAAGAACTAATCTATCCCAATAAAATATTACTAATATGTCCTTGAGCCAAAGTCTAAGTCGATCTGTTTTAACCATTAGATCAAATATATACTACCCATTATATTAGGTAGTACGATCTACTGCAAAAAAATCTCTAATTTTAGGCCTTGGGCAAACCAATATAATTATTTTTTATACTAAATTTTTATACTTATAGATCTTTTTGTTAACACGTTATATTCTTATAAACATAATTATCTTTTGTTGGCATAGTTCAACCACATGGTAGTGTACTAGAGTTAATAAATATTAGTATATTTTTTATTTTTGTACTGTATATCATAGAAAAATAAAAAAATGTATTTTTTAACATATTATTTTTCTAGAAATATATTTAACTATAATACATAATTTATACTTCCTGTTCCGGGTATGAGGTGTATATGTTCTGTTACAAAGTCATTTTTCTTTATCTTTTAATAGATTTATATAAAAAGTCAACATTTATGATATCTCATAAGTACAATATGAAAATATGTTTGAAGATGAATATGATGATGCCAATTTTTTATAATTTATCGATATATTTATTTATAAATTTGATCAAACTTACATTAATTTAACTTTTTGAAAGAAAATAATATACTCTATATTAAAAAATGGAGAGAATACAATTTATGATAAAGATCCTTAAAAAGTATTGTCCAATAAATATCACAATAGGAGTTTCTAGTATATTATTGGGACAATTGCATTTTTGCCCCTAGTTTTGCCAGCCCGTGGGTTTTGCCCTTACTTTTCGGCTCTGCTCAGTTTTGCCCTTAGATTTGTCCCTCGGGTCATCCGAACGCCCTTTGACCGTTTGACCAATACTTAGAAAATGTATAACAAATTCATATGAACTTAGAAAAATGCAAATAAGATATTTAATTATTCAGAAAAGCATTTCCTTTATGTGTGTATCATTTGCACATATGAAAATATTAATTGTTAACCTACCCAAGGTTACTAACGTTCTTAACATTATTAAAAATAAAAATGTGTAAACAATAAAAAAATCATGAATAAAAACGGCATGCAAGTTTAGGTGATGTCTGCTGACCATTCTGATATCTTATTTGAGATTTTTTGAATTCACATGAACTTGTTATGAATTTTAAAATTAATGGTCAAAGTCATTTGAAAATGCATAACAACTTCATATATACCCAGAAAAATGCAAATAAGATATCAGAATGTTCAGAAGACATCACCTACATTCGCATGTCATTTTTAATCATGAAAATGTATTGTTTATACCCTTTAATGTTTAATAATGTTAATAACATTAATAACCTCAAGTAGTTTAAATATTATTTTGTTCGTGAATGCTAATAACATGCACTTACAGGTAATGCTTTTTTAAACATTTTGATATCTTATTTGCATTTTTCTGAGTTCATATGAATTTGTTATGCATTTTCAAAGTATTGGTCAAACGGTCAAAGGGCGTTCGGATGACCTCAGAGACAAATTTAAGGGCAAAACTGAGCAAAGCCGAAAAGTAAGGGCAAAACCCACGGGCCGGCAGAACTAGGGGCAAAAATGTAATTGTCCCTATATTATTAAATAAGTGTGTCTATAGATATTTTTATAATATGAACTGAGACAATTGTCTTGTTTTCAATCCTTTATGTTTAGCAACAGGCAAAATTTCACAAAATTGTACTTTGTACTTTGTATCGAAACAACTATGTCTGGAGTAATTATCAACAAATATAAAATATGTGCATTATAATCTGTTTTCATATGTAATTTTATTATTAAATATTCCTGAGAAAATATGAAGTTTCAATATCAAAAAAGGAAAAAAGGATTTTTGAACCAAAAAATAAAGCAAAATTTTAAAAAGGACCAAATAAGGAATTCTGTAAAAATGGTGTATTTACAAAAAATAAAATTGACATAAAAATGCTAATCTTTGCCATGCTAAAAACATGCGTTCATTGTAATTACCGCATTTAATTATACGTACATATAATCATCTCTATGAACACATGCACGCACACCCTTATTCCTATGAGAGCCTTTGAGATACAGGTCTTCACCACTGAATGAAAATGGCCAAAAATTCTATAATAATTCAAAAAATATGCATGCATCAAGATTTAAACCATGTGAGTTGGTTCCACCACAAATGACCCCAACCAACTAAGGGCCAGTTCTTTTGAAGGTTATGGTCAACGGTGGAAAATAAGCTGCCCCCTCCCCAGTTTATTTTGACAGTTCAACTTAAATTTTATTTTTAAAATGGCTTTTAAAATAAAATTTTAAGTTGAGCTTCTAAAATAAATTGGAGCGGGAGCAGTTTATTTTCACCGCTGACCATAAGCTCCAAATAAAACTGGCCCTAAGCTAGGCTCAATTTGCCCTTTATCTCCAACTATATGAAGAACTGGCTCTAGGCTCAGTTTGCCCTTTATCTCCAACTATCTGATCACTCAATACGAATGTACTCGAGTGTCCGAGTCCGGGTGTGACTCGAGTCGATGACCAAGTCAGTTTGCTCTCAGGCTCAGCTAGCGGACTGCCGGGTATAAATACATGAGCTAGCAGACCCTCCTGACTCCTGTGATCACCACCGTGAAGTGATAAAGCAGACAACATGTAAGGTTCTAGCTACGAATTGGGGAATTGTGTGTGATTTATTGTTGTTCCTCCCAACCTCCCTCACAACAATCTCAGTTACAAGCTAGGCCGCAGCCAGCCAAATCCCATCCGGAACTCTAAGATGGCGATGACTCTAATTAATAGCCACACACTCACGCCACACGCTATCTAACCCAGTTGGGCCCTCGTAGCCAGGCCGGTTCCTTCCTGGGCCGAACAGGTCTCGTGACTTCTGGCCCATCCTTGTTCTTCAGTTCCTTCTCATCAGGTTCCCGCTTCTCTGCCTGGTCATTGTCGAGAGGAAGGTCGCTGACACCCCCCCCCCCCCCCCGTTCTTGAGAAAAGGCTTGCCCCCAAGCTGGTGCCCTTGGGAACGATTGGCGAAGAGATTGCAGATCCTCCCAAGTAGCATCTTCCACCGAAGAGTCACTCCAGTGCACTAACCCTTGAGTAACAGTGCGACGGCCGTTATTGTGAACACGTTGCTGAAGAATTGCCAAGGGAACCTGCAAACGACTAGTGACGGTAGGCAATGTAGAGGAAATAGGAAACTTAGTAGCTACAAAGCGTTTGAGCTGAGAAACATGAAAAACCGGATGGATTTTGCTGTCAGATGGGAACTCGAGACGGTAGGCCACTTCCCCAATTCGCTCCAAAACTTTATACGGGCCAAAATACTTGAAGGATAGCTTATGATTAGCTCTGCGCATGACTGACGTTTGAACATAAGGTTGTAATTTGAGGAACACTTGATCTCCCATAGCAAAAGTGCGCTCAGTACGATGCTTATCCGCTTGAACTTTCATACGCTGTTGAGCACACAGCAAATGCTGGCGAACAGCATCAACCACTAGCTGCCTATCATCTAACCACTGCTGTAAATCTGGGGTAGAGATAGTATCAGAAGCAGATAAGCCAAAATACCTGGGAGAGTGGCCATATAAAACCTCAAACGGGGACTTGTCCATAGCTGAATGCCAGTTGGTATTATACCAAAACTCGCATAATGATATCCACTTGCTCCACTTGCCGGGATGAGCACTGATGAAACAGCGCAAGTAACACTCAACTTGTTGATTCACCCACTTGGTTTGCCCATCAGTAGAAGGGTGATAGGCACTGCTCATACGCAGCTGAACACCAGTACGCTTAAACAAATGCTGCCAGAAGTTGCTTGTAAATACAGGGTCCCTGTCAGAAACTATGGACAAAGGCATTCCATGGAGTTTATAGACATTGTCCAGAAAAAGTTCAGCCACCTTCTGAGCAGAGTAGGGGTGCTTGAGCAACATAAAATGCCCATACTTGGTAAATTTATCAATGACCAGAAAAATGCAGTCATAACCATAGGAATGAGGAAGCCCCGTAATGAAATCCATAGTTACCATGTGCCATGCTTGCAAGGGAACTGGAAGAGGAGAAAGTAATCCTGGGTAATTAATCCTCTCCGGTTTAGCTTGCTGACAGACCACACAAGCTTGCACTTGGTCCTTAATGAACAACTTCATGCCCTTCCAACGAAACAATGCATGAATTCTTTTATAAGTGACTGGAAAACCAGAGTGCCCCCCAATAGGGCTGCTGTGAAAGGCAGAGAAGATTTTGCTATGCAAACCTGGTTGAGCACCCACCCAAATGCAAGATTTGTATCGAATCAACCCATTCAGAAGCTGGTAGTTCGGTTTAGAGTGTGGATCCACTACTAGTTGTTGCATGCAACAATTCCTGGGCTTCAACATCTTGAGAATAACTATCGCGGATTTCTTCCAACCACAAGGGCTGAGCTGTGGTAACAAGCATTTGATGTACTCGAAGTGGCCGGCGGGACAAAGCATCAACTGCTCTATTATCAGACCCCTTTTTATAAACAATTTGATAGTTGAGGCCCATCAACTTGGTTAAGACTTTCTGTTGCCAATGAGTATGCAACCGCTGATCCTGTAGGTGGGTGAGGCTTTTCTGATCAGTCCTAATAACAAACTGCTACAAATGCAAATAATATTTCCATTGTTCCACGGCAAGAAGAATCGCTAAGTATTCCTTCTCATAAACAGACAGCTGACTGTTCTTAATACCCAAGGCCTTGCTGACATACGCTAAAGGGTGACCATCTTGCATAAGAACTGCTCCAATGCCTACATCACAAGCATTAGTTTCGATGACAAACGTTTTACTGAAATCGGGCAGGGCAAGAACAGGTGCAGAGACCAAGGACTGTTTCAGAGTCTGGAAGGACTGCTCAGCTGATGGAGTCCAAACAAATAGAGTGTTTTTCTTCAGAAGATCAGTCAAGGGTTTACTGATGAGTCCATAGTGTTTAATGAATTTTCTGTAGTACCCAGTAAGGCCTAAGAAACCCCTGACTTCCTTGACATTCTGGGGCACAGGCCACTGCTGCACAGTAGTGATTTTACTAGGATCAGTGGCTACTCCAGCACAAGAAATAACATGGCCCAGATAAGCTACACTCTGCTGCGCAAAATTACACTTGGACCTCTTAACCTTCCAACTGTCCCTTTGTAGCAATTTGAACACCTCAGCAACATGAATAAGGTGTTCAGTGTATGTCTTGCTGTAAATTAATATGTCGTCAAAGAAAACCAAGATAAATTTTCTCAAACCAGGACTCAAAGTTGTGTTCATAGCTCCTTGAAAGGAACCAGGAGCCCCGGTGAGTCCAAAAGCCAACACAGAAAATTCATAGTGGCCAAGGTGGGTTTGGAATGCCGTTTTGTATTCTTCACCTTCTGCTAACCTGATTTGGTGATAACTAGCTCTCAAATCTAACTTAGTGAACCAAGCAGCTCCTGCCAATTCATCCAGCAACTCATCGATGACAGGTATAGGAAATTTTCCTTTTATATTAATTGCGTTGAGCATTCGGTAGTCCACTACCATTCTCCATTCGCCCCCTTCTTTTTAACCAATATAACAGGAGAAGGAAATGGGCTGGTGCTGGGTCTGACCATTCCTGATTTCAACAGCTCAGCAACTTGTTTTTCTAATTCATCTTTAAGTTGTGGTGGTACGCGGTAGGGTCGAATCAAAACTGGTCTTGCTCCAGGTATGAGAGGAATAGAGTGGTCGAAGGCCCTTTTTGGTGGTAACCCCACTGGTTGCTCAAAAACGACTTGGAATTTGTCCAAAAGTTGCAGCATCTCTTGAGGTATGGACGAATCATCAGTGATTTGGGTGGAAGAAAGTGAATTAATCTGGCATGTGTTTGGTGCAACTATTTGGTCAGGCAATGTTAATGCATACAATGAGACAACAGTGAAAGCACATTCTTCAGGGAGGATTCCTTGTATAGTGATTAACCTTCCCTTGTGATAGAAGGTCATCCATTTCTGTACCCAATCAACATTCATGGGGCTGAATTTTCCTAACCAGTCTAAAACGAGGATACCATCATAGGTTGACAACTGCAGCATTCTGAAATCAGTAACAAACTCATACTCCTGACACGTCCAAAGTCCTTGAGGCAGCCTGTGAGCACAACTGATAGTAGCTCCAACTGCAACTGTAACTGAAACTGGTGCAGTGGATATGACTCCAGACAACTGCTGCAGAAGTTGGATGTCGAGGAAGGAATGAGTACTTCCTGACTCAACCAGAAATGTAAGCTGTCGTCCTTGCAACTTAACTTCCAATTGCAAAACAGGAGCAATAGGGTTTATTCCCACAGCAGCAACAGATAGTTGCATTTGATGAACTGAATGGACAGATTGTCGATCAGTTTGAGAAGCTTCTGATACTGAATCAAAATCGGATTGAAGCTTATCAATCATTTCCTGAACTACATGGAGTTGTACTGAAGGTTTGCACATGTGATCCTTAGACCATCTCTCACCACAAGTGAAGCATAATCCCTTGGATTTTCTGTAATTCCTCAAAGCAGTCCACTTGTCTTCGGTGGTCGTTGTTCTAGTTTGCTCCATAGATTTCCTGTCATCAGATATTCTAGCCTTGGGTGGTAAAGGTAATGGCAAAGCAGTGCTTCTCCTGGAATTGGTGACATTGTTGTGAGAATTAATAGGAGTATAACCATCTCCCAGTTCTTCATGAAGAAGGGCCAAATCATAAGCAGTATCGAGATCACGAGGTTTCTGTATAGCAACTGCAATGCGCACCCCTGGTTTGAGTCCATCTAGAAATCGAGTGGTATAATGCAGAGTATCTGGAACATCTTCATAGGCAGTAAGCTGGTCATACAAGTCTGAAAATCGTTCTACATAATCTGCCACTGAAGTAACTTGAGAAATTCTGAATAACTGTCTCAGAAGTGTTTGGTGTTGATTACGACCGAACCTCGTTTGCAGAGCAGTGCAGAATTCATACCAATTTTCTTGAGGAAACCTTCTCTGTGCTGATTCCAACCAACGTGCTGCAGCTCCTTCAAATTGTGCAGTCGCAAGCGAGATCCATCGGTGAGCCGGAGTACTCCAGAGCTTAAACTGATCTTCACATCTGTTCTTCCATAGCCTTGGATTGGATCCATCAAACCGGGGCAACTCCAAACGAACACCATAATGAGAAGAATCAGCAGCATCCATAGAACTCGAAGGACGATTGGAAAATTGCTTAGGAGTAGAAGTAGAATCTCGCACACCTCTGACCGGGGGAGGAACATAGGTGTGCGCCTTCCCCCGGTTTTCGTGGTCGAAGCCAAGGGCGGCGGCGGCGGCGGTTGAGACGCGGCCGTACCCAGCGGTGCGCGGTTCTGCTCCTCCTTCCGTCCTGCGCGACGAATCAGATGTCTCGCCCTTGTGTGTATCCGCCTTGAGCTGCTCGATTTCGATCGCCATCTCTTCACGCACTCCATCCACTCGCACAGAGAGCAAGCCGTCTAGAGTGGCGTTGTTGGCTTCCAATAGCCTGGTCATGGATCGGAGGAGAACTTCACCTTGTTCCTTGAGCCTTGAGTCCAGATCGGCGGCGAAATCCGTGCGGATCAACTCGTAAACTGCTCGGCCTTCCTCTCCAAATTCCTCCATGAGTAAAGCTCGCCGACGAACTCGAAATCGCGTATGGTGGCGGTGGACAGGGAACGCAAGATCTACGTCTCTGATACCAATTGTAAGGTTCTAGCTACGAATTGGGGAATTGTGTGTGATTTATTGTTGTTCCTCCCAACCTCCCTCAAAGCAATCTCAGTTACAAGCTAGGCCGCAGCCAGCCAAATCCCAGCCGGAACTCTAAGATGGCGATGACTCTAATTAATAGCCACACACTCACGCCACACGCTATCTAACCCAGTTGGGCCCTCGTAGCCAGGCCGGTTCCTTCCTGGGCCGAACATGTCTCGTGACTTCTGGCCCATCCTTGTTCTTTAGTTCCTTCTCATCAGGTTCCCGCTTCTCTGCCTGGTCACTGTCGAGAGGAAGGTCGCTGACACAGCAGGCTAGGTACGTACCAGCCGGAGACCGTCTGCGCGTGCGTCGGCTCCGTCGAAAAAGTACTCCGGTGATCGATGGACGGGGCGGTCCTTGATCCTCCTGGCTCGACGACGATGACGACTACTCGACGGAAGACTACTCTTCTGAAGACGAAGACGAGATTGACGACTACTCGACGGAAGACTACTCTGAATCTGAAGACGAAGAAGAGCTTGACAGTGATCGACTCCTGAATCCCCCGGCTTACGGCTACCCCGACTGTTGAATATGTATATTGCATGTACATTAGGTAGACTAGGATTTCCTTTGGTTTGTTTCCTAGTTTGTGAGATCTCCCGATCCTTTCCATGTATAGCGGATATGGTAAAGATCACGCAGCACATGTACTCTATATATATGCTACGGCATGAGATCAATCCAATCACGGTTGATCTAATCTCTCTCTACATGGTATCAGTTTTTCCTACGATCCTATCCTGACTGTGCCGCCGCCGTGTCTCTCCTGGCTCGACGACGATGACGACTACTCGACGGAAGACTACTCTTCTGAAGACGAAGACGAGATTGACGACTACTCGACGGAAGACTACTCTGAATCTGAAGACGAAGAAGAGCTTGACAGTGATCGACTCCTGAATCCCCCGGCTTACGGCTACCCCGACTGTTGAATATGTATATTGCATGTACATTAGGTAGACTAGGATTTCCTTTGGTTTGTTTCCTAGTTTATGAGATCTTCCGATCCTTTCCATGTATAGCGGATATGGTAAAGATCACGCAGCACATGTACTCTATATATATGCTACGGCATGAGATCAATCCAATCACGGTTGATCTAATCTCTTTCTACATGGTATCAGTTTTTCCTACGATCCTACCCTGACTGTGCCGCCGCCGCGTCTCTCTTGCGCCGCCGCCGCTGCACCCCATCGCTTCCGCCCCTAAGCCTCCTCTCCACATTAGTACTAACCGCAGCTACCAATCCATCCATCCACCCCATACGTTCTAGCCGCCGCTTCCAATTCATCCATCAACCCCGTACTAGCTTCGATCCATCAACTCCGTTTGTACTAGCTTCAAGTACGTACTAGCTTCGATGCATCAACCCGTACGTGGCCGCCGTCCGTGCCGCCGGTCTTCCCGAGCCGCCGCCGCTACTCTCGGGCGTCGCCGCTCCTCCAGGCCGTCGTCGCTCCTCCCGGACGCCGCCCCTCCTCCATGTTGTACCAGCTCCGCCGGTCGGCTGCGGCTACCCCGCGCCGTCATCGCTTTATGGTGGGCTCCCGTACGGTGTTGCCTTCACGTCGTCGCCTCCCTCGACTTGGGACCTCGGCCACCTCGCTGCCCTCCACTCGGCTTTCTCGCCGAGCAACTACGAAGCTGGCGGGAATTGGTACATGGACACTGGCGCCACAACTCACATGACATATCAGTTCGGTAACCTCATTTCTTCCACCCCTGTTAAAACCTTCACCCGCGTCATCGTTGGTAACGGCTCTTCTCTCCCCATTACACATGTTGGTCATACCTCCTTTCCTTCCACATCCATTTCTGTTAACATGTATAATGTTCTTGTGTCTCCTGACCTTGTTACCAACATTTGCTCCGTTCGTCGTCTTGCTCGTGAGAATTCTGTTACTGTTGAATTTGACGCCACTGATTTTTCTGTGAAGGACGCTCGTACCCGTATGGTTCTCCACCGATGTGATAGCCCAGGCGACCTCTACCCAGTGCACCACCCCGCCACCACCACCACACGTCCAGTCTCTTTCGCCGCCGGCGTCGACTTGTGGCATGCTCGCCTGGGCCACCCAAATTATACTGTGTTGCGTCAAATTCTCCATAGTTTTTCCTTCTCATGTAGTAAACTTGTCGATCATACCTGTGAGGCTTGTCGTCTCGGCAAACATGTCCGTCTTCCCTTTAGTGCATCTACCACTGTCTCCACTTTTCCGTTCCAGTTGATTCATAGTGATGTTTGGACCTCCCCGGTTCCTAGCAACATGGGCTATCTCTATTATCTGGTGATACTTGGTGACTACTCTCACTTTGTGTGGACTTTCCCTCTTCGTCGCAAGTCTGACGCCTTCGCCACACTCACTGCCTTCTACTCCTACGTCTCCACCCAGTTTGGTCGTCCCATTCTTGCCCTCCAAACCGACAACGGGAAAGAATTTGACAATGTCGCCGTTCGCGATCTCCTTGCATCCCACGGAACTATCTTTCGCCTAACCTGTCCCTACACCTCTCAGCAGAATGGTCGCACCGAGCGCATCCTCCGAACCCTTAATGATTGTGTTCGCACCCTTCTTTTCCATGCCCACATCCCTCCTAGGTTTTGGCCCGATGCACTCGCCACCGCCACTCTCCTCCTCAATATCCGCCCGTGTCGTACCCGTTGGAACTACGCCCCTCACCACCTTCTCTTCGGTACACCTCCATCCTATGATGGCCTTCGCGTCTTCGGCTGCCTTTGCTACCCTAGCATTGCTTCCACTGCCCCTCACAAACTCGCACCCCGCTCACTTCCTTGCATATTCCTTGGATATCCTTCAAACACCAAAGGTTACTGATACGTCCAAAACGTATCTATAATTTCTGCTTGCTCCATGCATGTTTTGTGTGATATTGCTATGATCTAGATACACTTTCATACACTTTTGATCATATTTGGACTAACCTATTAACTCAGTGCACCCCAGTGCCAATTCTTGTTTTCTGCTGTTTTTCTATTTCAGTTTTCCCCATATAAAAAGTGCCAGAAAAATTTCGGGAAAATACAGGAAAAATCAACGTACAGGAAGATTCGCGAAGAGCCCGAGTGGGGCCAGAGGGGAGCCAGGGGGCCTAGGCGGCCACCCGGCGCGGCCCCACCCCTGGCCGCGCTAGGGGGCGCATGGGGCCCCTGGTCCACCTTTGGCTGCCCCCCTTCGCCTATTTATTCTCCGTCACGGGAAAACTCCAGGGGAGGAACCCTATTCCGCAAACTCGCCTCTATTCCGCCGCCGCCGCGCTTCCAAGATCGCGAGCACCAAAAGACCTCTTCCCGGCACCCTGCCGAAGGGAGGATTGACCTCCGGGAGTCTCCTCTCCACCATGGATGCTCCCCGGATGTCTCGTGAGTAGTTTTCCTTGGACCATGGGTCCGTGATCAGTAGCTATGTGATGTTCTCCTCCCCTCTTTGATCTTCATTGTTTAGACCTCGTGAGCTGCCCTACATGATCGAGGCACCTTTGTAATATTTCTGTTGCTATGCTGAGTTTGGAGGGATCTGATGGATTATGAGATTATGTTCAGATTGTGATAGAGTAATATATTTGGTTTTTATCTCTTATATTTTTGTTCCTAAGTAATTTTTGCATGTTCTCCGTTGCTGTTTATTGCTTTGGCCAAGTAGTAGGTAGTGACTCCAAGAGGGGACGTTATGCTCGATTGTGGGTTCATGCCCCCCGATGACACGCTTGAGTGACAGAAACATGAGTCTAGGGGATGTGTTGTTGCCACAAGGGGGAAAACAACGGTGCTTGTAACCGCGGTTGCAAGGATTGTTTACTTTACGCAAAGTTCTTTTTAATGCAGTTGTTTGTTGCTTTGGGTTTACACTTTGGGTGGGGCTCGCAACTTAATACCAGCGAGATGTTCTGGATAGATATCTCAAGGTGGATGATTACTAGTAGATGCAGTTGGATTACGGTCTACTTATTTTTGCGTACTACCCGTGCTTTTGAGCCTCTTCCTTTCTTTTGTAGCATAGTTAGCATTGCGGTGCGTTCATAATCCTGTCAATTTCCCTTCTGTAATTTGTTTACCTCGCATAGCAGTTTTATCGTCTTTTGGGAGAGAGACATCACTAGTGAACATCACGTATCCCGGTCCATATCCTTATTACTGTTTCCACGCTGTATTTACTTTCCTGCTTTTACTTTCAATTGCTATCATTATCCTTTGTGTTTTACCCTTTGTGAACAACAAGACCGGAGAGATTGACAACCTCTCTGAACTTCGTTGGGAACAAAGTTATCTTTGTCTGTGTGCAGGTCCACGTCAGTTGCGCCGCTGACACCTACTTATCATCTTTGGAGTCCTACTGGAGACAAACGTTGGTATCTTCACCGAGGGAAACTTGCTGCTGCGCTACATCTCAACCTTCCACTTGGGTAACCAATGAAGGGCGAGAAGCCATCAATTTCCGGTGCTAGGATCCTATATCCCATCGTGTGATCACCTCACGACACGTGTACTTTGACGAGGGTGTTTTTCCGTTTCACCAGGTACCCACGTCGGAGGCCACCTCCATGGAGCAACCCGTCGTCTCTCCAGCCGCGAGCACGCAACGGGCGCGACCGCTTGTCGCCTCCGCCTCCCAGCGCCCGGCCCCGGCACCCCAGGCCCCGACTCCCTCCGCCGCTTCTCCTGGCGCTGCCGAGGTGGAGTCGGCCTCGGGTGCCTCCTCCGCCACCCACCTGGAGAACGACGGGGTCGCGACACCTGGAGCTGTGCCCCCTTCCGACGACGCGTCGGCGGCCTCCTCCTCCGCGCCTGCTGGCTCTTCCGCGTCGGGCTCGCCACCACCCTCGCCCGACGCCTTGCCAGTCATAACATGCAAGAGTCTGTATTAGCATTGAAACAAGTAACAAAAGAACATTAGGTGCAAGAGCTCTCGCTGTCCGTGACTCGAATGTCTTCAAATGGTGTTTGCATGCAAGAAGGGATAGGGAATACGAGAAAAAAGTATTTTTGTGTTGAGAACTCAATCTACTAAAGTTTCACACTTGGTCTTCTTTGGAATCTTATCTTGACTCGTCCCCAGACCACTAGCCAGGTACAAGTCAATTTGATCCACTCCTTTTTGATATATTGAGCACTCATGCAATGGATGAGCGTAAGCACGAGAGTTGACACTTAGGATGGCAAAGAGAGAAATAAGGTGGAGGAGGAAGACAAAAAGGATGAGAAAGGCTCACATCAATGAGGACAATCATAGGCAAGAGATGCCAAATGATAGATATGATGTGAGGAGTAGGGATTGCCATGCAACGGATGCACATACGAGCTAAGAAGCTTCTCCAAACTATATGCATAAAGATCATCTCTATGGAGTACAATGATATAAAGGGAGTACTAGTGTGGATCTCTCAAAAGGATAGTAGTGTTGCCCCTTTCTCTATTTTTATTTATTTTTCTCTTTTTTCTATTTTTTGTATTTTTTGTGTGGCCTCAATGGCTCTTTCTATTTAACTCTCATTTGTCCTCTTTGGGATCTTTTAATGTGTCCACTTTGGGATCTTTTCCTCACTTAAGGGCAACACTCTATTTTACAAGAATGTAAAGGAGATCTTTCACACTTTACAAGGTACTCAAAACATAAAGAAGATGTAACTATCATGATGTATGCAATGTATGTCGCTGCCAGTGTAGCAAGAACATATATGACATGAAGATCAAGTCATGAAGAGGTGGAAGTTGCATGGCAATATAACTCGGAAAGGCTATGGAAATGCCTTGATAGGTAGGTATGGTGGCTGTTTTGAGGAAAGATATAAGGAGGTTTATGATGACAGAGCGTATCATGCCAAAGGTTTGGATGTACCGGCGAAGGTGGACACCAACTCTCGGAGTGAGAAGAAGGCAATGCACGGCACGGGAGAGGCTAGCAAAGTATGGGAAGGTGGAAATGTCAACTTTCAATACTTACATTAGTCCGAAGAACTCATGCACTTATTACCGGTAACTCTCAATCTAATGAGGAGGTTCACAAAGAGACAAGTACCCCGAGGAGGAGTGTATGGGGGTTTGGTTATCCTTGCGCATCCTCGACTCATGGTACGTGAGTGTTCTCTAATATTCGACCCCTCAGAAGAGTAGTGATCCATCTAGTAGCTAGAGTTCTCAACTAGTTTTGTAGGTTTTGAAAATAAGCACGGATTGCCCAAAATACGACACCTATCACTAATAGGCTAGAGCTCTTGACACCAAAAGTTCAAACATTACTCACATCAATACCTTAAAACTATTGCAAGTTACTACTAAAATTAAATAGCAACCTCAATTACCTACTTTCAAGACAAGACACAACTCAGTGCAACAACCAAATCTCTTTAACAAGATAAACATGAAAACTAAAAAGAGTTCCAGCAACAAACTAAACAAAATCCAAGGCTCTTGCTAAAGACAAACTAAGACTAAGACTAAACATGGCAGTAGCTATGAAAAGATAAAGAACACACAACAGCAAAAGATAAGCAGGAAAAATCCTATGATGTGTTCTAAATTTTGAAAGTGGAGCGTGTTACTCTCCCACACAAAGTAAGACGGGATATGAATTGTTATGAACAGCAAGAAAAGCTAAAGAAAACTAAAAACAAAACCTAAGAGCGAGACGCTCCAAGCATAGCACATAACACATGAAGTGATAAAAATATAGTGAGACGAAGGACGAACCGATGATTGTTGATGGAGAAGGGGATGCACGGGGGGCATCCCCAAGCTTAGACGCTTGAGTCTCCTTGAATATTTGTTGGGGATGCATGGGGGCATCCCCAGGCTTGAGCGCTTGACACTCCTGGATCTTCTTTCATCATCTTCCATCGCACACTTGAAAACTCCCTTCATACATAACTCCTCATAAGCTGATTAGAGAGGTTAGTACCCTTAATAAATAAAAAAATTCCACTGGATATAAAGATATTCTTGAAGAGCTACTGTTTCTCAAGAGTTCCAAAAAGTTTTTCCAAAGAAAAAGCAAGCTTAAGGTTTGCAAAAGTTAGGAGAGACAAAACGTGGCAGAATCTGTGAAAAACAGAACATCAGATAGTAAAGAATTTTTTAGGGGCACTTCTGCAACTCAAATAAAAAAACTCAGAACATACGGAAGTTTCGTAATTGTATATAGCATACTTTGTAAAAATTTCAGCTCAAAAAGATGAACTGGGTTTTTTCTGGAATTTTTCTGGTCACGAGGACAGAATCTGTTTTCTGGACAGCATGTCACAACTTTTACTTCCCTTGCCGTAAGAGGCTATAACTTGGGACAAAGCTGAAAAATAAAGATACAATGATGTTGCTACAGTAGTAAAAATCATCAAGACACAACAAAAGCAAAAAGAAAAACCTAAATTCGTTGCGGGCTGCCTCCCGAAAGCTCTTTCTTTTATGCCTTTAAGCTAGGCATAAAGATTATAGAAGATACTCTCACTAGAATAAGAATTTTGAAGCAAAAGAGAGCATCAAGAAGAAAATATGAAACACATTTAAGACTAACCCACTTCCTATGCATAGGCATCTTGTAATAAAATAAATCAATGAAACACAAAGTGACATGCATAGGAAGGTAGAACAAGAACAACTTCAAAACTTTCAACATGAAGAAAGGTATTTTTGTAACATGGAAGTTTCTACAACCAAACTTTCCTCTCTCAAAGTAATTTTCAGTAGCATCATGAACAACATCAAGAATATAACTATCACATAAATCATGTTGTTCATGACCTACAAGCACACGTGTATTCTTTTCAACACGGTTTTTAAGATGATAAGATAGATGCAACCCATCACATTGAGCCTTGATAAGAGCAAAGTTCTCCGGAGTTGGAGATTTCAAAAGGATAATAGGACAATCAAGTGTGGTGCAATAGCAACAATTTAATGCTTAACATAAGGAACTATAGAGAGTTCATTTTTGTCAGCATCATCCATAGTGGCATCTTGGCCATCAACAAAGCAAGTATCAAAATTTTCAGAAAGGGACATTTCAAGTGAGTCCTCGGAATCATGGGATTCCTCCTCAAAGCAATCATTGGCCTCTTCTTGGGCAGCAAACATTTTATTTTTAAAATTCTCAATATAAGAATTGGAAGTATAATTCTCGAAGCAATAAGCAAGAACTGCAAAGTTTTCAGACTCGAAAATAGTATCGTGATACTTTTCAATCAAAGAAGCAATCTCATAGGCACCTTTAAAAGCAACAAACTCTTCAATCTTTTCATCATCAAAGTAATCATAAACAACTTTAGCATAAGAAGATAAGATCTCATTTTCATTAAACTCACATTGGAAAGGGAGGTGTTTATGATCTATATTAGAACAACAAGTAAAATCATAAATGTGGCACAAAAGTTTAGCATGGCAATAAGAAACATGTATTTGGTCCCATAAGTGTTTCCCTTTCTGAGATAGGCGGTGCCGCGTATAATGAGCATGCTCATCCAATGATTTTCCCTCAACCAAGTCGGTTGGGTTTTTAGCGCGAGCACAAATTGATCGAAGACGATCCAAGTGAAACATGTCCGTCCTACCATATTTTGGTGGTTCATCACCCATGGTGAGGATAGCATAAATAGGCAAAGCAAGAGAAAGGCAAAAGGTAGCAACTATTTTGTGGTTTTTCATAAAGGACACAAAGATAAAAACTGAAAGGTAAACTAACAAGACTAAAAAACAAAGGTAAAGGGTAGTGTGCAACTCCCCTATCTTAGCACTCGTAGTCCCCGGCAACGGCGCCAGAAAACTTGCTTGATGGCTTCTCGCCCTTCGTTGGTTACCCCAAGTGGAAGGTTTGAGATGTAGTGCAGCAGCAGTTTTCCCTCGGTGAAGATACCAAGGTTTGTCTCCAGTAGGACTCCGGAGATGATAAGTAGGTGTCAGCGGCGCAACTGACGTGGACCTGCACACAGACACAGATAACTTTGTTCCCAACGAAGTTCAGAGACGTTGTCAATCTCTCCGGTCTTGTTGTTCACAAAGGGTAAAACACAAGGGATAATGATAGCAAGTAAAAGCAGTAAAGTAAAGATAGCTTGGAAACAGTAATAAGGATATGGACCGGGATACGTAATGTTCACTAGTGATGTCTCTCTCCCAAAAGACGATAAAACTGCTATGCGAGGTAAACAAATTACAGAAGGGCAATTGAAAGAATTATGAACGCACCGCAATGCTAACTATGCTACAAAAGAAAGGAAGAGGCTCAAAAGCACGGGCAGTACACCAAAATAAGTAGACCGAAATCCATCTGCATCTACTACTAATCATCCACCTTAATATATCTATCCAGAACATCTCGCTGGTATTAAGTTGCGAGCCCCACCCAAAGTGTAAACCCAAAGCAACAGACAACTGCATTAAAAAGAACTTTGCGTAAAGTAAACAATCCTTGTAACCGCGGTTACAAGCACCGTTGTTTTCCCCCTTGTGGCTACAACACATCCCCTAGACTCATGTTTCTGTCACTCAAGCGTGTCATCGGGGGGCATGAACCCACAATCGAGCACAACGTTCCCACTTGGAGTCACTACCTACTACTTGGCCAAAGCAATAAACAACAACGGAGAACATGCAAGAATTACTTAGGAAGAAAAATATAAGAGATAAAAACCAAATATATTACTCTATGACAATCTGAACATAATCTCATAATCCATCAGATCCCTCCAAACTCAGCATAGCAACAGCAGAAATATTACAAAGGTGCCTCGATCATGTAGGGAAGCTCACGAGGTCTAAACAATGAAGATCAAAGAGGGGAGGAGAACATCACATAGCTACTGATCACGGACCCATGGTCCAAGGAAAACTACTCACAAGACATCCGGGGAGCATCCATGGTGGAGAGGAGACTCCCGGAGGTCAATCCTCCCTCCGGCAGGGTGCCGGGAAGAGGTCTTCTGGTGCTCCCGATCTTGGAAGCGCGGCGGCGGCGGAATAGAGGCGAGTTTGCGGAATAGGGTTCCTCCCCTGGAGTTTTCCCGTGACGGAGAATAAATAGGCGAAGGGGGGCAGCCAGAGGTGGACCAGGGGCCCCAGGCGCCCCCCTGGCGCGGCCAGGGGTGGGGCCGCGCCGGGTGTCCGCCTGGGCCCCCCTGGCTCCCCTCTGGCCCATCCCGGGCTCTTCTCGAAGCTTCCTGTACGCTGATTTTTTATCTGAATTTTCCCGAATTTTTCTGGAACTTTTTATATGGGGGAAAACTGAAATAGAAAAACAGCAGAAAACAGGAACTGGCACTGGGGTGCACTGAGTTAATAGGTTAGTCCAATTATGATAAAAAATGTATGAAAGTGTATCTAGATCATAGCAATATCACTCAAAACATGCATGGAGCTAGCAGAAATTATAGATACGTTTTGGACGTATCACACGCTGCTCCGTAACCGTACTTGGCAGCTGGTCCCGCGGCCCCCCGGTCCAACGTCATCAGCGGCAAGTGGGTCTTCAAGCTTAAGACACGACCGGATGGCACACTCGAGCGCTATAAAGCGCGTTGGGTGGTTCGCGGCTTTCGACAACGTGCGGGTGTGGACTTCACCGACACCTTCGCCCCGGTTGTCAAACCGGGCACGATCCGCACCGTGCTCGAGTTGGCGGTCTCTCGCGCTTGGCCCGTTCATCAGCTGGACGTCTCCAACGCCTTCCTGAATGGTCATCTTGCTGAGCAGGTCTACTGTCAGCAACCCACGGGTTTCGTCGACGCTGAGCATCCCGACCACGTGTGCTTGCTCTCTCGTTCTCTCTACGGGTGGAAGCAAGCACCCCACGCGTGGTACCAGCGCATCGCGGAATTTCTTCAGCAGCTGGGTTTCCGGTCCACCCGCTCCGACACCTCACTCTTCGTCTACCATCATGGAGCTTCCACTGCGTATCTGCTCCTATATGTCGACGATATCATCTTGACGGCTTCATCGACCGAGCTTCTTCAGCAGCTCACTGCTCGCCTCCGCGCCGAGTTCGCCCTCAAGGACTTGGGACCGTTGCATTACTTCCTCGGCATCGAGGTGGTCCGCCGGACCGACGGATTATTTCTGCACCAGCAGAAGTACGCTCACGAGCTCCTCGAGTTGGCTGGCATGCTTAATTGCAAACCCGCGACCACACCCATCGACACGAAGGCCAAGGTCTCCGCTCTGGAGGGATCCCCCACACCGGACGCCGCGTTCTACCGCTCAATCGTCGGCACCCTACAGTACCTGACGCTGACACGACCCGATCTTAAGTATGCTGTTCAGCAGGTGTGCCTTCACATGCATGCCCCACGTGACTCCCACTGGACATTAGTGCGCCGCATTCTTCGGTACATCCGCGGCACTATGTCCTTGGGCCTTATGTTGACCGCCTCGGCCTCCACCGACCTCGTCGCCTACTCCGACGCCGACTGGGCTGGTGATACGTCCAAAACGCATCACTATTTTATATCGTAATTCTTTCTTATTCATTGATATATTTCATAATATGATGCTATTCTTATGTTGTTTTGGCCTATTTTACACAGTTTGCAATTTTCCGGTGCCGAAGCAGCAGACGCGGGATTCAGCGGTAAAAAGTGGACGCTGAGTTGCTGAAGAAGAATACCTCCAAATTACGTGAAAATCGACGGAGGCTATTTTCCAGAAGGATCACGAAGACACGCAAAAGAGCGACCAGAGGGGGGCCACAGGGTGCCCAGGCGGCCACCTGGCGCGGCCCCCACCCTGGCCGCGCCGGGAGGGCGCCTAGGCCCCTGGGACCACTCCCGGTCCCCCCCCCTCTGGCCTATATATCTCTCATATTCCAAAAACCCTAAAAAGAGGGGAGTTTACAGAGTTCCGCCGCCGCTCCATGGCGGAAACCTACAGAGAAGAAAAGCCATCTCTGGCGGGCAGATTCCGCCGGGGAGATCACCTCCCGAAAGGGGAGATCATCGTCATCGTCATCGTCATCACCATCGTCACGGGCATCATCGAGATCATCATCAACAGCATTCCCATCATCAGCACCATCTCCACCTCCATCCAATCTCATCTCACAATTGCAAATTGTGCTGTAATCCGTACTATCTATCCTCTCTACTCTATCGGTGTTGATTACTACTTTGTGGTGAATGCTATTGAGTATTGTTGGAGAAATATTATTGTGTCCAGATTGTTTATCATCTATTTATCCCCACTGATCATGATCTCTTTTATGTCTTGTGAGTAGTTACTTTAGTTCTTGAGGACATGGGAGAAGTCTAGTTGTTAGTAGTCATATGATGTTGAAGTAATATGTGTTGTTTGATATTTAAGTTGTGTTGTTATTTTCCTAGTGGTGTTGTGTGAGTCGAACACTCAACACTTCGCCTTATCAAGGACCTAGGGGAATACATTGTGTACAAAGAATGCTTACGGTGGGTTGCCGGAGTGACAGAAACCTAAACCCCAGTTTGCACGCTTTTGCACAAGGGAACAATGGATCACTGATCGTATTGCTATGGTTAGGCTTTTGCCTTAATTACTATCTTGTATTTGCGGATGCTTGCAAGGTGTTTAATCATAAGAGTGCACTTATCTTAGTCTAGAGGGTGTACTAGCATAGATCCACCCACTCAACACTTATCAACACAGCACATAGTGCCGATACGAAATATGGCGAAAGCACATGACTACCTCTCCCGTGTGTCCTGAAGAACACTTTAGCCTTTATAAGTTCAGTTGCTAGGCCTCTCCTTTTCTCAGAAAGGATTGGGCCACTCGTTACTCTCCAGTGTCTTTTACTTTCCTCGTTTTTACTTTCCTGTTGCTTATACCAAGAAAACCCCTAAAAAGTTATCTTTCAGTGCTTGCAGTTATCTCCTTGCCAAAGTCACTTGCTATTACCTTCTGCTCCTCGTTGGGTTCGACACTCTTACTTATCGAAAACGCTGCAATAGATCCCTTACGGTTGTGGGTCATCAAGTACCGTTTCTGGCGCCGTTGCCGGGGAGCGTAGCGCTATTAGTAAGTGAAGTTGGTAAGGAAGTTTTTATATTTCTGTTTTTAGTTTTGCTGTTGCTGCTTTTGTCCTTATGGACACCCCTACTCTTGGATCGTTGTTCTTGGGGAACCGCCCCACAACTAAGGTAGTCACTCCTGCCCCTGCTGAAATTGTGCCTTATAAAATATCTTCTAGTATTATCGATTATGTCTTAGCTAATCGCTATGCAGGAGACAGACATCCAGGTGAACACTTGCTATATTTATCACGATTGTGTTCATTATTCAAGCTTGCAGGTGTGTCACCGGAGTTCGTTATGAAGAAATTATTCTCCATATCACTTACGGACAAAGCTTCAGATTGGTATAAGCTCCTCGATAACTCACATTCTCTTAATTGGGAAGAGCTTATGTCTCTCTTTTATACAAAGTTTTACCCTCTTCATGAAGTTCATCGAGACAGGAATTACATCTATAACTTTAGGTCTCGTGACGGAGAGAGCATCTCTCAAGCTTGGGGGAGGCTTAAATCCCTAATGTTCAAATGTCCTATCCATAAGCTCCCCGAAGATATTATACTTACAAATTTTTATGCCAGGCTTTCTCGTCAGGATAAGGAAATGTTGGATGCCTCCTCTAGCGGGGTATTTCAGACAAAGAGCGTTGAAGAAAGATGGGATCTCATCGAAAGGATCCAGAAGAATACTGAAGACTGGGAAATCGATAAAGGTATTGAACCTGCTATAAATTATGAGCATGATTATATTGAGAGCTATGTGAAAACTGATTATTTTAATACCTTTTGCTCTAAGATTGGTCTGGATTCCCATCTATGATTGATTTTTGTAAGAACTTTGCCTCTCATGTTGACTCTTCTAGGATGAAGAAGAATCAACACCATAAGCCTTTCAAGGAAGTACCTATTGATATTCACGTTGCTGATGCTGTTTTGCCTGCAGTTATATATGAACATCCCCCTTTTCCTTCAAGGATAAGGGATCACTCTTTTGTGACAGGCATAATAAATAAAAGTGAGAGAAGAACAGGCGAACCTGAGGACCAGATCAGAGTCGATCCTCAAGTTGCGATGGTTATAGATTTAGTTAATAATGATGTTTCAGATTCTATTATAAATTTTTGTGCTGTTTCAACTAACATTGTCAAAGCCAAGAATAAAAGCCCGATTTTAGGTACACCAGTTGTATCTGTTAAAATAGGAGACCACAATTATTACGGGCTATGCGATCTGGGATCAAGTGCTAGCGCGATTCCTTATTCGCTTTATCAAGAGATCATGGGTGAGATTTCACCCTGTGAACTCGAAGAGATTGATGTTACTATTCATCTTGCAAACAAAGCTACTATCTGTCCTATTGGGATTGTGAGAGATGTTGAAGTCCTATGCGGAAAGGTAAAGTATCCTACCGACTTTCTCGTACTTGGTTCAGTGCAAGATAGTTTTTGTCCTATTATTTTTGGTAGACTAGGATTTCCTTTGGTTTGTTTCCTAGTTTGTGAGATCTCCCGATCCTTTCCATGTATAGCGGATATGGTGAAGATCACACGGCCCATGTACTCTATATATATGCTACGGCATGAGATCAATACAATCACGGTTGATCTAATCTCTCTCTACACCGACGATGACGGCGAGCGGCCACCCTTCATCCTCATCGAGCCATATGCCTACTTTACCGACCGCGACAACGCCACCACCGCCTCCTGCGAGACGAGGAGCCCTAAACTCAAGGCACGCATCAAGGCCCCCTTCCACGCCACCGACATGGACGCCCGCACCAAGTTTGCCGTCGAGCCCAACATCATGGCCACAGAGACCAACGGCGGCCTGCTCCTCCTAAGCGCTGTCGTCGGTAAAAACCAATCCGATTCCATGTTCAGCAGCAAACGAGAATACTTCATCTACGACGCCCGCGCCGCCGAGATGGACCACCTCCCGCACCCCGGCGTCGAACACCAATTCTTCCAGAACACTGTTGCCATCGTGCGCAAGTGCAACGAGCAATGCCAACACCGGAGCAGAAGCAGCGACCATGGCCATGGAGCAGCCAGCCAGTGCCAGAGGAGGAGCGCCATGACTGCAGCTACGTTGTTGTCCCACCAGCTCATCGGTTCGGACATCCAAAACACTCTCAACGTGGCAAGGACATCCAAAACACTCTCAACAGTTTAGATATGTTTCATAAATGCACAGGATAGGGATGGCTCCCGCGACGCAGCGTCCACGGCCGGCGGCGACGCTTGATTTCCTTCCTCCGGCCACCATCCCAGCTGCTGAGGCCACATCCGAGCTACTCCCAGTGTCCTTTGTCGGCTGCACCTCATCTCCCTCTCGATCTCCCGCTGTGCAGCAGCCGCCATGGTTCAAGCATCCGCGCCACAAGTTCCGGCTCCGTCGTTCACCTCGACCTCCGCCGCCACCGCGCTCGCCGAAGCCGCCCTTGCCTCCCGCAAGGCCGCCCCGGCCATCTACGGACGGGTGAGCACGGCGGCCGACCCAGCTCCGCCGCCTACCGCTACCTCGGTGTCGCGGCCTCGCGACCAGGCCCCTCCGCGGCCTACCGCTGCCTCGGCCCCGCGGCCAGGAGATCACCCCCCTTCGACGGCGGCCGCCCGAGCTTCGCCGCCGCCTGCTGCTGCATCGGCTCTGCGGCCTGGCGACCAGCCCCCTTCGACGGCGGTCGTCCGGGCTTCCCCACCTTCTGTCGTTGCCTCGGGTCCTCGACTTGCCGTCCAGCCCCCGCCAACGGCGCCCGTCAGAGCTCCGCCACGCGCCGCTGCATCGTTAGAGCTTCGGTCCACTCCGGCGGCGAACCATTGGGCGGAGGCGTGTGATGGCTGGCAGCTCGTCAAGTCACGTCGAGCTCCGCTCAAGCCAGCTTTGGCGTCGTGGGCTTTGAAGACGACCATCCAATCCTGGCTTGATGGCCGCTGTTGCCGTTGCCTCGCCCCCGGGCACATGGCAGCCACATGCCGCGACCCCCTTCGCTGCTCTCGATGTCTACAAAATGGGCATCGCGCTCGTGGATGCAACAATCACTGGAAGCCGCTGAGCTATTTGTCGTGCCTCGTCCTCGTCCCTCCACCGCCACTCACTCGACCTGCTCCAACTCCGCTTCAGCCTCGGCAAGCGACGCCTTGTTTCGGCGCTAGAAGAGGCTGGCCCCTGCTCCATCCACAACTGCAGACGCTCGCAGCTCCTGCCATGGCTTGGTCGGGTGTTGTAGCCCGGGCCACCCCAGAGATGCAAGTCGAGCTGGCGCAGCTCTTTGCGGAGCAGACCGAGCTCCTTCGAGCTGAGCTTCGTGAGTGCATTGCGCGTGTGAAGAGTGTGGAGGCTGCTCTCGCCAAGCTCCAGGTTGAGCCCGTTGTGCCCCTGTTGTCTGAGATCCAGGTTGGTTCGGTTGACGGGGATGCAAGCATGTATGGAGACCTTTCCCCTCGTGCTACACCTTGTCTGTCGTCGCTGCCTGCTGTGTCGATTGCTGCTGAGAGTGAAATCGCTATCGACATTGTTTCTCCGGTGCTACAGATTATGCCTGAGTTGCAGAAGCTTTGTGGGGAGACCACTCCGCCTATTTCGATGGTGCTTCCTAAGGATTTGGGAACGCTTGGAGGGGCCTTGGTGATGTCGGCTGCTCCCTCGCCGTTGTTGTAGCCCAGTCAACCGCTCTCCTTTGTGGATCGTGGAGGTTTGGATGTTGATATTGCTCTCTCGCCTCTGGCTGTTGATCCTGGTGTTGAGGCTAATGAGGCGATGAAGTCATGTGAGCAGCTGAAGATGAGTGAATCCTTCGTGTCGGTGGTACCTTTGGTTGGTGATATTGAGGAGGCTGGTGTGTTGACGCCTGATCCTTTGGAGCCATGTCAGTCGCTCGCCCATGTGGATCATGAAGGATCCAACGTCGCGACCTCTCAATCGCACGTGACCTTTGGGTTGGTAGACGTGTGCGACAAGTTTAACGAGTTTCTCTTCGAGTTAGAGATTCACAACTTGCTTAAGCGTTTGGAGAGGGTTAGCCCTGGATCTGGCAAGACGATTGTGGAGGAGGCTCTCAAGGGCAAAAGTAAAAAGAGTGAAGCCACAGGGAAGGCGTCTGCAGCTGCTTGATGATTGGCCATCTGTCTCTTGGGGTGTCCTTTTGGCTTAGGATGTGCTCATGGATTTGGGGGTGCCCGTGGTATTCGGCCGAGGTCTTTCTGTTATGGATTTCTTTGTCTTGTAGCAGTGTAAAGGTTGGGGGTCATCGCGTGTTGAGTATGGTTGTCGGGGTCTTAATGTGTGTATGAGTTTACATGCTCTGTGAGTAGTTCATATGTGGCTAATTTGTATCGATTTTCGTTCGATTTTCCGTTAATTAACTGAGCAACTCTCTTCTTCTTATTTAATAGACGTGGCAAAACTTTTGCCACCGTTTCAAAAAAAACACTCTCAACTCTGCACTCCGATACCAAGACCTGGAGCAAGAAGCCCGTGATGGTTAAGGTTAACTCATACCCGCCCCACCACCTAACATCCAAGACACTCACCGTCCGAGGAGACAAGGGCACCGTGGCCTGGGTCGATCTATGGCGACGCATCATCTTCTGCGACGTCCTCGACGAACACCCCAAGCTCCGCGCGCTGCCTGGAGCTGCCGCCGGCCATGCGGTCGGGTTCGGCGATCCAAGGTCCGTTCGCGACGTTGCCGTTGTTGGTGACCTTATCAAGTACGTCGACATGCATGCTCACTTCGACAGATCCTCTAAGACCTCCCTTCATTGGGAGGCCACCGCACCCCTGAGGATTGGACCATGGATCACCACATTGATTCCACCCATATGCCCCCTCAATCATCACTGCATAAGATGAAGGTCGATTCTCGTATCAGGGGTGCCCGCCCATCCAACCTTGTCGAGTCTCCACGTTGGCCTGCCCAACCTCAGCCTGCAGGACGATGCCGTTGTTTATTTCCTTGCCAAGATTGACTACCGCGACACCAAGCACACAGCATGGGTGCTTACGGTTGACATGAGGGGCAAGACTGTTAAGGAAGTGGACGAGTATGACGCCAAGAGGACTCTTGGTTTAGCCATGGGCTACGTGCGCTAGGGATGCCGTAGTTTGCCAATGGTACTGATAATTAAGTTCCGATGTGAGCTATATATATGTAGGACGGGTCTTAAAAGTTCGGATTAGCTCATATTGCCCATGGGCTACGATGCATCATGCATGCAAGTACTGTAAAAAAAAACTACGATGCTTTTTATTTAGCAACAAAAACTACGATGCTTGCAACTCTTGGTTTAGCTCACATTCTAGCCGGCCCACGCCGGTCGGTTGCGTCAGGCCCGTGCGCTAGTGGGAATCCATGTTTGCTGTAACTGATGAACAATAAATGCAGTAACTATGATATTAAAGTGTTATTATATTGATCTACATTACTTTTTGCTAAATGAATGTTTCTAGATGCATTTTAGTCCTAAGCGAGCGTGACATAAATAAATTACTATGCTCATCCATATTATTTGTTTCTTAAAGAGATGTATCTAGATGTATTTCATTGCTATATACATCCATTTTAGGCAGTGTGGTTGATAATGGTGCTATGTTTTTTTGTTGCAACGGGCAACGAAAAAAGATATCATTAATCCTTGATTTTTTCTATAATAAAAAATAATGAGGTATGATTAACTATGACGGCTGTGAATTTTGTTACGATCAATAGCAAAAAATGGTACCACTGGTGATTAAATTTGCTGCCACCAATTGATGGCAGTTATGGTACACAACAATTTTGTCATGATTTTTTGCTCCAACGGTGCGAAAATTTAATAAAGAATACACACAATAAACTTTCGCTGTATTTGTGTACCATGAAAGCTGCAATTGGCATCTCAAAAAGCTACATCAGTACGAGTTATTTATTTTTACGAAGGGGTACGCGGCAATCGTGACCGTTGGATGATCGTGATCGAACGGTTGCACGCCGACAAGCTGAAACTGGGTCGGTCGACCGGCTCAATTTGGGCCGGTCAAAGCTGCACCATTCGATCGAGGTCATCCAACAACCATGATTGTTGCGTACACTTTGCAAAAAAAAAGAATAACTTGTATCCATGTAATTTTTTGAGATACTGATTGCATATTTCGTGGTACACAAATGCATCAAAAAATTAATGTTTGTATTGTTGTCAAGTTATTGCACCGTTGCAGCAAAAAATTGTGACAAAAATTATTGCGTACCATATTTTCCATCAATTTATGGCAGAAAATTTAATCACTAGTGTTAACATTTTTGCTACCGATTGCAACAAAATTCACAACCCATTATCGCTAATCATACTTGATCATTTTTTGTTGTAGCAAAATTCAAGGGTCCATGGTAGCTTTTTTCGGTGCCCGTTGCAAGAAAAAATATAGCACCATCATCACTGGCCACACTTTCTAAAATGGATGTATATATCACTAAAATACATCTAGATACATCCGTCTGAGCGACAAATAATAATGATGATCATAGTAGCGTTTTCATGTAACGCTCTCAAATGAATGTGCTTAGCACTAAAATATATCTAAATACATCCTTAGCGAAAAATAACATATATCAATGTAGTAGCATTTTAGTACTACCATAGTTATACACCTAGTAGCATTTTAGTATTAGAGTTGTATAGCATCCAGCGCGAGTGAATTGCAACAAAATTGAGATTGTCTTGCGCGCGCAGGTCGACCCGACCGACCGAAGCTTGGGCCGGTCGGTAGGCGGGAAACATTTCCCTGCTGTTTATGCTTGGCGATGTAAAACACAAGCCATGCCTCTACAGGTGTGCTGTTTTATCAGATCCGTTATCCCATCGTCAGTTCGTATATATACGGGTTTTTAACGTATACACATGTTTATCCGGAACAAAGCACAAACCCCATAGCTCCGGTCCGTAAAAAATATACGGGCGGGCCGCAAAAGGTTGCCTCCACCGCTATACCCACGGTGCGTGGGGGGGGGATTTAGGATTCCCGTCTCCCGTACTTCCCCCTCCCCCACCGCTACTTCTTCTCCTCCGATGTTTCCGACCATAGCTGCGGTAAAAAATCACGATGGCAGGAGGCGTGGAGACAGACGCGAGTCGCCATCGCCCAAGCGCACCCGCCACAACGCGAAGGCAGGATGCGTGGAGGCAGACGTAGGTCGCCACCGCCCCAAGCGCACCCACCACGACGCGAAGGCAGGCAGCTCCCGCGGCCCTGCACCCCTCGGTCGAGCAGTGGCGATCGGAGGACTTCTGCTCATTTCGGGAGATCCGTTTCCGTGGGGCTTGGAAGAGCAAGATGAAGTGGCTAGCTCCCGTCACACACCCTAGATGAGAACTTTCAGGCGGAATAGACAAGGAAGAGGGGATATATGTTGATTTTCTGACAATGACGACTTACGACGGGTGTGTCGCCTAAGGCTGGCTATACTGGGAGTAACTTAGGTAGTAATATCACATATTTTAATACAAAATTTCTAATATGGTGTGACATCCTGGCTTAATAGGAATGATAGACTACTCATATCAACAAGGTGCACCTTCTTTTCCGGAAGCACATCTTCAAAGAACTCCAAAGTTAAGCGTGCTTGGCTTGGAGCAATTTGAGGATGGGTGACCGACTGGGAAGTAGCTCCCAGGTGCGCACGAGTGAGGACAAAGTGCGCAGAAAACCGGTGGGTGTGGCCGGGGCGTAACATATGGCATGTAGTTAATGCGGATAGAAATGCTTGTGGTAACTTAGATTGGCTCTAAACATTTAATGTTTATATGTGCAATGCATAGGATTGGATGAAAATTACATGTATGATTTTTTTTTCTCGATTCATGTGCTATAACCAAGTTGTAGAATAAGAACCCGCTTCACTCTCTCATCTATTTTCACTTCTCCATATATGATTTTTATGATATGCCAAATCTTATAACCTACTGACTAAGCTTTATTAGACTTGCTCTTAGATAGTCACTGTAACATCACACATATCAAAATAAAATGAGTCTATGAATTAATAACAAATGAGATTTTGTATAACATCACACATATATTACTATCCAGTGTAAAAATACTAGTAACATAGATTAGTAACATATATCATGTAAATCTAAGTTACTACTTCTCAGTCCCCACTATGGCTAGCTTGAGGAACTCGAAACACTAACAGGAAAATTCTTGCTTAAAATTCACTTTTTTTTAATCATGGAGCACGATTTAAAACCTTGATTGCAATACATATCCTGTGGTTTCATTAAGAAAAGCCAGTTTCCTCCCGTAAAAAAAAACAGTTTCTTAGACGAATGTGATAGATGGTTTGTTTTTAGGGGAATGTGATAGATGATGTCAGTGTTTGATCCGAACCTTGGAAGTTCAATCGAACGGTGGATACCGCGCGGTCAACGGTGCAACCCACCACACTGACGCGGTCAGCGGGTTTTCTTTGCGAGGATGAGTAGGGTTTTAGCTCAACCGTCCAACCCCATGGAAATCTCCCCCACCTCCGCCCCGGCCGGCGCCGCCGGCGCCACCGCACCCGCAACCCCCGCCGCCTCCTCGAACCCGTCCCCGCCGGCGAAGCGCCCCAGCACCACGCTCCGCCTCCTCTGCCCCACGAGCCGCGCCGCCGCCCTGCGCCCCGCGCGCGACCTCCACGTCGAGCACCCCCCGGTGGGGGACGAGGCCGTGCTCGTCGTATCCGGGCCGGATGCGCCGGCCTCGGCCGTGAGGGTGTGGGAGCGGGTGGTGGGGCACCGGGTCGGGGGCGACGAGGCCGGGGAGGGGGAGGAGGAGAAGGAGGTGGCCGGCGTCGTGGGCTGCCGGATGCTGGCGGCAGGGGGGCAGGTGGGCTGCGTGCTGGGGAAGGGCGGGAAGACGGTGGAGCGGATGCGGCAGGAGAGCGGTGCCCAGATCAGGGTCTTCCGCAACAGGGAGCAGGTGCCCCCCTGCGCCTTGCAGGGGGACGAGCTCATCCATGTACGCATCTCAACTCCCTAGGCCTTTTTGTATACAAAGATGGATCTGGTTGTTGCTTGGCAGTGTATAATCCATCAAATTAGTGTGGCGCCCTCCGGATATATTGCTTGGTGGCATATAGCCCATCAAACTAGTGCCGTGCCCTGGCAATGTTTAAATTGTGCAATTAAATTTAGTAAGAAATTAGTGAGATTCAGGGTTGCCATTTTAAATGCTTGCTTGAACTGTACAATTAAATTTAGTAAGTCAATAGTGAGATTAGGATTATCATTTACCACTTTGGAGTGCATTTTGTAGGTAATTATCAGCATTAGTTTTGTGTTGCAAAGGATGCGTTTGAGTGAGCGATTTGAGTTACTCAATTAGGTATATAGAGATGCTTGAACTGTACAATTAAATTTGGTAAGACAATAGTGAGATTAGGATTGTCATGTACGACTCTGGAGTGCATTTCACAGGTAATTATCGGCATTAGTTTTGTGTTGCAAAGGATGCATTCGAGTGAGCGAGTTGAGTCACTCAATTAGGTATATAAAGATGCAAAGTAACTTACTAAGGAATTCACGACAGCGTGACGTGCGCGAAGCCGCTCCCACTTCCCTGTGACGTTGGCATCCACAGCAATCACACGGCGCTGCCATAAGCAGTGGGGTGATCATGTGGCGCGGAGCCAGTCGTGCTGTGAGGTGACGCTACACACATTCGCGTGTCATGATTCCTGATTTGCTAAATATCGAAAGTAAATGTCCTTATCTGCAGCATTAACCATCAAGTGTTGAAGGATGCCCGGTGACTCTGTCTCTCGCATCATGGAATCAACGTTTCGATGGTCCCCACTACATCAGGAGACAAAACACCTGCCTCAAATGGCTGCCTTCCCATACCCAAACGGACCGCCCAGCATGAAGCCATGAACTGATGGTGCTTGTTTGAACACCACCTCCCTCCAGCAATGGATGGCCCACTGCTGATTACCTCCATTTCTCAGACCAATGTTCCAAATATTGGCCAGTTAAGTAGGTATCTCGGTCAGTTAATCGCTACTCGAACATCCGCTGATATGTAAAGTGCCTATCCGTGTCGTTAGCTGGGTGGAGGAATTTATAGGTCTGACAAGCCGATTAATCAGCTGTCAGACCGAATTGTCGGCTGGGCCGATTAACTGCGTGGGAATTTTTGGCCCAAAAATGGCCCATTCCTCCCCTTCTTACACAGCCGCTCGAGCATTAGGTTAGGCCGCTCCCTCCCTTCTCCTGGTCGTTCTCCCTTTCCTCCCACCTGTGGAGGAGCAGCCGCCGCCATCGCTGCAGTCCCATCCCGAGAAGCCCCCCTCGGCGCCGTCCCCACCCCAAGCAGCAGTCGACGCCGTCCCCCACCCGAGCTGCTTCATCGCCTGCTCCTCCTGTCCATGGCGTCCCCAGATAGCGAGGTGAACACAGTCCTCTCCTCTGTGATGTACCACACACTCAACTGTATGTGTTCACTGTTCGCGCCCCATCATGCAAGGCTCTCATTTTCCTTCGGTTGAAATATGTTGGCTACTTGGCTTGTTAATTTATATTGACGTAATGTTTGTAATTTTGGGTATGACATGGAACAATGATAATTCTGCACTAGGAATCAATTTTAGAATAAAAGAGAGATTTTCTCTGGGTGATGGGCTGAAAGCATAGATTGAGACATATTATTTGATTGTGCTCGTGTGCCTGAATTTCTGTGGTTTTGCTCCAAATACTAATGTGTGATTGTGAATGAACTTGACCATATGCTGCGAATTGGAACACGATAGAATGCGGGAAAGAAAACACCGTTCTAGCATGATAATTTTGATTGTCCTCTTCATAATCTATGGTTGGTTATGTTAATGCCAACGGTCTTCTTGTACCTCAAATGCTTTGTACTTGGCTCTAATTTTATCCATAGTTGAGCACATAAAGTGTTCTTCTGATTTCTGAATTATGGATGATGTATTATTGAGACACAGATAACGATTTAAAGGTTGGTTTTCTTGTTGTAGAGATACCGAGTTCATAATGATCGAGTCCCACCCCTCTACTTATGAACCTTTTACACAAGCAGTTATTTCTTTCATTGAACCATCAGGCAAGCAGACACTTGCAATTCCTAAAATATTTGTGTGGATTGCTTGGATATTAACCAGTTCTACATGTTGTTATATTTCGCTGGTAATGGCTTTTGTAGTTTTGTGGTGCTCGGTAAATCAAGATTTGCTCTTATATTAGCATGTTTAAGCTTTAGCTTGGATATTTAAGCTTCTAAGTTCACCTTATTCTAACATGATGATGTTTTCCTGTTAGATAAGTGGGAGCTTTTCTGCAGCAAGGAAAGCACTTTTATTGGTTTCGACCTGTCTCCAAGATAATCCTAGGCCAGACACAAGCAATTTTCCGCCTGCAAGACCATTTGGGCCTCCAGGCAGTGGAGTTGGTTGTCCACCTGGTGTGGATCCTCATTCTCAAAGAAACTATTTACCACCACATGTTCCTGATTATCAGGCGAGGAATTTTTTAAGCAATGCTCCTGCCCCTGGTCCTAGATTCTTTGTTGAACAAGAGATAATGTTCAGAATGATCTGTTTAAATGATATGGTGGGTGGTGTAATTGGAAAAGGTGGCGCCACTATCCGTGCATTACAGAGTGAAACTGGTGCTTCAGTCAAGGTTATAGATCCTATTGCTGATTCAGATGAACGTGTAATTGTGATATCTGCACGTGAGGTGTGGCTCTAACTTAAAGAATTGCTTATTTTCCTCTTAATGTTTTAAGTAATGACAATCGTAGATTTCCTGTGGGAATCATTTTTTTTATGGATCTGCATCTCAGTGAATACTTGCATATCATGGTAATGCATGGCAAGTTGTATGCTGGCTCTATTATGAAGAGGATATGTGATAACTTTGTCCATGCATCATTGTCTGCTGTACGAAATGTTTTTGATGGATGGAGTATTTTTGGTGCAGAATTCTGAGATGATGCGTTCTCCATCTCAGGACGCATTGCTTCGAGTGTATTCTAGAATCTCGGAGGCGTCTATGGATAAAAGTTCTTCTGTACCTGCCAGGCTTCTTGTTCCAGCGCAGCATATCGGTTGCCTACTTGGCAAAGGTGGATCCATAATTTCAGAGATGAGGAAAGCAACAGGAGCCAGCATACGAATATTTGGGAATGAACAAATTCCAAGATGTGCGCAACGAAGTGATGAGCTGGTTCAGGTATGTTCCAGCTCCACTAATCAACCACTCTAGTTTTTGACTTTTCATGCTTTTGTATGTTTCGATCTTTTGGATATCACACTTATCTCTATGTTGCATGCCCTTTTTATAGTTCCCTATGCAGGAACCGTGCTGGTGGGCGGGGGGTTGCATGCATATAGTCCTGTAGGAAACAAATGCTGGGTACTAAAATGGTCGACGTGAAGTGTCAGATTCTTACCTGAATGGAACCGCGTTAGATGGATTGTCTACCGTGTTGCATTTTCCTTCAAAGCACTGAAGTTTCATCATTGAGCATAAACTTGGTTTACTAGCTATGAGTTCCACAACATAATATAAGGTGTTAAGAATGTTCATGTAACATGAACATTCGTTAACAACACACATCAACTTCAAGTTGTATTAGCAGAAATCTCTTGTTGAATATTTAACAATAGTTCTTTTTACCTTTTTTAATGTACATCAGAATTCAAAGAGTACATTTTCTCTCAAAAAAGGTCGCAGAATACCTTTGTCCTGTGAAGTAGTATAAGAGAACTAATATTGTCTTCGTTTATGTACTGTAGCTATGATGCAAATCTTTTCATGTAACTTAACTACCATGAAAATAACAGTGCGCGTCAACTTGAAGTTGTATATTAGCAAAAGGTCTCGTGTTGAATGTTTAATAGTTCTTTCTACCTTCCTTAACGTATACATCAGTATAAGTGAACTACAGGATACCTTTGTCCTGTGAAGTGAACTACAGTATAAGGCAACTAATATTTTCTTCCGTTGATGTACTGTAGCTATGTTGCAACTCTTTCATGGTAAATCCTTCACTACGTCTATTTTGTGTCCCAAGTCCTCCATTTGGAACATGATCTAAGTTAGTTGGTTTCTTAAAATTGTTTCTCTTGAACCTCCCTTCTAAGAAAACACACTTGTTATGCATACGTGTGTCACCTATTTTGATATCATACTTAACACATATATGATCATCCAGAAAGAGAAAAATAGGAGATCACTTAGGATGATTGTTGAGTAGTTGCAGTTCAGACTGTAACTTATTGAGCTTTTGTTGCAGGTCACCGGCAGCTTCCAGTCCATCCAGGATGCATTGCTTCATATCACTGGAAGGATTAGAGATCTCATCATTCCCCCGAAGCCGCATCCTAGTGGAGGCATGCCTCCGTATCCACCTGTTGGGAACCCTTCTCATCACCAGTCAAGACAAGAAGCTCCACCACATCACAGTGGAGGCATGCCTCCCTATCCTATGCAGCATTTCAGACCTAATCCTCCTATGGGTCCTTTTGATGTGGCAGATCATCGTCCACCTGGCCCGCCTCCTTCGCATCCAATGGAACATATGGGTGCTGATAGGATGCCCTACCCGTATGGTTGTGAACAAGGAGGTCCTCGTCCTTTTGTTGAGCAGCCATCACCAAGAACCTGGGCTCCTGAGGTTAGTACATCGGAAATGCTGTTTGACATTAAGCATAAATTTCTGTAGCGTGTTGTTGGTAACATAATTTGCACAAAGGGCTCTCTGCCAAGTAACCCGCACTAAAGATTGCAGTTTAGGATGATCTGCTATTGGATTTTGTTCAAAACAATATCATTTGTATGCACGTCACTTTGCTGATTTAGGCGCTGTGGTTGAATGTCTAAGAATCAAGTTCCTTATCATGTGCAGGCACCACCAAATGACGCTTCAAGAAGCATGCCTGACATAGTACCAGCTGTAGATTTCAGAAAGGGACCAGTGGCAAAGTAAGTTAAATGCTTCCTGTTTGGTTCTGCTTTCCTCATTTCTTTCTAAACATTACACTCTGCCTGTGAATCTGTAGTTATCATAAGATATATTTTTGTCCAAAATACAATCAATGTAGGAAGTTCTAGTTCATTGATATCTGAATCTGTAGCCGTGCCACTGTCACCCTTTAACTGGGAAAATTCCTTTTCTTAAAGAAAGTAATATACCATTTTTCTGACAATGTGTTCATCAGCAGTGAAAACCAAGTGGCTACACCAATAACTGCAACAACTGAAGTTGTTATTCCTTGCAAGTACATAGGTTTTGTTTGTGGAACCAATGGCAGTGACCTTGAAGAGATAAAGAAGGTACTTACACTCTTGTTTATAGTTTTACCCACATCAGATTAAACAGTACTTGTCCCATATTACTTTGTGCTAATTAAGGGAACAATGGTGTCTTGTTCTACTACTTATAATCATGGGGTATAAAGGCCGTGTTGGCTCATCGTCTTGTCTTGATGCCAGAACACAGTCCGTGCATATCACTTGCATATATTATTTCAGCTTTTCATGATTTCATCACTTGTAAACTCACATCAAGTAGTTGTTCCGTCTTGGCTGCCTCTGACTCTCTAGCCATAAACTCTAACCTGTTGTAAGAAGTATCTGGTCACAAGGCTGACAGTATTGCCCACCTTTCAGATATCCGGAGCTGCGATTACAGTACATGATCCAAAGCCTGAAGATACAAATACAACAGTTATTATATGTGGTGACCCCGAACAAACCAAGAAGGCGCAGAGCCTGATTCATGCTTTCATCTTTTGCGGTCTCTACCAAACATGACCTGCTTGGCGATATTCGCCATCATAGAATTGTGAATCCTTCTCGGAGGTTTCCATCTGGGAAGTTTTTTCCCTGAGGTTGTATGTACATGTACAATAGTGTCTGGGTTGAATGTAGATAGAATTGAATTGGTGTCTGGACACAGAGCGCCATTGTAAATTCTTGAGTTGATGATAGCTGGACGCATGGTGCCGTTGTAAGTTCTTGAATAGGTTGGCTGGACGCACAACGCCCACCAATGTAAGTTCTTCGTGTTTAGTTCAGGGAAATTGGCATGGAAGGTGTGCCCAGCTCCCTTGTTGTATGCTGTTCCTGCCATCCCAAACTGGTTAAGGATCTATCGAGTTGTGCCATGATGTCTCTGGGGAGTTGGCCCTGCAGTTTCTACTGGGATGTTCTGCCTGTTTTCTGACCCATGATTATGTCAGGAAATGCTATGGTCACATGCGCACAAGCTACAGGTGATGCTGGCATGACTTGATCTTCCGCATCGTAGACGATTAGAGTCGGCCAAAATCACTTGTTAGGCCTAAAGACCCATCCAAATGGGGCTATCGTTTGTCTGGAGAGCAATACTAACATTCAAATTACTGTGAGTTTGGAGCAAATTGTACAGCCAGAGAACAGTGCTTGTTCTTGTTGGAAGCTGCAGTAGTTGTTTTCACTGAATGCTGCCTTGCTGGTGCAATGTGTTGCACGTTCTGTTGGATGTAACAGCTCAAAGTGCTACAGTAGCAATTATTGCCATCAAGCTACTGCAAGCTCCAGTTAAGCCCAATGCGTGTGCCAGGAACGGTGGCACCTTCACCGCTGATGAGAAGGAAACGGAGATGAAGGCTGCAGGCCATTGGGTTAGTTTTTCTTGTGAGCTGTTTGCTTGATAAAGACGAGAAATTGTACAAGAATTCCAGTGACCAGAAAGTGTTTATAAGTGGAGAAACTTGCACAATTTTTAGACACAAAACACATCTTCCACGGGAACAAACAATTTAGAGCCATTTCTTCCATGACTGGTGAGCTGATATAGGATGATTAATCATACAACTTGGTATATGAGGCACACTCTTTCCGCATGCCTAGAGAGTAGAGACCCTCATGATCCCACTCTGCAGCACACTGTGGTGTATGTTCCCAAACAAAATTCTAATACTGTGCTCCCCACATCAAAACCTAAATTACTAGCAATAGTACAACAACAGCACTCACATATCTACCCAAGCAGCTCACTCGGTTCATCTTATTAATGACAACAAACGCGCTAAGCGGCACCACTAGCAGTAGCAAGAGTAGGCAAAGTGGCTCTTTTTGGTGATGTATGTGGAGACGAAGTCTGAGGCCTTCGCCGAAGCGCCAGCCGCCGGAGCAGGGACGAGGATCTGGGTCAGGCCTGCTGCAATCCTCTTGCCGGCCACATTTCCGTAGAACATACCGGGGATGGCGGGGACGAACACGTCGGTCCGTGAGCACATCTCCAGGTCCAGGGCCCTTGCTAGGTCTGAGTCGCTAGAGTTCAGGAATTCACCTTTCTTCTCAGCTGGCATTATGTCGTCCTGCGCAAAGACAGATTGTAGGTCAAGAATCCTGCCATGTATGCGCTTTTCACCTAGAGGACATGGTTCTACACTACAAGTTGCAACAACAAACTGAGTGGATCTCTGAATTTTCTGTGTGTTCTCCTATGCAATGCACTAGCTTTTATGTCAAACTAATAAATTATCATCGCGACAGATTAACAGGTCGGGAGAAAACAGAGTATGATGCACACTGATTAAATAGTACTCCCTCCGTAAAGAAATATAAGAGCGTTTAGATACCTACTTTAGTAATCTAAATACTCTTATATTTCTTTACGGAGGGAGTACTACATGAGTTACTTGCCTTGGTATAAGTGTTTGGAAATGCCTTCTTCAGATTATTCAGGCCTTTGTGCCACCATGTCTCTGTCAAGTAGATGGTTGTATTGGCAGAGAACCCGACCTTCTTCAAGAAATTCAGAACCTCCTGAGGATTATAACAGCCTTTCCTTCTTGCGCCTCCGCTTGTTTTACAGGTCTTCTTCTCTAGTAAGTCGGTTCGCAGATATACTGCCAACACCCTGCCATCTGAATTTTTGTTCAGTTCTTCAAGCCTGCCCAACATCTGTTCGGCCACTTCTGAGTACTCTGGCTTCAGTTTGAGGCCAGTGAACATTGCATGGCAAGCAGTTGAATCCAAGTCCTTATTATTCGTCTTTTTTGGTTTCAAACTTACTGAAGAGAAAATAATTGCAAGTCGTAGGTAACTATTCTTTTCGAAGGCGGGCTGAATGGTTTCCAGGATGAAGTCTTCTGTCACCCTGTTTGGTACTCTAATAACGGCTGGCTTCTTAGTGGTCCATTCAGCAGGAAGTTTATCTACTACTTTGACAACACCATCCAAGCTCATCTTGAATTTTTCCACATCGTACATGTCTTTGAATTTTCTGTCATGAAATTTATATCATTATTTAAGAATTGAGATGACAACAATCATCAAGAAAATTTCTTCTAAGTAACAATCATCAGCATTTTTGAAGTGAAGTGAAAGTGCAGTGATGTTGTGGAATTCAGAGTATCCATTATTATATATTTCAGAGAACTTACTATTCATTATTTTGAGTTGAAGAAATGAAACTGGGCAGAGAAGTAGATATATGATAAGAGACTTATTTTCATTACTTATCTGTACTAAATAGTAAATACACAATTCAGTATTGACATAGAACTAACCACTTGTTAGGACTTAGGAGTCATCAGAGTTATCTTAGAGAGTGTTGATGTTCAGTTGCGGAAGAAAAATAATCGAGATACTCATGTAGTGAATAAAAAAAATCTCTAGATGCTCATGTGGTGAAAGTGAAACACATGCTTTCACCAATAGGTGCCTGCAGGAAGCCATATCTTATGGAACTGATTAAAATTGCGTCGTTTCTCTAGAAACATACCGACTCTTTCCTAATTCATTTCCTCTGATTTCTGGAAGAACAAGCGTTGCACCCAGATACCTTGCAATAACTACAGCATCAGCAATCTGCAAACGAAGGGCCAGTACAGAAACATAAGCCAATATTCTGTTTACTCAACTATATTCATAAGGGCAAGTTCCAAGTTACGGGCGTACCTGCGATGTATGGTATTCAGGGCCAATTGTCAACGACAATGTAACAAAACCATTAGACTGAGCATCCTCTGCAGAGATCACGAGTATGAGTAACCAGATTAATCGGTACTAGTTACGGATGTAACAGAAAACTTCTTGAATGAATAATATGTTACTTGGGCTTGGTTTGGTCCAGCAGGGCTTAATCTCCTCAGTAGCCTCCGTTTGGAGCTCCACTCCAGGCTTATCGACCTTGGTTCCTTCAGTATTGTCTGCGATCTTCATCGCGTTGAATTCCACGCCTGTTGTCTCCACGGGCAGCTGTTGATGTTCAGTTTGAGAACAGTTATAACATGGCACATCAGTTAAGCATCATTTTTCCCCATCGGTTAAAAATATCAGTTGAAATGTTTGTCAGCAGAGCATCTGGAGACAGGAACAGCAGGCTGGAGGACACAGGAGTGGTAGTGATTCATGGCATGGATAACCCCTCACTGCCTAGCTAATAACTCTAAAATTTGATCAACCATAGTGGTTTATGTATACAGAAATTAAAGTTTTTCGCTTTGCTTTTCCTTTTCCTTTTGCATTTGTATCTTTTATTACAACTGACGGTCTGTTTTGACTGATATGACCCCACAAACTGTGCTTTTTCTGTGAAAGCTCTTAGGAGTAATAATATATTCATTACCACAGATTCTTTTCTCTTTTGACCCCAAAGCTTGGTGCAACGTGCTGAAAAACTAGGATTGGGTTATTAAACCCTAGCTAAGCCCCCAAGTCAAGGTCATGTGACATTCTGACACACAACTCTCGAGATGCCTTAGATCCACAAATCACCTCAGATTTGGCCATTTGGGGCCATGTTACTGCACTGTGAACTGAGAAAACCCAACTGAATTTACCAGTCGACATTTTCCAGGCGACCTTGACAGCAAATCCGTCGAGATTTTGGCAAGAACTAGCACAGCAAAACAAAAATTCCCAATCCTAAGCACAGACCCACCACAGAGGCAAAATCATCCGTTCGTCGCATCTAGGACAGTCTCGACGAAAGAATGCAGACTGAAGTGATTGGTAACCAAAATCAAGAAAGCAAGGACGCATCAGCGTCACCCCACTGAGCATGAATTTCCTTTCAAAAAAAGCACCCCCTCTGTAATGTAATGTAAACTAGGAGAAGCCAGGGGAAGCAGAGGTACGGGGGGGAGGAGGCGGGAGATCTCGGGGTACTACCTCGGAGACGGAGGTGAAGTGGTCGTGCTTGATCATGTTGCCGAGCATGACGAACATGGAGAGGGTGAGGAACCCCGCGAGCAGCTGCCGCGGGTCCACCATTGCGCCGGCGGCCGGCGGCGAGCGGAGAGGAGGAGGAGGAGGCGGAGGAGCACCGACAGGCGACAGCGGCACGCGGGGGGCGCCGGGCTGCGCGTGTGTGTGGACTTGACTGGAATGGACTGGGGATGGAGTGGCAGTGGCAGTGTGGCTCGAGCTGGAAGCTTTAACTGCGGAGATTGCTGCTATCCTGACACGGGCCGGGTCGCCCGGACTTGTATAATTCGGCTGTCCTGTTCGCGCTCCCCCCCGATCCAGAGAAAGTGGGTTTACGCTTGGTTGGTCATTAGTGGGCTCCGCCGTTTTATTAGTAAATAAACTCCGTAGAACCTGCTAATCGTGGCTCTCATCGTGCTCTGTTTTCTATTTTTGTTGGGTGGATCGCTTTTGTGAAAATTGCTGCGATGTGTGGTTTGTGTGGAAAGTTCATTTTGTCTTGGCTTTATTTGCTATTTTCATTGTTATGGTTTTTTTTTGAGAGTTGAGGAACAGCGAGATGTGAGGGTAAACCAAATATCGCCGCCTATTATTTATGGGATGTGGCCACCAGATATTTCTTCATCTCTTGCTCTCCACCCCCCCCCCCCTCCCGCGTCGTCCGCCTAGGGCGACTCGGGGGCGACCTCCGCCGCCGCACCTAGCCCCTCCTCCGCTTCCCCTCCCCCTCGCCGCCGCTAGCACCTCCCGTCGAGCTTGCCTTGCACGGTGCCTGCGGCGACGGGGCTTCCCCTTGCGCCATCTGGCCTGGTCCTCCCTCCCGTCGCCCCGAGGCTCGCCGCGACCCTCGCCGTCCTCGCTCCTGCGGTGGCGCCCCTTGGCCGTGGCCCTTCTCCCTCGCCCGACGGCCTTGCTCCCGGCTCGCTGCCCGGCCTGGGCGTCGCTCCGGCGGCGGATCTGGCGGCCCTCCTTCGATTGGATCTGGATCCAGCGTCCGGCCATGGTTGTGGCCCTGTGCCGGATGGTCCAGCCTCTGGCGCCGGATCTTGGGCTAGGGCGGTGGATCCCCTCCGGTGAGTGGATTCGTTCATGGGGGGCGCCCCAAGCGCCTCTTCCTCCTGCGATGGTGGTGTGGTTTTGGTGGTTCGGCGTCCGGTGGTGGTGGTGGGGCAGCCGTCTGGCCGTTGGATGGATGCGCGAGGCGGGTGGAAGCCGGGACGGCGGTCCCGGACCGGGTGGTCGGTGTTGGCTCTGCAGCTAGCGGCGGCTCCCATGGCGAGACACCTCCGGATTTACGGCGGTCGGAGGTGTGGACACCTGATTTGTGGTTTTCCGGTTGCATGGGCGGCGGAACTTCGGTGGGCGTGGGCGGCGGCGGTGGCTTCGGCTGCTAGCGCTCCGTTGTGTGCCGCCCTCTTCATCCCTTCGTCGTGTGGGCTCCTTCCGTTCTGCTTCGAGCCGAAGGCCCCGCTGGTTGAGGGGAATCAAGGCCGGGTGAAAGCCTTGGCTGGCCTTGTCCCGCCGCGCCGACGGCGGCGCCCGTGGGCGTCGTTCCCCTTCCTGGAGGCGTCGGTCTGGCCTGAGCCCCTCACCATCCCTCCTCTTGACATCCCGGGGCGAAATCCCTAACTTTGTTGAGCGGCGGCGGCGCTTCCGGCGCTGCTCCCTTCTTGAAGGCGCCGCTTTGGGAGGTCACGGATGGCGGGCGACTTTGGGTGGTGGGCGGCGGCGATGCCCTCTTCGTCCTTGCTGCAAGCTTTTCCTCCTCTGTTGCTAGGAGGTCGCCGCGTCTCTTTTGCTCATGGATAGCGCCGTCGTCGTGCTGGGGATGTGCTGACCCCTCTGCAGTCTTCTTCCGGCGGCATTCTCTCCATCTTGCGACGGTGCGGCGCCCCGATCCGGCGAGGAGGTAGTGGCCTCCTTCGGAGATGGCTGTGGATGCGACGTGCCGGACCCGTAGATGCGTGGTGATGTCATTCCCCGCTGGTGTCGGTCCGTCTTTCCTTTGAGCCCGTGTGTTCCTCTACCGGCAGTTTCTACACTGAGAAGGCCCTCGACGTCTTCGGTTCTCTGTCCGTAGTGTTGAGGTTTAGCTTGTTGCAGTTTTGTGTCCTTGTATCTTTTCGCTTTGTTTTCTTCTTGTCTCGTTGTAACCCGTTTCCTTGTAAGCCTGACCGGTTGATGGCTTTGTTAATTCAAAGTCGGACTCGGTTCGGGCCCTCCTCGGGCACGGTCGTAGTCTTTTATCTAAAAAAAATTATTTATGGGATGCTTCTATGATCTTATTGTGAATTGCTGGAGTCATATTGTTCCCTGGTTCAGTTTATAGGGCGTGTGTGTACCTTGTTTATGCTTGTTTCGTGGAGATGTGTGAGCACTCGTTCATTTGTCGCTAACTCTATCGCTAAACACACACGCACACACACACACACACACACACACACCGCCTCCTTCTCTATATTGTTTTTAGGATTCCGTTGCTTTCCATCGACGCCACTGCGACGATCCTTCCACACCACTACATGGTGTAGTGTGCTAGTCTTGAGCATATGTGAAACATAGTTCCACCAACAACAACTCATCAGAGTAGTACAACAGAAGCAGTGAATGGATCATTGCATCACAGAAACTACATTACATTCCAAGAGAGCGTACAAGCTTTCACTTACAAGAACTGAAGCAAGTGTTTTATACAAAATCCATATAAAACTTATAATAAGAACCAATGTTGTCTAACTATTAGGGACTAGCTCTGTGGCTAAGACTACTAGTCTAAGCTAGTCTTGCAACATCGTAATTCTATCGTGATGTTCTACGATCTTGGTTCCACGTCTTGATGTTCTCCGTAGTCGATGCAAATCAGTGTTCATTGTGATGTCCTCCATAGACGATGTGGTCATGCGGTTCCATATGGTTATCCTTCTTAGTTGTTGTAGTTCTTCTCCGCGACATATCCTCCAATAATTCCGGCTCGAGGGTGGGTGGGGGGTGTTACGAATACAAGGTGTATATGCACTAATTCTACCAATGATACCCAAACAGGTCTCAGTAATGAGTTTTGGAAAATATCTTGTAGAAATCAAGTTCTAACTAAAACATGTGACCCACAGACTTTGCGGGTTGTTAGAATCTTTGATAGAATCATTTCCCGCGGTGTTAACAGATCTTACCCAGATCAGGGAGTGACAAGCCATAATTTAATACACTCTGCAAATGTGCGCTACTTTACCCACAAGTGTTACTTAGTGTTTAGACTGGTCGCATAACCAATGACACATCCGTTAGTGCGATGTCGGGTCATTCCGAGCCATTTTGGCCCTTCCCATATGTCGTACACCCGCCCATGCAACCAGACTTTCTTTGAACTAAGTTGCCAACCCGAGACGCATAGTTGTCAAATATTTATTTAGGTTGGGGTTCTTAACATCCCAATCGAAGCGAGTGTTTCTTTCACTCTCAACGTAGCTATCCGCCCGAAAGGCGTTCGACAGAAAAAGGTACTACGGAATCGCCCGTCCCATTCGAGGTTTCGATTCATGTTCAACCCTATCAATACGGCGCAAGAATACCTATTGATTTTGGTTCTTACCCCATTGGAACTTGCCTGTAAACAAATGAAGAATCAACAGAAAGCAATTGATTCTGAAGACTTTGGGATCTGGAAATAATTATAGTAGTCCGATATGGACCAATTACAAACAAGGTAGTCGGATGTAATACATATCCTATATGTTTCCCTCCCCATTTGATATGTTATGAGCATGTTTGTGTTAATGATCACTCAAGCTTCATTAGATTTTAGCATAACAATAACTTAACAACATGATGTTACTATTAAGAACAATCAAACAAGGTGTGTGTGTGTGTGTGTGTTATTTGTGGAACTTGTCTTGACATGGTATTTGTTGGTGTGCTAATTGATTAAGCTTATAAGAAACAATCAATAAAAGTTATAGCAAGACGAGTCAAGTTTGGCTTAAAAACTATGACTATACTTTCAAATGTTTGAATTTAAGGTTCAAGATAATTGAATATAGAATTGTTACATATATCATATAATTCTAACTACAATTTAGGTTTTAGTTTTCATAATCCATGATGTAGATCAATTAGGTTGGCTTATCTACTTTGACCTCAATATAATATTTAGTACTTAAGACATGCATTAGTCAAGTTGTTTAGGTTATGTAAGGTGAAATTCTTAGATTTATAGATTGGAACTTAGTATAAAAAGACCAATCATTCAAAAAAGTTTTGTTTATATTCTTATTAAGTGTTTCTTTTATTTATTTGGATTTTTGAGTTCTATATGATTATTTAAGGTTACTCTCATTTTTAGGTTATATTTCATTTGATATAATTTATTCTTCCTAAAATCATGGAAGTGTTTTTAGAATATTTAAATATTATTCTACATATGATTTACATTTTGGAGATTTTTAGATTTCAATAAAAATTTATTACAATAATTAGATGTTTGTTTTAAAACAATTTTTTATTTAAATATTACATTTACTTATGATTTATTTGATATAAACTTTATAAAAATAACTTATTGAACATAAAAATACCGTTGTACATTTTTAGAGGATTTTGGTGTTTGTGTTAGAGGTCTAAAAATATTGGTAATCCTTGTTAGTGTAAAGGAGAAAGTTTCACTTAATGTTTTAATTAATAAAAATAATTATTAATAAAAATAATAATTTATTCTTTCCTAATGAGTTGGATTAATAATTTAATTGTAGGTAACCCACAAATCATGATACTAATTTTATTAAATATGTCATATTATTTTGTAGTCGATTCATATTTTTATTTGAAATTTTAAATTATTTAATTATTCTAACTTACCGAGTTTTCTTTTTAGGTAACTAATTAAAAGGAATTAATTGGTTGAGCCCTTTTTTCCTTGGGTCCCACTAGGCCGGCCCATCCGGCTGGGGACTAACAACCCAACCTGTTGATCTCCTCTTCGAAAGCAACTAGTTAGAGCAACTCTAGCAGACGCGCCATCCCGCCGTCGGTCCGTATATATCATCCCCATTGAAAGTTATCTTATGTCTGGCAAGTACAAATTTCCTAATTTTGATTCCCAATGAGGGGAAGAAATGAGGTTTTTGGATTGTCTCTCATGTTCATGGTTACGAGACCAACCATCCAACCAACCCTCAAATATGAAAGTCGACATGTATGTATTTCTTAAAATTGATCCCGAAACACGAAGAAGATACGAGGTATTCCGATTATCAATCATGTATAGTACCACCCACCAAAACCCCTTGCACCTTGACCGTCGTCACGACCTTTCCTTCCCACCCACCCAACCACCTACCATCCTCACCATCGGTCCTTCGCCGCATGGACTTGTCAAGTAGGGACACGATGGAGTTCTTGGTGGCACTGAGGCCGAGCGAAGGGAGTCGTGTGCTCGGCCACCCTAGGCAAGTATGTCACCACTACCAACGTCAATGCAGTGGTTTAAAAGTCATCAATGCAGACTAGAAGACGTGACAACCACGATCTGCGAAGCCAATCGCCCCCTCTCCCAAGAGGCCAAGAAGAAAACATCAATAAAGGCATGCAGAAACTTTAAAGACCATGAAAGTCGACCGGATTCAAATCAATCCACAAAGAACCTAAACTGACCGTATCATGAAAGACCCATCAGAGACCCCTTTCCGCACAAGCACATTAGTGAATTGTATGCTCTATGAAAGCGACTCCTTCCCATTGAGACTTGAGCTTCACACCATATTGAACACTATTTTATGAAAGCACATAGCAAATTCTTGCTACTCATTCACATCCAATTATTGTGCTCAATTCATTGGGATGAAGGACACGTCTTCCAAATCCACCATTTGGAAGCAATGGGTACCTCCTAAATACAAAATTTCAGCATGGCTCGTCAATTAAAGTCAGATTTGGAACGTTGACCACTTGGCTAAGATGAGTTGGAGAAATTGTAGTGTTTGTAAACTATACAAGCGAATGTAGAAGACAGTGGCTCAACTCTTCTTCCAATGCAGGAACACTGCTAGAATTTGCCAATTGATCAAGGATTGCCTCGGACGATAAGACTTTTTCTTTTTTGAGAAAGCGGCCAATAAGACTTGAACCCGCTTCTTCGGAAGTTTTCATCACGAATATGGGCAGTTGTATGAGCTAGGTTATAAATTGTGCCAGAACCCTGAGAAGGCCATGAGTTGCCGTCTTCTGCTTATGTCTTGGAAAATTTGGAATGAGCGTAATGCACATGTGTTTCTAAGTGCCTCCACCACACCCACAATCATCTTCTCCAGTGTTAAGAGAGACAGTGGCGGCGCTAGTATTGGGCCAAGTCCCAGGCCACCCCAGGCAGCCTTTGGTGACTGTAGCACTGTAGCTACAGTATCTGCTACAGTGAACAAAGGACCTGCAGCTCACGTCCCAGGCCATGGCCTGGGCGGCCTGGGTCCTGACGCCGCCGTTGAAGAGAGACAACCTTCGAGTCACCGTCAGGACATATATCACCTTGGGGTTCTTATTCCGCGAGTGTAATTTCGTGTTTTGGGACACGACATTATATGTGCATAACTTTAGTTTTCAGCCTTAATTAATGAAATATGACATCACTTTTGCCTTTGTTAAAAAAAACCCAGTAACTTATGGAAAGCTAAAGTATTGAGATTGCCTTTGCCTCCTATTCCTCCTCCCACACCCTTGTAAGTGGAGCATGCAACATACCAAAATGGTGATGTTCTCATGCAGGAACGGCGAGCACCGCGCGCTCTCAGATCGGTGAGCCTAGGCCAGCTCGACGAGCACGGCGTGCTCTGTCTCTACGACAGGCAGCGCGTACGTGCTCATGGCACGGGTGCGGCGGACGAGCAACCGTGTCTCTGACCTTGGCCGCGCCCATGTATCTGCCGGCGGACGGCATCAACGACGCCTAGCGCAGGCACGCGCGGTACGGCGACCTGCATTTCCGTGCTCTGCACGACCTGGGCGCGAAGGCCATGGCGCGCGGCATGCCGGCGATCCGGCACATCGAGCAGTTCTGCGAGGGATGCACGCTCGGGAAGATGTCTCGGACACCGTTTCCGCGTACTGTGAGGAACTGGGCATTCACAGGAGCACGACGACGCCGTACTCGGTACAACAGAAGGGTGTCGTCGAGTGCCGGATTCAGTCAGTGGTGGAGAGTATGGGCGTGCCGAGCGTGTTCTGGGACGAGGCGGTGCGCACGGCGGTGCACATCCTCAACCGATCGCCGACGAGAAGCCTGCAAGGGGAGACGCCCTATGCTATGAGGCGTGGCGCAAGAAGAAGCCTGCAAGGGGTGGACTACTTCCGTACGTTCGGCTGCGTCGAGCACGTGAAGATCGTCGGACCCGGCCGGCGTCAACAAACTCTCCGATCGCTCGGTCGCCGGCGTCTATGACCCGACCGACAAGCGCCTCTACATCACGCGGGACGTTCGCTTCGACGAAGAGCGCCGCTGGACTGGAGAAGCAAGCGCGACGACGATGCGTGCGCGACGAACGACGGGGAGTACACGGACGCTGGCACGCCCGTGACGACCACATACTCTGTGTCGTCAGACGCGGCCACGCCGAGCTCACCGGCATCACCCCAGTCCCCTCGCACTCCCGTGTCCGGCGGGTCTGCCGTGGGCACGTCGAGCGCGCCAGGTTCGGCGGGTTCGAGCTCCTCCACACCAGCCACTCTCCGATGAACTGGACGACGGCCCACCGGCGAGACGTAGGACATCGGGCTCTGTCTCTCTGCGGCAGAGGAGCCCGCGTCTGTTGTTCAGGAGGCACTGGATGAGCTCGCTTGGCGCAGTGCGAAGGTGGTGGCGAAATCATCTTGCGAGGCCGTGTACATAGATAGCAGCAGCAACGGCAGCAACCGAACCGCCTCATTCCACCACCCCGGCGCCTCTATATATCTCCCTCGTCGTAACCGCCGTCGGTTACGACGCCCACCATCTTCCACCTCGCTCCACGCCCTCCCCTGCGCACCCCGCCACGCCCTCGCACCCAGCCATGCCGAGAGCTCCACGCCGCCGTCGCCACCCGCTCGGCCCCGGGCCAGCCACAGGCCCCCGCGAGTTTACAGCTCTGCGCTCCATCCGCGCCACCGACGCCTTCGTCACGCAGCATCCGCGCAGCCACGGCATCACGGTGATCGCACGCGCGGCGGAGTCCATCGACGCCGCGCCCCAGATGTGGGACGTTCTTGGCGACAAGAAGAAGACTCACAACTGGGTTGTGACCAACCAAGACCTGCTCCAGGCGGCCGCGGGCCTTTCTTCTCCGGTACAAGAGGCGAGCACCGCCTCGTCGGCGCTCCACGAGCAGATTGCCGGCATCCTTCTCCACATCGAGATTGCGCCGTACTTGAACGGCAGCGGCGGGGCTCGTGCACACATGCTTGGAGGCGGAGCCCACCGAGGCGGCAGGCACGGGTTCCACGGGCAGGGAGGCCCGCACGGCCGCGGCGGCGGCAGGCACGAGTTCCAGGGGTACGGCCGCGGCGGCGGCATGCACGGGTTCCAGGGGCAGGGAGGCCCGCACGGCCGCGGCGGCGGCATGCACGGGTTCCAGGGGCAGGGAGGCCCGCATGGCCGCGGCGGCGGCAGGCACGGGTTCCAGGGGCAGGGAGGCGCAACCCGAGACGGGTACTTCCTCCCCCACGGCTTTGCGCTCTACGCCGACGGCACCGGCAGAATCGGCGACCACCTCACCACGCTCGAGAACACGGAGGCCGTGCTCCACGCCACCAGGTGCGCCCCCCTCCGCCGCCGCGCGGCCGCCCTCGCCGGACAGCTCATGGGCGCTCACCGCGCCATCTCGAGGTTCGACTCCGACCTGCGCCACCTGCGAGACCGCTCGCACCGACCCGGATGCACGCTCGGCGAGCTCCAGGACCTGGTCGCCTCCGTCCGTCAGCGCCAGGAGAAGGTGCTAGACCTACTTGGACATCTCCCTGGTCACTTCAGGGGATTCCGATCCATCCCCATTGAGTTCTAGGTGAGAATTCAGACGCCTTCCTTTCTGTCTTTCAAGATTGCATGCAATTCTGAATGCGAGTTGCCTTGTTTATTTGGGGAATTCCAAGTCTGTTTGCTGCTACTTCACATCCAAACTTGTTACTGTACCTTAGATCGGCTAGGTGAGAGTTGCAATTCTGAATGGTTGCTGACAGTAGTTAATTAGTTGGTTTCTGAATGTGACTTGCTTATGTGGGGAATTCTATTCATGCATGCATAATCAAAGGCTCTAGTACAATTTCTCTGTAATTTCCACCCAGTTTGCCTGCTCTGTTTTCCATCATGAGTGGTTACTACGTGTACCTAAACGTATGTGGTTTTGTAGTACAATTTCTGAATTTTTCATCCAGTTTGCTTGCTCTGTTTTCCATCAATCAGTGGCTACTACCTGTACCTAAATTTATATGGTTATGTGTTATGCTGTAGTAGTATCATTTCTCCGAAATTTTCACCCAGTTCTATTTTTACTTTGTCAGTGCTTACTAATACATGCATGTAAATTGATATGTTTTCCTATCTATGGCTACAGGGGCAGGAGATGGGAAGATTACTCCAAGAACCTGTAGAAGGCTTCCTCTCCCATTTCAATTTCAGCAACGACCACGAGAAAAACATTCACCACCACCAAGTCTGTTGGCTACTTGAGATACACACTTACTTTAGATCGGCTAGAATACATTCAAACATTGAATGTTTTTTTTTGTAAGTCTGTGGCTGGATAGAAACTTACCCTAGATAGGCTACATACGGTGCAAATGCGGTGAAACTTTACTGTACTGAATTACTGATACACTTCTACAATTGATGACGATTGGCATGTTTCTTGGTTGAAATTGTGAAGATGGTGTGTGTCTCTTTCTTTTAGCGATGTTTTTTCCCTTCCACGGCGGGTCTCGACCATTGCAAAGACGGTTCACATTTTGCCTTTCCTGCTTACATTTTGCAGAATTATAAGTTACTTTCTCACAAAATTTGTACAAACTCATGTTAAAGAAGGCAGTTATAAAGATCATGCCCCTACATATAAAAGGCAACACATTCCTAATATTGCATAAACTACACCATTAACTGGGTACAATTTTTTGCTGGCAACCTAGGCTTCGTAGTGAAGAAGTAGTATAGTATTACAGTATGCACCAACAAAGAATTCTTAGCTACCCTGTATTAATTAGAATACCAACAAGGCTAAGCAATTTACTGATGATGATGATCTGTACGTGGCATGTTTCTTGGTCGAAATTTGATCAATGGGAAATAAGCATATTGGTAGGTAATTGTGCTTTCTTTAACATAACGGTGAATGCTCATTGCAGATATGCAGCTGCAAGTGAAAGAATGGGTCAACGGTTTACACATTTTGAATGCCAGCAATGTAGAGTGGTCAGCATATATTAATAAGGAAGAAAAAACATGACATGGTGTGCAGAAAATAATAGACCGCAAAGAGAATATCCTCGGATTCGCAAAACATAAGAATATCATTTTCAAAACAAAGAGGCTGATGTGCTTATACAAATATTTAACCCACAAAAAAATGGAATGATGATGTGGCGTAAATAGATACTAGTCTAATTAAAACATTACTCTATATAGTTGCTATATAAGAAGCCGACAAGCCTACAATGCATCATGCTAGAATGAAGAAACCATATACTTTTGTCATACCTCTTTGTTTGTTTTCTCCTTCCCCATAATAAATGGCGTGAACTTCAGTGAGGCAACAAATAACATCATGAGGTCCAATCTCTTCTGAAGACATTAGGGTGTCTTTAGGTGATCTCTAAAAAATTAGTGGAGTATAACATCGGGTAAAGTTTTTTTTTTGCGATAACATCGGGTAAAGTTAGTGGAGTATAATTTTACTTCACTAAGGATGGTTGGACCTAGCCGAACCTCTGAATTTTGTGAAGTATTTTTTTTGCTCAATTCTTTTAAGCCGAATAAATTTCAACCTATTGCATAACATATCATCACTATTCAAATATCTAAACATAAATGTTCATAACATAGATAAATAAACTTCAATTCTTTTAGAGTAGCCGAATTAAAACATGCGAAATTCATTCAAACTGCACTACTTCACCGATCAAGTTTGATCCAAAATCACCACAACATAACATGCTTTATGTTGTCGATCGACGCCAACTAATGACATGCATGAACTAAAAAACCGTCATTGTCAAAGAAGTCACAACCACCACCATCATACACAAGACCGTCTTCATCCTCTCGGCAATCATCCTCGTCATCATCAAAATCCTTCCAGCCATCTTCGTTTTTCGGGCGCGTTTGGCATCACCGGGAGCCGAGGGAGGGAGGTTGACCGACGTCGATTGATTGCGTGGTATTTTCTATCCCCGAACCGCTTCTTCGGCACATGGGGCGATGCTTGGGCGTTTTGCGGTGGTGACACACCGGCAAGGGTGGTCGGCGGGGTGGCGGAAGGGTCTTGCGGATCCACTTCGGCCACAGTTGAGGTCGTCATCGGTGCAGAGCACACCTCGACACAAGAGAAAAAAGAGGAAGGGGAGGTTTTACTCGGCCTCAACACGTGCGAGTATATTTAGATGTCAGGGCTCAGTTTTATAGGGCTGGTTTAAAAGTTTTACTCCACTAGCCGATTTCGGGGATCAACTAGGTGCTTGTTAGTGGAGTAAAATCGTAAATATACTCCACTATATGATTTTAAGAAATCGGCTAGAAATACCTTAGGGATCAAGCCGATTAATATTTTATGATTTCAATGTGTTGAAGAATAAAGCATGGAATTTTGAGGATTTGAGTACTCACATGCGTGTTGATCAATTGGCCTGAGTGCCACCATATCGAAGGAGGTGGATGATACGTATCTATACGTTTTGCTTGTTTCATATTTATTTTGATGCACTTTCATATCCTTTTACAACATATCTGAGACTAACCTATCTATAATACCTAAATAGTTCATCCCCACTAACTTATTTAGCTTGACATGCAAGTTATCCACATCATCAAGTAGGTCCACCATGTAAATACTCTTCCGCGCATGCATCCTATCACAAATAAATAATAAAAAAATTATACATTCAACCTCACAGTATATAAGCAACTTTTTTTTATAGAAAATCAAATTATGAGTTACGTCGCATTTTATTTTTCTATGTGATTTCTTATACACATCCATGGTTGCTATCATTGTTTTAGGTTTACCAAGGGTGAAGATGTCTTCATTGTCTCTACTCTCAACATTGTTTTCATCTCATATCATCTGGATGATATATTGTCAAGTAACTAAATTAACAAAACAAAACTCAATCTTATTTTTGGATTTTTCATTAAAATTTCTCTCATATGTCTTAAAACATCAAATTATTTTTTAACAGTTTTCGCAGCAACGCACGGGGTATCATCTAGTTAACCTAGTGTCTGGTGCAAGTGTCTGTCGGTTATTGTCTATGCATTGCAGAAAAAGGTGAAAAATCAATATTGCTAGAAAATTCTAGAAATTCTTATATGAAAGAAGCTCCCAGATGCCCGAAGGGGGGCCAGGGGAGCCACACCTTGTCAAGGCGGTCACCTAGCGAGACCAGGGCTTGCTAGTACCCCCTGGCCGCCTGGCCAGGTGGGGCCACCCCTGGTGCTCGATTTGTTCTCTATTTATTCCTTCTATCCCGAAAATCCTCAGAGAGGACTCCTTTCCCCGTTTACACATCTATTCCGCCGCCATCGCGATCCTGAGATACAGATCAACAGAAGTTCTTGTCCTGGAACCCTATCGGAGAAATGATTGATCTTCAGACACTCCTCCATCACCATGATTGCCTCTGAGATGCTTCGTGAGTAGTTCCTCCTTGGACCTAGGGTTCATGGCAGCAAGCTAGTTGATGTATTCTCCCCAATCTTGTGCTTCAATGTTTAGTAATTGTGAGATGCCTATCATGATCAAGACATATATGTTATAGTTTCCATGTTGTTATGTTGTGTTTGTGAAGGTGTTACAATGGTGGTTCCGGCGAGATTTATCTAGCCAGGAGGGTTGCGAGATTAGATTGCGATATCCCTAGACATCCCCCTCTCAGCCTTTATATACAAGGCTGGGTCTCGAGGAGTTCATGTAGGGCTACATGAGGTTTCCTATTCTATATTGCCTTGTACACCAAGTCTTGGACTCTATGTCGGTCTTGGACTCCACGTCAGTCTTGGATCCTATGTCGGTTCAGTCGATGATTTCTCTAGTGGGCCCAGAAGGCTGATGTTGGGCCTTCCGAGGCGTCTAGCGGGCCACCAGTCTTGACACCCACTGAGTACCCTCACGGAGGGAACCCGCGGGGGCATTCCCTTGTCAGGAAGTGATGAGAATTACGAAAGGAAAGGATAAATCCATGATTCTGAGCAAAGAACAACGGCCCCGAATAGACACTGGTCTAATGGGATACATGCCACCGTTACTCCCAGAATTGGTTTTATGAGAAGAAAAAGAGCCATGGGATAGTGGGGATACGAAGAGCCAACAGTTTCTTTTGCTTTGTTCGGCGTGAAGGGCATAATGGGTTGGTTAAGTTGACATGGGTTTATAGTTAACCGCCCAAGTAAAACATTGAGTGACTAATCGTGAATTGTGGTTGGTGGATTGATTAGTGTTTGGGATTGAAAGCTCACGTGGCATGTGTATGGTGACGTGGACAGTGTGCATGTAAAGAGAATTGTGAGTAGTGAGGATCAACTTTAAAAAAATAGTAGATGTATTTAGTGGGTTTTATAATTTAATCTAGTGCTAGCTTTAGGTTAAACTTGACTGGTCTTGTGACTTTGGTTGCTTGCTGACTCTATTTCTCATTGATTAGATCCTTGCCTTGTCTTGTTAGCCTTGCTGGTTACTGTTGCATTGGTTCTATTCACTATTTGATCTATGTTACTCTTCATTTGGTCAATCTAATCTTTTTGCGATTTGGCTATATTTCCTAAATTCATATGTGCTAGCTCCTACATAAATGTATTTTCCTAAAGGGAATGCTACATATTAATCATAATGTAGTCCTTTCTCTTTGATGTTTGTTTACAGACCAAGCTATGGTTGAAGATTGTATAGCTATGATCATGGGGCGGGGCGGAGAGGCCGCCATTCCCGTGAAAATTCTGGTGTTTCAGAAACAATTTCGAGGGATGAAAGAGTGGGTAGACTAGATTTTCTTATTGAGAAGAATTCTATTTTAAGGCACAACTTGAAAATGGACTAGTTTCTTGCATTCAAGGGGAGAAGTCACTCAATGATCTCTTGAGTAACCAAACAGAGGTGATTGATAAGGAGGGACTTGGATTTGGTCCGAAGTCAAAGAAGATGAACATGAAGAATAAGGCCAAGGATGCTTTCCTTTCCAAAGATACCACTTTTGTGGAGGGGGAGAAACTCAATGTAAAGAAGCCAAAAATTGTGTGGGTGTGGGAACGCTACTAGGGGAAATGCTACTTGTGCCAACTTTGATCGGGCATCTGATGTCTACACACGCTTCTATTCTTGTAGACTATGTTGGGCCTCCAAGCGGAGAGGTTTGTAGGACAGCAGCAATTTCCCTCAAGTGGATGACCTAAGGTTTATCGAACTCAGAGAAGTAGAGGTTGAAGATGGTCTCTCTCAAGCAACCCTGCAATTAAGATACAAAAAGTCCCTTGTGTCCCCAACACACCTAATACAATTAGGAGTTGTATAGGTGCACTAGTTCGGCGAAGAGATTGTAAAATACGAGTGATAGGTGTGTCAAAGCAAGGTAATGTAAATATGTAATAAAAAGTGCAGCAAGCAAACATGTAACAAAAGTGAGCACAAACAGTGTAACAGTGGTGGAAACAAGGCCTAGGCTTCATACTTTCACTAGTGGCAACTCTCAACAACATTAACATAGTCTAATCACATGATATTTCCCATAAAACATGCAATGGAGACGCACTCGAAGGTCATTCCTTTGTGGTCAAGAGAGGACGAGAATTATGTAGGGCTACAAAAGCACACCTCAAAGTTCATAGTTCTCAATCTATGGATTTCCCAATGTCACCGCGGCCATCCAAAGAGAGTACCACAATCACCACAACAAATCTCAAGGATAGTCAAAGACAAGCACCAAGATACTCTCAATCTTCAATCAACACACAAAAGAGGAAATCACTCATGAAAATATTCTTCTAATCCATGTCCAATAGACCGCTGTCACCTTGGTCTCGGGGATTATACTAGATAAAGAAAAGTGAGTACATCAATCCAATACATAGAGGAAGGGGAAATATCATGGGATCACCCTAGATTAACATAGCCTATGATCACAATGAAGATCACATCATGGGAGAGAGAATTGACCACATAACTACTGGTAAAAACCTCAGCCCCGATCAGGGACTACTCCCACATCATGGAGGGAGGAAGCAACGTCGATGGAGATGAATCTGGGGGCACTTCCCCGTCCCGTCAGGGTGCCGACACAGGAATTCTGGTCCCTCGAAGATTTTCGGCGATGGCGGCGGAGATCGGAATTGCTTCTAGAGAAAAGGGGCCTGGAATCAGGGTTTTCGCGACGGGAGAATAAATAGGGGCCAAAGGGGGGCACCGGGGTGGGGGGGGGGCACCAGGAGTCCACGCGGCCTCCCGGCGCGGCCAATCCCTAGGCCGCGTGGGGTGGTGATACGTCCAAAATGCATCACTATTTTATATTGTAATTTCATCCTATTCATTGATATATTGCACTTTAAAGTATTGTTCTTATGTTGTTTTGGCTTGTTTTACACAGTTTACAACTTTCCGGTGCCGAAGCAGCAGAACCAGAATTCAGCGGTGAAAAGTGGACACCAAGTTGCTGAATCAGATCAAGTCCAAATGCGATGAAAATTTACGGGGAGTGTTTTTATGAAGATTGACTGGGGATCACCGAGGATGGAGGTGAGGAGACCCACCAGGCAGCCAGATGGGTGCCTGGCGCGGCCCCGCTCCTGGCCGCGCCAGGCACCCTCCTGGATGCCTGGTGGCCCCCCTCGGTGCCCCCTCTCGCCTATAAGACCCCCCCTCGGGTAGAAACCCTAAAAGAAGAAGAGTTCCGTGTTTCTCCACCGCCACGGGGAGGAAACCTACAGAGGAGAAAATCCATCTCCGGCGGGCAGATTCCGCCGGGGAGATCACCTCCCGGAAGGGGAGATCGTCGCCATCATCATCATCATCGTCACGGGAATCATCGAGATCATCATCAACATCATCCCCAACATCAGCACCATATCCATCTCCATCCCATCTCATCTCACAATTGCAACTTGTGTTGTAATCCGTACTATCTATCCTCTCTACTCTGTTGGTGTTGATTACTACTTTGTGGTGAATGCTATTGAGTTTTGTTGGAGAAATATCTTTGTGTCCAGATTGTTTGCCACCCATCTATCACCTCTGATCATGATCTCTTTTATGTATTGTGAGTAGTTACTTTAGTTCTTGAGAACATGGGAGAAGTCTAGTTGTTAGTAGTCATATGATGTTGAAGTGTTATGTGTTATTTGATACTTAAGTTGTGTTGTTATTTCTCTAGTGGTGTTATGTGAGTCGAACACTTAACACTTCACCTTTCATGGGCCTAGAGGAATACATTGTGCACAAAGGATGCTTATGGTGGGTTGCCGGAGTGACAGAAACCTGAACCCCAGTTCTCATACTTTTGCACAAGGGAGTTATGGATCCTTGATCGTAATGCTGTGGTTAGGCTTATGCCTTAATTACTACCTTGTATTTGCGGATGCTTGCAAGGTGTGTAATCATAAGAGTACACTTATCTTAGTCTAGAAGGTGTACTAGCATTGGTCCACCCACCAACACTTGTCAATACAATACATATTACTTGGCGGAGTATGGTGAAAGTAACTTGGCTATCTCTCCCGTGTGTTCTCGAGAACGCTTTAGCTTTTATAAGTTTAGTTCCTAGGATTATTCTTGTGAAAGGATTGGGCCACTTGCTACTCCTCAGTTACCTTGTTTACTTTGCTTGTCTTTTACTTTTCTGTTGCTTAAACCAAAAACCCCTAAATATTTACTTTTGAGGGTGTGCAGCCTTTCCTTATCCAGTGTCACTTATCAGCACCTTCTGCTCCTCGTTGGGTTCTACACTCTTATTTATCGAAAAGCTACAATTGATCCCCTAGACTTGTGGGTTATCAAGAATCGTTTATTGGCGCGGTTAACAGGGGAGGCAAACCCACTAAACCTATTAACTTCACCGCCATCAACGAGCTTTTCTGACGCCGTTGCCGGGGAGTGTAGCGCTATTGGTAAGTGAAGCCGGTAAGTAAACCTTTATTTTCTGTTGTTACCTTCAGTCCTTATGGACTCTTCTACTGTTGTTTCGTTGCTGGTAAGGATCCGCCCCACGACTGTGGTGGTCACTCCTACCCCTACTGAAATTGTGCCCTATAAAATACCATCTGGTATTATTGATTATGTCTTGGCTAATCGCTATACTAGAGAAGGACCTCCGGGAGAACACCTGCTATATTTATCACAATTATGTTCTTTATTTAAGGTTGCAGGTGTAACAATGGAGTTCGTCATGAATAAACTATTCTCCGTATCACTCAAAGATAAAGCTTCAGATTGGTATAAGCTACTCGATAACTCTGATCTGCTTGAATGGCCAGAGCTTATTTCTCTCTTTTATGCAAAGTTTTATCCTCTTCGTGAAATTCACCAAGACAGGAACTACATCTACAACTTTTGGTCTCGCGACGGAGAGAGCATCGCTCAAGCTTGGGGGAGACTGAAGTCCCTGATGCTCAAATGCCCAAACCATGAGCTCCCCAAGGAAATTATACTTACAAATTTTATGCCAGGCTTTCTCGTCGGGACAGGGAGATGTTGGATGCCTCCTCTAGCGGGGTATTCCAGACCAAAAGTATGGAAGAAAAATGGGATCTTATAGAAAGGATCCAGAAGAACACTGAAGACTGGGAAATTGATAAAGGTATTGAACCCGCTATAAACTATGAGCATGACTACATTGAGAGTTATGTGAAGACTGGTTACTTTAATACCTTTTGCTCTAAAATTGGTCTTGATTCCCAGCTAATGGTTGAATTTTGCAAGGACTTTGCTTCTCATATTGATTCTTCTAAGAAGAAGGAGAGTCAACATCATAAACCTTTCAAGGAGTCACCTATTGAGATTAATGTTACTGATCCTGTTTTACCTGCAGTTGTGTATGAACAGCCTCCTTATCCCTCAAGGATAAAGGAGCACTCTTTTGTTACAGGTATTCTAAAAAAAAATGGAAGGACTACTGATGAACATGAGGACATGATCAAGGTCAAGCCTCAAGTTGCAATGGTCAAGGATCTGGTAACCAGTGATATTGAAGAATCCACTATTAGTTTTTGTGCTGTTTCCACTAACATTGTCACAGCCAAGAACAAAGGCCCAATTTCAGGTACACCAGTTGTATCTGTCAAAATAGGAGATCATAATTACTATGGGCTATGTGATTTGGGATCTAGCGTCAGCGCTATTCCCTTCACACTTTATCAAGAGATCATGCACGAGATTCAGCCGTGTGAGATCGAGGACATTGATGTCACGATTCATCTTGCAAATAAACAAACAATCTCTCCAGTTGGGATTGTGAGAGATGTTGAAGTACTCTGCGGGAAGGTAAAATATCCTACTGACTTTCTTGTACTCGGTTCAGCGCAAGATAGTTTTTGCCCTATTATCTTTGGTAGGCCCTTCATCAGCACTTGTGGAGCTATAATAGATTGCAAGAAAGTTAAAGTTTCTGTTGAATTCAACGGTGAGCCGTATGAATTTAAATTTTCTAAGTTTTCTAAGCAGCCTCGTGGTACTGACTTGTCAAGTAATGACAAAATAATTGAAGAAATTGCTTCTATTGCTTCCTCCTGATGATACTTTGCAGCAATTTATGGAAGACCACGAGAATGGCATACGTATGCAGGAGAGGGATGAACTAGAAGACATATTTTTAAGACAAACTCCTATCCTGAAGCACAAACTCCCGGTTGAACCTTTAGGAATCCTCTCGCAACCAAAAGAAGACCCGGTGTTTGATCTAAAACCACTACCCGATACGCTCAAGTATGCTTATTTAGATGAAAAGAAAGTATATCCTGTTATTATCAATTCTAACCTTTCAGGGTATGAAGAAGAGCGATTATTGGAGACACTCCGCAGACACCGAGGTGCTATTCGCTATACTCTTGATGATCTCAAGGGTATTAGTCCATCCATTTGCCAACATACTATCAATCTCGAGCCCGATGCTAAACCATTTGTTGATCATCAACGACGGTTGAACCCAAGGATGAATGACATGGTTAGGATGGAGGTTCTCAAACTTCTAGCCGCAGGTATCATCTATCCTATAGCTGATACTAAGTGGGTAAGTCCCGTTCATTGTGTTCCTAAGAAAGGAGGTATGACTGTTGTTCCTAATGATAAAAATGAACTAATACCTCAGAGGACTATTGTTGGATATAGAATGTGTATTGATTTCAGGAAGTTGAACAAAGCCACCAGGAAGGACCACTATCCTCTGCCCTTTATTGATCAGATGCTCGAGCGGCTGTCTAAAAACACCCACTTCTGCTATCTTGATGGGTATTCTGGCTTCTCCCAGATTTACGTTAACACCGCGGATCAAGAGAAGACCACCTTTACGTGTCCTTACGGTACTTATGCTTATAGGCGTATGCCTTTTTGTTTGTGTAATGCACCTGCTAATTTTCAGAGGTGTATGTCTGCAATATTTCATGGTTTCTGTGAGGTGATTGTAGAAGTTTTCATGGACGATTTTTCCGTCTATGGAAACTCCTTTGACCACTGTCTCCACAATCTTAATAAAGTTTTGCAGAGATGTGAAGAAACGAATTTGGTGCTCAATTGGGAGAAGTGCCATTTCATGGTTAACGAAGGGATAGTTCTTGGACACAAGATTTCCAAAAGGTGAATTGAAGTGGACAAGGCAAAGATTGAAGCTATTGAAAGGATGCCCTATCCAAGGGACATCAAAGGTATTCGTAGTTTTCTAGCTCATGCTGGTTTCTATAGAAGATTTATCAAGGAATTTTCTAAGACCGCGAGACCCCTTACCAATCTTCTCCAGAAGGATTCTCCTTTTGTATTTGATGAAGATTGTAAGGAAGCTTTTGAAGTTCTTAAGAAAGCCTTGATAACCGCTCCTATTGTACACCACTTGACTGGAATTTTCCCTTTGAAATTATGTGTGATGCTAGTGATTTTGCTGTTGGAGCTGTTTTAGGACAAAGGGTTGACAAGCAGCTGAATGTCATCCACTATGCCAACAAGACACTTGATAGTGCTCAAAATAATTATGTTACTACCGAGAAGGAATTCTTGGCAGTGGTGTTTGCTTGTGATAAGTTTAGGCAGCATATTGTTGATTCTAAAGTTATTATTCATACTGACCATGCTGCCATTACGTATCTTATGCAGAAAAAGGACGCCAAATCAAGACTCATTAGATGGGTACTCCTTCAAGAATTTGATTTGCAGATTGTCGATAGAAAAGGAGAAGACAACCCGGTGGCGGATAATCTTTCAAGGATGGAAGATATCCCGCACGATCCTATTCCAGTCAACGACAGTTTCCTAGATGAACAACTTGCTGTTGTAAAAGTACAATCTCATTCCGACCCTTGGTTTGCATATTATGCTAATTTTATCGTTGCAAAGTTTTTGCCTCCAGGTTTTACATTTCAGCAGAGGAAGAAATTCTTCACGGATTTGAGGCACTACTTTTGGGACGATCCACATCTTTACAAAGAAGGTGCGGACGGGATCTTAAGAAGTTGTATACCGGAGCACGAGCAATAGGAAATTCTTCGACAATGTCACGATAGTCCCTATGGAGGACATCATGCCGGTGAAAGGACCGCACATAAAGTTTTACAATCAGGTTTTTATTGGCCTACTATTTTTAAGGACGCCCAAAGGTACGTTCTATCTTGTGATAAGTGTCAGAGAGTTGGTAACATTAGCAGGAGAAATGAGATGCCTATGAATTACTCACTAGTGATCGAACCTTTCGATTGCTGGGGTTTAGATTTTATGGGTCCTTTTCCTCCTTCACACAAGTACACACACATCTTAGTTGCTGTTGATTATGTAACCAAGTGGGTTGAAGCAATCCCCACTGAGAGTGCTGATCACAAGACATCTTTGAAAATGCTCAAGGATGTAATTTTTTCTAGGTTTGGAGTACCAAGTTACCTCATGACAGATGGAGGGTCACACTTCACGCATGGAGCTTTTAGGAAAGCTCTAGCCAAGTACGATGTCAATCATAGGATTGCATCACCGTACCACCCTCAAACTAGTGGGAAAGTTGAGCTCACCAATAGGGAGATCAAGTTGATCTTACAGAAGACAGTAAACAGTTCTAGAAAGGACTGGTCAAAGAAGTTAGGAGATGCTTTGTGGGCGTATAGAACTGCTTACAAAAACCCCATGGGCATGTCTCCGTATAAAATGGTCTATGGCAAGGCTTGCCATTTGCCATTAGAGTTAGAGCACAAGGCTTTATGGGCTGTCAGAGAGCTAAATGTTGACCCAAAGTTAGCTGGTGAAAAGCGTCTCATGAACTTGACTTCTCTAGATGAGTGGAGGAGTGAAGCTTACGAGAGCGCTAAAATGTTCAAGGAAAAGGTAAAGAAGTGGCACGATAAAAGAATTCTGAAACGTGAATTTAATGTTGGTGATAAAGTTTTGTTGTTTAGATCTCGTTTCAGGTTTTCTCCAGGTAAACTACTTTCCAGATGGGAAGTACCTTTTCATATCGAAGATGTATATCGGTCTGGTGCAATCAAGATCAACAATTTCGAAGGCACCAAACCTCAAGTTGTGAATGGAAAAAGACTCAAACATTATATGGCAGGTGATCCAATCAATGTGGATGCAAACATGACATATACAAAGACTCACGAAGAACATGTTGCAGCCAGTTTCAGACTTCGGCAGGAGCAGAATAAGAAAAGGTATGAATTATGGTAAGAAAACACCGCGAACGTCAATAAAAGTTTACTTTTCAAAGTTTTTGAAAAATTAGGAAAATTCCAAGCCCGAGTGGAGCCGGAGAGGAGCTCCAGGGGCCCCAGGAGGCCTCCTGGTGCGGCCCCCCTCCTGGCCGCGCCAGGCACCCTCCTGGGTGCCCTGGACTCCAACTCCGACTCCACCTAGGCTTGAAACCTTCCTTCTGTTGCAGAAATTTTTGCTATATATTTGCCCGGATAGTTCTAGCAGCGTATCTCGCGATTTCGTGTGTTTTCTTTTCGAGCTGTTTCTGCCAGGAAAACTTTCAGCTAGACCTAGGTGCCATGGCTTCCCCAAGTTCCCCGAAGGACAAGTTCGTCGTCAACGTCATCAACCCTTACCTTGCTGAGGTGAAGAAGCACCCCCAGGTCCTTCGTGTGGAGGATGGTGACCTTCACAAGGAGTATCTGAAGGGACCAGTCAAGGAGGGGAGCACAGAGGAGCGGCTGAAGGAGATGGAACATGAGGTCTTCAAGTTCAAGAAGATGGTGGAGCGTGGTGTTGAAGCTAACTTCGACATCATGAACGAGATCGAGGCTTCCGACAAGAAGGAGATGAAGGAGATGTGGTCAAGTTTGGCCGCACTAGAAGAAAAAGTTTATGGGCTCCAAGCACAAATCTATGATCTACAGAACCAGAACTGTGAGTATGAACTAAAGTTTTTGCGCATGGGTTTAGGTGCTGAGTGCAGGATCTTGGAGACGGGAATGTCCTCCGAGACTGGAGAACAACTGCCATGGAAGCGCTTCGCCAAGGAGTACGTGACTGACAAGAACAAGGATGAGGAGTAAATCTCCTCGGGTAATGACATTCCCTTAGCTTGTTCCAAGCTTGGGGGAGTGCGTGTATCTTTATCTTTATCTTTGTCTTTAAGAGTCAAGTAGATTCGTATCATGTCTAGGGAAGTTACTTTATGAAATAGGGTATGCTTTGAGGTCTATCACTCCTTTTGTGGAGAGCTTTGTATTCGTGAGTGTGGGGTCGTCTATGAAGGAATATTAATGAGAAGTCTATTGGTTTCTTCTCTGCACTCGGTATTCTCTTCATGCAATCGACATTATGAGCTGATTTTTATGGGGAGTATTGACCTTATATCAGGTATGGCTTCGAAAACTTTATTTAAATCTTGGCAAGTATAGCTTTGGTCATAACAACAAGCATGTTTTTCTCAAAGTAGCGACATAGCCAAAACCTTTGTGTTATTATGCTTGAAGTGTTATGTTGACAAGGAAGACAACTTGATGTTTCATGCTAGTTTTAATGTTTATGCTTTGTATTGCTTGCATCTAAGTTGTCATCAATTGTTTGGTCTCTCAAAGCCTTGCTAGCCAAAACTCTGTACTAAGTGGAATTCTGCTTGTACTTCCATACCCTGAAACCAACATCTTCCACTTGAGTCCACCATACCTTCCTATTTTTGGTATTCCACTATCACTCCTAAAGTATATAATTTATGTGCTATCTCTAGATGTTCAAAATCTTCTGTTTTGTGCCACTGATTCAACTCATGAGGAAGTGGTGGGTAACCCATGATCTTCTTAATTTGGACAAGTTTTATCTTGGGATTGCATGCCTAATCTGCAAACCCCTAATACGAGAAGGGACTGGCATGAGTGGCCAGCTCGTAAAAGATAAATACTAACGCACAAGTTCCTTCACTCATTTATGAGTGATAAACAAAGGAATTTAAGGGGATGTGATCGTCCCCACATGGGATCCGTTCCTCGAAACTTGTCCAAATCATGAAGTGAGTGAGTTATCTATCAGCAGTCGTTGACGGACCATGCATCTTCCAAAGGCCTGTTTTTATTCTGTTTGATCTAGAGATGGCACATGAGTTTTCCCTGCTTACCCTTTTGCACGGGGTTTATCCTTTATTTTGTGTTGAGTCAGTCCTTCCTACTTCCTTCCTTCTTGAGAGAGAACAGACACTTGATGTTAATAAAGATTCTTGCATACAAAGCTGCATTGAAAGTTAGCATGTTACATCTTTGTTGACATTATCTTTTGATAAGTGAGTTGTTTGCAAAAGCTTATGCTTAGTAAACATCTTCCTTTGTGTTAACATGCGCACTTCTTGACTGATAACATGTTCTTTTCAAAGCTTCAACTGGTTCCATTATAAGTGAAAGAGCAAAAGTAAATGTTATTAGTTGTTCTTGACGAAGGCTATGTTTGCCATGATTTAATGAGTTTTCCAGGTCCTACTTTGTTATAATTGTTACTACTTTCTCATAAGGACCTTATGAGTTGAGGTTGCTGTTGAGGATGCTTCAGTTTGGTGAAAAATCTTGATGCTTCTTGTCCGTATTCTTTTATCGACGCTTCACTCTCTAAACTTGTGGACAGGTTTACCGAGCTCAGCAATCGCTTGGGGACAAGCGAGGTCTAAGCTTGGGGGAGTTGACACGTCCAAAATGCATCACTATTTTATATTGTAATTTCATCCTATTCATTGATATATTCCACTTTAAAGTATTATTCTTATGTTGTTTTGGCTTGTTTTACACAGTTTACAACTTTCCGGTGCCGAAGCAGCAGAACCAGAATTCAGCGGTGAAAAGTGGACACCAAGTTGCTAAATCAGATCAAGTCCAAATGCGATGAAAATTTACGGGGAGTGTTTTTATGAAGATTGACTGGGGATCACCAAGGATGGAGGTGAGGGGACCCACCAGGCAGCCAGAAGGGTGCCTGGCGCGACCCCCCTCCTGGCCGCGCCAGGCACCCTCCTGGATGCCTGGTGACCCCCCTCGGTGCCCCCTCTCGCCTATAAGACCCCCCTGGGGTAGAAACCCTAAAAGAAGAAGAGTTTCCGTGTTTCGCCGCCGCGACGGGGCGGAAACCTACAGAGGAGAAAAGCCATCTCCGGCGGGCAGATTCCGTCGGGGAGATCACCTCACGGAAGGGGAGATCGTCGCCATCATCATCATCGTCACGGGCATCATCGGGATCATCATCAACATCATCCCCAACATCAGCACCATCTCCATCTCCATCCCATCTCATCTCACAATTGCAACTTGTGTTGTAATCCGTACTATCTAGCCTCTCTACTCTGTTGGTGTTGATTACTACTTTGTGGTGAATGCTATTGAGTTTTGTTGGAGAAATATCATTGTGTCCAGATTGTTTGCCACCCATCTATCACCTCTGATCATGATCTCTTTTATGTCTTGTGAGTAGTTACTTTAGTTCTTGAGAACATGGGAGAAGTCTAGTTGTTAGTAGTCATATGATGTTGAAGTGTTATGTGTTGTTTGATACTTAAGTTGTGTTGTTATTTCTCTAGTGGTGTTATGTGAGTCGAACACTTAACACTTCACCTTTCATGGGCCTAGAGGAATGCATTGTGCACAAAGGATGCTTATGGTGGGTTGCCGGAGTGACAGAAACCTGAACCCAGTTCGCACACTTTTGCACAAGGGAGTTGTGGATCCTTGATCGTAATGTTGTGGTTAGGCTTATGCCTTAATAACTACCTTGTATTTGCGAATGCTTGCAAGGTGTGTAATCATAAGAGTACACTTATCTTAGTCTAGAAGGTGTACTAGCATTGATCCACCCACCAACACTTATCAATACATTACATATTACTTGGCGGAGTATGGTGAAAGTAACTTGGCTATCTCTCCCGTGTGTTCTCGAGAACGCTTTAGCTTTTGTAAGTTTAGTTTCTTGGCTTATCCTTGTGAAAGGATTGGGCCACTTGCTACTCCTCAGTTACCCTGTTTACTTTGCTTGTCTTTTACTTTTCTGTTGCTTAAACCAAAAACCCCTAAATATTTACTTTTGAGTGTGTGCAACCTTTCCTTATCCAGTGTCACTTATCAGCACCTTCTGCTCCTCGTTGGGTTCGACACTCTTATTTATAGAAAAGCTACATTTGATCCCCTAGACTTGTGGGTTATCAAGAATCTTTTATTGGCGCGGTTAACAGGGGAGGCAAACCCACTAAACCTATTAACTTCACCGCCATCAGGTGGCCGCCTGGGCACCAGGTGGGGCCCCTCTGGCCCTTCTTTGGTGAATCCGGAAGCTTCCGGAATGCTGATTTTTTATCTGATTTTTCCCAAATTTTTGGAGCACTTTTAATATGGGGGAAACCTGAAATAGAAAAACAGCAGAAAACAGGAACTGGAACTGGGTGTGATGTCACGAGAGTTTATTTCTCGCCCCTCGTTGGTTACCCAAAGTGTAAGGTGAGATGTAGCGTAGGGGCAATTTCCCTTAGCGAAGATGCTAAGGTTTGAGTGTCGAACCAATAGGACTCCAACAACGATAAGTAGGTGGTTCGGCAAGTGATGCGCCTTTTGAATATAATCACTTGCTTCTCCTAGACCTGCACACACAACAAATAACTTTTCTTCCCAACGAGTACAGAGGAGTTTTCAATTCCTCCGGCCTTGTTGTTTACAAAGGATAAAACGCACAGGATAATAATGATAGTGATAGCAACGGAAAAGTAAATAAAGCAGTAAATTGATAGCGGGTGTAAACAGTATTGGAAATATGGACCGGGGTCCTATGATGTTCACTAGTGATGTCTCTCTCCCAAAAGAAGATAAAATAGCCATGCGAGGTAAACAAATTACTCCTGGGCAATTGACATGATTATGTGCGCAAACCAATGCTAACTATGCTACAAAGAAAGGAAGAGGTTCAAAAGCTTGGGCGGTACGCCAAATCAAGTAGACCGAAATCCATCTGCATCTACCTACTAATCATCCACCTTGAGATATCTATCCAGAACATCTCGCTGGTATTAAGTTGCGAATCCCACCCAAAGTGTAAACTCAAAGCAACGGACAACTGCATTAAAGAACTTTGCGTAAAGTAAACAATCCTTGCACCCGCAAGTACAAGTACCATTGTTTTCTCCCTTGTGGCAACAACACATCCCCTAGACTCATGTTTCTATCACTCAAGCTAGTCATCGGAGGGCATGAACCCACAATCATGCATAACGCTCCCTCTTGGAGTCACTACCTACTACTTGGCCAAAGCAATAAACAACAACGGAGAACTGATGTGCGAGATGATGATAGTGATTTCTCGCCCTTCGTTGGTAAACCCCAAGTGGAAGGCGTGATGTAGCACAGCATCAAATTTCCCTCAGTAAAGATACCAAGGTTTGTCTCCAGTAGGACTCCGGAGATGATAAGTAGGTGTCAGCGGCGCAACTGACGCGGACCTGCACACAGACACAATAACTTTGTTCCCAACGAAGTTCAGAGAGGTTGTCAATCTCTCCGGTCTTGTTGTTCACAAAGGATCAAACACAAGGGATAATGATAGCAATTGAAAGTAAAAGCAGAAAATTAAATGAGCGTGTAAACAGTGATGAGGATAAGGATCGGGATACGTGATGTTCACTAGTGATGTCTCTCTCCCAAAAGACGATAAAACTGCTATGAACGCACCGCAATGCTAACTAGGCTACAAAATAAAGGAAGAGGCTCAAAAGCATGGGCAGTACGCCAAAATAAGTAGACCGAAATCCAACTGCATCTACTACTAATCATCCACCTTGAGATATCTATCCAGAACATCTCGCTGGTATTAAGTTGCGAGCCCCACCCAAAGTGTAAACCCAAAGCAACAGACCACTGCATTAAAAAGAACTTTGCGTAAAGTAAACAATCCTTGTAACCGCGGTTACAAGCGCCGTTGTTTTCCCCCTTGTGGCAACAACACATCCCATAGACTCATGTTTCTGTCACTCAAGCGTGTCATCGGGGGGCATGAACCCACAATCGAGCAAAACGTTCCCTCTTGGAGTTACTACCTACTACTTGGCCAAAGCAATAAACAGCAAGGGAGAACATGCCAGAATTACTTAGGAACAAAAATATAAGAGATAAAAACCAAATATATTGCTCAATCACAATCTGAACATAATCTCATAATCCATCAGATCCTATCAAACTCAGCATAGCAATAGCAGAAATATTACAAAAGTGCCTCGATCATGTAGGGCAGCTCACGAGGTCTAAACCATGAAGAACAAAGAGGGGAGGAGAACATCACATAGCTACTGATCACGGACCCATGGTCCAAGGAAAACTACCCACGAGACATCCGGGAAGCATCCATGGTGGAGAGGAGACTCCCGGAGGTCGGCCCTCCCTCCGGCAGGGTGCCGGGAAGAGGTCTTCTGGTGCTCCCGATATCGGAAGCGCGGCGGCGGCGGAACAGAGGCGAGATCGCGAAAAAGGGTTCTGTCTTCGGAGTTTCCCCGTGACGGAGAATAAATAGGCGAAGGGAGTCAGCCAGAGGTGGACCAGGGGCCCCAGGCGCCCCCTGGCACGGCCAGAGGTGGGGCCGCGCCGGGTGGCCGCCTGGGCCACCCCTGGATCCCCTCTGGCCCCACTCGGGCTCTTCGCGAAGCTTCATGTACGCTGATTTTTCCTGTATTTTTCCCGGAATTTTTCTGGCACTTTTTATATGGGGGAAAACTGAAATAGAAAAACAGCAGAAAACAGGAGCTCGCACTGGGGTGCACTGAGTTAATAGGTTATTCCAAATATGATCAAAAGTGTATGAAAGTGTATCTAGATCATAGGAATATCACACAAAACATGCATGGAGCAAGCAGAAATTATAGATACGTTTTGGACGTATCAACATCCCCAAGCTTAATTCCTGCTCGTCCTCGAGTAGGTAAATGATAACGGCATAATTTCTGTGGTGACATGCTAGCAACCATAAAAGAACTTTGAAAAGTAAAGCAATCAAGGTTAGAAATTCAATTCAAGTCATAACATGCAAGAGTCTATATTAGCATTGAAACAAGTAAGAAAAGAACATTAGGTGCAAGAGCTCTCGCTGTCCGTGACTCGAATGTCTCCAAATGGTGTTTGCGTGCAAGAAGGGGGATAGGGAATACGAGAAAAACAATTTTTGTGTTGAGAACTCAATCTAATAAAGTTTCACACTTGGTCCTCTTTGGAATCTTATCTTGACTCGTCCCCAGACCACTAGCCAGGTACAAGTCAATTTGATCCACTCCTTTTCGATATTTTGAGCACTCATTTAATGGATGAGCGTAAGCACGAGAGTTGACACTTAGGATGGCAAAGAGAGAAGTGCGGAGGAGGAAGACAAAAAGGATGATAAAGGCTCACATCAATGAGGACAATCATAGGCAAGAGATGCCAAATGATAGATATGATGTGAGGAGTAGGGATTGCCATGCAACGGATGCACATACGAGCTAAGAAGCTCTCCAATGGAACTAGTGGGGGTGCATCTAACTTGCTCGCTCATGAAGACCTAGAGCTCATTTGAGGAGGCTCATCCTTGGAATATGCAAGCCAAGTTCTATAGTGTGGAGGTCCCCACATAGCTATATGCATAAAGATCATCTCTATGGAGTACAAGGATATAGAGGGAGTACTAGTGTGGATCTCTCAAAAGGATAGTAGTGTTGCCCCTTTCTCTCTTTTTATTTATTTTTCTATTTTTTGTATTTTTTTGTGGCCTCAATGGCTCTTTCTATCTAACTCTCATTTGTCCTCTTTGGGATCTTTTATTGTGTCCACTTTGGGATCTTTTCCTCACTTAAGGGCAACACTCTATTTTACAAGAAGGTAAAGGAGATCTTTCACACTTTACAAGGTACTCAAAATCATAAAGAAGATGTAACTATCATGATGTATGCAATGTATGCCGCTGCCAGTGTAGCAGGAACATGTATGACATGAAGATCAAGTCATGAAGAGGTGGATGTTGCATGGCAATATATCTCGGAAAGGCTATGGAAATGCCTTGATAGGTAGGTATGATGGCTGTTTTGAGGAAAGATATAAGGAGGTTTATGATGACAGAGCGTATCATGCCAAGGGTTTGGATGTACCGGCGAAGGTGGACACCAACTCTCGGAGTGAGAAGAAGGCAATGCACGGCACGGGAGAGGCTAGCAAAATATGGGAAGGTGGAAGTGTCAACTTTCAATACTTACATTAGTCCGAAGAACTCATGCACTTATTATCGGTAACTCTCAATCTAATAAGGAGGTTCATAAAGAGACAAGTACCCCGAGGAGGAGTGTATGGGGGTTTGGTCATCCTTGCGCATCCTCGACTCATGGTACGTGAGTGTTCTCTGATATTCGATCCCTCCAAAGATTAGTGATCCATCTAGTAGCTAGAGTTCTCAACTAGTTTTGTAGGTTTTGAAAATACACACGGATTGCCCAAAATACGACACCTATCACTAATAGGCTAGAGCTCTTGACACCAAAAGTTCAAACATTACTCACATCAATACCTCAAAACTATTGCAAGTTACTACTAGAATTAAATAGCAACCTCAGTTACCTACTTTCAAGACAAGACACAACTCAGTGCAACAACCAACTCTCTTAAAATTCAAAAAAAAACCCAACTCTCTTTAAGAAGATAAACATGAAAACTAAAAAGAGTTCCAGCAACAAACTAAACAAAAGCCAATGCTCTTGCTACAGACAAACTAAAACTAAAACTAAACATGGCAGTAGCTATGGAAAGATAAAGAACACACAACAGCAAAAAGATAAGCAGGAAAAAATCCTATGATGTGTTCTAGATTTTGAAAGTGGAGCGTGTTTCTCTCCCACACAAAGTAATACGGGATCTAACTTGTTATGAACAGCAAGAAAATCTAAAAAAACTAAAAATAAAAGCTAAGAGCGAGACGCTCCAAGCATAGCACATAACGCATGAAGTGATAAAAATATAGTGAGACGAGGGACGAACTGATGATTGTTGATGGAGAAGGGGATGCACGGGGGCATCCCCAAGCTTAGACGCTTGAGTCTCCTTGAGTATTTATTGGGGATGCATGGGGGCATCCCCAAGCTTGAGCGCTTGACACTCCTGGATCTTCTTTCATCATCTTCCATCGCACACTTGAAAACTCCCTACATACATAACTCATCATAAGCTGATTAGAGAGGTTAGTACCCTTAATAAATAAATTTTCCCCACTGGATATAAATATATTCTTGAAGATCTACTGTTTCTCAAGAGTTCCAAATTTTTTTTCAAAGAAAAAGCAAGCTTAAGATTTGCAAAAGTAAGGAGAGACAAAACGTGGCAGAATCTGTGAAAAACAGAACAGCAGGTAGTAAAGAATTTTTTAGGGATACTTCTGCAACTCAAATCAAAAAACTCAGAACATACAGAAGTTTTGTAATTGTATAGAGCATGCGGTGTAAAAATTTCAGCTCAAAAAGATGAACTGGGATTTTTCTGGAATTTTTCTGGTCACAAGGACAGAATCTGTTTTCTGGACAGCATGTCACAACTTTTACTTTCCTTGCCGTAAGAGGCTATAACTTGGCACAAAGCTGAAAAACAAAGATACAATGATGTTGCTACAGTAGTAATAAACATCAAGACACAACAAAAGCAAAAAGAAAAACCTAAATTCGTTGCGGGCTGCCTCCCGAAAGCGCTTTCTTTTATGCCTTTAAGCTAGGCATGATGCAAAAGATCAAGTTGTAGCAATCGAATAATTATCAAGATCATCAAAAAGCTCTTCAATTGTACAACTAGTCTTAAGAGGTCTTTCAAACAAAGGCCTAATGAAGATACTTCTAGGGAGAAAACCAAAAGGCAGAAAATCAATGGAAGATTCATTTATAAAATTATCAAAGAGAGGTATTTCTTCCAAAGTTTTCACGGTTTCAACTTCTTTAGCAATGGGTGGTTTATTTTTAGGTCGGGGAACCCTAGGGACATAATTGAACTTAGGTTCCCTTCTTGCTGAAGTCTCTACCTTTTTTGGTTTGATTGAGGAAAAAGTAGTTCCTAGAGTATTAATGATTTCCTCAATCTTATCAATCCGAGAAAGATCCGTATCACGGGATTTGATGACCTCCAAAGTTTTAATAATTTTAAGCATGGAGCTATCAAGCCTATTCAAATTCCCTTGAATCTTGTGATCCAACTCATTTATCCTAGTTATACTTGGTATTTCTAACTCTATCTTTTCAAGTTTCTTCATAATGTGAGCTAGAGTTATATCTTCTTCTATGCTAGCAATAGGTAGATTTCCAACAAGATTTTCAATAACATTAAGAGACTCCCAAGTCGGGGCTTCTAGAAAATTCCCATTGATAGAAGTATCTAATATGAACCTATTCCAAGGAGTAATCCTGACATAAAAATTTCTAAGCAGGATAGTAGTGGATTGCTTCTTGGTGGCTCTTTTTTGAGAATCATTAATTCTATACCAAGCATCTTTTAAACTTTCACCACCTTTTTGTTTAAAGGTGAGAACCTCTGTCTCAACAAAGGAAAAAGGGCCAGACATAATGACAACTACTAGCAAGATAAATATATTTTTTGTAATTTTTGATATAAGACACAAAGATAAAAACTGAAAGGTAAACTAACAAGACTAAAAAACAAAGGTAAAGGGTAGTGTGCAACTCCCCTATCTTAGCACTCGGAGTCCCCGACAACGGCGCCAGATATTTGGCTTGATGTGCGAGATGATGATAGTGATTTCTCGGCCTTCGTTGGTAAACCCCAAGTGGAAGGCGTGATGTAGCACAGCAGCAAATTTCCCTCAGTAAAGATACCAAGGTTTGTCTCCAGTAGGACTCCGGAGATTATAAGTAGGTGTCAGCAGCGCAACTGACGCGGACCTGCACACAGACACAATAATTTGTTGCCAACGAAGTTTAGAGAGGTTGTCAATCTCTCCGGTCTTGTTGTTCACAAAGGATCAAACACAAGGGATAATGATAGAAATTGAAAGTAAAAGAAGAAAAGTAAATGAGCGTGTAAACAGTGATGAGGATATGGACCGGGATACGTGATGTTCACTAGTGATGTCTCTCTCCCAAAAGACGATAAAACTGCTATGCGAGGTAAACAAATTACAGAAAGGCAATTGACAGGATTATGAACGCACCGCAATGCTAACTATGCTACAAAAGAAAGGAAGAGGCTCAAAAGCATGGGCAGTACGCCAAAATAAGTAGACCGAAATCCAACTGCATCTACTACTAATCATCCACCTTGAGATATCTATCCAGAACATCTCGCTGGTATTAAGTTGCGAGCCCCACCCAAAGTGTAAACCCAAAGCAACAAACAATTGCATTAAAAAGAACTTTGCGTAAAGTAAACAATCCTTGTAACCGCGGTTAGAAGCACCGTTGTTTTCCCCCTTGTGGCAACAACACATCCCATAGAATCATGTTTCTGTCACTCAAGCGTGTCATCGGGGGGCATGAACCCACAATCGAGCAAAACGTTCCCTCTTGGAGTTACTACCTACTACTTGGCCAAAGCAATAAACAACAACGGAGAACATGCAAGAATTACTTAGGAACAAAAATATAAGAGATAAAAACCAAATATATTACTTAATCACAATCTGAACATAATCTCATAATCCATCAGATCCTATCAAACTCAGCATAGCAATAACAGAAATATTACAAAAGTGCCTCGATCATGTAGGGCAGCTCACGAGGTCTAAACCATGAAGAACAAAGAGGGGAGGAGAACATCACATAGCTACTGATCACGGACCCATGGTCCAAGGAAAACTACCCACGAGACATCCGGGAAGCATCCATGGTGGAGAGGAGAATCCCGGAGGTCGGCCCTCCCTCCGGCAGGGTGCCGGGAAGAGGTCTTCTGGTGCTCCCGATCTCGGAAGCGCGGCGGCGGCAGAACATAGGCGAGATCGCGAAAAAGGGTTCTGTCTTCGGAGTTTCCCCATGAAGGAGAATAAATAGGCAAAGGGGGCCAGCCAGAGGTGGACCAGGGGCCCCAGGCGCCCCTAGCGCGGCCAGGGGTGGGGCCGCGCCGGGTGGCCGCCTGGGCCACCCCTGGCTCCCCTCTGGCCCCACTCGGGCTCTTCGCGAAGCTTCCTGTACGCTGATTTTTCCTGTATTTTTCCCGGAATTTTTCTGGCACTTTTTATATGGGGGAAAACTGAAATAGAAAAACAGCAGAAAACAGGAACTAGCACTGGGGTGCACTGAGTTAATAGGTTATTCCAAATATGATCAAAAGTGTATGCAAGTGTATCTAGATCATAGCAATATCACACAAAACATGCATGGAGCAAGCAGAAATTATAGATACGTTTTGGTGGAAGACAAAAAGGGATGAGAAGTTCAGACAAACCTCGGTATCTTTAGCTCTATACAATTACGAAACTTCCGTATGTTCTGACAAACCTTGGTATCTTTACTGAGGGAAATTTGCTGTTGTGCTACATCACGCCTTCCACTTGGGGTTTACCAACGAAGGGCGAGAAATCGCTATCATCATCTCGCACATCAAGCCAAATTTCTGGCGCCGTTGCCGGGTACTCCGAGTGCTAAGATAGGGGAGTTGCACACTACCCTTTACCTTTGTTTTTTAGTCTTGTTAGTTTACCTTTCAGTTTTTATCTTTGTGTCTTATATCAAAAATTACAATTTTTTTTTATCTTGCTAGTAGTTGTCATTATGTCTGGCCTTTTTGCCTTTGTTGAGACAGAGGTTCTCACCTTTAAACAAAAAGGTGGTGAAAGTTTAAAAGATGCTTGGTATAGAATTAATGATTCTCAAAAAAGAGCCACCAAGAAGCAATCCACTACTATCCTGCTTAGAATTTTTTATGTCGGGATTACTCCTTGGAATAGGTTCATATTAGATACCTCTATCAATGGGAATTTTCTAGAAGCCCCGACTTGGGAGTCTCTTAATGTTATTGAAAATCTTGTTGGAAATCTCCCTATTGCTAGCATAGAAGAAGATATAACTCTAGCTCACATTATGAAGAAACTTGAAAAGATAGAGTTAGAAATACCAAGTATAACTAGGATAAATGAGTTGGATCACAAGATTCAAGGGAATTTGAATAGGCTTGATAGCTCCATGCTTAAAATTATTAAAACTTTGGAGGTCATCAAATCCCGTGATACGGATCTTTCTAGGATTGATAAGATTGAGGAAATCATTAATACTCTAGGAACTACTTTTTCCTCAATCAAACCAAAAAAGGTAGAGACTTCAGCAAGAAGGGAACCTAAGTTCAATTATGTCCCTAGGGTTCCCCGACCTAAAAATAAACCACCCATTGCTAAAGAAGTTGAAACCGTGAAAACTTTGGAAGAAATACCTCTCTTTGATAATTTTATAAATGAATCTTCCATTGATTTTCCGCCTTTTGGTTTTCTCCCTAGAAGTATCTTCATTATGCCTTTGTTTGAAAGACCTCTTAATACTAGTTGTACAATTGAAGAGCTTTTTGATGATCTTGATAATGATTCGATTGCTACAACTTGATCTTTTGCATCATGCCTAGCTTAAAGGCATAAAAGAAAGCGTTTTCGGGAGGCAGCCCGCAACGAATTTAGGTTTTTCTTTTTGCTTTTGTTGTGTCTTGATGTTTGTTACTACTGTAAAAACATCATTGTATCTTTATTTTTCAGCTTTGTGCCAAGTTATAGCCTCTTACGGCAAGGGAAGTAAAAGTTGTGACATGCTGTCCAGAAAATAGATTCTTTCCTTGTGACCAGAAAAATTCCAGAAAAATCCCAGTTCATCTTTTTGAGCTGAAATTTTTACACAGAATGCTCTATACAATTACGAAACTTCTGTATGTTCTGAGTTTTTTGATTTGAGTTGCAGAAGTATCCCTAAAAAATTCTTTACTACCTGCTGTTCTGTTTTTCACAGATTCTGCCACGTTTTGTCTCTCCTTACTTTTGCAAATCTTAAGCTTGCTTTTTCTTTGCAAATTTTTTTTGGCACTCTTGAGAAACAGTAGCTCTTAAATAATATCTTTATATCCAGTGGGGAAAATTTATTTATTAAGGGTACTAACCTCTCTAATCAGCTTATGATGAGTTATGTATGAAGGGAGTTTTCAAGTGTGCGATGGAAGATGATGAAAGAAGATCCAGGAGTGTCAAGCGCTCAAGCTTGGGGATGCCCCCATGCATCCCCAATAAATATTCAAGGAGACTCAAGCATCTAAGCTTGGGGATGCCCCCGTGCATCCCCTTCTCCATCAACAATCATCAGTTCGTCCTTCGTCTCACTATATTTTTATCACTTCATGCGTTATGTGATATGCTTGGAGCGTCTCGCTCTTAGGTTTTATTTTTAGTTTTTTTTAGTTTTTCTTGCTGGTCATAACAAGTTAGACCCCATCTTACTTTTTGTGGGAGATAAACACAGTCCACTCCAATCTAGAACACATCATAGGATTTTTCCTGCTTATCTTTTTGCTGTTGTGTGTTCTTTATCTTTTCGTAGCTGCTGCCATTTTTAGTTTTAGTCTTAGTTTGTCTTTAGCAAGAGCCTTGGCTTTTGTTTAGTTTGTTGCTGGAACTCTTTTTAGTTTTCATGTTGATCTTGTTAAAGAGAGTTGGTTGTTGCACTGAGTAGTGTCTTGTCTTGAAAGTAGGTAATTGAGGTTGCTATTTAATCTAGTAGTAACTTGCAATAGTTTTGAGGTATTGATGTGAGTAATGTCTGAACTTTTGGTGTCAAGAGCTTTAGCCTATTAGTGATAGGTGTCGTATTTTGGGCAATCCGTGTGTATTTTCAAAACCTACAAAACTAGTTGAGAACTCTAGCTACTAGATGGATCACTAATCTTTGGAGGGATCGAATATTAGAGTACACTCACGTACCATGAGTCGAGGATGCGCAAGGATAACAAAACCCCCATACACTCCTCCTCGGGGTACTTGTCTCTTTGTGAACCTCCTTATTAGATTGAGAGTTACCAATAATAAGTGCATGAGTTCTTCGGACTAATGTAAGTATTGAAAGTTGACAATTCCACCTTCCCATATTTTGCTAGCCTCTCCCGTGCCGTGCATTGCCTTCTTCTCACTCCGAGAGTTGGTCTCCACCTTCGCCGGTACATCCAAACCCTTGGCATGATACATTCTGTCATCATAAACCTCCTTATATCTTTCCTCAAAACAGCCACCATACCTACCTATCAAGGCATTTCCATAGCCTTTCCGAGATATATTGCCATGCAACATCCACCTCTTTATGACTTGATCTTCATGTCATACATGTTCCTGCTACACTGGCAGCGACATACATTGCATACATCATGATAGTTACATCTTCTTTATGATTTTGAGTACCTTGTAAAGTGTGAAAGATCTCCTTTACCTTCTTGTAAAATAGAGTGTTGTCCTTAAGTGAGGAAAAGATCCCAAAGTGGACACAATAAAAGATCCCAAAGAGGACAAATGAGAGTTAAATAAAAAGAGCCATTGAGGCCACAAAAAAATAGAAAAAAAAGAGAAAAAAATATAAAAAGAGAGAAAGGGGCAACACTACTATCCTTTTGAGAGATCCACACTAGTACTCCCTTTATATCCTTGTACTCCATAGAGATGATCATTATGCATATAGCTATGTGGGGACCTTCACACTATAGAACTTGGCTTGTATATTCCAAGGATAAGCCTCCTCAAACGAGCTCTAGGTCTTCATGAGCGAGCAAGTTAGATGCATCCCCACTAGTTCCATTAGAGAGCTTCTTAGCTCGTATGTGCATCCGTTGCATGGCAATCCCTACTCCTCACATCATATCTATCATTTGGCATCTCTTGCCTATGATTGTCCTCATTGATGTGAGCCTTTCTCATCCCTTTTTGTCTTCTCCTCTGTACTCCTCTCTTTGCCATCCTAAGTGTCAACTCTCATGCTTACGCTCATCCGTTGCATGAGTGCTCAAAATATTGAAAAAGGAGGGGATCAAATTGACTTGTACCTGGCTAGTGGTCTGAGGACGAGTCAAGATAAGATTCCAGAAAAAGACCAAGTGTGAAACTTTAGTAGATTGAGTTCTCAACAAATAAATGTTTTTCTCGTATTCCCTATCCCCCTTCTTGCACGCAAACACCATTTAGATACATTCGAGTCACGGACAGCGAGAGCTCTTGCACCTAATGTTCTTTTGTTACTTGTTTCAATGCTAATATAGACTCTTGCATGTTATGACTTGAATTGAATCTCTAACCTTGATTGCCTTACTTTTCAAAGTTCTTATATGGTTGCTAGCATGTCACCACAAAAATTATGCTGTTATCATTTACCTACTCGAGGACGAGCAGGAATTAAGCTTGGGGATGTTGATACGTCCAAAACGTATCTATAATTTCTGCTTGCTCCATGCATGTTTTGTGTGATATTGCTATGATCTAGATACACTTTCATACACTTTTGATCATATTTGGACTAACCTATTAACTCAGTGCACCACAGTGCCAGTTCCTGTTTTCTACTGTTTTTCTATTTCAGTTTTCCCCCATATAAAAACTGCTCCAAAAATTCGGGAAAAATCAGATAAAAAATCAGCATAGAAGAACCTTCCGGAAGAACCTGAGTGGGGCCAGAGGGCCACCACCAGGGGCCCAGGCGCCCTGGTGGCGCGCCCCAGGGTCTGGCCGCGCCAGGGGGGGGCGTCTAGACCCCTGGTGGCCCCCCTGGCTGCCCCCTTCGCCTATATATTATCCGTGACGAGAAACCCTCGAGGACAGAACCCTTTTTCGCGATCTCTCCTCTGTTCCGGCGCCACCGCGCTTCCGAGATCGGGAGAACCAGAAGACCTCTTCCCGGCACCCTGCCGGAGGGAGGGCCGACCTCCGGGAGTCTCCTCTCCACCATGGATGCTTCCCGGATGTCTCTTGAGTAGTTTTCTTTGGACCATGGGTCCGTGATCATTAGCTATGTGATGTTCTCCTCCCCTCTTTGTTCTTCATGGTTTAGACCTCGTGAGCTGCCCTACATGATCGAGGCACTTTTGTAATCTTTCTGCTGTTGCTATGCTGAGTTTGATGGGATCTGATGGATTATGAGATTATGCTCAGATTGTGATTGAGTAATATATTTGGTTCTTATCTCTTATATTTTTGTTCCTAAGTAATTCTTGCATGTTCTCCATTGCTTTTTATTGCATTGGCCAAGTAGTAGGTAGTAACCCCAAGAGGGAACGTTATGCTCGATTGTGGGTTCATGCCCCCCGATGACATGCTTGAGTGACAGAAACATGAGTCTAGGGGATGTCCTGTTGCCACAAGGGGGAAAACAACGGTGCTTGTAACCGCGGTTGCAAGGATTGTTTACTTTACGCAAAGTTCTTTTTAATGCACTTGTCTGTTGCTTTGGGTTTACACTTTGGGTGGGGCTCGCAACTTAATACCAGCGAGATGTTCTGGATAGATATCTCAGGGTGGATGATTAGTAGTAGATGCAGTTGGATTTCGGTCTACTTATTTTGGCGTACTGCCCGTGCTTTTGAGCCTCTTCCTTTCTTTTGTAGCATAGTTAGCATTGCGGTGCGTTCATAATCCTATCAATTGCCCTTCTGTAATTTTTTCACCTCACATAGCAGTTTTATCGTCTTTTGGGAGAGAGACATCACTAGTGAACATCACGTATCCCGGTCCATATCCACATCACTGTTTCCACGCTTATTTACTTTTCTGCTTTTACTTTCAGTTGCTATCATTATCCCTTGTGTTTTATCCTTTGTGAACAACAAGACCGGAGAGATTGACAACCTCTCTGAACTTCGTTGGGAACAAAGTTATTTGTGTCTGTGTGCAGGTCCGCATCAGTTGCGCCGCTGACACCTACTTATCATCTCCGGAGTCCTACTGGAGACAAACCTTGGTATCTTTACTGAGGGAAATTTGCTGTTGTGCTACATCCCGCCTTCCACTTGGGGTTTACCAACGAAGGGCGAGAAATCACTATCATCACCTCGCACATCAAGGTGCAAGAGCTCTCGCTGTCCGTGACTCGAATGTCTCCAAATGGTGTTTGCGTGCAAGAAGAGGGATAGGGAATACGAGAAAAAAGGTATTTTGTGTTGAGAACTCAATTTACTAAAGTTTCACACTTGGTCTTCTTTGGAATCTTATCTTGACTCATCCCCAGACCACTAGCCAGGTACAAGTCAATTTGATCCACTCCCTTTCGATATTTTGAACACTCATGCAATGGATGAGCGTAAGCACGAGAGTTGACACTTAGGATGGCAAAGAGACAAATATGGTGGAGGAGGAAGACAAAAAGGATGATAAAGGCTCACATCAATGAGGACAATAATTGGCGAGAAGGCCAAACGATAGATATGATATGAGGAGTATGGATTGCCAAGCAACGGATGCACATATGAGCTAAGAAAGCTCTCCAGTGGAACTAGTGGGGGTGCATCCAACTTGCTCGCTCATGAAGACCTAGAGCCCTTTTAAGGAGACTCATCCTTGGAATATGCAAGTCAAGTTATATAGTGTGAAGGTCCCCACATAGCTATATGCATGAATGATCATATATATGGAGTACAAGGATAAGAGGGAGTACTAGTGTGGATCTTTCAAAAGGATAAGAGGGAGTACTAGTGTTGCCCCTTTCTCTCTTTTTTCTATTTTTTGTATTTTTTTTATGGCCTCAATGGCTCTTTCTATTTAAATCTTATTTGTCCTCTTTGGGATATTTTAAATTTGTCATCTTGGGATCTTTTCCTCACTTAAAGGCAACACTCTATTTTACAAGAAGTCTAGAAGATCTTTTACACTTTACAAGGTACTCAAACATAAAGAAGATGTAGCTATCATGATGTATGCAAGTATGCTTCTGCCAGTGTGGCAGGAACATGTATGACATGAAGATCAAGTCATGAAGAGGTGGAAGTTGCATGGCAATATATCCGGAAAGGCTATGGAAATGCCTTGATAGGTAGGTATGGTGGCTGTTTTTAGGAAAGATATAAGGAGGTTTATGATGACAGAGCGTATCATGCCAAGGGTTTGGATGTACCGGCGAAGGTGGACGCCAACTCTCGGAGTGAGAAGAAGGCAATGCACGGCACGAGGGAGGCTAGCAAAATATGAGGAGGTGGAAGTGTCAACTTTCAATACTTACATTAGTCTGAGGAACTCATGCACTTATTATCGGTAACTCTCAATATAATAAGGAGGTTCACAAAGAGACAAGTACCCCGAGGAGGAGTGTATGGGGGTTTGGTTATCCTTGCGCATCCTCAACTCATGGCACGTGAGTGTACTCTAATATCCGATCCCTCCAAAGATTAGTGATCCATCTAGTAGCTAGAGTTCTCAACTATTTTTGTAGGTTTTGAAAATAAACACGGAGCCCAAAATACGACACCTATCACTAATAGGCTAGAGCTCTTGACACCAAAAGTTTAAACATTACTCACATCAATACCTCAAAACTATTGCAAGTTACTGATGGCTTCTCGCCCCTCGTTGGTTACCCAAAGTGGAAGGTTGAGATGTAGACAGCAGCAAATTTCCCTCGGTGAAGATACCAAGGTTTGTCTCCAGTAGGACTCCGACAACGACAGGAAGGTGACAATGGCGCCAACAATTAGGCGGTTGGCGTGGACCTGCACAGACAATAGATAACTTTGCTCCCAATGAGTATAGAGAGGTTGTCAATACCTCCGGCCTTGTTGTTTAAAAAGGATCAAACACACGGGATAATAATGATAGCGATAGCAACGGAAAAGGAAATAAAGCAGAAAATAAATAACCGGTGTAAACAGTGGTGGAAATATGGACCGGGGTCCCATGATGTTCACTAGTGATGTCTCTCTCCCAAAAGACGATAAAATAGCCATGCGAGGTAAACAAATTACAATAGGGCAATTGACAGGATTATGTGCGCAAACCAATGCTAACTATGCTATAAAGAAAGGAAGAGGCTCAAAAGCATGGGTGGTACGCCAAGACATGTAGACCGAAATCCATCTGCATCCACCTACTAATCATCCACCTTGAGATATCTATCCAGAACATCTCGCTGGTATTAAGTTGCGAATCTCACCCAAAGTGTAAACTCAAAGCAACAGACAACTGCATTAAAGAACTTTGCGTAAAGTAAACAATCCTTGCACCCGCAAGTAGAAGCACCGTTATTTTCTCCCTTGTGGCAACATCACATCCCCTAGACTCATGTTTCTATCAGTCAAGCTAGTCATCAGGGGGCATGAACCCACAATAATGCATAACGCTCCCTCTTGGAGTCATTACCTACTACTTGGCCAAAGAAATAAACATCAACGGAGAACATGCAAGAATTACTCAAGAACATAAATATAAAAAAGGAGAATCAAATATAATAGTCAATCACAATCTAAACATAGTCTCATAATCCATCAGATCCCAGCAAACTCAACATAGCAGCAAAAGAAATATTAGATATGTACCTCGATCATGTAGGGAAGCTCACGAGGTCAAAACCATGAAGAACAAAGAGGGGAGGAGAACATCACATAGCTAATGATCATGGACCCATGGCCCAAGGTGGACTACTCACGGTTCATCCGAGAGGCATCCATGGTGGTGGAGAAGCTCCCGGAGGTGGTTCCTCCCTCCGGCAGGGTGCCGGGAAGAGGGCTCCTGGTGCTCCCGATCTTGGAAGCGCGGCGGCGGCGGAACAGAGGAGAGATCGCGAAAAAGGGTTCTGTCTTCGAGGGTTTCGGGACGAGAGGGATATATAGGCGAAGGGGGGAAGCCAGAGGTGGACCAGGGGCCCTAGGCGCCCCCTGGCGCGGCCTAGGGGGTGGCCGCGCCAGGTGGCCGCCTGGGCCACCCCTGGCTCCCTTTGGCCCCACTTGGGCTCTTCACGAAGCTTCATGTACGCTGATTTTTCCTATATTTTTCCCGGAATTTTTTTGGAACTTTAAATAATGGGAAAACCTGAAATACAAAAACAGCAGAAAACTGGAACTGGCACTGGGGTGCACTGAGTTAATAGGTTAGTCCAAATATGATCAAAAGTGTATGGAAGTGCATCAATATCATAGCAATATCACACATTAGAAGCATGGAGCAAGCAGAAATTATAGATACATTTTGGACGTATCAACATCCCCAAGCTTAATTTCCTGCTCGTCCTCGAGTAGGTAAATGATAACAAACATAATTTCTGTGGTGACATGTACCAACCATATAAGAACTTTTAAGTAAAACAATCAAGGCATGTAATTCAATTCAAGTCATAACAGGCAAGAGTCTATATTAGCATTGAAACAAGCAACATAAGAACATAAAGATGCAAGAGCTCTCGCTGTCCGTGACTCGAATGTCTCCAAATGGTGTTTGCGTGCAAGAAAGGGGATAGGGATACACGAGAGAGTAAAACATTGTTTTTATTGTTGAGAACTTAATCTACTAAAGTTTCACACTTGGTCTTCTTTTGAATCTTATCTTGACTCATCCCCAGACCACTAGCTAGGTACAAGTCAAAATGATACACTCCTTTTCGATATTTTGAGCACTCATGCAATGGATGAGCGTAAGCAAGAAAGTTGACACTTAGGATGTGATTTCTACGCATGCTTCTATTCTTGTAGACTATGTTGGGCCTCCAAGCGCAGAGGTTTGTAGGACAACAACAATTTCCCTCAAGTGGATGACCTAAGGTTTATCGAACTCAGGGAAGTAGAGGTTGAAGATGTTCTCTCTCAAGCAACCCTGCAATTAAGATACAAGAAGTCTCTTGTGTCCCCAACACACCTAATACAACTAGGAGTTGTATAGGTGCACTAGTTCGGCGAAGAGATGGTAAAATATGGGTGATACGTGTGGCAAAACAAAGTAATATAAATCTGTAATAAAAAGTGCAGCAAGCAAACATGTAACAAAAGTGAGTGCAAACGGTGTAACAATGATGGAAACAAGGCCTATGCTTCATACTTTCACTAGTGGAAACTCCCAACAACATTAACATAGCCTAATCACATGATATTTCCACTAAAACATGCATTGGAGACGTACTCGGAGGTCATTCCTTTGTGGTCAAGAGAGGACGAGAATTATGTAGGGCTACAAAAGCACACCTCAGAGTTCGTAGTTCTCAATCTATGGATTTCCCAATGTCACTGTGAACATCCAATGAGAGTACCACAATCACCACAACATATCTCAAGGATAGTCAAAGAAAAGCACCAAGAGACTCTCAATCTTCAATGAACACACAAAACAGGAAATCACTCATGATAATATTCTTCTAACCCATGTCCAATAGACTGCTGTCACCATGGTCTCGGGGATTATACTAGATAAGATCAAGTGAGTACATCAATCTAATACATATAGGAAGGGGAAATATCATGGGATCACCCTAGATTAACATAGCCTATGATCACAAAGAATATCACATCATGGGAGAGAGAGAAGAACACATAGCTACTGGTAGAAACCTCAGCCCCAAGGAGGGACTACTCCCACATCATGGAGGGAGGAAACAACATCGATGGAGATGAATCCGGGGGCACTTCCCCGTCTCGGCAGGGTGCCGGCACAGGAATTCTGGTCCCCCGAAGCTTGTTGGCGATGGCGGCGGAGATCGGAATCGCTTCTGGAAAAAGTACTTCGATATTAGGGGTTTCCACCCGGAGGGATAAATATAGGCGGAGGGGGTGTCGAGGGGACCCACCAGGCAGCCAGGAGGCCTCCTGGCGCGGCCTAGGGTGGGGTCGCGCCAGGGACCCTCCTGGTCTCCTTGTGGTGGCCCCCCTCCGCTACCTTGGTGATTCTGGAAGCTTCCGAGTCGTTGATTTTTTATCTGATTTTTCCGGATTTTTTGGAGCACTTTTAATGGCCGGAAAACCTGAAATACAAAAACAGCAACTGGCAGCTGGGTGCACTGGGTTAATAGATTAGTCCAAATATGCTCAAAAGTGTATGAAAGTTCAAGCAAATCATGGCAAAGTCACACAAAACATGCATGGAGTAGGCAGAAATTATAGATACGTTTGCGACGTATCAACATCCCCAAGCTTAATTCATGCTCGTCCTCGAGTAGGTAAATGATAACAAGCATAATTTCTGTGGTGACATGCCACACAACCATATAAGTAATTTTGGTGGAGGAGGAAGACAAAAAGGATGAGAAAGGCTCACATCAATGAGGACAATCATAGGCAAGAGATGTCGAATGATAGATATGATGTGAGGAGTAGGGATTGCCATGCAACGGATGCACATGTGAGCTAAAAGCTCTCCAAAGGAACTAGTGGGGGTGCATCTAACTTGCTTGCTCAAGAAGACCTAGAGCTCGTTTGAGGAGGCTCATCATTGGAATATACAAGCCAAGTTCTATAGTGTGAAGGTCCCCACATAGCTATATGCATGATGATGATCTCTATGGAGTACAAGGATAGAGGATGAAGTACTAGTGTTGATCTCTCAAAAGGAATAGTAGTGTGCCCCCTTCTCTTTTTTTTTATTTTTTCTTTTTTTTCCTTTTTTCTTTTTTTTGGTGGCCTCAACGGCTCTTTATATTTAACTCTCATTTGTCCTCTTTGGGATCTTTTGATTTTGTCCTCTTTGGGATCTTTTCCTCACTTTAGGGGCAACACTCTATATTTTACAAGAATATAGGAGATCTTTCACACTTTACAAAGGTACTCACATAAAGAAGATATAACTATCATGATGCAACTGTATGCCTCTGCCAGGATAGCAGGATATGTAATGATACTAGCGCGTCATGTAGCAATGATTAGGGCAAGGCCCAACTAGCATGCGGCTCATCGATCAAGCAAGTAGCATGTATGACATGAGGATCAAGTCATGAGAAGGTGGATGTTGCATGGCAATGTATCTCGGAAAGGCTATGGAAATGCCTTGTAGGTAGGTATGGTGGCTGTTTTGAGGAAAGATATAAGGAGGCTTATGATGACAGAGCGTATCATGCCAAGGGTTTGGATGCACCGGCGAAGTATGCGCCAACTCTCAAGGTGAGAAAGGGCAATGCACGGTACCGAAGAGGCTAGAAAAAGTATAGGTGGGTGGAAGTGTTAACTTTCGAATACATTAGTCCGAAGAACTCATGCACTTATTATCGGTAACTCTCAATCTAATCAGCAGGTTCACAAAGAGACAAGTACCTCGAGGAGGAGTGTATGGGGGTTTGGTTATCCTTGCGCATCCTCGACTCATGGTACGTGAGTGTACTCTAATATTCGAACCCTCCAGAGGTTAGTGATCCATCTAGTAGCTAGAGTTCTCAACAGGGGTTTTTGGTTTTCGAAAAACACACGGATTTCCCAAAATACGACATCTATCACTAATAGGCTCGAGCTCTTGACACCAAAAGTTCAAACATTAATCTAGTCAATACCTCCAAACTATTGCAAGTTACTACTACAAAGAGAATAGCAACTTCAACTACCTACTTCCTAGTCAAGACACAAAACTCAGTGCAACAGGCAAACTCTCTAACAAGATAAAACATGCAACCTATAGAAAGTTCAACCTAAAACAAAAGAAAAGCTCTAGAAAAACTAAAGCACTAAACGAAGCAGCAGCTAAGAAAAGAAAAAGAACAACTCACAGCTAAAAGAATAAGCATGAAAATCCTATGAGGAGTTCTAGTTCAAGCGGAGCGTGTAACTCTCCCACACAAAAGAGTAAGCTGGGGTCTAACTTGTTACTACAGCAAACCAAGCAAAAACAAACCTAGAAAATTAAAGAGCGAGACGCTCCATGCATAGCACACAACGCATGAAGTGATAAAAATATAGTGCAACGAGGGACGAACTGATAATTGTTGATGAAGAAGGGGATGCACGGGGGCATCCCCAAGCTTAGACGCTTGAGTCTCCTTGAATATATTTTGGGGATGCATGGGGGCATCCCCAAGCTTGAGCGCTTGACACTCCCGAATCTTCTTTTATCATCTCCCATCGCACACTTGAAAACTCCCTTCATACATAACTCATCATAAGCTGATTAGAGAGGTTAGTACCCTTAATAAATAAAAAAATTCCACTGGATATAAAGATATTCTTGAAGAGGTACTGTTTCTCAAGATTACCAAAATGTTTTTGCAAAGAAAAAGCAAGCTTAAGGTTTGCAAAAGTTAGGAGAGACAAAACGTGGGAGAATCTATGAAAAACAGAACAGCAGGTAGTAAAAAAAAATTAGGGGTACTTCTGCAACTCGAATAAAAAAACTCAGAACAGACTCTCGAAAGTCAATTGTATGGAGCACGCTGTCAAAAAAATTCAGATCAAAAAGATGATGTGGTGATTTTAGGCTATTTTTTCTGTCCAAGGACAGAATCTGTTTTCTGGACAGCATGTCACAACTTTTGAACTTTCTTGCAATCAGAGGCTAGACTTGGCACAAAGATTGAAAATAAAGATACAATGATGTTGCTACAGTAGTAACAATCATCAAGACCACTAAAAACTGAAAGTAAACACTCAAACTAAAGATAACAAGGGTTGTCTCCCTAGAGCTCTTTCTCTATAGCCATAAAGATAGGCTTAAGATTTTAATGATGCTCTCAAAGGAATAAGGAATAAGAGTTGAATAACAAAAGAGAGAATCAAGAAGCAAATAACAAACACATTTAAGTATAACATGCTTCCTATGCAAAGGGATCTTGTAGAGGAAAAACTCATTGAAGCATAAAGATATTAGCATAGGAAGGCAAAATAAGTGCAACTTCAAAGCCTTCAACATAAAGAGAGGGAACTTGATATTATTGAAATATCTATAAGAATATGTTCCCTTCTCATAATAATTTCCAGTAGGATCATGAATAAAATCAACAATATAAGCATCACATAAAGCATTGTTACCATGATCCACATGCAAAAGGGTACTCTTACTCTCCACATAAGCATAATCTTTCTCATTGGTAATGGTGGGAGTAGGACTATCATAAACAACTTGAACACTATAGATTAATTGTGTATTAGGAAGATGGTGTTCAACAAGGGAGTAATTACCTCTATGATTATGACAAGTTTCATAAGGATAATTTCTCCTTATGTCATAGGTACCTTTAAAATCACTATAGATAGGAGTTATAACATCATCATAGTAGAGAAGAGCATTATCATTGCTAGCAACTATATTTGTAAACATGATGTCTTTATTCTTACTAGCGAAAGAATTATCAATTACCACATCACTAATGGTTAAAGGACTTTCAATCCTATCATCCCCAAGCTTGGAGCTTTCCATATCATCACTCTCAGAGTTGGTACCAAAAAGATTTTCAAGGTCATAAGTAGCATTATCATCATTTTCCCAATCACAAAAAGCAACATGCATATCATAATCAAAATCATCTTCAATAGTGCCTATGGACTTAACATTAGGATAATAATGAATGCAATCAAGCTCACCGTCCTCCAAAAATTTCTTCCCGTTAGGATAAAAATTGATGCGAGGAATATGCTCAGGCCAGGTTGATACCCATTCTTCTTCCTTATTGCTCCTCTTCCTCCTCCTCTTATTTTTCTTCTTCTTCACCTTAGGAGGGAGTGGTTGGATATGATGTTTCTCCACATATCCTGGTTTATTAGAAACAATAGGGGAAACTTGGGAGAAACTCTCCTTTTTATTAGTAGAGATATGAGAGACATTTTTATACTTTGGTAGAGTTCCCTCCTTTTTAATCTTACGTATGTAATCATTTTCATGGGAATTAACAACACAATAGAGATGACAATTTTGCAAAGTGTTGCTAATTCCTAAGGCATTAACATCTAGCCAAGAAGTCTTTTCTGATAACTCTTCACACATCAAAAATAACATAAGTTCATCATAAAGATCAGAAGTGGTCATGTTATCACACAACTGGTTAACAGTTATGTTTTGAAAGTTCATGCATTGAAAATTGAAGTGACCCTCTATACAACAAAGTTCACAAGTAAAGGGATAACAGTCACACAATTCTCTAGCAATTTCATTTAAATATTTTACCCAAGTGATTGTTCTTTCATGCTTATGTTGCTTACAATACTTCTCTTCTTCAATCATAGGCCTTTCACAAGGTCTATCCACTCCACAAAAATTAACAAGCTTATATAAAACATTTTCAGGAATTGGATCATGCATGTTGCAATCATCATGAACAATTTCATTTTCTTTGCAAATCTCTTTAAAATGTTCATGATGCTTGATCCAATTCTCCATAGGCATATTAAGATGTGAAGCAAAAGATTTGAGGAAATCAACAAGGAGTAGAGAATCAAGCCCAAACTTAGCACTAAACTTATTAAAACTTTCAGTTTCAACAAAGGACTTAATGCAATCATACTCATAATTTATACCTGACTCTTTACCTTTGTCGATCTCCAAATCTTCAGTATTGCGTTGAATTCTTTCAAGGAGTTCCCATTTAGCATCAGTCTTTTCGTTTGTGAAAGAACCCATAGAGGAAGCATTGAGCAAGTCTCTATCCTGTCGAGAGAGCCTTGCATAAAAATTAGTAATAATTATATCTTTCGGGAGCCCATGGTTAGGACATTCCAGCATTAAAGTTTTCAGTCTCCCCCAAGCTTGAGCTATGCTCTCTCCGTCGTGAGGATAGAAATTATAAATATAATTCCTATTCTCATGAACTTCATGAAGAGGATAAAACTTGGAGTAAAAGAGATTCTGGATCTCTTCCCAATCCCGTAGGTGAGAATCATCTAGTAGCCTATACCATTCCAATGCTTTTCTTTTCAGTGACAAGGCAAAAAAAATTCTGCATGACTTCACCTCTTGTCAAACCTGAAATCTTAAATAACTCACAAAGTTCTGTAAGTGGTATTTTGAACGGGATTGACAAGGCAAACAAATGAATACTAGGATTGACTGTCCCATCATAACAATCATTAATAGTTATTTCAACTATCCCAAGTGGTATTTTGAACGTGATACATTCAGTAGGTGGAGGAGACTTCTCTACCACGGGTGTGGTAAAGCGGCCTTCCCCAAACAACGAACTAAGAGTGCAATTTTCCATAAGCATAACTAGTGAAAAGTAAAAACAAGAAACTAAAAGATTTAATTGCAAGATCTAAATATATACCTTCAACGCTTACCTCCCCGGCAACGGCGCCAGAAATAGCTTGATGTCTACGCACGCTTCTATTTTTGTAGACTATGTTGGGCCTCCAAGCGCAGAGGTTTGTAGGACAGCAGCAATTTCCCTCAAGTGGATGACCTAAGGTTTATCGAACTCAGGGAAGTAGAGGTTGAAGATGTTCTCTCTCAAGCAACCCTGCAATTAAGATACAAGAAGTCTCTTGTGTCCCCAACACACCTAATACAACTAGGAGTTGTGTAGGTGCACTAGTTCGGCGAAGAGATGGTAAAATATGGGTGATACATGTGACAAAACAAAGTAATATAAATCTGTAATAAAAAGTGCAGCAAGCAAACATGTAACAAAAGTGAGTGCAAACGGTGTAACAATGATGGAAACAAGGCCTAGGCTTCATACTTTCACTAGTGGCAACTCCCAACAACATTAACATAGCCTAATCACATGATATTTCCACTAAAACATGCATTGGAGACGTACTCGGAGGTCATTCCTTTGTGGTCAAGAGAGGACGAGAATTATGTAGGGCTACAAAAGCACACCTCAGAGTTCGTAGTTCTCAATCTATGGATTTCCCAATGTCACTGTGGACATCCAAATAGAGTACCACAATCACCACAACATATCTCAAGGATAGTCAAAGACAAGCACCAAGAGACTCTCAATCTTCAATCAACACACAAAACAGGAAATCACTCATGATAATATTCTTCTAACCCATGTCCAATAGACTGCTGTCACCATGGTCTCGGGGATTATACTAGATAAGATCAAGTGAGTACATCAATCTAATACATATAGGAAGGGGAAATATCATGGGATCACCCTAGATTAACATAGCCTATGATCACAAAGAATATCACATCATGGGAGAGAGAGAAGAACACATAGCTACTGGTAGAAACCTCAGCCCCAAGGAGGGACTACTCCCACATCATGGAGGGAGGAAACAACATCGATGGAGATGAATCCGGGGGCACTTCCCCGTCCCGGCAGGGTGCCGGCACAGGAATTCTGGTCCCCCGAAGCTTGTTGGCGATGGCGGCGGAGATCGGAATCGCTTCTGGAAAAAGTACTTCGATATTAGGGGTTTCCACCCGGAGGGATAAATATAGGCGGAGGGGGTGTCGAGGGGACCCACCAGGCAGCCAGGAGGCCTCCTGGCGTGGCCTAGGGTGGGGTCGCGCCAGGGACCCTCCTGGTCTCCTGGTGGTGGCCCCCCTCCGCTACCTTGGTGATTCTGGAAGCTTCCGAGTCGTTGATTTTTTATCTGATTTTTCCGGATTTTTTGGAGCACTTTTAATGGCCGGAAAACCTGAAATACAAAAACAGCAACTGGCAGCTGGGTGCACTGGGTTAATAGATTAGTCCAAATATGCTCAAAAGTGTATGAAAGTTCAAGAAAATCATGGCAAAGTCACACAAAACATGCATGGAGTAGGCAGAAATTATAGATACGTTTGGGACGTATCAGGATGTCAAAGAGAGAAAAATGATGGGGGAGGAAGACAAAAAAGGTGTGAAAGGCTCACATCAATGAGGATAATTTTAGGCGAGAGAAAGCCAAATGATAGATATGATGTGAGGAGTAGGGATTGCCATGCAACGGATGCACATATGAGCTAAGGTAAGCTCTCCAATGGAACTAGTGGGGATGCATCCAACTTGCTTGCTCAAGAAGACCTGGAGCTCATTTGAGGAGGCTCGTCATTGGAATATACAATCCAAGTTCTATAGTGTGAAGTTCCCCACATACCTATATGCATGAATGATAATCTCTATGGAGTACAAGATATAAGAGGGAGTGCGAGTGTGGATCTCTCAAAAGGAATAGTAGTGTGCCCCTTCTCTCTTTTTATTTCTTTTTCTCTTTTTTCTATTTTTTTGGTGGCCTCAATGGCTCTTTCTATTTATCTCTAATTTGTCCTCTTTGGGATCTTTTGATTTTGTCCTCTTTGGGATATTTTCCTCACTTTAGGGGAAACACTCTATATATTACAAGAAATATAGAAGATCTTTCACACTTTACAAAAGTACTCAACATAAAGAAAATGAAACTATCATGAAGCATGCAAATGTATGCCTCTGCCAGTGTAGCAGGATATGCAATGATACTAGAGCGTCATGTAGCAATGATTAGGGCAAGGCCCAACTAGCATGCGGCTCATCGATCAAGCAAAATCATGTATGACATGAAGATCAAGTCATGAGAAGGTGGATGTTGCATGGCAATGTATCTCGGAAAGGCTATGGAAATGCCTTGATAGGTAGGTATGGTGGCTGTTTTGAGGAAGGAGATAATGAGGCTTATGATGATAGTGCATATCGTGCCAAGGATTTGGATGTACCGGCGAAGGTGGACGCCAACTCTCGGAGTGAGAAGGAGGCAATGCACGGCACAGGAGAGGCTAGAAAAATATGGGTAGGTGGAAGTGTCAACTTTCGAATACTCACATTAGTCCGAAGAAATCATGCATTTATTATCGGTAACTCTCAATCTAATTAGGAGGTTCACAAAGAGACAAGTAACCTGAGGAGGAGTGTATGGGGGTTTGGTTATCCTTGTGCATCCTCGACTCATGGTACGTGAGTGTACTCTAATATTCGATCCCTCCAAAGATTAGCGATCCATCTAGTAGCTAAAGTTCTCAACTAATTTTGTAGGTTTTTCGAAAATAAACACGGATTGCCCAAAATACGACATCTATCACTAATAGGCTAAAGATCTTGACACCAAAAGTTCAAACATTACTCAAGGCAATACCTCAAAACTGTTGCAAGTTACTACTACAATTGAATAGCAACCTCAATTACCTACTTCAAGTCAAGACACAAAACTCAGTGCAACAGGAAAACTCTCTAAACAAGATAAACATGAAAACTCAAGAGAGTTCCAGCAACAAACTAAACAAAAGCTCTTAAAAATATAAGCATGAAAACTAAGAGCTAAACATGACAGCAGCTATGAAAAAGATAAAGAACACACACAGCAAAGATAAGCATGAAAATCCTATGTTGTGTTCTAGGGTGAAGTGGAGCGTGTTTCTCTCCCATACATAGAAAGCTGGGTTCTAACTTGTTATGAACAGAAAGCAAAGCTAAAGAAAACTAAAAAGGAAATAAAGAGCAAGACGCTCCAAGCATAGAACATAACGCATGAAGTGATAAAAATATAGTGGAACGAAAGACGAACTGAAAATTGTTGATGGAGAAGGGGATGCATGAGGGCATCCCCAAGCTTAGACGCTTGAGTCTCCTTGAATATTTATTGGGGATGCATGGGGGCATCCCCAAGCTTGAGCGTTTGACACTCCTGAATCTTCTTTTATCATCTTCCCTCGCACACTTGAAAACTCCCTTCATACATAACTCATCGTAATCTGATTAGCGAGGTTAGTACCCACAATAAAATAATTTTTTCTCTACTGGAAATAAGGATATTCTTGAATAGCTACTGTTTATCAAGATTGCCAAAAAGTTTTTGCAAAGAAAAACCAAGCTTAAGGTTTGCAAAACGAAGAAAAGGCAAAACAGGACAGAATCTGTGAAAAACAGACCAGCAGGTAGTAAAGAATTTTTTAGGGATACTTCTGCAACTCAAATAAAAAAACTCAGAACATACGAAAGTTCCGTGATTGTATAGAGCACGCTGGGTAAAAATTTCAGCTCAAAAAGATGAACTGGGATTTTCTATGATTTTTCCTGTCACGAGGACAGAATCTGTTTTCTGGACAGCATGTCACAACTTTCACTTCCCTTGTCATATGAGGCTATATATGGCACAAAGCTTGAAAAGTAAAGATACAATGATGTTGCTACAGTAGTAAAAATCATCAAGACCACTAAAAACAGAAGAAAAACAAAAATTAAAACCTAAATTCTTTGTGGGCTGCCTCCCGAAAGCGCTTTTTTATGCCTTTAAGCTAGGCATGATGCAAAACGATCAAGTTTTATCAATAAAATAACTAGCCCGTGTGACGGACTGAAAAGGTAACTTAACCTTATTTCTAGGGAAATGTTCCATCCCTTTCTTCAGAGGGAATTGGAATTTTATAATCCCTTCTTTCATATCAATAACAGCACCCACGGTGCGAGAAAAGGACGTCCCAAAATAATTGGACAAGAAGGTTCACATTCAATGTCCATAATAGTAAAATCAACGGGAACATAATTGTCAATGACAATGATAAGAACATCATCGATCTTCCCCAAAGGTTTCTTTACGGAAGAGTCAACAAGACGAACACCAAAAGAACAAGGATCAAAAGGTTTCAATTCAAATATATCATACATTCTTTTGGGCATAACGGAGGTACTAGCTCCAACATCACATAAAGCATAGCAAGAAAAGTTATTCAACTAAATTTTAATCATAGGATCCCAACCATCTTCTAGCTTTCTAGGTATGGAGGCTTCTACCCTAAGATTCTCCTCCCTAGCTTTAATGAGAGCATTAGTGATATGCTCCGTGAAGGCAAGATTAAGTGTGCTATTGTGGGGATCTCTAGACATCTTGTGAAGGAAACTAATAACTTCAGAAAGGGTGCAATTATCAAAATCAAGGTCACTACTATCAAGTAAAGTGGTAGTGGTGTCCTTTAGGCTCACTTGTTTGGTAGCTTCTATAGTCATAGGAGTTTCTTCTTCTACGGTTGAGGTCATAGCATCACCATTAATAGGTCCTATGGGATTAGGGGTGCATTGGGTGCTAAGAGTTTGGATATCCTCAACAACTTGGATAGTAGCAACGGTATGGTGTGTAGGAAGACTCTTAATTCTATCTTCTTCCTCCTTTATAGTCGAAACCACTTCAGGTTTAGCTGCCATTTGGTTTATCAAAGTAGCCTCTGTGTGAGACATATTGGAAACTTGGGTTTCCGTGGTGGTGAGCCTAGTCTGAAGTTTAGAAATCTCAATGTTCAGACTCTCTAGTTGTCTACCAATGTCTTTCAAGATAGAAGTATGCTCATCTAATTGTCTAGAGAAGGTCCTATTTTGTTCATACTGGGTGTGCATGTAGTTATTAGTGGCCTTCTCTATTTCCAAAAGTTTCTCATAACTAGGCATGTCTCTATCTCTAGGGGTAGAGTTTCTGGTGCTAGGATAAGTGTTGTTGTTCCCATAGTTGTTGGAGGGCAACGGTCTAGGATTGCTACCAAAATTACTCCTATAAGAATTGTTATTGAAGTTGTTTCTAGAGATAAAGTTCACATCTACTTGATCTTGAGAAATCAAAGAATTTAAAGGAACATCATGAGGATCAATAGGAGATTGCTTGGTAAGTAGAGACATAATCAAGTCAACTTTTTCATTTAGGGAGGAGATCTCCTCGACAGAGTTTACCTTCCTACCATTGGAGCTCTTTCGGTGTGCCATTGGGAATAGTTGGTCATCATCTCATCGAGTAGTTTTGTGGCAGCACCAAGCGTTGTTGACATAAAGGTTCCTCCCGCGGCCGAATCTAGCAAGTTCCGCGAGGTAAAGTTCAAGCCTGCATAAAAAGTTTGGATAACCATCCAAGTAGTCAAACCATGCATAGGGCAATTCTTAACAAGAGATTTCATGCGTTCCCAAGCTTGGGAAACGTGCTCATTATCCAATTGCTTAAAATTCATAATATTACTCCTCAATTGGATAATCCTAGCTGGGGGTAGTACTTCCCAATAAAAGCGTCCTTGCACTTATCCCAAGAATCTATGTTATTCCTAGGCAAGGATTGAAACCAGATTTTAGCTCCTCCTCTCAAGGAGAAAGGAAAAATCTTAAGCTTAACGATATCACCATCTACTTCTTTGTACTTTGCAATATCACAGAGCTCAAAAAAATTATTTAAGTGCAAAGCAGCAGCATCTCTAGCACCGGAGAATTGATCTTTCATAACAAGGTTTAGCAAAGAAGGTTTAATCTCATAAGAAGGTGTTGAAGTGGCAGGTGGAGCAATAGGAGTGCAGATAAAGTCACTGTTGTTATAACTAGTGAAGTCACACAACTTGGTGTTCTCGGAGGAACCCATAGTAGCAGCAAGCAAGGTAACTATTTTTTTGATTTTTGATAAAGGACACAAAAGCAAAAACTGAAAGGTAAACTAACAAGACTAAAAAGCCAAGATAAAAGATAGTGTGCAACTCTCCTATCTTGAAGAGTGGAGTCCCCGGCAATGGCGCCAGAAATTAGCTTTGATGGATTCTCGCCCCTCATTGGTTACCCAAAGTGGAAGGTAGAGATGTAGACAGCAGCAAATTTCCCTCGGTGAAGATACCAAGGTTTGTCTCCAGTAGGACTCCGACAACGACAGGAAGGTGACAACGGCGCCGACAATTAGGCGGTTGGCGTGGACCTGCACACACAACAGATAACTTTGCTCCCAACGAGTACAGAGAGGTTGCCAATCCCTCCGGCCTTGTTGTTTACAAAGGATCAAACGCACGGGATAATAATGATAGCGATAGCAACGGAAAAGGAAATAAAGAAGAAAATAAATAACGGGTGTAAACAGTGGTGGAAATATGGACCGGGGTCCCATGATGTTCACTAGTGATGTCTCTCTCCCAAAAGACGATAAAATAGCCATGCGAGGTAAACAAATTACAGCAGGGCAATTGACAGGATTATGTGCGCAAACCAATGCTAACTATGCTATAAAGAAAGGAAGAGGCTCAAAAGCATGGGCAATACGCCAAGACAAGTAGACTGAAATCCATCTGCATCCACCTACTAATCATCCACCTTGAGATATCTATCCAGAACATCTCGTTGGTATTAAGTTGCGAATCCCACCCAAAGTGTAAACTCAAAGCAACAGACAACTGCATTAAAGAACTTTGCGTAAAGTAAACAATCCTTGCACCCGCAAGTACAAGCACCGTTGTTTTCTCCCTTGTGGCAACACCACATCCCCTAGACTCCTGTTTCTGTCACTCAAGCTAGTCATCGGAGGGCATGAACCCACAATCATGCATAACGCTCCCTCTTGGAGTCACTACCTACTACTTGGCCAAAGCAATAAACAGCAACGGAGAACATGCAAGAATTACTCAAGAACATAAATATAAAAGAGGAGAATCAAATATATTACTCAATCACAATCTGAACATAGTCTCATAATCCATCAGATCCCAGCAAACTCAACATAGCAACAACAGAAGGATTACATATGTGCCTCGATCATGTAGGGTAGCTCACGAGGTCTAAACCATGAAGAACAAAGAGGGGAGGAGAACATCACATAGCTACTGATCATGGACCCATGGTCCAAGGTGGACTACTCACGGTTCATCCGGGAAGCATCCATGCTGGTGGAGAAGCTCTCAGAGGTGGTTCCTTCCTCCGGCAGGGTGCAGGGAAGAGGGCTCCTGGTGCTCCCGATCTTATAAGAGTGGCGGCGGCGGAACAGAGGACAGATCGCGAAAAAGGGTTCTGTCTTTGAGGGTTTCGGGACGAGAGGGATATATAGGCGAAGGGGGGCAGCCAGAGGTGGACCAGGGGCCCCAGGCGCCCCCCTGGCGCGGCCTAGGGGTGGCCGCGCCAGGTGGCTGCCTGGGCCACCCCTGGCTCCCCTCTGGCCCCACTTGGGCTCTTCCCAAAGCTTCCTGTACGCTGATTTTTCCTATATTTTTCCCGGAATTTTTCTGGCACTTTAAATAATGGGAAAACCTGAAATACAAAAAGAGCAGAAAACATGAACTGGTACTGGGGTGCACTGAGTTAATAGGTTAGTCCAAATATGATCAAAAGTGTATGAAAGTGCATCAATATCATAGCAATATCACACAAAAGAAGCATGGAGCAAGCAGAAATTATAGATACGTTTTGGACGTATCAGTTACTACTAAAATTAAATAGCAACCTCAATTACCTACTCTCAAGACAAGACACAACTCAGTGCAACAACCAACTCTCTTAACAAGATAAACATGAAAACTAAAGAGAGTTCCAGCAAAAAAATAAACAAAAGCCAAGGCTCTTGCTAAAAACAAACTAAAACTGAACATGGCATTAGCTACGAAAAGATAAAGAACACACACCAGTAAAAAGATAGGCATGAAAAATCCTATGATGTGCTCTAGATTAGAGTGGAGCGTGTTTCTCTCCCACACAAAGTGAGATGGGCTCTAACTTGTTATGAACAGGAAGCAAAGCTAAAAAAAACTAAAAATAAAACCTAAGAGCGAGACGCTCCAAGCATAGCACATAACGCATGAAGTGACAAAAATATAGTGAGACGAAGGACGAACTGATGATTGTTGATGGAGAAGGGGATGCACGGGGGCATCCCCAAGCTTAAAAGCTTGAGTCTCCTTGAATATTTATTGGGGATGCATGGGGGCATTCCTAAGCTTGAGCGCTTGACACTCCCGGATCTTCTTTCATCATCTTCCATCGCATACTTGAAAACTCCCTTCATACATAACTCATCAAAAGCTGATTAGAGAGGTTAGTACCCTTAATAAAATATTTTCCCCACTGGATATAAAGATATTTTTGAAGAGATACTATTTCTCAAGATTGCCAAAAGGTTTTTGCAAAGAAAAAGCAAGCTTAAGGTTTGCAAAAGTATGGAAAGACAAAACGTGACAGAATCTGTGAAAAAAAAACAACAGGTAGTAGAGAATTTTTTCGGGGTACTTCTGCAACTCGAATAAAAAGACTCAGAACATACGGAAGTTTCACAATTGTATAGAGGATGCTGTGTAAAAAATCAGCTAAAAAGACGAACTGGTGATTTGTTTCGATTTTTTCCGTCAAGCAGACAAAATCTGTTTTCTGGACAACATATCACAACTTTTGCTTCCCTTATCATAAGAGGCTATAACTTGGCACAAAGCTTGAAAATAAAGATACAATGATGTTGCTACAGTAGTAACAATCATCAAGACCGCTAAAAACTGAAAGTAAAAACTCAAAGTAAAGATAAGAAGGGTTGTCTCCCTAGAGCTCTTTCTTTATAGCCATAAAGATAGGCTTAAGATTTTAATGATGCTCTCGTAGAAATAAGAGTTGAAGAACAAAAGAGAGCATCAAGAAGCAAATACCAAACACATTTAAGTCTAACATGCTTCCTATGCAAAGGGATCTTGTAGAGAAATAAATCATTGAAGCATAAAGATATTAGCATAGGAAGGCAAAACAAGTGCAACTTCAAAACCTTAAACATAAAGAGATGGAACTTGATATTATTGAAATATCTATAAGCATATGTTCCCCTCTCATAATAACTTTCAGTGGGATCATGAATACACTCAACAATATAAGTATCACATAAAAAACTCTTATCATGATCCACAAGCATAGCAAATTTATTACTCCCCACATAAGCAAAATCCTTCTCATTAGTAATAGTGGGAGCAAACTCAAGAAAATAGCTATCACATGAATCATTCTTATCATGATACACTTGCAAACATTTATTCTTTATAGCATAAGTGTCATCACAATAATCATCATAGATAGGAGGCAAAGTATCATCAAAATAAATTTCCTCATCAAAACTTGGGGGGCTAAAAATATCAACTTCATCGAACGTAGCATCCCCAAACTTATAACTTTGCATATCATTAGCATCAAAGGTATTCAAAGAAGACATACTAGTAACATTGCAATCATGGAGTGTATGCAAATAAAGTTCCATAGGTTTTTTGATTTTCTCTTCAAACACTTCATGTCCCAATTCAAGGTAGAGCTCATAAAGCTCTCTCATTTTTTGTTATTTTCCATAAGCCTAACTAGTGAGAATAAAAACAAGAAATGAAAAGATTTAATTGCAAGATATAAAGATATACCTTCAACGCTTACCTCCCCGGCAACGACGCCAGAAATAGCTTGATGTCTATACACGCTTCTATTCTTGTAGACTATGTTGGGCCTCCAAGCGCAGAGGTTTGTAGGACAGCAGCAATTTCCCTCAAGTGAATGACCTAAGGTTTATCGAACTCACGGAAGTAAAGGTTGAAGATGGTCTCTCTCAAGCAACCCTGAAATTAAGATACAAGAAGTCTCTTGTGTCCCCAACACACCTAATACAATTAGGAGTTGCATAGGTGCACTAGTTCGGTGAAGAGATTGTAAAATACGAGTGATAGGTGTGGCAAAGAAAGGTAATATAAATATGTAATAAAAAGTGCAGCAAGCAAACATGTAACAAAAGTGCGCACAAACGGTGTAACAATGGTGGAACAAGGCCTAGGCTTCATACTTTCACTAGTGGCAACTCTCAAAAACATTAACATAGTCTAATCACATGATATTTCCCATAAAACATGCAATGGAGACGCACTCGGAGATCATTCCTTTGTGGTCAAGAGAGGACGAGAATTATGTAGGTCTACAAAAGCACACCTCAAAGTTCATAGTTCTCAATCTATGGATTTCCCAATGTCACCGCGGCCATCCAAAGAGAGTACCACAATCACCACAACATATCTCAAGGATAGTCAAAGACAAGCAACAAGAGACTCTCAATCTTCAATCAACACACAAAAGAGGAAATCAATCATGAAAATATTCTTCTAATCCATGTCCAATAGACCGCTGTCACCTTGGTCTCGGGGATTATACTAGATAAAGACAAGTGAGTACATCAATCCAATACATAGAGGAAGGGGAAATATCATGGGATCACCCTAGATTAACATAGCCTATGATCACAATGAAGATCACATCATGAGAGAGAGAATTGACCACATAGCTACTGGTAGAAACCTCAGCCCCGATGAGGGACTACTCCCGCATCATGGAGGGAGGAAGCAACATCGATGGAGATGAATCCGTGGGCACTTCCCCGTCCCGGCAGGGTGCCGACACAGGAATTCTGGTCCCCCGAAGCTTGTCGGCAATGTCGGCGGAGATCGGAATTGCTTCTGGAGAAAAGGGGTCTGGAATCAGGGTTTTCGCGACGGGAGAATAAATAGGGGCCAAAGGGGGGCACCGGGGGGGGGGGAACAGGAGTCCACGCGGCCTCCCGGCGCGGCCAAGCCCTACTCCCCGCGGGGTGGCCGCCTGGGCACCAGGTGGGCCCCTTTGGCCCTTCTTCGACGAATCCGAAAGCTTCCGAAATGCTGATTTTTTATCTGATTTTCCCGAATTTTTGGAGCACTTTTAATATGGGGGAAACCTGAAATAGAAAAACAGCAGAAAACAGGAACTGGCACTCGGGTGCACTGAGTTAATAAGTTAGTCCAAATATGATCAAAAGTGTATGAAAGTGTACCTAGATCATAGCAATATCACACAAAATATGCATCGAGCAAGCAAAAATTATCGATACGTTTGGGACGTATCAGCATCTAACCCTTTTATGTTCTTTGTTGTGCTAATGGTGGGCATATATATGCTAAATTTGTTGGTTCTAAATATGTTGAATGGCCTATTTGGGTTCCTAATACCCTTGTTTCTAACAAAAGAGGACTCACTCAAGAATATGTACCTAAATCCAAACCTTGATCTCAGGTAGGAGGCTGCTTCCGATGGCGGTTCCTCGATACTTGATTGTGGAGCTACAAGACATATGTCCGAAAGCAAGGAAATAATATGGTGGACCTCAAATTGGATTTATCTTGTACAACCTTTACCCAATATGGAGATCCTTTAAAAATCTAAGGTACTGGGTCTTGGCAAAGTGATAGTCTCTCTGAATACGTCCATTAAAAATTGTATGCTTGTTGAAATCCTTGCATATAATTATCTTCCCCCAATCATCTACATAAGGGCATATACAATGGTGCTATCTTAGTCTTATCATGCTGATGTGGAGGAGAAATAAACTGAAAAAAAGGTTTTGCCTTCTCTTAGCTAAGAGATCACCTCTTAGTCATTCTTAGAAATAATTCTCTCACCACAAATTTAGGTATCTCTAGTTATTATAGCTAAGCTAAGATAGAACCATTGTATAGCACTTTTTTTGTCATATCTAAATTATGTGGCAACGCTAAGATAAAACAGTCTTATCAACCATTGTACATGCCCTAAATGTATTTGAATTTTCAGATATAACTACCTTAGGTGGACCGGCGCTGAGCCTTCCTCCCAATCACGTCCAACTTCCTCCCGTATCGTGTTTGATTACGTTGCCCTCCCCACGGCGGCGCCGACGCTGTCCATCTTGGATCCGAATTCAGATTAATCACGCCCTGATGCCTGAAAATAAATAGAGCCGACCAAGTGAAAGCTTCGCCTGTTTTGTCGCCTTGATCCTGGAGTCTCAAGCACCATGGGGCTGCTGGTACTCAATCGGCTCATGTCTATGCAGCCAGGTCGGCGTCGCCGGCCAACTCAAGGCCGCAGTAAGATCCCTTCTAAAGCAAGCCTGTTCCTTCTGCAATCAATTTATACGCCGTTCCTTCTTAGCTTTTTCCATGAATCTGTAACCTCTGTTGAACGGTCTTACAAACAGTATCTCTGTTATTCTAACCTACTAATCATATGCCGCAGATGGATTGGTGACTTCAGTGGCCAAACGCAAGGACTCACCCTGCCTACAAGATGACAACTATCCGAGTGATAAAAAAGTTAGATATTCAGGACCAACCCTTCCAGAGGTTCGCCATTAAGTACTGATAATTAGTACAGTACGTAGTTTTCTTATATTGCAAGTAAAATATCACTGTGACTGTTCTAGCTGCACAAATTGATCGATCAATGCGCTAAGTAGTCAAATGTCTATTGTTAAATACAGAGTGATAGACTTCCTAGTTGAGTTCACTATAGTGCTTCCTAGCTAGTTCCAGTAAAATTTGTAGGATGAAAATGCTTATTCTTGTAGTAGTTGTGTAGGGTGCCATTCTAGCTGCTCTGTTCAATCTGTTATCCCCTCATCCTAGCTAGTTACCGATGTTCATGTCATGTACCTTCACTCCTGCTAAAGCTGTCGGGTTCTTTTACACATGGTGCTGTGGATATTTCAATTTTCAGATATAACTACTACCTTATTGTTAGTGTTATTTTATATGGTCCTGTTTTCCCCTTTCCAAACCGAAGCAATTGTTTGCCTTTTACAATTCGTAAGCTGATTTTTCTCCAATGCTTGTTCATGCAGGCAATATGGCATCATATTTATTCTCTGCTTCCTCTGCGAGATGCTGCACGTGTTGCCTGCGTGTCCCATTCATTTCGAACTTCTTGGAGATGTTTTCCCAATCTCAGCTTAACTAGGGAAACACTAGGGTTGGATGGCGGGGTGGACCGAAAGTCGTATAAAATATCGGAGGATCTTGCAAGGATTACTGACCACATTCTAAAAAACCACTCGGGCATTTGCGTTAAGGCACTCAAGCTTGAAATATGTGATTATCCCTATGTCAGCACCTCCTGTGATCTGGATCGTTGGCTTCATATTGTTGTTAAACCAGGGATTGAAGAACTTGAGCTGCGGTTTCATCCATCTTATGATGTGTACAACTTTCCATGCTCCCTTATAGACGAGAGTAGCAAGTCGATTCAGCAGCTTCACCTCCACAATTGTGCCGTTCGTCCCACGGCTGGACTTGGCTGCTTAAGAAGACTGACTAGTCTGGAATTGTATTTTGTGCGTATTACGGGGGATGAGTTAAGTTGCCTTCTTTCCTGTTCAGTTGCTTTGGAGAAACTGACACTCATGTATTGCGATGAGCTAATTTCTCTGGAGATGCCTAGCCTGCTGCAGCGGCTTAGCCATCTGTTTGTCGCTTGTTGTTCAAAGCTGGAAGTGATTAAGATCAAAGCCCCTAATCTATACAGTTTTGATTATAGTGGTACCATGGTACCACTATCACTTGGGGATTCATTGAAGAACCTACGCATTGCTGCTGTACGTCAGGACACTGTTCATTATGCCTGTGCCGATCTTCCGCGCATGGTGCCACATCTTGAAGATCTTCACATATGTTCGCTTTATCCGGTATATTATTATAGTTTGCATTATTAGACACCAGCATTATATATGCAACAAGCAGTAGCTACCTGCATTTTCGTGTGGGATAATTAATCCGAAGCATTTTTTATGCAGAGGGATACACTACTGGTGGTACCTGGCAAATTCCTTCACCTCAAGGGACTATGTATTGGGGTTTTTACCCCAGACTATGATTATTTGTATCTGGTTTCTTTTCTTGATGCGTGTCCTTCCTTGGAGGATTTCACATTGTATGTAAGTCTACAAAATGCAGTAGAACTGTACATACACCCCTAGTAAAACTATGTGCAGTTTTACTACTCCCTCCGATCCATACTACTTGTTTTATAATTCGTGTATCTAACACTAAAATACATCTGGATACATTCATTTTTAAGACAAAATAATATGGATTGGAGGGAGTAGTAATTTTGGATGCCTGGTGGAGGCATGCATGCATTAGTTCAAGTACTATATGTTTTGTATTTTCACCGTTATGATTGACATTGACATCTATTCAATGCAGCAAGATCCGGATATGTTGAGGCAAGAATCGGTTTTAGGATATTCTTCTCATGATCTAAGGAAGATGCCAGGACACGTGCTTAGAAACTTAAAAGACGTGGAGATCGCTGGCTTCTGTTCTGCAAAGAGCATCGTTGAGCTGACATGCCATATCCTTGAGAATGCAAGTTCGCTCGAGTACCTTGAACTGAGCGTCTCTTACAGCCATGACACTTGGTGTTCTGAGGGTGATAGCCGTCGTAGATGCATCCCCATGAGCAGGCGTGAGAAGATGGAGTCCCGCAGAGCGCTCTTGGCCGTGGAAAGATACATCTTGGAGAAAGTTCCCTCTACTGTGGAGCTTGAAGTTGTGAAGCCTTGCAGCCGGTGCAATAGTCTTGATATTAAGGGCAGGAATAAGTGATCTTTTAAGCCAGATGCATGTTGTTGGCATTGTAATTTTTCTTTTCCTTGCAACTTTTTTTGTTGGCAATTCTACACTGGGCAAGAATAAGTGGTATTTACATCCTTTTTTTTTCTGTTCCATTGAGTTACCATATTGCCGATCGTCTCGGTTTTGTGCTTTAAGTGCACCGGTCTTGTGCTTAGTATCTGTATTGCATAGTACTACTGGCTGGCTAGTGATTACAGTTATTTGCAAAAGCTGTGATGCGGCATCAAAGAGTCAAATAAAAATACTCATTCCGTCTTTCAAAGAGTGTACTTTCAACTTTATTGAAAAGTCAAAAATTTAAAACTTTGATCATGATTATATAAAAATACATCAATATTTATACCACTAAATTAGTATCATTAAATTCGGTATGAAGTATAATTTTATTATATAATTATTTGATTTCATAAGATTGTTATATTTTTGTTTAAACTCGGTCAAAGTTTAAAATAGAAGGGGCTCTCAGCTTTGTGTGTAGAAGGGGCTCTCATCTATAAAAAATTGTATAATAAAATCTTTGGTTTAGCTGATTAAAATTATACGTTGCGTGCACAAACTTAGAAGGGGCTCTCAGCTTTGTGTGTAGAAATCTTATTTTTTTTTAATCCTTACCGATATACATATTTTTTCTCAAAATTACTGTTCATACTTCATACACAATCATTATTTCAATTATTGTTCATATTTGATGACTGTTTATCCATAATAATTATTCATTACTTGAAACATGTCAAAATCTCATAGGCTTCAAAAAAAATCAAAAATCTAGAACGTGTTCTAGCTTAACCATTTTAATGTTTGTATTATTCATTACTTGACACATGTTGAATTCTCATAGCCTTAAAAAAAACTTAAAAATTCTAGAAGGTGTCTTAGCCTAGCCACTTTAAATTATAAGTATATATATTCCACTGTACCTATACTAGCATTTCGTGCCCTGGAAAGCCTACAACGATATGTGAAAATTAAGGGCATCTTTAGTCAACTATAAAATTTTGCTTCTAAAACGCCCTTTTGAATCTAAACTGCTTAGAATCGCAAAAAAAAAATCTAAACTTCTCAATTTGAAGGAGTAAAACTAAAACAATTCTTAGTCAAACTTCAAAACCTTAAGTTGTAAAAATATATTTTTGTTCTATATATTGATCCATTTATTGTTCTTTCAATGCTAGAACTGATGAGATCATCACATTGTATAGTCTGAACACGCTTATGTGATGTATCAAAAAACGAGGATATATCATGTGCATCGATGCATTGTTGGATAAAGTTGACGAGTCAATTTGCGTGGCACACCATCTGCGCACTCTAAGGAGAGCTTTATTTTAAATGAATTCTAAAAACTTGTTGATATCAATACATCTTTATTTAAACTAATGTACTATTTATGAGTTATTTAATGGATATAAGATAAGGGCATCTTCAACACCGATCCTTAAACCTTCCGCATTCATCCGGATTGGGTTGTACGAACCACACTTTTCACAACGGGGTCTTGTATATGTCTGTGGGCTGGTTCACATGTTCGTTTTTCGTAAATCTGACCCCCAAAGTAGGGGGCTTTGTGGGAGTTTGGTCAGCCGAAACGCCCTAATTCGAGAACCTGGCCCCATCCAAAAGCCTTCCCCCGCTAGAAATCCTACCTTCACGCGAAGTGATCATCGTGCATTTGTGGAGGTCGCTAGCATTGGATGCAGGACGAGAACACCCTTGACGGGGATGTACCCCGGCAAATCCCATGGTCAGGGACCCTGGGTTAGTCATGAGAGGCACAGGTTGGGAGATAGCTCGTCGGCTAACAGGAGGATACGTTCCTGCTCGATGTTATTGATTGGAGATGGCGATTACAGGGGAGCCAAGGCTAGTGCGCACAAGGCTAGGGTTACAGATTGTGTATTGCTTGCCCTTGACGTCTCCCCTCCTAGCCCTTATATACTAGGCTAGGTCTCGGGGAGTCCGTCCTGGATTACAGATGAGGTTTCCTAACCATGATCTTGTGTCGTACGGCAAGTTTGCACCTTCCTTATGAGTCGCGGACTCCTACGTTGGTGCCACTAGTGGGCCAAGGCTGGGCCTAGGCGGCATCTTTGTGGGCCTCCTGCCTTCGGGTACACCGGGTAGGCTCATCCATAGGAGTCAGGGGGCCACCCCCTCGTCAACGCTCGACCGGCCACTGCAATCGGCATTGATGCCCACCCAGTACCGACACGACCATTCAGCGGAGGGACATACAGCGCGTCGGTCGAGAGCCCCGATATCTACGCTTGTTTAATTATAGAGAAATGCGACAGGATTTCTACCTATTCATCGCCTGTCGATCGGCATTGAACCAGTCCGACGGTTGAGAAACCCAGTTCGGCTCCCCGCATTCAAACCAGCTCCTTCGCTCCTAACCGGCGCTCGCTATTTAAACGAACCCTCGCAGAACCATGGAAACACACCACACAATGCACATTTCCCTTTCTTTTTCATCCACCTCCGTCATGATGACGAGCTTTAGAATCTTGTGGGATGAGGACTGTTCGTTCATCGAGAAAAAGTGATTGCAGATAGCAGCTCTTCTCAAGAAGCTCGGTGCAGCGGTGGCCTTGTCGGCTGTTACGTGCATCACCTCTCCTCATTGGAGGGGCTGGCTGACTACAATGTGCAAGAGTCTTGCTCTAGTAGAGCGCGCGGAAGCGACCCACTTACACCGACCATCGCTTCATACTTAGGCCTCTCGGCGGAAGAGACCCACGGACGGCTGCCTACCAGGATGGCCTTCTTCTTGGGTTGGTATCCCCATCTTCACCGCCTGCAACCCCGCAAATGAGGCAACTTGGTACAAAATACTAGGCTACCGCGACTTCTGTCCCATCTACACTGAACTTCTTCGTCGACTGGCGAACGTGTACCGGGAGCTTCTATTCCGATGACCTGGAACAGTTAGAGTCGTCCGGTTTGCATGAAGGCCACGGCCGCCTTCTATCCCAACGACCTGAAACGAGTGGACGTGGTTGCAAATCATGTAGTTCCTCACGGTCGTTCAGCTTACATAAAATACGTCTGGTTTATATAAATTATATACGAATTATCGTTCGACGTATCTGCACGAATACGGTTAAAACAGGATAATCAGTTTCCACATCAGTATTGATCACTTCTATCACGAATGGATGCTACGTTTATTTTAGGTATGAGCGTTGGAAATGACCGATGGACTACTTTGTGGACCCCGTCCATGGGACCCACGCACCATTCACTCTCTGTATGAGTGTGAGTAGTAAGTGGTCTTTGTTTATTTTGACGCAGGCGACCATAGAGGTCCACTCTCCTCTGGTTTCGATCGATCTTTCTCAGCAGCATAGCAATGGCCACGAACGCCATCGTCGCCGTCGCCGTCCTGCTAGCCATCTGCGCCGCCCCGACGGCGCTCGCGCAGACGGTGCAGGTCTGGTTCAAGTGCTGGCCGGCGAACTACACCGCGGGGAGCGCCTACGGGACCAGCCTCCGCGGCGTGCTCAGTGACGTGGTGGCCGCCGCCGGCCGCGCCCGCGACGGCTACGCTAGCGTGGTCCGCAGCCGGCAGGATCAGGAGAAAGGCGCGCCTTACGGGCTGGCCCTGTGCTACGCGGACGCCGGCCCGCCGGAGGTGTGCCGGCTGTGCCTGCGCATGGCGGCCGGGAACGTGACGCTGGCGTGCCCGCGCGCCTCGTCCGCCGCCATGCTGTACAACAACTGCCTGCTCCGGTACGCGGACCCGGCGGGCGGCGGGAGGGAGCTCGCGCGGCCGGAGCCGGACACGGTGCAGCGCTTCTCCTTCTACAACCCTAACATGACCAGCGCCGGCGAGGCGGACCGGTACGGCGCCGCGCTCGGGCGGCTCATGGGACGCCTCGCCACCGCCGCCGCCGAGGCAGGATCCGGCGGCCGTCCGCTCGCCGCGTTCGGGCAGACGAACATCACCGCCGACGAGAGCCTTTACGGGTTCGCGCAGTGCGTGGCGGGCCTGCCCCCCGCCGGCTGCCGCCGCTGCCTCCAGAGCCTCGGCGATTCGCTGCCCATGTAAGTTAGCAGTATTACATTGACCAATCGTATCCATATCCATGCGTTCATCCACGCCGCAGCTGCCTGCTTCCGGTGCGACCGGCGGCGAGCGAGGGCTGACACGATGGCCGGACATGCATGATGCATGGATACTCTGTATGTGGCAGGACGAGAGGAGGGCGGGCCTACTCGCTGACGTGCTACACGAGGTTCGAGGTGGTGCCCTTCTACATGCCGCCCAACACAAGGAGGATCGTCGTGGCGCCGCCGCCGCCGCCGGCGTCCTCCTCGACGTCGACGTCTTCTTCCAGAGGTGAGTAGCTAGCTTCATTAATCAATTCTTGGTGGGAAAGCGATGGACGTGGTGACGAAACGGGGACGGTGACCGGGCGAGTGAGTGAGTGAGGTCTTGGTCTTTCATTTCACGTACGTACGTCTGGATGGACGGACGGACGGCCCGAGTGCCACCTTCCTTTCTCGGCTCCCATGATTAAAGACCTAGACGGACCCATGACAGCAATTCATTCACTAATGAATTGAAACAGTGGCAGAACGTACAACTAACCGTGCCACCAGCTATCTTGACTGTTAGGTGGCGTCGACGTAGAACAAAGAAGTTTTTTGCATAACTGGTCCTCACTGTATTCCTGGCTCTGTTCTGCTCTCCCCATCTCCAAAAGGAAGCTTATGATTATAAGACAAAAATGCAAAGTTCCACCAATTTTATACGAAAAACTATCGACAACTTGATTATACAATTTTGAGTTGCGACGGAAGTTATAGTTTTTTCTTTTTCGAATCGGAGGGAGCGAGTAACATATAGTGCATATTAGATTTTGAGTAACTACAAAAAAAATCAAGTTGTAGAATACCATTAAATTCATCGTAATTTTTTTATTATGATATATGTTCAGCCTCTATAAATATTTGCCTTTGAAAAAAAACTAATGCACACTATATAAAACGAGTGGGTCAGTATATATCTGTTGTAAACTGTCTCATATATATATTCATATACCCATTTTGACGGAAAATCTTTGGAATTAACCAAATGTTTCCTCTTGTTGCAGTTTCTAAGCGTAACAAGTTGATCATAACTGCGGCAGGTATCTCTTCACAACCCTTCGATCGCCTTCTAATCAGCATGTTTTTTTTGCGGGTAATCTAACCAGCATGTTTAACAAAAATGGATGTGCATTTTTTTTGTAATTTTCAAAACACTTAGAATGCACTTTTCATTTTTTTTTATGAATTGTACTTGTTTAATCCTTACGTCAAACATGATATGAACTCTCTCTTTCATTCTCTTTCATAATTACTGTTCACAATAGCCTATCTAAAATTTCTTTAGCAACTGCAATCTAGCTTACTCCCTCCGTGGTAGGTTATCAGGTGTCTACATATTTTGAGGGTTAACTTTGACAAATAAATTATGTGTAGATTATCTGCCACAAAAATTATATTAAAAAATGAATATTTTTGTAACACTCCCCGCGAGGAATTATATCCCCTCCAATCGGGATTACTTGTTGCTCAAATGGATGTATCTAGCACTATTTTTAGTACTACTAGATACCACTTGAGAGATAAGTAATTTCGACCGGAGGGAGTGCATATATTATGAGACACATAAACTACATTTCCTTGATTAATTTGTGGTGAAAATTGAACTAAAAAATGGTGCCTTGTAAAAGTGGTGCATGCATATGATGGTAGCAAATATATTACTGAAAAGGTAGCAATAAGTGGGGATCTACTTTTACTCGGGAAAAAAAAAGTGGGGATCTACTGCATATCAATGGGATTTTTGTACTGGTATACTGTATCAATGAGTTTTCCGGACTGAAAAGCTAAACATTTAGAAGGAAAATATTGGTTGTAACAAAAAAAAACGGCTTCTAGAGTTTCCATTATAACATCGAATAACCATTAGCAGTCGCTTTTGTACCCCTTGAATTATATATGGTGGATTTTTCATTTAATTAAAAAAATGAAAGTGATGATCCCCTTGTCAAAATAATGATTCATGTCTTATGAAATTAGTTAATTACTGAAAATTAACTATGCGTTTTTTGTGCCAGTTTCGACCGTTGCAATCATTGTATTGGTTGTGACATGCTTCATTATTGCTTTCAAGATTTACAGAAGTGGAAGATTTCCATTTCAATCATTGATAGGAAAGGACTACAACAACCGCAGGGATAAAATCAAGGAAATATTGGGCAACTACGGCTCACTGGCTCCCAAGAGGTACAGATTCTCACACCTCAAGAAGATAACCAAATCTTTTGTTGAGAAGCTAGGGGAGGGTAGCTATGGCAAGGTATACAAGGGCACCCTACCGAATGGCCGCCATGTCGCAGTCAAGTTCCTTCATGACACGACCGGAAACGGAGAGGACTTTGTAAATGAGGTCATCAGCATTAGAAGGACATCACATGTCAATATTGTCACTCTGCTCGGTTTCTGTTTGGATGGTTCAAAGAGAACTCTCATCTATGATTATATGCCTAATGGGTCACTAGACAAGTTCATCTATGCCGAGGATTCGAAACAAACTCTTGGATGGGACAAACTATATGAGATCGCCATGGGCATTGCAAGAGGATTGGAGTATCTTCACCGAGGTTGTAACACACGAATCATACACTTTGACATCAAGCCCCAAAACATCCTCCTAGACCAGGACTTCATCCCGAAGATCGCCGATTTTGGTCTAGCGAAGTTGTGCAACCCCAAGGAGAGCTACCTAGTGTCGATGGATGGCATGCGTGGTACAGTTGGGTTCATCGCACCAGAGGTCTTCTCAAGGCGGTTTGGGGTCGTGTCGACAAAGTCGGATGTGTACAGCTTCGGGATGGTGCTCTTGGAGATGGTCGGAGGAAGGAGGAACTTGCGAGCAAGTGTGGAGAGGGAAAGCGAGGTGTACTTCCCTGAATGGGTTCACAATCACCTGGCACAATTTGGGAACCTGCAACCATTGGACCTGGGACAAGATGAACTTGAAGAGATCGCAAAGAAGATGGCTACTATCGGGTTATGGTGCATACAGTTATCGCCGGCGTCTCGCCCGACGATGAGCAAGGTTTTAGAAATGTTTGACAAAAGTGCAGATCAACTCGAGATACCACCAAAGCAGTTCATCTACACACCTATCCTGTGAGTTTTTAATCACTCTTTTTAATGTTAAAAATATGTTTTTTTACCAAGTGTGATTTGCACTAGTTTCTAACTCGTTTTCCAATTGTATGTGCACAGGGACGATTCAGATGAACAACAGAACGGCTCGAGTTTGTACGGAGATTAACAGCTATCTAGGAAAGTAATGAGGTTTAGAGAAAGTAGTAGTAACTCATTTTACGCTTTTTTTCATGGGTAGAGAAAGTGATGCGGGAAGCAGTTTACTCCCTTCGGTCCTTTTTATTCCGCGTATTAGATTTATGTCAAGTCAAATTTTACAAAGTTTGACCAAATTTATACTAAAAAATATCAACATCTACAATACTTCGTATATATACTATGAAACTACATTTCATGGTGAATCTAACCATATAGATTTGGCATTGTGAATATTGATACATTTTTCTAAAAACTTGGTTAAAGTAGAGATACTTTGACTTCGGACAAAACTTATATGCAGACTAAAAATGACCGAAAGGAGTATCCAGGGCATGTCCTGTCATCGTTCCTCTTGTATATCGTTGTTTCTATGTCCCCGTGGTTAAATTAATACTCCATAGACTGACTATCTGGTCATATTACTGGGTCTGGTGGGAAGATGGAAACTTCCTGACAAAGGCTGGATCAATATAAATAACACTTCTTCTTCAGTACACCATACGCGTGCTTTGAGGAGAGTAGGAGGATGGCTCATGATCAGGACGGGCAAGAAAAATATGAAGAGAAGACTCACCGGCTGTAGAAACTGTAAACTGTAAGATGTGGGAGGTAGAGGATGATTGGTCTACCGGATCTCTTTTAGTTCGTGAGATGAAATAATATCCCGCATTTTCCAGGAAATTAATCTCAGGTTTGTGAGAAGAAGTGCTAATTAATGTCCCAGCTCATGTGTTTGCTAGGGAGGCACTGAACTTATTGCATCAGCATGTTGGTCACCATGAAATTCATGGTTATCTGATTGTGCCTGTGCAATCAGACGAGTCGGTGTCGGCCCATCACCAATAAGGGGGGGACAGCCATTTTAAGACATATCAGTGACAGACGCCAAGTGTGCATGTTAATGATACTAGCAAGATGCACGCGAATTGCTACGAATCTATAAAAAGATGAAAAGTTATCACTGGCTTAGCGGATTATCAAAAGATGATGGTGTCTTGCAATTGTTTCATGATTCATGGTTAAAAAAAGAGCAAAAACATAACGAAAGATCAATGTTAGGGTTGTTGAAAAATCTTAAGTGACCATAGTAGGTCATTTGCAATATTTATAGAGGGATAGCATTTTGAATTCTAAAACATAGAATAATGGGCATGAGTAAGTTTATGCATAAGATCGTGAAATTACAATTTGTATGCTTTCTAGGATCATGATTATGACTTATGAGTTAGGTAGCATATTTACAATTTGTGTTTTTTTTAATCAAATATAATTTGTGTGTCTATAAGTGTTATTCTCACAATAGGATAGCAGTATATTTGTTTATTTGGTAAAGATCTCGCACAAAGTTAAAGTAACATTTATTTTATTGAAGATTGCTAGTCCCAAATGTGAGTAGAAGTGCATTTGTTTATTATATGGCCCACATGTGAGTATCGATTGAAGCGTATTTGTTTATTTCTATGGTCCCACATGTCAACTCACCACTAACTCAAACCTTTATAAGTAGGAAAGATATTATACCTAACAATCATTGTAAGACATACCAATGACGGCCGCTAAGTATGCATGTTAAGGTTTGCATCGGCGGAAACTAGACGACGATGGATCATGCGCTGGGTTTATGGTTGACGGCTAACAGACATGTTTTCCTCTTGGACAACATCGTCGAGCGGGGTGCCAGATTTGAAGTTCGATGACGTGTCCGAGGTTCTGTCTTGGCTAGATTCTTTCAACGGTAATGACTTAACCTTTGGTAGGATAATTTGAAGGTTTAAAAAGCTTCATATCAAAAAATGAAACAACGTCAAGCTCGGGTGAAAAAGCGATCCATCATATTTTCTTTCAATGACGGCTCCGGTGGTGCCGGAGGCAGATGACGTGCATTGGCATCAAGCTCGGGAGTTCTTCAGTCTTGATTATATATTTTTTATTATCCGATGGTCTTTTATGCAAAGGCTAGAGTTCTATTGTCATTTTAATTTATCAGATCGATGTATGCATAACTTGTAACTTGATCTATTATATATGAATGAAATGTGCATTATCATGAGAAAATATGTGCACGATAATAGCATAATGTATTCATCCCTTTCTTGATGCAGTAACGACTGCCCTAAACCCAACGTTCGTTGGTTAAAAACTGCCAGTATAACTACTTGAGCCAACAATCAGTTTTTTAGACCTAAATTGTAGAACAAATGTTCTACGGTATTTTTCCAATAATAAAAGTTATGTTACAATGGAGGGAGCAAAGTAAAAAAAGAAAAAAACTAAATAGATCAATAAAAGGAGTTATCCAATACTACTTCTAGCTATGACGATTAAGATGATTAGAGGTTGGTATACAACCAAGCTTTGAAAAAAACAACATGTTTATCCCTAATTTTGTGTTTCAAGAGGTTAATTAAGATCTCTAAGCAGTCCAAGTCTCCAGTTTAGAACTAAGGGCGTTCTTGAATATTTTGTTAGTCATCTGAATCCAAATGTGTGAACATCCTGAAATAATGATCTCCATGCTAAATTATTTTTAAACATGTTGGAGTGCAAGTATATTGTCTTAAAAAACTGAGTTTCCTCTTTGTTTTGAAAGGGATAAGGAAGATCCAACACTTGTGAGCAAATTTACAATCCCACAACTGATGCATCAAAGTTTCCTCAAAATTCTGGTTGCAACAAATGCAGGAGAAGTTGTCTAAGAAGAATAATTTTCTTTCGAGAAATGATCTAGTGTTAATTCTGTTATGGGCAACAAGCCAGAAGAAGATTTTTTTTTAGATAAACAGGGACCCTGTCCCCGGTTTCATTTCATAGAAATCAAACCACAGCACAAGCACAGGTTTCCGAGTCTGGGCTCTAACAAGCAGAGTACCACCAACACTTATTACAGAATGAAACAAAATCAAAATGGATAATACGGTGACCAAACTACCAGCTTCCGAGACTGCTAACAAGCGTTGCTCTTAGGTAGCAGCAGATGCATCAGCCGAGATCTTAGCGGTCTTCATTGGTGGTCCAGAGCCAGCACCCCTGGGAGACCAGCTTGCATCCAGAGGGGAGATTGGGCTGGAGATGAGCCCTTTGCCAGTTCCAGGTTTGGCTGGGGAGAAGTAGCTGGAGCCGAAGGAGGCCTTCAGGCTATCCCTCAGCCACTCTGGGTCAACAAAGGTGGCTGTTTGATGAGTTTCTCCACCATGGCGAGGAGAGTTTCCACTTTCCTCTTGCAGTCCTCTGTTGCCAAAGCTATCCAGAATCTGAGTGTCCTCAGGATCCTTTTCCAAACCTGGTTAATAGAGATCCAAGGTACATTATCAAAGATCATTGAGTTTCTGTGTTTCCACAGGCTCCACAATACAGCAGAAGACACTAAATTAACAGCATAGTTCTTTTTCTCAGATAGCCAAAACTTGGCCACTGATTCAAAGCAATCTCCAATAGGAATATTAAAATAACTACCAATTACTTTCCAAATATTCTTGGCAACTATGCATTCAAAGAACAGATGATGAACAGATTCAACTTCACAGCAGTAAACACAGTCCAAAGGCTTGAAAATGTGTCTTTTCCTTAAGTTGTCCCTGGTCATGATCTTGTTGTTAGAAAAAGCCACAGGAACACATGTATCTTTTCCTTAAGTTGTCCCTGGTCATGATCTTGTTGTTAGAAGAAGATTTTATGCTTGAGTTTGCTAGACTATGACAAATTAGTTGTAGTAAATTGGAGCTGTCAGCAACAGTTAATAGTTTCTTGTATATATACAAGCATGGTGAAGATAATTCTTTCCATTGCACTGCCAGATGTCCTCCTCCCGAGAGATAAGGTTTGGCAATGTTTCAGAGATTTGAATGAATTGACTCCAGGCTTGAGTGGATAACGGAGCATGAAAATGTTCAATCTAATTTTTAGCATCGACAAAGCTTGCTAGAGGTATTTGATCATGCTTGACAAAAGAAAATAATTCTAGAAATTTTAGCTTGAGGGGCTCCTTCATCCAATTATTCTGCCAAGACATAATGGTGTCACCTTTTCCATTCTTACATGTAGCAAAAAAATTGTAATATGGGATCAAAGGAATATGAGCCTTTCACCAAAAAGATCCTTCCAATTTACCAGTAGGTGAACCTGAGTGATATAGCGTTTCCGAAATCATATTAACCCAGAGAATGTTCTCTTTTTGTTGAAGAAATTGTGGAATTTTTTTCAAAAAAAGCCTTGTTGTGAGTGGCAATGTCTAGGATACCCAAACCACCTTTTTCTTTTGGTAAACAACCTTTTCAAGAAATCAGCGCAAATCCACCATCTTCCATACCAAACTTCCTCCAGAAACAATTCCTTAAAATATTTGTTGAGTTGATTAATAACACCAACTCAAAGTGACAATGTGCACATGTAATGTTGCCCAGTGGTTTTTCAGATGCTGAGATTTATTCTGCAGATATTCGGCTTAGCCTATAATAAAGGGTCCTCGGCTCCTTGCCTTGGGCCTGTTTATTATTGTGTTTAACCTTGTGACATGTAGGTGGGGCTTCGTTGCTTGTGCACCTTTCGACATATTTCCCTCATAAAAAGGGCCGCACCATATGGTTTTCGGTTCATTTTTTTATAAACTAGGTAGACTTTTCTCTTAATGGCGAATATGCACCTTCGAGCTCGATTGTTGTTCCATCTATGCTCGCGATTATTTCAGCTCGTCAGATGAGGAGCTCGTCGTGCTGCGAAAAGAGTGGGATGGGGTCGTAGACACTAGACGAGGACGATAAGCACGATAATCATAGTAGAATGGGTAGACAAAATATGTTTTTCCAGGCAACTTATTTGTGGGTAGCACTTTATTTCATATTATGCGTACATATCCATACATCAGTTGCATGCGTTTATCCCTATCACTTCAACGGCCTATAAAGGAGTAGCAGCCGTCGTGCGGGTAGGGGCGGTAAACTTACTGCAGCAACAGTACGGCATCGTGCCTTTCATGGTGCAACGGCCTTTCATTCCATCTCTAACGCACATATACCTGCAGCTGTCTTCAGGGCAGTTTCCCTCACCGGCAAGCATCCTTCTTTCTCTGCATGTGCACAAAAACCCAATCCAATAGTTTAGACCAAGAAACAAATCGACTCAGCATTGCGAAGCACTAGAGTCAAATTATGCTTGTTATGCGAAAATGTAACATCAATTCCTTGGATAACTTTTCTTTTTATTTGCAATTTATATACATTGTATGTTAGAGTTGTATTTTTCTATGTATACGTACACGTGTATGTTTCGGTATTGTATACCGCTGTAATTCCTTGTTGTACAAGTTAACCCATCTATATAAAGAGATGCCAGCTGGTTGGGGGCTAATCACGGCAAAGTATTCCTTTTAACCTGGTATCAGAGCGGTCGACCCAACCTAGGGTTTCCGCCCGCCCCCGCGCTTCTTTCGCCGCCGTCTTCTTTCGTCACCGCCGTCCGCGCCCCGCGCGTGCCCCCTCCGCGGCGATCCGACGTGATGACCTCCTCCGCGTCGCAGACCTCCACCAACGTCGGAGCGATGACCTCCGCGTTGCAACTCTCCACCTTCGCCGGCACGTTGACCTCGCCTTCCGCCCCATCTATCCCCGTCGGCGCCATCATCTCCGCCCCCACCGGCCACCATGCCAATACCATCACGGTGCGCCTAGATCGCACTAATTTTCTTCTCTGGAAGATGCAGGTCGTCCCCAACATCGCCGGCCAGGGATGGTACGTGACGGGGATCCGCCCCAGCAAATCCCATGGTCAGGGACCCTGGGTTAGTCATAGAGAAGGAACAGGTTAGACGATACTCGTCGGCTAACAGGAGAAGCACTTCCTGCTCGATATTATTGCGCGAGGGGGCGATTACAGTGGAGGCCAAGCCGAGTTCTCGCAAGGCTAGATGAGTAGATGTGTATTGGATTCTCGGACGACGGACAAGCGACACATGGGGCATGATTTACCCAGCTTCAGCCCCCCAAAGGGAAAACCCTACATGCTGCTTGTCTGATCTTATATTGATGATGATGTATAGAGGTAACGCGGGGGCTTTGGTGGAGAGAGATCTGTCTAGTCCTATGCGTGGGGGTTTAGGTGATGTCTAGAGAGGTGCCCCTGCCTCGCTTTATATAGATAGCCAGATAGGGGTTTACATGAGTCCTAGTCGACTACAAGTAGGAGTCCTTGTCTTGCGCCTCAAGTCTTTGTCTTCACGTCTTACTCCATCATGTCGGTGTCCGCGAGTGGGCCCCTGGTGGGCCGCCAACCACGACACGCACCAGGTACCCTCACGTAGAGGAGTCGTGGGGTCACCCCCTCGTCAGTAGCCCCCGAGTGCCTGGGGGACTCTGTAACAGCCCAGTTTTCAGAAAAATTAAAAAATTTGTTTTCGGTCTGAATTGTTTGATTGTCTGATTTGTTTGCGGTGTTTGCATCCCCGATTTATCGATCGGCGATTATGTTCCCCCCTCTTATCTCGTATCGGACGAAGACCGACCCTTGCCACCCTGACACTCGACCTTTGCGACACCGGGTTTCACCCGATTACCGTCGCAAAAACCGCACGAGACCAGCCGCAGCCAACGGAACGAAAAACCCCGTTTAATAATTAGACGGGATATTTTTATAGCGCGCCGGAAAGTGTTTTCGGAACGGTTCCAGCACAAGGTGAACGCCTCCGGCTCGACGCACCGATCGCGCAGTTCGAAGTTTTACCCGAATCGGAGGTACTGCGGACCCCCGGCGGTCAGAAACGTGAGCACCGCGCGCGCGAGATAAAAACCGGGGATGTTTTTGCAAACTGCCAGTCACCGGGGCTATATAAAGACCACTACACTCCCACCCATTTCTAGGGTTTCCCTAGCGACAAAGTTGCAGCCACCCTCTCACAATGTCCAGATCTGCCCAGTTGATCTCAAAAATCCCGAAATTGTGCTCCCCTGCGATCTGGACCGTCAGATCTCGCGATCCGACGGCCCAGATCCACTCCAACCACCTCCTCTCTCTCCCAGCCGCCACCACCAGCCTGAGGGCATCCCGCCGCCGCCGCCGTCGCTGGGCCGGCCAGCCGCCGGCGAGGAGCCGCCGCCCTCTCCTCCCTTTCCCTCTCTCCCTTCCCTCTCCCTCTCATCTCCCCTAACCTCTCCCTCTCTCTTTTCTCTGCATGCAGGGCCCGAGCGCCATGGACGCAGGAGCCGGAGCTCGCCTTCCGTGTCGCCCCTGGTCGTCGTCGCCTACCGCCTCGGCTGGGTCCGGCTACCCCGCCGCCTCGAGATCGCCCTGCGCGCCCCTCCGTTCCCGGCCTCCCCGCCGGTGGCCGGAGCACCACTGGCCGGCGAGCCCGCCGCCTCTCGGCACGCGGCCGTGGCTGCAGCCGCCACCAGGGGCCAGCCAGGCCAGGTGGGCCGGCGAGCCCACCCAGGCCAGCCAGCGCCCCACAGCCCAAGCCACCTCCAGGCCAGTGGGCCTCGGCCCAGGGTGAGGAGCCCAAGCCTCTGTTTTTTTTATTTTGCGCAGGACTTCAAATTTTTGCTAAGTCTGATAAAAAATGTGCTGCTGATTCCGTTTTGCACTGCGATTTCCCGTTAATCCGTAGCTCGGATCGCGTTGCGCCCAAAAGACGAATTGTTTAGAATTGCGTGTAATTTAATTCATTTTTTGTGAGCATTTGCATTTGAGCTCATCTTGATTGTGTAAATGTGTGCTGAACAGGGCATCAGGCCGTTAAACTGCTAGCTTTTACTGTTATTGAGCTGCTGTTATTATTTTGTTGCATCTTTGCATGATGATTGTAACAAATCCATGAGGCCTATTGCATTGATTCCTTTTGCGTTGCGTTAAGCAATGTTTCTACTTCAGTTTCATGCATTCACATGCCATATTTGCTTGCTGCATCATGTTTATATTTTGCTCCAAAGTGGTGTTCCTGATGTTATTGTGCTGCTATTGCTAAAACTGTTATTTTGTTGCAACTTCGGATGACGATTGCTTCGCAACCGTTTATCGGAATTGAGTGATTTCAGTTGCATATTGTTAAAAATCATGTCTAGTTTCATCCCATATATTGCTATGTCATGTTGCTGCACTTTTGCATATAGATTTACCCCTGTTTATACAGCATGTGTGCATAACTTGTCTTGCTTATATCTTTTTAACCGTAACTCCGTTTGGGGTGTTCTTTATATGTAACTTGATTAGTTTTTCGTGTACTTTGTGTTTATGATATTGTTTGCTGTTGTTAACCAACCTAAAATATGGTTTAGGACAGAACAGTACCAAATCTTTTAATCATCGTGCGGCACTTAGTGTTATGCCATGTTTAGGTTGTGCCTCACTTAAATTGACTAGCATAGATAGTTTTCTTTATGCTTAACCTCTTGACCTGTTTGTGTGCTATGCCATGCTTGCTTGAGTTGCCATGTTAATAACCGTTGTTTGGTCACCTGTAGCTAAACAACTTGAACCACCGTAAATGTGCGGTATCGTCGTGTGTGACGAGTACTCCACTTAAATCGTTAGTAACCGTTCTCGACGATAGATCCGTATCGTGTTGCCGTGCCTTGTGTTGTCTCTTTGATCTTGTGTTGCTCCGTAGTAATAGTGGTGCACCGTTGATTGCTTTCCAGTGTTTACCCTCTTGTGTGCTTCCGCGGGTACCTCTCGGAGACGATACGAGCTTGCGATCAACTACACCTTCGGAATCCGACTTATCAACAGACAAGGACTTTGCATTACTTATGATCCATTCTATTTCAACCAGCGGTTTGCATGCTAGTCTAGGATAGGTTCGATGTTTGATCCTACCACATGTTTACAGCCTCTTTCAAACCGATACAGCCATGTCCCCTCCCAGCAAACCTTGTACTGTTATGTTACTTTTGCTCGTTGCTCAGCCCCTGCTTAGTATGCATGCTTAGGATGCTACGATGTTACCCTGTTACTCTTTGGGTTGGGATATCACCTGATTATTATGTTATTGTTGATGATATGATTATTATAATGTTGAGTATATTCGACGAAGGATGGAAGGTCTAGGCTATCCCGCCCCGACGCTTTGTTACATTCGAGTCACCTAGGATCCGAGTTCCGGGTATTGGTTTTAAGACTGAGCGTGCCTAACCGCGTGTAGGATTTTATGGGGTCCCCTTTTCTTACCTATCTAGCTTCAAACATTTCTAGAGGTGGCCCAAGCTGATTTACCATTTGAAAACATGCATATATATCTTGTCGGGTCGCTCCTAGCAGATATCTTTTAAAACAACTCGGGCCAGCGGAGACTTAGTTCCTCTGTTGGTCCACCCGATCAGCTAGGACCCGGTTTCCCATGTGTGATTAACCGGCAATCCGACCTGCGTCATACGGAAGAGTCCGATCCAAGAGCGTGGCCAGCTTTTGGATTGGGTGTCGACTCCCCGGGGGCCACCCGGATTTGTTCGTTGTTATTTAGAGGGACCTGTCGTTTCAGATCTCTTGGAACTAAATCATAAAATGGTTGCCTGTGATGGGTAGCAACTGAGAGTGATGGACGTGCGTGCGGAGCCTCGTAATGGGCAGTTGGTACACCCCTGCAGGGTTAAATCTTTTCGAGAAGCCGTGTCCACGGTTATGGATGACTGGAGACCTACGTCCTGTTCATAGACAACAACAACTGAGATAATCTTAATATAACTTGATCAACGTGTGTGTGCCTTGACTGCTTCTTCTTCGTCGGGATGCGAAGAGGAGGACAAGGATAGGATAGGTGTTATGTTTGCGTAAGTAGTTGATAGCAAGACTTGTCGGAGGCGATTCCTCATCGAATGCTTGGCTTCTTATCTTACTCTCTAGATCGTTAGCCACTACATAAATGCTAGTGCGGTAGCAACCTCACCACTTACCCCTTCCTTACCGTAAACTACTAGTTGTCCTAGAATGACGAGTGATGAAGTCCTTGCTGGGTCAGTTGACCACTACAGTTGGATGCTGAGTACCTCTGTACTCATGATACTACCCCCTAACTCTTTTCAGGGTTCTTGATCGACAACAGGTATGGTGATTGACGTTTCACGTGGAGACTCGACGACGACTAGTTAGGCGGATCCCGGCGGAGGGCCTGGACCCGTGTGGTTATGGGATCGATGCTTTTCTCTTTGCCACTAGGCATTTGCTTGTAGTCTGTACTCAGACATGTATCTTCCGCTGTTGTATTATATTTGAGGCAGTTGTATGCCGATTGTATGAGATGTTGTATCCTGTATCTGTAATGTTGTGACTGAAGGGTTCGTTGCATAGAAAATAAATTTTTTTCCTACGATTGCAACTGCCAAGATCACATCTAGGAGATAACTTGTAACGGTTTGGGAAGGACTCACCCTCGAAGACCAAAAGCTTTAACGAGAACTATTCTCGTGGGTGATGTAGTCGAACACTCGCCGACCTCAAGGTCGTGATGAAGACTTGACGCCACGAACGGGCAGCGTCTCCGTAGTCGGTCACACGTACAGATCAGTGATGACCTCCGCCCCTTGCTCCAGTTGGGCAGCGGAAGTAGTGGATCCTCGGGAACTCCAGCAGCACTACAACATAGTGGTGGTGGTGGTAGAGAAGATCTTGAGCAGGGCTTCGCCTAAGCACCGTACTCGTGAAACTGGATCAGCTAGCAAGGGGAGGAAGATGCCAACCAAAGGGCATATGAGAGATGGAGGAATGAGTTGTGTGAGGACCTCCACCCATCTATATATAGGAGGGGGAGGCAGCCCCCAAGGGGTAGCACGCCCCAAGAGGTGCCCCCACCTCTCCCTTCATCATGTGGGTGGACTCTCCACTCACAAAAACAAAGGGTCACACATTATTCCCATAACTTCCATAATTCTCCACTCAAAATTCCAAGAGTTTATCACATTAAAACACTTTTAATTATCTTGTTTAATGTCACTCAAATTAATGAACACTTCATTCAATGAGTACTTCATTGATGAACACTTCATTCAATGAACACATTAACAATTATCCCCTTGCACTATTTTGATATACCGAAACTATTCCAGCAGTTTTATCAAAACAGTCCATGTGCTGTCCAGTATATTCTCCGGCGTTCCGTATCCACTCAAACGCGTCAACGAATCCTTAAGTGTGTCACCCTACGGTTCGTGAATAAAATGGACATGACAGAGGCTCTTCTCTGATCAATAATCATCAGCGGGATCTGGAGATCCATGATGAATCCCACTTACTCAACGATGAACTAGTGATCGTGTGAACCAAAAACTCCGTAACCAATTCCTTTTGTCTCGCGATATTTTACTTGTCCGAGATCCGATCATTTGGTATCATCCATACCTAGTTCGATCTCGTTACCGACAAGTACTCTTTACTCGTTCCGTGATATAACATCCTCGTGAGCCAGTCACGTGCTTGCAAGCGATGTCAATGTGATATCACCGAGAGGGCCCAGAGTATATCTCTCCGTCATCTGGATGGACAAATCCCACTCTTGATCCACGAGCCTCAACTAACACTTTCCAAGTACCCAACGACACCTTTATAATCACCCTGTTACGGTGTGACGTTTGATGGAATCAAAGTACTCTTCCGGTGTCAGTGATTGACGTGATCTCATGGTCTAAGGATTAGGGTTACTTCGTGAAAGTTTGATACAGCAATAGAAACTTGATGACATGATCGTATTGCTATAACTACTGTGGGTGTATGTTCATCACATCATTCTCCAATGACATGACCTTGTTATTAACAACATCCAATGTTCATGATCAGGAAACCTTGATCATCCGTTAATCAACAAGCTAGTATAAAGAGAGGCATTACTAGGAACCTTTTCTCTGTTTATTAAACACACATGTATTAACGTTTCCGGTTAACACAATTATAGCATGAAAATAAACATTTATCATAAACATGGAATAAGATAATAACCACTTTATTATTGCCTCTCGGGCATATTCCCTTCAGTCTCCCACTTGCACTAGAGTCAATAATCTAGTTTGGTACTTGTGCATCCAACACCTATGGCATTCAGGTGTTATCCATATGCATTGCTAGTGGTAAACCTAATATCCAGATCTGACACTTCAGGTCCGTGTGTATTTGCATTTCTTTGCGTCTCTACGCATCACTCATTCACCAATGAGATGGCATTGCATAAATTTGGTCCTCCGGTGAGACCTTAGTCCCTTGAGCTCAAAACATGTTGAATCTATTGTCGTACAATAGATCTTCATAGTATTAGCTCGCTTGGAACTACACCTAGTTTGTCAAACAAACTTCTTGACACAAATGCCCTCCCTTGCTGCTGCTAGAGCAGTCATATACTTAGCCTTTCGTTGTAGTATTCGTTATAATGCCTTAACTTTGGAACTCATCCAAATCCATTTGAAACTATTCCAAATCTATCATGGAACTTTCTTCCATTACATTTTTCCACCTTAACATACCGCCAAAATTGAGATAAATTTAGATTGTATCTTGCGACAAAACTAGTATCAATGTAACACTTTACAATGAACTATTGTCCAACATACATAATATATATTCTTAGTCCTTCCAAAGCACGTAAGGATATCTTTACTATTGTCCAATGATCATCTTATGAATCATTCTGGTATATGCTCATAACATTTAGAGCATAGGACATTCTGGAATTGTACATATCATGGTGTACATGATTGATCAAATCATTCATGTGATTTTACTCACCAAGTGTCAAAACACTTGAATCTCGCTTCAACCTTTTCCATGCGGCAAGAACCTTTCTCGTTGTTTCCATATTGAACTTATTCAATATTTCATATATGTACTTCGGCCCAACCATATTAGCACCTCAATCTATCTATATAGACCATATTAGCCCAATATACTGGTTTTGCCCAAATCTTCCATTAAAATCAAATTTTCAATGAAACTTCACCCGTGTCAATAAAAGATACATCATTTCCAATCAACAATATGTCTTCTACATAATGTATTAGAAATATGTCTCAGCGCTCCCACTTAATTTCTTGCAAAAGCAAGCATCTTCACCGTCTCTGATGAAACTAAACGTTTTAACAATTTCATCATGATGAAGATTCCAACTCCACGAATGCTTATTTCAACCATTGAAATTTGCATGCTATTTTAGCATCCTTTGAATTAACAGAACCCTTTGGACCGTGTCCTGTACACGTCCTAGGTAACCATTCTATTAGAAGAACGTTGTTCCGTTTGTTCAACTACCATATACAAAAACTAGCATATGTAGTGATTGCTACAATAATCCGTCTAGACTAAATATCGTTATGAAAGATCAAATCTTGTCATAGCCAACTCTTTGAACATAATCGTAAACCATTTTAACGATATGTCGAATATTTCATAGATGTGAGAACATCCACGTCTGTTTCTTTATAGATCCAAACACGGTATCTAGAGGGTCTTCCAAGTTCAGAAACTTGGTTTCTCGTGTATGGAACTATCACGGATTTTATAGCTTCTAGCCATTTTGACGGAGTCAGGGCCCATCATTGCTTCTTTGCATGTAGTCGGTCCATTATTATCAAATAACAATGATTCAATCTCAAATCTTACTATTTGATCGATTATCCGAACTACGCAGTTCAATAGGAACTTAGATCGCCGTGACCACAACCTTTGGGACACGGGAGCCAAGAGCATTGCGGCCGCTTCCGGGACACTTTCCGGCGCTGCGCCACTTAGCACATAAAGCTTAGGTTCAACAACCTAATCGAAGTTCTACTGTCCTCCCACTTAACTTTTCGCAAAAATTCCTTCTCAAGAAACTTGATGCTCTTAGCCACAAAAAACTTTTGTCTTTAGTGTTATGGAGGAATACCCAACGGTTACTTTGGGATAACCTACAAAGACGTACTTTATCCGACTTTGGTTGTAAACATTTTACATATGCCTTGCATACCAAAATTTAAGAAAAGACAAATTGGGTTTTATCCCATTCCATAACTCATATGGTGTCATTTCAACGGATCTCGATGGCGCTCTTTTCAGTGAAAAGCGGTAGTCTCTAAAGCTTAATCCTTAAAATATAATGGCAATTTTTATAAATAACACATTTGATCCTTACCATGTCAAACATGGTTTGATTACATCTCTCGAACACTCCATACTCCTATGGTGTTTCGGGAAATGCAAGTTTTTGGAACGATTCCTAAACTCTCAGGCATTTGCTAAACTTTTAACTCAAAAATCTTCTTTTATGATCCAATCATAAACTCTTATTTTCTCGTTACAATGATTTTCACTTCATCTTGAAATTTATTTGAACATTTTCAAACATTTCATACTTCTTCCTTATCAAGTAAATATACACATATATCCACTCAAAACCTCGGTTAAAGTATATGAAGTTATAAGACCCACCACATACGGCTACACATAATGAACTATACACATCAACATGTATAATTTCCAATAAGTTAGTCGTCCGTCCTTCTTTGCCTATGAACGGAGTTTCAATCATTTCTAGGAAATTCTTACAAGCGTCAGTTGATTCAAAATCAAAAGACTCCAAAATTCCACCAACATGGAGTTTCTTCATGTTATCTTTCCAATATGATTTAAACGGTGTTTCAATCATCTCTAGAAATTTCTCACAACCGTCAATTGATTCAAAATCAAAAGACTCCAAAATTCCATCACCATGGAGTTTCTTCATGTGTTTCTTTCCAATTTGATTCAAACGGTGGTGTCACTCATAAGTGATCTTCTAATCATTTGTCTTGTGATATGTTTAGCATCAGTTATTATGGATGTGATTTCTCCAACAAGATTTATAGAGTTCATCCATCTTCTATGAATATGGTGATAATTTGAACAACTATTGTTCGTATAACACCAGAACAGAATAACAATTATTCAAATAAATCTTGAAGGCTAGGTTTAATTCCAACGATAAACACAATAACACTTTATTTTGTTCTTGATGAGAATCATCCCATATTCATTTGCTAGTTACTCAGGCCATTGCAACTCTTGTATTGCGTTGTTCCGTATGACACTTCATACCAACCAATCAGTATCCAATACTCAAGAATCACACTGTTTAACAAGCAATGAATATACCCATAACATGTATATCATCTATATACCCGAGCTGGACATTTCCAGTCTTTTCCTTTTGCTTTTTCGCCAAAATATTTTTCAGATCCTCTTTCAGCAATTCCTTTCCTTTTTAGAAGAATTTACCAACATCACTTGTGGTACCATTCAAATGACACATAATCCAAAGTGTGTTAGTCAAATACTAACACCCTTTGATTCTCACTTTGATGTAGATCACCGTCATCAAATGTTTGGTGTTCTTCCAAATTCCATTCTTTAGTAATCTTATAGTGTAGTAAACATTTTACCTACATCTTCCATTCATCCTATCATGACAACTTTCATGACAAAACTACCATAGCTCATAGGGACAAACTGTGAGTACAATATTAGTTCCCAAAACCTTTTTGGGAGATTAGGACACATAGTGTCTCCAACCTTCACAAATTCTCATACAATATGAGAACATGTTTCTCACTAAATTTTACTCTATCACATTGCAACTAAACATTGTTTCAGATATCGCTATATCTTCCACACATGATAGTTTCTGAAACAATCATTTCAGCTCCTAGATAACCTTGATAATAACAAACAACATTTGAATATCAAGGATCATGGAGGCAAGTGTGATACTTAGACACTAACACTGGAATTGTTACTTTCGATTTAATACACATTATTAAACTTCATGGAGTAAGCAAGGTTTGCTAAAGTTTGCAATAAGACTTTAAACTTTAGATTGACACTCAAACAATACGGTACCAGTCCGTAAAGTTAAATATCCAGAATTCTATAGTTCTATTATCTCAATTATAGCTAAGCGCAAAGGTAGTAAACAAATGCCAATGACTACAACGAACTATGCAAATTCACTTTGATTTAGTTCATGATAAAATGAGTTCATCTAACTCCCACTCAAAAACAACATCCCTCGAGTCGTCTTTGGTGATTACACGAACCAAATTCACTACACCACGACCGATCATCACGTGAGGCGGTGTAGTTGCAATGGCGAGCATCTCAATATGGTTCATCATATCATCCATATGACTCGTGCTTAACCTTTCGGTCCATGTTCCAAGGCCATGTCTGTACATGCTAGGCTCGCCAAGTAGAACCTTAGTATTAGCATGTGTTTCAAGGCCATGTCTGTACATGCTAGGCTTGAAAACACCCGTTGTATGCGAACGTAGAGTCTATCACACCCGATCATCACGTGGTGTCTCGAAACGACGAAATTTCTTAACGGTGCATACTAAGGAAGAACATAAAATTATCTTGATATTAAGTGAGAGGGATCATCTTATAATGCTACCGAAGCGATCATGATCGTAACTAAGCAAAATAAGATGCATAAAAGGATAAACATCACATGCATGGATAATGTGATATGATATGGTCCTTCTCGCATTAGATCTCCATCTTGTGCGTCTTGGTATGATCTCCATCATGCCACCGGCGCGGCACCAAGGTCCATGGCGCCACCACCATGGTCGTCCTTCTCCATTACAATATATCTCATGGATATATCTACAGCACGCAGGCCTTAAAAAGGAAAAACACAACCATATGGCTCCTGCAGGTTGTTTACAATAAATCTCATTTCATACAACAATTTTGTAACAATGACCATATCACATCACATGCCCTGCAAAAACAAGTTAGACGCTTCTAAATTATCTTTGCAAATTTTACGTGGTTTTGGGCTTCCTAGGAAAGAACCGATCTTACCTACGGACAAGAACCACAACGTTGATTCGCTAGTTGTTTCTTTTCGTCCCTTTCCAGGGCCCTCCGTTGCAAATGCCATATCACTAATGTTAGAGAAACTGACACCCCCAAAGCCACTTTATACGGTACAAGCCGTATGTCAAGCGTGACACGCAATCTGCGCTTAGGGCCGCTTCAATCCAACATTGCCGCAATATGAACAAGTGCACAAAAGAGGGTAACAACTAGAGGATCAACGCCCACATCTCTATGTGTTCTAACCGTACAAAGCATCTACGCATAAACCTGGCTCTGATACCACTGAAGGGTTCGTTGCATAGAAAACAAAATTTTTTCCTACGATTGCAACTGCCAAGATCACATCTAGGAGATAACTTGTAACGGTTTGGGAAGGACTCACCCTCGAAGACCAAAAGCTTTAACGAGAACTATTCTCGTGGGTGATGTAGTCGAACACTCGCCGACCTCAAGGTCGTGATGAAGACTTGACGCCACGAACGGGCAGCGTCTCCGTAGTCGGTCACACGTACAGATCAGTGATGACCTCCGCCCCTTGCTCCAGTTGGGCAGCGGAAGTAGTGGATCCTCGGGAACTCTAGCAGCACTACAACATAGTGGTGGTGGTGGTAGAGAAGATCTTGAGCAGGGCTTCGCCTAAGCACCGTACTCGTGAAACTGGATCAGCTAGCAAGGGGAGGAAGATGCCAACCAAAGGGCATATGAGAGATGGAGGAATGAGTTGTGTGAGGACCTCCACCCATCTATATATAGGAGGGGGAGGCAGCCCCCAAGGGGTAGCACGCCCCAAGAGGTGCCCCCACCTCTCCCTTCATCATGTGGGTGGACTCTCCACTCACAAAAACAAAGGGTCACACATTATTCCCATAACTTCCATAATTCTCCACTCAAAATTCCAAGAGTTTATCACATTAAAACACTTTTAATTATCTTGTTTAATGTCACTCAAATTAATGAACACTTCATTCAATGAGTACTTCATTGATGAACACTTCATTCAATGAACACATTAACAATTATCCCCTTGCACTATTTTGATATACCGAAACTATTCCAGCAGTTTTATCAAAACAGTCCATGTGCTGTCCAGTATATTCTCCGGCGTTCCGTATCCACTCAAACGCGTCAACGAATCCTTAAGTGTGTCACCCTACGGTTCGTGAATAAAATGGACATGACAGAGACTCTTCTCTGATCAATAATCATCAGCGGGATCTGGAGATCCATGATGACTCCCACTTACTCAACGATGAACTAGTGATCGTGTGAACCAAAAACTCCGTAACAAATTCCTTTTGTCTCGCGATATTTTACTTGTCCGAGATCCGATCATTTGGTATCATCCATACCTAGTTCGGTCTCGTTACCGACAAGTACTCTTTACTCGTTCCGTGATATAACATCCTCGTGAGCCAGTCACGTGCTTGCAAGCGATGTCAATGTGATATCACCGAGAGGGCCCAGAGTATATCTCTCCGTCATCTGGATGGACAAATCCCACTCTTGATCCACGAGCCTCAACTAACACTTTCCAAGTACCCAACGACACCTTTATAATCACCCTGTTACGGTGTGACGTTTGATGGAATCAAAGTACTCTTCCGGTGTCAGTGATTGACGTGATCTCATGGTCTAAGGATTAGGGTTACTTCGTGAAAGTTTGATACAGCAATAGAAACTTGATGACATGATCGTATTGCTATAACTACTGTGGGTGTATGTTCATCACATCATTCTCCAATGACATGACCTTGTTATTAACAACATCCAATGTTCATGATCAGGAAACCTTGATCATCCGTTAATCAACAAGCTAGTATAAAGAGAGGCATTACTAGGAACCTTTTCTCTGTTTATTAAACACACATGTATTAACGTTTCCGGTTAACACAATTATAGCATGAAAATAAACATTTATCATAAACATGGAATAAGATAATAACCACTTTATTATTGCCTCTCGGGCATATTCCCTTCAGTGACATCATGTTGGAAATCCGGGGCATATGGCTTTGTCATATGTCGCGGTGGGACCGATATGTGCTTCGTCCTCGGATCTGGGTGGAAACACCTAGATCTAGAACAGTACCGCATATCGGGCCTTACAGACTCGAAGAGTCGCGCAGGGACTCGAATCTGCAGTAGTCGCCGTAGTGCCTGTCGATCATTTGCTGATGAACGGTCGAAGATGTCGTGAGTATGATCCCGATGGGAGTATTTGGATGAAGCATCGAAATTGCAGTCCGGTTCGTCTTCTTGTTTCATCGTTGGGTGGAGAGAAGTTGCCCAGTCGAGCGGTCGTCGGGCGCGTCAGCGCTCCCGATGGGAGTAGCCCCCGAGGCTATGTACGACTCGTAGACTCGTGCATAGGCTCAAGTTGTTTTTAAGCTAACCCCTTCATTCTTGTCGGATGCGCGAGTAGTGACCGTCGGGTGCGCGTTAGCGCTCCCGATGGGAGGAGCCCCCGAGGCTATATTCGACTGCTTGCAGTCGAGCATAGACTCAAGACTTCTTCGTCGTCGAGTAATTTTCATCTGAAGAAGTTCTAGACTCGGGTCTTGCGCCGTAGGCGTGAGTTGTTGTAGGGATCAGCTCGTGGACGAGGAGGTTGACGTCGCCGCGTCATGAGAGCGCCCAGCCCCCGAGTACCTGTTGAGAAGGGGAAAAAGGTGCAACTGTATTAAGATGTACTTGCGCGATATACAAAATAATTATAAGGTGAGTGATTTGTAGACATTGCACTTTTATCGAGTGGATAATGCAGCAGCATATAAGGTTTATGCATGTTTTTTTGAGTAGGTCCTCCGACAGCATACCCTTGCCGGGTAACAGTGTCGCAATGTCAGGCTTGTTGAACCCGGAGACAAGGGCGGTCTTTGGTACCCAGCCTCACTATTTTAACTGTAGTGTAAAGAAATTTAGCTGTAGGATCGATGTGGCGGAGGATGTCGAAGATGAGCAGTCCAGTAGTCGAAGATGAGCAGTCGATGTGATGACGACTGCGACGTTCAGCCCCCGAGTGTTGAGGCGGCGGAGTTGCGCAGCGAAGTCATCGTGATGAATTTATCCGGCGAGTGACGAGAGGACTCGATGCGGCGATTCCTGCGCGATGGAGCTCGGTACGGGAGAGCCCATACAAAGGAGCTCGACGCAGGATGATTTGTGTGCTTGGAGTCGACGGTGCGGCGAGTGACCGAAAAGGACTCGACGCGTCGGGTGGGATCCTTTGATTTCTCGTTGTGTGATGTCGTTGTAGAAGCGCGAGTCGATGTAGAAACCTTGGCGAGTCATCCATGGCATGTCGAGTTGGAGTAGAACCCGAATTCGCGATTGAAAATTCGCGATTGCAGTGCGAGAGCCGCTGACGGAGATATAACCGTTGGAATTTTCTGAATTTTGTTGTGCTTATGGGGGATTCAACCCCTCATTCTTTCACCGGAGGGATCTTCAAATTGATGTCCGAGCCAATGTCAGGAATATTTGTGCTGGAGTGGCGCGGAGTTCCGTCAGATTCCAAGAGTGCTTCAGTGCGGCGGTCGTCGATAGAGATCCAGCCGTTGGAATTTGCTGAAATTTTCACAGATATTCGAAAATTGGATTCCGCATCTTTGCACCGAAGGGATCGTCGAGATGAGCTCCGAGTCGCCGTCGCCAGTGCCCGCAACACAGACGTTTTTCTGTCCTGTAGGCTGCGCGTGAGCGCTTTTGTTGTGGTCGGTCTTTGAGTGACGCGCTCGAAATTTTTCTTGTTTTCTCCGTGAGCTTGATGTAGATCTTGATGTAGTTGTTGAAGAAGCCCTTGAGTTGTGACTTGCTGGAGACGGGACCGCCGAGATCGTGATTCCAACCTGTGTAGTTCCCACAGACGGCGCCAATTGACGGGGATCAGCCCCGGCAAATCCCATGGTCAGGGACCCTGGGTTAGTCATAGAGAAGGAACAGGTTGGACGATACTCGTCGGCTAATAGGAGAAGCACTTCCTGCTCGATATTATTGCGCGAGGGGGCGATTACAGTGGAGGCTAAAGCGAGTTCTCGCAAGGCTAGATGAGTAGATGTGTATTGGATTCTCGGAAGACGGACAAGCGACACATGGGGCACGATTTACCCAGCTTCAGGCCCTAGAGGGAAAACCCTACATGCTTCTTGTCTGATCTTGTATATATGATGATGTACAGAGGTGCCGCGGGGGCTTTGGTGGAGAGAGATCTGTCTAGTCCTATGTGTGGGGGTTTAGGTGATGTCTAGAGAGGTGCCCCTGCCTCGATTTATATAGATAGCCAGGTAGGGTTTACATGAGTCCTAGTCGACTACAAGTAGGAGTCCTTGTCTTGCGCCTCAAGTCTTTGTCTTCACGTCTTACTCCATCGATCATGTCGGTGTCCACGAGTGGGCCCCTGGTGGGCCGCCAGCCATGACACGCACCAGGTACCCTCATGTAGAGGAGTCATGGGGTCACCCCCTCGTCAGTACGGCTTCCTCGACGGCTCCTGCAAAGCACCTCCAGCCATGGTCACCGAAGGAGACGGTGCCAACACCATGACCAAGGCCAATCCGGACTACGCCTTGTGGTTCTACACGGATCAGCGTGTTCTCAGCATCCTCGTCGGCTCCATGACGGAGGAGATCCTCGGCCACCTCGTTGGTCGCACCACCGCGTCGTCCGTGTGGGCATGCCTCGTGTCCATGTTCTCGGCGCAGAACAGGGCAGGGGTGCGCCAGATGCGGCGTCAGCTCTCGACGCTGAAGAAGAACGACCTCACTGCCGCCGCCTACTTTCACAAGATGAAGGGGTTCGCGGATGCCATGGCCCAGGTGGGGTCGCCCATCTCCGATGATGAGTTGATTGACTTCGTCATCGTCGGTCTCGGTTCTCAGTACGAGTCCCTCCAGCACTCTCTCGCGGTACTGGCTGCCGCCGGTGCCGACACCCTCAGCTTGTCGGACTTCTACTCCATGCTCCTCTCATGCGAGTCTCTCAAGGAGCAGAACGCCGTCGCCCCCGAGTTCTCCACCTCCGCCAATGCCGTGGCATGGCAAGGCAATGGCCGTGAAGGGGGGCGCCCCTACGCCGATTCCAAAGGGAAAATAAAGTTTTCGGATGTTTTAGACGTTTTAGGGTTTAGGGCTAGGGCTAGGGCTTAGATTTCCAAGTTAATCGTTAGGTTTTAGGGTTTGAACCTTTAGTGTTTAGTTCTTAGAATAGAGTTCCGGACGTTTTAAGTCCCGGGTTTAGGGTTTCTGCAAAAAAAATTGGGGAGAGAATTCTGTGGCGCATGTTGCCATATACGCCACAGAATTGTTAGGAGGGATTCAAATTTTGAATCCCGTCGGCGCCCTTCTCTCTCTCTCTTTTCTCCTTTTCTCCTTCCCTTCTCTCCTTTACTCCTTCCCTCCTCTCATTTACTCCTTCTGCTCTCCTCCACTTCCCCTCCTCTCCTTTACTCGTCCTCCTCTCCTTTACTCATCCTCCTCTCCTCCCCTTCTCCTCCCTCCTCCTCCTTCATCACCCCGGCAACCTCCTCCTCCTCCACCGGCGACCTCCCCCTCCTCCTCCTCCTCCGGCGACCTCCGGCCATGGCCTTCTCCACCACCTCTAGCGACCTCCTCCTCAATCACCAACCGAAGATCCCCCTGCCTCGGCCCGGTCGCGCCGCCCTTCTGTTGGGGTTCGCAACAGAAAACACAAAATTTTCTAACTAGCGTTCCCATAACCCAAGATCTAGCTAGCCGTATTACCGTAACGGAAAGTAGTGCGGAAATAACATACCTCGGGGTGTAGTCCGTTACGCGGGAAACGTTCCCGCAAACGTGGTTGATGTAGCCGATCAAGTTTCACAGCCCCCTGGCTGTGTTGAGCACCCGGATGGGTGTAGTGCCACACGTGCAGCACCTCGTAGTACTCGCACACGTACGAGACTCGATGACGACCTCCGTTCTCCGATCCAGTGGAGGTGGCGGAAACAGACCTCCGGACAGAGCTTCGGCAGCACGACGGCCTCCGATTCTAGCAGAGAAGCCTCAATTCCACTATAGACTCACATTAGGGAGTCCACCGTGAAAGAGACAAGGGAGGGGAGAAGGCCGGAGAAAACCGATCTCAATTCGGAGTAATATTTATTTTCACACGAATTTCTGTGTATTAAATATGTGCACCCTGGCTATCTATATATAGGCAGAGGGTAGGGAGTCAACCCCCCTCCCTTAGCAATGTGGGACTAAACCCTTTGCTAAGGGGGGGTTGGCCGGCCAAGGGGGGAAGGGGGCGCACCCCTCATGGGCCCTAGGGCCCATGGCGCCTCCCCCCCTTTTTTCTTTTTCTTTTTCCCTTTTTATTTTTCCCTAATGGGCCTTTTTCTCCACTAAGGCCCATAGCACATATTAATTAGAAATAAAATGATTTTAATTATTAATTCAATTAATTAATAACTAAAACATAATATTCCATCTCCCGGTGCTCCGGAACACCTTCCGGTTCACTCCGAACTTGTTTCGGTTCAACACGGTACTTCTCCGATATTGTTTCCTTTATTCTCCGATCCAGTGGAGGTGTCTAGAAGATTATTCCAACCTTCACTTCGTTTCATTATCCTTATCTTAATCTACTCATATAGATTTCAACGTGTAATGTGTTGGTATTTCATATAAAAGAAGATCTTGTAACGTGTAACGTGTAACGTGTAACGTGCAATCTTGTATTTTATTTGCCTTATGCTCTATATATATATATCATAATGCACATATGTATATAAGAAGATTCTATATATACACAATCAATGCATATCCATATATATACATATGAGATCATTCTTCTCACATATCAATGCATATATGTTTGAGACAATGATCATGCTCCCACTCAAATATATCCATCTTATACTCATATATTTGTGGTTCAGCTTTCATCAAGTCATTCTATTGTTCACTATGTCTCACATAATGACTAAGCTTCCAAAGCTCCCACTCAGAAAATGCTCTCTGCACTCCAAGTTTCCGGGAAGTCTTCAAAGCTCCCACTCAGTTTCATGAAACTGCAGACCCACTCAATATTTTGGTCATCACAAAATCACTTGATCAAATCAAGGTTGAGGGTTCCTGTCTTGAGGTACTATAGTCCATCCTTTTAACGAAGCAACCTTCGTCATGCCCATTGCAATTCTCTTTCAAATCCCAAATTTGACTGAGATGCAATTTCAGGCTATGGTCCATTGTAGTGTAAATGAAATATTTTATTGATTAAAGCATTCCTACGTTTCCGTAGTCAATCACCATTGAACTTTGGTCATAACCAAATAATGCCTTATGCCCATTACATTATTCTCAATAACTCTCCAGTTTGTCGAGAATATGAAATAACCGATTTATTTCACGGGACGTGAGCCATCCTTAATGTAACTCAATATTATTTCATTTCTCCTCGTGTTTTAGGCTACCATCATTCCTTTGTGTCTTCAAGCAATATTATTCCCTATTGTTTTATTAAGAAGACTCATGATTATTGTTCTGTACAGAACGTATTCATGGCAACCTTCTAAATTCAACAATGGCTTCAACTCATATACCAAGATCAATCATTTTTGGCATATCCTTCCTTATACAGTGTTATTACAGCGGAACATGCTTCCGTTGCAATACTCTGATATTCTGAAGGCAAGGTCCAATACCCCGGTCAAAGTTTCCATTATCTCCCATTGGATCCGTGTCGAGAGACTTTTCTCGTATTACCAATTAAGCAACACAAATTTTGCTATTCGGGGAGAATATGTAATTTTAATTGCTCGTAGTTTTATTACAAAGAAAATTCTTTCTTTTAAGAAACCTTATAACACCATCAGTTATGGAGCTATCATGTCTCGTTAGAATTAGGATGGTTTCCTATTCATGAAGTTGGTGTTTTAACTTAATGAATTAAACAACTTATTCGACAATAACTATAGTGCTAGGGGAAAGAACGTTTAGACCATACTACGGTTTAGTATGACTACGAATGGTTTAAGTAGTCTAGTACTTTCAACTTCCATCGTAGTTTGTGGTACAACTTCCACAAGTCTCCCATTATGTCAATATCAATACTTATCACTTCGGATCGTAGCGTAGTGATGTGTATCCTTGTATTCTCACTTCTCACTGTGATTCCCGAATCTCAGTTTTATGATCTCAATTGAATACAACTTTCAATTAATCATATGAAGTCTTTAATGATAACTCACATGCCCATTTAGTACATCATTTATGTATAATGATTGGCACAAGTTCTACTTGCTAGAACCTTGTCATGGTTATATCTATTGCAGAGGTTCATAGACCTTGTATCTAATCCATCTCATGCAATCCAGTTATGATTTTCATTCGATAATGAATTCACAAGTTAATAGATCATACATTTAATGAATTCATCAGTTATGAAGTCACCTCATGCAATCAGATCTTTGACTTGTTATAATCAAGACAACTTTATCATTAAACATTGAATATTTCTTGACAATAATGGTAGTATTATAAATGCTTTCTATCATATCATAAATCAAGACGTAATCAAAGTATAAGCACACTTTTATTCATAAAGATGGAACAACTGACTTGTCTCATTACATGAATAACTTTGTCTCGCGAGATGCAAGACACACGACTAAGTGTTCATACTATAATGATTACATAAGATTTATCTAATACTCTAAGTATCTCCTATGATAGATGTCTCGGTGGAATCCATGCTGGCCATCAACTGACTTGATATCCATCAATCCTCGATTTCACCTCTTCCCGTCCATGCAACGGCAGGTCCTTTTTTCATAAAACAGAATAAGTATCAGATACTCATTTACTGCAACTGTTGTATAAGGGAATGAACATTTATAAAGTATATCAAGTATATACCTTCTCCATCCACGACTTCTGCATCCTCGATAGGAGCAATGTCCGCGGCCAAGAGATCAGTAATGAAGTTCTGGAGACTCATATTAGCTCCTCTTCCGACATAGCTATGAATATAATCACCATAACTCGGAGGGAGTGAGTGCAATAACGTATTTATTGCAAACTTTTCCGTGGTGCTTTCGTTCATTGTCCAATATTCATAGTCCTCCACCAGGGTCAGGTACATCTCATGCATCCTGTCTAAGTGATCATCAAGGCTTGTGTGTTCTTCCATCTTTGTAGATAGAAACTTGCTTTCTAACTCAAATCTGGCAATTCTGAACTCACGTACGAACATTGTCTTTAGCATGTCCATCATGTCATATGGGCCAGTGTCCTGAAACTGTATGCCCAAAACCTCTGACATGCTGAATATCATGACATTCCTGACTACGGAGAATTTCTGTCGGCGAGCATAATGATCAAGTATCTCTTGATCGCCAACATGATCGTCCGGATGTTCTTCCACATGCATTTCTATTGTAAACAAGATGTCTGCTCTTTTGAGCGACGTCCTAAGGCGTGAGTACCAATCAACAAAGTTTGACCCATTTTCTCTAAGTCTTTCACCTTCCATGAAGAAAGATAGTTCACGTTGCTCTAGTGCATTCATTTTCTACAAACATAATTGCAAGGAACACAATTAAGACTAGTTCACAACAATGAGTTCATATAATCGTATTATAGATGAGCTCGCACTAAAACATTTCATCCCTAGGAAGTTTTGGTGATTACATGATCCAGATTCACTGCCCGACCTCGAATATCACACGGCCGAAGGGTCAGTTTCAAAGGTAGACAACAACTTGTGCGATCACATTATCTTATATATACTGTGACTCATGCTCGATCTTTCGATCTCTAGTATTCCGAGGCCATATCTGCATATGCTAGGCTCGCCAAATTAACCTCCATGTTATATGTTGTTCAGCAAGGCCATATCTGCATATGCCAGGCTCGCCGAACCCAACCTCATGCGAACTCCATTTAATATGTAGGACAACTCCGGTATGTACGGAGCATCAAGCCATATGGGAGAACCTTCCAGGTGGTGCACACTTCGGTAGAATACTTGTGTTTGGCTTTGTTAAGGGATCATCTTATCACATGCTACCGTCGTGTATCCTATACTAGCAAGTTTTAAGATGTCTGAGCTATGGCAACAATAAGTTTACAGTGTCTCCATTTTAGTTTGTTTTATGATGACGATTACTACTTACTAGTAACACATAGCAAAGCTATCACTACATCACAAACAAACGAATGATAGCCCCCACTTATCAATACAAGGTTTAGACGGTCTAGTTGTATATTGCAAGTATTACGTGGCTGCTAGGGCTTTCATAGTTAAACGGTTTTAACCTACGAGTCAACCACAACGTCAACCATACGATTGTCTCTATTACACCCCGCACGGGGCCCTCCGTTGCAAATGCCACATCCGCTAAAGTAGAGAGACAGACACCCCCCAGCCACTTTATACGGTAAAAGCCGCATGTCAAGCGTGGAACCAGTCTCGCGTAAGCGTACGCGTAAGGTCGGTCAGGGGTCGCTTCATCAAACAATGCCGCAGATGTGAGCAAGTGCACGTGAGAGGGTAACAATCATACAATCAATTCCCACATCCCCAATGTGTTCTATCCGTACAGTAATACTAAGCATAGACCTAGCTCATGATACCACTGTTGGGGTTCGCAGCAGAAAACACAAATTTTTCTAACTAGCGTTCCCATAACCCAAGATCTAGCTAGCCGTATTACCGTAACGGAAAGTAGTGCGGAAATAACATACCTCGGGGTGTAGTCCGTTACGCGGGAAACGTTCCCGCAAACGTGGTTGATGTAGCCGATCAAGTTTCACAGCCCCCTGGCTGTGTTGAGCACCCGGATGGGTGTAGTGCCACACGTGCAACACCTCGTAGTACTCGCACACGTACGAGACTCGATGACGACTTCCGTTCTCCGATCCAGCGGAGGTGGCGGAAGCAGACCTCCGGACAGAGCTTCGGCAGCACGACGGCCTCCGATTCTAGCAGAGAAGCCTCAATTCCACTATAGACTCACACTAGGGAGTCCACCGTGAAAGAGACAAGGGAGGGGAGAAGACCGGAGAAAACCAATCTCTATTCGGAGTAATATTTATTTTCTCACGAATTTCTGTGTATTAAATATGTGCACCCTGGCTATCTATATATAGGCAGAGGGGAGGGAGTCAACCCCCTCCCTTAGCAATGTGGGACTAAACCCTTTGCTAAGGGGGGGTTGGCCGGCCAAGGGGGGAAGGGGGCGCACCCCGCATGGGACCTAGGGCCCATGGCGCCTCCCCCCCTTTTTTCTTTTTCTTTTCCCTTTTTATTTTCCCCTAATGGGCCTTTTTCTCCACTAAGGCCCATAGCACATATTAATTAGAAATAAAATGATTTTAATTATTAATTCAATTAATTAATAACTAAAACATAATATTCCATCTCCCGGTGCTCCGGAACACCTTCCGGTTCACTCCGAACTTGTTTCGGTTCAACACGGTACTTCTCCGATATTGTTTCCTTTATTCTCCGGTTGCTCCGATGGTTCCGAAAAGGTCTCCGATTTCATCGAGCCCTTAAGTGTGTTACCCTACGGTCCGAGAACACTCCAGTCATGACCTCGCAGAGGCTATGGTCAATGATCATCAGCGGGACCTGGATGCCCATAATGACCCCTGTGCATTCCGGATATCAACACCGATTGGACCTTACGTCGTATAGCATTCCCTTTGTCAACGATACTGGATTGTTCCGAGATTCGATCAATGACATCCTATGTCTGGTTCAACCTCGTTCCGAACTAAATCCTTATTCACTCGTTCCCGTGATATTCATCCCCATGACCTAGTCACACGCTGCGCAGCTTTATGGATGGAATCTCACCGAGTGGGCCCCGAGTATCTATCCATTACATGGATTGACAAATCCCGCTCTTGTAAACAATACTCCTCAACATATCTCCACGGAATACCTAAGATACAACCGTTATGACCCGCATATTTCAGTCAGGTGGTGGGATGTAAGTCAAAGCATCCGGGAAGATAGTGATTATGCACGTACTCACGGTCAAAGGAACGGTCTACCACGTTCTGTAATTACAACACTGAACCTTCATAAGATTTGATCATGCTGTAATGCTTACTTTGGGTAATGTTCATCACGTCACTTAACCCGTGAGGTGACCTCATAGTCAAGAGACTTAATTGTCCATGATCGCGAAACCACGATCATCATGTTGACCATGAACTAGTTATCGATGTAGAGGCTAACTAGGAACCTGGGGGTTTCTATACCACACCTGCATCATTGTTTCACTGATACAGTTCTAGCACGGTATGAAACTGGTTATGAACTTGCTTAGATATATTGGAATAATCATATATTATTTGCCTCTAGAGCATATATCCAACACCTTCTTCCTTCCCCTTCTACCTCTCTCCTTCCTCCCTCTCACCCGCGTCTCTCTCTCTCTCTCTCTGCAGGTCGGCGACGCCATGGCCGTCATGGCCGAGCTCGAGGAGCTCGAGTTCCTTTGGCCGCCACCTCCTATGTACCACGTCGATGACTTCCCAACGCCTGAATCTGGCAGCCCGCGCGCTTCCTCGTGCGCCACGTCGGTGACCTCCCTGGCCAGCGCTGCTTCGTGCGCCTACTTTTTTTTAATTTTGAAAAAAAATCTGTGGCGCATGTGGGCTAGGTGTGCCACAGAAATATTTTTGCGGTACATGTGGTCAGCATGCGCCAAAGAAATGTAAATTTCTATGGCGCAAGGCTACATGCGCCACAGAAATAAAATTTTGGTGGCAAGGATTCTGTGGCGCACCCCTATATGCGCCACAGAAAGTGAAAATAGGTGCGCCACAGATAGCCGGTTTCTAGTAGTGAGTTGAGGTAATGAAGACCTCCACGATATCCTACTACCCGTACCGCAAAAAATGCATTAGTTCAAATAAAGGTAGACTAGTTACAACAAGTTTTTAGAATTCAATTTCAATGATCCCACTTAGGTTGCCTCCTGTGTTTCATCCAATAATGCATCAATGTAAATGCCATGTGTGCTTTGATAGAGCACGGCAACGCGTTCATACTGTACAATGTAATGATTATCAATTCTAGCCTTGAATGCATTGATTAATTAACAAACATATATAAAGAGTAAGAATGAACAAAAAATTATGATCTTCATAGTTTTCATGCCTAGTTGCAACCTATCCTTCACTTGTCTAACCCCATAGTAATAGTACATTCGGATAGAGTAGGAGATGGTATATCACCTTTGGGCTACCTACTTTGCATTACGGTCAAGGATCATATGCAAGTCGTAGTGCTCGTTGTGTTTTTGCTCATGAAACAAAAAATATGCATGCTTTGCCGAATTGTTGTGGTTTTATGCAATTAACTCTCTTGGAGCTAGTAGCAATTAAAAATTGTGTGATATTGTATTAACACCTCCTAAATAACATGAATTGATAAAATATATTTCCTCATGGGTAGCCGTTGCACCTATCTAAGATATGATTTGATGGAAAACGTCTCTAAGGACATCTCTAGACGAACCTTTATTAAAGCTTAACACTTTAAAACATTATTTTTTAGGAGTTAATCACACCTAGCCGAGTCCTTATTCGGCTAACTTCTTAATTTTTGAGAAGTTAACTTTCAAAATACATCCAATCGTCTTATTTTTGAGCGGTCACACACACTTTTTTGGGGCCGCACTTCTAAGGAAATAAATTGAGGTAATATCAGTAGGAGTCATAGAGCTTGCGCTCAATGTTTAGTTTGGTGCTAGAACTTGAAAAGTATAGAATTGCAGTCACTTAACTTGATTCAAGTGTGCAAATACGATCAAAAACGCGTATGTGTGTATTCATGTGTATGATGACCCCACCTGCGAGCATGCCTAATGTTTTTCCGTACTATAAACCTTGTAAGTTGTTGACCTCATCGACATGTGAAACTTATCATCGCTTTGTTGAACTCCACTCCTGCCATGTTATCGTCAAAGTCCGCCCCCCAAGCCGCCCGTCGAATCCAATGTGTCCACCAAGATTTATGTTGAAAAAGTAGCAAAGAGAGGGGTGAGGAATGTGGTGGGTCTCGACAAAGGTCGTCGGCAAGGAAGTTGGGTTGCCGACGACAAAATTGAAGTAATTTCACCGTCGGACACCGAGAAGGGAACAGAGTCGGTGAAGGCGATATAAGGCGCTCCCGCTTTGATCCTTGTGTGAGGACGTCGAGGAAGTTGAGATGGGGCTCTTTGCATTAATCGGGGCAGTATGGGTACAAGGACGATGGGGGGGGACTCCTAGCTCATAACCATGGCGTTTGAGGTGGAGGAGATCTTGCAACGGTGGCAGAAGGAAGGAGAGATGGAGCAGATGTGGTTAGCGTTTACGGGGGAGGAGGGGTCTCATTTTAAAGAGAAAAGGGTTAGAAATGGTCCGGGACATGGCTGCCAGAGTGGAGAAACGACGTCAGCCTGACCCTCTCACAAAGGAGGAAGACACCGATCAATAGAGCACGTGGCCGTCTGTAACACCCCGGGTGTCACACTACAGTAATCCAACAGTAATCATTGTGATTAAGGCCAAGACATCTTGATTAGGCATGTGATGATCACCCTTGACCCAGGCTTGTTCAAATTCAACCCGATTAAAAATTCCAAAACCAAGTGGCAATAAATGTTCAACCAAAAATTGTGGAACCAATTTTATAAAATGCCAAATAATCAGTAGGTCATATTAAAAATGAAATAGGAGTTTATTAAAATGTTTTACTAATTTAATCAAATCAAAACAGTGTCAAATCAGTGGCATTTAATCCCTTTTAAATAAAAAAAATGCAAATAAATTTATTTTAGTCCCAAACTTTCTATGGTATTATTATAAAGTGCATCACTAATTGTGGAACTAGTTTGGCCTTTTACAAAAATCAACTGCTTGCTAAATACAATAAAACAGAAAGAAAATGTACATGAAAACAAAAAAGGGAAAATCCCTATCGCTCGCCTAGAGCAAAGCCACCCTGGCCCTTCTGGCCCAGCCCGTCCCTCCCTTCTCCCTCCTTCGTACTGTTCCCCCTGGTCGTTGTCGCCATGGCACTGGACGCCGAGGCCATGCCGGCCCCCCTGCTCTCACCTGCCCCCCCCCCCTCACGTGCCTGGGAGGGTAAGGGCGACGCCCAACCACCCCTGGATCTCCCTTCCCCCCCACTTCCCCTCTCCCTCTTTCTCTCACTCTCCATCACCGGACCAGGGAGCCGCCGGGGACGCATTTTCGTCGAGGACGCGGCCACGGCGCCTCCCAGACCTCGTCGGTGTGTCCTACCGCCACCTAGTCGTCGCCTACGCTAGCTCGCGCGCGGAATCGAACCGAGACGCCCTGGAGCCCTCGCCATCGCCGTCGTTACCCCGCCACGGCCGCCGCACGTCGGTGTCGATTCCGTCGACTCCAGACCTTCCCCGTGCCCGCTGCCATCCCCTTCCGGCTCCCGGTGAGCTCCGCCTCCGATTCCCTCTCTCCCCTCTGCCGATTTGCCGCCGTAGCTTCCCCTGCCGCGCTCCGGCCGCCGTTCCCTCCTTCGGTCGCCGCCGTGCCCATGGTTGGGCACGCGCGCACGCGCTGCCTCCCAGCCCACGCCCAGGCCACGCCCTGGCCATGACCACGGCTGTCCCCTGGCTGCAGCCTGGCGCCCCCTCCCCCAGTACCTGCTCGTGTCCGGAAGGCCAAGCCCCGGCCACGCCATCGCCGCCCTCTGCTCCTTCGTGCGCGCTGATTCGCAGCTGCTGCGGCGCGCGCCCTCTCCGCCACGAGTGGCCACGCTCGCACCCCTCCCGTCCTTCCGGCCTCGCCGTCGTCCTGTTCGTCGCCGGCGGGCACGAGAAATGCCCATGAAGACAGGAGGCCCATGAAGATACATCCTACCTGGTGTCCCCACGACTCCTACGGATAAGCCTACCTGGTGTCGATGAAGACAGGAGGCCCATGAAGATACAGCCTCGGCCCGCTAATTGACACCGACGTAGGAGTCCGCGACTCACAAGGAAGGTGCGAGAACTTGCCGTACGAGAAAGCTAGGGTTAGGAAAGCTTACCTGTAAACGTAGATGAACTCCCCAAGGCCTAGCCCAGTATATAAGGGCTAGGAGGGGCGACAAAAAGGACAACCAATATCATCTGTAACCCTAGCCTTGAGCGCTCCAGCCTTGGCATCCGCTGTAATCGCATCTCCCCCATCAATAATATCGAGCAGGAGCGTGCCTTCCTGTTTGCCGACGAGCTATCGTCCAACCTGTGCCTCTCATGACTAACCCAGGGTCCCTGATCATGGGATTTTCCGGGGTTGATCCCCGTCAATTGGCGCCGTCTGTGGGAAGCCCGCCAAGCATTCGCGGACCTGAAAAAGACACTCTCGACCCCACCAATCCTGGCGGTACCCAAGGAACGAGAGAAGCTATACCTCTACGTGGCAGCACGTAACAGTGTAGTAAGCACAGCGCTCGTTGTCGAACGCACAGAAGAAGGCAAGGTCCAGAGCATCCAGAGACTAATCTACTACCTCAGCATTCTCCTGACCAAATCCCAGCAACGGTACCCGCACTATCAGAAGCTACTACTGGCCATCGTCATGACCTCAAGAAAGGTGTCCCACTACTTCGACGAGCACCCTATCACAATCGTGAGCAGCGCACCACTCACTGACATACTCAACAACCCTGGAGCGACTGGACGAGTCGCCGAGTGGAACATTTAGCTCTACCCACGGCACCCGCAGTTCAAGAACCCAACGGCCATCAAAGCCCAAGTACTCCCAGATTTCCTGGTCGAGTGGACGGAGGTTCATGCACCAGGCCCCCAGACCTATCAAGTTCATGGTCAATGTTATTCGACGGGTCCAAGAGACAACAAGGAGATGGGGCAGGAGTTGTGCTCATCTCCCCTAAAGGAACAAAGCTGAAATATGTCCTCCGGATTAACTTCAGTCACGCCTCCAACAACGAAGCAGAATACGAGGCACTCCTCCATGGCATGCGCATGGCCAAAACGTGCGGAGCCACTCGCCTCATAATTTACGGGGACTCCAATCTCGTCGTCCAACAGAAGATGAGAAACTGCGATGCAATAGCCGACAACATGGCGGCCTACCAGAAGCTCTAGAACGAACTCGAAGGAAGTTTCGACAGTTGCGAGCTCAACTACATCACCAGGACCAACAAGACAGAAGCTGACGAGCTCGCGAACATCGGTTCGACCCGAGGACCTGTACCACCCGGCGTTTTTCTCGAAAGCATCAGCCGGAGATCCATCAAGGTACAGGCAGCAGCACCTGAAGCAGTCGTGGACAGTGAAAACGCAACAGAACTGGCGCAGGTGGTAGCAGCAACCCCATCAGAAGGCACAAGCACCAGCACATCCGACAGCACAACTCCGACAGAGCTCGAAGGACCCGTCTGGACAAAACCGTTCCTCCGATTCCTAATCGAAGGTACGCTACCACAAGACGTGGCCGAAGCACGACGCATCAGCCGACGATCCAAGGCGTTCACGGTGATCAACAAACAACTATACAAGCGCAGCATCACCCAGATACTCCAAAGGTGCATCGACGAAGAGGACGGTAAAGCTCTACTGCTCAAAATCCACGAAGGCACCTGCGGGCACCATGCGAGTAGTCGAGTACTCGTGTCCAAAGTGTTCCAAGCCGGATTCTATTGGCCCACAGCCATGAAAAACGCAGAGGAAATCGTGCGACGTTGTGTTGCCCGCCAGAAATTCGCAAACAGGCCACACGCTCCTGCATCAGAGCTCAAGACCATACCACTATCCTGGCCGTTCGCCACCTGGGGACTCGACATGGTGGGACCACTCAAGAAATCATCAAAGGGCGGAAGGACACACCTGCTCGTCGCGGTCGACAAGTTCACTAAAACGTTCCCTCTTGGAGTCACTACCTACTACTTGGCCAAAGCAATAAACAGCAACGGAGAACATGCAAGAATTACTTAGGAACAAAAATATAAGAGATAAGAACCAAATATATTACTCTATCACAATCTCAACATAATCTCATAATCCATCAGATCCTATCAAACTCAACATAGCAATAGCAGAAATATTACAAAGGGGCCTCGATCATGTAGGGAAGCTCACGAGGTCTAAACAATGAAGATCAAAGAGGGGAGGAGAACATCACATAGCTACTGATCACGGACCAATGGTCCAAGAAAAACTACTCACGAGACATCCGGGGAGCATCCATGGTGGAGAGGAGACTCCCGGAGGTCAATCCTCCCTCCGGCAGGGTGCCGGGAAGAGGTCTTCTGGTGCTCCCGATCTCGGAAGTGCGGCGGCGGCGGAACAGAGGCGAGTTCGCGGAATAGGGTTCTTCTTCTGGAGTTTTCCCGTGACGGAGAATAAATAGGCGAAAGGGGGCAGCCAGAGGTGGACCAGGGGGCCCAGGCGCCCCCCTGGCGCGACCAGGGGTGGGGCCGCGCCGGGTGGCCGCCTGGGCCCCCTGGCTCCCCTCTGGCCCCTCCCGGGCTCTTCTCGAAGCTTCATGTACGCCGATTTTTCCTGTATTTTTTCCGGAATTTTTCTGGCACTTTTTATATGGGAGAAAACTGAAATAGAAAAACAGCAGGAAACAAGAACTGGCACTGGGGTTAACTGAGTTAATAGGTTAGTCCAAATATGATCAAAAGTGTATGAAAGTGTATCTAGATCATAGCAATATCACACAAAACATGCATGGAGCAAGCAGAAATTATAGATACGTTTTGGACGTATCAATTGTACATGTGTCCATGACAGCAGGGCCCCACTTCTTTTAAATTAAATAACAATATTTATTAAACATGTGTGGCTGACAGGTGGGACCCACTGGTCAATTGACCAGTCAAAGGCCCCTGCCTATGACATGTGGGTCCCCTATATCAGTTTGACCAGTCAAAGGCCTCAGCCTATGACAGGGTGGCCCCACATGTCAGGTTGACTAGTCAACAACACTATTGTGGATAATGTTCTATTTAAATAATATAAGAATTCCAGAAAATGTTTAAATGCTTTAAAACTTAAAAAATTGAATATATTTTAATCTGTAAGTCAGATCAAAATAATTTATACATGAAAGTTGTAACACCCTCAGAATCAGTAACAGTAATCACTACAGTGATTCCACTGTTAGTGATCATCACTGCTGCAAATCAAGCCATTATCACCTTGGTCATAGCTCTGACAGATTCCCACCCTGATAAAATTTTCAAATATTTGTGGCTTATAATATTGCCCCCAAGAAATAGTGGGTGATCTTTACTCAACTTGCAATACCAAACCATTTTAACCTGAGTCATTAGAGTAATCACAAGTCAAGGGTAGTTATGGAATCAATGTTGTGGGTTCATCAAAAGTTGTTTTGAAATTTAATATGAAAATGGAAATCATAGCTCAACCAAAATTGTGGAATCTATTTATAAATGCCTAGCAAACAGAGTGCCATGTTAAAATAGCAATGGTATAATAATATTAAGGCATAATAGGTGAATAAAATAATAGCTTGAAAGTTATTAACTTGCTAGGGTAATATAATAAACAAGTGGGAATTTTAAATGAACAAAAAATTATGGAAACAATTTTATAAAATGCCTAATAATCAGTAGGCCATAATAAAAGTGAATTAGGGTTTTATTATAATGTTTTAATAATATAAACACATAAAAACAGCAGCAAAACAATGCCATTTAATACCTTTTTAAATAAAATAAAATGCAAATGAATTTATAAATGCCCCAAACTTTTTGTAGCACTGAAATGAAGCATAACACTAATTGTGGAACCTCTTACATATTTTACAAATATACAAAAGTATTTAAAATAAATAAACAGTAAAGAAAGAAAATAGAATAACAAATAAATAAATAAATAGAAAACCCCCTAATCCCGCCTGGGGCGAGGCCCACCCGGGCCCAGCCCCCTCTCCTCTCTTCTCTCCCCCCCCCACCCAACCACCCTCACCTGCTCCCCTCCCGTGGCAGCCAGGCCATGGCCAGGGCGCGGAGGCCACGCCGCCGGCCCCTCCTACCTGCTCTCCTCCCTTCCCCTCACCTGCCCTCCCCCCACCTGAGGTTAAGGACCCTGCCCCATGAATACTGGATCGAGATCCAGCTCTTCCCCCTCCCCGCTCTTTCTCCCTCTCCCGCTCCACCAGGAGCTCGCCGTGGCCCCGCGGCCGAACACGGTCGTGGCCGACGACCACCTAGGGCCGTGCCGGCCTGTCCGGCGGCCTCCCCGGCCTCGACCCCATCTCCACGCCCTGTTCTGCGTCGCCGGAGACCACCCCGTTGCGGGAATCGCGCCGCTCCCCTTCGCCCCCTTCCGCCACGGCCGTCGTGGTCCTCGCCGTCCCGCCGCTTCCCCGGCCACCGCGACCACTCCTATGCCCCCTGTGAGCTCATGCCTCCCCTCCCCCTCCCAATTGTGCCGCATGCCCCGTAGCATCTCCACGTCGACGCGCGCTCCGGCCGCCGCATATGCTTGTTGTGGCCGCTGCGCCTCATGCTCCGGCCACGCGCGTAGCCCCGCCCAACCTTGCCGCCGCCGTTCGCACCCCAGTCTGCCTCCGTGGCCACGCCGCTGAGGCTCGCCGCCGCGTGCCGCCGTTCGCCGCCCTGCTCGGCTCGGCGCCGGTGTGCCTCGCGAGGTTAGCCGTGGGCTAAACCGGTGTTAAGGCTACCCCCCCCTTGGTTAAAACGTTTGTGGATTAATCCCCCCCCTTTCACAGACAGCTGGGCCCCATGGCCCTAATAGAACTGTTGGTTAAAATGATAAAGTGGATATTAGCCCTTGTTAGACTGACTGATGGACCACACTGTCAGATTAATATTTAAAAGAATTTAGATTTATTCCAGTGTATGACATGTGGGCCCTCTGATAATTTTGATTTAAATAAAATGAGTTAAATGCCTCTGTGTATGACATGTGGGTCCACCCTGTCAGCACTGTTGTGGATAAGGTTCTGGATAAGGTTGGGTTTATTAATAAAATAAATTCCAAAATTCATTTAAAATTATTTTTATTTGGAAATTCAATATCTTTTAAACCATAATTCAGATTCAAAAACTTTATACATCAAAATTGATCAGAAAAATATAACGAATACGAATACGCTATCCGTATGTCTACCACCCCCCTCTAACGTACCGAACATCGACATTCCCCCCCTTCGGGCCGTTTGTCGATAATTCCCGGTACCGATAAAAGTTGTCCGGATGAAAAACTTTTGTATACGAAAGTTGCTCAGAACGGATCACCGAGTTCGGATACGATACCCATACCCCCACCACACCCCTCTAACATGCCGAACATCGAACCGTCCCCCTCCGGTACCGTCAGTCCGATGATTGCCCGATACCCGTTAAACTGTCCGGTATTGTTAGAGTGCCCGGATGAATTTATATCGAACACGAATGTTTCTCAGAATAGATCAACTAGCATGGATACACCCCCCTTATGTTTGTCCAGTATCCACGACACCTCCGGCATGATATCTCCCCCCCTCCGGACACCTTGTCTGATAATCACCCGGAGCCGGTATTTCATCCCCGGATGATTTCCTGCTCCGAGCAACGTGCATCGTACTGCGTTAGAACCCCGTTTACAATTCATCTGTTATGTCTTGCATTTGTATTGCTATTATTGTTGTGTATTTATTGTTTCTTCCCCCCTTAATCTCCGGTAGACCCCGCTGCTGCCGTCGACTACACCGATGCTGAGTACGACTACTTCGTCGACGACCGTACCGCTACTGTCGAGCTACCAGGCAAGCAGAGCCATTCTCTTCCCCATATATCGCCTATCTTTCCGTACATTTCTTGCACTAGGCATTGTTACTGCTGCTGCTACGATTACAATCATATTCAATTGCATAGCCTGTTTTTGTCGCCCCTTGATGTACCTTCCTTTAATCCTATGCTGCCTATTATTACTTATGCATTATTCAGCAGTAAACCCTGCGCATTGTTAGCTAGATTTAGAATAGAGGGTCGTGATCACTCTGGGAGTGATCGCGGGAACGATATATTACAACTGAAATAGGTACGGATCAATGCAGACACCCTAGGGAACCTACAACGGCGAGACTCTGCCGAGTCGCTTCCAGTTTGGCTTACGAGTGGAATGGACTCGTATTTCATTCTCGTCGGCTCAGTAGCGTAGCATCACCGGGATGATATGAGGTTTACCTCTTTAGTTCATTCCGCTGATGTCTCAGTCGAGCCAGCTCAAGTGTACCATCGAGGGTGATTCCTCCTGGTTTCACTTAACGGTAGGGACTCGAACCAACTGGTGTCCTTAAAGGTAAGAAGTCGGGCGACCCAACGGTGCCCGTGAGTGGTATTGCGACGGGACGACGGGGAGGGTACGACCAGTGTACCGGTGTGCTTGGCCCCTGGTCGTTGGCCGCGAGAGTTACCAACCCACGAAAGTCGAGCTCCCCCAGGAGCACACGCGAGACAAGTTAAGGAGACGGTTCACCTTGTTGGTAACCGCAGTGAGTTGGTGGGACGACAGGGCAGGCACCGATGTACTGGTGGTCCTGGCTGCTGTCGTTGTCCGCGGGTCGGTTAAGTCGAGGCAACGATAACGGTTGTCACGCAGGTTGATTAAAATGCTAAATGGTTCAGTGGATGTCTTGAGTTGGCTATATGCCGTGTACGCACTACCTACCTGTGGGAACTACGAGTTATGGGCTCCTCTGCTTCTTAGTGTCTTCCGAGGACTCTTCATACGTCAGCAGTACTGCGGGCTGATTGTCGGGAAGTGGTGTTGTCTTATTTGCTCGCGCGGTGGTGTCTTATTTGGATTTGCTTTAACTTCACCGGCCAGCCACGCACCGTGCAGGAGTACGTTCGGGTTGGGGTCCAAGGCTCGGCGTACTTAGGATTTAGACCGGCGGATGGCCTCTCTGTTGAGTTTGAAAGATGGGCTATGAAGTGTCGGATAGCCTCGGTGGAGCGTTCCCTAACAAGGTTCCCGCCACCCTAGAGATCCGTGCGTGTAGCGTAACACAAGTGCACCCCTGCAGGGAAGATTAATCTATTCGAATAGCCGTGTCCACGGTAACAGGACGCTTTATGCTGAAGCTGGATCTTACCACTAGAAACTACTATGATTAAACTGTATGGCTCCGCGTTTTCTTCCTCGCGGGGATGTCGAGGAGGTGAACTCGGAGGCATTGTTAATTATTACAACTTATTATTATACAATGCTGCAGCAACTTCTGCTGCATTGTTACTTTATGCTTTATATAAACTGTTGGCTGATTCTTACCTCATGCTGCAAGACATCGTCGGAAGTTGCTAGTCTTCGTTAGGCCTAGCTTCTTATCCTTGCTCTGAATTTCTGTCTTTCAGTCCACTATATACAGCCTCTTCTATCCGTTGATACAATGCATAATGCTTAGTAGCGGACGTAAGACTCGCGCGTATACTAGATACTCACCTGCTTTATTTCCTTTACTGTTTTGCCTGATCGGCCGCTGCAGTCGACATTGGAGCTCAGGAGTAGGAGATCCCCGATGACGACCACCGCAACGTGAAGATCCCCGATGCCTTCTACGACGTCGAATTCCCCGTTGACCAGGAGTAGTTCGGTGGATCCCAGGCAGGAGGCCTCGCCTTTTCGATCTGTATCTCTGATGTGATTTGGGCTAGCCTTCTTAAGGCAAAACTTGACTAACTATGTCTGTACTCAGATATTATGGCTTGTATGACTTATGTATTCGGGTCCGCGTGACCCCCTCTATTGTAACATATTTGTTTATCATTTTGTGTTTAGTATTGTGCTGTGATATTATCACCGTGGCACCCTAATCTCAGTCGTGTACCCTGTGTGTATGATTACTGTACACGGTCTGATTTTGGGGGCGTCACCAGTTGGTATCAGAGCCAACTGCCTGTAGGAAGCCCCTAACCCCTCCTTGGTCGAAGTCGAGTCTAGTATTTGCAAGACTACTTTGCTAACTTAATGTTTGGCTTACGGGCCCACATTGATGTCACTACGTGTGATATCTTTGGTATTAGGATCCTTTTTCTCCGTACCTTTACTCTGGGACTCTGCTCTATTATCCTTGCTGGTAAGTTTTATTAACTCTGACTTTAGGATTCTCGTACCTCCTTCCTTCCGGAGAGCACTGCATTCCCGATGATCGCCTGATTCACCTGAAGATTCCGAAGATTACTCTTCGATAAATTCCCGAGCACTTACGTGTTCATCGCCATTGCAAACCCCTGCCATCGATAATTCTGTGTGGATAATTACATCCACCTCCCGATCTGGAAGACATAATTCCCTTGTATTTAAGCATCGCATTATTCCGATGCTTCTATCACTCGATGCCTTTGCATTATTTCTACTCCCGATTGAGTGCCGATACTCACATCGGATCCTTTGCGAACCATCCGACCTTTTCGTGGATTATTATCCGACTAATCTTACGTGGCTTCTTCCATGTGTCGATTGGATTCATTGTGTGAAATACCATCCCTGCCCCTCGATGCTTTGTGTTATCATCGACAACCCCCTTGACTCTCTGCCAATACAACTTGGTCGTGTATATCGTGCCCCGCTTTTCTTTGGGAAAGATATACACCTGATACTTGTGTATCATCACATTTTCCTTTTCATTGGTCTGTTTAATCTTTATTTTTATATAAATTATCTGGGCAGTGATAAATCCCTGCTTATGTAAACACTTTGGTGTGCTACATTGTCTGTACAACCAGTTACGATTGTTGATGACTTTCCGGTGACCACCGATGGACGAGAACTTTGCCAATTGGTCCGCCTCGTCTTAACGAGCAGGAAAATGGTTCTCTTCGTCCCTCGCCCTTGGCACTGTTGTTGTTGCCGACATAGTTTACAGTTGATCTCCGTCATACCCTTCCAACTTGATTGCATTGAATGTCAGCACCCTGGTTCAATGGGGCCCATAACCCACAGTTCCACAGGACCGAAACCTGACTCTTGTCCTCTACCTTGTGATATTCCGTGCGATATCAGACTCAGTGCTTGTGTCTGATGATCGGGGCCCCTTTCCCATCTTCCGTCATCGGCATCGAATACGTGCCTACCCGCTTAAAACTTCTCTCGATGTACTTCCCTGACATTAAACTCGGAAGGACTTTGTACCCCATACCCTTGAACAACCCCATTTGATGGATCTTGTATCGATCCGACCCCCTTAAGCTTTACCTCTTAACCTGGTCGTAAGTACGATGAAATCCCCGAGGAAAGGATGAAAACTCATCGAGATGCACCGATGCAAAGAGATGAAGACCTCAACATGCAGGATTAAATTCTTCGAGTAGGACAACAAGAACCAAGACGATTTGTTAGAACGCGATACCGAAACTCTACCCCTTACACTACTTTTTAATTCTCGGGACGAGAATTCTTTGTAGTGGTGGAGATTTGTAACACCCTCAGAATCAGTAACAGTAATCACTACAGTGATTCCACTGTTAGTGATCATCACTGCTGCAAATCAAGCCATGATCACCTTGGTCATAGCTCTGCCAGATTCCCACCCTGATAAAATTTTCAAATATTTGTGGCTTATAATATTGCCCCCAAGAAATAGTGGTTGATCATTACTCAACTTGCAATACCAAACCATTTTAACCTGAGTCATTAGAATAATCACAAGTCAAGGGTAGTTATGGAATCAATGTTGTGGGTTCATCAAAAGTTGTTTTGAAATTTAATATGAAAATGGAAATCATAGCTCAACCAAAACTGTGGAATCTATTTATAAATGCCTAGAAAACACAGTGCCATGTTAAAATAGCAATGGTATAATAATATTAAGGCATAATAGGTGAATAAAATAATAGCTTGAAAGTTATTAACTTGCTAGGGTAATATAATAAACAAATGGGAATTTTAAATGAACTAAAAATTATGGAAACAATTTTATAAAATGCCTAATAATCAGTAGGCCATAATAAAAGTGAATTAGGGTTTTATTATAATGTTTTAATAATATAAACACATAAAAACAGCAGCAAAACAATGCCATTTAATACCTTTTTAAATAAAATAAAATGCAAATGAATTTATAAATGCCCCAAACTTTTTGTAGCACTGAAATGAAGCATAACACTAATTGTGGAACCTGTTACATATTTTACAAAAATACAAAAGTATTTAAAATAAATAAACAGTAAAGAAAGAAAATAGAATAACAAAAAAAAATAGAAAACCCCCTAATCCCGCCTGGGGCGAGGCCCAGCCCCCTCTCCTCTCTTCTCTCCCCCCCCACCCAACCACCCTCACCTGCTCCCCTCCCGTGGCAGCCAGGCCATGGCCAGGGCGCGGAGGCCACGCCGCCGGCCCCTCCTACCTGCTCTCCTCCCTTCCCCTCACCTGCCCTCCCCCCACCTGAGGTTAAGGACCCTGCCCCATGAATACTGGATCGAGATCCAGCTCTTCCCCCTCCCCGCTCTTTCTCCCTCTCCCGCTCCACCAGGAGCTCGCCGTGGCCCCGCGGCCGAACACGGTCGTGGCCGACGACCACCTAGGGCCGTGCCGGCCTGTCCGGCGGCCTCCCCGGCCTCGACCCCATCTCCACGCCCTGTTCTGCGTCGCCGGAGACCACCCCGTTGCGGGAATCGCGCCGCTCCCCTTCGCCCCCTTCCGCCACGGCCGTCGTGGTCCTCGCCGTCCCGCCGCTTCCCCGGCCACCGCGACCACTCCTATGCCCCCTGTGAGCTCATGCCTCCCCTCCCCCTCCCAATTGTGCCGCATGCCCCGTAGCATCTCCACGTCGACGCGCGCTCCGGCCGCCGCATATGCTCGTTGTGGCCGCTGCGCCTCATGCTCCGGCCACGCGCGTAGCCCCGCCCAACCTTGCCGCCGCCGTTCGCACCCCAGTCTGCCTCCGTGGCCACGCCGCTGAGGCTCGCCGCCGCGTGCCGCCGGTCGCCGCCCTGCTCGGCTCGGCGCCGGTGTGCCTCGCGTGGTTAGCCGTGGGCTAAACCGGTGTTAAGGCTACCCCCCCCCCCCCTTGGTTAAAACGTTTGTGGATTAATCCCCCCACCTTTCACAGACAGCTGGGCCCCATGGCCCTCATAGAACTGTTGGTTAAAATGATAAAGTGGATATTAGCCCTTGTTAGACTGACTGATGGACCCCACTGTCAGATTAATATTTAAAAGAATTTAGATTTATTCCAGTGTATGACATGTGGGCCCTCTGATAATTTTGATTTAAATAAAATGAGTTAAATGCCTCTGTGTATGACATGTGGGTCCACCCTGTCAGCACTGTTGTGGATAAGGTTCTGGATAAGGTTGGGTTTATTAATAAAAGAAATTCAAAAATTCATTTAAAATTGTTTTTATTTGGAAATTCAATATCTTTTAAACCATAATTCAGATTCAAAAACTTTATACATCAAAATTGATCAGAAAAATATAATGAATACGGATACGCTATTCGTATGTCTACCACCCCCCTCTAACGTACCGAACATCGACATTCCCCCCCTTCGGGCCGTTTGTCGATAATTCCGGTACCGATAAAAGTTGTCCGGATGAAAAACTTTTGTATACGAAAGTTGCTCAGAACGGATCACCGAGTTCGGATACGATACCCAAACCCCCACCACACCCCTCTAACATGCCGAAAATCGAACCGTCCCCCTCCGGTACCGTCAGTCCGATGATTGCCCGATACCCGTTAAATTGTCCGGTATTGTTAGAGTGCTCGGATGAATTTATTTCGAACACGAATGTTTCTCGGAATAGATCAACTAGCATGGATACACCCCCCTTATGTTTGTCCGGTATCCACGACACTTCCGGCATGATATCTCCCCCCCTCCGGACACCTTGTCCGATAATCACCCGGAGCCGGTATTTCATCCCCGGATGAATTCCCGCTCCGAGCAACGTGCATCGTACTGCGTTAGAACCCCGTTTACAATTCATCTGTTATGTCTTGCATTTGTATTGCTATTATTGTTGTGTATTTATTGTTTCTTCCCCCCTTAATCTCCGGTAGACCCCGTTGCTGCCGTCGACTACACCGATGCTGAGTACGACTACTTCGTCGACGACCGTACCGCTACTGTCGAGCTACCAGGCAAGCAGAGCCATTCTCTTCCCCAGATATCGCCTATCTTTTCGTACATTTCTTGCACTAGGCATTGTTACTGCTGCTGCTACGATTACAATCCTATTCAATTGCATAGCCTGTTTTTGTCGCCCCTTGATGTACCTTCCTTTAATCCTATGCTGCCTATTATTACTTATGCATTATTCAGCAGTAAACCCTGCGCATTGTTAGCTAGATTTAGAATAGAGGGTCGTGATCACTCTGGGAGTGATCGCGGGAACGATATATTACAACTGAAACAGGTACGGATCAATGCAGACACCCTATGGAACCTACAACGGCGAGACTCTGCCGAGTCGCTTCGAGTTTGGCTTACGAGTGGAATGGACTCGTATTTCATTCTCGTCGGCTCAGTAGCGTAGCATCACCGGGATGATATGAGGTTTACCTCTTTAGTTCATTCCGCTGATGTCTCAGTCGAGCCAGCTCAAGTGTACCATCGAGGGTGATTCCTCCTGGTTTCACTTAACGGTAGGGACTCGAACCAACTGGTGTCCTTAAAGGTAAGAAGTCCGGCGACCCAACGGTGCCCGCGAGTGGTATTGCGACGGGACGACAGGGAGGGTACGACCAGTGTACCGGTGTGCTTGGCCCCTGATCATTGGCCGCGAGAGTTACCAACCCACGAAAGTCGAGCTCCCCCAGGAGCACACGCGAGACAAGGTAAGGAGACGGTTCACCTTGTTGGTAACCGCAGTGACTTGGTGGGACGATAGGGCAGGCACCGATGTACTGGTGGTCCTGGCTGCTGTCGTTGTCCGCGGGTCGGTTAAGTCGAGGCAACGATAACGGTTGTCACGCAGGTTGATTAAAATGCTAAATGGTTCAGTGGATGTCTTGAGTTGGCTATATGCCGTGTACGCACTACCTACCCGTGGGAACTACGAGTTATGGGCTCCTCTGCTTCTTAGTGTCGTCCGAGGACTCTTCAGACGTCAGCAGTACTGCGGGCTGATTGCCGGGAAGTGGTGTTGTCTTATTTGCTCGCGCGGTGGTGTCTTATTTGGATTTGCTTTAACTTCACCGGCCAGCCACGCACCGTGCAGGAGTACGTTCGGGTTGGGGTCCAAGGCTCGGCGTACTTAGGATTTAGACCGGCGGATGGCCTCTCTGTTGAGTTTGAAAGATGGGCTATGAAGTGTCGGATAGCCTCGGTGGAGCGTTCCCTAACAAGGTTCCCGCCACCCTGGAGATCCGTGCGTGTAGCGTAACACAAGTGCACCCCTGCAGGGAAGATTAATCTATTCGAATAGCCGTGTCCACGGTAACAGGACGCTTTATGCTGAAGCTGGATCTTACCACTAGAAACTACTATGATTAAACTGTATGGCTCCGCGTTTTCTTCCTCGCGGGGATGTCGAGGAGGTGAACTCGGAGGCATTGTTAATTATTACAACTTATTATTATACAATGTTGCAGCAACTTCTGCTGCATTGTTACTTTATGCTTTATATAAACTGTTGGCTGATTCTTACCTCATGCTGCAAGACATCGTCGGAAGTTGCTAGTCTTCGTTAGGCCTAGCTTCTTATCCTTGCTCTGAATTTCTGTCTTTCAGTCAACTATATACAGCCTCTTCTATCCGTTGATACAATGCATAATGCTTAGTAGCGGACGTAAGACTCGCGGGTATACTAGATACTCACCTGCTTTATTTCCTTTACTGTTTTGCCTGATCGGCCGCTGCAGTCGACATTGGAGCTCAGGAGTAGGAGATCCCCGATGACGACCACCGCAACGTGAAGATCCCCGATGCCTTCTACGACGTCGAATTCCCCGTTGACCAGGAGTAGTTCGGTGGATCCCAGGCAGGAGGCCTCGCCTTTTCGATCTGTATCTCTGATGTGATTTGGGCTAGCCTTCTTAAGGCAAAACTTGACTAACTATGTCTGTACTCAGATATTATGGCTTGTATGACTTATGTATTCGGGTCCGCGTGACCCCCTCTATTGTAACATATTTGTTTATCCTTTTGTGTTTAGTGTTGTTCTGTGATATTATCACCGTGGCACCCTAATCTCAATCGTGTACCCTGTGTGTATGATTACTGTACCCACGGTGTGATTTTGGGGGCGTCACAAAAGTTGATCAGAAAAATATCACGAATACGGATACACTACCCGTGTACCCACCGCCCCCCTCTAACATACCGAACGTCGAACATTTCCCCTCCGGTTCATCTGTCAGTCAGTCCACCGGAGCCGGCAAAACTTTGTGGATGAAATTGTTCTGAACATGAAAGTTGTTCGTAATGAAACAACGAGAACTACAATATCCACTTGTCTGTCAGATGTCTCTAACACCGCAGAATGTAACCTTTCCCCTCTGAATCATCTGTCTGGTAATCAACCAGTGCTGACGAATCATCACCGGGTAAATTCCCGCTCCGATCAAATCACCTAACACTGCGTTAGAGCCCCGTTGCTTTATATCTGCTATGTCATACAATTGTATTGCTATTATTATTGTGTATTTATTGTTTCTCCCCCTTTTTTCTTCGATAGACCTCGTTGCTGCCGCCGGCTACATCGTTGCCGAGTACGACTACTTCGTCGACGACCGTACCCCTACCGTCGATCTTCCAGGCAAGCAAAGCCATTTTCCTTCCCCAGATATCGCCTATCTTTTCCGTACATTTCTTGCACTAGGCATTGCTGCTACTGCTACGTTATAATCCTATTCAATTGCATAGCCTGTTTTTGTCGCCCCTTGATGTACCTTTCCTTGTCCTATGATATCTTATAAATATATATATAATATTCAGCAGTAAACCCTGCGCATTGTTAGCTAGGTTTAGAATAGCGGGTCGTGATCACTCTGGTGAGTGAACGCGGATTACAAAATATTATAACTGCAACAGGTACGGATCAATGCAGACGCCCTAGGGAACCTACAACGGCGAGACTCTGCCGAGTCGCTTCGAGTTTGACTTACGAGTGGACGAACTCGTCTTTCACTCTCGTCGGCTCAGTAGCATAGCATCACTAGGATGATACGAGGGTATTCCTCTTTAGTTCATTCCGCTGGTGTCTCGGCACCACCGGGGTGATACGAGAATATTCCTCTTTAGTTCATTCCGCCGATGTCTCGGTCAAACCTCTTCATGTGTACCATCGAGGGTGATTCCTCCTAATTTCACTTGATGGTAGGCACTCGAACCAACTGGTGTCCTTACAGGTAAGGAGTCGGGTGACCCAACGGTGCCCGCGCAGGGTATCTTAGCGGAACGACAAGTCAGGTGTATTCCACCGGTGTGCGGCGGGCCTGGTACTGTTCGTGGCCGACAGATATCCTGTTGTACGAAAGTCGAGCTCTTCGGAGCAAACGTGAGACAAGGTAAGGATACGGTTCATCTTGTTGGTAACCGCACGAGTTGGTGGGACGTCAGGGCAGGCACCGATGTTACTAGTGGTCCTGACTGTTGTCATTGTCCGTGACTCATTCAATAAGGGGCAACGATAACGATTGTCTCGACAGAAAATAATAAAATGCTTAATGGGTTCGGCGGATGACTTGAGTAACCTTTTGGCTTGTACGCACTACCTATACGTGGGAATTACGAGTATGGGCTCCACCGTGACGTAGCCTCGTTCGAAAGCTCTGAAAGACGTCCAGTTCAGCATTGCGGCACGGTCGGATCGCGCCTATGGCGCTTGAATTCACCGTCCTCGCAACGACCCGCAGAGCGAGGGGTGATAGGACCATGACCCCCTTGCCCTTAGGGTTGTAAACCGGCGGGGACCTCTCTGATGAGTCGTAGGATGGACTGCGTTGTGTCGGATAGCCTCGATGGGGCATTCCCTAACAAGGTGTACTCCACCCTGGAGATCCGAGCGTGTAGGGTAACACTAGTGCAGCCCCTGCAGGGAAGATCAATCTATTCGAATAGCCGTGTCCACGGTAACAGGACGCTTTATGCTGACGCCAGACCCTACTACTACAAACTACTACTATTAAACTGTTGGTTCCGGTTTCTCTTCCTCGCAGGGAAGTCGAGGAGGGGATCTCGAAGGCATTGATAATTATTAATATTTACAACTTACTATTATACAATGCTGCAGCAACTTCTGCTGCATTGTTACTACATTCATGCTATTAAACTGTTGGCCATTCTCTTCTCATGCTTCAGGACTCGTCGGAAGATGCTAGTCTTCGATAGGCCTAGCTTCTCATCCTTATTCTTATTTCTACCTTGCAGTCCACTATATACAGCCTCCCATTTCCATTTGATACAAATGCATAAATTCTTAGTAGCGGACGTAAGACTCGCGGGTATTCTAGATACTCACCCTTGCTTTATTTTCCCCTTTTTGTTTTGCCTGATCGGCCGCTGCAGTCGACGTTGGAGCCCTGGAGCAGGAGATCCCCGATGCCGACCACCGCAACGTGAAGATCCGCGATGCCTTCTACGACGTCGAGTTCCCCTTTGACCAGGAGTAGTTTGGAGGTTCCCAGGCAGGAGGCCTCGCCTTTTCGATCGTTTTTTTTTGTACTAGCCTTCTTAAGGCAACCATGTATTCTCGTGTCTGTACTCAGATACTATTGCTTCCGCTAACTTTGTGCTCTCGAGTTGTTGTATTCGAGCCCTCGTGGCCCCTGGCTTGTATTAAACAGCTTGTATTATTTTATTTATAGAGTTGTGTTGTGATATCTCACCGTGAGTCCCTGATCTCGATCGTGTACCTTGCGTGTATGATTACTGTACACGGTCCGATTTTGGGGGCGTCACACCGTCCTAGGGATCTAACGCCAGATGTCCACCTCATATCCAATGACAGAGGCAGATCCATACCGCTTGAGCTTGGGAGAGAACGGGTTGGGCCAGAGGGGTACAAAGGAGGGCCTAGCTGGGCTGGCCTCTGTCCAAATGGACTTTTCTGCTTATTTAAGGTGGATGAAGAAATATACTTGGATAAAATAGATGGAAAGAAACTAAATTAAGGGCAATCTATAACTCTTATAAAGCAAAACCCCACTATTGGATCATTTAAGTTCTTTATCTTCACATGCAAGCTATCCACATCATACATTCTCTTAACCAATCAATAGTCCATGTCACCCACTATAGGGTCATTAAGTTGTTTATCTTCACAGATAAGCTATCCACATCATCCATTCTCTTAGGCAATCAATTGTACATGTCATCTTCACTAATATATTTATTAATCTCTATATGCAAACTCCACATCAACCATCTTTCACCATCGCTAGCTTAATACACATCTTTTGTGTCCAATAAATTTAATATCTCGACTATGACAAAATAAATTTTGCATGTTCACCTTGACAACTTAATGTATCATACTTTCTATACTTTTTTATTTACGTAATATAATTTTGAAAGGAATTCCGGATGCAAATTTCTAGTATATATATATATATATTCAATCTATGGAAATTATCCCAAAAAATTGGAAAGAAAAATTCAAATTCATTTGAATTAATTCAAATGGGGTTGAACTAGAGCTATTTGAAAGTTGCACCAAAATTCATGAATTTTGAGGCGCGGCCCATCCTAAAATTCAGGGTGTTGATTTACGTAGGGTTACATAGATGTCTTTAGTAGATCTAGAATTTTTAAGTATTTTCATGCAGAGCGAACGGTCTTCAGAGCATGGTAAACACAAATTAATTTTATGGTAATCAAAGTTGAAACGGGTGATAATTTTAGTAAACGTACGTGGTAATTCGTTGTAGTTTTTCTAATGTCAATTGTGTATTGAAATTACCATCTTTCCTTTTAGCAGTTGTCATCTTTTCTATTCATTTTGCCATATCTGAAAGCTGAAGCAACCATCTGCTCTATATACTTACCCTATTTTAAAGAACAAAACCAAAGCAAGCTTGCTCCAGTGAAATTCCAAATCTCGGGTGAATATCAGGGATAGCACCACTTTTATGCTCCCATGATACCAATTTCAAAAAGTCAAAACAAATGTCTTTGAAAATTCTGATTTTTTTTATGAATGTTCCCAAGACATGTGTCTATAAACCCTAAAATTTCCAGATCTAAATGCAAAGTACATATGAAGAAACAAAAAAGGCAAATTCAGCATGAATAGTGTTAATAAAGACAAAAGCATAAATAGTGTCAAAAACTATACTATTCATGTCTTGATTTTCTTTTTGTTTTAATCATTTGTACTTTGAATTTGGATCTGAATTTTTTAAGGGCAGTAGACATAAGTGTTGTGAACATACATAAATGTTTTCAGAATTTTTTGAAGTATTTTAAATTTGACTTTCTAAAATTAGTATCATGGAGCATATAAATGATGGGTATCATTTGATATTTTCCCTCCAAATCTCCACAAGACCATCGCCAGTGCGACGACCGACTACTAACGCGCATCCGTGGGACCCAGGTATCATTCGGAGGACGTATGCCGCAAGATATACAAGGACCGCTTACAACATAGAGGTCCACTTTGCTTTGGTTTCCACCGATCTTTCTGTAACAGAGCAATGACTACGCACGCCTTCGTCGCCGTCTCCGTCGTCGTGCTACTCGCCCTCTGCGCCGCCCATGCAACGCTCGCGCAGACGGTGCAGGTCTGGTCCAAGTGCTCGCCGGAGAACTACACCGCGGGGAGCGCTTACGGGGCCAGCCTCCGCGGCATGCTCAAGGAAGTGGTGGCCGCCGCCGGCCGTTCCCGCGACGGCTACGCCACCGTGGTCCGCAGTCGGAAGGAGGAGGAGGACGCGTCGTACGTTCTGGCCATGTGCTACGCGGACGCCGGCCCGCCGGAGGTGTGCCGTCTGTGCCTGCGCATGGCGGCCGGGAACGTGACGCTCGCGTGCCCGCGCGCCTCGTCGGCCGTCATGCTGTACAACAACTGTCTGCTCCGGTACGCGGACCCAGCGGCGGCCGGGAGGGAGCTCGCAAGGCCAGAGACGGACACGGTGCAGCGCTTCTCCTTCTACAACCCTAACATGACCAGCGCCGGCGAGGCCGAACGGTACGCCGCCGCGCTCGGGCGGCTCATGGGACGCCTCGCTACCGCCGCCTCCGAGGCAGGATCCAACAGCCGTCCGCTCGCCGCCTACGGGCAGACGAACATCACCGCCGACAAGAGCTTGTACGTGTTCGTGCAGTGCGTGGCGAGCCTGTCCCCCGCCGGCTGCTGGCGCTGCCTCCACAGGATCGCCGCGTCGTTGCCCATGTAAGTAATTCATCCATGCGTTCGTCTCGTTTGCATGAGGATACTACGTAGCTGCCGGCCGCCGGCCGCCGGCAAATGAGGACTGACACGACGGTCGGACATGCACGCATACTCTGTACGTGCAGGACGAGAGGAGGTCGGGCCTACTCGCTGACATGCTACACGAGGTTCGAGGTGGTGCCCTTCTACATGCCGCCCAACACAACGAGGATCGTCGTGGCGCCGCCGCCGTCGCCGTCGTCGTCGCTTCCTACAGCAGATTCCTCTTCTTCCAGAGGTGAGTTACACGAGAACTAGCTAGCTAACTTCGTTAATTAGTTGTTGGTGGGAAAGCGAGGCACATGGTGACTTGAAGGGGCGAGGGTGACCGATCGAGTGAGTGAGTGAGTGAGAGGTCTTCGTCTTTCACGTACTACGCCGGTACGTCTGGATGGACGGACCGACCGAGTGCGATCTTTGCTTTCTCGGCTCTCATGATTGAAGCAAGCAGCTAGCTGGATGCCTGGACCCATGACAGCACTTCATTCACTAAATGAATTCAAACAGCGGCAGAAGGTACAACTAAGAGCAACTTTAGTAAATACGTTGTCCCGTCTTCGACCCGCATATATACAGACATTTTGGCGTACATGGCATTTTTTTGGTTTTATTCGGACCTCGGCCCGTAAATTTTCACGTGCGGCCTGTAAAGTCACCCCTTGTTCGCTATATCTACGGAGCGGAGAGGAATTTAGGGTTCTCGTCTTCCAAACTCCCCACCACCACCCCCAATCCCTGCAATGCCGCATTCAGTTCCCCTTTCGTCGCATCTCATTCGAATTCCAACGTGAAATCACCATGCCTGCCGATGGAGCTAGGCGTCGTGATCGGTATGGTTGGATGGCGGCCAAGCGCCTGCGGCTGCTCCGCCCCCTCTCACAGCACCGGTTGGAAGCGGTTCCAGGAGCTAGGGAGCCTTCTCTGGCCATCCTCCCATCGGCTCCGCATGGCGGAACATGAGATGTTGACCGGGAAAGTAGCGGCGGATGCTGGCGATGAAGGCGCCGCTGAGCGTCTTGAGGCGGCCAAAGATGACCTCGAGCTCGCTGAGGAAATGAAGACCTTCGTGTTGTCCTACTACTCGTACCGCAAAAAAATACATTAGTTCAAATAAAGATAGACTAGTTACAACAAGTTTTTAGAATTCAATTTCAATGATGCTTTACTCGGAATACAGGCGCCTCCTGAGTTTCATCCAATAATGCATCAATGTAAATGACATGTGTGCTTTGATAGAGCACGACAACGCATTCAGACTGTACAATGTAATGATTATCAATTCTAGCCTTGAATGCATTGATTAATTAATAAACATATATAGAGAGTAAGAATGAACAAAAAAATATGATCTTCATAGTTTTCATGCCCCGTTGCGACCTATCCTTCACTTGTCTAACCCGATAATAGTACATTCCGATAGAGTTCGAGATGGTATATCACCTTTGGGCTACCAACTTTGCATTACGGTCAAGGATCATATGCAAGTTGTAGTGCCCGTTGTGTTCCAAACTCCAACAAACCTCCTTCAGTTGCAGGGTTTCGAAGTCATACATCATTTTAACTCTGTCTCACAAATCAGACACACTATTTACTAAAGATATATTTGTGAACATAGATACTGGAGTCGGTCATTCAATACTGTTTATCAAACGTCTAGACATAGTTTAAACAAAAAATAAACAAATAAAATGATATTCATGCAAACTAGATGAAATTTAAAAGACACAAAAAAAATCATTAGTAATTAAACTTTTTTGGCATAGCTAAAAAAATAAAGTAGCCTAGTCCACGTGGGAGTGTCGCCCACGTCCTACTCTTCATCGTCGTCCGTCACCTAGGAATGTTGTTCATAGAGGTAAGTTCGACGATTGAACTGGACAAACCCGCCTCCTAGTCGTTGCAACATGGGTACGAACTATGTGAATGAAGCAAAAGAGCGAACAACATGCAACCATCGACGTTGGTGCCTCCGTACGCCATTGTCTGCGTCGCCTCGACATCTGCCTTTGCCTAGACGTGGCCAAATTACCATGAGCACTAATCATAGTTGGCGCTGCGCAGAGACTCGAAGAGCATCCGCTATTGGTCAAAGCAGCCTGAATCATATGCGACCATGGCCGCAGTGACCTATTCGTTGGCATTCTCACCGGTGATCTGCTCCTCCGCCCGCTAGAAATGCACGAAAAGGTCAATGTTGTATCGCGCCTCCTCCTTGATAGGTACAGATAACACCTTCTCGTTGGTTATCCTAAGTGGAAGGTTATGACGATGCAGATGGCGGTAATTTTCCTCACATGTAAGAGCGTAAGGTTGATGTCTCCAGTAGGATTTCAAAGACAACAAGAAGGTGGCAACCAAACAACGGCGCTGAAATTACTTGGTAGCTATAGCCTGGACCTACACACAAGACACAAATAATTTCACCCCCAACGATTACAGAAAGGTTGTCTATCTCTTCGGCTTTGCTGTTTACAAAGGTTAAACGCAAAGGGAAAATAATAATGCAATGAAAAAGAAAAGTAAAGCAGTAAATAGTAGTGGTGTAAACTATGATGAGAATATGGACCGGGTGTCATGGCGCTCACTAGTGATATCTCTCTTCCAAAAGACGGTAAACAGTGAAGCTGGGTGAAGAAATTACGGTTGGGCAATTCATACAAATATAAACGCACCACAATGCTAATTATGCTATGGAAAGTAAAATGTTCAATCGTATGAGCATTACATCAAAACAAGTAAATCGTTTATTCACCAGCATCTACTCACTAATCATCCACCTTGAGATATCTATCCAGAACATCTCGTTGATATTAAGTTGTGAGCCACAATCAATGTTGCAAACTGAAAGCAACGGGCAACTACATCAACACTCTACACGTAATGTAAGTAATCCTTGTAACACATAGTCACAAGCACCGTTGTTTTACCCCACACATTCCCTAGTCCCGTGTTTCTGCCACTCAAGCCGGACACCAGGAGACATGAACCCATTATCTAGCATAACGGTCCCTCTTGGAGTCGCAACTTACTACTTGGCCAAAGCAACAAACTGTAACGGAGAACATGCATGACTACTCAAGAACAGAATATAAAGAGAGTTAAATATATTGCTTCCACAAACTGAACGTACTCTTATAATCCATCGGATCCGAGAAAAAATAGCATAACAACATGGAAACTATAACAAATATGTCGTGATCATGTTAGGCAACTCACAAGGTCCAGAAAATGAAGCACAAGATTGGAGAGAAGACATCAACTAGTTTACTGTCATGGACCGAAGGTCCTAGGAGAGGGAATACTCACGGAGCATCCCGGAGGCAATCATGGTGATAGAGGGGCCTCCGGAGAACAATCCTCCCTTCGGCAGTGTGTCGGGACAACAACGTTTGCTGATCCCGATCTTGGAATCGTGACGGTGGAACAGTGTCGTAAATCGCGAAAAAAGTCCTCCCCGAGGGTTTTCGGAACGGGGTGTAAATATAGGCGAAAGGGGGCACCAGAGGTGGGGCCACCTGGCCAGGCGACCAGGGGGTGCGGTCAGGCCCTGGACGCGCCGTCTGGACACCTGGCCAGGGGATGACCCCCCGCCCCCTCTGCTGGCCTTAGGGCTTCTGGAGTCTTCTGTTATAAAAAAGAATTTCTGAAATTTTTCTGGATTTTTCCGGCGATATTGATTTTTCAGCTATTTTCTACAGTGCTCGGACAAAAGCAGACAGAAACTGGCACTGGGCACTAGGTTAATAGATTAGTCTCAAATATGCTGCAAATGATATGAAAGTGCATCAAAATATATAATAATATCACCAAAAGAAGCATGGAACAAGCAAAAATTATAGATACATTAGGAAAATATCGCTCCTACAACATTCGAAACACCGACACCAGTTGTGTCGACTGCTTGTCCTTCTTCGCCTCCACCATCACGGTGTCGAAGTTCTCATACGCCATAGTGAAATAAGGAGTTGGTTCGTCGTCAAATGCCTCCTTCATTGTTGGTTTGTCGTCCTCCGTGCTCTCGTCCAAAGAGCTTAGATTCAGTCACACGACTATGCGATGAGCGCGCATGGCCTCCCAAGATTTGCGTAATCTCGATGATCTCGTGCCAGCGCAGCGACAAAAGGCTCCTCCAGAACCCTTTACGGGTCCCGACCATTTTGTCAGAGGAGAGTGAAATGGGCGTGAAAGAAGGTGGAAAACGGAGTAACAAAGGAAAGCTCTATCGTAGATGTGGCTCAGAGTCAATGTCGATTGTGTCGTGAATGATCGTGATTTAAATAGCGAACATATCAGGCATGGCAAACATGTATCGGAAGAGGTTTTTCGGTCGTTGCGCATGTTCAATGACGGGAAGGGGGAGGAAGGGCAGTCAACTTCAATGAAGTATGAAGCGGTCTCATCACCCCATTCGGTCACATTGTTTTGCATCTGCAATTATCAGGCGTGGAGAGCGAGTGAACGTCACGCAGACGACACTCTAGACCGTCGTGCTGCGTCAATGTCCTTGCTGCAGCGATTGATCACATCCTCTTTGGACCGTCATGAATGCGGCGCCCAGAGTGGAGGTACGTATTGAGCGGCCGCGTGGGAATGGTTTTTTTATGGGACCGAGCGTGCTGACGCGTTCGTGGCAAACTTTCGAAGGCCCACACTCCCCCCCCCCCCATTTGCGTGAATTTGGAGACATGTACACAGTCGTATTTGATGTCGCATTGGATGGTAAAAATTGTCCCAATACATCGATTTGAAAGTTTTCGGGCGTTTAACGTTGCGGCGGTGGGATGCCCTTATATGTCAAGCAATGCAAAGTTTGGCCAATTTTATGCAAAAAAAGCTATTAACTACTTGGTCAAACATTATACTCCTTCCGATCCATAATAAGTGTCGGGAGTACTATTTTGAGTTGTGACAAAAGTTATAGTTTTTCATTTTGGAAATGAAGGGAGTAAAATATAGTGTCTATTAGATTCTGTTAGTCATTTTTTCTTAATCTTGGTTAACATTGTAGAAAAAGCTATTAACAACTAAAATCAAAATCAATACCATTAAATTCAACATCAAATATATATTTATATAATATATAATCATGTATGAATATTTACTTTTAAGAAAACTAATGTACACTAAATGGAATGAATGGAGAAGTATTTATCTATTGTAAACTGTATTATATATATTCATACGCATTTTTACAGATAATGTTTGAAACTAACCATGAGTTTTCTTGTTGCAGCTTCTAAGCGTAGCAAGTTGCGCATAATTCTGGCAGGTATCTCTTCGTAACTCTTCTTCCACCCCTTTCTAATCGTCATGTTTAGCAAAGATTTGTCATAGATTTTACTGCACTTTTCGTGTTTATGAATTGCAATTGCTTAATCCTAATGTCAAACATGATTTGAACTCTCTTTCTCTTTTGTACCTATTTTTTGTTCACAAATATAAAACGTTTTGGATATTATGATATGGGCTATAAACAAAATGAAATGAGCGATCAAACACACTAAAACTCGTCTATATACACTTGACTTTTTTTATCTTATAATTGTGAACGAAAAAGGTACTTTTCTGCAGTGGTATGTATAAAGCTATTTCAGAATCCACAAGTTGTCTTCCTCCCTGATAGGCTATGAGGTGCCTACATATTTTGAGGATTAATTTGGCAAATAAATTATATGTCGGCTATGTGCCACAAAAATTACAACATTTTTTTAATGTACACTTTTTATGACACTCCTCATAAATGATAACCTACATTTCCTTGGTTAAGTTTGTGGTGAAGTTGAGTGTCTTATAAACGTGGTGCATGCATATCATGGTAGCAAATATATTACTCCATCCAATCCGTAATAAGTGTCTCTAGTAGTATAAAATGAGCGATATTTATTATGGATCGAGGGAGTAATAATGGATGGTCTATCGTTGTACTTATAATGAGTTTTGTGGATAGAAAAGGTAAACATTTAGTAGGAACATGTTGCATGTAACTAAAAAATACGCTCCTTCTAGAGTTTTCATCATAACATAAAATAAATTTTAGCAATCGCTTTGTACCCCTTGAATATGAATACGGATTTTTTTCGAGAACAATTTGAATACGGTTGATTGTTCGTTTAATTAAAGATTTTTGGACAGAGAAAGTATTACATAATGATTTTTATCTTGTCAAAATAATTAATTGCTGAAAAATTAACTATACGCTTTTTGTGCCAGTTTCGACCGTTGCAATCATTGTTTTGGCCACAACATGCTTCATTATTGCTTTGAAACTTCACAGAAGTGGAAGATTTCCATTTCAATCATTGATAGGAAAGGACTACAACAACCGTAGGGATAACATCAAAGAAATGTTAGGCAGCTATGGGTTAATGGCTCCCAAGAGGTACAAATTTTCACACCTCAAGAAAATAACCAAATCTTTTGACGAGAAGCTAGGGCAAGGTAGCTACGGCATGGTATACAAGGGTACCCTACTGAATGGCTGCCACGTCGCCGTCAAGTTCCTTCATGATACGACTGGAAATGCAGAGGAATTTGTAAACGAGGTCATCAGCATTAGAAGGACATCCCATGTTAATGTCGTCGCTTTGCTCGGTTTCTGCTTGGAGGGTTCAAAGAAAGCTCTCATCTATGATTATATGCCTAATGGGTCACTGGAAAAGTTCATCTACACAAAGGATTCGAAAGAAACTCTTCGATGGGACAAACTACTCGAGATCGCAACAGGAATCGCGAGAGGATTGGAGTATCTTCACCGAGGATGCAACACACGAATCATACACTTTGACATCAAGCCCCAAAACATCCTTCTAGACGAGGACTTCATCCCGAAGATCGCCGATTTTGGTCTGGCGAAATTGTGCAACCCCAAGGAGAGCTACCTATTGTCGATGGATGGTACGCGGGGCACGGTCGGATTCATCGCACCTGAGGTCTTCTCGAGGCGGTTTGGAGCCGTTTCGACAAAGTCGGACGTGTACAGCTTCGGGATGGTGCTCTTGGAGATGGTCGGAGGAAGGAGGAATTGGCAAGCAAGTATGGAGAGGGAAAGCGAGATGTACTTCCCAGAATGGGTTCACAATCACCTGACACAATTTGGAAACTTGCAACCATTGGACTTGGGACCAGATGAACCTGAAGAGATTGCAACGAAGATGGCTACCATCGGGTTGTCGTGCATACAGTTATCGCCGGCGTCTCGCCCGACGATGAGCAAGGTTTTAGAAATGTTTGACAAAAGTGCAGATCAACTCGAGATACCTCCAAAGCAGTTCATCTACTCAGCTATACTGTAGGTTTTTTAAATCACACTTATTTCAGTAGTTCATTTACTAAGTGTGATTTACACTAGTTTCTAACTCCTTTTCCAATTGCACGTGCACAGGGACGATTCATCAGATGAACAACAGAACGGCTCGGGTTTGTACGGAGATTAACAGCTACTCCGTATCTAGGAAAGTTTTATGGTTTAGAGAAAGTAGTAGTATCTCATTTTACGCTTTTGCCTTCCAAAAACTCATTTTACGTTTTCTTTTCATGGGTAGAGAAAGTAGTAACTCAGTGATGTGGGAAGCAGTGTCCAGGGCATGTCCTGTTATCGTTCCTCTTGTATCGTTGTTTCTATGTTCCCCGTGGTTAAATCGGCTAGTTCCGAATTAAGGCACCTCCATAAACTGACTATCTGGTCATATTACTGGGTCTGGTGAGGAGATGGAAACTTCCTGACAAAGGATGGATCATAATAAATAAATATGGAATGAGCAGCAAAATACGTGTGCTTTGAGGAGAGTAGAAGGGTGGCTCATGATCAGGACGGGCAAGAAAAATATGAAGAGAAGACTGACCACCCCCTTTTGCTGGAGCTAACGGCGTGTCGGGGCGCCATGTTTACAAGAAAAATATGAAGTGAAGAGAAGATCCCTTCCAATTTACCAGTAGGTGAACCTGAGTGATATAACATTTCCCAAATCATATTAACCCAGGGAATGTTCTCTTTTTGTTGAAGAACTTGTGGATTTTTTTTTAAAGCCTTGTTGTGAGTGGCAATGTCCAGGATACCCAAACCTCCTTTTTCTTTTGGTAAACAACCTTTTCAAGATATCAGCGCAAATCCACCATCTTCCATACCAAACTTCCTCCAGAAACAATTCCTTAAATATTTGTTGAGTTGATTAATAACACCAACTCGAAGTGACAATGTGCACATGTAACGTTGCCTAGTTTTTTTTCAGAAGCCGAGATTTATTCTGCGGATATTTGGCTTAGCCTAGAATAAACCGAGTATCAATTAAACAACACACAACAATTAAAGGGTCCTCGGCTCCTTGCCTTGGGCCTGTTTATTATTGTGTTTAACTTTATGACATGTAGGTGAGGCTTCGTTGCTTGTGCATCTTTCGATATATTTCCCTCATAAAAAGGGCCGCACCATATGGTTTTTGGTTCGTTTTTTTATAAACTAGGTAGACTTTTCTCTTAATAATGAATAGGCACCTTCGATCTCAATTGTTGTTCCATCTATGCTCGCGATTATTTCAGCTCGTCAGATGAGGAGCTCGTCGTGCTGCGAAAAGAGTGGGATGGGGTCGTAGACACTAGACGCGCGAGGACGATAAGCACGATAATCATAGTGGAATGGGTAGAAAAAATCTTTTTTCAAGGCAACTTATATTTGTAGTTAGCACTTTATTTCATATTATGCATACATCCATACATAAGTTGCATGCGTTTATCCCTATCACTTCAACGGCCTATAAAGGAGTAGCAGCCGTCGTCCGGGTAGGGGCAGTAAACTTAGTGCAGCAACAGTAGGGCATCGTGCCTTTCATGGTGCAACGGCCTCTCATTCCATCTCTAGCGCACATATACCTGCAGCTGTCTTCAGGGCAGTTTCCCTCGACCGGCAAGCATCCTTCTTTCTCTGCATGTGCACAAAAACCCAATCTAATAGTTTAGACCAAGAAACAAATCGACTCAGCATTGCGAAGCACTAGAGTCAAATTATGCTGGTTATGCAAAAATGTAATGCCAATTCCTTGGAAAAAAAATCTTTTTATTTGCAATTTATATACATTGTACACTGCGATAAATATGAAATAACTGGTTATGACTGACAGATCAGGAAATGATGCAAAATAAATAACCTCACCTGCGACCTATGTTGATAGAACGGCCATGACCACGAGAGCGGCCAAACACAGGGTGCTTGTTGTTAGACCTTGTGGATCAACTAGGCTAGATCAAACCGGGTATAATCTATATTTTTGTGTATCCATGTCCAGATCGAGATTGGAGAGGGAGGGATGGAGAGATTACCTTGTCCCTTGCTGCTGGAGGAGCTCGAGGTGTCGGCCATGGTGAGGACGACGACGGTGAGATGGGCAGTGGCCGAGGCGGCGGTGGTGGTGCTTCCCGTCGCACTGCGCAAGACCTAGATCGGGTCGGGTGTGTCGGTGGGATTTGTGGCAGCGGTGAACTTCGTCGTCCGTGCCCCGGACCCCACCTCTGTTTATATAGCGCAGGCGACAGGGGCCCACCAACCAGAGGAGGTTGGGCGCCCCCGATCAGGGCGCAGGTCAAGGGGTCCGTCGGGCCGTTGGACCCGAACGGGAAGAGATCAACCTAACATTCTCCCCCTTGATCTCAACTTTCCTTTTAAACTTTATACTTTTACTTTACTCGTTTCATCACAGATTAGTATATAGAGCATGTTTCATCGTCACAACTCAATTGCCGATAGAATCAGACAGTTACGACATACCTCTCTATTTTGAAACAAAATATTTTTCTTTTGGGCCTCTCATGATCCAGGAATCATAGGCTTTCCCTTAAACCCATGCCGGCTAAGTGTTCCTTGAACACATTGGGTGGTAAGCCTTTCGTAAGCGGATCCGCAAGCATATACTTTGTCCTTATATGCTCGAGACTTATAGTGTGATTCTGGATTTTATCTTTCACAACATAATACTTTATTTCTATTGGTTTGGTAGCATTACTCGACTTGTTGTTGTGAGCATAGAATATTATGGGCTGGTTGTCACAGTATAACTTTAGTGGTTTGTCAATACAATCTACCACTTTCAAGTCGGGTATAAATTTCTTTAACCATATCGCCTGCCCCGTGGCCTCATAACATGCTATAAATTCTGCATACATCGTGGACGATACAACTATTGACTGTTTGGAGCTTTTCCACGAAATAGCTCCTCCAACGAGAGTAAAGACGTATCCTGACGTGGATTTTCTATCATCTTTATCCCTCGCTGACGAGGGGGTGACCCCACGACTCCTACTAATGGGCCTACCCGGTGTCATTGAAGGCCCACAGAACTACCGCCGAACTCACCTTGGCCCGCTAGATGGCACCGACGTTGGGAGTCTTCGACTGACAAGGAAGGTGCAAGGACTTGTCTTACAAGCTAGGGTTAGATTACCTATAATTGGAGATTGATTCCCCGAGACCTGGTCTACTATATAAAGGCCAGGAGGGGCAACGCATAGATCATCGAATAATACATCGCCTGTAACCCTAGCCCGGAGCACATCTGCCCCGGCGTCCCTTGTAACCTCTCCACAATCAATATATCGAGCAGGAAGTGTGTCATCCTGTTTGCCGACGAGCTTATCGTCCAACCTGTGTCTTCTCCAACTAACCCAGGGTCCCTGACCATGGGATTTGCCGAGGCTGATCCTCGTCAATTGGCGCCGTCTGTGGGAACCACACAGGTTGGGAACGCGATCTCGGCGGTCTCACTATCATCAACACTCGCCAGCTCGAAGATTCAGGCGAGATCCAATCTGTTCGAGTCCCTCGGGTTCGCGGCCCACCTCCCGGCCCTGAAGCCAATCTTCATGGATCTGCAATCCGGCGTCGATCTGATCTTCGGAGAACACCGGATCTACGTCAACCACTGGGGAAGTCTCCGCCTAACCAACGACGTTCAAGCACCTACAGCAGCAGTCGAGGCGGACGTCACCTACACGGCCGACACACCAACCAATAGCAGCCGAGCACTCGGCACCAAGCATCAAAGCACTCGCCGTCCCTCTGACAGGCCCCTGGCATGGAGAAGCATCGACGCGCGAGCCAGCAGAGGGGCGACGGGAACACCCTCGCAAGTGTTCATGGCGGAAGTCGACGCACCACCACCAGGAACCAACGGGCAAGTTGAAAACCCGAGTGCTCCGCGGGACATACAGAATACCAGCGGGGCAGCAGGATCCGCCAAGGAAGCCCGGATGGTCGTACAACTGGGCGATCCAGGAAGCATACCAAAGAAAGTCCCAGCGGGACTGGCACCCGGCAACCAAGCAAGTAACCTGCAGCCAAAGCAGCCGCTCGCCCCGAGCGCCCAGCCACCAGGAGGCAGACAACAGGCCACAGCCGCCAAGAAAGCCGCACCACCAAAGGAGAAAATCATCTTACCCAAGGAAACCATAGCGATGGTGCAGGAAGCAGTCAAACTCGGCAGGATGCTGCCAAGTAACGCCACAAGAGACGAACTAAGAGCGTACACTAAATTGGTGGGAGAACAGACGCAACGATGGCGCCAGGCCATGGAGGCGCAGGAAAGAGAAGGACTCGAGAGGAAAAGCAGTCGCCGGCAACCTGTCGGAAGCAGTCACCGCTCCCCCACCCGCGACAGATCAAAAATCAACAACCTACGGAAATCGGAAAGGGAGAGAGTGATCCGCAAACTCGACGACGATTTCAAACTGGAAGAGGAGGACGACGAGGAGCCCCTCACACCAGCGGAGGCACTCATAAGCGCCCAGGACTACCTATCTCGTGCCCGGACAAGCTCTAAAGGGAAATCAGACCGCTACACCTCGATTGCCCTACAAATAATGAAGGACGCCATCGGCAACTCAGCACCCAAAAAACCCAGCACCAGGCGGCAGGCCCGCGAGCGGACACCAGACAGGGAACCAAGTGACCCTGACGACGACGAAGACGACGACAATGACGACAACAACGACGACGACGACAGGCGCGGGAACCCAAACAGGGGCAGAAGGCGCGACGATTACGACGACAGCCCCGCACACCACAGCACCCGGCGAGACGCACGTGACGACATCACCCAGAGCAGAGTCAACCGCAGCAGGCGGCGACGCGCGGCGCGCGAAGAATACTCCGACGAGGAAGCTTCCGAAGAAGAAGTCGAGCCATGCGGAGCACTATGCTTCACCCGCACCATACGCGAGACACGCATGCCAAACGGATTCAAGCTCAACTCGACGACACTAAAGTACAACGGACTTGAAGAACCAGAGTCATGGCTTGAAGACTACTTAACTGCGGTCAAATTTCAGCGCGGAACCAACATCACAGCAATGCAGTACATACAGTTGATGCTCGAAGGCTCCGCGCGGCACTGGCTCAAAAACCTGCGGCGCGGGTCCATCAGCTCCTGGAGACAGTTCCGCGCCGCTTTCATCGAGAATTTCAAGTCAACCTACAAACGGCCGGCATCACTCGAGGAGCTGCGAGCGTGCAAGCAAGGAACAAGGGAGACCCTGAGGGCGTACATCCAACGATGGACGATCCTCAAAAACTCCGCAGAAGATATATCAGACGAGAGCGCAATCGACGCTTTCAGAAGAGGCCTACAGCGCGTCGAGTTCAAGGAGCAGATGGGGCAAATGAAAGTCCGCTCACTCGCAAAACTACTGAAACTAGCCAACAGCTGGGCAGACGGCGAAGACTCCGTCCGTAACGAAACAGTAACCTTCGCAGCGCGATCAGAGCACGAATACGACTACAACGGAGACAGAGGAAGCGACAGAAGGAGGAAACGGCCAAGGCGACACTTCTACGACGACCGAGGACCCGACATGGTCGCTGCCGGTTTCCCAAACGACCGAAACGGGAGGCGACGCGACGACAACAGACAGCCAAACAGAGAGAACCAGGAAAACGAGCCTCAATCGCAGAAACGCGAATGGTGGCCAAAACAACCACGGGACGGCATCCGAGCGCCCAGAACGGCAAAAGAACAGCTCGACAGCCCGTGCACCATACATGGATTCAGAAACGAGCGAGGAGAAATAAGATCATCCCACACCCTCGGGAACTGCAGAAGCTTTAACGAGCTAGCAGAAGAGAAGAACCGCCCCGCGGCCCCTGCAGGACAACCACTCGCAAGCATAGCAATCGGGCCAGTCGCCCGCAACGCGCCACCAGCTCCTCCATTGCCGACGAGGCAGGTGGCCTCCATCCAAGAGAGACAAAGGACACCGGATGAAGACCAGTACCCAGAAGCTCACGGAAGAATTTATATGATACAAGAAGGAAGGCCCTCCAACCGCCAGTAGAAGCAAGTAACTAGACAAGTTTTCCTGGAGACATCCGCACACCCAGCGGTCCCAGAATACCTGCGCGGGTCGGAAACAGAGATAACCTTCTCCCGAGACGACCACCCACCAGCTGTCCCCCGACCAGGACACGCAGCACTAGTACTGGAGGCGCGGATCGGGAACTACGACATGTCCCGCGTGTTCATGGACGACGGCAGCGGAATCAACATCATATTCACCCGAACGCTCGACGACATGTTGATCCAAAGCAACGCCCTGAAGCCCTCAGGAACGGCTTTTCACGGGATCGTACCAGGCAAATCAGTCTATCCCATGGGAAAGATAAGCCTGGAAGTGGTCTTCGGGTGCGCGACCAACTTTCGCAAAGAGATATTGGACTTCGAGGTGGTCGACTGGAAGTCGCAATACCACGCAATCCTCGGGCGACCAGCCTTCGCCCGTTTCATGGTTGTACCTCATTACGCCTACCTCAAGCTGAAAATGCCAGGACCACATGGTGTCATTACAATCAATGGAAGCTTTGTCAGATCCTACAGATGCGACAAGGAATTCCACAAGTTAGCAGAAACTTTCATAACCCATCAAAACGATGGCACCACGGGAGCCACAGAAGAAAACCTCCCATAGACGACGAACCAGCAGATGAAAGGTATCTGCCTTCAGCGGAACCTCCCCCCTTTTATTTTTTCCAGACTTACTGTATGAGACAAGCGTGATTTAAGTATCTCCCACAAAAGTAAACTACGGCACTCGGGGGCTCGCCGAAGCAGCCACCCCTCGAGTCGTCTCCCGCAAATGCGGCACAAAAGTAAACTACGGCACTCGGGGGCTCGCCGAAGCAGCCACCCCTCGAACCGTCCCCCGCAAACGCGGCACAAAAATAAACTCCGGCACTCGGGGGCTCGCCGAAGCATCCACCCCTCAAGTCGTCTCCCGCAAACGCGGCACAAAAATAAACTCCGGCACTCGGGGGCTCGCTGAAGCAGCCACCCCTCGAACCGTCCCCCGCAAACGCGGCACAAAAGTAAACTACGGCACTCGGGGGCTCGCTGAAGCAGCCACCCCTCGAACCGTCCCCCGCAAACGCGGCACAAAAGTAAACTACGGCACTCGGGGGCTCGCTGAAGCAGCCACCCCTCGAACCGTCCCCCGCAAACGCGGCAAAAGTAAACTACGGCACTCGGGGGCTCACCGAAGCAGCCACCCCTCGAGTCGTCTCCCGCAAACGCGACACAAAAATAAACTCCGGCACTCGGGGGCTCGCCGAAGCAGCCACCCCTCGAGTCGTCTCCCGCAAACGCGGCACAAAAATAAACTCCGGCACTCGGGGGCTCGCCGAAGCAGCCACCCCTCGAGTCGTCTCCCGCAATCGCGGCACAAAAATAAACTCCGGCACTCGGGGGCTCGCCGAAGCAGCCACCCCTCGAGTCGTCTCCCGCAAACGCGGCACAAAAATAAACTCCGACACTCGGGGGCTCGCCGAAGCAGCCACCCCTCGGGTCGTCTCCCGCAATCACGGCACAAAAATAAAATTCCGGCACTCGGGGCTCCTAGAATCGCAGGTACAAAAATAACGTGAGTATTCAGGGGTAACAGCCCCTCCGAAAGCCATCCCCCACAGAGCACATTCAAGCAAGGGAGGAAGACAAAAACAAGACAACTAATCCAATGGCTCCTGCTTGGCCATAATATGAGCGCCTAAATTACGGTCGCTCTCTTCAACGACACGCGCTACAACACGACCTGCAAGTTCGTCAACGGCTGCATAATGATCGTCCATCGACTGAGCCCTACCACCCGGAGGACCCCGTACAACCTCTCCGAGATCTACACCAGGCCAGTGACTATGGACTAAACCTAAAGCAACCCGAGCTCCTGCTTGAATCAGGTGGTCCATCACGCGACGCAGCTCGGCAGGTTGGGTAAAGAAGCGGCAAAGCGTCTCAAGCTTGGAAGGGACAACCGCCAACGGATAAAACTGGGCATGAATACCACCCAGCACCCGCTGGCAGTACCTCAACGCCAGCGGAACCTGCTCCACTCGAAGACGCAACAAAGCAAAAGAACGAGCACGGGCCCCATCCGCCCAAAAGGGGTTCCTCGCTCGCACAACAGGATCTTCCAAGCGCGATATCTCCGAGTGCACGGCCGCTTCTTCATCTCGGGATATCCCCGCCAGAACTTCGCCAAAGAAACAGCAACTACAATCAAGGCGAAAGCACGAAGAGGACTCGCAGAATCAAGCAAGAGCAAAACTCACCCCGCAGAACATCAGCTAGTCTGGCAACCCACGAAGCAAGCTCGTCAATCATAGCCTCGGCACGCTCTCGCCGAGACCGATGGACAGCCACAGCCGCCTTCAGCTGCACAATCTCCCGCTCGGCATTCCTCAACCGCAAGCAAACAGACTCGTAGGCGCCCTCGCGAGCGTCATCCTTCAATGAATTCCAAGGACGAAGAACACCCGGAGCGGCCTACCGCAAACAAAAGCACAAGCATCAAACACCAGAAGGGACAAGCTAAACAAAGTCAAGATACATAAAGGCAGCCGACAAGCAACAGTCACGGCAGAGTCGCGCGTTACAGATAAAGTCTCAACAAGAGTACTACTGCCCCCCTCCCTCGCCCACAGTAGGATGAATCTGGGCATCCACATCCTTTTGCAGCAGAAGAGCAAGATGATCAACACGCCCAAGCAGCTCCGGCGAGTAGCCCGGGATGGTCTCAACCAAGGATTCATCAACAGAAATCCCGTGCCCCATAAGGACAGCAAGAGCCGTAGAAGAGCCACTCACCAAGCTGTCAGCAACCAATTCCCCCACGCGCTTCCCTTCTGGACCAAACGCTGCCACGAGAGCATCCAGGCCCTCGGGCACCTTCGAAGCATCCGGCATCAGATGCTCATGAACACGGCGAAGAAGACCGGAGGCACGACCACAAACACCCTCGACAGCAGCAACAGCACTCGCAAGAGCATCCGCAGCCCCCTTCAGAACGCCAGACCCCGAGGCAGCAACTTCGACCGGTTCCAAACCCGCAGTAGCTGCCAACAACCAATGGAACGTCAACAAACAGGAGACAAATGTAACAGAAAGAAAAAGGACAGGATCCGCACTTACAAGTAAGTCGGTCCGACAGCACTCGAAGGCATTTCCCCTCCGACAACTCCATCTGCTCATATACCCCCTCAGCCTGACGAAGGCGAACGAGCTCCTCATGCTGCTCGTGCAGCTCCACCTCTTTGGAAGACAAAGCTTCCTGCAAATGGGAAGCAGTTCGAGAAACCTTGTCAGCCAGCTTCTCGGCCGCCCGGCGACGATCTGACAGGCATTCAACCACAAGGAAAAAGTCAGCGCAACGAAACTTGGAAAGCCCCACCCCAAGCAGCCTAAAAAAGAAGACGCACCCTCCATGGTAGTTAGCGCATCCTGGGCAGATTCATGAGACCTTTGCCACCGCTCAGCATCAATGATCAGGCGCTCACAGTGTTGGAAGACAGGCTGTAAACAAACGTAAACACGCAGCAAGGAAAATGAGACTGTAAGCAACCGCACGCGCTTGCTCACAGCCTCGGGGGCTACTCCCATCGGGAGCACTGCCGTGCTCCCAAGGAAAAAGAACACAAGATAGAAACTTACCATAGCAGAAAAATGGTCAAAGGCACGGATTTTATCTTCAGCCGCAAGATCGAAGCGACCAAAGAAAGGAGGACCCAGCTCGGCAGGTCCAACTTCAGAAGACCCACCAACGGGCACACCCGAAGGAGGTGCAATAGGGACGGCACCCGCCCCCGAAGCAGTCGCCAGAGGAGAAGACCGACCAACAGGAGAAATAGGGACCTCATGACAATGAACAGTCGCCGAGTCTGTCAACTTCAGATCCACGGTGGCTGCACTGTTACTCGAAGCAATCATAGGAGCCGCAACACTACAAACCAGTAATCAGGTACAGAAGAAAGAAGCAAACGACTGACAAAACCAAGGAAAACACTTACCCACTCTGCACGGAGCGAACGCGCCACAGCCGGTTCCTCTTTGGAGCCGCAGGCGCAGAAGGAGGATCAGCAGCTGGAGCCACGGGAGCAGCAGTATCACGATCCCCAAAACTCCCGGGGCAGGACCGCTTCACACGAAAAGGGCCCGAATCCTCACTGTCCCCAGATTCAACAATCATGGGCTCCATCCCGGCGGACCGAGCAGCGCCTTCGGCAGCAGAGGCATTGGGTTCCTCGAGGATATCAGCATCCTCCGGCTGAGGAGGATTACGCAGCACAGGGTCATGCCCCTACAACACTCAACAAAAAACAAAGTCAACAGATAAGCAACAGCACAAACACAGGCAAGGCGACGCGGTCACAAACCTGAGGAGGAGGGTTGTCAGCAGAGTATGGACGCGCAAGCCGCATCTCAGAGTCACTCGAGTACTTGGTCACCCATTGGAGTCGGGTGAGAAGCTCGTCAGACTCGAAATCTTCAGGCGAGCACCTGGTCGGGTCAGCAGGACCCAGATACCGCCACATAGGAGAGGCATGATGCTGCAGCGGCTGAACTCTCCTCCCCACGAAAACAGAGATAAGCTCCCCACCAGACAATTCATCCTTCAGCAAAGAAATCCTATCTAGATAGGGAGTCAGCTCAGCTGATTCCACAGCAGTCAGAGAATGAGACCAAGACGCCTGCCTCACTACTCGAGTGGCTGGATTAAAAGGAGCAAGGCCAAAACGCTGACCGGTCGTGCAGCGGTCTTTCAGATAAAACCAGCCCCGCCGCCACCCGCTAACCGAGTCGATCTTCTCCAGATCAAAATATGAGTCTTTATCCCCAATGGAGATGCTCATCCGACCCACAGCATACTCGGAGTTGGTCCTCTTCACACTAAAGAGACGCCTCAGAGCCCCCAATGCGGGTAAATACCCAGGAACGCCTCACACAAAGTGATAAAACAGGCTGTTGGATATATGCTCTAGAGGCAAATAATATATGATTATTCCAATATATCTAAGCAAGTTCATAACCAGTTTCATACCGTGCTATAACTGTATCAGTGAAACAATGATGCAGGTGTGGTATAGAAACCCCCAGGTTCCTAGTTAGCCTCTACATCGATAACTAGTTCATGGTCAACATGATGATCGTGGTTTCGCGATCATGGACAATTAAGTCTCTTGACTATAAGGTCACCTCACGGGTTAAGTGACGTGATGAACATTACCCAAAGTAAGCATTACAGCATGATCAAATCTTATGAAGGTTCAGTGTTGTAATTACAGAACGTGGTAGACCGTTCCTTTGACCGTGAGTACGTGCATAATCACTATCTTCCCGGATGCTTTCACTTACATCCCACCACCTGACTGAAATATGCGGGTCATAACGGTTGTATCTTAGGTATTCCGTGGAGATATGTTGAGGAGTATTGTTTACAAGAGCGGGATTTATCAATCCATGTAATGGATAGATACTCGGGGCCCACTCGGTGAGATTCCATCCATAAAGCTGCGCAGCGTGTGACTAGGTCACGGGGATGAATATCACGGGAACGAGTGAATAAGGATTTAGTTCGGAACGAGGTTGAACCAGACATAGGATGTCATTGATCGAATCTCGGAACAATCCAGTATCATTGACAAAGGGAATGCTATACGACGTAAGGTCCAATCGGTGTTGATATTCGGAATGCACAGGGGTCATTATGGGCATCCAGGTCCCGCTGATGATCATTGACCGTAGCCTCTGCGAGTTCATGACTGGAGTGTTCTCGGACCGTAGGGTAACACACTTAAGGGCTCGATGAAATCGGAGACCTTTTCGGAACCATCGGAGCAACCAGAGAATAAAGGAAACAATATCGGAGAAGTACCGTGTTGAACCGAAACAAGTTCGGAGTGAACCGGAAGGTGTTCCGGAGCACCGGGAGATGGAATATTATGTTTTAGTTATTAATTAATTGAATTAATAATTAAAATCATTTTATTTCTAATTAATATGTGATATGGGCCTTAGTGGAGAAAAAGGCCCATTAGGGGAAAATAAAAAGGGAAAAAAGAAAAAGAAAAAGGGGGGAGGCGCCATGGGCCCTAGGGCCCATGAGGGGTGCGCCCCCTTCCCCCCTTGGCCGGCCAACCCCCCCTTAGCAAAGGGTTTAGTCCCACATTGCTAAGGGAGGGGGGTTGACTCCCTCCCCTCTGCCTATATATAGATAGCCAGGGTGCACATATTTAATACACAGAAATTCGTGAGAAAATAAATATTACTCCGAATTAAGATCGGTTTTCTCCGGTCTTCTCCCCTCCCTTGTCTCTTTCACGGTGGACTCCCTAGTGTGAGTCTATAGTGGAATTGAGGCTTCTCTGCTAGAATCGGAGGCCGTCGTGCTGCCGAAGCTCCGTTCGGAGGTCTGCTTCCGCCACCTCCGCTGGATCGGAGAACGGAGGTTGTCATCGAGTCTCGTACGTGTGCGAGTACTACGAGGTGCTGCACGTGTGGCACTACACCCATCCGGGTTCTCAACACAGCCAGGGGGCTATGAAACTTGATCGGCTACATCAACCACGTTTGCGGGAACGTTTCCCGCGCAACGGACTACACCCCAAGGTATGTTATTTCCGCACTACTGTTCGTTACAGTAATACGACTAGCTAGATCTTGGGTTATGGGAACGCTAGTTAGAAAAAATTGTGTTTTCTGCTGCGAACTCCAACAGTGGTATCAGAGCTAGGTCTATGCTTAGTATTACTGTACGGATAGAACACATCGGGGATGTGGGCGTTGATTGTATGATTGTTACCCTCCCACGTGTACTTGTTCACATCTGCGGCATTGTTTGATGAAGCAGCCCCCGACCGACTTTACGCGTACTCTTACGCGAGACTGGTTCCACGCTTGACATGCGGCTTGAACCGTATAAAGTGGCTGGGGGGGGTGTCTGTCTCTCTACTTTAGCGGATGTGGCATTTGCAACGGAGGGCCCCGTGCGGGGTGTAATAGAGACAATCGTATGGTTGACGTTGTGATTGACTCGTAGGTTAAAACCTGATTAACTATGAAAGCCCTAGCAGCCACGTAAAACTTGCAATATACAACTAGATCGTCTAAACCTTGTATTGCTAAGTGGGGGCTATCGTTTGTTTGTATATGATGTAGTGATAGCTTTGCTATGTGTTACTAGTAAGTAGTAATCGTCATCATAAAACAAACTAAAATGGAGACACTGTAGACTTAGTGTTGCCATAGCTCAGACATCTTAAAACTTGCTAGTATAGGATACACGACGGTAGCATGTGATAAGATGATCCCTTAACAAAGCCAAACACAAGTATTCTACTGAAGTGTGCACCGCCTGGAAGGTTCTCCCATATGGCTTGATGCTCCGTACATACCGGAGTTGTCCTACATATTAAATGGAGTTCGCATGAGGTTGGGTTCGGCGAGCCTGGCATATGCAGATATGGCCTTGCTGAACAGCATATAACATGGAGGTTAATTTGGCGAGCCTAGCATATGCAGATATGGCCTCGGAATACTAGAGATCGAAAGATCGAGCATGAGTCACAGTATATATAAGATAATGTGATCGCACAAGTTGTTGTCTACCTTTGAAACTGACCCGTCGGCCGTGTGATATTCGAGGTCGGGCAGTGAATCTGGATCATGTAATCACCAAAACTTCCTAGGGATGAAATGTTTTAGTGCGAGCTCATCTATAATTTGATTATATGAACTCATTGTTGTGAACTAGTCTTAATTGTGTTCCTTGCAATTATGTTTGTAGAAAATGAATGCACTAGAGCAACGTGAACTATCTTTCTTCATGGAAGGTGAAAGACTTAGAGAAAATGGGTCAAACTTTGTTGATTGGTACTCACGCCTTAGGACGTCGCTCAAAAGAGCAGACATCTTGTTTACAATAGAAATGCATGTGGAAGAACATCCGGACGATCATGTTGGCGATCAAGAGATACTTGATCATTATGCTCGCCGACAGAAATGCTCCGTAGTCAGGAATTTCATGATCTTCAGCATGTCAGAGGTTTTGTGCATACAGTTTCAGGACACTGGCCCATATGACATGATGGACACGCTAAAGACAATGTTCGTACGTGAGTTCAGAATTGCCAGATTTGAGTTAGAAAGCAAGTTTCTATCTACAAAGATGGAAGAACACACAAGCCTTGATGATCACTTAGACAGGATGCATGAGATGTACCTGACCCTGGTGGAGGACTATGAATATTGGACAATGAACGAAAGCACCACGGAAGAGTTTTCAATAAATACGTTATTTCACTCACTCCCTCCGAGTTATGGTGATTATGTTCATAGCTATGTCGGAAGAGGAGCTAATATGAGTCTCCAGAACTTCATGACTGATCTCTTGGCCGCGGACATTGCTCCTATCGAGGATGCAGAAGTCGTGGATGGAGAAGGTATATACTTGATATACTTTATAAATGTTCATTCCCTTATACAACAGTTGCAGTAAATGAGTATCTGATACTTATTCTGTTTTATGAAAACAGGACCTGCCGTTGCATGGACGGGAAGAGGTGAAATCGAGGATTGATGGATATCAAGTCAGTTGATGGCCAGCATGGATTCCACCGAGACATCTATCATAGGATATACTTAGAGTATTAGATAAATCTTATGTAATCATTATAGTATGAACACTTAGTCGTGTGTCTTGCATCTCGCGAGACAAAGTTATTCATGTAATGAGACAAGTCAGTTGTTCCATCTTTATGAATAAAAGTGTGCTTATACTTTGATTACGTCTTGATTTATGATATGATAGAAAGCATTTATAATACTACCATTATTGTCAAGAAATATTCAATGTTTAATGATAAAGTTGTCTTGATTATAACAAGTCAAAGATCTGATTGCATGAGGTGACTTCATAACTGATGAATTCATTAAATGTATGATCTATTAACTTGTGAATTCATTATCGAATGAAAATCATAACTTGATTGCATGAGATGGATTAGATACACGATCTATGAACCTCTGCAATAGATATAACCATGACAAGGTTCTAGCAAGTAGAACTTGTGCCAATCATTATACATAAATGATGTACTAAATGGGCATGTGAGTTATCATTAAAGACTTCATATGATTAATTGAAAGTTGTATTCAATTGAGATCATAAAACTGAGATTCGGGAATCACAGTGAGAAGTGAGAATACAAGGATACACATCACTACGCTACGATCCGAAGTGATAAGTATTGATATTGACATAATGGGAGACTTGTGGAAGTTGTACCACAAACTACGATGGAAGTTGAAAGTACTAGACTACTTAAACCATTCGTAGTCATACTAAACCGTAGTATGGTCTAAACGTTCTTTCCCCTAGCACTATAGTTATTGTCGAATAAGTTGTTTAATTCATTAAGTTAAAACACCCACTTCATGAATAGGAAACCATCCTAATTCTAACGAGACATGATAGCTCCATAACTGATGGTGTTATAAGGTTTCTTAAAAGAAAGATTTTTCTTTGTAATAAAACTACGAGCAATTAAAATTACATATTCTCCCCGAATAGCAAAATTTGTGTTGCTTAATTGGTAATACGAGAAAAGTCTCTCGACACGGATCCAATGGGAGATAATGGAAACTTTGACCGGGGTATTGGACCTTGCCTTCAGAATATCAGAGTATTGCAACGGAAGCATGTTCCGCTGTAATAACACTGTATAAGGAAGGATATGCCAAAAATGATTGATCTTGGTATATGAGTTGAAGCCATTGTTGAATTTAGAAGGTTGTCATGAATACGTTCTGTACAGAACAATAATCATGAGTCTTCTTAATAAAACAATAGGGAATAATATTGCTTGAAGACACAAAGGAATGATGGTAGCCTAAAACACGAGGAGAAATGAAATAATATTGAGTTACATTAAGGATGGCTCACGTCCCATGAAATAAATCGGTTATTTCATATTCTCGACAAACTGGAGAGTTATTGAGAATAATGTAATGGGCATAAGGCATTATTTGGTTATGACCAAAGTTCAATGGTGATTGACTACGGAAACGTAGGAATGCTTTAATCAATAAAATATTTCATTTACACTACAATGGACCATAGCCTGAAATTGCATCTCAGTCAAATTTGGGATTTGAAAGAGAATTGCAATGGGCATGACGAAGGTTGCTTCGTTAAAAGGATGGACTATAGTACCTCAAGACAGGAACCCTCAACCTTGATTTGATCAAGTGATTTTGTGATGACCAAAATATTGAGTGGGCCTGCAGTTTCATGAAACTGAGTGGGAGCTTTGAAGACTTCCCGGAAACTTGGAGTGCAGAGAGCATTTTCTGAGTGGGAGCTTTGGAAGCTTTGTCATTATGTGAGACATAGTGAACAATAGAATGACTTGATGAAAGCTGAACCACAAATATATGAGTATAAGATGGATATATTTGAGTGGGAGCATGATCATTGTCTCAAACATATATGCATTGATATGTGTGAAGAATGATCTCATATGTATATATATGGATATTCATTGATTGTGTATATAGAGAATCGTCTCATATACATATGTGCATTATGATATATATATAGAGCATAAGGCAAATAAAATACAAGATTGCAAGAATCTTCTTTTATGTGAAATACCAACACATTACACGTTGAAATCTATATGAGTAGATTAAGATACGGATAATGAAACGAAGTGAAGGTTGGAATAATCTTCTAGACAAGAAACAGGTTCTTGTGGCTAGAAATTATATAATGGATGAAATCCAAATATCACAAGCAATGTCTTGATGGAAGAATAGAGATGCACCATGTACTGGACACGTGATCTCATATGTTCTTGACATATGATTCTACCATATAACATGCGTTGTGAATCCAACAACAGAATGACTCAAAAGTTCTTGGAAGAAGAACAGATTCCGATGTGCTTTAGGAGTAAAACACAGAATCTGAATAAATTCCATGATTTCAGTATAGAGAGGAATATTGAGGACTATTCTCTAAAATATAGAAAGGATAATAGACTTGAATGTAATGCAAGATTACAATTGCAAGCCATATTATGGGTCTATATGGAATTAGAGACATCACCAAAGACATGAAAGAAATGTGAGCAAAATTCACGGTACTACAAACATAATACTACTTAAGAAAGTAGACGTATGGATAAAATTTTAGCGTTAGAAGTATTGGACTTCTGGCTGAGTGTATTTCCCAGTATATATGACTAAGGATGAGTCTTCTAAAAGACTGAACCAAGAGATCATTGGAGGATACTGTGAAATAATAGTCTCACTCTCCCGCGAAACTTATATCCAACCATTATATGATAATGAGTGGTATGTCAAAAGAGCTTTTGACCTATACCAGTTGCAAAGGAAACATACAAATCTGAATTGGTGCAGTTCGTTGACGAACCCTCTTCCATGAGCATGCATGATCAATGAAACACTTATGTGATAAGATGATTATGATCGGAAAAATGCGGCTAGATTATTAGCACTCTAGTGCAAGTAGGAGACTGTTGGATATATGCTCTAGAGGCAAATAATATATGATTATTCCAATATATCTAAGCAAGTTCATAACCAGTTTCATACCGTGCTAGAACTGTATCAGTGAAACAATGATGCAGGTGTGGTATAGAAACCCCCAGGTTCCTAGTTAGCCTCTACATCGATAACTAGTTCATGGTCAACATGATGATCGTGGTTTCGCGATCATGGACAATTAAGTCTCTTGACTATGAGGTCACCTCACGGGTTAAGTGACGTGATGAACATTATGTTGGGAATGTTCCCTAGAGGCAAATAAAATATGTTTTATCGAGCATATTCCATTAGTTCATAATACGTTTGATATTATGCTATAACTGTATTAAGCAGAAACATTAATACAGGTGTGGTATACAAACAACCAGGTCCCTAGTAAACCCTAGTATACTAGTCCATTGGGCGATTGATGATCAAGGTTTCCTGATCATGAGACAATGGCGTCTGTTGACAATGGAGTCGTATCATTGGATAATGATATGATGGACATACACCCACCAGAAGCGTTGCGATGTGATCAAGTCACATAGTTCGACATTGCGATAACTATAACGTAGTGACCAGATCCTTTGACCGTAATGATCATACGTAATTGTCATCTATGAGGAGACTTTGATTTGTATCCCACCGCCTGACTGAAATATGCTGGCTATAACAGTGCACTTTGGGTATTCCGAAATAGATGGTTGATGAGTATGCAAATAGATCAAAGTGGGATTTGTCCATCCGTGTGACGGATAGGTACTCTGGGCCCACTCGGTGATGTTACATCATAAAGTTTGCAAACGTGTGACTAGGTCACGGAGTTGTAATATCACGGGAACGAGTAAACTTGTTTGTTGAGAACGAGGACGAACTAGGTATATTGGATACCGATGATCAAACCTCGGACAAGCAAAGTACCATAGGACAAAAGGAACAGGCACACGGTTAACGGATCCAACAGCGATTGAAGTTCATTCGATGGAAGCGCATGGGCTATCAAGGATTGTAACCAGGTCCAATTGATTAGTCATTGATCAATGAGAGTTGTCTCGATCATGTCTGCTGTTTCCCGGACCGTAGGGTGTTACACTTAAGGGTACTCGACGCAGTAAGGATTGATTCAGGATCACCAGAGAAATTGGAGAGAACACCGGAATTGTTCCGGTGATGACCGGAATTGTTCCGATGAAGGCCGGAAGTTGTTCTGGGTATTTTGAAAGGTTCAAAATATATTTAATAATGTTTAATATATGTTTTATTATTTAATTATCTGAATTAAATATTAAAATGTATTTAAATATAATTAAAAATGGAAGAAAAGGCATATGGGCCTCATAGGGCCCATTAGGGGGAGAGGGAGTCCTCCCCCATGGGCCATGGCGCCATGAGGGGGCCCACCCCCCTAGGGCTGCGCCAAAACCCCCCTCCCTTGGGATTAGTCCCACCCCAGAAGTGGAGGGGGGGTGGCACCCCTCCTTGGCCTATATAAGGAGGGGTAGGGTGCCCTTTTTCTTCATACAAATTGATTTGAGACAAGTTTCTCTCATCTCTCTCTCCCTCCTTTCTCCTTCCTCGAGTGGACTCCCCTTGTTTGGAGTCTACACTTGGTTGGGGATTTATCCACTATACGCACGCCGCCGTGCTGCTGGAATCAGGATCCGAATCCATCTTCTTTCCGCTGCTCTACTGGTTCGGAGCCCGGAGGGACGTCGGGTATACTGTATGTGTATAATCCCGCGAGGCACTACACTTGTGGTGCTACTTCGTCGTCGTGGACGTATCGCGAGGTCTTCATCGACAATGTTCCGACGGGGACGTAATCCCGTCATCGGTCTACAAGGATCGGGTGGCTACAGGAGTCATCGTGGATTTGCGCGGCATCGGGGATTGCCGGTACGACTACACCGACCACGTTCATGCGGGAACGTTTCCCGCTTAACGGACTACATACTTGTATGTGATCTATTTCTGTCTGTTACTTGCATCAGCATAGCATAGATCTTGGGTTTGGGTCTCGTAGGTTATGAAAAATTTGTATTTTCTGCCCCGAACCCCAACAGTGGTATCATGAGCAAGGCTATGCGTAGATGTATTGTACGGATAGAACACATCTAGTATGTGGGCATCAATTCTCCAATTGTTACCCTCTCACGTGTACTCATTTAGCGTTGTGACAATGTTTGATGAAGCGGCCCCCGACCGACCTTACGCATTTACGCGAGATTGGTTCCACGCTTGACATATGGCTTGTACCATATAAAGTGGCTGGGGGTGTCTGTCTCTCTGCATTAGCGATGCGAAGATGTTTGCAACGGAGGGCCCCGACAGGGGTGTAATAGAGACAATTGTGGATTGGTGTTGTGGCTTGTTTTCGCAGGATAGAAAGCGGTTCTTTTCTCGAAACCCCTAGCAGCCACGTAAAACTTGCAAAAGATAAAGTAGAAAGGCGTTTTCAACTTTAATTTGCATGTTGGGGGGAATCATAGCATGTATGATTTATGTTGCATCCTGTTTTCCTAATATGTTAGATATACGACGGTAGCATAATAGGATGATCCCTCACTAAAACCAACATAGTGTCCTTACCCTAGTGAGCACCACCTGGAAAGTTCTACATTATGGAGGCACCACGTGTCACACGTGTGTCAAACATTTTTTCGTTCACATGAGGTGGGTGTAGCAAGCCTGGCATATGTATATGATATGGCCTTGCATGACACAGCAACAAATCACATAGGGTGTGGTGGCGAGCCTGGCATATGTATATGATATGGCCTCGGGACACAAGAGACCGAAAGGTCGAGCATGAGTCACATGGATGATGTGATTGGCATGATGGCCTACCTTGAACAACATACTGATGGCCGTGACGATCGGGGGAGGTATGGTGTTCAAGGATCGTGTAATCACTTAGAATAAACTATGAGGGATGTTTATCTCAGTGGGAGTTCCAGAATTGTTTTTGAAACATGAACTCCATATTATGAACTTAATCTTCATGTCTTAGCAAATATCATTGTAGATAACGTCATACCAATGTTTAGAACTATGGCTCTTTTAGTATGATAGAACTTAAGGTAAATGGGTCTTACTTCATTGATGTGTACCAACACCATTAGAGACATACTCATTAGTAATGACTTGCTAAACATAATACGAAGAACTGCTAGGAGATACACCTGACAACTCCGTAATCAAGGAAGATGATGATGAGTATCGCACTCACCGTCACTTATGAATGACTGTCCAATACACCATAATTCATTCTATGGAATCTGAATTGTGAATGCATGTTAACCAACACGTATGACGTGCTAGGTGAACTTGAAAGCACTTGGTCACAAATCAGAGTAATGGAAGATGAGTATATGGACGGGGTTTCTTTCAACTATGGTGGAAGGAACAACCTGCTGAGAAAGTCACTTGGAAAATGTATAAGATACATGGAACACTTTGTGTATAACTTGGACTACTGAATGACTGGTTACTTTGCGATAACTGGGGAGTTGCATCCGCTTCCTTCCAGTTACAAAGACCATGTCTGGACTATGTCATGAAGGAGAATCGTTCACCTGTCATGAGGTCATGGTTAAAGTTAAGAACTTTAAGAGTAGAACCAATGCAGGAATGGTCATTGACGGAGAAGGTATATTTGATATACGAGTTATAAATGTCTTTCCCACGAAACACTAATTGCGGTTGATTAAGTATTCGATGCTTGAACTTACTGCTTGAGAGTGACTTGGAAGGGATGAGGTGACAATGTGTGCTGACGGCAATCAAGATAGTTGATGGTCAACAACACTCTCCCTCTACATCTATCAATTGATTAATATATGAATAAATTTTATGATGGTTTGAATGAGGACTTTATTAGTGTGTCTTGCATCTTGCGAAGACAATTATTCATATTAGTGAGAAACAAGTCAGTTGTTCTCCTTTTATGAATGATATCTCTTATGGTCACATTACGATTATGAATGAGTTATTCTTATATTGATGATAGTTGTTTGATCATTTATAAGAAATATTGTAATGCCAAGAAATATCCAGGCTTAATAATGACACTACAGTTTAAGTCATGAATGGTATGATGATGTCTTAAGATACTTGATCTCTTGACACATACAAACCATGCCTTTTAGGTGAGATGACTAAAACCTCGCATTCTGGTAAACGGAATGTGTACTGATTGTTGAGTATCATACATTGTGATGTATCGTATGTCAGCATGTGGTGAATTTCATTATTTCGTGATTCGTATGTGGACTTAGATGAATATTTGTATTCACTAATGAAACATGAGTCTGAAATAATTTGATATGATCAAAAGGGATTTCAGAGTAAAGATGGATATTAAATTAACAAGAAAGACAAGTCTCTACGATTTGATCAAAGTGACAAATGTTTTGAGTTAGTCTTGGGCATAAAGACTTGTGTGAAAGTTGTTCCACAAATTGCAATGTCTTGAGACACTTCAATATGATTGACGTGCGTGAACATTGTGATCATATTCCATCGAAAAGTGTATGGTCTAAGTTGTCTCTTACCAAGTTACGTTATTATCGTTTAGAGTTATTTATTTAATATGCAAACACTCACTTCAGCATAGGGAACCATCTGAGTTCGTGGAAACCAACACTATATATGTCATAGTGTGTTGTGGTTTCTAGGAAGCTTGATTTATGTAAGATAAATTATCTTTGTAGTGTATCCTTAGACAACTATGGATGCATCTTCCACAATTAGAACCAAAAGGAGCAAAACTTGTATTGCTATGTTTGGTGTTTGTCAAGAATTGTTCTTGATAAATGTGGTAATGGAAGAAAAGTGAAAGTTCAACCAAGGTAATTGACCTTGCCTCCAAATGTCAGAGTAGTGCAACGGAATATGTTCTGGAAGCAATGCTCTACAATAAGAGGAGAAACTAATGATAATGGTCATGATTTTATGATGGGAGCTTTTACTGAGAAAGGTAGGATTCAAGAATATATATTTGCCCCTGGTGCAAAATGATATTCATGATTCACTTGTCATGTTAATGGAACAAGACATTCCTACGAACTACAAAGAAGCGATGGTGGACCTAAGTACGAGATATGAATACGAGTCATGAAATCCTATGTTGAGTTACATTTAAGATTGCTTGAATCTTATCAAGTAAGGAGGTTACTTGATATTCACAATAACTTTAGAGTTATGAGGAATAAATGTGAACATCAAAGGGACGTCAAGATTGGTTTGTCACAAAGATTGTTTCTGACAAATTCAATGGGTTGACTACAATGTGTAGCAATGCTTGAGTCAAAGGGATATTCACTACGATTGATCCAGGATTGTTATCAATACCGTGACTTCCTCAAATCCTGTATTTGAAGAAGTGTTGTAATTGGTACAACAAGAAGGTTTTGGAAAAACAAATGGATACTAGTGTCTCGTAAACTGAATTCTCATTTTGATGGACGATCAAAGGATTTTGGAATTAACCAAAATATCGAGGAAACATGCATTTGCATGAAACTGAGTGGGAGCTGAATAGTTTCCTGAAACTTAATATGTAGACGACATATTTTGAGTGGGAGCTATGGGAGTATTATCCTAGACTTATATGTAAATGACATATTTGAGTAGGAGCCATGTGGTTAGTATCCTGAACTTAATATGTGTCTGACATATCTAAGTGGGATCCATGTGGATGTTATCCTTGTCTTATATGTGACCGACATATTTGAGTGGGAGCAATATGAGTGTTATCCTATAACTTAATATGTGCATGACATATTTGAGTGGGAGCATGATAACATTCTCATATATGGATAACATATTATGAATGGTGCAGTTGGTGTTAATGATTATTTGAATCTTTCATAAATGAAGATGAATAAGTATTAAACATTGAAGATCTATTAAGATAGATATATGTTTAATAACATTGAGTCGTAATACTTTCCTGGATAAGATTCTGAAGGAGTTCAGAATGGGACAAGTCAAGAAGTGGTCCTTACTTGTATATCCAAGAGAAGTGTTGAGTTAATCTCAGTACAAGAACAATGGTTAATGGTTAATGAAAGAAATGGATGTGTTGGATCCTCTATACCTTTGTCATAGGTTCTTTCATATAAAACCAGAGTTATGTACTCGACGTAATGTGACCCAAGTTCTTAGTAGTAAGAACATGTTGTGATATGATTTATGAGTAAATCATTGAACAAAGAGTTAAGTTTATCCTTCAGTGTCTGAAGAGAACTGAGGATACATCTCAAATTTGTAAAGGATAGTGGACTTGACCATAAATGTTATGCTGGTTCAAGTTTTGACACTAACCTAGAAAATTGAGATATCACACTAATGAATGCCTAAGTTGAAAGAAACATGGTTAGACATCAAAGTTGCATACAATGCACTAAGGATTGAATCTACATTGATGTGGCTGCTTTAGAAGTAGCAGGAGTTATATCATGGCTTAAGAAGTTCGACTTCTGATTGAGTGAGTTTCAAGTGTGCATGACTATGGGAAAGTCCGCGTGACCCACCGGATGTCATTGCTATGACACAGCAAACGAAGTCTCACTTCACCGCCAAATATATATACCTCATCATTATAGTGGATAATGAAGGAATGTCAAATTAGGTGACATTATGATTTGCAAAAGGACATACGGTTCTGAATGCTACCCAAACCGTTGATACAACCTCTTCCACGGGCAAGCATGATCAATAAGGAGTTATGATCCAGAGAAAATGCAACTAGATTATTTGTACTCTAGTGCAAGTGGGAGACTGTTGGGAATGTGCCCTAGAGGCAAATAAAATATGTTTTATCGAGCATATTACATTAGTTCATAATATGTTTGATATTATGCTATAACTATATTAAGCGGAAACATTAATACAGGTGTGGTATACAAACAACCAGGTCCCTAGTAAACCCTAGTATACTAGTCCATTGGGCGATTGATGATCAAGGTTTCCTGATCATGAGACAATGGCGTCTGTTGACAATGGAGTCGTATCATTGGATAATGATATGATGGACATACACCCACCAGAAGCGTTGCGATGTGATCAAGTCACATAGTTCGACATTGCGATAACTATAACGTAGTGACCAGATCCTTTGACCGTAATGATCATACGTAATTGTCATCTATGAGGAGACTTTGATTTGTATCCCACCGCCTGACTGAAATATGCTGGCTATAACAGTGCACTTTGGGTATTCCGAAATAGATGGTTGATGAGTATGCAAATAGATCAAAGTGGGATTTGTCCATCCGTGTGACGGATAGGTACTCTGGGCCCACTCGGTGATGTTACATCATAAAGTTTGCAAACGTGTGACTAGGTCACGGAGTTGTAATATCACGGGAACGAGTAAACTTGTTTGTTGAGAACGAGGACGAACTAGGTATATTGGATACCGATGATCAAACCTCGGACAAGCAAAGTACCATAGGACAAAAGGAACAGGCACACGGTTAACGGATCCAACAGCGATTGAAGTTCATTCGATGGAAGCGCATGGGCTATCAAGGATTGTAACCAGGTCCAATTGATTAGTCATTGATCAATGAGAGTTGTCTCGATCATGTCTGCTGTTTCCCGGACCGTAGGGTGTTACACTTAAGGGTACTCGACGCAGTAAGGATTGATTCAGGATCACCGGAGAAATTGGAGAGAACACCGGAATTGTTCCGGTGATGACCGGAATTGTTCCGATGAAGGCCGGAAGTTGTTCTGGGTATTTTGAAAGGTTCAAAATATATTTAATAATGTTTAATATATGTTTTATTATTTAATTATCTGAATTAAATATTAAAATGTATTTAAATATAATTAAAAATGGAAGAAAAGGCATATGGGCCTCATAGGGCCCATTAGGGGGAGAGGGAGTCCTCCCCCATGGGCCATGGCGCCATGAGGGGGCCCACCCCCCTAGGGCTGCGCCAAAACCCCCCTCCCTTGGGATTAGTCCCACCCCAGAAGTGGAGGGGGGGTGGCACCCCTCCTTGGCCTATATAAGGAGGGGTAGGGTGCCCTTTTTCTTCATACAAATTGATTTGAGACAAGTTTCTCTCATCTCTCTCTCCCTCCTTTCTCCTTCCTCGAGTGGACTCCTCTTGTTTCGAGTCTACACTTGGTTGGGGATTTCTCCACTATACGCACGCCGTCGTGCTGCTGGAATCGGGATCCGAATCCATCTTCTTTCCGCTGCTCTACTGGTTCGGAGCCCGGAGGGACGTCGGGTATACTGTATGTGTATAATCCCGCGAGGCACTACACTTGTGGTGCTACTTCGTCGTCGTGGCCGTATCGCGAGGTCTTCATCGACAACGTTCCGACGGGGACGTAATCCCGTCATCGGTCTACAAGGATCGGGTGGCTACAGGAGTCATTGTGGATCTACGCGGCATCGGGGATTGCCGGTACGACTACATCGACCACGTTCATGCGGGAACGTTTCCCGCTTAACGGACTACATACTGGTATGTGATCTATTTCTATCCGTTACTTGCATCAGCATAGCATAGGTCTTGGGTTTGGGTCTCGTAGGTTATGAAAAAATTGTGTTTTCTTCCCCGAACCCCAACACATTACCCAAAGTAAGCATTACAGCATGATCAAATCTTATGAAGGTTCAGTGTTGTAATTACAGAACGTGGTAGACCGTTCCTTTGACCGTGAGTACGTGCATAATCACTATCTTCCCGGATGCTTTGACTTACATCCCACCACCTGACTGAAATATGCGGGTCATAACGGTTGTATCTTAGGTATTCCGTGGAGATATGTTGAGTAGTATTGTTTACAAGAGAGGGATTTGTCAATCCATGTAATGGATAGATACTCGGGGCCCACTTGGTGAGATTCCATCCATAAAGCTGCGCAGCGTGTGACTAGGTCACGGGGATGAATATCACGGGAACGAGTGAATAAGGATTTAGTTCGGAACGAGGTTGAACCAGACATAGGATGTCATTGATCGAATCTCGGAACAATCCAGTATCATTGACAAAGGGAATGCTATACGACGTAAGGTCCAATCGGTGTTGATATCCGGAATGCACAGGGGTCATTATGGGCATCCAGGTCCCGCTGATGATCATTGACCGTAGCCTCTGCGAGGTCATGACTGGAGTGTTCTCGGACCGTAGGGTAACACACTTAAGGGCTCGATTAAATCGGAGACCTTTTCGGAACCATCGGAGCAACCAGAGAATAAAGGAAACAATATCGGAGAAGTACCGTGTTGAACCGAAACAAGTTCGGAGTGAACCGGAAGGTGTTCTGGAGCACCAGGAGATGGAATATTATGTTTTAGTTATTAATTAATTGAATTAATAATTAAAATCATTTTATTTCTAATTAATATGTGCTATGGGCCTTAGTGGAGAAAAAGGCCCATTAGGGGAAAATAAAAAGGGAAAAAAGAAAAAGAAAAAGGGGGGAGGCGCCATGGGCCCTAGGGCCCATGAGGGGTGCGCCCCCTTCCCCCCTTGGCCGGCCAACCCCCCCTTAGCAAAGGGTTTAGTCCCACATTGCTAAGGGAGGGGGGTTGACTCCCTCCCCTCTGCCTATATATAGATAGCCAGGGTGCACATATTTAATACACAGAAATTCGTGAGAAAATAAATATTACTCTGAATTAAGATCGGTTTTCTCCGGTCTTCTCCCCTCCCTTGTCTCTTTCACGGTGGACTCCCTAGTGTGAGTCTATAGTGGAATTGAGGCTTCTCTGCTAGAATCGGAGGCCGTCGTGCTGCCGAAGCTCCGTCCGGAGGTCTGCTTCCGCCACCTCCGCTGGATCGGAGAACGGAGGTCGTCATCGAGTCTCGTACGTGTGCGAGTACTACGAGGTGCTACACGTGTGGCACTACACCCATCCGGGTGCTCAACACAGCCAGGGGGCTGTGAAACTTGATCGGCTACATCAACCACGTTTGCGGGAACGTTTCCCGCGCAACGGACTACACCCCAAGGTATGTTATTTCCGCACTACTTTTCGTTACGGTAATACGGCTAGCTAGATCTTGGGTTATGGGAACGCTAGTTAGAAAAATTTGTGTTTTCTGCTGCGAACCCCAACACAGGCAATGTGCAAAACCCCGTTCGGGGTCAAATCGTGCAACTGGATGCGATAGGAGTACAACAAGCCCCGCACAAATGGATGCAGCGGAAGAGCAAACCCACGGGGGAAGTAAGATTGGAAGCATACCCGCTCATCGGACGCAGGAGCAGGGATCGACTCATCCCCTGGCAAGCGTGCCTCACCCTTGACCACTACGCCATCGGCAACCAGGCGTGCCAGATCTGAAGCATCAAAGGTCGATGGTTCCCAAGCGCCAGACATCTTGACTGGTTCCACAACAACACGAGAACGTTTGGTCATAGAGGTCGAGGAGGAATCAAAGCAGAAAAGAGGAAGAAGTCGAGAACTGGAGAAGGCAAGAAGAAGACGGGGAAAGCAATGGCTGGGTGAAAACCTAAAGTTTATCCAGACGGAAACCTATTTAACCCCGGAGCCTAACACAGAGGATCGTCGTTCCCCCCTGCTACCTAGTAAAACGTGGCACGATCCCACGAGGGGCGCATCGCATGGAAAACTCAACCGGCGCAGTAACAACACCGCGCACGACGCGCGTAAAAAGAGGACTATAATCGCACAATGCGAAAATTTCGGCGGGACCACGCCAGGTCGTTTCCTACGGCAGGCTACAGTGGTCAAAAAAACAGAAGAAGACCACGCCAACGTCCTGACACAGGCAAAGCGTATCAGGTACGCTACCGACGTCTACAGATTTTATCAGATCTTTTTCCAACAAAGAAAAAACATCTCACTCCCATCGGGAGGAGCCCATCTCGAGAGTCCCCAGGTGCTCACTCATCTGAAGATCAACAAGGTGCTCGAGTGACCACTCGCACGCACTAGAGTTACAGGTGCTCCCTCACCTATGAACCCACAAGGTGCTCGAGTGGCCACTCGCACCCTTAAGAGTCTCGGGTGCTCCCTCACCTCTGAAAGAAACTTAAAAACAGCTTTCGAGTAATTACCCGCAGAAGGATTCCTCGCCTGAGCACTCGCAGCAAGCTCCGCGAGTGAGATGAGTGAACAGCTCACTTGATGATTTGTTCCAAGTGGGTGAAATGCTATAAGGCTCCGCGCCTCAAAAACACGCCTGTTCCTGGAACCACGACACACTGTGCCCAGATGCCACGCAAGACTAGCGTGTAGGTAAGACCCCGCTGCGAAGTTCGGTCGGGCTGGGACTTGCCGAAGAGCGATTTCACTCCCAACCTTTCCATGCGCTGCGCATGAAGTATAAAGCCGGGCGGACGCGCCTTAGGCTACGCAACCAACTGGCGGCAAATGAACACCGTAAGACCAGAAGCGGCCGGACTTTTGCTATGCTCCAGTATTCCAAGCTCATGTCGAGGGACATGGGTTTGATTGGGCGATCGCGGTATTTGCCACTAGCGCAATTCACCAAGGCTCGATCCATCGACTCCTTGGGCCCTTTCTGCTTAGCATCCCTCGAAACAGGTTTTGTCATGGCCACCATGCTGCCAGCGACCGCGGGTGCACCGCGCATACAAGACACGGACGCATGAAGACGAACTCGAGTCCCTGCGCGACTCTTTGAGTCCCTCAGTCACTCGGGGGCTACTGACGAGGGGGTGACCCCACGACTCCTACTAATGGGCCTACCCGGTGTCATTGAAGGCCCACAGAACTACCGCCGAACTCACCTTGGCCCGCTAGATGGCACCGACGTTGGGAGTCTTCGACTGACAAGGAAGGTGCAAGGACTTGCCGTACAAGCTAGGGTTAGATTACCTGTAATTGGAGATTGATTCCCTGAGACCTGGTCTACTATATAAAGGCCAGGAGGGGCAACGCATAGATCATCGAATAATACATCGCATGTAACCCTAGCCCGGAGCACATCTGCCCCGGCGTCCCTTGTAACCTCTCCACAATCAATATATCGAGCAGGAAGTGTGTCCTCCTGTTTGCCGACGAGCTTATCATCCAACCTGTGTCTTCTCCAACTAACCCAGGGTCCCTGACCATGGGATTTGCCGAGGCTGATCCTCGTCACCCGCAAAATCTGCGTCTGAATACCCTTTTATCTCTAGGGAATCAGAAGATTTGTATGTTAGCATGAGGTATTTTGTGCCTTGCACATAACGCAAAGCTTTCTTTACCATATTCCAGTGCTCTATGCCTGGATTTTCTTGATATCTACCGAGTACCCCGGTGACAAAAGCTAAGTCAGGGCGAGTGCACACTTGTGCATACTGTAAGCTTCCAACAGCCGAAGCATATGATTTATCTTTCATTTGATCGATCTCGTACTGGTTTTTGGGACATTGAAATTTCCCAAAACTGTCGTCCTTGACTATAGGAGCAGGAGTGGCGTTACTCATATGCATATTATACTTTTTAAGAACCTTTTCTAAATATGCCTTCTGTGATAGTCCTAGGAGTCCATTTTTCCTATCTCGGTGAATTTCTATGCCCAAAACATATGATGCTTCACCAAGATCTTTCATGTCAAAGTTTGAGGATAAGAACTTCTTGTTTCTTGAAGTAGACTAACATCACTGCTCGCAAGCAAGATATCATCCACATACAAGATTAGGAAAATATATTTTCCATTCTTAAACTTTGCATAAACGTAGTTGTCCTCAACATTCTCTTTAAATCCAAATCTTTTAATGGTCTCATTAAACTTTAGATATCACTGTCTAGAGGCTTGCTTTAATCCATAAATGGGTATCTTTAGGCGGCATCCCATATCTTCCTTGCCTTTCATGATAAAACCCTTGGGTTGTTTCATGTAAACATTCTCCTCTAAATCCCCGTTTAGAAATGTCGTCTTTACATCCATTTGATGTAGCTATAAATCAAAATGTGCAACTAAGGCCATTATGATTCTGAAGGAATCCTTACATGAGACTGGAGAAAATGTCTCATTGTAATATATCCCTTCCCTTTGTGTAAATCCTTTTGCCACAAGTCGTGCTTTATACTTTTCTATATTCCCATTTGAGTCATATTTAGTCTTGTAGACCCATTTATAGCCTACTGTTTTGGCTCCTTTAGGAATATTTTCTAAGTCCCAAACATCGTTGGAACTCATCGATTTCATCTCGTCTTCCATTGCCTCTTTCCACTGCGATGAGCGAGGGCTTCTCATGGCTTCTTCATATGAAGTGGGATCATTGTCCATATGAACTATTTCTGTATTATAAACTTTATAATCGGAGGAAATAGCTGACTTTTTAGGTCTTTTAGACCTTCTAAGAGCCTCATTCTCTGGCACATCTTCTAAAGGTGGCTGCTGCACCTCCCTTTCATGCTCAACGATGGGTTCAGCCGGCTCCTGACGGACAGGTTTCGAATCTTCACCCATAGTTGGCACGGGTGGAGTTACAACAGGTGCTTGCACCACAACCTCGGGGATTGTCGATGCAGGTACAACAGGTAGTGAGAAAAATGACTCCTGAATCGTCGGGTTAGGTGCTTGCACCCTCTTCTCCTCAAGATCAATTTTCCGAGCTACCATGCTCCCCCTCATCATTTCGTCCTCTAAGAAGATTGCATGTCTCGTTTCTATAAACTTTGTGTATCTGTCTGGACAGTGGAAACGAAAACCTTTTGATCTATCAGGATAGCCAATGAAATGGCAACTCACTGTTTTTGGATCTAGCTTTGCAATATTTGGATTAAAAAATTGGCCTCAGTTGGGCTCCCCCACACCCTGAAGTGTTGTAGGGAGGGTACTCTTCCTGTCCATAACTCGTACGGTGTTTTGGTCACCGACTTGCTTGGTACTCTATTGAGAATTTGAATGGCGGTTTTAAGCGCCTCCATCCATAATCCCAATGGTAAGGTGGAGTAACTCATCATGCTGCGCACCATATCCATAAGTGTACGGTTGCGCCTTTCAGCTACTCCATTTTGCTAAGGCTCGCCCGGCATTGAGTACTGGGCTACTATGCCAGTCTCCTGTAATAACCTTGCAAAAGGTCCAGGGAATTGGCCATATGGAGTGTGTCGACCGTAGTACTCCCCTCCACGGTCAGATCTGACTATCTTTATTCTTTTATCATGTTGATTTTCTACTTCAGCTTTTAATATCTTAAATTTATCCAACGCTTCATTTCTTTCTTTGATTGGATAAATATAACCATATCGGGAGTAGTCATCTGTGAATGTTATGAACGAGCCATAACCATCCACACTTTTCACAGGAAATGGTCCACAAATATCAGTGTGAATGATTTCTAGTGTTGCTGTGCTTCGATTTGCACCCTTTTTGATTTGTTTCACATACTTTCCTTTAATGCAGTCAATGCATTGTTCTAAGTCCGAGAACTCTAATGGAGGAAGAATTTCATTTTTAACTAGTCTTTCTATTCTCCCCCTCGAAATATGGCCCAAACGGCAGTGCCATAATTTCGATGAGTCATGAGTTCTCTTTCTTTTCTTTTGTTCTTTGTTCGACGCGGAAACATTCTCATTCACATTACACACAGAATGCACTTTTTCCTGTAGGGATAACAAATAAAGCTCATTGTGAAGGAAAGCAACACCCACATGAGAATTATTAAACCATATGGCACATTTGCCATGTCCAAAATAGCATTCATAGTGACATTTGTCCAAACGAGACACACTAATCAAGTTTCTATGCAAAGAAGGAACGTACAATACATCTTTAAGCACAAGCTTGAAGCCATTAGCTAATTCTAGGGAGACGTCCCGACGGCTTCAATGTCTGCTTGAACTACATTCGCAACTTCAATGCGTCTTTCTCTTCTTTGAATAGTCCGCGTCGAATGGAATCCCTGTAATGAATTTGCAACATGAACAGTTGCACCTGAGTCAATCCACCAAGTAGATTTTGAAAACTGTGTATACAAGGATTCATTTACAAAGGAAACAATGTTGTTACCTTTCTTGGCCATTATTGACTTTAGCCAATTAGGGCAGTCTTTCTTGTAATGCCAAGGCTTCTTACAGTGGAGACAAGTGTCTTTGTCCACTGGGAAAGACTTCTGCTGATGCTGATAGGGCATGGGAGCTTTTCCATGTGGTTTTGAGGGGGAACCATAGTTCTGGTTCTTTTTCTTTTTTTCCCTCACATAGTTCAGAGAACCACCATATGAGGATTTTATTCTTTCCTCCTCTTGTACGCACATGGCTATGGTATTTTCTATGTCCCACCGCTCTGGCTGGAAGTTGTAGTTTACAACAAAAGTTTCAAATTCTTTTGGCAATGAAGCCATGACCAGATGGACAATGAGTGATGGCTTAAGTTCCAGGTCAGCATTCATTGGCTTTAACTTTGCAGCCACATTTCTCATCCGAAGGATGTGCTCCCTTATTCCATGTCCACCTCCGGTGTACTTTTCAGACACCAGTTGCTTGACCAGCTGGGTGGCATAAATCTTTGAAGAACCAGTGAATTGGCTCTTTATCTTTTCAAAGGAGCTCCCCTGCGGAAGCACACTCTGGAATTGAACACACAATGTGTGAGTCAATTGTATTCTTTATAAATGCCATGCATTTCTTATTGGCGGTGAGCCACTTTGTGTTCTCGAGAGTGTATGACATCTCGAACGGAGCATAGTCCCTTTTCTTTTTCTCCCATGTTGCATCAGTGTCCTTAGCATCTTTGACTGGCTCTGTAGGTTTGACCGGCTATGGGGTCTCCACAACCCAGTCCACCTCAGCACAGACAAATGCAAAGTCCACCTTCTTTCTCCACTCGGTGTAGTTGTCACCTCAGAGGGTTGAGACTTCTTTGATACAACTCATCAAGCAGTACCCTCCTGAAAACCACAATTAAGTGAGAACATAACAACAATTGCATGCAATAATTCAACGTTGGTCAAAATTAAGGCATACAACTATTGGTGCAATTAAAACTATATCACCGTTGGGCAAAAAAAATAGAAATGCACATATTAACAATAATAAATTATGATTATGTTATTAACAACGTTGGTCATAAAATAACAGAACCATAATTATTTTCTATAATTACTTTAACATGCTCTTTTAAATAATTCAACTTTGATTCACTTTTACTCTTAAAGAAAAAAAAGAGCACTTTTATCTATTTGCAGCAGAAACATGAATAAAAAATTCATAAACTTTAAACTTTTTCTTTTCTATTTTCTAGACAAAATTTCATTGGATAATTTGAATAGATAAAAAAATTGGATGAAATTTGCCCAAAAACAGGACAAAAAACAGATAAAACAAGATTTTTTAGAAAAAAACAGAAAAAGAGCAGCTCAGCTGGCTTCGGCCCACGGCCTGCCCGCGCGAGTGCGACCCTTCGCGGCCCATGGCCTAGTCTGCGCACTGGCTTCTTCTTTTTTTTCCACTTTCGGCCGACAGGCCCGGCCTGTGCTGTACGGGCCAAAGGCCCGCGGTGGGAGTTCGGGGCGGATCTGGTTCGTCCGGTGGATCGGACGGCCATCCGTGCGTATTGGCGGAACAAAACGGGCACCCCGCCGCCCCCGCCGAACCCTAGCCTCCATTCCCTCGCGCGCCTTCGCCCCCTACTCTGTGTCGCGCTACGGCAACGGGCGCCACCATGTCGCGCCCCCTGTACCGCACTCCGGCGGCGGCGCAGGCCCGTGGGGCGAGCCCCTTCTCCCTCCCGTTTCTTTCTCCATCCCTCCCGTACCCGTCCTCCCAAAAAGAGAGGAGAGCAGCGGCGAGAAAAAACATGGCGGCCATCATTGCCTTCCCCTTCGCCGGTCGCGCGTGCACCTTGCGGTGGGCGCGCCGCCGTCGAACGGAGTGGCCGCGATGCCCTTTGCCCCGTGAGGGGATCCCTTCTTTCGGCTGTGTGGAGGCGAGATGCCCCCACTGCCCATGTTCTTCGTCCGACGCCTCGGCTTGCCGATGCGCGTCGGGTCGAGAGGAACGGCGCGGCCACGACGGCGGCGCACTTTGCCGGCGAGCTCGAGGCTCCCTTCCGGTGAGATAAATTATTTGCCCTTTTCTCTTATTAGGGTTCTTTGGGAGGAATTTTATTTTCTCTTTGTACCCGTGAAGATCCACAACCTAGTGGCTCTGATTACCAATGTTAGACCTTGTGGATCAACTAGGCTAGATCAAACCGGGTATAATCTATATCTTTGTGTATCCATGTCCAGATCGAGATTGGAGAGGGAGGGATGGAGAGATTACCTTGTCCCTTGCTGCTGGAGGAGCTCGAGGTGTCGGCCATGGTGAGGACGACGACGGTGAGATGGACAGTGGCCGAGGCGGCGGCGGTGGTGCTTCCCGTCGCACTGCGCAAGACCTAGATCGGGTCGGGTGTGTCGGTGGGATTTGTGGCGGCGGTGAACTTCGTCGTCCGTGCCCCGGACCCCACCTCTGTTTATATAGCGCAGGCGACAGGGGCCCACCAACCAGAGGAGGTTGGGCGCCCTCGATCAGGGCGCAGGTCAAGGGGTCCGTCGGGCCGTTGGACCCGAACGGGAAGAGATCAACCTAACACTTGTCATCTTGGAGACTGCCATGAGAAACGCTTCTTCTTTCTTTCTTTCTTGCTTGCTTTCTCTTGGTTTTTCTTTTTAAAAAAATTGTACGCTGGGGTGCTCATTGTTGACCACGCTTATATAGAGGCAGATGCTTTGTCTTGGAGTAGCAAAGTTATCTTGGAGCTAGTAGCAATTGTAAAGTGTGTGATATTGTATTAACACCTCCTAAATGACCTGAATTAATACAATATATTTCCTCATGGGTAGTTGTTGCACCTAATATTTAATACAATAACCTGATCTAATGCCAGACGTCCACCTCGTATCCGACGGCTGAGGTAGATCCATATCGCTTCCGCTTGGGAGAGAACGGGTTGGGTCGGAGAGGTAAAAAGGACCTAGATGGGCCGGCCTCTATCCAAATGGACTTTTCCATTTATTTAAGGTGCAACAAGAAATAGACTTGATAAAATAGATGGAATGTAAATAAATTGAGGCGAATATATATATTTAATCTATGGAAAATATCACAATTTTTTCTTGTCAAGAAAAATTCAAATTCATTTGAATTAATTCAAATGGGTTTGAACTAGAGCTATTTGAAAGGTTGAACAAATAATCATGAATTTTTAGGGGAGCTTGGTGAAGTAATAAAAAGATCATGTGCCAAACATGGAGTGTGGCCTTAATGTTGATAATCATGAGGAAATTACATAATGCATTCACTAAATATTGTGAAAGTATTAAAATAGAAGGACAACAAAATCGATACATTTATTTTACTAATTTTAATATCCGTATATTAAGTGACTTACATCATGGAAAATTTATAAGGATAGGTAAAAAATAAAAATGTAACATCATCATGCATAATTGGCTAGGTTTTACAAGTGTGAAGTCACACCACCATTAGACTTGCAATTGCACGTTAAACAATATCTTCGCAAGTGCAAAGGTACATCACGGCCACAACTGATGGGGAGGGATGTTGGCCAACTGCATATACATCACTCTAGCAACTACATGTATCACACTCTGCTTGGCGGCGGTTAAGCCACCGGGAGACACACGACATACACATTCCATGCATATACTACTACTACATGTTCCGGACACGAACATCATATCTCTCGATGGAATTTCAGATTGGTTGGGCTTCTATCCACCAACCAAAGTCCACGTAGGATATGTCCAGATACTTATCCTCGCTCGCTTGGTTACCGCCTTTGGACCACCTCAACAAGGTTGACACACGTCCTACACCGGAAGTGTGTGAAACAAACCATCATTGGTCAGTTACATAAAATAAAAAATGGGATTAAGAAGTACATATTTATTTATATGGGGAAAGTGAATGGTTCAATGGGATTAAGTAGCTAGTGATCTACTCGTTGAGTTAGAAATAATTGGAATCAATCAATTGATCTGAGTGATACTACTATTCACTCTTGGCCATTCCAGAGCTGTCATCCCGCAGGACCCACGCCTGCCGGCATAAAAGTGTTGAAGAATATCACCTGTGAGCATTTGTTTCACGCCCTACCCAGAAGAACTGGGTTGCTGCCTGTTACGGTGCAATTCTGAAATACAAAGGCCGTGTGTTCATCATCTCGCGGGTGACCTTGCGCCGTGATGAAGCCGGTTTGTGCCCCTGGAGGAACTGCACAAGTCCGCAGCTCACACCCCTGCAGAAGTGCAATTAATTGAGTTACACAAGTTCCTAGCTAGAACAATCACTGAACTGATGCCGTGGGTTTTACCTCGAAGAGCGATGTCCCATAGCCGAATTATTATGTAGTCAATAGCCCCCTCGATCAAACTGTTCTGGTACTAGTGTTGACCATTGAGGCAGAATCCAATCCTTGTGATGTCAAGCTTTATTAAAAAAACATCATATATGAAGGTGGCGTGCGGGGTGGCGGCGGGGCTGGTGGCCAACACGTCGACGTACCCGCTGGACGTGGTGCGGCGGCAGATGCAGCTCGGCGGCACGGCGGTCACCGGGGCGCTGCAGGGCGTCCGGGCCATCGCGCGGGCGCATGGGGCGCGGCAGCTCTACGCGGGGCTAGGGCTCACCTACTTGAAGGCGGCGCCGTCAGCGGCGATCGGACTGGTGGCATACGACGAGATAAAGACTCTGCTCAAAGTGCCAGCCACCCATCACTAGTCCTCGGCGATTATTTAGTTGTGCTACCTGAATCTATAGTTGGATAGTTCATAGTGAACCATGTATAGTTGATGCTTCATAGTTGTACTGCCTGGCACAACATATCTCAACACCTGACCCTAAATTTGTATATGCTAAGTGCATTTGAGCTTGTGCCACCTTAGCTGCTGATCACTTTTCTCCCTTGAAACAAGATAAGGCTCGAAGTTGATGTCAAGATGGACCATAGATTGTACTTCGAATTCAAAATGCATTGAGTTGTCTATCATGAAAATTTTATGATTGTTTTTACATTTTTGCGATGATGGAGTAGTGTGTGTTGACGTTGAATGGTGTTGACATGACCACACGAAAACGGCATCTTCCGGCTGCAGACCAACAGTAAAATTCGAGCAATCTGAACGTGTTTTGCCATCCAACGTAGTGCCATATCGATTCGCAAATCAATCAGTTTATCCTTTTTCTGGCAAATCCAAACTAAAATAAATGGAAAGTCCAGACATTTTCCCGACCAATCAAAAGACGCCACGTATTCCTCATCCATGCAGAATGGTGGAAGATAGTACTAGCTAGTTATATTATTGTCTATTAGTAAGAAAAAGTATATCTTATGGGCTCAAATGCCAAAAGGTATAGTGTAATTAGTTGGCTCAAATGGCAAAAGGTTACTAATTGCACTAGCTAGTTTGTTTTCCTTCTCCAGAAAACTAGTTAGTTTGTTTTAATTGTAGTAATTTGCCGGAAGACCATGCTCATGTTGGTGGAAGGGTTTGTATTGTACGATTCATATAGTTAGCTCACTATATGACCACTATTTCTTTGTTGTGAAACACAATTGCTATTTCTTTAAGCTAATAGAACCAAACTTTTATGGTCAGGTTTGAATGGTCGGCTTCGCATCGGTGTTCGCGGATTGGTCCCCTTGTCTGCCGATGAATGCAGCGTCCGTTTTAGGGGATAATGTTGAAGATGCACTAAGGCCCATACCATCTTGACATTTACCAAGGAGACTCATCCATGAAGAGAAAACCCAAGGCTAAGACCAAGTCGTAATTGAAAATTCAATCAAAATTTAAGTCTTAATTGAATGAGATGCCTTCAATCTTTGGGGGTTAATGGTATAGAAGATATGTGCCTTGCAATGGAGGCATATATATTTTAGTGGTTCAACGTCAATCGTGTCTCATGTCCTTGTAGTTCGTGAAAGAATGTTCTTATTTTACGTTGGATGAGGAACTACTGAACTCAATCACTTGTTGTGTCGAAAGTTCATCACAGATAAAAGAGCTCACATAGCTTTTTTGGGGGGGGGGGGGGGGGGGTAGAGACCCCTCATCTATAAGAGTGGGAAGCCTTCACCCATTCGGCATTATCTCCGCCTCCTCGATCCAATCTCACCACAAGAGATTAATCAAGTATTACTACATTGAAAAATATTACTACGAGAAGAAGTGTAATCATGATATAAATGCTTCGTATGAATTAATGAATAGTTTCCAAATTAATGAATCCGGTATAGACACGGATAAAAAAATACAAACTAAAATGAGGGAGGACCTGAGTAGGATAAGAAGAAGAAAAAGTACCAATTTGATTTTAGATTATGCGTTACTATGTGTAAATTGTTTTTGTTCTTAGAAAACCAGTATGATAAGAAGAAAAAAGGTATTGATTGGTTTACATTATTCCAAATCGAGAGGGAGGGGGGCGTGGAGAGGAAAAAATGAACCGGAAAGGGGCAGGGAGTGGACACGAACGTACAAGGACTAACTCTCCACTAATAGTACAGTTGTGTCACCTTGCCATCGGGGTGTCTATCATTCGCGTGAGTTATCCCAGAAAGAAACCTTTTGAAAATTGTATGGAGATAAAGGAGAGGATTTGAAGAGGTAACTCGATACTGTGCGAAAATCTAACAAAATTAGCAAACATGTCTAGATCGTGTATACGGTGGGTGTCAGTATAATGGTCCCACATACTATGAGATGGAATGAGTCTTTCATCTGCTAAATTATGCTCCCCACACGATGCAGATGTAGTCCTCTCCACAAGGATATCACCATGCTCCCAATATGATTTTGTTGACTGTCTGTATGAAAATTTTGATGTGTTTACTATTTGTAGTGTCCATCGTTTGGCGATCTCTTAACGTCTACTCCCTCCATCCACGAGTAAGTGTATTTCTACTTAAGTTAAAGTTTTAAGATTTTAATCATTTTTATAGGGAAAAGTAGCAACATTTATGACACTAAATTAATATCGTTAGATTCATTTTGAAATGTACTTTCATAATATACCAATTTGATCCCATATATATTACTAGTGTGTCTTTTCTGTAGTGTTAATCAAAATTTTAAAACAATAACTTAGAATAAATGGTAGAGGTACACTTATTTGTGGACAAAGAAGGGAGTAGGCACTAGCTTCTTATCTTAAACCCTTAAGCCTCTCAAAGGGATCATGGCCATTGCAACTGAGGAGAGCTTGCTGTCACGGGTAATGCAGAGGGCTGCAAAAATGAGGGCAAGCTTCTATGCCGACGATGCTGCTCTTTTTGTTAACCCAATCAAGGACGAGCTACACTTGATCTCAGCCATACTAGATTTCTTCTGTCACGCCTCCAGCCTGAACATCAACCTCAATAAATGTGTCATCTTCCCTATTAGCTTCGGGAATCTCTTTTTTATCTGATATTCTCTCAGGATTTGGAGGACAGGGTGGAGATCTTCCTTGCAGATACCTTGGCCTTCCCCCTTGGCTCAAGAATTCCAAGAAGAATCGAGGTTCAGACACTCCTCGACAAGTTTGCTGTCAGGATAAAGGAAGCTTCTCAATAGGGCTGAACTCTGTCCTGATATCTCTGACCACATTCTTCACGGCTTTCCCTCCTTGAAAATGTCTGACCAAGAAAATTGATAAGATTAGAAGATGCTTCATTTGGAGCGGTGAGGATGGATGAGGCCGCTGGCAGCAAGTGTCTGGTCAATTGGACCAAGGTTTCCTCTCCAAAGAATTGTGGTGAACAAGGTGTCAAATATTTAGAGAGGTTCAGTATTAGATTGACATGGCTATGGTTTGAATGGGACACCATATGGGCAGACCGTGGAGGTGCCTTGTGATGCTACCGATCATCAACTATTTGGTGATTGCAATAAGATCCAAATTGGTGATGGGTGCAAGGCCTCATTCTTGATAACCTTTATCTTGCTGAGGCTGCTCCCTTCCTTTTTGATATGGCTAAAACGAAGAAGCTCTCTGTTCAGGTGGTTAGAGGAAATTGGTTGCGATGTCTTCACATAATTTCTACTGCTGAACAGCTCCATCAATTCGTAGAGATATGGGAAACCATTCAGACAGTGCGCCTGATCAATCAGCCGGACAAGATTGATTGGAAACTTAACGGGAACAACACCTAAAGTGCTGGCTCAGTGGCTCCGCATATAAAATGCAGTATATCGTGGTGATATGCGCAAGAATATGACCATCATCGTCGCAATCTACATTGCCTAACCTCTGTAAAGATACTTGATAGTAGTTCCTTGTTGCAGCAATTTACTTGATTGAAATATATACAGACAAGTTATTTTCTGTCCTTAGGTTTTTTTATTGGCATTTCTACATCAAAACTCTAGACCTGAACACCACGTTCTTTTTTTGTTATAGACACCAGATTCGAATTTCTATTAAGAAGAGATACATTAGCAGCTCTCCCAGGAGACCAGGATCTGAGTACAACATACACGACCTCGGCAACCTTCTCAACAACCCTAAGAAAACCCCCTCTCCTACTCAGCAGCCACTGAGCCACATCAGGCTTAAGTAGCCAAGTAGGTAAAAGAACAGGCTCAAGCTAGTCAACTGCAATCCCAAGGAACGGTCCCTGGTGCAGCTTCTGAACACCGTAATCATCTGTCTTCTGCTTCTTCCACTTGTAAGCAGCTTCCAATATCTTGAGGTTCGGTGCCAGCGTGACTTCATCGGGAAAGATATAATCGATGAACTCCTCGTGCGCCATATTGGAGCCATCATCTGTGGGGAGTGGTCTCTTCCTCTTCACTTTCCTTGGCGCCTTCTTCTGCACCAAGGTGACATCGCCAAGATCACCAAAGCTCAACTCTCTTCTGAGCCATTCTTCCAGGAGCATTGCTCTTTCTTCCTTCAGCTCTGCAGCATTAGTCCTCAAGTAGTCGAATGCCCTTTCAAAGACGGCTCGACACCTTCGGACATACACGAGAAGCACGATCGTGCTTTTTTTAGAGGTACGAGATGTGCCTTTTATTTGAAAGGCACGCGTCATTTCCTTTTTCAAAGGCACGCGTCATATCTTTCGCGGAAGCAAACTCATACCTCCACGAGAGGCTAAATCATTCCTTCTTAGAGGCACGCTACATTTCTGTCGCGGAAGGAAACTCCTGCCTTCACGAGATGCACGATTATGCCTCTTTTTAAAACAAAATAATTTTTTAACAAAAATATAAAAAATGTGTGAAAACCAAAAAGGCGAAACAAAACAAAAAATCCCATTAAAAACACCAAAATGCATACACAATAATAAACATAAAAAATTCCAAACAAAACAATCAGCACGCAATACGTGACACGGTCTCAACGCGATAAAAGTGATCCTTGCGGAACCTCCGAAGTAGCGCTGCTTAATTAATTGTTCTCCCCTGAAAAAAGATCAGCTTCGGCTATATCATCGTTGTCAATGGGCTCGCCTAAGTCTACTTACTTATAGCGAGACACACACGGTTGCCTCGTGTGTTATCGAGCGCACGACTAGTCCACAGGCCTCAAAACTGTAGTTTTCTTCATTGCTCTATTAAAATATTGTTTCTTCATCGTCTCAAAAAAAATGTTTCTTAATGTTTTTTTGTTCTTTTTTAAAACCATTTTACATGTTTTTAATATATATTAATCCCACACTAAAAAATGTTTAAAAATATAAAAATGCCTTTGGTGTATATGAAAAATTACAATAAGTATGAAAATTAGACATTTAAAATATATTTATTAAATTGTTAGTCATGTATTTAAATTAATTAATATATATTCAAAATTTTCTTAATGTATACATCAAATGCACAATATGTTTAGAGAAAATAGACATTACAATATGCATTTTTCAAAAAATAGATGTGTATATGAAAGTGCTCCCGATGTATTCAAGAAATGTACATATGTAAAAAAAGCAGACATCTAAAGCATATATTTGAAAGATGAACAACACTACGTAGAAGAGTTGCGTGGTTGTTTTTCCATGTGGCAATTAACTTTTATTTTATTTTTGCATGAATTATGACATTGCATGCTAACGTTAGCGAAAGATTCTTTCCACTATGAATTTAAAAAAAGATTTATCTCTTAAATCGTCAATCTGATTGACGATCCGCTTTATTATTTGTTATCTTTCATTGAGATATTTGAAGCTAGATCCCATGTCAATATATTTTAACAACATATTTTCAACATTTATATTTTACTTGTCATGTTATTGCCTGCTTACTTTTCATATTGTTCAACCTCAATATACATGACTAAAATACTTGATTAATGGCATCCGTGTAAAGTGAAACCTCTTCTTTAATATTGCAATGCTTAGAATCATACAAAACCATTGCAATGTAACTATACATAATTATTGTGGCAACTGCCCACTATTTAAAATGACATCTACGTAGCATAATTTGGCAACTAATGGTGATAAAAAATAATCCTTGAAACATGTCAAAAATGTGGTCTTGTATTGAAGCCAACGTCGAGACCAATTCATTAGTGAAAACTAATCACCTATCGGATTAACGGTTTACGAGATAAATTATTATAAAAATCAAAAGGATTCAATAATGTGTTGAATTTTTTATGAGGTAAGGATTCATGCATGCATACATGCATGTACTTTTTCCATTCAGAGAATATCCCATTGAAGAACCACCGCAAGGGAATGCGTTAGTGCACTGTGTGCAAAATAGTTTTTTCATATATTTTTTGTTAATTCAGTATTTGAAAATGTGCAATGTGTATGAAAAATAAGATGCAAAATTTATATTATAAATGTTAATTATGTATTTGAAAAAAAATTGTATAAACACTATTTCTTATGTACGTATATGAAAATGTGCAATGTACAAAATATATTTCAGATTCATAAAAATAATTATTCATGTATATGAATTATGCTAACCGTTTAAAAAAAATCTTCATGTATACCAAAAATTTATATTGCATGCAAAAAATGTGAACTATCATAAATAATATTCATCGTGTATTTGAAAAAATGTTGATCATATTCTCGTAAAAGTGTCCAAAACATTTATATAAGTGCAAATGTACATCTTGTAACTATAAACATTTCAACGTGTATCAACAAAATGATTTGCATGTCCAAAACATTTAGATGAGTGAAAATGTACATCTTCTATTTTTTTATTCATAGAAGTACAACAATTACTTTTAACGCTGACAACTTAGCTAAGTTTGCTATATCGTTGGACCCAGGATATCATATATGGCTTGCTGTTTCTAAGGGTTTTCTTGTTGTACCGATGAACATTTTGATTCATCAATAAATCTTAGCGAGTTGTCTCAAAAAAATTGAATGGTCTAAACATTTGATCCAACAAAATTTCTCAAAGCAAAAATGATTCAATGGAAACACGTAAGTTTGGCAATTAACTTTCAAAAATAAAATTTGCATAATATGAAGAATTGCAAGATTTTGAAAATAGGCTTGGAGACAATTGCAAGAATGTACTGGAAGGAGAACAATGAGATGAGTATATTTGATGTTCTTGCAAGGAGAGGATGTTAAGGAGGCATGAGGAATTGAGGATAAAGGACCCCGAGAGAAAATCAATTTGTTGCTATAGGATTAGAAATCACATACCAATATATTTAACACGCATCTATGACTTATAATAATTATTTAATCACAATATTTTTAATTTTTTATGGCACGCAATTATTCTACCATAGTATATAAAAACATGAATTCCCAAAAGAAACACAAATTTGATGACCGCAACCTATTTTTAAAGTCACGGGTAAGCTTTCAATGGTTATCCATCACATCACCTAAAATATGATAATTACATCATTGCATTTAATATAAATAACATTGAAATAACTAATTAGAGGACAACCCTTGAAAATGTCACTTCAATCCTTTTGTGGTGACAACTGGCGCACTCATGTGCAACATGAATGTGTAGATTATTTTTTTGAAGATTCTCTTTTTAAAATATTATATATGTCAATCCATAAAAAAAACTTATGAAGCTCCCGTAAAAATTACTCCTTAATTAGTTGCTCTCCAAACTACATTATTTAATGCCAAAATTTAGGTCAGGCCAGTTGGGCTCAGAGCAAATACACAAGACAAGCATTTATTTTTCTTTTTTGAGGCAAATACAAGAACACACAGGGGCGCGCGGTAGGAGAAGAGCCTGAAGCACCCCAGAGGCCCAGCCCACCCAGATGGTGCTCAGCCCGATTCGGCATGTCACGGGAGGATAACTAGTTAGTGAGCACTCCTTCGAAGGCCCATGCAAAGAGCATTTTGTTGGGTTGATAGCGCGACGTGCATGTTGCATGTTTTCTTTGTTTTCTTTTTCTACACAATTTCGGTTTTTAGATGTGTTTTTTGAGGTTTTTTCTGACTTTTCAGTTTTCACAAAAAAATTCACATTTCAATGATTTTATTGAAAACATTATTGTTTTTAATAAAAAAATACGAACGAGTTTTGCATGAAGACACGAATTTGTTTTTGAAAAAGACACATGGTGTGTCTGCGTGCCTCCTAAAAAGGCACGAAGGTGTTTCACGTGGAACCATAGATATACTTTCGTAAAGAAATACGCTGCATGCTCTAAAACAGAAGAAAAAAAACCTCTACATCATGGCAAATAATGTACAGAACTATACTTGTAAGATGCAAAAAGAGATAACGCACTCGTTGAAAGGAGTATTCTTTTTTTCGGGGTAAAGGAGTTTTATTCCTTAAGATATAGGGTTACAATCCTCTGACAGAAGAGCCTCCACACACGGAGGTCCTCGGCCCAGCCATACCTCAGTACAATGATTGGTACGGCTGAAATTTGCCAGACTATCTGCTACCCTATTTTGGTCTATTAAACTTCAATGGAATAAACTCCCCTTCAGTCTTGAGGTGGTGGATTTCAAGCACAATTTGTCCATAGGCGGACGAAACCATAGCACCAGTGGAGAAGGCTGACAAAGCTTCAGAAGAATCGGATTTTGAAACCACTGGGAGGCTCGTGTGTTATAGAGCTAGAGCCATGCCTTGCATGATAGCATGCAACTCTGCTTCCAGAGGGTCATTACAATGGGGAATAAATCTGGACGCCCGTGAATATGACTAAGCCTTCATGATCTCTGAGCACGCACCTAGCTGCGGTTGTACCTGATTCCTTGGAGAATGAACCGTCAACAGAGAGGGCCACCTGCCCGTGTGCAGGTCGAGGTCATGGGCTTGTAGAGACCGGTTTCATGATCTTGACCACCAAAGCCTCCTTCAGCGGCATCTTTCCCTTGATGATCTCCTCTGTGGTATGCTGCCGGGCATTAAGGAGTGAGCGTCTATAGCTGTCCAGGAACTCTACACTGATCTTCACCGGAGGAACCACCTTGTCATGTGTTGCATCATTAAGGAGTATTCGCTGATTAATAATTTCAGAGATGTCACTGGTATTTTGATTTTTTTGCTGAAGCTGCCGACTGAGATCACCTCAACCCTCAGCCTGGGCCGACACCGACAGTGCGCCGCGTCTCTGACCGGCCGGCCGTCACATCCGCTGCTTAAACATTCTCGTGCTCCGCGCCGATGGATCGCCCCTCTTTCTTTCCATTCTCGCCAAAGTGTTGACCTTTTTACCTTTGAGTTGTGATCGATCTTCCTGCAGTCGCACACTGATCCTTCAGACTTTCAGCCTCTGTGTGTGTGGTCGGCGCCCGTTAAGGCCTGACAATTTCGTGCAAGGCATGCGGCCGTTTCATCAATAGATAAATGAGATAACGATGGATCGCGGGAAGCTTGATATATACGTGCACGCAACGCCGGCTCCAGCCCAGCACCAGCAGCAGCAACTCGGATGAGAGAGATATCCTCTCCTAGATAGATATTTGGTGAACCATGCAGGATTATGAGATGATAATAATACTAAGTAGGGTTTTTCAGGCCACCGACGGGACGCTTCTTCCTTGCTTCGCGACCACATCGCGTGCTTTTTGAATATCACTGGTGATTTAGCTTTGCATCCATTTGCAGTCTGTCGACCAGATCAGGGGTGGAGCCAGTCAGCCAAGAAAACTTATTGTGGTAGTATTGTCTTCACATCGCCGATACTACGTTCCTAAGCTCATCTTTCTGCAGATTTCACACGTGAAAATCAACACACAAGAAAAAGGGTATTACTCGCACATTTCTACTCTTTTTTGTCTATTTTATTGGTCAATCTGTCTGCTGTCCATGGATCACTTTTGCAACCGCAACCACGGGGAGGCAGACAGTGTGTGCGTGCTGGTGTCGTGACAATCTGTTTCCAAAATGGCCACCATACCATATCAAATATCACGCTTAATCTCGCTCGATGGATAGGAGAAATGGATCCATCGATGGCATATACTCTACTCCATAATGGCCGCAGATTGTCTTTCGTTTTCAGCGTCCGTTTGCCTTTCCCGGCGAAAATGACCCGGCAGATCTCCTCTAGAACACCTCGATCATGTACTATGCACATCGTGTTCCATTCTCCACCACGCACCTGCCGCCTTATCTGCAGTGTCGAGATGTGGCTGCTCAAAGTAATGGGGTACTGGTTATATTATTACTCCACCCTATCAAGAAACAGTGTAAAACGTGTTTGATTTTTCTGGTGATTTTGTGGTTACTTTGATTATAGGTTTTTACTTTACTTATAGCATCAGTGAATGGATTATTCTCCTATATAATTTATGGTGATGAAGAACATTTTTCTGAATGAACGATGAAGGTCAAAAAAAGCTTCCCAGTCTCTGCATAATTAGATGCATCTACGCCTCCGTAATTTCAGTAAAGAAGGTGCTAAATGTGACGAGGCCAAAACACTTATACGAGCAGAGTAGTCGGCAATATTAGGATCATGACGTGACGAGGCAAAAGGAAAAAACATAACAGTAAATCACAATTACGTAGGATCACCTTCAAACTTAGCATTGCCAGATCCAGCCGTGAAGGTCGGAACAAGGATTTTTCATCATGAATGACAGATCCAACCAATCAAGATGAGAACATGAGCTCAAAAGAGAACTTCCTCAAAAGTGTGTAGTCGCGGGGTCTGATAGGTGAGGGCAAAAAAGTATGTTTTCATCCTGAACATGAAGCTATGTTCAAGTCCATGTCTTTTTTTTTTGAGGAAAATCAAGTCGATGTCTTGGCGAGCGATATAAGTGGTATCCCTGTGATCTTAAAAGTAGTAATTCAAAGCATCCATCAATGTGGATCTACCATCGTGTCTATTGAAACCATAGGAAAAAAATGTCGTTGAACCTTTTTATGTTTGCATCATAAACTCAACTTTTTTTAAATATCTACTTTTTGCACTGCCCTAAACCCTACGTATTTGTATTGGGCTATGGACCAGCTAGTTACTTGTTCTAAAATTTACGAAAACTAAAAATGGACTAAACTATGTAATATCCATGTCCAACACAAACCCCACCCCCTCGCAGAAGAATAGATCCATGAAACCATGACCCTCCCCCCCCCCCCCCTCCCCCACATAAAAGTTTTTTATGTCTATCATAGCAGGTCCAGCACACATATATAGAATCTTGTATACAGACATATGATTTTCCAAATTAAAATGTTAATGCATTAACATTGGTGAGTGTGGTTGATTTCGAGTCAGTTAAGGTGAGGTGTGCAAGTCATTATTATTGTTGGGATGAATTGCATATTATTATGCTGAAAGTGGTTCAAATATAGAAAACAAGTATAATTCATGAATTTCCACGTGTACCTATTAAGGCATCTCTGTGACATGCAATAAATGAAAAGAGATACTAGGTTGTATGTACATATAGATCAACAACCATTGCACAAGCTCCAAGGTGAGATAAATTCATTGTCTCATCCTACATTGGACAAGTTACATACGCTCTATTGAAGTAGTTGTATGTGGAGTTGTTAGTTGATGAACTGACTATTTTTACCAACAAGCTAACATATCGCTCATTAGAGATGCTCTTAGAAGTGCTAATACTTTCAATGTTAGCATTTTCACGCACATAAGAACAAGAAATGCACATTTGGCCATGAAAGAATTGGTAACTATAGGGCAAACCACTCATTAAAATTGCATATTCTCGAATATAATATTTATATTAGATAATTATCCATTTTTTGCTTCCACGTAAAAATAGGCAGGTACGCATTCTAGAAACATCGATCAAATTTATAGATATATGCCATGGTATTGAAGTAAACTATAATAGCACGAACAACATCATATATATATAATTCATGTAAGTGGCACAAACTTATCAACAAAGATTTTCACTTTTGTTCTTTACTACTCCCTCTGATCCATATAAGTGTCACTCATCTTGTATAAAGTTTGTATTAGCTTAATACAAAATAAGCGATGCTTGTTATGAATTGAAGGAAATATTATTTTCTGTAATCTAGAAATTTTGAATAAAATAAAAATAGATAAAATGTCATGTTCAAAAGTAAGCAACTAAAGCACACTCATCTAATACATGTTCTAAGTTTAGTAAAATTACATTTCTTACAACCAATGTTACAATTATATAGTAAATATATACCTTTTATAAAGCAAAACCCCACTAAGATTAATTTATGGTGTCTATCTCAATATGCAAGCTATCCACATCACTCACTATTGTAGCCAATCATTTGTCCATGTCATCCACCAACAAAGCCCCACTAACATGCATTTATATCTATCTCAACATGCAAGGTATCCACATCACACACTATTGTAGCCAATCATTTGTTCATGTCATCCACTTTCAATTACATGCAACTTATATCTTTTCTATTTATATTGTAGATTTCTTATAGAGACTTCCACTGCAACGCGCGGGGTATTCTTCTAGTATAATATATATGAATGCTTAATTTACCATTATGTAGTTGCGAAGCATCATAAAAATTTATACTTGTTAAGATCATACATCAATAAGATAAGATCTAATTATAAAGAAAGTAAGTATGTTTAGTCTAAATAAATGATTTATTTTTTTAGAGCAAAAGGAGGCCTCAAAGGGCCCCCATTTCCATCTTATAAATGAAACCAACATGTCAACCATATCCAGTACAAAACCATCCAAAGAAAGTAGAAAACCAAACATGTACTGGGAACAAATTGTAGGGAATACAACTGAGATTACAAAGACTCAAGCAATACGCCTCTCAAATCAGACCACCTGGGCATCTTGAGCATCTTGAGGGAAAGAGGACATTGCCGTCCACATCTCTGTCTTCTTCAGAGGTGATTGCATTAGCGAGCCCACAATATCCAAGGGTGTCACAGGACTCAAGGCGATGGTCTTCACGGGCTCACCTCCCACTCCATGGCCAGTAGAAGTTGAAGACATGTTGCGGTGTGCCGACAACGGGGAGAGCTCGTCAAGGACAGAACGGTCCAGCATTCCATCGGGTGTCCCATCCTCTACCCTAGAGATAGCATATGTGACGACTTTATCTTGTTGGATATTTTTGCAGAAAATTCTTCGATTTTATCCAACATTTTGTCTTTGAATAAGATTCGCCACCTTTGTAACAAAGTCAAAACTCTCCACCAAACCTGTTTAATATCCAACCAGCATACATTGTTGAAGACATGGTCATTTCTAAGTTTCCATATGCACCAAAGTACACAGGCAGTGACCGAATTAGACAAGCATGTTTAGGATGTGCAAGCCAATACTGAGCTATAGAAAAGCAGCCTCCGGTGATAGTGATAGTGATTAAATATGATCTCATAGTCTAAGAATTAGGTTACTACGTTCCATAATTATCACAACGTTGAACTTTGTGACTTGTTCGCGTTGCAATACTTATCTTTGGTGTGTGTCCATCACATCATTTTTCTAATGATATGACCCCATTGCCAATAGACATAAATGTCTCATGATCAGGTAACCTTGATCTTCAGTTGACCAACAGACTAGTTCAATAGAGGCTACTAGGGACCTGGTTTGTTTATATACCAGGGATGTCAAATGCCTACATGGAGGTCCTGACACCGCAAACCTCACTCGGCTTTGCTTTCAATTTGTGGGATTTCGGATGTCTAGACGCATCCGAACGGATCTGGTGCACATCGTTAAATGACCTAAGATGCCTGAACCACACAGTCCAAACATTTGCGAGTTATTTGATGAAACACATTGGAGTTAACCTAAGCATTCGTGGTAGTGTGTCTTCCATCTTCGCGCAGTCAGTGCTAGTGAGGCGACCGACAACTCCTACATCTTGTTCAGTTTAATGACCATTCTACCCAGCGCATTTCTCAATGCTGGAATCAAGTCGGATTGCTCCTATTCTTTGTGGGATCGAAAAACGAGGAATTGCATCCCTATTTGTTGAATCTTGAAAGGTGGACGAATGAATAAAAAACCTTAGCGAAGGACCCTACGAGGAGGCAAATGTACCAAAATACCTTAGTAAAGATTGTTTCCTAGGGGAAACCCACTGGCGCCGTAGGTGGGCTGGGCGTGGTTGGAGAGACATTGAAAGCTGCAAGCAACGCCCAGACGCAGACGCAAGGAAAGCCTCTTGTGATGAAGCCGTACGAGCACGCCATATTTTCCTCGGATGCCCATCCATCCATCCATGCCATGATCCACACCGCAGCAACAGGAGGAGGATAAGATCACATCGCACATGCACAGTCATCATATCATATCCTATCCCCTCCGCACCTAACTTATCCATTATCTAATCCCACACACTTAATCCCCGCAGCTCCCCCGTTCGCATTAACGCATCCATTACTTCAACCACTACTAATCCAGGAGGACTCCACATCACATCACACAGAGACAGAGAGAGAAACGCAAACGCATTTCGTCTCCCCTTCGAATTGTCCCTTCTCCTCCTCCTTCTTCTTCCTCAGACTTGTCGCCGAGGAAAATAAAATCAAATCAAATCGGAAGAAATGGCGAGGACAGGAGACAGACAAAGCGTCGCTGCCGTATGAAAACAATGAGAGCGAGCAGGTTAAAAACACAATGTCAAAATCAACAATTGTTGTCGTTGTGACAATGATCTACTACGATGGTTTATGATTTTACTACTGCTGATGCTGCTACGTTTCACCCACTTCCCCAAGGGACGGAGACGGACAAGAACAATCCCTAAACCAGTCCACTTCATGTTAGGGGTAAAGAAAGCAGCTTGTTTATTTATGTATGTGGCGACCCGTTTATGTTCTTCTTGCCGCCCGTTCGGCGCAAGCATGGGGCGCGGTAAAAAAACTTTCCTTGTTAAATCGGAGAATGGGTGATGGATCTACGAACCACGCACGCACGCAGATGAGATTGGTTGCTGGGGAAAAGAATGATGCAAATGGATGGCCGGATCTGCCTTTCTTGGCAAAAAGTTTGATCCAAAGCAACCCCAATATTTCCTTTCTTCTTCTTGGGATTGATTAGGGATTCTTCCTCGTTGGTGGCTATTTCAAGGCATTATCATCATCCACAGGCTACCTTAGCTTAACATAACACTTCCATCCCCTATCCGGCGAATCAAATTGCATCAACACATTGTATATATGTTTGTACACAAAAGGGATCCACAGCAATGCGGTTAAACTAACTAATCTTATCTTCAGGATCATCATTAGTCGATGATGGACGGCTCAGTTCACCGCAGCAGCAGTTCATACATACATGTCTGGTGAGTGAGATGAGGTCAACGACGGACGGAGATCCAAGAACACATGGATGATAAGTACAAGAACGCATCCGACTTACTAGCTTACACACGATCTTGCGATTACTTAGTTATATATAATTAAGGAGTAGTAACAGCTCTACTAGAAAGTTTTCAGATCAAAGGCTGCGAATTTGGGCCACTGATTTTGATTAACTAGCGCCGCCGGCGCCATATCGGAGATCTGAGAGCGAGTAGGACCTCGGCGACCTGAAGCTGCCGCTCTTCCGCGCCATCTGGGTCTGCACGCTGAGCCTCGGGGGAGGCAATGCCGGCGCCTCCCACCCGTTCTTGCCGCGGTGCTGCTGCTGCTCGTCGGAGCCGGTGTCGGAGTCGTCGTCCTCCTCCTCGCCTTCGTCGCCCTCGGGGAGGGCGTGGTCCGGGGCCAGCAGCGGGGGCAGGTAGGTGGCCGTGGCCAGAGAGCTGCAGGAGGCGCGGCGCGACCAGGTGGCCAGGATGCGGCGGCGCTTGTTGAAGGGGTTCTCCGGCTTGGCCAGCTCCTTCACGGCGTCCCCCGCCGCCGCCTCCGCCAGGCTCGTGAAGGACTTGGACTTGCCGGCGTAGAAGCTGGAGAGACCGTTCCTGAGAAAGAAATCACAAGAAAAAAAAGGATTAGTTTTCCATACTCCACTTCCTCTTTGGATTGGATCATCATCAACTGCAATTGAGGAACCGATTATAACTTCTGTATGATCTCAACTAAGATGAAAAACTCATACGAATTTCGTACTTTTGCAAATGGATCGAGGAATCCACCCAAAAAAACCTCTTTTTTCCCCTCATTTCGGGCAAGCAAGCAAAAGGAAGCATATTCAGAGAAGAAGAATTTGTTTGACTCACTTGACGGGCAAGGATTCCTCGAGGGCGTCCAAGCAGCCGAGCCCGGGCTGCTCCATGAGCTTGCTCTCCACCTCCTCCTCGTCCTCCCCGTCGCCGCCGCCAGCCTCCGACGAGGAGTCCTCGCCGATGGAGGAGCTGGAGGGCGACGGCGCGCCGATGGAGGAGCTCTCGGTGAGCGCCTCCTCCGCGGAGTCCTCCTCCTCCTCCTCGATGAAGAAGCCGTCGCTCACCTTCTTGGCCAGCAGCGGCTCGCCCTTGGGCCTCCCGGATCCGGGGAACCCGGTATAGGACTGCGCCACCGCCGTCGACATGCCTGCGCCGCGAGGTCCGACGGTGAGGACGATGGTGCCAGCGCCGCCCCCGGAGCAAATCTAGGATGGAAAAATGGAGGATGGATGTGTCCGTCCGTCCAAGAACCAGGACAAGAACAACTCAGCAGCAACTTGCAAGAGAGAGATGGAGGAAAGAGGAAGCAAATGGTGGATGGGGATAAGATAAGAGCAACGACGGGAGGGGAGTTGGGTAGGCGGGGTCTTTGTAGGCTCATCCCATGGGCGCCCACCGGGGCCAGGATCCTCTACGGCTTAGAAAACCAGTGCACCGCACTACGGCATCAAGTGTGTGATGTACGCCTAATGTTTTGTTGTGAACTTACTACTTCCTTTTGTTCTATATTAACTATCGCTGAAACGGATGTATCTAAATACATGAAGAAAATAATTTATAGTTTCTTCGTTCAAACACATAAACTGTATTAGATTATTGCTTTTCATAATTAAACTGCATCAATTTTGACTAGGTTATAGATAACATTTTCAAAATCTAGAATCAAATCAATATCTTTAGGTGCGCGAGAAAATATATTTGTATATTGTATGTATTGGGTAGTGTAGGCATAGATGATTTTCTCAATAAAACTTGATAAAAAGATCATGTTTATTGAATTAGATTATGGAACAGAGGAAGTAAATATCGTAACTACTATACTTTACTTCCTCTCATTCATAAATAGATGATATGATTCTAGTTTAAATTTGAATTAAAAGAACGTTATCTATTTGTGAACGGAGGGGCAACTATTTTGCGTGAAGTATATGGTACATAAACTCTGCTTGTTTATGAAGACGCCTCGGCGATACAAGTAGTGTAATGTGATCTCAATTTATATATACAAATAATATTGCCAAAAGATTTTTCAGGATGATCAGTTTGTGCCAAAAACGGGACAAGTACCCTCATGTCATGCCATGCTCGAAGGCTCTTGTCGCTTTTAAGTGCCAGTTGGTATCTCATGGAGTTTATGCGCATTCTTATGGCTTGGATAAGAAAGAAACAAGGGACTCTGGACCGTCCATTTTGAAATATTATTTCCATTTTGAAATATTATTTTTCATATCATACCGTGTGTATGTATGGTTTAGGATTAGGATTAAATGTAGAACTACAAAACTATGGTGTCGCCTAGTGTAATTTAGCTTTACTACACGTCCCAATATCAATGTTTGCTGGGGATGTTCTTTTCTTCAAGATAACTCTTGAACTTCAAAGCTTAATAAACATCTGCCCGAGTGTAAGAAAATGTAAATAACCTAGAATGAGGGGTGGTTCCATGAGTTAATCATGACCTTGTACTAAGTTGTCTATGTTACATGGCTCATGGTTAGGGTTTTGGGTTGCGTATACATCCGAAAAACTATGGCATCACCAACTTTCATTTGACATTATCTTTCCCAGAAAATCTCTCAAACTATTCAAACTTTCACAACAATAATCATCCGCTCAAATGTGAGAACTAGTCAATAACCTAGAATGAGGGATGGTTCGATGAGTAAAGCAGGCCTTATACAAATTTTCCCATACTATATTGCATGTAGGTAGGGTTTAAGCTTATGTGTATGTTTGAAAAGCTATGATGTCATCAACTTTAATTTGGCTTTAGTGCATGCCCCGCAATATCATCATTTGGTATGGAGAAACTAACGATTTATAGTATTTACAAGTTTGTTTCAAACTTACTAATTTCTCCACAATATAACAATTGACTGCATTGTTACATGAAGTATGTGGTACACAAACCCTACATGTTTACACAATGGATGCTAGGGCATGTAGTGCTTCCATTGTCCGTTTCAAAATCACTAGTTTGTCGATTTATATCGCGTGTTGATAGCATTTAGGGTTACATGTGCATCCAAAAAATACTACACCACCACCTTGAATTTGGATTTAGTGCATGCCATGCTATCACCCTTCTATCGAGGATAAAATAACATTTGGCGTTTAGCTCTTCTAGATACCTCTCAAACTAGTCGAACGTTCGTGCCAAACAAACATTCTTGAGTGCAAGCATTGGTCGATAATAATGAGGGAGGGATCCATGATTTAAGCAGCACCTTTATACCTATTCCCCCTCCGTGATAGCAAGAAAGACGTGGAATCCTCATCACGTAGATTAAAGGGGTTGATTGTGTGGGATTTTTCATATTTATCCTTGAAACATGTGTTTTATCTGATTACGTTTCACATGCCTTGAATCCTTGATTGTAACGGATGTCTCCTCGAATGCACGTGTGCTTCTATACTTGCAAAAACCCACGCCCAACGGTGTCCATGTCGGCTCTCACGTTATCAGTGTAAAGCCAATCAGAAAAGAGTTAAGTGGGGTTAGCTTTGAGACGTTTCCAATGCATCTAATCTAGGCGATACCATATTTAATTGATATGAAGATCATGTTTGGACCTCAAATTATGCCATGGTGAGAGAGAGAGAGAGAGAAAGCGAGATATAAAAATAGGAAGAAAAACAAATTAAAATCAAATAATTTAATGGCATTGCATAAGAAAATTATAGTAATAGCCACGTATTCACTGATATACAACTCTCTTCTCTGACTTATTTAATTAAATGCGCCACCTTATAATTGTATCTACGAAATGGTAAAGTTAAAAATCAAGTTTTATAATGCATGAGATTTTTAAATAGATGATATAAGGGGGAATTTGGGCAACACGTAGCAATTTTGGCTCCTAGCATCTTATTCTCAAGAAAAAAATATAGCACAAGAACTATATCTATTTAAGCTTGCAAGACATATTTTTTCTGCATGTAAAGGTTGAAGCCACCGATTGCAATTCAACGAGACTTTATTGCCTTTGGTGCTCTCACAATCTCGTCTCTAGATCGATCGTTTTACAGGCACCTTAACTTGTTAGTTAGTTCTTGTGATTGTAGAGTGTTGCCAACCACTTGTTTATTGCGTCGAAAGTTATAGTGTTGTTTGAAGCTACTATTAGCGGACTGTATTTCTATTGCTACGTGATTGATCCTCGGTGATGAGGCACCTGTGATGACGTTATCAATCTCAAAATGATATGTAATGAGGCTGCTAGATTTATCCTTATACCTATTTCCCCTCCGTGATAGGAAGAAATACGTGGAATCCTTATCACGTGGATAAATGGGGTTGATTGTGGGCGACTTTCTAGATTTATCCTTGACACATGTGTTTTATCTGATTACGTTTCATACTCCTTCATTGTAACGGATGTCGCCTCGAATGCACGTGTGCCGCTATCCTCGTGAAAACCCACGCCCAACAGTGTCCATGTCTCCTCTCACGTTATCAATGCAAAGCCAATGAGAAACGAGTTAAGTGGGGTTAGCTTTAAGACGTTTCCAATGCATCTAATCTAGGCGATATTATATTTAATTGATGTGAAGATCATGTTTGGATGTCAAATTGTACCATGGTTGTGACTTGAGAGAGAAAGAGGAGATATAAAAATAGGAAGAAAAACAACACAAAACTGAATAATTTAATGTCATTGCATAAAAAGGCAAAGTAATAGTCACATATTCACTGATATACAACTCTCTTATCTGTCTTTTTTAATTAAATGTGCCACCTTATCATTTTATCTTCGAAATAGTAAAGTTAGAAATCAAGTTTTATTATAATCGGCATGAGATTTTTTAGATGAAAGAGACGGGAATATGGGGGAATTTGGATAACACACAACAATTTTAGCTCCTAGCTAGCACCTTATTCTCGAGCAAAAAAGAAGAATATGCGCTTCTTTTACGACACAAGAACTATATGTATTTAAGCTTGGAAGATATTTTTCTTTCTGTGTGTAAATGTTGAAGCCACCGATTGCAATTCAGTGAGACTTTATCGCCTTTGGTGCTCTCACAAGCTCGTCTCTAGATCGATTGATTTATTTAGAAACACCTTAACTTGTGAGTTTGTTCTTGTGATGTTGCCAACCGTTTTGTTCGTTGCATGGAAAGTTATGATTTTGTTTGAAGGTATTATTACTGGCTTGCATCTGTATTGCCACGTGAATGGTCCTCGGTGGTGACGAGACGTGTGCGACGATGTTATGAATCTCAAGACACGGCATTTCTATATTGCGAACCATTTTTGTTGGTTGCATCGAAAGTTATAATGCCGTTTGAAGCTATTGTTGCTGGATTTACATTTCTGTTGCTCGACGACGAGACGCTTGTGACGGCATTATCAATCTTTAGGTATGCCCGTTCCAACCTCTCGAAGTTGCCCGTAGGTGTAGGTAAGATGTAGTAGTACATATACGCACTCGCAAGAAAAAAGAAGATGTACATATATGTGCTCGCAAGAATAAAAGGTGTACATATATGCGTGTATGGAAATCATTGTACGTGTGTGAATGTTTCTAGAAACATCCCAAGAGCAAGCAAGAGAGGCAGGCACACGGGATCCGTGTCCACGTTGCCAGCCAAAGCCGAAACTCCCTCTCTCTCTCCTCCGGTGGCGCGTGGACACGGTCTACTACCGATCCGCGGTTTCGCTGCCGTTTCCGTGTGCTGGCTGACCGGAGAAGAGGAGAAAAGAAAAGAAAACCCGGCGGAAACAAAGGAAAAAAGATGGCAGAGATCCAGGATGGATGGATAGAGGATAGGAGGGCGTCCCTATCCGCTGGCTGCACACAGTCAGTCGTCATGGCTGCCGCGCGGGCCCCTTCACGAGAGGATGAGGACAGGGATGAGCCTGGGCTGGGCAGAGGTGGTTTGACACGTTCCCGCCAGCCAGCGAGCGCGTGGATGGATGGGTCTCTCTTGGTTATAGAGAGAGAGAGGCGGACAGCGACCCGGACGAGGTTGCTGCTGCTGTTTCGGTGTCTCTCTATGGGTTTGGTTCGGTCAATACCGCGGCTGGACATGTGGATGTGGTGCTGGAATGGAATGCATGGGGGTGATTTGTTTTTCAGTCACCAACCCATAAACGGAGCGGATTTCTTTTTTTAACGGCCTAATTTAACGAAATTCGCTCAATTTGGGCAAAATGTAAGCGATTTCATAGATATTTTTGGCAATTTTTTACATCTCCTCCCGCGCGTAGTCCTCCTTGGCCCAGGAGATCGGCGGCCATGGCCTTGTGCTCCTCCTTCACACCGATCGAGAGCTCCTTCGCCGGGGAAGGAGAGAGACAAAGGCGGGAGGGTTGTGCGGCCAAGAGGCGAGAGAGAGAGAGAGAGAGAGAGAGAGTTGTGCGGCGAACGACGACGAGGGGGTGGCTGTAACACCCTCAGTTCCTGTAACAGTAATCATCATCACTGTTGACCATCACTGTTTGTTAATCACTGTTATCCCCTGTCCCTAATCAAACTTTGCTTCTACTCTTTTCAAACCATGCTGGTTGGTAATCAAAACCCAAAGCACAATGCATCTTGCTCATCAAGAAATCAAACCCTAGTTGAAACTACTTTAAATGGAAACTAAAACAAAAGTGCTCAATTAAAGTTGTTCCAAAAATCATGGCACTATTTTTTGTAAATTGCCTAAAATCATTATAATCATGTTGGACCAACTTTGGTAATTTTTGGAGTTGCAGAAAATTCCAAACAATTCAAACAGTAGGTTAAAACCCTAACTTTGGGCATTTAATAATTAAAAGAAATATCTAATGATTTTATTTTGCTGCAAAAACTTTTGTGGCACCTTAGTAATATGTAACCCTAATTTACAAACACTAATAACCTTTTACAAAAATGCTAGGGTTAATAAATCAATTACAGAAAGAAATAGAATAAGCAGCAAATCAAAACAATTTGGAAAAGACTTAAAACCCGCCCAGGGCGAGGCCCACCTCAGCCCAGCCACCCCGGCCCGTCTTCCACCTCCCACCTGCTCCCGTCATGTCGGCCACCTGCTCGACGCCGTGGCGCAGCCGTGGCCACGGGCGCCGCTGGAGCCTCCCCTCCCTCACCTGCTCCCTGCGACCGGGGAGGCGATAAGGCCAACCCCAGAAGCTCCCTGGACAACCCCCACCCCTTCTCCCCTTCCCCCTCACCTCGCGCTCGACAGGGAAAGAACCGCCCGGGGCCGTCGTCGCCATTGCCGTGGCCAAGCGCGGCCAACATGCTCACGCCGCCTCGCCGTGTTGTCCAGGAGCCGCCTCGACGTCGACTACCTCACCCACCGCAAGGAATCGAACCGCGGGGCCCAGCAGCGACGACTACGCCACCGTTCCCCTCCGGCGCCGCCGCGACATCGCCGTCGAATTCCCGCGTCGTCGAGCCTCCCCCGAGCCTACTTCCCTCCTCCACGCGCTCCTGGTGAGCTCGGCCACACTCCCCATGCGCTCGCTCCCCTCCTCTCCCGCCGTAGCCCGCTCCACCATTGGAGCCGAAGCTCGTCGCCGTCCGCGAGGTCGCCGCCGTGGCCTGGAGCCCGCATATGGCAGGCCAAGCGCGTCACTGCACTCGCGCTGCTCCCAGTAGTCGAACGCGCTATCTCCCCCTCTTCCCGTGCGCTAGAACGTCGTCGTCTTCCTCGCCCCGTTCGGCTCCGCCGCTGCGCACGTCGCCGTCGTCGCTCCTGTCACCTTCCGGCGAGGCCACCACCACCATTCGACGCGCCTTGGTCGCCCACGCCGAACGAGCCCCTCCACGCCCCATCCCATGCCCTGTGGCGCGCTCCCCGTCGACCTCGCCGGCGGCGGGCTCCGGTGAGCCCTCCGGTGAGGATGACAGGCGGGCCCCCCGTGTCAGCCAGCTTAATTAGGGGTTAATCAGATCACTAGGAGTCACTGACATGCGGGTCCCCTGGTCATTTAGTTAAGTAAACATGCTTTGTTAACACTGGAGTCAATGACACCTCGGCCCCACCTGTCATTTTGTTTATTAAAATAGGTTTATTAAAAATCTAGTCACTGACATGTGGGTCCGGGGGCATTTTTCTAATTTTATTAAATGTTTTATAAATAACAGAGGTTGACATGTGGGTCCCACATGTCAGCACTGTTCTGGATAATGTTGTGGATAATGTTTTGGATAATGTTGAATAAATAATAAAAGAAATCCAGAAAATCATTTAAATTGATTTAAACTTTGAAATTCAATAACTTTTAAACCGTAACTCGGATTCAAAAACTTTATACATGAAAGTTGATCAGAAAAATATAACGAATACGAATACGCTATCCGTATGTCTACCACACCCCTCTAACACAACGAACATCAAACTTTCCCCCTCCGGACCGTCTGTCCGATAAATTTTCCGGTACTGTTAGAGTGCCCGGTTGAATTTATTCCGAACACGAAAGTTGTCCGGAATGGTTCAACGAACACGGATACACCCCCCTTATGTTGTTCCGGTAACCACGACACCTCCGGCTTGATCCTTCCCCCTCCGGACACCCTGTCCGGTAGACACCCGGAGCCGGTAGTTCATCCCCAGATGAATTCCCGCTCCGAGCATATTGCATTGCATTGCGTTAGAACCCCGTTTACATTTCATCTGTTATGTCTTGCATTTGTATTGCTATTATTGTTGTGTATTTATTGTTTCTTCCCCCCCCCTTAATCTCCGGTAGACCCCGCTGCTGCCGTCGACTACACCGCTGCTGAGTACGACTACGTCGTCGACGACCCTACTACTACCGTCGAGCTTGCAGGCAAGCAGAGCCATTCTCTTCCCCAGATATCGCCTATCTTTCCGTACATTTCTTGCACTAGGCATTGTTACTGCTGCTGCTACGTTACAATCCTATTCAATTGCATAGCCTGTTTTTGTCGCCCCTTGATGTGCCTTCCTTTATCCTATGCTGCCTATTATTATTATGCATTATTCAGCAGTGAGCCCTGCGCATTGTTAGCTAGGATTAGATAGAGGACCGTGATCACTCAGGGGGGGTGAACGCGGATACAAACATTATAACTGCACAGGTACGGTACAATGCAGACACCGTCTAAGGCCCCTATCTGGGTTATGCCTAGTCACCTCAAGTGTGAGCTATCAAGGAGTAATCCTTGTACTCCACTCGAGGCTGACTTTGTCTTGCCGCCATAGGGTCCTGTAAACAGTTGTCCTTCAGGTAAGAAGTCGGGCGACCCAGCGGTGCCCGCGAGAGGTATTGCGACGGGACGACAGGGAGGGTACGACCAGTGTACCGGTGTGCTTGGCCCCTGATCGTTGGCCGCGAGAGTTACCAACCCACGAAAGTCGAGCTCCTCCAGGAGCACACGCGAGACAAGGTAAGGAGACGGTTCACCTTGTTGGTAACCGCAGTGACTTGGTGGGACGACAGGGCAGGCACCGATGTACTGGTGGTCCTGGCTGCTGTCGTTGTCCGCGGGTCAGTTAAGTCGAGGCAACGATAACGGTTGTCACGCGGGTTAATTAAAATGCTAAATGGTTCAGTGAATGTCTTGAGTTGGCTATATGCCATGTACGCACTACCTACCCGTGGGAACTACGAGTTATGGGCTCCTCTGCTTCTTAGTGTCGTCCGAGGACTCTTCAGACGTCAGCAGTATCGCGGGCTGATTGCCGGGAAGTGGTGTTGTCTTATTTGCTCGAGCGGGGTGTCTTATTTGGTTTTGCTTCAACTTCACCGGCCAGCCACGCACCGTGCAGGAGTACGTTCGGGTTGGGGTCCAAGGCTCGGCGTACTTAAGATTTAGACCGGCGGATGACCTCTCTGTTGAGTTTGAAAGATGGGCTAGGAAGTGTCGGATAGCCTCGGTGGAGCGTTCCCTAACAAGGTTCCCGCCACCCTGGAGATCCGTGCGTGTAGCGTAACACAAGTGCACCCCTGCAGGGAAGATTAATCTATTCGAATAGCCGTGTCCACGGTAACAGGACGCTTTATGCTGAAGCTGGATCTTACCACTAGAAACTATTATTAAACTGTATGGTTCCGGGTTCTCTTCCTCGCGGGGATGTCGAGGAGGTGAACTCAGAGGCATTGTTAATTATTACAACTTATTATTATACAATGCTGCAGCAACTTCTGCTGCATTGTTACTTTATGCTTTATATAAACTGTTGGCTGATTCTTACCACATGCTGCAAGACATCGTCGGAAGATGCTAGTCTTCGTTAGGCCTAACTTCTTACCCTTGCTCTGAATTTCTGACTTTCAGTCCACTTTATACAGCCTCTTCTTTCCGTTGATACAATGCATAATGCTTAGTAGCGGACGTAAGACTCGCGGGTATGCTAGATACTCACCTGCTTTATTTCCTTTACTGTTTTGCCTGATCGGCCGCTGCAGCCAAAGTTGTCAGAATCGCGACTCGAGTCTTAGAATCTTACGACCTTACGATCCAAATTAGCCCCTCCGATTCTACGATTTTTCTCATAGAATCTAAGATTCTATGATCCTGGTAGTTAAGATTTTATGATTCATGATCCTACCAACGGAGTTCCGATCCGATTCAGAATCTCGATTCTGACAACTTTGGCTGCAGCCGACGTTGGAGCTCAGGAGCAGGAGTACCCCGGAGGCGCCTACTACGACGTCGAGTTCCCCGTTGACCAGGAGTAGTTCTGTGGATCCCAGGTAGGAGGCCTTGCCTTTTCGTTCCGTATCTCTGATGTGATTTGTGCTAGCCTTCTTAAGGCAAAAACTTGACTAACTATGTCTGTACTCAGATATTATGGCTTGTATGACTTATATATTCGGGTCCGTGTGACCCCCCTCTATTGTAATATTTTTTTTTATCCTTTTGTGTTTAGTGTTGTGCTGTGATATTATCACCGTGGCACCCTAATCTCAGTCGTGTACCCTGTGTGTATGATTACTGTACACGGTCTGATTTTGGGGGCGTCACAGTGGCCTTTTATAGCGACAAGATGGCGGGAGAGGTGTGGACACGCGGCGCGATCGGGCGGGAACACGTGGCTTCGAGGGTCATTACTGCGCCGCGTGGCCGATTGAACTCCTTGGCGGCATCATTGATTCGCCTGGAAAGCTGACCGGCAGCAGGTCTGATTCGCGCTGGAAGATCGAGACGAAGCGGTGCGTCGCCGACTCGGCTGGTCTACTCGATGAGAATACGCGCGCGATTTCTTTTCGCGCCAATTTCTTTCGTTCGGCGGCCTCGGGATTTGGCTTGGGTTCGTCGCAGCCAATTTCAATCCAATCCGGTAAAATTTAGGCTTTAAGGACGTAACTAAGCGAAAACAATACAACCAATGATAAAAAACCCCACTTTGCAAGGCCTGTTGAGGGGCCCGGCTGAAGATGCTCTTAAGGGTGGTTTGGTCATTTGACGAGAGGCTTTTTAGTTTTGGAAGTTGGGTGATTGGGTCAGACCGTCAGAGGAGGGAAGGCGTTTAGAAACTAATCAAAAGAGTCTTTTGTGTGACTGCGGCGTTGTCTAGGGTCCTGTAACGTAATAATACGGTATAGATACTGGAGCAGTCGAGCGTCTTCCTCAGATCTCACCGACCGACAGTTGAGTTCGGGTTATCGTGAATAAAACATGCATATCCAATCCGTTCAGGACGTCGAAATCGATTTGTTTTTTTTCTTTTTGTTTTTGTTTACCGACAGTTGAGAGCGCTTACGTAGCATGCTTATATTAAACCCAGTTTTGACTAGCTAAACAGCATATGCATATCTTTTTTTTTAGGGTAGCATATGCCTATCCAGCGATGATACACATACGTAGAAATTAGGACGATAATCTTGTCATGTGCGCGCCTTGACGATGTGCAGTCGAGGAGGATCGGATCGAGGTCGGCACTAAACTGAAAACTAAGCTGGCAATATCCGGGATCGGATTGAGATATGCTTAACCCGTACGGCCGTACCTGATTGGTTTATGCAACTTGCGTCTCGCCTTGCCTATGGATCATGGATGGATGTGCGTGCCATGATGCCATGACAGTAGTATCTTCGTGTGGTGTCAGTAGGATTTGAATGTCGTCTCGTCACAAAGAATTCCTAAGCTGGCTGGCACTCATCAGTTTCTCCATCTTGGGCTCGTTCTCGATCTCAAGATTAATCAATGGTTAAATGTGGGTCTCTGTGTCTAGTACAGTCAGCGCCACGCACGCGTACCGTTGGATGGCCCTTCGGCGGTAGCCACTTGAGTTGACGACGCCGTCGGTCGAACGAAACTCGATCGCGGCTGTCGGGGATTGCTGCTAGCCATTCATCAGCGTATTTGTGCTGCTTTGTTTTCAAAAATGATAAGTACCGAACGCCCTTCATCCTGACTTTTTTTTCTAATTTAAATTGCCATCTAAAAAATATATCGAAAATTGCCTTTTCTGTAGAAAATTGTTATGTGCTTACAACTAAAGTTGTCAACTGTAAAATGTTAGGAATTGTCATTTCTTCCGCCCTGACTTTGACATTTATTAGGGTTCTTTTATTTGAAACATAAAGAGGTATCCGGAAGAATCATGATTCTTCATTAAACAAAGGTGATGAAATGCGCGAGGGGTGGAATGCTCGTGCGCCCCGGTCTTGCAACCTCTCCTGCGCAGCCATTCCCATGGCTGGCGGCGGCGGAGCCGAGACGGGCCGCTGCGGAGACGAGCTACACAACCTTAGCATGGCGTTGCGTGGCTGAGCCGAGACGGCACGACGGAGATGGGCTCGTCGCCGGTGCTTGCCCCTCGTTCCCATCGTCGGCCTGTCTCCGGGGACCGCTCAGAGCTCGCCATCACGACCCCCAAGGTGAGTTGCGCCTTACTCTCCTTCCTTCCCTCTGGATCGATGCAAAGAGGCGTCGTGCCCGTCGAATTCATGGTCGATTACCGTGGCTAGAGTTTCAAGACCTCGGCAGGCCATAGTAGTTGCATTTTTTTTCCACAGCTACAATCTTCTGCCATGGTAAATTTTGGGACTATGGTCACATGGAAAATGTAGGATCGCTCTTATCTAAAAACACCGCAACTTGTTCTATCCAAGAGTTGCCATGGCAAAATTCTATAGTAGTTGCCATGGCAGAATTGCTATGATTTTCTTGCTATGAATTTTGATATCCCCTAGCAACTTGTTTTTACAATTATTGATAATTCTATTATGGTTTTGCCATGGCAAGTAGATGCTTTGTGTCACCATGTAATTCTTTTGTATTAAAGTGATACTATAGTTTTGTAACTATAGTATCACTTTTATCTGCAATCAAAACCAACCAAAACTACTTGTTTTTTGACATGCCCATCTTAGGTTCTATTATACATTGTTTTTGCCGTATTATTTTATAACAACATGGCAAATTTTCTGAAATTGTTAGCTGATTTTGTTCCATGGTTATAAGTAAGAGCAAATGCTACCGTGGCATTTTCTTCATATGATATGGGAATTTTTAGAAGGATCATATGGAAAATTTCATAATTTCCATCTGTGTTCTGAAGCATGAGATTTCTTATTTAAATTTGTATTCTTTTCTATCACATGGTAATTTTTTGCAAAGTCACATGGCAATTTTTACTAAAACGAAACGGAAAATTTGAGAACATTTTTTGTTTACTCACGAATTTTCCGTGTGTCCTACATACCCAAATCCCCAAAACTAATAGCCATGGCAATGTTTACAGAAGCTAACATTGCATGAAGACTGTTGTTACATATATAGTGAATAAATCAATTTTTTTTGCCATGCATGTATAAAAGAATTTGCCATGTCATGAAGTATGAAATTGCCATGCCCCTTGAACTACAATTGCCATGCTTGATGAATTTTTTTTGGCCATGGCAAAACAATTTTGAGCAACACGGCAATTATTAGTTATGTGACACGACAATCCTTATTTGTGTGGTGTGGCAATTCTCTTATGTGTATCATGACAATTCTTATTTACTTGACATGTCATTATTTAAGTTTGCGACATGGCAATTCTTATATGTGTGTCATATGGAATTTTTTATTTGTACTAAAATACCATGGCATTCTTTTTTGTCTTGCACACATGGCATCGTTAGTTCTTGTTTGCAATCACCACAACGACAAGTTTTATGATTTAATTTAAAAAATCATGGCAATTTTAGTATTACCTCCGATCCATATTAGTGGGCACACACTTAGTACAACTTTGTAGTACAAAGTTGTACTAAGTGTGTGCCCACTAATATGGGTCGGAGGGAGTATAAAAATTATGGTAATTTTAGGTCTTTGACCATGTCAACTTCATTTTATTGATCATGGAAAAATTTTATAGATCATTGCAATTTTTAGTTCACAAATTATGGCAATTTTAGTTCACAGATAATGGCAATTTTAGTTTATTGGCCATGGCAATTACAGTTTATTGATCATGGCAATTACAGTTTATTGATCATGGCAATTCAGTTTACTGATAAATTACCTTTAAATTTTCCATGGCAAAGTTATCTTTATTCACATGGCAAGTTTACCTTCAGATTTGCCATTTGCAAAATTACCATTAAATATGCATGATGAAAGTACCTTTCAATTTCCATTGCAAAATTACCTTTATTCACAATGGCAAATTTAGCTTTATTAACATGGCAAGTTTACCTTTAGATTTGCCATTGCAAAATTAACATTAAATATGCATGACAAAATTACCTTTCAATTTTCCATTGCAAAATTACCTTTATTCACAATGGAAAATTTACCTTTAAATTTGCCATGCAAATGTACCTTTATTCACATGGCAATTTTAACTTTATATTTTCCATGGCAAGATTACTTTAAAAAATTTCATGTCAAATGTACCTTTATTCACATGGAAAAATAACCTTTAAATTTTCCATGTGCATTAACTAGTTTTTCTTCCCGCATAGCTCTTCATTTCATGGAAAATTCATTAAAGGTCTTATGGCAAATCCATAACGTTTTTTTTTCGAGGTTGCACAGGACGATGAGATAAAAAAAAGTGGATTTAGCAGCGAAGGTTTTTGTTTTGTTTTTTATCCATCCTGGAAGAAGCCCAGCAGGCCTTTTTAGATCGTGTTGGAGGGCGGGGGGGGGGGGGGGGTTCGTTCTTCCATCGAACGATTTTCGTTCGGCCGAACTCCCTCTCTGATCCAACGAAATCGTTCGTTTCGATCTCTTCCCTTCGTGACGTTCGGCACCTATCGAAGTCCTTTCTTTTCTATTTGTTTTCTATGCAGGTCATGATTAGTTTATGTTTTTGGGTTTATTTGTTTAATTGGTTTTAGTGTTTTTATCATTTACTTCATCTTAATAAAAAATTCAATACACGTCTACTTTTCCATACACGTTGTGCATTGTATATATACATCTAAAAGATTTTTTTGATAAATATTTTACATTTTGAAAATACGAAGTACATCATAAATAACATCTTTTCAAACACATGGTGTTAATTTTTTAATATGTGTTAAAGATCATTTAAATAAATATAGAACTTATTTTAATGGTATTTTATTTTCAAATTATATGAACATTGTTTTACATTATATTTTTGTAGATGACACGAGTATATCTTTTAAAACTTTTGATCCTTTTTCAAATGTTACGTACCATTTTATGAATGGTATGAAACATCTTCCTTTTTCATTACTACACTGTATAAAAATTTGAAAAACGAATGTCAATAATGTTTTTCGAAACAAGGAACATTTTTTAATGAGATGTACAATTTTATAATGGTATGTAATCTGTTATGTGTGATTAAATTTTATTTTAAAATATCACTATTACCATTTTGAAATACATTAACATTTTCGAAATGCCACGCACATTATTTTGAATTATAAAAACATATTTTAAGAGTTAAAATGACATTTATTTCACTATCGGAATATTTTTTTTAAATTACACAGAACACTTACAAAAAAGTAAATAAATTAATTTCATTTTCGATTATAAACAGAAGTTAAAAATGAAAAAACACAACGCATGACGCTAGCATAACGAACATGGCAACTAGGCCGGTCCACTACCGAATTCCCCTATAGACGAACCAGGCTATTATTATCTCGCATAAAGCAAGAAGCAACGCGGCGGCAGGGCAATTTTTATGGCTTAACTGGCTACGGCCCGTCAAACACCATATAATAAGTTTTTGTTTATTGGTAGGTTTTCTTCAATTTTTTATGGTTTCATAAAAAAATATTCCAAGGTCAATTTTTTTATTTCCTCAATTTCTTTGCGGAGTATTATTTTTTCTTCAACACATGTCTACTGGTTTTCACGTACAGCGTACATTTTGTAATGCCCCAAGGACATTTTTAAAATATATGATTAAGATTTTTCAATTTCTAATTTTTTTCATCATGATTTATATTTTTCTATGCCCCAGGGACATTTTTTAAATACATGATTACCATTTTTTTAGTATATTTAAATGTCTATTATTTATCATCTTGATGTACATCATGTATATGTTTTTTTACAAATATTGTTTTAATATGATCTACATTTTTTAATGATGAAAACTACATTTGTCACAATGGATAAACATTTCTTCTAACTCACGAATACCTTTTGAATTGTTCATAAATTTTATTGAATGATAGAAATATTTGAGAATATGGCCCTAACACTTTTTACAACGGTCTGTCCCGCGAGAGAGAGTTGGGACTATGATGTATGTTGGGCCAGCAGGCAAAGTGGGTTGTGGGCAAGTGGGCCAACGGTCTCTCTCACGCTGTATTCTAAAAAAAAGAAAATAATGATAAGGACCGCACGTTCGACGGGCCTTCCCTCGCCCGAACGCCCCACATACCACGTGCATCAATTTTAAAGTATTCATCTATGCATAGCCAGTTTTTGCTTTTTTTCCATTTTAAAATGTTTTATATCTTAAATAAAGCTTCCAATTATAATTAGGTTTTCACCATTAAATCCGTCTCGACGAGATCGTCAAAACTATATGTCATATTGATATGTTTTGAGAATTTTTTTTGACCAAAAGTTGGCATGCTGTTTACACTGAAATTGCATCCTGTTTACACTAAAGTTGCCATGATTTCTTTCATCTATTTTTTTTCTTATAGATTTAAAGCTACAATTGTATTTTAACGCCTTTTGAATCATTGCCCATGACCGGGGAGAGCTGCGGTGATGCTCAGTGGACCCCGAGCAGATATCTGGAGCGGGGGGAGGTGTGCGCGACATGACGGTCTCCTAGGTTACGAATGCGTCGAGGAGATCCTCCGACGCATCTAAACGCGTGACGGTGGGGGAGGGGACATGGATCGGGGGGGGGGGGATGAAGAGTTTGTCGATGATGTGGAATAGACTTGGCAATTTCTATTCATGGGACATGGCAATTTTTATTCGCAGGACTAGCGTCTATAACTTGAAGTTGCCACCCTCACATAACTAAACTTACCATAAACAACATTAGAGATTGTCATGTACTCGTGTCACACATGTGGTTGTTATCAGCATCCCAAGTTTTTTTCTATCTACCAACGGCAAACTGTTTCCTTTTTGTGTCCATGGAAAATTTAACATATCTTTCGCCATGGTAATTTAACATCTCAACGCGTGACGGTGGGGGAGGGGACATCGATTGGGGGGGGGGGAGGGTGGAGAGTTTGTCGACGGTGTGGTGCTGCTCTGGCGGCGACTCTTTTTTGTACCCATGACAATTTCTATTCATAGGACATTGCAATTCTTATTCGCAGGACTAGCGACTACAACTTGAAGTTGCCACCCTCATATAACTAAACTTACCATAAAAAATACCAGGGATTGCCATGTGCTCGTGTCACACATGTGATAGTTATCAGCATTGCCATAAAAACGTGCCACAAATGTCGGTGGAAAATGGCAAGCCCACACGCTTTGGTGGCAACTTTAACACATGTGAGATGACAACTTCTGCTAATACATGACAACTTCACTAAATACATGGCAACTTTGGCTAATAATTGTCATCTACGTACACCTAAAATTAGTATTTAAAAAACGTGTGGGCGAAAGTGACTCCTATATATGGCAATTTTATTCATAGGACTTGACAATTCTTATTCATAGGATATGACAATTCTTATTCACAGGACTAATGTTTATAACTTTGAAGTTGCCACCCTCACATTACTAAACTTGCCATAAAAAATATCAGGGGTAGCTATCAGCATCCCAAGTTTTTTTTCTATCTACGAATGACAAACTATTTTGTTTTTGTGCCCATGGCAAATTTAAAAAATCTTTCGCCATGACAATTTAAGATGTGTTTTTTCATGGAAAAATAAACATGTGTTTACCCAAGGTAAGTTTATAAAGTTTTATTTTATGAATTACGACAAATTTACACAGAACGTGGAAGAAAAAGTGCAAAAAAACATAGTTGAAGCAAATGATGGTAATTTTAGTGCAAACATCATGGCAATTTAAGTGCAATAGACATGGCAATTTTTAACCCGACTTTTTTTGTCAAAACATATCGATATGGGATCTAGTTTTGAAGATCTTGTCGCGACAGATTTAATGATGAAAACGGATATTTATTTGGAATTTTATTTAAAATATAAAACTTTTTAAAAACGCAAAAGCTAGTCACACATGCAACTGCTTTAATATTGATGCGCGAGCGTTCGGGCCTGGAGGTGCCGCCCACACGTTCGGTGTATATCACGGTCCAAAAAAAATACCTCTCTCTTGCTTTGAATCAAATATCGAAATCACTAATTTAAGAGTACTCGTAGCTACGAACAACGCGTTTTCTTCGCGCGCCAAGTGGCGCGCTCTGGTGCTTTTTCCGTTTTTCCTGTTTTGGAGGCACGTGTGCCTCTCGCGAAGGCACAATATTACCTTTTTATGGGAGGCACGAGTGCCTTTCGCGAAGGCACGATAGTGCCTCTTTTAGAGACATTATCATGCCTCTTTTAGAGGTACGGTAATGCCTCTCACGGAGGCACGATGCACGACTCATGCCTCTTTTTTTGGGGCACAACTCGTGCCTCTCGCGAAGCCACGGTCGTGCCTCCCGCGAAGGCAAGGTTGTGCCTCTTATTTTTCGATTTTATTTTTATTTTCTTTCACCTAAACGTATTGAATAAACGTGTAAAAACTGGAAAAGTCAAAGAAACCACCGAAAAACCAATTTTAAACAAAAAAAAACCATAAATAAAAATTTAGAAAACGAAATCACGAGGAATCGCTGTAAGCACGACACGTGACACTGTTCGTTGGACTAGGCAGCGAACGAGGACTCCTCAATTAGGCTCTCATGAAGCATGACTAACTAAATCGAGCGATCATCACGTCAGACGAGACCCCAATGTTACAAACTGTCATTCACGTTGCTCTGCCTTGTAGCAAGCAAACACTGAAATTACCTGCTGTCTTACCACAGCTCAAGCCATTCTGCAATCAGGCAGGTGCATGCAGGGGAAGAAGCAGATCGATCGACAGGACACTGAACGCTTCGCTGCATCGAGATCGAGCAGACCTGCGGCTGCATTGCAGCTGTCTTTGGTTGCCTTTGCGCTGTGGATTTCAAGCACATGCGATGCATGAATGGATGTAAGATGCAGGTACGTACGGTGCATGGGGTGGGGACGAAATTGAAAAGGGAGAAGCACCGAACATGTAGCTGCAAAATTAGCCTTTTTCGTTAGAGGTGGTCCTCCCAATTGTCGTCGCTAGCCGCTTCATGACCGCATGCATTATTTGTTCATCATGCATGTTCGCACGTACGCCTGACCGGCGGCCGGCGATCGCTGAGGCGGAGGTCGACGGGGATGGAGTGATGGACGGAGGAGGGCAAGCAAAGCAGATGCGACTACCATGGCTGGACCTGGACTGACGAGGTTCCTGCTGCTGCAATGCGTTCTGAACTGATCTTTTTTTATTATTTTTGACGCTCTGGGAAAGGTATGCCCTCTTTTTTTTTCGTGAATATGCAAAAACTACTAGGTTAATCAACAATTAGACACGTTCGAATAGTGATACGGAACGTTTTTTCTGGAACACAGTACAACTCTGACGCTCACATACATGAATATACAATCACTTCTATAACGTACACACGCACATCGTACCCTATGAGCATCTTCGTAATACTAAACCGGTATATCATCTTAACATTAACGAAGTCATCACCTCGTCTTTGATAGAAACGTCTCCTTTCAGAGAAAAGTAGGGAACGTTGTTGATACACTAGTATCCCCTGGCAGCGGTTGACATGCACGCTACTGCTTTTTTGTCACTAGTCGTATCGTAGTGACAGCCTATCGATAGAATGTTTTTTTAAATACAGTACAACGCAGGTGTTTATATACACAAGTATACAATCATCTCTATGACGCATACACATACATCTTATCTCTATGAACATCTTTGTAATACTGAACCGGCACATCATCTTGAGACTAACGAAGACAACACCTCGTCTTCGACGGAAACGTCTTCTTCCACTGTATCATATCACTGAAAATTCTAAAGTATATTCAATAAAATGGAAGCACCAATGTTAAATCTGAAATTTAAATTTTGATGGACTGATAATACAACTATCCACCTAACCAACTCAACCACAGGTTGAACCTTGCTGACAGGAGTCAAGCATAACGCTCATTTGTGTGTGCTAATTCTCATATATGATTAATTGTTTATAATATTATCCAAACTAGTATAACTAAATAGGTGATTTATTTTCTACAAAAAGATATCACCTCAATATGAAAATAATATAACATGGTAAATTATACTCCCTCCATTCCTAAATATAAGGTGTACAATTTCTTTAAAAAAGTCAAACTTAGTAAAATTTGACCTGATTTGTAGATAAATGTATTCATATAAATTATACCAAAACAGTATCGTTAGGTTTCATCCTGAAACATATTTTCATATTGTAATTATTAAATATCATAGATGTTAATAATTTTTGCTATAAATTTAGTTAAAGTTAGAAATGTTTGACTTTTTTAAGAAAACTATACGCCTTATATCAAGGAACGGAGGGAGTACTCCGTACTGTATTATTTTTCAACTTGACTGACTACTTGAGGGAAAGCCTAACGGGCCGAACCGTCTTTGCAGTGGGCTGGGCTGTATCGCACAATAAGAACCAATACAAAAAATTACATTCTCCCCGTAGAACGCTGTTTTTAGAGCTGTCCTTTTTTTTTGGACTATAAAAGAACAAAAATGCTACACCTAGGTAAATCAGCAGCCGCAGGATCATGAGTCACTGATGCCTACTGAATTCACTATGCCTTACCGCAGCTGCGATTAACCAATAAGTGGGTCAGTGTCCATCAGGCAGCGAGTGAATCCAGGAGAGCAAAGAGACGAGATCTGCTAGACAAACGAAAGGAACGCGCACCTTGCTCACAGCTTCATCAGGTTCCAGCACATGGCGATCGACTGAAAACCGAATCATTTCCCCTCTCCTCGCTGCAGCGCCACTGTTCGTACTACGTGCTGCCTGGTCTGCTGCATGCAGAGCGGGAGAGATGGCTGCAAACGTCGCCTTTTCTTCAGGTGGTCCTCGGCGTTGTCGTCTCCCTGCGTACATCCATGCATGCATGGATCGTCGACGACGTACGTACGTCCCAATCTATCATCGTCTGATCCCTCTGAAAGACCACCTAGCGAAGTGAATTTTGTTGGTGTCTTGCGACTGTTGACTGCTTGCCGAGGAACTTTGATCCTGTGGCGCTTCAGCAAGAAGCAGTGTGTTTACGAGAAGCAGAAAAAAATCACCGCCAAAGCTTCCTCCGACCCCAACTCGCTGCTGCCATAGGTTCTTGCTACATGAGTTGGTTTTAGTTTTGAAGAACTTCAGTTTGGTGTGAAAGTAACTATGTTGTGGTTTCGGCGGCAAATGGTTGGTTAGCCACTGAAGCCAGTGCAGATTCCCAGCTAGCTCTTCCAAACACCAAACTGTAAATCTTTGATTATTACCGGCCTCAGCTGCACAATGACTGACGCCTACCGAACTGATGGCCGCCGCGGCTGTCTGCTGACGAGCAAATTGATGGAGAGGCACCTGACGAGCAGGCCGCAGCAGACGGAAGCAGCAGAAGACATGGACCGTCCAGCGCAAGAACGCTGAAATCTGTCGCCCTGTACGTCCATCAGTCAAACAAACGAAACCGAACGAAGCGAACGAAGAGGAGGTCGTCATTCAGATTCAGTTGAGAGAGATGGACAATTCGAATGCTGCCAGTCCATCCATGGCCGCAGCGCGCGCTGCGCTAGGCAATCGAAAGGAACAGCAGCATGCATGCAGCCTTGCTGCACGGAGATGTGAATGAGTTTGCAGCACATGCATGGCCGATCCTCTCCTCTCGTCGTCTCCTGTGCTCCACGGAGCTGCAGACTGCAGCACTGTTGAAAGGGCGGAAGAGATGGCTGCAAACATGGCCTTTTTCCTCGGGTGGTCCTCGCCGTTGTCCATCGTCTCCATGCATGGATCCATCGATCGTCGACGACGTCCCAATCATCCCCTGATCCTTCTGACCGGCGGCCGGACAGCCGGCGGTGCAGGCCGGCGGGGCCAACCCATACGCGCCGGTCGGCGCCGGCCCGTGCGTACGAGCGAACACCTTGGATCGATCATCGATCATTGACACTTTGACAGCATGTCCCGGCCGTATGATCCATTATCATCCGGGGGGATCACCACGGCTCTAGCTAGCTAAGCAGCTCTAGAGCGGTGAATTATGTGTGATGCGTACGTGCATGGATCATGGGTGGCATATGGGTGGGCACGGAATTCAATTCAAGGGGCCTGAGCTAGCTAGGCTAGCAGTAGCAGCGGAGTACGTGAGGAAGATGCTCGATCTGTGGATAAATCATAATCATACGCAGCTCAACTCCCAACTCGATCCTCTCTGCTGTCGTGCAATTGCCAGTTTCTCTTTCTTGGCGACGTACGACGTTCCATTCCATCATGCATGCATGGTAGTGGTACAGTATGAAAATTTGAGAGAAAACTGATATACTACTATTTTGTACGATTTTCTGTTGTGATATGAACTGATCGAGTTGGCATCAGAGTTCCCCCATGTAATCATCGTCGGCACGGTCGACCTCGAGGTGCTTACGGGCCTCCCAATCTTCCCGCCTCTTTCTTGTGGTCGCCAACATCGGAAGGCTGTTGGGGAAGTTGCGCCGAAAGCACCAATGTCGGTGCTTCATGTCGTATGCACGCGCCGCCTACGTCGCCGAGTAGAACGACCCGAGCCAATGGCGCTCACCCGTCTCGCATTCATAAATCTTAGCCATCCACATCCCTCACCGGCTCTACCGCACGCCAATGTAACTCGGCTATATCCGAGACAACGACGATGGGTCGGGGATGTGGGTGACGCGAGAGGAAGACGCACCGAAAGCGCCACTGCAGAGCAGCGTGGATCCACAACACGTTGAGCACTCAGGATTGGTGGCGGCGTGGAATCACGGCAGGCCGAGCACTCAGGATAGGTGGCGGGGAGCGGAGGCGGTTAATATGGTGGCGAGTTGTGTGTGGGGGGGGCACGACGACGTGGATTAGATGGTGGGGGTGATCGATTGCACGATGTGACAATTGGTAGGTGAAAGGGGAGGGGGTAATATTTTTACTCAGCACGAGGGGAGCCAAGTACATTTAGGCGCCGAAGCGGCAAGGAGGATAAATTATCCTCCTCTAGAGGTTTTATGGGTTTGGTTAGGTCCGGGTTAGAGGAGAATAAGTGAATTTATCCTCCTTTAACATCGGATAGGGGATCGGTTAGAGTTGCTCTTAGGTGTCCATAAGAAAAAAAAATGTGGTTACTGCCTTACTGGCTATAAATAAGAAGAATTTGTGCCTGACTTTGTAAAATAAGAAACAAGGTAGTCTTGTCTTTTCAACAAGAATTTTTTAATTGTATTGGTTGTGTTCATCGTGCTACGGAGGGCGAACATTTCATTTTTGTATCACCTTCATATATTAATCGATTGAATTGTCTTTTTATCAAGCAAACAATTCTTATAAGAGGTCTTCTTCTTATAAACTCAGTGGCTCCACCGGTGAAGTTGGGAGTGCAGCTGAAAATAGTTGGAGTGGAGCTCTCCAGGTGGATGTATTTATTCAGTTCAGTCCTGAGGATTGGTAATACCACACACTGATCCATTGTCATCTATTTTCTTTCATACTCCTCTACGATGCTTTTCAGGTCAACTAAATTAAGTGTACTAACGAGACGCATGCACAATATGGCACATGCAAATTAAGTAATGCAAGTCCTGCTTTCCCCTGTCCCAACCAAATACACAAGTCAATCCGCAATCATGCTCATGCAGGTCCTTTTGAATACATCTGATGTCCTGACCGACATGGGCCGGTAGACCATACACACATGCACCTACGTACTTTCCCTGTAGTAGCCAGTGATGATATCCCAGCTGCAAAATTCAAAAGATTATGTCAACCGTGTAATATGCCAAATGTTGTCTGTCTAAAAAAGAAATGCCAAATGCAACATGTCATTCTTGTCATGTGCAAGTCAATACTTACTGAGTGTCTGCCGCCAGGAAAAGATTGGTAATGGGATAAACTTACCATCAATAAAAAATATGGTTGCAGAGTTGAAACTATTTGCAAAAACTTGATTTGTTAACAAGGGATCACAGATGTGGATCCACACGATATGAAAACTAGTAAGCATGAAAGTAAGGCAGGCCAACACCGTATATGGGTTTAGAGGTCATGCATGAATTGTACGATTTTCAGTTTGACATCGAGAAGCTTAGCATCAACAATCAAGCGTCGGCGAAGAACAATAATACAATATCCGTCGGCAAATGTTTTTGCTGACCGGCCATCTTCCGTCGGCAAATACCTGCACCAACCGGTCACATGTGTAAGCCAAGTCGGGCTTCGGCTTTGCCCACAAAGGGCATTTTGGGCATGAGGGCGATATGAGTATGACTACTCGCCAACTGGTGACATGTGTAAGCCAAGTTGAGCTTTGCCTACAAAAGGGCAGTTTGGGCACAGATGATATATGAGTAGTACGACTAATCCATGGTTACATAGTTTTGACAGGAATGTCTTTCACCCGGCCGCTGCCAATCAAGAGGCGAGAACATGCGGTGGAAGGGCAGGCCACGATCTGCTGCGCAGTCCCCTGCACGACACAAGATCGGTGGAGGGGACCTAGCCCAGACTTCTATCGTAGAAGATTTTCTATGGTCGAGCATACCTGTTCACGAACGTACGTACCGTGCCATGTTAGGCTTTTTTGGGCTTAATTAATTCGCTTATCCACATGCATCGTCGTCGTTCATCGGATCCTTCCATCATCGAGGAAAGGAAAGGTGAAGGGATGGGCACGCATATGTACATGCACTGTACATGATGATATATGCACGTAGTGGCATGTGCATGGGATCGTGTAACCCACATGGCCCACATGATTGGCGCATGAGGTGTCTCGGGAGAATGCATCCATGCATGCATGCTTCCAAGACGGGCGGCATCGATCCCTACCTCTCTCATCTGGTGTATTCTACTGCAAGGAACTCTGCGCAGGGTGCGACTTGTGGATCCATCCGTATCTACCTAGTGGCAGCAATTTTGTTACTTTAGGCCACATTCCACATGCATGATTGGTATGCATCCTGCTAACGTATATACCTTGTATTTACAGTTAATTTTACTCTTAGTGATAAGATGATCTCCTGCCTGATTTGTACCACTTTGGTCCATAATAAATATCACTTATTTAGTATAAAATTTATACTACTACCTGTGATCACATTTAGTTGTCGTGGAACAACAACTAGCATAGTACAAGCTTGTGTATAACTCACGCCAACTAATACAGACCGGAGGTAGTAGCTTAATATTTAATAAACAATTTTATCAAAGCAACTTAGCGGATCCGTCATTCCGCCCTTATTGGTATGTATATGAATTTTTCTGGTGTACGTGCGTTTTTCCAGGTCAGAACAAATACACCATCCCCTCCCCCGCGCAAACCCTCTCTCGTCCCATGGCGGCGAAACCGCGGCACACTGTTCCGTAGCGGTGGCAAGAGCGCCTCGGCTCGCATCCACGAGCTCGGGAAACCTCCCCAGGTCGTCCACGCACCACCTCCGCCAGGTGGAATGCGATCTCATCTCCGCACGTGACGCGGTGGCGAACGGAGAAGAAGGCGCCACCAAGCACCTTGAGGTCGCAAAAGACGAGCACCTGATTGGGGAGATCATGATGAACTCCGCGTTCGACTAGTACCTCTACGCCAAGAAGTGAGGTGGCATGCTTCGGCGACCCTTAGATCGAATATTTTTTTTTGTCTTTGTTTATCTATCCGCGGTGTAGTTCCAGCCAAGAATGAAGTGCGAACCTATATATGTTTTAAATTTGTTGTTCCACTATGTTGGATCTATCCGGTTTCGACGCGTTTGGTATTGCATTTTCGTTTCACGGCGATCCGCATATTGATTATGCAGGCTCAAAATTTGTTCCACCATTTTTCCCGAAGTTGATGTTTATGGTTGAATGATTCACTCCCGTATCATGTCGACATAGGCACCTGAACACGATCTGTGAACAAATAATATGTTTTTAAGGAGATAGCGTTGAAGATGCCTTGAGAGCAACTCTAGCAGATCCTCTAAAACTGGTCAAACCTCCACATTTGCAATATGGATGTGCTAAAACACACATAAGAGCAACTCTAGTAGATCCGCTAAAACTGGTCAAACCTCCAAATTTTCAATATGGATTTGCTAAAACACACATAAGAGCAACTCTAGTAGATCCGCTAAAACTGGTCAAACCTCCAAATTTGCAATATGGATGTGCTAAAACGCACATGAGAGAAACTCTAGCAGCTGTGCCATCCCGCCGCCGACCCGTATATATGCGGGCTTTTTGACAGTCGGGTGCGTTTTCGGGCCAGAACAGAACCAACATATTTCCTCCGACCCGTAAAAATTATGCGGGCTGCCCGTAAAATCCTCCTTGAGCCGCTATATCTCCGGCGCGGGACGGGAGATAGAGTTCGTCTCCCATTCCATCCCCACCACCGCATACACCCCCTCCACCACTTCATATCCACACTCCGGCGAGCGATTGAGATGGCGACAGGAGGATGAAGGTCCTGCGGTGCCCATAGCGGGTCATATCCGGCCAAGCGCGACCGAAATGATGATGAGGTGGGGTCGTTCGACGAGGTCGACACAGGCACGGAGCCGCGGTGTGTTTGCCTGTGGCCACCACAACTCCTGGTCGGAGTTCCAGCTCCTCGGTGAGCTCCTATGGCCATAGACGACGCGTTGTCGCGCCGTCGAGCGCGAGTTCTTGGAGGCCAAGGAGGTTGTGGCGGCGGGTGAACCAGGCGCCGCCGAGACCCTTGAGGTGGCGTGGGAGGAGTACGATGTCGCCCGCATCCTCATGAACTCCGCCTATGACTTCTACCTCAACGGCGGCGAGTGAGTGCCCTTCCGGCGAGTAGTTCTGCCATGTAAATGTAACAACCAAATATTTATGTATCAAATATTTTTAATTTGTCGTTCCGTATGGGACTTCTGTTCTGTCGCGCGAGTTTTCGTACCGCATATCGGTTTTAGGGCGAGCGGCATAAGCGATTTGCAGTATGGGAATTTGGCGGCTAGAGTTGCTCTAATAGATCCCACAAAACGACCGACCCATATTTTTTTTGCAGCTCGCCCTATATGTTCCCTTCCATAACTCAAATATGTAGTATTTGAGTCGTTTTGCAAGCCCTTGTCTAGTGAAGCTACAAACCAGTCAACGTCGGAGCATGCAGCCTAAAGCTCGGCAACGGCCGTCGGACCTCGTCGGAATAGGCGGAGGAGCTCGGCAGCGATCACCAAAGCCTCACGGGAGTAGGCGTACTGCTGGAGCATCGCCGGAGCAAACGGAGGAGCTCGGCAGCGGTCGCCTGAGTAGGCGAATGACCGGAATGTCATCGAAGTGTCGCGGGAGGAGCTTGGCAGCAGCCGCCGGAGTAGGCAGTCGGCCATAGCGTCACCGAAGCGTCGCCGGACTTTTTGCAGTATCTGTTATGTCGAAACGAAAATGGTATTGCAAAAATCGCAAAAGAAAACATGTTTTACGGGAAGTGGCATATCAATTTTACAGTAAGCGATTATAGAACATGTGCTAGAGTTGCTCTAACAATACAAAAACATAGTCTAACTTCTGCTAAGCACCCCAGACCAAATATTCACGAGCCATTATGTTCCCAAAATTCGCTTCTTTGAACTAAAAAACTTCTTTTATTCTGCCGAAAATATATATGCCTCGTGGGTTGCATTGCATGGATGAGGACGTGTGATGTAATCCAAGATTGGGACTAGCAAAAATGTCGTTTCAGGACCCTTCCAACCCAGCATGACCCATGTGACCACGGAACCCCATCATCAGCTTTCGAACTCGCAACGCGCGCGGGACTATAGATCTGCCGCCGCTTTTGCGTTCCTTCTCTTCCCTTCCACCGCAAGCCAGTGGCACCCCGCCGTAGTTCCCCAACAATTCAAGCCCCCTCTCCTTCCCACCGTCGTCGGCTAGGCGGCCAATTTCGGCGCCTTCTGGAGTCTGGAACGCATGCTCGGAATGGGAAAAGGGGAGTGTGTGTATGGGCATTGGGCTGGGTTGGGGTGTAGTAGAGTAGAGTAGCTAGGAAATTCCATCACATTCCACCCATGTTTGGCATTCGATTTGATTGGGATGGACAAAACTAAATAGAGCATATATGCTTCACCATTACTACCACGCCCTTTAATTCGAAATGAGGTAGGTTTTGCTTTGTTTGTAGGCGTGTTTTAGTGGGTTTAATCCGAATCTTGCAGGAAAGCCTCTCCTTTCCCCCCATGCCCCTCCTACGTAGTAGAGGCCTAGGGTAGAGACTAGCTAGAGTGCCAAGCAAGGGATCAAACTTGATTATCCCACCCACTATTTCCCATTCCTGTGCACCGTAAACCCAGTGTGTGATCCGTACCAGCAGTGTAGGTGTAGCTAGCATCAAAAAGAAGAAAAGCTAGCACGAAAGCCAATCCCTAGTGGCGCCCACTCACGGCGGTCACCACCGTCGGCGGGATGGAAAGCGTTCCATTCTCGCAGGTACGAGTAGCGTTTAATTTGATCTGCGATGATTGGTCCTGACTCCTGAGTCACCTATGTCCGGTTTGGTTGATCTTTTTTGCGTAAAAGTGGTTGGAAATTTAGAAGATTCATTGATTTTAGCACAATATCCGGTGCATTTGTATTTTTGAAAATCATTGAGAGCATCTCCAGCCGTTCGCCCCTCAAGGCAATTTTCGGCACTATTTTAGCGCCGTTTGGTGGGCGCTCGGGCGGCGATAACGCTTGGGGCGAGTTTTCCCCCAGCCGCGCCTCCAAGGGCGGACCCAAGAAAAACAGCGACGCGCACACAAGTTCGAATAGTTTTCTTCCCGCTTCAAAAAACAGTAAAGTTCGACGATCAACATGCCATGGTTCGGCGATCAAACATGCCACAGGCGGCGTGATCTACGCGGGGAACAAAAACGTAGGCCGGCCGGCAGGTCAAAGCGGGCCGTCCAGGTCGACCGCAGAAGCCAGTGGCTCGCCGAATGTCTCAACCGGCGTGGACGGCGTGTCCGGAGTCGACGGCGTGCTCTTGGGCGAGGTAGGCACGTCCAGCGCAGACGGGGCTGTGGGGGCGCGGGCGGCGTGACAACGGGCGGCGCCATGTGGGGCAAGATCTTGTCGCGCTCGGAGACGAGCCAGACCCTCATCTGGTCGTCCACCGATCCCAAATCCATCGTCGCCATTGTCGACAGGAAGGCGAGATCGGTGTTCCTATTCTTGGCGGCGGCGGTGTTCCTCAGGAGGTCAAGCTTGGCGTCCTACTTGCCCAACAGCTCGGCCCACCTCGCCCTGGACGTCTCCTCCCTGATCGTGGCGTTGCTTGCGGCGTCGGCGATGCATTTCTCGATGGCCGACTGTAGCTGCTCGGCAGCCGGCGCCTTGGCCTTAGACGCCTTGGCCTTCTTGTTGCCTCGGCGGGCCGCCCTTCGGAAGCCGCCGATGCCGGCGCGTCCGGGTCGTAGACGCCGTTCTTGGTCTTGGCGAGCATCAGGCGGCATTCCGACCATTTGTCGCACGTCTCGATCAGCGGGAAGACGTGGATGAACTTGAAGTCCGGGTGTCATCTCGATACATTTTGAACATGCGCGCGTTCTACAAAACGGATGTCAGTATAGGCGAGATTGCGGCGAGTTCGCGTCGAGATCATACCTTTTGATCGGCGCTGGCGCCGCTTTTCGGCCGAGCGTTCACCTCCTCTTGGATGCCGTGCCACTTGTTGCACGCCGTCTGGACCGCCGCCCAGTTGTTTGACATGGCTTTCGCGCCGCGCTCCATGTAGACGTCCTTGAATTTTGGGTCGACCATCTTGCGCTCGTCGAAAGCCGCCTTGATCCTCTTCCAGTACGTGTCGCCGTTTTGGTTGGAGACGGTGATGGGGTCCAAGCTCACCATCTTCCATGCCTCGGCGAGGCACTCGTCCGCCTTGGCCGTCCACTTGTAGCGATTCAAGGACGGCTCGCCACTCTTCCTCTTCTTCTTCCCTTTGCCGGCCAACTCCTCCGGCGCTTCCTAGGTCTCTTCTTCGTCGTCCACCTCAAAGTCTTGCGTCTCCTCGTCGGCGCGCTGGGCGAAGTCGGTGTCCTCGGCGAAGAACGCCTCTGAACCGACGGCGACGTGTGCCTCGGACCCCGCGGCGATGATGTCCTCCATCTCCGTGGAGAACGGGATGGATTCTCGGCGCAGCAAGGACGGGGCAGATGTAGTCGCGTAGGCCGGCAAGTAGACCGACGAGCAGGACGCCGAGGTTGTCCGCGACAGAGGCATGTGGGGGAAGGCGAGGTTGGGGTTGAAGCCGCTGTGGTCAGGCGACGCCGCCCATGCCGACGGTGTAGAAGGCGAGAAGTTGCCGACGGGGGAGGTGACGCTCTGGTGAGTTGGGAGAGGGAACAACACCCCACTGGAGCGGAAAGCCGCCGCCGCCGCAATTGCCTCCTTGGCCGCCGGTGCCTGCGCGAGTGTGTCCTGGAGCTCACGCCTCGCCGCGGCTTCCGTCGCCTCTAGCTTCTTCGCCGCCGCCACCTGCGTGGCCTCCATGATCTCCCGGGACTTCTGGCTGAAGAGGCGGTTGCGCCGTTCGGTCGTGGACACCGAGCGGCGCTGTTGGTCGGCGAGCCACTCGGCGTCCGTAAAGCCCTCCGGCCTTGGTGGCGGCACTCTCGGCTTCCTGGGCTGCTTGGTCGGCGGAACTGGTGCGCCGTCAACGCGGCGAGGGACCTCGTATTTTTTCTTCGGCGCCATGGGGGAGATCTGGGGGAAATGACGGGAGCCGGGGCAAATGGCGGGGGGAGGGGGGAGGGGAGAAAACGGCGGGAGGGAAAGGCCTACCACGCCGACAGAGTGGCCCCACGCGTCATTTCGTTTCATCCGGCGCCCCCAAGAGACCCCCAGTGCGCTGGGTTTGGCTTGGGATCGCCGGATCCACTTTTGACCCAATCCAGCGCTAAACGGACTCTTGGGGACGCGACTGGGCGAATTTCGTCCGCCCGGCGCAGAAAAAGACGTCTTGGGGACTTCTTGAGGCCGCGGCAGGAGATGCTCTGCGCACACACACTCACGCAAAGCCTACTCAGTCGTAGGTTACCATGATTGATGAAATCATCACAAATGTTTGTTGTCGGCAAAACATCACCTCCTAGTAAGAAAAAAAGTTTATAAGATAAAACATTCGAAGCATCAAATTCGATGTTTGATCTTTGTAACCATCCAACCACACGTTGATTTTTTTTGCATATTTTTTCATTTCAATTATTTATGCTACTTATCAAAGTCTTAATCTCATTCACTAGCATAGGATTTCTACAAATAGGCATGGGAGCTTAGAATTCATATGTATTTTCTCTTAGTTATGTTCATATGATAATATTTGTAAATTAGACCATGGTTTTGCAAAAGTTTTGATGAAATGTTTTTCTTTTGAGAAACGCCGTGTACATCATTGGTGCACACCATCATAATTCGCACACACTCACAGACCGGAGTCGTGGAACTATATGGTCGATGCACACATGGCGTTAAATGGTAGGGTAGGGCATATTAACTTTTTTGGGGGGGGGGCTTTTGATCTATTCATCAAATTTTAAGTCAATATAAAGAACATCCAAAATTATAGAAATAATATCCAGGTTGGGGGGGGGGGCTTTTGATCTATTCATCAAATTGTAAGTCAATATAAAGAACATCCAAAATTATAGAAATAATATCCAGGTTGGGGGGGGGGCTTTCGATCTATTCATCAAATTGTAAGTCAATACAAAGAACATCCAAAATTATAGAAATAATATTCAGGTTTGTTGACCAATTAGTGACTCACTGGACCCGGGAAAAACCTTGTCGTATTACACAATGAAAAAGCCATCATGCTTAGGCCCCATATGACCAACACACCCGGACATCAATCATCGCGATGAAAATACTCATATATCACCAACATGTAGACATCTGAATGCAAACCAACGTTGTCTGAATCCAAACAGGTTCATCAAAGATAACCACTGGCCGAATCCCGTAAGAATTGCCAACAAGACACTTTTACAAGCCCTCTGGCGATGCTAGACACACTGTCAAAACGGGGCCTAGGCGAGGAGAGCCTTATTTCATCTTGAGGGAGTCACCGCCATCGTATCACCTTTTCAATCAAAACATAAATCCTAAAATTTTCAGAAAGCACACCTAAAACGAAGCCCTTTTACCAACAAGGATCGGGATATGCTATGCCCCCATGGCTCTAAGGCCATAGGAGACGAGGCGGATAGCCACCGGCGGTGGCGAGATGCAGGAAACCCTATTCGTGTGTTCATCCAAGCGTGAGACTAAGGGGTACGACCAATGTCGTAAACATTGTACGTGTCTTTCTTCTTCTCTTAGCGTTAACTGGCGGGGGGGGGGGGGTATTGTCGTCGATATGTAACGGCAGATGCCATGGGGATGGCTAAAGAGGGGGACAGACCGAGGTTAGTGTCGTTGGTACCGGAAGCGAGAATGGGAACACACGGTGAGACACCACGATGTACCCAGGTTCGGGGCTCTCCGTAGAGATAACACCCCTAGTCATGCCGAGCTAGCTATATGCAATAACTCTGGCTACAATGAATGCTCCTTGAGCTGTTTGAGAGGAAGAAGAAGAGGGCCTCTGGTCTCTACTCTCTCTCCTTGCTCTCTTTGGTGGGTGGGATTGTAATAACTGCTCTCTCATCCCCCACGCAGGAGGGGTACCTGGGGCTCTTATAGGCCGAGCCCGGGGTACAAAAGTAAATACACAAGAGGAAGGGCCCAGCTGTCTGTCTCAGATCGGCTAGGGACCTAACATCGTGCTTCTCCGGATGACCCGGCGTAGACTTGCGGCTCGCCATACTGCTCTCTGTAGACCTCGGTAGTGAACAGTGAGGCTAGACACTTAGGCCTGTCGGCCTGTCCGCGTGATCGGCGCTGGAGGAGACCGCACGCCTCTGACAGTCCCGATCTTCAGGGATTGCGCATTGAATACTCTTGTACCAGGTGCCCGACCTGGACCTCTGATCGGATGCTTCTCTTCTTACTTCGGCCGGATGCTCCTGGATGAGGCCGATTGCTCCTTCTCCGGGGCAATCGGCCCTCACTTGGAACAGTTCAGCCCACTTCTTGGTTATTCTTGTTTAGCTCGGCCTTGATTAGATCGGTGACCATTAGGTCGGTGATCTTTGCTTTGATGAACTATTTCCCCTGGGTGACCCTACCCGGGGGTCATTCCCCTGACAGTAGCCCCTGAAGCTGCGGAGGTCCGGCCGAACTCAGAGACAGCGGGGCCTGCACAGGTTCCTTCTTGCAAAATGCCAACTCTTTGCTTCTGACCGATTGCTCCAAGCCGATTGCTCTTGATCTTCCGATCACTCTTGATCTTCCGATTGCTCTTGATCTTCCGAATGCTCTCAATCTTCCTATTGCTCTTGATCTTCCGAATGCTCTTGATCTTCCGATTGCTCTTGATCTTCGGATTGCTCTCAATGGACTGATTGCACTCAATTGGCCGATTGCGCTTGACTTCCTCGACCGATCCGCCCAACGGTTGGTTTGACTGGAATGTTGACCGAACTTGCCGCTTCGAATTCGCCGAAGAATACGGGACGTCGTGCCACGATTTGACATGCCATAACCGCTGCCTCGACCCACGCGCGCACGTCCCGTCCCATCCGCCGGATCTTCTGTGCTCTGAACTGACGCTGCTCTGTGAATACACGCGGCCACACCGCCTGCCAGATCGGCACACCCGATCCCACTACCTCCTTATCGCGTCTTTAAATATCCGATGGGGTGAGAGATGCGTCTCGCACCCCTCACTCCATCCTCTTCCTCAAGTTCTCCTCCCTTGCCTCCGCCGCCACACCGCTCGCCTCGCCGTGCTGCTGCCATTTCCTCCGACGCCAAGAGCCGCCGCCCCGAAGACTGGGCTGCCGCACTCCACCGCCCTCGCCACCACTCCTCCTCCGCCACCATAGGTGGGCTTGGATCTAGATTTCCTCCGCCTCCGCCGCCGTCTTCTCCGCCACCGCCACCTTCTTCCTCGTCCCCGTCTTGTTCCTCCTCGCCCACCACGGAGTCCGACGCCTCCATGGGGGACCACGCCGCCGCCGGCTCCCAGCGGGGAGCTTGAAGGGCTCCAATGTGACGGAAATGAAGGTTGCGCTCCTCCGCCGGTCTCGCAAGATCCCGATGGACCTTGACTTCCGCATTCCCGACGACGAGATCGTGCCCGCGCCCCGGGACGGCGAACGCGTTGTCTTCCTTGCGCACTTCGAGCGCGGATTTGGGCTCCCGGTGAGCCATTTTTTCCATGACTTCCTCGCCTTCTACCTCATGCATCCGCGCCATTTCGGAGCAAACGCCATTATGCTGCTCTCCACTTTCGTGGCACTGTGCGAAGGCTACCTCGGAGTCCGGCCCACCATTGGGCTCTGGTGCCTGATCTTTCACTTCCGAAGCTTCCAAGTGGGCACTGGTGTGCACACTGTCAACCCCAAGACCAAGAAGAAAGAGGAGATCAAGGTGATGGCCGAATGCGGTGGTGCCACCATATACCTTCGCCAAACTGGACTTTATCCTCATCCCCTGCTGCCGCATTCCATCAAGAACTGGCAGATGGGGTTCTTTTACGTCTCCTCACCACGGAACCAAGATTTACTGAATCTGCCCGAATTCTCTTTGCCACCTCCGACTGCCAAGTACAAGTGGGCTGAAAAACCAGGGGAAGGGGACACTGATCTGCACCGTCAAATGACTTACATCCAGAAGCTGATGGAGCAAGGGCTGCAGCCCGCCGATCTGGTGGCGACCTGGCTCTGCCGCCGAGTGCTCCCGCTACAACGCCGCTGCCACCGGATCTGTGACACGCACCTGTGCCTCGACCCCACTCGGATCTCCACCTTCCGAATAGACAAAAAAGAGTTCTTCCGCCGAATCAACAGTATCACCAATCTTAAAGTTACTGAACCTTTCGAGTTCGGAATGAAGTCGTTCAGCCGATCTCGGCCCTGCCCCGAGGTATGCTTCAATTGTAATCTTTTGATTTAGCTTTCTTTCCTTCATACTAATTTTGATCGGATCCTTCTTCTCAGGAATTCCTGGCCTCTAGGCTCATGCAGGATGGACAATCCGCTTCGGGCTATCACCCTGACCAAACTGAAGAGGACGCTCAGGATTTGGAGCTTGAAGAAGAGAACAAATCCGAGACCGAAGCCCGAACTGCTTCCCTCAGACTCGGCTTCAAGAAGCCGAGTGAGTCTGATTCCTCCGTCAAACGCTTCATGGCTGAATGGAGCAGTGATTCTGATCCTCTTGGTGACCTCGGCGCAGAATCTGAACCGGCCGAGCAGACGCTGCCCAAAGGAAAACGCCCCGAGCTGATGATGATGCCGACCCCTCCAAGATTGCCAAGAAGAAAGGGAAGACGGGCACGCGCCGAGATGCCCCTGAAATTAGTGGCCCTATGCTTTCTCCTACTCCATTGAATATTGCTCGCCCTGGCTTTTCCATGGCCAAGTTTGCTGCTCAACTTCCTCGAGCTGCCGGGTATATGCCTTCACCTCTCCTGTTCTTCTTGACCTTTCCTGTGCTGCTTTGCTCACTTGTGCTCTTTTATTACAGGGCTGCCCGATCTGTGGACCCTGCCGGACCTGGGGGTGCGCCGACTGCTCCCCCTGCCCCCTCTGCTGTTCCTGCCCACACGAACCCGGCGACCTCGGCCACCTCCAATGTGCCTGCGCCTGCTCGTAAGAGAGGTGCTGCCGACACCCACAAGGCCGAACGGGCCAAGAAGAAAATTGCTGTTGCCGTGACGCAAGCGCGACCGATTACTCCTCCGCCGATCTCTGCTGCTCCTCCGACTGCTGGCATGCAGTCGGCCACTCCTGCCCCAACCGCTACTGTTGCTTCTCCGATCCTGCTGGACCCTTCTGGCATTGCACATGTTGATGTGCCCGTGCCAGATGGGCTTGCCACTGACACTCCTCAGCCTGAGGCTTCTCCAGTCCCGTCCACTGCCGTTGATCCATTTCCCGCTACTGGCTCGGGGAGTGCCACTGCCATCTCCACCGAACCCACTGCTGCTCCGCCTACTGCTCCGCTTGTTACTCATGATGCCGCCGGATCCAGTGCTTCTATAGCACCATCCTCCGGTGTCCTTGCTCGCCAACCGCCATCCGGCCGCCAGCTCGTACTGGCCGACCGGTTCCGCGAAGCTTACTTTGGCACCTCCGATGTCTCGCCTGTCTGACCTGCTGCCGATTCGGCCACTCCTCCGCCTCCTGGCTCCGAGGACCAACTTCCTTCCCAGCTTCTGGGTCAGTTGGGTGGTCTTGCCACTGACATCCGCCGCTTTGCTGATGGGGCGCTGGGTCAAATCCTTGCCTCGAACCACTCTGTTACTATAAGTTCTCTTTTCAGTGGGGGCACGCCTAGCTCACCCACTGGGTGTAGTCCCCGAGATTCAGGCCGATTGCTTGCAATCTGTCCGGATCTTCATTTCTCTTTATTACCCAGTGCTTTTGCTCTAGATCTGATCGGCCCATCTTTCAGGCCATCTGTGATAGACGTAAAGCTGTATTCGAAGAAATTCTAGCCGCTTACTCAGCGGGTCAAAAGTCTATTGCTGCTCTGAAGAAGAATGTCGATACCCAAGCTGTCAAGATTCAGGAGCTCACAGGTATATTCTGCTTGTCCTTTCTTTCTTCCTCCGATTATGATTACATACTTCATTACAAATTTGCAGCTGCTACCACTCGCTCCTCCAACCTAGAGGTCGCTCAGAAAAGAATCGCCGAGCTGGATAGCCAGCTTGGAGAGAAGAATGGCCAGCTCGGCTGCGCCGAATAGGAACATCATCGCCTAGCCACGGTTGAGACCGAGCTGCAAGCAGCACTTCAAAAGGCTACCCAAGATCTTGCTACCGCCAGAACTGCCCATGAACAAGAACTGCAAAGACTTGTCGACGCTCGCCATGAAGTGGAGGGCCAGCTACTCAAAGAGAAAGACCTTGCTGTCAAGCGTGCTGAGGACATGGACATCCAACACCAGGCAGAGATCCAACACGCCCAGGCTGGTGTTGATCTTGCTCTTTCTTGCCTTCACCGAGTGGACATTTCCCTTGCAGGTATTATTCATTCTACTTGTTCAGGCTCTCCGATCTAACCTTGCTATTCTCCGAATTGACACTTCTCTCCGATTACTCCTGCCAGACGCTTGGCCCAACTCCACTACTACTGCTGATGAAGCTGTTGCCGCAGCCCGCCGAGTGCGGGGTGTGGTAGTTGCTGCTGATGCCGGATGGGATGCCAACGACTTCGTGGTTGCTCTGGATGCTAGGATTCCCCATGTGAAGGGCGCATTGTGCACTTACAAGACTGGTATCCAGAGGCTGAACGACAAGTTGTTCAAGGGCAAGCAGAAAGTCATTGCATTTGACAAGCATGAGGATGTTGCCCGGAGTCTCAAGGCTGCCTACCGCCAAATTGATAACATGCTTGACTCTGCCTTCCAATCTGGAGTGCAGGCCGCCCTCTCTATCGCAAAGAGCTGGTACCCCTGAATTGATCTTCAACTGATGACTGCTCTACGGGAGGGATCGGAAGAATCCATTGGCGAGATCTGGACTCAGATCTTCCACATTGCCCAGGAGCTTGCAAATGGTATGGATCTCCTAGAGGTCACTCCCTATGTTGATTCTGCTGGCCAGCCGACTGGAGTTGCCTCCTTCAACGACCTTCTGTACACCACAAGTGAGAACAAAGCGCCCTAGTCCTGACCTGCTCGTCAGGTCAGCAGCGAGAACTCCCACTCTTCAGATTACGCAGATGATGATGCCGAGGAAGAGAGCGAGGGTTCCTCCGACGGGCACTCAGTGAGCGCCGTCCAGGAGCCCTCTCGCGATCCAGCCAAGACCACTGCCTCTTCTGCTCTGGGAGGTGCCACCGACACGGCTCCGAATACCCCTTCTGCGCCGGATGCGCCGGACGCTCCGGATGCACCAGCTGCCTAAGCTCGGCACACCGACCTCGTTTCCTGCTTTTGCTCGAGAAACAATTAAATTCCAAGTGTGCCCGTCGAGGGACACTTTCATGTAATGAACACCATTCGGCCAACTGGCCCTATCTTTGCTTGTGAACTAAATCTTTTCTTAAATGATCATGGCCTTCCGCCTTTGCGTTTTTCAACCGATTGCCTTTTTCTTTGCCACTTGTTCTCTCTTGGTCGATAATCTCACCAACCTTACAGCCGACCTGCGGTCTGTAGTCGGATCGGAGAATAGACCTTAAAAGAATTTTTTGACAAATACTTCTAGGTTCCCAGTTTTTCTCGCAAAGGTGAAAGTTTCATAGCTGGGCCGCTTGCAACCTGCCGATTGCTTGGCCAGCCAGCCTGGTCGCAATCGGTGGGTTGTGAACGGCTTGCTCCGAACTAGATATACTTTGAGTGTAAACTCTTCGATTGACAGTTCTGTTCGGCCGCATCCCCCCAACATTACAGCCGACCTGCGGTCTGCATTCGGTTCAGACCAGCTTTCACAAAACCCTTCACTCGTTTCACTTTTTCTCCGAGTGTGCCCTTTTCGGGGCAACCGGCCAGTCCCCGGGTCTGCCTTTGCTGACCCCGGAACTGAAACATGCTAAAACAAATAATTTCATAACTCCTGCCAAATGCAGTCTCATGGACGCACGGCTATTCTCATTGATAATAATTCCACAAAGGGAAGGGATACAACAATACCATTCAACTGTAAAACGGACATAACAGCTCGGCGTTCCAAGGATGCTCCGTTTCTTGCCCCGAAGTATCCACGTATCGGGTCGGCTTCCTGAGATCAATGAGGTAATACGCATTGTTTTTGAGCACTCGACTGACGACGAATGGACCTTCCCAAGGAGAGGATAATTTGTGCTGGCCATCCAATTTCTGGATTCGGCGCAACACCAAGTCACCCTCACGAAAAGCTAGGGGACGGATCTTCTTGTTGTGGTAGTGACGCATCTTCTGCTGGTATATTGCCGACCTGGACAGGGCCAGGAGGCATGCTTCTTCTCTGAGATCAACGCCGTCCTCACGAGCTTCCTTGGTTTCTGCTTCCGTGTACATGGCATGACGAGGTGAATCGAACTCAATGTCGCAAGGGAGCATTGCTTCGGCGCCATATACTATGAAGAAAGGGGTGAATCCAGTTGAACGGTTCGGCGTGGTGCGCAATCTCCAAAGTACAGCTGGCAACTCATCAATCCATGCCCCCGGTGCTATTTCCAATGGTTCCACCAATCTTGGCTTGATTCCAGACAGAATGAGACCATTTGCCCGCTCTGCTTGACCATTTGACTGGGGGTGAGCCACAGCGACGTCCAGCCGGATGCCCTTCTCTGGGAGGCAAACCGAGCTAGCGCCCCCTTTGCAAAGTTTGTTCCATTGTCAGTGATGATGCTGTGTGGCACTCCATATCTGACCATGATGTCCTCTATGAACCTGACCGCAGTCGGCCCGTCCAATTTCTTGATCGGCCTTGCCTTTATCCACTTGGTAAACTTGTCCACTGCTACCAGTAAGTGTGTCATACCACCTCTTGCTGTTTTAAACGACCCTACCATGTGTTGGATATATGCTCTATAGGCAAATAATATATGATTATTTCAATATATCTAATCAAGTTCATAACCAGTTTCATACTGTGCTAGAACTGTATCAGTGAAACAATGATACAGGTGTGGTATAGAAACCCCCAGAGTTCCTAGTTAGCCTCTACATCGATAACTAGTTCATGGTCAACATGATGGTCGTGGTTTCGCGATCATGGACAATTAAGTCTCTTGACTATGAGGTCACCTCACTGGTTAAGTGACGTGATGAACATTACCCAAAGTAAGCATTACAGCATGATCAAATCTTATGAAGGTTCAGTGTTGTAATTACAGAACGTAGTAGACCGTTCCTTTGACCGTGAGTACGTGCATAATTGCTATCTTCCCGGATGCTTTGACTTACATCCCACCACCTGACTGAAATATGCGGGTCATAACGGTTGTATCTTGGGTATTCCGTGGAGATATGTTGAGGAGTATTGTTACAAGAGAGGGATTTGTCAATCCATATAATGGATAGATACTCGGGGCCCACTCGGTGAGATTCCATCCATAAAGCTGCAGCGTGTGACTAGGTCACGGGGATGAATATCACGGGAACGAGTGAATGAGGATTAGTTCAGAACGAGGTTGAACCAGACATAGGACGTCATTGATCGAATCTCGGAACAATCCAGTATCGCTGACAAAGGGAATGCTATACGGCGTAAGGTCCAATCGGTGTTTGATATCCGGAATGCACAGGGGTCATTATGGGCATCCAGGTCCCGCTGATGATCATTGACCGTAGCATCATCTCGGTCATGATTGGAGTGTTCTCGGACCGTAGGGTAACACACTTAAGGGCTCGATGAAATCGGAGACCTTTTCGGAACCATCGGAGTAACCAGAGAATAAAGGAAACAATATCGGAGAAGTACCGTGTTGAACCAAACAAGTTCGGAGTGAGCCGGAAGGTGTTCCGGAGCACCGGGAGATGGAATATTATGATTTAGTTATTAATTAATTGAATTAATAATTAAAATCATTTTATTTCTAATTAATATGTGCAATGGGCCTTAGTGGAGAAAAACGCCCATTAGGGGAAATAAAAGGGAAAAAAGAAAAAGAAAAGAGGGGGGAGGCGCCATGGGCCCTAGGGCCCATGAGGGGTGCGCCCCCTCCCCCCCTTGGCCGGCCACCCCCCTTAGCAAAGGGACTTTAGTCCCACATTGCTAAGGTAGAGGGGTTGACTCCCTCCCCTCTGCCTATATATAGATGGGCAGGGTGCACATATTTAATACACAGAAATTCGTGAGAAATTAAATATTACTCCGAATTGAGATCGGTTTTCTCCGGTCTTCTCCCCTCCCTTGTCTCTTTCACCGTGGGCGCCCTAGTGTGAGCCTATAGTGGAATTGAGGCTTCTCTGCTAGAATCGGAGGCCGTCGTGCTGCCGAAGCTCCGTCCGGAGGTCTGCTTCCGCCACCTTCGCTGGATCGGAGAACGGAGGTCGTCATCGAGTCTCGTACGTGTGCGAGTACTACGAGGTGCTACACGTGTGGCACTACACCCATCCGGGTGCTCAACACAGCCAGGGGGCTATGAAACTTGATCGGCTACATCAACCACGTTTGCGGGAACGTTTCCCGCGCAACGAACTACACCCCGAGGTATGTTATTTCCGCAATCCTTTCCGTTACGGTAATACGGCTAGCTAGATCTTGGGTTATGGGAACGCTAGTTAGAAAAAAAATTGTGTTTTCTGCTGCGAACCCCAACAGTGGTATCATGAGCTAGGTCTATGCTTAGTATTACTATACGGATAGAACACATCGGGGATGTGGGCGTTGATTATATGATTGTTACCCTCCCACGTGTACTTGTTCACATCTGTGGCATTGTTTGATGAAGCGGGCCCCGACCGACCTTACGCGTACGCTTACACGAGACTGGTTCCACGCTTGACATGCGGCTTTTACCGTATAAAGTGGCTGGGGGGTGTCTGTCTCTCTACTTTAGCGGATGTGGCATTTGCAACGGAGGGCCCCGTGCGGGGTGTAATAGAGACAATCGTATGGTTGACGTTGTGGTTGACTCGTAGGTTAAAACCGTTTAACTATGAAAGCCCTAGCAGCCACGTAAAACTTGCAATATACAACTAGACCGTCTAAACCTTGTATTGATAAGTGGGGGCTATCATTCGTTTGTTTGTGATGTAGTGATAGCTTTGCTATGTGTTACTAGTAAGTAGTAATCGTCATCATAAAACAAACTAAAATGGAGACACTGTAAACTTATTGTTGCCATAGCTCAGACATCTTAAAACTTGCTAGTATAGGATACACGACGGTAGCATGTGATAAGATGATCCCTTAACAAAGCCAAACACAAGTATTCTACCGAAGTGTGCACCACCTGGAAGGTTCTCCCATATGGCTTGATGCTCTGTACATACCGGAGTTGTCCTACATATTAAATGGAGTTCGCATGAGGTTGGGTTCGGTAAGCCTGGCATATGCAGATATGGCCTTGCTGAGCAGCATATAACATGGAGGTTAATTTGGCGAGCCTAGCATATGCAAATATGGCCTCGGAATACTAGAGATCGAAAGATCGAGCATGAGTCACAGTACATATAAGATAATGTGATCGCACAAGTTTTTGTCTACCTTTGAAACTGACCCGTCGGCCGTGTGATATTCGAGGTCGGGCAATGAATCTGGATCATGTAATCACTAAAACTTCCTAGGGATGAATTGTTTTAGTGCGAGCTCATTTATAATATGATTATATGAACTCATTGTTGTGAACTAGTCTTAATTGTGTTCCTTGCAATTATGTTTGTAGAAAATGGATAATACCCAGTACCTTGAAATGGTTTCCTTCTTACATGGTCAAAGACTTAAAGAAAATGGGTCAAACTTCATTAGTTGGTACTTGCGCCTTAGAGCCGTGCTCAAGAGAATCAACCTTTCATTCCTAACTAAAAAGCATGTGGGAAACCCTCCAGCAAACGACATGGATGCACAAGCGGCAATTGATTATCAGTATCGAAGGACATATGCCATAGCTAAGGGTATCATAGAAACCAGCATTCCGCAACCTTTGCGTGAGGAATATGCTGATTTGGATACATACGATATGATCGATGAGCTGAAGTCATCAAACTTGCATCAGTTTAGAGTTGCCAGATTTGAGTTAGAAAGTGAGTTTCTCTCTACAAAGATGGAAGAAGGCTCTTTCCTGAAGGCACACTTGGCCAAGATGCATGAGATACATCTGAGCCTCGTAGATGATTTTGACTATGAGACCACACATGAGTCTGCGATTTACACGGTGTTACACTCGCTTCCACCGAGCTATATAGACCATGTCCATGGCTATGTCGGCAGAGGTGAAAGCCTCGAGTTCTCTGACTTCATGGATAGACTTCAGTACCTGGAGGTTGAACCCATTGAAGGAGAAGTTGTTGATGGAGAAGGTATATACTTGATATACTTTATAAATGTTTATTCCCTTATACAACATTTGCAGTAAACGAGTATCTGATACTTATTCTATTTTATGAAAACAGGACCTGCCATTGCATGGACGGGAAGAGGTGAAATCGAGGATTGATGGATATCAAGTCAGTTGATGGCCAGCATGGATTCCACCGAGACATCTATCATAGGAGATACTTAGAGTATTAGATAAATCTTATGTAATCATTATAGTATGAACACTTAGTTATGTGTCTTGCATCTCGCGAGACAAAGTTATTCATGTAATGAGACAAGTCAGCTGTTCCATCTTTATGAATAAAAGTGTGCTTATACTTTGATTACGTCTTGATTTATGATATGATAGAAAGCATTTATAATACTACTATTATTGTCAAGAAATATTCATTGTTTAATGATAAAGTTGTCTTGATTATAACAAGTCAAAGATTTGATTGCATGAGGTGACTTCATAACTGATGAATTCATTAAATGTATGATCTATTAACTTGTGAGTTCATTATCGAATGAAAATCATAACTTGATTGCATGAGATGGATTAGATACACGATCTATGAACCTCTGCAATAAATATAACCATGACAAGGTTCTAGCAAGTAGAACTTGTGCCAATCATTATACATAAATGATGTACTAAATGGGCACGTGAGTTATCATTAAAGACTTCATATGATTAATTGAAAGTTGTATTCAATTGAGATCATAAAACTGAGATTCAGGAATCACAGTGAGAAGTGAGAATACAAGGATACATATCACTACGCTACGATCCGGAGTGATAAGTATTGATATTGACATAATGGGAGACTTGTGGAAGTCGTACCACAAACTACGATGGAAGTTGAAAGTGCTAGACTACTTAAACCATTCGTAGTCATACTAAACCATAGTATGGTCTAAACGTTCTTTCCCCTAGCACTATAGTTATTGTCGAATAAGGTTGTTTATTTCATTAAGTTAAAACACCCACTTCATGAATAGGAAACCATCCTGAATCTAACGAGACATGATAGCTCCATAACTGATGGTGTTATAAGGTTTCTTAAAAGAAAGAATTTCTTTGTAATAAAACTACGAGCAATTGAAATTACACATTCTCCCCGAATAGAAAAATGTGTGTTGCTTGATTGGTAATGTGAGAAGAAGTCTCTCGACACGGATCCAATGGAAGATAATGGAAACTTTGACCGGGGTATTGGACCTTGCCTTCAGAATATCAGAGTATTGCAACGGAAGCATGTTCCGCTGTAATGACGCTATATAAGGAAGGATATGCCAAAGATGATTGATCTTGGTATATGAGTTGAAGCCATTGTTGAATTTAGAAGGTTATCATGAATACGTTCTGTACAGAACAATAATCATGAGTCTTCTTAATAAAACAATAAAGAATAACATTGCTTGAAGACACAAAGGAATGATGGTAGTCTAAAACACGAGGAGAAATGAAATAATATTGAGTTACATATAGGATGGCTCACGTCCCGTGAAATAAATCAGTTATTTCATATTCTCGACAAACTGGAGAGTTATTGAGAATAATGTAATGGGCATAAGGCATTATTTGGTTATGACCAAAGTTCAATGGTGATTGACTACGGAAACGTAGGAATGCTTTAATCAATAAAATATTTCATTTACACTACGATGAACCATAGCCTGAAATTGCATCTCAGTCAAATTTTGGATTTGAAAGAGAATTACAATGGGCATGACGAAGGTTACTTCGTTAAAAGGATGGACTATAGTACCTCAAGACAGGAACCCTCAACCTTGATTTGATCAAGTGATTTTGTGATGAACAAAATATTGAGTGGGCCTGCAGTTTCATGAAACTGAGTGGGAGCTTTGAAGACTTCCCGGAAACATGGAATGCAGAGGGCATTTTCTGAGTGGGAAATTTGGAAGCTTTGTCATTATGTGAGACATAGTGAACAATAAAATGACTTGATGAAAGCTGAAATATATGAATATATGATGGATATATTTGAGTGGGAGCATGATCATTGTCTCAAACATATATGCATTGATATGTGTGAAGAATGATCTCATATGTATATATATGGATATGCATTGATTGTGTATATAGAGAATCGTCTTATATACATATATGCATTATGATATATATATAGAGCATAAGGCAAATAAAATACAAGATTGCAAGAATCTTATTTTATGAGAAATACCAACACATTAAACGTTGAAATCTATATGAGTAGATTAAGATACGGATAATGAAACGAAGTGAAGGTTGGAATAATCTTCTAAGACAAGAAACATGTTCTTGTGGCTAGAAATTATATAATGGATGAAATCCAAATATCACAAGCAATGTCTTGATGGAAGAATAGAGATGCACCATGTACTAGACATGTGATCTTATATGTTCTTGACATATGATTCTACCATATAACATGCGTTGTGAATCCAACAACAGAATGACTCAAAAGTTCTTGGAAGAAGAACAGATTCCAATGTGCTTTAGGAGTAAAACACAGAATCTGAATAAAGTCCATGCATTCAGTATATGAGGAATACTGAGGACTATTCTCTAAAATATAGAAGCGATAATAGACCTGAATGTAATGCAAGATTACAATTGCAAGCCATATTATGGGTCTATATGGAATTAGAGACATCACCAAAGACATGAAAGAAATGTGAGAAAAATTCATGGCACTACAAACATAATACTACTTAAGAAAGTAGACGTATGGATAAAAGTTTACCGTAAGAAGTATTGGACTTCTGGTTGAGTGTATTTCCCAGTATATATGACTAAGGATGAGTCTTCTAAAGACTAAACCAAGAGATCATTGGAGGATACTGTGAAATAATAGTCTCACCCTCCCACGAAACTTATATCCAACCATTATATGATAATGAGTGGTATGTCAAAAGAGTTTTTTGACCTGTACCAGTTGCAAAGGAAACATACGAATCTGAATTGGTGCAGTTCATTGACGAACCCTCTTCCACGAGCATGCATGATCAATGAACACTTATGTGATAAGATGATTATGATCGGAAAAATGCGGCTAGATTATTAGCACTCTAGTGCAAGTGGGAGACTGTTGGATATATGCTCTAGAGGCAAATAATATATGATTATTCCAATATATCGAATCAAGTTCATAACCAGTTTCATACCGTGCTAGAACTGTATCAGTGAAACAATGATACAGGTGTGGTATAGAAACCCCCAGAGTTCCTAGTTAGCCTCTACATCGATAACTAGTTCATGGTCAACATGATGGTCGTGGTTTCGCGATCATGGACAATTAAGTCTCTTGAATATGAGGTCACCTCACTGGTTAAGTGACGTGATGAACATTACCCAAAGTAAGCATTACAGCATGATCAAATCTTATGAAGGTTCAGTGTTGTAATTACAGAACGTAGTAGACCGTTCCTTTGACCGTGAGTACGTGCATAATTGCTATCTTCCCGGATGCTTTGACTTACATCCCACCACCTGACTGAAATATGCGGGTCATAACCGTTGTATCTTGGGTATCCGTGGAGATATGTTGAGGAGTATTGTTACAAGAGCGGGATTTTTCAATCCATATAACGGATAGATACTCGGGGCCCACTCGGTGAGATTCCATCCATAAAGCTGCAGCGTGTGACTAGGTCACGGGGATGAATATCACGAGAACGAGTGAATGAGGATTAGTTCAGAACGAGGTTGAACCAGACATAGGATGTCATTGATCGAATGTCGGAACAATCCAATATCGCTGACAAAGGGAATGCTATACGGCGTAAGGTCCAATCGGTGTTTGATATCCGGAATGCATAGGGGTCATTATGGGCATCCAGGTCCCGCTGATGATCATTGACCGTAGCCTCATCTCGGTCATGACTGGAGTGTTCTCGGACCGTAGGGTAACACACTTAAGGGCTCGATGAAATCGGAGACCTTTTCGGAACCATCGGAGTAACCAGAGAATAAAGGAAACAATATCGGAGAAGTACCGTGTTGAACCGAACAAGTTCGGAGTGAACCGGAAGGTGTTCCGGAGCACCGGGAGATGGAATATTATGATTTAGTTATTAATTAATTGAATTAATAATTAAAATCATTTTATTTCTAATTAATATGTGCAATGGGCCTTAGTGGAAAAAAGGCCCATTAGGGGAAATAAAAGGGAAACAAGAAAAAGAAAAGAGGGGGGAGGCGCCATGGGCCCTAGGGCCCATGAGGGGTGCGCCCCCTCCCCCCCTTGGCCGGCCACCTCCCTTAGCAAAGGGACTTTAGTCCCACATTGCTAAGGGAGAGGGGTTGACTCCCTCCACTCTGCCTATATATAGATGGGCAGGGTGCACATATTTAATACACAGAAATTCGTGAGAAATTAAATATTACTCCGAATTGAGATCGGTTTTCTCCGGTCTTCTCCCCTCCCTTGTCTCTTTCACGGTGGGCTCCCTAGTGTGAGCCTATAGTGGAATTGAGGCTTCTCTGCTAGAATCGGAGGCCGTCGTGCTGCCGAAGCTCCGTCCGGAGGTCTGCTTCCGCCACCTTCGCTGGATCGGAGAACGGAGGTCGTCATCGAGTCTCGTACGTGTGCGAGTACTACGAGGTGCTACACGTGTGGCACTACACCCATCCGGGTGCTCAACACAACCAGGGGGCTGTGAAACTTGATCGGCTACATCAACCACGTTTGCGGGAACGTTTCCCGCGCAAGGGACTACACCCCGAGGTATGTTATTTCCGCAATCCTTTCCGTTGCGGTAATACGACTAGCTAGATCTTGGGTTATGGGAACGCTAGTTAGACAAAATTTGTGTTTTCTGCTGCGAACCCCAACACCATGTCCAGACCCCATACTGCAAACGACCATGTGATCGGAATTGTCTTGAGTGCTGAGGATGGTAAATGACTTTTTGCTTTAAATCTTTGACACCCATTGCAATGCTTGACCAGATCTTCTGCCGCTGCTTTCGCAGTCGGCCAATAAAAACCATGGCGAAAAGCCTTGGCGACTATTGTTATTGTTGATGCATGATGACCCCATTCACCTTGGTGGATGTCTCGGAGCAACTCCAGCCCCTTGTCCTCTTCCACACATCGCTGAAGAATTCCTGTTGCACTTCGGTGTACCAGCTCGTTGTTGATGATCGTGTATGCTCCAGATCGGCGCTGGATTTGCCGAGCTTCTACTTCATCTTCTGGGAGTATGACATCTACCAGGAAATCTCTGAATGGTTCTGCCCATGACGGTGCTGCCACAATCACCATCACAGTAACTGCTTCTGGCTTTGGTTGTGTGTCTGCCGCTACTGGCAGCTCGGAGGGGGAAGAGCCGATCGCGTCTGGCATGGCTTCCTCAGTCCCCGAGCTGACGACCGCAACCCCTGGTTCGCAATCAGCATCCCCTAGTGCTGCCGAATGCTCTTTTTCTTTTTGCTTTTTTACTTCAAGCTCTGCCATCTTCAGGTCGGCCGGAATAAAGATTGACTCTGATTCTAGGGAAGGCTTGATGGATGGCTTGTGGATATTTTCTAGCGATATTCCTGGAGGAACTTTCTTTCTGGTGGACCCAGCTTGGACAGTGCATCTGCTGCTTCATTTTCAGCTCTGGGAATGTGATGGAATTCACACCCCTCAAAGAATCCGGACAACTGCTGCACAAGGAATCTGTACCTTGCCATATTTTCATCGTTTGCATCCCAAGTGCCAGTGCATTGCTGCACCACCAGATCGGAATCACCATAACATAGAATTCGCCGAACGCCAATCTCCTTGGACAATCGGACACCATGCACCAAAGCTTCGTATTCGGCCACATTATTTGATGCTGCAAAGTGAATCTGCAGTACATATTCAAGCTTGTCACCTTTTGGGGAAGTGAGAACAACGCCAGCCCCTAGTCCGGTCATCATCTTGGAGCCATCGAAGTGCATTTTCCAGAACTGAGAGTCCGGACAGAGGGGTATATACTGAGTTTCAGCCCAATCTATCAAAAAATCCGCCAGAACCTAAGACTTGACTGCCGTCCGAGGCTCATACTTGATCCCATGTGTTGCGATTTCTATGGCCCATTTTGCCACCCGACCGGATGCGTCCCGACTGCCAATGATTTCTGCCAATGGAGCCGAACTGACCACCGTGATCGGATGCGCCTGGAAATAAGGCTTCAAATTTTTTGCTGCCATGTACACACCATAGCACATCTTTTGATAATGGGGGTAGTTCTGCTTGGAGGTGGAGAGCACTTCACTGACATAGTACACTGGCCTCTGGACTGGTTGCGCCTTGTCCTTTTCAGGACGCTCGACCACCATAGCAATACTAACCACCCGATTGGTTGCTGCGATGTACAACATCATTGGCTCTTTTTCCTTCGGAGCTGCCAGCACTGGAGCAGTGGACATCATACGCTTGAGCTGTTTGAATGCCTCGTCCGCCTGCGGTGTCCAGCTGTACTTGTCTATTTTCTTCATTAGTTGGTACAGTGGAATTGCCTTTTCTCCCAGCCGACTGAGAAATCGACTGAGCGATGCCAAGCATCCGGTAAACTTTTGGACATCTTTGAGATTTCTGGGCTTGCCCATCCTCTCAATTGCCGCAATCTTCTCGGGGTTGCACTCTATTCCTCTCTCGGACACCAGGAAACCGAGCAACTTGCCGGCTGGCACGCCGAACACACATTTCTCTGGGTTGAGCTTTATCTTGTATGCCCGCAAATTTGCGAATGTCTCTTTGAGGTCATCCAACAAGGTTGACTCCAGCACCGACTTGACCACGAGGTCATCTACATATACATGGATGTTACGACCTAACTGAGGCCGAACACATTGCTGCATAGTACGCTGATAAGTCGCTCCGCCGTTTGTCAGGCTGAATGGCATGGTGATGTAGCAATAAGCCCCGAAAGGGGTAATAAAAGCTGTTTTAATCTGATCGTTTACATCAAGCTTAATCTGGTGATAGCCTTCTGTGGCATCCATAAAGCACATGAGCTGACAGCCAGCCATAGAATCAATCACTTGATCGATACGGGGCAATGCAAAAGGATCCTTGGGGCAGGGCTTATTCAGGCAAGTGTAATCTATACACATGCGCCAAGTTCCATTCTTCTTCAGAACCAGAACTGGATTAGCTAACCAGTCTGGGTAGAACACTTCCTTGATAAATCCTGCTGCGAGCAACTTGGCTATCTCATCGCCGATTGCTCCTCTCTTTTCTTCTGAAAAACGCCGAAGTGGTTGCTTGATCGGCTTGGATCTAGGTCGGATATGAATCTTGTGCTCGGCAAGTTCCCTCGGTACACCAGGCATGTCATGCGGGGACCATGCGAAGATGTCACGGTTCTCACCGAGGAACTCGACGAGCTCGCCTTCCTCTTTGCTGCTGAGTCCGGCCCCAACAATCTTCTTGCTGTCCTTCGCTGCTTGGAATATGGTCTCATTATCCGGCCTCTTGTCCTTCGTGCTCGGCATGGGGTCCTTCATCTAAGCTTGGACTGCTGCTACCACCTTGTCCAGCTGGCGCCGCTCTGCATCGATGACCAGAGCATCAGCTAGCCTGGAACCAGCAGACGAACACTCCAGTGACTTCCTGTAGTCACCACACACAGTGATTGGACCATTCGGCCCGGGGAGCTTCATCTTCAGGTAAGGTTGCATGATGTTGAAGATGAACTTGGTGATCGCAGGCGACTCGAGCAGAACATGGTATGGGCTGCTCAGATCGGCCACCTCGAACCAGATCGGCTCTCGGCAGAAATTCTCTTCCGGCCCGAATACTACCTCAAGCCGAATGCGGCCTAATGGGGTACATGACAGGTCGGGCACTACCCCATGGAACGTGGTCCTTCTGGGCTCTAACTCGCTCTCGCTGATGCCGAGCTTGATCATTGTGTCTCTGTACATAATGTTGATGGCACTGCCTCCATCAATAAGCGTCCTGGTGAACTTGCATGAATACAATGGTGCCGCCAAGATTGCATCCACCACGAGCATATAACTTCCCGGGTTGGGCATTACGCTCGGGTGGTCTTCTAGGCCCCATGTTATGGCATTGTCCGACCAGTTCATCCTCTGAGAAATTGCTGGCATGGTGGCATTGACTGCCTGCTCACGGGCTCTTCAACTGCCCTTGTCATCTGACTCGCTGGTGAAGATCATATATGCTGCATCATGACGTGGGAACTGCTGCCGAGCATTTGCTGGTGTTGGGCCTGGGGGTGGGGGTGGATTTCCTGCTCCTCCCTTTGCCTAACGCTCAACCCAAATGCACTGTCGAGTGGTGTGCGATGCGGGCTTGCCTACTCCACTGTGCATCTTGTAGGGTTGGTTCATCATGTCCTCAAACGTGTATGGGGGCCTGGGCTGACCTGGTGGTCACTCTACAGGCTTCATCTTCCGACTGCCTCCTGCAGCCCCTTGTTCCTCTTGGTGTTGTACTATTGCTACCTGCCGATTGCCATATTGGGCATCCGACTGCTCATCCTTCCTCTTGTTGAAACCGGTGTTGTTGTTGTTGTTGAAATTGGGGGTGTTGCTGTTGTTGTTGAATTTGTTGTTCCTCTGGATCTCGCGCCTCTCACGCCGATTGGGACCGTTTGGCCCATTTGCTTCTGCCGATTGCTGCTGCTGGCCGGATGACTGCCCTTGGATGAAACCGCTGGGACTCAACGTGATCGGGCGCATTGCAGAGTCAGATGCGGTGAATGAATTGGCTATCCTCATCAGATCGTCCAAAGATGTTATCTCCTTGCGCAGGAGCTTGTGCTTCAATAAAGACCCGTCCAAGCAGTCGTCAGTGAAATACTGGATGGCTTGGATTTCATGAACTCCCTCTCAAGTGTTCCTGAGCTTGATCCACCGCTGAAGGTAATCGCGAAGGGGCTCGTCCTTTCCTTGTACGCAGAGTGCCAGGTGCCGAGGCAGACCTGGGCGTTCATAAGTACCCGTGAAGTTGCGGACAAACGCGTCCTCAAAATCTTTCCAACAATTGACACTATTGCTGGGCAAGCTGTTTAACCAGGACCGAGCTGAACCTTGCAGAATGAGCGGAGCATAGCGTACTGCTACCGCCGACCACCTCCTGCGATACCGACGGCTGTCATATAATCAACCAGCCAATCTTCTGGCTTGACTGATCCATTGTAATTGGGGGTGTCCCTGGGCAATGTGAAACCTTTGGGGAACTGCTCTTGCTGAATGCGCGGGCCGAAACATGCTGGACCCGCCGACGCATCATCTTCCGGTTGCTTATTGATGACCCTCAACGTAGAGGGATCTATTGCAGTGTTTTCGATAAGTAAGAGTGTCGAACCCAACGAGGAGCAGAAGGTAATAGCAAGTGACTTTGGTAAGGAGATAACTGCAAGCACTGAAAGATAACTTTTTAGGGATTTTCTTGGTATAAGCAACATGATAGTAAAGACTGACAGAGCAAAAGGTACTGGATAATAAAGAGTGGCCCAATCCTTTCTTAGCAAAGGAGAGGCCTAGCAACTGAACTTATAAAAGCTAAAGTGTTCTTGAGGACACACGGGAGAGGTAGTCATGTGCTTTCGCCATATTCCGTATCGGTACTATGTGCTGGGTTGATAAGTGTTTGGTGGGTGGATCTATGCTAGTGCACCCCCTAGACTAAGATGAATGCACTCTTATGATTAAACTCCTTGCAAGCATCCGCAAATACAAGATAGTAATTAAGGCAAAAGTCTAACCATAGCAATACGATCGGTGATCCATTGTTCCCTTGTGCAAAAGCATGCAAACTGGGGTTCAGGTTTCTGTCACTCCGGCAACCCACAGTAAGCATTCTTTATACACAATGCATTCCCCTAGGTCCTTGATAAGGCGAAGTGTTGAGTGTTCGACTCACACAACACCACTAGGAAAATAACAACACAACTTAAATATCAACCAACACATATTACTTCAACATCATATGACTACTAGCAACTAGACTTCTCCCATGTCCTCAAGAACTAAAGTAACTACTCACAAGACATAAAAGAGATCATGATCAGTGGGGATAAATAGATGATAAACAATCTGAACACAATAATATTTCTCCAACAAAACTCAATAGCATTCACCACAAAGTAGTAATCAACACCGATAGAGTAGAGAGGATAGATAGTACGGATTACAACGCGAGTTGCAATTGTGAGACAAGATTGGATGAAGATGGAGATGGTGCTGATGTTGGGGATGATGTTGATGATGATCTCGATGATGCCCGTGACGATGGTGATGACGATGGCGACGATCTCCCCTTCCGGGAGGTGATCTCCCCGGCGGAATCTTCCCACCAGAGATGGCTTTTCTTCTTTGTAGGTTTCCGCCACGGATCGGCGGCGGAACTCCGGAAACTCTCCCCTTTTTAGGGTTTTTGGACGACGAGGGGTATATAGGCCAGAGGGGGGAGCCGGGAGAGCTCCAGGGGGCCCAGGCGCCCTCCTGGTGCGGCCAGAGGTGGGGCCGCGCCAGGGGGCCGCCTGGGCACCCTATGGCCCCCCTCTGGTTGCTCTTTTGCGTGCCTTCGTTATCCTTCTGGAAAACAACCTCCGTCGATTTTCAGGTAATTTGGAGGTGTTCTTCTTTAGCAACTCAGCGTCCACTTTTTACCGCTGAATCCTGCGTCTGCTGCTTCGACACCGGAAAGTTGTAAACTGTGTAAAATAGGTCAAAACAACATAAGAATAGCATCATATCATGAAATATATCAATGAATAAGAAAGAATTACTATATAAAATAGTGATGCATTTTGGACGTATCAACTCCCCCAAGCTTAGACCTTGCTTGTCCCCAAGCGAATACTGAGCTCGGTAAACCTGTCCACAAGTTTAGAGAGTGAAGTGTCGATAAATAAAATACGGACAAGAAGCATCAAGGTTTCCCCATCAAACTCAAGCATCCTCAATAGCAACCTCAACTCATAAGACCCTCATGAGAAAGTAATAACAATTATAATCAAAAGTAGGGCTGACTAAACTCATCAAATTATGGCAAACATAACCTTGGTCAAAGGACAACTAATTGAAGCTTTTGAAAGGACATGTTAATAGTCATGAAGTGCAGATGCTAACACAAATAAAAATGCTCGCTAGGCAAAAGCTTTCGCAAACAACTTACTTATCAAAAGATAATGTCAACAAGGATGTGGCGTGGCAAAACTTAATGCAGCTCTATATGGATGAATCCCCATTAACATCAAATGTTTGTTCTCTTAGGGAAAAGAAGGAAGTGGGAAAAACTGACTCAACAAGAAGGTGGATGGAAATCCTTGTTTAAGGGCAAGCAGGGAAAACTCATGTGCTATCCTTAAATCAAACAGAATAAAAATAGATTTTGGGACGGTGCATAATTTGTCAACGAATGCTAATAGATAGCTCAATTACTTCGCAAGATGGACAAGTTTCGAGGAACGGATCCCAAGTGAGGACGATCACATCCCCTTAATCTCCTTTGTTTATCACTGCCAAAGTTTCTGATTTCTCATAGACCAGCGTGAAGGAGGGTTTGTTTGTTATATTATCTTTCGAGCTAGGCGCACCCATGCCAGTTCCTCCTCGTATTATGGGTTTGCAGATTAGACATGCAATCCCGGGATAAAACTTGTCCAACTTGAGAAGATCATGAATTACCTACTACTTCCTCATGAGCTAAACAAGAGGCACAAAACAGAAGATTTTGAACATTTAAGGATAACACATAAATTCTATACTTATAGGAGTGGTAGGGGAATACCATGTATAGGAAGGTATGGTGGACTCAAATGGAAGGTAAAGGTTTCAGGGTATGGATGCACAAGCAGAAATCTACTTGGCAAAGAGTTTGGCTAGCAAAGGCTTTGAGAGAAAAGACAGTTGATGCTAATTTAGATGCAAAACATATAAGGCATAAACATTAAGGTAAGCATAACACATCAAGTTTTCTCCCTTGTCAACATAACACTTCAAGCATAAAAACATAAAGGTTTTGGCTATGTCGCTACTTGAGAAAACATGCATGTTGTCAAGACCAAAGATATGTTTGCCAAAATTTAAATAAAGTTTTCAAAGCCATACCTGATATAAGGTCAATACTCCTCATAAGAATCGTCATATGATGCCGATTGCGTGAAGAGAATACCGAGTGCAGCGAAGGAACCAATAGACTTCTCATTAGTATTCCAATATAGACGACTCCACACTCACGGATATAATCTCTCCACAGACGGAGTGATAGACCTCAATGCAAACACCTATTTCATATAATAAACTTCCTAGACATGATACGACTCTACTTGATTCTAAAAGACTAAGATAAAGATAAAGATACCGGGCACTCCCCCAAGCTTGGAACAAGCTGAGGGGATGCGATTACCCGAGGAGATTTACTCCTCATCCTTGTTCTTCTCAATAAGGTACTCCTTGGCGAAGCGCTTCCATGGTAGCTCCTCTCCAGTCTCGAAGGACACTCCCGTCTCCAGGATCCTGCACTCAGCACCTAAACCCATGCGCAGAAACTTTAGTTCATACTCACATTTCTGGTTGTGCAGATCATAGATTTGTGCTTGGAGCTGATAAAATTTCTCTTCTAGTGCAGACAAGCTTGACCACATCTCCTTCATCTCTTTCCTATGGGAAGCCTCGATCTCGTTCCTGATGTCGAAGTTGTCTTCAACACCACGCTCCACCATCTTCTTTAACTTGAAGACTTCATGTTCCATCTCCTTCAACCGCTCCTCGATGCTCCCCTCCATGACTGGTCCCTTCAGATCTTCCTTGTGGAGAACACCGTCCTCCACACGAAGGACCTGGGGGTGCTTGTTCACCTCAGCGAGGTAAGGGTTGATGACGTTGACGACGAACTTGTCCTTGGGGGAACTTGGGGAAGCCATGGCACCTAGGTTTAGCTAAAAGATTTCCTGGCAGAGACAGATCGAAAAGAAAACACAAGAAATCGCGAGATACGTTGCCGGAACGATCCGGGTGAATATATAGCAAAAATTTCTGCAACAAAAGGAAGGTAACGAGCCAAAGTGGGGTCGGAGACGGAGTCCTGGGTGCCCAGGCGGCCTCCCGGCGCGGCCAGGGGGTAGGGCGCGCCAGGGGGGGGGGCCTGGGCCCCCTGGAGCTCGTCTCCGGCTCCACTTAGGCCTCGAATTTTCCTAATTTTCCAAAAACTCGTAATATGGAACTTTTATGGTGGTTCACGATGTTTCCTTACTGTAATACATACCTTTTCTTATTCTGCTTCTGTCAGTGTCTGAAACAGGGCTTCAACATGTTCTTCATGAGTTGTTGTGCGAATTATATTTACATCAACATTGACGGGGTCTCCCGCTATGTAATGCTTGAGTCTTTGCCCGTTCACAACTTGAGGTTTGGTGCCTTCAAAATTGTTAATCTTGATTGCACCAGACCGGTAGACTTCTTCGATATGAAATGGCCCTTCCCACCTGGAAAGTAGTTTACCTGGAGAAAACCTGAAATGGGATCTAAACAATAAAACTTTATCACCAACATTAAATTCACGTTTCAGAATCCTCCTGTCATGCCACTTCTTTACCTTTTCCTTGAACATTTTAGCGCTCTCGTAAGCTTCACTTCTCCACTCATCTAGAGAAGTCAAGTTCATGAGGCGCTTTTCACCAGCTAACTTTGGGTCAGCATTAAGCTCTCTAACAGCCCAGAAAGCTTTGTGCTCTAACTCTAATGGCAAATGGCAAGCCTTGCCATAGACCATTTTATAGGGAGACATGCCCATGGGGTTTTTATAAGCAGTTCTATACGCCCACAAAGCATCTCCTAACTTGCTTGACCAGTCTTTCCTATTTCTGTTAACTGTCTTTTGCAAGATCAACTTGATCTCTCTATTGGTGAGCTCAACTTGCCCACTAGTTTGAGGATGGTACGGTGACGCAATCCTATGATTGACATCGTACTTGGCTAGAGATTTTCTAAAAGCTCCATGCATGAAGTGTGATCCTCCATCAGTCATGAGATACCTAGGTACACCAAACCTAGGGAAAATTACATCTTTGAGCATTTTCGAAGATGTTTTGTGATCAGCACTCTCAGTGGGGATTGCTTCAACCCACTTGGTTACATAATCAACAGCAACTAAAATGTGAGTGTACTTGTGCGAAGAAGGAAAAGGACCCATAAAATCAAAACCCCAGCAATCAAAAGGCTCAATCACTAGTGAGTAATTCATAGGCATCTCATTCCTCCTACTAATATTACCAATTCTCTGACATTTATCACAGGCTAAAACATAATTTCTAGCATCTTTAAAGAGAGTAGGCCAATAAAAACCTGATTGGAGAACCTTATGTGCGGTCCTCTCACCGGCGTGATGTCCTCCATAGGGACTATCGTGACATTGCTTGAGAATGTCCTTCTGCTCGTGTTCCGGTACGCATCTTCTCACGATACCGTCTGAACCTTCTTTGAAAAGATGTGGGTCATCCCAAAAGTAATGCCTCAAATCATGGAAGAACTTCTTCCTTTGCTAAAATGTTAAACCTGGAGGCAAATACTTTGCAACGATAAAATTAGCATAATCTGCAAACCAAGGATCGGAAAGAGATTGTACTTTAACAACGACAAGTTGTTCGTCTGGAAAACTGTCGTTGACTGGGATGGGATCATGCGGAATATCTTCCATTCTTGAAAGATTGTCCGCTACAGGGTTGTCTGCTCCTTTTCTATCAACAATCTGCAAATCAGATTCTTGAAGAAGGAGTACCCATCTGATGAGTCTTGGCTTGGCATCCTTCTTCGTCATAAGATACTTAATGGCAGCATGGTCAGTATGAATAATAACTTTAGAATCAACAATATACTGCCTAAACTTATCACAAGCAAACACTACTGCTAAGAATTCCTTCTCAGTAGTAGCATAGTTCTTTTGAGCACTATCAAGGGTCTTAATAGCATAATATATAACATTCAACTTTTTATCAACCCTTTGTCCTAAAACAGCTCCAACAGCAAAATCAATAGCATCACACATAATTTCAAAGGGCAAATTCCAGTCAGGCGGTTGTACTATAGGAGCGGTTATTAAAGTTTTCTTAAGAACTTCAAAAGCCTCCTTACAATCTTCATCAAATACAAAAGGAACATCCTTCTTGAGAAGATTAGTGAGGGGTCTTGAGGTCTTAGAAAAGTCTTTAATAAATCTTCTATAGAAACCGGCATGACCGAGAAAACTACGAATACCTTTAATGTCCCTTGGATAGGGCATCCTTTCGATAGCTTCAATCTTCGCCTTGTCCACTTCAATTCCCCTCTCGGAAATCTTGTGGCCAAGAACGATCCCTTCGTTAACCATGAAGTGGCACTTTTCCCAGTTTAGAACTAAGTTTGTATCCTCGCATCTCTGCAAAACTTTATTAAGATTGTGGAGACAGTGGTCAAAGGAAGTTCCATAGACGGAGAAATCGTCCATGAAGACTTCCACAATCTCCTCACAGAAACCATGAAATATTGCAGACATACATCTCTGAAAAGTAGCAGGGGCATTGCATAAACCAAAAGGCATACGCCTATAAGAATAAGTACCATTAGGACAAGTGAAAGTGGTCTTCTCTTGATCGGCGGTGTTAACATGAATTTGAGAGAAGCCAGAGTACCCGTCAAGATAGCAGAAGTGGGTGTTTTTGGACAGCCTCTCAAGCATCTGATCGATAAAGGGCAGCGGGTAGTGGTCCTTCCTGGTTGCCTTGTTCAACTTCCTGTAATCAATACACATTCTATATCCAATAATAATTCTCTGCGGTATTAGTTCATTCTTATCATTAGGGACTACAGTTGTCCCTCCTTTCTTAGGAACGCAATGAACTAGACTTACCCACTTACTATCGGCTATAAGGTAGATAATACCTGTAGCTAGAAGCTTGAGGATTTTGGTCCTCACAACATCCATCATCTTCGGGTTCAACCGTCGTTGATGGTCAACAACAGGTTTGGCGTCCGGCTCGAGGTTGATCGTATGTTGACAGATAGATGGACTAATTCTCTTAAGGTCATCAAGGGTATAGCCAATTGCACCACGGTGTTTACGAAGTACTTCCAATAGTCGCTCCTCTTCATATCCTGAAAGGTTAGAGTTGATAATAACAGGATATATTTTCTTTTCATCTAAATAAGCATACTTGAGTGTATCGGGAAGAGGTTTGAGATCAAACACCGGGTCTTCTTTTGGTTTGGATATAATTCCTAAAGGTTCAACCGGAAGGTTGTGCTTCAGGATAGCAGGTTTTCTCAAGAAGATTTCATCAATTTCATTTCTTTCTTGCATATGAGTATCATTCTCGTGGTCCTCCATGTATTGTTGCAAAGGATCATTAGGGGGAATAGCAATAGAAGCAATACTTTCAATAATTTTATCATCACTAGGTAATTCTGTACCACGAGGCTGCTTGGAAATCTTGGAAAAATTAAATTCATAAGGCTCACCATTGAATTCAACAGAAACTTTACCTTTCTTGCAATCTATAATAGCTCCACAAGTTCTGAGAAAAGGTCTACCAAAATAATAGGACAAAAGCTATCTTGTACTAAACCAAGTACAAGAAAGTCGGTAGGATACTTTACCTTTCCGCATAGGACTTCAACATCTCTCACAATCCCAATAGGAGAGATAGTAGCTTTGTTTGCAAGATGAATAGTAACATCAATCTCTTCGAGCTCACAAGGTGAAATCTCAGCCATGATCTCTTGATAAAGTGAATAAGGAATCGCGCTAGCGCTCGATCCCAGATCGCATAGCCCGTAATAATTGTGATCTCCTATCTTAACAGATACAACTGGTGTACCTGAAATTGGGCTTTTATTCTTGGCTGTGACAATGTTAGTTGAAACAGCACAAAAATTTATAATAGAATCTGAAACATCATTAGTAACTAAATCTTTAACCATAGCAACTTGAGGATCGACTCTGATCTGATCCTCAGGTTCACCTGTTCTTCTCTCACTTTTATTTATCATGCCTGTCACAAAAGAGTGCTCCCTTATTCTTGAAGGAAAAGCAGGTTGTTCATATATAACTGCAGGCAAAATAGGATCAGCAACATGAATATCAATAGGCACTTCTTTGAAAGGCTTATGGTACTGATCCTTCTTCTTCTTAGAAGAATCAACATGAGAAGCAAAGTTCTTACAAATATCAATCATTAGATGGGAATCCAGACCAATTTTAGAGCAAAAGGTATTGAAATAATCAGTCTTCACATAACTCTCAATATAATCATGCTCATAATTTATAGCAGGTTCAATACCTTTATCGATTTCCCAGTCTTCAGTATTCTTCTGGATCCTTTCGATGAGATCCCATCTTTCTTCAACGCTCTTTGTCTGAAATACCCCGCTGGAGGAGGTATCCAGCCTTTCCTTATCCTGACTAGAAAGCATGGCATAAAAATTTGTAAGTATAATATCTTTGGGGAGCTTATGGATAGGACATTTAAACATTAGGGACTTAAGCCTCCCCCAAGCTTGAGCGATGCTCTCTCCTTCGCGAGACCTAAAGTTATAGATGTAATTCCTGTCTCGATAAACTTCATGAAGAGGGTAAAACTTTGTATAAAAGAGAGACTTAAGCTCTTCCCAATTAAGAGAATGTGGGTTATATGAAGCTTTGTCTGTAAGCGATACAGAGAATAATTTCTTCATAACGAACTCCAGTGATACACCTGCAAGCTTGAATAATGAACATAGTTGTGATAAATATAGCAAGTGTTCACCTGGATGCCTGTCTCCTGCATAGCGATTGGTTAAGACATAATCGATAATACCAGATGGTATCTTATAAGGCACAATTTCAGTAGGAGTAGGAGTAACTACCTTATAGGTGGGGCGGCTCCCCAAGAACAACGATCCAATAGTAGGGGTGTTCATAAGGACAAAACAACAACAGCAAAACTAAAACAAAAATATAAAAACTTCCTTACCAGCTTCACTTACTAATAGCGCTACACTCCCCGGCAACGGCGCCAGAAAACGTAGCTTGATGACCCTCAACGTAGAGGGATCTATTGCAGTGTTTTCGATAAGTAAGAGTGTCGAATCCAACGAGGAGCAGAAGGTAATAGCAAGTGACTTTGGTAAGGAGATAACTGCAAGCACTGAAAGATAACTTTTTAGGGATTTTCTTGGTATAAGCAACAGGATAGTAAAGACTGACAGATCAAAAGGTACTGGATAATAAAGAGTGGCCCAATCCTTTCTTAGCAAAGGAGAGGCCTAGCAACTGAACTTATAAAAGATAAAGTGTTCTTGAGGACACACGGGAGAGGTAGTCATGTGCTTTCGCCATATTCCGTATCGGTACTATGTGCTGGGTTGATAAGTGTTTGGTGGGTGGATCTATGCTAGTGCACCCTCTAGACTAAGATGAATGCACTCTTATGATTAAACTCCTTGCAAGCATCCGCAAATACAAGATAGTAATTAAGGCAAAAGCCTAACCATAGCAATACGATCGGTGATCCATTGTTCCCTTGTGCAAAAGCGTGCAAACTGGGGTTCAGGTTTCTGTCACTCCGGCAACCCACCGTAAGCATTCTTTATACACAATGCATTCCCCTAGGTCCTTGATAAGGAGAAGTGTTGAGTGTTCGACTCACACAACACCACTAGGAAAATAACAACACAACTTAAATATCAACCAACACATATTACTTCAACATCATATGACTACTAGCAACTAGACTTCTCCCATGTCCTCAAGAACTAAAGTAACTACTCACAAGACATAAAAGAGATCATGATCAGTGGGGATAAATAGATGATAAACAATCTGAACACAATAATATTTCTCCAACAAAACTCAATAGCATTCACCACAAAGTAGTAATCAACACCGATAGAGTAGAGAGGATAGATAGTACGGATTACAACGCGAGTTGCAATTGTGAGACGAGATTGGATGAAGATGGAGATGGTGCTGATGGTGGGGATGATGTTGATGATGATCTCGATGATGCACGTGACGATGGTGATGACGATGGCGACGATCTCCCCTTCCGGGAGGTGATCTCCCCGGCGGAATCTGCCCGCGAGAGATGGATTTTCTTCTCTGTAGGTTTACGCCACGGATCGGCGGCGGAACTCCGGAAACTCTCCCCTTTTTAGGGTTTTTGGACGACGAGGGGTATATAGGCCAGAGGGGGGAGCCGGGAGAGCTCCAGGGGGCCCAGGCGCCCTCCCGGCGCGGCCAGAGGTGGGGCCGCGCCAGGTGGCCGCCTGGGCACCCTGTGGCCCCCCTCTGGTTGCTCTTTTGCGTGCCTTCGTTATCCTTCTGGAAAACAGCCTCCGTCGATTTTCAGGTAATTTGGAGGTGTTCTTCTTCAGCAACTCAGCGTCCACTTTTTACCGCTGAATCCTGCGTCTGCTGCTTCGACACCGGAAAGTTGTAAACTGTGTAAAATAGGCCAAAACAACATAAGAATAGCATCATATCATGAAATATATCAATGAATAAGAAAGAGTTACTATATAAAATAGTGATGCATTTTGGACGTATCACTTATCCTACTGCAACTGCTCGATTCGGTGTCTTGCGTCATCGTCTGCGATTGCTAGGGGACCTAACCTGACGAGGGGGTGACCCCACGACTCCTCTACGTGAGGGTACCTGGTGCGTGTCATGGCTGGCGGCCCACCAGGGGCCCACTCGTGGACACCGACATGATAGAATAAGACGTGAAGCCGAAGACTTGAGGCGAAAGAGAAGGACTCTTACTTTTAGATTGATTAGGACTCTTGTAAACCCTACCTGGCTATCTATATAAAGCGAGGCAGGGGCACCTCTCTAGACAATCTCACAACTCCTCTCAACCCCCACGCATAGGACTAGACAGATCTCTCTCCACCAAAGCCCTCATGGCACCTCTATACATCATCATCAATACAAGATCAGACAAGCAGCATGTAGGGTTTTCCCTCCGGGGGCCTGAAGCTGGGTAAATCGTCCCCCATGTGTCTCTTGTCCACCATCCAATCTCACCTGTAACCCTAGCCCTGAGCGCTCCAGCCTTGACTTCCTCTGTAATCGCATCTCTTCAATAATATCGAGCAGGAGCGAGCCTCCCTGTTTGCCGACGAGCTATCGTCCAACCTGCGCCTCTCATGACTAACCCAGGGTCCCTGACCATGGGATTTGCCGGGGTTGATCCCCGTCAATTGGCGCCGTCTGTGGGAACTACGCAGGTTGGGATCACGATCTCGGCGGTCCCGTCTTCAGCAAGCCACAACTCAAGGGCAAGAACCAGACCTAGCCCACTCGAAGGATTTAAGATCACGGCGGACATCTTCGCCACCCCATCAAGACCGCTCGAGCTGTAGTCATGCCAGGACCGATACTACGGTAACGACCAAGTACAGCGCCAGCGCCGAAGGAGTCGACGACCCAGAAGAACGGCGAGGGGCATTTACGAAGGAATCCCACTCGACGAACTGCGACGCGCAGCGGAGGACTCGCAAATCTTCCGTCAATTGGCGCCGTCTGTGGGAACCGCGCAGGTTGGGAACGCGATCTCGGCGGCCTCGTCACCAGCAACCGTCAAGACAGCGACTCCGTCAACACCCATCGACTCCATGACTCGAGCAGGTTCCGATATGCTCGGATCCCTCGGCTTCTTCAAAACCTACATCAAGATCTACATCAAGCTCACGGAGAAAACAAGAAAATTTTCGAGCGCGCCGCTCGAAGATCGACATCGACAAAAGCGCTCACGCGCAGCCTACGGGACAGAAAAAACGTCTGAATTGCGGGCACTCGCGACGGCGACTCGGAGCTCATCTCGAAGATCCCTTCGGTGGAAAGATGCGGAATCAAAATTTCGAAAATCTGTGAAAAATTCAGCAACTTCCAACGGTTGGATCTCCCTCGGCGACCCGCACACTGAAGCACACTTGGAATCTGACGGAACTCCGTGCGACTCCAGGACAAAAATTCCAGACATTAGCTCGGACATCAACTCGAAGATCCCTCCGATGAAAAGTTGCGGAATTCAATTCTCCATCAGCACAAAACATTTCAGAAAATTCCAACGGTTAGATCTCCGTCGGCGGCTCTCCCGCTGCAACGCGTTTTTGGATCTACGTAAGATCGCGAATTTCCAATCACGAATTCGGGTCCAATCTTGACCCACAAGGCTTCTACTTCAACTCGACATGCCATGGATGACTCACCAATGTTCCTACATCGACTCGAGCCGCTACATCAATAGCACACGACGAGCAATCGACAAACTCGACGACTCGACGACTACATCAACAATGATTCACTACGAAGATCCAGATCGAAGAAGAAGAAAAAAAAACGCAGTCGAAACCGTCGCCGCAACAGATTGCGGAATCAGGCTGCACACGTCTACGAGCGAGGCATCGACTCCGTCCGCCACATCGACTCCGTCCTCTACATCAACCACAGACGAATCACGACGCGCACTCGATGCTCGAGGGCCCGCGGACTCAGGGGCTGAACGTCGCAGTCGTAGTCGCCGTCACATCGACTCCGTTCTCGTATCGTCGACTGCTCGACTACTCATCTTCGACATCCTCCGCCGCATCGATCCTACAACTAAGTTTTTTTACACTCTTATATGCTATGATTCCAAAACCTTTGTACATTCTCGATCAATCGCCAAAGACGACTACGCAGTCGCCCACAAACATCTGAGGACTACAAAATCATTCTCTGGATCATGCTCAGTTTTATATGTTCATGTTCGTCAAGATAGTGAGGCTGGGTATTAAAAGGCCGCTCTTGTCTTCGGGTTCAACAAGTCTAGCATAGCGTCCCTGTTACCCGGCAAGAGTATGCTGCTGGAGGGCCTACTCATGAAAAGACACGCATAAACTTTATATGCAGTTACATTATCCACTCGACAAAAGTGCAACATCTGGAAATCATGCACCTTACAATTCTTTTGTATATCGCGCAAGTACATCTTAATACAGTTGCACCCCTTTTCTCTTTCTCACAGGTGCTCGGGGGCTGGGCGCTCTCGAGACGCGGCGACGCCAACCTCCTCGTCCACGACTGGTCCCTACAACAACTCACGCCTACGACGCAAGACCCGAGTCGAGCACTTCCTCGGATAACAATTACTCGATGACGAAGAAGTCTTGAGTCTATGCTCGACTGCAAGAAGTCGAAATTAGCCTCGGGGGCTACTCCCATCGGGAGCGCTGACGCGCACCAGACGAGCGCTATTCGCGCAACTGACAAGAACGACGGGGTTAGCTTAAAAACAACTTGAGCCTATGCGCGACTCTACGAGTCGCACATAGCCTCGGGGGCTACTCCCATCGGGAGCGCTGACGCACACCCGACGACCGCTCGACTGGGAAACTTCTCCCCACCCGACGATGAAACACGAAGACGAACCAGACTGCAATTTCGATGCTTCATCCAAATACTCCCATCGGGAGCATACTCACGACATCTTCGACTGCTCATCAGCAACTGATCGACACGCACTACGGCGACTACTGCAGATTCGAGTCCCTGCGCGACTCTTCGAGTCCCCCAGGCACTCGGGGGCTACTGACGAGGGGGTGACCCCACGAATCCTCTACGTGAGGGTACCTGGTGCGTGTCATGGCTGGCGGCCCACCAGGGGCCCACTCGTGGACACCGACATGATAGAATAAGACGTGAAGCCGAAGACTTGAGGCGCAAGAGAAGGACTCTTACTTGTAGATTGATTAGGACTCTTGTAAACCCTACCTGGCTATCTATATAAAGCGAGGCAGGGGCACCTCTCTAGACAATCTCACAACTCCTCTCAACCCCCACGCATAGGACTAGACAGATCTCTCTCCACCAAAGCCCTCACGGCACCTCTATACATCATCATCAATACAAGATCAAACAAGCAGCATGTAGGGTTTTCCCTCCGGGGCCTGAAGCTGGGTAAATCGTCCCCCATGTGTCTCTTGTCCACCATCCAATCTCACCTGTAACCCTAGCCCTGAGCGCTCCAGCCTTGGCTTCCTCTGTAATCGCATCTCCCCAATCAATAATATCGAGCAGGAGCGAGCCTCCCTGTTTGCCGACGAGCTATCGTCCAACCTGCGCCTCTCATGACTAACCCAGGGTCCCTGACCATGGGATTTGCCGGGGTTGATCCCCGTCATAGCCGCTGGCTTATTGCCGGCCGGACTGATGCCGCCGGTTGCTCATTGCGCCTGCCGTTGACTGCTGGCTCATCCCTCCGACTGCCTCCTGCAGCCCCTTGATTCTTCCGACTGCGGTGCAAACTTCCATGCGGTGAGGATGCTTGCCGTTGCTGCCGCTGCGGCGCATTCGGCTGATTCGCGCCCGCAGTTGCCCAGGGTGACTTTGATGCTACTGGCCCTTGTTGCTCGGTGGCCGCCCTTTTCTGCTGGTTTGCTGTGGTTATGAGGTCGCGCATTCGGCGCGTCCTCTCCCGCAGCTCCTCTCCTTCCAGATGCTCCAGCTCGGTGGCGATCTGCTGGGCAGCTCTCATGTTCTTCACAGGAGAACTGTATGAAATCTGTGGTGCCACAATGATGGACGCTACAGGCTGCTGAGCTCCTCCCAACTCTCTGCCGACCTCTCGGCCTGCTACCCGAAGCTCCTCAATGACTGGGGGTGGGATAACACGTTGTCGAATGTCGTGCGCTGCGTTGTACTCCCGAACTGATGCCTCCATTCGGCACTTTTCAGTGTCGATCCGATCTGATTGCTCCTTCAGAGCTTGACGCACCTTCTCCAGCTCGGCGTGAGCCACAGCTGGATCGGCATGAAGATCCACGGGAGTGCTGAGCACATCCGGCGGGTTGCTTGGGCCTGCTGTTGCAGTCGCTGCCCTCGCGGCTCGGGAAGCTGAAGTGGAACTGTGGCGACTTGATGCCCCTGCCATCATGACCTCCGCACGGATGTGCGCAGTCGTGCCCTCTGTTCCCACGGCATCCGGCCCTCCTGGCAGCGGATCCGTGAGCTCAGAAAACACCCGAACCTCCCTGGGAAACACGTCAGGGAGTGCTGCGATGAAGACGCGATGTTCGCCGAAAGTAATGACAACGTCCCACGCTCCGCTCCTCATCACCAGGCCGGAGGCGAAGCGCACGCGCGATGCAGATGATGGTCCCGTCCGGATCAGAACTCCAGTCGACGCCTCGGCCTGCCCCACGGTGGGCGCCAACTGTCATCGATATGTAACGGCAGATGCCATGGGGATGGCTAAAGAGGGGGACAGACCGAGGTTAGTGTCGCTGGTACCGGAAGCGAGAATGGGAACACATGGTGAGACACCACGATGTACCCAGGTTTGGGGCTATCCGTAGAGATAACACCCGTAGTCATGCCGAGCTAGCTATATGCAATAACTCTGGCTACAATGAATGCTCCTTGAGCTGTTTGAGAGGAAGAAGAAGAGGGCCTCTGGTCTCTACTCTCTCTCCTTGCTCTCTCTGGTGGGTGGGATTGTAATAACTGCTCTCTCGTCCCCCACGCAGGAGGGGTACCCGGGGCTCTTATAGGCCGAGCCCGGGGTACAAAAGTAAATACACAAGAGGAAGGGCCCAGCTGTCTGTCTCAGATCGGCTAGGGACCTAACATCGTGCTTCTCTGGATGACCCGGCGTAGACTTGCGGCTCGCCATACTGCTATCTGTAGACCTCGGTAGTGAACAGTGAGGCTAGACACTTAGGCCTGTCGGCCTGTCCGCGTGATCGGCGCTGGAGGAGACCGCACGCCTCTGACAGTCCCGATCTTCAGGGATTGCGCATTGAATGCTCTTGTACCAGGTGCCCGAGCTGGACCTCTGATCGGGTGCTGCTCTTCTTACTTCGGCCGGATGCTCCTGGATGAGGCCGATTGCGCCTTCTCCGGGGCAATCGGCCCTCACTTGGACCAGTTCGGCCCACTTCTTGGTTATTCTTGTTTAGCTCGTCCTTGATTAGATCAGTGACCATTAGGTCGGTGATCTTTGCTTTGATGAACTATTTCCCCTGGGTGACCCTACCCGGGGGTCATTCCCGCGACAGGTATATTCACCTAATCATCCAACCATATGTTGGTTACCTCACACTTCTTTTGTCATTGTTTAATCATAGAAATTCCACAAATAAATTCCAAGGGACCTAAGAAAAATTATAAAGGGCAGTGAAATTAGGTATGGTGTGCACATTTGCAATCCTGGTGTACCTTGAGGCAGAGCATCTCTAGCAGATTCTTTAAAACATATCAAACCTTAAAAATCCCATCGGTTTATACTTTCCGGCGGAAAAAACACCTCGAACAGAATCCTTATCCCGCTTCGGCCCTTAAAAATTTCTAGAGGCCCCTCCACATGGACCCCCGCGACCGCTATTTCTACGGTCCGCGACCCCAATACGGGTCGCAGACCTTTTCCCCCACCGCCGCGATTTGCCCAATCCTCTGCGAGATGCGCCCAATTAATCGCCCATTCCTCGCCGTCAGCAACAGATCCGCCACCGCGAATCCCTGATGTGGCTCAGGATGTGGTCTTCCGCCGGCGGCGAAGACGACGAGCACAAGCGACGCGTCGCCGCCGACGCGGCGTGAAAGCGGAGCACCCGCGGGTAAACGAACCGCGGCCTCTAGCCACTGACTCCCCTCTTCGGCCGCGAGGTAGAAGAGTACGGCCGCGAGCGGGCCGCGCGGCGCTTCTCCGATGGATAGCTGTGGAGAAGGTCATGGTGGCTAAGATCGAAGGCCACTTAGATGGACGGGACGGGGCTTTCGACGTGACGAAGTCAGCCAGGTGTGTTGATAACTCTCGGGAGTAGTAGTGACGAGTGGGGGCGGCAACAATGGAAGATTTCATTTTTGATGTTGCTCCTCGGATGACGAGTCGTGACTTTCAGGGTAAACATCTAAGGTCAGATTTTCATTGGTAGTGCTTGGCAGTTGCCTTGTTGGAGGATCTGCTTGGAGAGCTTGAATTTTCTCTATGGTGAAAGCCTAAGATCTTGGATCGGATAACAACGACGCTTATGCATTGTTATTTTCTTAGAGGCGATGCTTTTGAAAACTTTTTATTTTTTTTCGAGTGTTGCATTTGGTGGTGGTTTGTGTGCTGCCACTGAAAGGAATCGATCGTTATGGCGGGACCTTTATGTTTTTCCTTTCTTTTTATTTTTTCTTTTGGCTAAATGCATCCTAGATGTTTTTGCGATATCTAGTAAGTGCAAAGATTGAATGTAATGGTATCTTCAGGAGATTAATTTTTTCAAAAATAACATTGTTTCTTTTTTATAATCAGTAATACTGTTTGCTTGAAGCTAGAAAGAAAATGGAAGCAGAAACGGGGCACCAGCCAGACTGCTGCCCCTGGCTGCCTGACTATGCACCAAATACTACCAATTGTCACACCTGCTGCTATCACTGAAACCCACGAGGCGAAAAGAAAACAACCCGACCCCATCCCATCCCATGCATGCAACAGAGAGACGTACGCGGTACGCAGCCAGCGCCGGTCTGCCCGCCCCCATCCACCACCACGCAATCCCATCCGACTGACGCCGGGCCGATCCAAACCGACCGCGGAAGGTGGGCGGGTGGGTGCCGCCGGCCGATGTGAAGAAGCTGCAGAAAACCAGAAGCCCTCGCTGCACAAAGCGCACCGCTCTTTCCTCCCTCCGTTGTCCGTTTCCGCCTCTTCATTGGGTGGGCTACCTTCCAATTGCTGCCTTCCCCTGTAGCCGCCTTCCCTAGCGTGGCGCCAGCAAACACCCAAACCCACCACTGTTCCTCCCTCCGTCCATCCGAAGGCGCCTTTTCCACCGCCTCATCATCCATCCCCTACCTCCCTCCTTTTTGTACCACCACGCTGTAGCACATTAATCCCTCCCTCCCTCCCTCATATCCTAGCTGTCCGTCCAGGCGATCGACGACGAGACCCCTAACCGCCCTCACGTTCCTCACGCCAATGGGCTAGCTTGTCCAATGTAGTACTACATTACATGACTCACTACGTGCCATTTCGCCGCTAGCTGGAGTCCCTTTTCCACCGAAAGAGAGAGAGAGGATCCAAAAACCCTTCTGCCGGAACTAGTAACGTCTTTTGTCCCCCGTGCGAGCGTGTGTGTTGGAGCATCATATTAGCTTCGCTCACACAGGATATATGTGTATTCCCGGCGTCAAACAAAAAATAATCAACTTTACAAAAAGGACTCGGAACTATCGTGTAATAAGTTCATTAGATGTACAAAATACCCAAACATGATAAATTTTTTTTGCATCAAGGTCCCTGGACCACTGAACGATTGTCGCCGCCGTCGGAAGGCGCCACCGACGCGCTGCTCTCGTACTAAAACCGACTTGACTCCGTCGATGATATAGTCGGGAAACCTCCGTGCACCGAGACCCTAAGGATCGATGCCACCCCGAAGTCGCCGTCCTCGTCGTTGAACGCTTGAATCGGTCTCAAAAACTCGACACCAAATCTTGTCGTTGCGTACGCATGATGAGCTAGAAATCCTATGCTCGCATCCACGAGGAGCTGATAGGGATCTCTGCTGGTGCTCCGTTTAATCTGTTTCGACGATTGAACTGCAGGATAATTGACGCCTGGAAAACTAAAATGACAAGAAGCATCGACATCCGTCCAAGCGCAACCCCTACAAGGACTAATTAAAACCCTAACCTGCCACCAACCGAATCCTAGGCATCACGATTTCCCTCCCCGCCCCACCACCGTTCGCCGAAGCGACATACAAGGGGGGGGTGTGAATGCATAGACTCGGTTGTGAAGATCGAGGGGAGGAAGGCTTTGCACTAGCCGCCTTGGAGATAGGAGAAACAAAGGTTCCATGAATGCTAAAAATCTATCTATCAAATGGATACGATCAATTATTATATCTAGAGATTTATCTATTGGGAGATGGATATGAACAATTAATTGTAGCTAGATATTTTTGTAAGGAGTTGTGCGGATATTATATCTATAGGATGGATATCTGGTGCATATCCAGTTGAAAGCGTGAAGTCCAATATTTTACACAACAACAATAAAAATCATCTTCTACGTAAATTAAATTCATGCTTTCAACTCCAATATGTTACACAACAACAAAAAAAATCATCTTCTACGTAAATTAAATTCATTTCTTTTTGCATCTACCCTTCGCATTCGCTGGCTTTGGGGAGAGTGGCTCACACCAGTCAAACCTTGGGTGGGCATGTGAAGCCCTTGTGACCATCATGACAAAGACATCTTTACGGTTGCTACTAAAGTCGTGATGGGTAATGGACTTCGCGCCTCCTTTTGGGAGTCTTCTTGGCTAGAGGGGTTACGACCCATACATCACCCCAAATATTTACGATATATCCAAGAGAAAGAATTGCTCGATCCAGAAGGTGCTTCTCAACAACTCTTGGGTCTATCACATCAACACATCTCACGGCATCATAGTTGATCATTTGCATTAATTTGTTGTCCTTTGGGAGAAGATCTCCCACGTCCAACTTAAAAACAGACATTTCAGACACTATCTCCTGGAAGCCCACAAAGGATGGCCTCTACTCCGCGGCTACCGCCTAAAACGCGCAATTTCTAGGTTTGGTTGATACGAACTTGACTAGGATGGTTTGGAGGATCTGGGCTCCCCCAAATGCAAGTTTTTCGCTTAGCTACAAAAATGGGTATGGTGTAATAGCAACCTTTGCCCATTGTGCAAGAAAGTGCAGGAAACATTGTCTCATATTCTTTTTACATGTCGATTCACAGTTAAATGTTTGGGGCATGAGTAAAGCATGGTTGGGTCTTCATAACATTAATCCCCAAGAATGGGACATCTTCAACTCGGTGAAGGCTTGGTGGAACTCCAACGCTTCCTGGATCAAGCAATTGAAGCAGACACTTACCTCTCTTATGCTACTCATCTCATGGGAAATCTGGAGAGAGCAGAATGCTAGGGTTTTTCGTAACATCGTCATGCCGGTGGCTATCTGTGTCTCTAGAATCAAAGAAGAGGCCTCATCGTGGTGTCCACGACAGTGATGTTTTGTAATTGGCCTCGGCAACAAACCTGTAAAACCCATTCTTATTCAATGAAAAAGGCAAATCTTTTGCCTAGTTTCAAAAAAGAAGAAATTTGCTAATGCAATAGTAAAAACGATGCTACGATAAAGAATAATTCAGAACTCTATTATTAATCCCTACCGTCCAAACCTCCCCACCACCTCCCGCGTCCCAGGCTCTAGTTCCTCATAACAATGCACGTGCTACATGCCATTTTTATATCTACATCCTTTTCAACTTACAAAAAAGAAATGGAATTTTCCACAACTTTAATTTTGTTTGTCGTGCGTATCTAGCAGCTATGCGTGGAATATAATGCACCTTTGATAGGATACATAGTCATTTGTTTTTGTCTGGGCATGACAGGAATTTCATGGCTACTTGTTACAGCTACTGACAAACAGCTTTGTGGAACGGGGAAGTATTGGATCCGTTAGAGATGGATATAGATACCAACAATGTTGATGGTGTGTAATGCCATCGGTAAAGAATAATCCCAGGCATTAAGCCCACCTCCCCCCCCACGCGCTCCAAAGGCTCTAGTTCCTTATAACAACCCTCATGCTACATGTCATTTTGCTATCAACCTCCTTTTCATCTTACAAAAAAAATGTAATGTTCTTTCAATATTAATTTTGTCTATCGTGTGTATCTAGCAGCTATGCGTGGAATATAATGCACGGTAGATTGGATAAGTAGTAATTTGTTTTTGGTAAGGAATTACATGAATTTCATGGTGCTTGTTACACCTACTGGCAAACCTTTTGTGAAAGGAGGAAGTATTGGATTTGTTAGAGTTGGATATATATACCGACAATTTTAATGATGTGGAATGCCATTAAAAGTTGGGGTGTGCGGATATATACAGACATTTGTTATGTCGTATTGAGATGGAAAGAAGTACATCAACGAATTAGGTATGTGCATTTGTGTCACCTTCGTATCCGAATTAAGTGAAATTTACTTTAAGAAAATTTACTGGTTGCACCATCAATTAAGAACAAGTGAAAAATAAATTATTAATCACCGGCCGCCCCTAGACTCTAGGTCCTCACAACAATGCACGCGCCACATGCCGTTTTGCTACTTGCCTCCTTTTCGACTTACAAATAAGAATGCAACGTTCTTAAAATGTTGATTTTGTCTATCGTGCGCACTTAGGTGCCATGGGTGGGGTATCTGTTTTGGGCGATATTTCATGAATATTCTACATACTTCTTACACCCATTGACAAATTATTTGTGAAACGGAGGAGTAAGTATTGGATTCATTGAAGCTAGATATAAATGTACCAAAGATGCACATGGTGTGTAATGCTATTAAAAGTTGGGTTGAATTTTATGAATACACACAGACATTTGTTATGTGGTATTGCAATTGAAAGAGGTATATTTACTTCAATTGTTTTAACGAGTTAGGTTTGTGCATTTGTGTCACCTATGTAGCCGAATTTAAGTGAAATTCATTTTTGAATAAAATATATTTCTTGTTGTCACCATCTATTAAGAACAAATCAAAACTTAGTTATTAATCCTCGTCATCCAGGCCGCCCCACACTCTAGTGCATCGAAACAATGCGCACGCTATATGCCATTTTACTACATATGTACATTTTGACTTCCAAAAAAGATTACAACATTCTTCCAATCTAAAGTTTGTCTGTCGTGCGTATCTAGGAGCTAGATCGACACGAAATTAAATGCAACCCGGATAGGAAAAGGCGCCACCCAATGTTTTCGGGACGCCATATACATTTTCTGGCTACTTGTTGCACCTGCTGACAAACTGTCCATGAAACGGATGGAGTAAGTATCGAATTAATTTGAGCTGGATATAAATATATCGATAATGCAAAGAGTGTGTAATGATGTTAAAAGTTAGGGCGAATTGTATGGATATATACAAACATTTATTCAGTGTTATTGAGATGGAAAGAATTATACCGACTTCATTTACGCTCGGAATTAGGTTTGCGCATTTGTGTCACCTTCGTAGCTGTACTTATGTGAATTTTACTCTTCTAGTAAAAATATTATTGGTTGTCACCGTCGGTAAACAATTCAAAACTCAATTATTAGTCACCATCGTCTAGAACATCCTAACACTCCAGTTTCTCACAACAATGCACATGCTATATGCCATTTTCCTATCAATCTCCTGCTTTACTTACAAAAAAAGGAATGCAATGTTCTTCCAATCTAGGAGAGAGGCATGAAATACAATGAATGCTAGATATACCAGTGTCATCCATTTTGGTGAGATATTACATCAATTTCTTAGCTACATATTACAGCTGCTAATGAAACTATCTGTGAAACCGAGGTAGTAAGTATTGGATTCATGGGTGCTAGATATAGATATGCACACAATGTGGATGATGTGTAATGCCATTAAGAGTAGGGGTGATTTGTATGGATATATGAATATATTTGTTATGTGATATTGAGATGAAAATAAGTATATTGAATTCAATTATTGTAGAGAATTATGTTTGTGTATTTGTATCACCTTGATAGTTGTGTTTAAGTAAAATTTACTCTTTTGTAATAAATATATTACTAGTTGTCACCATACTCTAAGAATAATCTAAAACTTCACTATTAATCCCGATCGGCCAGGCCGCCCCCATGCTCATGTTCTTCACAAAAGTGGACGTGCTACATGCCGGTTTTCTACGCACCACCTTGATATTGCAATATTAATTTTGTCCGACGTGCATATCTAGAATCTAGAAACTAGGCTGAAATTTAATGCACACTAGATAAGGTAAAACATCATCTGTTTTGGCGGAACGTTACGTAATTTTTTGTGCTACATGTTACTATCTATGAAACCGAGTAAGTATTGGATTCGTTATAGTTTGATACACCGACAATGTGGATGATATGTCATTCTATATTATTATTATTTGTACTACGCACATCTAGGAGCTTGACACGCAATCTCTAGTAACGTTAGCTCCTAGATATGCATTTCGTCATCCTTTTTTACGGGGCGTTACTGAATTTTTTTGGCTACATGTTACACACGTTGAAAAACTGTTTGTGAAACGAAGGGGTCAGTTATTGGGCCCGTTAAAGTTGCATGTCTATATACCGACAATGTTGGTGGTTTGTGATGCTAGAAATACTTGGGATAAATTGTACCACGGATATATGAGATGGAGGGAAGTAAACCTCTTCAATTGCGAAATGTAAGAAAACCATGGTTAATCCAAGATCTTCTCAATAAGAAACATTTTCTCTTGTGATGCAATCAAGCATTGCAAATCAAAGAGGTCCTCAGAATTGGAAGATCCATTTGCAAAAATCACATTTGCTCAAAAAATATATATTGTAAAATGCACAAAAGTCTTGCCTTCCACTTAAGTAAACTTTACTGGTGTAATAAACGGCAGCACTCGCTGTCAGCAGTAAATAAGGGATGTAATTCATGGTGAACTAAAACCCCACACAAAGTTGCAATTACGCCCCTCGTAAATGCCTTTCTTTTCTTTCGCCTCCCTGTCTCCCTCCTCTATGCGGCGCCGCTTATTTATTAACGCAGCCTTGGCGCTACAGCCCCGACCTCTCTCTATTTCTCCTTCCCTGGTCTCTCTTCTTTTTTCCACCCACTTCTCTTGCACCCACCGGAGAACAAGAATTGGATCCCGCTCCACCCACTCGCGCCGCGAATTTCGCCGCCGATCCGGTCGCCGGTGATGGCCTCTTCCGCCGACGAGGCCCTGCCGTCGCTGCCGCCGATCAAGACGGCGCCTTTGGCCCCCTCGCCGCCCGCCGGCGCCGACGCCGACGCCGCCTCGGCCGCTCCGTCCCCGGCGTCGTCCGCGCAGGTGTCTACAACGGCGGAGGACGTGAAGAAGGAGGCGGCGGCGGCGGAGGAGGAGGAGAAGGAGCCGTCGACGCCCACCTCGGCGGAGTGCAGGCTCCGGCAGCCCATGGAGTGCCCTCCGGCGCCGCGCAAGCCTCCGATGCCCCGCCTTCCGGCGTTCAAGCGGAAGTCGCGGCCGACGCTGACGACCAAGACGACGGCGCGGGCGTGCCTCGTCGTCCCGCGGGACCTCTCCACCGTGTTCCGGTCCATGCCCATGCCGGCCGAGAAGCGGATCCGGGCGTCGTGATGCGTCGATCTGGCCGCCCCGCGCGAGAATTACCATCGGCCGGCCGTCTTGCCGGCCTCCCGGTTCGGGTTCGGTCGATTAATCTCTTGGACAATTCTTCCAGTTCCTTCCTTGGCTTCTTTCTCCTCTCTTCTTCTTCTTCCTTGGGTCCATGGTCGTGGTATAAATTAAGATCCTATATATAAATAAGGTGTTGTTCTTCTTTCTCATGTGTGCTTCTTCTCTCCCATGGCTTCGTTTGAGGGAGATTATGCGGCTAGCTGTACAATCAAAGTAGGTTGTTAATTACTGGGTGGAGGTCGTCAAGGGCCAAAGTAAGAATGTAAGAAAATTTCACAGAGATCTTGGCAATTAATTAATTATGGAGCTCTTAATTATGATAGAATTGTGCAATTTTATCTTCAGTTCGCCGCCCTGTACGTGTTCCATCCTTGCAATTTAGCCGCCAGAATCCTCTTGCTTGCTAATCGCCGCCGCTCAGAACATGGTGAATGTTGCCGCCGGCCTGCATCCATCATGTAGGATGAGACAAGACGACTAATTAATTTGGGTAGATCGATCCATCCACCGCTCTTGCGACTATTACTAATTAATTTGGATAGATGCCTTGTCTGGTAACTTGGGAATTCGGATGGCGGAGTGTACTTCTAGGTGGTGCCGCCGTCCGGCCGAATGCCTGAGATAGAACAGACACACAGAATCTTCTACACTGATCGATCAGGACACAGCATAGTTTCATTCATCTCCACGGGTGAATTATTTTCCTCCTCTCTGAAGATCTTAATTTGTCTCTACTGTCAGTGAATTATCTTCCCTTTTAAAAAGATATTAATTTGTCTATACTGCAACGGCCTACAATGAGCACCTCCAAAATCCAGCATGGTTCGTTTGTCACATACTCCTTTTTACACATAATGTAAAGATCATTTTGCAAGCAAAACGATCTTACATTTTGAAACGGAGGATATACTGTAACAGCCTACATGTACACTCCAAAAAATTCTACTGTTCAGTTGGTTAAAACTCTCTGTTCACTTCACTCACCCCAAGGAATTAAAAAAAAAAAACAGTCTCATACACTCATTGTGCACAACTGAACTGTTATATCACAACTGGGAACAGAGGAGAACAAAAATCCAGGTTCCCAGTTGCAGGCCATGTATGCTCCAAAGTTTGCTGGCAGAGGCTTTTGTCTTCTGCTACTACAACATACTGGTAGGTCAGTGCACACCTGTCTTGTACAAAGCCATAACTAGCAGCAGTCAGTGAGAGACACATACATATCGCCACCGCCCACCTGTGAGTCTGAGCCATACCACACCACACCACACCACATTTTTTAGTTAGGTATGACTATGTGCCTAAATGCCATGGAAACCAATGTCCAAACTTACTGAATTTTCCAACCATGATGCATGGTTAACAATACATTTTTACTGAAACTGTAAACAGTTTTGCACACTGCTGTCATGGAAAGCCTGCTGCCCTGATTTTGTGTTAGGATCTTCACAGCCATTGGCCACATTGCCTCCATGGAAAGGCATGTAAAAGTTGGTGCGGGCGTCACATGGGCGGTTGCTTGCAGTTGCCCCCAAGGAACATGAACAGGTGGCAGTGCGCTTTTATCAGTTCAGTCCTAGGAGCAGAGCAGGCGCAGGCACCCCCAGAATCTCTAAATTTTTCACTTTTTCTATCTACCAATCGTCCATGGAATGTGCTCCGATCTTTCTTACTGCCGGCGGCGTCGCCAGTTGACGATCTGATACGCCGGTAATACCTGCTGTAACAGTAAAGTAATGGTCATTAGGCATGTCGTGACGGCACGTCGGGCACACGCTCTGCCTCTCTTTTTAGAATCTATAGGTTGAAGAAGGTGGATAAAAACTGCTTTCATTGGTGAGGTCAAATGGGGACCCAAGGCCATGCAAAGATTCTTCGGCGGATTCCTCCTCCTCCGGGGGTGGGTAAATTAAGTTAAACGTTTCCGTTGAGTTTTTCAACGGTAAAAAAGAAACTTTCCTCCAGCCGTTGCTGCCTTGACCCCCTAGCTAGGTTTTTTTTTTCTCCTTGTGCGTTTCTTGTGGTAATTATGAGACATCTTATCTTATGCATGGCCAGTCACATGCCCTGCGCTCATGGTAGTGGTAATTAACAGCAGCTTTGCCGGCCAGTAATTACCATTGTGTTTCTTCTCCACGGTGCTGTGCAATGTCTGTGTAAAAAAAACCTCTGGATAAATCTTTAAACTCTTGTGTGGATCCATTGAGCCCAAACAGAAGAAGCAGCACTATAAAATACGTCCGCCAGCGGCTGCTCGTCGCCACCCAGATTACACAACTGAACAGTTAAATCTACTCTGCGATTGCGTTTTGACTTTTTTTCACTGCTAATTAAGTGTGGTTCATGCATGCCAGTTAGTAGTACATGCGACGTTTTCTATCTTACATGTCAGAGCCCTGCCTGCACCAAGGGGCATGTTGTGTTGTGTGGCGTAGCACATAATTAATAAACTAATTTTTTTACTGCTGTACGATTCTTCCAAAGATTTAATGGCTCAATCTCTGAAATGAACCTAACCCCGCGTATATTAATTCTTCAGCTATGCATTTGTCAGGGCCTGTCCAATTCTGAACCCCAAGCAGCAGCTCTGTACTGTACTCCGTATAAGATATGCAGCCTGTCGTCGTCGGCGGCTCTGCCCAGTTTATTTATTTATTTATTTATGTAATACAGTCTGATCTGATGCACCACCTAATATAGTACGGGCAGATCAAGAATGGTGGATGGTAATAGTGGCAGCATTTTTCACCTTCTTATTGTGGAATCTGATCATCTAGAAGGTAGATATGGCTGGCTTTTACCTCTGGGTTATTTGTCTTGGTGCAGCTAGGTTTAGCAGTAGGAAACACACAAGGGAGGGATTGGACAGTAAATTCAGAGGATGATAAACATTGGGGTTAATTGGACAGCTATATGGTAGTAGATCCAAGCTTGGCCACTTTACTAGGCAGGGCAGCCAGCCAGCTATATGTCTCTAATAGTAACAGTACTGTGCTTGCTAGAGTAGCTGCAACTAACTCTCTTACCAGCCGCTTTAAGCTTTTGCTAACCACCTTCCTTGCATCATAAGCCAGCAGCTGGCCTCCAAGGGCATCTATCTTTCCTTGGTTAGATGCACGGTTTCTATCTTTCTTACTTTGTCATACTACTATTTTTCCTTCCTTTACTTTTTACATTGTGTATATGTTTTGAATTATATATTGATGCATTATGTTGTGGAGTATCCTGTCCAGGCTCCAAGTGGCACTGCAGTCTGCAGGCAGCTGAAACCCTGCCACTGCCGTTTCTATTTTTCATCACAGAGAAAACGGATTCTTCCAAATGGCACAAAGACTATGCCGCGGTTGCTTTCTGGGCCCCTTTTGTCAGGCTTCCGTTCCACTCAGAAGAGCTCCAGAAGATACAGTAGAGTAGTAGAGTATGCGGCAAGACTGAAGCAGAGATTGAAACCGTCAGGGTTCAGTGATCACGAATTATGGAAACACACACTGCAGGCTCCTGCCTGCATGCAGAAGTTGCTTATAGAAACTTGGCATGGTGTGCATGAAGAGAATTAGAGCTTGGAGAATGGAGATGGTGTAACAATAACATCATCCCCTTCCGATCGTCCTCATCGTCGTCATCATCATAGTGGACCGAATTCGAGCATTATAAACATGTTTATAGAAAATATATCGTTTCCTGTGCATATATATATATATATATATATATATATATATATATATATATATATATGAATTAACAGCACAGGGGAATTCATGATGGCAAGTTGGAACCTTGATGTGCAAGCAACTGTTCCTTTTGAAGGCCTTTTGAGTTTTGACCGCTTGCTAGCCAGGCCTTTTGAGCAGTGGGGGGCGTAGGACTGTGGGAGAGACAACCATAGGATGCCAACGCCACCAGTCCAACAGACTCCGGACTTGATATCCTGTAGCTAGATATATAATCAGATGTCATCTTTCGTCCTCTTTATCCTTTGCGTTGTGGTCTTTGTGGAGGGCCGGGTCCCTATCCATCCATCCCTAGTGATGAAAGAAATGTATGGTGCGCATCTTCCCTAATTTATAATTTTATATACACATAGAGCTGAATCTATCTATCTACCTATCTATCTATTTATCAATCTATCTGTATGTGTATGCATGTCTGTTCTAGCACTAAGATGGCAAAGATCCCAGCCAGCAAATTTAAACTCCCACGATCCGCAAGCAACCGCAATGGCATTGCGTCGATAGTCATCGATATCGGTTGGGTGGGTTAATTTTGTCTCTGCTTGTGCAGTTCTGCGATCTGGATTCATCAAACCTGAAAGAAACTACTGCTAAGATTTGCCAGGAGTTGCTGGCAGCCAACATATGCATTTCCTAGTGTGAGCGTTTATTGTTCTTCAGGAAAACACACATGAAAAACAGTGGAAAGACAAGAAAGGAAAAGGATAAGCAGAAAAAAAAATCTGCAGATGCTAGTTGTGCTACAAGCTTACAACAGGGGAATGGTTTCAGCACTTTTTTGAATTCGGCTGGAGGTTTCAAAAACCTCCTTTCATGAAAAATAAACACTATTTTGAATTCCAAAACTAACAAAGTACAGTTGAGCTACCGTCGGTCAATTCCAGGCATAAGAAAGCTTCACAACCTAGTAAGGTGTGTCACTCCTAACTGCAAAAAATGCAGATCAGTTCACTATGCAGCATTGCTTAAATTGCACCATCTCGAGTCACATAGACATAAGAGCATCTCCAGCCGTTCGGCCCCCAAGGCGGTTTTCGGCGTTATTTTAGCGCCGTTTGGGGGGCGCTCGGGCGGCGAAATCCGCTTGGAACGACCCCCCCCCCCCAGCCGCGCCCCCAAGACACGCCCTCAAGTTCAGCCAAATTTCGCCGTATTTGAACTAAAACATGGAAATTCGACAAATTTCGACCGATTTCACTAATATTAGGGCATAATTTACATAAATGGAGAACTAAAAAAATCTAAACTATCATTGGAGGAAGAACGCGTAGAGATCTTCCATGGTCATCTCTCCGGCGCCAGCAGTGCCGGCGGCGGCGCCGTCGTCGTCGTCGTCGCCGCCATCCTTGGGCTCCGGCTTGACGCCGGCCTGCGCGCTGCACGTCCCGCCGCCGAGCGGCCTCCTCCTCCTAGGCACCCGCAATGGCGTCTCCTCCTCCTCCTCCTCGTCGTCGGTGCCGTCCAACACGATGAACGGCGGCGGCCACTTGCTGCGGCTGCTGCTGTCGCCGACTTCTTCTTGACCCTCGCCTTCTCGGCGAGTTTTTGGGCCTCGGCGAGGTCCCACGCCTCCTGCTGGAGCCGCACCTGCTCGGCGAGGTAGTCCTTCATCGCCCACTCCAGTTGGGCGTCGAACTCCTCGTCGTCATCGGCGGCCGGCGGTGGCGGAGGAGGCGGGGCGACCTCCTTGTCCTTCTTCTTCCCGAAGCCCAGGAAGCCACGACGCTTTGGCGTCGCCGAGGATGGGGCGCCGATGAAGAGGGTGCCGATGAAGACGCCGCGGCGGAGGCGCCAGACGACGCCGGGGTGGGCTCCTTCTCGACGTAGGCCATCACCCATTCGAGGGTGCGACCCTCCGCGCTCCACCACCGGATGCGGCCGTCGCGGTTGTGCCGGCCGACCACCGGCATCAGGCCATTGGTGGAGGCGACCGCCTCGGCTCGCCGGAGCTTGAAGTAGTCATCCCACGCGGGGGTGTTGTTCGTTGCGTTCGCCGGCTTGGCGCGGTCCTCCGGTGTCATCTGGGCGCGGGCGCCCTCCACCTCCCGGGCAAAGGCGGCGGTGCCCACCAATGGCACAGGCGGTACTGGGACGCCGCCGGTGGACATCACCCATCCGTGGGGAGGCCTCGTGTCCGGCGAGCAAGGATAGCCCGCCTGCGCGAGGAGAAGAGCCTCCATCTGCGAGAGGTTGCGGCGGACGAACCCGTTCCGGGCGAGGTTGTCCCCCATGGTCGCCGGAGGTCGGAGGAGGAAGGCGAGGAGCGAGGAGAAGAAAGGAGAGGAGCATGGCGAGTGTGTGCGGCGAGTGTCCACCGGCGAACCCTTAAATAGCGGGGAGGACGCGAAAGAGCGGCCTCACCGGGGCAGGACACGCGACGCGGTCGTCGGACCGTTGGGTTTCTCGACGCGCCGCATTGATGCTCTCGCGGCGGCAGGCGCGGCGATTGGACTTGTCACCGGCGCCGCATTGATTCACTGCGGCGGCGGCAGGTGCGGGGAAGCCGAGGCGGGAGGATGACGATGCCGCGTGTTCACACGCCGACAAGTGGGGCCGGCGCGCTTCGCGCGCGAAACCGCGCGCGCATTTTCTCTCTTTCGCGCTGTTTTGTTTATCCGGCGCCCCCAAGCAACCCCCAGGGCGCTGGGTTGGCTTGAGATCTCCGGACTCAATTCTAGCTCAATCCGGCGCTATTTGGACCCTTAGGGACGCGGCTGAGCGAAATTCGTCCATTCGAGACGAATAGCGCCGCCTTGGAGGCGCGACTGGAGATGCTCTAAGGATCCCAACATCGGTGGGCTTGGGGCCTCATCGCCGTCTTCAACAGCAAGGAGTTCTCATCGTCTGAAGTCGGTTCGGAAAATGGCGCGTCGATGATCTGCTCTTTCAGGTCAGATCATCTCCTCAAAGAAGGCTATAGGCTCTTCACTGACCCATTCATCCAAAACACCGATGTTGTCCAGGCTAATGGGGTCAATGTGCATTTCTGCACTTGTGTAAGTTTATGCAAGACAGTGGGGTACGAGTTAGTGAAAGTTCCAGTTGATTATACCTTTCTCGAAGCTTCAGCTTGTATTGAAAAGAAACAACGTCACTTAGCCTTGATCGTTCAAGCCCGCCTAGCTTTCTCGAATGAAGACACTCAAAAACATATCAATTCCTTTCGCAGCCTGTTGCACTACAAACATGGGCTAAGGACTCGTATCGCAAGATTTCGGAGCTCTAAAGTTCTGTAGCCGAAAATTCGCCCACCATGCTGATTCGTTTGCCTTTTCCATGGCTTCATACAGGTAACCGATTGAAGGTTCTTCATCACTATCAAGGGTGGCTTTTCCAAACAACCTTTAGCGTAAGTTGATTTCACCAATTTGTTACTGGCAACCATTTGACGTAGTTTCAGCATGTGGAGATTATGGGATCCCTGGATGGGTGCTATATGTGCCTTTGATGCGAGAGACGATATTAGAGAGTGCGGAAGAGAATCATCGAGGAGGATATCATCATTCATCAATGAGAAAAAAGGACAAACCTAGTGCTGAAAGTTTCCACCCTAGATAGCGTTTGGAAAAGAATCAAGGATTATACGAGGCAAATCTTACCCCTACACAATGCAATCATCATTATATACCCAGGACTTCTACAACCTCTTGGCACAAGTGGGAAGTACTTCACTGAGCTTCATAAAGACATCATTGAGAAAACTCAAAATAAGCTAGAACAGAATTACAATGCCAGCTTCAAAAACATCAATGAGAAAACTCTAAATAAATTAGAACAGAAATGCAATGCCATCCAGCGGTGCATTTAGTTTTGACAGTCCATATGAATATTTAACAAAGAAAAGGGAAGTTGGTATGACTACTTATGTAACTTCGATTCTTAGAGAGTAATACTGCACCAATTTCAACTGTTACACCATGCAAACGAAAACCAGACCTCTTAACTCCATAAGAGAATGTCTCATTAGTTTTCTTCCAAAGTATCGCTATCAAAACTAATACCGAAGACTACCGCGAAAATCAAAAGAGAATGCCTATAGTGAGGTGAGGCCTCACTGAGACAGGCATACATTGTTGCATAACATACAAAATTACCCATTTCTTGTATCAAAATGGTAACAACATAATCTTGGAAGAATCTATCAAAGCTGACCGCAAGTAGGTTACACCACAATGCTCAAGCACAGACACTTCGTCTGCTGGAATTACAGGTAGGCATTCATGATGGTGGTGACCAAGTCCCTGGTTTATAGCTGGCACCAGTCCCTGTTGGTTCGGAAGACCTGAGACAAAATGAACATGAATTCAAATCAACAGAATCAAATGACGATAATAGCAGTTTGTTACCCAAATAACAGATTAGCTACAGATTTGTATAAATGGGCATGCTTTCTATACTCCTCCAACGCCCAAAGTTGGGGCAGTTTGCACTTGGAAGCCCAAGAACATATTGCCAGATTCACTATGAAATACAAGCATATCAACGAATTCTCGTTTCCAATACTCCAGAATGCTGACTCCATTTGTATCCTAAAAGGCTAAAATTTGATAGATCAACTTAGTTTTACATAGAGTTGAACAATACCCATAGGTCATTAATAGCAGACCTGCATGAATTATTGGAGACAGGTATAATACAACAAAAGGCAGGCATTGCTCTCTGAAGAAACACCACGATAGCATATGGTAGACAGTGATTGGCCTTATAGAATTGAAGAAAAAATAGCTAGTGAATAAATAACATCTCAACTCAACTTACAACATTTAGAGAGAAACTTCTGTATCAGAACATACCTATCTTTATCAGTCACGTCACTAGGCTTAGACACCTTCTCAGGTCCTAAACAGTGCGACAGAAATGTTACGGCACATATTTGAGCTGCACTGCTTCACAATCATCACAGATAGCAAATAAGACTACACTACCTTTCTTTTTATCTGCAGATGTACCAGAGAGCTGCTGTGTAAAACTTCTCAGATTTGGAGAATCCGTTTTCCCTATATTTGAAAGAACATTAATAGCAAACAATCAGAAGGAAAGAAGATGCAATATGATAGTTTTTATTTTTCTCCTTTAATAACACAATAGGGCAAACTCTTTGGGCAAAGCCAATGATTCAGGTATATAATTTGCTGGTTGTATACAAGTTTTGACAGTAATGAGATATCATGTACTCCCTCCATCCTAAAATAAGTGTCGTAAAACACTAAGTCTAGATATATCCATATCTAGAAAAATTTACGACACTTATTTTAGGATGGAGGAAGTAGTATTAGTTTCCCAGCCATCTAGGTTCTGACAAACACGACTGGAAACTAGGCATTGCAAATAAGCCCAGCATAAGCCTGAAAGGTTTTGGTGGAATAGGACGAAAAGTAATCAGAGTTTTCACGTACTAAACAGTCAATAAAAGGAACTCCAAAAGGGATATACAACTGTTGATAGAAAATAATAGAAACTACAGTGTAACATACAGAACATACCAATTGTCTTGACTGGTCGGACACCAGCCCTTTTTTCCTCTTCTTCTTTCTTTTTAAGAACTTGATAGAACATAGATTAAATGTATCAGTGGAGCAAATCCATGAAACGACACACATGTAGTATTATATATAATATATATAATAGGACCTTGATGTGACAAAACTTATAAATAAGATCTTCTATTGCAGTGCAACTAGAATAAAAGGTTCACAGTGGGCAGAAGGCATCTAGTACAATGGTATTTAAGCATACATTGTAAACAGTTTTAAAAATACAAACAGAAAGTCAGATTGCACGCCGGTTGGTCACGACCCCAACATGTTTTCGACATGACTGGGTGAATCTACAGATATGATTCACACCTGGAGTGTCATCCATGTAACTGACAGGGTGTAAACAGAGCAAGAAAGATAAGGTAGGGATAAGGAAGACACCATCAGGATCAGGGGCTATGATTGTGTACTTGGGTTGGAGATTTGGAGTGAGTCTTTCAAGTACGGTATTGAAGGGGGGCTGGTTGTGTGGTGTGGTCGGAGTGTTGGTGAGATGAATAACAGGAAACTTGTAGAATAAGACTATTAGGTTCTATCCAATCTCCATCTTTGTTTCTGGTATTCTTCCCCGATCCCCAAATTTCTACAGGTGTTCGCACTTTCTTGTGTTCTTGAGGCAGTCTTTATGCCAATATCAAGGATATAACAAAATGAAGCTGGCCTAAACTAAAGTTGTTTCATATCAATAATAAACTAATTTTCAAGTGCATATTATTCATGTTTGCAGTCATTGAAACATTGAGGAAACTGAGATGCTGTATTGGCATTCCAATTAACTAGTGGAGTGCTTGTAGCCATATTTTTTTTTGAGTGATTTTGCTTCATTCCTCATTCCCTCAAGTTGTAATAGACTCCTGGTCCCAAAAATGTTATACAGTTTCCATTTAGCAGTCACACAAAAAAGGCTTATCGTTAAAGAGGATAAATTAATACACATCTCAGACCATGACCATGATTCTCCCATTTTACTAGCTACTGAAACTAATGTGAGTTACCGAATTAGCATAAAACACATATAGTAACAACCATAAGGCAGACTACAGTAACAATAGCTAATGCATTCCTATGAGTGTGACCCCAATAAAAAATAGGCATTACTCATGACAGGCGTACTCAAATAAATTTTTCCCTAGCATCTGACACGGGTATCAAACATCTTCAATTCACTCTAACACACACATTTCTTGTGCCTTTTTGTAGCGTATCCACACAGTCAATGATAACATCTGAGATAGTGGTATGTAAGCATAAATTTGTAAACAGTTTAAAAAAATAAAAACAGGAAGTCAGATCACACACCGGTTGGTCATCACTCCAACATGCTTTCTATATGACTGGGTGAATCTACTAGAGTGACAGATATCTCCATGTAACTGACAGCGTCAAAACAGAGCAAGAAAGAAAAGCTATGGATAATGAAGGCTCCATGAATGTGTACTTGGGTTGGAGACTTGGAGGGAGTCTTTCAAGGATCAGGGTCAGGATCAGGGGCCATGAATGTGTACTTGGGTTGGAGACATGGAGTGAGTCTTTCAAGTAAGGTATTGAAGGGGGGCTGGCTGTATGGTGTGGTAGGAGTGTTGGTAAGATGAATAACTCACCAACACTCCTACCTTACTTGGGTTGGATTGAGACCTGGAGTGAGTCTTTCAAATAAGGTATTGAAGGGGGGACTGGTTGTATGGTGTGGTAGGAGTGTTAGTGAGACGAATAAAGGAAAACCTATAGAATACAACTGAAAGGTTCTATCTCCAATCTCCATCTTCGTTTCTGCTATTTTCCCCTGATTCCCGATTTCTACAGATGTTCACACTATCGTTGTGTTCTAGAGGAGACGGTCTTTTTGCCAATATAATCGACATATGAAACTAAAGTTGGTTTATAACGACAATAATATAAGTTTCAAGTGCATATTATTCCTGTTTGCAGTCAATGTAACATTCAAGAGCTGAAATGCCTGTATTGGCATTTCACTGGTGGAACGCTTTGTAGCGATAAAAAAAATCAAGTGATTTTGCTTCACCCCTCAAGTATCTTTGCCCCAAAAGTATTATACAGTTTCTATTTAGCAGTCACAACAAAATATTTACCATCAAAAGAGGATAATATGTATCTCTGACCATAAATATCATTCTTCCATTTCTACTATCTACCAAAAGTAATGAATAACCGAATTAGCAAAAAATGCATACAGTAAAAACCATAAGGAAGACTGCAACAACAATAGGTAACACATTCCTATGAGTGCGACCCCAACAAACAATAGGCCTTACTCATGAGAGGCATTCGTAAATAGCTTTTGCATGACATTACAGAGTCATCAATCATCTTTGATTCACTCTATATACACAGTGTGGAGCGAGTGAAGCTCAAGAACAAAAGCATTAGAGAGGTTATAAGTTAGAATCACCAGATACATACGTTCAACATTTTGCTTCACACGTTCACGCCTCGCCTCCAGTTCAGCTAATTCCTGTCTCAGTGTAGCAACACATCACATGAGTATTGGATACAAAGAACATGGTGCTTAGTACATAGTAGAAGTAAACAACGAATGCAGAATTGACTGAAAACCATGTGGACTGGCACGGTCTTATTCCTTACCTCTGGTGTTGGAGCCTTCTTCCTTTGTCCATTCAACCAGCAAATCCACTCAACTACAAGCACCATGCAACTATCAGATGCTGTCCACTCACCGACAAATCAGACTATATTGGCTCAGAACGAAGGCCATAATGAACCATACATGCCTGCAAAAACATTCGTTGGTACCATCCAAACCGGAGAACACTAGAGATCCTCACAGGCCTAACGAGAGGTAGGAGGCGTAACCTGGAACGGTGGTCGGGTCCCGGTCGCCCTTGAACTCCACCCACCGCTTCTCTTTCACTGCGTAGGGCATCACGAAGCAGAGATACTGTTACATCAGGATCATTCTGATAGAGGAGAGCACAAGTTCTTGTTGCAGGGGGAGACGGACGCGGGGACACGTACTGGCGCCGTCGACCTCCTCGACGCGGGAGAAGTAGTGATTGCCGGCCCGGTCGACGCCCACCTGCGTCCGCGACCGGAACATCCCCAGCATCCGCTCCATCAACCGCTTCGCCATCGCTCCGCCGCCGCCTCTTCCTCCTCCTCCACTTTCCGGAACCGGTTACCGCAACGCCACCTGATAGACTCCTCCCCCTTCACGTCCGATGGCCGCCGGGTGCTCAGCCGCGCCGTCTCCTGCTGCGCCAGAGGAAAATGGGATTGGAGGATTGGGGATCGGGGGAAGAGGTGCGCGTAAGGGCACGTGGGCAGCATAGCAAGCGCAAAGAAGCGCGAGGTATGTATACAGAATGCAGGGATTGGTCCGTGGACTCAGAGATGCGACTTACCCCCGCTTCGACCTGCAGCGCTGCCGCCGGAGTTGGGGTCGCCGACGGGAGTCCCTGTTGCTGGGCGGCTGGGAGAAGACCGGGAGCCGTGGCGCCAGGCTCGGGTTCGGGGTCCAACAGAGCACAGGCTAGAAGCCCAGAACGACCGGTGGGGGGCGGGCCATCTTCTTTGGGCTAGAAGGTACAAACTAAAAGCCCGTTCAGAAGCCCTCCACCACTTCGCGCTTTTTCGAAGCCCACGGAACGTTATTTTAGCGACTCCAAAATAAATGGCTTGATTTTTTGGCGGCTTAAAAAATAAGCCATCCCCTCTCCAACTTTTACCATAAGTCGCATATATCATTCGTTCGGGCTTCTAAACTAGCTAGCTCATAACTAGGTTAGAAGCCTCTCTAAATTTAAAGGACGACTTATTTTCTAAGCTCGGAAGGAGCATCTTAAGCCGCCCAAAAGAACTGGCCTTAAAACGTGCATCTAATCCCGTTCGGTGCTCACTTCGACCGCTCCAAAGAGAGCCGCGAAGTGGAAGGATTTTGGACAAGACCCAAGTGAAAACAACACGTTAGATTTTGAAAAAAGGATATAATTTATTTTAAAAAGGAAGAATAGAAACCACGTTTTCATTTTCTTTAAGATGTGCCTACATTGCACGTTGTCGCCTAGATGACCAGCTTTGTGACCCCGTCCATCCAAAGCGGATGAATGGCCATCAAAGCATATTCCTCAATGTTATTTTAGGAGTGGTGGAGTCTAGGCCAGAGATGAAGTGGTCCTTCGTTGTAGAATTGAAAACCTCCTCGACAAAGTCGATAAAGATATACGATAGGGTGTGGCTCTAAGGAGGGCAAATGAGCTCCATCGAAGGAGAGGAGACTGCTAGAGAGGTGACGACGATCGTCAGGCGGACATCGAGGGGAGCGGAGGGGTTCCAAGAATAACATATTAAACTCAGTAGCATCGTGGTTGGGTGCAACAACATGAATAGGAATTTGATGAAATCGTTAGATCAAACATATATCACAAAAAATCTCTTATTTTTTAGTGGATACACTCATTTACCAGCAACTTTAAACCAATCCCTTCATGCGAACCAAAGAATGATGTGTTCGCAAAATCACAATTATGTAGTAGAGCAAACCAACCACTATAGATGAGCCAAAAGCCAACCTAAAATAGTGTCCCGTTAGAAAAACCTGGCGGGCCAAGCGAAAGAAAATCAAAAAATTTAGGCATTACTTATTACTATGCACATTTTGTTCTCATTGCATTTCACCTTCTCTATTTAATAAACATGTTACAAGCAAGGTGATCTTCATATATGACTTTTGATTACTCAATAGAAATATTTCCTCATTGATACGTCTCCAACGTATCTATAATTTTTTATTGTTCCATGCTAGTTTTGTGACATTGCTACATGTTTCTACTGTAGTTTTATATCATTTTAGGGAATTTTATTGGACTAACATATTGGCAAGATGCTAGTGTCAGTTCCTATTTTCCGTTGTCTTTTAGTTTCAGAAAAGTTGTGCAGGAATTATTCACAAAAAAAACTTGAAAACTTGCGGGAACCAATTTTTCATCGATACAAAGATGAAGATCAAAGGGCAACCAGAGGGGATCGCCACAGCTCCCAGATGGCCAAAGGGCTCAGCCCCACCCCTGGTCGCGCCCTCCACCCGCCTTCTCGCCTGGAGCACCCCCTCGGGCCCCTCTTCACCTATATATTGCCACCTGACCTAAAAAGCAAAGGGACAGAGAATTTTTTAGTAGACATTACAGAGACGCCGCTCAAAAGTTCAACCTAGGGCTTCTGGAGCCCTGCTCCAACACCCTGGTCACCGGAGGCTTCTTCATCATCAGGATTGTCTCCCCGGTGATGCGTGAGTAGTTCATCCTTGGACTATGGATCCATAGCACTATCTAGATGGTTGTCTCTTCTCCCTGTGCTTATATGTTTAGAACTTGTGAGTCGCCTAACATGATCAAGATCACTGTTATGTAATTTTTACATGTTGTGTTTGCTGGGATCCGATGAATTGTGAAGTTATGACCAGATAGTTCATGTTTCTTATATGATATTGATATTATATTTATGATATGTTCTAGTGTGTTCTTGCATGCTCTATGATTTATGTGGTTACTTTGTACAAGTAGTTGCATGTGTCTCCAAGAGGGAATTTTGTGCTAGATACTAGGTTTATGCCTCCTTCGTACCTGGGCACGAGTGACAGAAACTTCTAAGGACGAGGATGTGTTGTTGCTAGTTGCTACTAAGGGTAAAATAGCTGTGTGCATGTCTATTTATTGATTATGATGTTGCTTATATTATGTATTGAGCTTAATGCAATTTTTCATTGTTTTTGCAACTTACCAATGAGATGCATGCTGGATAGCGGTCTTAAGATGGATTATTAGTCATAGATGCATGTTGAATAGCGGTCTATATATGTTTGACGTAATGTTGATGACCCATAAGTGTAGGGGTCTATCGCAGTTCTTTCGATAGGTAAGAGTGTCAAACCGAATGAAAAACAAATAGATTCGTTCCTGACAATTCAGAGGTCCTAGGACGAGACAGACGTAAAGGCCCCTTCTAGTTCAAACTTATAGAGTAAACAAGTAAATATGATCTTTATTTCACTTGAAAATCAATCATTGAAAACTGTCATAACAATATGGAAGTTGGATGTAAATATACATAATGGACTCATGGCGATCATCTCATTAGATTCATTAAGTCTTGGCAAAACTAGAACAAGCTAAACGAACATGATAATCCAACAGAGGAACCATTCATCCCCTAGTTTATAATATGCTCCTTGTAAGACCTTCAATTCATATGCTTGGTTCTGCCTTGTATTCTCAAAGATTGCTTGGATTGAGTCACCGTCTCCACATGCAAAACATAAATAAGCAAGAGTCATGAGCTATTATCAAAGGAAACAATTTCTTCTCGCATTTCTAGATGCAAAATCATCAATAATGGTGTTAACGTCAATCTCATCTAACACATCCTTCTCAATACATAAAATAGCTAAACCATTTAATCTTTCCTGTGACATTGATGATCTCAAGTAGTTCTTCAATAATTTAACTTTGAAAAACTTCTCGCGGTTGATGATACAGTAACAGGTATGATAAGTATGATTCGATAAGCAACTAAAACATTTGGATGACAGTCTACACTTTGAACAAACTCAAATATATCCATAACACACATCAACGCATCTGGCAGAGTCATTTGGAACACTCTCAACTCAGAGAAAAATTCATCTACCTCAACATCTGACGACTTAACATCTGGTGACTCAACATCTAATGAATCATTTTGAGTAAAAGTTTCTATAAATTTGGTACAACATATCCTTAGTTCAATATCATTCAGTGATTTCATGGTCTTTGAGTTAAGCAAAAACCCAAATATACTTTTAAATATATTAAGTTCCTCAAATATATATTTCAAAGAAGTTTTCGCCATATCCGCCATGACAAAAAAATAATTAAATTCAAAAGCTTTTTCAGTATCTAGAATTTCTTCGAAGCAATCACTATCATTTTCATCAAATTGTTTTTTCCTAGGAGCACGAAGTCTAACCGGAAAGGATGGTTTTATCTTCATGTACAATGCAATACCTCTAGCTATGTCCAAACTAGATGCAAATCCCTCATTCTATACTTACCAAAATATTCCATTACACCTTCAATCTGTTGCAACGTTTCAATGCACATGGTTGCATATTTCAGCTTGTACTTATCATGTTCACATCAAACAAAATATCATGCCATATGACCATACCAAGAAAAAACTCAAAAGAACCCACCAAATCAAACATGTTTTTGGCGTCACTCTTAGTCTTGGCATCATCACGAGATTACATAACTCTGCCAAAGCTGACCTTGGTTGAGGAGCTTACAATCTAATGTATTTTACACTTTTAATCCGACTCTCCCAATGAGTGTTAGACAACGATTTAACGCTTAAACTAGGAACATGTTCAAGCAAAACTTCCTGTCGTTTAGGGGAACTCGCAAATAATATACATATTCATTGAACAATTACAAAAAAATGAATGTCCTTTAAGACAAGAATTCGCCATGTCATAAAGTGTAAGGTTGAGACTGTGACACACACATGGCATATACAAAGCTTTTGAATTCATATAAAATGTATGTGTTGCAATCGTTAAACTTATGCGGTGTGATCGTTAATCTATCATTTTAATCAAGTACTTGGTATATCTATTTGTGTGTGTATAGAGTGTTGCCCTTAAGCGAGGAAAATATCCAAAAAAGACAAATTTAAAAGACCCAAAGAGAAAAAATGAGAGTTAAATAGAAAGAGCCATTGAGGCCACCAAAAAAATATAAAAAAGTAGAAAAAAGAGAAGGGGCAACACTAATATTCTTTTGAAAGATCCACACTCGTACTCACTCTATATCTTATACTCCATAGAGATGATCATATATACATATATGTGAGGACCTTCACACTATAGAACTTGGCTTGTATATTTCAATGATGAGCCTCCTTAAACGAGTTCTATGTCTTCTTGAGCGAGCAAGTTGGATGCACCCCCACTAGTTCCATTGAAGAGCTTTTCTTAGCTCATATGTGCATTCGTTGCATGGCAATCCCTACTCCTCACATCATATCTATCATTTGGCCTTCTCTCGCCTATGACTGTCCTCATTGATGTGAGCCTTTCACATCCTTTTTGTCTTTCTCCTCCGCCATATCTCTCTTTGTCATCCTAAGTGTCAACTCTCGTGCTTACGCTCATCTATTGCATAAGTGCTCAAAATATCGAAACGGAGTGGATCAAATTGACTTGTACCTGGCTAGTGGTCTGGGGACGAGTCAAGATAAGATTCCAAAGAAGACTAAGTGTGAAACTTTAGTAGATTGGGTTCTCAAAAAATACATATTTTTTATCGTATACCCATCCGCCACTTCTTGCACGCAAATACCATCTGAAGACATTCGAGTCACGGACAGCAAGAGCTCTTGCACCTTTATGTTCTTATGTTGCTTGTTTCAATGCTAATATAGACTCTTGCCTGTTATGACTTGACTTGAATTACATACCTAGATTTCTTTACTTACAAAGTTCTTATATGTTTGTTAGCATGTCACCATAGAAATTATGCTTGTTATCATTTACATACTCGAGGACGAGGAGGAATTAAGCTTGGGGATGTTGATACGTCATAAGCGTATCTATAATTTTTGCTTGCTCCATGCATGTTTTGTGTGATATTGCTATGTTTTATATACACTTTCATGCACTTTTGATCATATTTGGACTAATCTATTAACTCAGTGCACCCCAGTGCCAGTTCCTTTTTTCTGTTGTTTTTCTTTATCAGGTTTCCCCCGTATTTAAAATGCTCCAATTTTTTTGGGAAAATACAATAAAAAATCAGCGCTTCGGAAGCTTCGGGAATCACCGAGGAGTGGCCAGAGGGGATCCACCAGGGCCCCAGACGCCCTCCCGGCGCGCCCTAGGGTGGGGCCGCGCCAGGGGGCCGTCTGGACCCCTGGTGGCCCCCCTGGCTACCCCCTTCGCCTATTTATTCTCTGTCACAGGAAACCTCCAAGGAGAGAACCCTTTTTCGCGATCTCGCCTCTGTTCCGCCGCCGCCGCGCTTCCAAGATCGGCAGCACCAGCAGACCTCTTCCCGGCACCCTGCCGGAGGGAGCTTCTCCTCCACCATGGACGCTTCCTGGATGATTCGTGAGTAGTCCACCTTGGACCATGGGTCCATGATCAGTAGCTATGTGATTTTCTCCTCCCCTCTTTGTGTCTTCATGGATTAGACCTTGTGAGCTGCCCTACATGATCAAGGCACATATGTAATTCTTTCTGCTGTTGCTATGCTGAGTTTGCTGGGATCTGATGGATTATGAGACTATGTTCAGATTGTGATTGAGTAATATATTTGGTTCTTATCTTTTGTATTTTTGTTCTTGAGTAATTCTTGCATGTTCTCTGTTGCTGTTTATTGCTTTGGCCAAGTAGTAAGTAGTGACTCCAAGAGGGAGCGTTATGCTTGATTGTGGGTTTATGCCCCCTGATGACTAGCTTGAGTGACGGAAACATGAGTCTAGGGGATGTGTTGTTTCCACAAGGGGGAAAACAACGGTGCTTGTAACCACGATTGCAAGGATTGTTTACTTAGCGCAAAGTTCTTTTAATGTAGTTGTCTGTTACTTTGGGTTTACACTTTGGGTGGGGCTCGCAACTTAATACCAGCAAGATGTTCTGGATAGATATCTCAAGGTGGATGATTAGTAGTAGGTGCAGGTGAATTTTGGTCTACTTATTTTGGCGTACCGCCCATGCTTTTGAGCATGTTCCTTTCTTTGTATCATAGTTAGCATTGGTTTGCGCCCGTAATCCTGTCAATTGCCCAGCTGTGATTTGTTTACCTTGCATAACAGATTTATTTTCTTTTGGGAGAGACATCACTAGTGAACATCATGGGACCCCGGTTCATATTTTCATCACTGTTTACACGCTCAATTGGTTACTTGTTTTTACTTTCCAGTTGCAATTATCACCATTATTATCTATTGCGTTGATCATTTCTAAACAACAAGGTCGGAGAGATTGGAAACCTCTCTGAACTTCGTTGGGAGCAAAGTTACTTGTTGTGTGTGCAGGTCCAGGTTAAGCAAGTGATTCTATTCAAACGGCGCATCACTTGCCGAACCACCTACTTGTCGACCTTGGAGTCCTACTGGAGACTTAACTTCATCCTCTAAGTTAGGGTAAATTTGCTGCTATCCTACATCTCACCTTCCACTTGGAGTAACCAACGAAGTGCGAGAAGCCATTATCATCTCTCGCACATCACCCCTCCTCCACCATCTTCGGTGACCCCCTCCTCCACCCATCTTCGACGGCCTCCCCCTCCGACGTCTGCGGCCCGTTTTTTATTTAATTCAAAAAAATCTGTATGCGCCACATAAATTTGAGACTTCTGTGGTGCATATCAATATATGCCATAGAAAAAATTATTGGGAAGGATTCTGTAGTGCATCCCATATGCGCCATAGAAATCACAAATACATGTGACACGGATAATGTTTTGCTAGTAGTGGGCACTTCTCAACAATGAATCGTATGTGTTTTTAAGTGTAATTTCAAACGGGTAGTAGTTGCAAAACATGCGCGTACTAAGCAGATGTGGTAAAAAATTCACCTGTTTGCGTTCTACCATATCAAGCACATAATTTTGTAACTATGAACAATTGCAAAGAAGGGCTAGAGCTTCATTGTTTGCAACCGTGGGATTTCTCACTCCTTATAACAAATGGTTGTTTGGACGAACTATTAGCCGTACATCACTCACGAAATGACTTTAGAAGCATTCCTAATAGTTTACTCATCTCACACATTTGAATAACTATGCGCGGTTGCGAAGAAGGGCTTGCCATTGTTTGCAATCGTGTTCTTTCTCACTACTTATAGCGTACAGTTGTTTGGACAAACTAACAGCCGTGGATCGCCCATAAAAATATTTTCAGAAGTGTGCCTAATAGATTACGCATCCCACATGATTCAATTTCTGGCACATAGATATTTGTTTCTATCATTTTTGAAAGTTCAATCACATACGTTTTGGTCCAATGGTTTGGGAAGGATGTGTCGTGATAGAACCACTTTGCACTAATGTGTATACATGGAGCTGGGTAGGCCTTTTCGACCTTTACCATTTAATTTATGCAAGGAAGGATGAAAAAAATACATGGATGGGCTTTGCAACGATCGTTTGGGCTTTGCGCAATGTGTGTAGTAATGCTCTTGTGTGGAGGAGGTTGTTCATTTCATGCATCCTGCTGATCTAGCCAAAATCATTATTTTTTTGCAGCCATGGAGGTCATTGGGGAGACTATAGGATCAACAACAACTTGATCGCCTTGAGGAGGTACACCCATGGTTGGGGAGTTGCCATCCATTTTTGAGCACCGGTTCGTGAGAAGGTTCCTCGATGCAACAACCTTTGGATTTATCATTAGCACCGTGTCGCTATGTTTGATCATTGTGGCCATGTATCGAACCTTAAGAGTGGGCATATTTTAATAAACAAGTTATAATTATAAACGGAGCAAGTAATAAATAGGCAGATGTGGATATGTGGTTCGCCACCTAGCGAGCCCGCAACAGGTTAGGCCGAAAGGATGCAGGATGATTAGGCCCATGGTCCTTTCAGAGACGACAAAGTTGGCGAGAGAGAGAGAGACCGCCGCAACAGAATCACCCATGAATGATAAAGCCTCTTTTCTTCAAGAATCAGAGAAAAATACAAAGATGCCAGAAACCCAACTCCCCACCTGCTCCTCTCCTCGATCCACCTCGCCAGCGATGAAGTGGTGGTGGGCCGGAGTGTTCGAAGCCTCAAGGAGCGTTGGACCCGAACCGACCGCCCCGCTCCCGACAACGTGTCCCTCGTCGTATGCTCCACCGGAATCATCGGTGCCGTGCTCCTCGACATCCTTCCGCTCCCCGACACGCCCAGGGGCCCATGGAAGGTCTACGCGCTCTTCCGTCACCCACTACCGCCCTGCTAATTGTTAGCAGGCCCGGTCCAAGAGCCGGGGCGAAAAAATAAATACCTCTTTTTACTAAATTTGTATACTTATCTAAATCTTATTTTTAACATGTTATAGGCTTACGATCATAATTTTTCTATGTTGGCATAATTTAACCACATGATAACGTTAATAAATATTCGTTGATGTGTTTTATGTTTATATTGAATATCATAAAAATATATTCAAATGTATTCTGTAACAAATTTTGAGCTAAACCTAATTTTCAATGATACCTAATTTATACTCTGTCCGATCCATAATAAGTGTCGCTCATTTTGTACTAAGATAGTACAAACTTTATACTAGATGAACGACACTTATTATGGATCGGAGGGAGTACTATTTATGGTAAATATTTGTAAAGAGTATGATCCATAAATATCACAATAATGGTTTCTAATATATATCAGAATAGTGATTTTTTAGAGAACAATAGTAATTTCTAGTATATCATAAAGTAAGCATATGTATAGAAAGTTGTAGAATATAACTAGGTGAAGGGTTATCTAGTAGAAAATATTAACTTTCTAACTAGCGCACACCAAAGCCCAAGATCTATCTAGAAGTAATGTTGTAACAGGAGGCAATGGTGACATACCTTTATGTAGTCCGTTAAGCGAGAAATGTTCCCACGTGAACGTGGTTGATGTAGTCGTACTCGCCCATCCTCGATGCCGTGAAGATCCTCGCACGACTCCAGAAGTCACTCAATCCTCGTAGACCGATGACGGGATTACGTCCCTGTCGGAACGTTGTCGGTGAAGATGTACGCCCATGACAACCTCATGGCCGTGTAGATGCTCCAGCGATGTCGAGTACCACAAATATCGCACCTTGTACGACTCGCACACATTCGGTGTATATGACGTCCCCTGGGATCCGGTCCAGCCGAGGCAGCGGAAGAAGATAGATCCGGACCGGGAGTTCACCAACATGATGACGTGTGTATGATGGAGAAATCCTCAAACCCTGAGTGCCGGCTCAAAACTTGGGAACCACACAAAGGGGGAGAGAAAGGAGAAATCTCAAATGAGATGGGATGAGGAGAAGGGGAGCCCTCCTCCTCTATATATAGCACCAAGGGGTTCCCCTTGCCCTACCTCCCCAAGGTGGGACTATTCCCACCACATAAAAGGGGGAGGCGTGGCCGGCCACCATAGAGGGCCAAAGGGCCCATGGCGCCACCCCTTGGGGGGAAACCCATTAAGCCTTTAGCACTTTATTTAATTATTTAAATTGGATTTTTAATATTTAAATAATTTTCTGAACAATTTAGAAGTTTGGAACTTTTTCCAATACCCCTCCGGTAAAATTCCGGAGTTCTCTCTTATTTCTCCGATGACTTTCGAATCTATCCTTAGGCGTCGTATAACCTTACGTGTGTTACCCTACAGTTCAGGAAAACTCCAGACATGACCGAGACACCTCTTCCATCAATGACCAACAACGGGTTCTGGAAACACATAATGATAAATGTGCTTCCATGAATTTACTTCATATATTTTCATATGTAAATTTTATTATTTGATATGCACTTATGAAAATTGCTTGTTATCACCGTTGTGTATAGTCTCATGTCAATTTATGAAATAAAATTTTATTATATATAATTAAATATGCAAATATTTCTGAAGTGTGTGGATTGGTCTATATACATGGCATCACATCATTTGGTTTTGTGGAATAGTTTTGTTCATATGTATTGATGTTAATGTACACATATTATAAGTAAAAAATCATGGTCAAAGTTGCGCATTATTGACCAGAAAAGTTATTCACTATTTTTAACAAATAGAGTATTAATAGTTTATTGTGTGTAATGGATAATAGCATAGTGGTTAATACATATTTAACCATTTTGGGCCCTTTTTTGGGGTCCCTAGGCGGTCACCCTTCTTGGCCAGCCAGTACTCTGCAGTCTTCATATATGACCTACTCTGTTAGACTTTTATGTCAAGTTTTGGATTATGTTTTTCCTTGAACAAAGTCGTAAAAACTAGGGGAGGATAAATATTTTTCTAATTTGCAGTTAGCATAAGTGTTCATCCAGCATAACCTTGCCAGTTAGAACTTATAACCTCCTCTACGCCGGACAACACGAGAACCCTGCAAACAATCAAATATGTGCCACACTGCTTGGATGCATTGAATTTGTGTGGTTTTAGATGTCCCTGTTTTTTCTAAACTCTACATTCTCGTGTCGCTGATTCAGAGTCTCTAATTCTGTCGATGGTCACTGGTTACTCATGCTATCTATCATTCAATGATATTTAGAACTTCAATTGGAAGATCAAATGCTCCACTGTGTTACCCATTTCATTTGGCATGCCGACATGTTGTTTAACATGTCGCATCATGGATATGTATGTGCAATGGTTGGCTAGTGACCTTATGTAGGGGTGCTCCCATTTTATGATGTGCATTTAAGGTTTGATTTGGTTGATTTTTTGGTACTACTCCCCTGCATCTGGCTAGTGACCTTATGTAGGGGTGCTCCCATTTTATGATGTGCATTCAAGGTTTGATTTGGTTGATTTTTTGGTACTACTCCCCTGCATTTCTTATTTCAAGCAATAGTAGATAACAATAAAGGGTGCCCCTGCATTTCTTATTATCATAGAAGTGCATGTTGAACAGATAACGATTGTTCATGTACTCTAACAGAATGGCTTATGGGCCAGAGTTCTGGAAATTTTTACATGGCAAAACAAAATCATTTGGAAGGTGTGCTGCATTGTGTATAGAATCTAGATTAGACCTCACATATTGCTCCTTGGCCATAGTCTGTTTTCTCATTGCTGTAGTGGACCTTTTGTTCTCTTCATGTTACACATTGACACGCTAGTACCTTGAGTTTCTGTATGGACATGTAAAACATTAAATGAAGGCTTAAAACTAGCAGCATTAGCTTGTCATGTAGATAGTAGTCAGAGAGAGTAGATTTTTAGAGTTTGAGCTTCATGGAGCTTGGTTTTTGAAATCTCAAAAATCATTTTTGGAACTTAAAAAAAACTAAAAATATATACATGAAAATAAAGATATATTCTACACTCGTGTAGAATTTCATGATGAAATACGCTTTGATGTGATTTGTGCAAAATAATAAAAATTGTGAACCATTATAGTGAATAGTAAATGTGCTAGAAAAGCATGATTTTTTGTATAGGTTTCATCAAAAGGTATTCCATCATGAAAAATTACAAATATGTAGTGTGCATCTTTAAGCTCATGAGTGATTTCTTCAAAAAAATCAAAATTTAAAAATATGATTTTCATTTTTTTTTCAAAAAACAAGCTCACCGGAGCTCGATCTTTATTAGCAATTTTGAGAGTGTCAATTCACCTCACCAAAAATATCCCCATTGGTGCATTAGCGAAGCATCATGGTTCATGGAGGTCAAACGATCCCACAAGCCCCCCCCTTCTCAAAAAAAAAACAAAATTTTACTAGGAGTAGGTAGGTCTTTTCGTTGCTGAGGTGCAACCAATGAGCAGATGGAGCCCATTTGTCGCACTGATCTGTCCATCACGTGATTCAAAAATCACAATCTCCTATTTCGCGAGTTCGTCTCTAACCTTCGTATCTTGAGTTCTACCATGCACTCATTGCTGACCTCCTCAGCTCCAGACCTCAATATCATGCTAACCTGCACGACCACTACCCACAGCCATAATCCACCCACATTGGCTGGTCGCACACCCACGTCCAAGGGCCCTCCATTTTCATAGTTTCTCAACAGTTTGAGACGCACTACTAGGATGCAACACGCAGTTTTCATAGACTCATGGTATTTGTTATTGTTATGCATGTTGAGTAATCTATGTCATTTCTAATTAGTACAAAAGCTCTAAAAAATTATATCCACCCCTAGTAGTGCACCTCATTGATTAATTGATTAGAATTTTGATGCGTTGTGAATTTTCCTAATAGTATTGGGGAAACAAAAAATGTCTAGACGATGCGACCAGTAAAATAGAAGGTGTGGAAATTGTTTGAATCTTCGTTTTTTCAATAAAATATGGATTTTGTTGACTAAAATTAAGCATCAAGCGATTACAAACACAATAAGCATACATCTGATCTCTGCATAGCTAGGATGCACATAGCCAACACCCACGTACACACAAATAAACACACCAAAAAATAGCAAAGTTATATAACACCAAGACTATGCCTAAGTGAGGAAAAAAGTACAAAGCGAGCAATGATTGATAAACTACAACAATGACTATATCCGCATCAATCATCTCTTGATATCAAAAGGACATCGAGGTTTCTTCAATAGCAACGCCTTCAGCAAGGGAGCGACGCGCAAGCGTCATCATCACCAAATCCAACCACCACAGGCTAGAATTAATGTTTTCACCTTAAAAAACAAGTCTGAGCATATTCGAGCAATGCCTTCAACAAGGTAATGATACAAAAATATCGCCCTAACTTTTCACTTCAGAACTCGAGACCTGGTATTGGAAAATCACCACCAAATCAAAGGCAATCATGTTTTTGCCACAATTTTTCCATAAAACCAACAGTTACATGTGTTGGGCTAAAGTTTAATCGTCACCGCTGCACAACATACCCTTTGCGTCAAGCTTTCATCACAAATTGCATCTCATCACCAAAGGAAAACTGGCTGAAGTGGGAGCCTCCAAAACTCACAAAAGATCCTTTTGGCTAAATCCCACAATGTCGCTAGAATGAGCCGCCTAAAGCAACCATCAGATCTGAAGAGCAAAATCCTCACAAAGAACTTTCAACGGCGACCACAATGTGCAACAAATTCGCTTTCGTACGATGGAGTGGCTGTCACATGGACCGGCACCGCCGAATTGTATCATATAACCATGAGGGAGAGTTGCTATCTAGCCGAACCCATGTAGCCTGCCTACATAGCTCTGACGCAGCCAAAGTCAACCATGCATCCCTACAGGAATTCACTTATTTGTTGTCTGCTTTGTCAGTCGGCGAACATATAAAAATCAGACGGCAAAGTGTTTTTCGTCAGCTAGCAGATGACAAAGCACTCGTCAGCCATTTATCCGACAAAGAGGTGATTTATCGTCTACAAAATATCAATGGACGACAAAGGCTTTGCCGTTAGCTATCCACTGAGGCAGACGACAAAGAAGTTGGATGGCAAACCCTTGCCAGACCACCCCCGTCAAGTTATTCTCCATCGGTGACGTCAGACCGTCATTTACCATGTCACCGCCTAGCCTTTGCCGTCGGCTGATGACCCACAACCGTAAGGGATCTATTGCAGCGTTCTCGATAAGTAAGAGTGTCAAACCCAACGAGGAGCAAAATGTAATAGCAAGTGACTTTGGCAAGGAGATAACTGCAAGCACTGAAAGATAACTTTTTAGGGGTTTTCTTGGTATAAGCAACATGAAAGTAAAAACGAGCAAAGTAAAAGGCACTGGAGAGTAACGAGTGGCCCAATCCTTTCTGAGCAAAGGAGAGGCCTAGCAACTGAACTTATAAAGGCTAAAGTGTTCTTGAGGACACACGGGAGAGGTAGTCATGTGCTTTCGCCATATTCCGTATCGGTACTATGTGCTGTGTTGATAAGTGTTGAGTGGGTGGATCTATGCTAGTACACCCTCTAGACTAAGATAAGTGCACTCTTATGATTAAACACCTTGCAAGCATCCGCAAATACAAGATAGTAATTAAGGCAAAAGCCTAACCATAGCAATACGATCGGTGATCCATTGTTCCCTTGTGCAAAAGTGTGCAAACTGGGGTTTAGGTTTCTGTCACTCCGGCAACCCACCGTAAGCATTCTTTGTACACAATGTATTCCCCTAGGTCCTTGATAAGGCGAAGTGTTGAGTGTTCGACTCACACAACACCACTAGGAAAATAACAACACAACTTAAATATCAAACAACACATATGATGTCTACGCACGCTTCTATTCTTGTAGACTATGTTGGGCCTCCAAGCGCAGAGGTTTGTAGGACAGCAGCAATTTCCCTCAAGTGGATGACCTAAGGTTTATCGAACTCAGGGAAGTAGAGGTTGAAGATGGTCTCTCTCAAGCAACCCTGCAATTAAGATACAAGAAGTCTCTTGTGTCCCCAACACACCTAATACAACTAGGAGTTGTATAGGTGCACTAGTTCGGCGAAGAGATGGTAAAATATGGGTGATAGGTGTGGTAAAAAGAAGTAATATAAATCTGTAATAAAAAGTGCAGCAAAGAAACAAGTGGCAAAAGTGAACACAAACGGTATCGCAATGGTGGAAACAAGGCCTAGGCTTCATACTTTCACTAGTGGCAACTCCCAACAACATTAACATAGACTAATCACATGATATTTCCCATAAAACATGCAATGGAGACGTACTCGGAGGTCATTCCTTTGTGGTCAAGAGAGGACGAGAATTGTGTAGGGATACAAAAGCACACCTCAGAGTTCGTAGTTCTCATCTATGGATTTCCCAATGTCACCGCGGCCATCCAAAGAGAGTACCACAATCACCACAACATATCTAAAGGATAGTCAAAGACAAGCACCAAGAGACTCTCAATCTTCAATCCACACACAAAAGAGGAAATCACTCATGATAATATTCTTCTAACCCATGTCCAATAGACCAGCTGTCAGCATGGTCTCGGGGATTATACTAGATAAGATCAATTGAGTACATCAATCCAATACATAGAGGAAGGGGAAATATCATGGGATCACCCTAGATTAACATAGCCAATGATCACAACAAAGATCACATCATGGGAGAGAGAGAAACCACATAGATCAAGATACAAGCCTTAGCCCCGAGGGGGAACTACTCACACATGGACATGGTGAGTGAGAGAGAGTTGTTGATGGAGAGGTGTAGCCCAGAGAAGATGAAGGAGACGACGACGGCAGCGGCCACGACCCTTGGGGCAGCGGCCCTTGGCCCCTTCTTCTTTCTTGGAGATGGTGCTGCTGTGGAGATTGATCTCCCCGTCAAGACGACAGCCAAGGGGGAGGAATTTTCGTGGTGCCCTTTGACCTAGGTTTCCTCTCTAGACTCTCGGATTCCCGTCATCCAGATTACGTCTTCTGTATTTCGGGGTTTCTGGAAGCGTCCGAACTCCGATTGGGCCGAATTTGATGTCTAAATACACTGGAAAACAATTCCCTACAACTTTGTAGTTTTAAGTTTTTTCGTTTGAGGCGTCTTCTAGCGTTTCCGAGGCGATCTTTAAAACCTGTCTGGTGGGGACAGATTTCGGGAGAGTTAGAGTCCAACTCCTACAAGGCTCCTTTTTGTGATTTTTCCTTTATCCAAGTAATTCTTACACATAAAGTATAAAAACAAGAACTTGTGCACTCTTGCAACCATTAATAGGTTAGTTCCAAAATATATTATAAAAAGATATGAAAGTGTATCAAAAGCATAGCAATATCACACAAAACATGCATGGAGCAAGCAGAAATTATAGATACGTTTGGGACTGATGGCTTCTCGCCCCTTCATTGGTTACCCCAAGTGGAAGGTTGAGATGTAGTGCAGCAGCAGTTTTCCCTCGGTGAAGTTACCAAGGTTTGTCTCCAGCAGGACTCCAGAGATGATAAGTAGGTGCCAGCGGCGCAACTAACGCGGACCTGCACACAGACACAGATAACTTTGTTCCCAACGAAGTTCAGAGAGGTTGTCAATCTCTCCGGTCTTGTTGTTCACAAGGATAAAACACAAGGGAAAATGATAACAAATAAAAGCAGTAAAGTAAATAAAGCGTGAAAACAGTAATGAGGATATGGACCGGGATACGTGATGTTCGCTAGTGATGTCTCTCTCCCAAAAGACGATAAAATTGCTATGCGAGGTAAACAAATTACAGAAAGGCAATTGACAGGATTATGAACGCACCGCAATGCTAACTATGCTACAAAAGAAAGGAAGAGGCTCAAAAGCACGGGCAGTACGCCAAAGTAAGTAGACCGAAATCCATCTGCATCTACTACTAATCATCCACCTTCAGATATCTATCCAGAACATCTCGCTGGTATTAAGTTGCGAGCCCCACCCAAAGTGTAAACCCAAAGCAACAGACAACTGCATTAAAAAGAACTCTGCGTAAAGTAAACAATCCTTGTAACCGCGGTCACAAGCACCGTTGTTTTCCCCCTTGTGGCAACAGCACATCCCCTAGACTCATGTTTCTGTCACTCAAGCATGTCATCGGGGGGGGGGGCATGAACCAACAATCTAGCACAACGTTCCCTCTTGGAGTCACTACCTACTACTTGGCCAAAGCAATAAACATCAACGGAGAACATTCAAGAATTACTTAGGAACAAAAATATAAGAGATAAAAACCAAATATATTACTCTATCACAATCTGAACATAATCTCATAATCCATCAGATCCTATCAAACTGAACATAGCAATAGCAGAAATATTACAAAGGTGCCTCGATCATGTAGGGCAGCTCACAAGGTCTAAACAATGAAAATCAAAGAGGGGAGGAGAACATCACACAGCTACTGATCACGGACCCATGGTCCAAGGAAAACTACTCACGAGACATCCGGGGAGCATCCATGGTGGAGAGGAGACTCCCGGAGGTCAACCCTCCCTCCGGCAGGGTGCCGGGAAGAGGTCTTCTGGTGCTCCCGATCTTGGAAGCGCGTCGGCGGCGGAACAGAGGCGAGTTCGCGGAATAGGGTTCTTCTTCTGAAGTTTTCCCGTGAAGGGGGATAAATAGGCGAAGGGGGGCAGCCAGAGGTGGACCAGGGGCCCCAGGCACCCCCCTGGCGCGGACAGGGGTGGGGCCGCGCCGGGTGGCCGCCTGGCTCCCCTCTGGCCCCTCCCGGGCTCTTCTCGAAGCTTCCTGTACGCTGATTTTTCTTGTATTTTTCCCGGAATTTTTCTGGCACTTTTTATATGGGGGAAAACTGAAATAGAAAAACAGCAGAAAACAGGAACTGACACTGGGGTGCATTGAGTTAATAGGTTACTCCAATTATGATCAAAAGTGTATGAAAGTGTATCTAGATCATAGCAATATCACACAAAACATGCATGGAGCAGGCAGAAATTATAGATACGTTTTGGACATATCAACATCCCCAAGCTTAATTCCTGCTCGTCCTCGAGTAGGTAAATGATAACAACATAATTTCTGTGGTGACATGCTAACAACCATAAAAGAACTTTGAAACGTAAAACAATCAAGGTTAGAGATTCAATTCAGGTCATAACATGCAAGAGTCTATATTAGCATTGAAACAAGTAACAAAAGAACATTAGGTGGAAGAGCTCTCGCTGTCCGTGACTCGAATGTCTCCAAATGGTGTTTGCGTGCAAGAAGGGGGATAGGGAATACGAGAAAAAAATATTTTTGTGTTGAGAACTCAATCTACTAAAGTTTCACACTTGGTCTTCTTTGGATATTATCTTGACTCGTCCCCAGACCACTAGCCAGGTACAAGTCAATTTGATCCACTCCTTTTCGATATTTTGAGCACTCATGCAATGGATGAGCGTATGCATGAGAGTTGACACTTAGGGTGGCAAAGAGAGAATATGGTGGAGGAGGAAGACAAAAAGGATGAGAAGGGCTCACATCAATAAGGACAATCATAGGCAAGAGATGCCAAATGATAGATATGATGTGAGGAGTAGGGATTGCCATGCAAAGGATGCACATACGAGCTAAGAAGCTCTCCAATGGAACTATATGCATAATGATCATCTCTATGGAGTACAAGGATATAGAGGAAGTACTAGTGTGGATCTCTCAAAATGATAGTAATGTTGCCCCTTTCTCTCTTTTTATTTCTTTTTCTCTTTTTTCTATTTTTTTGTATTTTTTGGTGGCCTCAATGGCTCTTTCTATTTAACTCTCATTTGTCCTCTTTGGGATCTTTTATTGTGTCCACTTTGGGATCTTTTCCTCACTTAAGGGCAACACTCTATTTTACAAGAGGGTAAAGGAGATCTTTCACACTTTACAAGGTACTCAAAATCATAAAGAAGATGTAACTACATGATGTATGCAATGTATGCCTCTGCCAGTGTAGCAGGAACATGTATGACATGAAGATCAAGTCATGAAGAGGTGGAAGTTGCATGGCAATGTAACTCGGAAAGGCTATGGAAATGCCTTGATAGGTAGGTATGGTGGCTGTTTTGAGGAAAGATATAAGGAGGCTTATGATGACAGAGCGTATCATGCCAAGAGTTTGGATGTACCGGCGAAGGTGGACGCCAACTCTCGGAGTGAGAAGAAGGCAATGCACGACACAGGAAAGGCTAGAAAAATATGGGAAGGTGGAAGTGTCAACTTTCAATACTCACATTAGTCCGAAGAACTCATGCATGTATTATCGGTAACTATCAATATAATAAGGAGGTTCACAAAGAGACAAGTACCCTGAGGAGGAGTGTATGGGGGTTTGGTTATCCTTGCGCATCCTCGACTCATGGTACGTGAGTGTTCTCTGATATTCGACCCCTTAGAAGAGCAGTGATCCATCTAGTAGCTAGAGTTCTCAACTAGTTTTGTAGGTTTTGAAAATAAACACGGATTTCCCAAAATACGACACCTATCACTAATAGGCAAGAGCTCTTGACACCAAAAGTTCAAACATTACTCACAACAATACCTCAAAACTATTGCAAGCTACTACTAGAATTAAATAGTAACCTCAATCACCTACTTTCAAGACAAGACACAACTCAGTGCAACAACCAACTCTCTTTAACAAGATAAACATGAAAACTAAAAAGAGTTCCAGAAACAAACTAAACAAAAGCCAAGGCTCTTGCTAAAGACAAACTAAGACTAAAACTAGACATGGCAGTAGCTACGAAAAGATAGAGAACACACAACTGCAAAGAGATAGGCATGAAGAATCCTATGATGTGTTCTAGATTTTGAAAGTGGAGCGTGTTTCTCTCCCACAGAAAGTAAGAAAGGATCTAACTTGTTATGAATAGAAAGCAAAGCTAAAGAAAAACTAAAAACAAAACCTAAGAGCGAGACGCTCCAAGCATAGCACATAATACATGAAGTGATAAAAATATAGTGAGACGAAGGACGAACTGATGATTGTTGATGGAGAAGGGGATGCACGGGGGCATCCCCAATCTTAGAAGCTTGAGTCTCCCTGAATATTTATTGGGGATGCATGGGGGCATCCCCAAGCTTGAGCGCTTGACACTCCTGGATCTTCTTTCATCATCTTCCATCGCACACTTGAAAACTCCCTTCATACATAACTCATCATAAACTGATTAGAGAGGTTAGTACCCTTAATAAATATTTTTTCCCCACCGGATATAAAGATATTCTTGAAGAGATACTGTTTCTCAAGAGTGCCAAAAAGTTTTTGCAAAGAAAAAGCAAGCTTAAGGTTTGCAAAAGCAAGGAGAGACAAAACGTGGCAGAATCTGTGAAAAACAGAACAGAAGATAGTAAAGAATTTTTTAGGGTCACTTCTGAAACTCAAATAAAAAAACTCAGAACATACAGAAGTTTCGTAATTGTATAGAGCATACCGTGTAAAAATTTCAGCTCAAAAATATGAACTTGGATTTTTCTGGAATTTTTATGGTCACGAGAACAGAATCTGTTTTCTGGACAGCATGTCACAACTTTTACTTCCCTTGCCGTAAGAGGCTATAACTTGGCACAAAGCTGAAAAATAAAGATACAATGATGTTTCTACAGTAGTAACAATCATCAAGACACAACAAAATCAAAAATAAAAACCTAAATTCGTTGCGGGCTGCCTCCCGAAAGTGCTTTCTTTTATGCCTTTTAGCTAGGCTGAAAGATTATAGAAGATGCTCTCACAAGAATAAGAATTTTGAAGCAAAAGAGAGCATCAAGAAGAAAATATGAAACACATTTAAGCCTAACCCACTTCCTATGCATAGGCATCTCATACGAAAATAAATCGAAGAAGCACAAAGTGACATGCATTGGAAGGTGGAACAAGTACAACTTAAAAACTTTCAACAAAAAGAGAGGTGTTTTTGTAACATGGAGGTTTCTACAATCATACTCTCCTCTCTCAAAGTAATTTTCAGTAGTATCATGAACAACATCAAGAGTGTAACTATCACATAAATCATATTGTTCATGACCTACAAGCACACGTGTATTGTTTTCAACACGTTTTTTAGGATCATAAGATAAATGCAACCCATCACATTGAGCTTTGATAAGAGGAAAATTCTCCGGAGTTGGAGATTTCAAAAGGATAATAGGACAATCAAGTGTGGGTGCAATAGCAAAAATTTCATGCTTAACATAAGGAACTATAGAGAGTTCATTTTTGTTAGCATCATCTATAGTGGCATCTTGGCCATCAACAAAGCAAGTATCAAAATTTTCAGAAAGGGATATTTCAAGTGAGTCCTCGGAATCATGGGATTCCTCCTCAAAGCAATCATTGGCCTCTTCTTGGGCATCAAAAATTTTATTTTTAAAATCCTCAATATAAGAATTGGAAGTGTAATCCTCAAAGCAATAAGCAAGAACTTCAAAGTTTTCGGACTAGTGAATAGTATCGTGATACCTTTCAATCAAAGAAGCAATCTCATAAGCACCTTTAAAAGCAACAAACTCTTCAATCTTTTCAACATCAAAGTAATCATAAACACCTTTAGCATAAGAAGATAAGATCTCATTTTCATTGAACTCACATTGGAAAGGGAGGTGTTTATGATCTATATTAGAACAACAAGTAAAATCATAATTGTAGCACAAAAGTTTAGCATGGCAATAAGAAACATGTATTTGATCCCATAAGTGTTTACCTTTCTGAGATAGTCGGTGCCGCGTATAATGAGCATGCTCATCCAATGATTTTCTCTCAACCAAGTCGGTTGGGTTTTTAGCGCGGGCACAAATTGATCAAAGACGATCCAAGTAAAACATGTCAAATATGTCCATCCAACCATATTTGGGTGGTTCAGCACCCATGGTGAGGATAGCATAACTAGGAAAAGCAAGACAAAGGCAAAAGGTAGCAACTAGTTTTTTGGTTTTTCATATAAGACAAAAGAAAAAACAAAAACTGAAAGGTAAACTAACAAGACTAAAAAACAAAGGTAAAGGGTAGTGTGCAACTCCCCTATCTTAGCACTCGGAGTCCCCGGCAACGGCGCCAGAAAACTTGCTTGATGGTTTCTCGCCCCTTCGTTGGTTACCCCAAGTGGATGGTTGAGATGTAGTGCAGCAGCAGTTTTCCCTCGGTGAAGATACCAAGGTTTGTCTCCAGCAGGACTCCAGAGATGATAAGTAGGTTCCAGCGGCACAACTGACGCGGACCTGCACACAGACACAGATAACTTTGTTCCCAACGAAGTTCAGAGAGGTTGTCAATCTCTCCGGTCTTGTTGTTCACAAGGATAAAACGCAAGGGATAATGATAGCAAATAAAAGCAGTAAAGTAAATAAAGCATGAAAACAGTAATGAGGATATGGACCGGGATACGTGATGTTCGCTAGTGATGTCTCTCTCCCAAAAGACGATAAAATTGCTATGCGAGGTAAACAAATTACAGAAAGGCAATTGACAGGATTATGAACGCACCGCAATGCTAACTATGCTACAAAAGAAAGGAAGAGCTTCAAAAGCACGGGCAGTACGCCAAAGTAAGTAGAAAAATCCATCTGCATCTACTACTAATCATCCACCTTGAGATATCTATCCAGAACATCTCGCTGGTATTAAGTTGAGAGCCCCACCCAAAGTGTAAACCCAAAGCAACAAACAACTGCATTAAAAAAAACTCTGCGTAAAGTAAACAATCCTTGTAACCGCGGTCACAAGCACCGTTGTTTTCCCCCTTGTGGCAACAACACATCCCCTAGACTCATGTTTCTGTCACTCAAGCATGTCATCGGGGGGGGGGGCATGAACCCACAATCTAGCACAACGTTCCTTCTTGGAGTCACTGCCTACTACTTGGCCAAAGCAATAAACAACAACGGAGAACATGCAAGAATTACTTAGGAACAAAAATATAAGAGATAAAAACCAAATATATTACTCTATCACAATCTGAACATAATCTCATAATCCATCAGATCCTATCAAACTGAACATAGCAATAGAAGAAATATTACAAAGGTGCCTCGATCATGTAGGGCAGCTCACGAGGTCTAAACAATGAAGATCAAAGAGGGGAGGAGAACATCACATAGCTACTGATCACGGACCCATGGTCCAAGGAAAACTACTCACGAGACATCCTGGGAGCATCCATGGTGGAGAGGAGACTCTCGGAGGTCAATCCTTCCTCCGGCAGGGTGCCGGGAAGAGGTCTTCTGGTGCTCCCGATCTTGGAAGCGCGGCGGCGTAGGAACAGAGGCGAGTTCGCGGAATAGGGTTTTTCTTCTGGAGTTTTCCCGTGACGGGGGATAAATAGGCGAAGGGGGGCAGCCAGAGGTGGAACAGGGGCCCCAGGCGCCCCCTGGCGCGGCCAGGGGTGGGGCCGCGCCGGGTGGCCACCTGGGCCCCCCTGAATCCCCTCTAGCCCCTCCCGGGCTCTTCTCGAAGCTTCCTCTACGCTGATTTTCTTGTATTTTTCCCGGAATTTTTCTGGCACTTTTTATATGGGGGAAATTTGAAATAGAAAAACAGCAGAAAACAGAAACTGGCACTGGGGTGCACTGAGTTAATAGGTTAGTCCAATTATGATCAAAAGTGTATGAAAGTGTATCTAGATCATAGCAATATCACACAAAACATGCATGGAGCAAGCAGAAATTATAGATACGTTTTGGACGTATCAGGGACGTATCAACATATTACTTCAACATCATATGACTACTAACAACTAGACTTCTCCCATGTCCTCAAGAACTAAAGCAACTACTCACAAGACATAAAAGAGATCATGATCAGTGGGGATAAATAGATGATAAAAAATCTGGACACAATAATATTTCTCCAACAAAACTCAATAGCATTCACCACAAAGTAGTAATCAACACCGATAGAGTAGAGAGGATAGATAGTACGGATTACAACACAAGTTGCAATTGTGAGATGAGATTGGATGTAGGTGGAGATGGTGCTGATGATGGGGATGATGTTGATGATGATCTCGATGATGCCCGTGACGATGGTGATGACGATGGCGATGATCTCCCCTTCCGGGAGGTGATCTCCCCGACGGAATCTGCCCGCCAGAGATGGCTTTTCTTCTCTGTAGGTTTCCGGCACGGATCAGCGGCGGAACTCCGTAAACCCCTTCCTTTTTTAGGGTTTCTGGATGATGTGTGTTATATAGGCCAGAGGGGGGAACCGGGAGTGGTCCCAGGGGTCTAGGCGCCCTCCCGGCGTGGCCAGGGTGGGGGCCGCTGATACGTCCAAAACGTATCTATAATTTCTGCTCGTTCCATGCATGTTTTGTGTGATATTGCTATGATCTAGATACACTTTCATACATTTTTGATCATAATTGGACTAACCTACTAACTCAGTGCACCCCAGTGCCAGTTCCTGTTTTCTGCTGTTTTTCCATTTCAGTTTTCCCCCATATAAAAAGTGCCTGAAAAATTCGGGAAAATTCAGATAAAAAATCAGCGTGACGGAAGCTTTGAGAAAAGCCCGGGAGGGGCCAGAGGGGGGCCAAGGGGGGGCCAGGCGGCCACCCGGCGCGGCCCCACCCCTGGCCGCGCCAGGGGGGGCGCCTAGGGCCCCTGGCCCACCTCTGGCTGCCCCCTTTCGCCTATATATCCCCCGTCACGGGAAAACTCCAGAAGAAAAACCCTATTCCGCGAACTCGCCTCTGTTCCGCCGCCGCCGCACTTCCAAGATCGGGAGCACCAGAAGACCTCTTCCTGGCACCCTGCCGGAGGGAGGATTGACTTCCGGGAGTCTCATCTCCACCATGGATGCTCCCCGGATGTCCCGTGAGTAGTTCTTCTTGGACCATGGGTCCTTGATCAGTAGCTATGTGATGTTCTCCTCCCCTCTTTGATCTTCATTGTTTAGACCTCGTGAGCTTCCCTACATGATCGAGGCACCTTTGTAATATTTCCGCAGTTGCTATGTTGAGTTTGATCGGATCTGATGGATTATGAGATTATGTTCAGATTGTGATAGAGTAATATATTTGGTCTTGATCTTTTATATTTTTGTTCCTAATTAATTCTTGCATGTTCTCCGTTGCTGTTTATTGCTTTGGCCAAGTAGTAGGTAGTGACTCCAAGAGGGAGCGTTGTGCTAGATTGTGGGTTCATGCCTCCCTGAAGACACGCTTGAGTGACAGAAACATGAGTCTAGGGGATGTGCTGTTGCCACAAGGGGGAAAACAACGTGTGCTTGTGACCGCGGTCACAAGGATTGTTTACTTTACGGAAAGTTCTTTTATTGCAGTTGTCTGTTGCTTTGAGTTTGCACTTTGGGTGGGGCTCACAACTTAATACCAGCGAGATGTTCTGGATAGATATCTCAAGGTGGATGATTAGTAGTAGATGCAGATGGATTTCGGTCTACTTACCTTGGCGTACTTCCCGTGCTTTTGAACCTCTTCCTTTCTTTTTTAGCATAGTTAGCATTGCGGTGCGTTCATAATCCTGTCAATTGCCTTTCTGTAATTTGTTTACCTCGCATAGCAGTTTTATCGTCTTTTGGGAGAGAGACATCACTAGCGAACATCACGTATCCCGGTCCATATCCTTATTACTATTTCCAAGCTATCTTTACTTTTCTGCTTTTACTTGCTATCATTATCACTTGTGTTTTACCCTTTGTGAACAACAAGACCGGAGAGATTGACAACCTCTCTGAAGTTCGTTGGGAACAAAGTTATCTGTGTCTGTGTGCAGGTCCACGTCAGTCGCGCCGCTGACACCTACTTATCATATCCGGAGTCCTACGGGAGACAAACCTTGGTACCCTCACCGAGGGAAACTCACTGCTAAACTGCATCACACCTTCCACTTTGGGCTCACCAACGAAGGGCGGGAAGCCGCTAAGCAAAGAGAATTTCTGGCGCCGTTGCCGGGGACTCCAAGTGCTAAGATAGGGGAGTTGCACACTACCATTTACCTTTGTTTTTTTAGTCTTGTTAGTTTACCTTTCAGTTTTTGCTTTAGTGTCCTTTATCAAAAATCCAAAAAAAATAATAGTATGTCTAGTTCCTTACTTGCCAATCAATGTCTGACTTCTTTGAAACTAGATCTTATTGGCATAGAGGATTCGCCGAGGATTAGCAAAAGTGGTACAAGGAACACCGCTTGTCTCAAAAGGGGATACACTTATGGAAACAAATACACCAGTTGTATGAGTATGCTAGAAACTTGTGCTCAATATATAATATATCTTTTTGCAGGGATGAATCTTGTTGCTTTATGAGGCACAAACACCTTTCTTTCCAATGTGATTACAATGATGATGAAACCTTAGCTTCTTATGCTAAGGGAAACTATGATTTTTATGATGCAGAGCCAATAGAAGAATTTGTATCTTATAAGGGTGCCTATGAAATTACTTCTCTTCTTAGAAATATTAATGATGCCCCTTACAAATCTGAGAGTCTTGCTACACTTAACTATTGTTTGGAAAATTATGATGCAAATTATTATATTACTGATCATCTTGAGAGAATCTCTCCTCCAAAGGAAGAGACTAATGTTTTGCAGGACTCTATGGAAGAAGAAATTACTGAACCTGAAAGCTCCTTGGATGAAAAAGAGGAGGACAGTGACGAACAAGAGGAGGAAGAATGGAGCCATCCATGTCTACCTTCTAATGAGAGTAACTCTTTGACTCTTACCTTATATGAGTGTTATGATCCTATGGATTCTTTTGAAATATCCCTTTTTGATGAAGTTGACGCCTTCTATGCTTATGGCCGTGATGCCACTATGGATGATGCTTACGAAGATGAACTTGCTATAGTTCCTCATGTTAAGCATGAAATTGTTTCTATTTCACCCATACTTGATTGTCCTATTATCCTTTTGAAATCTCCAATTCATATTCCGGAGAATTTTTCTCTTATCAAGGCTCTATGTGATGGGTTGCATCTTTCTTATCATCCTAAAAACCGTGTTGAAAACAATACACGTGTGCTTGTAGGTCATGAACAACATGATTTATGTGATAGTTATATTCTTGATGTTGTTCATGATGCTACTGAAAATTACTTTGAGAGAGGAAAGTTTGGTTGTAGAAACTTCCATGTTACAAAAACACCTCTCTTCATGTTGAAAGTTTTGAAGTTGTTCTTGTTCTACCTTCCTATGCATGTCACTTTGTGCTTCTTTGATTTATTTTCTTACAAGATTCCTATGCATAGGAAGTGGGTTAGGCTTAAATGTGTTTCACATTTTCTTCTTGATGCTCTCTTTTGCTTCAAAATTCTTATTCTTGTGAGAGCATCTTCTATAATCTTTAAGCCTAGCTAATGGCTTTAAAGAAGCGCTTTCGGGAGGCAGCCCGCAACGAATTTAGGTTTTTCTTTTTGATTTTGTTGTGTCTTGATGATTGTTACTTCTGTAGCAACATCATTGTATCTTTATTTTTCAACTTTGTGCCAAGTTATAGCCTCTTACGGCAAGGGAAGTAAAAGTTGTGACATGCTGTCCAGAAAACAGATTCTGTCCTCGTGACCAGAAAAATTCCAGAAAAATCCCAGTTCATCTTTTTGAGCTGAATTTTTTACACAGTATGATCTATAAAACTACGAAACTTCCGTATGTTCTGAGTTTTTTTATTTGAGTTGCAGAAGTTCCCCTAAAAAATTCTTTACTATCTGCTGTTCTGTTTTTCACAGATTCTGCCACGTTTTGTCTCTCCTAACTTTTGCAAACCTTAAGCTTGCTTTTTCTTTGCAAAAACTTTTTGGCACTCTTGAGAAACAGTATCTCTTCAAGAATATCTTTATATCCAGTGGAGAAAAATTATTTATTAAGGGTACTAATCTCTCTAATCAGCTTATGATGAGTTATGTATGAAGGGAGTTTTCAAGTGTGCGATGGAAGATGATGGAAGAAGATCCAGGAGTGTCAAGCGCTCAAGCTTGGGGATGCCCCCATGCATCCCCAACAAATATTCAAGAAGACTCAAGCGTCTAAGCTTGGGGATGCCCCCGTGCATCCCCTTCTCCATCAACAACTTATCAGTTCGTCCTTTGTCTCACTATATTTTTATCACTTCATGTGTTATGTGCTATGCTTGGAGCGTCTCGCTCTTAGGTTTTGTTTTTAGTTTTCTTTAGATTTGCTTGCTGTTCATAACAAGTTAGATACTTTCTTACTTTGTGTGGGAGAGAAACACGCTCCACTTTCAAAAACTAGAACACATCATAGGATTCTTCATGCCTATCTTTTTGCTGTTGTGTGTTCTTTATCTTTTTATAGCTACTGCCATGTTTAGTTTTAGTCTTAGTTTGTCTTTAGCAAGAGCCTTGAATTTTTTTTGGTTTGTTGCTGGAACTCTTTTTAGTTTTCATGTTTATCTTGTTAAAGAGAGTAGGTTGTTGCACTGAGTTGTGTCTTGTTTTGAGAAGTAGGTACTTGAGGTTGCTATTTAATTTTAGTAGTAGCTTGCAATAGTTTTGAGGTATTGCCATGAGTAATGTTTGGACTTTTGGTGTCAAGAGATCTAGCCTATTAGTGATAGGTGTCGTATTTTGGGAAATCCGTGTTTATTTTCAAAACCTACAAAACTAGTTGAGAACTCTAGCTACTAGATAGATCACTACTCTTCTGAGGGGTCGAATATTAGAGTACACTCACGTACCATGAGTTGAGGATGCGCAAGGATAACCAAACCCCCATACACTCCTCCTCGGGGTACTTGTCTCTTTGTGAACCTCCTCATTAGATTGAGAGTTACCGATAATAAGTGCATGAGTTCTTCGGACTAATGTAAGTATTGAGAGTTGACACTTCCACCTTCCCATATTTTGCTAGCCTTTCCCGTGCCGTGCATTGCCTTCTTCTCACTCCGAGAGTTGGTTTCCACCTTCGCCGGTACATCCAAACCCTTGGCATGATACGCTCTGTCATCATAAGCCTCCCTTTATCTTTCCTCAAAACAGCCACCATACGTACCTATCAACGCATTTCCATAGCCTTTCCGAGTTACATTGCCATGCAATTTCCACCTCTTCATGACTTGATCTTCATGTCATACATGTTCCTGCTACACTGGCAGAAGAATACAGTGCATACTTCATGTTAGTTACATCTTCTTTATGATTTTGAGTACCTTGTAAAGTGTGAAACATTTCCTCTACCTTCTTGAAAAATAGACTGTTGCCCTTAAGTGAGGAAAAGATCCCAAAGTGGACACATTAAAAGATCCCAAAGTGGACACATTAAAAGATCCCAAAGAGGACAAATGAGAGTTAAATAGAAAGAGCCATTGAGGCCACAAAAAAATACAAAAAAATAGAAAAAGAGAAAAAGAAGAAATAAAAAGAGAGAAAGGGGCAACACTACTATCCTTTTGAGAGATCCACACTAGTACTCCCTTTATATCCTTGTACTCCATAGAGATGATCTTTTTGCATATAGTTTGGAGAGCTTCCTAGCTCGTATGTACATCCGTTGCATGGAAATCCCTACTCTTCACATCATATCTATCATTTGGCATCTCTTGCCTATGATTGTCCTCATTGATGTGAGCCTTTCTCATCCTTTTTGTCTTCCTCCTCCACCATATTTCTCTCTTTGCCATCCTAAGTGTCAACTTTCGTGCTTACGCTCATCCATTGCATGACTGCTCAAAATATCGAAAAGGATGTGGATCAAATTCACTTGTACCTGGCTAGTGGTCTGGGGACGAGTCAAGATAAGATTCCAAAGAAGACCAAGTGTGACACTTTAGTAGATTGAGTTCTCAACACAAAAATACTTTTTCTCGTATTCCCTATCCCCTTTCTTGCACGCAAACACCATTTGGAGACATTCGAGTCACGGACAGCGAGAGCTCTTGCACCTAATGTTCTTTTGTTACTTGTTTCAATGCTAATATAGACTCTTGCTTGTTATGACTTGAATTGAATCTCTAACCTTGATTGCTTTACTTTTCAAAGTTCTTTTATGGTTGCTAGCATGTCACCACAGAAATTATGCTTGTTATCATTTACCTACTCGTGGACGAGCAGGAATTAAGCTTGGGGATGTTGATACGTCCAAAACGTATCTATAATTTCTGCTTGTTCCATGCATGTTTTGTGTGATATTGCTATGATCTAGATACACTTTCATACATTTTTATCATAATTGGACTAACCTACTAACTTAGTGAACCCCAGTGCCAGTTCCTGTTTTCTGCTGTTTTTCTATTTCAGTTTTCCCCCATATAAAAAGTGCCAGAAAAATTCGGGAAAATTCAGATAAAAAATCAGCGTGACGGAAGCTTCGAGAAAAGCCCGGGAGGGGCCAAGGGGGGGCCAGGCGGCCACCCGGCGCGGCCCCACCCCTGGTCGCGCCAGGGGGGCGCCTGGGGCCCCTGGCCCACCTCAGGCTGCCCCCTTTCGCCTATATATCCCCCGTCACGGGAAAACTCCAGAAGAAGAACCTTCCGCGAACTCGCCTCTGTTCCGCCGCCGCCGCGCTTCCAAGATCGGGAGCACCAGAAGACCTCTTCCCGGCACCCTGCCGAAGGGAGGATTGACCTCCGGGAGTCTCCTCTCCACCATGGATGCTCCCCGGATGTCCCGTGAGTAGTTCTTCTTGGACCATGGGTCCGTGATCAGTAGCTATGTGATGTTCTCCTCCCCTCTTTGATCTTCATTGTTTAGACCTCGTGAGCTGCCCTACATGATCGAGGCACCTTTGTAATATTTCTGCAGTTGCTATGTTGAGTTTGATCGAATCTGATGGATTATGAGATTATGTTCAGATTGTGATAGAGTAATATATTTGGTCTTGATCTTTTATAGGTTCCTAAGTAATTCTTGCATGTTCTCCGTTGCTGTTTATTGCTTTGGCCAAGTAGTAGGTAGTGACTCCAAGAGGGAGCGTTGTGCTAGATTGTGGGTTCATGCCTCCCTGATGACACACTTGAGTGACAGAAACATGAGTCTAGGGGATGTGCTGTTGCCACAAGGGGGAAAACAACGGTGCTTGTGACCGCGGTCACAAGGATTTTTTACTTTACGCAAAGTTCTTTTATTGCAGTTGTCTGTTGCTTTGAGTTTACACTTTGGGTGGGGCTCGCAACTTAATACCAGCGAGATGTTCTGGATAGATATCTGAAGGTGGATGATTAGTAGTAGATGCAGATGGATTTCGGTCTACTTACCTTGGCGTACTGCCCGTTCTTTTGAACCTCTTCCTTTCTTTTGTAGCATAGTTAGCATTGCGGTGCGTTCATAATCCTGTCAATTGCCTTTCTGTAATTTGTTTACCTCGCATAGCAGTTTTATCGTCTTTTGGGAGAGAGACATCACTAGCGAACATCACGTATCCCGGTCCATATCCTTATTACTGTTTCCAAGCTATCTTTACTTTTCTGCTTTTACTTGCTATCATTATCACTTGTGTTTTACCCTTTGTGAACAACAAGACCGGAGAGATTGACAACCTCTCTGAACTTCGTTGGGAACAAAGTTATCTGTGTCTGTGTGCAGGTCCACGTCAGTCGCGCCGCTGACACCTACTTATCATATCCGGAGTCCTACGGGAGACAAACCTTGGTATCCTCACCGAGGGAAACTCACTGCTAAACTGCATCATGCCTTCCACTTTGGGCTCACCAACGAAGGGCGGGAAGCCGCTAAGAAGCCGCGCCAGGTGGCCTCCTAGGCACCCTGTGGCCCCCCTCTGGTCTCTCTTTTGCGTGTCTTCGTGATCCTTCTGGAAAATACCTGATGCCCCACAAACGTAAGGGATCGAGGTAGTCTTAGCGGGTAGGTTAACCCAATTTATTGATTCGACACAAGGGGAGCCAAAGAGTATTTATAAGCTTTGACAGTTGAGTTATCAATTCAACCGCACCTGAAATATACTTGCTTGCAACAATAGATAAGTAGTAACGGTAATATGATAGTGATGATAGCAACAGTAAAAATAGATAGCAAAAATAACAACTAATGACCAGCAGGATTGAAAACACTGTAGGCTAGGGAGATGGATGGTTGGGCGCTGCATGGATGAGAGTAAACATATAATAGATTCTAACACGGGGCAAGGCACACAGAAAAGCAATGATCATCTAGGCAAATATCAAACAATAGGCATGTATCCCGTAGGTAGTTGTGCGTGCTTGCAATAAGAACTTGCACACCATCTTTTGTCGTACCATCCCGCTACGAACGGGGCCAAAAGGAACTTATGGAGATTAAGGTGCTCCTGTCAAAGAGCACCGGAACAAAGCAATAAACTCAATGGATACATGGAATCCTCAAATTATGGACCATCCCTTTTGGTGTCCCAAGCTGTCGCCTTTGGGATCGCCGGTTCCGGACCATAATAGGTGCATACAACTCATAGATAGGATCTAGAACACAAATATATTCATGAAAACACATAGGGTTCAGATCTGAAAACATGGCACTCGGGCCCAAAGTGACAAGCATTAAGAACAACAAGTTGTAGCAAAGAAGATAAACACCAATCTAGATGATAGGCAACATGCCCCCAACAATCTGACGAACTATTACATGATCAAACTCATCCAATCCCTACCATCCCCTTTGCCTACAACAGGGAATTACTCACACATGTGAAGAGAAGTCATGGAGAATGGATGGAGTGGCGATGGTGATGACGATGGCGACGATCTCCCCTCTCCGGAGGCAAAATCAGCCTCCAGATTAGCCCTCCCGAAGAAGAACAGAGGGTGGCGGCGGCTCCACAACGGAAACTGGGAAAACGACTTTCGTTCTGGGGTTTTCTCGTCACGGGGATAAATAGGAGCATCAGTAGGGCACCAGAGGAGGGGGGAGCAGCCCAGGCGGCCTGAGGGCGCGGCCCCACCCCTGGCTGCGCCAGGGGGGCGCCTGGGGCCCCCAGGGCTCCCCTCTGGCCCCTCTTCTGGCTCCTGGCTCCTTCGGGTGCGTAGATTTTCTGGTATTTTTCTGGGAATTTTCTGGGACGTCTAAAAATCCATTTTCCTACGCACAAATAAACCATACAGGCAGCTCTGCTGATAACAGCGTTAGTCCGGGTTAGTTTCATCCAAATCATGCAAGAATGAGGGCAAAACAATAACAAAAGTGTTTGGAAAAGTAGATACAATTGAGACGTATCAACTCCCCAAACTTAGCATATTTATTGTCCTCAAGCAATTCAGTTCAACGAACTGGACGCGACAAAGAAAACTTTGACAAACTCTTTTGCTTCAAAAGATGTATATAAGCATGTACTACGAAAAGAGTTTAGCAAGTAACGAAACAATGCTATAAGGACAATGCACGAAGCAATTCTTCTTTCATGTGATCAGTCACAACCGACTAAAAGTAAATAATAAGCTGCTGAAAATCAAGACAGGATCACAATGCACATAGCTTGAACATACTTGAGTGGCATTTCGCTAGCCTCCACGAGTGAAGCAAAACATAAATGCAGAAACTCCCCCGGAGTTTTAAAGGTGACTAGAACTCAGTATTTCATACTAGCAATAACACAAGCATCAGAAGACAATGTAATACTTTGGGACAATGCATGTTACACTAAGAATGACAATTATGCTATCATAGTTGGTTCTTTGAAGAAAGAAGGGGAGACTCTCGAACCGTGGCTTTTGATGGCAAGGTTGAAAACCCATGAAAGGAAGCAAAGACTAGACAAGTGCCAGAGCTCTTGGTTTTGAAAACAGAGATAAAACATTTTTGAGAAGTGTAACTTTCCAGTCAACGGTGAACGGTAAAGGTCTCTCAATATCTCCCATGCCAACCATATATAATGCCTTTTGCTTACACATATTCCCTTATCTATAAATCCTTCGATGGTCTACGGAACCTTTTATTTTGCCTCAAGGAAGGAAGGAGGGTATCGTTCCACCTATCATAAGCAGCATTTGGTCCATTTCACTCCATCATCAAGTATGGGGGAGGTGTAACTCTCATATTTTTTTTCTTTTTCTATTTTGACTAGTTAAAACTTTCGTCAAAATATTTTTGGCATGAAAGATACTGATTTCCCCTCACCGCACCATGAGCTTGTACGGTTACAAAAAGGGAAGCCTTTGAATAAATTTCGAGATGGCACAAGAAAGTCTAAGTTAGGAGTGGCCGGTAAATACCACATATAGGTAGGTATGGTGGAATCAAATGGAACAACTGGGTTTGAAAAGGAGTTTGGAAACACAAGCAGAATTCCGCTTAGTGCGAGCGAAGGCTAGCAAAAGACTGGGAAGCGACCAACTAGAGAGCAATAATTGTCATAATCATGCAGAGCGACAAAGCAACATTGAATCGGACATGAAAGTGATATAACTATTCTGAAACAAAAAGATCATCAAGGCAAAATAGACTTTTTAGTCGTAAGCATGTGTGAACATGTGCCAAGTCAATCCAAAAATTCTCTGAAGGGAAATACCACTTCAGTATGCCTAACCATGAACAATGCAATGCATGTAAATCATTTCAACAACACATTATGTACTCTAGCTATTTGAGACTAGCCACAAGGAAAGCATGAACACTGGGAAAGCATTGTAAACATAGCACTATGTCGCTACAAGCTGGTCTCTAGATCATAAGTACAGACATATGTACAAAAGTAGAAACAAGAAGAGTTCATACCGGTTTTCCTTGTTGCTTCCCTTCCGTCGATCTTCGTCATTACTGCCTGGTCACTTGCACGATCGAACGTAGGAAATATAATCAAATGCCATCATGGACTTGAGCTGTTCTCTGAAAACAAAGCAAACTAAAGAGAGAAAGGAAATCCTTTTGGGTTTTTCAAAGGTTAAAAGAAAACAAAATAAAAGAGGAAATCTTTTCGTTGTTTTTCAAAGTAAGAAAAAAATAAAAACGGGCAAAAGCTTCGAAAAGATCAAAGCGAATGAATAATACAATGGAAAAGTGAGAAGGGCACGTACTCCCCCAAGCTTAGGCTTTTGGCCAAAGTTGGTAGCAGCTAATGTCCCTAGGAGCCTCCTGCTCCAGGGTAGTACGGGTGAGTCCAAGGATCGTATGAGGCTTCCGGTGCGTACACCGAAGTCCTTGGATCCTCCCACGAAGAAGGATCCACGCTCCAAGCAGAGGAAGACCCTTCACCAAACTGGGTGACGGTCTCTCCCTGGAAAGGTGGGAACTCACCATGCTCCTCCTCGTCGGGCACAACCCCCTCCATGGGGTTATGAAACTGATACTGGACCACTAACTCATCGAACTGGATAACATCAAAGGACCATCCGTTCCTGCGAGAAAAATCAAACAAAAGAGGTGCAGGTAGACGGATCGTGTGTTCCGTGGTAGCTCCGAAACGCAAGATATAATCAAGGTTACCAAACTCGGAAGTCATGGTAACAAACTTATGCCTATTCATAGCAGCAAGATCAAAACTTAAATAAGTAAAAGGCTTATCATCGGGGCGTGGGGTGCCATTAAGAGACTCTAGGATAAGTGTGGCGTAAACGCCGCCAAATAAATCTCCCTTGTTACCGTTCATAGCAAGGCGTCGAGCAATTAAGGCACCCACATTATAATCAAACCTCCCCGAGAGGGCGGTTGCCAGGATAGCAATATCCGGCGCAGATATGTTGCTCTTGTTGTCACGAGCTAACACCCCTCTAGCAATAAAATACGCAAAATACCTGAGGTGTGGGAATAAGAAGCTGGAGATCTTTGACCGATGAATATCCCTTGTAATCATGCTACAGAGAGATTTGAAGACGGTTCTCAGCCCGGAGGGCTGAGAGCTCATCTTCGCCGTTTGTCCCACGTTTGGCACACCTATTATTTCACAAAACTTTTCCAAAGGCATGGTCAAAAGATCATTATAAATTTTAAACTCAACAGAACCAGCATCAAGGTTATATCTAAAACTGTTGATAAAACAGGAGGTGAGTTTTTGATACTGGGCAACACGGCACGTAGCGAGCCGCGTTAGACCTGCATTAGCACAAAGATTATAGAACTCCTCCCTAATTTCTGCAGCTTCAAGGAATGAATCGCACGGGAAATTCATTGCACGTGCTTGATTTGTGTCCTCCAACAACTCCAAGGGCACATGATCTTCGTTGTAGCTCACCCTAGCAGTCGAGGGTGAAGCTGCAGCTCTTGTAACTCGATCGGAGCGCTCAGGCCTTTTCTTCCCAAGCCACCCCTTTGCTCTTCCTAGCAATCTCATTTCTGAATTTTTTGACAAATTACAAAAACAAGGATTTAAACAAAGTGAGTTAAGGCAAACTACTCAACTCACTTACCTAAGGCATAAACTTGCATCAAAACTTGGAAATAAAAATTCTACACATGCATGCAAGCTCACAAAAACAACACCAAGAGCTACTAAATACTGACGAATGAAGCCACCAATCAAAAATCTAATTGGAGGGGTGAAGGAGTTACATACCAGGGAGTATTTGCTCAAAATTTCAGCTCGAATGGTGGGTTGTAGAGAGAGATCGAAAATCGCCTCCAAGAACAGCAAGAACGCAAGAACTGGAGCAGAACTCATGTTTTTGGAGAGAGAGGAAGGAGGAGGAAGAAGACATACCTGGCTGGCTGCCCTGTGGGCCCCAGGCGCCCTGTGGGCGCGACCAGGGGGCAGGCCGCCCAGCTGGCCGCCTGGGCCACTGGTGGCCCCCCTGGTCATCCCCAGGTGCCTCTGGGTCACACCTGACATGGAAATTTTTATTAAAATTTTTCTGAATTTTTCTGAAAACTTCACTGTTGAAAATTTCTCGGAGTTCAAAAAGCTGCAAAACTTTCTAAAAACTTAAAGCAGTGATTAGTATTGTGAAGCTTCAAAAATATAAAAACTTGGTACAACAAAGAGAATGAAAGCTAAAGCAAATGAAAACATAACAAGCTTAACTTTTTACCTATATAAAACAAGCTCACTAGTAAGGTTGAACAAGTCTTACCAACAAACCGGCGATATATAGAACAAGAAGTCTCCCCTCTTATGAAGTGATCATTGCACCTTTTCTTTAATGGACATTGTCCCCACCATAATGGTTTTGTATTTGTGGTGCACATGTAGTGGACAGTCCCATTCTCCAATCTTCACGGTCTCGATATTCTCTATAGAGTTAAGGGCATGCCTTTTATCGATCTTCTTTGGAAAATACACCGTGTGTTCTTTATCATCAACGTTGAAAGTGACGTTTCCTTTATTGCAATCAATGATAGCACCTACGGTGTTAAGAAAAGGTCTACCAAGAATAATGGACATGCTCCCATCCTCGGGCATGTCAAGCACAACAAAATCTGTAAGGATCAACAATTAGCAACTTCAACGTGTACATCCTCACAAATACCTATTGGGACAGCTGTTGATTTTTCATCCATCTGAAGGGAGATATCTGTAGGGATTATTTTCTCTAAACAAAGCCATTTGTAAAGAGAGAAAGGCATAACACTCCTGCACCTAGATCACATAAAGCATTTCTGACATAATTATTCTTTATGGAGCAAGGAATGGTGGGTATACCTGGATCACCGAGCTTCTTGGGAATCTTGCCACTAAAAGAGTAGTTAGCAAGCATAGTAGATATTGCCTCATTAGGAACTTTTCTTTTATTAGTAACAATATCTTTCATATATTTCGAATAAGGAGGTAACTTAATAGCATCAGTCAAAGGAATTTGAAGAAAAAGAGGCTTCATCCATTCACAAAATTTATTATAATGCTCTTCTTCTTTAGATTTGAGGGACTTACCTGGAAAGGGCATGGGTTTCTGTATCCATGGTTCTCTTTCCTTCCCATGTCTTCTTGCGATGAAGTCTTCTTTAGAGTACCTCTTGCGTTTATCGAGTGCTTCTTCTTCTCTTCCCTTGGGTGGATCATCCTTCTCGGCGTCTTTTTCTTCAGGCTCGGCATCGTCTTCTGTTTCAGCATCGGAAGTAGATATGCTGTTAGGATCAACAACTGGCTTTTCACTTGTAATAGGATCATCGGGATTGTCAGCCTCCTTGTGTTTCTTCTTCTTCTTTTTCTTCTTTGGATAGCTAACAACCTCATCTTCTTCTTGCACTTGAGAATCTTGCTCGATCCTCTTTGGGTGCCCTTCAGGATAGAGCGGGTCCTGGGTGTGTGTTCCACCCCTCGTTTTAATTCCATAAGCTTGTATGTCCTGTTTAGCATTATTAGCAAGCAAATATTTTTGCACATTATAAATTTGTTCAAGCTGAGTTTGAACCATATGAAAATGCTTAACAAGACATTTAACATCATTAACTGTTCTTTCTAGAACATCACATAAACTTTTGATAGCAAGAGAATTATCATGCAACTGACTTTGTAACTTCCTATTAAAATGGTCTTGCTAAACAATAAAATTATCAAGCTCATCTAAACATTGGTCGGGAGGCTTACCTTTAGGGATGTCACTTTCAGTAAAGTCTAATAGAGAGTGTACCTCTACCAAGGGAGGGTGAGTAGTAGGCTCACACAACTTCTCAATAGGCGGTAAATTCTTCACGTCTTCGGCTTTAATACCTTTCTCCTTTATAGAATTCTTTGCTTCTTGCATATCTTCGGGGTTCAGAACAAGCATGCCCCTCTTTTTCGGTGGTAGAAGTGGTTCAGGAATGGACCAGTCTTCATAGTTCTTGGCAATTTTGCACATTAATTCTTCTGCATCGTCCGGTGTTCTTTCCCTGAAAATACAACTAGCACAACTATCCAGATAGGATCTGGATTCATCGGTTAAGCCAACGTAAAATATATCAAGCAGTTCATTCTTGGGAACTCCATGTCCCGGCAAAACCTTAAGTAAATCACAAAACCTCCCCCAAGCTTTAGGGAGGTGCTCATCCTGCAATTGTTTAAAGTTATAGATTCTTTGCAAAGCAGCATGTTGCAGATGAGCAGGAAAATATTTATCAACAAAGAATTGGACTAAGTCCTGAGGACTTTTAATGGAACCATAAGGTAGTGCATTGTACCATGATTTAGCGTCTTCCTTCAAAGAAAAAGGAAAAAGCTTGGCCACATAGAAGTTTCGTATCTTCTCATCAGTAGTGAATAGGTTGCTTAACTCAGCGAGTTTGGTCAAGTGTGCTATAGCATCATCATTTTCTCTGCCATAAAAGGGGTCAGCCTCGATTGTAGATATAAGTGAAAGATCAACAGAGAAATCATAATCAGGATCAGTGATGCATATAGGAGACGTGGAAAATTGAGGATCAGGAATAACTTTGTTCTTCATCGAGTGCTTTTTGAGCAACTCCTTAACAGCACCAGGGTCGGAGTCGACACACTCTTTGAGTTCCCTGCAAAAATCATCAACAAGAGTACCATAATCATCATCAAGGATTCTTTCCCTGAGTTCATCTAAGCTCGGGTAACCAAAGGTTTTGCAGGTAGGAATATAGGTAGTAGGGGTCTCAGTCTTGGATTTTTCTGCAGCCTCAGTAGTCTGAGTTTCAATATACCGACCAAGAAAAGTAGCATCATCAAGAGTAGTGGAAGCATCATCAAAAGTATCGGACATAGTAACAGACTCAATAGAAGCATCATGTAGTGGTGGTGAAGTAAACTTACTCATAACAGAAGGTGAATCAAGTGTAGCACTAGTGTTCAGAACAATACCTTTTCTTGTACGGGATGGTAAGATCGGAACCTTGGGGTCTCCTTTCTTACCCATAGCGGACGATATGCAGCAGGCAGGATACTTCAAGTAGACTTGTAAATATTGCTATGCTCCCGGGCAACGGCGCCAGAAAACGCTGCTTAATGCCCCACAAACGTAAGGGATCGAGGTAGTCTTCGCGGGTAGGTTAACCCAATTTATTGATTCGACACAAGGGGAGCCAAAGAGTATTTATAAGCTTTGACAGTTGAGTTGTCAATTCAACCGCACCTGAAATATACTTGCTTGCAACAATAGATAAGTAGTAACGGTAATATGATACTGATGATAGCAACAGTAAAAATAGATAGCAAAAATAACAACTAATGACCAGCAGGATTGAAAACACTGTAGGCTAGGGAGATGGATGGTTGGGCGCTGCATGGATGAGAGTAAACATATAATAGATTCTAACACGGGGCAAGGCACACATAAAAGCAATGATCATCTAGGAAAATATCAAACAATAGGCATGTATCTCGTAGGTAGTTGTGCGTGCTTGCAATAAGAACTTGCACAACATCTTTTGTCCTACCATCCCGCTACGAACGGGGCCAAAAGGAACTTATGGAGATTAAGGTGCTCCTGTCAAAGAGCACCGGAACAAAGCAATAAACTCAATGGATACATGGAATCCTCAAATTATGGACCATCCCCTTTGGTGTCCCAAGCTGTCACCTTTGGGATCGCCGGTTCCGGACCATAATATGTGCATACAACTCATAGATAGGATCTAGAACACAAATATATTCATGAAAACACATAGGGTTCAGATCTGAAAACATGGCACTCGGGCCCAAAGTGACAAGCATTAAGAACAACAAGTTGTAGCAAAGAAGATAAACACCAATCTAGATGATAGGCAACATGCCCCCAACAATCTGACGAACTATTACATGATCAAACTCATCCAATCCCTACCATCCCCTTTGCCTACAGCAGAGAATTACTCACACATGTGAAGAGAAGTCATGGAGAATGGATGGAGTGGCGATGATGATGACGATGGCGACGATCTCCCCTCTCCGGAGGCCAAATCAGCCTCCAGATTAGCCCTCCCGAAGAAGAATAGAGGGTGGCGGCGGCTCCGCGACGGAAACTGGGAAAACGACTTCTGTTCTGGGGTTTTCTCGTCACGGGGATAAATAGGAGCATCGGTAGGGCACCAGAGGAGGGGGGAGCAGCCCAGGCGGCCTGAGGGCGCGACCCCACCCCTGGCCGCGCCAGGGGGGAGCCTGGGGCCCCCAGGGCTCCCCTCTGGCCCCTCTTCTGGCTCTTGGCTCCTTCGGGTGCGTGGATTTTCTGGTATTTTTCCGGGAATTTTCTGGGACGTCTAAAAATCCATTTTCCTGCGCACAAATAAACCATACAGGAAGCTCTGCTTAAAACAGCGTTAGTCCGGGTTAGTTTCGTCCAAATCATGCAAGAATGAGGGCAAAACAATAGCAAAAGTGTTTGGAAAAGTAGATACGTTTGAGACGTATCAATACCCTCCGTCGATTTTCAGGTAATTTGGAGGTATTCTTCTTCAGCAACTCAGCGTCCACTTTTTACCGCTGAATCCTGCGTCTGCTGCTTCGGCACCGGAAAGTTGCAAACTGTGTAAAAAAGCCAAAACAACATAAGAATAGCATCATATCATGAAATATATCAATGAATAAGAAAGATTTACTATATAAAATAGTGATGCATTTCGGACGTATCAACTCCCCCAAGCTTAGACCTCGCTTGTCCCCAAGCGAATACTGAGCTCGGTAAACCTGTCCACAAGTTTAGAGAGTGAAGTGTCGATAAATAGAATACGGACAAAAAGTATCAAGGTTTCTTCATCAAACTCAAGCATCCTCAACAGCAACCTCAACTCATAAGGCCCTTATGAGAAAGTAATAACAATTATAATCAAAAGTAGGGCTGAGGAAACTCATCAAATTATGGCAAACATATCCTTGGTCAAAGGACAACTAATAACTTTTACTCTTGCTCTTTCTTTTTAATGAAACAATTTTAAGCTTTTGGAAGAACATGTTATTAGTCATGAAGTGCAAATGCTAACACAAAGGAAGATGCTTGCTTGGCAAAAGCTTTCGCAAACAACTTACTTATCAAAAGATAATGTCAACAAGGATGTGGCAAGGCAAAACTTAATGCAGCTTTATAAGGATGAATCCTCATCAACATCAAATGTCTGTTCTCTTAGAGAAAAGAAGGAAGTGGGACAACTGACTCAACATGAAGGTGGAGGAAAGGCCTTGTTAAGGGCAAGCAGGGAAAACTCATGTGCTATCCTTAAATCAAACAGAATAAAAATATATTTTGGGGCGGTGCATAGTTTTTCAACGAATTCTAATAGATATCTCAATTACTTCTCAAGATGGACAAGTTTCGAGGAACGACTCCCAAGTGGGGACGATCACATCCCCTTAATCTCCTTTGTTTATCACTGCCAAAGTTTCTGATTTCTCATAGACCAAGCATGAAGGAGGGTTTGTTTGTTATATTATCTTTCGAGTTGGGCGCACCCATGCCAGTTCCTCCTCGTATTATGGGTTTGCAGATTAGACATGCAATCCCGGGGTAAAACTTGTCCAACTTAAGAAGATCATGAATTACCTACTACTTCCTCATGAGCTAAACAAGAGGCACAAAACAGAAGATGTTGAACATTTAAGGATAACACATAAATTCTATACTTATAGGAGTGATAGGGGAATACCACGAATAGGAAGGTATGGGGGACTCATATGGAAGGTATTGGTTTCAGGGTATGGATGCACAAGCAGAAATCTACTTGGCAAAGAGTTTGGCTAGCAAAGGCTTTGAGAGAACAGACAATTGATGCTAATTTAGAGGCAAAACATATAAGGCATAAACATTAAGGTAAGCATAACACATCAAGTTGTTTCCCTTGTCAACATAACACTTCAAGCATAATAGCATAAAGGTTTTTGCTATGTCGCTACTTGAGAAAACATGCATGTTGCCATGACCAAAGCTATGTTTGCCAAAATTAAATAAAGTTTTCAAAGCCATACCTGATATAAGGTCAATACTCCCCATAAGAATCGTCATATGATGTCGATTGCGCGAAGAGAATACCGAGTGCAGCGAAGGAACTAATAGACTTCTCATTAATATTCCATTATAGACGACTCCACACTCACGGATACAATCTCTCCACAGAAGGAGTGATAGACCTTGATGCAAACACCTATTTCATATAATAACCTCCCTAGACATGATATGACTCTACTTGACTCTGAAAGACTAAGACAAAGATAAAGATACCGGGCACTCCCCCAAGCTTGGAACAAGCCAAGGGGATGCCATTACCCAAGGAGATTTCACTCCTCATTCCTGTTGTTGTTGATTCTTCAAATCTCTGATGACACGGCGAAGGGTTTGGTTTTCCTCCTCCAAAATATCCACTTGCACCTTTAGTACACGGAAATCTTCACACAGTTGATTGGTGATGCGGTAAGCTTCGGAGATGGTGGAAATCATACGTTGATTTTCAAGTGCAGGGGCTGTTCCTGAAAGGTTAAGAGAAAGATCATAATAAGGTTGGACACTCCCCACCATGATGGGGTTGCCTGATCTTCCTCCTTGTGTTGATGGACCCCCTAATTGCTGGGCGGTGATAATCTTGACTTCTTCTCTCACGGAACGCTCCATCTCCGCTTGCCTTGCAGCGATTTCTTCTTCCGTAACCCAATCTACGTATTTCCCTTGGTTGAGATCTTTCTGAACTTCACGTAGACGTCGTCCCATGAAGTCTTCTCCACTTGAGCCACAAGAAGACATTGATGCCCCACAAACGTAAGGGATCGAGGTAGTCTTGGCGGGTAGGTTAACCCAATTTATTGATTCGACACAAGGGGAGCCAAAGAGTATTTATAAGCTTTCACAGTTGAGTTGTCAATTCAACCGCACCTGAAATATACTTGCTTGCAACAATAGATAAGTGGTAATGGTAATATGATAGTGATGATAGCAACAGTAAAAGTGGATAGCAAAAGTGATAACTAATAACCAGCAGGATTGAAAGCACTGTAGGCTAGGGAGATGGATGGTCGGGCGCTGCATGGATGAGAGTAAACATATAATAGATTCTAACACGGGGCAAGGCACACAGAAAAGCAATGATAATCTAGGAAAATATCAAACAATAGGCATGTATCCCGTAGGTAGTTGTACGTGCTTGCAATAAGAACTTGCACAACATCTTTTGTCCTACCATCCCGCTACGAACGGGGCCAAAAGGAACTTATGGAGATTAAGGTGCTCCTGTCAAAGAGCACCGGAACAAAGCAATAAACTCAATGGATACATGGAATCCACAAATTATGGACCATCCCCTTTGGTGTCCCAAGCTGTCACCTTTGGGATCGCCGGTTCCGGACCATAATAGGTGCATACAACTCATAGATAGGATCTAGAACACAAATATATTCATGAAAACACATAGGGTTCAGATCTGAAAACATGGCACTCGGGCCCAAAGTGACAAGCATTAAGAACAACAAGTTGTAGCAAAGAAGATAAACACCAATCTAGATGATAGGCAACATGCCCCCAACAATCTGACGAACTATTACATGATTAAACTCATCCAATCCCTACCATCCCCTTTGCCTACAGCAGGGAATTACTCACACATGTGAACAGAAGTCATGGAGGATGGTTGGAGTGGCGATGGTGATGACGATTGCGACGATCTCCCCTCTCCGGAGGCCAAATCAGCCTCCAGATTAGCCCTCCCGAAGAAGAACAGAGGGTGGCGGCGGCTCCTCGACGGAAACTGGGAAAACGACTTCTGTTCTGGGGTTTTCTCGTCACGGGGATAAATAGGAGCGTCGGTAGGGCACCAGAGGAGGGGGGGGGAGCAGCCCAGGCGGCCTGAGGGCGCGGCCCCACCCCTGGCCGCGCCAGGGGGGCGCCTGGGGCCCCCAGGGCTCCCCTCTGGTCCCACTTCTGGCATTTGGCTCCTCCGGGTGCGTGGATTTTCTGGTATTTTTCTGGGAATTTTCTGGGGCGTCTAAAAATCCATTTTCCTGCGCACAAATAAACCATACAGGCAACTCTGCTGAAAACAACGTTAGTCCAGGTTAGTTTCGTCCAAATCATGCAAGAATGAGGGCAAAACAATAGCAAAAGTGTTTGGAAAAGTAGATACGTTTGAGACGTATCAGACATCTCTAACAATAACTTTTTACCCTGGCAGAAACAGATTGAAGAGAAAACACACAAAATCGCGAGATACGTTGCCGGAACGACCCGGACAAATATATAGCAAAAAATTCTGCAACAAAAGGAAGGTAACGAGCCAAAGTTGGGTCGGAGACGGACTCCTGGGTGCCCAGGCGGCCTCCTGGCGCGGCCAGGAGGTAGGCCGCGCCAGGGGGTCGCCTGGGCCCCCTGGAGTTCCTCTCTGGCTCCACTTATGCCTCGAATTTTCCTAATTTTGCAAAAACTCATAATATGGAACTTTTATGGCGGTTCGCGATGTTTCCTTACCGTAATACATACCTTTTCTTATTCTGCTTCTGTCGGTGTCTGAAACAGGGCTGCAATATGTTCTTCATGAGTTGTTGTGCGTATTATATTTACATCAACATTGACGGGATCTCCCGCCATGTAATGCTTGAGTCTTTGCCCATTCACAACTTGAGGCTTGGTGCCTTCAAATTTTTTAATCTTGATTGCACCAGACCGGTAGACTTCTTCGATATGAAATGGCCCTTCCCACCTGGAAAGTAGTTTACCTGGAGAAAACCTGAAACGGGATCTAAACAATAAAACTTTATCACCAACATTAAATTCACGTTTCAGAATCCTCCTGTCATGCCACTTCTTTACCTTTCCCTTGAACATTTTAGCGCTCTCGTAAGCTTCACTTCTCCACTCATCTAGAGAAGTCAAGTTCATGAGACGCTTTTCACCAGCTAACTTTGGGTCAGCATTAAGCTCTCTAACAGCCCAGAAAGCTTTGTGCTCTAACTCTAATGGCAAATGGCAAGCCTTGCCATAGACCATTTTATAGGGAGACATGTCCATGGGGTTTTTGTAAGCAGTTCTATACGCCCACAAAGCATCTCCTAACTTATTTGACCAGTCCTTCCTATTTCTGTTAACTGTCTTTTGCAAGATCAACTTGATCTCTCTATTGGTGAGCTCAACTTGCCCACTAGTTTGAGGATGGTACGGTGAAGCAATTCTATGATTGACATCGTACTTGGCTAAAGCTTTTCTAAAAGCTCCATGCGTGAAGTGTGATCCTCCATCAGTCATGAGATACCTAGGTACACCAAACCTAGGGAAAATTACATCTTTGAGCATTTTCAAAGATGTTTTCTGATCAGCACTCTCAGTGGGGATTGCTTCAACCCACTTGGTTAAATAATCAACAGCAACTAATATGTGAGTGTACTTGTGCGAAGAAGGAAAAGGACCCATAAAATCAAAACCCCAGCAATCAAAAGGCTCAATCACTAGTGAGTAATTCATAGGCATCTCATTCCTTCTACTAATATTACCAACTCTCTGACATTTATCACAGGCTAAAACATATTTTCTAGCATCTTTAAAGAGAGTAGGCCAATAAAAACCTGATTGGAGAACCTTATGTGCGGTTCTCTCACCGGCGTGATGTCCTCCATAGGGACTATCGTGACATTGCTTGAGAATGTCCTTCTGCTCGTGTTCCGGTATGCATCTTCTCACGATCCCGTCTAGACCTTCTTTGAAAAGATGTGGGTCATCCCAAAAGTAATGCCTCAAATCATGGAAGAACTTCTTCCTTTGCTAAAATGTTAAACCTGGAGGCAAATACTTTGCAACGATAAAATTATCATAATCTGCAAACCAAGGATCGGAAAGAGATTGTACTTTAACAACGACAAGTTGTTCGTCTGGAAAACTGTCGTTGACTGGGATGGGATCATGTGGTATATCTTCCATCCTTGAAAGATTGTCCGCTACAGGGTTGTCTGCTCCTTTTCTATCAACAATCTGCAAATCAAATTCTTGAAGGAGGAGTACCCATCTGATGAGTCTTGGCTTGGCATCCTTCTTCGTCATAAGATACTTAATGGCAGCATGGTCAGTATGAATAATAACTTTAGAATCAACAATATACTGCCTAAACTTATCACAAGCAAACACTACTGCTAAGAATTCCTTCTCAGTAGTAGCATAATTCTTTTGAGCACTATCAAGGGTTTTACTAGCATAATGTATAACATTCAATTTTTTATCAACCCTTTTTCCTAACACAGCTCCAACAGCAAAATCACTAGCATCACACATAATTTCAAATGGCAAACTCTAGTCAGGCGGTTGTACTATAGGAACGGTTATTAAATCTTTCTTAAGAACTTTGAAAGTGTAAGGCCCGATATGCGGTACTTTTCCAGATCTAGGTGTTTCCACCCGGATCCGGGGACGAAGCACATATCGGTCCCACCGCGACATATGACATAGCCATATGCCCCGGATTTCCAACATGATATCGCAACATTACAGATACAAGGATACAACATCTCATACAATCGGCATACAACTGCCTCAAATATAATACAACAGCGGAAGATACATGTCTGAGTACAGACTACAAGCAAATGCCTACTGGCAAAGAGAAAAGCATCGATCCCATAACCGCACGGGTCCAGGCCGTCCGCCGGGATCCGCCTAACTAGTCGTCGTCGAGTCTCCACGTGAAAACGTCGATCACCATACCTGTTGTCGATCAGAAGCCTGAAAAGAGTTTGGGGGTAGTATCATGAGTACAGAGGTACTCAGCATCCAACTGTAGTGGTCATCTGACCCAGCAAGGACTTCATCACTCGTCATTCTAGGACAACTAGTAGTTTACGGTAAGGAAGGGGTAAGTGGTGAAGTTGCTGCCGCACTAGCATTTATGAGGTGGCTAACGATCTAGAGAGTAAGATAAGAAGCCAAGCATTCGATGAGGAATCGCCTCCAACAAGTCTTGCTATCAACTACTACGCAAACATAACACCTATCCTATCCTTTTCCTCCTCTTCGCATCCCGACGAAGAAGAAGCAGTCAAGGCACACACACGTTGATCAAGTTATATTAAGATTATCTCAGTTGTTGTTGTCTATGAACAAGGAGTAGGTCTCAAGTCGTCCATAACCGTGGACACGGCTTCTCGAAAAGATTTAACCCTGCAGGGGTGTACCAACTGCCCATTACGAGGCTCCGCACACACGTCCATCACTCTCAGTTGCTACCCATCATAGGCAACCATTTTATGATTTAGTTCCAAGAGATCCGAAACGACAGGTCCCTCTAGCTAACAACGAACAAATCCGGGTGGCCCCCGGTGAGACGACACCCAGCTCAGGAGCCGGCCGCACTCTCGATCTGGTCTCTACCGTATGACTCCAGGTTTGGATTGCCGGTTCATCGCACATTAGGATAACCGGGTCCTCAGCCTGTCTAGTTGGGCCAGCCAAGAAACTATGTCCTCCTGGCCCTGGTTTGGTTTGAAAACAACTGGCAGCTGACCAGCACACACACGGTTTCAAATGGTAAATCAGCTTGGGCCACCACTAGAAATGTTTGAAGCTAGATAGGTAAGAAGAGGGGACCCCATAAAATCCCACACGCGGTTAGGCACGCTCAGTCTTAAAACCAATACCCGGAACTCGGATCCTAGGTGACTCGAATGGAACAAAGCGTCGGGGCGGGATAGCCTAGACCTTCCATCCTTCGTCGAATATAGTCAACATTATAATAATAATCATATCATCAACAACAATAATAATAATGTGATATCCCAACCCAAAGAGTAACAGGGTAACATCGTAGCATCCTAAGCATGCATACTAAGCAGGGGCTGAGCAACGGGCAATAGTAACATAGCAGTACAAGGTTTGCTGGGAAGGGACATGGCTGTATCGGTTTGAAAGAGGCTGTAAACATGTGGTAGGATCAAACATCGAACCTAACCTATACTAGCATGCAAACCGCTGGTTGAAATAGAATGGATCATAAGTAATGCAAGTCCTTGCCTGTTGATAAGTCGGGTTCCGAAGGTGTAGTCGATCGCAAGCTCGCATCGTCTCCGAGAGGTACCCGCGGAAGCACACAAGAAGTAAACACTGGAAAGCAATCAACGGTGCACCACTATTACTACGGAGCAATACAAGAGCAAGCATCAGCAAGAAGTAACACGAGACATCGCACCTACCGTCGAGAGCGGTTAATAATGATTTAAGTGGAGTACTCGTCACACACGACGAATACCGCACGTTTACGGTGGTTCAAGTTGTTTAGCTACAGGTGACCAAACAATGGTTATTAACATGGCAACTCAAGAAAGCATGGCATAGCACAAAAACATTACAAGAGGTGAAGAACAAAGTAAACTATCTATGCTAGACAATTTAAGTGGGGCACAACCTAAACATGGCATAACACTAAGTGCCGCACGATGATTAAAAGATTTGGTACTGTTCTGTCCTAAACCATATTTTAGGTTGGTTAACAACAGCAAACAATAGCATAAGCACAAAGAACACGAAAAACTAATCAAGTTACATATAAAGAACACCCCAAACGGAGTTACGGTTAAAAAGATACAAGCAAAACAATTTATGCACACATGCTGTAAAAACAGGGGTAAATCTATATGCAAAAGTGCAGCAACATGACATAGCAATACATGGGATGAAAGTAGACATGATGCTTAACAATATGCAATTGGAATCACTCAATTCCGATGAACGGTTGCGAAGCAATCGTCATCCGAAGTTGCAACAAAATAACAGTTTCAGCAATAGCAGCACAATAACATCCTGATAGCTACTTTGGAGCAAAATATAATTATGATGCAGCAGGAAAATATGGCATGTGAATGCATGAAACTGAAGTAGAAACATTGCTTAACGCAACGCAAAAGGAATCAATGCAATAGGCCTCATGGATTTGTTACAATCATCATGCAAAGTTGCAACAAAATAATAACAGCAGCTCAATAACAGGAATTGTAGCAGTTTAACGGCCTGATGCCCACTTTGAACAGAAAAAACTATATCTAAACAACCTCAAAACAATTAACTCACAAAAGACGGATTGAAGTACACACAATTCTAAGCAATTCGTCTTTTGGGCGCAACGCGATCCGAGCTACGGTTTAACGGGAAATTATAGTGCAAAACAGCATCAGCAGCACAATATTCCAGACTTAGTAAAAAAACAGACTTAACAGAAAAAAATAAATAAAAAGAAAAAAAAACGCTTGGGCTCACCCCAGCTGGGCTCGGCCCATCTAGCGCTGGAGGCCTGGCCTGGCCGTGGGCTGGTGCTGGGCTGCTGGAGGCCGCTGGGCCAGCTGGCGGATCGGGCCCGCCTGGCCTGGACGGTTGGAGCGGCCAGCCTCCTCGTCCCGACAGGAACCAGCGGCGGCGGCCAGCCGGCTTCCGGCGAGGCGTGGCGTGGGGGCAGGCGAGGGGAGGCCGGGAGGAGGCGGCTGGGCGCGGAGGAGGCCGAGGTGGGGCGCGGGTGGCCGGATCCACCGGAGTCCGGCGCCGTGAGCTCCATGTGCGGGCGGTCGAGCTCCTTCAAGGGCTCCAATGGCGGCCGGCGCGACCTGGGAGAGGAGGCAGAGAGGGTTAGGGAGAGGGAGGAAGGAGGAAGGAGAGAGGGAAGAGAGGAGGCGCATCGGGGAAGAGAGGAGCAGGGGCGCGGGCTGGCCGGCGGCGAGGTCGCCCGCAGACGGCGGCGTCCACGGGAGGAGATGGCTCGGGCGGCTCCCTCAGGCGCGACGGCGCCAGATGGGCCCAGGCGGGCCTGCGGCGGCGGATCCAGGGCCCGCGGGGCCCGGTTCCCTGGAGGAGGCTGTGCTGCGGTTTGGGGCTAGATCTGAGCCCTTGATCTGAAAGATCAACGGCCAGAATTGCTTGATGGCTAGGGTTTCGTGGGGAGAGGGGGGCTGTGGAGCAGATCTGGGATTTCGCAGGGGGGTGGCTGCAATTTTACATGGGGGAAACCTTAATTGGCCTAGGGAAGTGTGGTGGTCTTTATATAGGCAGGGTTGGCTGGTCTGTTGACGCAAACGCCCTCGGTACCCCTCTCGCGTGTCTGGTGAATACGTTCATGACCGCCGAAGTTTCATACGGACTCCGATTCCGATGAAATCTTGAACCACGCGCTCAGCGCGTCGAGCTCTTCGATCGTACCTCACTGCGGTGACATTCCGACAACATTTTTCGGTGCCCCAATAAAATAATCCGTTTATTAAATAAACGGGGTTTTCGTTCCGGTGGCGATGGCTGGTCCTGTGCCGGTAGCGACGGTGCTCGGGCGAAATCCCGGCGTCGCAGAGTCGTGTGCCATTGGGGAAAAGGGTCGGTCACGCATCCGATACGAGAATAAGGGGGGAATATTCACCGATTATTATTTCGGTGAAGCAAACACTTCAAATAACTCAGACAAACAAACAATTCACACCGAAAATAATTTTTTTAATTTTTGTGAAAACTGGGCTGTTACAGAAAGCCTCCTTACAATCTTCATCAAATACAAAAGGAACATCCTTCTGGAGAACATTAGTGAGGGGTCTCGAGGTCTTAGAAAAGTCTTTAATAAATCTTCTATAGAAACCAGCATGACCGAGAAAACTACGAATACCTTTAATGTCCCTTGGATAGGGCATCCTTTCGATAGCTTCAATCTTCGCCTTGTCCACTTCAATTCCCCTCTCTGAAATCTTGTGGCCAAGCATGAACCCTTCGTTAACCATGAAGTGGCACTTTTCCCAGTTTAGAACTAAGTTTGTATCCTCGCATCTCTGCAAAACTTTATTAAGATTGTGGAGACAGTGGTCAAAGGAAGTTCCATAGACGGAGAAATCGTCCATGAATACTTCCACAATCTCCTCACAGAAACCATGAATTATTGCAGACATACATCTCTGAAAAGTAGCAGGGGCATTGCATAAACCAAAAGGCATACGCCTATAAGCATAGGTACCATAAGGACAAGTGAAAGTGGTCTTCTCTTGATCGGCAGTGTTAACATGAATTTGAGAGAAGCCAGAGTACCCGTCAAGATAGCAAAAGTGGGTGTTTTTGGACAGCCTCTCAAGCATCTGATCGATAAAGGTTAGCGGGTAGTGGTCCTTCCTAGTTGCCTTGTTCAACTTCCTGTAATCAATACACATTATATATCCAATAATAATTTTCCGAGGTATTAGTTCATTCTTATCATTAGGGACTACAGTTGTCCCTCCTTTCTTAGGAACACAGTGAACTGAACTTACCCACTTACTATCAGCTATAGGGTAGATAATACCTGCGGCTAGAAGCTTGAGGATTTCGGTCCTCACAACATCCATCATCTTTGGGTTCAACCGTCGTTGATGGTCCACAACAGGTTTAGCATCGGGCTCGAGGTTGATAGTATGTTGACAGATAGATGGACTAATTCCCTTAAGGTCATCAAGGGTATAGCCAATTGCACCACGGTTTTTACGAAGTATCTCCAATAATCCCTCTTCTCCATATCCTGAAAGGTTAGAATTGATAATAACAGGATATACTTTCTTTTCATCTAAATAAGCATACTTGAGCGTATCAGGAAGAGGTTTGAGATCAAACACCGGGTCTTCTTTTGGTTTGGATAGAATTCCTAAAGGTTCAACCGGAAGGTTGTGCTTCAGGATAGCAGGTTGTCTCAAGAAGATTTCATCAATTTCATCTCTTTCCTGCATATGAGTATCATTCTCGTGGTCCTCCATGTATTGCTGCAAAGGATCATTAGGGGGAATAGCAATAGAAGCAATACTTTCAATAATTTTATCATCACTAGGTAATTCAGTACCACGAGGCTGCTTGGAAAACTTAGAAAAGTTAAATTCCTATGGCTCACCATTGAATTCAACAGAAACTTTACCTTTCTTGCAATCTATAATAGCTCCACAAGTTCTGAGAAAAGGTCTACCGAAAATAATAGGACAAAAACTATCTTGCACTGAACCAAGTACGAGAAAGTCGGTAGGATACTTTACCTTTCCGCATAAGACTTCAACATCTCTCACAATCCCAATAGGATAGATAGTAGCTTTGTTTGCAAGATGAATAGTAACATCAATCTCTTCAAGTTCACAGGGTGAAATCTCACCCATGATCTCTTGATAAAGCGAATAAGGAATCGCGCTAGCACTTGATCCTAGATCGCATAGCCCGTAATAATTGTGATCTCCTATTTTAACAGATACAACTGGTGTACCTGTAATTGGGCTTTTATTCTTGGTTGTGACAATGTTAGTTGAAACAGCACAAAAATTTATAATAGAATCTGAAACATCATTAGTAACTAAATCTTTAACCATCGCAACTTGAGAACGACTCTGATCTGGTCCTCAGGTTCGCCTGTTCTTCTCTCACTTTTATTTATTATGCCTGTCACAAAAGAGTGCTCCCTTATCCTTGAAGGAAAAGGGGGTTGTTCATATAGAACTGCAGGCAAAATAGGATCAGCAACGTGAATATCACTAGGCACTTCCTTGAAAGGCTTATGGTGCTGATCCTTCTTCATCTTACAAGAATCAACATGAGAGGCAAAGTTCTTACAAAAATCAATCATTAGATGGGAATCCAGACCAATCTTAGAGCAAAAGGTATTAAAATAATCAGTTTTCACATAGCTCTCAATATAATCATGCTCATAATTTATAGCAGGTTCAATAACTTTATCGATTTCCCAGTCTTCAGTATTCTTCTGGATCCTTTCGATGAGATCCCATCTTTCTTCAACGCTCTTTGTCTGAAATACCCCGCTAGAGGAGGCATCCAGCATTTCCTTATCCTGACGAGAAAGCCTGGCATAAAAATTTGTAAGTATAATATCTTTGGGGAGCTTATGGATAGGACATTGGAACATTAGGGATTTAAGTCTCCCCCAAGCTTGAGCGATGCTCTCTCCGTCGCGAGACCTAAAGTTATAGATGTAATTCCTGTCTCGATGAACTTCATGAAGAGGGTAAACCTTTGTATAAAAGAGAGACATAAGCTCTTCCCAATTAAGAGAATGTGAGTTATCGAGGAGCTTATACCAATCTGAAGCTTTGTCCGTAAGCGATATGGAGAATAATTTCTTCATAACGAACTCCAGTGACACACTTGCAAGCTTGAATAATGAACATAGTCGTGATAAATATAGCAAGTGTTCACCTGGATGTCTGTCTCCTGCATAGCGATTAGCTAAGACATAATCGATAATACCAGATGGTATCTTATAAGGCACAATTTCAGCAGGGGCAGGAGTGACTACCTTAGTTGTGGGGCGGTTCCCCAAGAACAACGATCCAAGAGTAGGGGTGTCCATAAGGACAAAAGCAGCAACAGCAAAACTAAAAACAGAAATATAAAAACTTCCTTACCAGCTTCACTTACTAATAGCGCTACGCTCCCCGGCAACGGCGCCAGAAAACGGTACTTGATGACCCACAACCGTAAGGGATCTATTGCATCGTTTTCGATAAGTAAGAGTGTCGAACCCAACGAGGAGCATAAGGTAATAGCAAGTGACTTTGGCAAGGAGATAACTGCAAGCACTAAAAGATAACTTTTTAGGGGTTTTCTTGGTATAAGCAACAGGAAAGTAAAAACGAGCAAAGTAAAAGGCACTGGAGAGTAACGAGTGGCCCAATCCTTTCTGAGCAAAGGAGAGGCCTAGCAACTGAACTTATAAAGGCTAAAGTGTTCTTGAGGACACACGGGAGAGGTAGTCATGTGCTTTCGCCATATTCCGTATCGGTACTATGTGATGTGTTGATAAGTGTTGAGTGGGTGGATCTATGCTAGTACACCCTCTAGACTAAGATAAGTGCACTCTTATGATTAAACACCTTGCAAGCATCCGCAAATACAAGATAGTAATTAAGGCAAAAGCCTAACCATAGCAATACGATCGGTGATCCATTGTTCCCTTGTGCAAAAGTGTGCAAACTGGGGTTTAGGTTTCTGTCACTCCGGCAACCCACCGTAAGCATTCTTTGTACACAATGTATTCCCCTAGGTCCTTGATAAGGCGAAGTGTTGAGTGTTCGACTCACACAACACCACTAGGAAAATAACAACACAACTTAAATATCAAACAACACATATTACTTCAACATCATATGACTACTAACAACTAGACTTCTCCCATGTCCTCAAGAACTAAAGTAACTACTCACAAGACATAAAATAGATCATGATTAGTGGGGATAAATAGATGATAAACAATCTGGACACAATAATATTTCTCCAACAAAACTCAATAGCATTCACCACAAAGTAGTAATCAACACCGATATAGTAGAGGATAGATAGTACGGATTACAACACAAGTTGCAATTGTGAGATGAGATTGGATGTAGGTGGAGATGGTGCTGATGATGGGGATGATGTTGATGATGATCTCGATGATGCCCGTGACGATGGTGATGACGATGGCGATGATCTCCCCTTCCGAGAGGTGATCTCCCCGGCGGAATCTGCCCGCCAGAGATGGTTTTTCTTCTCTGTAGGTTTCCGCCACGGAGTGGCGGCGGAACTCCGTAAACCCCTTCCTTTTTTAGGGTTTCTGGATGATGTGTGTTATATAGGCCAGAGGGGGGAACCGGGAGTGGTCCCAGGGGTCTAGGCGCCCTCCCGGCGCGGCCAGGGTGGGGGCCGCGCCAGGTGGCCGCCTAGGCACCCTGTGGCCCCCCTCTGGTCGCTCTTTTGCGTGTCTTCGTGATCCTTCTGGAAAATACCCTCCGTCGATTTTCAGGTAATTTTGAGGTATTCTTCTTCAGCAACTCAGCGTCCACTTTTTACCGCTAAATCCTGCGTCTGCTGCTTCGGCACCGGAAAGTTGCAAACTGTGTAAAATAAGCCAAAACAACATAAGAATAGCATCATATCGTGAAATATATCAATGAATAAGAAAGATTTACTATATAAAATAGTGATGCATTTTGGACGTATCATCGGCCAGCTGTCGGCAAAGCACGGTCTTTGTCGTCTGCCAGCAGACGACAAAATAACCAAATGGTCACCCGGCTGTTGCCAGATTGCACAGTTGGGTGCCACGTGTCCCCCTTTGACGTCTGCTAGCAAACGGCAAAGGGGTTGTATTGTGTATTTTTATTTTGTTTCCTGGTCATCCCTGCATTTTAAACAAACGTCAATAGCAATATAATAACAACACGAAGTGCATCTCCAGTAGCAATATAATAACAAGTTCATCACAAAGTGCATCCATATCAAGCAAACACTCGTGAAGAAAATCTAAAAAATGAAAATAATAAAGTTAGAAGAAGATGAAGAAAAAAGGAGAATAAGAAGAATAAGTAATAAGAGAAGAAGAAGAAGAAGAAGAAAGAAGAAGAAGAAAAGAAAAGAAGAAGCGCAAATTAAGCTAACTTTAGCATTTTTTAGCTAAGTTAGCTAATTATGCCCTTTTAAGCAAATTAAGCTAATTATGCTATTTTTGAGCTAACTTATTTAATTGTGTCTTTTTTAGGAAACTAAGGTAAGTTTATATCTTCTTTGAGCAAGTTAAGCTAATTATGCCAGTTTTGAGCTAACTTAGCTAATTATGTCATTTTTTAGGAAAATAGGCTAAGTATATGTAATTTTTTGGCTAACTAAGCTAATTTGGCCATTTTTTTAGTAATGTACGGTATTTTTTATCATTTCTTAGAAAAATTAGCTAAGTATATGTCTTTTGTGGGCTAACTAAGCTAATTATATCATATATATTTTTGGCAAAGTAAGCTAACTATGTTATTTTTTGAGGTAACTATGCCATTTTTGAGCTAACTTAGCTAATTATGCCATTTTTTTTAAATAATATGAAGAAGGAGAAGACGATGAAGAAGAAGGAGAAGATGATGAAGAAGATGGAGAAAAAGAAAGAAGAAGAAGAAGAAGATAGTTCTTCTTCTTCTTTATTCATATTTGAGACTAACTTACCGGAGTGGGCACCTCAGGGCTGAGGTGGCTGAGAAAGCTCTTTCTGTCTGTCTGCGTCCAAATGTCCTCAGGGCTGAGGTGGCTGAGTATTTTCTCAAAATCTGAGCCCAAATGATGGGTTGAGGAGAGAGATCGAAAATCGCCTCCAAGGACAGCAAGGACGCAAGTCCAGGTGCAGAACTCGTGTTTTTGGAGAGAGAGGAAGAGAAGGGAGGAAGAAGTACCTGGTTGGCTGCCCTGTGGGCCCCAAGCGCCCTATGGGCGCGGCCAGGGGGCAGGCCGCGCCAGCTGGCCGCCTGGGCCACTGGTGGCCCCCCTGGTCAGCCCCAGGTGCCTCTAGGTCACTTTTGTTGTGGAAAAATTAATTTTTATTTTTTTGGAATTTTTCTGACAACTTCACTGTTGAAAAAAATTTGAGGTTCAAAAAGCTGCGAAACTTTCTGAAAACTTGAAGCAGTGGTTAGAAATGTGAAGCTTCAAAAACATATAAACTTGGTACAACAAAGAGAACAAAAGCTAAAGCAAATGAAAGCATAAAATGGACCGGCACCGTCGACTTGTATCATATAACCATGAGGAAGAGCTCTCTCCGTCTGTCTGCGTCACTAGTACACAGGTACACTAAATGGTGTTATCTGTTGAAGCATCAAAATTTACAGTTAAATGCCTTATATTGTGTGTGTGTGTGTGTGTGATCCGGTTAATCGTGTGGACTGATGACATGGTGTGGTCATCCAATTATGAACTTATTATTCGTACACTTATTAGTGTCTTTTTTCATTCATATTACGCCCTCTTGTTTTGGTCACGCTCCGGCGCTGCGTGGGTGGCCCATGCATGTGTTTCTCATTATGTTGTTTGTTTCGTTTGATGACATAGCTCCATGGGGTAATTGGCTATACGTGTGTGCATTTGCTTTTTAAGTTTGTTGCAGTAAACAGCAATTCTTTGATTTAATGGTGTGTAGGGATCTAGATGACAGATAGGATTGAGGCAGACTTTTAGCATGTGTGAACTCAGTGTGAAGCAAGTATGAACATGCCTAGTATGATGTGTAGATTGATGAATGAGTGTAGTTGTAATAATTCTTTGATGCATATCCACCCAATTTCGTTCTCTTCATGTTATGCGCCGTAGTGCCAAGGGGACCGTTTGGCTGTACAACAGTGAGAGTGGCCAAACATGTCATCGTGCTTGGCACCAAGATAGCGCACGACATGCATGTGCCATGGCCTCTTCGGATCTCAGTCAACAATGTACAGCCAGCCCCATTCCTACATAACCCACACACCACACAAAAGCAGCCGGGGTGCCAAAACCAATCCGATTCAGCTCAGCCTCCAGCAAGACAGCCACCGCCACCATGGAGCTCACCGGTCCGCGCCGCCGCAGCACGCCGTTCCTCGTCGCCGTCCTCGTCCTCGCGGCGGCAGCGGCTGCGCGGGCCGACGGCGAGCTCTGCGACAAGGCGGACAAGGCGGCGCTGATGTCCATCAAGTCCGCGCTGGGCGACCACCCGGGCCTCTCCGGCTGGAACGCCACCGCGCCCTGCTGCGCCTGGCCGGGCATCTCCTGCGACGACGCCACCGGACGGGTCACCGAGCTCACCGTCTTCGCGCTCAACATCTCGGCGCCGGTGCCCGCCGCCATCGCCAACCTCACCGCGCTGCGGACCGTCAACCTGGCCTACAACCGCCTCCACGGCCGCATCCCGGGGTTCCTGGGCCCGCGCGCGCTCCCGGGCCTCACCTTCCTCCGCCTCGACGGCAACCGCCTCGAGGGCGCCATCCCGCCGACGGCCGCCGTGTTCGACCTCTCGCTCGTCGGCAACCTCCTGACGGGCCCGCTGCCGGCCGCCTTCGGGGACGCGGAGTTCGGCAGCGTGGACCTCGCCGACAACCGGCTCACGGGGGACGCGTCGATGCTGTTCGGCGCCGGGAAGCGGGTGAACTCGATCCGGCTGTCGCGCAACCGGTTCGCGTTCGACCTCGGCAAGGTGGAGCTGCCGGCGAAGCTGGACATATTGGCCGTCGACCGCAACATGATCTACGGGGGCATCCCGGCGGCGGCGGCGGCCAGGAGGTGGCTGGCGTTCGACGTGAGCTACAACGAGCTGTGCGGGGCTATCCCGCAGGGGCGGTACACGCACAGGTTCGGGCCCAAGCACTTCGCCCCCAACAAGTGCCTCTGCGACCGCCCGCTCGCGCCCTGCAGCACCTAGCTAGCTGCGCACTGCATACTACTGTACTGTACTCAGGAGGTGCTCTTTCGTTTGCAGATGCTGCAGCATATCTGCATGGCTTTAAGTTAGCAATAAAGCCCTTGTAATGCGAAAATGTTATTCTGATTTCTGAGCTAGAGCTCAGATGTGCCCTTAATCTTAGTCAGCCAGTTGCTTGTAGTCCATGGTATTCGATCTGTGATGTAGTTCGTGATTTTTAAGTGTTGGAAGTGTATGTGTTTCCGTGTCGTTTCTGAAAAATACATAGTTCAAACGTACTAAAAAATATTGAGAGTGAAAATACATACTCCCTCCGATCCATATTAATGGACTTAAGTTTGTCTAGATACACATGCATCTAATCTAAATACTTAACTAGATACATACGAATCAAGACAAAGTTGAGTCCATTAATATGGATCGAAGGTAATAGTTAAAAATGTACTGTAAAATTTATTCAAAGTATATATTTCAAATATAAAATTATGTGATTTGGTATGTGGTTTTAAATATGCTTCACAAAATTATTGAGTAGTTGTACGTATCTCAAAGTTATCGATACATCTATAGTAAGATCACAACGTGCTCTGCATCTTTTTTCAGAAGGTGAACATGTACTTCGAACTTCTTAAAATCATGTGTGCATGATGCCTCTTCGCCCTCATCCTTCACAAGTATGTTGTGTAAAATTACACAACAAAGTAATGACCTACCACAATGTCTTTGAATTCCACATCTTACATTTTAAGAAATTGATTTCAGTTTTTTCAACATGCAAAGTATCTATATCAACATTCCCATTAAGCCACTACCTCTACTAGCATAGTACCCGTGCGTTGCCACGGGCTAACAAAGTCTATGTAAAACGATAAATTCCTAATAAAATGAATGCAAAAAGAGAAATGTGAGTGATATAAAAGTTAGAGATTATTTTCATATGATCATATCTCATGCTCTAGATAAATGCATCTTCTCGTCATCTTCCTCTCCCCCTCCCTCTTCTCAACCACCATGTGACACTCCTTCATCCCACAATTCTTTCTTTTTTCGTGTTTCTTCCCCACTTCTACCTTGAATGACAATATTGAGTGGTTTGTTCAATTTTGACAATTTTCTCTGGTTGTTCATCCTTTAGATTAAAGATATATCATATATGTCCCGAAAAATAATAATGAAACAAATACCAAATGTCATGTGAAAGATGAGAATTCAGCATGATATCTCTTAGTATATGCAATCAATTTTACGATAAACTATACGTAGCTTTTGTCAAGATTGTGACACTGGCCCATTCCACATAATAAGCATAGAACCTGATTTTTTTAACTGTCCTGATTAATTGTTGAAATATGTCTATGATATCATTTTTTACTCAAAGCAGTTTTTTCCTAGAAAAGGAACATATAACTTATTTAAAGTAAAAAAAGAGACCGGGGAATAAATGTTATCAATTTATGGTCTAAAATAGAAGGGGCCGGTTCTTATTAGTGGCACATAGTCACAGTACAACTAAAGTAGAAAAATCATGTTATATGCACACGACATTTGTTTGTATAGCTACAACCGTTTTATAAAGCAAATACTGAAGACACAATAGCATGAAGTTATTGTTTTTAGAAAAGGTGAGTCCCAGTTTAAAAAAGAAAGAAAAAAAGAAAGGCGAGTCCCATATAAATAAATAAATTTGGGGGTCTAACTACGGGACATGAGTGGATCTAAACCATATATCCTGAATATTTGAGAAAAATCACCTTGTCTTTGGAAATCAGGGACCATCCTCAAAGTCTAACTATGTAGAAAAGAGGAGATACTCACGACATCCATTGTTTCAAGTGAAACTGTTTCCAATGAAATTTCACTCTATCAATATCTAAAACATCATACACATCACTCGCAACAACGACTACACACAAAAATCCAAAATGAACTTGTACAATTTTGAACACATAAAGATACAAATCCAAGTGAACAAAATCTATATTCACCATTGTTTCAAGACATGCGACTACCGATATTCTCTGTTGAAAGGTGACACTCTCGTGTGCTGGTTGCAATTGACCTATTCAAACACATGATACCAAGATATTGATCCGAATTATTTTGTGCATGAAAAACAATGAAATGTTCAATAAGTACAGAAAACTTCCGAAGAAAACTTTTGGTACCACAAATTTAGCTTTTAAGATAATAAAAAGAAAAAGAAGAAACAAAGCGGTGCGGCGAACATCAGTGTGCAACACCTGTCTTCTTCTTTACTGGCTTGCAGCCGAGGGTATCCTTGCTTGAAGTCAAATCCAGGAATTCTATGAGTGTAGTGTGCAATACATAATAGCATCCTCGATCGTCTAGCACTCCAGCTTGACTTTTCTACAGGAGAAGAAGCAAATGGCTGAATAATGTTGGAAGAAGCAAAGTAAAGTACGTTAAATTGGAAACTTCTAATGAGATGTACATTTTACAATCTATACTTTTTTTACATCTATGGGCATCATTTGGATACTTGTGCCGCTAATCCCCTCTGCACCAAATTCACATGTGCTTTGCCTCTTAGGACAAGCTATGTGTTTCTCTGAAGATGAATCATACGTAGTTCTTAAACATGGATACTTATACGTACACAACATTGTAAATATTGAATCATAGTAGTCAAAGTGTTGCATGGATTGAGAAAATATATCGATTACTCTGTCCATTCACAAAAATAAAGAAATAGGTGGATGCCATCTCGATATTTCGCTACTTAAGAGTTTCAATGTTCATCGAAAAGGCATGCTCATTGTTTCGCTAATTAAGGGTGGAGTTCACTGTTAGCAACGGCTGTTTCAGGCCTACTGGAAGTTCACGCGAGAAATTCTCGCACACGCCCAGTCTGAGAAAACATCTTCAAGTTTCAGGCTCAAACAACACATACAGTCTGCCTAGGCTGAGCTTCGCTTTTAAATTGACTGATTCGTTGAAACCTCAATGTTGCTTTCAACTTAGGCCATGCAACCATGAGACAATGTAAGGACACATGGAGGATTGCAATGAAATCATTGTTGATTTTCTGGAAAATGAAGAAATCATTTTAAATTCAGACAGTACTATAACACAAATTATGCTGAATGTCGTATTGAAACCTTGCGACAGGATTCTTAAAGCATCAGAGGAAAATCAAACACAAATGGAACCTGTAAATATTTCCTGTTGATAAAGAAATCATAATGTAGGCACAGAAAAAAAAAACTACATATACTGTACTATTTACTATGCCGATTCAGAGATAATTTCTTCAATTTGTCTGAAGCTGACTGAAATTGAAAAGCAGTGGCTGGCAAGAGGAAATTCAACCTATACTGGCTTGATAAGCATCATTGCTACATCACCGTTCTTCATGGCTACACTGGCCCAATGAGCATCACATCCTAACATATCCTTGCAGACTATCATCACCATCATGAGCGGCATGCTGGCACACCTAAGATTTGTTACATCAGTGACCCAATAGATTGCTTGCCGCTTCCAATTCAGAACCCATCAAAACACTTGAACCACACATGCATGGCAATATACTCTTATACTGAACCAACCAACCATTGAATGGCAGAGCAAAATAGTTCAAGTAAGTATTGAAATTACTTAACAAAACAGAGGATGACTTGATCTAGATCAGACAATAGAGGATTCAAAAATTGTCGCAACAAACAAATGGATTAGCTTCAGACAAAGATGGATGGGTGCATGTTGTATGTACCTTGAGCATGCGCCAGATGGAGGGGTCGACGGCCTTGACGACACTGTTGGGGCATACCAAGCAAAAGTGCATAGCGATGGCAACCAATAACATACACAGACGCACATTAGCAAGCAAGCACGCATGCCAACAACTACAAAAATCTCCACGGCGGCCTGTCTCCCTCAACCAGATACATAAAAGATAAAACGAACAAAGTGAAGCATAGAGATGCAGAAAATGATGGTGGGGTATACCTGTGCTCCTCCTCGCTCCATTGCACGCCCTTGAGGTGCTCCTTGATGCCCGTGTTATGGCCGCGGTCACACCCTGCCCTGGAGTTCCGTGATGGCGTCAGTGGCATCATCCCACGAGTCGGGGGCCTTAACTGAGCAGCACTCGTTCCCGATCCTGTCTGACTCGATCCCACTGTACCTAACACCATCGGAGCCGTCGGAGGAGCGCGATCTACAACTGGCGCACGAGCGGCTGCTGACCGTGAGCACGTAGTTCACCGAGTACGACATCCTTCTGCTGGGGGACACAAAGTACGCGTCGGTGCAGCTGTCATCGACTACTTCACCTGCATGGGCGCGTTGGCGTGAAACAACGGCGGGTGGCCCATCGTGCACTGCACCATGTAGGCATACCTCCGCGACGAGCGCGGTCGGATGGAGGCCATGGTGCGCGCCGCCGAGGTAGCTCCATCTCTGCCGCGGGATCCGACTTGGTGACCACACCACAACCCTGGTGTCAACCTGTCCCTCCCACCAGATGTGTTCGCGGAGGGCCGCGACCTCCCTCCCGTTCCTTCTCTCCTCAGAGCCGCACCTACGGCCTACCCCTTCTCTCCTTGGGAACCTCCTCCACTGGATCAATAAGGATGACGAATGGCGGCGACTGGATCGATCTTGTCGCGTGGTACTTGGGAGCGCCCTCTTGTTTCCTATCGAATCCACAAGGATGACGCACAACAGTGCATATTAGCGGGGGAGAGGGTGGGCGCGGTAGTGGTGGCGGAGCGAAAGGCAGGCGGAGATCTCCTTGCGAGAGAAGAAATAAATGACAAGAAAGAATCAAGGAGATCCCTAATTTTGTGGGATGCACGAAGGGGGGAGTGAGTTTCGTTCGATGGGTGAACCTTGTTCAATGGACGACGTACGGACTGATCATCACTACAGCAGACTCCCACTTTAGGAGTAGAGAAAGAATCATAGTAGTCAAAGTGTTGCATGGATGGAGAAAAATATCGATCGCTCTGTCCATTCACAAAAAATAAAAAAATAGGTGGATGGCATCTCGATATTTCGCTACTTAAGAGTTTCAATGTTCATCGAAAAGGCATGCTCATTGTTTCGCTAATTAAGGGTGGAGTTCACTGTTAGCAACGGCTGTTTTAGGCCTACCGGAAGTTCACGCGAGAAATTCTCACACACGCCCAGTCTGAGAAAACATCTTCAAGTTTCAGGCTCAAATAACACATACAGTCTGCCTAGGCTGAGCTTCGCTTTTAAATTGACTGATTCATTGAAACCTCAATGTTGCTTTCAACTTAGGCCATGCAACCATGAGACAATGGAAGGAAACATGGAGGATTGCAATGAAATCATTGTTGATTTTCTGGAAAATGAAGAAATCATTTTAAATATAGACAGTATTGTAACACAAATTATGCTGAATGTCGTATTGAAACCTTGCGACAGGATTCTTAAAGAACCAGAGGAAAATCAAACACAAATGGAACCTGTAAATATTTCCTGTTGATAAAGAAACCATAATGTAGGCATAGAAAAAAAAACTACATATACTGATTCAGTTACTATTTACTATGCCGATTCAGAGATAATTTCTTCAATTTGTCTGAAGCTGACTGAAATTGAAAAGCAGTGGCTGGCAAGAGGAAATTCAACCTATACTGGCTTGGTAAGCATCATTGCTACATCACCGTTCTTCATGGCTACACTGGCCCAATGAGCATCACATCCTAACATATCCTTGCAGACTGTCATCACCATCATGAGCGTCATGCTTGCACACCGAAGATTTGTTACATCAGTGACCCAATAGATTGCTTGCCGCTCCCAATTCAGAACCCATCAAAACACTTGAACCACACATGCATGGAAATATACTCTTATACTGAACCAACATCCATTGAATGGAAGAGCAAAATAGTTCAAGTATGTATTGAAATTATTTAACCAAACAGAGGATGACTTGATCCAGATCAGAAAATTGAGGATTCAAAAATTGTCGCAACGAACAAATGGATTAGCTTCAGACAAAGATGGATGAGTGCATGTTGTATGTACCTCGAGCATGCGCCAGATGGAGGGGTCGACGGCCTTGACGACACTGTTGGGGCATACCAAGCAAAAGTGCACAGCGGTGGCAACCAGTAACATACACAGACGCACATTAGCAAGCAAGTACGCATGCCAACAACTACAAAAATCTCCACAGCGGCCTGTCTCCCTCAACCAGATACAGAAAAGCTAAAACAAACAAAGTGAAGCATAGAGATGCAGAAAATGATGGTGGGGTATACCTGTGCTCCTCCTCGCTCCATTGCACGCCCTTGAGGTGCTCCTTGATGCCCGTGTTATGGCCGCGGTCACACCCTGTCCTGGAGTTCCGTGATGGCATCAGTGGCATCATCCCACGAGTCAGGGGCCTTAACTGAGCAGCACTCGTTCCCGATCCTGTCTGACTCTATCCCACTGTACCTAACACCGTCGGAGCCGGCGGAGGAGCGCGATCTACAACTGGCGCACGAGCGGCTGTTGACCGTGAGCACGTAGTTCACCGAGTACGACATCCTGCTGGTGGGGGACACAGGGTACGCGTCAGTGCAGCTGTCATCGACTACTTCACCTCCATGGGCGCGTTGGCGTGAAACGGCGGTGGGTGGCCCATCGTGCACTGCACCATGTAAGCATACCTCCGCGACGACCGCGGTCGGATGGAGACCATGGTGCGCGCCTCCGAGGTGGATCCATCTCTGCCGCGGGATCCGACTTGGTGACCACACCACAACCCTGGCGTCAACCTATCCCTCCCACCAGATGTGTTTGCGGAGGGCCGTGACCGCCCTCACGTTCCTTCTCTCCTCAGAGCCGCACCTACGGCCTACCCCTTCTCTCCTTGGGAACCTCCTCCACTGGATCAATAAGGATGACGAATGGCGGCGACCGGATCGATCTTGTCGCGTGGTACTTGGGAGCGCCCTCTTGTTTCCCATCGAATCCACAAGGATGACGCACAACAGTGCACATTAGCGGGGGAGAGGGTGGGCGCGGTAGTTGTGGCGGAGCGAAAGGAAGGCGGAGATCTCCTTGCGAGAGAAGAAATAAATGATGAGAAAGAATCAAGGAGATCCCTGATTTTGTGGGATGCACGAAGGGAGGAGTGGGTTTCGTTCGATGGGTGAACCTTGTTCGACGGACGACGTACGGACTGACCATCACTACCGCATACTCCCCCTTTAGGAGTAGAGAAAGAATCATAGTAGTCAAAGTGTTGCATGGATTGAGAAAAAATATCGATCACTCTGTCCATTCACAAAAATAAAGAAATAGGTGGATGCCATCTCGATATTTTAGTACTTAAGAGTTTCAATCTTCATCGAAAAGTCATGCTCATTGTTTCGCTAATTAAGGCTGGAGTTCACTGTTAGCAACGGCTGTTTCAGGCTTACCGGAAGTACACGCGAGAAATTATCGCACACGCCCAGTCTGAGAAAACATCTTCAAGTTTCAGGCTCAAACAACACATACAGTCAGCCTAGGTTGAGCTTCGCTTTTAAATTGACTGATTCGTTGAAACCTCAATGTTGCTTTCAACTTAGGCCATGCAACCATGAGACAATGTAAGGAAACATGGAGGATTGCAATGAAATCATTGTTGATTTTCTGGAAAATAAAGAAATCATTTTAAATTCAGACAGTATTGTAACACAAATTATGCTGAATGTCGTATTGAAACCTTGCGATAGGATGCTTAAAGCATCAGAGGAAAATCAAACACAAATGGAACCTATAAATATTTCCTGTTGATAAAGAAACCATAATGTAGGCATAGAAAAAAAATAAAAAACTACATATACTGATTCAGTTACTATTTACTATGCCGATTCAGAGATAATTTCTTCAATTTGTCTGAAGCTGACTGAAATTGAAAAGCAGTGGCTGGCAAGAGGAAATTCAACCTATACTGGCTTGATAAGCATCATTGCTACATCACCGTTCTTCATGGCTACACTGGCCCAATGAGCATCACATCCTAACATATCCTTGCAGACTGTCATCACCATCATGAGCAGCATCCTGGCACACCTAAGATTTGTTACATCAGTGACCCAATAGATTGCTTGCCGCTTCACTTTCAGAACCCATCAAAACACTTGAACCACACATGCATGGCAATATACTCTCATATTGAACCAACCAACCATTGAATGGCAGAGCAAAATAGTTCAAGTAAGTATTGAAATTACTTAACAAAACAGAGGATGACTTGATCCAGATCAGACAATTGAGGATTCAAAAATTGTCGCAACGAACAAATGGATTAGCTTCAGACAAATATTGATGGGTGCATGTTGTATGTACCTCGAGCATGCGCCAGATGGAGGGGTCGACGGCCTTGACGACACTGTTGGGGCATACCAAGCAAAAGTGCACAGCGGTGGCAACCATTAACATACACAGACGCACATTAGCAAGCAAGCACGCATGCCAACAACTACAAAAATCTCCACGGTGGCCTGTCTCCCTCAACCAGATACGAAAAAGCTAAAACGAACAAAGTGAAGCATAGAGATGCAGAAAATGATGGTGGGGTATACCTGTGCTCCTCCTGACTCCATTGCACGCCCTTGAGGTGCTCCTTGATGCCCGTGTTATGGCCGCGGTCACACCCTGCCCTGGAGTTCCGTGATGGCGTCAGTGGCATCATCCCACGAGTCGGGGGCCTTAACTGAGCAGCACTCGTTCCCGATCCTGTCCGACTCGATCCCACTGTACCTAACACCGTCGGAGCCGGCGGAGGAGCGCGATCTACAACTGGCGCACGAGCGGCTGTTGACCGTGAGCACGTAGTTCACCGAGTACGACATCCTGCTGCTGGGGGACACAGAGTACGCGTCGGTGCAACTGTCATCGACTACTTCACCTCCATGGGCGCGTTGGCGTGAAACGACGGCGGGTGGCCCATCGTGCACTGCACCATGTAAGCATACCTCCGCGACGAGCGCGGTCGGATGGAGGCCATGGTGCGCGCCGCCGAGGTGGCTCCATCTCTGATACGTCCCAAACGTATCTATAATTTCTGCTTGCTCCATGCATGTTTTGTGTGACTTTGCCATGATTTGCTTGAACTTTCATACACTTTTGAGCATATTTTGACTAATCTATTAACCCAGTGGACCCAACTGTCAGTTGCTGTTTTCTGCTGTTTTTGTATTTAAGGTTTTCCGACCATTAAAAGTGCTCCAAAAAATCCGAAAAAATAAGATAAAAAATCAGCGACCCGGAAGCATCCGGAATCACCAAGATAGCGGAGGGGGCCACCACAGGGACTCCAGAAGGGTCCCTGGCGCGGCCCCACCCTAGGCTGTGCGATGGAGCCTCCTGGCTGCCCAGTGGGTCCCCTCGACACCCCCCTCCGCCTATATTTAGCCCTCGGGGTGGAAACCCCTAATATCGATCACTTTTCCGCGAACTCTCCTCTGTACCGCCGCCGCCGCCGTTTCAAGATCGGGGCTTTTGAGCCCTTCCTTTCTTTGCCGCATAGTTAGCATTGCGGTGCCTTCATAATTCTGTCAATTGCCCAGCTGTGATTTGTTTACCTCGCTAGCACTTTTATCGTCTTTTGAGAGAGAGACATCACTAGTGAAAATCACGGGACCGCGGTCCATCTTCACATTATTGTTCACACCCTCAATTTACTTTCAGTCTTTACTTTCAGTTCCACTTTTATCTCTTGCGTTGATCCTTTGTAAACAACAAGGCCGGAGGAATTGACAACTCCTCTGTACTCGTTGGGAGCAAAGTTATTTGTATCTGTGTGCAGGTCCACGTCAAGCGCCGTGACACCTACTTGTATCTCTTGGAGTCCTACTGGTTTGATACTCAACCTTAGCATCTTCGCTAAGGGAAATTTGCTGCTACACTACATCCAACCTTCCACTTGGGGTAACCAACGAGGAGAGTTGACACTCTGTATCAAGCTAATTTCTGTCACCGTTGCCGAGGACTCCAGTCTACAAGATAGGGGAGTTGCACACTATCTTTTATCTTTGCTTTTTAGTCTTGTTAGTTTACCTTTCAGTTTTTACTTTTGTGTCTCTAATAAAAAATAAAAAAAATACCTGCTGCTACTATGGGTTCCAATGAAAACACCAAGTTGTGTGACTTCACTAGTCACAACAACAGTGACTTTATCTGCACTCCTATTGCTCCACCTGCCACTTCAGCACCTTCTGATGAAACTAAACCTGCTCTGCTTAATCTTGTTATGAAAGATCAATTCTCAGGTGCTGGAGAGGACACTGCCTTGCACTTAAACAATTTTATCGAGCTCTGTGATATGAAAAAGTACAAGGAAGTGGATGGAGACATCATCAAGCTGAAGCTTTTTCCTTTCTCTTTGAAAGGAAGAGCCAAGGAGTGGCTGCAATCCTTACCCAAGAACAGTATCGATTCTTGGAGTAAATGCAAAGATGCTTTTATAGGGAAGTACTATCCCCCTGCTAAAATTATTCAATTGAGGAGTAACATTATGAATTTCAGGCAATTGGATAATGAACACATTGCCCAGGCATGGGAACGAATGAAGACGCTTGTCAAGAACAGCCCCACACATGGACTGACTACCTGGATGGTTATCCAGACTTTTTATGCAGGCTTGAACTTTACCTCGCGGATCCTATTAGATTCGGCCGCGGGAGGAACTTTTATGTCAACCACACTTGGTGCTGCCACAAAGCTACTTGATGAGATGATGCTGAACTACTCTCAGTGGCACACCGAAAGATCTCCAACTGGTAAGAAGGTAAATTCTGTCGAGGAGATCTCCTCTCTAAATGAAAAGGTTGACCTTATGATGTCTCTACTTACCAAGCAAGCTCCTATTGATCCTCAGGATGTTCCTTTAAATTCCTTGGTTGCTCAAGAGCAAGGAGATGTGAATTTTGTCTCTAGAAACAACTTCAACAATAATGCTTATAGGAGTAATTTTGGTAGCAACAACCCTAGGCCTTTCCCATCCAACAACTATGGGAACAACAACACTTATCCTAGCACCAAAAACTCCACCTTTGAACTAGAGACCTTGCTCAAAGACTTTATCACTACCCAAAAAGCCTTCAACAAGAGTGTGGAAGAGAAATTAGATAAATTAGATATCCTCTCTTCGAAGGTAGACAACATAGCCCATGATGTAGATATGCTGAAGATTAGAACTTCTCCCCCCGAGGAGAGGAAGACCACTCCTATGAATGGCATCCAAGTCCAAATTAATGAAAACATTAGGATGTTGGGAAAACTAAAAGAGAGACGGGCCAGAGAAAAGGAGGAAGAAGAGAGAATTAAGAGCCTTCCTACCTACCACACAGTATCCACTATCCAAGTAGTTGAGGATGTCCAAACAGTTAGCACCCATCACACCCCTAGTCCCACTGGACCTATCAATGGTGATGCGACCACCTCAAACATAGATGAAGAAACCTCTATGAACATAGAGGCTTTCAAACAAGTGAGCCTAAATGATATCACTACCTCCTTGATAGATAGTAGTGACCTAGACTTTGACAACTGCACTTTACCTGAAGTTATTGGTTTCCTACACAAGATGTCTAGATACCCCCACACTAGCACACTTAATCTTGCATTCACAGAGCATATTACCAATGCTCTAATAAAAGTTAGGGAGGAGAAGCTTAGACTAGAAGCCTCCATACCTAGGCAGCTAGAAGATGGTTGGGATCCTATGATAAAAATCAAATTGAATAACTTCTCTTGTTATTCTCTTTGTGATGTTGGAGCACGTACCTCTGTTATGCCCAAAAGAATGTATGATATGCTTGAATTGAAACCTTTTGATCCTTGTTCTTTTGGTGTTCGTCTTGTTGATTCTTTAGTAAAGAAACCTTTGGGTAAGATCGACGATGTTCTTATCATTGTCAATGACAATTATGTTCCCGTTGATTTCACTATTATGGACATTGAATGTGAACGTTCTTGTCCAATTATTTTGGGATGTCCTTTTCTTCGCACAGTTGGTGCTGTTATTGACATGAAAGAGGGGAATATCAAATTCCAATTCCCTCTCAAGAAAGGGATGTAACATTTCCGTAGGAAAAATATTAAGTTACCTTTTGAGTCCGTCACACGGGCAAGTTATTCTCTTGAAAAGGCTTGATCTTCTGCTTTAAGCCTAGCTAATGGCTCTAAAGAAGCGCTTTCTGGAGGCAGCCCGCAACGAATTTATTTATTTCTTTTTGTTTTTCTTCTGTTCTTAGTGGCTTGATGATTTTTACTACTGTAGAAACATCATTGTATATTTACTTTTCAAGCTTTGTGCCTTTTATAGCCTCATACGATAAGGGAAGTGAAAGTTGTGACATGCTGTCCAGAAAACAGATGCTGTCCTCGTGACTAGAAAAATCAGAGAAAAATCCCAGTTCATCTTTTTGAGCTGAATGTTTTACACAGCGTGTTCTATACAATTCCAAAACTTTCGTATGTTCTGATTTTTTTGATTTAAGTTGCAGAAGTACCCCTAAAAAATCGTTTTTACCTGCTGGTATGTTTTTCACAGATTCTGTCCTGTTTTTCCTTTTCTTCGTTTTGCAAACCTTAAGCTTGCTTTTTCTTTACAAAAACCTTTTGGAAATGTTGAAAAACAGTAGCTCTTCAAGGTTATATTTATTTCCAGTAGAGAAAAAATATTTTAATAGGGAACTAACCTCTCTAATCAGATTATGATGAGTTATCTATGAAGGGAGTTTTCAAGTGTGCGAGGGAAGATGATGAAAGAAGATCTTGGAGTGTCAAACGCTCAAGATTGGGGATTCCCATGTGCACCCCCAATAAATATTCAAGGAGACTCAAGCGTCTAAGCTTGGGGATGCCCCCGTGCATCCCCTTATTCATCAACAATTATCAGTTCGTCCCTGGTTGCACTATATTTTTATCACTTCATGCGTTGTGTGCTATGCTTGGAGCGTCTCGCTCTTTACTTTTCTTAGATTTGTTTTTGCTTTGTTTGCTGTTCGTAACAAGTTAGACCCCAGCTTACTCTTTTGTGTGGGAGAGATACACGCTCCGCTTGAACTAGAACTCCTCATAGGATTTGCATGCTTATTCTTTTAGCTCTGAGTTGTTCTTTTTCTTTTCTTAGGTGCTGCTCTGTTTAGTTGTAGTGCTTTAGTTTTTCTAGAGCTTTTATTTTGTTTTAGGATGAACTTTCTATAGGTTGCATGTTTTATCTTGTTAGAGAGTTTACCTATTGCACTGAGTTTTGTGTCTTGACTAGAAGTAGGTAGTTGAAGTTGCTATTCTCTTTGTAGTAGCAACTTGCAATAGTGGTGTCAAGAGCTCGATCCTATTAGTGATAGATGTCGTATTTTGGGAAATCCGTGTGTTTTTCGAAAACCAAAAACCCCTGTTGATAACTCTAACTACAAGATGGATCACTAACCTCTGGAGGGTTCGAATATTAGAGTACACTCAAGTACCACGAGTCGAGGATGCGCAAGGATTACCAAACCCCCATACACTCCTCCTCGGGGTACTTGTATCTTTGTGAACCTCCTGATTAGATTGAGAGTTACCGATAATAAGTGCATGATTTCTTCAGACTAATGTGAGTATTCGAAAGTTGACACTTCCACCCACCTATACTTTTTCTAGCCTCTTCGGTACCGTGCATTGCCCTTTCTCACCTTGAGAGTTGGAGTATACTTCGCCGGTGCATCCAAACCCTTGGCACGATACGCTCTGTCATCATAAGCCTCCTTATATCTTTCCTAAAAACAGACACCATACGTACCTACAAGGCATTTCCATTACCTTTCCGAGATACATTGCCATGCAACATCCATCTTCTCATGACTTGATCCTCATGTCATACATGCTACTTGCTTGATCAATGAGCCGCATGCTAGTTGGGCCTTGCCCTAATCATTGCTACATGACGCGCTAGTATCATTGCATATCCTGCTATCCTGGCAGAAGCATACATTTGCATCATGATAGTTATATCTTCTTTATGTGACTACCTTTGTAAAGTGTGAAAGATCTCCTTTATTCTTGTAAAATATAGAGTGTTGCCCCTAAAGTGAGGAAAAGATCCCAAAGAGGACAAAATCAAAAGATCCCAAAGAGGATAAATGAGAGTTAAATAGAAGAGCCATTGAGGCCACCAAAAAAATACAAAAAATAGAAAAAAGAGAAAAAAAAATAAAAAGAGAGAAGGGGCACACTACTATTCCTTTTGAGAGATCCACACTAGTACTTCATCCTCTATACCTTGTACTCCATAGAGATCATCATCATGCATATAGCTATGTGGGGACCTTCACACTATAGAACTTGGCTTGTATATTCCAATGATGAGCCTCCTCAAACGAGCTCTAGGTCTTCTTGAGAAAGCAAGTTAGATGCACCCCCACTAGTTCCCTAGGAGAGCTTTTAGCTCACATGTGCATCCTTTGCATGGCAATCCCTACTCCTCACATCATATCTATCATATGGCCTTCTCTCGCCTATGATTGTCCTCATTGATGTGAGCCTTTCACACCTTTTTTTGTCTTCCTCCTCCACCTTCTTTCTGTTTCGCCTTTTAGGTGTCAACTTTCTTGCTCACGCTCATCCATTGCATGAGTGCTCAAAATATCGAAAGGGAGTGGATCAGTTTAACTTGTACCTGGCTAGTGGTCTGGGGACGAGTCAAGATAAGAATACAAAGGAGACTAAGTGTGAAACTTTAGTAGATAGTTGTTCTCAACAACCTTTTTTCTCTCCTTTTCCCAGTCCCCTGCTTGCACGAAAACACCATCTGGAGACATTCAAGTCACAGACAGCGAGAGCTCTTGCACCTTTTGTTCTTTTGTTACTTGTGTCAATGCTAATATAGACTCTTGCTTGTTAATACTTGAATTGAATTGCATGCTTTGATTGCTTTACTTAAAAGTCCTTATATGGTTGTGTGGCATGTCACCACATAAATTATGCTTGTTATCATTTACCTACTCGAGGACGAGCAGGAATTAAGCTTGGGGGTGTTGATACATCCCAAACTTATCTATAATTTCTGCTTGCTCCATGCATGTTTTGTGTGACTTTGCCATGATTTTCTTGAACTTTCATACACTTTTGAGCATATTTGGACCAATCTATTAACCCAGTGCACCCAACTGCTAGTTGTTGTTTTCTGCTGTTTTTGTATTTCAGGTTTTCCGGCCATTAAAAGTGCTCCAAAAAATCTGGAAAAATAAGATAAAAAATAAGCGACCCGGAAGCTTCCGGAATCACCAAGGTAGAGGAGGGGGGCCACCACAGGGACTCCAGAAGGGTCCCTGGCGCGGCCCCACCCTAGGCCACGCCAGGGAGCCTCCTGGCTGCCCTGTGGGTCCCCTCGACACCTCCCTCCGCCTATATTTAGCCCTCGAGGTGGAAACCCCTAATATCGATCTCTTTTCCGCGAAGTCGCCTCTGTACCGCCGCCGCCGCCGTTTCAAGATCGGGGCTGCCTGGAGAAGCTACCCCGGCACCCTGTCGGGAGGAGGAACCCCCTCCGGGAGACCATCCATAGCGATGGACGCCTCCCGGATGTTCCGTGAGTAGTCCCCCTTGGACCATGGGTCCGTGACCAATAGCTATGTGATGTACCTCTCTCCTCTTTGTGCTTCCACTTTCGAGACCTCGTGAGCTGCCTCACATGATCGAGGCACTTTTGTAATTTCTGCTGTTGCTATGCTGAGTTTGCTGGGATCTGATGGATTATGAGACTATGTTCAGATTGTGATGAGTAATATATTTGGTTCTTCTCTTTTATATTTTGTTCTTGAGTAAATTCTTGCATGTTCTCCGTTGTAGTATTTTGCTTTGGCCAAGTAGTTTGCTTGCAACTCGAAGAGGGAGCGTTATGCTTGACTGTGGGTTCATCCGCCTGATGTCTAGCTTGAGTGACAGAAACATGAGACTAGGGGATGTGTTGTTGCCACCAGCGATAAAACAAAGGTGCTTGTACCCGCGGGTGCAAGGATTTTTTACTTTACGCAAAGTTCTTTTAATGCAGTTGTCTGTTGCTTTGAGTTTACACTTTGGGTGGGATTCACAACTTAATACCAGCGAGATGTTCTGGAAAGATATCTCAAGGTGGATGATTCATAGTAGATATAGTTGGATTTCGGTCGACTTAAATTGGCGTACTGCCCATTGCTTTTGAGCCCTTCCTTTCTTTGCAGCATAGTTAGCATTGCGGTGCCTTCAGAATCCTGTCAATTGCCCAGTTGTGATTTGTTTACCTTGCTAGCACTTTTATCGTCTTTTGGGAGAGAGACATCACTAGTGAAAATCACGGGACCCCGGTCTATCTTCACATCACTGTTTACACCCTTAGTTTATTTTCAGTCTTTACTTTCAGTTCCACTTTTATCTCTTGCGTTGATCCTTTGTAAACAACAAGGCCGGAGGAATTGACAACTCCTCTGTACTCGTTGGGAGCAAAGTTATTTGTATCTGTGTGCAGGTCCACGTCAAGCGCCGTGACACCTACTTGTATCTCTTGGAGTCCTACTGGTTTGATACTCAACCTTAGCATCTTCGCTAAGGGAAATTTGCTGCTACACTACATCCAACCTTCCACTTGGGGTAACCAACGAGGAGAGTTGACACTCTGTATCAAGCTAATTTCTATCACCGTTGCCGAGGACTCCAGTCTACAAGATAGGGGAGTTGCACACTATCTTTTATCTTTGCTTTTTAGTCTTGTTAGTTTACCTTTCAGTTTTTACTTTTGTGTCTCTAATAAAAAATAAAAAAAATACCTGCTGCTACTATGGGTTCCAATGAAAACACCAAGTTGTGTGACTTCACTAGTCACAACAACAGTGACTTTATCTGCACTCCTATTGCTCCACCTGCCACTTCAGCACCTTCTGATGAAACTAAACCTGCTCTGCTTAATCTTGTTATGAAAGATCAATTCTCAGGTGCTGGAGAGGACACTGCCTTGCACTTAAACAATTTTATCGAGCTCTGTGATATGAAAAAGTACAAGGAAGTGGATGGAGACATCATCAAGCTGAAGCTTTTTCCTTTCTCTTTGAAAGGAAGAGCCAAGGAGTGGCTGCAATCCTTACCCAAGAACAGTATCGATTCTTGGAGTAAATGCAAAGATGCTTTTATAGGGAAGTACTATCCCCCTGCTAAAATTATTCAATTGAGGAGTAACATTATGAATTTCAGGCAATTGGATAATGAACACATTGCCCAGGCATGGGAACGAATGAAGACGCTTGTCAAGAACAGCCCCACACATGGACTGACTACCTGGATGGTTATCCAGACTTTTTATGCAGGCTTGAACTTTACCTCGCGGATCCTATTAGATTCGGCCGCGGGAGGAACTTTTATGTCAACCACACTTGGTGCTGCCACAAAGCTACTTGATGAGATGATGCTGAACTACTCTCAGTGGCACACCGAAAGATCTCCAACTGGTAAGAAGGTAAATTCTGTCGAGGAGATCTCCTCTCTAAATGAAAAGGTTGACCTTATGATGTCTCTACTTACCAAGCAAGCTCCTATTGATCCTCAGGATGTTCCTTTAAATTCCTTGGTTGCTCAAGAGCAAGGAGATGTGAATTTTGTCTCTAGAAACAACTTCAACAATAATGCTTATAGGAGTAATTTTGGTAGCAACAACCCTAGGCCTTTCCCATCCAACAACTATGGGAACAACAACACTTATCCTAGCACCAAAAACTCCACCTTTGAACTAGAGACCTTGCTCAAAGACTTTATCACTACCCAAAAAGCCTTCAACAAGAGTGTGGAAGAGAAATTAGATAAATTAGATATCCTCTCTTCGAAGGTAGACAACATAGCCCATGATGTAGATATGCTGAAGATTAGAACTTCTCCCCCCGAGGAGAGGAAGACCACTCCTATGAATGGCATCCAAGTCCAAATTAATGAAAACATTAGGATGTTGGGAAAACTAAAAGAGAGACGGGCCAGAGAAAAGGAGGAAGAAGAGAGAATTAAGAGCCTTCCTACCTACCACACAGTATCCACTATCCAAGTAGTTGAGGATGTCCAAACAGTTAGCACCCATCACACCCCTAGTCCCACTGGACCTATCAATGGTGATGCGACCACCTCAAACATAGATGAAGAAACCTCTATGAACATAGAGGCTTTCAAACAAGTGAGCCTAAATGATATCACTACCTCCTTGATAGATAGTAGTGACCTAGACTTTGACAACTGCACTTTACCTGAAGTTATTGGTTTCCTACACAAGATGTCTAGATACCCCCACACTAGCACACTTAATCTTGCATTCACAGAGCATATTACCAATGCTCTAATAAAAGTTAGGGAGGAGAAGCTTAGACTAGAAGCCTCCATACCTAGGCAGCTAGAAGATGGTTGGGATCCTATGATAAAAATCAAATTGAATAACTTCTCTTGTTATTCTCTTTGTGATGTTGGAGCACGTACCTCTGTTATGCCCAAAAGAATGTATGATATGCTTGAATTGAAACCTTTTGATCCTTGTTCTTTTGGTGTTCGTCTTGTTGATTCTTTAGTAAAGAAACCTTTGGGTAAGATCGACGATGTTCTTATCATTGTCAATGACAATTATGTTCCCGTTGATTTCACTATTATGGACATTGAATGTGAACGTTCTTGTCCAATTATTTTGGGATGTCCTTTTCTTCGCACAGTTGGTGCTGTTATTGACATGAAAGAGGGGAATATCAAATTCCAATTCCCTCTCAAGAAAGGGATGTAACATTTCCGTAGGAAAAATATTAAGTTACCTTTTGAGTCCGTCACACGGGCAAGTTATTCTCTTGAAAAGGCTTGATCTTCTGCTTTAAGCCTAGCTAATGGCTCTAAAGAAGCGCTTTCTGGAGGCAGCCCGCAACGAATTTATTTATTTCTTTTTGTTTTTCTTCTGTTCTTAGTGGCTTGATGATTTTTACTACTGTAGAAACATCATTGTATATTTACTTTTCAAGCTTTGTGCCTTTTATAGCCTCATACGATAAGGGAAGTGAAAGTTGTGACATGCTGTCCAGAAAACAGATGCTGTCCTCGTGACTAGAAAAATCAGAGAAAAATCCCAGTTCATCTTTTTGAGCTGAATGTTTTACACAGCGTGTTCTATACAATTCCAAAACTTTCGTATGTTCTGATTTTTTTGATTTAAGTTGCAGAAGTACCCCTAAAAAATCGTTTTTACCTGCTGGTATGTTTTTCACAGATTCTGTCCTGTTTTTCCTTTTCTTCGTTTTGCAAACCTTAAGCTTGCTTTTTCTTTACAAAAACCTTTTGGAAATGTTGAAAAACAGTAGCTCTTCAAGGTTATATTTATTTCCAGTAGAGAAAAAATATTTTAATAGGGAACTAACCTCTCTAATCAGATTATGATGAGTTATCTATGAAGGGAGTTTTCAAGTGTGCGAGGGAAGATGATGAAAGAAGATCTTGGAGTGTCAAACGCTCAAGATTGGGGATTCCCATGTGCACCCCCAATAAATATTCAAGGAGACTCAAGCGTCTAAGCTTGGGGATGCCCCCGTGCATCCCCTTATTCATCAACAATTATCAGTTCGTCCCTGGTTGCACTATATTTTTATCACTTCATGCGTTGTGTGCTATGCTTGGAGCGTCTCGCTCTTTACTTTTCTTAGATTTGTTTTTGCTTTGTTTGCTGTTCGTAACAAGTTAGACCCCAGCTTACTCTTTTGTGTGGGAGAGATACACGCTCCGCTTGAACTAGAACTCCTCATAGGATTTGCATGCTTATTCTTTTAGCTCTGAGTTGTTCTTTTTCTTTTCTTAGGTGCTGCTCTGTTTAGTTGTAGTGCTTTAGTTTTTCTAGAGCTTTTATTTTGTTTTAGGATGAACTTTCTATAGGTTGCATGTTTTATCTTGTTAGAGAGTTTACCTATTGCACTGAGTTTTGTGTCTTGACTAGAAGTAGGTAGTTGAAGTTGCTATTCTCTTTGTAGTAGCAACTTGCAATAGTGGTGTCAAGAGCTCGATCCTATTAGTGATAGATGTCGTATTTTGGGAAATCCGTGTGTTTTTCGAAAACCAAAAACCCCTGTTGATAACTCTAACTACAAGATGGATCACTAACCTCTGGAGGGTTCGAATATTAGAGTACACTCAAGTACCACGAGTCGAGGATGCGCAAGGATTACCAAACCCCCATACACTCCTCCTCGGGGTACTTGTATCTTTGTGAACCTCCTGATTAGATTGAGAGTTACCGATAATAAGTGCATGATTTCTTCAGACTAATGTGAGTATTCGAAAGTTGACACTTCCACCCACCTATACTTTTTCTAGCCTCTTCGGTACCGTGCATTGCCCTTTCTCACCTTGAGAGTTGGAGTATACTTCGCCGGTGCATCCAAACCCTTGGCACGATACGCTCTGTCATCATAAGCCTCCTTATATCTTTCCTAAAAACAGACACCATACGTACCTACAAGGCATTTCCATTACCTTTCCGAGATACATTGCCATGCAACATCCATCTTCTCATGACTTGATCCTCATGTCATACATGCTACTTGCTTGATCAATGAGCCGCATGCTAGTTGGGCCTTGCCCTAATCATTGCTACATGACGCGCTAGTATCATTGCATATCCTGCTATCCTGGCAGAAGCATACATTTGCATCATGATAGTTATATCTTCTTTATGTGACTACCTTTGTAAAGTGTGAAAGATCTCCTTTATTCTTGTAAAATATAGAGTGTTGCCCCTAAAGTGAGGAAAAGATCCCAAAGAGGACAAAATCAAAAGATCCCAAAGAGGATAAATGAGAGTTAAATAGAAGAGCCATTGAGGCCACCAAAAAAATACAAAAAATAGAAAAAAGAGAAAAAAAAATAAAAAGAGAGAAGGGGCACACTACTATTCCTTTTGAGAGATCCACACTAGTACTTCATCCTCTATACCTTGTACTCCATAGAGATCATCATCATGCATATAGCTATGTGGGGACCTTCACACTATAGAACTTGGCTTGTATATTCCAATGATGAGCCTCCTCAAACGAGCTCTAGGTCTTCTTGAGAAAGCAAGTTAGATGCACCCCCACTAGTTCCCTAGGAGAGCTTTTAGCTCACATGTGCATCCTTTGCATGGCAATCCCTACTCCTCACATCATATCTATCATATGGCCTTCTCTCGCCTATGATTGTCCTCATTGATGTGAGCCTTTCACACCTTTTTTTGTCTTCCTCCTCCACCTTCTTTCTGTTTCGCCTTTTAGGTGTCAACTTTCTTGCTCACGCTCATCCATTGCATGAGTGCTCAAAATATCGAAAGGGAGTGGATCAGTTTAACTTGTACCTGGCTAGTGGTCTGGGGACGAGTCAAGATAAGAATACAAAGGAGACTAAGTGTGAAACTTTAGTAGATAGTTGTTCTCAACAACCTTTTTTCTCTCCTTTTCCCAGTCCCCTGCTTGCACGAAAACACCATCTGGAGACATTCAAGTCATAGACAGCGAGAGCTCTTGCACCTTTTGTTCTTTTGTTACTTGTGTCAATGCTAATATAGACTCTTGCTTGTTAATACTTGAATTGAATTGCATGCTTTGATTGCTTTACTTAAAAGTCCTTATATGGTTGTGTGGCATGTCACCACATAAATTATGCTTGTTATCGTTTACCTACTCGAGGACGAGCAGGAATTAAGCTTGGGGGTGTTGATACATCCCAAACTTATCTATAATTTCTGCTTGCTCCATGCATGTTTTGTGTGACTTTGCCATGATTTTCTTGAACTTTCATACACTTTTGAGCATATTTGGACCAATCTATTAACCCAGTGCACCCAACTGCTAGTTGTTGTTTTCTGCTGTTTTTGTATTTCAGGTTTTCCGGCCATTAAAAGTGCTCCAAAAAATCTGGAAAAATAAGATAAAAAATAAGCGACCCGGAAGCTTCCGGAATCACCAAGGTAGAGGAGGGGGGCCACCACAGGGACTCCAGAAGGGTCCCTGGCGCGGCCCCACCCTAGGCCACGCCAGGGAGCCTCCTGGCTGCCCTGTGGGTCCCCTCGACACCTCCCTCCGCCTATATTTAGCCCTCGAGGTGGAAACCCCTAATATCGATCTCTTTTCCGCGAAGTCGCCTCTGTACCGCCGCCGCCGCCGTTTCAAGATCGGGGCTGCCTGGAGAAGCTACCCCGGCACCCTGTCGGGAGGAGGAACCCCCTCCGGGAGACCATCCATAGCGATGGACGCCTCCCGGATGTTCCGTGAGTAGTCCCCCTTGGACCATGGGTCCGTGACCAATAGCTATGTGATGTACCTCTCTCCTCTTTGTGCTTCCACTTTCGAGACCTCGTGAGCTGCCTCACATGATCGAGGCACTTTTGTAATTTCTGCTGTTGCTATGCTGAGTTTGCTGGGATCTGATGGATTATGAGACTATGTTCAGATTGTGATGAGTAATATATTTGGTTCTTCTCTTTTATATTTTGTTCTTGAGTAAATTCTTGCATGTTCTCCGTTGTAGTATTTTGCTTTGGCCAAGTAGTTTGCTTGCAACTCGAAGAGGGAGCGTTATGCTTGACTGTGGGTTCATCCGCCTGATGTCTAGCTTGAGTGACAGAAACATGAGACTAGGGGATGTGTTGTTGCCACCAGCGATAAAACAAAGGTGCTTGTACCCGCGGGTGCAAGGATTTTTTACTTTACGCAAAGTTCTTTTAATGCAGTTGTCTGTTGCTTTGAGTTTACACTTTGGGTGGGATTCACAACTTAATACCAGCGAGATGTTCTGGAAAGATATCTCAAGGTGGATGATTCATAGTAGATATAGTTGGATTTCGGTCGACTTAAATTGGCGTACTGCCCATTGCTTTTGAGCCCTTCCTTTCTTTGCAGCATAGTTAGCATTGCGGTGCCTTCAGAATCCTGTCAATTGCCCAGTTGTGATTTGTTTACCTTGCTAGCACTTTTATCGTCTTTTGGGAGAGAGACATCACTAGTGAAAATCACGGGACCCCGGTCTATCTTCACATCACTGTTTACACCCTTAGTTTATTTTCAGTCTTTACTTTCAGTTCCACTTTTATCTCTTGCGTTGATCCTTTGTAAACAACAAGGCCGGAGGAATTGACAACTCCTCTGTACTCGTTGGGAGCAAAGTTATTTGTATCTGTGTGCAGGTCCACGTCAAGCGCCGTGACACCTACTTGTATCTCTTGGAGTCCTACTGGTTTGATACTCAACCTTAGCATCTTCGCTAAGGGAAATTTGCTGCTACACTACATCCAACCTTCCACTTGGGGTAACCAACGAGGAGAGTTGACACTCTGTATCAAGCTAATTTCTATCACCGTTGCCGAGGACTCCAGTCTACAAGATAGGGGAGTTGCACACTATCTTTTATCTTTGCTTTTTAGTCTTGTTAGTTTACCTTTCAGTTTTTACTTTTGTGTCTCTAATAAAAAATAAAAAAAATACCTGCTGCTACTATGGGTTCCAATGAAAACACCAAGTTGTGTGACTTCACTAGTCACAACAACAGTGACTTTATCTGCACTCCTATTGCTCCACCTGCCACTTCAGCACCTTCTGATGAAACTAAACCTGCTCTGCTTAATCTTGTTATGAAAGATCAATTCTCAGGTGCTGGAGAGGACACTGCCTTGCACTTAAACAATTTTATCGAGCTCTGTGATATGAAAAAGTACAAGGAAGTGGATGGAGACATCATCAAGCTGAAGCTTTTTCCTTTCTCTTTGAAAGGAAGAGCCAAGGAGTGGCTGCAATCCTTACCCAAGAACAGTATCGATTCTTGGAGTAAATGCAAAGATGCTTTTATAGGGAAGTACTATCCCCCTGCTAAAATTATTCAATTGAGGAGTAACATTATGAATTTCAGGCAATTGGATAATGAACACATTGCCCAGGCATGGGAACGAATGAAGACGCTTGTCAAGAACAGCCCCACACATGGACTGACTACCTGGATGGTTATCCAGACTTTTTATGCAGGCTTGAACTTTACCTCGCGGATCCTATTAGATTCGGCCGCGGGAGGAACTTTTATGTCAACCACACTTGGTGCTGCCACAAAGCTACTTGATGAGATGATGCTGAACTACTCTCAGTGGCACACCGAAAGATCTCCAACTGGTAAGAAGGTAAATTCTGTCGAGGAGATCTCCTCTCTAAATGAAAAGGTTGACCTTATGATGTCTCTACTTACCAAGCAAGCTCCTATTGATCCTCAGGATGTTCCTTTAAATTCCTTGGTTGCTCAAGAGCAAGGAGATGTGAATTTTGTCTCTAGAAACAACTTCAACAATAATGCTTATAGGAGTAATTTTGGTAGCAACAACCCTAGGCCTTTCCCATCCAACAACTATGGGAACAACAACACTTATCCTAGCACCAAAAACTCCACCTTTGAACTAGAGACCTTGCTCAAAGACTTTATCACTACCCAAAAAGCCTTCAACAAGAGTGTGGAAGAGAAATTAGATAAATTAGATATCCTCTCTTCGAAGGTAGACAACATAGCCCATGATGTAGATATGCTGAAGATTAGAACTTCTCCCCCCGAGGAGAGGAAGACCACTCCTATGAATGGCATCCAAGTCCAAATTAATGAAAACATTAGGATGTTGGGAAAACTAAAAGAGAGACGGGCCAGAGAAAAGGAGGAAGAAGAGAGAATTAAGAGCCTTCCTACCTACCACACAGTATCCACTATCCAAGTAGTTGAGGATGTCCAAACAGTTAGCACCCATCACACCCCTAGTCCCACTGGACCTATCAATGGTGATGCGACCACCTCAAACATAGATGAAGAAACCTCTATGAACATAGAGGCTTTCAAACAAGTGAGCCTAAATGATATCACTACCTCCTTGATAGATAGTAGTGACCTAGACTTTGACAACTGCACTTTACCTGAAGTTATTGGTTTCCTACACAAGATGTCTAGATACCCCCACACTAGCACACTTAATCTTGCATTCACAGAGCATATTACCAATGCTCTAATAAAAGTTAGGGAGGAGAAGCTTAGACTAGAAGCCTCCATACCTAGGCAGCTAGAAGATGGTTGGGATCCTATGATAAAAATCAAATTGAATAACTTCTCTTGTTATTCTCTTTGTGATGTTGGAGCACGTACCTCTGTTATGCCCAAAAGAATGTATGATATGCTTGAATTGAAACCTTTTGATCCTTGTTCTTTTGGTGTTCGTCTTGTTGATTCTTTAGTAAAGAAACCTTTGGGTAAGATCGACGATGTTCTTATCATTGTCAATGACAATTATGTTCCCGTTGATTTCACTATTATGGACATTGAATGTGAACGTTCTTGTCCAATTATTTTGGGATGTCCTTTTCTTCGCACAGTTGGTGCTGTTATTGACATGAAAGAGGGGAATATCAAATTCCAATTCCCTCTCAAGAAAGGGATGTAACATTTCCGTAGGAAAAATATTAAGTTACCTTTTGAGTCCGTCACACGGGCAAGTTATTCTCTTGAAAAGGCTTGATCTTCTGCTTTAAGCCTAGCTAATGGCTCTAAAGAAGCGCTTTCTGGAGGCAGCCCGCAACGAATTTATTTATTTCTTTTTGTTTTTCTTCTGTTCTTAGTGGCTTGATGATTTTTACTACTGTAGAAACATCATTGTATATTTACTTTTCAAGCTTTGTGCCTTTTATAGCCTCATACGATAAGGGAAGTGAAAGTTGTGACATGCTGTCCAGAAAACAGATGCTGTCCTCGTGACTAGAAAAATCAGAGAAAAATCCCAGTTCATCTTTTTGAGCTGAATGTTTTACACAGCGTGTTCTATACAATTCCAAAACTTTCGTATGTTCTGATTTTTTTGATTTAAGTTGCAGAAGTACCCCTAAAAAATCGTTTTTACCTGCTGGTATGTTTTTCACAGATTCTGTCCTGTTTTTCCTTTTCTTCGTTTTGCAAACCTTAAGCTTGCTTTTTCTTTACAAAAACCTTTTGGAAATGTTGAAAAACAGTAGCTCTTCAAGGTTATATTTATTTCCAGTAGAGAAAAAATATTTTAATAGGGAACTAACCTCTCTAATCAGATTATGATGAGTTATCTATGAAGGGAGTTTTCAAGTGTGCGAGGGAAGATGATGAAAGAAGATCTTGGAGTGTCAAACGCTCAAGATTGGGGATTCCCATGTGCACCCCCAATAAATATTCAAGGAGACTCAAGCGTCTAAGCTTGGGGATGCCCCCGTGCATCCCCTTATTCATCAACAATTATCAGTTCGTCCCTGGTTGCACTATATTTTTATCACTTCATGCGTTGTGTGCTATGCTTGGAGCGTCTCGCTCTTTACTTTTCTTAGATTTGTTTTTGCTTTGTTTGCTGTTCGTAACAAGTTAGACCCCAGCTTACTCTTTTGTGTGGGAGAGATACACGCTCCGCTTGAACTAGAACTCCTCATAGGATTTGCATGCTTATTCTTTTAGCTCTGAGTTGTTCTTTTTCTTTTCTTAGGTGCTGCTCTGTTTAGTTGTAGTGCTTTAGTTTTTCTAGAGCTTTTATTTTGTTTTAGGATGAACTTTCTATAGGTTGCATGTTTTATCTTGTTAGAGAGTTTACCTATTGCACTGAGTTTTGTGTCTTGACTAGAAGTAGGTAGTTGAAGTTGCTATTCTCTTTGTAGTAGCAACTTGCAATAGTGGTGTCAAGAGCTCGATCCTATTAGTGATAGATGTCGTATTTTGGGAAATCCGTGTGTTTTTCGAAAACCAAAAACCCCTGTTGATAACTCTAACTACAAGATGGATCACTAACCTCTGGAGGGTTCGAATATTAGAGTACACTCAAGTACCACGAGTCGAGGATGCGCAAGGATTACCAAACCCCCATACACTCCTCCTCGGGGTACTTGTATCTTTGTGAACCTCCTGATTAGATTGAGAGTTACCGATAATAAGTGCATGATTTCTTCAGACTAATGTGAGTATTCGAAAGTTGACACTTCCACCCACCTATACTTTTTCTAGCCTCTTCGGTACCGTGCATTGCCCTTTCTCACCTTGAGAGTTGGAGTATACTTCGCCGGTGCATCCAAACCCTTGGCACGATACGCTCTGTCATCATAAGCCTCCTTATATCTTTCCTAAAAACAGACACCATACGTACCTACAAGGCATTTCCATTACCTTTCCGAGATACATTGCCATGCAACATCCATCTTCTCATGACTTGATCCTCATGTCATACATGCTACTTGCTTGATCAATGAGCCGCATGCTAGTTGGGCCTTGCCCTAATCATTGCTACATGACGCGCTAGTATCATTGCATATCCTGCTATCCTGGCAGAAGCATACATTTGCATCATGATAGTTATATCTTCTTTATGTGACTACCTTTGTAAAGTGTGAAAGATCTCCTTTATTCTTGTAAAATATAGAGTGTTGCCCCTAAAGTGAGGAAAAGATCCCAAAGAGGACAAAATCAAAAGATCCCAAAGAGGATAAATGAGAGTTAAATAGAAGAGCCATTGAGGCCACCAAAAAAATACAAAAAATAGAAAAAAGAGAAAAAAAAATAAAAAGAGAGAAGGGGCACACTACTATTCCTTTTGAGAGATCCACACTAGTACTTCATCCTCTATACCTTGTACTCCATAGAGATCATCATCATGCATATAGCTATGTGGGGACCTTCACACTATAGAACTTGGCTTGTATATTCCAATGATGAGCCTCCTCAAACGAGCTCTAGGTCTTCTTGAGAAAGCAAGTTAGATGCACCCCCACTAGTTCCCTAGGAGAGCTTTTAGCTCACATGTGCATCCTTTGCATGGCAATCCCTACTCCTCACATCATATCTATCATATGGCCTTCTCTCGCCTATGATTGTCCTCATTGATGTGAGCCTTTCACACCTTTTTTTGTCTTCCTCCTCCACCTTCTTTCTGTTTCGCCTTTTAGGTGTCAACTTTCTTGCTCACGCTCATCCATTGCATGAGTGCTCAAAATATCGAAAGGGAGTGGATCAGTTTAACTTGTACCTGGCTAGTGGTCTGGGGACGAGTCAAGATAAGAATACAAAGGAGACTAAGTGTGAAACTTTAGTAGATAGTTGTTCTCAACAACCTTTTTTCTCTCCTTTTCCCAGTCCCCTGCTTGCACGAAAACACCATCTGGAGACATTCAAGTCACAGACAGCGAGAGCTCTTGCACCTTTTGTTCTTTTGTTACTTGTGTCAATGCTAATATAGACTCTTGCTTGTTAATACTTGAATTGAATTGCATGCTTTGATTGCTTTACTTAAAAGTCCTTATATGGTTGTGTGGCATGTCACCACATAAATTATGCTTGTTATCATTTACCTACTCGAGGACGAGCAGGAATTAAGCTTGGGGGTGTTGATACATCCCAAACTTATCTATAATTTCTGCTTGCTCCATGCATGTTTTGTGTGACTTTGCCATGATTTTCTTGAACTTTCATACACTTTTGAGCATATTTGGACCAATCTATTAACCCAGTGCACCCAACTGCTAGTTGTTGTTTTCTGCTGTTTTTGTATTTCAGGTTTTCCGGCCATTAAAAGTGCTCCAAAAAATCTGGAAAAATAAGATAAAAAATAAGCGACCCGGAAGCTTCCGGAATCACCAAGGTAGAGGAGGGGGGCCACCACAGGGACTCCAGAAGGGTCCCTGGCGCGGCCCCACCCTAGGCCACGCCAGGGAGCCTCCTGGCTGCCCTGTGGGTCCCCTCGACACCTCCCTCCGCCTATATTTAGCCCTCGAGGTGGAAACCCCTAATATCGATCTCTTTTCCGCGAAGTCGCCTCTGTACCGCCGCCGCCGCCGTTTCAAGATCGGGGCTGCCTGGAGAAGCTACCCCGGCACCCTGTCGGGAGGAGGAACCCCCTCCGGGAGACCATCCATAGCGATGGACGCCTCCCGGATGTTCCGTGAGTAGTCCCCCTTGGACCATGGGTCCGTGACCAATAGCTATGTGATGTACCTCTCTCCTCTTTGTGCTTCCACTTTCGAGACCTCGTGAGCTGCCTCACATGATCGAGGCACTTTTGTAATTTCTGCTGTTGCTATGCTGAGTTTGCTGGGATCTGATGGATTATGAGACTATGTTCAGATTGTGATGAGTAATATATTTGGTTCTTCTCTTTTATATTTTGTTCTTGAGTAAATTCTTGCATGTTCTCCGTTGTAGTATTTTGCTTTGGCCAAGTAGTTTGCTTGCAACTCGAAGAGGGAGCGTTATGCTTGACTGTGGGTTCATCCGCCTGATGTCTAGCTTGAGTGACAGAAACATGAGACTAGGGGATGTGTTGTTGCCACCAGCGATAAAACAAAGGTGCTTGTACCCGCGGGTGCAAGGATTTTTTACTTTACGCAAAGTTCTTTTAATGCAGTTGTCTGTTGCTTTGAGTTTACACTTTGGGTGGGATTCACAACTTAATACCAGCGAGATGTTCTGGAAAGATATCTCAAGGTGGATGATTCATAGTAGATATAGTTGGATTTCGGTCGACTTAAATTGGCGTACTGCCCATTGCTTTTGAGCCCTTCCTTTCTTTGCAGCATAGTTAGCATTGCGGTGCCTTCAGAATCCTGTCAATTGCCCAGTTGTGATTTGTTTACCTTGCTAGCACTTTTATCGTCTTTTGGGAGAGAGACATCACTAGTGAAAATCACGGGACCCCGGTCTATCTTCACATCACTGTTTACACCCTTAGTTTATTTTCAGTCTTTACTTTCAGTTCCACTTTTATCTCTTGCGTTGATCCTTTGTAAACAACAAGGCCGGAGGAATTGACAACTCCTCTGTACTCGTTGGGAGCAAAGTTATTTGTATCTGTGTGCAGGTCCAGGTGAAGCTAGCAACCTCGGCCCCGTTGTTCACTTTACCACCTTCTTGTATCCTTCGATGTCCTACGGGAGACAAACCTTGGTATCTTTGCCAAGGGAAAACTTGCCGCTGCACTATATCTCACCCTGCACTTGGGGTAACCAACGAGGCTTGAAGAGTATTGACACTCTCTTGCCATCAGCAAGTTTTATGGTGCCGTTGCCAGAGACTCCAGTCTACAAGATAGGGGAGTTGCACACTATCTTTTATCTTTGCTTTTTAGGCTTGTTAGTTTACCTTTCAGTTTTTAGTTTTGTGTCCCTTATCAAAAATACCAAAAATACCTGCTGCTACAATGGGTTCCAATGAAAACACCAAGTTGTGTGACTTCACTAGTCACAACAACAGTGAATTTATCTGCACTCCTATTGCTCCACCTGCCACTTCAACACCTTCTTATGAAATTAAACCTGCTCTACTTAATCTTGTTATGAAAGATCAATTCTCAAGTGCTCGAGAGGACGCTGCCTTGCACTTAAACAATTTTATCGAGCTCTGTGATATGAAAAAGTACAAGGAAGTGGATGGAGACATCGTCAAGCTGAAGCTTTTTTCTTTCTCTTTGAGAGGAAGAGCCAATGAGTGGATGCAATCCTTACCCAAGAATAGTATCGATTCTTGGAGTAAATGCAAAGATGCTTTTATAGGTAAGTATTATCCCCGTGCTAAAATTATTCAATTGAGGAGTAACATTATGAATTTCAGGAAATTGGATAATGAACACGTTGCCCAGGCTTGGTAACATATGAAGACGCTTGTCAAGAACTGCCCCACACATGGACTGACTACCTGGATGGTTATCCAGATTTTTTATGCAGGCATGAACTTTACATCGCGGAACCTGTTAGATTCGGCCGCGAGAGGAACTTTTATGTCAACCACACTTGGTCCTGCCACAAAGCTCTTTGATGAGATGATGTTGAACTACTCTCAGTGGCACACCGAAAGATCTCCAACTGGTAAGAAGGTAAATTATGTCGAGGAGATCTCCTCTCTAAATGAAATGGTTGACCTTATTATGTCTCTACTTACCAAGCAAGCTCCTATTGATCCTCAGGATGTTCCTTTAAATTTCTTGGTTGCTCAAGAACAAGTAGATGTGAACTTTATCTCTAGAAACAACTTCAACAATAATGCTTATAGGAGTAATTTTGGTAGCAACAACCCTAGGCCTTTCCCATCCAACAACTATGGGAACGGTAATAGCAACTCCTACAACCATAATTATAGGGAAATAGACCTACCCAGCTATGAGAAACTTATAAAAATATAAAAAGCTACCAAAAGCTATATGCACACACAGTTTGAACAAAACAAGGCCTTTTCCAGACAGTTAGATGAGCACTCCTCTATCCTACAAAACATTAGAAAACAACTTGAGAGCCTGAATAGTGACATTTCCAGCCTCCAAACTAGACTCACTGCCATTGAGACCTATGTTTCAAACATGTCTCACACCCAATCTACCTTGATAAACCAGATGGCATCCAAAACAGAAGTCATTCCCAAGGAAGAAGAGAGAGTTAAGAGCCTTCCTACCTACCACACAGTAGCTACTATCCAAGTAGTTGAGGATGTCCAAACAGTTAGCACCCATCACACCCCTAGTACCACTGGACCTATCAATGGTGATGCTACCACCTCAACCATAGATGAAGAAACCTCTATGAACATAGAGGCTTTCAAACAAGTGAGCCTAAATGATATCACTACCTCCTTGATAGATAGTAGTGACCTAGACTTTGACAACTGCACTTTACCTGAAGTTATTGGTTTCCTACACAAGATGTCTAGATACCCCCACACTAGCACACTTAATCTTGCCTTCACAGAGCATATCACCAATGCTCTAATCAGAGTTAGGGAGGAGAAGCTTAGACTAGAAGCCTCCATACTTAGGAAGCTAGAAGATGGTTGGGATCCTATGATAAAAATCAAATTGAATAACTTCTCTTGTTATGCTCTTTGTGATGTTGGAGCAAGTAGCTCTGTTATGCCCAAAAGAATGTATGATATGCTTGAATTGAAACCTTTTGATCCTTGTTCTTTTGGTGTTCGTCTTGTTGATTCTTCCGTGAAGAAACCTTTGGGGAAGATCAACGATGTTCTTATCATTGTCAATGACAATTATGTTCCCGTTGATTTCACTATTATGGACATTGAGTGTGAGCCCTCTTGTCCAATTATTTTGGGACGTCCTTTTCTTCACACAGTTGGTGCTGTCATTGACATGAAAGAGGGGAATATCAAATTCTAATTCCCTCTCAAGAAAGGGATGGAACATTTCCCTAGGAAAAAATTGGTGCTGTTTTTATTTTTGCTTTTCTTCTGTTCTTAGTAGTATTGATGATTGGTACTACTGTAGTAACATCATTGTATCTTTACTTTTCAAGCTTTGTGCCTTTTATAGCCTCATACGACAAGGGGAGTGAAAGTTGTGACATGCTGTCCAGAAAACAGATTCTGTCCTCGTGACTAGAAAAATCAGAGAAAAATCTCAGTTCATCTTTTTGAGCTGAAATTTTTATAAAGTGTGATCTATACAATTCCGGAACTTTCGTATGTTCTGAGTTTTTTGATTTGAGTCGCAGAAGTACCCCTAAAAAATTCGTTTTTACCTGCTGGTATGTTTTTCACAGATTCTGTCCTGTTTTTCCTTTTCTTCGTTTTGCAAACCTTAAGCTTGCTTTTTCTTTGCAAAAACTTGTTGGCAATCTTGAGAAACAGTAGATCTTCAAGGTTATCTTTATTTCCAGTAGAGAAAAAATTATTTTAATAGGGAACTAACCTCTCTAATCAGATTATGATGAGTTATCTATGAAGGGAGTTTTCAAGTGTGCGAGGGAAGATGATGAAAGAAGATCTTGGAGTGTCAAACACTCAAGATTGGGGATTCCCATGTGCACCCCCAATAAATATTCAAGGAGACTCAAGCGTCTAAGCTTGGGGATGCCCCCGTGCATCCCCTTATTCATCAACAATTATCAGTTCGTCCCTGGTTGCACTATATTTTTATCACTTCATGCGTTGTGTGCTATGCTTGGAGCGTCTCGCTCTTTACTTTTCTCGGTTTATTTTTGCTTTGTTTGCTGTAGTAACAAGTTAGACCCCAGATTACTCTTTTGTGTGGGAGAGATACACGCTCCGCTTGAACTTGAACTCCTCATAGGATTTGCATGCTTATTCTTTTAGCTGTGAGATGTTCTTTTTCTTTTCTTAGCTGCTGCTCTGTTTAGTTGTAGTGGTTTAGCTTTTCTAGATCTTTTCTTTTGTTTTAGGTTGAACTTTCTATAGGTTGCATGTTTTATCTTGTTAGAGAGTTTGCCTGTTGCACTGAGTTTTGTGTCTTGACTAGAATAAGGTAGTTGAAGTTGCTATTCTCTTTGTAGTAGTAACTTGTAATAGTTTTGAGGTATTGACTAGAGTAATGTTTGAACTTTTGGTGTCAAGAGCTCAAGCCTATTAGTGATAGATGTCGTATTTTGGGCAAATCGTCTGTTTTTCGAAAACCAAAACCCCCTGTTGAGAACTCTAGCTACTAGATGGATCACTAACCTCTGGAGGGTTCGAATATTAGAGTACACTCACGTACCATGAGTCGAGGATGCGCAAGGATAACCAAACCCCATACACTCCTCCTCGGGGTACTTGTCTCTTTGTGAACCTCCTGATTAGATTGAGAGTTACCGATAATAAGTGCATGAGTTCTTCAGACTAATGTGACAATTCGAAAGTTGACACTTCCACCCACCTATACTTTTTCTAGCCTCTTCGGTACCGTGCATTACCCTTTCTCAACTTGAGAGTTGGCGCATACTTCGCCGGTGCATCCAAACCCTTGGCACGATACGCTCTGTCATCATAAGCCTACTTATATCTTTCCTCAAAACAGCCACCATACCTACCTACAAGGCATTTCCATAGCCTTTCCGAGATACATTGCCATGCAACATCCACCTTCTCATGACTTGATCCTCATGTCATACATGCTGCTTGCTTGATCGATGAGCCGCATGCTAGTTGGGCCTTTCCCTAATCATTGCTACATGACGCGCTAGTATCATTACATATCCTGCTATCCTGGCAAAGGCATACATTTGCATCATGATAGTTATATCTTCTTTATGTGAGTACTTTTGTAAAGTGTGAAAGATCTCCTATATTCTTGTAAAATATAGAGTGTTGCCCCTAAAGTGAGGAAAAGATCCCAAAGAGGACAAATGAGAGTTAGATAGAAAGAGCCATTGAGGCCACCATAAAAATACAAAAAAATAGAAAAAAGAGAAAAAGAAAAATAAAAAGAGAGAAGGGGGCACACTACTATTCCTTTTAAGAGATCCACACTAGTACTTCATCCTCTATCCCTTGTACTCCATAGAGATCATCATCATGCATATAGCTATGTGGGGACCTTCACACTATAGAACTTGGCATGTATATTCCAATGATGAGCCCCCTCAAACGAGCTCTAGGTCTTCTTGAGCAAGCAAGTTAGATGCACCCCCACTAGTTCCCTTGGAGAGCTTTTAGCTCACATGTGCATCCGTTGCATCGCAATCCCTACTCCTCACATCATATCTATCATATGGCCTTCTCTCGCCTATGATTGTCCTCATTGATGTGAGCCTTTCACACCTTTTTGTCTTCCTCCTCCACCTTCTTTCTGTTTTGCCTTTTAGGTGTCAACTTTCTTGCTCACGCTCATCCATTGCATGAGTGCTCAAAATATCGAAAGGGACTGGATCAGTTTGACTTGTACCTGGCTAGTGGTCTGGGGACGAGTCAAGATAAGAATCCAAAGGAGACTAAGTGTGAAACTTTAGTAGATAGTTGTTCTCAACAACCTTTTTTCTCTCCTTTTCCCAGTCCCCTGCTTGCACGAAAACACCATCTGGAGACATTCAAGTCACAGACAGCGAGAGCTCTTGCACCTTTTGTTCTTTTGTTACTTGTGTCAATGCTAATATAGACTCTTGCTTGTTAATACTTGAATTGAATTGCATGCTTTGATTGCTTTACTTAAAAGTGCTTATATGGTTGTGCGGCATGTCACCACAGAAATTATGCTTGTTATCATTTACCTACTCGAGGACGAGCAGGAATTAAGCTTGGGGATGTTGATACGTCCCAAACGTATCTATAATTTCTGCTTGCTCCATGCATGTTTTTTGTGACTTTGCCATGATTTGCTTGAACTTTCATACACTTTTGAGCATATTTGGACTAATCTATTAACCCAGTGCACCCAACTGCCAGTTGCTATTTTCTGCTGTTTTTGTATTTCAGGTTTTCCGGCCATTAGAACTGCTCCAAAAAATCCGGAAAAATCAGATAAAAAATCAGCGACCCGGAAGCTTCCGGAATCACCAAGGCAGCGGAGGGGGGCCACCACAGGGACTCCAGAAGGGTCCCTGGCACGGCCCCACCCTAGGCCGCGCCAGGGGGACTCCTAGGTGCCCTGTGGGTCCCCTCGACACCCCCTCCTCCTATATTTAGCCCTCGGGGGTGGAAACCCCTAATATCGATCTCTTTTCCGCGAACTCGCCTCTGTACCGCCGCCGCCGCCGTTTCATGATCGGGGCTGCCTGGAGAAGCTGCCCCGGCACCCTGCCGGGAGGAGGAACCCCCTCTGGGAGACCATCCATAGCCATGGACGCCTCCCGGATGTGCCGAGAGTAGTCCCCCTTGGACCATGGGTCCGTGACCAGTAGAAATGTGATGTACCTCTCTCCTCTTTGTGCTTCCACTTTCGAGACCTCGTGAGCTGCCTCACATGATCGGGGCACTTTTGTAATTTCTGCTGTTGCTATGCTGAGTTTGCTGGGATCTGATGGATTATGAGACTATGTTCAGATTGTGATGAGTAATATATTTGGTTCTTCTCTTTTATATTTTGTTCTTTAGTAAATTCTTGCATGTTCTCCGTTGCAGTATTTTGCTTTGGCCAAGTAGTTTGCTTGCAACTCCAAGAGGGAGCATTATGGTTGATTGTGGGTTCAGCCACCTGATGTCTAGCTTGAGTGACAGAAACATGAGACTAGGGGATGTGCTGTTTCCACCAGGGATAAAACAACGGTGCTTGTACCCGCGGGTGCAAGGATTGTTTACTTTACGCAAAGTTCTTTTAATGCAGTTGTCTGTTGCTTTGGATTTACACTTTGGGTGGGATTCGCAACTTAATACCAGCTAGATGTTCAGGATAGATATCTCATGGTGGATGATTCGTAGTAGATGTAGTTGGTTACCCCAAGTGGAAGGTGAGATGTAGCGTAGCAGCAAATTTCCCCTATGTAGAGGATAGGGTTTGTCTCCCGTAGGACTCACAGAGATACAAGAAGGTGGTAAAGTGAACAAGGAGCCGTTTACGATATTGCTAACTTCACCTGGACCTGCACACAGATACAGATAGCTTTGCTCCCAACGAGTACAGAGGAGTTGTCAATTCCTCCGGACTTGTTGTTTACAAAGGATAAAACGCATGGGATAATGATAGTGATAGCAACTGAAAAGTAAACTAAGGATGTACACAGTAATATGAAGATGGACCGGGGTCCCGTGATTTTCACTAGTGATGTCTCTCTCCCAAAAGACGATAAAGGTGCTAGCGAGGTAAACAAATCACAGTTGGGAAATTGACATGATTATGAAGGCACCGCAATGCTAACTATGTTGCAAAGAAAGGAAGGGCTCAAAAGCAATGGGCAGTACACCAAGGTAAGTAGACCGAAATCCATCTGCATCTACTATGAATCATCCACCTTGAGATATCTATCCAGAACATCTCGCTGGTATTAAGTTGCGAATCCCACCCAAAGTGTAAATCCAAAGCAACAGACAACTGCATTAAAAGAACTTTGCGTAAAGTAAACAATCCTTGCATCCGCAGATACAAGCACCGTTTTTTTATCCCTGGTGGCAACAGCACATCACCTAGTCTCATGTTTCTGTCACTCAAGCTAGACATCAAGGGGCTGAACCCACCAATCAAGCATAACGCTCCCTCTTGGAGTTGCAACAAATCACTTGGCCAAAGTAAAATATGACAACGGAGAACATGCAAGAATTTACTAAAGAACAAAATATAAAAGAGAAGAACCAAATATATTACTCATCACAATCTGAACATAGTCTCATAATCCATCATATCCCGACAAACTCGGCATAGCAACGACAGAAAATTACAAAGGTGCCTCGATCATGTGAGGCAGCTCACGAGGTCTCGAAAGTGGGGGCACAAAGAGGGGAGAGATAGATCACATAGCTACTGGTCACGGACCCATGGTCCAAGGGAAACTACTCACGGTACATACGGGAGGCGTCCATGGCTATGGATGGTCTCCCGGAGGGGGTAGCTTCTCCCGGCAGGGTGCCGGAGCAGCTTCTCCAGGCAGCCCCGATCTAGAAACGGCGGTGGCGGCGGTACAGAGGCGAGATCGCGAAAAAGGAGTTCCTCCCAAGGGTTTCCGTCACGGGGGAGGGGGGGTAAATATAGGTGAAGGGGGGCACCGAGAGGGGCCACAGGGCATTCAGGAGGGTCCCTGGCGCGGCCCAGTGTGGGGCCGCGCCACCTTCCCTCCTGGCTGCCTGGTGGTGGCCCTCCTCCGCTTCTTTGGTGTTTCCGGAAGCTTCTGTGACGCTGATTTTTTATCTGATTTTCCTGATTTTTTGGAGCACTTTTAATGGCCGGAAAACCTGAAATACAGAAACAACAGAAAACAGCAACTGGCAGCTGGGTGCACTGGGTTAATAGATTAGTCCAAATATGCTCAAAAGTGTATGAAAGTTCAAGCAAATCATGGCAAAGTCACACAGGAGCAAGCAAAAATTATAGATACGTTTGGGACGTATCAACATCCCCAAGCTTAATTCCTGCTCGTCGTCGAGTAGGTAAATGATAACAAGCATAATTTCTGTGGTGACATGCCACACAACCGTAAAAGGACTTTGAAGTAAAGCAATCAAAGCATGCAATTCAATTCAAGTGTTAACAGGCAAGAGTCTGTATTAGCATTGACACAAGCAACAAAAGAATAAAAGGTGCAAGAGCTCTCGCCGTCCGTGACTCGAATGTCTCCAGATGGTGTTTGCGTGCAAGCAGGGATAGGGAAATACGATATAAAAAAGTAATTGTTGAGAACAACTATCTACTAAAGTTTCACACTTAGTATCCTTTGGATTCTTATCTTGACTCGTCCCCAGACCACTAGCCAGGTACAAGTCAAACTGATCCACTCCCTTTCTATATTTCGAGCACTCGTGCAATGGATGAGCGTGAGCAAGAAAGTTGACACCTAAAAGGCGAAACAGAAAGAAGGTGGAGGAGGAAGAAAAAAAGGTGTGAAAGGCTCACATCAATGAGGACAATCATAGGCGAGAGAAGGCCATATGATAGATATGATGTGAGGAGTAGGGATTGCCATGCAAACGGATGCACATGTGAGCTGAAAGCTCTCCAAGGGAACTAGTGGGGGTGCATCTAACTTTCTTGCTCATGAAGACCTAGAGCTCGTTTGAGGAGGCTCATCATTGGAATATACAAGCCAAGTTCTATAGTGTGAAGGTCCCCACATAGCTATATGCATGATGATGATCTCTATGGAGTACAAGGGATAGAGGATGAAGTACTAGTGTGGATCTCTCAAAAGGAATAGTAGTGTGCCCCCTTCTCTCTTTTTATTTTTCTTTTTCTCTTTTTTCTATTTTTTGTTTTTTTTGGTGGCCTCAATGGCTCTTTCTATAACTCTCATTTGTCCTCTTTGGGATCTTTTCCTCACTTTAGGGGCAACACTCTATATTTTACAAGAATATAGGAGATCTTCCACACTTTACAAAAGTACTCACATAAAGAAGATATAACTATCATGATGCAAAGGTATGACATGAGGATCAAGTCATGAGAAGGTGGATGTTGCATGGCAATGTATCTCGGAAAGGCTATGGAAATGCCTTGTAGGTAGGTATGGTGGCTGTTTTGAGGAAAGATATAAGGAGGCTTATGATGACAGAGCGTATCGTGCCAAGGGTTTGGATGCACCGGCGAAGTATGCGCCAACTCTCAAGGTGAGAAAGGGCAATGCACGGTACCGAAGAGGCTAGAAAAAGTATAGGTGTTGGAAGTGTCAACTTTCGAATACTCACATTAGTCTGAAGAACTCATGCACTTATTATCGGTAACTCTCAATCTAATCAGGAGGTTCACAAAGAGAAAAGTACCCCTAGGAGGAGTGTATGGGGGTTTGGTTATCCTTGCGCATCCTCGACTCATGGTACGTGAGTGTATTCTAATATTCGAACCCTTCAGAGGTTAGTGATCCATTTAGTACCTAGAGTTCTCAACAGGGGTTTTTGGTTTTCGAAAAACACACGGATTGCCCAAAATACGACATATATCACTAATAGGCTCGAGCTCTTGACACCAAAAGTTCAAACATTACTCTAGTTAATACCTCAAAACTATTGCAAGTTACTACTACAAAGAGAATAACAACTTCAACTACCTACTTCTAGTCAAGGCACAAAACTCAGTGCAACAGGAAAACTCTCTAACAAGATAAAACATGCAACCTATAGAAAGTTCAACCTAAAACAAAAGAAAATCTCTAGAAAAACTAAAGCACTACAACTAAACAGAGCAGCAGCTAAGAAAAGAAAAAGAACAACCCACAGCTAAAAGAATAAGCAAGCAAATCCTATGAGGAGTTCTAATTCAAGCGGAGCGTGTATCTCTCCCACACAAAAGAAAGTAAGCTGGGATCTAACTTGTTACTACAGAAAACAAAGCAAAAGAAAACTAAAAACAAAACCTAAGAGCGAGACGCTCCAAGAATAGCACATAACGCATGAAGTGATAAAAATATAGTGCAACGAGAGACGAACTGATAATTGTTGATGAAGAAGGGGATGCACGGGGGAATCCCCAATCTTAGACGCTTGAGTCTCCTTGAATATTTATTGGGGGTGCACATTGGCATCCCCAAGCTTGAGTGTTTGACACTCCAGGATCTTCTTTCATCATCTTCCATCGCACACTTGAAAACTCCCTTCATACATAACTCATTGTAGAATGATTAGAGAGGTTAGTACCCTATTAAAATAATTTTTACTTTACTGGAAATAAAGATAAACTTGAAGATCTAATGTTTACCAAGATTTCCAAAAAGTTTTTGCAAAGAAAAATCAAGCTTAAGGTTTGCAAAAGTAGAGAAAGACAAAACGTGGCAGAATCTGTGAAAAACATAACAGCAGATAGAAACGAATTTTTTAGGGGTACTTCTGCAACTCAAATAAAAAAACTCAGAACATACGGAAGTTTCATAATTTTATAGAGCACACTGTGTAAACATTTCAGCTCAAAAAGATGAACTGGGATTTTTCCATGATTTTTCTAGTCACGAGGATAGCATCTATTTTCTGGACAACATGTCACAACTTTTACTTCCCTTGCCGTATGAGGCTATAAAAGGCACAAAGCTTAAAAACTAAAGATACAATGATGTTGCTACAGTAGTAACAATCATCAAGACCACTAAGAACAGTAGAAAATCACAAAGAAAAACCTAAATTCGTTGCGGGCTGCCTCCCGAAAGCGCTTCTTTAGATCCATTAGCTAGGCTTAAAGCAGAAGATCAAGTCTTTTCAAGAGAATAACTAGCCCGTGTGACGGACTCAAAAGGTAACTTAATATTTTTCCTAGGGAAATGTTCCATCCCTTTCTTGAGAGGGAATTGGAATTTGATATTCCCCTCTTTCATGTCAATAACAACACCAACTGTGCGAAGAAAAGGACTTCCCAAAATAATTGGACAAGAAGGTTCACATTCAATGTCCATAATACTGAAATCAACGGGAACATAATTGTCATTGACAATGATAAGAACATCGTCGATCTTCCCCAAAGGTTTCTTTACGGAAGAATCAACAAGACGAACACCAAAAGAACAAGAATCAAAAGGTTTCAATTCAAGCATATCATACATTCTTTTGGGCATAACTGAGGTACTTGCTCCAACATCACAAAGAGCATAACAAGAGAAGTTATTCAATTTAATTTTTATCATAGGATCCCAACCATCTTCTAGCTTCCTAGGTATGTAGGTTTCTAGTCTAAGCTTCTCCTCCCTAACTTTGATTAGAGCATTGGTAATATTCTCTGTGAAGGCAAGATTAAGTGTGCTAGTGTGGGGGTCTCTAGACATCTTGTGTAGGAAACCAATAACTTCAGGTAAAGTGCAGTTGTCAAAGTCTAGATAACTACTATATATCAAGGAGGTAGTGATATCATTTAAGCTCACTTGTTTGAAAGCCTCTACGTTCATAGAGGTTTCTTCATCTATGGTTGAGGTGGTAGCATCACCATGGGTAGGTCCAGTGGGACTAGGGGTGTGATGGGTGCTAACTGTTTGGACATCCTCAACTACTTGGATAGTGTCGGGACCCGGGGTTAGCGTATGCAAGTCCAGCTAGGACATAGTCATATGGAGAGACGAGAACCGTATCCACTTGTCTAAGCAAGGCCAAGCACAGAACGTTCTCGGAAAGCATCGTACATGAGGGGCATCCCATCCATGCTGGATGATCAACTGAGATGTGTCCTCATCGTCCGCACACAAGTCTAAGGATATGAGTGATGAACTCCCATATTCAAAGAAAAGTCGCCTCAACCATACTATCGACTATCTCATAACTCTTACATAGACTTACTCCAGCCCGATCACTTAGTCGGGGTCTAGGGAGGGCTCGATCATACCACAAAGTGTGCACGAGACGGAGTCTCGAGCAATCGCATCGCGATGCCCCAAGCTGCGCACATCTAAGGGCCACTTGGTGTATGAAAGACCGCCAGCCAGATCACAACTAAGGTCTCGAAAACCCATACAAAGACATGGATGTTATAAACATACACGCAGCACACATGCCTTGTATGAACAACATGTATCATTGCAATTCTCTACAAAGTATACATTTTATTGATAACTCTTACAGAGTGCACACAAAGATCACAAGTATGTGATCCAACATTACAACACAAGCGGAAGCAAAGTATGTCTGAGTACATACAAGTTTAACAAATGGCTTAAGAAGCGTTATTTAAACACATGCCCTCCACGAGGGAACCAGTCGTCTGACTGGGACTAGACTAGCTTGATCTTCAGTCGTCCAGCTCGATGAAGAAGCCACCTTCGGGGTCAGTGGGTTCATCTAAAACATAGATTAAGCAAATGTGAGTACAAAGTCGTACTCAGCAAGACTTACATAGGAGCTATACTACTCATGCACATGTATCAAGGTAAAGGTAGGTGGGGTTTCACTTGCAGAAGTGCCAGCTTTGACTTGGCTAGTCCTGAACTACGAGTACCAGACTTGAGGTAAGAAGCGTACACGAGTCCACTACTTTTTCCAACCAATTACACCACTATGGTGCCTTCCTCGACTTCCCCACGAGAAAGCACGCCATAGCACTCACACTTATCTTGGTGTGTTTTAGAAGTATCCAGTTCAAGTTGTCTAATAATCAAGCTAAGCTTTCCAAGCAGTCCTTAACCGCGGACGCGGCTATTCGAATAGTTTTGTTAACCCTGCAGGGGTGTACCGCTACACACACATGATCATCATTTACCGCCTTTGATCTCGACACCATTCAAGGGGTGCCAGCGAGGATGCTCACCACAACTGTTACCTCGTAGCCGATCTAGTCCGAGAAAGCCGCCTACCTGGGTTGGCTACCACTATCGTGAACCCGGCCGGTTTACCGAAGTGGACCCAAGTGATGTGTGCGTGGTGCATAAGCCGGTCTCGGGTGAGCCGTTCTCTCACTTAGCAGCCAGGCCACAGACCTACCAGAACTCCGAACTATTGCGACAACTGGACATCGAAAGGGATGAGTTAGTAAGCTGAGAGGGGTCAGTGAGCCCAATGTGTGGTTGTACTCTTCATCTTGGATCACCACACAAGAACTCGGACTTAGGGCGGTGTTCAACGAGACAACCCACCGTGTACTCCTACACAGCCTCTCATCGTTCACCTTGTATTAGGGTAGATTCACCAACACCTTTCTACCAACATCATCATGATCACTACCATCCCGACTCACATAACAGTATCATCAAGGTATCACTCTAAGCATGCAATAAGCAGTAACATTTGCAGGGGCCACATGATATCAATCAACTCCTACATTTGCTAGGATTGTGGTTTGCTTTCTACTGTGACAAAATGATAGGACATGCAAAGGAATGGGTTCATCTATGCGGTAGAAACGTAGCATGGTAATCATCCTATACAATGCATAAGCGAGACATGAGAGGGCAGTGGGATTTTATCGACATGATCAATGGGGGTTTGCTTGCCTTGCTGACGAGGTTCGGGTTCTGGGTCTTCAACGAAGGGGGCAGCCTCCTGCTCCGGTTCCACCTCTACTCGACAAACAACACAAGGTAGCAAAGTAAATACAATGCACAATCACATGATGGAAGTTTTAAACTTGATGTATATGCTTTGATGTGTGCAGCAATTCCATTTAAATGGAGTATATTGCAAATTGAATTGCAAATTCAAACTCCAATTTGAATTCAAACTTAGCCAAGTTACATGTGACATTGTTTGATCAATTTGAATCATTTTGAAATGTGTATGATATGCCTTTGATGTGTGTTTGAAATGTACCATGTTGCCATGGTCCAAGTTGCAAAAGCATTTGAATTTAATTTGAATAAATTCCAATTAAATCAAATGACAAATGCTACTGGTCCCAATTTAAATTCAACTCAAACATAGTTGAAAGTTGGATTTTTGGATAGCTTATTTTCTCCTGATCATTTTTCATATATTATTTGTCCAATTTGGAGTTAATATGAATTTTCTATGAATTTCCAAAGTTTGGGCTATTTTCTGGATTTTTTGGAATTCTTTAAATCATTTCTAATTTTTTGGATTTCATTTTTTGCGTCATGATTGCGCAAGGATGACGTCAGGGGGGCGGCTGACGAGTGGGCCAACCCTAACAGTGGGTCTGGGGTTTATCCCCGTTTAAATAAACTGACAGGGGGGTTAAGGGGGCCAAGGCCCCACCTGTCAGTGACTTGGGGCCAAATAACCAGGGGTTTAGCCCCTAATTAAGTGGACACGTTGGCGGCAGCCGGCGTTGAGCCGCCGGTGACCTGCAGCCGCGGCGGCGCTCCACTGAAATGGCGCTCCCAGGCACCATTTGGCACGGGGAGAGCATTGGACTTCTTCTCGAGCTCGTCTGGGTCTCGTGGTGAACACGGGGGGACCCTGGGGGGCACCGGAGCTATGCCGGCGACGACCTCCCGCGGCGGCCGTGGCTCGGTATGAGGCGGCGCATCGGCTAGGCGCACGTCCTTGGCCATTCGCTGCGCCGTTCGACTCTTGGAGGCTCCAGGAGCACTAAGGACAACTCGCAGAGGTCTTTGGAGCACGGAAGCGAGCTCGCACTTGGCCATGGCGGCGGCTGAGCTCGGCTTCCATGGCGGACGGGATAGACTGCGAGGGAAGACGAGGGAGCAGAGGGGAAAATCTCACCGGAGTACGGGGAGATCGATGGTGCAGTCAAAGGAGGCGCGGAGGTTCAGGTGACCGGGAATCGACGACGACGAGCTTCGGGGTCCGGCGGCGGCTCGGGGACGATTCTGTCGGCTTGAAGGCGAATCAGCTCCCGATCCTTGGCAAGGTGATGAAGACGACAACGGTGAACACAATGGACACGATGGCGCTGCGTCTTGACGTCGATGGACGCGCAGGAACGGCGGCGCGCTCTGCGGCAGTGCTCGGGCGGCGACGAAATCGGGCGAGGGAGACGGGGAGGGTGTTCGTGGAGAGGGGGAATGGAACGGGAGGGCTTCTGGGCATCTCCAAGCGTGAGGAGGTGGCGCGGGAGAAGCAGGAGGTGGCCAGGGGCTCGTCGGCGGCCACGGCATGGTCGCCACACAGATCCCTGCGTGCTGGCCTGGGGAAGACGACAAGGGAGTGCGGGCTGGGTGGGCCAAAAAGGCCAGGGGGACTAGTTGGGCTTCTTTGCCCAGGTAAGCTTCTGTTCTTCTTTTCTATTTCTTTTTCTGACTTTTGTTTTGGTTCTGCTAAAAAAATAGCAAACCAATTTATAAAATGCTGAAACTTTTTATATGGCCTCAAAATAATATAGACTAGCCACTTATAAAGGTTGGCATTTTTTAAAATTCAAATAATTTGAATCTTAACTCAAATAGGGGTTTTTGATTAATTCCAAGGCACTGTTTGAATATTTGAAAAATCCATGAGCATGGGGTGGGTCCCACATCACTTGATATGTGATCACACTCATTTATAAGACTTTTCAAAAATCTAACATGAATTTTTGGAAAAGATTTTTATCTGGCCTTTGAATTAATTTATCTGGGGGGTTTCCTTCTCCCATTTTGCTTTTGATTTTGATTTCAAAGATTTCTTTTGAAATTTTTAACATGATGCAAGTGACTTGCTAACCCTAGCACATTACCTAACAGAGGGTTCTGACTACTCGCCCCCACTCAACAGAATCTCATCCCGAAATTCAGAAGTCTGCGGGAGGTAGGTGGGGTACTCGGTACTGAGACGGTCTTCTCTTTCCCACGTAGCTTCTCTCTCAGAGTGGTGTGACCATTGCACTTTCAGAAACCTAATCTTCTGACGACGAGTGACACGCTCTGCGGAATCAAGAATACGAACGGGGTATTCTCGATAAGAAAGGTCATCTTGGAGATCAAGCGTTTCATGGTCGACTTCGCGGATGGGGTCCTTGAAGCAACGCCTGAGTTGGGACACATGGAATACATCATGTACTCGGGAAAGGTGCGGGGGTAGTTCAAGTTGGTAGGCAACTTCTCCACGTTTAGCAATAATGCGGAAAGGTCCGATGTAACGTGGGGCCAACTTGCCTTTGATACCGAAACGTTGGGTTCCCTTCAGAGGAGTAACCCGGAGGTAAGCCTTCTCATCCAGATTGTAGCTCTCTTGCCTATGATGAAGATCATAGTAGCTTTTCTGACGAGACTGGGCTGCTTTCAATTGATCACGAACAATGCGAACTTGCTCTTCTGCTTCCTTGATCATATCCGGTCCAAATATTTGTCTTTCACCGGTCTCTGACCAGTTTAGTGGTGTTCGACATCGCCGTCCATATAGGAGTTCAAAAGGAGCCATGTTCAAACTAGATTGAAAACTATTGTTATAAGCAAATTCGGCGAATGGCAAAGACTTCTCCCAATTCTTTCCGAATGATATAACACAAGCTCTGAGCGTGTCTTCAAGAATTTGGTTAACCCTTTCGACTTGACCGCTATACTGAGGATGGAAAGCCGTAATAAAGGAGAGATGAGTTCCCATAGCATTCTGAAAGCTTCCCCAGAATCTAGAGGTGAAAAGGCTACCACGATCAGAATTGATTTCCAAAGGAACACCGTGAAGGGATACAATTCTAGAGACGTACAAGTCTGCTAACTGGCTAGCAGTTATAGACTCGCGAACTGGAAGGAAGTGAGCAACTTTGGAAAGCCTATCTATGACAACGAAGATGGCATCGTTTCCTTTCTGGGTTTTCGGAAAGTCGGTGATGAAGTCCATACCGACTTTGTCCCATTTCCACTCGGGAATAGGCAAAGGTTGAAGTGTACCAGCAGGTCTTTGGTGTTCTGCCTTAATGCGACGACAAACATCACATTCGACAACAAATTGAGCAATGTCTCTCTTCATCCTAGTCCACCAAAATCTCTGGCGTAGATCTCGGTACATTTTTGTGCTACCGGGATGAATCGAGAGGGGTGTGTCATGGGCTTCCTTGAGGATGAGTTGCCTTAGTTCCCTATTCTTAGGTACTACCAAACGATTTTCAAAGAATACCGTTCCTTTGCTATCTGTGGAGAAACACTTAGCAACTCCGCTAGCAATGTTCTCCTTGATCCGGCGAATACCTCGTGCACGCCTTTGGGCAACTATGATTTGATCCTCAAGAGTTGGTTTCGCCACCAAGGTAGAAAGATAGCCATGAGGAACAATCTCAAGGTTAAGCTTGCGAAATTCCTCATGAAGAAGTGGTTGATACTGTTGTAACATAAGGTTGTTACAATACGACTTACGACTTAGTGCATCAGCCATGACATTGGCTTTGCCTGCGGTGTAAGAAATTCCTACGTCGTAATCTCTTATCAACTCAATCCAGCGTCTTTGCCTGAGATTAAGATATGGATGGGTGGAAATGTATTTGAGGCTTTGGTGGTCGGAATAGATCTCGCAACGATTACCAAGGAGGTAATGTCGCCAAGTTGTTAGGGCATGAACTACGGCAGCGAGTTCAAGGTCATGGGTAGGATAGTTCTCTTCATGTGGCCGCAACTGGCGTGAAGCATATGCTACCACATGTTGATCTTGCAGAAGTATGCATCCTAACCCTTGCCGTGATGCGTCACAATAGATCTCGAAATCCTTTTTGGTGTCTGGAGGTGCAAGTACGGGTGCAGAAGACAATCTTCTTTTCATCTCTTGAAAGCTTTCCTCGCACTTGGGAGTCCATAGGAATTTCTTATCTTTCTTGAGGAGTTCAGTTAGAGGCTTTGCAACTTTAGAAAAGTTCTCGACGAAGCAACGGCAATAGATGGCTAGGCCAAGAAAACTCCTAACTTGCTTAACCGATTCAGGTGGAGTCCAGTCAAGGACGGCCCGAACTCTCTCGGGATTCACAGCAATGCCTTTTGAAGAAATCACGTGGCCTAAGTAGGTAACTTCTGGTAGCCAAAATTCACACTTGGAGAATTTAGCATACAGGCGATGCTCTCTAAGTTTCATCAATACCAGCCTTAGGTGTTCGGCATGTTCTTCTTCGTTCTTCGAGTAGATGAGAATATCATCAAGATAAACCACAACAAATTTATCTAAGTACTCCATGAAGATCGAATTCATCATGCGTGAGAAAGTGGCGGGGGCATTGGTTAAACCAAAGGACATGACGGTGTACTCGTAAAGACCATAACGAGTAGTAAAAGACGTTTTGGGAATGTCCGCGTTTCGGATTTTGATTTGATGATGACCTAATCTCAAATCCATCTTGGAGAAGACAGAGGATCCTGCAAGTTGATCATAAAGATCATTGATCCTGGGCAATGGGTACTTGTTCTTTATCGTCGCTAAATTTAGCGGGCGATAGTCTACGCACATCCTTTCTGTTCCATCTTTCTTCGTTACGAACAGAACGGGGCAACCCCATGGCGATGAGCTAGGGCGGATGAAGCCTTTTTCCAACAAAGCTTCCAGTTGGGTTTTAAGATCAGCTAACTCACGTGGGGCCATTTTGTATGGGCGTCTAGAAATTGGTGCGGTTCCTGGCACAAGATCCACTATAAACTCTACACATCTGTCTGGTGGCATTCCCGGCAGCTCTTCAGGAAAGACATCCGGGAAGTCACGAACCACCGGAACATCTTGAAGGTCGGGAAGGGGAAGTACATTCAAAGAATGCACTTGGGTTCTTGTTCTGGGTGAGGTGTAGTTGACGGTCTTGCCTGGAGGGTGGGTGAGTTTCACTGATTTGCCTCTGCAATCCAGGTAGGCATTCTGTCTTCATAGCCAATCCATGCCAAGGATGACATCAATATCTGAAGACTTGAGGGCTATGAGTGAAGCAAGGAATACTAAACCCTCAATTGCAATCTGATTACCATGGCTTACTCTATTAGTTTGCCATCTTGACCCTGGAGTTTGAATAATCATGGGGGTGGATAATTCAACAAAGGATAACTCATGACGAAGTGCATAACTTTCCGACATGAATGAATGAGATGCTCCTGGGTCGAAAAGAACGGAAGTAGGAACATAATTGACTGGGAGCGTACCAAGAATGACGTCAGTAGTGTCGTCAGTCTCTTCGGCGGCAATCTGGTTCACACGTCCACGAGTGGCGGGAGGAGCGGGTTTGGCGGTGTAGACCTTCTTGGGTGGGTTGCCACGACCATTGTTGTTGCCTCCAGCACGGGGTGGAGCATTCTGATTCTGGAGCTGGTTCTGGGGACACTCACGAGAGTAGTGGCCTGCCTGACCACACTTGTAACAGGATCCAAAGGCAGTGCGTGGAGCTGGGTTGTTTGGTTGAGTTGGGTGAAACTGAGTTGGTGGACGAGGCGCCACATAGGATGGCCTCGGTGGGTTGTTCTGGCGGAACATACTGTTGGGGATCCAGATCTTGCGCTTATGAGAGCCTGAACTGGATGAACCATCGTCTCTAGGGTGTTTGCGGAAGTCGTTGGGGGTGTTCATGTCCTCTGCCTTGATGGCCTTGTTGACAAGGATCTGGAATGTGGTAAAGTCATGTAGGTTGAGCTCACGACGGAGTCCGGAATTGAGTCCACGACGGAACCTCTCTTGCTTCTTTGCGTCGGTGGAGACCTCTTCAGTAGCATAGCGAGCCAGTCGGTTGAACTCACGACTAAACTCGTCAACGGTCCTTCGGCCTTGGGTGAGGTTGCAGAACTCCTCACGCTTGCGGTCCATAAGACCCTTGGGAATGTGGTGCTCGCGGAAGGAAGTGCAGAATTCCTCCCAAGATGCGGGTGGTCCAACGGGACGCATGATCAGGAAGTTCTCCCACCAAGAGCTAGCTGCACCTTCAAGGTGATAGGTGGCATAGATGACCTTGTCGCCATCTGCAACATGGCCTGCCTGGAGCTTCCTCTCGATGCTGCGAAGACAGTCATCGGCGTCAAGGGGCTCAGTGGAGTAACTGAAAACCGGGGGATGAAGCCGGATGAAGTCGTTCAGGGACACCAACTCGTTGCGCTGCTGAGTGGTGTTGCGGGCAATGACTTCCAGCAAATGGTGAGAGTCTCGGCGGTTCCTCTTAACCTCCATCAGAACCTGAGCCATCGTGGGTGGGGGTGGAAGGTTGCCTTCCTCCTGTTCATTCCCACGACCCTGGTTACGACCAAGCTGGCCACGGGTTCCTTGAGACATCCTGAAGGTGAAAAACCAAAGTCAAACAGAGTTGATTTGAAGAGTCTAATCAAGGTATTGAAGTACTGGAAGGATTACAGAGCAAGGGAAGTAATCATCTTGACAACATGGTGATAAAAGCATACAAGCCATATATTCACAAGCTGTCATACAAACCATACATCGTTTTAGTACAAGCACCAAGATAATACAAACGTGATGAAGATGATACATCCTTCAGAGGCACTCTGACTTCCTATACATTATTTATCTAAGCCTCTGAACTTAGAACACCTTGCGTACAATATACTAAGATACTACTACATCCTCACTAAGTAAGACCACAGTCGGTCTCACTCATCTCCATCTCCATAGTAGTCCTCGTAAAAGTTACCCGCGTATCCCGGTAGCTGAAGGTGACCATCGGAAAACACGGAGGCCTGTGGACCCTGATATCCATTTGGGCAAGGATGGGGCCTAGGTCCAGCGTAGGGTGGAAGCAGAGGACCACGGGGTGGAAAAATGCCTCCAATCTCGGGTCAAGCAACTCGAGAAGGCATCTGCGTCCTCACAGGGTAGATAGCATCATACTCAACTGATCCAACACTCACGAAGGGTGCCAAGAGTGTCAGTGCTCGATACAGACGAACACGAGTGGCATGAAGCTCAAAACGGAGAGCGCGTGCATCACGATTTCGATCACTAGCAAACCTAGCAGTCATCTGAAGTGCTGGATCCTCTGCAGAGTGATTTGAGTAGAGTCCGGTGTAATATCCCTCTTCTCCTGGAAGTGCAGCAGGGATATAGCGGAACGAGGTCTCTCTCAGCATAGTGTGCTCCTCTCTCAGCAGGGTAATGCATGAATATGCAGCATCCTGCACAGCCATGTTCTCAGTCATGCCAATGCCATGTCCAAAGTGGATAGGCTGAGTGACTCCATTGTGGTGCGGGTAGATCCTGACGATGCAGTGGAACTGGGTCTGGTTGAAGTCAGGGAACTGCTCCTCAACTGTGTACTCAGGATACCATCGATATCCCACATAGGACATCATCTCGATCAACGTGGCGGGATGGCCACGCACACCGAGGCACCTGGTCAAACGAACAATCTGCCGAGGGGGAAGATCTGCCATCTGAAACAGAGAGAAGGAGTTTGCAAATGCATCAGATTATAAGATAAACCTGGAATGACTCGGACAGCATAACGGCTGTAATTGTAAGAAATGACAATTTCTTCCAACATGGAAAACATCACTTACATAATACGATGTAAGAAATTAGCATTATAACAATGCTAGGAAAACTGGACACAACTTTCCTACGGCTATAAGGGAGCAAACAACGAGATGTTCTAATCAGACAGAGGAGAGCCTAGTCCTATCTTCCCGTAGAATAAGATGAGGGTGACTCAGAACTCAGAACGAAGGGAGTAAGGAGAAAAAGAAGCCTTACGTTGTTCCCTTATATACCCAGAGTAACTATATAACTATAGCAAGCTAGACTCGACTTCGGCCAAGGCTACTAGTCCTACAGTCAGTCCTGATCTGATACCAAGTCTGTCGGGACCCGGGGTTAGCGTATGCAAGTCCAACTAGGACATAGTCATATGGAGAGCCGAGAACCGTACCCACTTGTCTAAGCAGATAAGGCCAAGCACAGAACGTTCTTGGAAAGCATCGTACGTGAGGGGCATCCCATCCAGGCCGGATGATCAACTGAGATGGGTCCTCATCGTCCGCACACAAGTCTAAGGATATGAGTGATGAACTCCCATATTCAAAGACAAGTCGCCTCAACCATACTATCGACTATCTCATAACTCTTACATAGACTTACTCCAGCCCGATCACTTAGTCGGGGTTTAGGGCGGGCTCGATCATACCACAAAGTGTGCACGAGACGGAGTCTCGAGCAATCGCATCGCGATGCCCCAAGCTGCGCACATCTAAGGGCCACTTGGTGTATGAAAGACCGCCAGCCAGATCACAACCAAGGTCTCGAAAACCCATACAAAGACATGCATGTTATAAACATACACGCAGCACACATGCCTTGTATGAACAACAGGTATCATTGCAATTCTCTACAAAGTATACATTTTATTGATAACTCTTACAGAGTGCACACAGAGATCACAAGTATGTGATCCAACATTACAACACAAGCGGAAGCAAAGTATGTCTGAGTACAGACAAGTTTAACAAATGGCTTAAGAAGCCTTATTTAAACACATGCCCTCCACGAGGGAATCAGTCGTCTGACTGGGACTAGACTAGCTTGATCTTCAGTCGTCCAGCTCGATGAAGAAGCCACCTTCGGGGTCAGTGGGTTCATCTAAAACATAGATTAAGAAAACGTGAGTACAAAGTCGTACTCAGCAAGACTTACATAGGAGCTATACTACTCATGCACATGTATCAAGGTAAAGGTAGGTGGGGTTTCACTTGCAGAAGTGCCAGCTTTGACTTGGCTAGTCCTGAACTACGAGTACCAGACTTGAGGTAAGAAGCGTACATGAGTCCACTACTTTCTCCAACCAATTACACCACTATGGTGCCTTCCTCGACTTCCCCACGATAAAGCACGCCATATCACTCACACTTATCTTGGTGTGTTTTAGAAGTATCCAGTTCAAGTTGTCTAATAATCAAGCTAAGCTTTTCAAGCAGTCCTTAACCGCGGACGCGGCTATTCGAATAGTTTTGTTAACCCTGCAGGGGTGTACCGCTACACACACATGATCATCATTTACCGCCTTTGATCTCGACACCATTCAAGGGGTGCCAGCGAGGATGCTCACCACAACTGTTACCTCATAGCCGATCTAGTCCGAGAAAGCCGCCGACCGGTTTACCGAAGTGGACCCAAGTGATGTGTGCGTGGTGCATAAGCCGGTCTCGGGTGAGCCGTTCTCTCACTTAGCAGCCAGGCCACAGACCTACCAGAACTCCGAACTATTGCGACAACTGGACATCGAAAGGGATGAGTTAGTAAGCTGAGAGGGGTCAGTGAGCCCAATGTGTGGTTGTACTCTTCATCTTGGATCACCACACAAGAACTCGGACTTAGGGCGGTGTTCAACGAGACAACCCACCGTGTACTCCTACACAGCCTCTCATCGTTCACCTTGTATTAGGGTAGATTCACCAACACCTTTCTACCAACATCATCAGGATCACTACCATCCCGACTCACATAACTGTATCATCAAGGTATCACTCTAAGCATGCAATAATCGGTATCATTTGCAGGGGCCACATGATATCAATCAACTCCTACATTTGCTAGGATTGTGGTTTGCTTACTACTGTGACAAAATGATAGGTCATGCAAGGGAATGGGTTCATCTATGCGGTAGAAACGTAGCATGGTAATCATCCTATACAATGCATAAGCGAGACATGAGAGGGAAGTGGGATTTTACCGACATGATCAATGGGGGTTTGCTTGCCTTGCTGACGAGGTTCGGGTTCTGGGTCTTCAAGGAAGGGGGCAACCTCGTGCTCCGGTTCCACCTCTACTCGACAAACAACAAACAAGGTAGCAAAGTAAATACAATGCACAATCACATGATGGAAGGTTGAAACTTGATGTATATGCTTTGATGTGTGAAGCAATTCCATTTAAATGGAGTATATTGCAAATTGCATTGCAAATTCAAACTCCAATTTGAATTCAAACTTAGCCAAGTTACATGTGACATTGTTTGATCAATTTGAATCATTTTGAAATGTGTATGATATGCCTCTGATGTGTGTTTGAAATGTAGCATGTTGCCATGGTCCAAGTTGCAAAAGCATTTGAATTTAATTTGAATAAATTCCAATTAAATCAAATGACAAATGCTACTGGTCCCAATTTAAATTCAACTCAAACATAGTTGAAAGTTGGATTTTTGGATAACTTATTTTCTCCTGATCATTTTTCATATATTATTTGTCAAATTTGGAGTTAATATGAATTTTCTATGAATTTCCAAAGTTTGGGCTATTTTCTGGATTTTCTGGAATTCTTTAAATCATTTATAATTTTTTGGATTTCATTTACTGCGTCATGCTTGCGCAAGGATGACGTCAGGGGGGCGGCTGATGAGTGGGCCAACCCTGTCAGTGGGTCTGGGGTTAATCCCCGTTTAAATAAACTGACAGGGGGGTTAAGGGGGCCAGGGCCCCACCTGTCAGTGACTTGGGGCCAAATAACCAGGGGTTTAGCCCCTAATTAAGTGGACACGTCGGCGGCTGCCGGCGTTGAGCCTCCGGTGACCTGCAGCCGCGGCGGCGCTCCACTGAAATGGCGCTCCCAGCCACCATTTGGCACGGGGAGAGCATGGGACTTCTCCTCGAGGTCGTCTGGGTCTCGTGGTGAACACGGGGGGACCCTGGGGGGCACCGGAGCTATGCCGGCGACGACCTCCCGCAGCGGCCGTGGCTCGGTATGAGGCGGTGCATCGGCTAGGCGCACGTCCTTGGCCATTCTCTGCGCCGTTCGACTCTTGGAGGCTCCAGGAGCACTAAGGACAACTCGCAGAGGTCTTTGGAGCACGGAAGCGAGCTCGCACTTGGCCATGGCGGCGGCTGAGCTCGGCTTCCATGGCGGATGGGATAGACTGCGAGGGAAGAGGAGGGAGTAGAGGGGAAAATCTCACCGGAGTACGGGGAGATCGATGGTGCAGTCAAAGGAGGCGCGGAGGTTCAGGTGACCGGGAATCGACGACGATGAGCTTCGGGGTCCGGCGGCGGCTCGGGGACGATTCCGTCGGCTTGAAGGCGAATCAGCTCCCGATCCTTGGCAAGGTGATGAAGACGACGGCGGTGAACACAATGGACACGATGGCGTTGCGTCTTGACATCGATGGCCCTGCAGGAACGGCGGCGCGCTCTGCGGCAGTGCTCGAGCGGCGACGAAATCGGGCGAGGGAGACGGGGAGAGTGTTCGTGGAGAGGGGGAATGGAACGGGAGGGCTTCTGGGCGTCTCCAGGCGTGAGGAGGTGGCGCGGGAGAAGCAGGAGGTGGCCAGGGGCTCGTCGGCGGCCACGACATGGTCGCCACGCAGCTCCCTGCGTGCTGGCCTGGGGAAGACGACAAGGGAGTGCGGGCTGGGCTGGGCCAAAAAGGCCAGGGGGGACTAGTCGGGCTTCTTTGCCCAGGTAAGCTTCTGTTCTTCTTTTCTATTTCTTTTTCTGACTTTTGTTTTGGTTCTGCTAAAAAAATAGCAAACCAATTTATAAAATGCTGAAACTTTTTATATGGCCTCAAAATAATATAGACTAGCCACTTATAAAATTTGGCATTTTTTAAAAATTCAAATAATTTGAATCTTAACTCAAATAGGGGTTTTTGATTAATTCCAAGGCACTGTTTGAATATTTGAAAAATCCATGAGCATGGGGTGGGTCCCACATCACTTGATATGTGATCACACTCATTTATAAGACTTTTCAAAAATCTAACATGAATTTTTGGAAAAGATTTTTATCTGGCCTTTTGAATTAATTCATCTGGGGGTTTCCTTCTCCCATTTTTCTTTTGATTTTGATTTCAAAGATTTCTTTTGAAATTTTTAACATGATGCAAGTGACTTGCTAACCCTAGCACATTACCTAACAGAGGGTTCTGACAGATAGTGGCTACTGTGTGGTAGGTAGGAAGGCTCTTAATTCTTTCCTCTTCATCTTTTTTCTCTAGCCCATCTTTCTTTAAGTTTAGCCATCATCCTATTGTTTTCATTGATTTGTAACTGGATAGCATTAATAGGAGTGACCTTACTCTCCTCAAGGGGAGAGGTTCTACTTTTTAGCATCTCAACATCAAGGGCTAAGTAGTCTACCTTCAAACAAAGATTATCTAATTTAGCTAGTCTTTCTTCCACATTCTTGTTGAAGGCTTTTTGGGTAGTGATAAAGTCTCTAAGCATACTCTCTAGTTCAGAGGTGGGGTTCTTGTTGCTAGGGTAGGTATTGTTGTTCCCATAAGTGGATGGAAACGGTCTAGGATTACTAGCAAAGTTTCCCTATAAGCATTATTATTAAGGTTGTTTCTAGAGATAAAGTTCACATCTATTTGTTCTTGAGCAACCAAAGAATTTAAAGGAACATCCTGAGGATCAATAGGAGCTTGCTTGGTAAGTAGACACATGATAAGGTCAACCTTTTCATTTAGAGAGGAGATCTCCTCGACAGAATTTACCTTCTTACCAGTTGGAGATTTTTCGGTGTGCCACTGAGAGTAGTTCAGCATCATCTCGTCAAATAGCTTTGTGGCAGCACCAAGTGTGGTCGACATAAAGGTTCCTCCCGCGGGCGAATCTAACAGGTTCCGCGAGGTAAAGTTCAAGCCTGCATAAAAAGTATGGATAACCATCCAGGTAGTCAGTCCATGTGTGGGGCAGTTCTTGAAAAGCATCTTCATACGTCCCCATGCCTGGGCAACATGTTCATTATCCAATTGCCTAAAATTCATAATGTTACTCCTCAATTGAACAATTTTAGCAGGGGGATAGTACTTCCCGATAAAAGCATCCTTGCACTTATCCCAAGAATCTATGCTATTCTTAGGCAAGGATTGAAACCAGATTTTAGCTTCATCCCTCAAAGAGAAAGGAAAAAGCTTAAGCTTAACAATTTCACCATCAACTTATTTGTACTTTTGCATATCACAAAGCTCAATAAAATTATTTAAATGCAAAGCAGCATCATCTCTAGCACCAGAGGATTGATCTTTCATAACAAGGTTTAGCCAAGCAGGTTTAATCTCATAAGAAGGTGCTGAAGTAGCAGGTGTAGCAATAGGAGTGCAGATAAAGTCACTGTTGTTGTGACTAGTGAAGTCACACAACTTGGTGTTTTCATTGGAACCCATAGTAGCAGCAGGTATTTTTGGTATTTTTGATAAGGGACACAAAAGTAAAAACTGAAAGGTAAACTAACAAGACTAAAAAGAAAAGATAAAAGATAGTGTGCAACTCCCCTATCTTGTAGACTAGAGTCCCCGGCAACGGTGCCAGAAATTGGCTTGATACGGTGAGGATCTCTCACTCCTCGTTGGTTACCCCAAGTGGAAGGTGAGATGTAGCGTAGCAGTAAATTTCCCCTATGTAGAGGATAGGTTTTGTCTCCCGTAGGACTCGCAGAGATACAAGAAGGTGGTAAAGTGAACAAGGCGCTGTTTACGATATTGCTAACTTCACCTGGACCTGCACACAGATACAGATAGCTTTGCTCCCAACGAGTACAGGGGAGTTGTCAATTCCTCCGGACTTGTTGTTTACAAAGGATAAAACGCACGGGATAATGATAGTGATAGCAACTGAAAAGTAAACTAAGGATGTAAACAGTAATATGAAGATGGACCGGGGTCCCGTGATTTTCACTAGTGATGTCTCTCTCCCAAAAGACGATAAAAGTGCTAGCGAGGTAAACAAATCACAGTTGGGAAATTGACATGATTATGAAGGCACCGCAATGCTAACTATGCTGCAAAGAAAGGAAGGGCTCAAAAGCAATGGGCAGTACGCCAAGGTAAGTAGACCGAAATCCATCTGCATCTACTACGAATCATCCACCTTGAGATATCTATCCAGAACATCTCGCTGGTATTAAGTTGCGAATCCCACCCAAAGTGTAAATCCAAAGCAACAGACAACTGCATTAAAAGAACTTTGCGTAAAGTAAACAATCCTTGCATCCGCGGATACAAGCACCGTTGTTTTATCCCTGGTGGCAACAGCACATCCCCTAGTCTCATGTTTCTGTCACTCAAGCTAGACATCAAGGGGCTGAACCCACAATCAAGCATAACGCTCCCTCTTGGAGTTGCAACAAATCACTTGGCCAAAGTAAAATACGGCAACAGAGAACATGCAAGAATTTACTCAAGAACAAAATATAAAAGAGAAGAACCAAATATATTACTCATCACAATCTGAACATAGTCTCATAATCCATCATATCCCAACAAACTCGGCATAGAAACGACAGAAAATTACAAAGGTGCCTCGATCATGTGAGGCAGCTCACGAGGTCTCGAAAGTGGAGGCACAAAGAGGGAAGAGATAGATCACATAGCTACTGTTCACGGACCCATGGTCCAAGGGAAACTACTCACGGTACATACGGGAGGCGTCCATGGCTATGGTTGGTCTCCCGGAGGGGGTAGCTTCTCCCGGAAGGGTGCCGGAGCAGCTTCTCCAGGCAGCCCCGATCTAAACGGCGGTGGCGGCGGTACAAAGGCAAGATCGCGAAAAAGGAGTTCCTCCCAAGGGTTTCCGTCACGGGGGGGGGGGGGGGGTAAATATAGGCGAAGGGGGGCACCAAGAGGGGCCACATGGCAGTCAGGAGGGTCCCTGGCGCGGCCCAGGGTGGGGCCGCGCCACCAGCCCTCATGGATGCCTAGTGGTGGCCCTCCTCCGCTTCTTTGGTGTTTCCGGAAGCTTCCGTGACGCTGATTTTTTATCTGATTTTTTCAGATTTTTTGGAGCACTTTTAATGGCCGGAAAACCTAAAATACAAAAATAGCAGAAAACAACAACTGGCAGCTGGGTGCACTGGGTTAATAGATTAGTCCAAATATGCTCAAAAGTATATGAAAGTTCAAGCAAATCATGGCAAAGTCACACAAAACATGCATGGAGCAAGCAGAAATTATAGATACGTTTGGGACGTCTCACAGGTCCAGGTGAAGCTAGCAACCTCGGCGCCATTGTTCACTTTACCACCTTCTTGTATCCTTCGGAGTCCTACGGGAGACAAACCTTGGTATCTTTGCCAAGGGAAAACTTGCCGCTACACTATATCTCACCCTGCACTTGGGGTAACCAACGAGGCTTGAAGAGTATAAACACTCTCTTGCCATCAGCCCACCAAAATATGTAGGAGATAAATGTTTTTATTAATAGTTAATCTCATGCACAAATCCATGTGACCACACATCCTACCACATCAAAACTCGGTCAACATCCACGGGAAATTTTTTATTGTATCATGTCACTTATATTAAATAAATATTTTCAACTACACAATAATCAAATACATTATACATATTATTTTTATTTTTAATTTATATATTATTAATTCAACTATTTATGCTTCATACAATCAAAATATGTTGCAGTTGATTTCCGCAGCAACGCGCGGGGTATCCTCTAGTATTTACATCTTCATGAACAATACTTCGACAAGTTTGGAGCAGTCTGGATGCTCTCTCAACATCCTTCCTAACATTATGTTTTCATATTTTGCATAAAGACAATGTTTATTACCTTAGGGATCGGATATAGTTTTCACAGGCGTCATCCACTTAGAATAGATACCATCGGTAAGGTCAGTGGGCCGCGCCAGGAATTGGCCATGACCTAGGTTGACCCAGGCAACCTTCGTTACAACAAATCACTGTAGCACACGAGCTCCATTAATACTAAAGTCAATGAAGCAGCCTTCCCTCAAGCCTCAGGCAGCCGCCCTGGCTTCCTAGGGCTTGTCTCCACCGTTGGGTAAGGTAGTACCTCATAGTGTAGTCATGACCATTGGCGGTCAATATCATGTTGAGCATACCCTTCACAAGGTCTCTTGAGCAACAAAGATCGTTGAAGCACATTGTTGTTATTTTGAGAACCGTGCATGTAAAAACTATACCAAATCCATAAATCTGTTGGTGACATGGCTTCAAGTATGATGGTGACCTCTTTGGTGAGACCTTGATACGTCCTGTAAACCCGAGAAAAACCTCTTGTTACTCCAATTGCTAATAAATTTTCTCTGTCCTCGCCAGTTTGTTGTCTCAATACTATAGTCCAAACACCTTTAGTGTGGAATAGGTAAAAATGGTTATTACCTCGATACATGTTGCCCTCTCCCATGCGGACCACCTCATCAATGGCATCTCTGATTTTATCATATCACACCTTTAGTATACTTTTTATATACTCCATATTAATTAATTGAAATGTTGTTACAATCATTCATTACAACAAACACCACGCAGGGCAGAGAACTATAAGAAGATCACCATCGGACCTACTATCGAAACTATATTTCACAATCTCGTGAGCTACACCATTAGCAAGCCTATTAATTTTAGAAATCTTAAAATTTTGGTACAACATAGAGATACTCAAAGCCTCCATCTTCAGATCGATGAGAGGAGAGATTTCCAGGTTCTTGTTTGTGAGGAAAGAAGCCACAAAAGCACAACCAATATCCAAAACAATAAATTTGTGAAGAGTAATATCGATATAAAGCCCGGCGAGGCAAGCCCGAAGTTCAGCTTCATTAGCATTGCTACACCGTCCAATAGAATCCCGTAAGAAATGATGACATCGTAAGAGTTTCTCGCAATAACTCCCACGCTAACAACGCTAATGTTGTCCACTTGCATCAACGTTGATCTTGGTTCCTTTATTTATGTGGACAATTACTGGTATTCTTGTTCACTAGGCCAAGGTAACCTGGTTCTAGATTCGAACGACAAAGGTAAAGAAGTGGCGGGCGGGCTTATGGCCGACTATGCACGTGCTCCGTTAAAAGATAATGTGTGTTGGCGCTCTCCCCCGTTTCATTTTATCACGAACAACCTTTGCATTCTAGCTTCAAACCCTTCAATCTTCATGTTCATTTTGATCAGCACAACCCACTTCATTCAAAACTTCACTTGGTTTTCAATGTTTAAGTATCATTTCAACATTCTACCCAGTTTTGCACACCACCGTGTTTTTTATGCACGACCCGTAACTTTCTTTTAATAGCTTCATTTTAAATGTTCTTTATATGCATTTTTCTTAGAACCGGGTTATGTATCGAATATGCCATGTTCATCCATGTTTGACAATTTGAACTTATGGTTTTGTCCAGAACCATAAAACACAACCTAAATGCATATGAAGATCAATGGTTGCATTGCACTTGGCTTCCTAGCTTCATTTAAACTTGCCTACATGATTAACTCCATTTGACATTCTTTTAAACATGATTTTCATGCATTTTTTTGTGCATCAATGTATTGTTTGTTTTCATATCCTCTTCCCTTTTTACAATTTTCTTCTTACTAGTATTAGAGACTACATGCCTGTTTTTTTTGGCGATTCTCCCAGAATCGCCCCCCTCTCCGGCTTTTCCCTGAATCGCCCTCTTCCTCATTTCATATTTTTTTGACAATCCTATCTAGTTAAGGTCTAATTAGATAGGTTGTAAAAAATAATTAGAGTGGTGATTCTGAGAGAAGCTGGGGAGGGGGGAGATTCTGGGAGAATCGCGCAGAATCGTCGAAAAGAACTGGCCTTATGTGTGTTTTGGTAGCTCCTCCTCCTCGGTGTGGACCTCCTCCCCGTGGTCACGAATGGATAAGAAACAATGATAAGTGGTCAACGACTCACCAAGTACACTTCATCGGGATTTAAAAAAAAGTACACATCATCAGGGAACGTTTGTGAAGAGTGACTCCAGAGTGAACATATTTTTCCTAACATGATAGTTCAGGGTGCATGAAGATTGGTGTGCTACATCGAACGGCCAACAAAGCGTTGATGTCTACGCACGCTTCTATTCTTTTAGACTATGTTGGGCCTCCAAGCGCAGAGGTTTGTAGGACAGCAGCAATTTCCCTCAAGTGGATGACCTAAGGTTTATCGAACTCAGGGAAGTAGAGGTTGAAGATGGTCTCTCTCAAGCAACCCTGCAATTAAGATACAAGAATTCTCTTCTGGCCCCAACACACCTAATACAATGGAAAATTGTACAGGTGCACTAGTTCGGCGAAGTGATGGTAAAATATGGGTGATAGGTGTGGAAAAGCAAAGTAATATAAATCTGTAATAAAAAGTGCAGCAAGCAAACATGTGATAAAAGTGAGCACAAACGGTGTAACAATGGTGGAAACAAGGCCTAGACTTCAGACTTTCACTAGTGGCAACTCCCAACAACATTAACATAGTCTAATCACATGATATTCCCCAGAACACATGCAATGGAGACGTACTCGGAGGTCATTCCTTTGTGGTCAAGAGAGGAAGATAATTGTATAGGGCTACAAAAGCACACCTCAGATTTCGTAGTTCTCATCAATGGATTTCCCAATGTCACCGCGACCATCCAAAGAGAGTACCACAATCACCACAACATATCTAAAGGATAGTCAAAGACAAGCACCAAGAGACTCTCATTCTTCAATCCACACACAAAAGAGTAAATCACTCATGAAAATATTCTTCTAATCCATGTCCAATAGACCGCTGTCACCTTGGTCTCGGGTATTATACTAGATAAAGACAAGTGAGTACATCAATCCAATACATAGAGGAAGGGGAAATATCATGGGATCACCCTAGATTAACATAGCCTATGATCACAACGAAGATCACATCATGGGAGAGAGAGAAAACCACATAGCTACTGGTAGAAACCTCAGCCCCGGGGAGGAACTACTCCCGCATCATGGAGGGAGGAATCACCGTCGATCGAGATGAATCTGGGGGCACTTCCCCGTCCCGGCAGGGTGCCGGCACAGGAATTCTGGTCCCCCGAAGCTTGTTGGCGATGGCGACGGAGATCAGAATTGCTTCTGGAGAAAAGGGATCTAGAATCAGAGTTTTCGCGACGGGAGAATAAATAGGATCCAAAGGGGGGCACCAGGGGGGCCACCAGTCGCCTAGGCGGCCTCCCGGCGCGGCCAAGCCCTGGGCCGCGCCCACTGGCCGCCTAGGCACCAGGTCGGGCCCTTCTTCGGTGAATCCGGAAGCTTCCGGAAAGCTGATTTTTATCTGATTTTCCCGATTTTTTGGAGCACTTTTAATATGGGGGAAACCTGAAATAGAAAAACAACAGAAAAGAGGAACTGGCACTGGGGTGCACTGAGTTAATAGGTTAGTCCAAATATGATCAAAAGTGTATGGAAGTTCATCAATATCATAGCAATATCACACAAAAGAGGCATGGAGCAAGCAGAAATTATAGATACGTTTTGACGTATCAACATCCCCAAGCTTAATTCCTGCTCGTCCCCGAGTAGGTAACTGATAACAAGCATAATTTCTGTGGTGACATGCTAACAATCATATAAGAACTTTTAAGTAAAGAAATCAAGGCATGCAATTCAATTCAAGTCATAACAGGCAAGAGTCTATATTTAGAATTGAGACAAGCAACATAAGAACATAAAGGTTCAAGAGCTCTCGCTGTCCGTGACTCGAATGTCTCCAAATGGTGTTTGCGTGCAAGAAAGGGTATAGGGATTATGAGAGAAAAAGGTATTTTTGTGTTGAGAACCCAATCTACTAAACTTTCACACTTGGTCTTCTTTGGAATCTTATCTTGACTCATCCCCAGACCACTAGCCAGGTACAAGTCAAAATGATCCACTCCTTTTCGATATTTTGAGAACTCATGCAATTGATGAGCGTAAGCAAGGAAGTTGACACTTAGGATGGCAAAGAGAGAATATGGTGGAGGAGGAAGACAAAAAAGGTGTGAAAGGCTCACATCAATGAGGACAATCATAGGAGAGAGAAGGCCAAATGATTGATATGATGTGAAGAGTAGGGATTGCCATGCAACGGATGCACATATGAGCTAAGTTAAGCTCTCCAATGGAACTAGTGGGGGTATATCCAACTTGCTTGCTCAAGAAGACCTAGAGCTCATTTGAGGAGGCTCATCATTGGAATATACAAGCCAAGTTCTATAGTGTGAAGGTCCCCACATAGCTATATGCATGAATGATAATCTCTATGGAGTACAAGATATAAAAGGGAGTACGAGTGTGGATCTCTAAAAAGGAATAGTAGTGTGCCCCCTTCTCTCTTTTTATTTTCTTTTTTCTATTTTTTGTATTTTTTGGTGGCCTCAATGACTCTTTCTATTTCTCTCTCATTTGTCCTCTTTGGGATCTTTTAATTTGTCCTCTTTGGGATCTTTTAATTTGTCCTCTTTGGGATCTTTTTAATTTGTCCTCTCTGGGATCTTTTATTTTTTCCTTTTTGGGATCTTTTAATTTGTCCTTTTTGGGATCTTTTCCTCACTTTAGGGGCAACACTCTATATATTACAAAAAGTATAGATGATCTTGCACACTTTACAGAAGTACTCAAATCATAAAGAAAATGTAACTATCATGATGTATGCAAATGTATGCCTCTGCCAGTGTAGCAGGATATGCAATGATACTAGCGCGTCATGTAGCAATGATTAGGGCAAGGCCCAACTAGCATGCGACTAATTGATCAAGCAAGTAGCATGTATGACATGAAGATCAAGTCATGAGAAGATGGATGTTGCATGGCAATATATCTCGGAAAGGCTATGGAAATGCCTTGAGAGGTAGGTATGGTGGCTGTTTTGAGGAAGGGTATAAGGAGGCTTATGATGACAGAGCGTATCGTGCCAAGGGTTTGGATGTACCGGCGAAGGTGGACGCTGATGTCTATGCACGCTTCTATTCTTGTAGACTATGTTGGGCCTCCAAGCGCAAAGGTTTGTAGGACAGCAGCAATTTCCCTCAAGTGGATGATCTAAGGTTTATCGAACTCAGGGAAGTAGAGGTTTAAGATGGTCTCTCTCAAGCAACCCTGCAATTAAGATACAAGAAGTCTCTTGTGTCCCCAACACACCTAATACAACTAGGATTTGTATAGGTGCACTAGTTCGGCGAAGAGATGGTAAAATACGAGTGATAGGTGTGGCAAAGCAAGGTAATATAAATCTGTAATAAAAAGTGCAGCAAGCAAACATGTGACAAAAGTGAGCACAAACGGTGTAACAATGGTGGAAACAAGGCCAAGGCTTCATACTTTCAGTAGTGGCAACTCTCAACAACATTAACATAGTCTAATCACATGATATTTCCCATAAAACATGCAATGGAGACGCACTCGAAGGTCATTCCTTTGTGGTCAAGAGAGGATGAGAATTATGTAGGGCTACAAAAGCACACCTTAAAGTTCGTAGTTCTCAATGTCGTGGTAATACTAAAGGCATACCCCTAGGCAAGGGAAACCAAGGGATACCCTTAAGCCCTTGGTTTTCCAAACACACCCAACAAAATAAGATCAGTAAAAAACTTGGAGCATTAACGATCTCCGAGTAACAAGTTACTTGGAGATCAGAAACCACTTCCGAGTATGCAGCTACTCGGAAGTCCAGTAAGATCCGAGTAGATCGGCACTCGGAAGATATCGGCGAGCCATTACTTACTCGGATGAAGGGAACGCAACGGACAGGAAGCATTCAAGGATGCGGGCGTTTCTCCTCCTTTATTAGTAGTAATGGGCAAACCGTTTTCTCTATTTAGTACACATTTAATCCTGTAATTAAGACCCATTTAAGACCAAGGCATTAAGGGGCAGGGGCGCACTCTATATAAGCCTCCCCCTCCTTCGGTTTGGGCACGCGCAACTCTATCCTCATACTTTTGAGCAAGAACACCCCAGTCAGCCTGGGACAGGACTAAGGTTTTTATCTCTAAGGAAAGGCCTAACCTGTATAATTTCCCCTGCGTCAACCACTCTACGTACAGATTCATTTAGCTCCTTTCATACCCCTATATCTATTGTCAGGATTATATCCACGACAGTTGGCGCCCACCGTGGGGCTGAGTTGATCAGCAATCGCAGAGATGACATTTTCTTCATCCTCTTCGCCGGTTCGCGGCCTCGAGCTCATCGTCGGAGAAGTTTTCCGTTTCGGATCATTAGATTTTGTAGCTGACGATTCCGCCTGGTTGGTGGATTCTCCGCTCCAGGCGCAACTACTACCTTCAAGAGGCAACGTCCACTTCCGAGCTGACGAATCGGGGGCCCTGCGCCTCCAACTATCGGCCCATCATCAAACACATGCGCCGTTATATGTCCGCCATAAGAAGAAGCGCTCGGGCCACCCGCGCGCTCATCATCGTGGAAAATCGGTCAAGATACAGCGGGTGGCAGTCATCGACTCAGTGGAGTCGGCCCAGAAGGCCCTGGATGAACTGATCACAAGAGAGGGCTCCACAACATCTCTTTTGCCTCTGTTTGACTCGGTCGAAGAAGAAGGCATGGCGGCGTCTGACCCCGAGTCGGGCGCCGCGCAAGAAGGCAGCAGCGGCGCCCCAGTCGCTGTTTCGGAAGTGTGCATGGCCGAGAATCCGCCCTCTCAGCCTTCGCCAGCTCGGGATAATCACGCCCGAGACGAAGTTAGCAGTCCATCCAGGGCTGGCGCCGGGGAACCGGCCCGGCGTGTATCCTCTTTTCGAAGGTTAGAGCTCGGAGAAGCAAGTCGACAACCCCGCCCCCTTATTCGGGAGGAACGGGAAGAAGCAGAAGCGGTTGAGCGGCTGCTAAACACCCCCATCAACACAAGCACTCTAGAAGGGCGAGGCCTGGAGGCAGCCAGATTCACTAACTTGGCTGAGCGAGAGCGCCTGGCCGAGCTAGAAAACACCTTGGAGCGCCAAGCTCAAGAGGTAGCTCGGCTCAGGCAAAGCAGAACAAGTAGACAACTGCGGAGCCCAGGCCGGGAATCTTTCCGAGCTATGGGTACCCCAGTGGAGAATCTCATAGAGGCAACTCGGATTGCAAATTCTCTGCAGCCCAGTGAATCGGCAGCGGAAGAAATTCAGCACCTGGCGTTTTTGCTGCAAACTGCAGTGGATCAAAATGCTGCTGCCAGTCAATCACATCAACGAATTCATTCCCAAGTTCCCCCTGGAAGAACGTCACTGTCGGTGCACATGCCCTATGGAGAAGCGAGAAGAAACAAGAACAATTCGCCTCGACGCAGAGATGAACCCTGAGGAGACCGCTACCAGGAACAATATCGGCATGAAGATCACAGGAGGGCAGAAGCTCGCGGGACGGGTCGGCCCGCACCGCGGAGAGAGGATTTCCCTCGGCACCGGGACGACCGTCGTTTTGATTTCGAAGACGACGCCCGAAGCCACCTAGTACAAAGCCGAGTCGACCACGCTAGATCGCATCGCCAGGACCAAGCTCGGCCCTCAATGGCCACCGGGCCAGTTTGCTTCAGCGAAAGGATTCGGTCTACCCCTATTCCGCCCCACTTCAGGATAGCTCAAGGGGTGGATAAATACCGAGGTGATGCTAAACCTCAGACATGGTTAGACGATTGCAGAATAGCCGTGCAAATCGGAGGGGGAGGAGACGAGATAGCCATGATGCACCTGCCATTGATGCTAGAAGGCTCAGCTCGGGCATGGTTGAATCAACTCCCCCCTAGTAGCATCTGGGTTTGGGAAGACCTCGAGAAAGTGTTCGTCAAGAATTTTGAAGGGACTTACAAGAGACCCGGTGGCCTAACCGAGCTACAATTGTGTGTACAGAGCAGTACTGAATCTACTCGGGATTATATCCAGAGATGGATCACACTTCATAACTCGGTTGAAGGAGTCTCCGAGTTCCAGGCTATTCATGCCTTCAAGCAAGGCGTTAAGTACAGAGAGCTGAGTCTCAAGTTGGTAAGGTCACCTCATGTCACCTCACTGGGAAAACGGATGGAGATAACAAATAAATACGCAACCGGTGAAGAGGAGATTCGGCAGAAGAACCAGTATCATAGAGGAGGCAACAACTCGGCGCCTAACCACCAGGGAGCCAGAAGGGTCCCTGGCGCGGCCCCAACCCTAGGGCGTGCCAGGCACCCTCCTGGCTGCCCTGGGTGGCCCCTCGACACCCCCTTCGCCTATATAACCCCCTCGGGGTAGAAACCCCTAAAGAAGAACTCTTTTTCGCGGAAACCTCTCTGTTCCGCCGCCGCCGTTTACAGATCGGGGCTGCCTGGAGAAGCTGCCCCGGCACCCTGCCGGAAAGAGATCACCCCTCCGGGAGACCATCCATAGCCATGGACGCCTCCCGTATGTGCCGTGAGTAGTCCCCCTTGGACCATGGGTCCGTGATCAGTAGCTATGTGATGTCCTCTCCCTCTTTTGTGCTTTCACTTTCGAGACCTCGTGAGCTGCCTCACATGATCGAGGCACCTATGTAATTTTCTGTTGTTGCTATGCTGAGTTTGTTGGGATCTGATGGATTATGAGACTATGTTCAGATTGTGATGAGTAATATATTTGGTTTGCCCTTTTATATTTTGTTCTTGAGTAAATTCTTGCATGTTCTCCGTTGCAGTATTTTCCTTGGCCAAGTTATTTTCTTCCAACTCCAAGAGAGAGCGTTATGCTCGATTGTGGGTTCAGCCCCCTGATGTCTAGCTTGAGTGACAGAAACATGAGACTAGGGGATGTGATGTTGCCACCAGGGATAAAACAACGGTGATTGTGCCTATTGGTGCAAGAATTGTTTACTTTACGCAAAGTTCTTTTTAATGCAGTTGTCTGTTGCTTTGAGTTTACACTTTGGGTGGGATTCGCAACTTAATACCAGCGAGATGTTCTGGATAGATATCTCAAGGTGGATGATTCGTAGTAGATGCAGATGGATTTCGGTCTACTTACCTTGGCGTACTGCCCATTGCTTTTGAGCCCTTCCTTTCTTTGCAGCATAGTTAGCATTGCGGTGCCTTCATAATCCTGTCAATTTCCCAACTGTGATTTGTTTACCTCGCTAGCATTTTTATCGTCTTTTGGGAGAGAGACATCACTAGTGAAAATCACGGGACTCCGGTCCATCTTCATACCATTGTTCACACCCACTATTTACCTTTCTGTTTTTACTTTTACTAGTACCTTTTTATCTCTTGTGTTTGATCCTTTGTAAACGACAAGGCCGGAGGAATTGACAACTCATCTGAACTCGTTGGGAGCAAAGTTGTTTGTTTTGTGCAGGTCCACGACAATTCCACGCATCAGAATAATTTCTGGCGCCGTTGCCACCTATCGTACTTATCGTTGAGTCCTAATGGAGACAAACCTTGGTATCTTTACTGAGGGAAATTACCGCTACGCTGCATCTCAACCTTCCACTTGGGGTAATTTCCCTCGTTGGTTACCCCAAGTGGAAGGTTGAGATGCAGCGTAGCGGTAATTTCCCTCAGTAAAGATACCAAGGTTTGTCTCCAGTAGGACTCAACGATAAGTACGATAGGTGGCAACGCCGCCAGAAATTATTCCGATGCGTGGAGTTGTCGTGGACCTGCACAAAACAAATAACTTTGCTCCCAACGGGTTCAGAGGAGTTGTCAATTCCTCCGGCCTTGTCGTTTACAAAGGATCAAATGCAAGAGATAAAAAGGTACTAGTAAAAGTAAAAACAGAAAGGTAAATAGTGGGTGTGAACAATGGTATGAAGATGGACCGGAGTCCCGTGATTTTCACTAGTGATGTCTCTCTCCCAAAAGACGATAAAAATGCTAGCGAGGTAAACAAATCATAGTTGGGCAATTGACAGGATTATGAAGGCACCGCAATGCTAACTATGCTGCAAAGAAAGGAAGGGCTCAAAAGCAATGGGTAGTACGCCAAGGTAAGTAGACCGAAATCCATCTGCATCTACTACGAATCATCCACCTTGAGATATCTATCAAGAACATCTCGCTGGTATTAAGTTGCGAATCCCACCCAAAGTGTAAACTCAAAGCAACAGACAACTGCATTAAAAGAACTTTGCGTAAAGTAAACAATTCTTGCACCAATAGGCACAATCACCGTTGTTTTATCCCTGGTGGCAACAACACATCCCCTAGTCTCATGTTTCTGTCACTCAAGCTAGACATCAGGGGGCTGAACCCACAATCGAGCATAACGCTCTCTCTTGGAGTTGCAAGCAAATAACTTGGCCAAAGCAAATACTTCAACGGAGAACATGCAAGAATTTACTCAAGAACAAAATATCAAAGGGAAAACCAAATATATTACTCATCACAATCTGAACATAGTCTCATAATCCATCAGATCCCAACAAACTCAGCATAGCAATAGCAGAAAATTACATAGGTGCCTCGATCATGTGAGGCAGCTCACGAGGTCTCGAAAGTGAAAGCACAAAAGCGAGAGAGGACATCACATAGCTACTGATCATGGACCCATGGTCCAAGGGGGACTACTCACGGCACATACGGGAGGCGTCCATGGCTATGGATGGTCTCCCGGAGGGGTGATCTCCTTCCGACAGGGTGCCGGGGCAGCTTCTCCAGGCAGCCTCGATCTGAAAACGGCGGCGGCGGCGGAACAGAGAGGTTTCCGCGAAAAAGAGTTCTTCTTTAGAGGTTTCTACCCCGAGGGGGTTATATAGGCGAAGGGGGGCGTCGAGGGCCCACCCAGGGCAGCCAGGAGGGTGCCTGGCGCGCCCTAGGGCTTGGGCCGCGCCAGGGACCCTTCTGTCTCCCTTGTGGTTGTCCCGGCTCTCTCCCTTGGTTATTCCGGAAGCTTCCTTCCCGCTGATTTTTAATATAATTTTTGCGGAATTTTTTGGGCACTTTAATCAGCCGGAAAACCTGAAAAACAAAAACAGTAGAAAACCAGAAGCTGGAAACTGGGTGCACTGAGTTAGTAGGTTAGTCCAAATTGGTTTAAAAGTGTAATAAAGTTCAACCAAAACATGGCAAAGTCACACAAAACATGCATGGAGCAAGCAGAAATTATAGATACGTTTGGGACGTATCAACATCCTCAAGCTTTATTCCTGCTCGTCCTCGAGTAGGTAAATGATAACAAGCATAATTTCTGTGGTGACATGCCACACAGCCAAATAAGGACTGTTAAGTAAAGCAATCAAAGCATGCAATTCAATTCAAGTCTTAACAGGCAAGAGTCTATATTGGCATTTAACACAAGCAACAAAAGAACAAAAGGTGCAAGAGCTCTTGCTGTCCGTGACTCGAATGTCTCCAGATGGTGTTTGCGTGCAAGCAAGGGGCTGGGAAGAAAGAGATAAAAGGTTGTTGAGAACAACTATCTACTAAAGTTTCACACTTAGTCTCCTTTGGATTCTTATCTGGACTCGTCCCCAGACCACTAGCCAGGTACAAGTCAAACTGATCCACTCCCTTTCGATATTTTGAGCACTCATGCAATGGATGAGCGTGAGCAAGAAAGTTGACACCTAAAAGGCGAAACAGAAAAAGGGTGGAGGAGGAAGACAAAAAGGTGTGTGAAAGGCTCACATCAATGAGGACAATCATAGGCGAGAGAAGGCCATATGATAGATATGATGTGAGGAGTAGGGATTGCCATACAACGGATGCACATGTGAGCTAAAAGCTCTCCAATGGAACTAGTGGGGGTGCATCTAACTTGCTTGCTCAAGAAGACCTAGAGCTCGTTTGAGGAGGCTCATCATTGGAATAGACAAGCCAAGTTCTATAGTGTAAAAGTTCCCCACATAGCTATATGCATGATGATAATCTCTATGGAGTACAAGGGATAGAAGATGAAGTACTAGTGTGGATCTCTCAAAAGGAATAGTAGTATGCCCCCTTCTCTCTTTTTATTTTTCCTTTTCTCTTTTTCTCTTTTTTTTTGGTGGCCTCAATGGCTCTTTCTATTTAACTCTCATTTGTCCTCTTTGGGATCTTTTGATTTTGTCCTCTTTGGGATCTTTTCCTCACTTTAGGGGCAATACTCTATATTTTACAAGAATATAGGAGATCTTTCACACTTTACAAAGGTACTCACAAAAAGAAAATGTAACTAATCATGATGCAAATGTATGCCTCTGCCAGGATAGCAGGATATGCAATGATACTAGCGCGTCATGTAGCAATGATTAGGGCAAGGCCCAACTAGCATGCGGCTCATCGATCAAGCAAGTAGCATGTATGACATGAGGATCAAGTCATGAGAGGGTGGATGTTGCATGGCAATGTATCTCGGAAAGGCTATGGAAATGCCTTGTAGGTAGGTATGGTGGCTGTTTTGAGGAAAGATATAATGAGGCTTATGATGACAGAGCGTATCATGCCAAGGGTTTGGATGCACCGGCGAAGTATGCGCCAACTCTCGAGGTGAGAAAGGGCAATGCACGGTACCGAAGAGGCTAGAAAAAGTATGGGTAGGTGGAAGTGTCAACTTTCGAATACTCACATTAGTCCGAAGAACTCATGCACTTATTATCGGTAACTCTCAATCTAATAGGAGGTTCACAAAGAGACAGGTACCCCGAGGAGGAGTGTATGGGGGTTTGGTTATCCTTGCACATCCTCGACTCATGGTACGTGAGTGTACTCTAATATTCGAACCCTCCAGAGGTTAGTGATCCATCTAGTAGCTAGAGTTCTCAACAGGGGTTTTTGGTTTTCGAAAAACACACGGATTGCCCAAAATACGACATCTATCACTAATAGGCAAGAGCTCTTGACACCAAAAGTTCAAACATTACTCTAGTCAGTACCTCAAAAATATTGCAAGTTACTACTTCAAAAAGAAAAGCAACTTTAACTACCTACTTTCTAGTCAAGACACATAACTCAGTGCAACAGGCAAACTCTCTAACAAGATAAAACATGCAACCTATAGAAAGTTCAACCTGAAAAGAAACGCTCTAGAAAAACTAAAGCACTACAGCTAAACAGACCAGCAGCTAAGAAAAGAAAAAGAACAACTCACAGCTAACAGAAATAAGCATGCAAATCCTATGAGGAGTTCTAGTTCAAGTGGAGCGTGTTTCTCTCCCACACAAAAGAGTAAGTTGGGGTCTAACTTGTTACTACAGCAAAGAAAGCAAAACAAACCTAGAAAAGTAAAGAGCGAGACGCTCCAAGCAAAGCACATAACGCATGAAGTGATAAAAATATAGTGCAACGAAAGACAAACCGATGATTGTTGATGAAGAAGGGGATGCACCGGGGGCATCCCCAAGCTTAGACGCTTGAGTCTCCTTGAATATTTATTGGGGTTGCACTTGGGAATCCCCAAGCTTGAGCGCTTGACACTCCTGGATCTTCTTTCATCACCTTCCATCGCGCACTTGAAAACTCCCTTCATACATAACTCATTGTAGGCTGATTAGAGAGGTTAGTACCCTAATAAAATAATTTTCCTCTACTGCAAATAAATATTTCCAGGAAGAGCTACTGTTTCTCTTGCCTTCCCAAAAAAGTTTGCAAAGAAAAAGCAAGCTTAAGGATTGCAAAACTGCGAAAAGAAAAACTGGGGCAGAAGCTGAGAAAAACAGAACAACAGAGAAAGGGGAATTTTTTCGAGGTACTTTTGCAACTCAAATCAAAAAACTTTGAACAGGGGCTAGCAAGCCAATTGTATGGAGCATGCTTTCAAAACATTTCAGATCAAAAAGATGATCTGGTGATTTATCGCGAATTTTCCCGTCAAGAAGACAGAATCTGTTTCTGGACAGCAAGCTCCAACTTTTGAACTTTCAAGCACCCTGAGGCTAAACTTGGCACAAAGCTTGAAAAAGAAAGATACGATGATGTTGCTACAGTAGTAACAATCATCAATACCACTAAGAACAGAACAAAAGCAAAAAGAAAAACCTAAATTCATTGCGGGCTGCCTCCCGAAAGCGCTTCTTTAGAGCCATTAGCTAGGCTTAAAGATTTTAAAAGGTGCTCTCATAAGAATAAGGATTTGAAGCAAAAGAGAACATCAAGAAGGAAATATGGAACACATTTAAGCTGAACCCACTTCCTATGCATAGGCATCTTGTAATAAAATAAATCAAAGAAGCACAAAGAAACCAACATAGGAAGGTGGAACAAGAACATCTTCAAAACTTTCAACATAAAGAGAGTAGTTTTAGTAATATGGAAGTTTCTACAACCAAACTTTCCTCTCTCAAAATAATTTTCAGTAGTATCATGAACAACATCCAGAATATAAATATCACATAAATCATATTGTTCATGACCTACGAGCACACGTGTATTATTTTCAACACGGTTTTTAGGATCATAAGATAAATGCAACCCAACATATTGAGATTTGATAAGAGGACAATTCTCCGGAATTGTAGATTTCAAAAGGATAATAGGACAATCAAGTGTGGGTGCAATAGCAACAATTTCATGCTGAACATAAGGAACTATAGAGAGTTCATTTTTGTCAGCATCATCCATAGTGGCATCTCGGCCATCAACAAAGCAAGTATCAAAACTTTCAGAAAGGGATATTTCAAGAGAGTCCTCGGAATCATGAGATTCCTCCTCAAAGCAATCATTGGCCTCTTCTTGGGAAGCAAACATTTTATTTTTAAAATCCTCAATATAAGAATTGGATGTATAATTCTCGAAGCAATAAGCAAGAACTGCAAAGTTTTCAGACTCGAAAATAGTATCGTGATACTTTTCAATCAAGGAAGCAATCTCATAGGCACCTTTAAAAGCAACAAACTCTTCAATCTTTTCAAAATCTAAGTAATCATAAACACCTTTAGCATAAGAAGATAAGATCTCATTTTCATTAAACTCACATTGGAAAGGGAGGTGTTTGTGATCTATATTAGAACAGCAAGTGAAATCATAAATGTGGCACAAAAGTTTAGCATGGCAATAAGAAACATGTATTTGATCCCATAAGTGTTTACCTTTCTGAGATAGGCGGTGCCGCGTATAATGAGCATGCTCATCCAATGATTTTCCCTCAACCAAGTCGGTCGGGTTTTTAGCGCGAGCACAAATTGATCGAAGACGATCCAAGTGAAACATGTCCATCCTACCATATTTGGGTGGTTCATCACCCATGGTGAGGATAGCATAAATAGGAAAAGCAAGACAAAGGCAAAAGGTAGCAACAATTTTTGTGGTTTTTCATAAAGGACACTGAGATAAAAATTGAAAGGTAAACTAACAAGACTAAAAAAGCAAAGGTAAAAGATAGCGTGTAACTCCCCTATTTTTGATACAGGAGTCCGACAACGGAGCCAGAAATTGGCGGTTATCAGGACTCGCATATTTGTACTTCCTTTGAGTCCCCGACAACGGTGCCAGAAATTAGCTTGATGGCTTCTCGCCCCTCGTTGGTTACCCCAAGTGAAAGGTTGAGATGCAGCGTAGCGGTAATTTCCCTCAGTAAAGATACCAAGGTTTGTCTCTAGTACGACTCAACGATAAGTACGATAGGTTACAACAGCGCCAGAAATTATTCTGATGCGTGGAGTTGTCGTGGACCTGCACAAAACAAATAACTTTGCTCCCAACGGGTTCAGAGGAGTTGTCAATTCCTCCGGCCTTGTCGTTTACAAAGGATCAAATGCAAGAGATAAAAAGGTACTAGTAAAAGTAAAAACAGAAAGGTAAATAGTGGGTGTGAACAATGGTATGAAGATGGACCGGAGTCCCGTGATTTTCACTAGTGATGTCTCTCTCCCAAAAGACGATAAAAATGCTAGCGAGGTAAACAAATCACACTTGGGCAATTGACAGGATTATGAAGGCACCGCAATGCTAACTATGCTGCAAAGAAAGGAAGGGCTCAAAAGCAATGGGCAGTACGCCAAGGTAAGTAGACCGAAATCCATCTGCATCTACTACGAATCATCCACCTTGAGATATCTATCCAGAACATCTCGCTGGTATTAAGTTGTGAATCCCACCCAAAGTGTAAACTCAAAGCAATAGACAACTGCATTAAAAGAACTTTGCGTAAAGTAAACAATTCTTGCACCAATAGGCACAATCACTGTTGTTTTATCCGTGGTGGCAACAGCACATCCCCTAGTCTCATGTTTCTGTCACTCAAGCTAGACATCAGGGGGCTGAACCCACAATCGAGCATAACGCTCTCTCTTGGAGTTGCAAGCAAATAACTTGAGAACATGCAAGAATTTACTCAAGAACAAAATATAAAAGGGCAAACCAAATATATTACTCATCACAATCTGAACATAGTCTCATAATCCATCAGATCCCAACAAACTCAGCATAGCAACAGCAGAAAATTACATAGGTGCCTCGATCATGTGAGGCAGCTCACGAGGTCTCGAAAGTGAAAGCACAAAAGAGGGAGAGGACATCACATAGCTACTGATCACGGACGCATGGTCCAAGGGGGACTACTCACGGCACATACGGGAGGCATCCATGGCTATGGATTGTCTCCCGGAGGGGTGATCTCCTTCCGGCAGGGTGCCGGGGCAGCTTCTCTAGGCATCCCCGATCTGAAAACAGCGGCGGCGGCGGAACAGAGAGGTTTCCGCGAAAAAGAGTTCTTCTTTAGGGGTTTCTACCCCGAGGGGGTTATATAGGCGAAGGGGGGCGTCGAGGGGCCACCTAGGGCAGCAGGAGGGTGCCTGGCGCGCCCTAGGGTTGGGGCCACGCCAGGGACCCTTCTGGCTCCCTGGTGGTGGTCCCGGCTCTCTCTCCCTTGGTTATTCCGGAAGCTTCCTGCCCGCTGATTTTTAATATAATTTTTGCGAAATTTTTTGGGCACTTTAATCAGCCGGAAAACCTGAAAAACAAAAACAGCAGAAAACCAGAAGCTGGCAACTGGGTGCACTGAGTTAGTAGGTTAGTCCAAATTGGTTTAAAAGTGTAATAAAGTTCAACCAAAACATGGCAAAGTCACACAAAACATGCATGGAGCAAGCAGAAATTAGAGATACGTTTGGGACATATCAAGGTCCAACATCCCCCACAGCCAACACCAGAGCATTGGACGATGTTATTTGATGGGTCCAAGATGCTGAATGGAGCAGGGGCAGGGGTGGTACTGATTTCACCAAGGAAAGACGAGATGAGATACGTCCTCCAAATCCATTTCCCCGCAACAAATAACGAAGCCGAGTATGAAGCTCTTCTGTACGGCATGCGAATGGCCATTTCACTCGAAATCAGGAGACTTATGATATTCGGAGATTCAGACCTAGTAATCAATCAAGTAATGAAAGAGTGGGACATCCGGAGTCCAGCAATGACAACCTACTGTGTAGCAGTGAGAAAATTGGAGAAAAATTTTGATGGGCTGGAGCTCCATCACATTCCAAGGGTTAAAAATCAGGCAGCAGATGACCTAGCCAAGTTGGGTTCTACCAGGGGTCAGATACCGCCAGGGATTTATCTAGAGCACTTGCACACTCCAACAGTCAAGGAAGATTCTTTCCTAGAAGCCGATCCAGATATGCTGCCTGACAAGAACATCCCCAACAAAGAAGATATACCCGCAGTAGTTGACATGGTGTTTGATGTGGAGGTCATTCCCCCTGAGTGGACACTTCCAATCCTTGCCTATCTGCAAAAACAAGAGTTGCCTGATGATGAGATATAAGCTAAGCAAATCGTCCGCAAATCGAAGTCTTACTCAGTAATCAATGGGGAGATGTACAGAAACAACATCACTCATCTCCCCCAGCGATGCATCTCCGAGGAGGAAGGTCGTTGCATCCTACAAGACATCCATGCGGGAGATTGTGGCCACCATGCCTCAAGTCGGACGTTGGTGGAAAAAGATTTCCGAGCTGGTTTCTTCTGGCCTGAAGCCCTCAGCGATGCTAGGTACATCATGGACCACTGCGAAGGCTGTCAGTTTTATGCCAATCAGCCACGCAAACCAGCCTCCAAGCTGAAGACAATCCCCCTAGCTTGGCCATTCGCGGTATGGGGACTGGATATGATCAGACCGCTCCGAACGGGCAAGCATGGTTTCACCCACATTTTGGTGGAAGTAGACAAGTTTATAAAATGGATAGAAGCAAAACCTATCAAGACCCTCGACTCTGCCATAGCAGTCAGCTTTATGCGAGGCATCATACATCGGTTTGGTGTTCCACACGACATCATTACCGACAATGGGTCGAATTTCAACTCGGCTGAATTCAAGAAATTCTGTTGGACCAATGGTATTCAGGTCAACTTCGCCTCAGTCGCGCACCCACAGTCCAACGGCCAGGTCGAACGAGCAAACGGATTAATACTCAAAGGAATCAAGCCTCGGCTACTTCGGGAACTGAAGGAAGCAGCGGGCGCCTGGGTCGACGAACTCCCTTCGGTCTTGTGGGGATTGCGAACATCTCCCAATCGCTCAACTCGGTCAACCCCTTTCTTCCTCGTTTACGGTTCAGAAGCAGTTCTCCCGAGTGATCTCAAGCAAAATGCCCCCTGTGTAATCCAGTACACAGAAGCCGAAGTAGCACGACAAGATGGTGCTGATCTCTTGGAAGAAGAGAGAAACCTAGCTCTCACCCGCTCGACGTTCTACCAGCAAGACCTTCGCCGATACCATGACCGACATGTCCAAGCTTGCTCATTTCAAGAGGGCGATATGGTACTTCGCATCAAGCAAACTTTGGACCACAAACTAGCTCCCCCATGGGAAGGCCCATATATCATCTCTGGAGTACTGCACAATGGGGCCTATCACTTGTACGATGTAACTAATAAGATAGAAGAGCCTCATGCATGGAACGCCCAGCTATTGCGACGTTTCTATGCATAAGTACGCTTGTAAGATCTGAATAAATATTATTTCGTACATATAGTATGCCTTGCTCAATCTGTTTTCCGTTACTGCAAATCAGGGTTTCTATCCGAGCTACGCGCATCTCGGACGAGAACTTAGAAAACTTATAATAAGTGCTTCCCAAAACCCACGAGGCTTGGGGAAGCACAACATCATCTGCATTGAGGACCTTGTCTACAAGATCATCAACAGAAAAAAATTCTAAGAAGTTTCAAGTCTTAGGAGATTTGGGGGCTTCTTAAAGTTATAAAATCAGGTTTTCTTCCGAGCTGTGCCCAGCTCGGACGAAAAATCAACATCAGATTTTCTATCCGAGCTGTGCGCAGCTCGGACGAGGATCTAGTAAATACATTCTAAGTGCTTCCCAAAACCCACGAGGCTTGGGGAAGCACAACATCATCTGTATTGGGGGATGCTTAAAGTTATAAAATCAGGTTTCCTTTCGAGCTGTGCCCAGCTCGGACGAAAACTCAAAATCAGATTTTCTATCCGAGCTGTGCGCAGCTCGACCGAGGATCTAGAAAATACATTCAAAGTGCTTCCCAAAACCCCACGAGGCTTGGGGAATCACAACATCATCTGCATTGAGGATCTTGTCTACAAGATCATCAAAAGCAAATTCTTCTAAACACTTTCAAGTCTCAGGAGACTTGGGGGCTGCTTAAAGTTATAAAATCAGGTTTCCTTTGAAGCTGTGCCCAGCTCGGACGGAAACTGACAATCAGATTTTCTATCCGAGCTGTGCGCAGCTCGGCCGAGGATCTAGAAAATACATTCAAAGTGCTTCCCAAAACCCCACGAGGCTTGGGGAAGCCCAACATCATCTGCATTGAGGATCTTGTCTACAAGATCAACAATAGAAAATTCTTCTGAACACTTTCAAGTCTCAGGGGACTTGGGGGCTGCTTAAAGTTATAAAATCAGGTTTCCTTTCGAGCTATGCCCAGCTCGGACGAAAACTCACAATCAGATTTTCTATCCGAGCTGTGCGCAGCTCGGCCGAGGATCTAGAAAATACATTCAAAGTGCTTCCCAAAACCCCACAAGGCTTGGGGAAGCACAACATCATCTGCATTGAGGATCTTGTCTACAAGATCATCAATAGAAAATTCTTCTAAGCACTTTCAAGTCTCAGGAGACTTGGAGGCTGCTTAAAGTTATAAAATCAGGTTTCCTTTCGAGCTGTGCACAGCTCGGACGAAAACTCACAATCAGATTTTCTATCCGAGCTGTGCGCAGCTCGGCAGAGGATCTAGAAAATACATTCTAAGTGCTTCCCAAAACCCACGAGGCTTGGGGAAGCACAACATCATCTGTATTGAGGATCTTGTCTACAAGATCATCAATAGAAGTTTTTCTAAGTACTTTTCAAGTCTCAAGAGACTTGGGGGCTGCTTAAAGTTATAAAATCAGGTTTTCTTCCGAGCTGTGCCCAGCTCGGACGAAAACTCACAATCAGATTTTCTATACGAGCTGTGCGCAGCTCGGCCGAGGATCTAGAAAATATATTCTAAGTGCTTCCCAAAACCCACGAGGCTTGGGGAAGCACAACACCATCTGTATTGAGGATCTTGTCTATAAGATCATCACTAGAAGTTTTTCTAAGTACCTTTCAAGTCTCAGCAGATGTGGGGGTCATAAAATCAGTTTTTTCGAAGCCGTGCGCAGCTCAGATAAAACTAAGAAAACTCCAAGAAGGACAAAACCACGCATCGGCAGATAAATACGTTTTCCAACGCCAAACAGAAACGGAATTCATCAAACGAAGGAGTGCCCAGTACCTAGATCACGACATCAAGCAGTATAACTTATTACAGATTCACTTGGCATTCCAAGGAAAATTTAACAACCAGTGTTTTTTCCGACACGTCTATCGAATCAGGCTAACTCATTCCTCACCCGCCTTGTCGGACTCACTTGTTACGCCAGTCGACTTTACGAAGAAGTCCAGATCCGGCATCAAGGCGACATGGCTGGCAGTTTCAGCATATCGTGGCAGGAAGGTGGTGCAGCTCTGACCATCCTTTGGATCACCACCGCCAACCCGCTCAAGATTATGGACCTGCTCCGGAAAGTGCGCTTTGGTCAAGGCCAACGCATAATTCGCACCGCTTCGTGCCGCTGAGCGTTTCCAGCGTGCCAGTTGCTGAGGGGCATCTCGGAGGACGAGCACAACAGTGTCCAGCTTCACCCTGTTTCCCTCATCAGGCGACAACTTTCTCTTCAAAGCCAGGGTAGCACCCATGACTTCTTTAGCAAATTTCTTCGCCTTAGCGCACCTCATGGTCAGCAGACCCCGAGCCAGAGCAAATTCTGTCGTTACTGGCGTGTAATTATCCCTTTTCATCATCTCGGCAAAGTCGGCCATGCGCGCTTTCTCAGCCTCCGGGTCCGTCCCATATGCTGCATCAATAGAGAATATGAGTACACAACGAAAGACTTGGGAACATTTTCCCATCACAACTCGGATCACAAAACTCACAAGACAAAGTCTCACTGAAAACGGCAAACCGCCCAGCGCAATATTCTTCAGCTGCCTTCACCGCCTTCCGAGTAGTTTCCAACTCGGCTTGATGTTTTTTTTCATCTTCGACACGCAGCTCGGATAACTTCTCCAAATCCGACTCCAGTTTCGCAATGCAAGCTTCGTTCTCCTTCACCGCATGTTTGTAATGGTACAAACTTGTTTCCAGAGCCTTCTTCTCCTTGGCCCGCCTCTCAACTTGGTCTATCTCCTTCTTCATCTTTGCAACGAAATCATCGTTCTCTTTAACCTTGGCGTCAAAAGCTTTCTCCGCCGCTTCTGTAAACAGAGTTCAAAATGGATGAACAGGATGATGAAATACACCAATACAGGAATGCAAGAGTCCTTACCATTGTCCTCAGCATGCTGTTTCTTAAGTTTGTTGTGCTCTTCAAACAGCGCCTCGTACGCACTCTTGGCAGCAGTGTTATCCTCCTGCAACTTCATGAAGGCCGATCCAAGCTTGCATGCCTCCTATGAAGACGAAAGGAATACCATGTTAAAATAAAAACCTCCTATCAAAAGACCCCGAATAACTTCGCAAAGTTACTCGGAGCCTTGGGGGCTACACCCAGTGGGTGCACTACCCAGTGGGTGCACTAAGAAGTGCTCCCACTGGAAGTTAAATGAAATAAAAACCTCCTATCAAAAGACCCCGAATAACTTCTCAAAGTTACTCGGAGCCTTGGGGGCTACACCCAGTGGGTGCACTAAGAAGTGCTCCCACTGGAAGTTCAATAAAATAAAAACCTCCTATCAAAAGACTCCGAATAACTTCACAAAGTTACTCGGAGCCTTGGGGGGCTACACCCAGTGGGTGCACCAAGAATTGCTCCCACTGGAAGTCCACTAAAATAAAAACCTCCTATCAAAAGACTCCGAATAACTTCACAAAGTTACTCGAAGCCTTGGGGGCTACACCCAGTGGGTGCACTAAGAAGTGCCCCCACTGGAAGCTCACTGAAATAAAAACTCCCTATCAAAAGACTCTGAATAACTTCACAAAGTTAGTCGGAGCCTTGGGGGCTACACCCAGTGGGTGCACTAAGAAGTTCCCCCATCGGAGTTTTCAAACCCGCAGAATAACAACAATACGCCCAAAGGTCATTCCGACACCCAGTGGGTAGGAAAACTTACATAAGTACTTACGTGCATGTTGGACTTCACCAACTCGGCCTCGGAAGCCAACTCACGCAGCCGCAGTTCAAATTGAGTCGCCTTCACCAAAGACTCCTTCAAACCACCAATGATGGCACTCTCCACCGGGGCACCAACTGGAATGGACACCGAAACGGCAGGCCCGCCCCCTTGAGTAGCTGTCGGGGCCTCTTCTGCAGGAACGTCAGGAATGGCAGAAGAAGACACCGCTCCCCCAGGAACAATCACCTCAGGTGGAGCGGTCTCAGTAGCAGCCGGCTCAGTCACAATCTGAGTTGGGCCAGCAAAGGAGTCAATATCCATATCTGCGAAAGACATAGCAGACAATTGAAAGAAGGAAGATGACAGTAGTCGGAGCCTCAACAGAGACAATGAAGAATTCTCACCAACGGCCACATCGTCTTCTGGAATAGTGTCCATAACAGGAAAGTCAGTCACCCCACAAGTGCTGACATCCTCGAAAGCGTCAACTCCGGGATCCTCGATCCCAGGCAGCGATTCAGAACAACTCGGACGAACACTGCAAAGCAAAACAGTTAAGGTAAAGCCTGGGAAACCAATAGAGCACTAAACCATAAGAGAGCTAAACGACATTACTTATGAACGGTCTTCAAACTACGCCTTGGGGGAGCAACCTTGGCCGGACCAGCCCCAACCCCCTTGGTCTTCTCAACAACAGCACCCCCCGAGGGGTTAGCCTCTCGGCCCCCAACCGTGACAAGTTTCTTCTTCTACATAGGTGTGACCTTCCTAGAACAGAGGCTCAAAGACGGAAGTTTCCCGCTGCCCTCTTCGCCACTCGGAGTATGAGCCCTTTTACGGGTCCGAGTAAGCCCTTCCCGCGCCGACTCGCGGTCCTGGTTGTTCTTGGAGCGTTGCTCGAACGCCGCCTGAGCCCGAGCCACCTCGGACTCCAGCTCCTCCCCCGCCTCAACTCCGACTCCTGCACCAGCAGTGTTGTCGTCATCCTCCTCGGCAGGATGTTGCAGAGCCAGAGGAATGGGAGAATGGAACTGAGGAAAATCCTAGCAAAAAAAAGAAGACCGAGTCAGAACCTGTCGGGACCCGGAATAGACGTATGTAATTCCAGTCACGATACAATCACATGGAGAGCCGAGAGCCGTACCCACTTGTCTAAGCAGACAAGGCCAAGCACATAACACTCTCGGAAAGCATCGAACGTGAGGGGCATCCCATTCAGGCCGGATGATCAACTGGGATGGGTCCTCATCGTCCGCTCAAGAGTCTAAATGCTTATGGGTGGTGAATCCCATATTCATAGACAAGTCGCCTCAACCATGTTATCGATTGAATCCTAACTCTTACATAGACTTACTCCAGCCCGATCACTTAGTCGGGGTCTAGGGCGGGCTCGATCATACAACAAAGTGTGCACGTGACAGAGTCACGAGCAATCGCATCGCGATGCCCCAAGCTGCGCACATCTAAGGGCCACTTGGTGTATAAGACCGCCAGCCAGATCACAACTAAGGTCTCGAAAACCCAACCTAATACATGCATGTTATAAACATACACGCAGCACACATGCCTAGTATGAACAGCAGGTATCATCACATAACTCTACAAAATACTTCTTTATTGACTTACACATAGAGCATACAAAGATCACATATCTGTAATCAACATTACATCATACAACGGAAGCAAATTAGGTCTGAGTACATACAAGTTTAACAAATGGTTTAGAGAAGCCTTGTTCAACATACATGCCCTTCCACGAGGGACCAGACTGCTGTCTGGAACTATACTAGCTTAGTCAACGTCGAGCTTCAGGAAGGTGACTACATCGGGGTCTGGGTTTCCATCTAAAACATTGAATAAGCAAACGTGAGTACAAAGTTGTACTCAGCAAGACTTACATCAGAACTACACTACTCATGCTTAAGTTTCAAGGTAAAGGGAGGTGGGGTTTCATCATGCAGAAGTGCCAGCTTTGACTTGGCTAGTCCTGTACTACGAGTACCAGACTTGAGGTAAGAAGCGTACACGAGTCCACTACATGGTCTCCAACCAATACACCACTATGGTTACTTCCTCGACTTCCCACGAGGAGAACACCATAGCACTCACGCTTATCTTGCGAGTTTTAGAGTAGCCATTCAAGTTGTCTAATAATCAGGCACAGCTTTCCAAGTAATCCATGACCGCGGACGCGGCTATTCGAATAGTTTTGTTAACCTTGCAAGGGTGTAAACTACACACACATGACCATCGGTTACCGCCAGGTCTCGCCATCATTCAAGAGGTGACAGCGAGGATGTTCACCACGACACTTCACTCACAACCGGTCTATTCCAGGAGTCGACTATCTGAGGTAGATCCCGCTCGAGAGCCCGACCGGATCAACGATACAGACTCAGACAATGTAGGCAACCGAAACGCCATCCAAGAAGATGGTTTCACTGTCTCACAGATCCACCCACATATCTATATGATGCAACCTTCCATCCATTCTTTTTCTATGCATATGCCAAATGGAAAGCCCGAACTAATGTGACTCCTGGACGTCAACACAGATCAAGGTACTAGGCCGAGAGGGGTCAGTGAGCCCAATATGTGGTTATACTCTTTGTCTTGGATTACCATACAAGAACTCGGTGCTTAAGGCGGTGTTCAACGAGACAACCCACTGTGTACTCCTACACAGCCTCTCATCGTTCACCTTGTATTAGGGTGGATTCACCAACACAGTTTCACTTTCATCAACACCATGTTCACTATCATCCCGACTCACATCAAAACCATCCTCATTGTAAACTCTAAGCATGCAATAAGCATTAACAGTTGCAGGGGCCACATGATATCAAACAACTCATATGTCAGCTAGGATTGTGGTTTGCTTACTACTTTGACAAGATGATAGGTCATGCATCGGATATGGGTTCAACTATGCGGTAGAATCGATACCAAGGTGATCTCCTAAACATGCATAAGCGAGACTGAGAGGGAAGTGGGATTTTATAGACATGATCAATGGGGTTTGCTTGCCTTGCTGACGATACACGGGGTTTACCGAACTTCTACTCCTTCGGGGGTGATCACCGTCTCGGAACGTCTGTCATCGGAGGCAATCATCAACAAGAGGGGCAACATTGAATGGAAATGCACAAGAACATGTTTATGTTGTCACATGATGTATATGGTACTGGTTTGTTGACAATTCAATTTAATTGAAGTGTATTGCAAAGGATTTGTAATTTCAAACTTCAAATTTGAATTCATATTAAGCCATATGCAAACTTGCTACTGTTGCCCCATTTTACAATGGTCAAACATGAAAACAAATTGCATATTCTTAATCCTTTCATTTTTCTGATAATTTTTCATATATTATATGTTTAATTTGGAGTTAATATGAATTTTCTATGAATTATTGAAGTTTAATCTATTTTCTGTAATTTCTGGATTTTCTTTTAAATAGAAAAGGGAATTATGGCGGCATGCCTACGTCAGCATGACGTGTGGGCCTCCCTGACAGGGGGGTCCCACTGGTCAGTGGCTAGGGGTTAGTTTAATTTCTGTTTAAATTTAAACTTGGTTTAATTAAGGCCTGGGCCCATTGTCAGTGGGGGTTAGGGGGGTTATTAGGGGTGGGGTTAGGCTAAGTGCCCGACGGCTTGACGCCGGCGGCTCGGGCACGGCGGAGCAACGCCGGACTCCGGCTGCAGGCCACGGGAGGGCACGGGGAAGGCACGGGAGGGTTCCCCTCGCTCGTGCGCGTCGCGTAGACCACGCGGGGAACCTCGAGGAGACCCCAGGCCACGCCGGCGACGACTCGCGCGGCGGCCGGAGTTGCTGCTCGAAGGAGACGTTGACCGGGGCTGCTAGAACGAGTGCGGGGTGAGGGGTTCGACGAGGCAGCTCACCAGGAGCATGTTGGAGAGGTCGGGAGAGGCGGAGGAGCGACGGAGGCGGCGAATCGATCGCCGGGATTCCACGGCGGCCGGGAGATGGTGGTGACGATTGCGTCGTCCACGGGGCAGGCGGGCTTGATTCCGTGCGCTGGAAGAAGAAGTCGGCGCCTGCAATTTTTCTGGACACGGTAGCTTAGCGAGAGGGCCTCGATGGCCACGGCTGCGCACGACGGCGAGCTCCGACGCGCTTCTAGAGGTGACGAAGAAGACGACGACGAGGACAGAGAGGAGGCAGCGAGAGGGGGAAGTGGCAGGGGGCTTCGAGGGGGTTCTCCTGGCGAGGAGATAGGGCTCGGGGAGCAGCGGCGTGGCGTCGCCGTCGCGGTGGCGGTCGTCGTGCTCTCCCAGCTTGACACCGAGCTGGTTGAAGAAGAAGACAAAAGGGGAGGTGGGCTGGGCCGCCTGGTGGGCTGGGGGGGATGAGTTGGGCCAGAAGCCTCTCTGTCCCTCTTTTCTTTATTTCTTCTTTCTTTTTCTTTTCTGTAATTCTGTTGTGCACAGAAATAAATAGCTAGGCAATTTTTTAAAAGGCCCAAACATTTTTATAAATCCTAGGTGACCAGTAGCAAGTCACTTGTAGAATTTGAGCATTTTTGAAATTCAAAACATTTGAATTTCAATTCAAATAAGGGTCAAATTTAATTTCCAAGGCACTTTGTGAATTTTAGAAAATTCCATGGGCATGGGAATGAACCCAAACCACTTTTGAAATGATCACCATCATTTATAGGAAATTTCCAAAAACATTCAAATGATTTTTGGAAAAAGATTTTTATCTGGCCGTTTATTCAAATTCTTAGGGCTTTCCTTTTCCCCATTTTTGAATTTCTTTTTGGATTGTTTTTATGATGCAAAGGGATCAAGCAACCCTAGCACTTACCCTAGTTGGGGTTGTGACAGAACCAACAGGTGATACACATTCAAGGCACATATGACACAAGATGGCATACCAAGGTGGGAGGATTCTCAATGCTGAGAGGTCTAACTCGGCCAGTCGTCTGGAGACCTTGGGTCACGCTGGTTATTATCTTCATCTAGAGCTCGAACTCGTCCAGGGGCATCTCGGTGTTGCTATAGCGGGTTGATGGCGCGAGAGTTGACGGGTGTAGTCTTCTCGACCTTCGTAAGTGAGCCCCAAGTGGAAGGCGTGATGCAGCACAGCAGCAAATTTCCCTTAGTAAAGATACCAAGGTTTGTCTCCACTAGGACTCCAGAGATGATAATTAGGTGTCACCGGCGCTACTGACGCGGACCTGCACACAGACACAAATAACTTTGTTCCCAACGAAGTTCAGAGAGGTTGTCAATCTCTCCGGTCTTGTTGTTCACAAAGGATAAAACACAAAGGATAACGATAGCAACTGAAAGTAAAAGCCGAAAATTAAATGAGCGTGGAAACAGTAATGAGGATATGGACCGGGATACGTGATGTTCACTAGTCATGTCTCTCTCCGAAAAGACGATAAAATTGCTATGCGAGGTAAACAAATTACAGAAGGGCAACTGACAGGATTATGAACGCACCGCAATGCTAACTATGCTACAAAAGAAAGGAAGAGGCTCAAAAGCACGGGCAGTACGCCAAAATAAGTAGACCGAAATCCAACTGCATCTACTACTAATCATCCACCTTGAGATATCTATCCAGAACATCTCGCTGGTATTAAGTTGCGAGCCCCACCCAAAGTGTAAACCCAAAGCAACAGACAACTGCATTAAAAAGCACTTTGCGTAAAGTAAACAATCCTTGCAACCGCGGTTACAAGCACCTTTGTTTTCCCCCTTGTGGCAACAGCACATCCCCTAGACTCATGTTTCTGTCACTTAAGCGTGTCATTGGGGGGCATGAACCCACAATCGAGCATAATGTTCCCTCTTGGGGTTACTACCTATTACTCAATTACAATCTGAACATAATCTCATCATCCATCAGATCCCATCAAACTCAGCATAGCAATAGCAGAAAGATTACAAAAGTGCCTCGATCATGTAGGGCAGCTCACGAGGTCTAAACCATGAAGAACAAAGAGGGGAGGAGAACATCACATAGCTACTGATCACGGACCCATGGTCCAAGGAAAACTACTCACGAGACATCCGGGGAGCATCCATGGTGGAGAGGAGACTCCCGGAGGTCAATCCTTCCTCCGGCAGGGTGCCGGGAAGAGGTCTTCTGGTGCTCCCTATCTCGGAAACGCGGCGGCGGCGGAACAGAGGCGAGATCACGAAAAAGGGTTCTCTTTTCTGAAGTTTCCCGTGACGGAGAATATATAGGCGAAGGGGGGCAGCCAGAGGTGGACCAGGGGCCCCAGGGGCCCCCCTGGCGCGGCCAGGGGTGGGGCCGCGCCGGGTGGCCGCCTGGGCCACCCCTGGCTCCCCTCTGTCCCCACTCGGGCTCTTCGCGAAGCTTCCTGTACGCTGATTTTTCCTATATTTTTCCTGGAATTTTTCTTGCACTTTTTATATGGGAAAAACTAAAATAGAAAAACAACAGAAAACAGGAACTGGCACTGTGGTGCACTGAGTTAATAGGTTAGTCCAAATATGATCAAAAGTGTATGAAAGTATATCTAGATCATAGGAATATCACACAAAACATGCATGGAGCAAGCACAAATTATAGATACGTTTTGGACGTATCAACATCCCCAAGCTTAATTCCTGCTCGTCCTCGAGTAGGTAAATGATAACGGCATAATTTCTGTGGTGACATGCTAGCAACCATAAAAGAACTTTGAAAAGTAAAGCAAGAAATGTTAGAAACTCAATTCAAGTCATAACAAGCAAGAGTCTATATTAGCATTGAAACAAGTAACAAAAGAACAAAAGGTGCAAGAGCTCTCGCTGTCCGTGACTCGAATGTCTCCAAATGGTGTTTGCGTGCAAGAAGGGGGATAGGGAATGCGAGAAAAACATTTATTTGTTGAGAACTCAATCTACTAAAGTTTCACACTCGGTCTTTTTCTGGAATCTTATCTTGACTCGTCCCCAGACCACTAGCCAGGTACAAGTCAATTTGATCCACTCCTTTTTGAATATTTTGAGCACTCATGCAATGGATGAGCGTAAGCACGAGAGTTGACACTTTGGATGGCAAAGAGAGAAGTAAGGAGGAGGAAGACAAAAAGGGAGGAGAAAGGCTCACATCAATGAGGACAATCATAGGCAAGAGATGCCAAATGATAGATATGATGTGAGGAGTAGAGATTGCCATGCAACGGATGCACATACGAGCTATGAAGTTCTCCAATGGAACTAGTGGGGGTGCATCTAACTTTCTCACTCATGAATACCTAGAGCTCGTTTGAGGAGGCTCATCTTTGGAATATGCAAGCCAAATTCTATAGTGTGACGGTCCCCACATAGCTATATGCATAATGATCATCTCTATGGAGTACAAGGATATAAAGGGAGTACTAGTGTGGATCTCTCAAAAGGATAGTAGTGTTGCCCCTTTCTCTCTTTTTATTTCTTTTTTCTCTTGTTTCTATTTTTTTGTATTTTTTGGTGGCCTCAATGGCTCTTTCTATTTAACTCTCATTTGTCCTCTTTGGGATCATTTAATTTGTGTCCACTTTGGGATTTTGTCACAACCCTAGTTTTGGTATGTGCTTTTATTATAAAAATAATTGCATCATGTTAAAATTTCTTGGTTTAAGAATTGGGGATTTGGAAAAGCCTCAAAAATAATTTAAATAAAAGGCCAGATAAAAAGTTTTTCCAAAATTCCTCCAAACAATTTTGAAAAATCCTATAAATGAGTATGATCATTTTAAAAATGATTTGGAGTCAAATCCATGCACCTGGATTTTTCAAAATTTCAAACAGAGGCTTGGAAATTAAATTTTAATGCTATTTGAATTGAAATTCAAATGTTTTGAATTTCAAAATTCTCCAAACCTTGGGAGTGACCAGTACTGGGTCACATATGTCCAAGATAAATATTTGGGGGTTTATAAAAATGTTTGGGTATTTTGTCCAATACAAAACAAATAAAACAGAAAGCAGAAAAGGAAAAAAATAAAAGAGAAAGGGCCGAAGCCACCCACCTCCCTTACCCCGGCCCACCTGGCCCAAACGCGGCAGAAGTCGGCCCAGCCTGCCAGGGGCAGGGGCGTCTTCAACCTCTGCCTTCTGGCAGAGGCGTGGAGCGCCTGCTCGCCGCGGCTGCCACGTCCTGCTCGCTCGGGGGGGGGGGCTCCCCCGTCCTCATCTCTTCGCCGCGGAGACCCCCGTGCTCATCCCCTTCCTTTCCCCTCCTCTGGAACCCACTCCCCTCTCTCTCCCGTGCGTTCCTGCGAAGAACCGTACGCCACCGTCGCCGCCGTGTGCGCGCAGCCGTGGCCACCGTGCCCCCCTCGCCGAGCCGAGTTGTCCAAGAGCTCCGTCTTCGTCGACTTCGTCACCCCGTGCCTTCAATCGAGCCGACGAGCCCCTGAGGACGACGCCCCCTTCTCCGACTTGCCGCCGGCCGCCGTGAGCACTTCGCTAAATTCACCGCCACCGAAGCTCCTCCGCCTCTCCCTTCTGCGCCAATGCGCTCGTGGTGAGCTCCCCCTTCTTCCCCGCCTCTCTGTGCCCCTCCCCGCGTACCACACCTCCTCCCCGCCGTAGACCAAGTTCTGGCCGTCGCGTGTGAGGTTGCCGCCGTCGACCTTGGCCTCCCCGTGCTCGTCTAGGTTGTCTAAGTGACGCGCGAGTCCGTGGGGATTCTCCTGGTGTACACCTCGCCGAGTTTCGTGGTCGGAGCCGCCATCTGGAGCGGACGCCGCCGCGGCCAGTGGCCACCGGCGGCTAACCGCCGGCCGGCCTGGCTAACCCCCCCCCCCCCCCCTCTAATCCTCTCTCTCTCACACTGACGGGTGGGACCCAACCCCCTAATCCCCTGTCAAAGTTAATTAAAACGGGGTTAACCCTAGAGTGGATGACAAATGGGCCCCGCGTGTCAGTTGACCAGTCAGCTCCCATGACGTCATACTGACGTCAGCCATGCGCAATAAACCCTTTTTCCTATTTAATAGATTTTCCAGAAAATGCTTAAATCTTTGAAATTCAATAACTTTTAATCCATAACTCCAAATCAAATAATTTATATATGAAAAATCATCATAAAAATGCAAGGATTCCAAATATCATACTTTCATGGATGAAAAACACATCTATGATGATGAACCAGTAGCATTTAGCTATATGGCTTATTTGGAATAATTCAAAATAAATGTTTAAATCTTTTCAAATTAAATCTTTGCAATGCCAACCTTATCACATGAACATCAGAGGCATATCATGCACATGACCACATGGTTTACCATATCCAAACATTAGCAAATGCAACTTGGGATAATTTGAACCACATTTGGAGTTTGAATTTGAATTTCTTATTCAAATCAACTTCAATTAAATTGTTACAAATTAAACATAGATCACATCAGTACCATGCCATGTTTCATTCTTGAATGTGCATTGCAATGTGATGTTTATATTTTGTTGTCTCGGTGTTTGCTTCTTCTCGATAGATCCATCGCTGGACGTAGTCCCTGTTTTCTCCGAAGAGTGGCACCCCCCGAGTCTCGACAATAAGGCAAGCAAACCCCCTTTGATCATATCTATAAAAACCCAGTTTCCCTCTTGTTCTCTTATGCATGATTAGGTGATTCACATGTTACCGTTCTTCCGCTAGTTGAACCCATCCTTTGCATGACCTATCATTGCTACCACAGTATTAAGCAAACCTCAACCTAGCAGATACAAGATTGTTTGTGCTCATCATGTGGCCCTTCATCCATGTTATGCTATGCCATGCTAGAGTTGTTTGCAATGAAGTTGATCCATCTGGGTGATGTATCGGGATGGTAGTGAACACATGCAACAAGGTGGTAACTTGTTGATGAAGTCATCCTAAAATAAGTGAACAATGAGAGGCTGTGTAGGAGTACACAGTGGGTTGTCTCATTTACACTGCCCTAGGCCCCGAGTTCTTGTGTTGTGATCCAAGACACAGATTACTACCACATGTTGGGCTCATTGACCCCTCTCGACTTATTAACTCACCCCGACTAAGGTCCAGGATTCGCATGGGTTAACTTTATTCTATTTGCTTTCCTAACGTAGCACGGTTTTAGGCAAGCGCAGCACCATCCGTCGAGGTGGGCTTGTCGGACCGTCCATACATCGTCTGGGTCCTGAACGGAAACCCCGGCCGGATTCCCGATTGGGGTGCAACTCAGATAGGCGATCCCCTGGACTAGAGTTGGAGCCGTGAGGTAAGTGTCGTGGTACTATCCTCGCCGACACCGCTTGAAGGTGACGAGTTCTAGGCGATAAGTGGTAGCTACGTATGTGAAGAAGTACACCCCTGCAGGGTTAATGAACTATTCGAATAGCTGTGTCCGCGGTTATGGACTACTTGGAGATTTTACTTGATTATTAGACAACTCAAATGGATACTCTAAAAATCGCAAGATAAGTGTGAGTGCTTTGGGTTGCTTCCTCGTGGGGAAGTCGAGGAAGGATCCATGGTTGTGTATTGAGATGGTGATCAAGATTAGATGGACCCGTGTGCGCCTCTCATCTCAACTCTATGTAGTCGTAGTACAGGATAGCCAAGTCAAAGCTTTCTGCAGTACAACCCCACTTGCCTTTACCTTGATACCTGAGCATGAGTAGTATAGTTCTGACGTAAGTCCTGCTGAGTACGACTTTGTAATCACGTTTTCTTATTCTATGTTTTAGAGACGAGACCACTGACCCTGATGGTGGCCTCCCCCTTCAAGCTCGACATTGACGAAGTTATGTAGTCCCAGACAGCAGCCTGGTCCCTCTGGAGGGTCGTTGTGTTTTCTTAAAGGCTTCTTAAGCCATTTGTTAACCTTGTCTTTACTAAGACATAATTTGCTTCCGTTGTTGTATGATGTAATGTTGGATCACAGTGATGTGATCTCTGCTTGTAACACTACTATATCTGCTCTGTTTAGCAGATGCAATAAAGCTATGAGTTTGTAGAGTTCATGTTATGTTACCTGCTGTTATACACTTGGCATGCATGCTGCGTGTATGTTTATATCGTGCATGTCATGTGTGGGGTTCGATACCTTAGTTGTGTTCTCGCCGGCGGTCTTTTATACACCAAGTGGCCCTTAGATGTGCGCAGCTTGGGGCATCGCGATGCGATTTCTCGTGACTCTGTCACGTGGCACACTTTGTTGTATGATTGAGCCCACCCGAGACCCCGACTAAGAGATCGGGCTGGAGTCTGTTTATGTAAGTGTTAGGATTCAATCGATAATATGGTTGAGGCGACTTGTCTATGAGTATGGGATTTCACCACCCATAATCATTTAGACTTGTGAGCGGGCGATGAGGACCCATCACAGTTGATCATCCGGCCTGGATGGGATGCCCCTCACGTTCGAGCTTTCCGAGAGTGTCTTGTACTTGGCCTTGTCTGCTTAGACAAGTGGGTATGGCTCTCGGCTCTTCATATGATTGAATTGTGACTGGAATTACATATGCAAACCCCGGATCCCGACAGACTTGGTATCAGAGCAGGACTGCCTGTAGGATTAGTAAAACCTTGGCCGAAGTCGAGTCTAGCATTCTATAGTTATATAGTTACTTTGGGTATAAGGGAACAACGTAAGGCTTCATTTTCTCCTTACCCTCATCGATCTGAGTTCTGAGTCACCCTCATCTTTTCTACGAGAAGATAGGACTAGGCTCTTCTATGTCTATACTAGAACATCTCGTTGTTTGCTTCTCCCTAGCTGTAGGATTGTTTTGGTCGTCTAGAGTCACCATTCCAACGAGCCTTTTGAGAAGGTTCTGATCATTCTTGCAGATTGATTCATTTTTCCACCCCGATACAGTTGTTATGCTGTCCGATTTGTCCCGTGTTTCCAGTGATTCCAATGCTTTTGCATCACAATCTTGTCCGCTCTTAAATTGTATCATCTTTGTTTTGATTCCATCATAAATCCTACTTTGATTGTTGATTTTTATCACACAGAATGTCAGGTGGAACTAGATGTGTTGAATCTGGTCACAGTAATCAAAGTGGTGATGATGATCCTCCTTCACCGCCTTCTGCAGCGGAAATCATGATGGAGGCTGAGCGAAATCGACGTGATCAAACACGCCTTTTGGAACTCATTGAGAAGAATACTTCTCTCCAGCGAGATGCGGTAATATCCATCCAGGATTGTATCCTTTTGAACCCGCCAGTTTTCCGATGTTCATCTGAGACCCTTGATGCCGATGATTGGCTCCGTTCCATCGAGCGTAAGCTGGAGACGGCTCATGTTTCTCCAGATGATCGTGTGATGTTCGCAGCCTACTTTCTGGAAGGTGCTGCTGGCGAATGGTGGGAAAGTTTTGTTGCAATGCAGCCTGATGGTCACGTAGTGACTTGGCAGGAGTTCCGTGATGCCTTCCAAGGGTACCACATTCTGGATGAACTGATGGAAAGAAAGAGGGAAGAGTTCTGCACCCTGTCTCAGGGAAATATGACTGTTCATCAGTACAGGACTAAGTTCAATCATCTTTCTCGTTATGCCCCTGAGAAGATATCAACTGATGCCAAGAAGCAAGCAAGGTTCCGCAAGGGACTTAGCCCTGTCCTTCGTCATGATCTCAATCTCCTTGAATTCGTCAACTTCGAGGATTTGGTCAATAGATCATTCAGAGCTGAGCATGGAAATGAGGTCTTTGAAGAGTCTCGCAAGCGTGATCGTGATCTTGCTTCCTCTTCTAGTTTAGGTTCTCAAAAACGTCGAATTTGGATCCCAACTAGTGCCATTCCTTCGCACTTGATTCCAAGACCATCTCCACAAAGCAAGAAGACACAGAAAGATAGTAAAGAGCTTGCCATACAAACTCCACAACCTAACACCCGTTTGTGCTACAAGTGTGGTAATCCTGACCACATTGCACGACAGTGTTCATTGCATTAGGATGTTCCTTCTCGTCCAAAACCTAAAACCAAAGCTAAGCCACCAAAGTCTTCCAAAGCCAAGTCCGCTATTGTTGAATACGGACGTGTGAACCATGCCACCATCAAAGATGCCCAAGAGGATACAAAGGTTGTACTCGGTACACTTCCTGTCAACTCCAAACCTTCTTCTGTTCTATTTGATTCTGGAGCTTCTCATTCCTTTTTGTCTGAAAAGTTCGCACTCCTGCATGACATTTCATTTGAGGAGCTGCCTAACCCTTTCATGATCAAAACTCCAGGATCCACATGGCGTACCAGTAGGGTAAGTCATGACAATGAAATTGCCGTTGAGGATGTAGTATTCCTTGCTTCTCTCATAGCCCTCAAATCTTCAGACATCGATATCATCTTAGGTATGGATTGGTTATCCAAACACCGTGCCAAGATTGATTGTGCCACCAAATCAGTCCAACTCACTCATCCTTCCGGCAAGATAGTCCTTTTCACATCTCAAGGTTCAGAAACCCAGCTGTATTCATTGAATGAACATCCCCTTCCTAATCTTGAAGATATTCCGATAGTTTGTGATTTTCCGGATGTCTTTCCTGAAGAGCTGCCGGGAATGCCACCCGACAGGTCTGTGGAATTCATAGTGGATCTTATACCAGGCACAGCCCCAATTTCCAGACGCCCATATAGAATGGCCCCACATGAGTTAGCTGAGCTAAAAACCCAACTTGATGCTTCGTTGGAAAAAGGCTTCATCCGCCCTAGCTCATCGCCATGGGGTTGCCCCGTTCTGTTCGTAACAAAGAAAGATGGAACAGAAAGTATGTGCGTAGACTATCACCCGCTAAATCTAGCAACGATAAAGAACAAGTACTCACTTCCCAGGATCAATGATCTTTATGATCAACTTGCTGGATCCTCTATCTTTTCCAAGATGGATTTGAGATTAGGTTATCATCAAATCAAAATCAGAAACGAGGACATTCCCAAGACGGCTTTCACTACTCGTTATGGTCTTTATGAGTACACCGTCATGTCCTTCGGTTTAACCAATGCCCCAGCCACTCTTTCGCGCTTGATGAATTCGATCTTCATGGAGTACTTAGATAAATTTGTTGTGGTTTATCTTGATGATATTCTCATCTACTCGAAGAACGAAGAAGAACACGCAGAACATCTTAGGCTGGTATTGATGAAACTTAGAGAGCATCGCCTTTATGCTAAATTCTCCAAGTGTGAATTTTGGCTACCAGAAGTGACCTACTTAGGCCACGTGATTTCTGCAAAAGGTGTTGCAGTCAATCCCGAGAGAGTTCAGGCCGTCCTTGACTGGACTCCACCTGAATCGGTTAAACAAGTTAGGAGTTTTCTCGGCTTAGCAAGCTATTGTCGCCGCTTCGTTGAGAACTTCTCCAAAGTTGCAAAGCCTCTAACTGAACTCCTCAAGAAAGATAAGAAATTCCAATGGACTCCCAAGTGCGAGGAAAGCTTTCAAGAGCTAAAAAGAAGATTGACTTCTGCACCCGTACTTGCACCTCCAGACACCAAAAGGGATTTCGAGATCTATTGTGACGCTTCACGGCAAGGGTTAGGATGCATACTTATGCAAGATCGACATGTGGTAGCTTATGCTTCACGCCAGTTGCGGCCACATGAAGAAAACTATCCTACCCATGATCTTGAACTCGCTGCCGTAGTTCATGCCCTGAAGACTTGGCGACATTACCTCCTTGGTAATCGTTGTGAAATCTATACCGATCACCAAAGCCTCAAATACATATTCACCCAGCCAGATCTTAACCTCAGGCAAAGACGCTGGATAGAGTTGATAAAAGATTACGACTTGAGTATCTATTACACCCCAGGCAAAGCCAATGTCATGGCTGATGCACTAAGTCGTAAGTCGTATTGTAACAACCTCATGTTACAACAGTATCAACCACTCCTCTATGAGGAATTTCGAAAGATGAATCTCGAGATTGTTCCTCATGGATTCCTTTCCACCTTGATTGTGAAACCAACCCTTGAGGATCAAATCAAAGCTGTTCAACAACGTGCTCGAGGTATCCGGCATATCAAACAGAACATTGCTAGAGGTAAGGCAAAATGTTTTACCCTAGACAATGAAGGTACTGTGTACTTCGAGAATAGGATGGTAGTTCCGAAGAATAGGAATCTAAGGCAGAAAATCCTTAAGGAAGCCCATGTCACCCCTCTCTTGATTCATCCTGGTAGTACTAAGATGTATCAAGATCTACGCCAGAGATTTTGGTGGACTAGGATGAAGCGAGAAATCGCTCAATTTGTTGCTGAGTGCGATGTTTGTCGTCGTGTGAAAGCAGAGCATCAAAGACCTGCTGGTACTCTTCAACCTTTAGCCATTCCTGAGTGGAAATGGGATAAAGTCAGTATGGATTTCATCACTGGCTTTCCAAAGTCTCAGAAGGGAAACAATGCCATCTTCGTGGTCATTGACCGTCTTTCCAAAGTTGCTCATTTCCTTCCTATTCGAGAGAGTATAACTGCTAGCCAATTGGCGGATTTATATGTCTCCCGGATCGTTTCTCTCCATGGTGTTCCTCTGGAAATCAATTCAGACCGTGGAAGTCTTTTCACCTCTCGATTTTGGGAAAGTTTTCAAAATGCTATGGGAACCCATATCTCCTTTAGCACCGCCTTTCATCCCCAGTCAAGTGGTCAAGTAGAAAGAGTCAATCAAATTCTCGAAGACATGCTCAGAGCCTGTGTTATCTCATTCGGAAAGAGTTGGGAGAAATCTCTTCCATTCGCCGAGTTTTCTTATAACAACAGCTTCCAATCTAGCTTGGGCATGGCACCCTTCGAATTTCTCTATGGACGAAAATGTCGAACGCCATTGAACTGGTCAGAAACCGGTGAAAGACAATTCTTTGGACCGGATATGATCCAGGAAGCAGAAGAGAAGGTTCACATTGTTCGTGAGCAATTGAAAACAGCCCAGTCTCGTCAGAAAAGCTATTATGATCGTCATCATAGGCCAGAGAGCTACGAACTGAACGAGAAGGCTTACCTCCGGGTTACTCCTCTAAAGGGAACCCATCGCTTCAGTATCAAAGGCAAATTGGCCCCACGTTACATAGGCCCCTTTCGCATTCTAGCTAAACGTGGAGAAGTTGCCTACCAACTTGAACTACCGCCGCATCTTTCTCAGGTTCATGATGTCTTCCACGTATCTCAACTCAGGCGTTGCTTCAAGGACCCCATCCGCGAAGTAGACCACGAAACGCTTGATCTCTAAGAAAACCTGTCTTATCGAGAGTATCCCGTCCGTATCCTCGATGAAGCTGAGCGCACCACCAGACGTCAGAAGATCAAGTTCCTTAAAGTGCAGTGGTCCAATCATTCTGAGAAGGAAGCCACCTGGGAATGAAAAGACAGTCTCCGAATCGAGTACCCCACCCTCTTCCCGACTACTTCTGAATCTCGGGAAGAGATTCTTTTGAGTGGGGGCAAGTTGTCACAACCCTAGTTTTGGTATGTGCTTTTATTATAAAAATAATTGCATCATGTTTAATTTTCTTGGTTTAAGAATTGGGGATTTGGAAAAGCCTCAAAAATAATTTAAATAAAAGGCCAGATAAAAAGTTTTTCCAAAATTCCTCCAAACAATTTTGATAAATCCTATAAATGAGTATGATCATTTTAAAAATGATTTGGAGTCAAAGCCATGCTCCTGGATTTTTCAAAATTTCAAACAGAGGCTTGGAAATTAAATTTAAATGCTATTTGAATTGAAATTCAAATGTTTTGAATTTCAAAATTCTCCAAACCTTGGGAGTGACCAGTACTGAATCACATATGTCCAAGATAAATATTTGGGGGTTTATAAAAATGTTTGGGTATTTTGTCCAATACAAAACAAATAAAACAGAAAGCAGAAAAGGAAAAAAATAAAAGAGAAAGGGCCGAAGCCACCCACCTCCCTTACCCCGGCCCACCTGGCCCAAACGCGGCAGAAGTCGGCCCAGCCTGCCAGGGGCAGGGGTGTCTTCAACCTCTGCCTTCTGGCAGAGGCGTGGAGCGCCTGCTCGCCGCGGCTGCCACGTCCTGCTCGCTCGGGGGGGCTCCCCCGTCCTCATCTCTTCGCCGCGGAGACCCCCGTGCTCATCCCCTTCCTTTCCCCTCCTCTGGAACCCACTCCCCTCTCTCTCCCGTGCGTTCCTGCGAAGAACCGTACGCCACCGTCGCCGCCGTGTGCGCGCAGCCGTGGCCACCGTGCCCCCCTCGCCGAGCTGAGTTGTCCAAGAGCTCCGTCTTCGTCGACTTCGTCACCCCGTGCCTTCAATCGAGCCGACGAGCCCCTGAGGACGACGCCCCCTTCTCCGACTTGCCGCCGGCCGCCGTGAGCACTTCGCTAAATTCACCGCCACCGAAGCTCCTCCGCCTCTCCCTTCTGCGCCAATGCGCTCGTGGTGAGCTCCCCCTTCTTCCCCGCCTCTCTGTGCCCCTCCCCGCGTACCACACCTCCTCCCCGCCGTAGACCAAGTTCTGGCCGTCGCGTGTGAGGTTGCCGCCGTCGACCTTGGCCTCCCCGTGCTCGTCTAGGTTGTCTAAGTGACGCGCGAGTCCGTGGGGATTCTCCTGGTGTACGCGTCGCCGAGTTTCGTGGCCGGAGCCGCCATCTGGAACGGACGCCGCCGCGGCCAGTGGCCACCGGCGGCTAACCGCCGGCCGGCCTGGCTAACCCCCCCCCTCTAATCCTCTCTCTCTCTCACTGACGGGTGGGACCCAACCCCCTAATCCCCTGTCAAAGTTAATTAAAATGGGGTTAACCCCAGAGTGGATGACAGATGGGCCCCGCGTGTCAGTTGACCAGTCAGCGCCCATGACGTCATACTGACGTCAGCCATGCGCAATAAACCCTTTTTCCTATTTAATAGATTTTCCAGAAAATGCTTAAATCTTTGAAATTCAATAACTTTTAATCCATAACTCCAAATCAAATAATTTATATATGAAAAATCATCATAAAAATGCAAGGATTCCAAATATCATACTTTCATGGATGAAAAACACATCTATGATGATGAACCAGTAGCATTTAGCTATATGGCTTATTTGGAATAATTCAAAATAAATGTTTAAATCTTTTCAAATTAAAACTTTGCAATGCCAACCTTATCACATGAACATCAGAGGCATATCATGCACATGACCACATGGTTTACCATATCCAAACATTAGCAAATGCAACTTGGGATAATTTGAACCACATTTGGAGTTTGAATTTGAATTTCTTATTCAAATCAACTTCAATTAAATTGTTACAAATTAAACATAGATCACATCAGTACCATGCCATGTTTCATTCTTGAATGTGCATTGCAATGTGATGTTTATATTTTGTTGTCTCGGTGTTTGCTTCTTCTCGATAGATCCATCGCTGGACGTAGTCCCTGTTTTCTCCGAAGAGTGGCACCCCCCGAGTCTCGACAATAAGGCAAGCAAACCCCCTTTGATCATATCTATAAAAACCCAGTTTCCCTCTTGTTCTCTTATGCATGATTAGGTGATTCACATTTTACCGTTCTTCCGCTAGTTGAACCCATCCTTTGCATGACCTATCATTGCTACCACAGTATTAAGCAAACCTCAACCTAGCAGATACAAGATTGTTTGTGCTCATCATGTGGCCCTTCATCCATGTTATGCTATGCCATGCTAGAGTTGTTTGCAATGAAGTTGATCCATCAGGGTGATGTATCGGGATGGTAGTGAACACATGCAACAAGGTGGTAACGTGTTGATGAAGTCATCCTAAAATAAGTGAACAATGAGAGGCTGTGTAGGAGTACACAGTGGGTTGTCTCATTTACACTGCCCTAGGCCCCGAGTTCTTGTGTTGTGATCCAAGACATAGATTACTACCACATGTTGGGCTCATTGACCCCTCTCGACCTATTAACTCACCCCGACTAAGGTCCAGGATTCGCATGGGTTAACTTTATTCTATTTGCTTTTCTAACGTAGCATGGTTTTAGGCAAGCGCAGCACCATCCGTCGAGGTGGGCTTGTCGGACCGTCCATACATCGTCTGGGTCCTGAACGGAAACCCCGGCCGGATTCCCGATTGGGGTGCAACTCAAATAGGCGATCCCCTGGACTAGAGTTGGAGCCGTGAGGTATGTGCCGTGGTACTATCCTCGCCGACACCGCTTGAAGGTGACGAGTTCTAGGCGATAAGTGGTAGCTACGTATGTGAAGAAGTACACCCCTGCAGGGTTAATGAACTATTCGAATAGCCGTGTCCGCGGTTATGGACTACTTGGAGATCTTTACTTGATTATTAGACAACTCAAATGGATACTCTAAAAATCGCAAGATAAGTGTGAGTGCTTTGGGTTGCTTCCTCGTGGGGGAGTCGAGGAAGGATCCATGGTTGTGTATTGAGATAGTGATCAAGATTAGATGGACCCGTGTGCGCCTCTCATCTCAACTCTATGTAGTCGTAGTACAGGATAGCCAAGTCAAAGCTTTCTGCAGTACAACCCCACTTGCCTTTACCTTGATACCAGAGCATGAGTAGTATAGTTCTGACGTAAGTCTTGCTGAGTACGACTTTGTACTCACGTTTGCTTATTCTATGTTTTAGAGACGAGACCACTGACCCTGATGGTGGCCTCCCCCTTCAAGCTCGACATCGACGAAGTTATGTAGTCCCAGACAGCAGCCTGGTCCCTCTGGAGGGTCGTTGTGTTTTCTTAAAGGCTTCTTAAGCAATTTGTTAACCTTGTCTTTACTAAGACATAATTTGCTTCCGTTGTTGTATGATGTAATGTTGGATCACAGTGATGTGATCTCTGCTTGTAACACTACTATATCTTCTCTGTTTAGCAGATGCAATAAAGCTATGAGTTTGTAGAGTTCATGTTATGTTACCTGCTGTTATACACTTGGCATGCATGATGCGTGTATGTTTATATCGTCCATGTCATGTGTGGGGTTCGATACCTTAGTTGTGTTCTCGCCGGCGGTCTTTTATACACCAAGTGGCCCTTAGATGTGCGTAGCTTGGGGCATCGCGATGCGATTGCTCGTGACTCTGTCACGTGGCACACTTTGTTGTATGATTGAGCCCACCCGAGACCCCGACTAAGAGATCGGGCTGGAGTCTGTTTATGTAAGTGTTAGGATTCAATCGATAATATGGTTGAGGCGACTTGTCTATGAGTATGGGATTTCACCACCCATAATCATTTAGACTTGTGAGCGGGCGATGAGGACCCATCACAGTTGATCTTCCGGCCTGGATGGGATGCCCCTCACGTTCGAGCTTTCCGAGAGTGTCTTGTACTTGGCCTTGTCTGCTTAGACAAGTGGGTATGGCTCTAGGCTCTTCATATGATTGAATTGTGACTAGAATTACATATGCAAACCCCGGATCCCGACAGACTTGGTATCAGAGCAGGACTGCCTGTAGGATTAGTAAAACCTTGGCCGAAGTCGAGTCTAGCATTCTATAGTTATATAGTTACTTTGGGTATAAGGGAACAACGTAAGGCTTCATTTTCTCCTTACCCTCATCGATCTGAGTTCTGAGTCACCCTCATCTTTTCTAAGGGAAGATAGGACTAGGCTCTTCTATGTCTATACTAGAACATCTCGTTGTTTGCTTCTCCCTAGCTGTAGGATTGTTTTGGTCGTCTAGAGTCACCATTCCAATGAGCCTTTTGAGAAGGTTCTGATCATTCTTGCAGATTGATTCATTTTTCCACCCCGGTACAGCCGTTATGCTGTCCGATTTGTCCCGTGTTTCCAGTGATTCCAATGCTTTTGCATTACAATCTTGTCCGCTCTTAAATTGTATCATCTTTGTTTTGATTCCATCATAAATCCTACTTTGATTATTGATTTTTATCACACAGAATGTCAGGTGGAACTAGATGTGTTGAATCTGGTCACAGTAATCAGGTGGAATTTTTCTGTCCAGGGACAGAATCTGTTTTCTGGACAGCATGTCACAACTTTTGCTTCCCTTATCATAAGAGGCTATAACTTGGCACAAAGCTGAAAAATAAAGATGCAATGATGTAGCTACAGTAGTAACAAATATCAAGACACAACAAAAGAAAAAATAAAAACCTAAATTCGTTGTGGGCTGCCTCCCGAAAGCGCTTTCTTTTATGCCTTTAAGCTAGGCATGATGCAAAAGATCAAGTTGTATCAATCGAATCATTATCAAGATCATCAAAAAGCTCCTCAATTGTACAACTAGTCTTAAGAGGTCTTTCAAATAAAGGCCTAATGAAGATACTTCTAGGGAGAAAACCAAAAGGCGGAAAATCAATGGAAGATTCATTTATAAAATTATCAAAGAGAGGTATTTCTTCCAAAGTTTTCACGGTTTCAACTTCTTTGGCAATGGGTGGTTTTCTTTTAGGTCGGGGTGGCCTAGGGACATAATTGAACTTAGGTTCCCTTCTTGCTGAAGTCTCTACCTTTTTTAGTTTGATTGAGGAAAAAGTAGTTCCTAGAGTATTAATGATTTCCTCAATCTTATCAATCCTAGAAAGATCCGTATCACGGGATTTGATGACCTCCAAAGTTTTAATAATTTTAAGCATGGAGCTATCAAGCCTATTCAAATTCCCTTGAATCTTGCGATCCAACTCATTTATCCTAGTTATACTTGGTATTTCTAACTCTATCTTTTCAAGTTTCTTCATAATGTGAGCTAGAGTTATATCTTCTTGTATGCTTGCAATAGGGAGATTTCCAACAAGATTTTCAATAACATTAAAAGACTCCCAAATGGGGGCTTCTAGAAAATTCCCATTGATAGCAGTATCTAATATGAACCAATTCCAAGGAGTAATCCCGACATAAAAATTTCTAAGCACGATAGTAGTGGATTGCTTCTTGGTGGCTCTTTTTTGAGAATCATTAATTCTATACCAAGCATCTTTTAAACTTTCACCACCTTTTTGTTTAAAGGTGAGAACATCTGTCTCAACAAAGGCAAAAGGGCCAGACATGATGATAACTACTAGCAAGAAAAACATTTTTTTGTGATTTTTGATATAAGACACAAAGATAAATACTGAAAGGTAAACTAACCAGACTAAAAAACAAAGGTAAAGGGTAGTGTGCAACTCCCCTATCTTAGCACTCGGAGTCCCCAGCAACGGCGCCAGAAATTTGCTTGATGGCGCGAGAGTTGACGGGTGTAGTCTTCTCGCCCTTCGTTGGTGAGCCCCAAGTGGAAGGCGTGATGCAGCACAGCAGCAAATTTCCCTCCGTAAAGATACCAAGGTTTGTCTCCAGTAGGACTCCAGAGATGATAAGTAGCTTTCAGCGGCGCTACTGACGCGGACCTGCACACAGACACAAATAACTTTGTTCCCAACGAAGTTCAGAGAGGTTGTCAAACTCTCCGGTCTTGTTGTTCACAAAGGATAAAACACAAAGGATAATGATAGCAACTGAAGTAAAAGCAGAAAATTAAATGAGCGTGGAAACAGTAATGAGGATATGGACCGGGATACGTGATGTTCACTAGTGATGTCTCTCTCCCAAAAGACGATAAAACTACTATGGGAGGTAAACAAATTACAGAAGGGCAATTGACAGGATTATGAATGCACCGCAATGCTAACTATGCTACAAAAGAAAGAAGAGGCTCAAAAGAACGGGCAGTACGCCAAAATAAGTAGACCGAAATCCAACTGCATCTACTACTAATCATCCACCTTGAGATATCTATCCAGAACATCTCGCTGGTATTAAGTTGCGAGCCCCACCCAAAGTGTAAAACCAAAGCAACAGACAACTGCATTAAAAAGCACTTTGCATAAAGTAAACAATCCTTGCAACCGCGGTTACAAGCACCATTGTTTTCCCCCTTGTGGCAACAACACATCCCCTAGACTCATGTTTCTGTCACTCAAGCGTGTCATCGGGGGGCATGAACCCACAATCGAGCATAATGTTCCCTCTTGGGGTTACTACCTACTACTTGGCCAAAGCAATAAACAGCAACGGAGAACATGCAAGAATTAATTAGGAAAAAAAATATAAGAGATAAAAACCAAATATATTACTCAATCACAATCTGAACATAATCTCATAATCCATCAGATCCCATCAAACTCAGCATAGCAATAGCAGAAAGATTACAAAAGTGCCTCGATCATGTAGGGCAGCTCACGAGGTCTAAACCATGAAGAACAAAGAGGGGAGGAGAACATCACATAGTTACTGATCACGGACCCATGGTCCAAGGAAAACTACTCACGAGACATCCGGGGAGCATCCATGGTGGAGAGGAGACTCCCGGAGGTCAATCCTCCCTCCGGCAGGGTGCCGGGAAGAGGTCTTTTGGTGCTCCCGATCTCGGAAGCGCGGCGGCGGCGGAACAGAGGCGAGATCGCGAAAAAAGGGTTCTCTTTTCCGAAGTTTCCCGTGACGGAGAATATATTTGCGAAGGGGGCAGCCAGAGGTGGACCAGGGAACCCAGGCGCCCCCCTGGAGCGGCCAGGGGTGGGGCCGCGCCGGGTGGCCGCCTGGGCCCCCTCTGGCTCCCCCCTGGCCCCACTCGGGCTCTTCGCGAAGCTTCCTGTACGCTGATTTTTCCTATATTTTTCCCGGAATTTTTCTGGCACTTTTTATATGGGGAAAACTGAAATAGAAAAACAACAAAAAAATAGGAACTGGCACTATGGTCACTGAATTAATAGGTTAGTCCAAATATGATCAAAAGTGTATGAAAGTGTATCTAGATCATAGCAATATCACACAAAACATGCATGGAGCAAGCAGAAATTATAGATACGTTTTGGACGTATCACGGGTGTCATCCTGCAACCCGGAATACGTCTAGATTCCCCGAGCCCTGGCTTGAAGAGGCTGAATCTTCCGAACCACAAAGGTGGCTATCAGATCCATGGCGTCTATACCAATTTTCTTCATCCTGATGACTTCACGCATCAAGGGGAGCACCAGCTCCTTCTCGGCATTGGTGAGTCGGGGATTCCAGCCCTAGGAGGAAGTTAGCCTAACGTCCGAGTAGGGAGGCAAGGTACGCACCCCCGGCCCCTCAGCCACCTTGCAATAAAACCAACTGTTTTGCCAATTCTTGACAGAATCTGGCACACTAGAGGAAAAATACTGCACCCCCTGTTTCTTAGCCAAGAACAGGCCGCCGCATAGGTGATTGAACTCCACGCCACCACCCTCCCCAGACTTCTTCGCCTTTTGAGTCTTAATGGCGTATATGCTACAAAAAAGGTGCCAGTGAGGCTCTATGCCCAAGAACCCCTCGCAGAGGGTGAAGAAGCTAGAGAGAAGAGTAACAGCGTTGGGGACAATGTGATGAAGCTAAGCACCCGTAAAAGCCAAGAAATCCAAGAAGAAGGGATGTGGGGGAAGAGAAAACCCATGGTCCACGTGCGAAAGCAAAAGAACCCTCTCACCTTCCCGTGGAGCAGGCTCGCCTTCCCCAGCCGCAGGAAGGCGACAACCCTCGCGGGGAACCAGGCCAGCATCCTGGTACCCCTGCAACATGTCCTCCGTCACGATTGACGGGAGCCACTCCCCTGCAGACATGGTCTCAGTGGCGGCGGAAGGGAAGCGCGAGTGACGGCCTCCCAGGATGGAGCACGGGCGGCCGACCAAGGTTCCCCGGCGACGAACTCGACTGAGCAAGAAAGAGGCGGGGCAAGAGAGAGAAGCGAGAGCGGCTGCATGGGGGGGATGAGCAGATCTTCCCAAAACCGAAGGGAAGGCGCGGTTTTATACCTCGAGGGGGCAACCGCCACGCGTCAGATCCGCACCACATCATGGGCTTGTCGGTTGCCCTCCCCATGAAACCGCTCCACTTCCCAATAATCCCTCCCACTTTCCCACGAGCAGTTAATTATTATCCTATAAGACCGCCGCGGGAATCGAGGAGACAGGCCCAAACAGTGCGCCCACTTGTCTCGGCAAGAAGATTCTCTGACAAGGCAAGATCCTTTCTAAAGGACCGAATCTGATTTTGATTCGAAGCTCGAAACCACTTCAACTACTCGGAAGATACAAAGCATAACATACACCGACCAAACTCTCCGAGTACGCCATCACTCGGAAGAATTCACTGAGCTCCCGTGGCGACCGAGTAAGTTGTCACTCGGAATACAACGAAGAGAACCACTTGGGGGTTTTCCGCAAAACGAAAAATCTTGCACCCAACTACTCGGGCAAAAACCCGAGTAATTAACTCGCTGGTGGCCCGTCTCTGACGTAGAATGCCAGGTCACCAGTAAGATTCGGCGCAGGGGGTAAAGGATCAATGTCCCGCGTGGCATGGCCTAGGACTCGTTACGATGTCCTAGGACATTGATCTTTACAAATTTGGTTCATATGGATTTCAAGGCCTTTTACTCCGAGACACACCTTCCGAGGCCTCAGTCCACCTCTTCCGAGAGACGTTTGAGTGTCGCCAAATTTTTCCGCTAACCTGCCCAACTCATACTCGAGGGAAAAGTTCAAACATCAATAAAGCCCTTCCGGGCCTCTTATTGAGTTTAATCTTCGCATACCTCAGAAAATCTGACAAATGTCAGCCGCCTCAATTACGAGCACCCGAAAGCGCTTGGGGGCTACTGTCGTGGTAATACAAAAGGCATACCCCTAGGCAAGGGAAACCAAGGGATACCCTTAAGCCCTTGGTTTTCCAAACACACCCAACAAAATAAGATCAGTAAAAAACATGGAGCATTAACGATCTCCGAGTAACAAGTTACTCGGAGATCAAAAACCACTTCCGAGTACGCAGCTACTCGGAAGTCCAGTAATATCCGAGTAGATTGGCACTCGGAAGAGATCGGCGAGCCATTCCTTACTCGGATGACGGGAACGCAACGGACAGGAAGCATTCAAGGCTGCGGGCGTTTCTCCTCCTTTATTAGTAGTAATGGGAAGACCATTTTCTGTATTTAGTACGCATTTAATCCTGTAATTAAGACCCATTTAAGACCAAGGCATTAAGGGTCAGGGGCGCACTCTATATAAGCCTCCCCCCTCCTTCGGTTTGGGCACGCGCAACTCTATCCTCATACTCTTGAGCAAGAACACCCCAGTCAGCCTGGGACAGGACTAAGGTTTTTATCTCTAAGGAGAGGCCTAACCTGTATAATTTCCCCTACGTCAACCACTCTACGTACAGATTCATTTAGCTCCTTTCATACCCCTATATTTATTGTCAGGATTATATCCACGACACTCAATCTACGGATTTCCCAATGTCACCGCGGCCATCCAAAGAGAGTATCACAATCAACACAACATATCTCAAGGATAGTCAAACACAAGCACCAAGAGACTCTCAATCTTCAACCAACACACAAAAGAGGAAATCACTCATGATAATTTTCTTCTAACCCATGTCCAATAGACCGTTGTCACCTTGGTCTCGGGGATTATACTAGATAAGGTCAATTGAGTACATCAAGCCAATACATAGAGGAAGGGGAAATATCATGGGATCACCCTAGATTAACATAGCCTATGATCAAAACGAAGATCACATCATGGGAGAGAGAGAACACATAGCTACTGGTAGAAACCTCAGCCCCGAGGGAGAACTACTCCCGCTTCATGGAGGGAGGAAGCAACGTCGACAGAGATGAATCCGGGGGCACTTCCCCGTCCCGGCAGGGTGCCGTCACAGGAATTCTGCCCCCCCCCCCCGAAACTTGATGGCGATGGCGGCGGAGATCGGAATTGCTTATGGAGAAAAGGGGTCTGGATTAGGGGTTTCCACCCCGAGGGCTAAATATAGGCGGAGGGGGGCATCGAGGGGACCCACAGGCCAGCTAGGAGGGTGTAACACCCCCAGTGTCATGCTACAGTAAACTTTTTGTTAGTGTAAAGTCCCAGTGATTAGCAAGCACTAATCACCTTGATCATTCCCAAGTCCAAATCCAAACTCAAAAGAAATTACAAAAGTAAAGTGGAAAATAAAGTTCACCCAAAAATCTTGCAATCAATTTTGTAAATTGCACAATAATCAGTAGAACAAAGTACTATGTGCATTGGAATTTATTGAGCTCTAAAATAAATCAAACAAAGATAGACAGTAGCCAAAAGCCCATTTTAATTAGTTGCAGTTGAAAAATAAATAGCAAATCATTTTTAATAATCATCAAACTTTTTGTGGCGCTGATATGGAGTGAAACACTAATGTTGGAACAAGTTTAACTTCTGATAAAAATCATTTGGTGACCAAATAAAATGGAGCCGAGTAGAACAAATAAGCAAAAGAACAGAAAATGGAAAAACTATTATCTAGCGCCCAGGGCAACCCCCCCCCCCACCAGGCCCATCTCCTTCTCTCCTCCCTCCCCTGTTCCCCGCTAGGTCGGCCATGGTGCCAGACCACGGGCTCGCCGTCGCCATCGCACCCTGTCGTCGCCCTGGTCGCTATAGTCGTCGTGGTAGAGATAAGATCGCCCCCCTGGCAGCCCCGACACCCTAGCCCGCCAGATCGAGATCACCCTCCCTCTCCCCAGCTTCCTACCCCCGAGCCGTCGTCGACGTTTGTCGCCGCTCCGGTGAGCTAGCGCGGCCACCAGCCATACCTCGCCGCCCGGAGACGTCCACGAGGACCGCGGCGCTTCTCTGCGTCGACTCCACCATCAAACCGAGGCCGAGACGCCCCCAGTCGTCGCCTCCTTCGCCTTTTCCCCACCGGGATCGCCCACGGCCGTCGAGGCCACCGCCGCCATCTCTCTGCTCCGGCAAGCCTACGACCTCCGCGAGCCCTCTCCCGCCTCCACTGTGAGCTGCTGCGTCCATTCCCCTTCGTCTACCCCTCTTTCTGACGCCATGGTCGCCGCCCCACTTGACGTCTTCACCGTCGGCCACCGTCATGGCCTCCATGGCCGGGCGCACGCGCGCCATGCTCACCACCCCGCGGCTGTGCGAGGGCCGCGCTGGTCGCCCCGTGAACGCGTCGGGCCACCCACCTCCCGAGCCCAGCAACTGCGTCGCTTCTCTGCCTAAGCTGCGTGCGGCTGCTTGCTGCTGTTGTTCTGCTTCTTGTCTGCAGTTGTTGCTCAAGGTGTTAGCTTCTGAAAATGTAAGTGTTGAATATTGCTGCTGGAAACTACCTTTGGCAGCAACAAACAACAAACAAATCAAGTTTAACATAGCTGAAATTTATGCAAACTGATAGTACACTTAACAAGCTTCGTTTTGTTCCATTGGACCATGGTCAGATAGTGCATGGATTAAATCCTATAAAATTCACAAAAGGGAAGTTTCTGTAAAGATAAGAAATGTCAGAAAGAAATTTTGGGTGTGGCTACTTTAGAGCCTTTGATGAACAAGTTGTAATGATCTTTCATGCCAATTGAGGGCATGCCATGGTTGTACTCTTGTTGTAGTACAAAACATCTATAGGATACATCTTCATTTGAGCTATATATTAATGTCAATGATCAAGCAATTTGGTATCTTTTAACAGTTGTTGAAACTGACATCAAGTAGCACTTTTCAAGGAAAGATTTAATTAGACAAATGGATTCTAATATTGATGAAACTTGTACCAGTTTGTAGATCACATATAGGTGCTCAAATTGATGTTGGGCTCAAGATCATAGGATGTATATAACTATAGTTATAGTCTTTTGAACACAGCTAAATTCTGTTAACAACAGAAATTCCCAGACTTAGCAAATTTCTGCTAAGTCGTAAATATTATCTTAACCACTTCCTAGGCCCAAAACTTTGTGTTATTGATTCTTATAAATAATACAAATGGCATGGGCATGTTGTACACATATCCTAGATCAAATAATATAATTGCCATATATTTGTTTGTGGCTTATTTAATTAGTTATTAAATTCACAAGAGGGCTAAACAATAACAGATTCTCAGACTTAGTTATTTTAGAGAAATCCACTAGGAGTCTATGACACCTGGGGTCCACTGGTCAGTTGACAAGGTCAAAGGCTCCAGCCTATGACATGTGGGTCCCCTCTGTCAGGGTTGACCCAGTCAAAGATCCTTGTGGATAATGTTATATTAAATAATAAATAAATTTTAGAATTTGTTTTAAAAATGATTTAAATTTAGAAATTCAATATCTTTTAAACCGTAAGTCAGATCAACATAATTTATACATCAAAGTTGATCAGAAAAATATCACGAATGGAAATACGTTACCTGTATACCCGCCGCAACCCTCTAACGTACCGAACGTGGAACATTTCCCCTCCGGTTTATCTGTCAGTCAAACGACCGGAGCCGGTAAAACTTTCCGGATGAAACTATTCTGAACATGAAAGTTGTTCAAAATGGATCAACGAGCACAGATACACTATCCACATATCTGTCAGATGTCTCTAACACTGCAGACATGGAACCTTCCCCCCTCCGGATCATCGGTCCGGTTATCAATCGGTACTGATGAGTCATCCCCGGATAAATTCCCGCTCCGACTAAAATACTTAACACTGCGTTAGAGCCCCGTTGCTTTATATCTGCTATGTCATACAATTGTATTGCTATTATTGTTGTGTATTTATTGTTTCTCCCCCCCCCCTTATTCTCCGGTAGACCTCGACACTGCCGCCGACAACACCGTTGCCGAGTACGACTACTTTATCGACGATTGTGCCCCTACCGTCGAGCTTCCAGGCAAGCGGAACCATTCTCTTCCCCAGATACCGCCTATCTTTTCCGTACATTTCTTGGACTAGGCATTGTTACTGCTGCTGCTACGTTTCAATCCTATTAAACTGCATAGCCTGTTTTTGAAGCCCCTTGATGTACCTTTCTTTCTCCTATGCTGCCTATAAAAATATATATAATATATTCAGCAGTAAACCCTTCGCATTGTTAGCTAGGTTTAGAATAGAGGGCCGTGATCACTTTCGTGAGTGAACGCGGATTACAAAATATTATAACTGCAACAAGTACGGATCAATGCAGACGCCCTAGGGAACCTACAACGGCGAGACTCTGCCGAGTCGCTTCGAGTTTGACTTACGAGTGGATGAACTCGTATTTCACTCTCGTCGGCTCAGTAGCGTAGCATCACTGGGATGATACAAGGGTATTCCTCTTTAGTTCATTCCCCTGGTGTCTCGGCACCACCGGGGTGATACGAGAATATTCCTCTTTAGTTCATTCCGCTGATGTCTCTGTCGAACCTCTTCAAGTGTACCATCGAGGATGATTCCTCCTGGTTTCACTTGATGGTAGGCACTCGAATCCACTGGTGTCCTTACAGGTAAGGAGTCGGGTGACCCAACGGTGCCCGCGCAGGGTATCTTAGCGGAACGACAGGTCAGGTGTATTCCACCGGTGTGCGGCGGGCCTGGTACTGTTCGTGGCCGAGAGATATACTGTTGTACGAAAGTCGAGCTCTTCGGAGCAAACACGAGACAAGGTAAGGAGACGGTTCACCTTGTTGGTAACCGCACGAGTTGGTGGGACGTCAGGGCAGGCACCGATGTTACTGGTGGTCCTGACTGCTGTCGTTGTCCGCGACTCATTCAACAAGGGGCAACGATAACGGTTGTCTCGACAGAAAATTAATAAAATGCTTAACGGGTTCGGCGGATGACTTGAGTAGCCTTTTGGCTTGTACGCACTCCCTATACGTGAGAATTACGAGATGGGCTCCTCCGCGACGTAGCCTCATTCGAAAGCTCTGAAAGACGTCCAGTTCAGCATTACGGCACGGTCGGATGATGGCTTCTCACCCTTCGTTGGTGAGCCCAAGTGGAAGGCGTGATGTAGCGCAGCAGCAAGTTTCCCTCAGTGAAGATACCAAGGTTTGTCTCCAGTAGGACTCCAGAGATGATAAGTAGGTGTCAGCGGCGCAACTGACGTGGACCTGCTGATGTCTACACACGCTTCTATTCTTGTAGACTATGTTGGGCCTCCAAGCGCAGAGGTTTGTAGGACAGCAGCAATTTCCCTCAAATGGATGACCTAAGGTTTATCGAACTCAGGGAAGTAGAGGTTGAAGATGGTCTCTCTCAAGCAACCCTGCAATTAAGATATAAGAAGTCTCTTGTGTCCCCAACACACCTAATACAACTAGGAGTTATATAGGTGCACTAGTTCGGCGAAGAGATGGTAAAATACGAGTGATAGGTGTGGCAAAACAAAGTAATATAAATCTGTAATAAAAAGTGCAGCAAGCAAACAAGTGGTAAACGTGAGCACAAACGGTGTAACAATGGTGGAAACAAGGCCTAGGCTTCATACTTTCACTAGTGGCAACTCCCAACAACATTAACATAGTCTAATCACATGATATTTCCATAAAACATGCAATGGAGACGTACTCGGAGGTCATTCCTTTATGGTCAAGAGAGGACGAGAATTGTGTAGGGCTACAAAAGCACACCTCAGAGTTCGTAGTTCTCAATCTATGGATTTCCCAATGTCACCGCGGCCATCCAAAGAGAGTACCACAATCACCACAACATATCTAAAGGATAGTCAAAGATAAGCACCAAGAGACTCTCAATCTTCAATCCACGCACAAAAGAGGAAATCACTCATGATAATATTCTTCTAACCCATGTCCAATAGACCGCTGTCACCTTGGTCTCGGAGATTATACTAGATAATATCAATTGAGTACATCTATCCAATACATAGAGGAAGGGGAAATATCATGGGATCACCCTAGATTAACATAGCCTATGATCACAACAAAGATCACATCATAGCAGAGAGAGAAACCACATAGATCAAGATATAAGCCTTAGCTCCGAGGGGAACTACTCACACATGGACATGGTGAGAGGGAGAGTTGTTGATGGAGAGGTGCAGCCCGGAGGAGATGAAGGATACGGCGACAGCGGCGGCCACGGCGGCGGCGGCGCCCACGGCCACGGCCACGGCGCTTGGGGGCAGCGGCCCTTGGCCCCTTCTTCTTCCTTGGAGATGGTGATGCTGTGGAGATTGATCTCCCCTCAAGACGGCTGCCAAGGGGGAGGAAATTTCGTGGTGTCCTTTGACCTAGGTTTCCTCTCTTTATATAGACTCTCGGATTCCCGTCATCCAGATTACGTCTTCTGTATTTCGGGGTTTCTGGAAGCATCCGAACTCCGATTTGGCCGAATTTTATGTCTAAATCCACCGGAAAGAAATTCCCTACAACTGTTTAGTTTTAAGTGTTTCCGTTTGAGGACGTCTTCTAGCGTTTCCGAGGCGATATTTAAAACCTGTCTGGTGGGGACAGATTTCGGGAAAGTTAGAGTCCAACTCTTACAAGGCTTCCTTTTGTGATCTTTCCTTTATCCAAGTAATTCCTGCACATAAAGTAGAAAATCAAGAACTTGTGCAATCTTGCAACCATTAATAGTTTAGTTCCAAAATATGTTATAAAAATACATGAAAGTATATAAAAAACATAGCAATATCACACAAAACATGCATGGAGCAAAAAGAAATTATAGATACGTTTGGGACGTATCAACATCCCCAAGCTTAATTCCTGCTCGTCCTCAAGTAGGTAAATGATAACAAGCATAATTTCTGTGGTGACATGCTATCAACCATATAAGAACTCTTAAGTCAAGCAATCAAGCCATGTAATTCAATTCAAGTCATAACAGGCCAGAGTCTATATTAGTATTGAAACAAGCAACATAAGAACATAAAGGTGCAAGAGCTCTCGCTGTCCGTGACTCGAATGTCTCCAAATGGTGTTTGCGTGCAAGAAAGGGGATAGGGATATACGATAAAAAATATTTTTGTGTTGAGAACTCAATCTACTAAAGTTTCACACTTGGTCTTCTTTGGAATCTTATCTTGACTCATCCCCATACCACTAGCCAGTACAAGTCAAAATGATCCACTCCTTTTCGACATTTTGAGTACTCATGCAATGGATGAGCGTAAGCAAGAAAGTTTACACTTATGATGGCAAAGAAAGAATATGGTGGATAAGGAAGACAAAAAGGGTGTGAAAGGCTCACATCAATGAGAACAATCATAGGCGAGAGAAAGCCAAATGATAGATATGATGTGAGGAGTAGGGATTTCCATGCAACGGATGCACATATGAGCTAAAATATCTCCAAGGGAACTAGTGGGGGTGCATCTAACTTGCTTGCTCATGAAGACCTAGAGCTCTTTTGAGGAGGCTCATCATTGGAATATACAAGCCAAGTTCTATAGTGTGAAGGTTCCCACATAGCTATATGCATGACGATAATCTCTATGGAGTACAAGATATAAGATGAAGTACGAGTGTGGATCTCTCAAAAGGAATAGTAGTGTGCCCTCTTCTCTCTTTTTATTTCTTTTTTTCTATTTTTTGTATTTTTTTGGTGGCCTCAATGGCTCTTTCTATTTAACTCTCATTTGTCCTCTTTGGGATCTTTTAATTTGTCCACTTTGGGATCTTTTCCTCACTTTAGGGGCAACACTCTATATTTTACAAAAAGTATAGAAGATCTTTCACACTTTACAAAGTACTCAAATCATAAAAAAAATGTAACTATCATGATGTATGCAAATGTATGCCTTTGCCAGTGTAGCAGGAACATGTATGACATAAAGATCAAGTCATGAAGAGGTGGATGTTGCATGGCAATATATCTCGGAAAGGCTATGGAAATGCCTTGATAGGTAGGTATGGTGGCTGTTTTGAGGAAAGATATAAGGAGGTTTATGATGACAGAGCGTATCATGCTAAGGGTTTGGATGCACCGGCGAAGGTGGGCGCCAACTCTCGGAGTGAGAAGAAAGCAATGCACGGCACAGGAGAGGCTAGCAAAATATGGGAAGGTGGAAGTGTCAACTTTCGAATACTCACATTAGTCCGAAGAAATCATGCACTTATTATCGGTAACTCTCAATCTAATAAGGAGGTTCACAAAGAGACAAGTACCCCGAGGAGGATTGTATGGGGGTTTGGTTATCCTTGCGCATCCTCGACTCATGGTACGTGAGTGTACTCTAATATCCGATCCTCCAAAGATTAGTGATCCATCTAGTAGCTAGAGTTCTCAACTAGTTTTTTAGGTTTTTGAAAATAGACACGGATTGCCCAAAATACGACACCTATCACTAACAGGCTAGAGCTCTTGACACCAAAAGTTCAAACATTACTCACATCCATACCTCAAAACTATTGCAACTTACTACTGAAATTAAATAACAACCTCAATTACCTACTTTCAAGACAAGATACAACTCAGTGCAACAACCAGCTCTCTTAACAAGATAAACATGAAAACTAAAGAGAGTTCCAGCAACAAACTAAACAAAAGCCAAAGCTCTTGCTAAGGACAAACTAAATCCAAAACTAAACATGGTTGTAGCTACGAAAAGGTAAAGAACACACAACAGAGAAAGATAGGCATGAAAAATTCTATGATGTGTTCTAGATTTTGAAAGTGGAGCGTGTTTCTCTCCCACGAAAAGTAAGACGGGATCTAACTTGTTATTAACAGCAAGCAAATCTAAATAAAACTAAAAATTAAACCTAAGAGCGAGACGCTCCAATTATAGCACATAACGCATGAAGTGATAAAAATATAGTGAGACGAAGGACGAACTGATGATTGTTGATGGAGAAGGGGATGCACGGGGGCATCCCCAAGCTTAGACGCTTGAGTCTCCTTGAATATTTATTGGGGATGCATGGGGGCATCCCCAAGCTTGAGCGCTTGACACTCCCGAATCTTCTTTCATCATCTTCCGTCGCACACTTGAAAACTCCCTTCATACATAACTCATCATAAGCTGATTAGAGAGGTTAGTACCCTTAATAAATAATTTTTACCCACTGGATATAAAGATATTCTTGAAGAGCTACTGTTTCTCAAGATTTCCAAAAAGTTTTTGCAAAGAAAAAGCAAGCTTAAGGTTTGCAAAAGTTAGGAGAGACAAAACGTGGCAGAATCTGTGAAAAACAGAACAGCAGGTAGTAAAGAATTTTTTAGAGGTACTTCTGCAACTCAAATCAAAAAACTCAGAACATACGAAAGTTCCGTGATTGTATAGAGCACGCTGTGTAAAAAAATAAGCTGAAAAAGATGAACTGGGATTTTTCTACGATTTTTCCCGTCACGAGGACAGAATCTGTTTTCTGGACAGCATGTCACAACTTTCACTTCCCTTGTCATATGAGGCTATAACTTGGCACAAAGCTTGAAAATAAATATACAATGATGTTGCTACAGTAGTAACAATCATCAAGACCACTAAAAACAGAAGTAAAAAAATACAACTAAAGATAACAAGGGTTGACTCCCTAGAGCTCTTTCTTTATAGCCATAAAGATAGGCTTAAGATTTTAGTGATGCTCTCGTAGGAATAAGAGTTGAAGAACAAAAGAGACCATCAAGAAGCAAATATCAAACACATTTAAGTCTAACATGCTTCCTATGCAAAGGGATCTTGTAGATAAATAACTCATGGAAGCATAAAGATATTAGCATAGGAAGCCAAAATAAGTGCAACTTCGAAACCTTCAACATAAAGAGAGGGAACTTGATATTATTGAAATATCTATAAGCATATGTTCCCCTCTCATAATATTTTTCAGTGGGATCATGAATAAACTCAACAATATAAGTATCACATAAAACTTTCTTCTCATTATCCATAAGCATAGAAAATTTGTTACTCCCCACATAAGCAAAATCCTTCTCATTAGTAATAGTGGGAGCAAACTCAAGAAAATAACTATCACATGAATCATTCTTATCATGATACACTTGCAAACATTTATTCTTATAGCATAAGTGTCATCACAATAATCATCATAGATAGAAGGCAAAGTATCATCAAAATAAATTTCCTCATCAAAACTTGGGGGGCTAAAAAGATCATCTTCATAAAACGTAGCATCCCCAAGCTTATAGCTTTGCATATCATTCGCATCAAAAGTATTCAAAGAAGACATGCAAATAACATTACTACTATCATGAGTGTTGTGCAAATAGTAAAGCTCCATAGGCTTTTTCATTTTCTCTTCAAACACTTCATGTCCCAACTCAAGGTAGAGCTCATAAAGCTCTCTCGTAATATTTTTGTTGTTTTCCATAAGCCTAACTAGTGAAAATAAAAACAAGAAACAAAAAGATTTAATTGCAAGATCTAAAGATATACCTTCAAGCACTCACCTCCCCGGCAACGGCGCCAGAAATAGCTTGATGTCTACGCACGCTTCTATTCTTGTAGACTATGTTGGGCCTCCAAGCGCAGAGGTTTGTAGGACATCAACAATTTCCCTCAAGTGGATAACCTAAGGTTTATCGAACTCAGGGAAGTAGAGGTTGAAGATGGTCTCTCTCAAGCAACCCTGCAATTAAGATACAAGAAGTCTTTTGTGTCCCCAACACACCTAATACAACTAGGAGTTGTATAGGTGCACTAGTTCGGCGAAAAGATGGTAAAATACGAGTGATAGGTGTGGCAAAACAAAGTAATATAAATCTGTAATAAAAAGTGCATTAAGAAAACAAGTGGTAAACGTGAGCACAAACGGTGTAACAATGGTGGAAACAAGGCCTAGGCTTCATACTTTCACTAGTGGCAACTCCCAACAACATTAACATAGTCTAATCACATGATATTTCCATAAAACATGCAATGGAGACGTACTCGGAGGTCATTCCTTTGTGGTCAAGAGAGGACGAGAATTGTGTAGGGCTACAAAAGCACACCTCAGAGTTCGTAGTTCTCAATCTATGGATTTCCCAATGTCACCGCGGCCATCCAAAGAGAGTACCACAATCACCACAACATATCTAAAGGATAGTCAAAGACAAGCACCAAGAGACTCTCAATCTTCAATCCACGCACAAAAGAGGAAATCACTCATGATAATATTCTTCTAACCCATGTCCAATAGACCGCTGTCACCTTGGTCTCGGAGATTATACTAGATAAGATCAATTGATTACATCAATCCAATACATAGAGGAAGGGGAAATATCATGGGATCACCCTAGAATAACATAGCCTATGATCACAACAAAGATCACATCATGGGAGAGAGAGAAACCACATAGATCAAGATATAAGCCTTAGCCCCGAGGGGAACTACTCACACATGGACATGGTGTGAGGGAGAGTTGTTGATGGAGAGGTGCAGCTTGGAGGAGATGAAGGAGACGGCGACAGCGGCGGCGGCGCCACGGCCACGGCCACGGCCCTTGGGGCAGCGGCCCTTGGCCCCTTCTTTTTCCTTGGAGATGGTGCTGCTGTGGAGATTGATCTCCCCCTCAAGACGGCTGCCAAGGGGGAGGAAATTTCGTGGTGCCCTTGACCTAGGTTTCCTCTCTTTATATAGACTCTCGGATTCCCGTCATCCAGATTACGTCTTCTGTATTTCGGGGTTTCTGGAAGCATCCGAACTCCGATTTGGCCGAATTTTATGTCTAAATCCACCGAAAAAAAATTCCCTACAACTTTGTAGTTTTAAGTGTTTCCGTTTGAGGTCGTCTTCTAGCGTTTACGAGGCGATCTTTAAATCCTGCCTGGTGGGGACAGATTTCGGGAAAGTTAGAGTCCAACTCTTACAAGGCTTTCTTTTGTGATCTTTCCTTTATCCAAGTAATTCCTACACATAAAGTAGAAAAACAAGAAGTTGTGCACTCTTGCAACCATTAATAGATTAGTTCCAAAATATGTTATAAAGATATATGAAAGTATATAAAACATAGCAATATCACACAAAACATGCATGGAGCAAGTAGAAATTATAGATACGTTTGGGACGTATCACCTGCTCACAGACACAGATAACTTTGTTCCCAACGAAGTTCAGAGAGGTTGTCAATCTCTCCGGTCTTGTTGTTCACAAAGGGTAAAACACAAAGGATAATGATAGCAACTGAAAGTAAAAAAGCAGGAAAGTAAATAAGCGTGGAAACAGTAATAAGGATATGGACCGGGATACGTGATGTTCGCTAGTGATGTCTCTCTCCCAAAAGCTGATAAAACTTCTATGCGAGGTAAACAAATTACAGAAGGGCAATTGTTAGGATTATGAACGCACCGCAATGCTAACTATGCTACAAAAGAAAGGAAGAGGCTCCAAAGCACGGGCAGTACGCCAAAACAAGTAGACCGTAATCCAACTGCATCTACTACTAATCATCCACCTTGAGATATCTATCCAGAACATCTCGCTAGTATTAAGTTGCGAGCCCCACCCAAAGTGTAAACCCAAAGCAACAGACAACTGCATTAAAAAGAACTTTGCGTAAAGTAAACAATCCTTGCAACCGCGGTTACAAGCACCGTTGTTTTCCCCCTTGTGGCAACAGCACATCCCCTAGACTCATGTTTCTGTCACTCAAGCGTGTCATCGGGGGGCATGAACCCACAATCGAGCATAACGTTCCCTCTTGGAGTCACTACCTACTACTTGGCCAAAGCAATAAACAGCAACGGAGAACATGCAAGAATTACTTAGGAACAAAAATATAAGAGATAAAAACCAAATATATTACTCCATCACAATCTAAACATAATCTCATAATCCATCTGATCCCATCAAACTCAGCATAGCAATAGCAGAAAGATTACAAAAGTGTCGCGATCATGTAGGGCAGCTCACGAGGTCTAAACCATGAAGAACAAAGAGGGGAGGAGAGCATCGCATAGCTACTGATCACGGACCCATGGTCCAAGGAAAACTACTCACGAGACATCCGGGGAGCATCCATGGTGGAGAGGAGACTCCCGGTGGTCGGCCCTCCCTCCGGCAGGGTGCCGGGAAGAAGTCTTCTGGTGCTCCCGATCTCGGAAGCGCTGCGGCGGCGGAACAGAGGCGAGTTTGCGAAATAGGGTTCTATCTTTGGAGTTTCCCCGTGACGGAGAATAAATAGGCGAAGGGGGCAGCCAGAGGTGGACCAGGGGCCCCAGGCGCCTCCCTGGCGCGGCCAGGGGTGGGGCCGCACCGGGTGGCCGCCTGGGCCCCCCTGGCTCCCCTCTGGCCCCACTCGGGCTCTTCGCGAAGCTTCCTGTACGCTGATTTTTCCTGTATTTTTGCCGGAATATTTCTGGCACTTTTATATGGGGGGAAACTGAAATAGAAAAACAGCAGAAAACAGGAACTGGCACTGGGGTGCACTGTGTTAATAGGTTAGTCCAAATATGATCAAAAGTGTATGAAAGTGTATCTAGATCATAGCAATATCACATAAAACATGCATGGAGCGAGCACAAATTATAGATACGTTTTGGACGTATCATCGGATCGCGCCGATGGCGCTGGAATTCACCGTCCTCGCAACGACCCGGAGAGCGAGGGGTGATAGTCCCATGACCCCCTTTCCCTTAGGGTTGTAGACCGACGGGGACCTCTCTAATGAGCCGTAGGATGGGCTGCGTTGTGTCGGATAGCCTAGGTGGGTGATACGGTGAGGATCTCTCACTCCTCGTTGGTTACCCCAAGTGGAAGGTGAGATGGAGCGTAGCAGCAAATTTCCCCTATGTAGAGGATAGGGTTTGTCTCCCGTAGGACTCGCAGAAATACAAGAAGGTGGTAAAGTGAACAATGGCGCCGAGGTTGCTAACTTCACCTGGACCTACACACAGATACAGATAGCTTTGCTCCCAACGAGTACAGAGGAGTTGTCAATTCCTCCGGCCTTGTTGTTTACAAAGGATAAAACGCACGGGATAATGATAGTGATAGTGTTGGGAATGTGCCCTATAGGCAAATAAAATATGTTTTATCGAGCATATTCCATTAGTTCATAATACGTTTGATACTATGCTATAACTGTATTAAGCGGAAACATTAATACAGGTGTGGTATACAAACAACCAGGTCCCTAGTAAACCCTAGTATACTAGTCCATTGGGCGATTGATGATCAAGGTTTCCTGATCATGAGACAATGGCGTCTGTTGACAATGGAGTCGTATCATTGGATAATGATATGATGGACATACATCCACCAGAAGTGTTGCGATGTGATCAAGTCACATAGTTCGACATTGCGATAACTATAACGTAGTGACCAGATCCTTTGACCGTAATGATCATACGTAATTTTCATCTATGAGGAGACTTTTATTTGTATCCCACCACCTGACTGAAATATGCTGGCTATAATGGTGCACTTTGGGTATTCCGAAATAGATGGTTGATGAGTATGCAAATAGATCAAAGAGGGATTTGTCCATCCGTGTGACGGATAGGTACTCTGGGCCCACTCGGTGATATTGCATCATAAAGTTTGCCAACATGTGACTAGGTCACGGAGTTGTAATATCACGGGAACGAGTAAACTTGTTTGTTGAGAACGGGGACGAACTAGGTATATTGGATACCGATGATCAAACCTCGGACAAGCAAAGTACCACAGGACAAAGGGAACAGGCACACGGTTAACGGATCCAACAGCGATTGAAGTTCATTCGATGGAAGCGCAGGGGCTATCAAGGATTGTAACCAGGTCCAATTGATTAGTCATTGATCAATGAGAATTGTCTCGATCATGTCTGTTGTTTCCCGGACCGCAGGGTGTTACACTTAAGGGTACTCGACGCAGTAAGGATTGATTCGGGATCACCGGAGAAATTGGAGAGAACACCGGAATTGTTCCGGTAATGACCGGAATTGTTCCGATGAAGGCCGGAAGTTGTTCCGGGTATTTTGAAAGGTTCAAAATATATTTAATAATGTTTAATATATGTTTTATTATTTAATTATCTGAATTAAATATTAAAATGTATTTAAATATAATTAAAAATGAATTAAAAGGCATATGGGCCTCATAGGGCCCATTAGGGGGAGAGGGAGTCCTCCCCCATGGGCCATGGCGCCATAGAGGGGCCCACCCCCTTTATTCATGGCGCACCCCCCTCCCCTTGGGATTAGTCCCACCCCGGAAGTGGAGGGGGGTGGCACCCCTCCTTGGCCTATATAAGGAGGGGTAGAGGTGCCCTTTTAATCATCATATTTTTGAGATAAGTTATCATCTCTCTCTCCCTCCTTTCTCCTTCCTCGAGTGGACTCCCCTTGTTTGGAGTCTACACTTGGTTGGGGATTTCTCCACTATACGCACGCCGTCGTGCTGGTGGAATCGGGATCCGAATCCATCTTCTTTCCGCTGCTCTACTGGTTCGGAGCCCGGAGGGACGTCGGGTATACTGTATGTGTATAATCCCGCGAGGCACTACACTTGTGGTGCTACTTCATCGTCGTGGTCGTATCGCGAGGTCTTTATCAGCAATGTTCCGACGGGGACGTAATACCGTCATCGGTCCACAAGGATCGGGTGGCTACAGGAGTCATCATGGATCTGCGCGGCATCGGAGATTGCCGGTACGACTACACCAACCACGTTCATGCGGGAACGTTTCCCGCTTAACGGACTACATACTGGTATGTGATCTATTTCTGTCTGTTACTTGCATCAGCATAGCATAGGTCTTGGGTATGGGTCTCGTAGGTTATGAAAAATTTGTGTTTTCTGCCCCGAACCCCAATAGTGGTATCAGAGCAAGGCTATGGGTAGATGTATTGTACGGATAGAACACATCTAGTATGTGGGCATCAATTCTCCAATTGTTACCCTCTCACGTGTACTCATTTAGCGTTGCGGCGATGTTTGATGAAGCGGCCCCCGACCGACCTTACGCGTTTACGCGAGACTGGTTCCACGCTTGACATATGGCTTGTACCATATAAAGTGGTTGAGGGTGTCTGTCTCTCTGCATTAGCGATGCGAAGATGTTTGCAACGGAGGGCCCCGACAGGGGTATAATAGAGACAATTGTGGATTGGTGTTGTGGCTTGTTTTCGTATGATAGAAACGGTTCTTTTCTCGAAACCCCTAGCAGCCACGTAAAACTTGCAAAAGATAAAGTAGAAAGGCGTTTTCAACTTTAATTTGCATGTCAAGGGGAATCATAGCATGTATGATTTATACTGTTGCATCCTGTTTTGCTAATATGTTAGATATACGACGGTAGCATAATAGGATGATCCTCACTAATCCAACAAAGTGTCCTTCCTTGGTGAAGCACCATCTGGAAAGTTCTTCATTATGGAGGCATCACGTGTCACACGGGTGTCAAACATTTTTACGTTCACAAGAGATGGGTGGAGCAAGCCTATCATGTCCAGATACATGGCCTTGCATACGCGTCATATACTCACTAAGGTTATTGTGGCGAGCCTGGCATGTGCAGACATGGCCTCGGCACACAAGAGACCGAAAGGTCGAGCATGAGTCACATGGATGATGTGATTGGCATGATGGCCTACCTTGAACAACATACTGATGGTCGTGTCACACAGGGGAGGTATGTTCTTCAATGATCGTGTAATCACTTAGAACAAACTATGAGGGATGTTTGTCTGAGTGGGAGTTCCAGAATTGTTTTTGAAACATGAACTCCATATTATGAACTTAATCTTCATGTCTTAGCAAATATCATTGTAGATAACGTCATACCAATTTTTAGAACTATGGCTCTTTTAGTATGATAGAACTTAAGGTAAATGGGTCTTACTTCATTGATGTGTACCAACACCATTAGAGACATACTCATTAGTAATGACTTGCTAAACATAATACGAAGAACTGCTAGGAGATACACCTGACAACTCCGTAATCAAGGAAGATGATGATGAGTATCGCACTCACCGTCACTTATGAATGACTGTCCAATACACCATAATTCATTCTATGGAATCTGAATTGTGAATGCATGTTAACCAACACGTATGACGTGCTAGGTGAACTTGAAAGCACTTAGTCACAAATCAGAGTAATGGAATATGAGTATATGGACGGGGTTTCTTTCAACTATGGTGGAAGGAACAACCTGCTGAGAGAGTCACTTGGAAAATGTATAAGATACATGGAACACCTTGTGTATAACTTGGACTACTGAATGACTGGTTACTTTGCGATAACTGGGGAGTTGCATCCGCTTCCTCCCAGTTACAAAGACCATGTCTGGACTATGTCATGAAGGAGAACTGTTCACCTATCATGAGATCATGGTCAAAGTTGAGAACTTTAAGAGTAGAACCAATGCAGGAATAGTCATTGACGGAGAAAGTATATTTGATATACAAGTTATAAATGTCTTTCCCCACGAAACACTGATTGCGGTTGATTAAGTATTTGATGCTTGAACTTACTGCTTGAAAGTGACTTGGAAGGGATGAGGTGACAATGTGTGTTGACGGAAATCAAGATAGTTGATGGTCAACAACACTCTCCCTCTACATCTATCAATTGATTAATATATGAATAAATTTTATGATCGTTTGAATGAGGACTTTATTAGTGTGTCTTGCATCTCGCAAAGACAATTATTCATATTAGTGAGAAACAAGTCAGTTGTTCTCCTTTTATGAATGATATCTCTTATGGTCACATTACGATTATGAATGAGTTATTCTTATATTGATGATAGTTGTTTGATCATTTATAAGAAATATTGTAATGCCAAGAAATATCCAGGCTTAATAATGACACTACAGTTTAAGTCATGAATGGTATGATGATGTCTTAAGATACTTGATCTCTTGACACATACGAACCATGCCTTTTAGGTGAGATGACTAAAACCTCGCATTCTGGTAAACAGAATGTGTACTGATTGTTGAATATCATACATTGTGATGTATCGTATGTCAGCATGTGGTGAATTTCATTATTTCGTGAACTTCGTATGTGGACTTAGATGAATATTTGTATTCACTAATGAAACATGAGTCTGAAATAATTTGATATGATCAAAAGGGCTTTCAGAGTAAAGATGGATATTAAATTAACAAGAAAGACAAGTCTCTACGATTTGATCAAAGTGACAAATGTTTTGAGTTAGTCTTGTGCATAAAGACTTGTGTGAAAGTTGTTTCACAAATTGCAATGTCTTGAGACACTTCAATATGATTGACGTGCCTGAACATTGTGATCATATTCTATCGAAAAGTGTATGGTCTAAGTTATCTCTTACCAAGTTACGTTATTATTGTTTAGAGTTATTAATTTAATATGCAAACACTCATTTCAGCATAGGGAACCATCTGAATTCGTGGAAACCAACACTATATATGTCATGGTGTGTTGTGGTTTCTAGGAAGCTTGATTTATGTAAGATAAATTATCTTTGTAAGTGTATCCTTAGACAACTATGGATGCATCTTCCACAACTAGAACCAAAAGGAGCAAAACTTGTATTGCTATGTTTGGTGTTTGTCAAGAATTGTTCTTGATAAATGTGGTAATGGAAGAAAAGTGAAAGTTCAACCAAGGTAATTGACCTTGCCTCCAAATGTCAGAGTGGTGCAACGGAATATGTTCTGGAAGCAAAAGCTCTACAATAAGAGGAGAAACTAATGATAATGATCATGATCTTCTGATAGGAGCTTTTACTAAGAAAGGTAGGATTCAAGAATACATGTTTGCCCCTTGTGCAAAATGATATTCATGATTCACTTGTCATGTTAATGGAACAAGACATTCCTACGAACTACAAAGAAGCGATGGTGGACCTAAGTACGAGATATGACTACGAGTCATGAAATCCTATGTTGAGTTACATTTAAGATTGCTTGAATCTTATCAAGTAAGGAGGTTACTTGATATTCACAATAACTTCAGAGTTAGGAGGAATAAATGTGAACATCAAAGGGACGTCAAGATTGGTTTGTCACAAAGATTGTTTCTGACAAATTCAATGGGTTGACTACAATGTGTAGCAATGCTTGAGTCAAAGGGATATTCACTACGATTGATCCAGGATTGTTATCAATACCGTGACTTCCTCAAATCCTGTATTTGAAGAAGTGTTGTAATTGGTACAACAAGAAGGTTTTGGAAAAACATATGGATACTAGTGTCTCGTAAACTGAATTCTCATTTTGATGGATGATCAAAGGATTTTGGACTTAACCAAAATATCGAGGAAACATGCATTTGCATGAAATTGAGTGGGAGATGAATAGTTTCCTGAAACTTAATATGTAGACGACATATTTTGAGTGGGAGCTATGGGAGTATTATCCTAGACTTATATGTAAATGACATATTTGAGTAGGAGCCATGTGGTTAGTATCCTGAACTTAATATGTGTCTGACATATCTAAGTGGGAGCCATGTGGATGTTATCCTTGTCTTATATGTGCCCGACATATTTGAGTGGGAGCAATATGAGTGTTATCCTATAACTTAATATGTGCATGACATATTTGAGTGGGAGCATGATAACATTCTCATATATGGATAACATATTATGAATGGTGCAGTTGGTGTTAATGATTATTTGAATCTTTCATAAATGAAGATGAATAAGTATTAAGCATTCAAGATCTATTAAGATAGATATGTGTTTAATAACATTGAGTCGTACTACTTTCCTGGATAAGACTCTGAAGGAGTTCAGAATGGGACAAGTCAAGAAGTGGTCCTTACTTGTATATCCAAGAGAAGTGTTGAGTTAATCTCAGTACAAGAGCAATGGTTAATGGTTAATGAAATAAATGGATGTGTTGGATCCTCTATGCCTTTGTCATAGGTTCTTTCATATAAAACCAGAGTTATGTACTTGACGTAATGTGACCCAAGTTCTTAGTAGTAAGAACATGTTGTGATATGATTTATGAGTAAATCATTGAACAAAGAGTTAAGTTAATCCTTCAGTGTCTGAAGAGAACCGAGGATACATCTCAAATTTGTAAAGGATAGTGGACTTGACCATAAATGTTATGCTGGTTCAAGTTTTGACACTAACCCAGAAAATTGAGATATCATACTAATGAATGCCTAAGTTGAAAGAAACATGGTTAGATATAAAAGTTGCATACAATGCACTAAGGATTGAATCTACATTGGTGTGGCTGATTTAGAAGTAGCAGGAGTTATATTATGGCTCAAGAAGTTCGACTTCTGATTGAGTGAGTTTCAAGTGTGCATGACTATGGGAAAGTCCGCGTGACCCACCGGATGTCATTGCTATGACACAGCAAATGAAGTCTCACTTCACCGCCAAATATATATACCTCATCATTATAGTGGATAATGAAGGAATGTCAAATTAGGTGACATTATGATTTTCAAAAGGACATACGGTTCTGAATGGTACCCAGACCGTTGATACAACCTCTTCCACGGGCAAGCATGATCAATAAGGAGTTATGATCCAGAGAAAATGCAACTAGATTATTTGTACTCTAGTGCAAGTGGGAGACTGTTGGGAATGTGCCCTAGAGGCAAATAAAATATGTTTTATCGAGCATATTCCATTAGTTCATAATACGTTTGATACTATGCTATAACTGTATTAAGCGGAAACATTAATACATGTATGGTATACAAACAACCAGGTCCCTAGTAAACCCTAGTATACTAGTCCATTGGGCGATTGATGATCAAGGTTTCCTGATCATGAGACAATGGCGTCTGTTGACAATGGAGTCGTATCATTGGATAATGATATGATGGACATACACCCACCAGAAGTGTTGCGATGTGATCAAGTCACATAGTTCGACATTGCGATAACTATAACGTAGTGACCAGATCCTTTGACCGTAATGATCATACGTAATTGTCATCTATGAGGAGACTTTGATTTGTATCCCACCGCCTGACTGAAATATGCTGGCTATAACGGTGCACTTTGGGTATTCCGAAATAGATGGCTGATGAGTATGCAAATAGATCAAAGCGGGATTTGTCCATCCGTGTGACGGATAGGTACTCTGGGCCCACTCGGTGATATTGCATCATAAAGTTTGCAAACGTGTGACTATGTCACGGAGTTGTAATATCACGGGAATGAGTAAACTTGTTTGTTGAGAACGAGGACGAACTAGGTATATTGGATACCGATGATCAAACCTCGGACAAGCAAAGTACCACAGGACAAAGGGAACAGGCACACGGTTAACGGATCCAACAGCGATTGAAGTTCATTCGATGGAAGCGCAGGGGCTATCAAGGATTGTAACCAGGTCCAATTGATTAGTCATTGATCAATGAGAATTGTCTCGATCATGTCTGCTGTTTCCCAGACCGTAGGGTGTTACACTTAAGGGTACTCGACGCAGTAAGGATTGATTCGGGATCACCGGAGAAATTGGAGAGAACACCGGAATTGTTCCGGTAATGACCGGAATTGTTCCGATGAAGGCCGGAAGTTGTTCCGGGTATTTTGAAAGGTTCAAAATATATTTAATAATGTTTAATATATGTTTTATTATTTAATTATCTGGATTAAATATTAAAATGTATTTAAATATAATTAAAAATGAATTAAAAGGCATATGGGCCTCATAGGGCCCATTAGGGGGAGAGGGAGTCCTCCCCCATGGGCCATGGCGCCATAGAGGGGCCCACCCCCTTTATTCATGGCGCACCCCCCCTCCCCTTGGGATTAGTCCCACCCCGGAAGTGGAGGGGGGTGGCACCCCTCCTTGGCCTATATAAGGAGGGGTAGAGGTGCCCTTTTAATCATCATATTTTTGAGATAAGTTATCATCTCTCTCTCCCTCCTTTCTCCTTCCTCGAGTGGACTCCCCTTGTTTGGAGTCTACACTTGGTTGGGGATTTCTCCACTATACGCACGCCGTCGTGCTGGTGGAATCGGGATCCGAATCCATCTTCTTTCCGCTGCTCTACTGGTTCGGAGCCCGGAGGGACGTCGGGTATACTGTATGTGTATAATCCCGCGAGGCACTACACTTGTGGTGCTACTTCATCGTCGTGGTCGTATCGCGAGGTCTTTATCAGCAATGTTCCGACGGGGACGTAATCCCGTCATCGGTCCACAAGGATCGGGTGGCTACAAGAGTCATCGTGGATCTGCGCGGCATCGGAGATTGCCGGTACGACTACACCAACCACGTTCATGCGGGAACGTTTCCCGCTTAACGGACTACATACTGGTATGTGATCTATTTCTGTCCGTTACTTGCATCAGCATAGCATAGGTCTTGGGTATGGGTCTCGTAGGTTATGAAAAATTTGTGTTTTCTGCCCCGAACCCCAACAGATAGAAACTGAAAAGTAAACTAAGGATGTAAACACTAATATGAAGATGGACCGGGGTCCCGTGATTTTCACTAGTGATGTCTCTCTCCCAAAAGACGATAAAAGTGCTAGCGAGGTAAATAAATCACAGTTGGGCAATTGACAGGATTATGAAGGCACCGCAATGCTAACTATGCTGCAAAGAAAGGAAGGGCTCAAAAGCAATGGGCAGTACGCCAAGGTAAGTAGACCGAAATCCATCTGCATCTACTACGAATCATCCACCTTGAGATATCTATCCAGAACATCTCGCTGGTATTAAGTTTTGAATCCCACCCAAAGTGTAAATCCAAAGCAAAAGACAACTGCATTAAAAGAACTTTGCGTAAAGTAAACAATCCTTGCATCCGCGGATACAAGCACCGTTGTTTTATCCCTGGTGGCAACAACACATCCCCTAGTCTCATGTTTCTGTCACTCAAGCTAGACATCAAGGGGCTGAACCCACAATCAAGCATAACGTTCCCTCTTGGAGTTGCAACAAATCACTTGGCCAAAGTAAAATCCGGCAACGGAGAACATGCAAGAATTTACTCAAGAACAAAATATAAAAGAGAAGAACCAAATATATTACTCATCACAATCTGAACATAGTCTCATAATCCATCAGATCCCAACAAACTCAGCATAGCAACGGCAGAAAATTACAAAGGTGCCTCGATCATGTGAGGCAGCTCACGAGGTCTCGAAAGTGGAGGCACAAAGAGGGGAGAGATAGATCACATAGCTACTGGTCACGGACCCATGGTCCAAGGAAAACTACTCACGGTACATACGGGAGGCGTTCGTGACCAGTAGCTATGTGATCTATCTCTCCCTTCTTTGTGCCTCCACTTTCGAGTCCTCGTGAGCTGCTTCACATGATCGAGGCATCTATGTAATTTCTGTTGTTGCTATGCTGAGTTTGTTGGGATCTGATGGGTTATGAGACTATGTTCAGATTGTGATGCTTGATTGTGGGTTCAGCCCCCTGATGTCTAGCTTGAGTGACAGAAACATGAGACTAGGGGATGTGCTGTTGCCACCAGGGATAAAACAACGGTGCTTGTACTTGCGGGTGCAAGGATTGTTTACTTTACGCATGGTTCTTTTAATGCAGTTGTCTGTTGCTTTGAGTTTACACTTTGGGTGGGATTCGCAACTTAATACCAGCGAGATGTTCTGGATAGATATCTCAAGGTGGATGATTCGTAGTAGATGCAGATGGATTTCGGTCTACTTACCTTGGCGTACTGCCATTGCTTTTGAACCCTTCCTTTCTTTGCAGCATAGTTAGCATTGTGGTGCCTTCATAATCCTGTCAATTGCCCAACTGTGATTTGTTTACCTCGCTAGCACTTTTATCGTCTTTTGGGAGAGAGACATCACTAGTGAAAATCATGGGACCCCGGTCCATCTTCATATCATTGTTTACACCCTCAATTTACTTTCCGTCTTTACTTTCAGTTTCCATTATCATTATCTCTTGCGTTGATCCTTTGTAAACGGCAAGGCCGGAGGAATTGACAACTCCTCTGTACTCGTTGGGAGAAAAGTTATTTGTATCTGTGTGCAGGTCTAGGTGAAGTAGCAACCTCGGCGTCACTGTTCACTTTACATCCTTCTTGTATCCTTCGGAGTCCTACGGGAGACAAACCTTGGTATCTTTGCCAAGGGAAAACTTGCCGCTACTCTACTATATCCAACCCTGCACTTGGGGTAATCAACGAGGGCTTGAAGAGTATAACACTCTCTTGCCACCAGCTACCCAGTAGTGCACCCCTGCAGGGAAGATTAATCTATTCGAATAGCCGTGTCCACGGTAACAGCACGCTTTATGCTGAAGCCAGATCCTACCACTACAAACTACTACTATTAAACTGTTGGTTCCGGGTTTTCTTCCTCGCGGGGATGTCAAGGAAGGGAACTCAGAGGCATAATTATTATTAAATATTACAACTTACTATTATACAATGTTGCAGCAACTTCTGGTGCATTGTTATTACATTCATGCTATTGAACTGTTGGCTGATTCTTACCTCATGCTGCAAGACTTGTCGAAAGATGCTAGTCTTCGATAGGCCTAGCTTCTCTTCCTTATTCTGATCTCTACCTTGCAGTCCACTATATACAGCCTCCCCTTTCCATTTGATACAAATGCATAAATGCTTAGTAGCGGACGTAAGACTCGCGGGTATGCTAGATACTTACCCTTGCTTTATTTCCCCCTTTTTGTTTTGCCTGATCGACCGCTGCAGTCGACGTTGGAGCCCAGAAGCAGGAGATCCCCGATGCTGACCACCGCAACATGAAGATCCCCGATGTCTTCTACCACGTCGAGTTCCCTTTTGACCAGGAGTATTTTGGAGGTTCCCAGGCAGGAGGCCTCGCCTTTTCGATCGTTGTTGTTTTTGTGCTAGCCTTCTTAAGGCAACCTTGTATTCTCGTGTCTATACACAGATACTATTGCTTCCGCTAACTTTGTGCTCTCGAGCTATTGTATTCGAGCCCTCGTGGCCCCTGGCTTGTATTAAACAGCTTGTATTATTTTTATTTGTAGAGTTGTGTTGTGATATCTTACCGTGAGTCCCTGATCTCGATCGTGTACCTTGCGTGTATGATTACTGTACACGACTTGATTTTGGGGGCGTCATAGAGGGTGCCCGGGCGGCCTAGGGTGGGGCTGCGCCAGGGACCCTTCTGGAGTCCCTGTGGTGGCCCCCTGATACGTCCCAAACGTATCTATAATTTCTGCTTGCTCCATGCATGTTTTGTGTGACTTTGCCATGTTTTTCTTGAACTTTCGTACACTTTTGAGCATATTTGGACTAACCTATTAACCCAATGCACCCAGCTGCCAGTTGCTGTTTTTGTATTTCGGGTTTTCCGGCCATTAAAAGTGCTCCAAAAAATCCAGCAAAATCAGATAAAAAATCAGCGTCGCGGAAGCTTACGGAATCACCAAAGAAGCGAAGGGGGCCACCACCAGGCAGCCAGGAGGGCAGGTGGCGCGACCCCACCATGGTCCGCGCCAGGGACCCTCCTGACTGCCTCGTGGGTCCCCTCGACACCCCCCTTCACCTATATTTACCCCTCGGGGTGGAAACCCCTAATACGGATTCCTCTTTCGCGATCTCGCCTCCGTACCGCCGCCGTTTCAAGATCGGGGCTGCCTGGAGAAGCTGCTCCGGCACCCTGCCGGGAGAAGCTACCCCTTCCAGGAGACCATCCATAGCCATGGACGCCTCCCGTATGTACCGTGAGTAGTTTATCTTGGACCATGGGTCCGTGACCAGTAGCTATGTGATCTATCTCTCCCTTCTTTGTGCCTCCACTTTCGAGACCTCGTGAGCTGCCTCACATGATCGAGGCACCTTTCTAATTTTCTGTCGTTGCTATGCTGAGTTTGATGGGATCTGATGGATTATGAGACTATGTTCAGATTGTGATGAGTAATATACTTGGATATTATCTTTTGTATTTTGTTCTTGAGTAAATTCTTGCATGTTCTCCGTTGCCGTATTTTACTTTGGCCAAGTGATTTATTGCAACTCCAAGAGGGAGCGTTATGCTTGACTGTGGGTTCAGCCCCTTGATGTCTAGCTTGAGTGACAGAAACATGAGACTAGGGGATGTGTTGTTGCCGCCAGGAATAAAACAACGGTGCTTGTATCCGCGGGTGCAAGGATTGTTTACTTTACGCAAAGTTCTTTTAATGCAGTTGTCTGTTGCTTTGGATTTACACTTTGGGTGGGATTCACAACTTAATACCGGCGAGATGTTCTGGATAGGCATCTCAAGGTGGATGATTCGTAGTAGATGCAGATGGATTTCGGTCTACTTACCTTGGCGTACTGCCCATTGCTTTTGATCCTTTCCTTTCTTTGCAGCATAGTTAGCATTGCGGTGCCTTCATAATCCTGTCAATTTCCCAACTGTGATTTGTTTACCTCGCTAGCACTTTTATCGTCTTTTGGGAGAGAGACATCACTAGTGAAAATCACGCGACCTTCGTCCATCTTCATATCATTGTTTACACCCTCAATTTACTTTCAGTATTTACTTTTAGTTGCCATTATCATTATCTCTTGCGTTGATCCTTTGTAAACGGCAAGGCCGGAGGAATTGACAACTCCTCTGTACTCGTTGGAAGCAAAGTTATTTGTATCTGTGTGCAGATCCAGGTGAAGTAGCAACCTCGGCGCGATTTTTCACTTTACCACCTTATTGTATCCTTCGGAGTCCTACGGGAGACAAACCTTGGTATCTTTGCGAAGGGAAAACTTGCTGCTGCACTATATCTCACCCTGCACTTGTGGTAATCAACGAGGGCTTGAAGAGTATAACACTCTCTTGCCATCAGTGGCCTCAATGGCTCTTTCTATTTAACTCTCATTTGTCCTCTTTGGGATCTTTTTATTTTGTCCTCTTTGGGATCTTTTCCTCACTTTAGGGGCAACACTCTATATTTTACAAGAATATAGGAGATCTTTCACACTTTACAAAGGTACTCACATAAAGAAGATATAACTATCATGATGCAAATGTATGCCTCTGCCAGGATAGCAGGATATGCAATGATACTAGCGCGTCATGTAGCAATGATTAGGGCAAGGCCAAACTATCATGAGGCTCATCAATCAAGCAAGTAGCATGTATGACATGAGGATCAAGTCATGAGAAGCTGGATGTTGCATGGCAATGTATCTCGGAAAGGCTATGGAAACGCCTTGTAGGTAGGTATGGTGGCGGTTTTGAGGAAAAGATATAAGGAGGCTATGACAGAGCGTATCGTGCCAAGGGTTTGGATCCACCGGCGAAGTATGCGCCAACTCTCAAGGTGAGAAAGGGCAATGCATGGTACCAAAGAGGCTAGAAAAACTATAGGTGCGTGGAAGTGTCAATTTCGAATACTCACATTAGTCCGAAGAACTCATGCACTTATTATCGGTAACTCTCAATCTAATCAGGAGGTTCAGAAAGAGACAAGTACCCCGAGGAGGAGTGTATGGGGGTTTGGTTATCCTTGCGCATCCTCGACTCATGGTACGTGAGTGCACTCTAATATTCGAACCCTCCAGAGGTTAGTTATCCATCTAGTAGCTAGAGTTCTCAACAGGGGTTTTTGGTTTTCAAAAAACACACGGATTGCCCAAAATACGACACCTATCACTAATAGGCTAGAGCTCTTGACACCAAAAGTTCAAACATTACTCACATCAATGCCTCAAACTATTGCAAGTTACTACTAAAATTAAATAGCAACCTCAATTACCTACTTTCAAGACAAGACACAACTCAGTTCAACAACCAACTCTCTTAACAAGATAAACATGGAAACTTAAGAGAGTTCCAGCAACAAACTAAACAATAGCCGAGGCTCTTGCTAAAGACAAACTAAAACTAAAACTAAAATGGCAGTAGCTACGAAAAGATAAATAACACACAACAGTAAAAAGATATGCATGCAAAATCCTATCATGTGTTCTAGATTTTAAAAGTGGAGCGTGTTTCTCTCCCACACAAAGTAATAAGGGATATAACTTGTTATGAACATAAAGAAAAGCTAAAGAAAACTAAAAACAAAACCTAAGAGCGAGACGCTCCAAGCATAGCACATAACGCATGAAGTGATAAAAATATAGTGAGACGAAGGACGAACTGATGATTGTTGATGGAGAAGGGGATGCACGGGGGCATGCCCAAGCTTAGACGCTTGAGTCTCCTTGAATATTTATTGGGGATGCATGGGGGCATCCCCAAGATTGAGCGCTTGACACTCCCGAATATTCTTTCATCATCTTCCATCGCACACTTGAAAACTCCCTTCATACATATCTCATCATAAGCTGATTAGAGAAGTTAGTACCCTTAATAAATATTTTTTCCCACTGGATATAAAGATATTCTTGAAGATATACTGTTTCTCAAGATTTCCAAAAGGTTTTTGCAAAGAAAAAGCAAGCTTAAGGTTTGCAAACGTTAGGAGAGACAAAACGTGGCAGAATCTGTGAAAAACAGAACAACAGGTAGTAAAGAATTTTTTAGGGGTACTTCTGCAACTCGAATCAAAAAACTCATAACAGACGCTCGAAATTCAATTGTATGGAGCACGCTGTCAAAAAAATCCAGATCAAAAAGATGATCTGGTGGTTTTAGGCTAATTTTTTCGTCCAAGGACAGAATCTGTTTTCTGTACAGCATGTCACAACTTTTGAACTTTCTTGCAATCGGAGGCTAGACTTGGCACAAAGCTTGAAAATAAAAATACAATGATGTTGATACAGTAGTAACAATCATCAATACCACTAAAACAGAAAGTAAAAAACTCAAAGTAAAGATAACAAGGGTTGTCACCCTAGAGCTCTTTCTTTATAGCCATAGACATAGGCTTAAGATTTTAATGATGCTCTCATAGGAATAAGGAATAAGAGTTGAAGAACAAAAGAGAGCATCAAGAAGCAAATAACAAATACATTTAAGTCTAACATGCTTCCTATGCAAAGGGATCTTGTAGAGAAATAACTCATGGAAGCATAAAGATATTAGCATAGGAAGCCAAAATAAGTGCAACTTCAAAACCTTCAACATAAAGAGAGGGAACTTGATATTATTGAAATATCTATAAGCATATGTTCCCCTCTCATAATAATGTTCAGTGGGATCATGAATAAACTCAACAATATAAGTATCACATAAAGCATTGTTACCATGATCCACATGCAAAAGGGTACTCTTACTCTCCACATAAGCATAATCTTTCTCATTGGTAATAGTGGGAGTAGGACTATCATAAACAACTTGAACACTATAGATTAATTGTGTATTACGAAGATGGTGTTCAACAAGGGAGTAATTCCCTCCATGATTATGACAAGTTTCATAAGGATAATTTCTCCTTGTGTCATAGGTACCTTTATAATCACTAAAGATAGGAGTTATAACATCATAGTAGATAAGAGCATTATCATTGCTAGAAACTATATTTGTAAACATGTTGTCTTTATTCTTACTAGCAAAATAATTATCAATTACCACATCACTAATGGGTAAAGGACTTGCAATCCTATCATCCCCAACCTTAGAGATTTCCATATCATCACTCTCAGAGTTAGTACCAAAAAGATTTTCAAGATCATAAGTAGCATTATCATCATTTTCCCAATCACAAAAAGTAACATTCATATCATAATCAAAATCATCTTCAATAGTGCCTACGGACTTAACATCAGGATAATAATGAATGCAATCAAGCTCACCGTCCTCCAAAAATTTCTGTCCGTTAGGATAAAAATTGATGCGAGGAATATGCTCAGGCCAGGTTGATACCCATTCTTCTTCCTTCTTGCTCCTCTTCCTCCTCCTCTTCTTTTTCTTCTTATTTACCTTAGGAGGGAGTGGTTGGAGATGAAGCTTCTCCACATATCCTGGTTTATCATTAGAAACAACAGGGGAAACTTGGGAGAAACTCTCCTTTTTATTAGTAGAGATATAAGAGACATTTTTATACTTTGGTAAAGTTCCCTCCTTTCTAATCTTACTTATGTAATCATTTTCATGGCAATTAACAACACAATAGAGATGGAAATTTTGCAAAGTGTTGCTAATTCCTAAGGCATTAACATCTAGCCAAGAAGTCTTTTCTGATAACTCTTCACACATCAAAAATAACATAAGTTCATCATAAAGTTCAGAAGTGATCATGTTATCACACAACTGATTAACTATTATGCTTTGAAAGTTCAAGCATTGAAAATTAAAGTGACCCTCTATGCAGCAAAGTTCACAAGTAAAAGGATAAAGGTCACACAATTCTCTAGCAATTTCATTTAAATCTTTGACCCAAGTGATTGGTCTTTCATGCTTATGTTGCTTACAATACTTCTTTTCTTCAATCATAGGCCTTTCACAAGGTCTATCCACTCCACAAAATTAACATGCTTATATAAAACCTCATTTTCAGGAATTGGATCATGCATGTTGCAATCATCATGAACAATCTCATTTTCTTTGCAAATCTCTTTAAAAGTTTCATGATGCTTGATCCAATTCTCCTTAGGCATATTAAGATGTGAAGCAAAAGATTTGAGGAAATCAACAAGGAGTTGAGAATCAAGCCCAAACTTAGCACTAAACTTATTAAAACTTGCAGTTTCAACAAAGGACTTAATGCAATCATACTCATAATTTATACCTGACTCTTACCTTTGTCGATCTCCCAACCTTCAGTATTGCGTTGAATTCTTTCAAGGAGTTCCCATTTAGCCAATCTTTTCGTTTGTGAAAGAACCCATAGAGGAAGCATTGAGCAAGTCTTTATCCTGTCGAGAGAGCCTCGCATAAAAATTAGTAATAATTATATCTTTGGGGAGCCCATGGTCAGGACATTTTAGCATTAAAGTTTTCAGTCTCCCCCAAGCTTGAGATATGCTCTCTCCGTCATGAGGATATAAATTATAAACATAATTTCTATTCTCATGAACTTCATGAAGAGGATAAAACTTGGAGTAAAAGAGAGACTGGATCTCTTCCCAATCCCGTAGGTGAGAATCATCTAGTAGCCTATACCATTCCAATGCTTTTCCTTTCAGTGAAAAGGAAAATAATTTATTCATGACTTCACCTCTTGTCAAACCTGAAATCTTAAATAACTCACAAAGTTCTATAAGTTTCAACAAATGAATACTAGGATTGACTGTCCCATCATAACAATCATTAATAATTATTTCAACTATCCCAAGTGGTATTTTGAACGGGATACATTCAGTAGGTGGAGGAGACTTCTCTACCACGGGTGTGGTAAAGCGGCCTTCCCAAAACAGCGAACTAAGAGTGCAGTTTTCCATAAGCATAACTAGTGAAAATAAAAACAAGAAACGAAAAGATTTAATTGCAAGATCTAAAGATATACCTTCAAACCTTACCTCCCCGGCAACGGCGCCAGAAATAGCTTGATGTCTATGCACGCTTCTATTCTTGTAGACTATGTTGGGCCTCCAAGCGCAGAGGTTTGTAGGACAACAGCAATTTCCCTCAAGTGGATGACCTAAGGTTTATCGAACTCAGGGAAGTAGAGGTTGAAGATGGTCTCTCTCAAGCAACCCTTCAATTAAGATACAAGAAGTCTCTTGTGTCCCAACCTCACCTAATACAACTAGGAGTTGTATAGGTGCACTAGTTCGGCGAAGAGATGGTAAAATATGGGTGATAGATGTGGTAAAACGAAGTAATATAAATCTGTAATAAAAAGTGCAGCAAAGAAACAAGTGGTAAACGTGAGCACAAACGGTATTGCAATGGTGGAAACAAGGCCTAGGCTTCATACTTTCACTAGTGGCAACTCTCAACAACATTAACATAGTCTAATCACATGATATTTCCCATAAAACATGCAATGGAGACGCACTCGGAGGTCATTCCTTTGTGGTCAAGAGAGGATGAGAATTATGTAGGGCTACAAAAGCACACCTCAAAGTTCGTAGTTCTCAATCTATGGATTTCCCAATGTCACTGCGGCCATCCAAAGATAGTACCACAATCACCACAACATATCTCAAGGATAGTCAAAGACAAGCACCAAGAGACTCTCAATCTTCAATCAACACACAAAAGAGGAAATCACTCATGATAATATTCTTCTAACCCATGTCCAATAGACCGCTGTCACCTTGGTCTCGGGGGTTATACTAGATAAGATCAATTGAGTACATCAAGCAAATACATAGAGGAAGGGGAATACCATGGGATCACCCTAGATTAACATAGCCTATGATCACAACGAAGATCACATCATGGGAGAGAGAGAAGAACACATAGATACTGGTAGAAACCTCAGCCCCGAGGGAGAACTACTCCCGCTTCATGGAGGGAGGAAGCAACATCGATGGAGATGAATCCGGGGGCACTTCCCCATCCCGGCAGGGTGCCGGCACAGGAATTTTGTCCCCCCGAAACTTGATGGCGATGGCGGCGGAGATCAGAATTGCTTCTGGAGAAAAGGGGTTTGGATTAGGGGTTTCCACCCCGAGGGCTAAATATAGGCGGAGGGGGGCATCGAGGGGACCCACAGGGCAGCCAGGAGGGTGCCCGGCGCGGCCTAGGGTGGGGCCGCGCCAGGGACCCTTCTGGAGTCCCTGTGGTGGCCCCCCTCCGCTGCCTTGGTGATTCCGGAAGCTTCCGTGTCGCTGATTTTTTATATAATTTTTCGGAATTTTTGGAGCACTTTTAATGGCCGGAAAACCTGAAATACAAAAACAGCAGAAAACAGCAACTGGCAGCCGGGTGCACTGGATTAATAGATTAGTCCAAATATGCTCAAAAGTCTATGAAAGTTCAAGTAAAACATGGCAAAGTCACACAAAACATGCATGGAGCAAGCAGAAATTATAGATACTTTTGGGACGTATCAGACGCTAACTCTCGGAGTGAGAAGAAAGCAATGCACGGCACAGAAAAGGCTAGCAAAATATGGAAAGGTGCAAGTGTTAACTTTCGAATACTCACATTAGTCCGAAGAACTCATGCACTTATTATCGGTTACTCTCAATCTAATAAGGAGGTTTCACAAAGAGACAAGTACCCCGAGGAGGAGTGTATGGGGGTTTGGTTATCCTTGCGCATCCTCGACTCATGGTACGTGAGTGTACTCTAATATTCGACCCCTCAGAAGAGTAGTGATCCATCTAGTAGCTAGAGTTCTCAACTAATTTGTAGGTTTTTGAAAATAAACACGGATTGCCCAATATACGACATCTATCACTAATAGGCTAAAGCTCTTGACACCAAAATTCCAAACATTACTCAAAACAACACCTCAAAACTATTGCAAGTTACTAATACAAAAGAATAGCAACCTCAATTACCTACTTCAAGTCAAGACACAAAACTCAGTGCAACAGGCAAACTCTCTAAACAAGATAATCATGAAAACTCAAGAGAGTTCCAGCAACAAACTAAAAAAAAGCTATTTGAAAAGATAAACATGAAAACCAAGAGCTAAACATGACAGTAGCTACGAATAGATAAAGAACACACACAACAAAGATAAGCATGAAAAGTCCTATGTTGTGTTCTAGATTTTGGAAGTGGAGCGTGTTTCTCTCCCACACAAAGAAAGTTGGGTTCTAACTTGTTATGAACAGCAAGCAAAGCTAAATAAAACTAAAATAAAACCTAAGAGCGAGACGCTCCAAGAATAGCACATAACGCATGAAGTGATAAAAATATAGTGAAACGAGAGACGAACTGATAATTGTCGATGGAGAAGGAGATGCACGGGGGCATCCCCAAGCTTAGACGCTTGAGTCTCCTTGAATATTTCTTGGGGATGCATGGGGGCATACCCAAGCTTGAACGCTTGACACTTCTTAATCTTCTTTCATCATCTTCCCTCGCACACTTGAAAACTCCCTTCATACATAACTCATCATAATCTGATTAGCGAGGTTAGTACCTATAATAAAATATATTTTTTCTACTGTAAATAAATATAATCTTGAAGAGCTACTGTTTCTCAAGATTTCCAAAAAGTTTTTGCAAAGAAAAAGCAAGCTTAAGGTTTGCAAAACGAAGAAAAGGCAAAACAGGACAGAAACTGTGAAAAACAGACCAGCAGGTAGAAACGATTTTTTTAGGGATACTTCTGCAACTCAAATCAAAAAACTCAGAACATACGAAAGTTTCTTAATTGTATAGAGCACGCTGTGTAAACAATTCAGCTCAAAAAGATGAACTGGGATTTTTTTCTGATTTTTCTAGTCACGAGGACAGAATCTGTTTTATGGACATCATGTCACAACTTTCACTTCCCTTGTCGTATGAGGCTATAAAAGGCACAAAGCTTGAAAAGTAAAGATACAATGATGTTGTTACAGTAGTAACAATCATCAAGACCACTAAAAACAGAAGAAAAACAAAAAGGAAATCCTAAATTCGTTGCGGGCTGCCTCCCGAAAGCGCTTCTTTAAAGCCATTTGCTAGGCTTAAGATTTTAATGAAGCTCTCGCAGGAATAAGAGTTGAAGAACAAAAGAGAGCATCAAGAAGAAAATACGAAACACATTTAAGCCTAACATGCTTCCTATGCATAGGAATACTGCAATAGAATAATTCATTGAAGCACAAAGCAATAAGCATAGGAAGGCAAAACAAGTGCGGCTTCAAAACCTTCAACATAAAGAGAGGGAACTTGATATTATTGAAATATCTATAAGCATATGTTCCCTTCTCATAATAATTTTCAGTGGGATCATGAATAAACTCAACAATATAAGTATCACATAAAGCATTGTTACCATGATCCACATGCAAAAAGGTACTCTTACTCTCCACATAAGCATAATCTTTGTCATTGGTAATAGTGGGAGTAGGACTATCATAAACAACTTGAACACTATAGATTAATTGTGTACTAGGAAGATGGAGTTCAGCAAGGGAGTAATTCCCTCCATGATTATGACAAGTTTCATAAGGATAATTTCTCCTTATGTCATAGGTACCTTTACAATCACTATAGATAGATGTTATAACATCATCATACTAGAGAAGAGCATTATCATTGCTAGCAACTATATTTGTAAACATGTTGTCTTTATTCTTACTAGCAAAATAATTATCAATTACCACATCACTAATGGGTAAAGGACTTGCAATCCTATCATCCCCAACCTTAGAGCTTTCTATATCATCATTTTCAGAGTTGGCACCAAAAAGATTTTCAAGATCATAAGTGGCATTATCATTATCTTCCCAATCACAATAAGTAACATGCATACCATAATCAAAATCATCTTCAATAGTGCATACGGACTTAACATCAACATAATAATGAATGCAATCAAGCTCACCATCCTCCATAAATTTATATCCGTTAGGATAAAATTTGATGCGAGGAATATGCTCAGGCCAGGTTGATACCCATTCTTCTTCCTTCTTGCTCCTCTTCCTCCTCTTATTTTTCTTCTTCTTCACCTTAGGACGGAGTGGTTGGAGATGAAGTTTCTCCATATATCTTGGTTTATCATTAGAAACAATAGGGGAAACTTGGGACAAACTCTCCTTTTTATTAGTAGAAATATAAGAGACATTTTTATACTTTGGTAAAGTTCCCTCCTTTCTAATCTTACTTATGTAATCATTTTCATGGAAATTAACAACACAATAGAGATGGAAATTTTGCAAAGTGTTGTTTATTCCTAAGGCATTAACATCTAGCCAAGAAGTCTTTTCTGATAACTCTTCACACATCAAAAATAACATAAGTTCATCATAAAGATCAGGGGTGATCATGTTATCACACAACTGGTTAACAGTTATGTTTTGAAAGTTCATGCATTGAAAATTAAAGTGACCCTCTATACCACAAAGTTCACAAGTAAAAGGATAAAGGTCACACAATTCTCTAGCAATTGCATTTAAATCTTTGACCCAAGTGATTGTTGTTTCATGCTTATGTTGCTTACAATACTTCTCTTCTTCAATCATGGGCCTTTCACAGGGTCTATCCACTCCACAAAAATTAACATGCTTATATAAAACCTCATTTTCAGGAATTGGATCATGCATGTTGCAATCATCATGAACAATTTTATTTTCTTTGCAAATCTCTTTAAAAGGTTCATGATGCTTGATCCAATCCTCCTTAGGCATATTAAGATGTGAAGCAAAAGATTTGAGGAAATCAACAAGGAGTTGAGAATCAAGCCCAATCTTAGCACTAAACTTATTAAAACTTGCAGTTTCAACAAAGGACTTAATGCAATCATACTCATAAATTATACCTGACTCTTTACCTTTGTCGATCTCCCAATCTTCAGTGTTGCATTGAATTCTTTCAAGGAGTTCCCATTTAGCATCAATCTTTTTGTTTGTGAAAGAACCCATAGAGGAAGCATCGAGGAAGTCTTTATCCTGTCGAGAGAGCCTTGCATAAAAATTAGTAATAATTATATCTTTCGTGAGCCCATGGTTAGGACATTTTTGCATTAAAGTTTTCAGTCTCCCTCAAGCTTGAGCTATGCTCTCTTCGTCATGAGGATAGAAATTATAAACATAATTACTATTCTCGTGAACTTCATGAAGAGGATAAAACTTGGAGTAAAAGCGAGATTGGATCTCTTCCCAATCCCGTAGGTGAGAATCATCTAGTGGCCTATACCATTCCAATTCTTTTCCTTTCAGTGACAAGGCAAATAATTTCTTCATGACTTCACCTCTTGTCAAACCTGAAATCTTAAACAACTCACAAAGTTCTGTAAGTTTCAACAAATGAATACTAGGATTGACTGCTCCATCATAACAATCATTCGTAATTATTTCAATTATCCCAAGTGGTATTTGGAACGGGATACATTCAGTAGGTGGAGGAGACTTCTCTACCACGGGTGTGGTAAAGCAGCCTTCCCCAAGCAACAAGCTAAGAGTGCGGTTTTCCATAAACATAACTAGTGAAAACAAAAACAAGAAATGGAAAGATTTAATTGAAAGATCTAAAGATATAACTTTAAACAGTTACTTGCAACGGCGCCAGAAATAGCTTGATGTCTACGCACGCTTCTATTCTTGTAGACTATGTTGGGCCTCCAAGCGCAGAGGTTTGTAGGACAGCAGCAATTTCCCTCAAGTGGATGACCTAAGGTTTATCGAACTCAGGGAAGTAGAGGTTGAAGATGGTCTCTCTCAAGCAACCCTGCAATTAAGATACAAGAAGTCTCTTGTGTCCCCAACATACCTAATACAATGGCAAATTGTATAGGTGCACTAGTTCGGCGAAGAGATGGTAAAATATAGGTGATAGGTGTGGAAAAGTAAAGTAATATAAATCTGTAATAAAAAGTGTAGCAAGCAAACATGTGACAAAAGTGAGCACAAACGGTGTAACAATGGTGGAAACAAGGCCTAGACTTCATACTTTCACTAGTGACAACTCCCAACAACATCAACATAGTCTAATCACATGATATTCCCCATAAAACATGCAATGGAGACGTACTCGGAGTCATTCCTTTGTGATCAAGAGAGGAAGAGAATTGTGTAGGGCTACAAAAGCACGCAGTTCTCATCTATGGATTTCCCAATGTCACCGCGGCCATCCAAAGAGAGTACCACAATCACCACAACATATCTAAAGGATAGTCAAAGACAAGCACCAAGAGACTCTCAATCTTCAATCCACACACAAAAAAGGAAATCACTCATGAAAATATTCTTCTAATCCATGTCCAATAGACCGTTGTCACCTTGGTCTCGGGGATTATACTAGATAAAGACAAGTGAGTACATCAATCCAATACATAGAGAAAGGGGAAATATCATGGGATCACCCTAGATTAACATAGCCTATGATCACAACGAAGATCACATCATGGGAGAGAGAGAAAACCACATAGCTACTGGTAGAAACCTTAGCCCCGGGGAGGAACTACTCCCGCATCATGGAGGGAGGAAGAACCGTCGATGGAGATGAATCCGGGGGCACTTCCCCGTCCCGGCAGGGTGCCAGCACAGGAATTCTGGTCCCCCGAAGCTTGTTGGCGATGGCGGCGGAGATCGGAATTGCTTCTGTAGAAAAGGGATCTGGAATCGGGGGTTTCGCGACGGGAGAATAAATAGGAGCCAAAGGGGGGCACCAGGGGAGGCACTAGTCGCCTAGGCGGCCTCCCGGCGCGGCCAAGCCCTGGGCCGCGCCCACTGGCCGCCTAGGCACCAGGTGGGGGCCCTCTGGCCCTTCTTCGGTGAATCCGGAAACTTCTGGAACGCTGATTTTTTATCTGATTTTTCCCGATTTTTTGGAGCACTTTTAATATGGGGGAAACCTGAAATAGAAAAACAGCAGAAAATAGGAACTGGCACTGGGGTGCACTGAGTTAATAGGTTAGTCCAAATATGATCAAAAGTGTATGGAAGTTCATCAATATCATAGCAATATCACACAAAACAGGCATGGAGCAAGAAGAAATTATAGATACGTTTTGGACGTATCAAGCGTTCGTGGGCATAATGGAAACACTGACATCAGGCAGATTTTTTGAAATTCAAACATAACAAGAAACTGATTCTTGGTAAGGAGTCAGGACATCTTTGTTTTTCAATTCAACCCAATTCCTGGTAAGAAACTACTCAATACGCAAAAATGACATTGCAACTAGTCAAGATCCAAAGTACGATGTTCATGCATGGCTTGCTTCGTTGTCGTTCTTGGTATCCTCGGACTACTCCGCCATAGCTTCCGACGGCGATGCCAGACAGATAATTACATTAGTCATGCGACTTGGATTTGGGGCTAGCGAAGCCCAAGCGCACGCGAAATAAAAAGGTTTATGATATTTCTGCTGCGCGCCGAAGTGCGAGGATCAAATATAAACGAAAATTCCATGATGAATCATGAGAGGAATATTCTGGAATAGCAGAGGTCCTGCGGACTTGGCTAAACGTAGGTTTCTGGCAGAATCTTCTAGAGAGTTTAAACTCAACTTTATTGTGTCACAATTTCTAAGCACAATTTCTGGTGGTCTAGACTTTGATTGGCATTGTCTCCCACCAAGGGGTAGATCTGGCGGGATCTTTGGTGACAGTGCATGCATTACAAAGAGGGTTGCCCGATCATACACCCCTTCTTCTTGACTCCGGTGATGCGACTCACATCGGTAACAAGAATATTTTCTCTTTCAAGGTTCGAAAGGGAGGGCTTCCTGGATTTGATAGCTAGGGAGTGGGCTGCAGAGAGCCGAGGTGATTCTAATTTGGACCGTTGGCAATATAAGATTAGACATCTGAGGCAATTTCTTAGGGGATGGGCTAAAAATGAGAGCGGCATCTATAAAACAGAAAAAGAGTGGCTTCTCAATCTCATTACTGAACTTGATATAAAAGTTGAGGCCAACATTCTTGATGTGGCTGATAATATTGCCAAGAGGGATGCGGAAAGGGAGTTGGCAAAGCTTCTCAGAGATAAGGAGTTGAAGTGGGCGCTAAGAGCAAAAGTACGACAAGTGGTTCAGGGGATAATAATACCCAGTTTTTCCATATGATTGCGAATGGAAAACATAGGAAAAATAAAATTATCCAACTTGAACAAGATGAGGGTACAATTGTAGGGCAGGAGAACCTCAAATTGTATATCTCAAATTTCTATAAAAAACTCTTTGGAGCGCCGATGGATAACTCTGTCTCTCTTGAAGAGAGTATGGTGAGTGATATTCCTCAACTAAGTTTGATGAGGAGTTGCTCACGGCTCCTTTCTCTGAGAAGGAGGTTTTTGAGGCAATTGCTCAAATGAAGAATAATAAGTCACCTGGCCCGGATGGTTTCCCCGCATAATTCTATAAGAAATATTGGGATATCATTAAAGGTGATCTTTTTCCATTGTTCCAAGATCTCTATGATGGCCAGCTTAACTTATTCAAACTGAACTTTGGAACAATTACGTTGCTTCCAAAAAAGGAGGAAGTGGTTCGCATTGAGCAGTTTCGACCGATATGTTTGCTTAATGTTAGCTTTAAGATTTTTACCAAGGTGGGTACTAATCGCCTCACACAGATAGCACATTCTGTGGTTCAACCAACGCAAACGGCTTTCATGCCTGGACGACATATTCTAGAGGGAATAGTCGTACTACATGAAACTATGCATGAAATTCATTCTAGGAAACTCGATGGGGTTATTCTGAAATTGGATTTCGAGAAGGCATATGATAAAGTTAAGTGGTCATTCCTACAACAAACACTTTGTATGAAAGGTTTTAATTCAGCTTGGAGGAAGCAGGTAGAATCATTTGTGCAAGGAGGTAGCGTAGGGATCAAAGTTAATGATGACATTGGACACTATTTTCAAACGCAAAAGGGACTGAGACAGGGCGATCCTATGTCACCCATCTTGTTCAATGTTGTGGCAGATATGTTGGCAGTGCTTATTGGTAGAGCGAAAGAGGATGGGAAAATTGGGGGCCTTATCCCTCACCTTGTTGACGGTGGTGTTTCCATACTACAATATGCTGATGATACCATCATTTTCATGGAGCATGATATGGCAAAGGCCATAAATATGAAGCAGGTGCTATGTCTTTTTGAACAACTGTCTGGCCTGAAAATCAACTTTAATAAAAGTGAGCTTTTTTTCTTTGGACGCGCCAAAGATGCCCACGATAATTATCAGCAATTGTTTAGGTGTGGTCTTGGTTCACTTTCGTTTAGTTATCTTATCCCCATTCATCACCGTAAGTTAACAAACAAGGAATGGAAATGCATAGAAGATCGATTTAAAAATAAGTTAAGTTGTTGGAAAGGAAAGCTTATGTCTTATGGCGGTCGGCTTATTCTAATTAATTCCGTGCTTACAAGCATGCCGATGTTCCTGTTGTCCTTCTTTGAAGTACCAGTGGGGGTACGAAAAAGGTTGGATTTCTATCGATCTAGGTTCTTTTGGCAGAGTGATGAGAATAAGTCTAAGTATAGACTTGCTAATTGGAACATTATATGTAGACCAAAGGACCAGGGAGGTTTGGGGATTGAGAACCTCCAAGTTAAAAACATTTGCCTCCTTAGTAAGTGGCTATATAGGATGTCTGTTCAGGAGGAAAGGGTGTGGTTACAATTATTGCGAAACAAGTATCTACACTCTAAAACTCTTGCTCAGGTTATGGCACAACCGCGTGATTCTCCTTTTTGGAAGGGCCTAATGCGATCAAAGGCAGCCTTCTTTAACAGGAATAATTTTGTCGTTGGGAATGGTAATACTACGAGATTTTGGGAAGATTCGTGGCTGGGGGGACGCCGTTAGCCTTACAATACACGAGACTTTATAATATTGTACAACGTAAAGAGGCGTTCGTTGGTACAATTCTTGGATCTGTTCCTTTAAACATCCAGTTCAGGCGCACTCTGATAGGTCAAAGGTGGGATGACTTGGTACATCTTGTGCGTCGGTTGATGGAGGTCAACCTATCTGATGGGCCGGATACACTGAACTGGAAACTCTCGGTCTCAGGAGTATTTTCTGTAAAATCAATGTATGTGGATTTGATTAATAATGGTTCCCTCCCTAAGTCACTTCATATTTGGAATATCAAAGTCCCATTAGAGATAAAGGTTTTCATGTGGTTTGTTCATAAGAGAGTCATTCTGACTAAGACAACTTGACAAAGCGTAATTGGGTTGGGAGTCAACGATGTTGTTTTTGTGATCAGGATGAAATGATTCAACATCTTTTTCTCAAATGTCCATTAGCCAGGTTATTGTGGCGTACAATACAAGTGTCCTTTAATATTAGTCCTCCTGTTAACTTAACTAGTCTGTTTAGCTCTTGGTTGAATGAGATTGAGCCAAAGACAGCCGCACGTATTCGCATCGAAGTATGTGCGTTATTTTGGGCCATTTGAAACTGTCGGAATGATATTGTATTTAACCGTAAGAACATTACCAATTTTTTGCAGGTTATCTTCAGGACGTCTGCCTGGATCCGTATATGGTCCTTACTGAGCAGCGCGGAGATCAAGGAGCATTTGGATACTGGGTGCAACCGATGAAAGACGGTTGCACGGGATACCTACAACCGGTTTGGATAACGGTATGTTAATAGGATAAGTGTTTAGTCATCTTTTTCTATTTATCGCTAGTTGTAGCGAATTTTCTTCTCCTGCGCGAGAATGGAAACGTATGGTCTGCGTAAGACTTATCTTAAACTCAATACTTTGCTTAATAAAATGACTGTGGATACTTAGCTTAATAAAATGTTTGTGTGCATCGATTGATACAGAGGACCCGGATACACCTCCTTTTCTAAAAAAAGAGCAGCTTAAACCTCTTGATGCTAGCAACAGCATCGTAGCAGCAGCCATCCCTCTTCCCCAGAGTGGGCGGCACCTGCGCACCAGCAACAGCTTCCTCCTCCTGCGGCAATGAGTCGAGCTCGAGCCAACGCCTTCGCTCTTGAGAAACGCCTTCTTCACCGACGCCTTCGTCTCCCTGATCATGTCCACCGCCGCCTTGACGGCGCGGTTCCGCGCGACAACCTTGTTATTGCCGTAGGTGGCCCTCCCCACAGTACGTCAATCGACGACGACCTTCACGGTGCGGCTCCTGGCCCAGTCCTTCTTCTCGATCATCGGCGTTCTGAGCCCCATTTCTCGGCACAGCTCGGCAAGCTCCTCCATCGGCGGCCGCAGCAGCGGTAACATCTCGGGCCCGATCAGCGGGGCCGCCAGCCGCCGGAATGCCAGCCAGAGCGGCTCGTGGTCGGAGCCCGAGTCGACAAGGATGGCGCCCATGAGCGACTGCACCACGTCGGCGAGCATCTTGGGCGCTGTCACATGCACGTTGGAGTGGACCGGGTAGGCAGCGGCCTCCGTCGTGAACTCGTCCACGCGCTGCGCGAAGCAGGGTATCTCGTGGCGGAGGAAGCGGTGGAGGCCGTGCGCGACGGCGGCGCGGGCAAGCTTCTCCGTGCTGACGTTGAGCTGGTTGAGCGGTCCGCGACGCAGCCCAGGGTGCGCGCGATACAGGTGGTGCGCCACCGCGGCGCCGGTGGCGCGGCCGCCCAGGAACTTGAGCCGCTCGTACGTCGCGCCGGCGCCGTGCCCGGCGCGGCGGAAAGAGGCGTGCGTCAGCGCCTCCTCGAGCAGCGTTTTGTCGGCGAACGAGTACCCAAGCACGGCCTCAACGGCCGCGACGTCATCAACGACGGCAGCAGCCGGCGAGGCCACATCCGGTGCCGTCGGCGAGATCGCCGGCGCGTCTGCCGTGCTGCCGATGACGGCCGCGGCGTCGACAGCGTTGTCCGCGTGTTTCGTAGCCGCGTCGGCGGTGATCAGCGGGACCCAGGGCTCGATCGCACCTGTGTGCTGTGTCGTTGCCGACGATGTGCTCGATCAGCGGGACCCAGGGCTCAACAGCTCCGCCGTCAGTGTGTTCACTAGCCGCTGCGTCGACGACACTGCTCCTCGTCAGCGTGGCATCATCGGCCCCGATCTCATCTGCCATGGCGGCGCCCGCGTGCCTCGGGATGCTCGGCGGCTAGGACGCCGCTGTGTGATCTGCAACTTCCATCTTGTGAGCACACTCGATCGTTGGAGCTATTGATAGAAGCGTGTGCCTCGGGTAGGGAGGGACGCTCTCCCGTTAATATAGCTCACTAATGACAAGCGTTACAGGAATACGAAGCGTATCCATTGAAAATGGGAATTGAAGCGTAGAGGGCTTCCAGAATGCAAACGAGTTTTTCTAGAAAGACCTAGACTGATTCCCTGTACACACTAGTTAATTGTCCATGCAAGGAGAGCATAGATGTAGGACGTTGATATCTGCCAAACTAGATAACACCCCGCGCGTTGCTGCGGAATATATGCATCGATAAAATTTACGAATTATTGGAAGCTAATCAGAAAATAATAGGAAACATTGTCACAATGAAGCAAATATTCTAAGTTTGTTACAAATACACTAATCGGTTAAAACGGTAAATCATACAATGCATTGGATGTATCCTTTACATACACACACTACACTAACCGATTAATTTTACTACCAGGTTGAACACAACCTCTGTAAAGGTTCGGCAAAAATACAAACACTACAAATCTCTGAACGTGACAATTGCTAAGGAGAAACTCAAGAAAACATATAGTTGCTCTCTGTAGATTAGAGAATCTTTGGCACACGTTGGCCTAAGTTGCTAGCTTCACAATCTTTCTAATTAACATAGATAATTCAGTAATGGTATAAATATATACATGCAGATGTTCTTGGAATAACATCTTGGAATTGCACTAAATAAAATACAAAGGGGTCTTTAATGTAGGATGAAATCAATCCTGTTTATAAATCTAATTTATGCATAATAAAATCTAATGTCTACTTCTTTTATTTTCTTGTTTGCAACTTGATCGCCATCTACTCATGATAGGAACAATGGTATACTCTAAATAACCAAAGAGCCAGGGTAGTTGTGGCCACCACATGATACTGGAACAGCTGCAACAAAGATACATGGTGTAGAACCATAATTTGGCATGGACTGCTTGATATATAAATAATCCTACATCATGTAGCCATTAGCATTGTCAGAAAATGGAAGATGCAGATATATATATAAACACGATACTCTCAGCCAACAAAAATAATCTCACATCCTGTAGCCACCAGCAAAATTCAGTTGGATATAGTTTCTGCATAAATGTTACCAAAAAAAATCAATCGATGTAACATGCATGACTAACTTCTGCAAGATATAAAAAGGATTTAACACACTGAATTATATGGCGAAAGGCTATAACCAAAATAATAGAAGTGAATCCTGAAAGGCACATATGTCCAGAACGAAATAACATTCGAGGGAATACACAGGAAGAGGAATCCGTGGTACAACGAATCGGATTGAAGCCCTTGCAGTTGCTGGTATATTCAAGTCTTGAACGAAAAGGACTAATAATATTTAGCAGCACCTTTGGTGATGTGCACCTGGGAGAGCCGTCGGAGGCAATGGAACCCATCAGCAACAGGACCGCAGGTTGAGAGATTCATGTAGAGCCGCCGGAGCGAAGGCAGACTGGTGTTCATTCCGGAACTGGAGAACCGTCGAATGTCAGCGACCATCAATCAAAGCGAGGGGAGCACCCTCATATGGCGATCGCCGCTAAGCCACCACACCCGCCTGGTAAAGGACCGGATTTTTTCTGTATGGAGAAGAGAGGGCTCGCTGGGTTGAGGAGAGTTGAGACTTGAGAGAGAGAGAGGCGATAGCCCCGCTCATTATATGGAAGTTATGGACATGGAAGTGGAACAGAGAGCCCAGTTGAGAGCCGAAAGGCCTATAGAAAGTGGATGAAGATGGAGAGGCCTTCGTTTTCATCTTCCATGTACAGTACATGCCAATATGCCATGCAACAAAGTGTTTTAATACAGTGGGACCTAACTGATGACGGGATAGGCTGCATGCCAAGATAATTGAGATAGTGTGGGGATGAACTTCTTAAGTACACTAGATGATGCCCCGCACGTTGTTGCGGAACTTTTTTGTAAAATATTTCAGTGAAAATGTTTGGTTAAATTAAGCATGTATATTTGAAACAATAACTTTTGAATTAATATATGGATTTAATATAAATATCATAATAAAATAAAAATTCTCATGCATGCATGTTGCATGTGGGGTTTTATTATGCATAGTGGCATATTGAGGTGGGTCTTTCTCATGCATGTTGGATGATGAGATGGCATGCTTGCATGTTGAAAAAAATATGCTAGTGGAGGGTGATGTGGCATGCATGATGAGGTGGAGTGTGTGCATGTTGAGAGAATTGGTAGTAGTGGGGAGCAACTTCTTAAGAATGTAAGATGTGTGAGCGAAGCAAGGTTGGATCGAACACTTTTGAGCCTACTAATTGTGACATATCAGTTGCTTTTTTTATTTTACGAGTGCATACTGGAGAGGGATAAAACACATGATGTTAGCAGAATTTTTTATTTTTAAAAATGTTACCGTGATAAAAAGTAAATTTGCCATGATTCATAAAAATAAACTTTAAAACATGTCGTGGTAAAACACATCTTAAATTGTTACTCCTTCCGATCCATAATAAGTGTCGCACATCTAGTACAAAATGAGCGACACTTATTATGGATCGAAGAAAATATATATATTAAATTTGTCATGGATACAAAAAAAATATAGTTTAGCATGACAACATCACCCCATCGATGGATATCTTTTTGGAGTCCATGGGCCGTAATCGCATCATGAACCATAAAAAATTTGCCACGGTGAATTATTTAAAATTGTTATGATCCATGCACTAAATTTGGCATGATTCATACAAACATATAATTACCATGGTCATGATGCTAAAATTATCATGGTTAAAAAACAAAAATTGTCATGATCTATAAACTAAATTTTCCATGATGTATTACTATAAATTGCCATCATCCATGAAGTAAATTTGTCACGTTTAATTACTAAAAACTGATTTGGTCAATTACTAAAATTATCAAGGTGAATTACTAAAGAAACTAGATAATGCCCCCGCACGTTGTTGCGGGAAAGTTTTGCAAAATATTCCAGTCAAATGTTTGGTTAAATGAAATATGTATATTTGAAATCGTATTTTTTTAATTAATATATATATATATCATAATAAAATGAAATTCTCATGCATTCATATGTTGCATGTGGATTTTTATTATGCATAGTGGTATAGTAAGGTCAGCTTTTGTCATGCATGTTGAATGATGAGATGGCATGCTTACATATTGAGAGAACTACACATGTGCATTCATAAAAAATGTTGCATAGAAAAATAAAATGCAAGGTAACTCATAAAAAAATTTCTATAAAAAAAGACAATTCTAAATCATGAGGCTTAGTTCATAAAAATTTAATATTTATTTGTGATATGTTGCATGCACATGAGAATTTAATGGAAGCATGTGTATGAATAATTAGTGGAAAAGAGGTGGACCTACTTGATGATGTGGATAGCTTGTATGTCAAGATAATAAGTTAGTGGGGATGAACTATTTAGGTATTATAGATTATTTTTTAGATATAAGTATAGTAAGGGAATGAAAAATATTTTTCCATGCATGCATGGTTGCATGTGGTGGTGGGTCTTGTCTCATGCATGGTTGCATGTTGAGGTGGACCTTATCCCAATCATAATTGTGTGGTGATCTGGCATGCTTGCATGTTGAGATAGATAAGATAGTGGGGATGATCTATTACAGTATTATAGATGCCATGATCCACACACTAAATTTAACATGGTTCATACAAAACATATAATTTGCATGGTCATGGTACTAAAATCTTTATGGTCAAAATATTAAATTTTCCATGATCAAAATACTAAAATTGCCATGGTCTATAAACTAAATTTGACATGATGTATTACTACAAATTGCCATGATCCATGAAGTAAAAAATTCATGTTTAACTACGAAAAATTGCCGTGATCAATTACTGAAGAATTTACATGATTCATGAAACAAATATATTCATCACCCAATTATTAATTAGACAACCAACCCGAGCCATGAGAAGCCCACAAACGCATTTAGGTGGGTATTTTTTATTGTTTTTCTCTCGATTTTGTAGTCCCCCATTTAATTGGGAGCTAACACTAGCACAAACCGTACAAAGCGAACTAGCATAGGGTGTGCATGTCCTTATTTCTTTATCTCACGCAATCCACAATCTCATTTAATTAATTAGATATTTAAATTAGGATAGATGTGCACTTTAACTCTTTGTTTGTTGATTACCAATGCGTCCCATGTTTGCGAGCAACTTGTGAACATATATAAATTGATGAAATATTATGTTAAAAGGCAAAAAAGAACTATATAATTAATAAACGACTCATTTCATCTTGCACATCTGTATGATACTAGAATGACAAAAGTGACACTAGCATTAAAACAGACGCCAACTATCAAAACAAATATCAGATTTTTGTCATGAAGAATGACTTGCATAGCGAGGCTATTGGCTACAATCAAAACATTGTAAAACTGCCACGGTAGAGGAGGGATAATCACGAGAAGGAACCGACATGAGAAGACAAGATCTTACAAGGGTTTGGTTGCAAAATAAATGTTGTTTTTTCACCTGAGCCAATCAGAGCAGGGTTAGATGACATAGGTCTTTCGATGAATCATTTATGAAAAAAAAATTAGGATCCAGGTATGTCAAGGTATTGGAACTAAATTTCCATTTGAAATATTGACTTCAATTAAAACACAGTATCCAATACTAATGTTTGCACGAACTAACACATGGTTGGATGGCTAGGAGGACATTGGTACTTTCAGGTCATCAAAGTTCACGTTCTAAATTTAACAAGATGCTCACATTTTTCTGTATTTATTTTAAGCTTTTTGACGATACGTTTTTAGGGAGAGGAGATGTTTCTATCAACTACAAAGGCGTTTGTGACGATTTCATCAATCTTTAGACAATATGCCGATTCGGTCTCTTAAAGATGATCATAGAGGTAGGATATATATTTCGGTATTTGTACTGTGCTAAAACAATGCTTCCTTGAAATTACATATTTTTCCAAAAAAAAATGTAATACTCATTTTCTTAAAGTAAGATTGTAGCTAATGTTACAAATCTACAAATTTAGGTGGCTGAAGGAGGAAAAAGCATGAAAGGAGTAGAAAATAGCCTTGGGCGCTGACAGTGGGGCCCGGTCCACAGAGACGAGGAGGCGACAGGCGACCCTCCGGCTCCGACGGCCGCGGGTGGCGCGCCGCGCGGGCTCGTACCTCCGACCACTCCCTCCCCCGCGCCTCCCTCGCCGCGCCCTCCTCCCTCGCTCGCCTCTCCTCGCCATCTTGACCATTTCCATCTTATCCCTCCCGCTCCCATTCCCACGCCCAGCCCCTCCCCCCACCGATCCTACCGACGTACGCACACCGGAATACCAGATCGATCCATCCACCTGCCGGCGGCGGCGCACCCATGGAGCCCGACGACGAGGCGCTCAAGGAGCTGGCCGCCGCCTCCACGCGGCCGCCGCAGCGGAGGGGCATCTCCTACAGCCAGCCGCTGTCCCGCGGCGACGCCGCCTCCGCGCGCCGCGCCGCGCTCCGCAACCACAGCCTCGACGACGACCACATCCTCCCGGCCTCCCACTCCCTCTCCTACGCGCACCACGACCCCTCCGCCGGTGCCCCCGCCGGCTACCACCCTCCGCTCCCGCCGCAGCAGCAGCACCACCACCACCCCAGCGCCTCCTACTCCTCCGGCCCCAGCTCCCGCCGCTCCATCGGCGGCGCCAGCGACGGCTCCATGACGCTCGAGCGGGCCATGTCCGAGTACGGCGGCGGCGCCGGCACCCTCCCCGAGTTCGTCGGCGCCGGCGGCGGCAAGGGCATCTTCCGCGTCCCGCTCCGCGCCGCCATGCACCCGCTCCGCCCTCCCCCGCTCGAGGTGCGCCCCCACCCGCTCCGCGAGACGCAGGCCGGCTCCTTCCTCCGCACGCTCGCCGCCGATCCGCAGCGCCGCCAGCTCTGGGCCGGGGCCGAGTCCGGGATCAGGGTGTGGGCGCTCGACGAGGTCTTCGCCGGATGGGGCGCCGGCGCGCGCCGCGGCGACGAGGAGAGCGCGCCCTTCCGCGAGGGCGTGCCCGCTCCGCCCGCGCTCTGCGTGGCCATGGACAGGGCCAACGGGCTGCTCTGGACGGGGCACAAGGACGGGAGGATCCGGTCGTGGCGCATGGACCTCGAGACGGCCGCCACGGCGCCCGCGCCTCCACCTCCTGGATCAGGCGGCGACGGCGGGAGCGTCGGGGGAAGCGGCCACGGTGGAACCAACAGCGCCCCCGTGTTCAGGGAAGCCCTCACGTGGCAGGCCTACGGCCGGACGCCCGTGCTCTCCATGGCCGTCACCTCATATGGTGAGCGAGCATGCCATTTCATCAATGATCTCCTACTTACTGCCAATGAATTTCTTCTGTTAGATCATAGACGTGCATGTCAAATGTGGGAAGCATCATGACGAAATTGTATGCCCGGTTTGAATTTCACAGGTGAGATATGGTCGGGCTCAGAGGGTGGAGTCATAAAGGCATGGCCATACGACGCCATCGCCAAGTCCCTCTCACTGTCACCAGAAGAGAGACACATGGCTGCATTGTTGGTTGAGAGAGCATACATTGACCTCAGGAACCATTGCACGGTTGGCAACGTATGCTCCCTTCCTGCATCTGATGTTAAGTACATGCTCGCCGATCATGCCCGGGCGAAAGTTTGGACCGTGACAAGCATGACATTTGCTCTCTGGTATGTCATCAGAAATACAGTACCAATGAAATGCTGTGTTTAGATTACTGTCTTTGCCTGCAGGTAGCTGATTTAAATTACTGATTCTACTGAAATGTGTGTGCCACAGGGATGCTCGTACCAGGGAGCTGCTGAAAGTGTTTGGAATGGACGGCCAAGTTGAGTCGGCCCGGCTAGAAACACCGGTCATGCCAGAGCAACCCATGGAGGAAGTAGAGGTGAAAGTAAAATCATCCAAGAAGGACAAGTCCGGAGGCTCTTTGAACTTCTTCCAGAAATCTAGGAATGCCTTGATGGGAGCAGCCGATGCTGTGCGCAGGGTCGCGACGAAGGGGACATTTGTCGAAGATAACCGGAGAACAGGAGCGGTGGCTCAAGTAGACGATGGGGCAATCTGGTCTGGATGCACAAATGGTTGCATCATCCAGTGGGATGGAAATGGGAACCGAATGCAGGAGTTCCAGCATCATACTTCTTCGGTGCAGTGCATAAAGGCACTCGGAGATAAGGTGTGGGTGGGCTATGCCAGTGGTACAGTTCAAGTCATGGATGTCGAAGGTAACCTTCTCGCAGGATGGACTGGGCATAGCTGCCCAGTCATAAGGATGGCAATCGGCGGTTCTTATATCTACACTCTGGCACATCACGGCGGTATCCGGGGATGGCCACTGACCTCCCCTGGACCTCTTGACGACGTTTTGCGGACTGAATTGGCTAACAAGGAATTATCATACACCAGAATGGAAAAGATAAACATAATGGTTGGAAGTTGGAATGTGGCGCAGGGAAAAGCGACTGCCGAGGCACTTAGAGCATGGTTGGGTAGCGTATCATCTGATGTTGGGTTAGTTGTTGTTGGATTACAGGAGGTCGAGATGGGTGCAGGGTTTCTCGCAATTTCTGCAGCAAAAGAAACTGTGAGATACTTTATCTCACCTTCAGTCATTTATTTTGTTGTTCAATCAATCAGTTATTTGAAAGCCTGCATCTAAGTATGTTCTGGTAGCTAAGAACATTAACAGTAATCCTGCTTTAGGAGTGTTAGTTTGAAATATACGATTCAACCTGCCAATCGCTCTATCTTAGTAATTTACTTTTGTAAGAGTGGGGTTATTTGCTGTTGATTTAATTTTTGTGCTTTAGATAACTCTCAACTCTTTAATTTGACCACCTGAGATTGCTTTTGTGACAGCTTATTTTTTTCTAAAGCAATTACCACCATCCTTATGCGAAAATAACATTTCAATACTCTCCAAGTTGTAATGCTGTTCATTATACTCTCACTAATACGTTCTAGTCATTTTTATCGTGGCTTTTCTGTTTCCTCTTTTCCTGATATATGTACAATTCAGTCATTAGTTGTTTCTTTCCCCAGCAACCAAGATTTTGGTTATCAATCATCAGTACGACATGATCATTGTTTTGTTTCATGGCAACTATGGTATTTTTCATGGACACTTTCAGTTGCAGATTCAGTAAATTTTATGATATTCACTTGAATGAACTAAAATGTCATCTGCATCATTTTTTTTGTTAGGGCTAAACATATTAGTTTTACTTCCGCTCTCAAATTTGCAAATTATGATCTCCATGATGGCTCATATTGTTGCTTTCATTATGTGTAAGTATACCTACTCACACACTTTATTGAACTTATTTTGTTCATGGTTTCAGGTAGGACTTGAGGGAAGTGCCAATGGTCAGTGGTGGATAGACAATATAGGCAAAGCACTTGATGAGGGGACATCGTTCCACCGAGTTGGTTCTAGGCAGTTGGCTGCATTACTTATAGCTGCATGGTATGATCCTTTCCTGTCATGAATTAGTTTCTTTTAGAGTTACAATCACAATTTCTCTTGCCGCATAATGATAACTTGTTGAGTTTCCGTTCTCATGTGATATACGTAATATGGAAAATATTAACTTTTCAAGGGCAAGAAAGAGTCTTAAGCCATATGTTGGTGATGTTGATGCTGCAGCAGTTCCATGTGGTCTTGGACGCGCCATCGGCAATAAGGTATATGATGGTATATATGTACAGACATCATTTTCCTTGTTGTAGCCCCCATTGGCTATGTCCTTATGTGTACAACTACCATAATGACAAGTTTCTAAACATGAAGAATGAAAGTTGGAGCAATGTAATCAGTAGTTCAGTTCTCATCAGATATTCAAGGATCTTTTCTTTGTATACTCCTTACAACATAAAGAGCTTCTCTAGTATGTATTATGTGGGAATAATAAAATTCCATTGACGATTTCATATGCAAGCCTCTCTGAATAGGAAGAAACACTTGCATGCAGGAGCACATTCAAGTCATAAATCACTGCTCCGATTTATATTTTGTTGCATGATCCCCCAATTATTTTGCTTGTGTCATGACAAGTGAATCTTCTGCAGGGTGGTGTAGGATTGAGAATAAGAGTCTACGATCGTAAAATGTGTTTTGTGAGCAATCATTTTGCTGCACATCTGGAAGCTGTTGCCAGGCGCAATGCTGACTTTGATCATATTTATCGTACAATGGCTTTCAACAAACCTCATGGATCCACATGTTCGTCTCCTATTTAATTTCCACATCTTTTTCTATTGAACTTTAGTGTTACATATATATTACATAATGTTGTTTCAAGCCCCCAAAATAGTACTAACTTTAACCCTTGTGATTTATTTTGTCGCAGCTTCTGCTACATCTGTCCAATTGCACAGAACAGTGAATGTATGTGTTCTCTAACCTTCAGGCCTGACTTTAGTGATTCATTGTGATGAATTATACTAATGTCCTGATTTTGTGGTAATGGCAGGTTAACGGAAATCCGGTTGATGAGGTCAGGCCTGACTTGGCTGATGCTGATATGGTTGTCTTTCTTGGTGATTTCAACTACCGGCTTTATGGTATTTCTTATGATGAAGCAAGGGACATGGTTTCCCAAAGAAGCTTTGATTGGCTAAGAGAGAAGGATCAGCTTAGAGCAGAAATGAAAGCTGGAAAAGTATTTCAAGGAATGCGTGAAGGTCTGATCAAATTTCCACCGACTTACAAATTCCAAAAGCACGCTCCAGGTCTTGGAGGTATGCCTATTTTGATTCTGCAAGCATTTGATCAATTATTTTCTGTTCAGCGATGATCTTAAAAAAGTTCTGTTCAGCAGATGAAATATCTTGCCACTGGCTCACTTAGAAATATCTATTTCTTAATCGCTTCGCAATTTATTAGCACATAGTAGTAGATAAAACCATTGGTTCTGAAGCTTTTTTTCAACTGCCTTGTAGGGTATGATTCGGGTGAGAAGAAGCGGATACCTGCTTGGTGCGATAGGGTACTATATCGCGACAGTCGTGCTGTATCAGTAGCTGAATGCTCGCTAGAGTGCCCTGTAGTTGCTGCAATTACATCGTCAGATACTACAACACTTTTTCTTGTTTTCTCTTAGTGACATCCCACCATTCCTTTCTCTCATATGGATACTGTTTTATCTCTGATTTAATAGGTATGTAGCTGTCATGGAGGTCACAGAGAGTGATCATAAACCCGTGAGGTGCACGTTTAGCGTTGATATTGCACGAGTAGATGAGTTAACAAGAAGACAGGAGTATGGGGAAATAATCGAATCGAATGAAGACGTGCGTTCTATGCTCAAGGAGTCTTGTTTTGTCCCAGAAACCACAGTTAGCACAGAGGAAATCATACTGGAAAATCAAGAAAATATTGTTTTCCAAATTACCAATAATTGTGACACAAGCAAAGCAGCTTTTGAAATCCTATGTGAAGGCCAGTCGACCAAAAAGGACGATGGAACTAAATCAGAGGTTTTTCCAAGGGCATCGTTTGGCTTTCCACTATGGCTTGAGGTATGAATGACTAAAGTTTTTATACTTGCATACAACTAAATTTTCGTCTCACTTTTTATGCGGTATTATTATGTAGTCTAAAGGTGCTACATCTTTAACTCTGTGATGTGAAGCTTCAGTCTAAATGTAGGTTCTCGCGGCAACCTATAGGAACCATATGATTCATCGATTATTACTCCTTAATATTCCTAGCAAAGATTATAAGAAAACAAACAATGTAGCCATTTCCCATATATATCAATAATTCATTACTGAATACTGCACAAGTTTGACTGACTATGGTAGACAGTAGTAGTTCTGAAGAGCGGGTTCTTTGGCAGTCTTGATTTGCCTTTGCCTTTATGCTGAATGCCATAGCCAACTTCTAATTTACTATACCATGACAGGTCCAACCAGCGATCGGTCTTCTTAAACCAGGAGAAACCGTGGAGATTACAATCCACCATGAAGACTTCTACACACAAGAAGAATTTGTCGATGGGATACCACAAAATTGGTGGTGTGAAGACACCAGGGATAAGGAAGCTGTTCTTATGGTAAACATAACTGGTAGCACCTCAACTGAAACCAAGACCCACATGATCAATATCCGACATCGCTGCCCAGCAACATCAGCACCCCCACCTATTATCAACCCACCGGTGACAGTCGCTCCACCAAGCAATACCATGCCCAGCGAAGCGCCGTCTAAGCGTTCTTCCAAGAAGAGCCAGGCTCGCCAACAACAACAGGACTATGCGCAGTTTGGAAGCTCAGAGGTACATGATTTGTACCGCATGCGTTGTCCCTGAGGCCTGTAGAAAGGAGTGCAATCAATACTGCAGTTCTATCTAGGAGATTGGGGGTCAGGGAAGTCTTTAGATGCCTCACATAAACCAGGAAGGGAAGGAGTTGCTCCAGTTCTGTACATATGCTTCACTTACCTCTACCAGCTGCCATTCTCTATGTAGCCCAAACAAGGAGTCTAGGGTCATGCCACTGCTAAAATAAGTTGCATTTTTTCCTCCTTGTTTCTTGAAGAGTGTTCATTAGACTTGGATTTTCCCTTTTGATTCTGTGTTCTTTAGGGAAAATCGTCATGTTAATGAATGGACAGTGATCAGTGTAATCTCTTTCATAGAGTTATCTTAGGCTTTCTCTTTCCTTCACTCAAAACTGCTAATGATCTTGTAACTGATGACTTATTCATTTTGCTAATAAGAGATCAATTCATTGTTCTCCTGAATCATCCAGGACCCCCCCCCCCCCCCCCAAAAAAACTCCCATGATGAATTGATGATTATGCCAGTCATCACGTTGATAGTCTTACTGACCTTCAAATTTTGGTCTCAGTTTCTAGTTGTGCTCAAATTTTGGCGTGCATCATTGTGTGTGTGTGTGTGCAAATGGAAGAACTAAGTTAAATTTGAAACAACTAATTGATGAGACCGACTACCAAGACCCAACTACAAACCAGCCACCATCGTTGCCACACATGAAGTCCCGCAGAATACCACACCACCAGACAAACACCTACCGACCGCGATGTCGTGAACGTCCAGCCCATGAAGCGTGTGAACGGTATCTAAAGTTCTGCAAGGCGACGTCCCAAAGAGGGAAGCGACGATGTTGGTGCCGTTGCCCGACCCGACCGGGCCTTAGGCTTTCACCCGAAGAACTGGATCTGAAGGTGTGTAGGGGCGGACTCCACAACGTCGCTTCCAAGGAGGTGAAATGACACACGCGAACACCGACGCCATCGGCCGACAAGAGCCCGGCAAGCTTTCACCCGGAGCTACACAACACCACCAACACCCTCAGGCATAGCACCTCCGCTGACTCGTCCACCTTTCCTGGAGCCACTGCGTCCATATCTGGCATCTCCCCCCCCCACCACCACTGCGCCACCAGAGGAGCCACCAAGGTACGCCGCCGGTTCGTGCGAGGACGCCCCCCCCCTAGAGCAGGAAGGAGGCAGCCCACGCCCACGTGACTGCCACCCGCGAGGGACACTGCTGGGATCCGCCACGTCGGAGAAGGCGCCTGAACGGAGACCATGATCCTGGCGACGACACATCTAAGGGGCGGATCTCACGGGTGACACGAAGAAGAGGGGATCGAGCCTCCCCCACCACAAGCTCTTGCAGCCAGACGGGAGGATGACGACCCTGCCATCGCCGTCCACCTCCACGACTTCGTCCGGAGACCTCCTCTGGCGACAATGAGGGGAGGGAAGAGGAGGGAGAGCGGCCCGGAGGTGCGGGCTAGGGTTTCGCCCATGTCTCCTCTGGCGAGACGACGCAGGGGCGAGTGTTGACACTAAATTGGGTTCGTCAAAGGAGGTGGTGGCTAGTTTCAAAGCTCAATCATTATGGTGTAAAGCTTTGGGATGCTTCGGGAATTTCCAATTAAGTTGTGGAGATTGTCACAAATAATTTGTACGGGTTCGTTGACCACCCACAAGGGTTGCTAATTGTACGGATTCGGTGAACTCCCTCAAGAGTCTCTTAGTGAAATCATGGTACCTTGCATTGTGTGAGCGCGTGACGAGAATATGGTGGCCCTAGTGGCATTCTGGGGAGCATTGTGCATTGTGCATCTACACTGCTTCAACGGAGATTAGCATCCGCAAGGGTGTGAACTTGGGGATACATCGTGTTCTTTGCGTGCCTCGGTTATCTTTTATCCGAGCCCTTTACTTGTGCATTTACTCTGTGACAGTCATAGACTCATATAGTGTTTCATGTTATATATATATTGCTCTCACATAGTTGTTTATTTTGCTTAGCATAAGTTGTTGGTGCACATAGTTGAGCCTAGTATATTTAGATTTTGTGCTTGACAAATTAAACCCTAGTTTTATTCTTCATCTGTTAGATCGTAAAAAAAATTAAACAGTTATTCACCCTTTCCCTCTAGGCGACATCCACGTCCTTTTAATTTGCCATGGGTAAATAGAAAAAAGTTTAATGTGGTATGTATAGTAGATTTGCTATGGACACATACAAAAAGTCATCGCGGGCGCAACACCACACCATTGACAATCTCTCCATCCGACACACAGACACCTCCACTAGTCGCCGCACGTCGAGATACACCCAAAAATTTCCTTGGCGCATCTGTGTTCCAGGAGCCCGCCATGTTGCGCACCACCCCCTCCCCCTCGGGAGGGGGGGATATCTTCTCGAGGTCCATGAACCATCGCCGCAGCTCACCATGACCCTCGTCCGATGAGTGAAAAGTAGTTGAAACAAAATGGTAGCTTTAATGTAAAAAAAGATAGCAGTTGAAACATATCATACTAACTTCAGTATAAAAATCATGGTAATTTACATATTATAGACGTGATAACTTTTGCAAATCAACCTGTGGTTGAGTTGGTTAGAGAAACAGTGGTATCCCAATTAATCAGAGTTCAAATCTGATGTTTATAGGGGTAGGGTGTGCGTGTGTATCTTCATAGGATGAGTGTATGTGAGCGTCTGCATTGCACTGTATTCTAAAAAAACATGATAACTTTTGATAAAAAAAATCATCGAAATATATGAATGTGGGATTAGTTATTAAGATCTCGTTGTAACAAATTTAATGGTAACAACAAAAATTCAAGCAGTTTTTTTTTCTGAGCCGCACGCTGTTTGGCTTTGCATAACTGGTACCGATTCGATTCGGGGCGCTTAATTTGTGCCCGACTCGGGTTCCCGGTTTGTACGGCTATGTTTACTCCCATGCCTGCCTGCCCCGTGAAGTCAGCAGTATCCGCGCGCTCTCCAGCCTCCGTCGAGTCGCCTGCTGATCGATTCACTCACGCACGAACGCATAGTACTACTCAGACGATGCCGACGGCGGGTTTCGATCACTTCCGGCTGCGGCCATGGGCGGAGTTGATGTTGCCAGAGGTGGAGAGCCCTAGGGAAGCCGTTCCTTTCCGGCGGAAGGCGGCCTACACCGCCGGCTCGCTGCTCGTCTTCCTGGCGGGCAGCCAGCTCCCGGTGTACGGCATCGACACCAGCCGAGCCGCCCAAGACCCGCTCTACTGGGTCAATACGGCCTACGCGGCCAACTGCGGCACCGTCATGGCCCTCGGCGTCTTCCCCCTGCTGCTGTCCGAGTTGACCACCCACCTCCTCCTCCTGGGCCTTGGCGCCGTCGTTAATCGCCCCCTCCCCAAAAACCGCCTTCTCCTGTGAGTACTTAATTTACAGCTTGTTCCTTTCCCTTCCCTTCCCTAGTAGTGATTCTAGGGCTTGTTTGATTCATAGGATTTTTGTAGGATTTTATCCCATAGGATTTTTTTTCTATCTTACTCATTTGATTCATAGGAATTGTTCCTATAGGAATTTTTTCCATATGAATTTTTGTACTACTTTCTATAGGAATCCTAACATTCACTCCAACATCTTTCTACAATTCCTTTGATGGAATCAAACAAACTTTGGTGCAAGCAAAATCCTATAGGATTGGAGTGGACATGCCATTGCAATCCTATGATTTTCCTATTCCTATGATTTTTCTACCCTATGAATCAAACAAGCCCCTAAGCTTTTTACGTACGTGGACTCTCTCTCATGCAGGACCGGCGGCAGGCTGAACAAGGCGCTGGCGGTGTTGATCTCCGTCGCGATGCCAGTCCGGGTCGCGCTAGCCGCTACGTACTTGGGCGCGGGGACCAAGATCCTCGCCGCCCTACAGCTCTCCGTTGGGAGCGTCCTCATCGTTTACCTCGACGAGTTCCTTCGAAAGGGCTATGGCCTCCTCTCCGGCATCCCCTTGTTCACCGCCACCAATGTTTGGTAACAACTACTGTACTTACGTAACACGTAGCCTAGTACACGCTTACATACATTGGTACGTTGGATTTTGTAACTAATTATCTCTGCAAATATGTTGTACGTCGTCCAGCGCAACTGTTCTCTGGAGGGCCTTCAGAGACGGCAGACACGGACACCTTGCAGCAACATTCGGCTTCTTTCTACTTGTCTGCGGGTTGCAAGGCTTGCACGCCGCGTTGCCCCTGAGAAGGCCGCCGGATGTTGAGGCTGCTGCTAGGGTTCAGGCGAACTACAGCATCGACATTTCATACCTCGCCTACGCTCCCATCATCTTCCAAGCCACACTGGTTACATGCACCTATCTCTTCTCACAGGTGAGTACTATACCCTTGCATGCATGATTCGTGTGTGTTTTTATCGATTAATTAGTCGTCAGGCCGGACGAGTGAAATTTTCGTTTTGTTGCAGCAATTGTACGCGGAATTGGGGATCGTCAATCTGCTCGGCAAGTGGGAGCCATCCAAGGGTTTTACAGGGTATATTCCTGTGAGCGGGGTCGCCTACTACATTACTACCCCACCAACGTGAGTACAGTAATACATATACATACAAGGATTATTTGTCTTGTCCTTGATACGTCCGATGTATATATTGTGACGACTGAAATCTAAATGTTCATCTTCTTCTCTGTGAATGAATATATGAAGCTTGGCTGACGCAGCAAGAGACCCGGTGCACGCGTGCCTATACGCCGCCTTGCTGCTCATGGGATGCGGATTCATATCCACGGCCTGGTTCGGACTGTGCCGATACTCAAGGAGATACCTGTCCCGGTTGCTTGGGGAAAGACCGAGAGTGACGCCTGAGCAGGCAAACTCGATTATATTCAGTCGATGGAGCGGTCGTGTCGCCAAGGTGGCCTTTGCCGTTGGGCTCAGTGTCGGCACGCTGACCCTCCTGGCGGGCTTCATGGGCGTCGCCGGCTCCGGCACTGGGATCATGCTCGCCGTGACCGGCATCTACTCTTTCTACTTCGACGCCAGAGCCTCTTCTGGTGTTGGGGCAATTGCACTATGATTGAAGGACTCTTGGTGTAGATTAGTTGTACTGGCAGTCTGATTAGTTGTACTGTACTGATGCACTGAACTGTATCCCATAAGGCAGATGTAAATGTGGAACCACTGCACCAAGTAGTTCATCCGCGCAAAAACGTGCGGCAGAATCAAGCCCAGCAATGAACAATACAATGTGAGGCAATCTACAAAGAAACGTACATCATGAAATTTCCAGTCGTTTAGATTTAAGAATATAATGTCTGTATAAAACTATGGATAAATGGAAGACTGAACATGTTACAGTACGTGGTTGAAAAGACCGGTGTCTCCATTAACTATTCATTGAAACTATGAGGAACGCATTAGATATTTCTACGCACAGTAAACAGTGCAACAAACACGACAGTGAGATCAAAGGAACACATGAGTTTTCCATGTTTGAGAAAAACACCATTGACAGTGCCCTGGATGGTGCTCAGGCCCAGAATTCTGTTGTACTGCGTTGGGAGCCAACTGACACTTCAGCCTGATCCACATTAGAGGAGATATAAATCACATCAGTACTACCATGTTGTTCTGTCAATGGTTTATCTAGCTAGTTGCCCTCTCCCTAATGTGCAACACCATCACCTAGCTTCCGTGGATACACCTTTAGCGAGTCCTCATTATCTGTGTCCACCTTGACACACTACCAATTTTGAATTGGTGCAACACCATTACCTTGATTTCGTGAATACACCTTTAGCTGCTCCTTTTGCTCCGTCGCCCACTTCGATACACAACCAATTAGGGCAGGAGCACCGATTGCCTGACTCGGTACCCCACAATCGATCCTTCACTTAGCCCACCACTCGGTGGTGTTATCAGTTGTTGGATCTATTGCTCGCTTTGTTGTATGGGTATATCACCCTCAATTGGTTGTTGTAGCACTGAATTGGCACCACCACAACCACCACCACCACTCCATGTTGAAGTGCAAAACTCTTGACACCAGGAGTCGAATGACCCCGGTTTATTAGTTCGGCCACGAGCTAAGAAGTTGAGAGTTTTCTCCCTAGGATTGGTGGAACTGAAAAGGACTCAGATTTATATAGGTTTGGGCCACTGAGAGCAGCTGTGATGAGCTTATAGAGGAGCTCAAAGTGTGAAGCTACTAGCCCACGCTCTTCTTCTAGGTTTTTTCTCTTCTCCTCCTTTCCCGCTTTGCAAGGCTCTGGTCCTACCCTTAATAGTGATGGGGGCACCATAGAGGTGTTGCTTAACTAGTGTGAACACTTGCAAAAATGGTAGGCGGCACGTGCAGTCGCTAAGAAACTCAAGTGCTCTTTTGTGCCAAGCAATCCTTCGTCATGTCCCATCCGTCGGGATCCCGTGTCAGCAGAACGAGATGGTGACGTGTAGTGATAAGAAATACCTTCTGCAATCGTTGTTGCCTGTCCAATATGCTGAACACCTTATCCCTCTGTCACTATGATGATGACCCTAAGGCTCGTAGACTGTGGAAGTCAAAAGTTGTAGACTATTTCCCCAACTGAGCCCGACCTGGCTCAACACGCGGGATGATAACCAGGTGGGCCCAATCGTGTCTGCCCATCGGGTGGCTTCATAGAGAAGATGTCCCTAAGAAGTTTTACCTCCTGAGTTCTTGCTTTGAAACGAGGTCTTCCCTTCGGTTCAGCTTGTTTTGTCCTCATGATATGGTCAATCTTCACAATCTTAGCCTTTAGGCTGTTGGTGATGTTAACGGGCTTGTTGGTGGTGGATCCAAATTGCTTGATGCAAGTCCGTTCGATTCTTACCCTTCTTGAGCTAACTTTTCGTTGCGTACTTCAAGATACCCCGTTTCCCTTGTACCGACAATAGCCCCAGGGGCACGTCACCTGATGTCGGGCTTCGTGATTTGGAACCGCAGCTATCTTGGCAGGGCCTAATAGAGACGGTCGATCCACAACCAAGCCTTATAGATAAGGTAAAACCTTGTGTTTCTCAAGCTATGGATGAAACCTTATGTGCTCTTATTACCTGCAGGGAGGTCAGGAAAGCAATATTTAGTATTGGAGAACTTAAGACTCCCGGAATGAATGGTTTATATGCAATATTTCTCAAGCAATATTAGAGATTAATCTAAGAGGAGTTGGCCAATGAAGTTCTACTTGCCATCAACACCGACGTTATTCCTATGGGATACTAAGTGTCGGATACATCCATTTCAGTGATAATTAATATGGATTAAAGGGAATATTATTGTTCTCATCCCCAAACTTTAGTCGTAAAAAGGTAACCCAATCTTGTCCTATTAGTCTTTGCAATGTGACTTACAAAATTGTTTCAAAAGTTTTGATAGCCAGACTCAATAATTTTCTACAACAACAACACCAAAGCTTGTCAATCCCAAACATGTAGCTTGCACCATTTCATCCATCAAGTTTTGATTTGATGGCTCACATCTTCATCGAGATGACCATGCTTCTGCAACATTGACACGAATACTGAAAGGTGTCCTTCAGAGGTATCACGTACCCATCAAGGCTAACTTCCTCCTTCTCGTGCCTAGTAATACTAAAATTGTACCTCATGTACTTAGTATGGTTATACTAAGCCTAAAACATTTTGATTCTCAAGTCTCGTCTCCACATATCCAACTCTCTATTAACCCCCGTTCGACTATTGTCGACTAACACTCCTTGTGTATCCCTTGTGACCTCATCCACCAAAGCAAAAAAAGGCTCAAAGCTGACCCTTGGTGCAATTATATTTTAACAGGAAAGTCACTAGTGTCATCGTCACTTGATCGAACACTTGTCATAACATTATTGTATATGTCCTTGATGAGGGTAATGTGCTTTGTTGGGACTTAGTGTTCTTGTGTATCTCTCCATAAGTTATCGTACCAAGAAAGTGGCTTCCATGGTCGACCTCCTTAGAACGACACCTGACGAGGGAATACCCCCATGATTCCTCTACGTGAGGGTACCTGGTGCGTGTCAGGATCGGTGGCCCACTAGAGGCTTCGGCTAGCCCAAGAACAAGACCACCTGAAGCACCGGCGACTGCACCGACCTGGAGTCCAAACCGACATGGAATCCAAGACTTGGCCGTCAAGACTAACTAGAATAGGAATCTCTCTTGTAACTTGAGTCGAACTCCCAGAGACCTAGCCTAGTATATAAAGGCTGGAGGGGAGACGATTCAGGACAACTCGCAGCTCATAATCTCATCGCAATACTTCAGCCTAGAGCAATCTCGACGAAGCCTCCATTGTAATCGCCACCATCATATAATACATCGAGCAGGAAGTAGGGGTTTTACCGATCGAGGGTCCTGAACCTGGGTAATCCTTATCTCCTGTTAGCCGACGAGAATCTCCAACCTTGCACTCCTCTCTCTATGATCTAAACCCAGGGTTTCTAACCATGGGATTTGCCGAGGCCAATCCTCGTCAACACCATACTGATTTTTGGTCATGTTTGTCATTCTTCTTAAGCGATTCTCAATAACTCTAGCATAGTTTCATTGTATGGCCCATCAACTTAAATCCATGGTAAATAGTACAACTTTTAACACCCCCTTGTTCTTGAAGATTGGTACTGATATACTCCGCCTCCATTCTTCGGACATCATGTTTGATCAAAAAATGAGGTTGAAAAGCTTAGTTGCCATACTATCGCTATGTCTCCAAGGCCTCCCCACACCTCAATGAGGAGATAACCAGGGCCAATCGCCTTGCCTCATTTCATCGTCTTTAAAGCCTTATGGACCCAACCAGGGCTTATACACCCAACCCCTTGCATCACTCATAGCTCGCTTTGCAATATTCTTTGCCACCTTGTACTTCAATACGTTATCTGCACTCCTATCCAGGTTTAGGCATATGAAACAATGTTTATTCTCCTTAATAGTTGCTAGGGTAGAGGAAGACCTTTTCCTGTTTGGGTCGCCCTCCATCATAGGATCAACTGTATGCTTGTGGTGCCTAGCTCCTGCTCCTCCCCAAGAGACATATGAAAATGAGGTTACTATGTTGAGGCTGCACCATGGAGTATTGAGAGACCCAACCGCCGAGAATAAAAAAAATTAGCAATTGGAGCATGAAAGTTCAAGTATGTGATCAGAGGGGGAGGGGGTGAATGATCACTTCAAAAAATTTGACTGAAAGTATGAAGTGAAGCATAAGTAAAGCGGAACAACGAAGTAAAACTGGAAGCGAAACTAAATGTAGCGAATCAAAACACATTGAAGCATAACTGCGAAGCACATGCAATACGGAAGGTAAATGCTTGAATTAAAACGAACTGAGACTCGGCGATGTTTGTTCGACCAGTTCACGCTCTGCAAAGCCCTACGTATGGTTGGAGGGACTGGTGATTGAACACCTGGAGCAAATCTCTCTCCGTCCGTTGCTCCACTACCCCAAACTCCTTGAGCTTGGTCAGTTCTTCACTCGTGGTTGATTATTGAGGAAATCACCGAAACCTTTGACAAACTGGACTTCGAGGCAACAATTACTCTTCGCTCTCTGAAGAACAACACTCTAACCGTCTAGGAGAATTGCAGTTCTCCAAGATAAAAAGGCTAGTAAGCTTTCACCTAAGTCATCTCGAATCTACTCAGATCAATGGGACTTAGGCTTCGGTAATCTGGGTTTTGGGTTTTGCTTCGGTGGAATTCTTGGGATGCTCTCTTCAGTCTCTCTCAGGAATATTCTCAGAGCAGCCACCCGCAAATGAAGGATGGGGCGGCGTATTTATAGTTGGCGATCCCGAGGTGCAAAATGACCAAATTGACCCGAGGTGACAGCTTTACACGTGTCCACAACGGTCGGATTTGTCATTACTGCGCAACTTACCTTGTGACACAAGTAAAGCTGACTCACGGACTTAGTTCTGCTTCAGAAGCCAAAGAACGAAGTCTTTGCTACTCAAGCTTAACTTAGTGCACATGAGATTTCTTCACTCTGGCTTCTCACTTGGTGTGGATTTGATCTGAGCATTTTCTCAACGACTTCGGTGTCCACAAACTAAAGACCCCTCTTGATAGTACGGTTTGTCCTATGACTCAAAGAACAGAAAAAGAACTACACAAAAACATCTAAGTCTTGCGCCGTCTTCTTCATTTCCTTCAATGAGTTGAGCTTCAGGACACCTTCATTTTTTGGGGGTCATCCTCCGTGATTAAGCTTCGCTAAACGGGGTAATGCTTCGATAACTTGAAAACCTTCCCTGAAGCTTTATCACCTAGCTTGTCCTTCAGGAACCTATTCAACTGTTTATACTAGAAAACATTGTTAGTTCCTCTACTGTCTTGTCCAACAATATCCAAAACACACGGGGGCAAAACTTTGCTCTTACAAAGCAACAATAGGTAGCTATGCTTTCGTTTTGGTGCTTAGAGTATGAACAATATTTTGATTCATTGCATCATAAGTGAAAGCACTAAGTTTTAATGTTCAATGGTAATTTTGATTACAATGTACAATTGAAGTATGTAAAGTCGAGGGAGTGGATTACAATTGGTTGAACAAGGGACGAAAGGAAAAAATATAACCGAGGAGTCAGTTTCATTCTAAAACAGAAAATGTGAAATTATTTTTTGGACACGAAGAGTCTAGAATAGGTTCATGTTATCATTTTTTTGCACTGCGTTGTTTTTGCACCTCGATGAAGAAAGGTTTAGCGAAGACAATTACAACCCAGGTGATGAATGTGTGAATACTGGAATCCATATTATTTTTGGCCACCAATCCCGATAGAAAGAGCCTGTTTTATTATCATTAGTCTATAAGATGTTGACGTCACAAATAACACAACTTCCGCTAGAAGAACTTAGATATTTTTCCTAATAAGCATATCATCGAGGAGAAGCTCAGGCCACATTAGATCTTCAAACGTGGATGAGATCTTAGGCGCCGTGGAGGATCACCAACAAGGAGGAGCTTGTGGCGGTGATACGTCTCAAACGTATCTACTTTTCCAAACACTTTTGCTATTGTTTTGACTTCATTCTTGCATAATTTGGACGAAACTAACCCGGACTGACGCTGTTTTCAGCAGAGCTACCAGTGCTGTTTTTCTTTTGTGCAGGTTTCTGGATATTTACGTACGCTGGAAAAATCCCAAAAAATTATATTAAAAATCAGCGTTCCGGAAGCTTCCGTCAGGCCAAAGGGGGGCCACAGGGTAGCCAGGGGGCAGCCAGGAGGGTGCCTGGCGCGGCCCCACCCCCTGGCCGCGCTACCTGCCCTCCTGGGTGGGTCCCACACCCCCTGGTGACCTACCTTGGCCCCTATTTATTCTCCCGTCGAGGAAACGTCGAAACAGGAGTCGCTTTTTTGATCTACGCTGCGGAGCCGCCGCAACCCTCTGTTCTTCTCCGGAGAGCTAATCTGGAGGCTGAATTGGCCTACGGTGAGGGGGAAATCATCGCCATCGTCATCGTCATCACCTCTCCATCACCCATCCATGACTTCTCCTTTCATGTGTGAGTAATTCCCTGATGTAGGCAAAGGGGATGGTAGGGATTGGATGAGTTAGATCATGTAATAGTTCAATCAGATTTGTTGTGGGCATGTTGCCTATCATCTACTTGGTGTTTATCATCTCTGTTACAACTTGTTGCTCTTAATGCTTTTCACTTTGGGCCCGAGTGCCATGATTTCAAATCTGATCACCCTTTTGTTTCTTGAGTTTGTGGTGTTCTTGATCCTATCTATGAGTTGTATGCACCTATTATAGTCTGAAACCGGCGATCCCAGTGGTGACAGCCTGGGACACCAAAGGGGATGGACTATAATTTGAGGATTCCGTGTATCCATGAAGTGTTAATGCTTTGTTCCGGTTCTCCGCTGTAGGAGACCTTAATTTCCCTATGTTCCTTTTGGCCCCGTTCGTAGCGGGAGGGAAGGACAAAAGATGTTGTGCAAAGTTCTTATTGCAAGCACGTACAACTACCCTGGGATACATGCCTGATGTTTGATATTTGCCTAGATGATCCTTTGTTTTCTGTGAGCCTTGCCCAAGTTAGAATCTGTTGCATGTTCGTTCTCATCCAAGCAACGCCCAACCATCCATCTCCCTAGCCTACAGTGTTTTCTTTCTGCTGGTTACTAGTTGTTTACTTTCGCTGTTTTACTTTTGCTGTTCCACTACCACTATCACCACTATTATCTGTTGGGATACGGGGCAGAAAACACAAAATTTTCACACCTACGGTACCCGAACCCAAGATCTATGCTATGGCGATGTAAGGTAACGGAGGGAATCGGTGTTCATACCTTTGAAGACCGAAAGAGGGAAACGTTCTTGCGAACGTGGTTGGCGTAGACTCAGAACTACGACCTCCCTGTCGTGTAGAAGACCACCACCGGCGAGGATGACTCCCGGTAAACATCCAACGATGAAGTAGCACCACAGGTGTAGTGCCTCGAAGAGATTATACACGTACGGTACAATCGATGTTCCTCCCGGGCTCCGAACCAGGCGAGCAGCGGAAGAAAGACGGCTACGGATCCCAACTCCGGCAGAGCGACGACCTGCCTTATGGTGGAGAACTCCAATCCTGGTGCAGACTCCTAACAAGGGGAGTCCACTTCCGGGAAGGAGAAGGAGGAAGAAGGAGATTGATGTTGTATGGAAAAAGGGGGGTCTACCCCTCCTTATATAGGCCAAGGGGGGGTGTGATCCTCCTCCCCTCCCCCATGTGGGACTAAACCCCCAAGGGGGGAGTGCGCCGGCCAAGAGGGGGGGATGGGCCCCACCCTTGGCGCCAAGCCCAAGGGGGGGAACCCCCTCCTCCCCTAATGGGCCCCAAGGGCCCATATAGCCTTTTTCCCAATTTTTTAATTATTTAATATGTTTTAAATATTTAATTCAGATAATTAAATAATAAAAACATTATTAAAACAATTAAACTTTATTTTGAACTATTCAAAATGTCCGGAAACCATTCCGTCCTCCTCCGGAACTATTCCGGTGATTTCTCCTATTTCACCGATTGATCCCGTAACTGTCCTATGCATCGATTGCCCTTAAGTGTAACACCCTAACGGTCCGGGAAACAGCAGACATGGTCGAGACTCTTCTCATTGACCAATGACTAGTCAGTTGGACCTGGTTACAATCCTTGACAGCCCCTGCGCTTCCATTGAATGAACTACGATCGCTTTTGGAAACCGTTAACGATACGACGTAATCCCTTTGTGCCGCGGTACTTTGTTTGTCCGAGGTTTGATCGACGGTATCCCACATACCGTGTTCACATCTTGTTCACAACAAACAACTTCTCTCGTCCATGATCATTGCATCTCTTGTGACCTAGTCACGTCCTTGCAAGGTGTTGATGCAATATCACCGCGTGGGCCCAGAGTACCTGTCCTGTCACAAGGACTGACAAATCCCGCTTTGATCTATTAACATACTCATCAACCATCTATTTCATAATACCAAAGTGCTCCGTTATAGCCAGCATATTTCAGTCAGGCGGTGGGATACAAATCAAAGTCTCCTCATAGATCTGTTGGATATGTGCCCTAGAGACAAATTAATAAAGATATTTGTCACATATCCGTTTTGTTCATAATACGTTTTATACTGTGCTATAAATGTATTACTTGGAAATACTAATACAGGTGTAGTATAAAACATGGTCCGTAGTTTAACTCGGGTAAACTATCTCATTGGGCAATTGATTGATCAAGCTTTCCTGATCATGGCGACACTTAAGTCCATTGACAATGAGGTCATATCATTAGGGGAATGATGCGATGGACGTACACCCACCTAAAGTAATGCAATGTGATCGAGTCACATAGTTCAGCGTTGCTATGACTTTGTAACGTATGGCTTAGTCCTTAGACCGCAATGATCATACGTAATTGTCATCTATGAGGAGACTTTGATTTGTATCCCACCGCCTGACTGAAATATGCTGGCTATAACGGTGCACTTTGGGTATTCCGAAATAGATGGTTGATGAGTATGTGAATAGATCAGAGCGGGATTTGTCAGTCCTTGTGACAGGACTGGTACTCTGGGCCCACTCTGTGATATTGCATCAACAGCTTGCAAGCAAGTGACTAGGTCACAAGAGATGCAATGATCATGGACGAGTAAACTTGTTTGTTGTGAACGAGATGTGAACACGGTATGTAGGATTCCGACGATCAAACCTCGGACAAACAAAGTACCGCAACACAAAGGGATTACGTCGTATCGTTAACGGTTTCCAAAAGCGATCGAAGTTCATTCGATGGAAGCGCAGGGGCTGTCAAGGATTGTAACCAGGTCCAACTGACTAGTCATTGGTCAATGAGAAGAGTCTCGACCATGTCTGCTGTTTCCCGGACCGTTAGGGTGTCACACTTAAGGGGCAATCGATGCTAGGACAGATTCGGGATCATCGGTGAAATAGGAGAAAGCACCGGAATAGTTCCGGGAGAGAACGGAAGTTGTTCCGGATATTTTGAAAGGTTCAAAATAATGTTTAATTATATTTAATAATGTTTTAGTATTTAATTATCTGAATTAAATATTAAAATATATTTAAATTAATTAATTAAATGGAAAAAAGGCAAATGGGCCTCTTAGGGCCCATTAGGGGAGGAGGGGGTTCCCCCCTTGGGCTTGGCGCCAAGGGTGGGGCCCATCCCCCCCTCTTGGCCGGCGCCCTCCCCCCCCTTGGGGGATTAGTCCCACATGGGGGAGGGAAGAGGGATCACACCCCCCCTTGGCCTTTATAAGGAGGGGTAGAGCCCCCTTTTTCCATCATCTCATTGAGTTCTCTCTCTCTTCCTCCATTTCCGGAAGTGGACTCCCCTTGTTAGGAGTCTGCACCAGGATTGGAGTTCTCCACCATAAGGCAGGTCATCGCTCTGCCGGAGTCGGGATCCGAATCCGTCTTCTTTCCGCTGCTCGCCTGGTTCGGAGCCCGGAGGGAACATCGGTTGCACTGTACGTGTGTAATCTCTTCGAGGCACTACACCTGTGGTGCTACTTCGTCGCTGGAGGTTTACCGGGAGTTATCCTCGCCGGTGGTGGTCTTCTACACGACAGGGAGGTCGTAGTTCTGAGTCTACGCCAACCACGTTCGCAAGAACGTTTCCCTCTTTCGGTCTTCAAAGGTATGAACACCGATTCCCTCCGTTACATTACATCGCCATAGCATAGATCTTGGGTTCGGGTACCGTAGGTATGAAAAATTTGTGTTTTCTGCCCCGTATCCCAACAAGATCGTGATTACGTATGATCATTACGGTCTAAGGACTAAGCCATACGTTACAAAGTCATAACAACGCTGAACTATGTGACTCGATCACATTGCAATACTTTAGGTGGGTGTCCGTCCATCACATCATTCCCCTTAATGATATGACCTCATTGTCAATGGACTTAAGTGTCGCCTAGATCAGGAAAGCTTGATCAATCAATTGCCCAATGAGATAGTTTACCCGAGTTAAACTACGGACCATGTTTTATACTACACCTGTATTAGTATTTCCAAGTAATACAGTTATAGCACAACATAAAACGTATTATGAAAAAAATGGATATGTGACAATTATCTTTATTAATTTGTCTCTAGGGCACATATCCAACAGTCTCCCACTTGCACTAGAGTACAAATTACACTAGTTTACATCAGGTATGTATCTAACACCAATGGTCTCTCGGTGTTCTTCAAACTTGCCCTGTGGAAGAGGTTTAGTCATCGGGTCTGCTGCGTTCAGATCCGTATGTATCTTGTGAATCCTAGTGTGTCCATCCCTGACGTAGTCTCGCGTCACATGGAACTTTCGGAGGATGTGCTTGGCTGTAGAGTGAGTTCTTGGCTCCTTCGCGTTAGCAATGGCACCCGTGTTGTCGCAGAAGATTCCCACGGGGTCAGTACAACTGGGAAAGACGCCAAGCTCGATCACGAACTTCTTCAGCCACAGCGCCTCGTTTGACGCTTCGCAAGCGGCAATATACTCCGAATCCATTGAAGATTGAGCGACGACTGACTGTTTGCCGCTCCTCCAGCTAATCGCGCCACCGTTCAACATGAAAACATATCCCGTCTGGGATTTCGAGTCATCTAGATCTGAGCCGAGGCTTGCGTCAACGTAACCCTTTACGGTGAGCTCCTCATCAACTCCTCCATAAACGAGAAAGAGATCCTTGGTTCTTCTCAAGTACTTAAGGATGTCCTTTACTGCTGTCCAGTGAGCCATTCCCGGGTTACTCTGGTAGCGATTAGTCATACTAATGGCCAGCGCTAAATCCGGTCTGGTACATAACATAGCATACATGAGAGAACCTATGGCTGAGGCATAGGGCTTTGAGGACATCTCCTCCTTCTCTTTTGCTGTGGTTGGGCATTGAGTCACGCTTAATTTGACACCTTTTATAACTGGCAAGAGACCCCTCTTGGAGTCATCCATTTTGAACCTTTTCAAAATCTTGTCAATATAAGTGTTCTGACTCAAGGCCAACCGTCGATTAGGTCTATCTCTATAGATCTTAATCCCCAATATGTACGCAGCTTCACCTAGGTCCTTCATGGAAAATTGTCCATTCAGATATTCCTTCACTTCCTCTAAGAATTTCTTATCGTTCCCTATTAGTAATATGTCATCTACATATAACACAAGGAATGCTACAGAGCTCCCACTCAGTTTCTTATAGACGCAGAACTCTTCAACGTTTTGGACAAATCCAAAAGCTTTAATGACCTCATCAAATCGAAAATTCCAGCTCCGAGTTGCAAGCTTCAACCCATAGATGGACCGTTGAAGCTTGCAAACCTTACCAGCGTTCCTTGGATCGACAAACCCCTCTGGTTGCATCATATACAACTCTTCCTCAATGTTGCCATTTAGGAATGCAGTTTTCACATCCATCTGCCATATCTCGTAATCATGATATGCAGCTATTGCTAGTAGGATCCGAATAGACTTTATCATCGCTACAGGAGAGAACGTCTCCTCGTAGTCAACCCCTTGAATTTGTCGGAAACCCTTCGCGACAAGTCGAGCTTTGTAGACAGATACGTTTCCGTCTGCATCAGTCTTTTTCTTGAAAATCCATTTATTCTCGACGGCCTTGCGGTCCTCGGGAATATCCACCAAAGTCCATACTTTGTTGGTGTACATGGAGTCTATTTCGGATTTCATGGCTTCAAGCCATTTCTCGGACTCGGGTCCCTCCATTGCTTCTTTGTAACTTGTAGGTTCATCCGACTCATCAGCCGAGATTGCATTCACAAGCTGTCCGTAAAACTCAGTAGGTTGACGGACTCTTGATGACCTACGGGGCATAAAAGGTTCCTCTTCATTCTCATCATGATCATCATTAATGTCATGATCGTTATGAATTTCGTTCTGGCCATTCTCTTCAACTCCCACTGTGGAAGATGGTTCCAGAACAAATTCCGCAGCCATTTCTTCCAATTGGAGTGATTGGTCAGTCACTTCATCGAGGTCTATTTTCCTCCCACTCAACTCTTTCGCGAGAAACTCCTTCTCAAGAAAGTGTCCCGTCTTGGCAACAAACGTTTTGCTGTCAGACTTGTTGTAGAAGGTGTATCCACAAGTTTCCTTGGGATAGCCCACAAAGATGCACTTATCCGCCTTGGATTCAAGTTTGTCAGGCTGTAGTTTCCTAACATAAGCCTCACAACCCCAAATCTTCAGGTGAGACAACTCAGGTTTTGTGCCATGCCATTCTTCAAATGGTGTTGTCTTTACGAATTTGGATGGTGCCCTATTAAGAATATGAACGGCAGTTTCTAATGCATACCCCCAAAATGACACAGGCAAATCAGTATGAGACATCATCGATCGTACACTATCTAATAGGGTTCGATTACGTCGCTCAGCCACACCGTTTCTCTGAGGTGTGCCTGCCGGCGTAAGCTGTGGTACTATGCCACAAGACTTCAGATGATTGCCAAACTCGTGACTCAAATACTCGCCACCTCGATCCGATCGAAGGTGCTTGATTTTTCTTCCGAGTTGATTTTCGACCTCATTCTGAAATTCCTTGAACTTTTCAAAGGTTTCAGACTTGTGCTTCATCAAGTAAATATACCCATATCTACTCAAGTCATCAGTAAAGGTCACGAAGTAACGAAGACCATTGCGAGTGGGGACGTTCATGGGTCCACATACATCCGAGTGTATGATCCCCAATAAGACATCAGCACGCTCCATTACGCCATTGAATGGAGTCCTTGTCATTTTGCCCATGAGGCATTGTTCACATGTATCAAGGGATCCAAAATCCAATGACTCAAGAAGTCCATCCTTATGGAGCTTCTCCATGCGTTTTATACCAATATGACCAAGTCGGCAATGCCACATCATCATGTGATCTTCATCATTCTTCAATATTTTGGCCTCAATATTGTTAATGTGACACACGCCACCATCGAGATCAAGTACGAATAAACCATGCAACTCCGGTGCGTGAACATAAAACATTTCATCCTTATAAATCGAACAACCAATTGTATCAGACTTAAAAGAATAGCGGTCTCGCTTCAAGCAAGATCCACTAACGATGTTCACACTCAACGCGGGTACATAGTAGAAATTATTCAGAACTAAAACCAATCCCGAAGGGAGACTAAGATGCTTCGTGCCGACCGCCAAGACTTCAATCCGGCAGCCATTCCCCACGCACATCGTCACTTCATCTTTGAGCAAGCGTCTCCTATTCCTTAGTCCCTGAATGGAATTAGAAATATGAGCGACAGATCCTGTATCAAATATCCAGGATGTGTTCCCGGCGCTTGTCAAGAGAAGATCAACAATATATATATCAAATATACCTTCGTCTCTCTTGGCGACCTTGCCAGCCTTCTTGTCCTTTAGGTACTTGGGACATTTGCGTTTCCAGTGACCTTCACCCTTGCAGTAGAAGCACTCCACTCCGAGTTTAGGCTTGGGTGCCTTGGGAGGAGCGGCAACTGACTTGCCATCCCTCTTAGGGCCACCTCTCTTGGCCTTCTCCCGCCTTCTTGACTTCTTGAAGTCAATGGTCTTGTTGACCATGAAGACGGCGTGCTCCTTCTTGATCTCAACCTCAGCGTTCTTCAGCATGGCGAACAACTCAGAAGGGGTTTTGGTCATCCCCTGCATGTTGTAGTTCAGCACAAAGCCTTTGTAGCTAGGGGGAAGCGACTGCAACACCCTATCAACAGCAAGTTCATCTGGAATCTGGCATTCCAGAGCATTCAAGCGCTGAACGTAGCCAGACATTTTGACTACGTGCTCACTCACGCTGCCGTTCTCGTCCATATTTGCTGAGAAGAAGGCTTCAGAAGCCTCGTACCGTTCAACCCTGGCTTGAGGTGCGAAGACCGCCTTGAGGTCGGTGATAATCTCATATGCACCCATCCTCTCAAAGCGTTTCTGCAGCTCAGCCTCCATGGAGTAGAGCATGCCACTCTGGACAAGGTTGTAATCATCAGTCCTGGAGAGATAGACATTCTTCTCGTCTTGACTGGCATCATCTGCTGGTGCGTCACCTAACGCGTCCTCTAGTACGTATGCCATTTTGAGGGGAACGAGGAGAATCCTCAGGGTGCGGAACCAGTTGGTGAAGTTTGTCCCATCTGTTTTTAGCTTATCTTTCTCTAGGAATGATCCTAAGTTGAACGAGGGGCGTGGTGCTGCCATCTACGAGGTTGATTCACAAGGATGCATACTTAGACTTTTGTTCATAATGTGGAGTTTCAATTTAATCTCAAAATTCTAGAAAGCTCCCACTTAGATAAACACCTCTCAATTTAACTAAGTGATTACACAATCCCAGCCCCCATACCTCCCCCGATAGTTACGGCCCAGTATGCGAACCAGGTAGGCCTCTAAGCCAATCACATCAGGCATGTGACTCGTGCTCAACCTTTCGGTCTTCTGTGTTCCAGGCCCGCATCTACATACGTCAAGCCTGCCAATCGAACCTTGATGTTAGCTATTCAGCAAGGCCATAGCTGCATATGCCAGGCTTGCCGAACCCAACCTCATGCGAACTCCGTTTAATATGTAGGACAACTCCGGTATGTACGGAGCATCAAGCCATATGGGATAACCTTCCAGGCGGTGCCCACCAAAAGGGAGAACACAATGTTCGTATTGTGAGAGATGGTCCTGTTTCGTGCTACCGTCGATATATCTAGCATACTAGCATAAAATAGGAAGTAAAACTTTAAATCATACAACCTATGATCCCCCTTCATGCAAAGCAAAGTTAAACGCCTTTCTACTTTAGCTTGTGCAAGTTTTACGTGGCTGCTAGGGGTTTCGAGAGAGAGAACCGATTTCTATCCTGCGAAAAACATGCCACAACACCGTCTCCCATCCGTCTCTATTACACCCCTTTCGGGGCCCTCCGTTGCAAACATCTTCGCATCGCTAATGCAGAGAGACAGACACCCCCCCAGCCACTTTATATGGTACAAGCCATATGTCAAGCGTGGAACCAGTCTCGCGTAAACGCGTAAGGTCGGTCGGGGGCCGCTTCATCAAACATTGCCGCAATGCTGAATGAGTACACGTGGGAGGGTAACGAATGAAGATTCGATGCCCACATCCTAGATGTGTTCTATCCGTACAATACATCTACGCATAGCTAGCTCATGATACCACTGTTGGGATATGGGGCAGAAAACACAAAATTTTCACACCTACGGTACCCGAACCCAAGATCTATGCTATGGCGATGTAAGGTAACGGAGGGAATCGGTGTTCATACCTTTGAAGACCGAAAGAGGGAAACGTTCTTGCGAACGTGGTTGGCGTAGACTCAGAACTACGACCTCCCTGTCGTGTAGAAGACCACCACCGGCGAGGATGACTCCCGGTAAACCTCCAGCGACGAAGTAGTACCACAGGTGTAGTGCATCGAAGAGATTATACACGTACGGTACAATCGATGTTCCTCCCGGACTCCGAACCAGGCGAGCAGCGGAAGAAAGACGGCTACGGATCCCGACTCCGGCAGAGCGACGGCCTGCCTTATGGTGGAGAACTCCAATCCTGGTGCAGACTCCTAACAAGGGGAGTCCACTTCCGGGAAGGAGAAGGAGAAAGAAGGAGATTGATGTTGTATGGAAAAAGGGGGGTCTACCCCTCCTTATATAGGCCAAGGGGGGTGTGATCCTCCTCCCCTCCCCCATGTGGGACTAAACCCCCAAGGGGGGAGTGCGCCGGCCAAGAGGGGGGGATGGGCCCCACCCTTGGCGCCAAGCCCAAGGGGGGGAACCCCCTCCTCCCCTAATGGGCCCCAAGGGCCCATATAGCCTTTTCCCCAATTTTTTAATTATTTAATATGTTTTAAATATTTAATTCAGATAATTAAATAATAAAAACATTATTAAAACAATTAAACTTTATTTTGAACTATTCAAAATGTCCGGAAACCATTCCGTCCTCCTCCGGAACTATTCCGGTGATTTCTCCTATTTCACCGATTGATCCCGTAACTGTCCTATGCATCGATTGCCCTTAAGTGTAACACCCTAACGGTCCGGGAAACAGCAGACATGGTCGAGACTCTTCTCATTGACCAATGACTAGTCAGTTGGACCTGGTTACAGTCCTTGACAGCCCCTGCGCTTCCATCGAATGAACTTCGATCGCTTTTGGAAACCGTTAACGATACGACGTAATCCCTTTGTGCTGCGGTACTTTGTTTGTCCGAGGTTTGATCGTCGGTATCCCACATACCGCGTTCACATCTCGTTCACAACAAACAACTTCTCTCGTCCATGATCATTGCATCTCTTGTGACCTAGTCACGTCCTTGCAAGGTGTTGATGCAATATCACCGAGTGGGCCCAGAGTACCTGTCCTGTCACAAGGACTGACAAATCCCGCTTTGATCTATTAACATACTCATCAACCATCTATTTCGGAATACCCAAAGTGCTCCGTTATAGCCAACATATTTCAGTCAGGCGGTGGGATACAAATCAAAGTCTCCTCATAGATCGTGATTACGTATGATCATTACAGTCTAAGGACTAAGCCATACGTTACAAAGTCATAGCAACGCTGAACTATGTGACTCGATCACATTGCAATACTTTAGGTGGGTGTCCGTCCATCACATCATTCCCGTTAATGATATGACCTCATTGTCAATGGACTTAAGTGTCGCCATGATCAGGAAAGCTTGATCAATCAATTGCCCAATGAGATAGTTTACCCGAGTTAAACTACGGACCATGTTTTATACTACACCTGTATTAGTATTTCCAAGTAATACAGTTATAGCACAGCATAAAACGTATTATGAACAAAACGGATATGTGACAAATATCTTTATTAATTTGTCTCTAGGGCACATATCCAACATTATCACCACCACTACTACCACCGTATCACAGTTACTCCTAATACTTTCGTGCAAGCAAGTGTTTATTTCAGGTGCGGTTGAATTGACAACTCAATTGTCAAAGCATGTACGTATTCTTTGTGTCCCCAAGTGTCAAATCAATAAATTGGGTTATCTTTCCCGCGAAGACTATCTCGATCCCCTACAGTTGAGGGTTATCAAGTACTGTTTTCTGGCGCCGTTGCCGGGGACCATAGCTTTATTTACAGGTCTACTCGAAGTATCCTACCTGCTGCAGATTATCCATTATGGGTAAGAAAGGAGACCCCAAGGTTCCGATCCTACCATCCCGTACGAGACAAGGTACTGCTCTTAGCACTAGTGCTAAACTTGATTCACCTTCAGTTATGAGTCAGTTTGATTCACCACGATTACATGCTACTTCTGCTGAGTCTGGAAATATGTCAGATACTTTTTTATGATGCTTCTACTACCTTTGAGACTACAGGTTCGCTTGGTTCTTTTATAGATGAACAGATTGCTGCTGCTGCCCGACTTTCGGGTGATGAAATTCCTGTTACCCAAACTCCTATTGGAAAAACTCATAACTTTGCAGGCCTTAAGGAAAAGCTCCTTGAGGATGATTATATTATACTTGATGATGATCTTTGCAGGGAACTCAATGAATGTGCTGATTCCGACCCTGCCACTATAAAGAAGTTGCTAGCAAAGCACTCCCCGAAGAACAAGTTTACTCCTGATCCTACTTTTGCTACGTCACCTATATGCATCTCAGATCCTGATTATGATTTCTCTGTTGACCTTTCACTTCAATCCACAGTTGAAGCTGATCCTTTTTATGGCAGAGAAAATGACGATGCTATCGAGCACCTAACCAAACTCACTGAGTTAGGTAGCTTGTTTACTACTGATGAAAGGATCCGGAACTTTTATGTGACCAAGCTCCTTCCTTTTTCTTTAAAAGGAGATGCTAGAGCATGGTATGATGCACTACCATGTGGATCCATCCAAATCCCTCAAGACATGGCTATATCTTTCGTTGATAAGTATTTTCCTGCTCATATGCAACATGCTGCTTTACAAAGAATTTATAATTTTGAACAGTTGCAGGATGAGCATTGATACGTCCCAAACGTATCTATAATTTCTGCTTGCTCCATGCATGTTTGTGTGACTTTGCCATGTTTTGGTTGAACTTTATTACACTTATAAACCAATTTGGACTAACCTACTAACTCAGTGCACCAAGTTGCCAGCTTCTGGTTTTCTGCTGTTTTTGTTTTTCAGGTTTTCCGACTGATTAAAGTGCCCAAAAAATTCCGCAAAAAATTATATTAAAAATCAGCGGGCAGGAAGCTTCCGGAATAACCAAGGGAGAGAGACGGGACCACCAGAAGGGTCCCTGGCGCATCCCCAACCCTAGGGCGCGCCAGGCACCCTCCTGGCTACCCTGGGTGGCCCCTCGACGCCCCCCTTTGCCTATATAACCCCCTCGGGGTAGAAACCCCTAAACAAGAACTCTTTTTCGCGGAAACCTCTCTGTTCCGCCGCCGCCGCCGTTTTCAGATCGGGGCTGCCTGGAGAAGCTGCCCCGGCACCCTGCCGGAAGGAGACCACCCCTCCGAGAGACCATTCATAGCCATGGACGCCTCCCGTATGTACCGTGAGTAGTCCCCCTTGGACCATGGGTCCGTGATCAGTAGCTATGTGATGTCCTCTCCCTCTTTTGTGCTTCCACTTTCGAGACCTCGTGAGCTGCCTGTTGGGGTTTGCAGCAAAAAACACAAAATTTTCTAACTAGCGTTCCCTTAACCCAAGATCTAGCTAGCCGTATTACTGTAACGGACAGTAGTGCGGAAATAACATACCTCGGGGTGTAGTCCGTTGCGCGGGAAACGTTCCCGCAAACGTGTTTGATGTAGCCGATCAAGTTTCACAGCCCCCTGGCTGTGTTGAGCACCCGGATGGGTGTAGTGACACACGTGCAGCACCTCGTAGTACTCGCACAAGTACGAGACTCGATGACAACCTCCGTTCTCCGATCCAGCGGAGGGGGCGGAAGCAGACCTCCGGACGGAGCTTCGGCAGCACGACGGCCTCCGATTCTAGCAGAGAGGTCTCAATTCCACTACAGGCTCACACTAGGGAGCCCACCGTGGAAGAGACCAGAGAGGGGAGGAGACCGGAGAAAACCGATCTCAATTCGGAGTTATATTTATTTTCTCACGATTTTTTCTCTATTAATTATGTGCACCCTGCCCATCTATATATAGGCTGGGGAAGGGAGTCAACCCACCTCCCTTAGCAATGTGGGACTAAAGTCCCCTTTGCTAAGGGGTGGCCGGCCAAGGGGGGAGAGGGGGCGCACCCCTCATGGGCCCTAGGGCCCATGGCGCCTCCCCCCCTTTTTTTTCTTTTTCTTTTCTCCCTTTAATTCCCTAATGGGCCTTTTTCTCCACTAAGGCCCATATCACATATTAATTAGAAATAAAATGATTTTAATTATTAATTCAATTAATTAATAACTAAAACATATTATTCCATCTCCCGGTGCTCCGAAAACACTTCCGGCTCACTCCGAACTTGTTTCGGTTCAATACGGTACTCCTCCGATATTGTCTCCTTTATTCTCTGGTTGCTCCGATGGTTCCGAAAAGGTCTCCGATTTCATCGAGCCCTTAAGTGTGTTACCCTACGGTCCGAGAACACTCCAGTCATGACCGAGCAGAGGCAACAGTCAATGATCATCAGCGGGACCTGGATGCCCATAATGACCCCTGTGCATTCCGGATATCAACACCGATTGGACCTTACGTCGTATAGCATTCCCTTTGTCAGCGATACTGGATTGTTCCGAGATTCGATCAATGACATCCTATGTCTGGTTCAACCTCGTTCTGAACTAATCCTCATTCACTCGTTCCCGTGATATTCATCCCCGTGACCTAGTCACACGCTGCGCAGCTTTATGGATGGAATCTCACCGAGTGGGCCCTGAGTATCTATCCATCATATGGATTGACAAATCCCGCTCTTGTAAACAATACTCCTCAACATATCTCCACGGAATACCTAAGATACAACCGTTATGACCCGCATATTTCAGTCAGGTGGTGGGATGTAAGTCAAAGCATCCGGGAAGATAGTGATTATGCACGTACTCACGGTCAAAGGAACGGTCTACCACGTTATGTAATTACAACACTGAACCTTCATAAGATTTGATCATGCTGCAATGCTTACTTTGGGTAATGTTCATCACGTCACTTAACCCGTAAGGTGACCTCATAGTCAAGAGACTTAATTGTCCATGATCGCGAAACCACGATCATCATGTTGACCATGAACTAGTTATCGATGTAGAGGCTAACTAGGAACTCTGGGTGTTTCTATACCCCACCTGCATCATTGTTTCACTGATGCAGTTCTAGCACGGTATGAAACTGGTTATGAACTTGCTTAGATATATTGGAATAATCATATATTATTTGCCTCTAGAGCATATATCCAACACTGCCTCACATGATCGAGGCACCTATGTAATTTTCTGCTGTTGCTATGCTGAGTTTGTTGGGATCTGATGGATTATGAGACTATGTTCAGATTGTGATGAGTAATATATTTGGTTTGCCCTTTTATATTTTGTTCTTGAGTAAATTCTTGCATGTTCTCCGTTGCAGTATTTGCTTTGGCCAAGTTATTTGCTTGCAACTCCAAGAGAGAGCGTTATGTTCGATTGTGGGTTCAGCCCCCTGATGTCTAGCTTGAGTGACAGAAACATGAGACTAGGGGATGTGTTGTTGCCACCAGGGATAAAACAACGGTGATTGTGCCTATTGGTGCAAGAATTGTTTACTTTACGCAAAGTTCTTTTAATGCAGTTGTCTGTTGCTTTGAATTTACACTTTGGGTGGGATTCGCAACTTAATACCAGCGAGATGTTCTGGATAGATATCTCAAGGTGGATGATTCGTAGTAGATGCAAATGGATTTTGGTCTACTTACCTTGGCGTACTGCCCATTGCTTTTGAGCCCTTCCTTTCTTTGCAGCATAGTTAGCATTGCGGTGCCTTCATAATCCTGTCAATTGCCCAACTATGATTTGTTTACCTCGCTAGCATTTTTATCGTCTTTTGGGAGAGAGACATCACTAGTGAAAATCACGGGACTCCGGTCCATCTTCATACCATTGTTCACACCCACTATTTATCTTTCTGTTTTTACTTTTACTAGTACCTTTTTATCTCTTGCGTTTGATCCTTTGTAAACGACAAGGCCGAAGGAATTGAAAACTCCTCTGAACTCGTTGGGAGCAAAGTTATTTGTTTTGTGCAGGTCCACGACAACTCCACGCATCAAAAAAAATTCTGGCGCCGTTGCCACCTATCGTACTTATCGTTGAGTCCTACTGGAGACAAACCTTGGTGTCTTTACTGAGGGAAATTACCGCTATGCTGTATCTCAACCTTCCACTTGGGGTAACCAACGAGGGGCGAGAAGCCATCAAGCTAATTTCTGGCGCCGTTGCCGGGGACTCAAAGGAAGTACAAATACGCGAGTCCTGATAACCGCCAATTTCTGGCGCCGTTGTCGGACTCCTGTATCAAAAATAGGAGAGTTACACGCTATCTTTTACCTTTGCTTTTTAGTCTTGTTAGTTTACCTTTCAGTTTTTACTTTTGTGTCCCTAATCAAAAATACCAAAAATACCTGCTGCTACTATGGGTTCCAATGAAAACACTAAGTTGTGTGACTTCACCAGTCACAACAACAGTGACTTTATCTGCACTCCTATTGCTCCACCTGCCACTTCAGCACCTTCTTATGAGATTAAACCTGCTCTGCTTAACCTTTTCATGAAAGATCAATTTTCAGGAGCAGGAGAAGATGCTGCTTTGCACCTAAACAACTTTATCGAGCTCTGCGACATGCAGAAATACAAGGAGGTGGACGGAGACATCGTCAAGCTGAAGCTTTTCCCTCTCTCCTTGAGAGGGAGAGCCAAGTAGTGGCTACAGTCTCTACCCAAGAATAGTATTGATTCTTGGAGTAAATGCAAGGATGCTTTTATAGGGAAGTATTATCCCCCTGCTAAAATTATTCAATTGCGGAGTAACATTACGAATTTCAGGCAATTGGATAACGAACACGTTGCCCAGGCTTGGGAACGTATGAAGACGCTCGTCAAGAACTGCCCTACACATGGACTGACTACCTGGATGGTTATCCAGACTTTTTATGCAGGCTTGAACTTCACCTCGCGGAACCTGTTGGATTCGGCCGTGGGAGGTACCTTTATGTCAACCACACTTGGTGCTGCTACAAAAATACTAGATGAGATGATGCTAAATTATTCACAATGGCACACCGAGAGAGCTCCAACTGGTAAGAAGGTAAACTCAGTCGAGGAAATTTCCTCTTTAAATGAAAAGGTTGACCTTATCATGTCTCTACTTACCAAGCAACCTTCTATTGATCCTCAAGATGTTCCTTTAAAATTTTTGGTTGCTCAGGAGCAAGTAGATGTCAATTTTGTCTCTAGGAACAACTTCAACAATAATGCTTATAGGAGTAACTTTGGTAGCAACAATCCTAGGCCTTTCCCATACAACAACTATGGGAACAACACTTATCCTACCACTAGAAACTCCACTTCAGAACTAGAGACTATGCTCAAAGACTTTATCGCTACCCAGAAGGCCTTCAACAAGAGTGTGGAAGAAAAATTAGATAAACTAGATATCCTCTCTTCGAAGGTAGACAATATAGCCCACGACGTAGAGATGCTGAAGATTAGAACCTCTCCCCATGAGGAGAGGCAGGTCACTCCTATGAATGCCATCCAGGTCCAAATTAATGAAAACATTAGGATGCTGGGAAAACTTAGAGAGAGATGGGCTAGAGAAAAGGAGGAAGAAGATAGAATTAAGAGCCTTCCTACCTACTACACAGTAGCCACTATCCAAGTAGTTGAGGAGATCCAAACTGCTAGCACCCATCACACCCCTAGTCCTACTGGACCTATCAATGGTCATGATACACCCTCAACCATAGAAGAGGAAACCTCTATGAACATAAAGGCTTTCAAACAAGTGAGCTTAAATGATATCACTACTTCCCTTATAGATAGTAGTGAACTAGACTTTGATAACTGCACTTTACCAGAAGTTATTGGTTTCCTACACAAGATGTCTAGAGACCCCCACACTAGCACACTAAATCTTGCCTTCACGGAGCATATCACCAATGCTCTAATTAAAGTTAGGGAGGAGAAGCTTAGACTAGAAGCCTCCATACCTAGGAAGCTAGAAGATGGTTGGGATCCTATGATTAAAATTAAATTGAATAACTTCTCTTGTTTTGCTCTTTGTGATGTTGGAGCAAGTACCTCTGTTATGCCCAAAAGAATGTATGATATGCTTGATTTGAAACCTTTTGATACCTGTTCTTTTGGTGTTCGTATTGTTGATTCTTCCGTAAAGAAGCCCTTGGGGAAGATTGATGATGTTCTTATCATTGTCAATGACAATTATGTTCCCGTCACTATTATGGACATTGAGTGTGAGCCCTCTTGTCCAATTATTTTGGGACGTCCTTTTCTTCGCACAGTTGGTGCTATCATTGACATGAAAGAGGGAACTATCAAGTTCCAATTCCCTCTCAAGAAAGGGATGTAACATTTCCCTAGGAAAAAGATTAAGTTACCTTTTGAGTCCGTCGCACGGGCTAGTTATTCTCTTGAAAAAACTTGATCTTCTGCTTTAAGCCTAGCTAATGGCTCTAAAGAAGCGCTTTCGGGAGGCAGCCCGCAACGAATTTAGGTTTTTCTTTTTGTTTTTGTTCCGTTCTTAGTGGTCTTGATGATTGTTACTACTGTAGCAACATCATTGTATCTTTATTTTTCAAGCTTTGTGCCAAGTTTAGCCTCAGGGTGCTTGAAAGTTCAAAAGTTGGATCTTGCTGTCCAGAAACAGATTCTGTCTTCTTGACGGGAAAATTCGCGATAAATCACCAAATCATCTTTTTGATCTGAATTGTTTTGACAGCATGCTCCATACAATTGGCTTGCTAGCCTCTGTCCAAAGTTTTTTGATTTGAGTTGCAGAAGTACCTCGGAAAAATTCCCCTTTCTCTGCTGTTCTGTTTTTCTCAGCTTCTGCCCCAGTTTTTCGTTTCGCAGTTTTGCAATCCTTAAGCTTGATTTTTCTTTGCAAACTTTTTTGGGCAGGCAAGAGAAATAGTAGCTCTTCCTGGAAATCTTTATTTGCAGTAGAGGAAAATTATTTTATTAGGGTACTAACCTCTCTAATCAGCCTACAATGAGTTATGTATGAAGGGGGTTTTCAAGTGCGCGATGGAAGGTGATGAAAGAAGATCCAGGAGTGTCAAGCGCTAAAGCTTGGGGATGCCCAAGTGCACCCCCAATAAATATTCAAGGAGACTCAAGCGTCTAAGCTTGGGGATGCCCCCGATGCATCCCCTTCTTCATCAACAATCATCGGTCTGTCTTTCGTTGCACTATATTTTTATCACTTCATGCGTTGTGTGCTTTGCTTGGAGCGTCTCACTCTTTACTTTTCTAGGTTTGTTTTGCTTTCTTTGCTGTAGTAACAAGTTAGACCCCAACTTACTCTTTTGTGTGGGATAGAAACACGCTCCACTTGAACTAGAACTCCTCATAGGATTTGCATGCTTATTTCTTTTAGCTGTGAGTTGTTCTTTTTCTTTTCTTAGCTGCTGGTCTGTTTAACTGTAGTGCTTAGGTAGTTAAAGTTTCTTTTCTCTTTGAAGTAGTAACTTTCAATAGTTTTGAGGTATTGACTAGAGTAATGTTTGAACTTTTGGTGTCAAGAGCTCTTGCCTATTAGTGATAGATGTCGTATTTTGGGCAATCCGTGTGTTTTTCGAAAACCAAAAAACCCCTGTTGAGAACTCTAGCTACTAGATGGATCACTAACCTCTGGAGGGTTCGAATATTAGAGTACACTCACGTACCATGAGTCGAGGATGCGCAAGGATAACCAAACCCCCATACACTCCTCCTCGGGGTACCTGTCTCTTTGTGAACCTCCTATTAGATTGAGAGTTACCGATAATAAGTGCATGAGTTCTTCGGACTAATGTGAGTATTCGAAAGTTGACACTTCCACCTACCCATACTTTTTCTAGCCTCTTCGGTACCGTGCATTGCCCTTTTCTCACCTCGAGAGTTGGCGCATACTCCGCCGTTGGATCCAAACCCTTGGCATTATACGCTCTGTCATCATAAGCCTCATTATATCTTTCCTCAAAACAGCCACCATACCTACCTACAAGGCATTTCCATAGCCTTTCTGAGATACATTGCCATGCAACATCCACCCTCTCATGACTTGATCCTCATGTCATACATGCTACTTGCTTGATAGATGAGCCGCATGCTAGTTGGGCCTTGCCCTAATCATTGCTACATGACGCACTAGTATCATTGCATATCCTGCTATCCTGGCAGAGGCATACATTTGCATCATGATTAGTTACATTTTCTTTTTGTGAGTACCTTTGTAAAGTGTGAAAGATCTCCTATATTCTTGTAAAATATAGAGTATTGCCCCTAAAGTGAGGAAAAGATCCCAAAGAGGACAAAATCAAAAGATCCCAAAGAGGACAAATGAGAGTTAAATAGAAAGAGCCATTGAGGCCACCAAAAAAATAAAAATAAAAGAGAAAAAGAAAAATAAAAAGAGAGAAGGGGGCATACTACTATTCCTTTTGAGAGATCCACACTAGTACTTCATCTTCTATCCCTTGTACTCCATAGAGATTATCATCATGCATATAGCTATGTGGGGAACTTTTACACTATAGAACTTGGCTTGTATATTCCAATGATGAGCCTCCTCAAACGAGCTCTAGGTCTTCTTGAGCAAGCAAGTTAGATGCACCCCCACTAGTTCCATTGGAGAGCTTTTAGCTCACATGTGCATCCGTTGTATGGCAATCCCTACTCCTCACATCATATCTATCATATGGATTTCTCTCGCCTATGATTGTCCTCATTGATGTGAGCCTTTCACACACCCTTTTTGTCTTCCTCCTCCACCTCTTCTTTCTGTTTCGCCTTTTAGGTGTCAACTTTCTTGCTCACGCTCATCCATTGCATGAGTGCTCAAAATATCGAAAGGGAGTGGATCAGTTTGACTTGTACCTGGCTAGTGGTCTGGGGACGAGTCCAGATAAGAATCCAAAGGAGACCAAGTGTGAAACTTTAGTAGATAGTTGTTCTCAACAACCTTTTTTCTCTCTTTCTTCCCAGTCCCTTGCTTGCACGCAAACACCATCTGGAGACATTCGAGTCACGGACAGCAAGAGCTCTTGCACCTTTTGTTCTTTTGTTGCTTGTGTTAATGCCAATATAGACTCTTGCCTGTTAATACTTGAATTGAATTGCATGCTTTGATTGCTTTACTTAACAGTTCTTATTTGGTTGTGTGGCATGTCACCACAGAAATTATGCTTGTTATCATTTACCTACTCGAGGACGAGCAGGAATTAAGCTTGGGGATGTTGATACGTCCCAAACGTATCTATAATTTCTGCTTGCTCCATGCATGTTTTGTGTGACTTTGCCATGTTTTGGTCGAACTTTATTACACTTTTAAACCAATTTGGACTAACCTACTAACTCAGTGCACCCAGTTGCCAGCTTCTGGTTATCTGCTGTTTTTGTTTTTCAGGTTTTCCGGCTGATTAAAGTGCCCAAAAAATTCCGCAAAAATTATATTAAAAATCAGCGGGCAGGAAGCTTCCGGAATAACCAAGGGAGAGAGCCGGGACCACCGCCAGGGAGCCAGAAGGGTCCCTAGCGCGGCCCAACCCTAGGGCGCGCCAGGCACCCTCCTGGCTGCTCTGGGTGGCCCCTCGACGCCCCCCTTCTCCTATATAACCCCCTCGGGGTAGAAACCCCTAAACAAGAACTCTTTTTCGCGGAAACCTCTCTGTTCCGCCGCCGCCGCCGTTTTCAGATCGGGGCTGCCTGGAGAAGCTGCCCCGGCACCCTGCCGGAAGGAGATCACCCCTCCGGGAGACCATCCATAGCCATGGACGCCTCCCGTATGTACCGTGAGTAGTCCCCCTTGGACCATGGGTCCGTGATCAGTATCTATGTGATGTCCTCTCCCTCTTTTGTGCTTCCACTTTCGAGACCTCGTGAGCAGTATCACATGATCGAGGCACCTATGTAATTTTCTGCTGTTGCTATGCTGAGTTTGTTGGGATCTGATGGATTATGAGACTATGTTCAGATTGTGATGAGTAATATATTTGGTTTGCCCTTTTATATTTTGTTCTTGAGTAAATTCTTGCATGTTCTCCGTTGCAGTATTTGCTTTGGCCAAGTTATTTGCTTGCAACTCCAAGAGAGAGCGTTATGCTCGATTGTGGGTTCAGCCCCCTGATGTCTAGCTTGAGTGAGAGAAACATGAGACTAGGGGATGTGTTGTTGCCACCAGGGATAAAACAACGGTGATTGTGCCTATTGGTGCAAGAATTGTTTACTTTACGCAAAGTTCTTTTAATGCAATTGTTTGTTGCTTTGAGTTTACACTTTGGGTGGGATTCGCAACTTAATACCAGCGAGATGTTCTGGATAGATATCTCAAGGTGGATGATTCGTAGTAGATGCAGATGGATTTCGGTCTACTTACCTTGGCGTACTGCCCATTGCTTTTGAGCCCTTCCTTTCTTTGCAGCATAGTTAGCATTGCGGTGCCTTCATAATCCTGTCAATTGCCCAACTATGATTTGTTTACCTCGCTAGCATTTTTATCGTCTTTTGGGAGAGAGACATCACTAGTGAAAATCACGGGACTCCGGTCCATCTTCATACCATTGTTCACACCCACTATTTATCTTTCTGTTTTTACTTTTACTAGTACCTTTTTATCTCTTGCGTTTGATCCTTTGTAAACGACAAGGCCGGAGGAATTGACAACTCCTCTGAACTCGTTGGGAGCAAAGTTATTTGTTTTGTGCAGGTCCACGACAACTCCACGCATCAGAATAATTTCTGGCGCCATTGCCACCTATCGTACTTATCGTTGAGTCCTACTGGAGACAAACCTTGGTATCTTTACTGAGGGAAATTACCGCTACGCTGCATCTCAACCTTCCACTTGGGGTAACCAACGAGGGGCGAGAAGCCATCAAGCATCTCCCTAAAGCTTGGGGGAGATTTTGCAGTTTGCTGAAGGCTAGACCGGGACACGAAATCCCTAAGAATGAATTAAATGATATCTTTTATGCTGGTCTAACCGATGGGTCTAAATCCTATCTCGATAGTTGTGCTGGTTGTGTTTTCAGGCAAAGAACACCGGACGATGCCGAAGAACTGATGGGCAAGATTGTCAAAAACCATGAAGATTGGTCCGTGCCTGAACCACCTCCACCACCAAAGAAGAGGGGCATGCTGGTCTTAAGCCCCGAAGATATGGAAGAAGCAAAGAAGTCCATAAGAGAAAAAGGTATTAAAACTCAAGATGTAAAGAATCTACCTCCGATCGAGAAGCTGTGTGAGCCTACCACTCACCCACCTACAGTAGAAGTACATTCTGTTTTAGACTTCAATGCAAGTGACATCCCTAAAGGTAAACCTCCTGACCAATGTTTAGATGAGCTTGATAATTTTATTATGAAGCAGAATCACTTCAATGAAAAGATACAAGGTCAGTTGAATGAAAACACTCTTACTATCAAAAGATTTCTTGATGTTCTAGGTAGAACAGTCAATGATGTTAAATGTCTTGTGAAGCATTTTCATATGGTTCAAACTCAGCTTGAACAAATTTCTAATGTGCTAAAAGATTTGCTTGCTAATAATGCCAAACAGGACAATTTAGAAGCTTACGGTATAAAGACCCGGGGTGGAACACACACCCAGGACCCTCTTTATCCAGAAGGGCACCCGAAGAGGATCGAGCAAGATTCTCAATTACAGGAAGAAGAAATTGTTAGATCTCCAAAGAAAAAAGAAAAAGACACACAAGGAAGCTGACAATTCCAATGATCCTATAGAAGAAGAAGAACCAGCTGTTGACCCAAACAGTATATCTACCTCCGATGCTGAGACTGAAGATGGTGCTGAACCTGAAAAAGATGCTGAGAAGAATGATCCACCCGAGGTTCGTGAAGAAGAAGCACCCGATAAGCACAAAAAGTATACAAGAGAAGAATTCCTAGCAAGAAGACACGGTAAGGAACGAGAACCATGGGTGCAGAAACCCATGCCTTTCCCAAACAAGTCCGTCAAAACCAAAGAAGAAGAGCACTACAACAAGTTTTGTGAGTGGATGAAACCTCTTTTTCTTCAAATCCCTTTGACTGATGCTATTAAATTACCTCCTTACTCTAAATATATGAAAGATATTGTCACTAATAAAAGAAAAGTCCCTAATGAGGCAATATCTACTATGCTTGCTAACTACTCTTTTAGTGGCAAGATTCCTGAGAAGCTCGGTGATCCAGGTATACCCACCATTCCTTGCTCCATAAAAAATAATTATGTTAGAACTGCTTTATGTGATCTTGGTGCAGGAGTGAGTGTTATGCCCTTTTCTCTCTACAAAAGACTTTGTTTAGAGAAACTAATTCCTACAGATATCTCCCTTCAGATGGCCGACAAGTCTACGGCCGTCCCTATCGGTATTTGTGAGGATGTTCCTGTTGAAGTTGCCAATTGCTTAATACTTACTGATTTTGTTGTGCTTGACATGCCCGAGGATGGGAGCATGTCCATTATTCTTGGTAGACCTTTTCTTAATACCGCAGGTGCCGTTATTGATTGCAATAAAGGGAAGGTCACCTTCAACGTAAACGATAAAGAACACACGGTGTATTTTCCAAAGAAGATCGACAAAAGGCATGGCCTTAACTCCATCGAGAATATCGAGACCGTGAAGATTGGAGAATGGGATTGTCCACTACATGTATACCACAAATACAAAACAATTATGGTGGGGACAATGTCCATTAAAGTGAGAGTGCAATGACCACTTCATAAGAGGCGAGACCTTTTGCTCTATATGCCACCGGTTTGTTGGTAAGACTTGATCAACCTTGCTAGCTAGCAAGTTTTATATAGGTAAAAAGTTGAGCTTGTTATGTCTTCATTTCCTCTAGCTTTTATTCTCCTTGCTGTACCAAAGTTTCTATGTTTAAAGCTTCACTTTCTCTAACTTCTCTCTCAAGTTCACGAAAGTTTTGCAGCTTTTTGAACTTTGAAAAAAATTCTACAGTGAAGTTGCCCAGAAAATTACAAAAAAATTATATTTGAAGTTTCCAGGTAAAAGGCCACCAGAGGGCACCTGTGGCTGACCAGGGGGGCCACCACCAAGCCAGAAGGCCAGGTGGCGCGGCCCAGCCCCCTGGCTGCGCCACCCACCTTCCTGGGTGGGCCCCATGCCCCCTGGTGGCATCTCTCCTCTCACTCTCTCTCTTTCTGCCCGAAAACTCGAGTTCTTCCTCTGGTTTTCTCGTTCTTGCTGTTCTTGAGCTCGTACCTTCGATCTCCTTTTCTAGCCACTTGTTTGAGCTGATTTCTTGAACAAGTGCTCCCTGGTATGTAACTCCCTCACCCCTCCAATTAGTTTTCTAGTTGGTGGCTTCTTTAGTGAGTATTTAGTGGTTCTTGGTGCTGTTTAGTTAATCTTAAAAGTTTAAGTAGAAATTTATTTTTCAAGTTTTGCAGCTAGTTTGAGCCTTGGTTAAGTGAGAAGAATGTTTTGTCCAAACTAGTTTTGCTTAAATCTTCGTTTTTGTGAATTGCTAAAAATTTCAGAAATGGAGAAGTTAGGGAGGTGGATTGGGAAGAAGAAGCCCGAGCACTCAAGTCGTATAACACGTTCCGCATTTGCACCTTCGTCCACGAGAGCTAGTTACAATGAAGATATCGTACCCGTGGAATTGTTGGACGTGTTTCCCGCGAAGCCCATGGAATTTCCATGCGACGATTTCATGGAATACGCCGGCATTAAGGAAGAGTTTTATGCTCTTTGCGAGAATGCAGGTTTGACACGGCTTGTTACGAGCCGTGTTCCTCAGTATGAAACACTCACAGCCGTATTTGTTAACAGTTTCAGATTTTATTCTGACAATGATACTGTGGTGTTTCGACTTTATGATCAGTTGCTAACCATGCCTATGAACAGATTTTGTGAAGTTTTAGGTTTACCAGGCTTGGTTGAGAAGAAGAAGAGGAAGAATATTCCAACCGTTGAGATCAACACCCTCCTCGACTCCTTCTGCAACACTGAAGTGAGGAGGTCCAATCGGCAGAAGATTTCTAACATTATGTTTCCTCATCTCAGGTACTTTGCCTATTATGTTGCGAGGGGAGTGTTGGCTCGAGACAACACGAGCAGCACTTCCACGCCCGATACAGCTATTATGGTAAATGCTCTTTCAGGTAAGCATGAGCATCATGTGGGTACGCTCATTGCGAAGCGCCTTGCTACTAATAGTACCAAGGGAGACGTCTTCGGTGGGGTTTATGCCACACTTCTTTTGCACTCCGTTCAGGGAGTGCCGCGCCCAGATGATGCTATCCTTCCTTTTACTAGTCTTGACTTGGCTGCCATGAAGATGCATTTCTTTGTTACTAAGGCCTCTGACCGCTTTGCACTTTATTATATCTTGCGGTTCAAAGATAATGTGGAACGCCATGTCCGTCTACCTGCACCACTTGTGTTTGATTTTTCTAGCAGGAACGGATTTCGGTTTTCGGTGGCCGAGTTCGATGAGATCATGGGAAAATACCAGTACCACGACCCCACGGAGGGGGTCGACCCAGATGAGGGGGAGCGCGTCGTGTATCCACCCGCTCAGGAGGAGCACGAGGTGCATTCGCCAGTCCAGGAGGAGACTGTCACCCCCTACGGTGAAGGATCTTCCTCTGGATGGGAGTCGGGACCTTCCACCTCAGGGTGGGATAATCCCAGGGTGTCGGTGTACGCCCCCGACTTCCCCTACGACCCATGGATGCACCAGTACTACCCGGGAGCAGGAGGCTCCTCGGGACAACAGTAGAAGAGCCCAACTTAGGCCAAAAGCCTAAGCTTGGGGGAGTACGTGCTCTTCTCCTCCTTCCATTTGTATCTCCCGTTGGTTCGCTTTTATATTTTTGTAGTTTTTTGCTTGTTCTTCTTTGTTCTTTTAGTTTGCAAAAACCCAAAAAGATTTCTTCTTTCTTTTCGTTAAACCTTAAAAAACCCAAAAATATGTTTCCTTTGCTCTTTAGTTTGCTTTGTTTTCAGAGTTCAGCTCGAGTCCGTAATGATTATAATTTCCTACGTTCGATTGTGCAAGTGACAAGGCAGTAATGACGAGGTCGACGGAAGGGATGCAACAAGGAAAGCCGGTATGAACTCTTCTTGTTTCTACTTTTGTACATATGCATGTACTTATGATTAGAGACCAGCTTGTAGCGACATAGTGCTATGTTTACGATGCTTTCCCAGTGGTTCATGCTTTCTTTGTGGTTAGTCTCAAATAGCTAGAGTTTATAATGTGTTGCTTGAAATGATTGACATGCATTGCATTGTTCATGGTGTGGCATATTGAAGTGGTATTTCCCTCCGGGGGATTCTTGGATTGACTTGGCACATGTTCACGCATGTTAAGACTAAAAAGTCTGTTCTGCCTCGATGATCTTTTTACTTCAGAGTAGTTATATCACTTTCATGCCCGATTCAATGTTACTTTGTCGCTCTGCATGATTATGACCGTTATGCTCTCTGGTTGGTCGCTTCCCAGTCTTTTGCTAGCCTTCCTCCAGCACCAAGCGGAATTCTGCTTGTGCTTCCACAATCACCTTTCTAAACCCAGTTGTTCCATTTGAGTCCACCATACCTACCTATATATGGTATTTACGTGCCATCCCTAACGAAGACTTTCATGTACCATCTCAAAACCTTATTCAAAAGTTTCCTTTTTGTAACCGTACAAGCTCATGGTGCGGTAAAGGGAAATCAGTATCTTTCATGCCAAAAAGATTTGACGGAAGTTTTAACTAGTAAAATGCAAAAGAGAAAAGTTGCACTTCCCCCATACTTGATGATGGAATGAAATGAGCCAAATGCTGCTAAGGATAGATGGAACGAGAAACAAACTCCTTCCATACTTGAGGCAAAAATAAAAGGCATCATTGACCATCAAAGGATAGATGGAGTTAGGAACAAAAGTATAAGCAAAAAAAAGGTAAAAAGAGTAAAAAGATACAGTTGGCATGGAAGATATTGGGAGATCTTTACCGTTCACCGTTGACTGGTCAGTTGCACTCTCAAAAAGAAATTTATCTCTGTTTTAAAGCTGTGAGCTCTGGTACATGTTTAGTCTTTGCTTCCTTTCACGGGTTTTCAACTTGCCATCAAAAGCCATGGTTCGAGAGTCTCCACCTTCCTTTCTCCAAAGCACCAACTATGAGAGCATAATTGTCATTCTTAGTGTAACATGCATTGTCCCAAAGTACTACATTGTCTTCTGCGTGACTGTGATGTTTCTTACTCTGAGTTTTTAGTTCTAGTCTCCTTTAAAACTCCGGAGGAGCTTCTGCATTTATGTTTTTCTTCACTCATGGAGGCTAGCGAGATACCACTCTGATATGTTCATGCTATGTGCAGTGTGATCTTGAATTGATTTTCAGCAGCATATTATTTACTTTACGTTTGTTTGTGACTGATTACATGAAAGAAGGATTGCTTCGTGCATTGTCCTTGTAGCATGGTGTCAAAACTTGCTGAACTCTTTCGTAGTACATGCTTATATACATCTAGTGAAGCAAAAGAGTTTGTCAAAGTTTTCTTTGTCGCGTCCAGTTCGTTGAACTGAATTTCTTGAGGACAAGCAATAGCTAAGCTTGGGGGAGTTGATACGTCTCAAACGTATCTACTTTTCCAAACACTTTTGCTATTGTTTTGACTTCATTCTTGCATAATTTGGACGAAACTAACCCGGACTGACGCTGTTTTCAGCAGAGCTACCAGTGTTGTTTTTCTTTTGTGCAGGTTTCTGGATATTTAGGTACGCTGGAAAAATCCCAAAAAATTATATTAAAAATCAGCATTCCGGAAGCTTCCGTCAGGCCAAAGGGGGCCACAGGGCAGCCAGGGGGCAGCCAGGAGGGTGCCTGGCGCGGCCCCACCCCCTGGCCGCGCCACCTGCCCTCCTGGGTGGGTCCCACACCCCCTGGTGACCTACCTTGGCCCCTATTTATTCTCCCGTCGAGGAAACGTCGAAACAGGAGTCGCTTTTTTTATCTACGCTGCGGAGCCGCCGCAACCCTCTGTTCTTCTCCGGAGAGCTGATCTGGAGGCTGAATTGGCCTCCAGTGAGGGGGAAATCATCGCCATCGTCATCGTCATCACCTATCCATCACCCATCCATGACTTCTCCTTTCATGTGTGAGTAATTCCCTGCTGTAGGCAAAGGGGGTGGTAGGGATTGGATGAGTTAGATCATGTAATAGTTCAATCAGATTTGTTGTGGGCATGTTGCCTATCATCTACTTGGTGTCTATCATCTCTGTTACAACTTGTTGCTCTTAATGCTTGTCACTTTGGGCCCGAGTGCCATGATTTCAAATCTGATCACCCTTTTGTTTCTTGAGTTTGTGGTGTTCTTGATCCTATCTATGAGTTGTATGCACCTATTATAGTCCGGAACCGGCGATCCCAGTGGTGACAGCCTGGGACACCAAAGGGGATGGACTATAATTTGAGGATTTCGTGTATCCATGAAGTGTTAATGATTTGTTCCGGTTCTCCGTTGTAGGAGACCTTAATTTCCCTAAGTTCCTTTTGGCCCCGTTCGTAGCGGGAGGGAAGGACAAAAGATGTTGTGCAAAGTTCTTATTGCAAGCACGTACAAGTACCCTGGGATACATGCCTGATGTTTGATATTTGCCTAGATGATCCTTTGTTTTCTGTGAGCCTTGCCCAAGTTAGAATCTGTTGCATGTTCGTTCTCATCCAAGCAACGCCCAACCATCCATCTCCCTAGCCTACAGTGTTTTCTTTCTGCTGGTTACTAGTTGTTTACTTTCGCTGTTTTACTTTTGCTGTTCCACTACCACTATCACCACTATTATCACCACCACTACTACCACCGTATCACAGTTGCTCCTAATACTTTCATGCAAGCAAGTGTTTATTTAAGGTGCGGTTGAATTGACAACTCAATTGTCAAAGCATGTATGTATTCTTTGTGTCCCCAAGTGTCGAATCAATAAATTGGGTTATCTTGCCCGCGAAGACTATCTCGATCCCCTACAGTTGAGGGTTATCAGGCGGCAGGGGTAATCTAAGGCGAGCACAGATGAGCTTGAGGCGGCATGCAAGTTGATACCTCATACTCCCTCCGTTCCAAAATAACTGTCGCAACTTTGTACTAGCTCTAATACAAAATTGTACTAAGTCTAAAACAGTTATTTTAAAACGGAGGGAGTACCAATTAGGATGGCCTTCTCGAGCTCCCCGCATGCAATCGAAGGAGCGGCATGGCTACAAGATGAGGCATATTGGGGGTTGATGGCTTCTCGCCCCTCGTTGGTTACCCCAAGTGGAAGGTTGAGATGCAGCATAGCGGTAATTTCCCTCAGTAAAGATACCAAGGTTTGTCTCCGGTAGGACTCAACGATAATTACGATAGGTGACAACGGCGCTAGAAATTATTCTGATGCGTGGAGTTGTCGTGGACCTGCACAAAACAAATAACTTTTCTCCCAACGAGTTCAGAGGAGTTGTCAATTCCTCCGGACTTGTCGTTTACAAAGGATCAAACGCAAGAGATAAAAAAAAGGTACTAGTAAAAGTAAAAACAGAAAGATAAATAGTGGGTGTGAACAATGGTATGAAGATGGACCGGAGTCCCGTGATTTTCACTAGTGATGTATCTCTCCAAAAAGACGATAAAAATGCTAGCGAGGTAAACAAATCACAGTTGGGCAATTGACAGGATTATGAAGGCACCGCAATGCTAACTATGCTGCAAAGAAAGGAAGGGCTCAAAAGCAATGGGCAGTACGCCAAGGTAAGTAGACCGAAATCCATGTGCATATACTACGAATCATCCACCTTGAGATATCTATCCAGAACATCTCGCTGGTATTAAGTTGCGAATCCCACCCAAAGTGTAAACTCAAAGCAACAGACAACTGCATTAAAAGAACTTTGCGTAAAGTAAACAATTCTTGCACCAATAGGCACAATCACCGTTGTTTTATCCCTGGTGGCAACAACACATCCCCTAGTCTCATGTTTCTGTCACTCAAGCTAGACATCAGGGGGCTGAACCCACAATCGAGCATAACACTCTCTCTTGGAGTTACAAGCAAATAACTTGGCCAAAGCAAATACCGCAATGGAGAACATGCAAGAATTTACTCAAGAACAAAATATAAAAGGGAAAACCAAATATATTACTCATCACAATCTCAGCATAGCAACAGCAGAAAATTACATAGGTGCCTCGATCATGTGAAGCAGCTCACGAGGTCTCGAAAGTGGAAGCACAAAAGAGGGAGAGGACATCACATAGCTACTGATCACGGACCCATGGTCCAAGGGGGACTACTCACGGTACATACGGGAGGCGTCCATGGCTATGGATGGTCTCCCGGAGGGGTGATCTCCTTCCGGCAGGGTGCCGAGGCAGCTTCTCCAGGCAGCCCCGATCTGAAAACGGCGGCGGCGGCGGAACAGAGAGGTTTCCGCGAAAAAGAGTTCTTGTTTAGGGGATTCTACCCCGAGGGGGTTATATAGGCAAAGGGGGCGTCGAGGGGCCACCCAGGGCAGCCAGGAGGGTGCCTGGCGCGCCCTAGGGTTGGGGCCGCGCCAGGGACCCTTCTGGCTCCCTGGTGGTGGTCCCGGCTCTCTCCCTTGGTTATTCCGGAAGCTTCCTGCCCGCTTATTTTTAATATATTTTTTGCGGAATTTTTCGGGCACTTTAATCAGCCGGAAAACCTGAAAAACAAAAACAGCAGATAACCAGAAGCTGGCAACTGGGTGCACTGAGTTAGTAGGTTAGTCCAAATTGGTTTAAAAGTGTAATAAAGTTCAACCAAAACATGGCAAAGTCACACAAAATATGCATGGAGCAAGCAGAAATTATAGATACGTTTGGGACGTATCAACATCCCCAAGCTTAATTCCTGCTCGTCCTCGAGTAGGTAAATGATAACAAGCATAATTTCTGTGGTGACATGCCACACAACCAAATAAGAACTGTTAAGTAAAGCAATCAAAGCATGCAATTCAATTCAAGTCTTAACAGGCAAGAGTCTATATTGGCATTAACACAAGCAACAAAAGAACAAAAGGTGCAAGAGCTCTTGCTGTCCGTGACTCGAATGTCTCCAGATGGTGTTTGCGTGCAAGCAAGGGAATGGGAAGAAAGAGAAAAAAAAGGTTGTTGAGAACAACTCTCTACTAAAGTTTCACACTTGGTCTCCTTTGGATTCTTATCTGGACTCGTCCCCAGACCACTAGCCAGGTATAAGTCAAACTGATCCACTCCCTTTCGATATTTGGAGCACTCATGCAATGGATGAGCGTGAGCAAGAAAGTTGACACCTAAAAGGCGAAACAGAAAAAGGGTGGAGGAGGAAGACAAAAAGGTGTGTGAAAGGCTCACATCAATGAGGACAATCATAGGCGAGAGAAGGCCATATGATAGATATGATGTGAGGAGTAGGGATTGCCATACAACGGATGCACATGTGAGCTAAAAGCTCTCCAATGGAACTAGTGGGGGTGCATCTAACTTGCTTGCTCAAGAAGACCTAGAGCTCGTTTGAGGAGGCTCATCATTGGAATATACAAGCCAAGTTCTATAGTGTAAAAGTTCCCCACATAGCTATATGCATGATGCTAATCTCTATGGAGTACAAGGGATAGAAGATGAAGTACTAGTGTGGATCTCTCAAAAGAAATAGTAGTATGCCCCCTTCTCTCTTTTTATTTTTCTTTTTCTCTTTTTTCTTTTTTTTTATTGGTGGGCTCAATGGCTCTTTCTATTTAACTCTCATTTGTCCTCTTTGGGATCTTTTGATTTTGTCCTCTTTGGGATCTTTTCCTCACTTTAGGGGCAATACTCTATATTTTACAAGAATATAGGAGATCTTTCACACTTTACAAAGGTACTCACAAAAATAAAATGTAACTAATCATGATGCAAATGTATGCCTCTGCCAGGATAGCAGGATATGCAATGATACTAGCGCGTCATGTAGCAATGATTAGGGCAAGGCCCAACTAGCATGCGGCTCATCTATCAAGCAAGTAGCATGTATGACATGAAGATCAAGTCATGAGAGGGTGGATGTTGCATGGCAATGTATCTCGGAAAGGCTATGGAAATGCCTTGTAGGTAGGTATGGTGGCTGTTTTGAGGAAAGATATAATGAGGCTTATGATGACAGAGCGTATCATGCCAAGGGTTTGGATGCATCGGCGAAGTATGCGCCAACTCTCGAGGTGAGAAAAGGGCAATGCACGGTACCGAAGAGGCTAGAAAAAGTATGGGTAGGTGGAAGTGTCAACTTTCGAATACTCACATTAGTCCGAAGAACTCATGCACTTATTATCGGTAACTCTCAATCTAATAGGAGGTTCACAAAGAGACAGGTACCCCGAGGAGGAGTGTATGGGGGTTTGGTTATCCTTGCGCATCCTCGACTCATGGTACGTGAGTGTACTCTAATATTCGAACCCTCCAGAGGTTAGTGATCCATCTAGTAGCTAGAGCTCTCAACAGGGGTTTTTGGTTTTCGAAAAACACACGGATTGCCCAAAATACGACATCTATCACTAATAGTCAAGAGCTCTCGACACCAAAAGTTCAAACATTACTCTAGTCAATACCTCAAAACTATTGCAAGTTACTACTTCAAAGAGAAAAGCAACTTTAACTACCTACTTTCTAGTCAAGACACAGAACTCAGTGCAACAGGCAAACTCTCTAACAAGATAAAACATGCAACCTATAGAAAGTTAAACCTGAAAAGAAATGCTCTAGAAAAACTAAAGCACTACAGCTAAACAGACCAGCAGCTAAGAAAAGAAAAAGAACAACTCACAGCTAAAAGAAATAAGCATGCAAATCCTATGAGGAGTTCTAGTTCAAGTGGAGTGTGTTTCTCTCCCACACAAAAGAGTAAGTTGGGTCTAACTTGTTACTACTGCAAAGAAAACAAAACAAACTTAGAGAAGTAAAGAGCGAGACGCTCCAAGCAAAGCACATAACGCATGAAGTGATAAAAATATAGTGCAACGAAAGACAGACCGATGATTGTTGATGAAGAAGGGGGTGCCTCGGGGGCATCCCCAAGCTTAGACGCTTGAGTCTCCTTGAATATTTATTGGGGGTGCACTTGGGCATCCCCAAGCTTGAGCGCTTGACACTCCTGGATCTTCTTTCATCACCTTCCATCGCGCACTTCAAAACTCCCTTCATACATAACTCATTGTAGGCTGATTAGAGAGGTTAGTACCCTAATAAAATAATTTTTCTATACTGCAAATAAAGATTTCCAGGAAGAGCTACTGTTTCTCTTGCCTTCCCAAAAAAGTTTGCAAAGAAAAAACAAGCTTAAGGATTGCAAAACTACGAAACGAAAAACCGGGGCAGAAGCTGAGAAAAACAGAACAGTGGAGAAAGGGGAATTTTTTAGGGGCACTTATGCAACTCAAATCAAAAAACTCTGAACAGACGCCTGAAAGGTAATTGTATGGAGCATACTGTCAAAACAATTCAGATCAAAAAGATGATCTGGTGATTTATTCCGATTTTTTCCATCAAGCAGACATAATCTGTTTCTGGACAGCATGCACCAACTTTTGACCTTTCTTGCAATCTGAGGCTAAACTTGGCACAAAGCTTGAAAAATAAAGATACAATGATGTTCCTACAATAGTAACAATCATCAAGACCACTAAGAACAGAACAAAAACAAAAAAGAAAAACCTTAATTCGTTGCGGGCTGCCTCCCGAAAGCGCTTCTTTAGAGCCATTAGCTAGGCTTAAAGCAGAAGATCAAGTTTTTTCAAGAGAATAACTAGCCCGTGTGACGGACTCAAAAGGTAAGTTAATATTTTTCCTAGGGAAATGTTACATCCCTTTCTTGAGAGGGAATTGGAACTTTATAGTTCCCTCTTTCATGTCAATGATAGCACCAACTGTGCGAAGAAAAGGACGTCCCAAAATAATTGGACAAGAGGGCTCACACTCAATGTCCATAATAGTGAAATCAACGGGAACATAATTGTCATTGACAATGATAAGAACATCGTCGATCTTCCCCAAAGGTTTCTTTACGGAAGAATCAACAAGACGAACACCAAAAGAACAGGGATCAAAAGGTTTCAAATCAAGCATATCATACACTCTTTTGGGCATAACAGAGGTACTTGCTCCAACATCACAAAGAGCAAAACAAGAGAAGTTATTCAATTTAATTTTAATCATAGGATCCCAACCATCTTCTAGCTTCCTAGGTATGGAGGCTTATATTCTAAGCTTCTCCTCCCTAACTTTAATTAGAGCATTGGTGATATGCTCCGTGAAGGCAAGATTTAGTGTGCTAGTGTGGGGGTCTCTAGACATTTTGTGTAGGAAACCAATAACTTCTGGTAAAGTGCAGTTATCAAAGTCTAGTTCACTACTATCTATAAGGGAAGTAGTGATGTCATTTAAGCTCACTTGTTTGAAAGCCTCTATGTTCATAGAGGTTTCCTCTTCTATGGTTGAGGGTGTAGCATCACCATTGATAGGTCCAGTGGGACTAGGGGTGTGATGGGTGCTAGCAGTTTGGATCTCCTCAACTACTTGGATAGTGGCTACTGTGTGGTAGGTAGGAAGGCTCCTTAATTCTATCTTCTTCCTCCTTCTCTCTAGCCCATCTCTCTTTAAGTTTTCCCATCATCCTAATGTTTTCATTAATTTGGACCTGGATGGCATTCATAGGAGTGACCTGCCTCTCCTCAGGGGGAGAGGTTCTAATCTTCAGCATCTCTACGTCGTGGGCTATATTGTCTACCTTCGAAGAGAGGATATCTAGTTTATCTAATTTTTCTTCCACACTCTTGTTGAAGGCCTTCTGGGTAGTGATAAAGTCTTTGAGCATAGTCTCTAGTTCTGAAGTGGAGTTTCTAGTGGTAGGATAAGTGTTGTTCCCATAGTTGTTGGATGGGAAAGGCCTAGGATTGTTGCTACCAAAGTTACTCCTATAAGCATTATTGTTGAAGTTATTCCTAGAGACAAAATTGACATCTACTTGCTCCTGAGCAACCAAAGAATTTAAATGAACATCTTGAGGATCAATAGAGGGTTGCTTGGTAAGAAGAGACATGATAAGGTCAACCTTTTCATTTAAAGAGGATATTTCCTCGACAGAGTTTACCTTCTTACCAGTTGGAGCTCTCTCGGTGTGCCATTGTGAATAATTTAGCATCATCTCATCTAGTAGTTTTGTAGCAGCACCAAGTGTGGTTGACATAAAGGTACCTCCCGCGGCCGAATCCAACAGGTTCCGCGAGGTGAAGTTCAAGCCTGCAAAGCTCGATAAAGTTGTTTAGGTGCAAAGCAGCATCTTCTCCTGCTCCTGAAAATTGATCTTTCATGACAAGGTTAAGCAGAGCAGGTTTAATCTCATAAGAAGGTGCTGAAGTGGCAGGTGGAGCAATAGGAGTGCAGATAAAGTCACTGTTGTTGTGACTGGTGAAGTCACACAACTTAGTGTTTTCATTGGAACCCATAGTAGCATCAGGTATTTTTGGTATTTTTGATTAGGGACACAAAAGTAAAAACTGAAAGGTAAACTAACAAGACTAAAAAGCAAAGGTAAAAGATAGCGTGGAACTCCCCTATTTTTGATACAGGAGTCCGACAACGGCGCCAGAAATTGGCGGGTATCAGGACTCGCGTATTTGTACTTCCTTTGAGTCCCCGGCAACGGCGCCAGAAATTAGCTTGATGGCTTCTCGCCCCTCGTTGGTTACCCCAAGTGGAAGGTTGAGATGCAGCGTAGAGGTAATTTCCCTCAGTAAAGATACCAAGGTTTGTCTCTAGTAGGACTCAACGATAAGTACGATAGGTGACAACGGCGCCAGAAATTATTCTGATGCGTGGAGATGTCGTGGACCTGCACAAAACAAATAACTTTGCTCCCAACGAGTTCAGAGGAGTTGTCAATTCCTCCGGCCTTGTCGTTTACAAAGGATCAAACGCAAGAGATAAAAAAGGTACTAGTAAAAGTAAAAACAGAAAGATAAATAGTGGGTGTGAACAATGGTATGAAGATGGACCGGAGTCCCGTGATTTTCACTAGTGATGTCTCTCTCCCAAAAGACGATAAAAATGATAGCGAGGTAAACAAATCACAGTTGGGCAATTGACAGGATTATGAAGGCACCGCAATGCTAACTATGTTGCAAAGAAAGGAAGGGCTCAAAAGCAATGGGCAGTACGCCAAGGTAAGTAGACCGAAATCCATGTGCATCTACTACGAATCATCCACCTTGAGATATCTATCCAGAACATCTCGCTGGTATTAAGTTGCGAATCCCACCCAAAGTGTAAACTCAAAGCAACAGACAACTGCATTAAAAGAACTTTGCGTAAAGTAAACAATTCTTGCACCAATAGGCACAATCACCATTGTTTTATCCCTGGTGGCACCAGCACATCCCCTAGTCTCATGTTTCTGTCACTCAAGCTAGACATCAGGGGGTTGAACCCACAATCGAACATAACGCTCTCTCTTGGAGTTGCAAGCAAATAACTTGGCCAAAGCAAATACTGCAACGGAGAACATGCAAGAATTTACTCAAGAACAAAATATAAAAGGGAAAACCAAATATATTACTCATCACAATCTGAACATAGTCTCATAATCCATCAGATCCCAACAAACTCAGCATAGCAACAACAGAAAATTACATAGGTGCCTCGATCATGTGAAGCAGCTCACGAGGTCTCGAAAGTGGAAGCACAAAAGAGGGAGAGGACATCACATAGCTACTGATCACGGACCCATGGTCCAAGGGGGACTACTCACGGTACATACGGGAGGCGTCCATGGCTATGGATGGTCTCCCGGAGGGGTGATCTCCTTCCGGAAGGGTGCCGGGGCAGCTTCTCCAGGCAGCCCCGATCTGAAAACAGCGGCGGCGGAACAGTGAGGTTTCCGCGAAAAAGAGTTCTTGTTTAGGGGTTTCTACCCCGAGGGGGTTATATAGGCGAAGGGGGCGTCGAGGGGCCACCCAGGGCAGCCAGGAGGGTGCCTGGCGCGCCCTAGGGTTGGGGCCGCGCCAGGGACCCTTCTGGCTCCCTGGTGGTGGTCCCGGCTCTCTCCCTTGGTTATTCCGGAAGCTTCCTGCCCGCTGATTTTTAATATAATTTTTGCGGAATTTTTTGGGCACTTTAATCAACCGGAAAACCTGAAAAACAAAAACAGCAGAAAACCAGAAGCTGGCAACTGGGTGCACTGAGTTAGTAGGTTAGTCCAAATTGGTTTAAAAGTGTAATAAAGTTCAACCAAAACATGGCAAAGTCACATAAAATATGCATGGAGCAAGCAGAAATTATAGATACGTTTGGGACGTATCAGGGGTAAAGATGATGTATATAACATGTGATGATGTGAACTATGGATGTCAATGAAAGAGAAATGAAACAATCGTGGTCATGTCAATGATTCCATTAAAATAGACTAAGGATAAATTATAAAACTCTGCACGAGTCACGGAGGCGAGGCAACACCTAGGTGATGCCCTTGCCTCCTTGAGTGCACGAACGGGCATGGCGATGGTTTTATCTTTTGAGTTGTTCACCCTACGGTCCTAAGCTGTAATCTTTAGTGGAATATATGTTCATCTTTTTCCTTAGTATTTTCACTCCTTTGTTTCCTAAACTAGCATAGCAAAAGCGGTACATCTCTCTGGCTTGCTTTTTTCTCCTCTCTCTCTCTTTGTTGACTATCTCAATGGGAAGACCGATTCTTCTGCATGACACCGCTCCGATTCTCAAGTAGCATGTTGTGTTTAACGGAATCATTCGAACCTATGTGGAATTGTGGATAGCTGGAAAGGAGTCCACAATAAAGCATTGTCCATGCCTCAAATCGATCTTTACTGAAGAAAGAAACTATGAGTTGATGCTGACTTATTTTAGGATAAAAAATTTACTATTCAATTTAGACCATCCTTATAAATTTTAAAGGTTCAAAAATTAAAAGATACTTTTTATAATAATAAAAATAGACTTTATTACCCTTGAATGAAAAAACAAGACGATCTACAATGGTAGTACTACTGTGTGTGAAAGAAATTTGGTCTAAGTTCAGAAAAAAAGGCAATTTGGTCGAGACATGAACCCAACCACACCGGACTCTCACTTGCTCGGGTGACTTGTAGCACTGAATTGGCACCACCACAACCACCACCACCACTCCATGTTGAAGTGCAAAACTCTTGACACCAGGAGTCGAATGACCCCAGTTTATTAGTTCGGCCACGAGCTAAGAAGTTGAGAGTTTTCTCCCTAGGATTGGTGGAACTGAAAAGGACTCAGATTTATATAGGTTTGGGCCACTAAGAGCAGCTGTGATGAGCTTATAGAGTAGCTAAAAGTGTGAAGCTACTAGCCCACGCTCTTCTTCTAGGTTTCTTCTCTTCTCCTCCTTTCCCGCTTTGCAAGGCTCTGGTCCTACCCTTATATAGTGATGGGGGGCACCATAGAGGTGTTGCTTAACTAGTGTGAACACTTGCAAAAATGGTAGGCGGCACGTGCAGTCGCTAAGAAACTCAAGTGCTCTTTTGTGCCAAGCAATCCTTCGTCATGTCCCATCCGTCGGGATCCCGTGTCAGCAGAACGAGATGGTGACTTGTAGTGATAAGAAATACCTTCTGCAATCGTTGTTGCCTGTCCAATATGCTGAACACCTTATCCCTCTGTCACTATGATGATGACCCTAAGGCTCGTAGACTGTGGAAGTCAAAAGTTATAGACTATTTCCCCAACTGAGCCCGACCTGGCTCAACACGCGGGATGATAACCAGGTGGGCCCAATCGTGTCTTCCCATCGGGTGGCTTCATAGAGAAGATGTCCTTAAGAAGTTTTACCTCCCGAGTTCTTGCTTTGAAACGAGGTCTTCCCTTCGGTTCAGCTTGTTTTGTCCTCATGATATGGTCAATCTTCACAATCTTAGCCTTTAGGCTGTTGGTGATGTTAACGGGCTTGTTGGTGGTGGATCCAAATTGCTTGATGCTAGTCCGTTTGATTCTTACCCTTCTTGAGCTAAATTTTCGTTGCGTACTTCAAGATACCCCGTTTCCCTTGTACCGACAATAGCCCCAGGGGCACGTCACCTGATGTCGGGCTTCGTGATTTGGAACCGCAGCTATCTTGGCAGGGCCTAATAGAGACGGTCGATCCACAACCAAGCCTTATAGATAAGGTAAAACCTTGTTTTTCTCAAGATATGGATGAAACCTTATGTGCTCTTATTACCTGCAGGGAGGTCAGGAAAGCAATATTTAGTATTGGAGAACTCAAGACTCCCGGAATGAACAGTTTATATGCAATATTTCTCAAGCAATATTAGAGATTAATCTAAGAGGAGTTGGCCAATGAAGTTCTACTTGCCATCAACACCGACGTTATTCCTATGGGATACTAAGTGTCGGATACATCCATTTCAGTGATAATTAATATGGATCAAAGGGAATATTATTGTTCTCATCCACAAACTTTAGTCGTAAAAAGGTAACCCAATCTTTTCCTATTAGTCTTTGCAATGTGACTTACAAAATTGTTTCAAAGTTTTGATAGTCAGACTCAATAATTTTCTACAACAACAACACCAAAGCTTGTCAATCCCAAACATGTAGCTTGCACCATTTCATCCATCAAGTTTTGATTTGATGGCTCACATCTTCATCGAGATGACCATGCTTCTGCAACATTGACACGAATACTGAAAGGTGTCCTTCAGAGGTATCACGTGTCCATCAAGGCTAACTTCCTCCTTCTCGTGCCTAGTAATACTAAAATTGTACCTCATGTACTTAGTATGGTTATACTAAGCCTAAAACATTTTGATTCTCAAGTCTCGTCTCCACATATCCAACTCTCTATTAACCCCCGTTCGACTATTGTCGACTAACACTCCTTGTGTATCCCTTGTGACCTCATCCACCAAAGCAAAAAAAGGCTCAAAGCTGACCCTTGGTGCAATTATATTTTAACAGGAAAGTCACCAGTGTCGTCGTCACTTGATCGAACACTTGTCATAACATTATTGTATAAGTCCTTGATGAGGGTAATGTGCTTTGTTGGGACTTAGTGTTCTTGTGTATCTCTCCATAAGTTATCGTACCAAGAAAGTGGCTTCCATGGTCGACCTCCTTAGAACGACACCTGACGAGGGAATACCCCCATGATTCCTCTACGTGAGGGTACCTGGTGCTTGTCAGGATCGGTGGCCCACTAGAGGCTTTGGCTAGCCCAAGAACAAGACCACCTGAAGCACCGGCGACTGCACCGACCTGGAGTCCAAACCGACATGGAATCCAAGACTTGGCCGTCAAGACTAACTAGAATAGGAATCTCTCTTGTAACTTGAGTCGAACTCCCGGAGACCTAGCCTAGTATATCAAGGCTGGAGGGGAGACGATTTAGGACAACTCGCAGCTCATAATCTCATCGCAATACTTCAGCCTAGAGCAATCTCGACGAAGCCTCCATTGTAATCGCCACCATCATATAATACATCGAGCAGGAAGTAGGGGTTTTACCGATCGAGGGTCCTGAACCCGGGTAATCCTTATCTCCTGTTAGCCGACGAGAATCGCCAACCTTGCACTCCTCTATCTATGATCTAAACCCAGGGTTTCTAACCATGGGATTTGCCGAGGCCAATCCTCGTCAACACCATACTGATTTTTGGTCATGTTTGTCATTCTTCTTAAGCGATTCTCAATAACTCTAGCATAGTTTCATTGTATGGCCCATCAACTTAAATCCATGGTAAATAATACAACTTTGAACACCCCCTTGTTCTTGAAGATTGGTACTGATATACTCCGCCTCCATTCTTCGGACATCATGTTTGATCAAAAAATGAGGTTGAAAGCTTAGTTTCCATACTATCGCTATGTTAAAACAGAATAAGTATCAGATACTCATTTACTGCAACTGTTGTATAAGAGAGTAAAACATTTATAAAGTATATCAAGTATATACCTTCTCCATCGACAACTTCTCCTTCAATGGGTTCGACCTCCAGGTACTGAAGTCTATCCATGAAGTCAGAGAACTCGAGGCTTTCACCTCTGCCGACATAGCCATGGACATGGTCTGTATAGCTCGGTGGAAGCGAGTGTAACACCGTGTATATCGCAGACTCATGTGTGGTCTCATAGTCAAAGTCATCTACGAGTCTCAGATGTATCTCATGCATCTTGGCCAAGTGTGCCTTCAGGCAAGAGCCTTCTTCCATCTTTGTAGAGAGAAACTCACTTTCTAACTCAAATCTGGCAACTCTAAACTGATGCAAGTTTGATGACTTCAGCTCATCGATCATATCATATGTATCCAAATCAGCATACTCCTCACGCAAAGGTTGCGGAATGCTGGTTTCTATGATACCCTTAGCTATGGCATATGTCCTTCGACGATACTGATAATCAATCGCCGCTTGTGCATCCATGTCGTTTGCTGTAGGGTTTCCCACATGCTTTTTAGTTAAGAATGAAAGGTTGATTCTTTTGAGCACGGCTCTAAGGCGTAAGTACCAACTAATGAAGTTTGACCCATTTTCTTTAAGTCTTTCACCTTCCATGAAGAAAGATAGTTCACGTTGCTCTAGTGCATTCATTTTCTACAAACATAATTGCAAGGAACACAATTAAGACTAGTTCACAACAATGAGTTCATATAATCATATTATAAATGAGCTCGCACTAAAACAATTCATCCCTAGGAAGTTTTAGTGATTACATGATCCAGATTCACTGCCCGACCTCGAATATCACACGGACGACGGGTCAGTTTCAAAGGTAGACAACAACTTGTGCGATCACATTATCTTATATGTACTGTGACTCATGCTCGATCTTTCGATCTCTAGTATTCCGAGGCCATATCTGCATATGCTAGGCTCTCCAAATTAACCTTCATGTTATATGCTGCTCAGCAAGGCCATATCTGCATATGCCAGGCTTGCCGAACCCAAACTCATGCGAACTCCATTTAATATGTAGGACAACTCCGGTATGTACGGAGCATCAAGCCATATGGGAGAACCTTCCAGGCGGTGCACACTTCGGTAGAATACTTGTGTTTGGCTTTGTTAAGGGATCATCTTATCACATGCTACCGTCGTGTATCCTATACTAGCAAGTTTTAAGATGTCTGAGCTATGGCAACACTAAGTCTACAGTGTCTCCATTTTAGTTTGTTTTATGATGACGATTACTACTTACTAGTAACACATAGCAAAGTTATCACTACACCACAAACAAACAAACGATAGCCCCCACTTAGCAATACAAGGTTTAGACGGTCTAGTTGTATATTGCAAGTTTTACGTGTCTTCTAGGGCTTTCATAATTAAACAAGTTTTAACCTACGAGTCAACCACAACGTCAACCATACAATTGTCTCTATTACACCCCGCACGGGGCCCTCCATTGCAAATGCCACATCCGCTAAAGTAGAGAGACAGACACCCCCCCAGCCACTTTATACGGTACAAGCCATATGTCAAGCGTGGAACCAGTCTCGCGTAAGCGTACGCGTAAGGTCGGTCGGGGGCCGCTTCATCAAATAATGCCGCAGATGTGAACAAGTACACGTGGGAGGGTAACAATCATACAATCAACGCCCACATCCCCGATGTGTTCTATCCGTACAACAATACTAAGCATAGACCTAGCTCTGATACCACTGTTGGGGTTCGCAGCAGAAAACACAAAATTTTCTAACTAGCGTTCCCATAACCCAAGATCTAGCTAGTCGTATTACCGTAACGGAAAGTAGTGCGGAAATAACATACCTCGGGGTGTAGTCCGTTGCGCGGGAAACGTTCCCGCAAACGTGGTTGATGTAGCCGATCAAGTTTCACAGCCCCCTGGCTGTGTTGAGCACCCGGATGGGTGTAGTGCCACACGTGCAGCACCTCGTAGTACTCGCACACGTACGAGACTCGATGACCACCTCCGTTCTCCGATCCAGCGGAGGTGGCGGAAGCAGATCTCCGGACGGAGCTTCGGCAGCACGACGGCCTCCGATTCTAGCAGAGAAGCCTCAATTCCACTATAGACTCACACTAGGGAGTCCACCGTGAAAGAGACAAGGGAGGGAGAAGACCGGAGAAAACCGATCTCAATTCGGAGTAATATTTATTTTCTCACGAATTTTTGTGTATTAAATATGTGCACCCTGGCTATCTATATATAGGCAGAGGGGAGGGAGTCAACCCCTCTCCCTTAGCAATGTGGGACTAAAGTCCCTTTGCTAAGGGGGGGTTGGCCGGCCAAGGGGAGGAAGGGGGCGCACCCCTCATGGGCCCTAGGGCCCATGGCGCCTCCCCCCTCTTTTTCTTTTTCTTTTTTCCCTTTAATTCCCCTAATGGGCCTTTTTCTCCACTAAGGCCCATTGCACATATTAATTAGAAATAAAATGATTTTAATTATTAATTCAATTAATTAATAACTAAAACATAATATTCCATCTCCCGGTGCTCCGGAACACCTTCCGGTTCACTCCGAACTTGTTTCGGTTCAACACGGTACTTCTCCGATATTGTTTCCTTTATTCTCTGGTTGCTCCGATGGTTCCGAAAAGGTCTCCGATTTCATCGAGCCCTTAAGTGTGTTACCCTACGGTCCGAGAACACTCCAGTCATGACCGAGCAGAGGCTACAGTCAATGATCATCAGCGGGACCTGGATGCCCATAATGACCCCTGTGCATTCCGGATATCAAACACCGATTGGACCTTACGCCGTATAGCATTCCCTTTGTCAGCGATAATGGATTGTTCCGAGATTCGATCAATGACATCCTATGTCTGGTTCAACCTCGTTCCGAACTAATCCTCATTCACTTGTTCCCGTGATATTCATCCCCGTGACCTAGTCACACGCTGCGCAGCTTTATGGATGGAATCTCACCGAGTGGGCCCCGAGTATCTATCCATTATATGGATTGACAAATCCCTCTCTTGTAACAATACTCCTCAACATATCTCCACGGAATACCTAAGATACAACCGTTATGACCCGCATATTTCAGTCAGGTGGTGGGATGTAAGTCAAAGCATCGGGGAAGATAGTGATTATGCACGTACTCACGGTCAAAGGAACGGTCTACCACGTTCTGTAATTACAACACTGAACCTTCATAAGATTTGATCATGCTGTAATGCTTACTTTGGGTAATGTTCATCACGTCACTTAACCAGTGAGGTGACCTCATAGTCAAGAGACTTAATTGTCCATGATCGCGAAACCACGATCATCATGCTGACCATGAACTAGTTATCGATGTAGAGGCTAACTAGGAACTCTGGGGGTTTCTATACCACACCTGCATCATTGTTTCACTGACGCAGTTCTAGCACGGTATGAAACTGGTTATGAACTTGCTTAGATATATTGGAATAATCATATATTATTTGCCTCTAGAGCATATATCCAACAGTCTCCAGCAGGACTCCAGAGATGATAAGTAGGTGTCAGCAGCGCAACTGACGCGGACCTGCACACAGACACAGATAACTTTGTTCCCAACGAAGTTTAGAGAGGTTGTCAATCTCTCCGGTCTTGTTGTTTACAAAGGATAAAACGCAAGGGATAATGATAGCAAATAAAAGCGGTAAAGTAAATGTAACGTGGAAACAGTGATAAGGATATGGACTGGGATACGTGATGTTCGCTAGTGATGGTTCTCTCCCAAAATACGATAAAATTGCTATGCGAAGTAAACAAATTACAGAAAGGCAATTGACAGGATTATGAACGCACCGCAATGCTAACTATGCTACAAAAGAAAGAAGAGGTTCAAAAGAACGGGCAGTACGCCAAAGTAAGTAGACCGAAATCCAGCTGCATCTACTACTAATCATCCACCTTGACATATCTATCCAGAACATCTCGCTGGTATTAAGTTGCGAGCCCCACCCAAAGTGTAAACCCAAAGCAACAGACAACTGCATTAAAAAGAACTCTGCGTAAAGTAAACAATCCTTGTAACCGTGGTTACAAGCACCGTTGTTTTCCCCCTTGTGGCAACAACACATCCCCTAGACTCATGTTTCTGTCACTCAAGCATGTCATCGGGGAGGCATGAACCCACAATCTAGCACAACGCTCCCTCTTGGAGTCACTACCTACTACTTGGCCAAAGCAATAAACAGCAACGGAGAACATGCAAGAATCACTTAGGAACAACAATATAAAAGATAGAAACCAAATATATTACTCTATCACAATCTGAACATAATCTCATAATCCATCAGATCCGATCAAACTCAACATAGCAATAGCAGAAATATTACAAAGGTGCCTCGATCATGTAGGGCAGCTCACGAGGTCTAAACAATGAAGATCAAAGAGGGGAGGAGAACATCACATAGCTACCGATCACGGACCCATGGTCCAAGGAAAACTACTCACGGTACATCCGGGGAGCATCCATGGTGGAGAGGAGACTCCCGGAGGTCAATCCTCCCTCCGGCAGGGTGCCGGGAAGAGGTCTTCTGGTGCTCCCGATCTTGGAAGCACGGCGGCGGCGGAACAGAGGCGAGTTCGCGGAATAGGGTTCTGCTTCTGGAGTTTTCCCGTGACGGGGGATAAATAGGCGAAAGGGGCAGCCAGAGGTGGGCCACGGGCCCCAGGCGCCCCCCTGGCGCGGCCAGGGGTGGGGCCGCGCCGGGTGGCCGCCTGGCCCCCCTGGCTCCCCTCTGGCCCCTCCCGGGCTCTTCTCGAAGCTTCCGTCACGCTGATTATTTATCTGAATTTCCCAAATTTTTCTGGCACTTTTTATATGGGGGGAAACTGAAATAGAAAAACAGCAGAAAACAGGAACTGGCACTAGGGTGCACTGAGTTAATAAGTTAGTCCAAATATGATCAAAAGTGTATGAAAGTGTATCTAGATCATAGCAATATCACACAAAACATGCATGGAGCAAGCAGAAATTATAGATACGTTTTGGACGTATCAACATCCCCAAGCTTAATTCCTGCTCGTCCTCGAGTAGGTAAATGATAACAACATAATTTCTGTGGTGACATGCTAGCAACCATAAAAGAACTTTGAAAAGTAAAGCAATCAAGGTTAGAGATTCAATTCAAGTCATAACAGGCAAGAGTCTATATTAGCATTGAAACAAGTAACAAAAGAACATTAGGTGCAAGAGCTCTCGCTGTCCGTGACTCGAATGTCTCCAAATGGTGTTTGCGTGTAAGAAAGGGGATAGGGAATACGAGAAAAAGTATTTTTGTTGAGAACTCAATCTACTAAAGTGTCACACTTGGTCTTCTTTGGAATCTTATCTTGACTCGTCCCCAGACCACTAGCCAGGTACAAGTCAATTTGATCCACTCATTTTCGATATTTTGAGCACTCATGCAATGGATGAGCGTAAGCACGAGAGTTGACACTTAGGATGGCAAAGAGAGAAATATGGTGGAGGAGGAAGACAAAAAGGATGAGAAAGGCTCACATCAATGAGGACAATCATAGGCAAGGGATGCCAAATGATAGATATGATGTGAGGAGTAGGGATTGCCATGCAACGGATGCACATACGAGCTAAGAAGCTCTCCAATATAGCTATATGCATAATGATCATCTCTATGGAGTATAAGGATATAGAGGGAGTACTAGTGTGGATCTCTCAAAAGGATAGTAGTGTTGCCCCTTTCTCTCTTTTTATTTATTTTTCTCTTTTTCTATTTTTTTGTATTTTTTGGTGGCCTCAATGGCTCTTTCTATTTAACTCTCATTTGTCCTCTTTGGGATCTTTTAATGTGTCCACTTTGGGATCTTTTCCTCACTTAAGGGCAACACTCTATTTTACAAGAAGGTAAAGGAGATCTTTCACACTTTACAAGGTACTCAAAAACATAAAGAAGATATAACTATCATGAAGTATGCAATGTATTTCGCTGCCAGTGTAGCAAGGACATGTGTGACATGAAGATCAAGTCATGAAGAGGTGGAAGTTGCATGGCAATGTAACTCGTAAAGGCTATGGAAATGCCTTGATAGGTAGGTATGGTGGCTGTTTTGAGGAAGGATATAAGGAGGCTTATGATGACAGAGCGTATCATGCCAAGGGTTTGGATGTACTGGCGAAGGTGGACACCAACTCTCGGAGTGAGAAGAAGGCAATGCACGGCACGTGAGAGGCTAGCAAAATATGGGAAGGTGGAAATGTCAACTTTCAATACTCACATTAGTCCGAAGAACTCATGCACTTATTATCGGTAACTCTCAATCTAATAAGGAGGTTCACAAAGAGACTAGTACCCCAAGGAGGAGTGTACGGGGATTTGATTATCCTTGCGCATCCTCGACTCATGGTACGTGAGTGTTCTCTGATATTCGACTCCTCTGAAGAGTAGTGATCCATCTAGTAGCTAGAGTTCTCAACTAGTTTTGTAGGTTTTTGAAAATAAACACGGATTGCCCAAAATACGACACCTATCACTAATAGGCAAGAGCTCTTGACACCAAAAGTTCAAAAATTACTCACATCAATACCTCAAAACCATTGCAAGCTACTACTAGAATTAAATAGCAACCTTAATCACCTACTTCTCAAAACAAGACACAACTTAGTGCAACAACCAACTCTCTTTAACAAGATAAACATGAAAACTAAAAAGAGTTCCAACAACAAACTAAACAAAAGCCAAGGCTCTTGGTAAAGACAAACTAATACTAAAACTAAGCATGACAGTAGCTATGAAAAGATAAAGAACACACAACAGCAAAAAGATAAGCAGGAAAAATCCTATGATGTGTTCTATATTTTGAAAGTGGAGCGTGTTTCTCTCCCACACAAAGTAAGAAAGGATCTAACTTGTTATGAACAGCAAGCAAAGCTAAAGAAACTAAAAGCAAAACCTAAGAGCGAGACGCTCCAAGCATAGTACATAACACATGAAGTGATAAAATATAGTGAGACGAAGGACGAACCGATGATTGTTGATGGAGAAGGGGATGCACGGGGGCATCCCCAAGATTAGACGCTTGAGTCTCCTTGAATATTTGTTGGGGATGCATGGGGGCATCCCCAAGCTTGAGCGCTTGACACTCCTGGATCTTCTTTCATCATCTTCCATCGCACACTTGAAAACTCCCTTCATACATAACTCATCATAAGCTGATTAGAGAGGTTAGTAACCTTAATAAATAATTTTTCCCCACTGGATATAAAGATATTCTTGAAGAGCTACTGTTTCTCAAGAGTGCCAAATAGTTTTTGCAAAGAAAAATCAAGCTTAAGGTTTGCAAAAGTTAGGAGAGACAAAACGTGGCAGAATCTGTGAAAAACAGAACAACAGATAGTAAAGATTTTTTAGGGGTACTTCTGCAACTCAAATCAAAAAAATCAGAACATACGGAAGTTTCGTAATTGTATAGAGCATACTGTGTAAAAATTTCAGCTCAAAAAGATGAACTGGTATTTTTCTGGAATTTTTCTGGTCACGAGGACAGAATCTGTTTTCTGGACAGCATGTCACAACTTTTACTTCCCTTGCCGTAAGAGGCTATAACTTGGCACAAAGTTGAAAAATAAAGATGCAATGATTTTGCTACAGTAGTAACAATCATCAAGACACAACAAAAGCAAAAAGAAAAACCTAAATTCGTTGCGGGCTGCCTCCCGAAAGCGCTTCTTTAAAGCCATTAGCTAGGCATGATACAAAAAGAAGAATCAAGCTTTATCAAGAGAAAGATAATAACTAGCCCAAGTAACGGACTCAAAAGGTAACTTGATTTTATTTCTAGGGAAGTGTTCCATCCCCTTTTTGAATGGGAATTGGAATTTTATATTCCCCTCTTTCATGTCAATAACCGCACCAACGGTGCGAAGAAAAGGACGTCCCAAAATAATTGGACATAAAGGTTCACACTCTATATCCATAACAATAAAATCAACGGGAACATAGTTGTCATTGACAATGATAAGAACATCGTCGATCTTCCCCAAAGGTTTCTTTACGGAAGAATCAACAAGACGAACACCAAAAGAACAAGGCTCAAAAGGTTTCAATTCAAACATATCAAATATTCTTTTGGGCATAACGGAGGTACTAGCTCCAACATCACATAAAGCATAGCAAGAGAAGTTATTCAATTTAATTTTGATCATAGGGTCCCAACCATCATCTAGCTTCCTAGGTATGGAGGCTTCTACTCTAAGCTTCTCCTCCCTAGCTTTGATAAGAGCATTTGTGATATGCTCCGTGAAGACAAGATTAAGTGTGCTAGTGTGGGGGTTTCTAGACATTTTGTGTAACAAGCTAATAACTTCTGAGAGGGTACAACTATCAAAATCAATATCACTACTATAAAAGGTGGTAGTAGTGTCATCTAGGCTCACTTGTTTGAAACCCTCTATGTTCATAGGAGTTTCTTTATCTACGGTTGAGGTATTAGCATCACCATTAATAGGTCCAACGGGACTAGGAGTGCATTGGGTGCTAATAGTTTGAGTGTCCTCAACAATTTGGATAGTGGCAACTGTGTGGTGTGTAGGAAGGCTCTTAATTCTATCTTCTTCCATAGGGATAACTTCCGGTTTGGCTGCCATCTGATTTATCAAGGTAGATTGGGTGTGGGACATATTCGAAACATGGGTTTTGGTGGCGGTAAGTCTAGCCTGGAGATTATAAATCTCACTGTTCAGGCTACCAAGCTGTTCACTAATGTTTTGCAGAATGGCAGTATGCTCACCTATTTGTTTAGAGAAGGCTCTGTTTTGTTCAAAATGGGTGTGCATATAGTTCTTAGTGGGATTCTCTATTTCTACCAATTTATCATAGCTGGGTAGGTCTCTTTTCGTATAAGCAGGACTATAGGAGTTGTTGCTAGGGTAGGTGTTGTTGTTCCCATAATTGGATGGAAACAGTCTAGGATTGCTAGCAAAATTTCCCCTATAAGCATTGTTGTTGAAGTTGTTTCTAGCAATAAAGTTCACATCTACTTGTTCTTGAGCAACCAAAGAATTTTAAAGGAACATAATGAGGATCAATAGAGGGTTGCTTGGTAAGTAGAGACATAAGTAAGTCAACTTTTTCATTGAGGGAGGTAATTTCCTCGATAGAATTTACCTTCCTACCTGTTGGAGCGCGTTCGGTGTGCCATTGGGAATAATTGGTCATCATTTCATCGAGAATCTTCATGGCAGCACCAAGTGTAGTTGACATAAAGGTTCCTCCCGCGACCGAATCTAACAGGTTCCGCGAGGTAAAGTTCAAGCCTGCATAAAAAGTCTGGATAACCATCCAAGTAGTCAAACCATGTGTAGGACATTTCTTAACAAGAGATTTCATTCGTTCCCAAGCTTGGGCAATGTGTTCATTATCCAATTGCTTAAAATTCGTAATATTACTCCTCAATTGGATAATCTTAGCAGGAGGGTAGTACTTCCCTATAAAAGCATCTTTGCACTTATCCCAAGAATCTATGCTATTTCTAAGCAAAGATTGAAACCAGATTTTAGCATCTCCCCTTAAAGAGAAAGGAAAGAGCTTGAGCTTAACAACATCACCTTCTACTTCTTTATACTTTTGCATATCACATAATTCAACAAAATTATTCAAGTGTAAAGCAGCATCATCTCCAGAACCAGAGAATTGATCTCTCATAACAAGGTTTAGCAAAGCAGGTTTAATTTCATAAGAGGTAGCTGAAGTGGCAGGTGTGGCAATAGGAGTGCAGATAAAGTCCTGGTTGTTATGACTAGTGAAGTCACACAACTTGATATTTTCAGTGGAACCCATAGTGACAGATTTTTTTTGGTAGTTTTTGATAAAAGACACAAAGGTAAAAACTGAAAGATAAACTAACAAGACTAAAAAACAAAGGTAAAGGGTAGTGTGCAACTCCCCTATCTTAGCACTTGGAGTCCCCGACAACGGCGCTAGAAAACTTGCTTGATGGCTTCTCGCCCCTTCGTTGGTTTCCCCAAGTGTAAGGTTGAGATGTAGTGCAGCAGCAGTTTTCCCTCGGCGAAGATACCAAGATTTGTCTCCAGCAGGACTCCAGAGATGATAAGTAGGTGTCAGCGGCGCAACTGTCGCGGACCTGCACACAGACATAGATAACTTTGTTCCCAACGAAGTTCAGAGAGGTTGTCAATCTCTCCGGTCTTGTTATTTACAAAGGATAAAACGCAAGGGATAATGATAGCAAATAAAAGTGGTAAAGTAAATGTAACGTGGAAACAGTGATAAGGATATGGACCGGGATACGTGATGTTCGCTAGTGATGTCTCTCTCCCAAAAGACGATAAAATTGTTATGCGAGGTAAACAAATTACAGAAAGGAAATTGACAGGATTATGAACGCACCGCAATGCTAACTATGCTACAAAAGAAAGGAAGAGGTTCAAAAGAACGGGCAGTACGCCAAAGTAAGTAGACCGAAATCCAGCTGCATCTACTACTAATCATCCACCTTGAGATATCTATCCAGAACATCTCGCTGGTATTAAGTTGCGAGCCCCACCCAAAGTGTAAACCCAAAGCAACAGACAACTGCATTAAAAAGAACTCTGCGTAAAGTAAACAATCCTTGTAACCGTGGTTACAAGCACCATTGTTTTCCCCCTTGTGGCAACAACACATCCCCTAGACTCATGTTTCTGTCACTCAAGCATGTCATCGGGGAGGCATGAACCCACAATCTAGCACAACGCTCCCTCTTGGAGTCACTACCTACTACCTGGCAAAAGCAATAATCAACGGAGAACATGCAAGAATTACTTAGGAACAACAATATAAAGATAGAAACCAAATTTATTATTCTATCACAATCTGAACATAATCTCATAATCCATCATATCCGATCAAACTCAACATAGCAATAGCAGAAATATTACAAAGGTGCCTCGATCATGTAGGGCAGCTCACGAGGTCTAAACAATGAAGATCAAAGAGGGGAGGAGAACATCACATAGCTACTGATCACGGACCCATGGTCCAAGGAAAACTACTCACGGGACATCCGGGGAGCATCCATGGTGGAGAGGAGACTCCCGGAGGTCAATCCTCCCTTCGGCAGGGTGCCGGGAAGAGGTCTTCTGGCGCTCCCGATCTTGGAAGCGCGGCGGCGGCGGAACAGAGGCGAGTTCGCGGAATAGGGTTCTACTTCTGGAGTTTTCCCGTGACGGGGGATAAATAGGCGAAAGGGGAGCCAGAGGTGGGCCAGGGGCCCCAGGCGCGTCCAGGGGTGGGGCCGCGCCGGGTGGCCGCCTGGGCCCCCTGGCTCCCCTCTGGCCCCTCCCGGGCTCTTCTCGAAGCTTCCGTCACGCTGATTTTTTATCTGAATTTTCTCGATTTTTTCTGGCACTTTTTATATGGGGGAAAACTGAAATAGAAAAACAGCAGAAAACAGGAACTGGCACTGGGGTGCACTGAGTTAATAGGTTAGTCCAAATATGATCAAAAGTGTATGAAAGTGTATCTAGATCATAGCAATATCACACAAAACATGCATGGAGCAAGCAGAAATTATAGATACGTTTTGGACGTATCACCCAACCAGGGCTTATACACCCAACCCGTTGCATCACTCATAGCTCGCTTTGCATTATTCTTTGCCACCTTGTACTTATCTACGTTATCTGCACTCCTATCCAGGTTTAGGCATATGAAACAATCTTTATTCTCCTTAAAATAGTCGCTAGGGTAGAGGAAGACCTTTTCCTGTTCGGGTCGCCCTCCATCATAGGATCAACTGTATGCTTGTGGTGCCTAGCTCCTGCTCCTCCCCAAGAGACATATGAAAATGAGGTCCCTATGTTGAGGCTGCACCATGGAGTATTGAGGGACCCAACCGCCAAGAATAAAAAATATATTAGCAATTGGAGCATGAAAGTTCAAGTATGTGATCAGAGGGGGAGGGGGTGAATGATCACTTCAAAAATTTCGACTGAAACTATGAAGTGAAGCATAAGTAAAGCGGAACAGCGAAGTAAAACTGGAAGCGAAACTAAATGTAGCGAATCAAAACACATTGAAGCATAACTGCGAAGCAAATGCAATACGGAAGGTAAATGCTTGAAGTAAAACGAACTGAGACTCGGCGATGTTTGTTCGACCAGTTCACGCTCTGCAAAGCGCTACGTATGGTTGGAGGAACTGGTGATTGAACACCTGGAGCAAATCTCTCTCCGTCCATTGCTCCACTACCCCAAACTCCTTGAGCTTGGTTAGTTCTTCACTCGTGGTTGATTATTGAGGAAATCACCGAAACCTTTGACAAACTGGACTTCGAGGGAACAGTTACTCTTCGCTCTCTAAAGAACAACACTCTAACCGTCTAGGAGAGTTGCAGTTCTCCAAGATAAAAAGGCTAGTAAGCTTTCAGCTAAGTCATCTCGAATCTACTCAGATCAATGGGACTTAGGCTTCGGTAATCTGGGTTTTGGGTTTTGCTTCGGTGGAGTTCTTGGGATGCTCTCTTCAGTCTCTCTCAGGAATATTCTCAGAGCAGCCACCCGCAAATGGAGGATGGGGCGCCGTATTTATAGTTGGCGATCCCGAGGTGCGAAATGACCAAATTGACCTGAGGTGACAACTTGACACGTGTCCACAACGGTCGGATTTGTCATTACTGCGCAACTTTACTTGCGGCACAAGTAAAGCTGACTCACGGACTTAGTTCTGCTTCAGAAGCCAAAGAACGAAGTCTTTGCTACTGAAGCTTAACTTAGTGCACATGAGATTTCTTCACTCTGGCTTCTCACTTGGTGTGGATTTGATCTGAGCATTTTCTCAACGACTTCGGTGTCCACAAACTAAAGACCCCTCTTGATAGTACGGTTTGTCCTATGACTCAAAGAACAGAAAAAGAACTACACAAAAACATCTAAGTCTTGCGCCGTCTTCTTCATTTCCTTCAATGAGTTGAGCTTCAGGACACCTTCATTTTTGGGGGGTCATCCTCCGTGATTAAGCTTCTCTAAACGGGGTAATGCTTCGATAACTTGAAAACCTTTCCTGAAGCTTTATCACCTAGCTTGTCCTTCAGGAACCTATTCAACTGTTTATACTAGAAAACATTGTTAGTTCCTCTACTGTCTTGTCCAACAATATCCAAAACACACGGGGGAAAAACTTTGCTCTTACAGAGCAACAATAGGTAGCTATGCTTTCGTTTTGGTGCTTAGAGTATGAACAATATTTTGATTCATTGCATCATAAGTGAAAGCACTAAGTTTTAATGTCCAATGGTAATTTTGATTACAATGTACAATTGAAATATGTAAAGTCGAGGGAGTGGATTACAAGTGGTTGAACAAGGGACGAAAGGAAAAAATATAACCGAGGAGTCAGTTTCATTCTAAAACAGAAAAGGTGAAATTATTTTTGGACACGAAGAGTCTAGAATAGGTTCATGTTATCATTTTTTTGCACTGCGTTGTTTTTGCACCTCGATGAAGAAAGGTTTAGCGAAGACAATTACAACCCAGGTGATGAATGTGTGAATACTGGAATCCATATTATTTTTGGCCACCAATCCCGATAGAAAGAGCCTGTTTTATTATCATTAGTCTATAAGATGTTGACGTCACAAAAAACACAACTTCCGCTAGAAGAACTTAGATATTTTCCCTAATAAGCATATCATCGAGGAGAAGCTCAGGCCACCTTAGAGCTTCAAACGTGGATGAGATCTTAGGCGCCGTGGAGGATCACCAACAAGGAGGAGCTTGTGGCGGCAGGGGTAATCTAAGGCGAGCACAGATGAGCTTGAGGCGTCATGCAAGTTGATACCACATACTCCCTCCGTTCTAAAATAACTGTCGCAACTTTGTACTAGCTCTAATACAAAATGTACTAAGTCTAAGACAGTTATTTTAAAACGAAGGGAGTACCAATTAGGATGGCCTTCTCGAGCTCCCCGCATGCAATCGAAGGAGCGGCATGGCTACAAGATGAGGCATATTGGGGGTAAAGATGATGTATATAACATGTGATGATGTGAACTATGGATGTCAATGAAAGAGAAATGAAACAATCGTGGTCATGTCAATGATTCCATTAAAATAGACTAAGGATAAATTATAAAACTCTGCACGAGTCACGGAGGCGAGGCAACACCTAGGTGATGCCCTTGCCTCCTTGAGTGCACGAACGGGCGTGACGATGGTTTTATCTTTTGAGTTGTTCACCCTACCGTCCTAAGTTGTAATCTTTAGTGGAATATATGTTCATCTTTTTCCTTAGTATTTTCACTCCTTTGTTTCCTAAACTAGCATAGCAAAAGCGGTGCATCTCTCTGGCTTGCTTTTTTCTCCTCTCTCTCTTTGTTGACTATCTCAATGGGAAGACCGATTCTTCTGCATGACACCGCTCCGATTCTCAAGTAGCATGTTGTGTTTAACGGAATCATTCGAACCTATGTGAAATTGTGGATAGCTGAAAAGGAGTCCACGATAAAGCATTGGCCATGCCTCAAATGGATCTTTACTGAAGAAAGAAACTATGAGTTGATGCTGACTTATTTTAGGATTAAAAATTTAGTATTCAATTTAGACCATCCTTATAAATTTTAAAGGTTCAAAAATTAAAAGAGACTTTTTATATTAATTAAAATAGACTTTATTACCCTTGAATGAAAAAACAAGACGATCTACCATGGTAGTACTACTGTGTGTGAAAGCAATTTGGTCTAATAAGTTCAGAAAAAAAGGCAATTTGGTCGAGACATGAACCCAACCACACCGGACTCTCACTTGCTCGGGTGTCTTGACCAGAAGAGGACAGAGCCGAACCTCTTCCTCTCTCTCCGTCCGTCCCCATGGCGCCCAGGGTTTTAATGGTAAGCCGCCGCCGCCGCCGTACCGCGCCGTCTTCAATGGCGCCCGCAGTGACCCCACTCTCCAAACCTTCTCACCCTCGGGTCCCCGTCGCTGCAGGTCGCGGAGAAGCCCAGCATCGCGCTCTCCATCGCCTCCGCCCTCTCCGGCGGCCGCGTAAGTCCCCTCCCCGCGCCCCGAATCGTCTCACAACCGTGTATTTTCGCTTCCCGGCGCCAAATTTGGCGGCGGTTTATCTCGAATTCGACGACAGTGCCTTAGGACCGAGCCCCAACGGCGAGGTTTTGGTTCACAGAAGCTGGGTAGATAGTTGGTTTGGTCGCAGCCTAGGTTTCCCCTCCGGGAAACGGCCTGCCCTTGTAAGTGGGCGATGTCATTGTCGCTGTAGAGTAGCTCCAGGGAGATTCAGGGGATGCTATTGGAGAGTTGATAGGACCGGTTGCACTGACATGGACCATTTCTGTCTTATGCTGCTTTAATGCTCCGATTGCAAATTGCGAACTGAAATCAAACTAAGTCAATTTTTTTATTTAATGATAAAATCATCACTTCTGGGTGAAGGGCTATACGCATTTCGGGATAGCTGCTTCCTAGCTGCATATGTGGGCTGCATCATGGTGGCTTGAAAGCACATGAGCATTCGGTGCTCTAACATTTTTCTCTCACCACACATTTCAAAATTGTCAGCATTTGTGCAGATGTCTACACGGAAGGGAAGTACCGATGTCCACGAGTTTGATGGGATGTTCCAGGGCTCTCAGGCATTCTTCAGAGTGACATCAGTCATTGGACATGTCTTCAGGTCCTGCATTTCTTCCTCATTTCTTTCAACATCATTCGTTACAATTGCATTGCTTCATACACTAGCTCTAGTCCATGCCAGTTATGAACTACCTAATGTATTTGAGTTCATGTGCATACGCTTTCTTCATGTCAGTATTAAACTTTTGATACTTACAGACATGAACACATGGTGGACCACTGCATAATGAATTGATACCTTAAACAAAATATATGCTAATTATTCCACTTTAGATGAATAAATATTGCAGTTTCTCTCTACAATTTTGACCTTGGACAATAAGTTCTTTTGTGTCCATTTTTGTAATCGATGTCCCGTCTTTTGCAGTGTTGATTTTCCACCTGCATATCAGAACTGGGAAGGGACTGATCCGATGGACCTTTTTAATGCTCCAGTTCTGAGATCTGAGAGCAACCCAAAGGTAATGCACTCCTCTATAACTCTAATTAGCGAATAAAACTCAGCTAACAGCAGGACCCAGGAGTAACCAAACAAACTCAATTATGCAAGTACAACTTCAGTTACTTCTACATATATATTGCCCATTCGTACACGAGTTCTACTCTATCTGTAGATGGTACTATGGTTGATCTACTACACAGTTTAGCCGACTCTCGGACGTCTTATTTCATCTTTTTCTCTATAAGTTTTTACTTGGCTTTTCGATGTAGTTCCTACTTTCTAGAATCTAAACTGACAAATTTACTGCCCTACCACAAAAGAACTCCCAGTTGTATTACTTGGATAAATTTGCAAAGGAAATGGTGGGTTAAATACTGAAATGCCTCTTCTTAAGTTTTATGTCAATACATACAAAAACACCACCATCACTAGAGTCTCATTTCCATATCTAAATGCAAACTGAATAACTGATGTATGTATCTCTTGAAGGCTCATATCCAGAGGCATCTAGCCCAGGAAGCTCGAGGGTGCACCTATTTGGTACTTTGGCTTGACTGTGACAGAGAAGGGGAAAACATATGCTTTGAAGGTATGATTTCCTGTTCTGTAATATATATGCATCATATCCTATCTAGTTCTGTACTAGAAATTTGGTTGGTGTACAAAGAGCTCTAAGTGAAGTTCATTTTTGTACGATCTGGACTCTATAGAGATAGAAATGATCTGGACTCTATAGAAATAGAAAGAGAACTTCAAACAACTTGATCAAGATAGAGAGACTGTCAGATGGCAAAATGTGTTGCTGAACTAAGTTAACTACTGGATTAGCTGGATTACTTTGAATTTCTCAAAGCTATACATAATTTTTCCTTCCCCGGTGAATAGCTAGAACCAATTGAAATTATTTGGTGTATGTGAGATTTTACTTTTGCCTGAGTAGTATAATTGATATGAGTGATTTTTATTTATTACTTTTCCATACGCAGCTTGCTCTATTCTCTCACAACCTGACTAATGTAACGACAATGCTCATCGTATGTTCCAGTAATTAATTGCTCTGGTATTCCTGAGAATGAGGTTGGCAGAAGAATTTTTCGAGCCAGATTTTCATCTGTTACCGAGAAAGACATATCAAATGCTATGGATAGTCTTGTGTTGCCAAACAAAGATGAGGCACTAGCTGTGGATGCTCGGCAAGAAATAGACTTGAAGGTAGGAGTAGCGTTCACTCGATTTCAGACCCGATATTTTCAAGGAAAATATGGAAATCTTGACTCAAGAGTCATTTCGTGAGTTCTCTATATCCCTTTAGCTATACAAATTCGTTAAACAATTGCATGTTGAATTACTCATTGCAGGTTGTGTGTCTAACTATCTGTGTTGTGAATGTTCTTTTTGCTCAATATCTTGAGTTTTGTAACCTTTCCAAATATTCTGGTTTTGACACTTTCTATAAATTTGATAGTGCAAGTAATTTAAGTATGACTTGATTGGTGTTTCATGTTGGAAAGTGCCATGTTTATGATTTTGGTGTTTGAATGATTCATCTGGATTTAAAGGAAGAGATTTGAATTGCAACTATCATTCACTTTTCTGTTGCTTAAGGTTTGATCAATCCCTGTTTTAAGAATGTCCTGCAGAATTTGGTCTTATGATTGGTTTTTTTCTTCTAAATTAGGTATGGTCCCTGTCAAACACCTACACTTGGGTTATGTGTACAACGCTATCAGCAAATTAACACATTCAAACCAGAGAAATTCTGGTCTTTGAGAACTTACATTATCAAAGATGGTGATGAAATACAGCTAGAATGGGACAGGAAGAAACTTTTTGATTTCGATGTAAGATCCCCTACCTTAGTAATTTGACTTCATCCTTCCAAGTATGTCAGCGTGTTTACCATTCAGTTTCACAGGTTACTGCAATGTTTCAAAAGATGGTTGCCAGTGATGGAGCTCTAAAAATAACAGATATATCAGTGAAGGAAGAGTGCAAAGCCCGCCCACCTGGTCTTAATACGGTGAATTTGCTTAAGGTACCATAGTTCTAAGACTGACAGTATTTTTCCTTGATTAAGTTACACCTTCGTTGGATAACGATGTTTGTATGGACTGCCATCTCACCTTGTTGCTTGCAAAGTTCATTTTTGCTTATCTGTGAATGATGCATTGCTGACATCTGCTTGGACCTTAGTATTGATATTGCAATTTTATATTAATGTATGTGGTTACAATGTTTTCTACATTATGATGACCTTAAGTGGAATCTAGTACCAAGATTATGCTGTTGGATACAACTTGAGCTATATCAATCATAATGTGGACCGGGGCATCCGTTTGAGTATGAAAGGGCTTCTAGTTCTAAGACATGCTTAGATATATTTTCTCCAATAATTGAATGCGTTTCATGTTTTAGTGTGCTGAATATTGCTCGTATCCCAGGTAGCATCAAGTGCGCTCGGTATTGGACCCCAAACAGCCATGCACTTGGCCGAGCGGCTTTACATCCAAGGATACATCAGGTTTCATAAATGAGTCTCCCTTTTCTATGGAAAATGTTAGTTAATTTGAAGTCAACGCGAGCTAATTTGACATATGGGTCTATTCATAAGTTGCCTGAATTTTCTTAAATCTCTCTCATTTCTAAGTTTTTTTGATCGGCATCCAATCTTCTCCATCTCCATGTAACTCCATGTATAACCTTCAAATTAAAAAAATTAACTAAAATTTAACAGGTAGTCTTAACTGTCCTTGTTGTACAAATAGAGAATATAGACTCTGTGCTTCTTAGAAATTTACCTGCAACCCTAAGGCGGCTTTCTTTGAACTGGTGTAGACATGGACCCCATGGTCTCAGTCACTGGTCAAGAATCGAAGTGTTGGTTTTATAAAATGTGTTTTAATACTAATAGACATACAATTATTCGAGGATTTCATTATTAAATTTACTCATATTGGTAAGGCCTGTTTGCTCACTGTTCCTGCATGAACTTTCTTTGTATTTGAGTTTATATGCTGACATGGTCTTATTTATTTTAGGCGTCATTTAAGGGTCAACCTTGCACTACTCTTTGATGTCATATGTAGTACACCGGACAATGTTTGAAATTTCATCTGGAAATTGTGCAAAGCTGTAGTCAACTTGTTGTAGTTATGACTTATGAGTGTAGATTGTCATCTGTCTTGCACACAGCTTGTTGCTGCAGCTAAAAATTGCATAAATATGTGATGATGTACAGTTGATGGTAATGTTTATTTTTCCAATTTCATGCTGAAGCTCTAATAGTGATCTTTGTACAGTTATCCGCGTACCGAGAGCACTGCCTATCCCACGTCATTTGATTTTAGAAGTGTACTTTCTACATTAGCACATAGTCCTTTGTGGTCCAATAACGTCCGGGCGTTAATGGATGCGGGTTTTATTAAGCCTCGTCAAGGTCATGATGTTGGGGACCATCCCCCAATTACTCCAATGAGATTAGCATCAGAAGAAGCTTTGGAAACTGATGCATGGAGGCTGTACCAGTACATATGCCAGCATTTTATTGGCACTGTCAGTCCTGATTGTAGATATACAAGGTACTGCACCGGTATTCACATTTACATTTGATCACAAAATTATATGTATTGTTGTCCCATCGACCATCATATACATTATTTCTGATCCAAATACCCAAATTTATGTCTTGTTCTTTTTTAATGTGAACATGCCAATCCAGCTCTTGCTATATTGATCATCAATGAATCTATTAGTAAATCAACATCTTCCTCTCTGGGAAAAATGGTTTGCAGGACTGCAGTTGAGTTCACTTCAGGTGGGGAGATTTTTCGTTGTGTTGGCCACCGAGTCACTTCCAAAGGATTTACATCTATTATGCCATGGCTGGCTGTGGGTGAGAATATTCTTCCAACATTTAAAAAAGGGGACACAGTTAGTATTCATAAGGTTGATATATATGAGGTAAGGATTATGAGTTTGCTCACATCACCTGAGCTTGCGTTTTATTTGGATTGAGATTACTGACGGATATTTATTCTTCACTAAGGGAAGCACCACAGCTCCTGATTACCTTAGCGAGAGTGAATTGATCTCTCTCATGGAGAAGAATGGCATAGGCACGGACGCATCAATTTCTGTCCACATAAACAACATTTCTGAGCGTAATTATGTCCAGGTTAGTTGAGGTCATTTCTATCCTGACAGTCTTGACATGTTATGATAGTGAACTTCAACACCGCGTGACTGCTTAAATATGCAAATGTAGAAATGCCTAAATGCAGCTACTTCTATTTGTTGAAGGTAAATTCTGGAAGAAGATTAGTACCAACAGCCCTGGGAACTACCCTGATAAGAGGATATCAGTGTATTGATGCCGATCTCTGCCTGCCAGATATCCGAAGCTTTATTGAGCAACAGATTACTCTAATTGCAAAAGGCAAAGCTGATCATCTTCAAGTTGTTCAACATGTTCTTCAACAGTTTATGAGAAAGTACTCTTATTTTGTGAAGAAGGTAGTCTATTATGTTAATGGTCTGAGATTTTGATGTCTTGTCAATTGTATATTTCCCCTGAGCATACTTACACAATCTTCCAAAAATTATATATTCAGTGACCTGATTGGGTTCTTAGTTTTTTTCCAAAGCCGCATCAAGCATGAACCCTCCAATAAATACCATGGTTTCTTGTATTTGGCTGATGCATGTAGTTAAACAGAGGAACACAAGATCTGCAGATTTAACTTCTCATTGTGTTGCTAAGTACTGTTCAGTGTCCCAAGTCCTAATCTGTTTTTAATAACCAATATTTATTGATATAGCATGAGAGAGCAGGCTAAAGTGCTTAGTTGTCCCTAGTAGCTACATTTGGCTGCTTCAGCGTTTGTACATGTGAGTTAGCTTTTCGCCCCCAGTTGTTTGTCCGGTCTTTAGTTGCCGGCAGTACGCTATACACTGTACGTACTCAATTTTCCCCTTCTATAAATAAAGTAATTAGGCAAAGCTCATGCCCTTTCGTTCATAAATATAATAAGATTGTTAAGTCAGAGCAAATGTTTCAGACTTCCATTTGAACAACTATTATGGTTCTATATGTTGTGTATTGTTAGCTGAGGCAGCTGGTCATTTTACACCTTAAAGACTGGGACTCTATGATTTGCCACTATTTCCAATGCAAATTTGGTCTTTGGAGTCACAAAACCGCAGTTACACTGGGAATAACATCTCATTGAAAAGTGCTAACCATTTGAGTGGCAAATGACCAATTTACATTTCCAAAATCATCAAATGAACCACTCATTAAAGGCAGACCTAAAGAATGTTGGCAAATATTAGTTAAAGAACAAGTGCAAGGTGTGATGTGTTTTGAGTTGTTATAGTTTGCTAATATTTCTAGTAAATGATTTTTTATTACATCTATGTTCACAATTGACTATTGAACTATTCCTTATTTCCTTGTACATGATGGTAACGATTGGCATGGATGCTTTTCTTTAGTTTATTCCATGATTGCAGGTATTATTTTCTTGTACACCTGGTTGCTTATAATGAACGGTACTGCTTGCAGATTGAAAACATGGATGCTTTGTTCGAAGCACAATTTTCACCTCTGGCAGACTCTGGGCGTTTATTGAGCAAGTGCGGAAAATGTGGTCGGTATATGAAATATATTTCCACTCAGCCAATGAGGATGTATTGTGTAACTTGTGAGGAGGTCTATTATCTTCCCCAGAATGGTTCCATTAAGGTGGTTACTTCGCTAAATTATCTTCTCCTTTTTCTGGGTACCCATGTGGTTGTTATTTTACTTTTAAGCATGAGACCACACTATTACAGAATCATGCCAATACCACATTATAGACAGAAGCATGCAAGTCATGGGCCTTTATAGATATTTTGGTGTCGGTTAATGATCTCCTGTGTTTACACTTTACAGTATTCAGTTTTTGTCAATTTATTGCCACATATTTTTTGCTTGCTTTGTATATTCCGTTCTATACCCATTTGTATTGTTTCATTTTGTGTTCACTACTTCAATATTTCTTGCTGAACATTTTTGTACCACGTTTCATGTTGAACATAGCTACTGCATTGAGCTATCATCAATGATCAATTATGAAAGGGCATGGTTTTCTATGCTTTGTTCTGCCAAGCGTCAGTTCACTTATACTCAGTGATTAATGATATTATCATTTCCAGCTTTACAAGGAAATTATTTGCCCCCTTGATGGTTTTGAGTTGCTTCTGTTCTCGATGGTGGGCCCTGATGCGAAATCTTTTCCACTGTGCCCCTGCTGCTATAATAGCCCTCCATTCGAAGGCATTGACAAACTTTTCGGTGCACTCAAGCTTGATGACACCGGCAAGGTTGGGAAAGGGGCTGGCATGCCTTGCTTCCTTTGTCCTCACCCGACATGCAAACAATCGATGATCACTCAAGGAGTTTGTGCTTGCCCAGAGTGTAGCGGTACCCTGATTCTCGATCCAGTTAGCGCACCGAAATGGCGGCTTCTCTGCAACATGTGTAACTGTGTCGTGCTACTTCCGCATGCTGCCCACAGAATCACCACTACGGATAAGAAGTGCCCGACATGTGAGTCGACTATCATTGAAGTCGACTTCAATAAGAAAGCCACCCCTCTTGAAGATGGAGCTACCTTGCACGAGGGTTGTATCTTGTGTGATGAGCTGTTACATTCGCTCGTTGAGATGAAGCATGGGAAGTCATTCTTTATGCGGAGGGGCAGGGGGAGAGGTAGGGGTAGGAGAGGCGGCCGGGGTAGGGGAAGACGGGGGAGCTCAAGGCATGATGATCCTAAGATGAGCTTCAGAGATTTCTAGTTAGTTTCCTTTGTCTTGACCTGTAACCAGACTGTATGTATGTTTATAACACTAGTTTGAAACCTTTTGGTTGTAGATGTCGTGTTATGGATGCCCATTTTGTAGAAGAAATGCAGGGATGCTCTCTTCTTCTGGCATTATAGCATTTTGATATCTATATCATGATTATGCAGGAATGGTCTCAAACTTCAGCAGCTTTTGCTTCCTTTGACCATTCCTTAGTTGCTAGTTACGTACAGTACTATTTATCTGTTTAGTTGAAAACTTCAAGTTATTCCTTCTGTCTGCCTGATTTTGAATTTGTAATTACCTGAACTGAGACGTGAGAATCAGGTGCATATGTTGCACTCTGGGTACTGAAACCATCTGCCAAAGCTGTAAGAGTTGCACTTATGGAAACTGTCAACTGTCAACTGGGCAGAGGTAACGAACTAATCCCTGCCTACATGTTCTGAAACCATCGAAATTCAGTGCTAACAAAATTCCTTGCAGGTTGGGCTTGCGCTCATCAGTGTGCGAGATCGGCGACGCTAACCAGAAGGTAACAACTTAGTTGCACCGCTGTCGCATGTTTCAGCAACAGCTTTTGATGGTCGCATGTTTTTGCCAAACTTGATTCCCAGGGTAGCATGGCAGCGTGTGATCTATGGCCTGCTGTGCAAGAAGATCTGTGAGCTCCTTTGTTCCCGGTTCCTGCTGTGTAACCAAAGGCCAACTGTGACGCCCCCAAAATCAGACCCGTGTACAGTAATCATACACACAGGGTACACGACTGAGATTAGGGTGCCACGGTGATAATATCACAGCACAACACTAAACACAAAAGGATAAACAAATATATTACAATAGAGGGGGTCACGCGGACCCGAATACATAAGTCATACAAGCCATAATATCTGAGTACAGACATAGTTAGTCAAGTTTTGCCTTAAGAAGGCTAGCACAAACCACATCAGAGATAAAGAACGAAAAGGCGAGGCCTCCTGCCTGGGATCCACCGAACTACTCCTGATCGACAGGAAACTCGACGTCGTAGTAGACGCCTTCGGGGTACTCCTGCTCCTGAGCTCCAACGTCGGCTGCAGCGGCCGATCAGGCAAAACAGTAAAGGAAATAAAGCAGGTGAGTATCTAGTATACCCGCGAGTCTTACGTCCGCTACTAAGCATTATGCATTGTATCAACGAAAAGAAGAGGCTGTATATAGTGGACTGAAAGACAGAAATACAGAGCAAGGGTAAGAAGCTAGGCCTAACGAAGACTAGCATCTTCCGACGATGTCTTGCAGCATGAGGTAAGAATCAGCCAACAGTTTATATAAAAGAAATGAAAGTAACAATGCAGCAGAAGTTGCTGCAGCATTGTATAATAATAAGTTGTAATAATTAACAACGCCTCCGAGTTCACCTCCTCGACATCCCCGCGAGGAAAAGAACCCGGAACCATACAGTTTAATAATAGTTTTTAGTGGTAGGATCCAGCTTCAGCATAAAGCGTCCTGTTACCGTGGACACGGCTATCGATAGATCAATTCTTCCCTGCAGGGGTGCACTTGTGTTACGCTACACGCACGGATCTCCAGGGTGGCGGGAACCTTGTCAGGGAACGCTCCACCAAGGCTATCCGACACTTCATAGCCCATCTTTCAAACTCAACAGAGAGGTCATCCGCGGGACTATATCCTATGTACCCGGGGCTTTGGACCCTAACCCCGACGTACTCCTGCACGGTGCGTGACTGGCCGGTGAAGTTAAATCAAAGCAAATACAAATCACACGCCGCGGCAAATAAGACAACACCACTTCCCGGCAATCAGCCCGCGGTACTGCTGACGTCTGAAGAGTCCTCGGACGACACTAAGAAGCAGAGGAGCCCATAACTCGTAGTTCCCACGGGTAGGTAGTGCGTACATGGCATATAGCCAACTCAAGACATTCACTGAACCATTTAGCATTTTAATTAACCTGCGTGACAACCGTTATCGTTGCCGCGACTTAACTGACCCGCGGTCAACGACAGCAGCCAGGACCACCAGTACATCGGTGCCTGCCCTGTCGTCCCACCAAGTCACTGCGGTTACCAACAAGGTGAACCGTCTCCTTACCTTGTCTCGCGTGTGCTCCTGGAGGATCTCGACTTTCGTGGGTTGGTAACTCTCGCGGCCAACGATCAGGGGCCAAGCACACCGGTACACTGGTCGTGCCCTCCCTGTCGTCCCGTCGCAATACCTCTCGCGGGCACCGTTGGGTCGCCCGACTTCTTACCTTTAGGACAACCGTTACTCAAAACCCTAAGGCGGTAAGACAAAGTCAGCCTCGAGTGGAGTACAAAGATTACTCCTTGATAGCTCACACTTGGGGTGACTAGGCATAACCCAGATAGGGGTCTTCGACGGTGTCTGCATTGTACCGTACCTGTGCAGTTATAAATATTGTATCCGCGTTCACTCCCCTGAGTGATCACGGCCCTCTATCTAATCCTAGCTAACAACTCGCAGGGCTCACTGCTGAATAATGCATAATAATAATAATAGGTAACATAGGATAAGGAAGGTACATCAAGGGGCGGCAAAAATCAGGCTATGCAATTGAATAGGATTGTAAACGTAGCAGCAGCAGTAACAATGCCTAGTGCAAGAAATGTACGGAAAGATAGGCGATATCTGGGGAAGAGAATGGCTCTGCTTGCCTGCAAGCTCGACGGTAGTAGTAGGGTCGTCGACGACGTAGTCGTACTCAGCAGCGGTGTAGTCGACGGCAGCAGCGGGGTCTACCGAAGATTAAGGGGGGGGGGGAGGAAACAGTAAATACACAGCAATAATATACAAACATATGCATGACATGATAGATGAAATGTTAACGGTGTTCTAACGCAGTGCAATGCACGTTGCTCGGAACGGAAATTCATCTGAGGATGAACTGCCGGCTTCGGGTGATTACCGGACAGGGTGTCCGGAGGGGGAAGGATCAAGCCGGAGGTGTCGTGGTTATCGGAACAACATAAGGGGGTGTATCCGTGTTAGTTGAACCATTCCGGACAACTTTCGAGTTCGGAATAAATTCATCCGGGCACTCTAACAGTACCGGACAATTTATCGGACAAACGGTCCGGAGGGGGAATGTTCGATGTTCGTTGTGTTAGAGGGGTGTGGTAGACATACGGATAGCGTATCCGTATTCGTTGTATTTTTCTGATCAATTTTCATGTATAAAGTTTTTGGATCCGAGTTACGGTTTAAAAGTTATTGAATTTCAAAGTTTAAATCAATTTAAATGATTTTCTGGATTTCTTTTATTATTTATTTAAACATTATCCAAAACATTAGCTACAACATTATCCAGAACAGTGCTGACATGTGGGACCCACATGTCAGCCTCTGTTATTTATAAAACAATTAATTAAATTAGAAAATGCCACTGGACCCACATGTCAGTGACTCAATTTTATTTATTTAATTAATCTAAATCATTTAGTTTAATTATTCCAGGGGGACCCACCTGTCAGTGACTGGGGTTGCCTAGTCAGCACAGTTGACTGGTCAACCCAGTCAACTGGTCCACGGGGACCCACTGGCAGTGACCCAGGGGGGTTGCCCCAGGGGTGCCACGTCAGGGGGCGCCGGCGGCTAGTCGCCGGCGAGCCCAGCACGGCGGAGGCCACGGGAGGGGTGTCAGGATTCGGCTAGGGGGCTCCATTCGCCACGGGATTTGGTGCGTTCGAACGGGAAGACAACGCCGCATCGATCTGGAGTGGTCTCGCGGGCTGGGACGCACGGAGGCGAGCGCATCTTCAACAATGGCGGCGAAGGGCGTCAGGCTCCAATGGCGAACGCGTCCACGAGTCGAAAACGGGCGGTCCAGTGGGTGGAACTAACCCTACGGAGCACGGGGAGTATAACAGTGCCAAACGCGTGGCCTGGGGCGGCTTGTGTGCTCGACTACGACGACAAACGGCGGCGGGGAGCCTCTGCCCTAATGGCAGATCGGCCCACGGGGCACGGGAGGGGGAACGGGGCGTTGCCGGTGGTAGAGGTGCTCACCAGGAACGTGTTGAGGCTGGCAGCGAGCTCGACGGAGGTGCGAGGTGGCCGAAATTCGTCGCGGATCCCGCCGGAGCCGAAGACGAAGACGACGAAGTAGAGCTCGACGTGGTGGACTAGGGCTCGATTCCTTGCGGGCCCTGACGAAGACGACGATGGCGCGGCTCCTGGACAACTCGGTGAGGCGTCGCGAGCACGTTGGCTGCGCTTGGCCACGACAATGGCGACGACGGCCCTCGACTGCTTTTCCCCGAGGCGCGAGAGAGGAGGAGGAGGGGAAGGAGAGGGGGAGCGTGTCCAGGAGGGAGGGGGCTCGTTCTTATCGCGACCGCGACGGCAGGGAGCAGGTGGAAGCGGGGCCAGCTCGCCAGCGGCGTGTCCACGGCGGGCTGCCGTACGGGAGCAGGTGGGGGGGTGGTTGGGGAAGAAGACAAGGGGGGGGGCTTGGGCTGGGCTACGGTGGGCTTCGCCCTGGGCGAGTTTTAACATTTTTCCAATTGCTTTGTGTTGCTGTTTATTCTATTTCTTTCTGGTAATTAATTTATTAACCCTAGCATTTTTGTAAAAGGTTATTAGTGTTTGTAAATTAGGGTTACATATTACTGAGGTGCCACAAAAAGTTTAGCAGCAGAATAAATTCATTAGATATTTCTTTTGAATATTAAATGCCCAAAGTAGGGGTTTTAACCTACTGTTGGAATTGTTTGGAATTTTCTGCAACTCCAAAAATTACCAAAGTTGGTCCAACATCATTGTAATGATTTTAGGCAATTTACAAAAATAGTTTCATGATTTTTGGAACAACTTTATTTGAGCACTTTTGTTTTAATTTCCATTTGAGGTAGTTTCAATTAGGGTTTGGTTTCATGATGAGCAAAATGCATTGGGCTTTGTGTTTTGATTACCAACCAGCATGGTTTGAAAAGAGCAAAAGCAAAGTTTGATTAAGGACAGGGGATAACAGTGATTAACAAACAGTGATAGTCAACAGTGATGATGATTACTGTTACAGGCATCTGAGGGTGTTACACCAACGTCCTGGAGGCAGGAGCTGCACCGTTCCTGCCGTGCATTTGTACTACAAAACGACCATCGACTGAATACTGTGCCAGCGTTAATCTATCATGTGGATTTGCAATTGTCTCGCTAAAGTTGTTTGCTGCTCGTTCGTCCTTGTGGCTGTTTTTTCTTCTTAAATACAGTAAATCGGCAAAATCTTACCTTGTCTGAGTTCCACAAGAACAAGCCGAATATCCATAGACGTTATGTTAGCATGTATTTTTTTTTGTACTGTATGTACAAATTTCCTCTTTTAAGAACATCGTTGCTGGATGATATCAATTGGATATTTAGTCTTGACTAATTCATACCTCGTCGAATATCGCTGTTTTAACCTTTTGAACGGAGTTAAGCACGAAATGATCCTGGTTTGGAAGTTTTGCACCATCTGACCAGGGCCAAATCTTGCTAAACTTCTTTCAATGTTTTCTTTTTGACAGCGTTCAAAAGGTTAACACGACGATTTTGGCCCTTACCTTACTACTCTCATGAGGTGTCTTAATGGCCTTTCGAGTTTAGGTTGGTGGGCCTGGTCTCTTCTTTTGTCAGTATAGCCTTTTGTATCCTAAATCATGCTTATGCAAGACTCAACTTCAGCAGTTTTGGCCTAATACGCCACTTCCCTCTCGTTAGGGTTCGACTTCTCTCTCAGCGACGACTGCCCTCGAGTTAAGATCTTCCCCCGACCCCTTTCCCCTGCTGGTTCTCATCGAGCTGTGGTGCCCTTGTGACACGACGGTGACGGGGCGCTGGTGAGGAAGAGCACTCGTTTGGGACACTCGCAGCAAGGTCTGATCTCAATCGGACTACGGTTTATGTTTCTCATGGCGGCGGAAGCTTCGGGTTCTGGGGCCAAGAAGGATGATCTGGATGAACTAATGGCGGAGCTAGCGCTTGCTGAGGATGACATGGAAGACGTGATCGTGGATGATGAGGTCGATATCCCAGAAAATCTAACAAGGTGGGTGGCGATGGCTAGGGTTCACATATCCAAATCATATAGCCAGTAGCGGTTCTTCAAGAATATGAGGGCAGACTGGGACTTAGCACAGCCGGTGGCGATCAGGCCCTTGGAAGCAAACCTGTACACGCTGAAATTTTTGTGCCCGAGAGATTGGGAGAGAGTCATGGAGGAGTAATCTATAATATCTAAATAGTTCATCCCCATTAAGCTATTTATTTTGACATGCAAGCTATCCATATTATCAAATAGGTCCATCGTGTAAAACTCTTTCACTAATTCTTCATGCACATGCTCCCATTAATTTTATATGTGCATGCATCCTATCTCAATTTTTTTATGCACTCAACCTCACAATTTATAAGCAACTTTTTTTATAGAAAATAAAATGTTGAGTTACATCACATTTTATCTTTCTATGTGACATTTTTTTAATAAATACACATCCATAGTTGCTATTATTGTTTTAGGTTTAGCCAAGGCGAACACGTCTTCACTATCTCTACTCTCAACGTTGTTTTCGTTTTATATCATCTCACTGATATATTGTTAAGTAACTAAATTAACAAAACAAAAATCAAACTCATTTTTTGAATTTTCATCAATTTTTCTCTCACATGTTTTAAAACACAAAATTCTTTCTTAACAGTTTTCGCAGCAACGCGCGGGGCATCATGTAGTAATCTAAGATTAGCATGTCCTATTTTGATAAATTTGTAACTTAAAAATATTCAATTTTGATTAATTTTTTCATGAACAACAAATGTATTGTATTACATCTTATATTAACTAAAATTTAATACGAACTATTATTTTTTCCAGTTGCAACATACGAGCATTTGTGCTATCTTTACCTAATAATGAATTTGAGTTTCTTCTGATTTTTCATCCATCTTTGAAATTATCTCTATAGTTGAATGAAATTTCCAGCTGCTACCACTGGCAAATGAAAAACATGGTGTGTACATAATGTCGTCCCCGAAAGCGCACCATTGTTGCATTGGGTCACTGCTCCACCCTCGTGGACTTTAAAGAATGCCAACTGAAGCGCACCAACCACTTGCTCATCAAGTCATTCTACGTACGTTGTTTATACCCCTACAAAGAGTACTCCTTCCGATTTTGTCGGATTACTTTACTAATTCTCATCCTTATCATAATAAGCGACGTATATGCGTAGTTTTCTTAGAATAAAACTACATCAAAGATGAAACCTGAAGATGTTGGAGACAACACCGATAGACGAAAGGTTAGACGATGCCGAGTACAAGATGAGATTTTCCAACAAAGGAAATGTTATATGACGCCAAGTCGAGTACATGACGCACGTTAGTACCGATAGATCGCACAAACAATGCCTTGGACGCCATTGCCACGACCGTGAGGCCATGCTCCGAGACTATTCCGTGTCCTCCCGTCCATGACTCTGCACCATCACGAACACATCTGCACGCTCGATGTGATCTCACACCTAATCTCTCGCTCCGATCACCGACTCGTAGATTCCTTCCTTGCCTTCCTCTAGACGACCGTCTAGGGTTTCCCATCGGACATATCACCGCCACAGGCCCGGATGACACCCCCACCATAGTGATGTCCTTATCTGACGCCATCGCTGCAGGCCCGTATTTAATTTGCGGTGATGCCACCGCATCCAGCGAGGACGTGAGCTCTGGTGGATGACGCCACTTCATCTCTCGAGGATGCGAGAGCTGCCTCAACTGGTAGTGATGCGTGAACCTTGTTCATATATAATAGCTGTCCTTTATTTGCATCTTTTTTGTGTGTGCCCTATTTTCTTGCTAAGTTATTCTAAGCTATGATTTTTTGTATCAATTTGCTTCATACATAGAAATTACACGAGCATATTTTTATTGGACAAACTCAAGTTATTGTAAGCTATGAATACTATTTTTAGTAGCTTCCATCAAACACAAAAATTACATTCTCATGACGCCTTTTGCTGGCAGGATGTTGAAACTTCAAAGACCACTTCAATAGCAACAAAAATAACCAGCTCGAGCACTGGGGCCTTCTAAAAAAAAGTACAATGAACTACCACTTGATCAAGCTGCTCAAAAAGGACGTTAGAGATAGCCACTTGAAGGGGGATATTTCCTTTGGCTTTGGGGAGCACGTGCACCTGCATGCCAAATGTACATTTTGCCAATGCCAAAAAAATTGAAAAAATTGTATGTGTTCATTGTCATACCCAAATGGCACATGCAAAATTTCAGGTGAAAAGATTTAGTATTTTGGCCCGTGAAAAAAAGACAAATCCAACGCAAAATGATGCCGTCAAATGTAGCAAAACGCCATACGTACTTTTGTTTTTTCACCGAGGAAGAACCACTGCACCATATGGCATCAAAATTGGAAAGCACACATGCTACACTAATATGAACATCCGCAAATAATTTCAGAATTTTTTGAATTTTTTTATCATTTGTTTTGATTTTACTATTCATTAGAGAGCGCGTGCACCCCAGAGCCAAATAGCCGAGTCCGCACTTGAAGGAGCATAAAAAGATGGAGTTTGGGGTTGCTGGTCGCCAGCTTCACCGGAGAGAAGAGAAGGAAGAAGAGTGAATTAACATTACAAAAATATTCATAATTCTGAGATACCCTAATGTAAAACGATAGAAGTCGAACCGGTGGAATATGTAGACCCCCGTTTTATAACTCTGTATAGCCGTTAATAAAAAATTGTTTTATCTGTTGAATTGATGAATTTTTTGTTAATATACATGCAACTATTTGAACAAATCAAAATAGTAAAATGATACATTGCTTTGTGAATACTGACCAACAAGTTTTGTTTTAGAAACAATGAGGAAGGGGTGTGAAGGATTGCAAGCTACATTTGCCAATTGCCTTCGAATTTTCTAACGAAGAAAGTGCCAAAGCCCCCGTTGAAAACGCACGGGACTTTTCGTGGGCCCAGTCGCATTGGCTGATGTTGAAATTCCTTGACCCGGCGACGTTTCCCTCGTGCACGTACGTGGCTATCGAACGCCGCCACAACCCTACGACGTTGGTGACGGACATTTCGCAACCGACGTATGCCGTCAATGACATGTGGGGCCCAGCATTCCGCAACCGATATCCTCTGTTCTTGTTGCCACTCCGTTCGGTTCATTTCTTTCCGCCTCCGTGTTGTTTCCTTTCCTTTCCGCCCCGCCCCGCCCCGATTCGAGATCGCGTAACCCTAGATCCTAGATCTCCACACCTCTCCGCTTCTCGCCTTGGCTTCTCCGCTCCGGTGAGAACTGCCATGGCTTCCACTTCTGGTCGAGACACCTCTCCCGAGCGAGGCTCCTCGGTGGATGTGCCCGCCGTGCTTATCAGTCGTCGAGCCGCTCAAGCGGCCGAGATTACCGGGGCTCTCAAGGCGGGTGATGTTAATCGCATGAAAAGTAAGTTTCGATCTCACCCGATTTGGTCGTCTCAAGTGTTCTCGAGGTTTCAATTATGGTTGCGCAGTTCCGATTGCCCGCCTGTATGTTTTATGTGGTGTTGGAATGCTTCCGCCCTCTCCGATTTAGAGGATGAATGATGTGTAGTTCCGAGGCTTCACGCTGGTGATAGGTTTATGTCTGTGTAGCGTATATACTTGATGCAATCGTGCGGCCTGGATGTTGTATGTGGTGGTGGAATGCTTCCGCCCTCTCCGATTTAGAGGATGAATGATGTGTAGTTCCGAGGCTTCACGCTGGTGGTAGGTCTATGCCTGTGTAGCGTATATAGTTGATGCAAATCGTGCGGCCTGGATGGGCCCTTCTAATAAAGCAGCAATGCGATTTGCTGATGTTTCGTACAGAAATTTTGCTCCCATCATAGCAGAATCTGGTAGATCTTGTTACGATTTTTCCAAACGTTTATGATGTTTGTTAACATATTATGGCTCCCACAAGTCACGTTTCCTATCGAAGTTTCCATTTCGGATTCATCAGTATGGTCAACTGACGTGTTTGTCTGAACCACAAGTCAACTGACGAGTAGGTCTGTGGGACTGTAGAAAGGGGGTGTTATGAGGTAGTGGTACTTACAACCAAAGTGTGGAACTTCCATCAGGTTTCTCATCATTTGCTAGAACTAATTCGTAGCCAAATATCTGAGCTGAGATATTCGTTTCTACCATCTGATAGATTACTATGTTATATTGTGCAAATTGTCGTTTATAGCTTTTGCTTCTTTTCCTTGCAGAGTTAGATAAGAAATTGAAGAAGACAGGATCAAGTCTGCTGGAGGCCGTGGTGGCGTCGGGCAAGGACGCACCCGACAGGCTCCTCCACTTGGCTGCAAGATGGCTCCAGTATGAGGTCTGTAAGTACCTCATCAAGGACCTGCGGATGGATGTCAACCGTGCTGGCCACAAGGGTATATTTCCATTCCCCTGTTCTTTCCAATATGGCTATAAATCTGGTGTGGGTGATTGTCGTTCCAGGCCTTGGATTTTGGTGTGGTTTCATTGCGAATCGTGGTGTAATTGTGCAATATGTGGAATCACATGTTTACATTGGATTAATGTGAATCTCTCGTTGGCCATTCGTTCATATTAACAGTGAACATAAAATTCAGGATCATGAACAAGGTACCGTGTACTAGTTGGTTTTGCTCGTTATCAGTCATTTGCAGATAGAAAGTACGAATTCTGATTAAACTGTCATTACTTGTCATGGCTAGGAGGTACACCCATGATCTCTGCCATCGATACAATAGATTCTGCAACTGCAGCGCAAAAGTCGGAAAGGATTGTCGAGCTTCTGCTTCGAAATGGCGCTAACCCCAACAAACCCATGTCAGATGGTTTCACTGCTCTTCATGCAGCAACATTGAAAGGTTTGCTGCATTTCAATTACATAGTCGCTGCTAATCTATGTTCAATATAGAACATTGTCAATGGTTTTTTCTTCTTATTGATATTTCAAAAGTATACTCATCTAATGTGCTGGATGTGCAACTAGAAATAGTCCATTGACTGTCACTCTGGACCATTCTTAAAAATGCTGCAGCCTGTTTTACTGTTTTGGTCCACACACACTTCGATTGGCTAGCATGGGCAGGGTTATAAGTTAGGTATAGTTGGGATATGTCCTGCAGAAAAAAGAACACTCGCTGCATTTCCTATGCTTATACATCGGGATATTTCAGTTTATCTTTCTCACTGATCACCATTTGTAACTAGTGTTAACTATGTTGTGATAGTTTCACATTTTCTTACTACGTTGCAAAATCATTTTATATTTCTTGACATAGTTACTTCAGCCTATGGGTTTATACAGACATATCATATTTATTTGTTGTAAATTATCTAGTGTTTGGCTCAGCTTAGTCCTTGATATGTTTAACGTCAACATTTTCATTGGGTTCCAGGTTCTGTTGAAATTGTTAAGGTGCTGTTATCACACGAAGCTCAGGTCAATGCGATGTGCCAGAATGGAGATGTAATAACTTCTGTTGGGATTTAAGTAAACCATAATTTTGTCTTCCCTTCCCTGTGTTGTATGCTATTTATAACCAAATTTCTGTTGCGCAACAGGTTGAAGCTGTAGTGAAAATTTTACTTGATCGTGGTGTTGATCCGGGCGCAACTAATATCACTGGATTTACTCCGCTTCATGTGGCTGTCATCAAAGGTTGCCTCCTCCCTTTCATATGTTCAATAGTGTTTCCTTTTGCTATAATTCGTTTAGCTGCAAGAACGTTTAGTTGTTTTGGTGCTTTAACCTAGACTTAAGAGACATCCGTCACTTTTAAAGGTTTTGTTAGTTTTACCTATGTTTTTACTACGTTGCAAAACTGCTTTATTTCTTTTATACATAGTTACTTTAGTTTCCAGGCTAATACGAATGCCTAGCATTTATGTTGTAAGATGTCACGTATTTGGTATTTAATAGCTTTCACTTAAGAAACATTTGCTCATTCGATGTGTCATTTGTATATGTGATGTGATGTCAGAATTTTCATTTGTTCCATCCAGACTCTTATGATGTAGCAGAATTACTGCTGGGAAAGAACGCTGAAGTTGATGCTGTCTGTAACAAAGGAACTGCTTTGATTATGGCATGTGAAACTGGATCTGTAAGTGTTCGAATTGTTTTAGAGATATATGATTTGAATATGATACTTTCTTTACTTCATCTGTACTATGTTATTTCTGACAAATTCCTGTTGTGCAACAGTGTGTTGAAATGGTAAAGCTGCTTCTTGATCATGGTGCCAACGCTAATGAAACTAACATAAGTGGATTCACTGGGTTACACTTTGCTATCCTAAAAGGTTTACTTCTATGTTGCAATACTATTTATTTTTCTTAAGAGTTCGCCTTGTCTTATAATTCACAAGACTGGCTTTTGAATGATGTATTTTGTCCAGACTCGCATGATGTAGCAAAGGTGCTACTTGGTATGGGAGCGGACATCCATGCTGTCAGTGAGAAAGGAACAGCACTGCACATAGCCGCTGAGCGTGGCAGTTCTAAATTCGTGGCATTTCTGTTGCTGGAAGATGCCAATGCTGCTATATGTGACAAGGTGAGTCATTGCAATGCTAACATTTTCGAATTTTGAAGTTTACAGAGTTCTGAGGGTAAGTTTTTTGTGGCTGGTTTTCAAAAACAATTTCTTATTCATAGCCTTATTAGTATCTTGTTTGCACGAATTAAATCAACGAATTATTCCATGTCATAGACAAGAGTAAAGAAACTGATAGGTTTAATAAATGTCCTGGATGAAAAGGAGTCTGGTACAAGTGCATTACGTTGTCTAGAGCATTAATATTGGACTGAAGGCCCTGCTAAATAGCCTGTAATTACTCAGATGTCAGATCTTAGTGATAGCTTAAAGTCAGGTTACTTTTTGGTAGGGTGACAAATATCTAATTATTTTTGTTCCCAGCCTTTCAATTTATAGTTATGAAATTCATATATCATATGCTTACCAACAGACTGGTCGAAGACCTATAGAGCTGGCTGCAGTGAATGGACATAGGGCATGCGTTGATCGGCTCTTTGTGAAGACACCGCATATACCTGACTATGTAGACTGGAGCGTTGAGGGAATAATGCGGGACGCCGAGAAGCAGATTAATGGTTGATGTATTGGCTGGTGTCTTCTTGCCTGTTGTCCGTCCTTACAGTCTTTTCCTGTAACCTCAGTACTAGAGGAGATCAGATAGATGCAAAACACTAGGTGCTCCTACAGATAATACGATATACATGCATATATTTCTTCCTACTCTGCAAAATATTAACTGAGATATTGATGTACAATGAAATTGGCTGGGACTGCGATATTGCTGTGCAATGAAATTAGTTGGGGCTGTGATAATTCTGTGGTTTATCATTTGCCCTTCATTCATAATTTCTAGATGGAATTTCTACACTTGCTGAGACATGGAATCCATTTGTATTTCTGGTTTCCCCCCTTCTGTTTAGTTTCCCAACTGTATCTTAACCCAGCAACAGTCAATGATGTTCAATTGGCTTAATTTGATTTACTTTGTTTTTATTGCTTGTCGAATTGGTCATGTTGTTTCTCAGTGTGGCGAGTTTTTCAGCCAGGTGTGGTGGTATCATTCTCTCAGCAATTAGATGGTACTACCTTCTGTACCAAAATATAAGGTGTTTCTCTAGTACCCTTCAAACAGTCACAACTTCATTTAACAACTCGAGGATGCGGTTGTATCGTGCCCTCGTTCCTTCAAGGCTTTTTGGTATATGTAGCGTTTCGGCCTGAGCATTTGTTTTTGTCTGTCGGAAGATCATCACGGTCTGTGGTGTTTTGCAAACAACCCCCTGCAATTTTGGTGATTCAACCTGCAATCCATTGCTTGCATCAATTTTTTTTCCTAATCTTTTCTTATATATCTTCCTAAAGGGAGGTGAGTTTTTCCTTCCGTTTTAACGATTTTCAAGAAAACCCTCCATCTTTTAGGTGAATCAACCCGCAGTCCATTATTTAGACAAAAAATATATTTAACTGGACTTTGCATAAAAATCCTTCCATTTTAATTAAATAAACCTGCAGTTCATTATTTATACATAAAAAACGTTTGACTGCTGCCCTGTTATTTTATGTTGGGCCGCTTTCACTTGGGTTGTGGCCGCTGAAAAAATAAACACGCTCAGGAGAAAAAAAAACAAAAGCATGCTTGGGACCTTGGCCGCATGAAAAAAAAACATGTATAGGAGATTTCACGAGTGGGCCATCAGTTGTGCTCACAGATTATTTAGCGATGAGGACAAATTAAAAAATAATTAATCGTGGGATTAAATATGTGAAAATGTGGTTGCATGATTCATACATAATTAATTAAAGGTATGATAAAGATACTTAAACGGGAATATATTCCGACAGTTGGGTCCAAAATAAGATTACGTCCGATAAAAAATACGAACACGTAAGTTAAGTGGCTGACCACCTTTTTAGCGCTCCAAAATAAAGAAAGTTCTCTTTTTTTATTGCATGTATCTTTCCTTCTAGAAAAAGAAAAATATCTCTCTTTTGATTGTATGTATCTTTTTCTTTCTTGGACAAATTTATTTATTTGCAGTTAATAATGATTTAGTGTAGAGTAATTTTGTTTTGAATTATCTATAATTTCATACCTTAGTCATCGTGTCAAAAATAAATATAGTTATATTATTATTTTTATTAATTCTTTTTTATCCCTCGAGAAGAAAGAAAAGTGTCTCTCTTTTGATTGCATGTATCTCTCCAACTAGAAAAGAAAAGTATCTCTTTTCCGATTGCACGTATCTATTCTTTTTTTTTTCCCTAATTGAAATATTTATCGTAATAAATAATTTAGCCTAGGATAATTTCATCTTAAATTCTCTATAATTTAGTGCTTTGATCACCTTGTCAAAACAACTACACCATACATAAAGGAACAATTATTAGGGAAAGAAATGAAGTATATTGAATATCCTTCTTCAGAAATATAAAAGAGCGAGAAAAATGGGCTGATCTATATTTGTATCTGTTTTTACTTTTTTCCATCGTGTGTGCTATGGGATATTGGTTTATTGGTTTGTTAAACGTTTTGGGACATTGTGCTATGGGATGTCGTGCTAAGCATAATAAATTAGTGCTATGGGACGTTGTGCTTCCACATAACACTAATTTTTTCGTAGCAAAGCACATGCATATGTGGTAGCAGTATAGTTCCTCGATATTTCCACATTAGAAAATAATAACAATTGTAAATATCTTGTGATGCTCGAATATAAGAGGCTTATCCATTTTTCAAGTTTTTTTTTCAAAAATACCACTTGATACTTTGCGTACGTTCATTGTTGTTTTGCCCAAATCAATTTTTTTGCTAATTCCAAAATTGTTTCAATGATTTTTTCACATTTATAAGCATATACTTATTTATCTATACCCGTTGCAATGCACAAACCTTTTTGCTAGTATATATATCTTTCCCTAATAATAAAGAGAGGTGAGTTTCTCCTTCCGTTTTGGCAATTTTGTAGAAAACCTCCCATCTTTTAGGTGAATCAACCTGCAGTCCACTGTTTGGAAAGAAAAACATTTCACTAGATTTTTCATAAAAGTCCTTCCGTTTTAGTTGAATCAACCCGCAGTCCATTATTTATACAGAAAAAAACATTTGGCTGCTGTCCTGTTATTTTATGTTGGGCCGCTTTCACTTGGGCCGTGGCCGCTGAAAAAATAAAACGCGCTCAGGAGGAAAAATAATAATAGCATGCTTGGGGCCTTGGCCGCATAAAAAAACATGTACAGAAGGTTTCGTACACAATTTGAGCGATGAGGCTAATTAAAAAGGATTAGTTGTGGAATTAAATATGTGAGAATGTGCTTGTATGATTAATACATAAATTAATTAAAGCAATAATAAAGATACTTAAACGGGAATATATTCCATCGGTTGGGTCCAAAATAAGATTAGGTCCGATAAAAAAAATACGAACGCGCAAGTTAAGTGGCTGACCACATTTTTAGTGCTCCAAAATAAAGAAAAGACCCCTTTTTATTACATGTATCTATCCTTCTAGAAAAAGAAAAATAGCTCTCTTTTGATTATATGTATCTCTTTCTTTCTTGAACATATTTATTTATTTGCAGTTAATAACGATTTAGTGTAGAGTAATTAATTTTGAATTATCTAAAATTTTGTACCTTAGTCATCATGTCAAAAAATACACCTTTTTATTTTTATTTTATTAATTTTTTTATCCCTGCAGAAAAAAGAAAAGTGTCTCTATTTTGATTGCATGTATCTCTCCAACTAGAAAAGAAAAGTATCTCTTTTTCAACTGCATGTATCTATTCTTTTTTGCCCTAATTGAATTATTTGTTGCTAATAAATAATTTAGCCTAGGATAATTTCATCTTAAATTCTCTATAATTTAGTGCTTTGATCATTTTGTCAAACTAAATACACCTTACATAAAGGAATAATTATTAGGGAAAGAAAGGAAGTATATTGACTATCCTTCTTTAGAAATATGAAAGAGCGAAAAAATGCGCAGATCTATATTTGTATCTTTATTTTTAAATTTTTTCTATCGTGTGTGACTAGATATTGGTTTGTTAAATGTTTTGGGACGTTGCGCTATTGGATGTCGTGCTGAGCATAGTAAATTTAATGCTATTGGACATTGTGCTTTCACATAACACTAATTTTTTCGTAGCAAAGCACATGCATATGTGGTAGCAGTATAGTTCCTCGATATTTCCACACTAAAAAATTATAACAATTGTAAGTAAATCAAAATAAAATTATTTTGCTAATTCCAAAATTATTTCAATGGTTTTTTCATATTTCTACGTATATACTTATTTATCTATACCCGTTGCAACGCACACGCCTTTTTGCTAGTATAATCGTTATCGTTACCTAATAATAAAGAAAGATGACTTTCTTTGTTCGTTTTGGCTATTTTGCAGAAAGCGCCCTGTGTTTTCTATGAATTAACCCGCGCTACTGTGTTAATACGCAAAAAAAAAACCGGTTCGCTTCAGGACCTGTTGGGCTGCGTTTTTCTTTTAAAATTGTTGGGCTGCATTTATGGGCCGTGAACTAGGTAAGCAAGTGGATTTTCTAAAAATAGCCACCATAATATGTTTGTGATTAAATATTACACTTTTTTAAACCATACTAGGAAAAAGCACAAGGCTCATGAATTTCACATCAAATAATATCACCTTGAACTCTTACACCAAAATTTACCAATTTATATACATTTCAAATTGCCCAGAAATTACCAAGTAGCTCTCGGAGTCATGAAAAATAAGATAAAAACAAAGCTTTAAATAAATATATAAATTAATTGATCTATCATGAAGGAAATATAAATCCTTTAGGAGTACTTGCACTAAAAAACCACCGTGAGACCATAAAAAGGAGGATTGAGATTATTTCAAAGATTTAGGCTGGCATGGTGCGCGGGATATTGCACAACGGGGGGAGGCATTGCTGCGTTTATCCACAACGTAACCATCCGGGATGATCTTAATTGCATGTAAACTACTTTTTTAGTTAATTATATTTTAAAACAGATGTAGATGTTTTTACTGTGTTTGACTCATTTCATCTTATGTCTGCGCCGACTGCCTTCCATGATGTCGACTGCTGTCATATAATCGATCAGTCAATTGGATTGACTGATCCATTGTACTTGGGGGTGTCCCTAGGCATTGTGAAACCTTTAAGAACTGCTCTTGCCGAATGCGCGGTCCAAAACAGGCTGGACCCGCTGATGCATCATCCTCTGGATGCTGATCTTGCCGCAGCTGCTCGATGCGGTGCCTTGCGTCATTGCTCGCGATTGCTCGGGGACCCAGACGCTGACTCATTGCGGAGCAAACTGATGCCGCCGGTTGCTCTTGATGACGACTGTTCACTAAGGGCGTGTTTGGTTGCCCGGGGTGCTCCAGGCTGCATCGTATCTCCCATGCTGGCTGAGTCTAGCCTGGTTGAACTAATGCAATGAAATATTAAGATGTGTGTTTGGTTTGCTTGTACATCGTCTGAAGCAATGGGGAGCTCCGGCGAACTCCACTTCGCCCCACCGTGGCTTGGTCGCGTGCCGCAGCACTAGCAGCCCGACGCCGACACTAGCAGCCCGACGCCAAAACCAATGACACCCTCAAGGACCGCATCGTCGTCGTGGGAGGGGAGGAGCCGGCGGAGCACCCTCCTACATGGCCGGCGGCGCTGGGCTAGCGAGGCCTAGGACGTCGGTGGCTCCCTCCCGCATGGCCGGCGGCGGCCCCCTCCTGCTTGGCCGGTGGCGGCTCCCTCCCTCTTGGCCGATGACGCTGGGCTAGAGAGGGGACGGTGGCGCTGCCTCAAGGACCGCATCGTCATCGTGGGAGGGGAGGAGCCGGCGACGCTGGGCTAGCGAGGCCTAGGACGGCGGCGGCTCCCTCCTGCTAGGACGGCGGCGGCTCCCTCCTTCTTGGCCGGCGGCGCTGGGCTAGAGACGGGGCGGCGGGCCCCTCCTGCTCGGCCGACGGCGGGCCCCTCCTGCTGGTCGAAGACCGTGACGTCGGCGGCGGCGTGACACTACGGGGTTGGGGGTGAGGGATGGGGAGGAACCACTCGTATCTTCTGTGTGCGAGGCAGCCTGGCTCGCGGAAACGGAGAGATGCTGCGTGCGAGTCAGCCTGGCTGAGAGGCCAAAATTGCATCGACCGGGCCTGGCCCAGAAAAATGTACAGTTTACCAAACGATGTCAAAATTGCATGGTGGGTGCAACGTAGATGCGAGCCGAGCAACCAAACACGCCCTAATGGCTCATCCTTTCGACCGCCTCCCGCAACCCCTTGATTCCTCCGATTGCGGTGCTGACTCCCATGCGGCGAAGATGCCTTCCTGTGCTGCCGAGGTGGCTCCTTCGGCTGGTTTACACCCACAATCGTCCGAACTGATTTTGACGCCACGGGCCCTTGGGGTTGCTCGGTGGCCGCCTTCTGCTGCTGACTCACTGCTGCTAGAAGATCGCACATTCGGCGCGTCCTCTTTCGCAACTCTTCTCGCTCCAGATGCTCTAGCTCGTGGGCAATCTGCTCGGCAACTCTCATGTTCTTCACATGAGAGTTGTATGCGATCTGTGGAATGGTGGTGGATGCTGCCGGTTGCTGGGCTCTTGCCATCTCTCTGCCGACCTCTTGGCCGGCAGCTTGGAGCTCCTCTAACACTGGTGGTGAGATAACGCGGGGCCCAACACCATGTGCCGCATTGTATTCATGAACTGTGGCTTCCAGCCGACGTTTTTCAACGTCCACCCGATCTGACGGCTCGACCAAGGCTTGGCGAGCTTTCTCCAGCTCGGCATGAGCTATCGCTGGATCTGCGTTAAGGCCCACAGGAGTGCGGAGCACATCCTGTGGATTGCTCGGTGCAGCAGCAGCATTGGCTGCCTCCTTCGCAGCTCGGGCTGCAATGCTGATGTCTACGCACACTTCTATTCTTGTAGACTATGTTGGGCCTCCAAGCGCAAAGGTTTGTAGGACAGCAGCAATTTTCCTCAAGTGGATGACCTAAGGTTTATCGAACTCAGGGAAGTAGAGGTTGAAGATGGTCTCTCTCAAGCAACCCTGCAATTAAGATACAAGAAGTCTCTTGTGTCCCCAACACACCTAATACAATGGTAAATTGTATAGGTGCACTAGTTCGGCGAAGAGATGGTAAAATATGGGTGATAAGTGTGGCAAAACAAGGTAATATAATTCTGTAATAAAAAGTTTAGCAAGCAAACATGTGAAAAAAGTGAGCACAAACGGTGTAACAATGGTGGAAACAAGGCCTAGGCTTCATACTTTCACTAGTGCCAACTCCCAACAACATTAACATAGTCTAATCACATGATATTTCTCATAAAACATGCAATGGAGACACACTCAGAGGTCATTCCTTTGTGGTCAAGAGAGGACGAGAATTATGTAGGGCTACAAAAGCACACCTCAAAGTTCGTAGTTCTCAATCTATGGATTTCCCAATGTCATCGCGGCCATCCAAAGATAGTACCACAATCACCATAACATATCTCAAGGATAGTCAAAGACAAGCACCAAGAGACTCTCAATCTTAAATCAACACACAAAAGAGGAAATCACTCATGAAAATATTCTTCTAATCCATGTCCAATAGACCGCTGTCACCATGGTCTCAGGGATTATACTAGATAAGATCAAGTGAGTACATCAATCCAATACATAGAGGAAGGGGAAATATCATGGGATCACCCTAGATTAACATAGCCTATGATCACAACGAAGATCACATCATGGGAGAGAGAGAAGAACACATAGCTACTGGTAGAAACCTTAGCCCCGAGGAGGAACTACTCCCGCTTCATGGAGGGATGAAGCAACGTCGATGGAGATGAATCCGGGGGCACTTCCCCGTCCCGGCAGGGTGCCAGCACATGAATTCTGGTCCCCCGAAGCTTGTCGGCGACGGCGGCGGAGATCGGAATTGCTTCTGGAGAAAAGGGCTCTGGAATCAGGGTTTCTTCCGCGGGGGCTAAATATAGGCCAAATGAGGGGGCCAGGGGGTCCACAGAGCATCCAGGAGGGCAGGTGGCGCGGCCTAGGGTGGACCCGCGTTGGGCACCCTCCTGGGCCCCTGGTGGTGGCCCTCCTGCCATGTCTTGGTTATTTCGGAAGCTTTTGGAACGCTGATTTTTTATATAATTTTTCCAGAATTTATTTGGCACTTTTAATGGCCGGAAAACCTAAAAAAAAAAAACAGAAAACAAGAACTGGCAACTGGGTGCACTGAGTTAATAGGTTAGTCCAAATATGATCAAAAGTGTAAGTTTAAGCAAAACATGGCAAAGTCACACAAATCATGCATGGAGAAAGCAGAAATTATAGATACGTTTGGGACGTATCAACATCCCCAAGTTTAATTCCTGCTCGTCCTCGAGTAGGGAAATGATAACAAGCATAATTTCTGTGGTGACATGCTAGCAACCATATAAGAACTTTGAAAGTAAAGCAATCAAGATATGTGATTCAATTCAAGTCATAACAGGAAAGAGTCTATATTGGCATTGAAACAGGCAACAAAAGAACATTAGGTGCAAGAGCTCTTAGCTGTCCGTGACTCAAATGTCTCCAAATGGTGTTTGCGTGCAAGAAGGGGGATAGGGAATACGAGAAAAAAAATATTTTTGTGTTGAGAACTCAATCTACTAAAGTTTCACACTTGGTCTTCTTTGGAATCTTATCTTGACTCGTCCCCAGACCACTAGCCAGGTACAAGTCAATTTGATCCACACCTTTTCGATATTTTGAGCACTCATGCAATGGATGAGCGTAAGCACGAGAGTTGCCACTTTGGATGGAAAAGAGAGAAATATGGTGGAGGAGGAAGACAAAAAGGGTGAGAAAGGCTCACATCAATGAGGACAATCATAGGCGAGAAGGCCAAATGATAGATATGATGTGAGGAGTAGGGATTGCCATGCAACGGATGCACATATGAGCTGAAAAGCTCTCCAACGGAACTAGTGGGGGTGCATCTAACTTGCTCGCTCATGAAGACCTAGAGCTCGTTTGAGGAGGCTCATCCTTGGAATATGCAAGCCAAGTTCTATAGTGTGAAGGTCCCCACATAGCTATATGCATGATCATCTCTATGGAGTACAAGGATAAGAGGGAGTACCAGTGTGGATCTTTCAAAAGGATAGTAGTGTTGCCCCTTTCTCTATTTTTATTTCTTTTTCTCCTTTTTCTATTTTTTTGTATTTTTTTGGTGGCCACAATGGCTCTGTCTATTTAACTCTCATTTGTCCTCTTTGGGATCTTTTATTGTGTCCACTTTGGATCTTTTTATCACTTAAGGGAAACACTCTAATTTACAAGAGGGTATAGAAGATCTTTCACACTTGTACATGGTACTCAAATCATAAAGAAGATGTAGCTATCATGATGTATGCAATGTATGCCGCTGCCAGTGTAGCAGGAACATGTATGACAGGAAGATCAAGTCATGAAGAGGTGGATGTTGCATGGCAATATATCTCGGAAAGGCTATGGAAATGCCTTGATAGGTAGGTATGGTGGATGTTTTGAGGAAGGATATAAGGAGGTTTATGATGACAGAGCGTATCGTGCCAAGGGTTTGGATGTACCGGCGAAGGTGGACGCCAACTCTCGGAATGAGAAGAAGGAAATGCACGACACGGAAGAGGCTAGCAAATATGAGGAGGTGGAAGTGTCAACTTTCAATACTTACATTAGTCCGAAGAACTCATGCACTTATTATCGGTAACTCTCAATCTAATAAGGAGGTTCACAAAGAGACAAGTACCCCAAGGAGGAGTGTATGGGGGTTTGGTTATCCTTGCGCATCCTCGACTCATGGTACGTGAGTGTACTCTAATATTCGCCCCCTCAGAAGAGTAGTGATCCATCTAGTAGCTAGAGTTCTCAACTATTTTTGTAGGTTTTGAAAATAAAGACGGATTGCCCAAAATACGACACCTATCACTAATAGGCTAGAGCTCTTGACACCAAGAGTTCAAACATTACTCACATCAATACCTCAAAACTATTGCAAGTTACTTACTGAAATTAAATAGCAACCTCAATTACCTACTTCTCAAAACAAGACACAACTCAGTGCAACAACCAACTCTCTTAACAAGATAAACATGAAAACCAAAGAGAATTCCAGCAGTAAACTAAAAAAAAGCCAAGTCTCTTTCTATTGACAAACTAAGACTAAAACTAAACATGTCAATAGCTATGAAAAGATAAAGAACACACAACAGCAAAAAGATAGGCATGAAGAATCCTATGATGTGTTCTAGATTTTGAAAGTGGAGCGTGTTTCTCTCCCACACAAAGTAAGACGGGATCTAACTTGTTATGAACAGCAAGCAAAGCTAAAGAAAACTAAAAATAAAACCTAAGAGCGAGACGCTCCAAGCATAGCACATAACACATGAAGTGATAAAAATATAGTGAGACGAAGGACGAACTGATGATTGTTGATGGAGAAGGGGATGCACGGGGGCATCCCCAAGCTTAGACGCTTGAGTCTCCTTGAATATTTGTTGGGGATGCATGGGGGCATCCCCAAGCTTGAGCGCTTGACACTCCCGAATCTTCTTTCATCATCTTCCATCGCACACTTTAAAACTCCCTTCATACATAACTCATCATAAGCTGATTAGAGACGTTAGTACCCTTAATAAATATATTTTTCCCACTGGATATAAAGATATTCTTGAAGAGCTACTGTTTATCAAGATTTCCAAAAGGTTTTTGCAAAGAAAAAGCAAGCTTAAGGTTTGAAAAAGTTAGGAGAGACAAAACGTGGCAGAATATGTGAAAAACAGAACATCAGGTAGTACAAATTTTTTTAGGGGTACTTCTACAACTCAAATAAAAAAACTCAGAACATACGAAAGTTCCGTGATTGTATAGAGCACGCTGTGTAAAAAAATCAGCTAAAAAAGATGAATTGGTGATCTATTCTAATTTTTCCTGTCACGAGGACAAAATCTTTTTTCTGGACAGCATGTCACAACTTTCACTTCCCTTGTCATATGAGGCTATAACTTGGCACAAAGCTTTGAAAATAAAGATACAATGATGTTTCTACAGTAGTAACAATCATCAAGACCACTAAAAACTGAAAGTAAAAACTCAAATTGAAGATAACAAGAGTTGTCTCCCTAGAGCTCTTTTCTTTATAGCCATAAAGATAGGCTTAAGATTTTAGTGATGCTCTCGTAGGAATAAGAGTTGAAGAACAAAAGAGAGCATCAAGAATAAAATATCAAACACATTTAAGTCTAACATGCTTCCTATGCAAAGGGATCTTGTAGAGAAATAACTCATTGAAGCATAAAGATATTAGCATAGGAAGCCAAAATAAGTGCAACTTCAAAACCTTCAACATAAAGAGAGGGAACTTGATATTTTTGATATATCTATAAGCATATGTTCTCCTCTCATAATAATTTTCAGTGGGATCATGAATAAACTCAACAATATAAGTATCACATAAAAAATTCTTATCATGATCCACAAGCATAGAAAATTTGTTACTCTCCACATAAGCAAAATCCTTCTCATTAGTAATTGTGGGAGCAAACTCGAGAAAATAGCTATCACATGAATCATTCTTATCATGATACACTTCCAAACATTCATTCTTTATAGCATAAGTGTCATCACAATAATCATCATATATAGGAGGCAAAGTATTATCAAAATAAATTTCCTCATCAAAACTTGGGGGGCTAAAAAGATCATCTTCATAAAACGTAGCATCCCCAAGCTTATAACTTTGCATATCATTAGCATCAAAGGTATTCAAAGAAGACATACTAGTAACATTGCTGCTAATATGAGTGTTATGCAAATAATAAAGCTCCATAGGCTTTTTGATTTCCTCCTCAAACACTTCATGTCCCAATTCAAGGTAGAGCTCATAAAGCTATCTCATAATGTTTTTGTTGTTTTCCATAAGCCTAACTAGTGAAAACAAAACAAGAAACAAAAAGATTTATTTGCAAGACCTATAGATATACCTTCAACGCTTACCTACCCAGCAACGGCGCCAGAAATAGCTTGATGTCTACGTACGCTTCTATTCTTGTAGACTATGTTGGGCCTCCAAGCGCAGAGGTTTGTACGACAGCATCAATTTCCCTCAAGTGGATGACCTAAGGTTTATCGAACTCAGGGAAGTAGAGGTTGAAGACGGTCTCTCTCAAGCAACCCTGCAATTAAGATACAAGAAGTCTCTTGTGTCCCCAACACACCTAATACAATGGTAAATTGTATAGGTGCACTAGTTCGGCGAAGAGATGGTAAAATATGGGTGATAGGTGTGGAAAAGCAAGGTAATATAATTCTGTAATAAAAATTGCAGCAAGCAAACATGTGACAAAAGTGAGCACAAACGGTGTAACAATGGTGGAAACAAGGCCTAGGCTTCATACTTTCACTAGTGGTAACTCCCAACAACATTAACATAGTCTAATCACATGATATTTCCCATAAAACATGCAATGGAAACACACTCGGAGGTCATTCCTTTGTGGCCAAGAGAGGACGAGAATTATGTAGGGCTACAAAGGCACACCTCAAAGTTCGTAGTTCTCAATCTATGGATATCCAAATGTCACCGCGGCCATCCAAAGAGAGTACCACAATCACCACAACATATTTCAAGGATAGTCAAAGACAAGAACCAAGAGACTCTCAATCCTAAATCAACACACAAAAGAGGAAATCACTCATGAAAATATTCTTCTAATCCATGTCCAATAGACCGCTGTCGGTCTCGGGGATTATACTAGATAAGATCAAGTGAGTACATCAATCCAATACATAGAGGAAGGGGAAATATCATGGTAATACCCTAGATTAACATAGCCTATGATCACAACGAAGATCACATCATGGGAGAGAGAGAAGAACACATAGCTACTGGTAGAAACCTTAGCCCCGAGGAGGAACTACCCCCGCTTCATGGAGGGAGGAAGCAACATCCATGGAGATGAATCCGGGGGCACTTCTCCGTCCCTGTAGGGTGCCGGCACAGGAATTCTGGTCCCCCGAAGCTTGTCGGCGATGGCGACGGAGATCGGAATTGCTTCTGGAGAAAGGGGTCTGGAATCAGGGTTTCCTCCGCGGGGGCTAAATATAGGCCAAAGGAGGGGGCCAGGGGGTCCACAGGGCAGCCAGGAGGGCAGGTGGTGCGGCCTAGGGTGGACCCGCGCTGGGCACCCTCCTGGGCCCCTGGTGGTGGCCCTCCTGCCATGTCTTGGTTATTCCGAAGCTTCCGGAGCGCTGATTTTTTAATTTTTCCGGAATTTATTTGACAGTTTTAATGGCCGGAAAACCTGAAATATAAAAACAGCAGAAAACAGGAACTGGCAACTGGGTGCACTAAGTTAATAGGTTAGTCCAAATATGATCAAAAGTGTATGAAAGTTCAAGCAAAACATGGCAAAGTCACACAAATCATGCATGGAGCAAGCATAAATTATAGATACGTTTGGGACGTATCAAGTGCTGGTGGATCTGTGGCGATTCGGTCCTCCCGCCATCATGACCTCCGCACAGATGTGCAAAGTCATGCTTTCCGATTCCACACCCCCTCCCCACACGGAAGCGGGTTTGTGAGATCAGAGAACACCCTTACCTCTCTGGGATATGTTGGGGTTCGCAGCGGAAAACACAAAATTTCCCTAACTAGCGTTTCCCATAACCCAAGATCCAGCTAGCCGTATAATCGTAACGGAAAAGGAGTGTGGAATAACATACCTCGGGGTGTAGTCCGTTGCGCAGGAAACGTTCCCGCAAACGTGGTTGGTGTAGTCAACCGAAGTTCACAACCCCCTGGCCGTGTTAGCACCCGGATGGGTGTAGTGCCACACGTGTAGCACCTCGCAGTACTCGCATACGTACGAGACTCGATGACGACCTCCGATCTCCGATCCTGCGAAGGTGGCGGAGAACCGGAGTTTCGGCAGCACGACGACCTCCGTGTAGCAGAGATGCCTCAATCCCACTATAGGCTCCAAACAAGGGGAGCCCACCGTGGAAGAGACGAGGAAGGGGAGAAGACCGAAGAAAACGATATCGATTCAGAGTAATATTTAATTTCTCACGAATTTCTGTTTATTAAATATGGGCAGTGCCCATCTATATATAGGCAGAGGGGAGGGACTCAACCCCTCTGCCCTAGCAAGGTGGGACTAGAGTCCCTTGCTAGGGGGAGGTGGCCGGCCAAGGGGAGGGGAGGGTGCGCCACCCTCATGGGCCCTAGGGCCCATGGCGCCTCCCCCTCTTTTCTTTTTTCTTTTATTTCTTATTCCCTTTTATTCCCCTAATGGGCCTCTTTCATAAATAAGTCCTATAGCACTTTTTAATTATAAATAAAATGTTTTGAATTATTAATTCAATTAATTAACAACTAAAACATGTTATTCCTTCTCCCGGTGATCCAGAACACCTTCCGGCTCACTCCGAAACTCCTTCGGGTCAACACGGAACTTTTCTGGTGCTGGTTCCTTTATTCTCCGGTAACTCCGATAGTTCCAAAAAAGGTCTCCGATTTCATCGAGCTCTTAAGTGTTTTACCCTACGGTCCGAGAACACTCCAGTCATGACCGAGATGAGGCTACGGTCAATGATCATCAGCGGGGCCTGGATGCCCATAATGACCCCTGTGCATTCCGGATATCAACATCGATTGGACCTTACGTCATATAGCATTCCCTTTGTCATCGATACCAGATTAGTCCGAGATTCGATCAATGCCATCCTATGTCTGGTTCAACCTCGTTACCGACAAATCCTTATTCACTCGTTCCGTGATATTCATCCCCGTGACCTAGTCACACGCTGCGCAAATTTATGGATGAAATCTCATCGAATGGGCCTCGAGTATCTATCCATCACATGGATTGACAAATCCCGCTCTTGTAACAATACTCCTCAACATATCTCAACGGAATACCCAAGATACAATCGTTATGGCCATCATATTTCAGTCAGGCGGTGGGATGTAAGTCAAAGCATCCGAGAAGATAGCAATTATGCAAGTACTCACGGTCAAAGGAACGGTCTACTACTTTCTGTAATTACAACACTGAACCTTCATAAGTTTGATCATGTTGTAATGCTTACGTTAGGTAATGTTCATCACGTTCCAGTGAGGTGACCTCACAGTCAATAGACTTAATTGTCCATGATCGCGAAACAACGATCATCATGTTGACCATGAACTAGTTATTGATATAGAGGTTAACTAGGAACGTTGGGTGTTTCTATACCACACATGTACCATTGTTTCACTGATACAGTTCTAGCACAGTATGAAACTGGTTATGAACTTGTTTAGATATATTGTAATATTCATATATTATTTGCCTTAGAGCATATATCCAACAGTCTCTCACTTGCACTAGAGTGCTAATAATCTAGCCGCATTTTCCCGATCATAGTCGTCTTATCATATAAGTGTTCATTGATCATGCTTGCTAATGGAAGAGGTTTCGTCAATGATCTGCACCAATTCATATTCGTATGTTTCCTTTGCAACTGATTTTGGTCAACTAGTTTGACATGCCACCCATTATCATATAATGTTTGGATATAAGTTTTGCGGGAGAGCGAGACTAATATTTCAATCCTCCAATGTCCTTTTGGTTCAGTCTTCAGAAGACTAATCCATAGTCATATATACTGGGAAATACACTCAGCCAGAAGTCAATACTTCTTACGCTAAACTTTTATCCATACGTCTACTTTCTTAATTAGTATTATGTTTGTAGTGTTTTTGAATCGTGAATCTTGCTCACATTTCTTTCATATCTTTGGTGATGTCTCTAATTTTATATAGACCCATAATATGGCTTGCAATTGCAATATTGCATTACATTAAAGTCTATTATCCTTTCTATAATTTAGAGCATTGCCCTCAGTATTCCTCATATACTGAATGCACAGACCTTATTCAGATACTGTGTTTTACTCCTAAAGCACATCGGAATCTGTTCTCCTTTCAAGAACCTTTGAGTCATTCTTTTGTTGGATTCACATCACATGTTTTATGGTAGAATCATATGCCAAAGAACATATAAGATCACATGTCCAAGTACATGGTGCATCTCTATTCTTCAATCAAGACTTGCTTGTGATATTTGGATTTTCATCCTTTATATAATTTCTAGCTATAAGAACCTGTTTCTAGTCTAGAACATTATTCCAACCTTTACTTTGGTTCATTATCCGTATCTTAATCTATCATTTATAGATTTCAACGTGTAACGTGTTAGTACTTCACATAAAAGAAGATTCTTGTAATCTTGTGTTTTATCTGCCTTATGCTCTATATATCATAATGCATACATGTATATGAGACGATTCTCTATATACACAAATCATTCACACATATCAATGCATGCATGTTTGAGACAATGATCAAGCTCCCACTCAAATATATCTATCATATACTCATATAATTGTGGTTTTAGCTTTCATCAAGTTAACGTCTTTATTCTTATGTCTTACATAACAATAATTCTTTCAAAGCTCCCACTCAGAAAATGCCATCTGCATTCCAAGTTTCTTGGAAGTCTTCAAATCTCCCACTCAGTTTCATGAAACTGCAGGCCCACTCAATATTTTGGTCATTACAAAATCACTTGATCCAATCAAGGTTGAGGGTTTCCTGTTTTGAGGTACTATAGTCCATCCTTTAACGAAATAAAATTTCGTCATGCCTATTGCAATTCACTTTCAAATCCTAAGTTTGAATGAGACGCAATTCCAGGCTATGGCCTAGTTTAGTTTAAATGAAATATTTTATTGATTAAAGCATTCCTACGTTTCCGTAGTCAATCATTATTGAGATTTGGTCATAAACAGTTTTATGAGCCAAATAATGCCTTATGTCCGTTACATTATTCTCAATAACTTTCCAGTTTATCGGGAATATGAAATAACCGATTTATTTCACAGGACGTGAGCCGTCCTATATGCAACTCAATATTATTTCATTTCTCCTTGTGTTCTAGGCTACCATCATTCCTTTGTATCTCAAGAAAATTTATTCCTTTCGTTTCATTAAGAAGACTCATGATTATTGTTCTGTACAGAACGTATTCATGACAACCTTCTAAATTCCACTAAGGCTTCAACTCATATACCAAGATTATCATCCATGGCATATTCCCTCCTTTTACAGTGTTGTTACAGAGGAACATGCTTCCGTTGCATCATTCTGATATTATGAAGGCAAGGTCTAGTACCCTGGTCAAAGTTTCCACTGTCTCCCATTGGTTCCTTGTTGAGAAACTTCTTCTCACACTGCCAATCAAGCAATACAAGTTTTGCTATTCGGGGAGAATGTGTAATTTCAACAAAAAATAATTCTATCTTTAGAAACTTTCTAACACCATCATTTATGGAGCTATCTTGTCTCATTAGATTCAGTATGGTTTCCTAGTTCATGAAGTGGGTGTTTTAACTTAATGAATTAAAAACCTTGTTCAATAATAATTTTAGTGCAAGGGGAAAGAACATTTATACCATACTACAGTTTAGTATGACTACGAATGGTTTACGCAATCTAGCACTTTAAACTTCCATCTTAATTTGAGGTACAATTTCCACAAGTCTCCCATTATGTCAATTTTAATACTTATCACTTAGATCATAGTGTAGTGATTTGTATCCTTATATTCTACTTCACACTGTGATTCCTGAATCCCAGTTTTATGATCTCAATTGAATAACAATTTCAATTAATCATATGAAGTATTTAATGATAACTCACGTGCCCATTTAATACATCATTTATGTATAATGATTGGCACAAGTTGTACTTGCTAGAACTTTTTCATGGTCATGTTTAATGCAGAGGTTCATAGATCGTGTATCTAATCCATCTCATGCAATCAACATCCGATAATAAATGCACAAGTTAATAGGTCATATATTTAATGACTTCATCAGTTATGAAATCACCTTATGCAATCAAATCTTTGACTTATTGTAACAAAGACAACTTTATCATTAAATATTGAATATCACTTGACAATAATAGCAGCATTATAAATGCTTTCTATCATAAAATAAATCAAGACGTAATCAAAGTACAAGCACACTTTATTCATTTAACCAGAACAACTAACTTGTCTCATTACATGAATAACTTTGTCTCGCGAGATGCAAGCCACTTAACTAAGTGTTCATACTATAATGATTACATAAGATTTATCTAATAATCTAAGTATCTCCTATGATAGATGTCTCGGTAGAATCCATGTTGGCCATCAACTGTCTTGGTTGCCATCAATCCTTGATTCCACCTCTTCCCATCCATGCAACGGCAGGTCCTGTTTTCATAAAACAAAATATGTATCAGATACTCATTAACTACAAATGTTGTATAAAGGGAACAAACATTTATAAAGTATATCAAGTATATACCTTCTCCATCCACAACTTCTGCATCCCCGATAGGTGCAATGTCTGTGGCCAAGAGGTCAGTCATGAAATTCCGAATACTCATATTAGCTCCTCTTCCGACATAGCTATGAACATAACACCATAACTCGGTGGAAGTGAGTGCAATAACGTGTTTATCGCAAACTCTTCTGTGGTAGATTCATTAATTGTCCAATATTCATAGTCCTCCACCAGGGTCAGGTACATCTCATGCATCCTGTCTAAGTGATCACTCAGACTTGTGCGTTCTTCCATCTTTGTAGATAGAAACTTGCTTTCTAACTCAAATCTGGCGACTCTGAATTCAAGTATGAACATTGTATTTAGCGTGTCCATCATGTCATAAGAGTCAGTGTCCTGAAACTGAATGCTCAAATCCTCTAACATGCTGAAAATCACGACATTCCTGACTACAGAGCACTTATGTCGGCGAGCATAGTGATAAAGTATCTCCTGGTCGCCAACATCGTTGTCCGGATGTTCTTCCATATGCATTTGTATTGCGAACAAGATGTTTGCTCTCTGTTGACGCTGAATTGCGCCCTACACGAACACGTCACGTGTACCCGCGACGCCGAGGGAGATACTCCGCAGCTCGCACCGTGGGAGGCCAACCGGAAGCGTGATACGCAAGACAATCCGGTTAACTCTTTTTGAACCAGACGCCCCAAGCCCTCGGGAGGGACCCCGTCAGAGAACTCGGCGACGATTGACTGCCCTAGGTCGTCCTGGACGGCCCTGGAGCTTCGCGATTCGTCTTCCTGCAAGAACAAGAATAGGCGAAGAACGAGAAGAAAGAACACGGTAGATTAGATGTAAAGGTAGGGTTTGTTGTGTTTTGCGATTGTGTGTTGTCTCAATCGGCCGTCACCTCATCTATATATGAGGAGGCTGGACTTTCCGTACAAGAAAAGGACTTCAAATCCCGTCCAAATCTTTCCAAACTTAACCGAACTCGGATTACAAGTGGGTCTGGGACAACAGTTCGGTTTTTGGTAGTTTTGGGGCTGTAAACGACCTCAGATGAAAAAACTCAAAACATCACAGTTGTAGCCCTCGAAATTTCCAAGAACTTTCATGTTGAACGTTTTTTGGTTCGGGACCATCTTGAGGGCCGAAATCCTCACGCTTTCCATCAGACATCAATTGTATAGGTGTCTGGCTCCGGGCGTCACGTCACGTTTTCCATCAGACATCGGTTGCACGGGTGTCTGGCTCCGAGCGTCAGTTTTTGCTCTTTGACAGGGCTGTACTCCGAGGGCTGTAACTTTTGCATAAAAACTCGGATTGAGATGATTCAAAAACCAAAATCGACCGGTTCGACGAGACCAAGCCGCACCATGTAGAACATTTTTCCATTTGATGATGTCTTGAAGCTCTTATTGGCAGAATAGTACTTAGAATGCCAGGATCTTATCGCTTCCAACATAGTTTCGGCCCCCAAGATGGAACCGGATGGCGATGTCTTGAACTACAAAGATGTTCAAATCGACGATACCAAACTTTTTCATGTAGACCACTTTTTAATTTGAGGCCATCTTTTATATGAATATTGTCGTGCCAAAAACCGGTGTCAACACATGCCCCCCTGTTTTTCGGCAAAACTTGCGTGCCGAAAAATAATTTGTACCACATAGGGTCTAAGGACGATGTCAACACTCCATCGGCCATGCATACTCTTAGAGCGATAAACCTATATTGGCCATGTTTTGTTCTTAGGGCAATAATCACATATCGACCATTTTCCTTGCTTAAGATGATAAGTACATATCCTGAATCCGATTGCCACCAATCAGTTTTAAAGAGAATGGTACAAACCCGTTCCTTGAAGCACTAATGAAATCAAACTCCGAGAGATCACGTCCAGTTAAGCAAGTAACCTCGGGATGATTCCAATCCACCGATGCATCGGCCAAAGCAACACAAGCCAAATTATCCGCATGAATAATTTCCACTTCATCATCGACCCATTGTATTAATAATTGATGCATGGTAGATGGCACACATTGATTAGCACGAACCCAATCACGGCCCAATATAACATTGTAATTACCTTGCACCTCAGCGATGAAGGACGTGATGGCCAAAGTTTTGTTTCCCACAGTGAGCTCCATGCACATCACACCTTTGGCCTCTGTCTTTTCTTTCCCGTCAAATCCGTTAAGCACCATATTGGTCTTCCTCAATGCATCATCATATAATACCAATTTCTTGAAGACCAAATAGGGCATACGTTTACTACAGCGCCACCATCAACTAGCATCTTTGCAACCGGTGATCCATTAATATGACCTTTAATGTACAATGGCTTCAAGTGTTTCACCGGTTCTTTTGGTTTCTCGAAGACGGCATTTTTAGGACCAAAATCTAGCTGAGCCATATCTCCTTGTTCATCTACAACACGAAATTCGGCAGGTAAGTAATACACCATGTTAATATCCATACCTTACTGAGCCGGCGCAGATTCATAATCCTCCATATCATCTTCATCTCCTAAGGTGTATACTGATGGCAAGAGAGTGTTAATACTCTTCAAGCCTCGCTGGTTACCCCAAGTGCAGAGTGATATATATAGTGCAGCAGCAAGTTTTCCCTTGGCAAAGATACCAAGGTTTGTCTCCCGTAGAACTCCGAAGGATACAAGAAGGTGGTAAAGTGAACAATGGCGCCGAGGTTGCTACCTTCACCTGGACCTGCACACAGATACAAATAACTTTGCTCCCTACGAGTACAGAGGAGTTGTCAATTCCTCCGGCCTTGCCGTTTACAAAGGATCAACGCAAGAGATAATAATAGTGGCAACCGAAAGTAAACTAAGAGCGTAAACAATAATGTGAAGATGGACCGGGGTCCCGTGATTTTCACTAGTGATGTCTCTCTCCCAAAAGACGATAAAAGTGCTAGCGAGGTAAACAAGTCACAGTTGGGAAATTGACAGGATTATGAAGGCACCGCAATGCTAACTATGCTGCAAAGAAAGGATGGGCTCAAAAGCAATGGGCAGTACGCCAAGGTAAGTAGACCGAAATCCAACTGCACCTACTACGAATCATCCACCTTGAGATATCAATCCAGAACATCTCGCTGGTATTAAGTTGCGAATCCCACCCAAAGTGTAAACTCAAAGCAACATACAACTGCATTAAAAGAACTTTGCGTAAAGTAAACAATCCTTGCATCCGCGGATACAAGCACCGTTTGTTTTATCCCTGGTGGCAACAGAACATCCCCTAGTCTCATGTTTCTGTCACTCAAGCTAGAAATCAAGGGGCTGAACCCACAATCAAGCATAACGCTCCCTCTTGGAGTTGCAACAAATCACTTGACCAAATTAAAATACGGCAACGGAGAACATGCAAGAATTTACTAGAGAACAAAATATAAAAGAGAAGAACCAAATATATTACTCATCACAATCTAAACATAGTCTCATAATCCATCAGATCCCAACAAAATCAGCATAGCAACAACAGAAAATTACAAAGGTACCTCGATCATGTGAGGCAGCCCACGAGGTCTCGAAAGTGGAAGCACAAAGAGGGGAGAGGAACTTCACATAGCTACTGGTCACGGACCCATGGTCCAAGGGGAACTACTCACGATACATACGGGAGGCGTCCATGGCTATGGATGGTCTCCCGGAGGGGGTAGCTTCTCCCGACAGGGTGCCGGAGCAGCTTCTCCAGGCAGCCCCGATCTTGAAACGGCGGCGGCGGCGGTACATAGGCGAGATCGTGAAAGAGGGATCGATCTTAGGGGTTTCCATCACGGGGGGGGGGGGGGGGGTAAATATAGGCGAAGGGGGGCACCGAGAGGGGCCAAGAGGCAGTCAGGAGGGTCCCTGGCACGGCCTAGGGTGGGGCCGCGCCACCTGCCCTCCTGGCTGCCTGGTGGTGGCCCTCCTTCCCTCCTTTGGTGATTCCGGAAGCTTCCGTTGCGCTGATTTTTTATCTGATTTTCCCAGATTTTTTGGAGCACTTTTAATGACCGGAAAACCTGAAATACAAAAACAACAGAAAATAACAACTGGCAGCTGGGTGCACTGGGTTAATAGATTAGTCCAAATATGCTCAAAAGTGTATGAAAGTTCAAGCAAAACATGGCAAAGTCACACAAAACATGCATGGAGCAAGCAGAAATTATAGATACGTTTGGGACATATCAACATCCCCAAGCTTAATTCCTGCTCGTCCTCGAGTAGGTAAATGATAACAAGCATAATTTCTGTGGTGACATGCCACACAACCATATAAGGACTTTTAAGTAAAGCAATCAAAGCATGCAATTCAATTCAAGTCTTAACAAGCAAGAGTCTATATTAGCATTGACACAAGCAACAAAAGAACAAAAGGTGCAAGAGCTCTCGCTGTCCGTGACTCGAATGTCTCCAGATGGTGTTTGCGTGCAAGCAGGGGATAGGGAAATACGAGAGAAAAAAATATTTTTGTTGAGAACAACTATCTACTAAAGTTTCACACTTAGTCTCCTTTGGATTCTTATCTTGACTCGTCCCCAGACCACTAGTCAGGTACAAGTCAAACTGATCCACTCCCTTTTGATATTTTGAGCACTCATGCAATGGATGAGCATGAGCAAGAAAGTTGACACCTAAAAGGTGAAACATAAAGAAGGTAGAGGAGGAAGACAAAAAGGTGTGAAAGGCTCACATCAATGAGGACAATCATAGGCGAGAGAAGGCCATATGATAGATATGATGTGAGGAGTAGGGATTGTCATGCAACGAATGCACATGTGAGCTAAAAGCTCTCCAAGGGAACTAGTGGGGGTGCATCCAACTTGCTTGCCCAAGAAGAACTAGAGCTCGTTTGAGGAGGCTCATCATTGGAATATACAAGCCAAGTTCTATAGTGTGAAGGTCCCCACATAGCTATATGCATGATGATGATCTCTATGGAGTACAAGGGATAGAGGATGAAGTACTATTGTGGATCTCTCAAAAGGAATAGTAGTGTGCCCCCTTCTCTCCTTTTATTTCTTTTTCTCTTTTTTCTATTTTTTGTATTTTTTGGTGGCCTCAATGGCTCTTTCTATTTCTCTCTCATTTGTCCTCTTTGGGATCTTTTGATTTTGTCCTATTTGGGATCGTTTCCTCACTTTAGGGGCAACACTCTATATTTTACAAGAATATAGGAGATCTTTCACACTTTACAAAGGTACTCTCATAAAGAAGATATAACTATCATGATGCGACTGTATGACATGAGGATCAAGTCATGAGAAGGTGGATGTTGCATGGCAATGTATCTCGGAAAGGCTATGGAAATGCCTTGTAGGTAGGTATGGTGGCTGTTTTGAGGAAAGATATAAGGAGGCTTATGATGATAGAGCGTATCGTGCCAAGGGTTTGGATGTACCGGCGAAGGTGGACGCTAACTCTCGGAGTGAGAAGAGAGCAATGCACGACACATGAGAGGCTAGAAAAAGTATAGGTGGGTGGAAGTGTCAACTTTCGAATACTCACATTAGTCCGAAGAACTCATGCACTTATTATCGGTAACTCTCAATCTAATTAGGAGGTTCACAAAGAGACAGGTACCCGAGGAGGAGTGTATGGGGGTTTGGTTATCCTTGCACATCCTCGACTCATGGTACGTGAGTGTACTCTAATATTTGAACCCTCCAGAGGTTAGTGATCCATCTAGTAGCGAGAGTTCTCAACAAGGGTTTTTGGTTTTCGAAAAACACATAGATTGCCCAAAATACGACATCTATCACTAATAGGCTCGAGCTCTTGACACCAAAAGTTCAAACATTACTCTAATCAATACCTCAAAACTATTGCAAGTTACTACTACAAAGAGAAAAGCAACTTCAACTACCTACTTCCAGTCAAGACACCAAACTCAGTGCAACAGGCAAACTCTCTAACAAGATAAAACATGCAACCTATAGAAAGTTCAACCTAAAACAAAAAAGAAAATCTCTAGAAAAACTAAAGCACTACAACTAAATAGAGCAGCAGCTAAGGAAAGAAAAAGAATAACTCACAGCTAAAAGAATAAGCATGCAAATCCTATGAGGAGTTCTAATTCAAGCGAAGCGTGTAATTCTCCCACACAAAAAAGAGTAAGCTGGGGTTTAACTTGTTACGAACAGCAAACAAAGCAAAAACAAAACTAAAAAAAATTAAAGAGCGAGACGCTCCAAGCATAGCACATAACGCATGAAGTGATAAGAATATAGTGCAACGAGAGACGAACTGATAATTGTTGATGAAGAAGGGGATGCTCGGGGGCATCCCCAAGCTTAGATGCTTGAGTCTCCTTGAATATTTATTGGGGGTGCACAAGGGCATCCCCAAGCTTGAGCGTTTGACACTCCAAGATCTTCTTTCATCATCTTCCATCGCACACTTGAAAACTCCCTTCATACACAACTCATTGTAGACTGATTAGAGAGGTTAGTACCCTACTAAAATAATTTTTCCTCTACTACAAATAAAGATAATCTTGAAGAGATACTGTTCTCAAGATTGCCAAAAAGTTTTTGCAAAGAAAAAGCAAGCTTAAGGTTTGCAAAAGTAAGGAGAGACAAAACGTGGCAGAATTTGTGAAAAACAGAACAGCAGATAGAAACGAATTTTTTAGGGGTACTTATGCAACTCAAATAAAAAAACTCAGAACATACGCAAGTTTCGTAATTGTATAGAGCACGCTGTGTAAATATTTCAGCTCAAAAAGACGAACTGGGATTTTTCCATGATTTTTCTAGTCACGAGGACAGAATCTGTTTTCTGGACAGCATGTCACAACTTTTACTTCCCTTGTCGTATGAGGCTATAAAAGGAACAAAGCTTAAAAACTAAAGATACAATTATTTTGCTACAGTAGTAACAATCATCAATACCACTAAGAACAGAAGAAAAGCAAAAAGAAAAACCTAAATTCGTTGCGTGCTGCCTCCCGAAAGCGCTTCTTTAAAGCCATTAGCTAGGCTTAAAGCAAAAGATCAAGTCTTTTCAAGAAAATAACTAGCCCGTGTGACGGACTCAAAAGGTAATTTAATCTTTTTCCCACGGAAATGTTCCATCCCTTTCTTTAGAGGGAATTGGAATTTGATATTTCCCTCTTTCATGTCAATAACAACACCAATTGTGCGAAAAAAAGGACGTCCCAAAATAATTGGACAAGAAGGTTCACATTCAATGTCCATAATAGTGAAATCAACGGGAACATAATTGTCATTTACAATGATAAGAACATCGTCGATCTTCCCCAAAGGTTTCTTCACAGAAGAATCAACAAGACAAACACCAAAAGAACAAGGATCAAAAGGTTTCAATTCAAGCATATCATACATTCTTCTGGGCATAACAGAGGTACTTGCTCCAACATCACAAAGAGCATAACAAGATAAATTATTCAATTTTATTTTTATCATAGGATCCCAACCATATTCTATCTTCCTAGGTATGGAGGCTTCTAGTCTAAGATTCTCCTCCCTAACTTTGATTAGAGCATTGGTGATATGCTCTGTGAAGGCAAGATTAAGTGTGCTAGTGTGGGCGTCTCTAGACATCTTATGTAGGAAACCAATAACTTCAGATAAAGTGCCGTTGTCAAAGTCTAGGTCACTAATATCTATCAAGGAGGTAGTGATATCATTTAAGCTCACTTGTTTGAAAGCCTCTGTATTCATAGAGGTTTATTCATCTATGGTTGAGGTGGTAGCATCACCATTGATAGGTCCAGTGGGACTAGGGGTGTGATGGGTGCTAACAGTTTGGACATCCTCAACTACGTGGATAGTAGCTACTGTGTGGTAGGTAGGAAGGCTCTTAATTCTTTCTTCTTCCTCTTTTTCTCTAGCCCATCTTTCTTTGAGTTTAGCCATCATCCTAATGTTTTCATTAATTTTTAACTGGATAACATTAATAGGAGTGACCTTACTCTCCTCAAGGGGAGAGGTTCTAATTTTTAACATCTCAACATCAAGGGCTAAGTTGTCTACCTTCAAACAAAGATTATCTAATTTAGCTAGTTTTTCTTCCACATTATTGTTGAAGGCTTTTTGGGTAGTGATAAAGTCTCTAAGCATATCATCTAGTTCAGAAGTGGAGTTTTTGGTGCTAGGATAAGTGTTGTTGTTCCCATAAGTGGACGGAAACGGCCTAGGATTGTTGCTACCAAAATTACTCCTATAAGCATTATTGTTGAAGTTGTTTCTAGAGATAAAGTTCACATCTATTTGTTCTTGAGCAACCAAGGAATTTAAAGGAACATCCTGATGATCAATAGGAGCTTGCTTGGTAAGTAGAGACATGATAAAGTCAACCTTTTCATTTAGAGAGGAGATCTTCTCGACAGAATTTAACTTCTTACCAGTTGGAGATCTTTCGGTGTGCCACTGAGAGTAGTTCAACATCATCTCATCAAGTAGCTTTGTGGCAGCACCAAGTGTGGTTGACATAAAAGTTCCTCCCGCGGCCGAATCTAACAGGTTCCGCGAGGTAAAGTTCAAGCCTACATAAAAAGTATGGATAACCATCCAGGTAGTCAGTCCATGTGTGGGGCAGTTCTTGGCGAGATTCTTCATACGTTCCCATGCCTGGGCAACGTGTTCATTATCCAATTGCCTGAAATTCATAATGTTACTCCTCAATTGAATAATTTTAGCAGGGGGATAGAACTTCCCGATAAAAGCATCCTTGCACTTATCCCAAGAATCTATGCTATTCTTAGGCAAGGATTGAAACCAGATTTTAGCTTCATCCCTCAAAGAGAAAGGAAAAAGCTTAAGCTTAACAATTTCACCATCTACTTCTTTGTACTTTTGCATATCACAAAGCTCAATAAAATTATTTATGTACAAAGCAACATCATCTCTAGCACCAGAGAATTGTTCTTTCATAACAAGGTTCAGCAAAGCAGGTTTAATCTCATAATAAGGTGCTGAAGTAGCAGGTGGAGCAATAGGAGTGCAGATAAAGTCACTGTTGTTGTGACTAGTGAAGTCACACAACTTGGTGTTTTCATTGGAACCCATAGTAGCAGCAGGTATTTTTGGTATTTTTGATAAGGGACACAAAAGTAAAAACTGATAGGTAAACTAACAAGACTAAAAAGCAAAGATAAAAGATATTGTGCAACTCCCCTATCTTGTAGGCTGGAGTCCCCGGCAACGGCGCCAGAAAACTTGCTGATGGCAAGAGAGTGTTAATACTCTTCAAGCCACGTTGGTTACCCCAAGTGCAGAGTGATATATACAGTGCATCGGCAAGTTTTCCCTTGGAAAAGATACCAAGGTTTGTCTCCCGTAGGACTCCGAAGGATACAAGAAGGTGGTAAAGTGAACAATGGTGCCCAGGTTGCTACCTTCACCTGGACCTGCACACAGATACAAATAACTTTGCTCCCAACGAGTACAGAGGAGTTGTCAATTCCTCCGGCCTTGCCGTTTACAAAGGATCAACAAAGAGATAATAATAGTGGCAACTGAAAGTAAACCAAGAGCGTAAAAAATAATATGAAGATGGACCGGGGTCCCGTGATTTTTACTAGTGATGTCTCTCTTCCAAAAGACGATAAAAGTGCTAGCGAGGTAAACAAATCACAGTTGGGAAATTGACAAGATTATGAAGGCACCGCAATGCTAACTATGCTGCAAAGAAAGTAAGGGCTCAAAAGCAATGGGCATTACGCCAAGGTAAGTAGACCGAAATCCAACTGCATCTACTACGAATCATCCACCTTGAGATATCTATCCAGAACATCTCGCTGGTATTAAGTTGCGAATCCCACCCAAAGTGTAAACTCAAAGCAACAGACAACTGCATTAAAATAACTTTGCGTAAAGTAAACAATCCTTGCATCCACGGATACAAGCACTGTTGTTTTATCCCTGGTGGCAACAGCACATCCCCTAGTCTCATGTTTCTGTCACTCAAGCTAGACATCAAGGGGCTGAACCCACAATCAAGGATAATGCTCCCTCTTGGAGTTGCAAAAAATCACTTGGCCAAAGTAAAATAGGGCAACGGAGAACATGCAAGAATTTACTAGAGAACAAAATATAAAAGAGAAGAACCAAATATATTACTCATCACAATCTGAACATAGTCTCATAATCCATCAGATCCCAACAAACTCAGCATAGCAACAGCAGAAAATTACAAAGGTGCCTCGATCATGTGAGGCAGCTCACGAGGTCTCGAAAGTGGAAGCACAAAGAGGGGAGAGGAACATCACATAGCTACTGGTCACGGACCCATGGTCCAAGGGGAACTACTCACGGTACATACGGGAGGCGTCCATGGCTATGGATGGTCTCCCGAAGGGGGTAGCTTCTCCCGGCAGGGTGCCGGAGCAGCTTCTCCAGGCAGCCCCGGTCTTGAAACGGCGGCGGCGGCGGTACAGAGGCAAGATCGCGAAAGAGGGATCGATCTTAGGGGTTTCCGTCACGCGGGGTAAATATAGGCGAAGGGGGGCACCGAGAGGGGCCACGAGGCAGTCAGGAGGGTCCCTGGCGCGACCCAGGGTGGGGCCGCGCCACCTGCCCTCCTGGCTGCCTGGTGGTGGCCCTCCTTCCCTCCTTTGGTGATTCCGGAAGCTTCCGTTGCGCTGATTTTTTGTCCGATTTTCCCGGATTTTTTGGAGCACTTTTAATGGCCGGAAAACCTGAAATACAAAAACAGCAGAAAACAACAACTGGCAGCTGGGTGCACTGAGTTAATAGATTAGTCCAAATATGCTCAAAAGTGTATGAAAGTTCAAGAAAAACATGGCAAAGTCACACAAAACATGCATGGAGCAAGCAGAAATTATAGATACGTTTGGGACGTATCATATACTGGACTTAAAGTCTCTTCGGTTGAAGAAGACGTAACAAGTGGCATGGACGATGTAATAGGGACACCATCATCCTTATTTGGTGGTGTAGGTGTTGTTGCAGTTAACGTAGAAGCACTTGTGTTTTCCTTTTGTTTAGGCCTCCATATTTGTTTTGCAGGTACCATGGGCCGAATTCCATTAATTAATTCGTCCTTTTGCTTCTCCTTTTCGTGCTCCACCTTCTCATGGTTCCTCATACGTTGCAATCTCCTCTTCATGGTCTTAGTTAAACCGGTAGGACACCACTTAGGTTAAGCATATTTGGGATCCTTGTACTTGGCCGTGTTTGTGCTAGCATCATGATCATTAGCCATATAATCCTGCTGAGCACCAACAGTATCATCATTAGGATTAGCCAGATTATCAACAATCGAACCTTGGATCTCCTTCCGCTTGTCAGATTCTGAAATTTCCGCACCATGTGACTTAGCACGCCACACTTTTTTATTGACTTTTCTCGGAAAACCTTGCGATGGACGACTGTCACCTTGATTAAAATGGTCTTTTGAAGAATAAGAAAACCTCCCACGAGGAGCCTATTAGGTGCTTCCCACCCCATATGAAAAGCATAAGGGCCCATTGGCGGCTTCCCCCAACAACCGTTGAAGCCTCCCATGTAATATGGCGCATAGAGGGGTGGTGATGACCCATATGGCCTTGCATAGCGTCGAATTTCTTGCGGAGGTGATCTTGAACGCTTTGAAGTTGATGGCCGATTAGAGCTAGAACCGGCAACTTGATTGGCATACTTGGGTAGCAACATATCAAAAGTTGGCTTGATTCGCTTGCGCCTAGCTTCATTCCTTTTCTCCTTGCCAACTTCTGAATTCTTGGGTTTGACAAATTTATCATGAGCATCCTCTTGCACTTGTGGTTGCCCCCCGAGCGTAGGATTTTTATGGTGATCTTTATTACTTCCTTGCCATCGGGTTGCTTGTCAAGCACAACCTGTCTTCCCGAGTTCCTGTTGCCCTCCTTTTCCTTTCTGGACTCACCAATGACCACGTTATTCTTGTTGGCTAACTTAGCTATATCAGGCCGAATCAATACCCTTTTTCCTTGCAAGTCAATAGTGTTCATCGGGAAGGGCTGCTTGTCAACCTGCATCTCAGAAAAGCTCAATCGTCCTTCATTGATGTCCGATTGTATATGCCTCCGGAAAATATTGCAATCATTAGTAGCATGTGAAAAAGAATTGTGAAATTTGCAATACACACGCCGTTTTAGCTCTTCAAACGGCGGTAACGTGTGAGATATTCTAATCATCTTATCTTGCAACAGAGCATCAAATATCCTATCACACTTGGCTATGTCAAAGGTAAACTTCATCTCCTCATCACAATTCTTGCGAGTCGGCTTAAGAGCATTGCACGAGTAAGGTTTGGTCTTTGAGGACCAAACAAACTCAGTGGTATATACATCAACCTCATCGTCCGAGTCATCATCATTGTAGTCAACCATATGTATTCTAGGACGATCGGTTGTTGATTTATGCACCTCTTTAACTCGGCTCTCTTGGGCCAAAGCTTTCTGCAAAACTTGGTTAATATTTAAGAACTCATAACTTTCTATCCTCTCTTTGATGTGGGCTTTCAAACCATTAAGAACCAAGTCTGCTAAATCTCTCTTAGTTATCACCAAGCTATAGCATCGGGTTTTTACATCTCTAAATCCTTTGACATAATCGGTGACTGATTCATCATGTTTTTGACTAACCGATGTAAGATGTGATAATTTAAGCTCATTATCGCCACTATAAAAATGATCATGAAATTCCTTTTCTAACCATGACCACAAAGAAATAGAGCCATGTGGCAAAGCAGCAAACCATGAAAAGGCGGTGCCGGTTAAAGATAGGGGAAATAGACGCACTTATAATTCTTCTATGGAACCGGCTTCACCCAACTGTGCTAAGTACTGACTAACATGCTCCCTAGTAGTTTTTGTGCCCTCTCCACTAAATTTAACAAAATCAGGAACCTTATAACCTTGAGGGTACAAAACGACATCGAAGTGTGCAGGATAAGGCTTTTGATATACACTACTCTTTACTTTCGGCTCGCTTCCAAAAGTATCTTGAAACATCTTATGAAAATCCTCTCTTAACTTCGCTAAAATAGGATCTACGATAGGTGTTGATGCTTGTGGTATAGGAGCAACTTGGGTACTAGCTATTGGTGCAACTTGTGATACGGGCGCCGAACCATAGTTCGGTGGAAGATAAAACGCTCCTGCCCCTATAGGTGATGAGGCAAAGTAATTCGGCGTTGGCAACGAATTGGATGCTCTCGGAATAGGGTTAGGGTAAATAGGCGCAGTCACAAGTTGATTAGTTTGTCTTGGATAAGAATTCATCGGCATAGCATAATTTTGTTGCAAAGGAGGTGCCGATGAAATAGGCAAGGTTGAATTAATTTTTCCTGGGCTAACAATAGTACCACTAGATGATGGAGGCATATTATTTTGTGCATTGTTATTTGCTAAGAACACATTATACATCATATCATTGCCCTTGCTAACCAAACTTTCAATCACAGGAAGTTGATCTTAAGAGAGAACTTTACTCACAGTGATTTCATCTATGTTGCCATCAAGGGGAGGAAGCTTGATTTCTCCAACCGGAGTGATGTTGCCTTGACGAGTCTTGTCAAAATTCTCAAGAAAGCCTTGCAAATCCTCCTCCTCGCGCTGCTTCATGAGCGCTTCATACGCCTCTTTGCGCTGCGCTTGGCGTTGCTTCTTGATGGCTTCATATGCTTGACGATGCTCCTCCTATAATTCATCAAGACTAGGCCTAATGATGTTATCGGCGTTGATCTCTGCTGTCTTAGACATGGTTGATGATGATTTCTTGAAATATTTCCCCAGCGGAGTCGCCAAAAAGTGTGTTGACGCTGAATTGCGCCCTACACGAACACGTCACGTGTACCCGCGGCACCGAGGGAGATACTCCGCAGCTCGCACCATGGGAGGCCAACCGGAAGCGCGATACGCAAGACAATCCGGTTAACTCGTTTTGAACTAGACGCCCCAATCCCTCGGGAGGGACCCCGTCAGAGAACTCGGCGACGGTTGGCTGCCCTAGGTCGTCCTGGACGCCCCTGGAGCTTCGCGATTCGTCTTCCTGCAAGAACAAGAATAGACGAATAACGAGAAGAAAGAACATGGTAGATTAGATGTAAAGGTAGGGTTTGTTGTGTTTTTCGATTGTGTGTTGTCTCAATCAGCCGTCACCTCATCTATATATGAGGTTGGACTTTCTGTACAAGAAAAGGACTTCAAATCCCGTCCAAATCTTTTCAAACTTAACCGAACTCGGATTACAAGTGGGCCCGGGACATCAGTTCAGTTTTTGGTAGTTTTGGGGCTGTAAACGACCTCGGATGAAAAAACTCAAAACATCAAAGTTGTAGCCCTCTAAATTTCCAAGAACTTTTGTGTTGAACGTTTTTTGATTCGGGGCCATCTTGAGGGCAGAAATCCTCACGATTTCCATCAGAAATCAATTGTATAGGTGTCTGGCTCCGGGCGTCACGTCACGTTTTCCATCAGACATCGGTTGCACGGGTGTCTGGCTCCGAGCGTCAGTTTTTGCTCTTTGATAGGGATGTACTCCGAGGGCTGTAACTTTTGCATACGAACTCGGATTGAGATGATTTAAAAACTAAAATCGACCGGTTCGACGAGACCAAGACGCACCATGTATAACATTTTTCCATTTGACGATGTATTGAAGGTCTAATTGGCAGAATAGTACTTTGAATGCCAGAATCTTATCGCTTCCAACATAGTTTCCGCCCCTAAGAGGGAATCAGATGGCGATGGCTTGAACTACAAAGATGTTCAAATCGACGATACCAAACTTTTTCATGTAGAACACTTTTTCATTTGAGGCCATCTTTATGAATATTGTCGTGCCAAAAACTGGTGTCAACACTCTCTTGAGCGAAGTCCTAAGGAGTGAGTACCAGTCAGCAAAGTTTGACCCATCTATTCTAAGTCTATCACTCTCCATGAAGAAAGTTAGTTCACGTTGCTTTAGTTCATTCATTTTCTACAAACATAATTGCAAGGAAAATAATTAAGACTAGTTCATGATACGTCCCAAACGTATCGATAATTTCTGATTGCTCCATGCATGTTTTGTGTGATATTGTTATGATCTAGATACACTTTCATACACTTTTGATCATATTTGGACTAAACTACTAACTCAGTGCACCCCAGTGCCAGTTTCTTATTTCTGCCGTTTTTCTATTTCAGTTTTCCCCCATATTAAAAGTGCTCCAAAAATTCGGGAAAAATCAGATAAAAAATCAGCGTGAAGGAACCTTTCGGAGTCCCAAAGGGGGACCAGGTGGGACCCACCAGGCCCCCAGGAGGCCACTTGGCGCGGCCTAGGGCTTGGCCGCGCCAGGGGGGCGCCTGGACCCCTGGTGGCCCCCCTGGCTGCCCCCCTTCGCCTACATATTTCCTGTGACGTGAAACTTCTCGAGAGAGAACCCTTTTCCGCGATCTCGCCTCTGTTTTGCCGCCGCCGCACTTCCAAGATTGGGAGCGCCATCAGACCTCTTCCCGGCACCCTGCCGGAGGGAGGATCGACCTCCGGGAGCTTCCCCTCCACCATGGACGCTTCCCGGATGTGCCGTGAGTAGTTTCCTTTGGAACATGCGTCCGTGATCAGTAGCTATGTGATGTTCTCCTCCCCTCTTTGTTCTTCATGGTTTAGACCTTGTGAGCTGCCCTACATGATCGAGGCACATATGTAATCTTTCTGCTATTGCTATGTTGAGTTTGATGTGATCTGATGGATTATAAGATTATGTTTAGATTGTGATAGAGTAATAAATTTGGTTCTTATATTTAATATTTTTGTTCCTAAGTAATTCTTGCATGTTCTCCGTTGTTGTTTATTGCTTTGGCCAAGTAGTAGGTAGTAACTCCAAGAGGGAACGTTATGCTCGACTGTGGGTTCATGCCCTCTGATGACATGCTTGAGTGACAGAAACATGAGTCTAGGGGATGTGCTGTTGCCACAAGGGGTAAAACAACGGTGCTTGTAACCGCGGTTGCAAGGATTGTTTACTTTACGCAAAGTGCTTTTTACTGTAGTTGTCTGTTGCTTTGGGTTAACACTTTGGGTGGGGCTTGCAACTTAATACCAGCGAGATGTTCTGGATAGATATCTCAAGGTGGATGATTAGTAGTAGATGCAGTTGGATTTAGGTCTACTTATTTTGGCGTATGTGACGCCCCCAAAATCAATCTGGGTATAGTAATCATACACGCAGGGTACACGACTGAGATTAGGGTGCCACGGTGAGAATATCACAGCACAACACTAAACACAAAAGGGTAAACCAATAAGTTACAAGATAAGGGGGTCACATGGACCTGAATACATAAGTTATACAAACCATAATATCTGAGTATAGACATAGTTAGTCAAGTTTTGCCTTAAGAAGGCTAGCATAAATAACATCAGAGATACAGATCAAAAAGGCAAGGCCTCCTGCCTGGGAGCCTCGGAAACTACTCCTGGTCCTGGTCAGCGGGGTCTCGACGTAGTAGTATCCGCCTCCGGGGTACTCCTTCTCCTGGGCTCCAACGTCGACTGCAGCGGCCGATAAAGAAAATGTGAGTATCTAGTATGCTCGATTGTGCGTCCACGGCACCCTGGTAAATAGGAGGAAGAAGGGTGGGGTGGGCTGGGGCTAGGCCCGGTTGGGGTAACACCCAGGGCGTGGGATAACACTTTTCCCTTTTTGATTTTCTTTTCTTTTGTTTGCATTTTGTTTAGCTAGGTTTTGATTTTTGTAAAATGTGCCAAGTGATCCATTATTATTGCTACATGATATGTTGATGCCACAAAAAGTTTGGTACCTTTTTAAATTCATTTGATATTTTATTTAAATAATAAATGATTAAAATGGGATGCTTCAGCTATTGTTTGAATTGTTTGATTTAATTAATAGCTTAATAAATCCCCACATCCATATGGACATGAACCACTGATTATTTGGCATTTTACAAAATTGGTTGCACAATTTTTGGATGAACATAAATTGTCACTTTGTTTTGGAATTTTTAATTGGGTTGAATTTGAACAAGCCTTGGTCAAGGGTGATCATCACATGCATAATCATGGTGACAAGGCAACGGTAAAAGTGATTACTGTAGTGTGACACCCTGGGTGTTACAAATCTCCCCCACTACAAAGAATTCTCGTCCCGAGAATTAAAGAGGTAGGGGTAGGGGTAAAGTTTTGGTTTCGTAATCTAACGAGTCTTCTTGATCTTGTCTGCTCTTCTCAAGGGATTCAGTCCTTTTCATCGATGTCTTCATTTCTCTGCATCAGTGCATATCGACGGGTAGTCATCCTTCTTTCGGGGCTGCATCGTACCTAGGAATAGGTTAGGGGGGAAAACTTGAGGTGGTCGGATCGGTACAAGGTTAATCAATCGAGATGGTCCAAGTGAATGGGATACAAAGTATCTCACGAGTTAAACTCAGGGAGATACATGGAGAGAAACAAAAGAAGGCATGAGAAGTTTCCAAGCGGATATGCAAGCCTTCGACGATGATAACGGAGGATGAAAAGGGCTCCAGAGCATCAGGCACAAGCATTGAGTCTGATACCGAACTGAATATCACAAGGTAGAGGACTCGTGAGTTGCGTACAAGGTCAAGCAAGAGGAATAACCTCGAGAACATAAAGGTACAAGGGGGTCAGGTTTGGATCCTGTGGAACTGTGGGTTATGGGCCCACATTGAATAAGAAGGGTGGCGACACTCCATGCAATCGCGATGCAAGGTTTGTCAGAGAACAACTTGTCAACTATGTCGGCAACAACATCAGTGCCAAGGATGAGGGACGAAGAGAACCATTTTCCCGCTCGTTAAGACGAGGTGGACCAATTGGCAAAGTTCTCGTCCATCGGTGGTCACCAAAAAGTCATCAACAATCGAACATGTTGTACGGACAAAGTAGTACACCGAAGTGTTTACATCAGCAGGGAATTATCACTGCTCGGATAATTTATATTTAAAGAAAGGTTAAACAGACCAATGGAAAGGAAAATGTGATGATACACAAGTATCAGGTGTATATCTTTCCCAAGGGAAAGAGGAGAAAGATATACATGACCAAGTTTGTATTCGCAGGGAGTCAAAAGGGGTTGTCAATGATGACACAAATCATCGAGGGGCAAGAATGGTATTTCCCACAATGAATTAAATTGACACTTGGAGGAAGGAAAAATGTTGATGATGACCACGACACATCATGTCAAAAGGTTTCAAGAAAATACAATCAAACAACAGCGACATTAAGCAAAAGGAATGGTGAAGCAAAAGGTATTCGGTGTTCTCGGTTGACAACAGCCCAAAACCCATGGAGTGGTTGGTTACTATAGGGAAAGGTATTTTTCCATCAAATTCATTAGATGTAGTGCAAAGGTATGATATTCTCGAGGTACCAGGAGGTAATACTAGAAGGTAGAATGGAGGATCATAGGTGCATCAAAATTCATACCAAGGGGATAATTATCTTTACGAGAAGCTTTCATGATAAGTTCTACATTGTATCCATGGGCACGAACACAAGTTCAAGGTCGACTCCCACTTCTTCAATGCATAACATTTCAATCACTTCTCGTTGTCGATGAGTTTGCAGCGTTCAATTTTTTTAGCCAGCATAACACCAGTAGAGTATGACCCGTAAAAAGTTTGGGTTCATACATATTGGGGGAAGCATAGGGTTAACCCATCGGGGCATTTTGAAACCCATACAACAAATATCATAAGCGAGGGATACCAGTTCAAAGGCAGAAGGCTGACGACACCGACTAGATGATATCATTCGCTAGAGGCATCTGACTTAGGGTACAAGGGGACAGTAGGTAGTAATCCACCCAAAAGGTCAGGTGGTGTACAAAGAGTCTGGGGAGAGTATGGGTACTCAACCATAAGAAGAAAGAATGCAAAGGCATTGGAGATAAAAGCATCCGAATAATTAGATGCTTACGTACAAAGGAATTATGACTTCCATATCGGTGTATCAGATTCACATACATCGATCAAGCATGGATAAGTTGAATAGAAGCTTGACGGTTAATCCATTAAGATTTGATTTACCGAGAACCAGCTCATGTCTGGAATGACGTCTGAGCCAGAAGAATTGATTCTTAGGGATCAACCGATGATTGCGTGAACTAGCACACACGATGATTCAACAGATCAGAAGGCAATGCCAAGGGAGGTCATCGAAGGCTACGAGAAAAACGAGATTAATCATAGTGCAAGCAGGTAAGAAGAATCTCCAAAGCAGTAGGCTGCCGAGGATTGGTGCGAGATCGGATAGTATTTCAAAGTATTATGGGAATCACATGAACCACATAGGATGAACGGATCCTCGCTAAATGTGAGGAATTATCCGCAGGGTGAAAAGAAGCTGCAAGGCAGTAGGCTCAAAGAGTTCCCGAAACAACGGAAAGTATTACGATGTATCTTGTGAACACAAGAGCAAATGGGATTGAATGGATGAATGGAATGTGTATGTGGTTATACATATGAACTTATCAGTGGCAGTGAATTGTAAAGGTGATCGACACATATTCTCCGGTAGGAAGTAGTCACGAGAACCTAATGTCAGAGTTAGAAAAATCTTTAACCCGAAAGGATGAGAGAGTAGAGTCCCAGAGTAAAGGTGCGGAGAAAAAGATCCTAATACCATCCAGTTTGCGACGTGGGTCGATAAGCCACACGACACTGTTAGTAAAGTAGTTTCGCAAAGACTAGACTCAACTTAGGCCAAGGAGTTGTAAGGGGGTGTCCTACAGGCATTCGGCTCTGATACAAACTTGTGATGCCCCCAAAATCAATCCGGGTATAGTAATCATACACGCAGGGTACACGGCTGAGATTAGGGTGCCACAGTGAGAATATCACAACACAACACTAAACACAAAATGATAAACCAATAAGTTAAAAGATAAGGGGTCACACGGACCCGAATACATAAGTTATACAAACCATAATATCTGAGTACAGACATACTTAGTCAAGTTTTGCCTTAAGAAGGCTAGCACAAATAACATCAGAGATACAGATCGAAAAGGCAAGGCCTCCTTCCTGGGAGCCTCCGAAACTACTCCTGGTCCTGGTCAGCGGGGGTCTTGACGTAGTAGTATCCGCCTCCGGGGTACTCCTGCCCCTGGGCTCCAACGTCGAATGCAGCGGCTGATCAGGCAAAACAAAAGGGGGAAATAAAGCAAGGGTGAGTATCTAGTATACCCGCGAGTCTTACGTCCGCTACTAAGCATTTATGCATTTGTATCAAATGGAAAGGGGAGGCTGTATATAGTGTACTGCAAGATAGAAATCATAATAAGGATAAGAAGCTAGGCCTATCGAAGGCTAGCATCTTCTGACGAGTCTTGTAGCACAAGAAGAGAACAACCAACAGTTCATATAAAGCATAAAGTAACAATGAAGCAGAAGTTGCTGCAGCATTGTATAATAGTAAGTTGTAATAATTAATACTAATAATGCCTCCGAGTTCCCCTCCTCGACTTCCCTGCGAGGAAGAAAACTCGGAACCATACAATTTAATAGTAGTACTTTGTAGTGGTAAGATCCAGCTTCAGCATAAAGCCTCCTGTTACCCTGGACACGGCTATTCGAATAGATTAAACTCCCTGCAGGGGTGCACTACTGTTCAGCCTGCACACTCGGATCTCTAGGGTGGCGGCAACCTTGTTAGGGAACGCTCCACCAAAGCTATCCGACACGGCGCAGCCCATCCTCGGCTTAGCAGAGAGGCCATCCGCCAGACTATATCCTATGCGCTCAGGGGTCTAGGTCCCTCACACTTCCGCGCTCCTGAACGGTACGAGACTGGCCCGCGAAGCAAAAGCAAATCCAAACACACCTGCTGCAGCAAAGAAGACAACACCGCTTCCCGGCTATCAACCCGTGGTACTGCTAACGTCTGAAGAGCTTTCGGACAAAGTACGACGCAGGGGAGCCCATAACTCCTTATCCCACGTTAAGGTAGTGCGTACAGATCAACGGGCCTCTCAAGTCATCCGCCGAACCATTTAGCATTTTATATTATCTCGCATACAACCATTATCGCTGTCTGACTAACAACACAATGGACAACGAACAACAACAAGGACCACCAGTAACGTCAGGGCCTGCCCTGTCGTCCCGTCAAAGCGCACGGTTACCAACAAGGTGAACCGTCTCCTTACCTCGTCTCGCGTGTGCTCTTGGTAGAGCTCGACTTTTCGTGGTTTGGTAACTCTCGCAAGATACGAGTAGGGGCCAAGCATGCCAGCAGCGTCGGTCGTACCATCCATGTCGTTCCCGAAGAAATACCGCTCGCGGGCACCGCTGGGTCGTCCGACTCTTACCTTTAAGGACACCAGTTTATTCGAGTGCCTACCATTAAGCGAAACCAGGAGGTATCACCCTCGATGGTACACTTAAAGAGGTTCGACAGAGACATCAGTGGAATGAACTAAAGAGGTAAACCTCGTATCATCCCGGTGATGCTACGCTACCGAGCCGACGAGAGTGAAATACGAGTCCATTCCACTCGTAAGTCAAACTCTAAGCGACTCGGCAGAGTCTCACCGTTGTAGGTTCCCTAGGGTGTTTGCATTGATCTGTACCTGTTGCAGTTATAATATTTTGTAATACCCGCGTTCACTCCCCTGAGTGATCATGACCCGCTATATAATCCTAGCTAACAATGCGCAGGGCTCACTTCTGAATAATCCATAATTATAATAGGCATCATAGGATAAAGGAAAGGTACATCAAGGGGCGACAAAGACAGGCTATGCAATTGAATAGGTAAGCAACGTAGCAGCAACAGTAACAATGCCTAGTGCAAGAAATGTACGGAAAGATAGGCGATATCCGGGGAAGATAATGGATCTGCTTGCCTGGAATCTCGACGGGAGGGGTAGGTCATCGACGAAGTAGTCGTACCCGACAGCGGTGTAGTCGGCGGTAGCAGCGGGGTCTACCGGAGAATAAAGGGGGGGGGGAAGAAACAGTAAATATAAAGCAATCATAGCAAACATATGAATGCCATGACATATGCAATGTTAACAGTGTTCTAACGCAGTGCAATGCACGTTGCTCGGATCGGGAATTCATCTGGGGATGAACTACCAGCTCCGGGTGATTATCGACAGACGCCCCGGAGGGGGAAGGTTCCATGTCTGTAGTGTCGTGAATATCTGACAGACATGTGGATAGTGTAACCGTGATTGTTGATGCATTCCGAACAACTTTTATGTTCAGAACATTTCCATCCGGAAAGTTTTACCGGTACCGGGTAATTACCGGACAGATGATCCGGAGGGGGGAAAGTCTCGACTTCGGTATGTTAGAGGGGTGCGGTGGGTATGCGGGTAGCGTATCCATAACCGTGATAATTTTCTGATCAAGTTTGATGTATAAATCATTTTCATCGGAATTACAGTTTAAAAGATATTGATTTTCAAAATTTTATTCAATTTAAAACAATTTCCGGATTTTCTTTTATTATTAAAATGTAGCATTATCCACAACAGTGGATGTTGACTGGTCAAACCTTACCAGTGGGTCCCACTGGTCAGCCTCTGGTTATTTAATTAAATAATTTTATTTATCTTAAAATCATATGGACCCACATGTCATACAATGATTGAATATAACTCCATTTTATATAATCTAAATATCCAATGGGGCCCAGCTGTCATTGACACATGTGTTAATTTATCACTTTGAATTATCCAGGGGTTAGCTTAAATTACTAGGCCCACAGGCCAGTGTCTCTAGGGCATTAACATTTCTTTTAATCAAAGTTTAAGGCCTCGGGCCCACATGTCATTTGCACCGGGGGGTATTATCTCCATTATTATTTATCACAGGTTAGTTAGGAGGAGCTGGCCCACTGTCAGTAATAGGGGAGGGGTAATTAGCTTAGCGCTAATTAACTGGCGGCTGGGTCCCACCTGTCGGTGCCCCATGTCGTCGCCGGCGACGAGCAGCACGGCCGACGACGGGCGTGTGTACGGTAGGGTCGACGAGAGAACGCGTAGAAGTGCTCGTTCGAGAGCTTCATCTCTCCCGCGTCGATCTGTACCATCTACGCGAGCAGAGACGACCCGAGGTGAGAGCACATACAACAATGGCGACATCTTCCCACGGCAAACAATGGAAACTCGCGATTCGTAACGGAAACGAGAAGTTCTTTAGGCCAAATCGAACATATGTGCCACAAGGAATGTGCTGGTGCTATTTTCGTGCGCCGAGGCGCTCGAGAGCTCGAGCCCTACCGGTCATGGCAGCGGCTAGTGCCCGACGTCCATGGTAAAGAAGGATACAATGAGAGAGGAGGGGAGGGAGCGCATTGGAACGGTGGCCAAGCTCACCGGGAGTGCGCAGAAGGTGGCAGTGGGCTCGGGGAAGGCGTGTGGCGGCGGGGATTCCTCGACAACCTCGCCGGGGCAGAGGAAGGAAGGCGACTCGATTCCGGCAAAGAGGAGGCTCCCGGCTCAATTTAACGGGCGGGGCGAACTGGAGGACTCTGGCGGAGCTCCTGGACGCGTTGGCGCAGCCTGCGGTGACCGGTGGCCACGAGCGCGCCGGAAGCGCGGCCTCGGGCGCGTTGGCCTACGGGGAAGAGCAAGGCAAAGGGCGAGCGAGGGGGGAGTTGGGGAGGGGGCGGCTAGGGTTAGGGATTCGCGGGAGAGGGGCGGCGGCTCGGTCTCTTAAGTTCGCCGAGGAACCGCGGGGATGCCGACAGCGAGCATCGGCGGCCATGGACGGGTGAGGGGCGTCCACAACACCCTGGTGAATAGGAGGAAGAAGGGTGGGGTGGGCTGGGGCTGGGCCCGGTTGGGGTAACGCCCAGGGCGTGGGATAACACTTTTTCCCTTTTTGATTTTCTTTTCTTTTGTTTGCATTTTGTTTAGCTAGGTTTTGATTTTTGTAAAATGTGCCAAGTGATCCATTATTATTGCTACATGATATGTTGATGCCACGAAAAGTTTGGTACCTTTTTAAATTCATTTGATATTTTATTTAAATAATAAATGATTAAAATGGGATGCTTAAGCTACTGTTTGAATTGTTTGATTTAATTAATAGCTTAATAAATCCCCACATCCATATGGACATGAACCACTGTTTATTTGGCATTTTACAAAATTGGTTGCACAATTTTTGGATTAACATAAATTGTCACTTTTTTTGGAATTTTTAATTGGGTTGGATTTGAACAAGCCTTAATCAAGGGTGATCATCACATGCAGAATCATGGTGACAAGGCAACAGTAAAAGTGATTACTGTAGTGTGACACCCGGGGTGTTACAATGTACTACCCAAGCTTTTGAACCTCTTGCTTTCTTTGTAGCATAGTTAGCATTGCGGTGCGTTTATAATCCTGTCAATTGCCCATCTGTAATTTGTTCACCTTGCATAGCAGTTTTATCGTCTTTTGGGAGAGAGACATCACTAGTGAATGTCACGGGACCCCGGTCCATATTCTCATCATTGTTTACATGCTTATTTACTTTTCCGCTTTTACTTTAAGTTGCTATCATCAGTATCATTATCCGTTGTGTTTTGATCTTTTGTAAACAACAGGACCGGAGAGATTGACAACCTCTCTGAACTTCGTTGGGAGCAAAGTTATTTGTGTCTGTGTGAAGGTCCAGGTCAAGGAAGCAACCCACGATGCCATTGTTTCCTTTCCACCTACTTATCATTGTCGGAGTCCTACTGGTCGATACTCTCAACCTTGGTATATTTACCAAGGTAAACTTGCCGCTATGCTGCATCTCACCTTCCACTTGGGGTAACTCCCGGATTTTTATCTGATTTTCCCGGATTTTTTGGAGCACTTTTAATGGCCAGAAAACCTGAAATACAAAAACATAGAAAATAGCAACTGGCAGCTGGGTGCACTGGGTTAATAGATTAGTCCAAATATGCTCAAAAGTGTATGAAAGTTCAAGCAAAACATGGCAAAGTCACACAAAACATGCATGGAGCAAGCTGAAATTATAGATACGTTTGGGACGTATCAGGAGGCAACCCAAGATGTTTTTACTTCTGTTTTTAGCATCTTGATGATTGTGACTACTGTAGAAACATCATTGTATCTTTATTTCCAAGCTTTGTGCCAAGTTATAGCCTCTTATGATAAGGGAAGCAAAAGTTGTGACATGCTGACCAGAAAACAGATTCTGTCTTCTTGACGGAAAAAATCGGAACAAATCACCAGTTCATCTTTTTGAGCTGAATTGTTTACACAACATGATCTATACAATTGTGAAACTTTTGTATGTTCTGAGGTTTTTTATTTTGGTTGCAAAAGTACCCCGAAAAAATTCTCTACTACGTGCTGTTCTGTTTTTCACAGATTCTTCCACGTTTTGCCTCTCCTTACTTTTGCAAACCTTAAGCTTGATTTTTCTTTGCAAAAACCTTTTGTCAATCTTGAGAAACAGTATCTCTTCAAGAATATCTTTATCTCCAGTGGGGAAAAATTATTTTATTAAGGGTACTAACCTCTCTAATCAGCTTATGATGAGTTATGTATGAAGGGAGTTTTCAAGTGTGCGATGGAAGATGATGAAAGAAGATCTGGGAGTGTCAAGCGCCCAAGCTTGGGGATGCCCCCATGCAACCCCAATAAATATTCAAGGAGACTCAAGCATCTATGCTTGGGGATGCCCCCGTGCATCCCCTTCCTCATCAACAATCATCAACTCGTCCTTCGTCTCACTATATTTTTATCACTTCATACGTTATGTGCTATGCTTGGAGCGTCTTGCTCTTAGGTTTTATTTTTAGTTTTCTTTAGCTTTTCTTGCTGTTCATAACAAGTTAGACCCCATCTTACTTTGTGTGGGAGAGAAACACGCTCCACTGAAATCTAGAACACATCATAGGATTTTTCATGCTTATCTTTTTGCTGTTGTGTGTTCTTTATCTTTTCGTAGCTACTGCCATGTTTAGTTTTAGTATTAGTTTGTCTTTAGCAAGATCCTTGGCTTTTGTTTAGTTTGTTTCTGGAACTCTCTTTAGTTTTCATGTTTTACCTTGTTAAGAGAGTTGGTTGTTGCACTGACTTGTGTCTTGTCTTGAAAGTAGGTAATTGAGGTTGCTCTTTAATTTTAGTAGTAACTTGCAATAGTTTTTAGGTATTGATGTTAGTAATGTTTGAACTTTTGGTGTCAAGAGCTCTAGTCTATTAGTGATAGGTGTCTTATTTTGGGCAATCCGTGTTTATTTTCAAAACCTACAAAAACTAGTTGAGAACTCTAGCTACTAGATGGATCACTAATCTTTGGAGGGATCGGATATTAGAGTACACTCACGTACCTTGAGTCGAGGATGCGCAAGGATAACCAAACCCCCATACACTCCTCCTCGGGGTACTTGTCTCTTTGTGAACCTCCTTATTAGATTGAGAGTTACCGATAATAAGTGCATGATTTCTTCGGACTAATGTAAGTATTGAAAGTTGACACTTCCACCTCCTCATATTTTCTAGCCTCTCCTGTGCCGTGTATTGCCTTCTTCTCACTCTGAGAGTTGGCGTCCACCTTTGCCGGTACATCCAAACCCTTGGCATGATACGCTCTGTCATCATAAACCTCCTCATATCTTTCCTCAAAACAGCCACCATACCTACCTACCAAGGCATTTCCATAGCCTTTCCAAGATATATTGCCATGCAACTTCCACTTCTTCATTACTTGATCTTCATGTCATACATATTCCTTCTACACTGGCAGAGGCATACATTACATACATCATGATAGCTACATCTTCTTTATGTTTTGAGTACCTTGTAAAGTGTGAAAGATCTTCTATACCCTCTTGTAAATTAGAGTGTTGCCCTTAAGTGAGCAAAATATCACAAAATGGAAAAAATAAAAGATCCCAAAGAGGACAAATGAGAGTTAAATAGAAAGAGCCATTGAGGCCACAAAAAAAAATAAAAAAAGAGAAAAAAGAGAAAAAGAAATAAAAAGAGAGAAAGGGGCAACACTACTATCCTTTTGAAAGATCCACACTAGTACTCCCTCTTATCCTTGTACTCCATAGAGATGATCATTTATGCATATAGCTATGTGGGGTCCTTCACACTATAGAACTTGGCTTGCATATTCCAAGGACGATCCTCCTCAAAAGAGCTCTAGGTCTTCATTAGCGAGCAAGTTGGATGCACCCCCACTAGTTCCATTGGAGAGCTTTCTTAGCTCATATGTGCATCCATTGCATGTCAATCCCTACTCCTCACATCATATCTATCATTTGGCCTTCTCGCCTATGATTGTCCTCATCGATGTGATCCCTTCTCACCCTTTTTGTCTTTCTCCTCCGCCATATTTCTCTCTTTTCCATCCTAAGTGTCAACTCTCATGCTTACGCTCATCCATTGCATGCGTGCTCAAAATATCGAAAATGAGTTGATCAAATTGACTTGTACCTGGCTAGTGGTCTGGGGACGAGTCAAGATAGGATTCCAAAGAATACCAAGTGTGAAACTTTAGTAGATTGAGTTCTAAAAAAAACTTTTTTCTCGTATTCCCTATCCTTCTTCTTGCACGCAAACACCATTTGGAAACATTCGAGTCACGGACAGCGAGAGCTCTTGCACCTAATTTTCTTTTGTTATTTGTTTCAATGCTAATATAGACTCTTGCATGGTATGACTTGAATCGAATCACGTACCTTGATTGCTTTACTTTTCAAAGTTCTTATATGGTTGCTAGCATGTCACCACAGAAATTATGCTTGTTATCATTTACCTACTCGAGGACAAGCATGAATTAAGCTTGGGGATGTTGATACGTCCCAAACGTATCGATAATTTCTGCTTGCTCCATGAATGTTTTGTGTGATATTGCTATGATCTAGATACACTTTCTTACACTTTTGATCATATTTGGACTAACCTACTAACTGATACGTCCCAAACGTATCTATAATTTCTACTTGCTCCATGCATGTTTTGTGTGAATTTTCCATGTTTTGCTTGAACTTTCATACACTTTTGAGCATATTTGGACTAATCTATTAACCCAGTGCACCCAGCTGCCAGTTGTTGTTTTCTGCTGTTTTTGTATTTCAGGTTTTCCGGCCATTAAAAGTGCTCCAAAAAATCTGGAAAAATCAGATAAAAAATCAGCGACACGGAAGCTTCCGGAAACACCAAAGGAGGGAAGGGGGGGCCACCACAGGGACTCCAGAAGGGTCCCTGGCGCGGCCCCACCCTAGGCCGCGCCAGGGACCCTCCTGGCTGCCCTGTGGCCCCTCTCGGTGCCCCCCTTAGCCTATATTTACCCCCCGTGATGGAAACCCCTAAGACGAATCCCTTTTTCGCGATCTCGCCTCTGTACCGCCGCTACCAGCGTTTCAAGATCGGGGCTGCCTGGAGAAGCTGCCCCGGCACCCTGCCGGGAGGAGGAACCCCCTCTGGGAGACCATCGATAGCCATGGACGCCTCCCGTATGTACCATGAGTAGTTCCCCTTGGAACATGGGTCCGTGACCATTAGCTATGTGATGTTCCTCTCCCCTGTTTGTGCTTCCACTTTCGAGACCTCGTGAGCTGCCTCACATGATCGAGGCACCGTTGTAATTTTCTGCCGTTGCTATGCTGAGTTTGTTGGGATCTGATGGATTATGAGACTATGTTCAGATTGTGATGAGTAATATATTTGGTTCTTCTCTTTTATATTTTGTTCTTGAGTAAAATATTTCATGTTCTCCGTTGCCGTATTTTACTTTGGCCAAGTGATTTGTTGCAACTCCAGGAGGGAGCGTTATGCTTGATTGTGGGTTCATCCCCTTGATGTCTAGCTTGAGTGACAGAAACATGAGACTAGGGGATGTGCTGTTGCCACCAGGGATAAAACAACGGTGCTTGTGTCCACGGATGCAAGGATTGTTTACTTTACGCAAAGTTATTTTAATGCAGTTGTCTGTTGCTTTGAGTTTACACTTTGGGTGGGATTCACAACTTAATACCAGCGAGATGTTCTGGATAGATATCTCGAGGTGGATGATTCGTAGTAGATGTAGTTGGATTTCGGTCTACTTACCTTGGCGTACTGCCCATTGATTTTGAGCCCTTCCTTTCTTTGCAGCATAGTTAGCATTGTGGTGCCTTCATAATCCTGTCAATTGCCCAACTGTGATTCGTTTACCTCGCTAGCACTTTTATCGTCTTTTGGGAGAGAGACATCACTAGTTAAAATCACGAGACCTCGGTCCATCTTCATATCATTGTTTACACCCTCAATTTACTTTCAGTTGCCACTATTATTATCTCTTGCGTTAATCCTTTGTAAACACTAAGGCCGGAGGAATTGACAACTCCTCTGAACTCGTTGGGATCAAAGCTATCTGTATCTGTGTGCAGGTCCACGTCAAGCGCCGTGACACCTACTTGTATCTCTTGGAGTCCTACTGGTCTGATACTCAACCTTAGCATCTTTGCTAAGGGAAACGTGCTGCTACACTGCATCTCACCTTCCTCTTGGGGTAACAGACGAGGGCGAGTATTATCTCGTGTATCACTAACTCAGTGCACCCCATTGCTAGTTTTGTTTTCTGCTGTTTTTCTATTTCAGTTTTCGCCCATATTAAAAGTTCTCCAAAAATTCAGGAAAAATCAGAAAAAAATCAGCGTTAAGGAACCTTCCGGAGTCCCAAAGGGGGACCAGGTGGGACCCACCAGGGCCCCAGGCAGCCACCTAGCGCGGCCTAGGGCTTGGCCGCGCCAGGGGGGCACCTGGACCCCTGGTGGCCCCCCTGGCTGCCTCCCATCGCCTATATATTTCCTGTGACATGAAACTTCGGGAGAGAGAACCCTTTTCCGCGATCTCGCCTCCGTTTCGCCGCCGCAGCGCTTCCAAGATCGGGAGCGCCAGCAGACCTCTTCCCGGCACCTTGTCGGAGGGAGGATCGACCTCCGGGAGCTTCCCCTCCACCATGGACGCTTACCGGATGTGCCGTGAGTAGTTTCCTTTGGACTATGGGTCCGTGTTCAGTAGCTATGTGATGTTCTCCTCCCCTCTTTGTTCTTCATGGTTTAGACCTCGTGAGCTTCCCTACATGATCGAGGCACATATGTAATCTTTCTGCTGTTGCTATGCTGAGTTTGATGGGATCTGATGGATTATGAGATTATGTTCAGATTGTGATAGAGTAATATATTAGGTTCTTATATTTTGTATTTTTGTTCCTAAGTAATTCTTGCATGTTCTCCGTTACTGTTTATTGCTTTGGCTAAGTAGTACGTAGTAACTCTAAGAGGGAACGTTATGCTCGATTGTGGGTTCATGCCCCCTGATGACACACTTGAGTGACAGAAACATGAGTCTAGGGGATGTGCTGTTGCCACAAGGGAGAAAACAACGGTGCTTGTAACCGTGGTTGCAAGGATTGTTTACTTTACGCAAAGTGCTTTTTAATGTAGTTGTCTGTTGCTTTGGGTTTACACTTTGGGTGGGGCTCGCAGCTTAATACCAGCGAGATGTTCTGGATAGATATCTCAAGGTGGATGATTAGTAGTAGATGCAGTTGGATTTCGGTCTACTTATTTTGGCGTACTATTGTAAGGCCCGATATGCGGTACTGTTCCAGATCTAGAGGTTTCCATTCAGATCGGGGGACGAAGCACATATCGTTCCCACCGCGACATATGACAATGCTATATGCCCCGGATTTCCAACATGATATCACAACATTAAAGCTACAAAGATACAACATCTCATACAATTGGCATACAACTGCCTTAATACATTACATCAGCGGAAGAGACATGTCTGAGTACAGACTACAATCAAATGCCTAGTGGCAAAGAGAAAAAGACATCGCTCCCATAACCACACGGGTCCAGACCCTCCAATTCGGGTAAAACTTCGAACTGCGCGATCAGCGCGTCGAGCCGGCGGCGTTCACCTCGCGCTGTAACCGTTCCGAGAACACTTTCCGACGCGCTATAAAAATATCCCGTTTACTTATTAAACGAGGTTTTTCGTTTCGTTGGCTACGACTGGTCTTGTGCTGGTTTTTGTGACGGTGATCGGGTGAAACCCAATGTCGCAAAGGTCGAGTGTCAGGGTGGCAAGGGTCGGTCTCCGTCCGGTACGAGATAAGAGGGGGGAAAAATAACCGCCGATCGATAAATCGGGGATGCTAACACCGCAAAAAAGCAGACAATCAAACAATTCACGCCGAAAACAATTTTTTTAATTTGTATGAAATGTGGGCTGTTACAATACAACACCACCAACAAGGGATCTCGTCCTGAGATCCTGGACGATCCGGGGGAGAGGGGGGAGAGAAAAGAGAGACGACGATCTTCAACTCCACCAACAAGGGACTCTGCTTCATGTCGACGTCGAACTTCCATCGAGATAAAATTCCGCAGAGAGACGGCGACAACGGAAAATGAAACCATCGGGAGATCAAGTGGAGAACGATAATCCAAAGTGACGATCAAAGGAAGCATTCTCACTCAAATCGTGAGGATACTAGGCAAGAGGACTGAAGTCAACAGATGACAAAGATGTTTACCTAGAGTCGGAAGAACTAAAGGTACTACAGGATTTCCCAACCCTGAGATTCGGAATCGAGACAATACACTGCAAACAAGGCATTGTAATGGTTCCGAAACTCCACTTACTCGAGATCCTAAAGTTTGAAAGGGGGTAAGTCGAGAGTTAAAACACTTACGAAACTTGTCCTGACCAGAGCAAGAGTAAGGAGTAAAAAGATTCCTACTCTCCGATAACTAACTTAGTAACTAAATAATAGTTTTTGTCTAGACTCGAGTTCGGCCAGAAAAGGGATCCTACGGTCAGTAAGGCTCTGATACCAAGTTGTAAGGCCCGATATGCGGTACTGTTACAGATCTAGAGGTTTCCACCAGATCCGGGGACGAAGCACATATCGGTCCCACCGCGACATATGACAATGCCATATGCCCCGGATTTCCAACATGATATCACAACATTATAGCTACAAAGATACAACATCTCATACAATCGGCATACAACTGCCATAATACATTACATCAGCGGAAGATTCATGTCTGAGTACAGACTACAATCAAATGCCTAGTGGCAAAGAGAAAAATACATCGCTCCCATAACCACACGGGTCCAGGCCCTCTGATTTGGGTAAAACTTCGAACTGCGCGATCAGCGCATCGAGCCGGCGGCGTTCACCTCGCGCTATAACCGTTCCGAGAACAATTTCCGGCCGCTATAAAAATATCCCGTTTACTTATTAAACGAGGTTTTTCGTTCCGTTGGCTACGGCTGGTCTTGTGCGGGTTTTTGCGACGGTGATCGGGTGAAACCCGGTGTCGCAAAGGTCGAGTGTCAGGGTGGCAAGGGTGGGTATCCGTCCGGTACGAGATAAGAGGGGAAAAAATAATCGTCGATCGATAAATCGGGGATGCTAACACCGCAAACAAATCAGACAATCAAACAATTCACGCCGAAAACAAAATTTTTAATTTTTATGAAATCTAGGCTGTTACAACTGCCCATGCTTTTGAGCCTCTTCCTTTCTTTGTAGCATAGTTAGCATTGCGGTGTGTTTATAATCCTCTCAATTGACCATCTGTAATTTTCTCACCTCGCATAGAAGTTGTATCGTCTTTTGGGAGAGAGACATCACTAGTGAACATCACGGGACCCCGGTCCATATTCTCATCATTGTTTACACACTTATTTACTTTTCCACTTTTACTTTCAGTTTCTATCATCATTATCATTATCCCTTGAGTTTTGATCCTTTGTAAACAACAAGACCGGAGAGATTGACAACCTCTCTAAAATTTGTTGGGAGCAAAGTTATTTGTGTCTGTGTGCAGGTCCAGGTCAAGGAAGCAACCCACGGTGCCATTGTTTCCTTGCCACCTACTTATCATTTTCGGAGTCCTACTGGTCTATACTCTCAACCTTGGTATCTTTACCAAGGGAAACTTGCTGCTACGCTACATCTCACCTTCCACTTGGGGTAACCAACAAAGGGCGAGAAGCAATTACCATCTCTCGCGTATCAGTTCACAACAATGAGTTCATATAATCACATTATAAATGAGCTCGCACTAAAACAATCATCCCTAAGAAGTTTTAGTGATTACATGATCTAGATTCACTGCCCGCCCTCGAATACCACACGGCCGACGGATCGGTTTCAAAGGTAGATAACAACTTGTGCGATCACATTGGGTATGTGACTCATGCTCGATCTTTCGATCTCTAGTATTCCGAGGCCATATCTACATATGCTAGGCTCGCCAAATTGACCTTAGTGTTATATGTTGCTCAGCAAGGCCATATTTGCATATGCTAGGCTTTCCGAACCCAACCTCATGCAAACGCCATTTAATATGTGTGACACCCGATATGTACGGAATGTCGGCCATATGGGAGATCCTTCCAGCTGGTGCACACTTTGGTAGAATACTTGTGTTTGGTATTTGTTAAGGGATCATCTTATCACATGCTACCGTCGTGTATCCTATACTAGCAAGTTTTAAAATGTTTGTCCATGGTGGCACTAAGTCTAAAGTGACTCCATTTGAGTTTTTTTTATCATGATGACGTTTACTAATTTCTAGTAACAAATAACAAAGCTATCACTACATCACAATCAAACAAATGATAGCCCCCACTTAGCAATATAAAGTTTAGACGCCTCTAATTGTATATTTCATGTTTTACGTGGCTGCTAGGGATTTCATAGTTAAAAAGGTTTTAACCTACAAGTCAACCACAACGCTGACTATATGATTGTCTCTATTACACCCCGTATGGGGCCCTCCGTTGCAAATGACACATCCGCTAAAGTAGAGAGACAAACACCCCCAGAGCCACTTTATACGGTACAAGCCGCATGTCAAGCGAGGAACCAGTCTCGCATAAGAGTACGCGTAAGGTCGGTTAGGGGCCGCTTCATCAAACGATGCCGCAGATGTGAACAAGTACACGTGGGAGGGTTACAATCATACAATCAACGCCCACATCCCCGATGCGTTATATCCATACAGTAATACTAAGCATAGACCTAGCTCATGATACCACTGTTGGGGTTCATAGCGGAAAACACAAATTTTTCCTAACTAGAGTTTCCCATAACCCAAGATCTAGCTAGCCATATCACCGTAACGAAAAAGGAGTGCAGAATAACATACCTCAGGGTGTAGTCCGTTGCGTGGGAAACGTTCCTGCAAACTTGGTTGGTGTAGTCGAACGAAGTTCACAACCCCTTGGCTGTGTTATTACCTGGATGGGTGTAGTGCCACACGTGTAGCACCTCGTAGTACTTGCACACGTATGAGCCTCGATGACGACCTCCGATCTCCAATCCGGCGAAGGTGGCGGAAGTAGACCCCCGGAACCAGAGTTTCAGCAGCATGACGACCTCCATGTAGAAGAGATGCCTCAATCCCACTATAGGCTCCAAACAAGGGGATCCCACCGTGGAAGAGACGAGGAAGGGGAGAAGACGGAGAAAACCGATCTCGATTCAGAGTAATATTTAATTTCTCATGATTTTCTGTGTATTAAATATGTGCACCCTGCCCATCTATATATAGGTAGAGGGGAGGGAGTCAACCCCTCTCCCCTAGCAAGGTGGGAATAAAGTCCCTTGCTAGGGGGAGGTGGCCGACCAAGGGGGAGGGGAGGGTGCGCCACCCTCGTGGGCCCTAGGGCCCATGGCGCCTCCCCCTCTTTTCTTTTTTCTTTTATTTATTTTTCCCTTTTATTCCCCTAATGGGCCTCTTTCATAAATAAGACCCATAACACTTTTTAATTATAAATAAAATGTTTTTAATTATTACTTCAATTACTTAATAACTAAAACATATTATTCCTTCTCCCGGTGATCCAGAACACCTTCCGGCTCGCTCCGAAACTCCTTCGGGTCAACACGGAACTTTTCCGGTGCTGCTTCCTTTATTCTCCGGTAACTCCGATAGTTCCGAAAAAGGTCTCTGATTTCATCGATCCCTTAAGTGTGTTACCCTACGGTCCGAGAACACTCCAGTCATGACCGAGATGAGGCTACGGTCAATGATCATCAGCGGGAGCTGGATGCCCATAATGACCCCTGTGCATTCTGGATATCAACACCGGTTGGACCTTACGTCGTATAGCATTCCCTTTGTCATCGATACTAGATTAGTCCGAGATTCAATCAATGGCATCCTATGTCTGGTTCAACCTCATTACCGACAAATCCTTATTCACTCATTCCGTGATATTCATCCCTGTAACCTAGTCACACGCTGCGCAACTTTATGGATGGAATCTCACCGAGTGGGCCCTGAGTATCTATCCATCACATGGATTGACAAATCCCTCTCTTGTAACAATAGTCCTCAACATATCTCAACAGAATACCCAAGATACAACCGTTATGCCCAAATATTTCAGTCAGGCGGTGGGATGTAAGTCAAAGCATCCGAGAAGATAGCAATTATGCAAGTACTCACGGTCAAAGGAACGGTCTACTACGTTCTGTAATTACAACACTGAACCTTCATAAGTTTGATCATGCTGTAATGCTTACATTGGGTAATGTTCATCACGTCACTCATCCAGTGAGGTGACCTCATAGTCAATAGACTTAATTGTCCATGATCGCGAAACAACGATCATCATGTTGACCATGAAATATTTATTGATATAGAGGCTAACTAGGAACTTTGGGTGTTTGTATACCACACATGCACGATTGTTTCACTGATACAGTTCTAGCACAGTATGAAACTGGTTATGAACTTGTTTAGATATATTGGAATAATCATATATTATTTGTCTCTAGAGCATATATCCAACAGTCTCACATTTTCACTAGAGTGCTAATAATCTAGCCGCATTTTCCCGATCATAATCATCTTATCATATAAGTGTTTATTGATCATGCTTGCTCATGGAAGAGGTTTCGTCAATGATCTGCACCAATTCAGATTCGTATGTTTCCTTAGCAACTGGTGTTGGTCTACTAGTTTTACATGCCACCCATTATCATATAATGTTTGGATATAAGTTTTGCGGGAGAGAGAGACTAATATTTCAAAGTATCCTCCAATGACCTTTTAGTTCATTCTTCAGAAGACTAATCCAGTCATATATACTGGGAAATACACCCAGCCAGAAGTCAATACTTCTTACGCTAAACTTTTATCCATACGTCTACTTTCTTAAGTAGTATTATGTTTGTAGTGTTTTAAAATCGTGAATCTTGCTCACATTTCTTTCATATCTTTGGTGATGTCTCTAATTTTATATAGACCCATAATATGGCTTGCAATTGCAATCTTGTATTACATTAAAGTCTATTATCCTTTCTATAATTTAGAGCATTGTCCTCAGTATTCCTCATATACTGAATGCATGGACCTTATTCAGGTTCTATGTTTTACTCCTAAAGCACATCGAAATCTGTTCTTCTTTCAAGAACCTTTGAGTCATTCTTTTGTTGGATTCACATCACATGTTTTATGGTAGAATCATATGCCAAAGAGCATATAAGATCACATGTCCAAGTACATGGTGCATCTCTGTTCTTACATCAAGACATTGCTTGTGATATTTGGATTTTCATCCTTTATATAATTTCTAGCTATAAGAACTTGTTTATTGTCTAGAACATTATTCCAACCTTTACTTTGGTTCATTATCCGTATCTTAATCGATCATTTATAGATTTCAACGTGTAACGTGTTAGTACTTCACATAAAAGAAGATTCTCGTAATCTTGTGTTTTATCTGCCTTATGCTCTATATATATCATAATGCATACATGTATATGAGACGATTCTCTATATACACAAATCAATGCATGTCCATATATATATATGAGATCATTCTTCACACAAATCAATGCATGCATGTTTAAGACAATGATCAAGCTCCCACTTAAATTTATCTATCATATACACATATATTTGTGGTTTTAGCTTTCATCAAGGTAACGTCTTTATTCTTATGTCTTACATAACAATAATTCTTTCAAAGCTCCCACTCATAAAATGCCCTCGGCATTCCAAGTTTCTTGGAAGTCTTCAAAGCTCCCACTCATTTTCATGAAACTGCAGGCCCACTCGATATTTTTGTCATTAAAAAATCACTTGATCCAATCAAGGTTGAGGGTTTTCTGTTTTGAGGTACTATAGTCCATCCTTTAACGAAATAAAATTTCGTCATGCCTATTGCAATTCACTTTCAAGTACTAAGCTTGAATGAGACGATATTCCAGGCTATGGCCTAATTGTAGTGTAAATGAAATATTTTATTGATTAAAGCATTCCTACGTTTCCGTAGTCAATCATTATTGAACTTTGGTCATAAAAATTTTATGAGCCAAATGATGCCTTATGTCCATTACATTATTCTCAATAACTTTCCAGTTTATCGGGAATATGAAATAACTGATTTATTTCACAGGACATGAGCCGTCCTATATGCAACTCAATATTATTTCATTTCTCCTTGTGTTCTAGGCTACCATCATTCCTTTGTATCTCAAGAAATTTTATTCCTTTTGTTTCATTAAGAAGACTCATGATTATTGTTCTGTACAGAACGTATTCATGACAACCTTCTAAATTAAACTAAGGCTTCAACTCATATACCATGATTATGATCCATGGCATATTCCCTCCTTTTACAGTGTTGTTACATCGGAACATGCTTCCGTTCCATCATTCTGATATTATGAAGGCAAGGTCTAGTACCCTGGTCAAAGTTTCCACTATCTCCCATTGGTTCCGTGTTGAGAAACTTCTTCTCACACTGCCAATGAAGCAATACAAGTTTTGCTATTCGCGGAAAATGTGTAATTTCAATTGCTTGTAGTTTCCACACAAATAAATTCTATCTTTAGAAACTTTCTAACACCATCATTTATGGAGCTATCTTGTCTCATTAGATTCGGGATGGTTTCCTAATTCATGAAGTGGGTGTTTTAACTTAATGAACTAGATGATGCCCCGCACGTTGTTGCGGAATTTTTTTGCAAAATATTTCAGGAAAAATGGTTGGTAAAATGAAGCATGTATATTTGAAACAATAACTTTTAAAACAATATATGGATTTAGTATAAATATTATAATAAAATCAAAATTCCCATGCATGCATGTTGCATGTGGGTTTTTATTACGCATAGTGGCATATTGAGGTGGGTCTTTCTCACGCATGTTGGATGATGAGGTGGCATACTTGCATGTTGAGAGAAATATTCTAGTGGAGGGTGATGTGGCATGAATGATGAGGTGGAGTGTGTGCATGTTGAGAGAATTGGAAGTAGTGGGGAGAAACATCTGAAGAATGTAAGATTAAACAACCTTGTTCGATAATAATTTTTTTGCAAGGGGAAAGAACATTTAGACCATACTACAGTTTAGTATGACTTCCATCGTAATTTGTGGTACAATTTCCACAAGTATCCCATTATGTCAATTTTAATACTTATCACTTAGATCATAGCGTAGTGATTTGTATCCTTATATTCTACTTCACACTGTGATTCCTGAATCCCAGTTTTACGATCTCAATTGAATACAAATTTCAATTAATCATATGAAGTATTTAATGATAACTCACGTGCCCATTTAATACATCATTTATGTATAATGATTGGCACAAGTTCTACTTGCTAGAACTTTGTCATGGTCATGTTTAATGTAGAGGTTCATAGATCTTGTATCTAATCCATCTCATGCAATCAACATCCGATAATAAATGCACAAGTTAATAGGTCGTATATTTAATGACTTCATTATTTATGAAATCACCTTATGGAATTAAATCTTTGAATTGTTGTAACCAAGACAACTTTATCATTAAACATTGAATATCACTTGACAATAATAGCAGTATTATAAATGCTTTCTATCATAATATAAATCAAGACGTAATCAAAGTATAAGCACACTTTATTCATTTAACAAGAACAACTGACTTGTCTCATTACATGAATAATTTTGTTTCGCGAGATGCAAGACACTTAACTAAGTGTTCATACTATAATGATTACATAAGATTTATCTAATATTAGCTCCTGGTGGATAAATGTCTCGGTAGAATCCATGCTGGCCATCAACTGTCTTGGTTGCCATCAATCCTTGATTCCACCTCTTCTCGTCCATGCAACGGCAGGTCCTGTTTTCATAAAACAGAATAAGTATCAGATACTCATTAACTACAAGTGTTGTATAAAGGGAACAAACATTTATAAAGTATATCAAGTATACCTTCTCCATCCACAACTTCTACATCCTCGATAGGTGCAATGTCCGTGACCAAGAGATCAGTCATGAAATTCCGGAGACTCATATTAGCTCCTCTTCCGACATAGCTATGAACATAATCACCATAACTCGGTGGAATTGAGTGCAATAACGTGTTTATCGCAAACTCTTCTGTGGTAGATTCGTTCATTGTCCAATATTCATAGTCCTCCACCAGGGCCAGGTACATCTCATGCATCCTGTCTAATGATCACTCAGACTTGTGCGTTCTTCCATATTTGTAGATAGAAACTTGCTTCGTCTTGCCGGCCTGTCTGCGTGAACCGCGCTGGAGGGGACAGCACATCCCTGACCAGGCCGACGGATGAACATGAATTCTATGCCGCTCGGATCTTTTGGGATTGAGCATTGATGACCTTGTACTAGGTTTCCGACCTGGGAAAAAGTCAACTCTTGGTGTTAGCTCGGATGGAGTTGTGTCTTCTTCGACCAAATGAACTTAGGTGAGGCCGATTGCGCTCTCCTGGAGGAATCGGCCTCCGACCTAATCAGCTCGGCCCTCTGGAGATCTCTTGCTTGGTCTTATTTTAGATCGGTGATCCTTAGATCGGTGATCTTAAGGTTGGCCTTGACTAGATCGGCCTTTCTTAGATCGGCGAATTACGATCTTCAGGTCAGCCCAACTTAGCTCGACCTCACTTAGATCGGCGATCACCAGATTGGTGATCCTTGTCTTGATGTGTTATTTCTCCTGGGCGACCCTACCCGGGGGTCATTCCTTCGACAAGTCCACCTTGTACCATGGGTCCATGATCAGTAGCTATGTGATGTTCTCTCCCCCTCTTTGTTCTTCATGGATTAGACCTTGTGAGCTTCCCTACATGATCAAGGAACATATGTAATTCTTTCTGATGTTGCTATGTTGAGTTTGCTGGTATCTGATGGATTATGAGACTATGTTCAGATTGTGATGAGTAATATATTTGGTTCTTCTCTTTTATATTTTTGTTCTTGAGTAATTCTTGCATGTTCTCCGTTGTTGTTTATTGCTTTGGCCAAGTAGTAGGTAGTGACTCCAAGAGGGAGTTGATACATCCCAAACGTATCGATAATTTTTGCTTGCTCCATGCATGTTTTGTGTGATATTGCTATGTTTTATATACACTTTCATAGACTTTTGATCATATTTGGACTACCCTATTAACTCAGTGCACCCCAGTGCCAGTTCCTGTTTTCTGATGTTTTTCTATTTCAGTTTTCCCCCGTATTAAAAATTCTCCAAAACTTCCGGGAAAATACAATAAAAATCAGCGCTTCGGAAGCTTCGGGAATCACCGAGGAGGGGCCATAGGGGACCCACCAGGGCCCCAGGAGCCCTCCCGACGCGCCCTAGAGAGAGGCCGCTCCAGGGGGCCGCCTGGACCCCTGGTGGCCCCCTGGCTGCCCCCCTTCGCCTATTTTATTCTCCGTCACGGGAAACCTCTGAAGACAGAACCCTTTTTCGCGATCTCACCTCTGTTCCGCCGCCGCGTCCCTTGCAAGATCGGGAGCGCCATCAGACCTCTTCCCAGCACCCTGCCGGAGGGAGGATTGACCTCCGGGAGCTTCTCCTCCACCATGGACGCTTCCCGAATGATCCGTGAGTAGTCCACCTTGGACCATGGGTCCATGATCAGTAGCTATGTGATGTTATCCTACCATCTTTGTTCTTCATGGATTAGACCTTGTGAGCTGCTTTACATGATCAAGGCACATATGTAAATCTTTCTGTTGCTGCTATGCTGAGTTTGCTGGGATCTGATGGATTATGAGACTATGTTCAGATTGTGATTGAGTAATATATGTGGTTCTTATCTTTTATATGTTTTCTTGAGTAATTCTTGCATGTTCTCCGTTGCTGTTTATTGCTTTGGACAAGTAGTAGGTAGTGACTCCAAGAGGGAGCGTTATGCTTGATTGTGGGTTCATGCCCCTGATGACTAGCTTGAGCGACAGAAACATGAGTCTAGGGGATGTGTTGTTGCCACTAGGGGGAAAACAATGGTGCTTGTAACCGCGGTTGCAAGGATTGTTTACTTTACGCAAAGTTCTTTTAATGCAGTTGTCTGTTGCTTTGGGTTTACACTTTGGGTGGGGCTCGCAACTTAATACCAGCGAGATGTTCTGGATAGATATCTCAAGGTGGATGATTAGTAGTAGATACAGATGGATTTTGGTCTACTTATTTTGGCGTACCGCCCATGCTTTTGAGCCTCTTCCTTTCTTTGTAGCATAGTTAGCAGCCAGGGGGGCAGTCAGCGGTCCATGCCCCCCGATAGGCGAAGGGGGGCAGCCAGGGGGGCCACCAGGGGTCCAGGCGCCGCCCTGGCGCGGCCAAGCCCTGGGCCGCGCCAGGTGGCCGCCTGGGTCCTTGGTGGGTCCCCTCCGGATCTCCTTCGGATCTGATGGCGTAGAAGTGATAATGGCTTCCTGCCCTTCGTTGGTTACCCCAAGTGGAAGGTGAGATGCAACGTAGCGGCAAATTTCCATCGGTGAAGATATCGAGGTTGAGTATTGACCGGTAGGACTCCGGCAATGATAAATAGGTGGTGAAGTGAACCATGGCGCCGTTCACAACTCAGGGTAGCTTACTTCACCTGGACCTTCACACGATACAATTAACTTTGCTCCCAACGAAGTTTAGAGAGGTTGTCAATCTCTCCGGTCTTGTTGTTTACAAAGGGATAATGATAATGATAATGGTAGCAACTGAAAGTAAATGCGAGAAAAGTAAATAGCTTGTAAACAATGATGAGGATATGGATCGGGGTCCCGTGATGTTCACTAGTGATGTCTCTCTCCCTAAAGATGATAAAACTGCTATGCGAGGTAATTTTTTACAGATGGGCAATTGACAGGATTATAAACGCACCGCAATGCTAACTATGTTACAAAAGAAAGGAAGAGGCTCATAAGCATGGGCAGTACGCCAAAATAAGTAGACTGAAATCCATCTACATCTACTACTAATCATCCACCTTGAGATATCTATCCAGAACATCTCGCTGGTATTAAGTTGCGAGTCCCACCCAAAGTGTAAACCCAAAGCAACAGACAACTGCATTAAAAGAAATTTTCGTAAAGTAAATAATCCTTGCAACTGCTGTTACAAGCACCGTTGTTTTCCCCCTTGTGGCCATAGCACATCCCCTAGACTCATGTTTCTGTCACTCAAGCGTGTCATCAGGGGGCATGTGATACGTCCAAAACGTATCTATAATTTCTGCTTGCACCATGCCTCTTTTGTGTGATATTTCTATGATATTGATGAACTTCCATACACTTTTGATCATATTTGGACTAACCTACTCAGTGTACCCCAGTGCCAGTTCCTGTTTTCTGCTGTTTTGGTATTTCAGGTTTTCCCATTATTTAAAGTGCCAGAAAAATTCCGGGAAAAATATAGGAAAAATTAGCGTACGGGAAACTTCCAGAAGAGCCAAAGTGGGGCCCGAGGGGGCCAGGGGTGGCCCAGGCGGCCACCTGGCGCGGCCACCCCCCTAGTCCGCGCCAGGGGGGCGCCTGGGGCCCCTGGTCCACCTCTGGCTGCCCCCCTTCACCTATTTATTCCCCGTGACGAGAAACCCTCGGGGATAGAACCCTTTTTCGCGATCTCTCCTTTGTTCCGCCGCCGCCGCGCTTCCAAGATCGGGAGCACCAGGAGACCTCTTCCTGGCACCCTGCCAGAGGGAGGAACCACCTCCGGGAGCTTCTCCACCACCATGGATGCTTCTCGGATGAACCGTGAGTAGTCCACCTTGGACCATGGGTCTATGATCAGTAGCTATGTGATGTTCTCCTCCCCTCTTTGTTCTTCATGGATTAGACCTCGTGAGCTGCCCTACATGATCGAGGCACATATGTAATCTTTCTGCTGTTGCTATGTTGAGTTTTCTGGGATCCGATGGATTATGAGACTATGTTTAGATTGTGTTTGAGTAATATATGTGATTCTCCTCTTTTATATTTATGTTCTTGAGTAATTCTTGCATGTTCTCCGTTGCTGTTTATTGCTTTGGCCAAGTAGTAGGTAGTGACTCCAAGAGGGAGCGTTATGCATGATTGTGGGTTCATGCCCCCCGATGACTAGCTTGAGTGACAGAAACAGGAGTCTAGGGGATGTGTTGTTGCCACAAGGGAGAAAACAACGGTGCTTGTACTTGCGGGTGCAAGGATTGTTTACTTTACGGGAAGTTCTTTAAGGTAGTTGTCTGTTGCTTTGAGTTTACACTTTGGGTGTGATTCGCAACTTAATACCACCGAGATGTTCTGGATATATATCTCAAGGTGGATGATTAGTAGGTAGATGCAGATGGATTTCAGTCTACTTGTCTTGGCGTACTGCCCACGCTTTTGAGCCTCTTCCTTTCTTTATAGCATAGTTATCATTGGTTTGCGCACATAATCTTGTCAATTGCTCAACTGTAATTTGTTTACCTCGCATGGCTATTTTATCGTCTTTTGGGAGAGAGACATCACTAGTGAACATGATAGGACCCCGGTCCACATTTCCAATACTTTTTACACCCACTATTTATTTCCTGCTTTATTTACTTTTCCGTTGCTATCACTATCAATATTATCCCGTGCGTTTGATCCTTTGTAAACAACAAGGCCGGAGAGATTGACAACCTCTCTGAACTCGTTGGGAGCAAAGTTATATGTTGTGTGTGCAGGTCCACGTCAACCGCCTACTTGCTAGCGCCGTTGTCACCTTCATGTCGTTGCTGGAGTCCTGCTGGAGACAAACCTTGGTATCTTCATTGAGGGAAATTGCTGCTATCTACATCTCAACCTTCCACTTTGGGTAACCAACGAGGGGCAAGAAGCTATCGTGCTGTTGCCTGGGAAGCAAACTATACCCGTCAACTCTCGTACCATCAAAAGAAATTTCTGGCGCCGTTGCCGGGGACTCCACTCTTCAAGATAGGGGAGTTGCACACTATCTTTTATCTTTGCTTTTTAGTCTTGTTAGTTTACCTTTCAGTTTTTTCTTTAGTGTCTTTTATCAAAAATCAAAAAATAGTTACCTTGGTAGTAGTTGTCATTATGTCTGGTCCTTTTGCCTTTGGTGAAGCAGAAGTGCTCACCTTTAAACAAAGAGGTGGTGAAAGTCTGAAAGATGCCTGGTATAGAATTAATGATTCTCAAAAAAGGGCCACCAATAAGCAATCCACTACTATCCTACTTAGAAATTTTATGTTGGAATTACTTCTTGGAATAGGTTTATTCTAGATACTGCTATCAATGGGAATTTCCTAGAATTCCCAGTTTGGGAAGCTCTTAGTATTATGGAAAATCTTGTTGGAAACCCCCTTGTTGCTAGCATTCAAGAGGACATTACCCTAGCTCACAATATGAAAAAACTTGAAAAGGTAGAGCTAGAGATGCCAATCATTAATAAGATAAGTGAGTTGGATCGTAAGATTCAAGGGAATTTGAATAGACTCGATAGCTCTATGCATAAAATTTTCAAAACCTTGGAGACTATAATATCCCATGACTTGGATCCTTCTAGGATAGATAAGATTGAGGAAATCATTGGCACTCTAGGAACTACTTTCTCATCAATCAAAACCAAAAAGGTAGAAACTCCGGCAAAGAAGGAACCTAGGTTCGTTTACGTTCCAAAGGCTCCTAGTTTCAAAAATAATCCATCTATTGCCAAAGTGGTTGAAACTGTGAAGACTTTGGAAGAGATACCTCTCTTTAATAGAATAAATGAAACTTCCATTGATCTTCTGCCTTTTGCTTTTATCCCTATAAGTATCTTAATTAGGCCTTTATTTGAAAGACCTCTTAAGAGTGGTTGTACTATTGAAGAGCTTTTTGATGATCTTGATGATGGTTCAATTGATACAACTTGATCTTATTTGCATTAAGCCTAGCTAATGGCTTTAAAGAAGCGCTTTCGGGAGGTAGCCCACAACGAATTTAGGTTTTCCTTTTTATTTTTCTTCTGTTTTTAGTGGTCTTGATGATTGTTACTACTGTAACAACATCATTGTATCTTTACTTTTAAGGTTTGTGCCAATTATAGCCTCATATGACAAAGGAAGTGAAAGTTGTGACATGCTGTCCAGAAAACAGATTCTGTCCTCCTTACGAGAAAAAACACAGAAAAATCCCAGTACATCTTTCTTAGTTGAAATTTTTACACAGCGTGCTCTATACAAATACGGAACTTTCGTATGTTCTGAGTTTTTTTATTTTATTTGCAGAAGTATCCCTAAAAATTTCTTTACTACCTGCTGGTCTGTTTTTCACAGATTCTGTCCTGTTTTGCCTTTTCTTCATTTTGCAAACCTTAAGCTTGCTTTTTCTTTGCAAAACTTTTTTGGAAATCTTGAGAAACAGTAGCTCTTCAAGAATATCCTTATTTCCAGTAGAGAAAAATATATTTTATTATGGGTACTAACCTCGCTAATCAGATTATGATGAGTTATGTATGAAGGGAGTTTTCAAGTGTGCGAGGGAAGATGATGAAAGAAGATTCAGGAGTGTCAAGCGCTCAAGCTTGGGGATGCCCCCATGCATCCCCAATAAATATTCAAGGAGACTCAAGCGTCTAAGCTTGGTGATGCCCCCGTGCATCCCCTTCTCCATCAACAATTATCAGTCCGTCTTTTGTTTCACTATATTTTTATCACTTCATGCGTTATGTGCTATGCTTGGAGCGTCTCGCTCTTTACTTCCTTTTCAGTTTTTTTAGCTTTGCTTGCTGTACATAACAAGTTAGAACTCAGCTTTCTTTGTGTGGGAGAGAAACACTCTCTACTTTCAAAATCTAGAACACAACATAGGATTTTTCATGCATATCTTTGCTGTGTGTGTTCTTTGTCTTTTTCATAGCTACTGCCATGTTTAGCTCTTAGTTTTCATGCTGATCTTTTTTAAGAGCTTTTGTTTAGTTTGTTGCTGGAACTCTATTGAGTTTTCATGTTTATCTTGGTTAGAGAGTTTGCCTGTTGCACTGAGTTTTGTGTCTTGACTTGAAGTAGGTAATTGAGGTTGCTATTCTTTTGTAGTAGTAACTTGCAATAGTTTTGAGGTATTGCTTTGATTAATGTTTGGACTTTTGGTGTCAAGAGCTTTAGCCTATTAGTGATAGATGTCGTATTTTGGGAAATCCGTGTTTATTTTCGAAACTTACAAAATTAGTTGAGAACTTTAGCTACTAGATGGATCACTACTCTTTGGATTGATCGAATATTAGAGTACACTCACGTACCATGAGTCGAGGATGCGCAAGGATAACCAAACCCCCATACACTCCTACTCGGGGTACTTGTATCTTTGTGAACCTCCTTATTAGACTGAGAGTCACCGATAATAAGCGCATGAGTTCTTCGGACTAATGTTAGTATTCGAAAGTTGACACTTCCACCTTCCCATATTTTTCTAGGCTTTCCTGTGCCGTGCATTGCCTACTTCTCACTCCGAGAGTTGGCGTCCAGCTTCGCCGATACATCCAAACCCTTGGCATGATACACTCTGTCATCATAAACCTCATTATATCCTTCCTCAAAACAGCCACCATATCTACCTATCAAGGCATTTCCAAAGCATTTCCAAGATATATTGCGATGCAACATCCACCTTCTCATGACTTGATCTTCATGTCATACATGCTACTTGCTTTATCGATGAGCCGCATGCTAGTTGGGCCTTGCCCTAATCATTGCTACATGACGCGCTAGTATCATTGCATATCCTGCTACACTGGCAGAGGCATACATTGTCATACTTCTTTATGATTTGAGTACTTTTGTAAAGTGTGAAATATCTTCTATGCTTCTTGTAATATATAGAGTGTTGCCCCTAAACTGAGGAAAAGATCCCGAAGAGGAAAAAAATCAAAAGATCCCAAAGAGGACAAAATCAAAAGATCCCAAAGAGGAAAAATGAGAGAAATAGAAATAGTCATTGAGGCCACAAAAAAACAAAAATATAGAAAAAAGAGAAAAAATAAATAAAAAGAGAGAAGGGGACACACTACTATTCCTTTTGAGAGATCCACACTCGTACTCCATCTTATATCTTGTACTCCATAGAGATTATCATTCATGCATATAGTTATGTGGGGACCTTCACACTATAGAACTTGGCTTGTATATTCCAATGATGAGCCTCCTCAAATGAGTTCTAGGTCTTCTTGAGCAAGCAAGTTGGATGCACCCCCACTAGTTCCATTGGAGAGCTTACCTTAGCTCATATGTGCATCCGTTGCATGGCAATCCCTACTCCTCACATCATATCTATCATTTGGCTTTCTCTCGCCTATGATTGTCCTCATTGATGTGAGCCTTTCTCACCTTTTTGACTTCCTCCTCCACCACATTCTCTCTTTGCCATACTAAGTGTCAACTTTTTTGCTTACGCTCATACATTGCATGAGTGCTCAAAATGTCGAAAAGGAGTGGATCATTTTGACTTGTACCTGGCTAGTGGTCTGGGGATGAGTCAAGATAAGATTCCAAAGAAGACCAAGTGTGAAACTTTAGTATATCGAGTTCTCAACACAAAAATACTTTTTTCTCGTATATCCCTATCCCCTTTCTTCCACGCAAACACCATTTGGAGACATTCGAGTCACGGACAGCGAGAGCTCTTGCACCTTTATGTTCTTATGTTGCTTGTTTCAATGCTAAATATAGACTCTTGCCTGTTATGACTTGAATTGAATTACATGGCTTGATTGCTTTACTTAAAAGTTCTTATATGGTTGTTAGCATGTCACCACAGAAATTATGCTTGTTATCATTTACCTACTCGAGGACGAGCAGGAATTAAGCTTGGGAATGTTGATACGTCCAAAACGTATCTATAATTTCTTCTTTCTCCATGCCTCTTTTGTGTGATATTGCTATGATATTGATGAACTTCCATAGACTTTTGATCATATTTGGACTAACCTATTAACTCAGTGCACCCAAGTGCCAGTTCCTGTTTTCTGCTGTTTTTCTATTTCAGGTTTTCCCCATATTAAAAGTCCCAGAAAAATTCTGGGAAAAATATAGGAAAAATCAATATACCGGAAGCTTCACGAAGAGCCCGAGAGGGGCCAGAGGGGAGCCAGGGGGCCCCCAGGCGGCCAGAGGGAGCGGCCCCACCCCTGGCCGCACCAGGGGGCGCCTGGATCCCCTGGCCCACCTCTGGATGCCCCGTTTCGCCTATTTATTCCCCGTGACGAGAAACCCTCGGGGACGGAACCCTTTTTCGCGATCTCTCCTCTGTTCCACCGCCGTCGTGCTTCCAAGATCGGGAGCACCAGAAGACCACTTCCCGGCACCCTGCCGGAGGGAGGAACCACCTCCGGGAGCTTCTCCACCACCATGGACGCTTCTCGGATGAACCGTGAGTAGTCCACCTTTGACCATGGGTCTATGATCAGTAGCTATGTGATGTTCTCCTCCCCTCTTTGTTCTTCATGGATTAGACCTCGTGAATTGCCCTACATGATCGAGGCACTTATGTAATCTTTCTGCTGTTGCTATGCTGAGTTTGCTGGGATCCGATGGATTATGAGATTATGTTCAGATTGTGTTTGAGTAATATATTTGATTCTCCTCTTTTATATTTATGTTCTTGAGTAATTCTTGCATGTTCTTCATTTCCGTTTATTGTTTTGTCCAAGTAGTAGGTAGTGACTCCAAGAGGGAGAGTTATGCATGATTGTGGGTTCATGCCCCCCGATGACTAGCTTGAGTGACAGAAACATGAGTCTAGGGGATGTGCTGTTGCCACAAGGGGGGAAATAACGGTGCTTGTACTTGCGGGTGGAAGGATTGTTTACTTTACGCAAAGTTCTTTAATGCAGTTGTCTGTTGCTTTGAGTTTACACTTTGGGTGGGATTCGCAACTTAATACCAGCGAGATGTTCTGGATAGATATCTCAAGGTGGATGATTAGTAGGTAGATGCAGATGGATTTCGGTCTACTTGTCTTGGCGTACCGCCCATGCTTTTGAGCCTCTTCCTTTCTTTATAGCATAATTAGCATTGGTTTGCGCACATAATCTTGTCAATTGCCCAACTGTAATTTGTTTACCTCGCATGGCTATTTTATCGTCTTTTGGGAGAGAGACATCACTAGTGAACATCATAGGACCCCGGTCCATATTTCCACCACTGTTACACTCGCTATCAATTTACTTTCAGTATTTACTTTTCCGTTGTGATAACTATCATTATTATCCCGTGTGTTTTATCCTTTGTAAACAACAAGGCCGGAGGAATTGACAACTCCCCTGTACTCGTTGGGAGAAAGGCTATCTGTTGTGTGTGCAGGTCCAGGAGAAGCAAGTGATTATATTCAAACGGCGCATCACTTGCCGAACCACCTACTTATCGTTGTTGGAGTCCTACGGGAGACAAACCCTATCCTCTACATAGGGGAAATTTGTCGCTATCTACATCTCACCTTCCACTTGGGGTAACCAACGAGGGGCGAGAAGTTATCTCGTGTATCAAGAAAATTTCTGGCGCCGTTGCCGGGGACTCCACTCTTCAAGATAGGGGAGTTGCACACTATCTTTTATCTTTGCTTTTTAGTCTTGTTTGTTTACCTTTCAGTTTTTGCTTTAGTGTCCTTTATCAAAAATCAAAAAAATAGTTATCTTGCTTGCTGCTACTACGGGTTCCTCCGAGAACACCAAGTTGTGTGACTTTACTAGTCACAACAAGAGTGACTTTATCTGCACTCCTATTGCTACACCTGCTACTTCATCACCTTCTTATGAGATTAAACCTGCTTTGCTGAACCTTGTTATGAAAGATCAATTCTCTGGTGCTAGAGATGATGCTGCTTTGCACTTAAATAATTTTATTGAGCTTTGTGATATGCAAAAGTACAAAGAAGTAGATGGTGATATTGTTAAGCTTAAGCTTTTTCCTTTCTCCTTGAGGGATGAAGCTAAAATCTGGTTTCAATCCTTGCCTAAGAATAGCATAGATTATTGGGATAAGTGCAAGGATGCTTTTATCGGGAAGTACTACCCCCCTGCTAAGATTATCCAATTGAGGAGCTTTATTATGAATTTTAAGCAATTGGATAATGAACACGTTGCCCAAGCTTGGGAACGCATGAAATCTCTTGTTAAGAATTTCCCTACGCATGGTTTGACTACTTGGATGGTTATCCAAACTTTTTATGCAGGCTTGAACTTTACCTCGCGGAATTTGTTAGATTCGGCCGCGGGAGGAACCTTTATGTCAACTACACTTGGTGCTGCCACAAAACTTCTAGATGAGATGATGGCCAACTATTCCCAATGGCACACCGAAAGAGCTCCAACAGGTAGGAAGGTAAACTCTGTAGAGGAGATCTCCTCCCTAAATGAAAAGGTTGACTTGATCATGTCTCTACTTACCAAGCAATCTCCTATTGATCCTCAAAATGTTCCTTTAAATTCTTTGATTGCTCATGATCAAGTAGATGTGAACTTTATCTCTAGAAAAAACTTCAACAACAATGCTTATAGGATTAATTTTGATAGCAATCCTAGACCGTTCCCCTCCAACTATGGGAACAACAACACTTATCCTAGAACCAAAAACTCCACTTCTGAATTAGAGAGTATGCTTAAAGACTTTATCATTACCCAAAAAGCCTTCAACAAGAGTGTAGAGGAAAAACTAGACAAATTAGATAACCTCTCGTCGAAGGTAGACAATTTAGCCCACGAAGTAGAATTGCTTAAAATTAGAACTTCTCCCCTTGAGGAGAGTAAGGTCACTCCTATGAATGCTATTCAATTGCAAATTAATGAAAACATTAGGATGATGGCTAAACTCAAAGAGAGAAGGGATAGAGAAAAGTAGGAAGAAGATAGGATTAAGAGCCTTCCTACACACCATACTATTGCTACTATCCAAGTGGTTGAGGATATACAAACTCTTAGCACCCAATGCACCCCTAGTCCCATAGGACCTATTAATGGTGATGCTATGATATCAACCGTGGAAGAAGAAATTCCTATGACTATAGAAGCTACCAAACAAGTGAGCCTAAAGTACACCACTACCACTCTACTTGATAGTAGTGACCTTAATTTTGATAATTGCACTCTTTCTGAAGTTATTCGTTTCCTTCACAAGATGTCTAGAGACCCCCACACTAGCACACTTAATCTTGCCTTCAAGGAGCATATCACTAATGCCCTCATTAAAGCTAGGGAGGAGAAGCTTAGGGTAGAAGCCTCCATACCTAGAAAGCTAGAAGATGGTTGGATCCTATGATTAAAATTAAGTTGAATAAATTTTCTTGCTATGCCTTATGTGATGTTGGAGCTAGTACCTCTGTTATGCCCAAAAGAATGTATGATATATTTGAATTGAAACCTTTTGATCCTTGTTCTTTTGGTGTTCGTCTCGTCGATTCTTCCGTAAAGAAACCTTTGGGGAAGATAGATGATATTCTTATCATTTTCAATGACAATTATGTTCCCGTTGATTTCACTATTATGGACATTGAATGTGAACCTTCTTGTCCAATTCTTTTGGGACGTCCTTTTCTTCGCAACGCGGGTGCTGTTATTGATATGAAAGAAGGGATTATAAAATTCCAATTCCCTCTCAAGAAAGGGATGGAACACTTCCCTAGGAAAAAGATTAAGTTTCCTTTTGAGTCTGTCACTCGGGCTAGTTACTTTCTTGAAACAACTTGATCTATTTGCATTAAGCCTAGCTAATGGCTTTAAAGAAGCGCTTTCGGGAGGCAGCCCGCAACGAATTTAGGATTTACTTTTTATTTTTCTTCTGTTTTTAGTGGTCTTGATGATTGTTACTACTGTAGCAAAATCATTGTATCTTTACTTTTCAAGCTTTGTGCCTTTTATAGCCTCATATGACAAGGGAAGTGAAAGTTGTGACATGCTGTCCAGAAAACATATTCTATCCTCGTGACTAGAAAAATTAGAGAAAAATCCCAGTTCATTTTTGAGCTGAATTTTTTACACAGCATGATCTATACAATTAAGAAACTTTCGTATGTTCTGAGTTTTTTTATTTGAGTTGCATATGTATCCCTAAAAAATTCTTTACTACCTGCTGGTCTGTTTTTCACAGATTCTGTCTTGTTTTGCCTTTTCTTCGTTTTGCAAACCTTAAGCTTGATTTTTATTTGCAAAAACTTTTTGGCACTCTTGAGAAACAGTAGATCTTCAAGATTATCTTTATTTATAGTAGAGAAAATTATTTTTATTATGGGTACTAACCTCGCTAATCAGATTATGATGAGTTATGTATGAAGGGAGTTTCCAAGTGTGCGAGGGAAGATGATGAAAGAAGATTAAGAAGTGGCAAGCGATCAAGCTTGGGGATGCCCCCATGCATCCCCAATAAATATTCAAGGAGACTCAAGCGTCAAAGCTTGGGGATGTCCCCGTGCATCCCCTTCTCCATCAACAATTATCAGTTTGTCTCTCGTTTCACTATATTTTTATCGCTTCATGCATTATGTGCTATGCTTGGAATGTCTCGCTCTTAGGTTTCCTTTTTAGTTTTATTTAGCTTTGCTTGCTGTTCATAACAAGTTAGAACCCAACTTTCTTTGTGTGGGAGAGAAACACGATCCACTTCCAAAATTTAGAACCCAACATAGGACTTTTCATGCTTATCTTTGCTGTGTGTGTTCTTTATCTTGTCATAGCTGCTGTCATGTTTGGCTTTTAGTTTTCATGCTTATCTTTTCAAAGAGTTTTTGTTTAGTTTGTTGCTGGAACTCTCTTGAGTTTTCATGTTTATCTTGTTCAGAGAGTTTGCCTGTTGCACTGAGTTTTGTGTCTTGAATTGAAGTAGGTAATTCAGGCTGCTATTCTTTTGTAGTAGTAACTTGCAGTAGTTTTGAGGTGTTGTTTTGAGTAATGTTTGGACTTTTGGTGTCAAGAGCTTTAGACTATTAGTGAGAGATGTCGTATTTTGGGCAATCCATGTTTATTTTCAAAACCTACAAATTAGTTGAGAACTCTAGCTACTAGATGGATCACTACTCTTCTGAGGGGTCGAATATTAGAGTACACTCACGTATCATGAGTCGAGGATGTGCAAGGATAACCAAACCCCCATACACTCCTCCTAGGGGTATTTGTCTCTTTTTGAACCTCCTTATTAGATTTTGAGTTACCGATAATAAGTGCATGAGTTCTTCGGACTAATGTGAGTATTCGAAAGTTGACACTTCCACCTTCCCATATTTTTCTAGCCTCTCCTGTGCCGTGCACTGCTTTCTTCTCACTCCAAGAGTTAGCGTCCACCTTCGCCGGTACATCCAAACCCTTGGCATGATACGCTCTGTCATCATAAACCTTCTTATATCCTTCCTCAAAACAGCCACCATACCTACCTACCAAGGCATTTCTATAGCCTTTCCGAGATATATTTCCATGCAACATCCATCTTCTCATGACTTGATCTTCATCTCATACATGCTACTTGCTTGATCAATGAGCCGCATGCTAGTTGGGACTTGCCCTAATCATTGCTACATGACGCGCTAGTATCATTGCATATCCTGCTACACTGGCAGAGGCATACATTTGCATACATCATGATAGTTACATCTTCTTTATGATTTGAGTACTTTGTAAAGTGTGAAAGATCTTCTATACTTCTTGTAATATATAGAGTGTTGCCCATAAAGTGAGGAAAATATCCCAAAGTGGACAAATTAAAAGATCCCAAAGAGGACAAATGAGAGAGAAATAGAAAGAGCCATTGAGGCCACCAAAAAAATACAAAAAATAGAAAAAAGAGAAAAAGAAATAAAAAGAGAGAAGGGGGCACACTACTATTCCTTTTGAGAGATCCACACTCGTACTCCTTCTTATATCTTGTACTCCATAGAGATTATCATTCATGCATGTAGCTATGTGGGGAACTTCACACTATAAAACTTGGCTTGTATATTCCAATGATGAGCCTGCTCAAAAGAGCTCTAGGTCTTCTTGAGCAAGCAAGTTGGATGCACCCCCACTAGTTCCATTGCAGAGCTTACCTTAGCTCATATGTGTATCCGTTGCATGGAAATCCCTACTCCTCACATCATATCTATCATTTGGCTTTCTCTCGCCTATGATTGTCCTCATTGATGTGAGAATTTCACACCATTTTTGTCTTCCTCCTCCACCATATTCTCTCTTTGCCATCCTAAGTGTCAACTTTCTTGCTTACGCTCATCCATTGCATGAGTGCTCAAAATGTCGAAAAGGAGTGGATCATTTTGACTTGTACCTGTGTAACACCCTCACTGTCAGTGAACAGTAATCACTGTTACTGTTCATCTTTACTGTTCAAAACTTTTGTTTGATAAACTTGGATCAGTTCAAATTCAATTTCCACTTGTTATTCTTGGATGCATTGTGATCATGGACCTTGGTCATGATAAATCAAACCAATACCTAGCTCAATTCAAATGACCTTTGAATTGAAATCAATTTAAATCTTCAAATGCCTTTGGTGGATTATTTAAAAACCAAAGTGCAAAATCAACTTACTCCAAAAATTGTGAAACTACTTTTATTAAATCCTAAATATCCAGTGGGTCATATCCCACCTAGTTGGATATTTTGTTAATCTATAAATATTTCTAAACAAATCAAAACAGTGGATAAAAACCCTATTTAAATCATTTAATATTTAATTGAAATATTTAATGACTTTTAAAAGTGCCCAAATCTTTTGTGGCAGTAACCTTGGGGTTAACATAAATTGTGGGGCACCTAACATGTTTTACTAAAATGGCTAAGCTAGTAAAACAATTACAAAAAGGAAATAACAAAAAAAAGAAGAAAAGAAAAAAATGAAAACATAAACCTACGCCTGGGGGCAAAGCCCACCAGGCATACCCTCTCCTCCCCCTGGGCCACAAGCCCACCCCAGTCCACCCGGAGCCTCCTCCTCCGTCGCTACAGGGGAAGCGGAGGCGTGGCACCCATCCGCCGGTGCCACGACCTCGTCCGTCGCCGTGTCCGGCATCGCGCGGCCGCTGGCGTGCTTAAGGGCACAGACGAGCCGCCCTCCCCTACGCCCTCGCCAAACTCTAACCTAGCACGCCTCCTAGATCTTGCCCCTGCTCGCCGCGACGTTGTCTCCCCCGGACCAGGAGCTCCGCCGTGCGTGATTTCGACGCCGACGCGGCCAACGGCGAAGGCAGCCACAGCCACCGTGTCCAGAACCCTCCCCGGCGACGATTGCTTCGACCCGCCGCCTCGAGCCGAGCCGGGACGCACTGGAGCTCGCCGTCGACACCATCTTCTTCCTCTGACCGGCGAGTTCCGTCGTCGATCCCCACCCTCTGCAGCTCCTAAGCACCCGACGGGCCAACGTGAGACCCCACGGTGAGCACGCGACCGTTTTGCCCCTCTTGGCGCCGCGAATCGTGACCCAGAGCACCCCCCCGCCTACCAGCGTACTCCGGCCGCCGCCGTTCTTCACGGCGCCGCCGTCCTAGGCCTCCCCGGCGAACCCCTCTGGCCGCCGCAGGCGCGCGAAGGCCGCCCCGTTCCGTTCCCCCCAGCCGCGCTCCGAGCGCCCCACCGGAGCGAGTTCTAGCTCAAGCTCACCGGCGGCACTGGCCTCGTCGGCGTTGACATAGGGCGCTGGCAGGTGGGCCCCGGCCGTCAGGTGGTTAGTTTAACAACTAATCACCCACTAACGTGTGGGCCAGTCCGCACTAATCCTCTGTTAAAGAAATAAACCCCCCACACCTCTTACAGGTGGGGCCCCCTGGCATTTAAAAAAAATAGAATCTGTTTGGAAAAGTGTGAGTATGACATGTGGGTCCAGGGGCATTTTAAATTAAATAAACTAAATTACTAATAAAAAGTGGCTGACATGTGGGTCCCACATGTCAGCACTGTTCTGGATAATGTTTTAATACTAATAAAAGAAATTATTTAAAAGGATTTTAAATGATTTAAATTGTTTAAAACTTTGATATTCAATATCTTTTAATTCGTATATCGGATCGAAAAACTTTATACATGAAAATTGATCAGAAAAATACAACGAATAATAATACGCTGTCCGTATGTCTACCACACTCCCCTAACGCATCGAACATCGACACCCCCTCCCGGGCTGTCTGTCGGTAAATTTCCGGTACCGATAAAAATTGCCCGAATCAAAATACTTTGTATAGGAAAGTTACTTAGAACGGATCACCGATTACAAATACGATACCCATACCTTCACCGCCCCCCTCTAACTTACCGAACGTCGACATTCCCCCCCTCCGGACCGTCTGTCCGATAAATTGTCCGGTACTGTTAAAAGTATCCGGATGAATTTATTTCGAACACGAAAGTTGTTCGGAATAGTTCAACTAACCCGGATACACCACCCACACGTGTGTCGGATGTCCACGACACCTCCGGCATGATCCTTCCCCCTCCGGACACCCTGTCCGGTAATCACCCGGAGCCGGTACTTCATCCCCGGATGAACTCCCGCTCCGTGCATCGTGTTTCATACGACGTTAGAGCACCGCTAACAATTCATCTGGCATGTCTTTCATTTTTTTTGCTATGATCGCTTTATATTTACTGTTTCTTCCCCCTTATCTCCGGTAGACCCCGCTGCTACCGCCGACTACACCGCTGCCGTGTGCGACTACTTCGTCGACGACCGTACCCCTACCGTCGAGCTTCTAGGCAAGCAGTGCCCCTTCACGTCTCCCTCATATCTCCTATCTATCTGTATTTATCTATTGCACTAGGCATTGCTGCTGATATGTTAAATTCCTATCCGAATGCATAGCCTATCATTGTCGCCACTTGTTATACATTTTCCGATATCCTATGCTGCCTTAAATTTATATTATATACAACAGTGAACCCTGCGCTTTGTTAGATAAATAGGATTAGATAGCGGTCCGTGATCACTCTGGGAGCGATCGCGGGTACATCATATTACAACTGCAACAGGTACGGTTCAAAGCAGACACCGCCAAAGGCCCCTATCTAGGTTATGCCTAGTCACCTCAAGTGTGAGCTATCAAGGAGTAATCCTTGTACTCCACTCGAGGCTGACTTTGTCTTGCCGCCGTAGGGTCCTGGTCAGCGGTTGTCCTTAAAGGTAAGAAGTCGGGCGACCCAACGGTGCCCGCGAGAGGTATATCGTCGGGAACGATAGGGAGGGTACGACCGACGTTACTGGCGTGCTTGGCCCTTGCTCGTATCTCGCGAGAGTTACCAAAACACGAAAGTCGAGCTCTACCAAGGGCACACGCGAGACAAGGTAAGGAGACGGTTCACCTTGTTGGTAACCGCAGTGACTTGGTGGGACGACAGGGCAGGCACCGACGTTACTAGTGGTCCTGACTGCTGTCGTTGACCGCGGGTCGGTTAAGTCGAGGCAACGATAACGGTTGTCACGCGGGTTAATTAAAATGCTAAATGGTTCGGCGGATGACTTGAGAGGCCCGTTGGTCTGTACGCACTACCTTCACGTGGGATAAGGAGTATGGGCTCCCCTGCGTCGTAGTTTGTCCGAAAACTCTTCAGACGTCAGCAGTACCATGGGCTGATTGCCGGGAAGTAGTGTCTTCTTTGCTGCAGCAGGTGTTGTCTTATTTGCTTTTGCTTATGCTTCACCGGCCAGTCTCGTACAGTGCAGGAGCGTTTCAGGGTGAGGGACCTAGACCCCTGAGCGCATAGGATATAGTCCGACGGATGGCCTCTCTGCTGAGCCTAGGATGGGCTGCGATGTGTCGGATAGCCTCGGTGGGGCATTCCCTAACAAGGTGTACGCCACCCTGGAGATCCGAGCATGCAGGCTGAACAGTAGTGCACCCCTGCAGGGAGTTTAATCTATTCGAATAGCCGTGTCCACGGTAACAGGACGCTTTATGCTGAAGCTGGACCTAACCACTACGAACTACTACTATTAAACTGTATGGTTCCAGGTTTTCTTCCTCGCAGGGAAGTCGAGGAGGGAAACTTGGAGGCATTATCATTATTAATCATTACAACTTATATTATACAGTGTTGCAGCAACTTCTGCTTCATTTTTATTTCATTTATGTTGATATAAACTGTTGGCTGATTCTTCCCCCATGCTGCAAGACATCGTCGGAAGATGCTAGTCTTTGATAGGCCTAGCATATTCCCTCTTACCCTTGTACTTCTATCTTGCAGTCCACTATACAACCTCTTTATCCATTTTGATACAAGTTGCATATTTCTTAGTAGCCTGGGTTTAAGTCTCGCTGAGTATGCTAGATACTCACGTTTGCTTTACTTTCCTTTTTCGCTTTGACTGATCGGCCGCTGCAGTCGACGTTGGAGCCCAGGAGCAGGAGTACCCCGGAGGCGACTACTACGACATCGAGTACCCCACTGACCAGGAGTAGCTTGGAGTTCCCAGGCAGGAGGCCTCGCCTTTTCGTTCCGTGTCTCTTTGATGTAATTTGTGCTAGCCTTCTCTAAGGCAAAACTTGACTAACTATGTCTGTACTCAGATATTATGTTTGTATAACTTATGTATTCGGATCCTCGTGATCCCTGGCTTGTAATATTTATCCTTATTTCAGATTTGAGTTTAGTGTTGTGCTGTGATATTCACCGTAGCACCTTGATCTCGATCATGTACCCTGCGTGTATGATTACTGTACATGATCGTAAATCGAGGGCGTTACAAGTTGGTATCAGAGCCGACTGCCTGTAGGAAGCCCCTAACCACTACCTGGTCGATGTCGAGTCTAGACTTTGAAAAATTACTTTGCTAACTTAATGTTTGGCTTACGGGCCCACATTGTTATCACTACGTGTGATATCTTTGGGATTAGGATCCTTTTTGCTCCTTACCTATGCTCCGGGAATCTGCTCTCTTATCCTTGCTGGTAAGGTTTACTAACTCTGACATTAGGATCACGTTCTCTTGATTCCACCCGGTGATTTCTGATGCTTACCCCTCTAGTCGTGTCGCAGGAGTTCGGACCCCAGGTCCCGGACCGTGGATCCCCTTTCTCATTCAGGGTATGCCTTGCGTCCTCTGGTACAAACTCTGTGGCCAAAAGTTTTCTTGCGGCGTGATTGACATAGTGGAATTTATGTCGCGTCGTGTATTCCTTACCGCGGTCTGCGCCGCCTAGTTTGTCCTTTTCCTTAATTTCTACGACGTTACACTGCCCAATTTTCGGATTGATTCTATGTGTGGATGTGTATGTCTTATATGACTATCCGATATATCCACGCCTCCTCTTTGATCATCGCATTTTCTAATGCTTTTTTCGGTATCTCGATAAAATTATCATCTCTGTAATGCCTCTGTTAAATTTTAGCAGGATGGCTGGTCGTGGTGGTCGTGGTCGTGGTGCCAACGAGCCACCTCCGCCGCCGGACTACATGGCCGCGATGATGCAGCAGTTTCAGATGAACCAGGTGTTTATGAAAGGAGTCATAGACCAGCTCCAGAATAAGAACCAGAACCAGAACCAACACCAGCATCAACCGCCTGTGGTTACTCTGCGGGATTTCATGCATCTCAATCCCCCTCTCTTCCACCAACCTGAACAGCCGCTGGATGCTGATGATTGGCTTCGTGACATCAACCGTCAGTTGGAGTTCGCTAATGTGAGCGCTGCTGATTACGTCAACTTCGCGTCCTATTTCCTGCGTGGCCCCGCTGCTCAGTGGTGGGACACTTACAAGGGCTCGCTAGCTGAAGGGACTGTCGTCACCTGGAATGACTTCAAGACTGCCTTCCGTGCTCGTTATGTCCCCCAGGCGATTATGAACCATATGAAGGCCGAGTTCCGCAACCTCGTTCAGGGCAACAAAACTGTCGAGGCATATCAGAGGGAATTCCTCCTCCTCTCCCGCTATGCTGTAAGCGACCTCCCCAATGATGCAAGTAGGCAAGAGAAGTTCCGTGATGGACTCAACCCCGATCTCCAGCTTGCACTGGCTTTGCACGTCTTCCCCGACTTCGCCACCATGGTGAACCAGACTATCACTCTCGAGACCGCTCAGCTTAAGTTCGGTGGTTCGCCGAAGCGCCCCCGTGATGCTGGCTCATCTTCGGGCACAACACAGAAGCAACGCGTTTGGCTTCCACACAGTGTGTTTCGTCCAACTGCCCCTACAGCAAGGCCGTCGTATGTTGCACCCCGTCTGCCTCCGCCCCCGCCGAGACAGCCGAAGACCGAGACTGCACCCCTCCGCCCTCAAGATGGCATGTGTTTCAAGTGCCGTCAGCCAGGCCACTTTTCCAGAGACTGCCTCAGCGACAGAATCAATTGGTAGTTCAGCCTGCTGGCCACGGAAATGGTCGTGAAAAAAATGGGACCCTCAACTATAATACTGGGTCAAATACTCATGCTCGTGGTCATGCTTACAACATTGATGTTGAAGCAGCTCAGGAACAGCCCGCTATTGTGATGGGTACACTCCTCGTTAACTCAATACCTACTACTATTTTATTTGATACAGGAGCATCGCATTCATTTATGTCTGGAGCATTTGCATCTAAGCATGGCATATACCACGAAAAGATGCGCACCCCCTTGGCCGTAAAAACACCCGGCGGCATGTGTCACGTTGACATGCTAGCACCTAACATCACCGTCGAGATCGAAAGGATTGAGTTCCTTGTCTCCCCACATATTCTGAAAACCTCCACTATTGACCTTATCCTTGGCATGGATTGGCTGAAAACCCACGATGCCGCACTTTATTGTGGCACCAAGGTCATCCAACTCTTGCATCCTTCTGGCGCGATTGTGAGTCATACTGCCATTGTGTCGATGAATTCCGAAGCTCGTATATATGCTCTGAATGCCTTGAATGTCGCACCTCTCGAAGGGATTGAGAGAGTCCAAATCGTTTGTGATTTTACCGACATATTCCCAGAAGAACTGCCGGGGATACCCCCGATTAGGGAAGTTGAATTCGTCATCGACTTGAAGCCTGACACCGTCCCTATTGCCAAGCGCCCATATAAGATGCCACCTCACCACCTCCTTGAATTGAAGAAGGAGATCGACACGGCCCTCGAGAAAGGCTTCATCCGTCCAAGTTCCTCTGCTTCGGGAGCACCTTCGCTCTTTGTCAAGAAGAGCGATGGAACGAACCGTCTGGTTCAAGATTACCGACCCATCAACCAAGCCACCATCCAGAACAAATACCCGCTTCCGCGGATCAACGATCTGTATGATCAACTTGCTGGATCCACGGTGTTTCCAAAACTCGACTTGAGGTTGGGTTACCATCAGATCCGAGTCCGTGAAGAGGACATTTCGAAGATCGCTTTCATTACTCGCTATGGCTCATACGAGTACACTGTCATGTCCTTTGGCTTGACCAATGCTCCAGCCACATTCTCCCGATTGATGAACTATATATTCATGGAATATCTCGACAAGTTTGTCGTGGTTTATCTGGATGATATCTTGATATACTCCAAGAATGAAGAAGAGCATGCTAAACATCTTCGTCTTATACTGGAGAAGCTCCGAGAACACAAACTCTACGCTAAGTATTCTAAGTGTGCATTCTGGCTTCCCGAAGTAACCTACCTTGGTCATGTGATTTCCAAGGATGGCGTTGCCGTCACCCCAGAACGTATCCAGGCTATTCTTGACTGGACTCCTCCCAAAACCGCCAAGCAGGTCAGAAGTTTCCTCGGACTTTCCAGCTATTGCCGCCGTTTCGTCGAGAACTTCTCTAAGATTGCCAGACCTCTGACTAATCTTCTTCACAAAGGCGTCAAGTTTGAGTGGACAGACAAATGTCAGGAAAGTTTCCAAGCCCTCAAGGACAAGCTCACTTCTCCCCCAGTGCTTGCTCCGCCTGATACTCAGAAGGACTTCGTGATTTATTGCGACGCGTCTTGTCAAGGATTAGGCTGTGTCCTAATGCAAGAGCGCAAAGTGATTGCGTATGGCTCTCGTCAGTTGCGTTCTCACGAAGATAAGTATCCAACCCATGATCTCGAATTGGCAGCGGTAATTTATGCATTGAAGCTGTGGCGACATTACCTCGTCGGTAATCTTTGCGAGATCTACACCGACCACCAAAGCCTAAAGTACTTGTTTACTCAGCCCGACCTAAATCTCCGCCAGCAGAGATGGCTCAAGACAATAGCCGATTTCAACATGGATATTCATTACACCCCTGGCAAAGCTAATGTAATGGCCGATGCCTTGAGCCGCAAATCCTATTGTAGTGAACTTGAAGTTCAAGTACAACAGCCACTTCTGTATGAAGAGCTCCGCAAGCTGAACATCGAAATTGTTCCGCAGGGATATGTGAATTCCCTGGTTGTCGAACCAGACCTCGTTGAGAGCATCAAGACAATACACCGTTATGACTCTGACATTGCGAAGATTAAGCGCTATCTCGCCAGTGGGAAGCCCTCGTTCTTCCATGTTGCTGATGATGGTACGATGTACTTCAAGGGTGGCTTAGTGGTCCCGTCAAAAAAGGCCAACCTGGACTACACCCCGGATGTCATGAAAGAAGCTCACGATACACCTTTGTCGATTCACCCTGGTAGTACCAAGATGTACCAAGACATTTGTCAACGGTACTGGTGGTCTAACATGAAGCAAGACATCGCTCGATATGTTGACGAGTGTGACGTTTGCCGTCGCGTGAAAGCAGAACATCAAAGACCTGCTGGAACTCTGCAACCCCTTTCTATTCCGGAATGGAAATGGGACAAATTGAGATGGACTTCGTCACCGGTTTTCCTCGATCTCAGAAGGGTCATGATGCCATTTTTGTCGTCATTGACCGATTCTCCAAGGTTGCCCATTTTCTGCCTGTCAAGGAGACGATCTCTGCTAGTCAGTTAGCAGACTTGTATGTTTCCAGAATTGTTTCCCTCCACGGTATTCCGTTGGAGATCAGTTCAGAAAGTGGCAGTATTTTCACCTCAAGATTTTGGGATAGTTTCCAAGAAGCTATGGGCACTCACCTAAATTTCAGCACCGCTTATCACCCCCAGTCGCAAGGCCAAGTTGAACGAGTCAATCAAGTGCTTGAAGATATGCTTCGAGCTTGTGTCATTTCATTCGGCAAGAAATGGGAGGAATCTCTTCCATTTGCTGAATTCTCGTACAACAATAGCTATCAAGCTAGTCTGAAGATGGAACCCTTCGAAGTTCTCTATGGACGTAAGTGTCGAACCCCTCTGAATTGGTCAGAAACAGGGGGACGAACTCTCATTGGTCCGGACATCATACAACATGCCGAAGATCAGGTTCGCGTTATCCGTGAACATCTTAAAGCCGCTCAGTCTCGTCAGAAGAACAACTATGATCGCAAGCATAAAGAAATGGTCTATCAACCTGGTAAATATGCATACCTCCGTGTCACTCCCATGAGAGGCACTCATCGTTTCGGAATCAAAGGCAAGTTAGCTCCTCGCTACATTGGCCCGTTCCGTATCCTTTCCAGGAGTGGACCAGTGGCATACCGGTTGGAATTGCCGCCGAACCTCTCTCAAGTCCACGATGTCTTCCACGTGTCGCAACTTCTACGCTGCTTCAAGGACCCCATCCGCGAAGTGGAACATGATATGATTGAACTGCAGCAGGACTTGACTTATCAAGAACATCCGAGCCGCATTCTCGATCAGTCTGAACGCCGAACCCGCAACAAGACGACGAAGTTTTCAAAGATCAGTGGTCGAATAATTCTGAAGATGAAGCCACTTGGGAACGCGAAGATCGTCTTCGTGAAGAATTCCCCGATCTTTTCCCCTCTACCTCTTAAATTCTCGAGACGAGAATTCTTGTAGTGGGGGAGATTTGTAACACCCTCACTGTCAGTGAACAGTAATCATTGTTACTGTTCATCTTTACTGTTCAAAACTTTTGTTTGATAAACTTGGATCAGTTCAAATTCAGTTTCCACTTGTTATTCTTGGATGCATTGTGATCATGGACCTTGGTCATGATAAATCAAACTAATACCTAGCTCAATTCAAATGAGCTTTGAATTGAAATCAATTTAAATCTTCAAATGCCTTTGGTGGATTATTTAAAAACCAAAGTGCAAAATCAACTTACTCCAAAAATTGTGAAACTACTTTTATTAAATCCTAAATATCCAGTGGGTCATACCCCACCTAGTTGGAGATTTTGTTAATCTATAAATATTTCTAAACAAATCAAAACAGTGGATAAAAACCCTATTTAAATCATTTAATATTTAATGACTTTTAAAAGTGCCCAAATCTTTTGTGGCAGTAACCTTGGGGTTAACATAAATTGTGGGGCAACTAACATGTTTTACTAAAATGGCTAAGCTAGTAAAATAATTACAAAAAGGAAATAACAAAAAAGAAAAGAAAAGAAAAAATGAAAACCTAAACCTACGCCTGGGGGCAAAGCCCACCAGGCCTACCCTCTCCTCCCCTTGGGCCACAAGCCCACCCCAGCCCACCCGGAGCCTCCTCCTCCGTCGCTACAGGGGAAGCGGAGGTGTGGCACCCATCCGCCGGTGCCACGGCCTCGTCCGTCGCCGTGTCCGGCATCGCGTGGCCGCCGGCGTGCTTAAGGGCGCGGACGAGCTGCCCTCCCCCCTGCCCTCGCCAAACCCTAACCTAGCACACCTCCTAGATCTCGCCCCTGCTCGCCGCGACGTCATCTCCCCCGGACCAGGAGCTCCGCCGTGCGTGCTTTCGACGCCGACGCGGCCAACGGCGAAGGCAGCCCCAACCACCGTGTCCAGAACCCTCCTCGGCGACGATTGCTTCGACCCGCCGCCTCGAGCCGAGCCGGTACGCACTAGAGCTCGCCGTCGACACCGTCTCCTTCCTCTGACCAGCGAGTTCCGTCGTCGATCCTCACCCTCTGCAGCTCCTAAGCACCCGACGGGCCAACGTGAGCCCCCACGGTGAGCACGCGGCCGTTTTGCCCCTCTTGGCGCCGCGAATCGTGACCCAGAGCACCCCCCTCCTAGCAGCGTACTCCGGCCGCCGCCGTTCTTCACGGCGCCGCTGTCCTAGGCCTCCCCGGCGAACCCCTCTGGCCGCCGCAGGCGCGCGAAGGCCGCCCCGTTCCGTTCCCCCCAGCCGCGCTCCGAGCGCCCCACCAGAGCGAGTTCTAGCTCAAGCTCACCGGCGGCACTGGCCTCGCCGGCGTTGACATAGGGCGTCAGGTGGGCCCCGGCCGTCAGGTGGTTAGTTTAACAAGTAATCACCCACTGACGTGTGGGCCAGTCCCCACTAATCCTCTGTTAAAGAAATAAACCCCCCACACCTCTTACAGGTGGGGCCCCCTGGCATTTTTTTTTAAAAAGAATCTGTTTAGAAAAGTGTGAGTATGACATGTGGGTCCAGGGGCATTTTAAATTATATAAACTGAATTACTAATAAACAGTGGCTGACATGTGGGTCCCACATGTCAGCACTGTTCTGGATAATGTTTTGATACTAATAAAAGAAATTATTTAAAAGGATTTTAAATGATTTAAATTGTTTAAAACTTTGAAATTCAATATCTTTTAATCCGTATATCGGATCGAAAAACTTTATTCATGGAAATTGATCAGAAAAATACAACGAATAATAATACGTTGTCCGTATGTCTACCACACCCCCCTAACGCATCGAACATCGACACCCCCTCCCGGGCTGTCTGTCGGTAAATTTCCGGTACCGATAAAAATTGTCCGGATCAATATACTTTGTATACAAAAGTTACTCAGAACGGATCACCGATTACAAATACGATACCCATACCTTCACCGCCCCCTCTAACTTACTGAACATCGACATTCCCCCCCCCCCTCCGGACCGTCTGTCCGATAAATTGTCCGGTACTGTTAAAAGTATCCGGATGAATTTATTTCGAACACGAAAGTTGTTCGGAATAGTTCAACTAACCCGGATACACCACCCACACGTGTGTCGGATGTCCACGACACCTCCGGCATGATCCTTCCCCCTCCGGACACCCTGTCCGGTAATCACCCGGAGCTGGTACTTCATCCCCAGATGAACTCCCGCTCCGTGCATCGTGTTTCGTACGACGTTAGAGCACCGCTAACAATTCATCTGGCATGTCTTTCATTTGTTTGCTATGATCGCTTTATATTTACTGTTTCTTCCCCCTTATCTCCGGTAGACCCCGCTGCTACCGCCGACTACACCGCTGCCGTGTGCGACTACTTCGTCGACGACCGTACCCCTACCGTCGAGCTTCCAGGCAAGCAGTGCCCCTTCACCTCTCCCTCATATCGCCTATCTATCTGTATTTATCTATTGCACTAGGCATTGCTGCTTCTATCTTAAATTCCTATCCGAATGCATAGCCTGTCATTGTTGCCACTTGTTATACATTTTTTGATATCCTATGCTGCCTTAAATTTATATTGTATACAACAGTGAACCCTGCGCTTTGTTAGATAAATAGGATTAGATAGCGGGCCGTGATCACTCTCGGAGCGATCGCGGGTACATCATATTACAACTACAACAGGTACGGTTCAAAGCAGACACCGCCAAAGGCCCCTATCTGGGTTATGCCTAGTCACCTCAAGTGTGAGCTATCAAGGAGTAATCCTTGTACTCCACTCGAGGCTGACTTTGTCTTGCCGCCGTAGGGTCCTGGTCAGCGGTTGTCCTTAAAGGTAAGAAGTCGGGCGACCCAACGGTGCCCGCGAGAGGTATATCGTCGGGAACGACAGGGAGGGTACGACCGACGTTACCGGCGTGCTTGGCCCTTGCTCGTATCTCGCGAGAGTTACCAAAACACGAAAGTCGAGCTCTACCAAGGGCACACGCGAGACAAGGTAAGGAGACGGTTCACCTTGTTGGTAACCGCAGTGACTTGGTGGGACGACAGGGCAGGCACCGATGTTACTGGTGGTCCTGACTGCTGTCGTTGACCGCGGGTCGGTTAAGTCGAGGCAACGATAACGGTTGTCACGCAGGTTAATTAAAATGCTAAATGGTTCCGCGTATGACTTGAGAGGCCCGTTGGTCTATACGCACTACCTTCACATGGGATAAGGAGTATGGGCTCCCCTGCGTCGTAGTTTGTCTGAAAGCTCTTCAGACGTCAGGAGTACCACGGGCTGATTGCCGGGAAGTAGTGTCTTCTTCGCTGCAGCAGGTGTTGTCTTATTTGCATTTGCTTATGCTTCACCGGCCAGTCTCGTACCGTGCAGGAGCGTGTCAGGGTGAGGGACCTAGACCCCTGAGCGCATAGGATATAGTCCGACGGATGGCCTCTCTGCTGAGCCTAGGATGGGCTGCGATGTGTCGGATAGCCTCGGTGGGGCATTCCCTAACAAGGTGTACGCCACCCTGGAGATTCGAGCGTGCAGGCTGAACAGTAGTGCACCCCTGCAGGGATTTTAATCTATTCGAATAGCCATGTCCACGGTAACAGGACGCTTTATGCTGAAGCTGGACCTAACCACTACGAACTACTACTATTAAACTGTATGGTTCCGGGTTTTCTTCCTCGCAGGGAAGTCGAGGAGGGAAACTTGGAGGCATTATCATTATTAATCATTACAACTTATATTATACAGTGTTGCAGCAGCTTCGGCTTCATTGTTATTTCATTTATGTTGATATAAATTGTTGGTTGATTCTTCCCCCATGCTGCAAGACATCGTCGGAAGATGCTAGTCTTCGATAGGCCTAGCATATTCCCTCTTACCCTTGTACTTCTATCTTGCAGTCCACTATACAGCCTCTTTATCCATTTTGATACAAGTTACATATTGCTTAGTAGCCTGGGTTTAAGTCTCGCTGAGTATGCTAGATACTCACGTTTGCTTTACTTTCCTTTTTCGCTTTGACTGATCGGCCGCTGCAGTCGACGTTGGAGCCCAGGAGCAGGAGTACCCCGGAGGCGACTACTACGACGTCGAGTACCCCACTGACCAGGAGTAGCTTGGAGTTCCCAGGCAGGAGGCCTTGCCTTTTCGTTCCGTGTCTCTCTGATGTTATTTGTGCTAGCCTTCTCTAAGGCAAAACTTGACTAACTATGTTTGTACTCAGATATTATGTTTGTATAACTTATGTATTCGGATCCTCGTGATCCCTGGCTTGTAATGTTTATCCTTATTTCAGATTTGAGTTTAGTGTTGTGCTGTGATATTCACCGTAGCACCTTGATCTCGATCATGTACCCTGCGTGTATGATTACTGTACATGATCGTAAATCGAGGGCGTTACAACCTGTATAGTGGTCTAGGGATGAGTCAAAATAAGATTCCAAAGAAGACCAAGTGTGAAACTTTAGTAGATTGAGTTCTCAACACAAAAAAATATTTTTTCTCTCGTATATCCCTATCCCCTTTCTTGCACGCAAACACCATTTGGAGACATTCGAGTCACGGACAGCGAGAGCTCTTGCACCTTTATGTTCTTATGTTGCTTGTTTCAATGCTAAATATAGACTCTTGCCTGTTATGACTTGAATTGAATTACATGGCTTGATTGCTTTACTTAAAAGTTCTTATATGGTTGTTAGCATGTCACCACAGAAATTATGCTTGTTATCATTTACCTACTCGAGGACGAGCAGGAATTAAGCTTGGGAATGTTGATACGTCCAAAACGTATCTATAATTTCTTCTTTCTCCATGCCTCTTTTGTGTGATATTGCTATGATATTGATGAACTTCCATACACTTTTGATCATATTTGGACTAACCTATTAACTCAGTGCACCCAAGTGCTAGTTCCTGTTTTCTGCTGTTTTTCTATTTCAGGGTTTCCCCATATTAAAAGTCCTAGAAAAATTCCGGGAAAAATATAGGAAAAATCAATATACCGGAAGCTTCGCGAAGAGCCCGAGAGGGGCCAGAGGGGAGCCAGGGGGCCCCAGGAGGCCAGAGGGCGCGGCCCCACCCCTAGCCGCGCCAGGGGGGCGCCTCGAGCCCCTGGCCCACCTCTGGCTGCCCCCTTTCACCTATTTATTCCCCGTGACGAGAAACCCTCCGGGACGGAACCCTTTTTCGAGATCTCTCCTCTGTTCCGCTGCCGCCGCGCTTCCAAGATCGGGAGCACCAGAAGACCTCTTCCCGGCACCCTGCCGGAGGGAGGAAGCACCTCCAGGAGCTTCTCCACCACCATGGACGCTTCCCGGATGAACCATGAGTAGTCCACCTTGGACCATGGGTCTATGATCAGTAGCTATGTGATGTTCTCCTCCCCTCTTTGTTCTTCATGGATTAGACCTCGTGAGCTTCCCTACATGATCGAGGCACTTATGTAATCTTTCTGCTGTTGCTATGCTGAGTTTGCTGGGATCCGATGGATTATGAGATTTTGTTCAGATTGTGTTTGAGTAATATATTTGATTCTCCTCTTTTATATTTATGTTCTTGAGTAATTCTTGCATGTTCTCCGTTGCTGTTTATTGCTTTGGCCAAGAAGTAGGTAGTGACTCCAAGAGGGAGCGTTATGCATGATTGTGGGTTCATGCCCCCGATGACTAGCTTGAGTGACAGAAACATGAGTCTAGGGGATGTGTTGTTGCCACAAGGGGGAAAACAACGGTGCTTGTACTTGCGGGTGCAAGGATTGTTTACATTACGCAAAGTTCTTTAATGCAGTTGTCTGTTGCTTTGAGTTTACACTTTGGGTGGGATTCGCAACTTAATACCAGCGAGATGTTCTGGATAGATATATCAAGGTGGATGATTAGTAGGTAGATGCAGATGGATTTCGGTCTACTTGTCTTGGCGTACCGCCCATGCTTTTGAGCATCTTCCTTTTTTATATCATAATTAGTATTGGTTTGCACACATAATCCTGTCAATTGCCCAGCTATAATTTTTTACCTCGCATGGCTATTTTATCGTCTTTTGGGAGAGAGACATCACTAGTGAACATCATAGGACCCTGGTCCATATTTCCACCACTGTTACACTCGCTATCAATTTACTTTCAGTATTTACTTTTCTGTTACTATAACTATCATTATTATCCCGTGCATTTTATCCTTTGTAAACAACAAGGTCGGAGGAATTGACAACTCCTCTGTACTCGTTGGGAGCAAGGCTATCTGTTGTGTGTGCAGGTCCAGGAGAAGCAAGTGATTATCTTCAAACGACGCATCACTTGCCGAACCACCTACTTATCGTTGTTGGAGTCCTACGGGAGACAAACCCTATCCTCTACATAGGAGAAATTTGCCGCTATCTACATCTCACCTTCCACTTGGGTTAACCAACGAGGGGAGAGAAGTTATCTCGTGTATCACCCTTCCGGAGGGAGGAACCACCTCCAGGAGCCTCTCCACCACCATGGATGCTTCCCGGATAAACCGTGAGTAGTCCACCTTGGACCATGGGTCTATGATCAGTAGCTATGTGATGTTCTCCTCCCCTCTTTTTTCTTCATAGATTAGACCTCGTGAGTTTCCCTACATGATCGAGGCACATATGTAATCTTTCTGCTGTTGCTATGTTGAGTTTGCTGAGATCCGATGGATTATGAGACTATGTTCAGATTGTGTTTGAGTAATATATTTGATTCTCCTCTTTTATATTTATGTTCTTGAGTAATTATTGCATTTTCTCCGTTGCTATTTATTGCTTTGGCCAAGTAGTAGGTAGTGACTCCAAGAGGGAGCGTTATGCATGATTGTGGGTTCATGCCCCCCGATGACTAGCTTGAGTGACAGAAACATGAGTCTACGGGATGTGCTGGTGCCACAAGGGAGAATACAACGGTGCTTGTACTTGCGGGTGCAAGGATTGTTTACTTTACGCAAAGTTCTTTAATGCAGTTGTCTGTTGCTTTGAGTTTACACTTTGGGTGGGATTCGCAACTTAACACCAGCGAGATGTTATGGATAGATATCTCAAGGTGGATGATTAGTAGGTAGATGCAGATGGATTTCAGTCTACTTGTCTTGGCGTACCGCCCACGCTTTTGAGCCTCTTCCGTTCTTTATAGCATAGTTATCATTGGTTTGCGCACATAATCCTGTCAATTGCCCAGCTGTAATTTGTTTACCTCGCATGGCTATTTTATCGTGTTTTGGGAGAGAGGCATCACTAGTGAACATCATAGGACCCCGGTCCACATTTCCAATACTGTTTACACCCACTACTTATTTCCTGCTTTATTTACTTGTCCGTTGCTATCACTATCAATATTATCCCGTGCGTTTGATCCTTTGTAAACAACAAGGCTGGAGAGATTAACAACCTCTCTGAACTCGTTGGGAGAAAAGTTATCTGTTGTGTGTGCAGGTCCACGTCAACCGCCTACTTGCTAGCGCCGTTGTCACCTTCCTGTCATTGCTGGAGTCCCGCTGGAGACAAACCTTGGTATCTTCACCGAGGGAAATTGCTGCTATCTACATCTCAACCTTCCACTTTGGGTAACCAACGAGGGGCGAGAAGCTATTGTGCTGTTGTCGGGGAAGCAAACTATACCTGTCAACTCTCGTACCATCAACATGTACCCACAATCGAGCATAACGTACCCCCTTGAAGTTACTATCCACTACTTGGCCAAAGCAATAAACAACAACGGAGAAAATTCAAGAATTACTTAGGAACAAAAACATAAGAGATCAAAACCAAATATATTACTCTATCACAATCTGAACATAATCTTATAATCCATCGGATCCCATCAAACTCAACATAGCAACAGCAGAAGAGTTAAATATGTGCCTCGATCATGTAGGTCAGCTCATGAGGTCTAAACCATGAAGAACAAAGAGGGGAGGAGAACATCACATAGCTACTGATAACGGACCCATGATCCAAGGTAGACTACTCACGGCACATCCGGGAAGCGTCCATGGTGGAGGAGAAGCTCCCGGAGGTCGATCCTCCCTCCGACAGGTTGCCGGGAAGGGTCCAGATGGTGCTCCCAATCTTGGAAGCGCGGCGGCGGCGGAACAGAGGCGAGATTGGAAAATAGGGTTCTGTCTTCGGAGTTTCCCCATCACGAGAAATAAATAGGCGAAGGGGGCAGCCAGGGGGGCCACCAGGGGTCCAGGCTCCCCCTGGTGCGTCCCGGCCCCTGGTGGTGGCCCTCTGGCCCCACTTGGGTGCTTCTGGAAGACTCCGTTACGCTGATTTTTTTATCCGATTTTTCCTGAATTTTTGGAGCATTTTTTATATGGGGGAAACCTGGAATAGAAAAACAGCAGAAAACAGGAACTGGCACTGGAGTGCACTGAGTTAGTAGGTTAGTCCAAATATGATAAAAAAAGTATATGAAAGTATATCTAGATCATAGCAATATCACACAAAACATGCATGGAGCGAGCAGAAATTATCGATACGTTTGAGACGTATCAACATCCCCAAGCTTAATTCCTGCTCGTCCTCGAGTAGGTAAATGATAACAGGCATAATTTATGTGGTGACATGCTAGAAAACATATAAGAACTTTGAAAAGTAGAGCAATTAAGATATGTAATTGAATTCAAGTCATAACATGAAAGAGTCTATATTAGCATTGAAGCAAGCAACGAAAGAACATTAGGTGCAAGAGCTCTCGTTGTCCGTGACTCGAATGTCTCCAGATGGTGTTTGCGTGCAAGAAGGGGGATAGGGAATACGAGAAAAAATATTTTTTATTTTGAGAACTCAATCTACTAAAGTTTCACACTTGGTCTTCTTTGGAATCTTATCTTGACTCATCCCCAGACCACTAGCCAGGTACAAGTCAATTTGATCCACTCCTTTTCGATATTTTGAGCACTCATGCAATGGATGAGCGTAAGCACGAGAGTTGACACTTAGGATGGCAAAAAGAGAATACGGTGGAGGAGGAAGACAAAAAGGATGAGAAAGGCTCACATCAATGAGGAAAATCATAGGCAAGATAGATAGAATGTTCTGCACTACTGACCTTGATAGCATATTTCCCATGTCTTCTAATATTGCTCTCCCTAGGTGTGGTAGTGACCACACTTCTATAGTCTAGGATTCAGGCGTTCAGATTGCTCCAAAAACCAGTAGTTACAAAATGGAGAAATGGTGGTTGCTTAGAGAGGATTTCCAAACTTTAGTGGCTAACATTTGGAAATCAGTTCCCTCCCATGGCTCTGCTATTGACACTTGGCAGGCCAAAATTAGGAAACTGAGGAGAGTTACAAAAGGATGGAGCTCAAATGAAGAGGCTAATATCAGGAGATATAAGAAAATCCTATTAGAAGAGTATGACAAACTAGATGTTAAGGCTGAAACTTCTCCCTTAGATTTAGCAGAGCAGAATAGAATAAAATTCCTTCACTCTTAAGAAAATTTGGTTGCAGGAGGAGGTTAAGGCCAAACAAAGATCTAGAGATAGAGATATAAAAGAAGAAGATAGGAACACATCCTACTTCCATGCTGTTGCAAACCAGAGGAGGAGGAAAGTGACCATTCATTCCTTAGATGGCCCCTCTGGACCTGTAACTGAGAGTAAAGAGAAGCTAGAGATTTCTTGCAGCTTCTACAAGGATATGTTTAAATATGAACCTAGACAAGGTTTTATACTTAGAAATAACTTTTACTCTGCTGATGAGATAGTTAAGCCAGAGGAAATAGAATCCCTGGAGGCACCTTTTACTGAGGTGGAAGTCAAGAAAGCTGTGTTTGACTCCTTCTCTAATGGTGCTCCTGGCCCAGATGGTATTCCTTTTTTTCTTTTACCATCATTTTTGGGATCTGGTTAAGCAGGATCTCCTCAAAATGTTTTCTGAGTTTCATAAGGGGGAGCTAGCCATTCATAGACTCAACTTTTCCATGCTAGCCCTTATACCTGATACGGTGAGGATAGTTCTCCCTCCTCATTGGTTACCCCAAGTGGAAGGTGAGATGTAGCGTAGCAGCAAATTTCCCTCGGTGAAGATACCAAGGTTATCGAACCAGTAGGACTCCAAGAGATACAAGTAGGTGACAACGGCGCCAGAAATTAGCTTCGGGCTAAGGAGTTGACGTGGACCTGCAAACAGAAACAAATAACTTTGCTCCCAACGAGTACAGAGGAGTTGTCAATTCCTCCGGCCTTGCTGTTTACAAAGGATCAACGCAAGAGATAATAATGGTGGCAACTGAAAGTAAAGACTAAAAGTAAATTTATAATGTAAACAATGGTGTGAATATGGACCGGGGTCCCGTGATGTTCACTAGTGATGTCTCTCTCCCAAAAGACGATAAAAGTGCTAGCGAGGTAAACAAATCACAGCTGGGCAATTGACAGAATTATGAAGGCACCACAATGCTAACTATGATGCAAAGAAAGGAAGGGCTCAAAAGCAAAGGGCAGTATGCCAAGGTAAGTAGACCGAAATCCAACTGCATCTACTACGAATCATCCACCTTGAGATATCTATCCAAAACTTCTCGCTGGTATTAAGTTGCGAATCCCACCCAAAGTGTAAAATCAAAGCAACAGACAACTGCATTAAAAGAACTTTGCGTAAAGTAAACAATCCTTGCACCCGCAGGTACAAGCACCGTTGTTTTATCCATGGTGCAACAACACATCCCCTTGTCTCATCTTTCTGTCACTCAAGCTAGACATCAAGGGGTTGAACCCACACTCAAGCATAACGCTCCCTCTTGGAGTTACAAGCAAACTACTTGGCCAAAGCAAAATACTGCAACGGAGAACATGCAAGAATTTACTCAAGAAAAAATATAAAAGAGAAGAACCAAATATATTACTCATCACAATCTGAACACAGTCTCATAATCCATCAGATCCTAGCAAACTCAGCATAGCAACAGCAAAAATTACAATAGTGCCTCGATCATGTGAGGCAGCTCACGAGGTCTCAACAGTGGAAGCACAAAGAGGGGAGAGGTACATCACATAGCTACTGGTCATGGACCCATGGTCCAAGGGGTACTACTCCCGGTACATCCGTGAGGCGTCCATGGCTATGGATGGTCTCCCGGAGGGTGTTCTTCCTTCCGGCAGGGTGCCGGAGCAGCTTCTCCAGGCAGCCCCGATCTTGAAACGGCGGCAACGGTACAGAGGGGAGTTCGCGGAAAAAAAATCGATATTAGGGGTTTCCACCCCGAGGGATAAATATAGGCGGAGCGGGGAATCGAGGGGACCCACCAGGCAGCCAGGAGGCCTCCTGGCGCGGCCTAGGGTGGGGCCGCGCCAGGGACCCTCCTGGTCTCCTGGTGGTGGCCCCCCTCCGCTGCCTTGGTGATTCCGGAAGCTTGCGGGTCGCTGATTTTTTATCTTATTTTTCCGGATTTTTTGGAGCAATTTTAATGGCCGGAAAACCTGAAATACAAAAATAGCAGAAAACAGCAACTGGCAGCTGGGTGCAGTGGGTTAATAGATTAGTCCAAATATGTTCAAAAGTGTATGAAAGTTCAAGCAAAACATGGCAAAGTCACACAAAACATGCATGGAGAAAACAGAAATTATAGATATGTTTGGGATGTATCAACATCCCCAAGCTTAATTCCTGCTCGTCCTCGAGTAGGTAAATGACAACAAGCATAATTTCTGTGCTGACATGCCACACAACCATATAAGTACTTTGAAGTAAAGCAATTAAAGCATGCAATTCAATTCAAGTCTTAACAAGAAAGAGTCTATATTAGAATTGACACAAGCAACAAAAGAACAAAAAGGTGCAAGAGCTCTCGCTGTCCGTGACTCGAATGTCTCCAGATGGTGTTTGCGTGCAAGCAGGGGACTGGGAAAAAGAGAGAAAAAAGGTTGTTGAGAACAACTATATACTAAAGTTTCACACTTGGTCTCCTTTGGATTCTTATCTTGACTCATCCCCAGACCACTATCCAGGTACAAGTCAAACTGATCCACTCCCTTTCAATATTTTGAGCACTCATGCAATGGATGAGCGTGAGCAAGAAAGTTGACACCTAAAAGGCGAAACAGAAAGAAGGTGGAGGAAGAAGACAAAAAGGTGTGAAAGGCTCACATCAATGAGGACAATCATAGGCGAGAGAAGGCCATATGATAAATATGATGTGAGGAGTAGGGATTGCCATGCAACGGATGCACATGTGAGCTAAAAGCTCTCCAAGGGAACTAGTGGGGGTGCATCCAACTTGCTTGCTCAAGAAGACATAGAGCTCGTTTGAGGAGGCTCATCATTGTAATATACAAGCCAAGTTCTATAGTGTGAAGGTCCCCACATAGCTAAATGCATGATGATGATCTCTATGGAGTACAAGGGATAGAGGATGAAGTACTAGTGCGGATCTCTCAAAAGGAATAGTAGTGTGCCCCCATCTCTCTTTTTCTTTTTTCTTTTTCTCTTTTTCTATTTTTTTGTATTTTTATGGTGGCCTCAATGGCTCTTTCTATTTAACTCTCATTTGTCCTCTTTGGGATCTTTTGATTTTGTCCTCTTTGGGATCTTTTCCTCACTTTAGGGGCAACACTCTATATTTTACAAGAATATAGGAGATCTTTCACACTTTACAAAGGTACTCACATAAAGAAGATATAACTATCATGATGCAAATGTATGCCTCTGCTAGGATAGCAAGATATGAAATGATGCTAGCGCGTCATGTAGCAATGATTAGGGCAAGGCCCAACTAGCATGCGGCTCATCGATCAAGCAAGTAGCATGTATGCCATGAAGATCAAGTCATGAGAAGGTGGATGTTGCATGGCAATGTATCTCGGAAAGGCTATGGAAATGCCTTGTAGGTAGGTATGGTGGATGTTTTGAGGAAAGATAAAAGGAGGCTTATGATGATAGAGCGTATCATGCCAAGGATTTGGATGCACCGACGAAGTATGCGCCAACTCTCAAGGTGAGAAAGGGCAATTCACGGTACCGAAGAGGCTAGAAAAAGTATAGGTGGGTGGAAGTGTCAACTTTCGAATACTCACATTAGTCTGAAGAACTCATGCACTTATTATTGGTAACTCTCAATCTAATCAGGAGGTTCACAAAGAGACAAGTACCCCGAGGAGGAGTGTATGGGGGTTTGGTTATCCTTGCACATCCTCAACTCATGGTACGTGAGTGTACTCTAATATTCAAACCCTCCAGAGGTTAGTGATCCATCTAGTAGCTAGAGTTCTCAACATGGGTTTTTGGTTTTCGAAAAACACATGGATTGCCAAAAATACGACATCTATCACTAATAGGCTCGAGCTCTTGACACCAAAAGTTCAAACATTACTCTAGTCAATACCTCAAAACTATTGCAAGTTACTACTACAAAGAGAATAGCAACTTTAACTACCTACTTCTAGTCAAGACACAAAACTCAGTGCAACAGGAAAACTCTCTAACAAGATAAAACATTCAACCTATAGAAAGTTCAACCTAAAACAAAAGAAAAGCTCTAGAAAAACTAAAGCACTACAACTAAACAGAGCAGCAACTAAGAAAAGAAAAAGAACAACTCACAGCTAAAAGAATAAGCACGCAAATCCTATGAGGAGTTCTAGTTTAAGCGGAGCGTGTATCTCTCCCACACAAAAGAGTAAGCTGGGGTCTAACTTGTTATGAACAGCAAGCAAAGCTAAAGAAAACTAAAAACAAAACCTAAGAGCGAGACGCTCCAAGATAAAAATATAGTGCAACGAGGGACGAACTGATAATTGTTGATGCAGAAGGGGATGCACGGGGGCATCCCCAAGCTTAGACGCTTGATTCTCCTTGAATATTTATTGGGGGTGCACATGGGCATCCCCAAGCTTGAGCGTTTGACACTCCAAGATCTTCTTCCATCATCTTCCATCGCGCACTTGAAAACTCCCTTCATACAAAACCCATTGTAGACTGACTAGAGAGGTTAGTGCCCATAATAAAATATATGTTTTCTCTACTGGAAATAAAGATAATCTTGAAGAGCTAGTGTTTCTCAAGATTGCCAACAAGTTTTTGCAAATAAAAAGCAAGCTTAAGGTTTGCAAAACGAAGAAAAGGCAAAACAGGACAGAATCTGTGAAAAACAGACCAGCAGGTAAAAACGAAATTTTTAGGGGTACTTCTGCAACTCAAATCAAAAAACTCAGAACATACGAAAGTTTCGTAATTGTATAGAGCACACTGTGTAAACAATTCAGCTCAAAAAGATTAACTGGGATTTTTCTCTCATTTTTCTAGTCACGAGGACAGAATCTGTTTTCTGGACAGCATGTCACAACTTTCACTTCCCTTGTCGTATGAGGCTAAACTTGGCACAAAGCTTGAAAAGTAAAGATACAATGATATTTCTACAGTAGTAACAATCATCAAGACCACTAAGAACATAAGAAAACAAAAAGAAAAAACCTAAATTCGTTGCGGGCTGCCTCCCGAAAGCGCTTCTTTAGAGCCATTAGCTAGGCTTAAAGCAGAAGATCAAGTCTTTTCAAGAGAATAACTAGCCCGTGTGACGAACTCAAAAGGTAACTTAATCTTTTTCCTAGGGAAATGTTCCATCCCTTTCTTGAGAGGGAAATTAGAATTTGATATTCCCCTCTTTCATGTCAATAACAGCACCAACTGTGCGAAGAAAAGGACGTCCCAAAATAATTGGACAAGAAGGTTCACATTCAATGTCCATAATAGTAAAATCAACGGGAACATAATTGTCATTGACAATGATAAGAACATCGTCGATCTTCCTAAAAGGTTTCTTTACGGAAGAATCAACAAGACGAACACCAAAAGAACAGGGATCAAAAGGTTTCAATTCAAGCATATCATACATTCTTTTGGGCATAACAGAGGTACTTGCTCCAACATCACAAAGAGCATAACAAGAGAAGTTATTCAATTTGATTTTTATCATAGGATCCCAACCATCTTCTAGATTCCTAGGTATGGAGGCTTCTAGTCTAAGCTTCTCCTCCCTAACTTTGATTAGAGCAATGGTGATATGCTCTGTGAAGGCAAGATTAAGTGTGCTAGTGTGGGGGTCTCTAGACATCTTGTGTAGGAAACCAATAACTTCAGGTAAAGTGCAGTTGTCAAAGTATAGGTCACTACTATCTAAGGAGGTAGTGATATCATTTAGGCTCACTTGTTTGAAAGCCTCTATGTTCATAGAGATTTCTTCATCTATGGTTGAGGTGGTAGCATCACCATTGGTAGGTCCAATCGGACTAGGGGTGTGATGGGTGCTAACAGTTTAGACATCCTCAACTACTTGGATAGTGGCTACTGTGTGGTAGGTAGGAAGGCTCTTAATTCTCTCTTCTTCCTCCTTTTCTCTGGCCCATCTTTCTTTTAGTTTTCCCAACATCCTTTTTCATTAGGTTGGACTTGGATGGCATTCATAGGAGTGGTCTTCCTCTCCTCGGGGGGAGAAGTTCTAAACTACAGCATCTCTACATCATGGGATATGTTGTCTACCTTCGAAGAGAGGATATCTAATTTGTCTAATTTCTCTTCCACACTCTTGTTGAAGGATTTTTGGGTAGTGATAAAGTTTTTGAGCAAGGTCTCTAGTTCAAAGGTGGAGTTTTTGGTGTTAGGATAAGTGTTGTTGTTCCCATAGTTGTTGGATGGGAAAGGCCTAGGATTGTTGCTACCAAAATTACTCCTACAAGCATTATTGTTGAAGTTGTTTCTAGAGACAAAATTCACATCTACTTGCTCTTGAGCAACCAAAAATTTAAAGGAACATCCTGAGGATCAATAGGAGCTTGCTTGGTAAGTAGAGACATGATAAGGTCAACCTTTTCATTTAGAGAGGAGATCTCCTCGACAGAATTTACCTTCTTACCAGTTGGAGATCTTTCGGTGTGCCACTGAGAGTAGTTCAGCATGATCTCATCAAGTAGCTTTGTGGCAGCACCAAGTGTGGTTGACATAAAAGTTCCTCCCGTGGCCGAATCTAACAGATTCCGCGAGGTAAATTTTAAGCCTGCATAAAAGGTCTGGATAACCATCCAGGTAGTCAGTCCATGTGTGGGGCAGTTCTTGACAAGCGTCTTCATATGTTCCCATGCATGGGCAACGTGTTCATTATCCAATTGCCTAAAATTCATAATGTTACTTCTCAATTGAATAATTTTAGCAGGGGGGTAGTACTTCCCTATAAAAGCATCTTTGCATTTACTCCAAGAATCGACACTGTTCTTGGGTACGGATTGCAGCCACTCCTTGGCTCTTCCTCTCAAAGAGAAAGGAAAAAAGCTTCAGCTTGACGATGTCTCCATCCACTTCCATGTACTTTTGCATATCACAGAGCTCGATAAAATTGTTTAAGTGCAAGGCAGCGTCCTCTCCAGCACCTGAGAATTGATCTTTCATAACAAGATTAAGCAGAGCAGGTTTAATTTCACAAGAAGGTGCTGAAGTGGCAGGTGGAGCAATAGGAGTGCAGATAAAGTCACTGTTGTTGTGACTAGTGAAGTCACACAACTTGGTGTTTTCATTTGAACCCATAGTAGCAGCAGGTATTTTTGGTATTTTTGATTAGGGACACAAAAGTAAAAAAATGAAAGGTAAACTAACAAGACTAAAAAGCAAAGATAAAAGATAGTGTGCAACTCCCCTATCTTGTAGACTGGAGTCCTCGGCAATGGCGCCAGAAATTAGCCTGATACGGTGAGGATAGTTCTCACTCCTCGTTGGTTACCCCAAGTGAAGGTGAGATGTAGCGTAGCAACAAATTTCCCTCGGTGAAGATACCAAGGTTATCGAACCAGTAGGACTCCAAGAGATACAGGTAGGTGACAACGGCGCCAGAAATTATCTTCGGGCTAAGGAGTTGACGTGGACCTGCACATAGAAACAAATAACTTTGCTCCCAACGAGTACAGAGGAGTTGTCAATTCCTCCAGCCTTGCTGTTTACAAAGGATCAACGCAAGAGATAATAATAGTGGCAACTGAAAGTAAAGACTAAAAGTAAATTGATAATGTAAACAATGGTGTTAATATGGACCGGGGTCCCGTGATGTTCACTAGTGTTGTCTCTCTCCCAAAAGACGATAAAAGTGCTAGCAAGGTAAACAAATCACAACTGGGCAATCGACAGAATTATGAAGGCACCGCAATGCTAACTATGCTGCAAAGAAAGGAAGGGCTCAAAAGCAATGGGCAGTACGTCAAGGTAAGTAGACCGAAATCCAACTGCATCTACTATGAATCATCCACCTTGAGATATCTATCCAGAACATCTTGCTGGTATTAAGTTGCGAATCCCACCCAAAGTGTAAACTCAAAGCAACAGACAACTGCATTAAAAGAACTTTGCGTAAAGTAAACAATCCTTGCACCCGCAGGTACAAGCACCGTTGTTTTATCCCTGGTGGAAACAACACATCCCCTAGTCTCATGTTTCTGTCACTCAAGCTAGACATCAAGGGACTGAACCCACAATCAAGCATAACGCTCCCTCTTGGAGTTGCAAGCAAACTACTTGGCCAAAGAAAAATACTACAACGGAGAACATGCAAGAATTTCCTCAAGAACATAGTCTGAACATAGTCTCATAATCCATCAGATCCTAGCAGACTCAGCATAGCAACAGCATAAATTACAATAGTGCCTCGATCATGTGAGGCAGCTCACGAGGTCTCGAATGTGGAAGCACAAAGAGGGGAGAGGTACATCACATAGCTACTGGTCACGGACCCATGGTCCAAGGGGGACTACTCATGGTACATCCGGGAGGCGTCCATGGCTATGGATGGTCTCCCGGAGGGGGTTCCTCCTTCGGGCAGGGTTCGGAGCAGATTCTCCAGGCAGCCCCGATCTTGAAACGGCGGCGGCGGCGGTAAAGAGGGGAGTTCGCGGAAAACAGATCGATATTAGGTGTTTCCACCCCGATGGATAAATATAGGCGGAGGGGGCATCGAGGGGACCCACCAGGCAGCCAAGAGGCCTCCTGACGCGGCCTAGGGTGGGGCCGCGCCAGGGACCCTCCTGGTCTCCTGGTGGTGGCCCCCCTCCGCTGCCTTGGTGATTCCGGAAGCTTCCGGGTCGCTGATTTTTTATATGATTTTTCCAGATTTTTTGGAGCACTTCTATTGGCCGGAAAACCTGAAATACAAAAACAGCAGAAAACAGCAACTGGCAGCTGGGTGCACAGGGTTAATAGATTAGTCCAAATATGCTCAAAAGTGTATGAAAGTTCAAGCAAAACATGGCAAAGTCACACAAAACATGCATGGAGAAAACAAAAATTATAGATACGTTTGGGACGTATCAATAACCAAAGAACTAGATGCTACTTCCATTAAGAAGTTTAGGCCCATTAGTCTTCTAAACTGCAGTTTTAAAATCTTCACCAAGGTGCTCACTAATAGGCTTAATGCTATTCTTAATAGATTGATAGCTAGTAACCAATCTGCCTTTCTGAAAGGTAGATTCATCCTGGAAAGTGTGGTCAGTGCACATGAGATTTTACACTCTGTTCACTCTTCAGGGTAGATAGGTTTGGTCCTGAAGCCGGACTATGAGAAGGCTTTTGATAAAGTCAATTTAGAGTTTTTAGAAGAGTTGCTTAGAGCTAGAGGTTTTGGGGAGAAATGGATTGCTTGGATCCATAGCATCACCCATGGAGGTTCCATTGGGGTTAAGATCAACCAGACTGAGAGTGGTTTCTTTACCACTGGCAAAGGCCTCAGGCAATGAGATCCTTTGTCCCCTTTATTATTCAAGCTAGTGGTAGATGCCCTAACCAAAATGCTATCCAAGGCTGCTGAGCAAAACCTGATTATGGGTTTGTGCCCTGAAATATGCCCTGGGGTGTCATCTGCCTTCAATATGAAGATGACACTATTCTCTTTTTAGGTAATAACCTGGAACAAGCTCGAAATCTCAAATTTGTCTTAAGCTGCTTTGAACAAGTGTTTGGAATGAGGATAAATTACAACAAAAGTGAGCTGATCCCCGTTAATATGGAAGAAGAGGATTACTCACCTTTTGTTAGTTTTCTAGGATGTAGTAAGGGAGATTTTCCCATTAAATATTTAGGAATTCCTCTACACTATGACAAATTGAGCAGAGAGGATATCCAACCTCTCATTGATAAGATTTTGAAAAGAATTGCAGGTTGGAGAGGTAAGATTTTATCTTACAGAGGTAGGCTTATTCTCATCCAGGCCTGCTTAGCTAGCATCCCTGTTTACCTCCTCTCCTTCAAATTCCCAAAATGGGCAGTGGAGATGATTAATTCGCAGATGGCTAATTGCCTCTGGAATGATTTTGAGGGGCATAGGAAAATCCACCTGGCTAACAGGAGGTTGGTCTGTATGAAGAAGGAGTTTAGGGGATTAGGTATCCCAAACTTACAGGAAATCAATCTTTGCCTCCTAGGTTCCTGGGTTAAAAGATATATTACAGGGGAAGGCAAGTTGTGGAAGATGTTCATATATAGAAAATATTCTTCTGCTAGGAGACCTAATATTTTTGTAACCAGTTTTGACACTAACATTTCTAGATTCTGGAAAGGGGTCAAATCCACTTTCCAAGCCCTGAAAATGGGATATAGATGGGTAGTTGGAGATGGCAATAAGATTAGACTTTGGGAAGACACTTGCTTTGGTAACTCACCACTGTCTGTCCAATTTTGGCCCATCTATGTAGTGTGTAATGAGCAAAACATTACACTAGCAAATGTCTGGGATGGGACCAACCTAAAACTTACTTTTAGAAGGATTTTTACTCCTGCTCTTATGGAGCAGTGGTATCAGCTGTTGGAGGTAGTTAAATCTGTAAATTTTTCAAGAGATACTGATGCCCTGATGTGGCAACTTGAAAACAGGGGAGTGTACTCTACTAGTTCCTTATACCATGTTATTAATTTCAGGGGTGTGCAGTCAGTTTTTCCTCCTGCTGTGTGAAAACTCAAAGTGCCCCCAAGATTCATGTCTTTCTCTGGTTACTGGCTCACAATAAGTTGATGACCAGAGACAACCTTAGAAAAAGGATGATCATCAAACCTTTAGACTGTGTCTATTGCAATGATAACGAGTCAATTGATCATCTATTTTTTAAATGTGTTGTAGCTCAAAACTTGTGGAGTTTTTTTAATGATTTCTTCCAAGTAGAGGTAGGACAAGATCTTGTCTCCATAGCTAGCTTCTGGCTCTCAAATTGCAAGAATTCTGCTTTAAATACAGTCGCCTCTGCAATTTTATGGTGCCTCTAGAAGGATAGAAATGCTATGATTTTTGATAATAAGATATGGTTGTCCTTGTACCAGGTCTGGGGGTCTTGTTGGGGTTCGCAGCAGAAAACACAAATTTTTCTAACTAGCGTTCCCTTAACCCAAGATCTAGCTAGCCGTATTACCGTAACGGACAGTAGTGCGGAAATAACATACCTCGGGGTGTAGTCCGTTGCGCGGGAAACGTTCCCGCAAACGTGGTTGATGTAGCCGATCAAGTTACACAGCCCCCTGGCTGTGTTGAGCACCCGGATGGGTGTAGTGCCACACGTGCAGCACCTCGTAGTACTCGCACACGTACGAGACTCGATGACGACCTCCGTTCTCCGATCCAGCGGAGGGGGGCGGAAGCAGACCTCCGGACGGAGCTTCGGCAGCACGACGGCCTCCGATTCTAGAAGAGAAGCCTCAATCCCACTATAGACTCACACTAGGGAGTCCACCGTGGAAGAGACAAGAGAGGGGAGGAGACTGGAGAAAACCGATCTCAATTCGGAGTTATATTTATTTTCTCACGAATTTCTGTGTATTAATTATGTGCACCATGCCCATCTATATATAGGCTGGGGAAGGGAGTCAACCCTCCTCCCTTAGCAATGTGGGACTAAACCCTTTGCCAAGGGGGGAGTGGCCGGCCAAGGGGGTAGAGAGGGCGCACCCCTCATGGGCCCTAGGGCCCATGGCACCTCCCCCCCTTTTTTTTCTTTTCTTTTCTCCCTTTAATTCCCTAATGGGCCTTTTTCTCCACTAAGGCCCATAGCACATTTTAATTAGAAATAAAATGATTTTAATTATTAATTCAATTAATTAATAACTAAAACATATTATTTCATCTCCCGGTGCTCCGGAAACTCTTCCGGCTCACTCCGAACTTGTTTCGGTTCAATACGGTACTCCTCCGATATTGTCTCCTTTATTCTCTGGTTGCTCCGATGGTTCCGAAAAGGTCTCCGATTTCATCGAGCCCTTAAGTGTGTTACCCTACGGTCCGAGAACACTCCAGTCATGACCGAGCAGAGGCAACAGTCAATGATCATCAGCGGGACCTGGATGCCCATAATGACCCCTGTGCATTCCGGATATCAACACCGATTGGACCTTACGCCGTATAGCATTCCCTTTGTCAGGGATACTGGATTATTCCGAGATTCGATCAATGACATCCTATGTCTGGTTCAACCTCGTTCCGAACTAATTCTCATTCACTCGTTCCCGTGATATTCATCCCCGTGACCTAGTCACACGCTGCACAGCTTTATGGATGGAATCTCACCGAGTGGGCCCTGAGTATCTATCCATCATATGGATTGAAAAATCCCGCTCTTGTAAACAATACTCCTCAACGTATCTCCACGGAATACCTAAGATACAACCGTTATGACCCGCATATTTCAGTCAGGTGGTGGGATGTAAGTCAAAGCATTCGGGAAGATAGTGATTATGCACGTACTCACGGTCAAAGGAACGGTCTACCACGTTCTGTAATTACAACACTGAACCTTCATAAGATTTGATCATGCTGCAATGCTTACTTTGGGTAATGTTCATCACGTCACTTAACCCGTGAGGTGACCTCATAGTCAAGAGACTTAATTGTCCATGATCGCGAAACCACGATCATCATGTTGACCATGAACTAGTTATCAATGTAGAGGCTAACTAGGAACTCTGGGGTTTCTATACCACACATGTATCATTGTTTCACTGACACAGTTCTAGCACGGTATGAAACTGGTTATGAACTTGCTTAGATATATTGGAATAATCATATATTATTTGCCTCTAGAGCATATATCCAACAATCTCCCACTTGCACTAGAGTGCTAATAATCTAGCCGCATTTTTCCGATCATAATCATCTTATCACATAAGTGTTTCATTGATCATGCATGCTCATGGAAGAGGGTTCGTCAACGAACTGCACGAATTCAGATTCGTATGTTTCCTTTGCAACTGGTATAGGTCAAAAACTCTTTTGACATACCACTCATTATCATATAATGGTTGGATATAAGTTTCGCGGGAGAGTGAGACTATTATTTCACAGTATCCTCCAATGATCTCTTGGTTCAGTCTTTAGAAGACTCATCCATAGTCATATATACTGGGAAATACACTCAGCCAGAAGTCCAATACTTCTAACGCTAAACTTTAATCCATACATCTACTTTCTTAAGTAGTATTATGTTTGTAGTACCGTGAATTTTTCTCACATTTCTTTCATGTCTTTGGTGATGTCTCTAATTCCATATAGACCCATAATATGGCTTGCAATTGTAATCTTGCATTACATTCAAGTCTATTATCCTTTCTATATTTTAGAGAATAGTCCTCAGTATGCCTCTCTATACTGAATGCATGGACTTTATTCAGATTCTGTGTTTTACTCCTAAAGCACATCGGAATCTGTTCTTCTTCCAAGAACTTTTGAGTCATTCTGTTGTTGGATTCACAACGCATGTTATATGGTAGAATCGTATGTCAAGAACATATAAGATCACATGTCCAGTACATGGTGCATCTCTATTCTTCCATCAAGACATTGCTTGTGATATTTGGATTTCATCCATTATATAATTTCTATCCACAAGAACCTGTTTCTTGTCTAGAAGATTATTCCAACCTTCACTTCGTTTCATTATCCGTATCTTAATCTACTCATATAGATTTCAACGTGTAATGTGTTGGTATTTCATATAAAAGAAGATTCTGGCAATCTTGTATTTTATTTGCCTTATGCTCTATATATATCATAATGCACATATGTATATAAGACGATTCTCTATATATATAATCAATGCGTATCCATATATATACATATGAGATCATTTCTTCACACATATCAATGCATATATGTTTGAGACAATGATCATGCTCCCACTCAAATATATCCATCATATACTCATATATTTGTGGTTCAGCTTTCATCAAGTCATTCTATTGTTCAATATGTCTCACATAATGACAATGCTTCCAAAGCTCCCACTCAGAAAATGCCCTCTGCATTCCAAGTTTCAGGGAAGTCTTCAAAGCTCCCACTCAGTTTCATGAAGCTGCAGGCCCACTCAATATTTTGGTCATCACAAAATCACTTGATCAAATCAAGGTTGAGGGTTCCTGTCTTGAGGTACTATAGTCCATCCTTTTAACGAAGTAACCTTCGTCATGCCCATTACAGTTCTCTTTCAAATCCCAAATTTGACTGAGATGCAATTTCAGGCTATGGCCCATCGTAGTGTAAATGAAATATTTTATTGATTAAAGCATTCCTACGTTTCCGTAGTCAATCACTATTGAACTTTGGTCATAACCAAATAATGCCTTATGTCCATTACATTATTCTCAATAACTCTCCAGTTTGTCGAGAATATGAAATAACCGATTTATTTCACAGGACGTGAGCCATCCTTAATGTAACTCAATATTATTTCATTTCTCCTCGTGTTCTAGGCTACCATCATTCATTTGTGTCTTCAAGCAATATTATTCCCTATTGTTTTATTAAGAAGACTCATGATTATTGTTCTGTACAGAACGTATTCATGATAACCTTCTAAATTCAACAATGGCTTCAACTCATATACCAGGATCAATCATCTTTGGCATATCCTTCCTTATGCAGTGTCATTACAGCGGAACATGCTTCCGTTGCAATACTCTGATATTCTGAAGGCAAGGTCCAATACCCCGGTCAAAGTATCCATTATCTCCCATTGGATCCGTGTCGAGAGACTTCTTCTCGCATTACCAATCAAGCAACACAAATTTTGCTATTCGGGGAGAATATGTAATTTCAATTGCTCGTAGTTTTATTTCAAAGAAATTCTTTCTTTTAAGAAACCTTATAACACCATCAGTTATGGAGCTATCATGTCTCGTTAGATTCAGGATGGTGTCCTATTCATGAAGTGGGTGTTTTAACTTAATGAATTAAACAATCTTTATTCGACAATAACTATAGTGCTAGGGGAAAGAACGTTTAGACCATACTACGGTTTAGTATGACTACGAATGGTTTAAGTAGTCTGGCACTTTCAACTTCCATCGTAGTTTGTGGTACAACTTCCACAAGTCTCCCATTATGTCAATATCAATACTTATCACTTTGGATCGTAGTGTAGTGATATGTATCCTTGTATTCTCACTTCTCACTGTGATTCCCGAATCTCAGTTTTATGATCTCAATTGAATACAACTTTCAATTAATCATATGAAGTCTTTAATGATAACTCACATGCCCATTCTACATCATTTATGTATAATGATTGGCACAAGTTCTACTTTCTAGAACCTTGTCACGATTATATTTATTGCAGAGGTTCATAGATCGTGTATCTAATCCATCTCATGCAATCAAGTTATGATTTTCATTCGATAATGAACTCACAAGTCAATAGATCATACATTTAATGAATTCATCAGTTATGAAGTCACTTCATGCAATCAAATCTTTGACTTGTTATAATCAAGACAACTTTATCATTAAACATTGAATATTTCTTGACAATAATAGTATTATTATAAATCCTTTCTATCATACCATAAATCAAGACGTAATCAAAGTATAAGCACACTTTTATTCATAAAGATGGAACAACTGACTTGTTTCATTACATGAATAACTTTGTCTCGCGAGATGCAAGACACACAACCAAGTGTTCATACTATAATGATTACCTAAGATTTATCTAATACTCTAAGTATCTCCTATGATAGATGTCTCGGTGGAATCCATGCTGGCCATCAACTGACTTGATATCCATCAATCCTTGATTTCACCTCTTCCCGTCCATGCAACGGCAGGTCCTGTTTTCATAAAACAGAATAAGTATCAGATACTCATTTACTGCAACTGTTGAATAAAGGGAGTAGACATTTATAAAAGTATATCAAGTATATACCTTCTCCATCGACAACTTCTCCTTCAATGGGTTCGACCTCCAGGTACTGAAGTCTATCCATGAAGTCAGAGAACTCGAGGCTTTCACCTCTGCCGACATAGCCATGGACATGGTCTGTATAGCTCGGTGGAAGCGAGTGTAACACCGTGTATATCGTAGACTCATGTGTGGTATCATAGTCAAAGTCATCTACGAGGCTCAGATGTATCTCATGCATCTTGGCCAAGTGTGCCTTTAGGCAAGAGCCTTCTTCCATCTTTTTAGAGAGAAACTCACTTTCTAACTCAAATCTGGCAACTCTAAACTGATGCAAGTTTGATGACTTCAGCTCATCGATCATATCGTATGTATCCAAATCAGCATACTCCTCACGCAAATGTTGCGGAATGCTGGTTTCTATGATACCCTTAGCTATGGCATATGTCCTTCGACGATAATGATAATCAATCGCCGCTTGTGCATCCATGTCGTTTTCTGGAGGGTTTCCCACATGCCTTTTAGTTAAGAATGAAAGGTTGATTCTTTTGAGCACGGCTCTAAGGCGTAGGTACCAACTAATGAAGTTTGACCCATTTTCTTTAAGTCTTTCACCGTGTAAGAAGGAAACCATTTCAAGGTACTGGGTATTATCCATTTTCTACAAACATAATTGCAAGGAACACAATTAAGACTAGTTCACAACAATGAGTTCATATAATCATATGAGCTCGCACTAAAACATTTCATCCCTAAGAAGTTTTAGTGATTACATGATCCAGATTCACTGCCCGACCTCGAATATCACACGGCCGACGGGTCAGTTTCAAAGGTAGACAACAACTTGTGCGATCACATTATCTTATATATTTTGTGACTCATGCTCGATCTTTCGATCTCTAGTATTCCGAGGCCATATCTGCATATGCTAGGCTCGCCAAATTAACCTCCATGTTATATGCTGCTCGGCAAGGCCATATTTGCATATGCCAGGCTTGCCGAACCCAACCTCATGCGAACTCCATTGAATATGTAGGACAACTCCGGTATGTACGGAGCATCAGACCATATGGGAGAACCTTCCAGGTGGTGCACACTTCGGTAGAATACTTGTGTTTGGCTTTGTTAAGGGATCATCTTATCACATGCTACCGTTGTGTATCCTATACTAGCAAGTTTTAAGATGTCTGAGCTATGGCAACACTAAGTCTACAGTGTCTCCATTTTAGTTTGTTTTATGATGACGATTACTACTTACTAGTAACACATAGCAAAGCTATCACTACACCACAAACAAACAAACGATAGCCCCCACTTTGCAATACAAGGTTTAGACGGTCTAGTTGTATATTGCAAGTTTTACGTGGCTGCTAGGGCTTTCATAGTTAAACAGGTTTTAACCTACGAGTCAACCACAACGTCAACCATACGATTGTCTCTATTACACCCCGCACGGGGCCCTCCGTTGCAAATGCCACATCCGCTAAAGTAGAGAGACAGACACCCCCCTAGCCACTTTATACGGTACAAGCAGCATGTCAAGCGTGGAACCACTCTCGCGTAAGAGTACGCGTAAAGTCGGTCGGGGGCCGCTTCATCAAACAATGCCGCAGATGTGAACAAGTACACGTGGGAGGGTAACAATCATACAATCAACGCCCACATCCCCGATGTGTTCTATCCGTACAGTAATACTAAGCATAGACCTAGCTCATGATACCACTGTTGGGGTTCGCAGCAGAAAACACAAATTTTTCTAACTAGCGTTCCCTTAACCCAAGATCTAGCTAGCCGTATTACCGTAACGGACAGTAGTGCGGAAATAACATACCTCGGGGTGTAGTCCGTTGCGCGGGAAACGTTCCCGCAAACGTGGTTGATGTAGCCGATCAAGTTACACAGCCCCCTGGCTGTGTTGAGCACCCGGATGGGTGTAGTGCCACACGTGCAGCACCTCGTAGTACTCGCACACGTACGAGACTCGATGACGACCTCCGTTCTCCGATCCAGCGGAGGGGGGCGGAAGCAGACCTCCGGACGGAGCTTCGGCAGCACGACGGCCTCCGATTCTAGCAGAGAAGCCTCAATCCCACTATAGACTCACACTAGGGAGTCCACCGTGGAAGAGACAAGAGAGGGGAGGAGACCGGAGAAAACCGATCTCAATTCGGAGTTATATTTATTTTCTCACGAATTTATGTGTATTAATTATGTGCACCCTGCCCATCTATATATAGGTGGGGAAGGGAGTCAACCCTCCTCCCTTAGCAATGTGGGACTAAACCCTTTGCCAAGGGGGGAGTGGCCGGCCAAGGGGGGAGAGAGGGCGCACCCCTCATGGGCCCTAGGGCCCATGGCGCCTCCCCCCCCCTTTTTTTTTCTTTTCTTTTCTCCCTTTAATTCCGTAATGGGCCTTTTTCTCCACTAAGGCCCATAGCATATTTTAATTAGAAATAAAATGATTTTAATTATTAATTCAATTAATTAATAACTAAAACATATTATTTCATCTCCCGGTGCTCCGGAAACTCTTCTGGCTCACTCCGAACTTGTTTCGGTTCAATACGGTACTCCTCCGATATTGTCTCCTTTATTCTCTGGTTGCTCCGATGGTTCCAAAAAGGTCTCCGATTTCATCGAGCCCTTAAGTGTGTTACCCTATGGTCCGAGAACACTCCAGTCATGACCGAGCAGAGGCAACAGTCAATGATCATCAGCGGGACCTGGATGCCCATAATGACCCCTGTGCATTCCGGATATCAACACCGATTGGACCTTACGCCGTATAGCATTCCCTTTGTCAGCGATACTGGATTGTTCCGAGATTCGATCAATGACATCCTATGTCTGGTTCAACCTCCTTCCGAACTAATCCTCATTCACTCGTTCCCGTGATATTCATCCCCGTGACCTAGTCACACGCTGCGCAGCTTTATGGATGGAATCTCACCGAGTGGGCCCTGAGTATCTATCCATCATATGGATTGACAAATCCCTCTCTTGTAAACAATACTCCTCAACGTATCTCCACGGAATACCTAAGATACAACCGTTATGACCCGCATATTTCAGTCAGGTGGTGGGATGTAAGTCAAAGCATCCGGGAAGATAGTGATTATGCACGTACTCACGGTCAAAGGAACGGTCTACCACGTTCTGTAATTACAACACTGAACCTTCATAAGATTTGATCATGCTGCAATGCTTAATTTGGGTAATGTTCATCACGTCACTTAACCCGTGAGGTGACCTCATAGTCAAGAGACTTAATTGTCCATGATCGCGAAACCACGATCATCATGTTGACCATGAACTAGTTATCGATGTAGAGGCTAACTAGGAACTCTGGGGTATCTATACCACACCTGTATCATTGTTTCACTGACACAGTTATAGCACGGTATGAAACTGGTTATGAACTTGCTTAGATATATTGGAATAATCATATATTATTTGCCTCTAGAGCATATATCCAACGGGTCTGTCCTTCGGACTATGAGATATTGGCTTGTGTTGTCCCAAGACCCCAGCAGGGAGAGGCTCCAAGCTTTTTCCCAGAAGCTAGAAGAGATGCTCAGAAGACCACAGTTGATCCAGAGTGGCTAAGGGATAGCCTCCTGGCCTCTGGCTCATTGGCAAGGACAAGCATGTCGCCTGTGAAGATGATCACCCCGGCACTGGCCCTGAGCCCGGTGTCGCCGCTGGAGGCCGGCTGGTCACCCAGCATGGCCGCCCTGGGGCCTCCCATGAAGTCCAGGAAATCCTCTTGATATGAGGTGGCAGTTGCATCTGCTGAACCGTGTCTACTCTGAGACACTGTAATGGTCTTAGCGTAAAACCTTAGTTTGCATTAGTCCAAAACTATGTTTGCTTTACTTTTCCTAGAACCTGCTGATCTGCTGGGAGTAGAGGAACTGGATGGATGCTGGTGTGTGTGGTTATTTTTCATTGAAATGGAACCGGGGAATGATACCTGTTTATCTAAAAAAATCAATCATAGGCAAGAAGGCCAAATAATAGATATGATGTGAGCAGTAGGGATTGCCATGCAATGGATGCACATATGAGCTGAAATGCTCTCCAATGGAACTAGTGGGGGTGCATCTAACTTGCTCGCTCATGAAGACCTAGAGCTCTTTTGAGGAGGCTCATCCTTCGAATATGCAAGCCAAGTTCTATAGTGTGAAGGTCCCCACATAGCTATATGCATGATCATCTATATGGAGTACAAGGATAAGAGAGAGTACTAGTGTGGATCTTTCAAAAGGATAGCAGTGTTGCCCCTTTCTCTCTTTTTTTCTTTTTCTCTTTTTTCTATTTTTTTCTATTTTTTTGGTGGCCTCAATGGCTCTTTCTATTTAACTCTCATTTGTCCTCTTTGGGATCTTTTATTTTGTCCACTTTGGGATCTTTTCCTCACATTAGGGCAACACTCTAATTTACAAGAGGGTATAGAAGATCTTTCACACTTTACAAGGTACTCAAATCATAAAGAAGATGTAGCTATCATGATGTATGCAATGTATGCCGCTGCCAGTGTAGCAGGAACATGTATGACATGAGATCAAGTCATGAAGAGGTGGATGTTGCATGGCAATATATCTCAGAAAGGTTATGTAAATGCCTTGATAGGTAGGTATGGTGGTTGTTTTGAGGAAGGATATAAGGAGGTTTATGATGACAGAGCGTATCATGCCAAGGGTTTGGATGTATCGGCGAAGGTGGACGCCAACTCTTGGAGTGAGAAGGAGGCAATGCACGACACATGAGAGGCTATGAAATATGAGGAGGTGGAAGTGTCAACTTTCAATACTTACATTAGTCCGAAGAACTCATGCACTTATTATCAGTAACTCTCAATCTAATAAGGAGGTTCACAAAGAGACAAGTACCCCGAGGAGGAGTGTATGGGGGTTTGGTTATCCTTGCGCATCCTCGACTCATGGTACGTGAGTGTACTCTAATATTCGACCCCTCAAAAGAGTAGTGATCCATCTAGTAGCTAGAGTTCTCAACTAGTTTTGTAGGTTTTGAAAGTAACACACGGATTGCCCAAAATACGATACCTATCACTAATAGGCTAGATCTCTTGACACCAAAAGTTTAAACATTACTCACATCAATACCTCAAAACTATTGCAAGTTACTACTGAAATTAAATAACGACCTCAATTACCTACTTCTCAAAAACAAGACATAACTCAGTGCAACAACCAACTACCAACTCTCTTAACAAGATAAACATGAAAACTAAAGAGAGTTCCAGCGACAAACTAAAAAAAAGCCAAGGCTCTTGCTAACGACAAACTAAGACTAAAACTAGACAGGGCAGTAGCTACGAAAAGATAAAGAACACACAACAGCAAAAAGATAGGCATGAAGAATCCTATGATGTGTTTTAGATTTTGAAAGTGGAGCGTGTTTCTCTCCCACACAAAGTAAGAAGGGATCTAACTTGTTATGAACAGCAAGCAAAGCTAAAGAAAACTAAAAATAAAACCTAAGAGCGAGACGCTCCACGCATAGCACATAACGCATGAAGTGATAAAAATATAATGAGACGAAGGACGAACTGATGATTTTTTATGGAGAAGGGGATGCACGGGGGCATCCCCATGCTTATACGCCTGAGTCTCCTTGAATATTTATTGGGGATGCATGGGGTCATCCCCAAGCTTGAGCGCTTGACACTCCCGAATCTTCTTTCATCATCTTCCATCGCACACTTGAAAACTCCCTTCATACACAACTCATCATAATCCGATTAGAGAGGTTAGTACCCTTAATAAATAATTTTTTCCCACTGGATATAAATATATTCTTAAAGATCTACTGTTTCTCAAGATTGCCAAAAGGTTTTTGCAAAGAAAAAGCAAGCTTAAGGTTTGCAAAAGTTAGGAGAGACAAAAAGTGGCAGAATCTATGAAAAACAGAACAACAGGTAGTAAAGAATTTTTTAGGGGCACTTCTGCAACTCGAATCAAAAAACTCAGAACACACGAAAGTTCCGTGATTATATAGAGCATGCTGTGTAAAATATTCAGCTCAAAAATATGAACTGGTGATTTATTCTTATTTTTCCCGTCACGAGGACAGAATCTGTTTTCTGGACAGCATGTCACAACTTTCACTTCCCTTGTCATATGAGGCTATACTTGGCACAAAGCTTGAAAAATAAAGATACAATGATGTTGCTACAGTAGTAACAATCATCAAGACCACTAAAAACAGAAGTAAAACATCTTGGGTTGCCTCGCAACAAGCGCTTTCTTTTACGCCTTTAAGCAAGGCATAAGGCAAAAGAGAATCAAGTCTTATCAAGAGAAAGAGAATAGCTAGCCCGTGTAACAGACTCAAAAGGTAACTTGACTTTCTTTCTAGGGAATTGTTCCATCCCAATTTTGAGAGGGAATTGGAATTTTATATTCCCCACTTTCATGTCAATGATAGCACCAACGGTGCGAAGAAAAGGGTGTCCCAAAATAATTGGACATAAAGGTTCACACTCTATATCCATAATAATAAAACCAACAGGAACATAATTGTCATTGACAATGATAAGAACATCTTCGATATTCGCCAAAGGTTTCTTTACGGAAGAGTCGACAAGGCGAACACCAAAAGAAAAAGGTTTCAATTCAAACATATCATCATTCTTTTGGGCATGACGGAGGTACTAGCTCCAACGTCACATAAAGCATAGCAAGAGAAGTTATTTAATTTGATTTTTATCATAGGGTCCCAACCATCATCTAGCTTCCTAGGTATGGAGGCTTCTATCCTAAGCTTCTCCTCCCTAGCTTTGATAAGAGCATTTGTGATATGCTCCATGAAGGCAAGATTAAGTGTGCTAGTATGGAGGTCTCTAGACATTTTGTGTAATAAGCTGATAACTTCTGAGAGGGTGCAACTATCAAAATCAATATCACTACTATCAAAGGTGGTAGTAGTGTCATCTAAGCTCAATTGTTTGAAACCCTCTATGTTCATAGGAGTTTCTTCTTCTATGGTTGAGGTATTAGCATCACCATTAATAGGTCCAATGGGACCAGGAGTGCATTGGGTGCTAATAGTTTCAGTGTCCTCAACAATTTGGATAGTGGCAACTGTGTGGTGTGTAGGAAGGCTCTTAATTCTATCCTCTTACTATTTTTCTCTAGCCCATATTTCTTTAAGTTTATCCATCATCCTAATATTTTCATTGATTTGTAACTGGATAGCATTAATAGGAGTGGCCTTGCTCTCCTCAAGGGGAGAGGTTCTAATTTTTAACATCTCAACGTCAACGGCTAAACTGTCTACCCTCAAACAAAGATTATCTAATTTAGCTAGTTTTTCTTCCAATCAAGGCTTTTTGGATAGTGATGAAGTCTATAAGCATACTCTCTAGGGTAGGTGTTGTTGTTCCCATAAGTGGATGGAAACGGTCTAGGATTACTAGCAAAGTTGCCCCTATAAGCATTGTTATTAAAGTTGTTTCTAGCAATGAAGTTCACATCTACTTGTTCCTGAGCAACCAAAGAATTTAAAGGAACATCATGAGGATCAATAGAGGGTTGCTTGGTAAGTAGAGACATAATTAAATCAACTTTATCATTTAGGGAGGTAATTTCCTCGACATAATTTACCTTCCTACCTGTTGGAGTGCGTTCGGTGTGCCATCGGGAATAGTTGGTCATCATCTCATTGAGAAGTTTTGTGGTAGCACCAAGTGTAGTTGACATAAAGGTTCCTCCCGCGGCCGAATCTAACAGGTTCCGCGAGGTAAAGTTCAAGTATGCATAAAAAGTCTGGATAACCATCCAGGTAGTCAAACCATGTGTAGGGCATTTCTTAACAAGAGATTTCATACGTTCTCAAGCTTGGGCAATGTGTTCATTATCCAATTGCCTAAAATTCATAATGTTACTTCTCAATTGGATAATTTTAGCAGGTGGTAATACTTCCCAATAAAAGCATCTTTGCACTTATCCCAAGAATCTATGCTATTCCTAGGCAAAGATTGAAACCAGATTTTAGCTCCGTCCCTTAAAGAGAAAGGAAAAAAGCTTGAGCTTAACAACATCACCTTCTACTTCTTTATACTTTTGCATATCACATAATTCAACAAAATTATTCAAGTGTAAAGCAGCATCATCTCCAGCACCAGAGGATTGGTCTCACATAACAAGATTTAGTAAAGCAGGTTTAATTTCATAAGAGGTAGCTGAAGTGGCAGGTGTGGCAATAGGGGTGCAGATAAAGTCTTTGTTGTTGTGACTGGTGAAGTCACACAACTTGGTCTTTTTCAGTGGAACCCATAGTAGCACCAGGTGTGGCATATTTTTTTGTAATTTTTGATATAGGACACAAAGATAAAAACTGAAAGGTAAACAAACAAGACTAAAAAGTAAAGGTAAAGGATAGTGGGCAACTCCCCTATCTTAACACTCGGAGTCCCCGGCAACGGCGCCAGAAATTTTCTTGATGGCGTAGAAGTGATAATGGCTTCCCACCCTTTGTTGGTTACCCCAAGTGGAAGGTGAGATGCAGCATGGCGGAAAATTTCCCTCGGTGAAGATACCGGGGTTGAGTATCGACCAGTAGGACTCCGGCAATGATAAGTAAGTGCTCAAATGAACAATGGCGCCGTTCACAACTCAAGGTTGCTTACTTCACCTAGACCTGCACACGATACAATTAACTTTACTCCCAACGAAGTTCAGATAGGTTGTCAATCTCTCCGGTCTTGTTGTTTACAAAGGGTCAAACACAAAAGGGATAATGATAATGATAATGGTAGCAACTGAAATTAAATGCGAGAAAAGTAAATAGCTTGTGGATATGGACCGGGGACCCGTGATGCTCACTAGTGATGTCTCTCTCCCAAAAGACGATAAAACTGCTATGCGAGGTAAACAAATTACAGATGGGCAATTGACATGATTATAAACGCACCGCAATGCTAACTATGTTACAAAAGAAAGGAAGAGGCTCATAAGCATGGGCAGTACGCCAAAATAAGTAGACTGAAATCCATCTACATCTACTACTAATCATCCACCTTGAGATATCTATCCATAACATCTCGCTGGTATTAAGTTGCGAGTCCCACCCAAAGTGTAAACCCAAAGCAACAGACAATTGCATTAAAAGAACTTTGCATAAAGTAAACAATTCTTGCAACCGCGGTTACAAGAACCGTTGTTTTCCCCCTTGTGGCCACGTCACATCCCCTAGACTCATGTGTCTGTCACTCAAGCGTGTCATCAGGGGGCATGTACCCACAATCGAGCATAACGTTCCCTCTTGAAGTTACTATCCACTACTTGGCCAAAGCAATAAACAACAACGGAGAACATGCAAGAATTACTTAGCAATAAAAATATAAGAGATCAAAACCAAATATATTACTCTATCACGATCTGAACATAATCTCATAATCCATCGGATCCCATCAAACTCAACATAGCAACAGCAGAAGAATTACATATGTGCCTCGATCCTGTAGAGCAGCTCACGAGGTCTAAACCATGAAAAACAAAGAAGGGAGGAGAACATCACATAGCTACTGACCACGGACCCATGGTCCAAGTTAGACTACTCACGGCACATCCGGGAAGCGTCCATGGTGGAGGAGAAGCTCTCAGAGGTAGATCCTCCCTCCGGCAGGGTGCCGGGAAGGGTCCTGATAGTGCTCCCGATCTTGGAAGCGCGGCGGCGGCGGAACAAAGGTGAGATTGGAAAATAGGGTTCTATCTTCGGAGTTTCCCCGTCACAAGAAATAAATAGGCGAAGGGGGGCAGCCAGGGGGGCCACCATGGGTCCAGGCGCCCCCCCCTGGCGCGGCCAGGCCCCTGGCCGCGTCAGGTGGCCGCCTGGGCCCCACTTGGGTGCTTCTGGAAGACTCCGTTACGCTGATTTTTTATCCTATTTTCCCGAATTTTTGGAGCATTTTTTATATGGGGGAAACCCGAAATTGAAAAACAGCAGAAAAGAGGAACTGGCACTGGGTTGCACTGAGTTAGTAGGTTAGTCCAAATATGATCAAAAAGTATATGAAAGTGTATCTAGATCATAGAAATATCACACAAAACATGCATGGAGCGAGCAGAAACTATCCATACGTTTGAGACGTATCAGGTACTCCGGAAGGTTCCGTTGCGCTGATTATTTATCTGATTTTTCCCGAATTTTTGGAGCATTTTTAATATGGGGGAAACCTGAAATAGAAAAACTGCAGAAAACAGGAACTGGCACTGTGGTGCACTGAGTTAATAAGTTAGTCCAAATATGATAAGAAGTGTATGAAAGTGTATCTAGATCATATCAATATCACACAAAACATGCATGGAGCAAGCTGAAATTATAGATACGTTTGGGACGTATCAACATCCCCAAGCTTAATTCTTGCTCGTCCTCGAGTAGGCAAATGAGAACAAGCATGATTTCTGTGGCGACATGCTGGCAACCATATAAGAACTTTGAAATTAAATCAATCAAGGTATGTAATTCAATTCAAGTCATAACAGGCAAGAGTCTATATTGGCATTGAAACAAGCAACATAAGAACATTAGGTGCAAGAGCTCTCGCTGTCCGTGACTCGAATGTCTCCAAATGGTGTTTGCGTGCAATAAGGGGGATATGGGAATATGAGAGAAAATATAATTTTGTTGAGAACTCAATCTACTAAAGTTTCACACTTGGTCTTTTGGAATCTTATCTTGACTCGTCCCCAGACCACTAGCCAGGTACAAGTCAACTTGATCCACTCCCTTTCGATATTTTAAGCACGCATGCAATGGATGAGCGTAAGCACGAAAGTTGACACTTAGGATGGCAAAGAGAGAAATATGGTGGAGGAGGAAGAAAAAAATGGTGAGAAAAGGTTCACATCAATGAGGAAAATCATAGGCGAGAAGGCCAAATGATAGATATGATGTGAGGAGTAGGGATTGCCATGCAACGGATGCACATATGAGCTAATAAAAGCTCTCCAATGGAACTAGTGGGGGTGCATCCAACTTGCTGGCTCATGAAGACCTAGTGGAACTAGTGGGGGTGCATATGAGCTGAAAAGCTCTCCGATGGAACTAGTGGGGGTGCATACTTTCATAGATAGGAGGCAAAGTATCATCAAAATTGGATGGCAATCCCTACTCCTCACATCATATCTATCATTTGACCTTCTCGCCTATGATTGTCCTCGTTGATGTGAGCCTTTCTCACCTTTTTTGTCTTCCTCCTCCACCATACTTCTCTCTTTGCCATCCTAAGTGTCAAATCTCGTGCTTACTCCCATCCATTGCATGAGTGCTCAAAATATCGAAAAGGAGTGGATCAAATTGACTTGTACCTGGCTAGTGGTCTGGGGACGAGTCAAGATAAGATTCCAAAGAAGACCAACTGTGAAACTTTACTAGATTGAGTTCTCAACAAAAATACGTTTTTCTCGTATTCTCTATTCCTCTTCTTGCACGCAAACACCATTTGGAGACATTCGAGTCGCGGACAACGAGAGCTCTTGTACCTAATGTTATTTTGTTGCTTGTTTCAATGCTAATATAGACTCTTGCATGTTATGACTTGAATTGAATCACATACCTTGATTTCTTTACTTTTCAAAGTTATTATATGGTTGCTACCATGTCACCACAGAAATTATGCTTGTTATCATTTACCTACTCAAGGACGAGCAGGAAATAAGATTGGGGATGTTGATACGTCTCAAACGTATCGATAATTTCTTCTTGCTCCATGCATGTTTCGTGTGATATTGCTATGATCTAGATACACTTTCATACATTTTTTATCATATTTGGACTAACCTATTAACTCAGTGCACCCCAGTGCCAGTTTCTGTTTTCTACTATTTTTCTATTTCAGTTTTCCCCCATATGAAAAGTGCTCCAAAAATTCGGGAAAAATCAGATAAAAAATCAGCGTGAAGGAACCTTCCGGAGTCCCGAAAGGGGACCAGGTGGGACCCACCAGGGCCCCAGACGCCTAGATGGTGCGGCCTAGGGCTTGGCCGCGCCAGGGGCGCCTGGACCCCTGGTGGCCCCCATGGCTGCCCCCCTTCGCCTATATATCTCCCGTGCCGTGAAACTTCCGAGGACAGAACCCTTTTTTGCGATCTCGCCTCCGCTCCGCTGCCGCCGCGCTTCCAAGATGGGGAGCACCAGCATGACCCTTCCCGGCACCCTGCCGGAGGGAGGATCGACCTCTGGGAGCTTCCCCTCCACCATGGACGCTTCCCGGATGTGTCGTGAGTAGTTTCCTTTGGACCATGGGTCCATGATCAGTAGCTATGTGATGTTCTCCTCCCCTCTTTGTTCTTCATGGTTTAGACCTCGTGAGCTGCCCTACATGATCGAGGCACATATGTAATCTTTCTTCTTTTGATATGCTGAGTTTGATGGGATCTGATGGATTATGAAATTATGTTAAGATTTTGATAGAGTAATATATTTGGTTCTTATCTCTTATATTTTTGTTCCTAAGTAATTCTTGTTCCTAAGTAATTCTTGTACCTGCGGGTGTTGTTGCCACCAGGGATAAAACAACGGTGCTTGTACCTGCGGGCGCAAGGATTGTTTACTTTACGCAAAGTTCTTTTTAATGCAGTTGTCTGTTGCTTTGGGTTTACACTTTGGGTGGGGCTCGCAACTTAATACCAGCGAGATGTTCTGGATAGATATCTCAAGGTGGATGATTAGTAGTAGATGCAGTTGGATTTCGGTCTACTTATTTTGGCGTATTGCCCATGCTTATGAGCCTCTTCCTTTCTTTGTAGCATAGTTAGCATTGCGGTGCGTTTATAATCCTGTCAGTTTCCCATGTATAATTTGTTTACCTCGCATAAAGTTTTATCGTCTTTTGGGAGAGAGACATCACTAGTGAACATCACGGGACCCAGGTCCATATTCTCATCATTGTTTACACGCTTATTTACTTTTTAGTATTTACTTTCAGCTGCTATTATCATTTCCATTATCCCTTGTGTTTTGATCCTTTGTAAACAACAAGACCGGAGAGATTGAAAACCTCTCTGAACTTCATTGGGAGCAAAGTTATTAGTGACTGTGTGTAGGTCCAGGTGAAGTAAGCAACCTCGGTTGCGAACGGCGTCATTGTGCACTTCACCACCTACTTATCATTGTTGGAGTCCTACGGGAGACGATCTTTTCAACCTTGGCATCTTTGCCAAGGGAAACTTGCCGCTACGCTGCATCTCACCTTCCACTTGGGGTAACCAACGAAGGGAGAGAAGCAATTATCATCTCTCGCATATCAACACTGAAAAACCAAACTTTGCTCTTAGAAACACCTAATTGAGAGGATTCAGAAACTTGTTAACGGATGGAAGGAACACACTCTATCTTATGGTGGCAAGGAGGCACTTTTGAAGGCGGTGGGCCAAGCTATTCCCACGTATGCGATGAGTATATTTAAATTCCCGAAGAAAATTTGTAAGGGGATCACTGATGCAATGTCGCACTACTGGTGGGGTGATGGTCAAGATCAACGGAAAATGCATTGGTTCGCCTGGTGGAAAATGTGTGTTCCAAAAGACAGAGGAGGTATGGGATTTCGTGACGTCCATAGTTTCAACCTTCCATTGCTGGCTAAACAGGCGTGGCAACTGATAGAAAATTACGACTCACTGTGCGCTAGAGTGCTAAGGGCCAAGTACTTTCCCACGGGTGACCTTCTTGGTTGTGAGTTGAAGAAGGGTAGTTCATACACTTGGCAGAGCATATGGGCGGTAATTCATACTTTAAAAAAGGATGTATATGGAGAGTGGGAAACTGAGCTAAAATTGATATTTGGGATGATTGTTGGATACCAAACAGTGCAAACTGCAAGGTGATCACTAGGAGAGGGGACAAAATTATCTCAAAAATACAAGATCTAATTGATCCCGTGACAGGGGAGTGGGATGAAATCTTGATTCAGGATGTGTTCTGGCCGATTGACGCAGATATGATCTTGCAGATTCCTATATTCCAGTATGAGACTGAGGATTTCATTGCTTGGCACTTAACTAGCTCGGGGAGGTTCACGGTGAAATCTGCATATTATAAACAGTGGGAAGATCTCTACTCTCCCAGGTCTGATTCTGCAACAGGTGGATCCCGGCCTCATCCAGTTTGGAAGAAACTTTGGTCCCTGAGAGTTCCAAGTAAAGTGAAAATCTTCCTTTGGCGTTGTTTTCATAATGCCATCCCTTGCAATGGGGTCCTGGTGAACCGGCATATATGCACTTACAGTCAATGTCCATTGTGCCAAATTTATTTTGAGGACATAACTCACATGTTGTTTGCGTGTGGGAAATCACATGAAATATGGACCAGGCTGGGTATACATGAAATCATAAATCGTACCGCTATCCCTAATCGTTCTGGGGCGGAAGTTCTGGAAAGGATCATCTGTGACAAAGAGTTTGATAAACCATGCTTTGATATTGTCAGTATAGCTGAAATCGTAGCCATCGGGGGCTGGTTTCTGTGGTAGCAGAGGAGGAATCAAACTCAAGGTGAGGAGGTCTCGAATATAGATAGAACGGTCGAGTCCATTAGGGCTCTGGCCCTTAATTTTGTGAAAGTTGCGGGGACAAGGGATCTCCCTGTTCAGTCAAAAGCTTGGAAGATGCCTCTGTCAGGTTGTTTTGCTGTAAATGTGGATGCCTCTTTCGATGAAAATCTGAACAAGGGTTCTTGTGGAGTGGTGATCCAGGATAGCAGAGGATCCTTCGTTAAAGCTTGCATGGGTAAGATTGAACATGTTGATGATGTTGTATCAGCGGAAGCGGCGGCGTTGCTTGAAGGCCTTAAGCTGGCTCAAATGGCGGGTGTCCAAAAGATTTTAGTCCAGATGGTTAACTTGGTGGTTGTAGAGGCCATAGGAGATAACTCGGGATATGAAATGGTAGCGGCGCCAATCTTCGAGGAATGTCGTGTGCTCCTACAGGAATTTCCGAAGGTGGTGATAGAACACTGTTTCAGAGAACCTAATTTCGTTGCTCATGAATTAGCTAAAAAAGGTCGTGTCGATCCCCCAAATTTATGGACGGACGCACCTCAAGAGTATATTTTGATTCTTTTAGCTAGCGATGTAAACTTATTTGAAGATGAATAGAGAACTAGCAGGTTTTCCCTTTCAAAAAAAAACCCTGCCTCCTGAACCCTTAGATCAGATGCTTGTCAGCCGTGTGATTAGTGACCCCATACTGGCGTGAGTCACCAGGCCCGTGAGTTGTGTTCACATTGAGTTCTTTTTTATTTAAACTTGGTTCACACCGAGTTACTCGTTCACACCTCAAGTGGCTGTGTGGGCATCGTCCCAGCTGTAAATTAGAGTATCTCCAGCCGTTGAGTCCTCTGGAGACGTTTTTTTAGCCTCTTGAGTTCGTGCCGGCGAATTTTTTTCTTTGGGGGCCAGATTTTTTCCAACGGTACCCCCACGCCCGCAGCCTCGTCACCCCGTCAACGACCGCGTCCGTCTAGCCCAGACCACGACCACGACGCGCTGTTCATGCCACGGCCGTTCTGTTAAACATTATAATCCCGATGTTGTATAAACCGTGGAGATGGTGTTACATGTGTGTGTTGTAAACGTGTGCGTTGGGCTAGGTTAGTGTGATCCTCTCTTCCTGTTAGTTACGATCGAGAGGATCTCCAACAGCCCAACCACCGCTATGTATATCTCTTTGTATTACGCCTATATTAATACGTAACGCGTTCCTGTAAAAGGCATACGCTTCCATCATAAGTTTTCACATGGTATAGAGCCTACCTCTTCCCCATCTATGTCATCTTCCTCCTCCTAGGCTCCCATGGCGACCTCTCTGGCTACTGTTGGTCACACGATCACAGAGAATCTATCCCGTGATAATTTTTTGGTGTGGAAGGCCCAGGTCCTCCCGCACGTCCGGGCTGCCGGTCTGATGGGCTACCTCGATGGATCCACGGCGGCGCCCCCATCTGTTCTGATCACGGAAGTTGATGTTTCCGGGAAGAAGGTCTCCACCGAATCACCCAATCCCGCCTATACTGGGTGGTATACCCAAGACCAGCAGCTCCTTTCCTTCCTGCTGGCCTCTTTCTCGCGGGAGGTTCTTCTCCAAGTTCACGCCCTCACATCTGCCTGTGAGGTCTGGACGCTGCTACTCCAGCTCTAATCCTTCCAATCCAGAGCCCACATGCTTCAACTGCGTGGGCTTCTTGGTAATACGAAGAAAGGCGACCTCTCTGCATCAGCATACTTCGCCAAGATGAAAGGTTTTGCGGATGAACTGGCAGCGGCAGGGAAACCTGTCGATGACGACGAGGTGGTTTTTGCGATTTTGCACGGGCTGGATGCAGACTACAATTCCTTTTTTCTGAAGTCAGCATCCGCGTTGCAGCAGATCACCTGATCACACTTGGGAACTTCTCGCCCTCCTCCTTCCTGCGGAGGCGCGCATCGAAGCCCAGAACATCAGCGGCGGCCACTCCATCAACCTTGCCGCCAAGGGGTGGTTCCACCGCGGCGGCCCTGTCTCTCGTCCATATGGTGGAGGCGGCCCTTCTTCAGGAAGCAACAATCCTTCAGGAGGTGGGGGGTGCGTCATACTCAGGAGGTGGCGCCCTCATCTGTCAAAAATACAAATGAGAAGGGTTCGGTGCGTGGTCCTGCTGCCAAATATGCAAACGTGAAGGGCATGTTGTGTGGTCCTGCAAGCGCCGATTTGATAAATCCTTCAACAACAACTTCAAACGCAAGGGTGAAAAATCAGCAAACACGGTGGCCACTTCCTACGGGGTGGATACCAACTGGTACCTCGACACTGGTGCGTCGGATCATGTCACTGTTGAACTAGAGAAGCTCGCCGTTCGTGATCGCTACACCGGCCCGGAACAAATCCACACAGCTAGTTGTCAAGGTATGGAAATTACACATGTTGGCCATGCTATTCTTCCCACTCCACATGAATCTCTGAAACTGAATAATGTCCTTCATGTTCCTCATGCTAAAAATATTATTTCTGCTCATCATCTTGTTAAAGATAATCATGCATATCCTGTTGTTTACCCCGAATTCTTTTCTCTCAAGGATCAGGAAACGGGGCGAACACTTCTTCACGGTCCGAGTAGCAAGGGGCTTTATCCTATTTCTGTAAAGCAAGAGGAACATAGTCGTCAAATTCTTGGAGTAATAAAACCATCTACATCTAGGTGGCATAGGCGTCCAGTTCATCCATCCATACCGGTGGTTCAACAAATTTTGCGTAGCAGTAATCTTCCAGTGTCCAATAAAACAGATCATCATGTTGTTTGTGATGCATGTCAAATGGCCAAGAGCCATCAGTTGTTGTATCCTCGCTCAACTAGTGTGTCTAAAGCTCCTTTACAACTTATTTTTTCTGATGTACGGGGTGATGGCGTGGAAGTGGTAATGGCTTCTCGCCCTTCGTTGGTTACCCCAAGTGGAAGGTGAGATGTAGGATAGCAGCAAATTCCCCTATGTAGAGGATAGGGTTTGTCTCTCGTAGGACTTCGGCAATGATAAGTAGGTGGTTCCGCAAGTGATGCGTCGTCTGAAAAGAATCACTTGCTTCTCCTGGACCTGCACACGACACAATTAACTTTGCTCCCAACGAAGTTCAGAGAGGTTGTCAATCTCTCCGGTCTTGTTGTTTACAAAGGGTCAAACACAAGGGATAATGATAATGATAGCAACTGAAAGTAAAGGCTGAAAAGTAAATAAGCTTGTAAACAATGATGATAATATGGACCGGGGTCCCGTGATGTTCACTAGTGATGTCTCTCTCCCAAAAGACGATAAAACTGCTATGCGAGGTAACAAATTACAGACGGGCAATTGACAAGATTATAAATGCACCGCAATGCTAACTATGCTACAAAAGAAATGAAGAGGCTCAAAAGCATGGGCAGTACGCCAAAATCAGTAGACCGAAATCCATCTGCATCTACTACTAATCATCCACCTTGAGATATCTATCCAGAACACCTCGCTGGTATTAACTTGCGAGCCCCACCCAAAGCGTAAACCCAAAGCAACAGACAACTGCATTAAAAAGAACTTTGCGTAAAGTAAACAATCCTTGCAACCGCGGTTACAAGCACCGTTATTTTCCCCCTTGTGGCCACAGCACATCCCCTAGACTCATGTTTCTGTCACTCAAGCGTTTCATCACAGGACATGTACCCACAATCGAGCATAATGTTCCCTCTTGGAGTTACTACCTACCACTTGGACAAAGCAATAAACAGCAACGGAGAACATGCAAGAATTAATTTGGAACAAAAATACAAAAGATAAGAACCAATTTTATTACTCTATCACAATCTGAACATAATCTCATAATCCATCAGATCCCATCAAACTCAACATAGAAAAAGCAGAAAGGTTACATATGTGTCTCGATCATGTAGGGCAGCTCACGAGGTTTAAACCATGAAGAACAAAGAGGGGAGGAGGACATCACATAGCTACTGATCACGGACCCATGGTCCAAAGGAAACTACTCACGGCACATCCGGGGAGCGTCCGTGATGGAGGAGAAGCTATCGGAGGTCGATCCTCCCGCCGGCGGGGTGCCGGGAAGGGTCCTGACGGTGCTCCCGATCTTGGAAGCACGGCGGCGGTGGAACAGAGTCGAGATCACAAAAAAGGGTTCTGTCTTTGGATATTTCCCGTGACGGAGATTAAATAGGCGAAGGGGGCATCCAAGGGGTTACCAGGAGTCCAGGCTCCCCCCTGGCGCGGCCAGGCCCCTGGCCGCACCAGGTGGCCGCCTGGGCACCTAGTGGTGGCCCCCTGGCCCTCCTTCGGGGCTTTGGATGCTTCCGGTACGCAGATTTTTTATCTGAGTTTTCCCGGATTTTTGGAGCACTTTTTTTATAGGGGAAAACTGAAATAGAAAAACAGCAGAAAACATAAACTGACACTGGGGTGCACTGAGTTAATAGGTTAGTGCAAATATGATCAAAAGTGTATCTAGATCATAGCAATATCATACAAAACATGCATGGAGCGAGCAGAAATTATCGATACGTTTGGGACGTATCATGGGGCCTCGGGCCTGTTTCAGTGGGTAGACATAAATACTATGTCAGCTTCATCAATGATTTCAGTAAATTCCGTTGGATCTTTCTTTTGAAACATAAGTCAGATGTGTTTCACAAATTTCATGAATTTCAAGCTCATGTTGAACGTTTATTTGACCGCAAAATTCTTGCTATGCAAACTGATTGGGGTGGTGAGTATCAAAAGTTGAATCAATTTTTTGCTCGCATTGGTATTACTCATCATGTGTCATGCCCCCATGTACTTCAACAAAACGGTTCCGCTGAACACAAGCATAGACATATTGTGGAAGTCGGTCTCTCCCTTCTTGCCCATGCATCCATGCCACTCAAATTCTAGGATGAAGCATTTTTTACCGTTGTCTACCTTATTAATCGTGTTCCTAGTTAGTTCATCAACAATCAAACCCCCTTAGAACGTCTCTTTCACACCAAGCCAAACTATTCTTTTCTACAGATTTTTGGTTGTGCAGTATGGCCTAGTCTGTGTCCTTTTAACAAACACAAACTTGAGTTCCGATCCAAACAATGTGTTTTTCTTGGATACAGTACCATGCATAAAGGATACAAATGTTTTGATGTCTCCATTGGTCGTGTTTATGTCTCTCGTGATGTTGTTTTTGATGAACACATTTTTTTCTTCTCCAGTTTACACCCTAATGTTGGTGCCCAACTTCGTGCCGAACTTATTCTCCTTCCACCAGCCCTTCTTAATCCTTCTCCTCCTATTGATCGGGAAGATAGCAATGCACATGTGTCAATTTCCAATTTATTTGATAACAATGCACAGGAAACTGATGAAATTTGTGCAAAAACAGCTATGATTTTATACAGGATTCTCCCATACACACAGCAGCCGCAGAAGATCCGGGAACGGCCCACGCGGTGGATTCCCTGGTGCAGTTTCCCTCGGTATCATCGGCGCCAGACCCTGCGAGATCCGCTCCGGGATCCGGGAGTCCAGGGCCAGCACACGCTATTTGCGTGGGTGCACGCGCTGTTGGCGTGGGATCCATGCGGTCCCCTGGCGTGGGGGGGCTCTCCGTCACGTGTGGACCGACCAACACAACAGGCGGGCGTGGGAGACTCTCCATCGGTCCCTGCGTCCGGCGCTGCAGCTGAAGGGACCAGCTCTTGTGTTGGATCTCCTGCTCATGACAGCGACACCTCGGTCTCTGATTTGGAGGGTTCTGTGTCTCCTGATGTACCTCGTGATATGCATCAGCCAGCTTTACCTGCTCCGTCAACTCGTGCACTCACAAGGTCACAACTTGGTATTATTCAGCCTAAGCAATATAAAGATGGTTGTATTCGATGAGGTTCTTTTGTGCTACAGGTGAACCGGACAATCTGACAGAGGCATTGGGTCATCCACACTGAAAACAAGCGATGAACGAAGAATATGATGCATTAATGGACAACAAAACTTGGCATTTGGTACCGCCACGTAACGGAATCAATCTCATTGATTGCAAATGGGTGTATAAGGTTAAAAGAAAGTCTGATGGCAGCATTGACAGGTATAAAGCACGTTTGGTAGAAAAAGGCTTTAAGCAGCGTTATGGTATTGATTATGAGGATACATTTAGTCCTGTTGTTAAAGCTGCCACTATCCGCCTTATTCTCTCCATAGACGTCTCTAGAAATTGGTGCATGCGACAGTTAGATGTAAAGAACGTGTTTTTACATGGTGTTCTGGAAGAGGATGTTTTCATGCGGCAACCGCCTGGGTATGAAGACTCACAATCTCCAAACTTTATTTGCAAACTTGATAAAGCATTGTATGGACTAAAGCAGGCACCTCGAGCTTGGTACTCTCGGCTATCATCAAAACTGCAATCTCTTGGTTTTCATTCCTCCAAGGCGGATACTTCATTATTATTTTATTATCGGTGTTGACGCTGAATTGCGCCCTACATGAACACGTCACGTGTACCCGCGGCGCCGAGGGTGATACTCCGCAGCTCGCACCATAGGAGGCCAACCGAAAGCTCGATACGCAAGACAATCCGGTTAGCTCTTCTTAAACCAGAAGCCCCAAGACCTCGGGAGGGACCCCGTCAGAGAAGTCGGCGATGATTGGCTGCTCTAGGTCGTCCTGGACGCCCCTAAAGCTTCGCGATTCGTCTTCCTGCAAGAACAAGAACGAACGAAGAACGAGAAGAAAGATACAAGGGTAGGGATAGATGAACACGAAAAAGATGTAGATGTGTTTTGTTCGATTGTGTGTTGTCTCAATCGGCCGTCATCTCATCTATATATGAGGAGGATGGACTTCCCGTACAAAAAAAGGACTTCAAATCCCGTCCAAATCTTTCCAAACTTAACCGAACTCGGACTACAAGTGGGCCTAGGACAACAGTTCGGTTTTCGGTAGTTTTGGGGATGTAAAAGACCTCGGATGAAAAAACTCAAAACAGCAAAGTTGTAGCCTTCGAAATTTCCAAGAACTTTCATGTTTAACGTTTTTTGGTTCGGAGCCATCTTGAAAGGGTTTTGATCTGATTTCTAACTCAGGTCGGAGAAAAACACGAATCTGGAAAGTTTTCCCGAATCCCGTCGCCAAAATCGGACATCCGTCGTCATTCGGACGTCTGACCCGTCGGACGTCCGATTCTCGTCGGAAGTCTGGTCAAAATCGGAGGTCTACTGACCTTTCCCGTCGGATTTCCGTTTTCCGTCCGACGTCCGAATTTTCCTGGGAGGTTCTTTGACTTTTTCTGCAGTAGCACACGGTTTCGGCCGTAACTTTTTCATACGAACTCGGATTTGGACGTTTCAAATATCAAAATCGACCGATTCGACGAGCAGAAGCCGCCTCATGTAGAACATTTTTCCGTTTGATGATGTCTTGAAGGCCTAATTGGCATAATAGTACTTGGAATGCGAGGATCCTATCGCTTCCAACATAGTTTCGGCCTCCAAGATGGAATTGGATGAAGATGACTCGAAGTAAAAAGATGTTCATATCGACGATACTAAACTTTTTCATGTAGAACACTTTTTCATTTGAAGTCATCTTGTATATGAATATTGTCGTGCCAAAAACTGGTGTCAACAATCAGCATGGCATTACCATCTTTATGCTCATCTATGTTGATGATATCATTGTCACCAGTTCCTCGGCTTCGGTAGTTGACGCTTTGCTCACTGATCTGCGCCTGGATTTTTCTCTTAAAGATTTGGGTGATCTGCATTATTCTTTGGGTATTGAGGTAAAATTGACTGGGGATGGGATTGTTTTATCTCAGAGTAAATATTTTCGTGATGTGATTCCTCGGGTTGGAATGAAAGGTTGAAAGCCAGTCTCAACTCCATTGTCTACTTCTGAAAAATTGTCTCTTCATGATGGTGCGCTCCTTGGTACGGACGACTCTACCATGTACAGGAGTATTGTTGGTGCTTTACAGTACTTGACCCTGACTCGACTAGATATTTCTTCTCAGTCAACAAAGTTTGTCAATTTCTGCATGCTCCTACCACAGTTCATTGGGCAGCTGTCAAGCGTATACTTCGCTATTTACAAGGCACATCTACTCATGGGCTTTGCCTTGGCAAGTCAGATTCCATGTTAGTCAGTGCTTTTTCAGATGCAGATTGGGTTGGATGTTCCGATGACAGGAGATCAACCGATGGTTTTGCAGTCTTTCTTGGCGGCAATTTGATCTCCTGGAATGCTAGGAAACAAGCAACTGTTTCTCGTTCAAACACAGAAGCTGAGTATAAAGCCCTTGCTAATGCCACCGCAGAAATTATTTGGGTGCAGAATCTTTTGACTGAATTGGGCATTGATCATTCCAAATCAACCTTTCTCTGGTGTGATAATATTGGTGCCACTTATTTATCTGCTAATCCTATTTTTCATGCTAGGACAAAGCATATTGAAATTGACTATCACTTTGTCCGAGAAAGGGTGGCTGATAAATTGCTTAATATAAGGTTTGTACCTATTGGTGATCAAGTGGCGGACGGATTTACTAAACCTCTCACGGTACGACAGCTAGAGGCGTTTCGTCGCAATCTCAACTTAGATAGTTGTGATTGAGGGGAAGTGTTAAACATTGTAATCCCGGTGTTGTATAAATCGTGGAGATGGTGTTACATGTGTGTGTTGTAAACGTGTGCGTTCGGCTAGGTTAGCCTGATCCTCTCTTCCTGTTAGTTACGATCGAGAGGATCAACAACACGAAATCACTAATTTAAGAGTATCCGTAGCAACGAATAGGGCGTTCTCTCCGCGCGCGCCAAGTGGCGCGCTCTGGTGCTTTTCCTTTTTTTCCTGTTTTTTTTTGAGGCACGAGTGCCTCTCGCGGAGGCACGATGGTGCCTCTCGCAGAGGCACGATAGTGTCTTTTCACGGAGGCACGAGTGCCTTTCGCGGAGGCACGAGGTACGACTCGTGCCTCCTTTTTTGAGGCACGACTCGTGCCTCCCGCGAAGGCACGGTCGTGCCTCTCGCAGAGGCAAGGTCGTGCCTTTTTTTTAAAGAAAATTTAATTTTTTTTTCTCACCAAAACGTATAGAAAAAACGTGTGAAAACCAAGAAAGTCGAAAAAACCACCAAAACCCGATTTTAAACACCAAAAACACGTACACAAAAATAATAAAAACGAAATTCCGAAAAAACACTGTAAGCGCGACACGTGGCGATGCTCGTTGAACTGAAGCCGCAACGAGTACTTTTTAATTAGTTGCTCTCTCTTCAACAGCCCAACCACTGTTGTGTATATCTCTTTGGCTTACGTAACGCGTCTCTACAAAAGGCATACGGCTTCCATCATACAGATGGACACTACCTCTATATATATATATATATATATATATATATATATATATATATATATATATTGGATGTATGCGCGTTAGGATACGGCGCCTGCCGAAGCGCTGTGCGGCGCGCTAGGTTTTAGCGCGTTCGGAAAAGCGCACTCGTCGCTCCGCCCTATAAAAAAAATTAGCGCAGCACGGGCGTGCGAGTTTTCACACGTTCCGTCCAGGCCACGGCCGCGTCACGCCGTCCATGCCACGCCCGCCATGGCCGTAGGTGGCCAGCGTGACGCCCACCGCCGCCTTGCATGACGCCCCAGCCCTCCGCCGTGGCGCGCACGGCGCCCATGCCCACCGGGACCTCGAGGTGGAGGTGCTGAGCATGAGCGGCGCGACGGCGGTACCGGCCGCGCTCGACGCCGTCGCCGCGGACCGACCAAACACCCGGGACACGGTCGCCGCGGACCGCGCTTCACCCGCCCGGCGCCCGGCCGCGCGCTCCGCCCCGCCCCGCGTGCTCCGCCCGCCCGTGGTGCTCCGGGTCCTGGCCACCCCTCCGCTACGTCGAGGGCTCGGTGGTGCTGGCCGCCGCCAGCTGCCCAGGCCGCGCCCCGGCTGATGAGCTCCACCGCGTGCTTCACCGGCCTGGCCACGAGCTCCCCTGCGGTGGTGGTGGGCCGCGCCCAGAGGACGTCGTTGCCCACGCCGTCGGCGGCCAAGGGCGAGAGGCGCCGCGGTGCTGGAGGGCTGGGACTGGTGGATGGGCCTGGAGGCGGGGGCGGCGCACCGGCGTTCCGCAGCAGCGGCCGCCCGGTCGCTTCGTGCCCAGGTCGCGCTGCGGCAGTTCGAGGCCTGCGCGCGCGTGCCGGCGAGGCTCCTCATGGCGCCTCCTGCGTCCCGGTCCCGGCCGCCGCCGCCCTCGCGGGGACTTGACTCTAATACGTTTCCAGCAAAAAAAAGGCATGTACTCAACCAAGGCCGTGTTTACGATTCCTCTAATACGTTTTGGTGGGCTTGTATATATTACGCAAATATATCTGTACATTACTTATAAGATGTAAATATAGCGAATCAATATGTGGTTGAGTTGGTTAGGTGAATGATTGTATCTCAAGCCCACCAAAATTTAATCTCAGATTTAATAATGGTGTTTTCAAAAAAATAAAAAATAAGATGTAAATATATGTTCTAAAATAAATAAAAATAAGATGTAAATAAATTAGTTTTTCATTCTAAAATAAATATCGTAAATTTATTTAGATATGAATGTTTTTAGATGAAAAATTAACTCTAGATACAACCATTTCTAGATAAAATTGTAACACTTATTTTAAGACGAAGGAATATTACGTAAATATATATACATTACGTAGGCACGTATTTCGGCGAGACTTGGCGACAGCCATGATGGCGTGCAGCGTGGTCGATAGTCGGCGAGGTGTGGCATGGCATCGACGACGACGTGACGGTGTATCGACGGAGATTTGTTGAACACGGTAAAAAAACATCAGTTGGTTCCTGTCGACAGCTCACGAATTACTGTTTCCACATATCCTATTTCTCTTATATTTTATAGGTAAAGCATTTATAAATTAGTAATTCTCTTCATATAGAAGAAAATTATAGAAGAAGAGTTTGATCTCTACTTATAATCCATGAACCAACTGACGGGTTTTCACCGTGTACGAGTCGTTTTTGTCGATACACCGCCAATCGCCGCCGCGCCTCACTAAACACCCATGCGCTGCCGCCACGCCTCATCGGCTATCGGCCACGCCGCCTGCCGTCGTTGTCGCCACGTCTACATGCCTATGTACTATATATATTTACGTTCTGTACTAAAATAATTGTCGCGGATTTATTTAGATAAGGATTTATCTAGACTTACTTTTACATCTGGATACATCTATATCTAAATTATTTTACGATAATTATTTTAAAACAAAGAAATATATGTTTACATCCTATGTGATGTACTATATATTTGTGTAATATATACACATACTAGAAGCACCATAAATACGTTTGTCGTGGTTGAGTACAGTACATGTGTTTTTCTTTGTGCTGGGAAAAGGAAACAAACGAAAACAGAAGTATAGGCTATGCAAAATCAAGCCACGCATTGGGGCTGCTGTGTATTCACAATATATAGGAGTACATGCCTTGGGAATCAAGGTGAATCAAATCATATCTCCACCGTACCATACATACAATATATGGTAGGATATTTGTGCTAATTTCCTATTACATGTGATATGTTTTCTATACATGTGATATAGACAAAAGGTATACTTTAACATCCCCCCTCAGCTTGTGCGTCGTACGGAAACAAGCATAAGCTGGAACGAAACTCACGGAAGAGCTGTGAGGGCAATCCTTTTGTCATAATGTCAGCGTACTGTTGGGATGATGGCACATGAAGGACCCGGACTTCTCCAAGCGACACCTTCTCTCGGACGAAATGAATGTCGATCTCGATGTGCTTAGTGCGACGATGCTGGACCGGATTGGAGGCCATGTAGACAGTACTAATGTTGTCACAGAAGACAACCATGGCAGTCGTCAGAGGATGCTGGAGTTCACCAAGCAGCTGACGGATCTAGCAGCACTCAACGACGACATGAGCAACAGCGCGATACTCTGCCTCGGCACTGGAGCGGGACACCGTGGTCTGCCGTTTAGACGACCAAGAGACAAGGTTATCGCCAAGATAGACACAGTAGCCGGACGTAGAACGTCGAGTGTCGGGGCACCCAGCCCAATCAGCGTCAGAGTAGGCTGTAAGGGCCGCTGAGGAGGAGCTCGACAAGTGCAAACTGAGGTCGAGGGTGCCCTTGATGTACCAGAGAATGCGCTTAACCAACTGCATGTGAGGCTCTCTGGGTGCATGCATGTACAAGCAGGCCTGCTGAACGGTGTGCGCGATATCCGGTCGCGTGAGGGTCAGATACTGCAAGGTACCAGCGTAGCTCTGATACTCGGTGGGATCGGAGAGAAGGGGGCCATCCTGAGCTGAGAGTTTGCACTTGGTGTCGATAGGTGTGGGCGAGGGGTGACACTCAACCATGTCGGCGCGCTGAAGCAAGTCCAAAGCATACTGGCGCTGAGAGAGTACCATGCCCGATGAGGTCCGAGTGACTGAGATGCCGAGGAAGAATGATAGAGCACCAAGATCCGTCATGGCAAACTCGTCGTGAAGCTGATGTGTGAGGTGTCGTAGAAGCCGGTCCGTCGAAGCAATGAGGACAATGTCGTCCACATACAATATTAGGTACGCAAGATCGGTACCACGCCTGTAGATGAAGAGCGACACATCCAACTTGGAGGCGACGAAGCCAAGCCGATGTGCAAAAATGGCGAACCGCTGGTACCAGGCGCGAGGGGCCTGCTTGAGGCCGTAGAGGGACTTGTGCAGACGACACACGTGGTCCGGGAACTGAGCATCCACAAAGCCAGGGGGCTGCTGACAGTAGACCTCCTCATCAAGATTGCCATGTAGGAAAGCATTCTTGACGTAGAGCTGATGGATCGGCCACGACCGAGAGACCGCAAGGCTGAGGACGATGTGGATCGTGGCAGGCTTGACAACAGGGCTGAATGTCTCATCGTAATCAATGCCGTGTTGTTGAGAGTAGCCTCGTACGACCCATCGAGCCTTGTACCGAGCAAGGCTGCCATCCGTGTGAAACTTATGTTTGAATATCCACTTCCCTCAAACAACATGAGAGCGAGGTGGGCGTGGAACAAGAGACCACGTCCCGTTAGTCACAAGAGCATCAAACTCCTCATTCATAGCGCGACGCCAGTGCGGGTCGTGGAGTGCACCCCGGTATGTTTTGGGAATAGGAGAGGGAGTGGAATGAGTTAAGGAGAGGTTAAGACGATCGACGGGCTGAAAGAGACCATGTTTGGCACGAGTAGCCATGGCGTGAGTATTGGACGGGGAGGGCGGTCGGTGTACCACAACAGCCGGGGAGGAATCGGAAGACGACGAAGATGAGGAGGTCGCCGGCGGGGTCGGTGCCAGATGCATGGGCGGGGGTGAAGGAGGGGAGGGTGGATCAGGAAGGTGGCGGGGCTGGTCCGAGGGAGAGGACGGTGGGGGGTGCCATGCATAGCGGAGGGCGGGTCGGCATGCATGGCGGCTGATGGGGCTACATGCATGACGGGTTGAGGAGAAGGAACTGTAGTGGGCTGGGCGGCTGCTAAGTCGAGAAGGAAGTCGAGTGCGGCCAGCGGAGCGTCGGGGTGGACGGAAGGAGAGGAGAAGGGAAAGACGGTCTCGTCGAAGATGACATGCCGAGATATGATGATGCGGCGAGTGGACATATCAAGGCAGCGGTAACCCTTGTGGTTAGACGGATAACCGAGGAAGGCGCAAGCAGTGGACCGTGGAGCGAGTTTATGTTGGGCTGTAGCGGATTGGTTAGGGTAACAGAGGCAACCGAAGACACGAAGGGCAGCGTAGTTCGGTGGTGTGTCGTAGAGGCGGATGTATGGGACCGAAAAGGCAATGGACTGGGAGGGACGTATATTGACTAGGTATGTTGCCGTGGTGAGTGCCTCGGCCCAGTAAGAGGGTGGCATGGAGGATTGGAAGAGAAGGGTGCGGGTGACATCATTGATAGTGCGGATGTCACGTTCGGCCTTGCCGTTTTGGGCGGATGTGTATGGGCATGAGAGGCGGAGGTGGATGCCGTGGGTGAAGAAGAATGAGGTGACTGTGGAGTTGATGAACTCAGTTCCATTGTCAGCTTGCATGGCAACAATACGGCGAGAGAATTGTGTGCGAACGTAGGCGACAAAATTAAGTAGAACGGCCGCGGTGTCGGATTTTTGTCGAAGAGGAAAGGTCCACATAAAATGAGAGAAATCGTCAACAATAACAAGATAGTACTTGAAACCGAAATTGCTCAAAAGTGGAGAAGTCCATAAATCACAGTGGATCAATTTAAACGGTTCGACACTTATTGAGATAGACCTAGCGAAGGGCAAGCGGACATGTTTGCCAAGTTGGCAGGCGTGGCAAACATGTGCGGCTGTTTTATTACATGAAATAAAGGTGTTCTTGCGAAGATGGGACATGGCGTCGCGTCCCAGATGACCTAATCGACGATGCCAAAGCTCGGTGGAGGTGGTGGCGAGGAGTCCATGGGCGTGGTGGTTGATGACCGAGGAGGGAAAGACGTAGAGGTCTCCGAGACTATTGCACCGAAGAATCACGGCCTTGGTGCGAAGTCCTTCACAGAAAAGCCGAGGGGGTCAAACTCTATAGAACAAAGATTGTCAATAGTGAAGCGACGAATTGAAAGTAGGTTCTTGACAATATGAGGAACGAGTAAAACATTGCGAAGAAAAAGAGAACGTGTGGAGGAGGGAATAGAAGTGTGTCCAGTGTGTGAGATGGGCAAGGTAGAGCCATTACCCACGGTGACAACGGAGGAGGAAGGAGAAGGTGTGAGAGAATGGAGCATACCGGGGTCGGAGGCCATGTGTGCAGTGGCGCCGGAGTCCATGACCCACTCACCAACGGCCGATGGAGTCGCTGCAGTTTTCAGGGCGGCGAGGAGGGCGGAGCAGTCCCACGCCGGGTTGCCGCCGTACGCAGGGGTGGGTGGCGGGTTGGTGCCGAAGGCTTGTCCGTGCAGCGGGGCGAGGGAGGTGAAGGCCTGGGCGGGCGGCATGACGAGAGGGCGGGGGCCGAGGAGGCCAGCCCCGGTAGGGAGCCGCACTGTGGGAGCCCCAACAGGCGTTGAAGCTGCTGGGCCTGTCCCGTATAGGGATTAAAGCAGACCCAGGGGCCAATGGAGGAGGACCCCCGTGCTGGACCTGGGAGTTGCCGCCGTGGGAGTTGGGGCGGCCGCCGCCGCCGCCCTTCTTCTTTCGCCAGTTGCCGCCGTTGCGGGTGCCGCTGGAGGAGCCCCCGGAGCCGCCGCCCCCGGAGTTGTAGCGTCGAGCACCGTCGCCGCGATCAGGGCCGCGCGAGTGACCAGAAGAGCCATTGGCGCCATGGGAGGGCGCACCGCCGTAGAGGGCCGTCTGGTTCCCGACGGCGACGGTGTTCGCGAGTTGAGTCTCTCGAAGGATCAGCAAGGACCTCGTCTGGGTGAACGACGGGAGCGGGTTCTGCATGGTGACGATCGTCGTGATGTCGGAGAAGCGCGGATTGAGGCCGCGGAGATAGTTGAGGACGAGCGTCTGGTCGGAGACGGGGGTGCCAACATCGCTAAGGGCGTCGGAGAGCGCCTTGAGACGGTGGCAGTAGGCGGTGATGGTGAGGTCACCTTGGACGAGGCCGCGGAATTCCGCCTCGAGATAGAAGGCGCGGGTCATCTGGTTGTCGAGGAAGAGGTTGGTGATGAGCGTCCACGCCTCCTGAGCAGTTTGGTCCTCCGCCATGATGATGTCCAGGATTTCATCGGAGATGGACCCGTAGAGCCAGGAGCGGACGATGTAGTCCTCACGCGTCCAATCCGGCGTGCGGTCTGCCGCGACAGTGGTGGTGTTGACGTGGGAGAGCAGATCATACTTGCCAAGGAGGACACGGATCAACATCCTCCACTTGGTGAAGTTGGAGGCTTGAAGGTCCAGCGTGACGGGAACGTGCGTGCGGACGCTGGCGACATTCACGGCCGGGGATGCAACAGCAGGTAGGGCGGCGCCGATCAGAGCGCAGGTGGTGGAGGACATGGAGGCCGGGAGGGTTGGGGTGATGAGGGTTGAGGTGGTGTTGGGTTCGGTCGACATGACCAGCGGCGGCAAGCAGCGCGAGAGGAAGTAGGTGCTAGAGGAGCAGGATCGTACGTAATCTGATACCAAGAAGAAGTATAGGATATGCAAAATCAAGCCACGCATTGGGCTGCTGTGTATTCACAATATATAGGAGTACATGCCTTGGGAATCAAGGTGAATCAAATCATATCTCCACCGTACCATACATACAATATACGGTAGGATATTTGTGCTAATTTCCTATTACATGTGATATAGACAAAAGGTATACTTTAACAAAAACCAAGCAGCCGTTGGATATAGGAAATGAAGGATCGAAGCACCGTTGGGAGCATGCGGAGGGAGCAGGCAAGCCCCGTCCACTCGACTGGGGCTTGATGGGCCACCACACCCACAAATGGTGGAGAGAGGGTGAATGTGCATGCACTCGTGGTGGGCCGAGGAAAAGAGGAGAGAGAGTGAGGAGGGAGGCTGATCTATGGGGTTTTCGCATGCAAAAAATAGCGTCGATGCCCCTAACTGCCCCCAGGATATCGGGTTTGGCTTGGGATCGCCGAATGCAATTTTGGCTAAATTCGGCGCAAAATGAGAAGTTGGGACTGCGACTAGAACGGGTTTTCACTGCCGGCACTAAAAAAGGCCTGGGGGTGGTCCTGGGGCCCGATTGGAGATGCTCTAACGTTCACATTTCATATGGCTGACGCTCAATGCATCTAGTTTTTTTTGCGGGATTCAATGCATCTAGCTGCACAACCACGTGAGACATATATGTCTTTGTTTTTTGAGATGCCCTTATAAACTAATCACAAAAGTTATGGATAATAAGATGGCGGATTTCGCATATATCCTATTCAGTGACGAGGGGACTGGGATAACGAGAGCCAGGTAGCAAAATGAACACCCCCTCCCCCCTCCCCCCATGCATCGTCTCCCGTAGGCTACTCGTGGCCAAGCGCCGCCTCCCACCCCGCTCCCCCCCTCGCTGTCGTCGTCGGCGGCCCCTCTGGCCGGCCGGCGGCGGCGGGCGCTCTCCCACCTCCTCCTGCGTCCTTCCCCGTACTGGCCTTCCTCCCTCTGCTCCCCCCCCCCGCTTCGTCCTGGTGGTGCTGGTGCATGGAGACTCGCCCGGCCCCCGACCAGGCGACCTCCCTGCGGGTTGGGGTCGTGCTCCTCTTGTCGTCCGGTCCTGGGTGCCGTCGCGTGCTGCTCCTGCCCCTCCGACGGGCTTCCCCTTCGTGGGTGGCCAGATCTGAGGCTTGTGCTTGGGGTTCAAGGAGGAGGTTGTTCGGCGGCGGGGCGGCGGAGGGATGTTGGCTGCGGTGGCTGGGGTGGCCGGCGTCGTACGTGCTGCTCGTCTTTGTCGAAGTTGGGTGAGTGTGGTTCTTGGATCTAGGGTGGCGGCCCTTCACATGGCGAGGCACATCCGGATCTGCGGCGGTCAGAGGTGTGGACATTGGTTCCGGGGTGCCTGGTCGTGTGGGCAGCGGGACCTCGATGGTCGTGGGCGGCGGCGGTGGCTTCGGCGGCTGGCACAGTGCATCTCCCTATCCTCCCACAAAGCCGTGCAGTCTTCCTTCGTTATGGGCGTGCTCTTGTGGTCGGCTTCGAGTTGAAGGTCCCGCTGGTGCTGGGGAATCCAGTCTGGGTGAAACCCTTGGCTGGCCTTGGACGGCCGCGCCCGTGGGCACCGTTCCCCTCCCTGGAGGCGTCGGTCTAGCCTGAGCCCCTCACCATTCCTCATCCTGGTTTCTGGGGTGAAAGCCCCAACTTTATTGGGCGGCGGCGCTACCGGCGCTGCTCCCTTCTTGAAGGCTCCGCTTTGGGAGCTCGTGGATGGTGGAAGGCTTTGGGTTGGTGGGAGGTGGCGATGCCCATCTCGTCCTTGCAAGACGCTCCTCCTCCTTTGCTGGGTGGTTGTCGTGCTTCGTTTTTGCTCCAGGAAAGCGTCAGCGTCGTTCTGGGGTTAGACTGATCCCCCTCCATGGCCTCCTTCCGGCGGATTTTTCTACATCTTGCGACGGTGCGGCGCCTCGATCCGGTGAGGAGGTAGTGGCCTCCTTCGCAAATGGTTTTGGATGTGACGTGCTAGGGCCGTAGATGCTTTGTGATGTCTTGCCCTGCTTGTGCTGGTCCGTATTTCCTTCGAGCCTGCGTGCTCTTGTCCGGCACTTCATGCACTGAAGGGGTCCTCGATGTCTCCGGCTTTCTTGTCCGTAGTGTTGAGGTTTAGCTTGTTGTAGTCCTGTGTCCTTGTATCTGTGCGCTCTTGTTCTCCTCTCCCTGCCCGCGGGCATTTGTAATCCTGGCCGGTTGATGGCTTTGTTAATTAAAAGTCGGGTTAGGTTCAAGCCCGACCCTTCTCGGGCTCAACTGACGCCTTTTCTCTAAAAATATATCCTATTCAGTGTTCATCAAAATGTTTTTATTAAACATATGGATATTATGGATGGAGTGTTGACTCTCCACGAAATCATGCACCATACTTATGTTAGAAACAAAGTGGTTATTCGTTCTTAAGTTTGATTTCCAGAAAGCCTACGACAGAGTTAATTGGGCCTTTCTATTGGAATGTTTTAAAATGAGAGGGTTTAGCTCAAAATGGCGATGTTGGGTTTACAATATTCTTCATGGGGGGGGGGACAGTGTGTGTGAAACTTAATAATACTGTTGGCCTTTATTTCCAGAGTCACAAAGGGGTCAGATGGGGTGACCCTTTGTCTCCTTTTTTTGTTTAATATTGTTGTTGAATGTCTTTGCAGAATGGTTTTAATAGCACAAAAAAATAAGTTGATTGTTGGACTGGCTCCCGATTTGATTGATAATGGTGTGTCCATATTGCAGTATGATGATGATAATTTCCTATGCTTTGATCCTGACATTGATCGTGCACTTAACTTGAAGTTGCTTCTCTATCTCTTCGAGCTTATGTCAGGCTTAAAGATTAACTTTCAGAAACGTGAGATTCATTGTGTGGATGCTGATGATGATATTTTTCAGACTTATGTTGATATCTTTAATTGCCAGATTGGGCATTTTCCTATGAAATATTTGGGGTCCCTGTTGGTTATTCATTCTTGCGTAGTGCGGATTGGGACATGTTGGATGTTAAGTTTGTTAATAAATGTGGATTTGGTTTGGGCAGCACTTCCTCATCTGGTGGGCGTTCGGTGCTGCTCAATGCAAACTTATCTAGTATCTCGTTTTATACATGTCTATGTTCTCTCTTTCCAAACCTGTCATCAAACGTTTGGATGTGCACATAAGACATTTCTTCTGGCAATTGTCTCGTCTAGTGTGAAAAAGAGGTATTACATGGTGAAGTGGGATAGGATCTGTAGATCAAAGAAATGTGGTGGTATTGGGGTTAAAAATCTTCAATTTATAGAGATAATTGTGATTATCTTCCTATACAAAGATATAATGGTGTTTCACAGAGAGATAATAGTGATTAGTTTCACAGAGAAATACTCTCACAATCTTGTTAAATATTCTCCCATAATTTTCAACTCCAGCTAATCATGTTGATGAGTAAAGCATGTTTAGGTTTCTCCTAAACAACCTGAGTTTCAGAAGTAAAGAAAATCATTAACAAATCCAGCATTTGAACAATGTTTCTTTATTTCAGTAATCAATCTTGAGGAGCAATTCAAGAAATTCTAATGATTTTTATTAAACCGCGTCCGATGCAATTCTGAATAAATCACTGCATTCCTGCATGGTCACTTTAAAATTGCAGGAGTTTTGGAATACATGGATTGGGGCATGAAGCAACAAAACTCACATGAGATAATTTGACACACTTCTGCTACAGCTAGAGACGAGCTTCAAAGCTTCAAATTTACAAGCATGAGAAGTAATTGCATTTGTTGAACCAATGGTTGGAATGATATTCTTGACAACACCCTATAATCGGGAATTACACATGTCATGCACTCATCCCCCCTTCTGTTTAATCTTGCGATGGACGCCCTCGTGACCATCCTAGACCGAGCCAGGATGGCCGGCCACATTCACTGTGTGGTGAGGCACCTTATCCCTGGTGGAGGGGTTACTCACCTCCAATATGCCGATGATACGATGATCATGGTCGAAGGATCTGATCTTGATATTATTAATCTTAAGTTTCTCCTCCTTTGTTTTGAGGCTATGTCGGGATTGAAGATAAAATTTTACAAGAGTGAGGTGATGATATTAGGCTACTCTAAGGTGGATAGGCGGCGGATTGCGGATAACCTAAACTTTAGGCTGTCCACATTCCCGGTTACTTATCTAGGTATGCGCTCTCTGGGTTCTGCCTTCATGTTCATGATTTTCACCCTGTCATGGATCGGGTCGCTTCCAGGTCATATCCCTGGAAGGGCCGATGCACTTCGAAAGGTAGTAAAAATTTCCTCGTCGAGGCTTGCCTTTCGAGCCTCCCGTGTATTTAATGGGCCTCTTCCTTTTGCTGAAAGGTGTCCATAGTGCCTTCAATTGGGAACTTGCCCCTTTCTTTTGTCAGGGAGCCGACAGTAGACCTAAATACCATATGGTTAAATGGGCAGACATGTGCCTACCCAAGCCACTTGGGGGCTTTAGGGATCATTGCCTCTCGACATATGAATGTGGTCTTGATGCTCAGATGGGTGTGGCACACCCTTAATGAGTATGAAGGCCTTTGGCTGCAGCTAATCAAGGCTGAGTACCTTCGGGGCATGCCTCTTCTTGCCTGCCAAACTCGGGTCGAATCCCAGTTTTGGTGGGGCATTCAGACTACCAAGCATGAGATCCGCTTGGGCCTCACAATCTCGCTTGGTCACGGTGCTGGGACTCTTTTCTGACATGACCACTGGATTGGGGATGCCTCATTGCGCATCTCTTTCCCTGGCCTCTTAGCGATTTGTTCTAACCCGAAGCTCCAGGACATAGAGGCCGGGGTTAATGAAAGTTGGAATGTCTTGGTCCGGCGAACATTTGGTCCCGAGGAAGCTGGGACCTGGATCGCTCTTAGGGGCATGCTACCGATCAATCGCCCAATGCGATCGGATCATGTTTCGTGGTCTCTTGTCCCTTCGAATCATTTCTCAGTGGCCTCTTCTTACCGGGCTCTGTGGAAGGCTCCCGTGCTGCCGAAGATTAAGATTTTTGTGTGGCAACTACTACGAAACCGCCTTCCCTCTGGAACGGAAGTTCTTAAGCGACAAGGCTCGGGCACTGGTAGGTGCCCAGAATGGACATCACATATTGTTTGCGTGTTCGAAAACCATATTCCTATGGAGATATATCCGTGAGGCTCTGGGGCCCGACAGGGAGGCCACGGACCTAGCCGTGTTCCTGCAAACTCGAGCCAACCAACCCAATAAGAAGAGACGCTGATGGCGATGAAGTTAATAGGTTCAGTGGGATTGCCTCCCCTATTAACCGCGCCAATAAACGATTCTTGATAACCCACAAGTCTAGGGGATCAATTGAAGCTTTTCGATAAATAAGAGTGTCGAACCCAACGAGGAGCAGAAGGTGCTGATAAGTGACACTGGATAAGGAAAGGCTGCACACACTCAAAGGTAAATATTTAGGGGTTTTTGGTTTAAGCTATAGAAAAGTAAAAGACAAGCAAAGTAAACAGGGTAACTGAGGAGTAGCAAGTGGCCCAATCCTTTCACAAGGATAAGCCTAGGAACTAAACTTATAAAAGCTAAAGCGCTCTCGAGAACACATGGGAGAGATAGCCAAGTTACTTTCACCATACTCCACCAAGTAATATGTATTGTGTTGATAAGTGTTGGTGGGTGGATCAATGCTAGTACACATTCTAGACTAAGATAAGTGTACTATTATGATTACACACCTTGCAAGCATCCGCAAATACAAGGTAGTAATTAAGGCATAAGCCTAACCACAACATAACGATCAAGGATCCATAACTCCCTTGTGCAAAAGTGTGTGAACTGGGGTTCAGGTTTTTGTCACTCCGGCAACCCACCATAAGCATCCTTTGTGCACAATGTATTCCTCTAGGCCCATGAAAGGTGAAGTGTTAAGTGTTCGACTCACATAACACCACTAGAGAAATAACAACACAACTTAAGTATCAAACAACACATAACACTTCAACATCATATGACTACTAACAACTAGACTTCTCCCATGTTCTCAGGAACTAAAGTAACTACTCACAAAACATAAAAGAGATCATGATCAGAGGTGATAGATGGGTGGCAAACAATCTGGACACAATGATATTTCTCCAACAAAACTCAATAACATTCACCACAAAGTAGTAATCAATACCAACAGAGTAGAGAGGATAGATAGTATGGATTACAACACAAGTTGCAGTTGTGATATGAGATGGGATGGAGATGGAGATGGTGCTGATGTTGGGGATGATGTTGATGATGATCTCGATGATGCCCGTGATGATGATGATGATGATGATGGCGACGATCTCCCCTTCCGGGAGGTGATCTCCCCGGTGGAATCTGCCCGCCGGAGATGGCTTTTCTCCTCTGTAGGTTTCCGCCCCGTGGCGGCGGCGAAACACGGAAACTCTTCTCTATTTAGGGTTTCTACCCCAGGGGGGGTCTTATAGGCGAGAGTGGGCACCGAGGGGGGCCACCAGGCATCCAAGAGGGTGCCTGGCGCGGCCAGGAGGGGGGCCGCGCCAGTCACCCTTCTGGCTGCCTGGTGGGTCCCCTCACCTCCATCCTCGGTGATCCCCAGTCAATCTTCATAAAAACACTCCCCGTAAATTTTCATCGCATTTGGACTTGATCTGATTAAGCAACTTGGTGTCCACTTTTCACCGCTGAATTCTCGTTCTGCTGCTTCGGCACCGGAAAGTTGTAAACTGTGTAAAACAAGCCAAAAAAAACATAAGAACAATACTTTAAAGTCGAATATATCAATGAATCGGATGAAATTACAATATAAAATAGTGATGCATTTTGGACGTATCAACTCCCCCAAGCTTAGACCTCGCTTGTCCCCAAGCGATTGCTGAGCTCGGTAAACCTGTCCACAAGTTTAGAGAGTGAAGCATCGATAAAAGAATACGGACAAGAAGCATCAAGATTTCTCACTAAACTGAAGCATCCTCAACATCAACCTCAACTCATAAGGTACTTATGAGAAAGTAGTAAAAATTATAACAAAGTAGGACCTGGAAAACTCATCAAATCATGGCAAACATAGGCTTGGTCAAGGAACAACTAATAACTTTTGCTTTTGCTCTTTCACTTATAATGGAACCAGTTGAAGCTTTGGAAAGAACATGTTATCAGTCAAGAAGTGCACATGTTAACACAAAGGAAGATGTTTATTAAGCATAAGCTTTTGCAAACAAGTCACTTATCAAAAGATAATGTCAACAAAGATGTAACATGCTAACTTTCAATGCAGCTTTGTATGCAAGAATCTTTATTAACATCAAGTGTCTATTCTCTCTCAAGAAGGAAGGAAGTAGGAAGGACTGACTCGGCACAAAATAAAGGATAAAACCCGTGCAAAAGGGTAAGCAGGGAAAACTCATGTGCCATCTCTAGATCAAACAGAATAAAAACAGGCCTTTGGGAGGTGCATGATCCGTCAACGACTGCTGATAGATAACTCACTCACTTCATGATTTGGACAAGTTTCGAGGAACGGCTCCCGTGTGGGGACGATCACATCCCCTTAAATTCCTTTGTTTATCACTCATAAATGAGCGAAGGAACTTGTGCGTTAGTATTTATCTTTTACGAGCTGGGCACTCATGCCAGTCCCTTCTCGTATTAGGGGTTTGCAGATTAGGCATGCAATCCCAAGATAAAACTTGTCCAAATTAAGAAGATCATGGGTTACCCACCACTTCCTCATGAGCTGAATCAGTGGCACAAAACAGAAGATTTTGAACATCTAGAGATAGCACATAAATTATATACTTTAGGAGTGGTAGTGGAATACCACAAATAGGAAGGTATGGTGGACTCAAGTGGAAGATGTTGGTTTCAGGGTATGGAAGTACAAGAAGAATTCCGCTTAGTACAGAGTTTTGGCTAGCAAGGCTTTGAGAGACCAGACAATTGATGACAACTTAGATGCAAGCAATACAAAGCATAAACATTAAAACTAGCATGAAACATCAAGTTGTCTTCCTTGTCAACATAACACTTCAAGCATAATAACAAAGGTTTTGGCTATGTCGCTACTTTGAGAAAAACATGATTTTTGTTATGACCAAAGCTATACTTGCCAAGATTTAAATAAAGTTTTCGAAGCCATACCTGATATAAGGTCAATACTCCCCATAAGAATCAGCTCATAATGTCGATTGCGTGAAGAGAATACCGAGTGCAACGAAGAAACCAATAGACTTCTCATTAATATTCCTTCATAGGCGACCCCACACTCACGGATACAAAGCTCTCCACAAAAGGAGTGATAGACCTCAAAGCAACACCTATTTCATAAAGTAACTTCCCTAGACATGATACGACTCTACTTGACTCTTAAAGACAAAGATAAGGATAAAGATACCCGGCACTCCCCCAAGCTTGGAACAAGCTAAGGGAATGCCATTACCCGAGGAGTTTTACTCCCACTGTGCTTGCTCTTTTTGAACGTTGATCTAGTAGTTATTGATGAAGTCCTTCCAAGGCAGAGGTCCACCAGTCTTCACAGTTGCTTCAGTAGCCAGGGCCCTGCTTCCAGCAGATGCACTCAAGCATTCAAACCTAAGTTCATACTCACAGTTCTGATTAGACAGATCATAGATCTGTCCTTGGAGTTCGATTGCTTTCTCTTCAAGTTCGGTCAAGCTTGACCACGTCTCCCTTAGCTCTTCCAAGTAGAGAATCTTCAGTTCGCTGATGATGTCGAAGTTGGCTCCAACGCCACGCTCCACCATCTTCTTGAACTTGAAGACTTCTTGTTCCATATCCTTCAACCTCTCTTCGGTGCTCCCTTCTTCAACTGGTCCCTCTAAATCTTCCTTGTGGAGAACACCGTCCTCCACATGAAGGACCTGGGGGTGCTTCCTCACCTCTGCGAGGTAAGGGTTGATGACGTTGACGACGAAATTGTCCTTGGGGGAACTTGGGGAAGCCATGGCACCTAGATCTGCTGAAATTTTTCCTGGCAGAAACAGACCGAGAAAGAAAACACACGAAATCGCGAGATACGGTGCCGGGGCTATCCGGGAAAATATATAGCAAAAATTTCTGCAATAGAAGGAAGGTTTCAAGCCTAGGTGGAGTCGGAGTCGGAGTCCAGGGCACCCAGGAGGGTCCCTGGCGCGGCCAGGAGGGGGGCCGCGCCAGGAGGCCTCCTAGGCCCCCTGGAGCTCCTCTCCGGCTCCACTCGGGCCTGGAATTTTCCTAATTTTGCAAAAAACTTTGAAAAGTAAACTTTTATTGACGTTCGCGGTGTTTTCTTACCATAATTCATACCTTTTCTTATTCTGCTCCTGCCGGAGTCTGAAACTGGCTGCAACATGTTCTTCGTGATTCTTTGTATATATCATGTTTGCATCCACATTGATTGGATCACCTGCCATATAATGTTTGAGTCTTTGTCCATTCACAACTTGAGGTTTGGTGCCTTTGAAATTATTGATCTTGATTGCACCAGACCGATATACTTCTTTGATATGAAAAGGTCCTTCCCATCTGGAAAGTAGTTTACCTGGAGAAAACCTGAAATGAGATCTCAACAACAAAACTTTATCACCAACATTAAATTCACGTTTCAGAATTCTTTTATCGTGCCATTTCTTTACCTTTTCCTTGAACATTTTAGCGCTCTCGTAAGCTTCACTCCTCCACTCATCTAGAGAAGTCAAGTTCATGTAACGCTTTTCACCAGCTAACTTTGGGTCAGCATTTAGCTCTTTGACAGCCCAGAAAGCCTTGTGCTCTAACTCTAATGGTAAATGGCAAGCCTTGCCATAGACCATTTTATACGGAGACATGCCCGTGGGGTTTTTGTAAGCAGTTCTATATGCCCACAAAGCATCTCCTAACTTCTTTGACCAGTCCTTTCTAGAACTGTTTACTATCTTCTGTAAGATCAACTTGATCTCCCTATTGGTGAGCTCAACTTTCCCACTAGTTTGAGGGTGGTACGGTGATACAATCCTATGATTGACATCATACTTGGCTAGAGCTTTCCTAAAAGCTCCATGCGTGAAGTGTGACCCTCCATCTGTCATGAGGTACCTTGGTACTCCAAACCTAGGAAAAATTACATCCTTGAGCATTTTCAAAGATGTCTTGTGATCAACACTCCCAGTGGGGATTGCTTCAACCCACTTGGTTACATAATCAACAACAACTAAGATGTGTGTGTACTTGTGTGAAGGAGGAAAAGGACCCATAAGACCAAAACCCCAGCAATCGAAAGGTACGATCACTAGTGAGTAATTCATAGGAATCTCATTTCTCCTGCTAATGTTACCAACTCTCTGACACTTATCACAAGATAGAACGTACCTTCGGACGTCCTTAAAAAGAGTAGGCCAATAAAAACCTGATTGTAAAACTTTATGTGTGGTCCTTTCACCGGCATGATGTCCTCCATAGGGACTATCATGACATTGTCGAAGAATGTCCTGCTGCTCGTGCTCCGGTATACACCTTCTTACGATCCCGTCCGCACCTTCTTTGTAAAGATGTGGACCATCCCAAAAGTAGTGCCTCAAATACGTGAAGAATTTCTTCCTTTGCTGAAATGTAAAACCTGGAGGAAAAAACTTTCCAACGATAAATTAGCATAATCTGCAAACCAAGGGTCGGAATGAGATTGTACTTTTACAACAGCAAGTTGTTCATCTGGAAAACTGTCGTTGATTGGAATAGGATCGTGCGGGATATTTTCCATCCTTGAAAGATTATCCGCCACCGGATTGTCTTCTCCTTTTCTATCGACAATCTGCAAATCAAATTCTTGAAGAAGGAGTACCCATCTAATGAGTCTTGGTTTGGCGTCCTTTTTCTGCATAAGATACTTAATGGCAGCATGGTCAGTATGAATAATAACTTTAGAATCAAAAATATACTGCCTAAACTTATCACAAGCAAACACCACTGCCAAGAATTCCTTCTCGGTAGTAGCATAATTCTTTTGAGCACTATCAAGTGTCTTGCTGGCATAGTGGATGACATTCAATTTCTTGTCAACCCTTTTTCCTAAAACAGCTCCAACAGCAAAATCACTAGCATCACACATAATTTCAAAGGGAAAATTCCAGTCAGGCGGTTGTACTATAGGAGCGGTTATTAAAGCTTTCTTAAGAACTTCAAAAGCTTCCTTACAATCTTCATCAAATACAAAAGGAGAATCCTTCTGGAGAAGATTGGTAAGGGGTCTCAAGGTCTTAGAAAAGTCCTTGATAAATCTTCTATAGAAACCAGCATGACCTAGAAAACTACGAATACCTTTGATTTTCCTTGGATAGGGCATCCTTTCAATAGCTTCAATCTTTGCCTTGTCCACTTCAATTCCACTTTCGGAAATCTTGTGTCCAAGAACTATCCCTTCGTTAACCATGAAATGACAATTCTCCCAATTGAGCACCAAATTCGTTTCTTCACATCTCTGCAAAACTTTATTAAGATTGTGGAGACAGTGGTCAAAGGAGTTTCCATAGACGGAAAAGTCATCCATGAAAACTTCTACAATCTCCTCACAGAAACCATGAAATATTGCAGACATACACCTCTGAAAAGTAGTAGGTGCATTACACAAACCGAAAGGCATACGCCTATAAGCATAAGTACCGTAAGGACACGTAAAGGTGGTCTTCTCTTGATCCATGGCGTTAACGTGAATCTGGGAGAAGCCATAATACCCATCAAGATAGCAGAAGTGGGTGTTTTTAGACAGCCGCTCGAGCATTTGATCAATAAAGGGCAGAGGATAGTGGTCCTTCCTGGTGGCCTTGTTCAACTTCCTGAAATCAATACACATTCTATATCCAATAATAGTCCTCTGAGGTATTAGTTCATTTTTATCATTAGGAACAACAGTCATACCTCCTTTCTTAGGAACACAATGAACGGGACTTACCCACTTACTATCAGCTATAGGATAGATGATACCTGCGGCTAGAAGTTTGAGAATCTCCGTCCTAACCACGTCCTTCATCCTTGGGTTCAACAGTCGTTGATGATCAACAACTGGTTTAGCATCGGGCTCGAGATTGATAGTATGTTTGCAAATGGATGGACTAATACCCTTGAGATCATCAAGAGTATAGCCAATAACACCTCGGTGTCTGCGGAGTGTCTCCAATAATCGCTCTTCTTCATACCCTAAAAGGTTAGAATTGATAATAACAGTATATACTTTCTTTTCATCTAAATAAGCATACTTGAGTGTATCGGGTAGTGGTTTTAGATCAAACACCGGGTCTTCTTTTGGTTGCGAGAGGATTCCTAAAGGTTCAACCGGGAGGTTGTGCTTCAGGATAGGAGTTTGTCTTAAAAATATGTCTTCTAGTTCATCCCTCTCCTGCATATGTATGTCATTCTCGTGTTCTTCCATAAATTGCTGCAAAGTATCATCAGGAGGAATAGCAATAGAAGCAATTTCTTCAATAATTTTGTCATTACTTGACAAGTCAGTACCACGAGGCTTCTTAGAAAACTTAGAAAAATTAAATTCATACGGCTCACCGTTGAATTCAACAGAAACTTTACTTTTCTTGCAATCTATTATAGCTCCACAAGTGCTGAGGAAGGGCCTACCAGAGATAATAGGCTAAAAACTATCTTGCACTGAACCAAGTACAAGAAAGTCAGTAGGATATTTTACCTTCCCGCAGAGTACTTCAACATCTCTTATAATCCCAATTGGAGAGATTGTTTGTTTATTTGCAAGATGAATCGTGACATCAATGTCCTCGATCTCACACGGCTGAATCTCGTGCATGATCTCTTGATAAAGTGTGAAGGGAATAGCGCTGCCGCTAGATCCCAAATCACATAGCCCATAGTAATTATGATCTCCTATTTTGACAGATACAACTGGTGTACCTGAAATTGGGCCTTTGTTCTTGGCTGTGACAATGTTAGTGGAAACAGCACAAAAACTAACAGTGGATTCTTCAATATCACTGGTTACCAGATCCTTGACCATTGCAACTTGAGGCTTGACCTTGATAATGTCCTCAGGTTCGTCAGTGGTCCTTCCGTTTTTTTTTAGAATACCTGTAACAAAAGAGTGCTCCTTTATCCTTGAGGGATAAGGAGGCTGTTCATACACAACTGCAGGTAAAACAGGATCAGTAACATTTATCTCAATAGGTGACTCCTTGAAAGGTTTATGATGTTGACTCTCCTTCTTCTTAGAAGAATCAATATGAGAAGCAAATTCCTTGCAAAAGTCAACCATTAGCTGGGAATCAAGACCAATTTTAGAGCAAAAGGTATTAAAGTAATCAGTCTTCACATAACTCTCAATGTAGTCATGCTCATAGTTTATAGCAGGTTCAATACCTTTATCAATTTCCCAGTCTTCAGTGTTCTTCTGGATCCTTTCTATAAGATCCCATTTTTCTTCCATACTTCTGGTCTGGAATACCCTGCTAGAGGAGGCATCCAACATCTCCCTGTCCTGACGAGAAAGCCTGGCATAAAAATTTGTAAGTATAATTTTCTTGGGGAGCTCATGGTTTGGGCATTTGAGCATCAGGGACTTCAGTCTCCCCCAAGCTTGAGCGATGCACTCTCCATTGCGAGACCAAAAATTGTAGATGTAGTTCCTGTCTTGGTGAATTTCACGAAGAGGATAAAACTTTGCATAAAAGAGAGACATAAGCTCTGGCCATTCAAGCAAATCAGAGTTACCGAGTAGCTTATACCAATCTGAAGCTTTATCTTTGAGTGATACGGAGAATAGTTTCTTCATGATGAACTCCATTGTTACACCTGCAAGCTTAAATAAAGAACATAATTGTGATAAATATAACAGGTGTTCTCCCGGATGTCCTTCTCCTGTATAACGATTAGCCAAGACATAATCAATAATACCAGATGGCATTTTATAGGGCACAATTTCAGTAGGGGTAGGACTGACCACCACAATCATGGGGCGGCTCCTTACCAGCAACGAACCAACAGTAGAAGAGTCCATAAGGACTGAAGGTAACAACAAAAAATAAAGGTTTCCTTACCGGCTTCACTTACCAATAGCGCTACACTCCCCGGTAACGGCGCCAGAAAAGCTCGTTGATGGCGGTGAAGTTAATAGGTTCAGTGGGATTGCCTCCCCTGTTAACCGCGCCAATAAACGATTCTTGATAACCCACAAGTCTAGGGGATCAATTGTGGCTTTTCGATAAATAAGAGTGTCGAACCCAATGAGGAGCAGAAGCTGCTGATAAGTGACACTGGATAAGGAAAGGCTACACACACTCAAAGGTAAATATTTAGGGGGTTTTGGTTTAACCTACAGAAAAGTAAAAGACAATCAAAGTAAACAGGGTAACTGAGGAGTAGCAAGTGGCCCAATCCTTTCACAAGGATAAGCCTAGGAACTAAACTTATAAAAGCTAAAGCACTCTCGAGAACACATGGGAGAGATAGCCAAGTTACTTTCACCATACTCCGCTAAGTAATATGTATTGTGTTGATAAGTGTTGGTGGGTGGATCAATGCTAGTACACCTTCTAGACTAAGATAAGTGTACTCTTATGATTACACACCTTGCAAGCATCCGCAAATACAAGGTAGTAATTAAGGCATAAGCCTAACCACAACATTACGATCAAGGATCCATAACTCCCTTGTGCAAAAGTGTGCGAACTGGGGTTCAGGTTTCTGTCACTCCGGCAACCCACCATAAGCATCCTTTGTGCACAATGTATTCCTCTAGGCCCATGAAAGGTGAAGTGTTAAGTGTTCGACTCACATAACAGCACTAGAGAAATAACAACACAACTTAAGTATCAAACAACACATAACACTTCAACATCATATGACTACTAACAACTAGACTTCTCCCAAGTTCTCAAGAACTAAAGTAACTACTCACAAGACATAAAAGAGATCATGTTCAGAGGTGATAGATGGGTGGCAAAAAATCTGGACACAATGATATTTCTCCAACAAAACTCAATAGCATTCACCACAAAGTAGTAATCAATACCAACAGAGTAGAGAGGATAGATAGTACGGATTACAACACAAGTTTGCAATTGTGAGATGAGATGGGATGGAGATGGAGATGGTGCTGATGTTGGGGATGATGTTCATGATGATCTCGATGATGCCTGTGACGATGATGATGATGATGGCGACGATCTCCCCTTCCGGGAGGTGATCTCCCCGGCGGAATCTTCCCGCCGGAGATGGATTTTCTCCTCTGTAGGTTTCCGCCCCGTGGCGGCGGTGAAACACGGAAACTCTTCTCTATTTAGGGTTTCTACCCCAGGGGGGTCTTATAGGCAAGAGGGGGCACCGAGGGGGGCCACCAGGCATCCAGGAGGGTGCCTGGAGCGGCCAGGAGGGGGGGCCGCGCCAGGCACCCTTCTGGCTACCTGGTGGGTCCCCTCACCTCCATACTCGGTGATCCCCAGTCAATCTTCATAAAAACACTCCCCGTAAATTTTCATCGCATTTGGACTTGATCTGATTCAGCAACTTGGTGTCCACTTTTCACCGCTGAATTTTGGTTCTGCTGCTTCGGCACCGGAAAGTTGTAAACTGTGTAAAACAAGCCAAAACAACATAAGAACAATACTTTAAAGTGGAATATATCAATGAATAGGATGAAATTACAATATAAAATAGTGATGCATTTTGGACGTATCGGACGCCTCTTTTGGCTTATGTTTGCGGCCATGACTTATACCCTCTAGACGGTTAGGCACAAAATGGTGATTGAGCGTGTCTTCTTGCGGCGGGCTTCTGATGTTATCTTTAAATTCTTGGCTTACAATGGCGCTCGCTCTCTAGGCGTAGTTATAGAGATTATCTGCTCTATGTGACTAAGGCCCTGAGTTCTAAGGCGTGTCACATGGACTCCACCTACCAGGCAACTTGAGTATTTTGGCAGAGGGCCCCTTGTGGCGTCCGCGTCTTTTTCCCTTTTATCTTTCTTAGGCTTTATGTGTTGTTGCCCCAGCTGGATCTTGAACCTGTTTGGCACTTGCAGATGTTGTTGTGGTCTATGCTTTATCTATAAAGCAGGGAAAAAGCTTATTTTTGAAAATTACAACTATATGCTTATTGATTCCAAGATTTATACATCTTAACAAATAATAAAATCGTGCTCAGTCATCCAAATAACTGAGGACCCTAAATAGTTAGCTGAAACTCTTTTTGTATTTGCAATAATAAACTACTACTCGAACCAAATGGCAGAAACATCTCTATGGCAAGACCAAAGCACCATCAGTAGCATACACAGTATTTGTAGCACCATCAGTATTTTGCAGCCTTGCAGGTGACTATAATAAGACCAAAGCCCCATTAGTAGCATACACAGAGAATAAATTACTGATACACCAACCAAATGGCAGAAACATCTCTATGATAAGAGATTTTTCTAATGATAGAATACATTAATAATGATGACATAACAAGCATAGTTCACAATAAAGGAGAAGTACGTATTAAACTCTGAGATAAACAAGGAAGAAATAAAGTTACATGTTAAACTGAGAAGAGAACAAACATTGCACTCTCAAACTATCGTCCATAAGGATGAAAATTCATATCTAAGCTCGAGCTCAGATGCTCCCGAAATTTGAGCCGCCTACTCTGATCAAGATCATTCGTTAGTTTCTGTTAAAGGTTGTTCTATGGCTGTTGTCCCTTGCGGGCTATGGTGGTGACGAGAATGTTTGCAGGAATGGGAAGTTGATGAGGTGCAGCAACGCCTGCTGCTAGCGGATGAGGTGGATGAACCCGTAGCGGACATCGTTGGTGTTGGGCGGCGCCGGCTTGAAGTAAACGCAGTAATGGGAGAGCGGAGGGGTGGACGCAAAATGAGATCTATCCGGAAAAAAATTGGGGCGGCTCTTGATGGAGGTAGGTGGCTGTTAGTTGTTCGTTAAGATGAGACGGTACAGGAGGGCACAAAACCGAACTTATTCCGCCGGCGCACGAGTGTACCATGACATTCGCGTTAGAGAATCTAGTCGCCAGCGTACGCCGTTATCTTCCCGGAAATAATATACAAGCCTGTAAAATAAACTAACGAATGATCTCGAGGAGAGTAGGCGGCTCAGATTTCGGGAGCATCTGAGCTCGATCTCAGATACAAATTTTCGATAGGGGGGAGGAGATTTGGCACCCGAGCTCACATGCACCTTATATATGAATGAACCATGTTTGGTTGAGATTTTGTACGAGCTCCTTGCCGTCATGTGCGGTTTCTTGGTAAAAAGGTGAGGCGAGCGGTAACTTTTCTTGTGTGACAAGATAGGGTGGCACTATTCGGACACTCAGTGACATGGTTGACGGGTTATTTCCTTACCCTGGGGACATGACGGTAAGGATGCGAAAACGGGACCAACTCCCTCCGTCCCCTCACACCGCCATGCCCCCTCGCCTCGTCGCTCTCTTGCCTCCCCTCAGCGTGGATGTCCCCTCGAATCACCACCACAAAGCTTGCATATCTTTGTGGAGGGAAGCCAGATCCGCTGGCAAGGTATCAGGATCCGCCGCCGCCCCATTCGGATGCCCAACTCCGGAAGGAGCACGAATTGCGGGATCCCGACGATCTCAACCTTGACCTGCTGCTGAACGCCGGTGAGTAGCCCCGCAACATCATCCTCTTTCTCCTATTCCTTGCTCTTGCTATGGGGAAATCATATCTTTACTTAACTGCTCTGACTTGGTTCAGGAGGGACAGGAACGGCGACAGGTGCCTCCTGCTCTCGTCCATCATTGCCAATGCCTTTTTTACCTTGAAGTAAATGATGGCGATGACAAGGCAGATCCACCATGAACTACAGCTCGAGGACGAGTTGTATGTGCAAGGGGGGAGTAATGTTGTGGAAACTGAGTCCAGTTATCTATTAAAAAGATGAGTCTAGAAGTATCCAGTGTGTTTATGTGTCCTAGTAATCCTAGTATAAGAGTCTGTTTGTGGGAAGGGTCTGGTTGTCTCTTATATGACCCATCCTAGTCTAGAAGTATCCAGAGGGTGTTATGTGTCCTAGTAGAGTGTTATGTGTCTTGGTAGAAGTGTCTCTTTGTGGGTGAACCCAGCCCACCCTAGAAGTATCTAGGGTGACCTGAAGGGTCTATATAAGGATGTATCCCCCTTGTAAGGAGGCAAGCAATGAAATATCTAGTTCCTACCTATGCTTTTCTTCTACCCTTCTAATCCTCCAATATTTCCCCACTACCCTTCTATGGTACCACGGCGCCTAAACAGCGACAACCCCTACGTCTAGCGAGTAATTGATGGTACGAATTAACGCCCCCTTGTTGGTTACCCAAAGTGGAAGGTTCAGATGTAGACAGCAGCAAGTTTCCCTTAGCGAAGATGCTAAGGTTGACTGTCGAACCAATAGGACTCCAACAGATACAAGAAGGTGGCAAGGAAACAATGGCACCGTTTTAAGACAAAATTTGCTTCCTTGACCTAGACCTGCACACCCAGCAAATAACTTTGCTTCCCAACGAGTACAAAGGAGTTGTCAATTCCTCCGGCCTTGTTGTTTACAAAGGATAAAACGCACGGGATAATAATGATAGTGATAGAAACGGAAAAGTAAATACTGAAAGTAAATTGATAGTGTAAACAGTATTGGAAATATGGACCGGGGTCCTATGATGTTCACTAGTGATGTATCTCTCCCAAAAGACGATAAAATAGCCATGTGAGGTAAAAAAATTACAGCTGGGCAATTGACAGGATTATGTGCGCAAACCAATGCTAATTATGCTATAAAGAAAGGAAGAGGCTCAAAACCATGGGCGGTACGCCAAGACAAGTAGACCAAAATCCATCTGCATCTACCTACTAATCATCCACCTTGAGATATCTATCCAAAACATCTCGCTGGTATTAAGTTGTGAATCCCACCCAAAGTGTAAACTCAAAGCAACAGACAACTACATTAAAGAACTTTGCGTAAAGTAAACAATCCTTGCACCCGCAAGTACAAGCACCGTTGTTTTCCCCCTTGTGGCAACAACACATCCCCTAGACTCATGTTTCTGTCACTCAAGCTAGTCATCGGGGGGCATGAACCCACAATCATGCATAATGCTCCCTCTTGGAGTCACTACCTACTACTTGGCCAAAGCAATAAACAGCAACGGAGAACATGCAAGAATTACTCTAGAAAATAAATACTCCCTCCATTCCTAAATATAGGGTGTATAGTTTTATTTAAAAAGTCAAACTTAGTTAACTTTGACCAGATTTATAGATAAATATATTAATATAAATTACACAAAAACAGTATCATTAGATTCATCTTGAAACATATTTTCATATTGTATTTATTAAATGTCTTAGATGTTGATATTTTTTTCTATAAATTTGGTCAAAATTGCAAAAGTTTGACTTTTTAAAGAAAACTATACACCTTATATCAAGGAATGGAGGGAGTATAAAAGAGGAGAATCAAATATATTACTCAAACACAATCTGAACATAATCTCATAATCCATCGGATCCCAGCAAACTCAACATAGCAACGGCAGAAATATTACATATGTGCCTCGATCATGTAGGGCGGCTCACGAGGTCTAATCCATGAAGAACAAAGAGGGGAGGAGAACATCACATATCTACTGATCATAGACCCATGGTCCAAGGTGGACTACTCACGGTTCATCCGGGAAGCATCCATGGTGGTGGAGAAGCTCCCGGAGGTGGTTCCTCCCTCCGGCAGGGTGTCGGGAAGAGGTCTTCTGGTGCTCCCGATCTTGGAACAGCGGCGGCGGAGGAACAGAGGATAGATCGCGAAAAAGGGTTCCCGTCTCGGGGGTTTCTCGTCAAGAGGAATAAATAGGCGAAGGGGGCAGCCAGGGGGGCCACCAGGGATCCAGGCGGCCCCCTGGCGCGGCCCCACCCTGGGGCGCGCCGGGAGGGCGCCTGGGGCCCTGGTGGGTCCCCTCTGGCACCCCTCGGTGATTCCCGAAGCTTCTTCTATGCTGATTTTTTATTGGATTTTTCCCGAATTTTTGGAGCACTTTTAATATGTGGGAAACCTGAAATAGAAAAACAGCAGAAAACAGGAACTGGCACTGGGGTGCACTGAGTTAATAAGTTAGTCCAATTATGATCAAAAGTGTATGGAAGTTCATCAATATCATAGCAATATCACACAAAAGAGGCATGGAGCAAGCAGAAATTATAGATACGTTTTGGACGTATCAACATCCCCAAGCTTAATTCCTTCTCTTCCTCGAGCAGGTAAATGATAAAAGCATAATTTCTGTGGTGACATGCTAACAACCATAAAAGAACTTTTAAGTAAAGCAATGAAGGCATGTAATTCAATTCAAGTCAAAACAGGCAATAGTCTATATTTAGTAATGAAACAAGCAACATAAGAACATAAAGGTGCAAGAGCTCTCGCTGTCCGTGACTCGAATGTCTCCTAATGGTGTTTGCGTGCAAGAAAGGGGATAGGGATATACGAGAGAAAAAAGTATTTTTGTGTTGAGAACTATATCTACTAAAGTTTCACACTTGGTCTTCTTTGGAATCTTATCTTGACTCATCCCCAGACCACTAGTCAGGTACAAGTCAAAATGATCCACTCCTTTTCGACATTTTGAGCACTCATGCAATGGATGAGCGTAAGCAAGAAAGTTGACACTTAGGATGGCAAAGATAGAATATGGTGTAGGAGGAAGACAAAAAGGTGTGAAAGGCTCACATCAATGAGGACAATCATAGGCGAGAGAAAGCAAAATGATAGATATGATGTGAGGAGTAGGGATTGCCATGCAACGGATGCACATATGAGCTAAGGTAAGCTCTCCAATGGAACTAGTGGGGGTGCATCCAACTTGCTTGCTCAAGAAGACCTAGAGCTCATTTGAGGAGGCTCATCATTGGAATATACAAGCCAAGTTCTATAGTGTGAAGGTCCGCACATAGCTATATGCATGAGTGATAATCTCTATGGAGTACAAGATATAAGAGGGAGTACGAGTGTGGATCTCTCAAAAGGAATAGTAGTGTGCCCCCTTCTCTCTTTTTATTTATTTTTCTCTTTTTTTCTATTTTTTGTATTTTTTGGTGGCCTCAATGGCTCTTTCTATTTCTCTCATTTGTCCTCTTTGCGATCTTTTAATTTTGTCCTCGTTGGGATCTTTTGATTTTGTCCCCTTTGGGATCTTTTCCTCACTGGGGCAACACTCTATATATTACAAAAAGTATAGAAGATCTTTCACACTTTACAAAGTACTCAAATCATAAAGAAGATGTAACTATCATGATGTATGCAAATGTATGCTTCTGCCAGTGTAGCAGGATATGCAATGATACTAGTGCGTCATGTATCAATGATTAGGGCAAGGCCCAACTAGCATGCGACTCATCGATCAAGCAAGTAGCATGTATGACATGAAGATCAAGTCATGAGAAGGTGGATGTTGCATGGCAATATATCTCGGAAAGGCTATGGAAATGCCTTGATAGGTAGGTATGGTGGCTGCTTTGAGGAAGGATATAATGAGGCTTATGATGACAGAGCGTATCATGCCAAGGGTTTGGATGTACCAGCGAAGGTGGACGCCAACTCTCGGAGTGAGAAGAAGGCAATGCACGGCACGGGAGAGGCTAGAAAAATATGGGAAGGTGGAAGTGTGAACTTTCGAATACTCACATTAGTCCGAAGAACTCATGCACTTATTATCGGTAACTCTCAATCTAATAAGGAGGTTTCACAAAGAGACAAGTACCCCGAGGAGGAGTGTATGGGGGTTTGGTTATCCTTGCGCATCCTCGACTCATGGTACGTGAGTGTACTCTAATATTCGACCCCTCAGAAGAGTAGTGATCCATCTAGAAGCTAAAGTTCTCAACTAATTTTTGTAAGTTTTGAAAATAAACACGGGTTGCCCAAAATACGACATCTATCACTAATAGGCTAAACTCTTGACACCAAAAGTCCAAACATTACTCAAAGCAATACCTCAAAACTATTGCAAGTTACTACTACAAAAGAAAAGCAACCTCAATTACCTACTTCAAATCAAGACACAAAACTCAGTGCAACATGCGAACTCTCTAAACAATATAAACATGAAAACTCAAGAGAGTTCCAGCAAAAACTAAACAAAATCTCTTAAAAAGATAAGCGTGAAAACTAAGAGCTAAACATGACAGTAGCTATGAAAAAGATAAAGAACACACACAACAAAGATAAACATGAAAATCCTATGGTGTGTTCTAGAATGAAGTGGAGCGTGTTTCTCTCCCACACAAAGAAAGCTGGGTTCTAACTTGTTATGAACAGCAAGCAAAGCTAAAGAAAACTAGAAAGGAAATAAAGAGCGAGACGCTCCAAGCATAGCACATAACGCATGAAGTGATAAAAATATAGTGAAACGAAAGACGGACTGATAATTGTTGATCAAGAAGGGGATGCATGGGGGCATCCCCAAGCTTAGAAGCTTGAGTCTCCTTTAATATTTCTTGGGGGTGCACAGGGGCATCCCCAAGCTTGAGTGTTTGACACTCCTGAATCTTTTTTCATCATCTTCCCTCGCACGCTTGAAAACTCCCTTCATACATAACTCATCATAATCTGATTAGCGAGGTTAGTACCCATAATAAAATAATTTTTCCTCTACTAGAAATACGGATAATCTTGAAGTGATACTGTTTCTCAAGATTGCCAAAAAGTTTTTGCAAAGAAAAAGCAAGCTTAAGGTTTGCAAAATGAAGAAAAGGCAAAACAGGACAGAATCTGTGAAAAACAGACCAGAAGGTAGTAAAGAATTTTTTAGGGGTACTTCTGCACCTCAAATCACAAAACTCAGAACATACGAAAGTTCCGTAATTGTATATATCACGCTGTGTAGAAATTTCAGCTCAAAAAGATGAACTGGGATTTTTATGTGATTTTTCCCGTCACAAGGACAGAATCTGTTTTCTGGATAGCATGTCACAACTTTCACTTCCCTTGTCATATGAGGCTATAAATGGCAAAAATCTTGAAAATTAAAGATACAATGATGTTGCTACAGTATTAAAAATCATCAAGACCACTAAAAACAGAAGAAAAACAAAAAGGAAAACCTAAATGCGTTGCGGGCTGCCTCCCGAAAGCGCTTTCTTTTATGCCTTTAAGCTGGGCATAAAGATTATAAAAGATGCTCTCATAAGAATAAGGACTTGAAGCAACAGAGAGCATCAAGAAGAAAATATGAAACACGTTTAAGCCTAACCCACTTCCTATGCATAGGCATCTTATAATAAAATAAAATAAAGAAGCACAAAGCGACATGCATAGGAAAGTGGAACAAGAACAACTTCAAAAGTTTCAACTTAGAGAGAGGTGTTTTTGTAACATGGAAGTTTATATAACCAAACTTTCCTCTCTCAAAGTAATTTTCAGTAGTATCATGAACAACATCAAGAATATAACTATCACATAAATCATATTGTTCATGACCTACAAGCACACGTGTATTGTTTTCAACACGGTTTTTAGGAACATAAGATAAATGCATCCCATCACACTGAGCCTTAATAAGAGCAGAGTTCTCCGGAGTTGGAGATTTCAAAAGGATGATAGGAAAATCAAGTGTGGGTGCAATAGCAAAAATTTCATGCTTGACATAAGGAACTATAGAGAGTTCATCTTTTTCAGCATCGTCCATAGTGGCATCATGGCCATAATCATAGAAGGCATCAACTTCATCAAAAAGGGATATTTCAAAAGAATCCATAGGATCATAATACTCATATAAGGTAAGATAAAAAGAGTTACTTTCATTAGAATGTAGAAATGGATAGCTCCATTCTTCCTCCTTTTGTTCGTCACTCTCCTCCTCTTTTTTCCATCCAAGGAGCTTTCAGGTTCAACAATTTCTTCTTCCATAGAGTCCTGCAAATCATAGTATCTTCCTTTGGGGGAGAGATTCTCTCAAGATGATCAGTAAGGGGCATCATCAATATTTTTAATAAGAGAAGTAATTTCATAGGCACCCTTATAAGCAACAAATTCTTCTATTTGCTCTGCATCATCAAAATCATAATTTCTCTTAGCATAAGAAGCTAAGGTTTCATCATCATTGTATTCACGTAGGAAAACAAGGTGTTTGTGCCTCATAAAGCAACAAGATTCATCCCTGCAGAAAGATATATTATATATTGAGCACAAGTTTCTAGCATACTCATACAACTGGTGTATTTGTTTCCATAAGTGTATCCCCTTTTGAGACAAGCGGTGTTCCTTGTACCACTTTTGTTGATCCTCGGTAAATCCTCCATGCCGATAAGATCTGGTTTCAAAGAAGTCACAAATTGATTGGCAAGTAAGGGACTAGACATACTATTTTTTTTTATAAAGGACACGAAGATAAAAACTGAAAGGTAAACTAACAAGACTAAAAAGCACAGATAAAAGATAGTGTACAACTCCCCTATCTTGAAGAGTGGAGTCCCCGGCAACGGCGCCAGAAATTTCTTTTGATGGTACGAATTAACGCCCCCTCGTTGGTTACCCAAAGTGGAAGGTTCAGATGTAGACAACAGCAAGTTTCCCTTAGATAAGATGTTAAGGTTGAATGTCGAACCAATAGGACTCCAACAGATACAAGAAGGTGGCAAGGAAACAATGGCACCGTTTTAAGACAAAAGTTGCTTCCTTGACCTAGACCTGCACACACAACAAATAACTTTGCTTCCCAACGAGTACAGAGGAGTTGTCAATTCCTCTGGACTTGTTGTTTACAAAGGATAAAACGCACGGGATAATAATGATAGTGATAGCAACGGAAAAGTAAAACCTGAAAGTAAATTGATAGTGTAAACAGTATTGGAAATATGGACCGGGGTCCTATGATGTTCACTAGTTATGTCTCTCTCCCAAAAGACGATAAAATAGCCATGCGAGGTAAACAAATTACAGTTGGGCAATTGACAGGATTATGTGCGCAAACCAATGCTAATTATGCTATAAAGAAAGGAAGAGGCGCAAAAGCATGGGCGGCACGCCAAGACAAGTAGACCGAAATCCATCTGCATCTACCTACTAATTATCCACCTTGAGATATCTATCCAGAACATCTCGCTGGTATTAAGTTGCGAATCCCACCCAAAGTGTAAACTCAAAGCAATTGACAACTGCATTAAAGAACTTTGCGTAAAGTAAACAATCCTTGCAACCGCAAGTACAAGCACCATTGTTTTCCCCATTGTGGCAACATCACATCCCCTAGACTCATGTTTCTGTCACTCAAGCTAGTCATCGGGGGGCATGAACCCACAATCATACATAACGCTCCCTCTTGGAGTCACTACCTACTACTTGTCCAAAGCAATAAACAGCAACGGAGAACATGCAAGAATTACTCTAGAACATAAATATAAAAAAGGAGAATCAAATATATTACTCAAACACAATATGAACATAATCTCATAATCCATCGGATCCCAGCAAACTCAGCATAGCAAGAGCAGAAATATTACATATGTGCCGCAATCATGTAGGGCAGCTCACGAGGTCTAATCCATGAAGAACAAAGAGGGGAGGAGAACATCACATAGCTACTGATAATAGACCCATGGTACAAGGTGGACTACTCACGGTTCATCCGAGAAGCATCCATGGTGGTGGAGAAGCTCCCGGAGGTGGTTCCTCCCCCCGGCAATGTGCCGGGAAGAGGTCTTCTGGTGCTCCCGATCTTGGAAGCGCGGCGGCGGAGGAACAGGGGAGAGATCGCTAAAAAGGGTTCCCGTCTCGGGGGTTTCTCGTCACGAGGAATAAATAGGCGAAGGGGGGCAGCCAGGGGGCCACCAGGGGTCCAGGCGGCCCCCTGGCGCGGCCCCACCCTGGGGCGCGCCGGGAGGGCGCCTGGGGCCCTAGTGGGTCCCCTCTGCCCCCCCCCCCTCGTTGATTCCCGAAGCTTCTTTTACGCTGATTTTTTATTGGATTTTTCCTGAATTTTTGGAGCACTTTTAATATGGGGGAAACCTGAAATAGAAAAATAGCAGAAAACAGGAACTGGCACTGGGGTGCACTGAGTTAATAAGTTAGTCCAAATATGATCAAAGTGTATGGAAGTTCATCAATATCATAGCAATATCACACAAAAGAGGCATGGAGCAAGCAGAAATTATAGATACGTTTTGGACGTATCAGTAATCCACCCTACAACCTACGTAGCCAACGTCGGCTACAACATCTCATATCAGAGGCTACCACCATGGCTGACAATGTGCCACAAAAGCAAGCCAACCCCAATGATGAAGTCCTGGCAGCGATTGCTGCGTTGAGCGATAAATTCACCAAGGAGTTTGAATCGCTGAATTTGCGAGTCAAGGCACTAAAGGAGAGGTCAGTGGTTCAGAGAGGAGGCGATGGCATCTTGCAGCGCCCTCCATCCTTTCCCTTCTTGAATGGCAATGGGCAAGTAGATTTGGGCGCCAACCCGGTGACAACCATGACACCAACACCCACAATTGTAGCACAGCAGCAATTACCATGCTCCCAGACATCATTGCCCAGTATGCACGGCCTATAGACTATGCCCTCCAATTTGCAGACAGGATTCACGTTTCCTCCGCAACAAATTCCACCTCAGCCCCCCAAGTTTGGCGTCCCACATGCTCCACCATCGATGACTCATGTTGCTGACACCGCAGGACTGCGTCGATACCACAAACTGGATTTTCCAACATTCAATGGCAAAGATGATCCGCTGGTATGGTTGAACCGGTGTGAGCAATTTTTCTGGGGACAACACACCGGAGAAGGCTATAAGGTATGGCTAGCAGCTTATCACATGATAGGAGCAACGCAGGAATGGTATATCCAGCTCGAGCGTGATGAAGGGACCCCGTCTTGGACTCGCTTCAAGGAGTGTTGTAACCTAAGGTTTGGTCCTCCTATTCGGACCAATCCACTAGGAGAACTGGCCCGCTTCAAACAAACAGGATCTGTTACAGATTACATAGAGAGGTTTCAAGCACTACTTTGTCGAGTTGACCCCCTCTCAGTGCCGCAACAGGTTCAGATTTTCACATCCAGGTTGACTGATCTGCTACGAGTCGATGTGGAGCTTCAAAACCCTTCTGACCTACAAGTGGCCATGAGCCTAGCACGTGCATATGAGCAAAGAGCAACCATCATAGCTACAACCTGAAATGAGAAGTCATCCAAGCCTACTGGACAGCAGCAAGATACTTCATGGAATGCTAAAGTTTATGTTGGGGAAGAACACATGATCCGTCGATTGACAGCTGCAGATATTGCAGAAAGAAGGGAAACAGGATTGGGTTTCAACTGCGATGAAAAATTTCAAGAGGCCATCATTGCAAACGCCTTTTTTACCTTGAAGTAAATGATGGTGATGACAAGGCAGATCCACCATGAACTACAGCTCGAGGACGAGCTGTATGTGCAAGGGGGGAGTAATGTTGTGGCAACTGAGTCCAGTTATCTATTAAAAAGATGAGTCTAGAAGTATCCAGTGTGTTTATGTGTCCTAGTAATCCTAGTATAAGAGTCTGTTTGTGGGAAGGGTTTGGTTGTCTCTTAGATGACCCAGCCTAGTCTAGAAGTATCTAGAGGGTGTTATGTGTCCTAGTAGAGTGTTATTTGTCATGGTAGAAGTGTCTCTTTGTGGGTGAACCCAGCCCACTCTAGAAGTATCTAGGGTGACCTGAAGGGTCTATATAAGGATGTATCCCCCTTGTAAGGAGGCAAGCAATGAAATATCTAGTTCCTACCTATGCTTCTCTTCTACCCTTCTAATCCTCCAATCTTTCCGCACTACCCTTCTAATCCTCCAATCTTTCCCCGCTACCCTTCTATGGTACCACGGCGCCTAAACGACGACAACCCCTACGTCTAGCGAGTACTCCACCCTACAACCTACGTAGCCAACGTCGGCTACAACAATTTTCTGATTGTTTGTGCATAGATGTTGAGATATTGGGTATGCATTCTGTGCTGTAGTTCTCTAATTTACTGAGGGAAGCTATGCCTCTAATTTAACTTCATGTTGGGTAATCAGTTTACAGTTGCTGCACATTCTCTTGTTTAGTGTCTATAAGGGTCAATTTTAGTTAACTTGTTCACTAAAGTTTCTTGGATTACTGGAATATTTTGTCAAAATGATAACACTAGATTGTGCTATAATTTCTTTTTGCAAAATTAGCACATCAACTGTTCCTTCCAAGACGTGAATATACTGTAAAATTCTTTACTATACTCCAGCCGGGGGATGTAAGCCTTATTTGTAATCTGTATTGTTCAATGCAAAAATTTGAGGTTCTTTGTTCGTCCAGCTTAGTTGAATGTAAGGCTATGATGGAAGAAGTGTAAGAATCTGACAAGAAATGCAATGCAAGGGGATGGTGAACGCATTAACATGCATGAAAACGAAACATTTTTCCTGTCATTTTTGCAAAGAAAATATTGATCAACTTGCTGCTCTTTTTATGAAATGGTCTGATTCATAAAACCAAGCAGATTATACATGTTATGCTATGACCATATGAGCGATAGAATGTGCTAGAAATGTGTTGGTTAATGGCTTAATGTGTTGCTACAAATAAAATTAGTTAATTGGGGAGTATAACTTTCTATTTTCTCGAGTACATTGTGTATGCTTGCTCTCAGATTCTTGAGGAAGGTGTTAGTTTGGTATATTCATGAGTAGTTTTACATGGCGAATTCTTTCTCAGCTGAGCATATGATGTTACAAGGAGTGAAGGAGATGCACCAAGCTTTTAAAACTGATGAGGGACAGTAGATAAAATGAAAATAAAATAAAAGTAGAAGTCTAATCTGTTATGGCTTCTACACACTTCTACTATATTCTAGGTAATTTGGTCCTTTATCATATATGTTGTGGTGTGTTCTAGAGTATTCTAGCTATAATTTGTAACCAGGATATTTATATCCTTTCCATAGCTTTAAGTAGTGTTCTCTAGAATGTTCTAGTTGTGAGTAGAGCTAGATAGTGAGGGCTCATGCAGCCTATAAATAGAGGCCTAGACCTCTACCTAGGGAACCAGACTATGTATCCACTACCTACCAATAAAAGGGAACTTTGTGTTCTGCCCTAAAGATCTTGGATTAGATCTTGTGTGTTGAGAGTTTGGGTTGAGCTCTTGACAGCCCACGCCCCTAGAGCGATATCTAGCACAGCACGTTGAAGTGGTTCCTTCAACATTTGTGTTTTCCACGTTGTAGCAACACGGTGGAGTTGTTCCTCCACAACATTGTGCTGCTTCAGGTGGTACCAGAGCCCCGTTGATCCATACCAATCCTTGATGTTCTCTTTGAGAGCAAGCTGCAGCAAGCAATGGAACAATTACAGAAGAGGATGGATGCTGCAGAACAGCAGATCAAAGAGCTGCGTGAAGATCTTAATAGGAGAATCGATCAGTTGGTTGAGATGATAAGAAGGGGTGTTCCCCCTGCTGCCAATGAAGAAGTTTCATCTAAAGAAGAAGAAGATGTTCAACCACGAAGAAGGGAAGGCAATCGTGAAGCAAGACTACCACGAAAACATGCAGTTCAGCGTACTTCAAGAAGGCCAAGTCATGTTCAAACTTCTGGAGGTGAAGAATATGATGATGCCCTTGAAGAACCAGATCTCTATGCATATCGGAGAGTACCCAACACTACATACGGAAGGGATACATACAAGGTGAAAGATGAGATCCCAACTTTTAATGGAAATGATGATATTGAAGGGTGTCTTGATTGGTTATATGAAGTGGAGACTTTCTTTGAGGTCATGGAGGTTCTAGAAGATCGTAGAGTTCCTTTGGTCGCATACAAGCTGAAAGGAGGAGCCGGTGCATGGTGGCATCGTGTTCAAGAAGAACGCAGGCTGAGAGGAGAACCTCGTGTGAGAACTTGGTGGCAAATGAAAAGTCTTTTGAAAGGGAGATTTTTACCCGCTGATTATGAACAGATCCTATTTATCCAATTCCAAAATTGTGCTCAAGGAAATAGGACTGTTTCAGATTACACAGAGGAGTTTATAAGGCTACAAGTGAGGTGCAACCTTGCCGAAACTGAAGATCAACAAGTTTCAAGGTACATCAATGGTCTCAATGATGCTATTCAAGATCGGTTAATGATGCAACAAATCTGGTCCATTGATCAAGCACAATCTCTAGCCTTAAGGCCGAAAGGTTTGTGAGGACAAGAAAGGCAAGTAAGGCTCCATATCCTCCATATCCTCATACTGAAGGTTCGTCTAGGAGTCACCCTAATAGAGTAGAAGAGAAGACCGCTCCACCAAAGGAGAAACAACCCATCCAAAAGCAAACTAGAGGCAAGGGTAAGGTAAATGAAACCCCAAAGTGATATTAGTGTAGTGAACAGGGACACATATCCAGCGGTTTCCCACTAAGAAAATTCGTCAACACAACTGTCCATGATGCTGCATATGACGAAGAGTATGAATCTGAGGATGTAGAAGGACAAGATGTTTGTGAAGAAGAGGGTGAAGCAGTAGTATGCATGATTCAATGTCTCTTGTGCTCGACTCCGCAACCCGACAATACACAACGAAAGAAAATATTTGAGAGCAAATGCACAGTGAATGGCAAGGTATGCAAGCTAGTGATTGACAGTTGCAGCTGCGAGAATCTTATCTCTCAGAATTTGGTGAGCCATTTAAAGCTTGAGACACAAGATCACCCAAATCCCTACAACATTGGATGAATCAAGAAAGGGGTGAATATAAGGATCACCAAACAAGGCAACCTGCCACTCTCTTTGGGTAAGTACTATCGCTCCAATGTGTTGTGTGATGTTGTTGATATGGATGCCGGCCATGTTCTTCTTGGGAGACCTTAGCAATTTGATGTGGATTCCACACACAAGGGGAAGGAAAATTCCTACTCTTTCATTTGGAACAAACGAAAGATTATCATTCTACCAAACCAAACAGATCATAGTAAGGAGGTGGGAAAAAGCATGTTAACTATTTCTCACACCTCTAATGAGTTTATGGAAGACTTAAAGGAGGCAAATATGTGTGCTGCACTTATCGTGAAAGGGGAAGAGCAACCGATGGTTGAAATTCCAGCAAAGGTACAAGGCCTATTAGCTGAATTTCAAAGCATACTTGGAGAACCACAAGGTCTACCACCAATGAGAGGAATTCAACATCGAATTGACTTAATTCCGGGAGCAAGTCTTCCTAATCTGCCACACTACCGAATGAGCCCAAAAGAGCATGACTTACTAACAGAAAAAGGTGGAGGAATTGCTGCATAAAGGGCACATTCGAGAGAGTATTAGTCCATGTGTCGTACCAGCTTTGATAACGCCAAAGAAGGATGGATCTTGGCGCATGTGTACAGACAGTAGAGCTATCAACAAGATCACCATAAGGTACAGATTTCCCATTCCCCGTTTGGATGACATGCTAGACCAGCTTAGTGGCGCAAGAGTGTTCACGAAGCTAGATTTAAAGAGTGGATATCATCAAATCCGCATCAGACCCGGGGATGAATGGAAAACAGCTTTCAAGACAAAGAAAGGGTTGTTTGAATGGTTGGTCATGCCATTTGGACTCTCAAATGCACCAAGTACCTTTATGCACTTGATGAACCAGGTACTTCGACCCTTCTTATCCCACTTTGTTGTGGTTTACTTTGATGACATCTTGATATATAGCAAGGATGAGGATGAACACTTGGATCACATCAGTAAGGTTCTATGGGTACTAAAGGAAAACGAACTCTATGTCAACTTGAAGAAATGTGTTTTCCTTCAAACACGACTTGTTTTCTTGGGGTTTGTCATAACAAGCGAGGGCATTCATGTTGATGACGCTAAAGTTGAAGCAATTAGAGGATGGCCAACTCCAAAGACTATTTCAGAAGTGAGGAGTTTTCATGGTCTCGCAACTTTCTATAGGCGTTTTGTGAAAAAATTCAGTACCATCGTGGCGCCGATCACTGAATGCCTAAAGAAAGGGAAGTTTCAATGGAATGAATCTGCTGAAGCTAGTTTCAAGGAGATAAAGGAAAAACTCTCACAAGACCCCGTCTTGGTACTACCTGATTTTAGTAAGACTTTTGAGCTGGAGTGTGATGCAAGTGGAGTAGGCATTGGGGCTGTTCTATCTCAAGAACGAAAACCCATTGCATTCTTTAGTGAGAAGCTGAGTGAAGCAAGACAAAAGTGGAGCACATATCAGCAAGAATTATATGTTGTTTTCAGGGCTTTAAAGACTTGGGAAGTCTATTTGTTGCCTAAAGAGATCATTGTTTACACTGATCATCAATCATTGAAGCATTTTAGAAATCAAAAGCATGTGGGTCGCATGCTAGCAAGATGGGCAACATATTTAGAAAGGTTTAACTACCTCATTATGCATAAATCTGGAGCCACCAACAGAGTAGCTGATGCTTTGAGTCAACGTGCATGCCTCTTGAATTATTTTGAGGCTGAACTTCCGGGCATGGATCAAATAAAGGAGTTGTATGAAGAGGACGTAGACTTTGGCCATGTTTGGGTAAAGCACATAAGAGGAAAACCATTAGGTGACGACTATTTAGTGCAAGATGGCTATCTCTTCGATTGGTTTTGCATCCCAAGAAGTTCTCTGTGTGACAAGTTGATTAGAGAGCTCCATTCAAGTGATCTTAGTGGCCATGTTGGACGTGACAAGACTATCGCTAATCTAGAGTCTCGTTACTTTTGGTCACAACTAAAGAGAGATGCTGGAAAGTTTGTTCAGCGATGCCCCGTATGTCAAACATGCAAAGGCCAGGTCCAGAACACGGGGTTATACATGCCTTTACCTGTCCCTGATGCTCCATGGGAGGATATCTCTATGGACTTCGTCTTGGGTTTGCCAAGAACAAGGCGCGGGTATGATGATGTGTTTGTGGTGGTGAACAGATTCTCCAAAATGGCTCATTTCATTCTTTGCCGCAAGACAACAGATGCTCGTCATGTGGCAAATTTATTCTTCTGAGAAGTGGTCAGACTTCATCGGGTTCCAAGGTCCATCGTTTCAGACCGTGATAACAAGTTTCTTGCTGCATTTTGGCTGACCTTATGGAAGCAATTCAACAGTGAGTTAAAATTTTCTAGTACAGCTCATCCACAAACAGATGGCCAAACGGAAGTGGTGAACAAGTCTTTAGGTAACATGATCCGTTGCATTTGTGGAGATAGAAAGGGACAATGGGATTTGTCTTTATCTCGTGTTGAGTTCTCCTACAATAACTCCAAACATAGATCAATAGGAAGAAGTCATTTCTTTATTGTCTACACTAAAGTTCCAACACACGTGGTGGATCTGGTGAAGCTACCATCAAAGGGAAGCTCAAAAGCAGTTATGTCCTTTGCTGATAACTACACAGAACTATTTGAGGAAATTTTTAATGTCGTGGAGGCACAAAATCAGAAGTACAAGCAATTGGCTGATTGCAAACGGAGGCTGAAATCATTCCAAGCTGGTGATAAGGTGATGGTATACCTCCGAAAAGAAAGACTTCCTTTGGGCGTTAAAGGAAAGCTAAGGCAGCGGAAATATGGACCCTTCTCTATTCTAAGGAAGATAAACGATAACGCTTATGTGATAGATCTTCCAGCGGAGATGGGGATATCCAACACATTCAATGTGGCAGACTTGGCTCTTTATCATGCGGAGCAAGCACTTTATGAAGATAACTCATGGTCGAGTTCTAAACAACCAGGAGAGGATGATGAGGGACAGTAGATAAAATGAAAATAAAATAAAAGTAAAAGTCTAATCTGTTATGGCTTCTACACACTTCTACTATATTCTAGGTAATTTGGTCCTTTATCATATATGTTGTGTTGTGTTCTAGAGTATTCTAGCTATAATTTGTAACCAGGATATTTATATCCTTTCCCTAGCTTTAAGTAGTGTTCTCTAGAATGTTCTAGTTGTGAGTAGAGCTAGATAGTGAGGGCTCATGCAGCCTATAAAAAGAGGCCTAGACCTCTACCTAGGGAACCAGACTATGTATCCACTACCTACCAATAAAAGGGAACTTTGTGTTCTGCCCTAAAGATCTTGGATTAGATCTTGTGTGTTGAGAGTTTGGATTGAGCTCTTGACAGCCCACGCCCCTAGAGCGATATATAGCACAGCACGTTGAAGTGGTTTCTTCAACATTTGTGTTGTCCACGTTGTAGCAACACGGTGGAGTTGTTCCTCCACAACATTGTGCTGCTTCAAAAACTGATGCTTGGAGCTTTTTACATGGCGGCATATTTCTTGTTATGAAGTCTTTGTTTATGTCAATTTGTGTGTGCACTAGTTTTTAGGCTTTAAAGTAAGCCTTGTTTGCTTCTGTCATTAAGTTTTATGGTTTCAAAGTAGCCTTGTGGTTCCTTCTGGTAGATTCACTGAAGACTTAGTTGAAGTTTTACAATGAAAAATCTGTGGTATTTTTTGGGTAACGTTGCAGTTTTATTGTTCTCTCGGAACTCTGAAGCAAGCTGGTTATTGAACATTATCTAGGAGTGCAAGTATTTTTATTCTCAAATAATAGAACATCAACTAGGAGTATTTTTTACCATCATGATATTACCACATTGATCCGATTACACAATTATGTTGTGGTGTGTTCTAGAGTATTCTATCTATGATTTGTAACCCGGATATTTATATCCTTTCCCTAGATTTAAGTAGTGTTCTCTAGAATGTTCTAGTTGTGAGTAGAGCTAGATAGTGAGGGCTCATGCAGCCTATAAAAAGAGGCCTAGACCTCTACCTAAGGAACCAGACTATGTATCCACTACCTACCAATAAAAGGGAACTTTGTGTTCTGCCCTAAAGATCTTGGATTAGATCTTGTGTGTTGAGAGTTTGGATTGAGCTCTTGACAGCCCACACCCCTAGAGCGATATCTAGCACAACACGTTGAAGTAGTTCCTTCAACATTTGTGATGTCCATGTTGTAGCAACACGGTGGAGTTGTTCCTCCACAACATTGTGCTGCTTCAAAAACTGATGCTTGGAGCTTTTTACATGGCGGCATATGTCTTGTTATGAAGTCTTTGTTTACGTCAATTTGTGTGTGCACTAGTTTTTAGGCTTTAAAGTAAGCCTTGTTTGCTTCTGTCATTAAGTTTTATGGTTTCAAAGTAGCCTTGTGGTTCCTTCTGGTAGATTCGCTGAAGACTTAGTTGAAGTTTTACAATGAAAAATCTGTGGTATTTTTTGGGTAACGTTGCAGTTTTATTGTTCTCTCGGAACTCTGAAGCAAGCTGGTTATTGAACATTATCTAGGAGTGCAAGTATTTTTATTCTCAACTAATAGAACATCAACTAGGAGTATTTTTTACCATCATGATATTACCACATTGATCTGATTACACAATTAGTTTGCACAAGTACTCATGATCTGATTACACAATTGTGTAATCAGATCATGAGTACTTGTGCAAACTAATTGTGTAATCAGATCAATGTGGTAATATCATGATGGTAAAAAATACTCCTAGTTGATGTTCTATTAGTTGAGAATAAAAATACTTGCACTCCTAGTTAATGTTCAATAACCAGCTTGCTTCAGAGTTCCGAGAGAACAATAAAACTGCAACGTTACCCAAAAAATACCATAGATTTTTCATTGTAAAACTTCAACTAAGTCTTCAGCGAATCTACCAGAAGGAACCACAAGGCTACTTTGAAACCATAAAACTTAATGACAGAAGCAAACAAGGCTTCCTTTAAAGCCTAAAAACTAGTGCACACACAAATTGACGTAAACAAAGACTTCATAACAAGACATATGCCGCCATGTAAAAAGCTCCAAGCATCAGTTTTTGAAGCAGCACAATGTTGTGGAGGAACAACTCCACCGTGTTGCTACAACATGGACATCACAAATGTTGAAGGAACTACTTCAACGTGTTGTGCTAGATATCGCTCTAGGGGTGTGGGCTGTCAAGAGCTCAATCCAAACTCTCAACACACAAGATCTAATCCAAGATCTTTAGGGCAGAACACAAAGTTCCCTTTTATTGGTAGGTAGTGGATACATAGTCTGGTTCCTTAGGTAGAGGTCTAGGCCTCTATTTATAGGCTGCATGAGCCCTCACTATCTAGCTCTACTCACAACTAGAACATTCTAGAGAACACTACTTAAATCTAGGGAAAGGATATAAATATCCGGGTTACAAATCATAGATAGAATACTCTAGAACACACCACAACATATATGATTAAGGACCAAATTACCTAGAATATAGTAGAAGTGTGTAGAAGCCATAACAGATTAGACTTCTACTTTTATTTTATTTTCATTTTATCAACCGTCTCTCATCATCCTCCCTGGTTGTTTAGAACTCAACCACGAGTTATCTTCATAAAGTGCTTGCTCCGGATGATAAAGAGCCAAGTCTGCCACATTGAATGTGTTGGATATCCCCATCTCCGCTGGAAGATCTATCACATAAGCGTTATCGTTTATCTTCCTTAGAATAGAGAAGGGTCCATATTTCCGCTCCATTAGATTTCCTTTAACGCCCAAAGGAAGTCTTTCTTTTCGGAGGTATACCATCACCTTATCACCAGCTTGGAATGATTTCAGCCTCCGTTTGCAATCAGCCAATTGCTTGTACTTCTGATTTTGTGCCTCCAGGACATTACGAATTTCCTCAAATAGTTATGTGTATTTATCAGCAAAGGACATAGCTGCTTTTGAGCTTCCCTTTGATGGTAGCTTCACCAGATCCACCACGTGTGTTGGAACTTTAGTGTAGACAATAGAGAAATGACTTCTTCCTATTGATCTATGTTTGGAGTTATTGTAGGAGAACTCAGCAAGAGATAAAGCCAAATCCCATTGTCCATTTCTATCTCCACAAATGCAACGGATCATATTACCTAAAGACTTGTTCACCACTTCCGTTTGGCCATCTGTTTGTGGATGAGCTGTACTAGAAAATTGTAACTCGGTGTTGAATTGCTTCCATAAGGTCAGCCAAAATGCAGCAAGAAACTTGCTATCACGGTCTAAAATGATGGACCTTGGAACCCCATGAAGTCTGACCACTTCTCGGAAGAATAAATTTGCCACATGACGAGCATATGTTGTCTTGCGGCATGGAATTAAATGAGCCATTTTGGACAATCTGTCCACCACCACAGACACAGCATCATACCCGCGCCTTGTTCTTGGCAAACCCAAGACGAAGTCCATCGAGATATCCTCCCATGGAGCATCAGGAACAGGTAAAGGCATGTATAACCCCGTGTTCTGGACCTGGCCTTTGCATGTTTGACATACGGGGCATCGCTGAACAAACTTTCCAGCATCTCTCTTTAGTTGTGGCCAAAAGTAACGAGACTCTAGATTTGCGATAGTCTTGTCACGTCCGACATGGCCACTAAGATCACTTGAATGGATCTCTCTAATCAACTTGTCACGTAGAGAACTTCTTGGGATGCACAACCGATCATTCTTGAAGAGATAGCCATCTTGCACTAAATAGTCGTCACCTAATGGTTGTCCGCTTATGTGCTTTACCCAAACATGGCCAAAGTCTACGTCCTCTTCATACAACTCCTTTATTTGATCCATGCCCGGAAGTTCAGCCTCAAAAGAAGTCAAGAGGCATGCACGCCGACTCAAAGCATCAGCTACTCTGTTGGTGGCTCCAGATTTATGCACAATGAGGTAGTTAAACCTTTCTAAATATGCTACCCATCTTGCTAGCATGCGATCCACATGCTTTGGATTTCTAAAATGCTTCAATGATTGATGATCAGTGTAAACAATGAACTCTTTAGGCAACAAATAGACTTCCCAAGTCTTTAAAGCCCTGAAAACATCATATAATTCTTGCTGATATGTGCTCCACTTTTGTCTTGCTTCACTCAGCTTCTTACTAAAGAATGCAATGGGTTTTCGTTCTTGAGATAGAACAGCCCCAATGCCTACTCCACTTGCATCACACTCCAGCTCAAAAGTCTTACTAAAATCAGATAGTACCAAGATGGGGGCTTGTGAGAGTTTTTCCTTTATCTCCTTGAAACTAGCTTCAGCAGATTCATTCCATTGAAACTTCCCTTTCTGTAGCCATTCAGTGATCGACGCCACGATGGTACTAAATTTTTTCACAAACCGCCTATAGAAAGTTGCGAGACCATGAAAATTCCTCACTTCTGAAATAGTCTTTGGAGTTGGCCATCCTCTAATTGCTTCAACTTTAGCGTCATCAACATGAATGCCCTCGCTTGTTATGACAAACCCCAAGAAAACAAGCCGTGTTTGAAGGAAAACACATTTCTTCAAGTTGACATAGAGTTCGTTTTCCTTTAGTACCCATAGAACCTTACTGATGTGATCCAAGTGTTCATCCTCATCCTTGCTATATATCAAGATGTCATCAAAGTAAACCACAACAAAGTGGGATAAGAAGGGTCGAAGTACCTGGTTCATCAAGTGCATAAAGGTACTTGGTGCATTTGAGAGTCCAAATGGCATGACCAACCATTCAAACAACCCTTCCTTTGTCTTGAAAGTTGTTTTCCATTCATCCCCGGGTCTGATGCGGATTTGATGATATCCACTCTTTAAATCTAGCTTCGTGAACACTCTTGCACCACTAAGCTGGTCTAGCATGTCATCCAAACGGGGAATGGGAAATCTGTACCTTATGGTGATCTTGTTGATAGCTCTACTGTCCGTACACATGCGCCAAGATCCATCCTTCTTTGGCGTGATCAAAGCTGGTACGGCGCATGGACTAATACTCTCTCGAATGTGTCCTTTATGCAGCAATTCCTCCACCTTTTCTTTTAGTATGTCATGCTCTTTTGGGCTCATTCGGTAGTGTGGAGAATTAGGAAGACTTGCTCCAGGAATTAAGTCAATTCGATGTTGAATTCCCCTCATTGGTGGTAGACCTTGTGGTTCTCCAAGTATTCTCTAAAATTCAGCTAATAGGCATTGTACCTTTGCTGGAATTTCAACCATCGGTTGCTCTTCCCCTTTCACGATAAGTGCAGCACACATATTTGCCTCCTTTAAGTCTTCCATAAACTCATTAGAGGTGTGAGAAATAGTTAACGTGCTTTTTCCCCCTCCTTAGAGGTACTATGATCTGTTTGGTTTGGTAGAATGATAATCTTTCGCTTGTTCCAAATTAAAGAGTAGGAATTTTTCCTTCCCCTTGTGTGTGGAATCCACATCAAATTGCTAAGTTCTCCCAAGAAGAACACGGTCGGCATCCATATCAACAACATCACACAACACATTGGAGCGATAGTACTTACCCAAAGAGAGTGGCAGGTTGCATTGTTTGGTGATCCTCATATTCACCCCTTTCTTGATTCATCCAATGTTGTAGGGATTTGGGTGATCTTGTGTCTCAAGCTTTAAATGTCTCACCAAATTCTGAGAGATAAGATTCTCGCAGCTGCAACTATCAATCACTAGCTTGCATACCTTGCCATTCACTGTGCATTTTCTCTCAAATATTTTCTTTCATTGTGTATTGTCGGGTTGCGGATTCGAGCACAAGAGACGTTGAATCACGCATACTACCGCTTCACCCTCTTCTTCACAAACATCTTGTCCTTCTACATCCTCAGATTCATACTCTTCGTCATATGCAGCATCATGGACAGTTGTGTTGACGAATTTTCTTAGTGGGCAACCGCTGGATATGTGTCCCTCTTCACCACACTTATAGCACTTTGGGCCTTCATTTACCTTACCCTTGCCTCTACTTTGCTTCGGGTGGGTCGTTTCTCCTTTGGTGGAGCGGTCTTCTCTTCTACTCTATTAGGGTGACTCCTAGACGAACCTTCGGTATGAGGATATGGAGGATATGGAGCCTTACTTGCCTTTCTTGTCCTCACAAACCTTTCGGCCTTTAAGGCTAGAGCTTGTGCTTGATCAATGGACCAGATTTGTTGCATCATTAACCGATCTTGAATAGCATCATTGAGACCATTGATGTACCTTGCAACTTGTTGATCTTCAGTTTCGGCAAGGTTGCACCTCACTTGTAGCCTTAGAAACTCCTCTGTGTAATCTAAAGCAGTCCTATTTCCTTGAGCACAATTTTGGAATTGGATAAATAGGATCTTTTCATAATCAGCGGGTAAAAATCTCCCTTTCAAAAGACTTTTCATTTACCGCCAAGTTCTCACACGAGATTCTCCTCTCAGCCTGCGTTCTTCTTGAACACGATGCCACCATGCACCGGCTCCTCCTTTCAGTTTGTATGCGACCAAAGGAACTCTACGATCTTCTAGAACCTCCATGACCTCAAAGAAAGTCTCCACTTCATATAACCAATCAAGACACCCTTCAATATCAGCATTTCCATTAAAAGTTGGGATCTCAGCTTTCACCTTGTATGTATCCCTTCTGTATGTAGTGTTGGGTACTCTCTGATATGCATAGAGATATGGTTCTTCAAGGGCATCATCATATTCTTCACCTCCAGAAGTTTGAACATGACTTGGCCTTCTTGAAGTACGCTGAACTGCATGTTGTCATGGTAGTCTTGCTCCAAGATTACCTTCCCTTCTTCGTGGTTGAACATATTCTTCTTCTTTAGATGAGACTTCTTCATTGGCAGCAGGGGGAACACCCCTTCTTATCATCTCAACCAGCTGATCGATTCTCCTATAAAGATCTTCACGCAGCTCTTTGATCTGCTGTTCTACAGCATCCATCCTCTTCTCCAATTTCTCCATTGCTTGCTGCAGCTTGCTCTCAAAGAGGACATCAAGGACTGGTATGAATCAACGGGGCTCTGGTACCACCTAAAGCAGCACAATGTTGTGGAGAAACAACTCCACCGTGTTGCTACAACGTGGACAACACAAATGTTGAAGGAACCACTTCAACGTGCTGTGCTAGATATCGCTCTAGGGGCATGGGCTGTCAAGACCCCAAACTCTCAACACACAAGATCTAATCCAAGATCTTTAGGGCAGAACACAAAGTTCCCTTTTATTGGTAGGTAGTGGATACATAGTCTGGTTCCCTAGGTAGAGGTCTAGGCCTCTATTTATATGTTGCATGAGCCCTCACTATCTAGCTCTACTCACAACTAGAACATTCTAGAGAACACTACTTAAAGCTAGGGAAATGATATAAATATCCTGGTTACAAATTATAGCTAGAATACTCTAGAACACACCACAACATATATGATAAAGGACCAAATTACCTAGAATATAGTAGAAGTGTGTAGAATCCATAACAGATTAGATTTCTAATTTTATTTTATTTTCATTTTATCTACTGTCCCTCATCAGTGTTAAAAGCTCAGTGCATCTCCTTTCACTCCTTGTAACATCATATGCTCAGCTGAGAAAGAATTCGCCATGTAAAACTACTCATGATTATACCAAACTAACAGACCTTCCTCAAGAATCTGAGAGCAAGCATACACAATGTACTCCAGAAAATAGAAAGTTATACTCCCCAATTAACTAATTTTATTTGTAGCAACACATTAAGCCATTAACCAACACATTTCTAGCACATTCTATCGCTCATATGGTCATAGCATAACATGTATAATCTACTTGGTTTTGTGAATCAGACCATTTCATAAAAAGAGCAGCAAGTTGATCAATATTTTCTTTGCAAAAATGATAGGAAAAATGTTTCGTTTTCATGCATGTTAATGCGTTCACCATCCCCTTGCATTGCATTTCTTATCAGATTCTTACACTTCTTCCATCATAGCCTTACATTCAACTAAGCTGGACGAACAGAGAACCTCAAATTTTTGCATTGAACAATACAGATTACAAATAAGCCTTACATCCCCCGGCAGCAGCTCCGGCTGGAGTATAGTAAAGAACTTTACAGTATATTCACGTCTTAGAAGGAACAGTTGATGTGCTAATTTTGCAAAAAGAAATTATACCACACACTAGTGTTATCATTTTGACAAAATATTCCAGTAATCCAAGCAACTTTAGTGAACAAGTTAACTGAAATTGACCCTTATAGACACTAAACAAGAGAATGCGCAGCAACTGTAAACTGATTACCCAGCATGAAGTTAAATTAGAGGCATAGGTTCCCTCAGTAAATTAGAGCACTACATCACAGAATGCATACCCAATAGCTCAACATGTATGCACAAACAATCAGACAATTGTTGTAGCCGACATTGGCTACGTAGGTTGTAGGGTGGATTACTCGCTAGACGTAGGGGTTGTCGCCGTTTAGGCGCCGTGGTACCATAGAAGGGTAGTGGGGAAAGATTGGAGGATTAGAAGGGTGGTGGGGAAAGATTGGAGGATTAGAAGGGTAGAAGAGAAGCATAGGTAGGAACTAGATATTTCATTGCTTGCCTCCTTACAAGGGGGATACATCCTTATATAGACCCTTCAGGTCACCTGTAACGACCCAATTCACATCGAATTGAAGTCTCTGTGCTCAAGTGTCAGTCCCTGGATCGAACTCGCTGGCACACACAGTATTATAGATGTATATCAAAGTACAAGTGCATCATTATTACAACGTATGATCCAGAGTAAAATAAATAACAAGTTGCATAGCTCAAGGCTAGCTTATTCAATATAAATATAGCGGAAGCAAAAGCAAATAACGTGGAGTCCATCAACAGCCACATGCGAACATGCTGAGTGTAGACTCGCAACCCCTAAACGCACCTTACTGATCGTCTAAAAAACCTGCAACACCGAAGGTTACAGCCCGACAACGGGTCAGTACATCTGATTTGTATGGCAAGTGACATGGAAAAGTTTATATAAAGGACCTACAACTACATGCAAAGTAAGTCAAAGGAAAGGCTTATGGTTTAGTTTTGCAGAAAGCCAATTTTCTCCTGAACTAACTAGTCAAAATTTTAAGTTGAACTTACTACTCAAGAACGAACTGGGCACACCAGTTCCAACACCACACCCTTTATTTAATCTTGCCCACTCAAATTATTATGGTGATTCATATGTCAAGATCCTCCTGTAACAGTAATGTCTAGTAGCTCAAGGATGTCCATAACCGGGGACACGGCTAATCATGATTAGTTTATACTCTGCAGAGGTTAGTACACTTTCCCCGCTGGACTCAACCCGAAGATTGAGACGAAGTCTTTCAGAAGAGTTCACGTACCCCCAACGGCAAGCCGGTACCACCTATCACATCTACATCTGCTAGCATTGCACGGGAGAGGCTTCCTACATCATACTCAACTAAGCCAGAGCCCATATGGACAGCGGTTGTACATGTAAGCTTCTAGTCACCAAGTATGTCTGATCTTTTTGAGCATGGACGGCACCCATTGCGTCAGAGGGTACTCGCCATGACGTACTTTCAACCACCAAACCAACCATTAGGGGTACAACCTGGTCTCGACCTTAGATAAGGCACGAGCCCCCAGGAAGCACTCCCTGCCCGTCTAGAGGTGATTTCTATTTATTATAAAGTTGCTACACAGTTTAGTAAATAGCTCACATGCACTCCAATAATTCCCACATCCCAATCCACGTCTATAAAGCATAGCAATAAAGCAACAACACGTGCTAGGTTGATCTACGGTGGACAAGTCAAATCATGTGGCTATCCTAACTGGTTTTGCAGCAATAGTAAAGTAAACTACCTATCATGCAATAGGGTGATATTTCTTAACATAATGCATATAGAAAATATAGGTATGAGTATGGTCAAAGCATCACTTGCCTTATACATTCGATGAAGTTCTTCCCTCTCACGTTCCAGTCAACTCTACTCGTCACACTCCGAGCAATCTATCGTCAACGAAAGAACTCAATAAGCAATCACACCACAAGGACAAAACATAAGATCAACAAAACAATCACAAAGGGTTTTAGCAACAAAACAAAAAGACTTTGAAGTGCAAAGGTGTGGATGTGCTCGAAGGTGATCGGTGGAACGTGAACTCGAGAGAGTCAACGGATAAAGAGTTGTCGATACAAGAGTATGATCAAGGCATTATGAAATCAAGGTAAAGATCATAGCAATATGAATTGTATGTGGATATTGCCGATAAGATGTCCCATATGATCCAATATGCAAAAGAATCACGTGAAACGGAACACTACAACACAGGTCATAGCGAGTGCAAAATTGAATTGAATTTGAATTTAAACAGATCAATAAACTTGTGAATTTTTGTGTACACATACTATAAACAGAAAGTACATGACACGAGTGATCCAACGCAAAAAGAATCACTCGATTCGGATCAACGGTATAAAAGATACGGCCACCGGAATTTGAATTTGAATTTGAAATAAACTCAAATTCAAAAGTGTGCAAAGTGTGCCAAAGTTGATACCACACTAAAGTACAGAACAACATGAACGCGTAGCAAAAAGTTTCACCTCGATCCGACTTACGGTGTGGGAGATATTGCACGTACGAGATCAGGGGGTTTTCTGCCAAAAGGACTCGTCTGTAAATAAAATATCTTCAGAAAAAGCAATCGGGTCCTCGTTCTCAGATCTGACCGGAATTTTGCTCCGGCGAACTCTGAACTCCGGCGAGGGCGCGGCTCCGGCGTGCTGTGGCGGCGAGGGGCGGTGGCCGGCGACGTGGGACGTCGCGGTGGCGCGCGGGGGAAGGCGTGGCTTGGCCGGCCGTGGTGCGGCGGCGTGGCCGCGGCGCGGGTGGCGGCTCGCTCCGGCGAGCTCGGGCCGGGAGCGGGCGGCCGGGCGGCGCCGGTCGAGCAGGAGCGCGGGGGTCCCGCTAGGGTTTTTCCAAAAAAAAATCTGAAAACGTTAAATAGGCAGCGAAAAAAAAACGAAGTCGGGTTCCAAACGGACTCTATTGCGCTCGGGGCAAAAATAAGCTATTGGGTCGGCCTGCTACAATTTTCTTTTTAATTAAAAACTGTAACTTCAAACAATAAAATAAAATCAACCGTAACTCCGAAAAATATGAAATAAAATTCTAAATTCATCAATAATCTAAATAAAAATTATGCAATTAAAATATTTTCCTAAAATTAACATAAAAATAAAAACATTTTCTAAATACTTTATTTAAATATAAAATATTTTCATAAATCAAATAAAGTCCAATAAATTATTTAAATATTTTTATTTGGTCAAAAGCATTGACAAACCATTTCTAAATCATAAAATATAAATTTTAAAATTATTAAACCAATAAATAACTTGTTAAAATAAAAATATCACATTGGAATACTTTTTCAACACTTTTAAAATATTTAATAAATAATTTCAATGAAATAAAAAAAAACTCCCTTGGCATTATAAAATCCCTAAAATAATTTTAGAGTTATTTATAATACTCAAAATAAAATTTAAAAACTTTAAAATAACATTCTAAATATTTCTAACTTTATTTAAAAAGGGGATAAGTCATTTTATATCCTCTCAAATGAATTTTCCTTTAGTTGAAAAATATTTTGAATAATCAAAAGAATTCCAATAATGATTTAAAATATTTTCCAACCTTTTAATATGTTGAAGGAGTCATATTACCTTCTCTCATTTTGTTTTGTTGGTTTTGTTTTAAAATAATAAATTTCAAAAGCACCAATTATGAATATTAGGGAAAATCCTTTTATTCCCTCTCGTTTTAATATTCAATAAACCCCAAAAGTTTTAAATCCCAGAGACAATCAAACACATCAATCAAACAATCATTATCTATTTAATTTTATTAACATTCCAAAATTCGAAGAATTTTGGGATGTTACATCACCCTAGATACTTCTAGAGTGGGCTGGGTTCACCCACAAAGAGACACTTCTACCAGGACACATAACACTCTACTAGGACACATAACACCCTCTGGATACTTCTAGACTACGCTGGGTCATCTAAGAGACAACCAGACCCTTCCCACAAACAGACTCTTATACTAGGATTACTAGGACACATAAACACACTGGATACTCCTAGACTCATCTTTTTAATAGATAACTGGACTCAGTCGCCACAACATTACTCCCCCCTTGCAGATACAGCTCGTCCTTGAACTGTAGTTCATGGTGGATCTTCCTTGTCATCGCCATCATTTACTTCAAGGTAAAAAAAGGTATTGGCAATGATGTCCTCATGATAATTTTTCATCGCAGTTGAAACACAATCATGTTTCCCTTCTTTCTGCAATATCTGCAGCTGTCAATCGACGGATCGTGTGTTCTTCCCCAACAGAAACTTTAGCATTCCATGAAGTATCTTGTTGTTGTCCGGTAGGCTTGGATGACTTCTCATTTGAGGTTGTAGCTATGATGGTTGCTCTTTGCTCATATGCACGTGCTAGGCTCATGGCCACTTGTAGGTCAGAAGGGTTTTGAAGCTCCACATCGACTCGTAGCAGATCAGTCAACCCGGATGTGAAAATCTGAACCTGCTGCGGCAATGAGAGAGGGTCAACTCGACAAAGTAGTGCTTGAAATCTCTCTATGTAATTTGCAACAGATCCTGTTTGAAGCGGGCCAGTTCTCCTAGTGGATTGGTCCGAATAGGAGGACCAAACCTTAGGTTACAACACTCCTTGAAGCGAGTCCAAGACGGGGTCCCTTCATCACGCTCGAGCTGGATATACCATTCCTGCGCTGCTCCTATCATGTGATAAGCTGCTAGCCATACCTTATAGCCTTCTTCAGTGTGTTGTCCCCAGAAAAATTGCTCACACCGGGTCAACCAGACCAGCGGATCATCTTTGCCATTGAATGTTGGAAAATCCAGTTTGTGGTATCGAGGCAGTCATGCGGTGTCAGCAACATGAGTCATCGATGGTGGAGCATGTGGGACGCCAAACTTGGGGGGCTGAGGTGGCATTTGTTGTGGAGGAAACGTGAATCCTGTCTGCAAATTGGAGGGCATAGTCTATAGGGTGTGCATACTGGGCGATGATGTCTGGGAGCATGGTACTTGCTGCTGTGCTACAATTGTGGGTGTTGGTGTCATGGTTGTCACCGGGTTGGCGCCCAAATCTACTGGCCTGTTGCAATTCAAGAAGGGTAAGGATGGAGGGCGCTGCAAGATGCCATCGCCTCCTCTCTGCACCACTGACCTCTCCTTTAGTGCCTTGACTCGCAAATTCAGCGATTCAAACTCCTTGGTGAATTTATCGCTCAAAGCGGCAATCGCTGCCAGGACTTCATCATTGGGGTTGGCTTGTTTTTTTGGCGCATCGTCAGCCATGGTGGTAGGCTCTGATACCAGATGTTGTAGCTGACGTTGGCTACGTAGGTTGTAGGTTGGATTACTCGTTAGACGTAGGGGTTGTCGTCGTTTAGGCGCCGTGGCACCATAGAAGGGTAGTGGGGAAAGATTGGAGGATTAGAAGGGTAGTGGGGAAAGATTGGAGGATTAGAAGGGTAGAAGAGAAGCATAGGTAGGAACTAGATATTTCATTGCTTGTCTCCTTACAAGGGGGATACATCCTTATATAGACCCTTCAGGTCACCCTAGATACTTCTAGAGTGGGCTGGGTTCACCCACAAAGAGATACTTCTACCAAGACACATAACACTCTACTAGGACACATAACACCCTCTGGATAATTCTAGACTAGGCTGGGTCATCTAAGAGACATCCAGACCCTTCCCACAAACAGACTCTTATACTAGAATTACTAGCACACATAAACACACTGGATACTTCTAGACTCATCTTTTTAATAGATAACTGGACTCAATTGCCACAACAACAATAAACAATAAGACTGCAAGTACGAAGCACGGAATGAATACCTCTATTCAATTTTATGCCGCTGCGAAATTTTATGCAGCCAGAAAAGCTTACCTTTAGCACGTTGACGACGACGATGGTGATGTTGTCAGGGTGCAGGATCAGTGGTTTTCTTCTGGACGATTAGCTCGACTTACTGCACCTAGATGGACACCAGACTTGCTGCTCCCTTGGGCCAGCTCCAGCGGATGGTAGGACGGACGGACGAGAGCAGGAGGCACCTGTCGTCGTTCCTGTCCCTCCTGAACCAAGCCGGAGCAGTTAAGTAAAGATAGGATTTTCCCACAGCAAGAGCAAGGAATAGGAGAAAGGGGAGGATGTTGCGGGGCTACTCACCGGCGTTCAGCAGCAGGTCGAGCTTGAGATCGTCGGGGTCCCGCAATTCGTGCTCCTTCCGGAGTTGGGCATCCGAATGGGGGGCGGCGGAGGATCCTGATACCTTGCCACCGGATCTGGCTTCCCACCACCGAGATATGCAAGTTTTGTGGTGGTGATTCGAGGGGACAGCCGCGCCGAGGGGAGGCAAGAGAGCGACGAGGCGAGGGGGCATGGCGGTGTGAGGGGACGGAGGGACCATCATGCAATTGGTCCCGTTTTCGCATCCTTACCATCATGTCCCTGTCCCCGGGGGGGGCAGGAAATAACCCCGTCAACCCTATCACTGAGTGTCCGAACAGTGCCACCCTGTCTTGTCGCACAGGAAAAGTTACCGCCCGCCTCACCTTTTTACCAAGCAACCGCACATGACGGCACAACCGCACATGACGGCAAGGAGCTCGTACAAAATCTCAACCAAACATGGTCCGTTCATATATCAGGTGCATGTGAGCTCGGGTGCCAAATCTCCCCCGTATAAATACTCCCTCTAATCTTTAAAATGTGGCGCGACTTGTCCTACGATTTATACCTACTCAGTTCTCTTTTCACGACAATTTGAACAGATCAGAGGGAGTACATTATTAGGAGTATATGTCAAGGCAACCTTTTCTGAACACCCAGATAAGGAAATCACCTTTTAAAACTGCTGGAGCTGCTCTTAGACCAGGCGATCCAACAGAAATTAGATCAGTTCCTTTCAGACTGTCACTATGATTTGCAACATCAATAAGCATCCTTCTCCGTTTTCCACTCTATGCACATTATTTAGAATGAAGAAGCACGACTTTGACACTTGTTCACGTTATTCAACTGGTCGTTTCAGCAATATCGGTTAAAACAACAAAATGTCAATTTATAGACCATATATTGCATTTAAGTAACACCAAACGAATCAGCATGGTAACCAATCCAGCAAAAAATAAATTATTTATTGTATGCATTAAGAGAAAACAATGATTAGGGAGCACAAGAATTTAGCAGACAAGTAAAGCTTGTTGTGTCACATGCAACCATTACATAACGATTTTAACAGCCACAAGAAAACTGTAGTAAAATTTGCCAATAATCAGGGCTCCTCTGTGGAGCTAGGGGTGCGGAGGCACTAAAATCCAAAAGCCACCTCTATCCATGGTACAAGAACCAATTATGCCTAGCAAGAGGACACAAAAAATGCAGTGTCAAAGCTTTATCCTAACGAAGAAAATAGGGCTTATATGTTGGGACAAAGGGAGTATGTCGAACTTACCTCATCTCGCCAGTTTCTCTTCACTAACCTAGGTGTAGGGTCCCTTTGACAAGAAGATTTATTTTTGGCCCTACAGCCATAAGTGGGGAAACAATTCATCAAGCAGCACAATAGTCTTCAAGAAACAAGGAGGTCAGAAAGAACAATTAGCTCACCAATTATAATGGCACCAAAAGATACGGTAAATGAGGTTACGAGTTGACGGCTCAAAACCACGAGTAGATTCGTCCGTTGTTGGTAACCATGTGCCATCCTTGAGGTGGTACTCCCCAAGATGTATTTCCTTGGGTTTGGTTGTTACAATGGTGTCACCAGCTATGGTAGGGAGCGCCCTACCGCTCACACTCAAACTCCTTCCGGTATTGGCAAATAAAACATTCCCCCCAATGTTTGCTACTGGGTTAAAATTTTCTAGGATAAGGTCGGCTAATCTGTAAACTAACAAGTGCAAAGAATTGGGTTTGTCGCTACAACCGATAGCTAGAACATCTGTGTCACATTGCAGCAGGTAGTAGGGAGGCTGGATTTTGCCTGGACATGTGGCAATCAACTTTGGTGGGTCGATTTCCTTATGGTGGGGAGGGTCGATCTGGAGAATCTGTGGGTCACTGTTATACCCGGAGCGCTGGAATATGTAGAGCCTGCCTTGGAACGGCACTGATCTCCAGCTGGGAGAAAGACTCCAGCTTGAGACACACCATTGCCGGTCCCCGGTGGAGGTAGTAGCAAAGGCCACATGGCATAGCCTTGAAAGAAGAACCATGGCCGTGATGACTCCATCTGCGCTCACAGTGACGGAGGTAGCACTGAAATCCCTGAAATCCGCCGGATCCCATGCGGAAGACATACTGGATTTAGCCGCAAAGGCAGTCACGAGGGTTGTGAGTGGCGGGAGCTGGGCGATGTCGCCGGTGAAGGGGTGGAGGATGAGGACGGCGCTGTCTGGTTCGTGTAACAAGAGGACGAGGCCGTCAACCGAGTCGAGAATGCGGTGGTCCTGGAACAGCGGGAGGCGTGCGCGCACGAAGAGGCCCGTGGAGAGGTTGAAGAAGCGGATGTAGCCACGCAGCTTGGCGTGGCCGGGGAAGAGTCTGTGGCCCTCAGGCAGGAATACCCACCGCCGAGGGTGGAAACGTTGGTCGACGAGGCCGCGGCCTCGTGGGCAGACGGTGCTGGAGCGCCAGAGGGGGCAGACGGCGCGGAAGCGCACGTAGTCGAGCAGATCTCCGGCCAGCACCCGCCACCCAATCAGCCGAACCAAGTCCGGATGGAGACACTCCCAAGGGGGCGCAGCATCGTCCATCCCCAGATGACAAATTAAGCAAGGGCTATCTGAATCCAAGTGAGATGCCGAAGATGCACGCAGCCAGATCGTCACTCCAGCTGCCCTGCGCCGACGTGGGGATTCAGAAAGATGATAAATTGAGCTGCTTGGCCAAGAACAAAAAGATTCCAGTGAGATACCGAGATGATACACGCAACACGCACCCTGCCGGCCGGCGAGCCCTCCCACGCGGATCGTCGCTCAGCTGCCTTCTGCCTGGCCCTGCGCCGCCGTGGATTTCAGAGGATTTGGGATTTCAGGGCAACTAGGGGGACAGCGCAGCTCCATGGTCTGGCCGAATTTGTGGACTGCCCGGCTTGGTGGGCTTGGCCGATTTCTGTGGGCAAAGAAGAGCCGCCAGCCAATCAGATATGTGGGCTTGGGCCTTTTCTATTTGTGGGATTTGAAACATCATCACCGCCGAGTCCACCACCAATCGCTCGGTGTGCACTAAGGTGTGTTTGATAGGGTGCATAGAGGGTGCACAAGGACAAAAGTTTCCTACTCAATTCATTTTTGGGTGTTTGGTAGTCTATGAGTTCAACCCAAATATTTTCGTAGCATGCACGAAGAGAAAACACCCCAACAGTTGTTCGCTAGTCAGCATGCATGAACAGAGAACACAACGTTTTAAAAAATGTTAAGAAATCCAAAAAATGTTTATATTTTAAAAAAATATTCAAAATTCCAAAGTTCATTAAATTTTCTAAAACATTTAGAAATTTTAAAAGAATTCTAGATTTTAAAAATTATTTAAATTTTCAAAAAATGTTCAAAATTCCAAAGTTTATTAAATTTTAAAAAATATTTAGAATTTCAAAAAATATGCAGATTTTCAAAAACAAAATTCAAAAAATGTTCAGAATCTGTTTAAGTTTTAAAAAATGTTCAAAATTATAAATTTTGTTAAATTTTCAAAAAATATTAAGAATTTAAAAAATGTTCCCATTTCCAAAAAATCAAAAAAGTTTGCAATTTGCTTATTTTTAAAAATAGAAAATTATTTTTTAAAAAAAATTCAAAAGAAAAATGAAATTTTAAAAATTGTTAAATATTTCCAAAATGTGTTTAATTTTTTTATGTATTAAAAATTTTGTTCACCATTCAAAAAATTATTCAGAATTCGAAATTATTCAACATGTCTAAATACATGCAGGCTGTCAAACAAAATCTCAGCTCAGCATGTATGAGCACATACATCACTACCAAACAACTACACATGCATGTACCCAACATGTACTGTCTTAGCATGTCTCAAATGGGAACAACTATGCTAGGGTGAGAACAGCTACCAAACACACCCTAAGGGCACTCCCAATGCTAGTATCTTAGCATGTAATCATAGGCATTTTGCTTATGTGGCATAGTATTTAATAAAGAAAGAGAGGGAGATTGTATCTTAGCTAATATACAACCCTTGCACGTGGTCATATGCAAAAAGCATGGTTCGACTAATCATATTTATGCATGAAGCTAAAATCATTCAATAAAATACAACCTCTAAAAAACAATGCATTGTGGGGGTTGTATCTTAAATTTTTATTGCTCCTATAATATCGTGCTAAGAAACAATGCATTGGAGAGCCCTAAGTCATCAGTCTGGAAACGGCTCACCCATCACCCATTAACTACAGTTCCTGCAAAAGAAATCACCCATTAATTACACCCTGGCCAAATACCATCCTTCTGATTTTTTATTATTGACCGGGAACACCATCTGTAATCTATAATACTTAAATAATCTCAATTAACTTATTTTTTTGATACGCAAGTTATCCAACATCATCAATTAGGTCAATCATATTGCAAACTATTTTTCACCAACTTTTCATGCACATGTTCTTATTAATTTCGCATGCACATGCAACCTATCACAAATAAATATTTAAAAAATTATGTACTCAAACTCACAATTTATAAAAATAATATAGAAAATCAAATTATAATTTACCTCGCATTTTATTTTTCAATGCTACATTTTTTATGAATGCACATCTATAATTGTTATATCATTATTTTAGGTTTAATCAAGGGTGGAGATGTCTCCATTGTCTTAACTTAACGTTCTTTTCATCTCATATCATCACACTAATATTGCCAAAGTAATAAGTTAACAAAACAAAAATCACACATATTTTTAGATTTTTTATTAAAAAAATCAATTTTTATTCTAAACAATATTTTATTTCAAAAATAATTTTATAATTAAATTATATTATTTTCATAAATTCTCTGAAGTTTTAAAACATCCTAGTATTTATTAACAATTTCCGCAACAACGCGCGGGGTATCATCTAGTTTTATTCAATCTTGAAACAAGTTACATCGTTTGCTAGGAAAAACAAGATAAACTCTAGTGGTGTGTCCGTCCACAAATTTAGAGAATCAACCCGATCCTTTCCTGCAAGTTCATGAGCAACACAATTTGTCTCCTTGAAGCAATGTTCATTCGATGATTTACCAAAGTCTTGCATCAGTATATGGCACTTCTACGGTACTCCTCCAGGACTGGAGCTGCCACCATCTCGTACCCAGTATTATTTGCTATAGCTTCAACAGTCACTAAATTATCCATTTGTATTAGCAGATTTTGGCATCCAACCATTTAAGCAAGCTTCAACCCTTGAAGAAGTGTTGTAGCTTCGGCCGAAACAACATCTACTACACATGCTCAAGTTTCCCCATACTTACCTTAATAAAAAAACAACTCTTGTCTCGGATCACTGCTTCAAAAGATCCTGAATTGGAGTTCTCATCAATGAATTGGAGTTCTCATCAAAAGATGCATCTACATTCAAAGCTAGAGGCCAGTTCTTTTTGGTGGCTGAAAAAATAAGCCGCCTCTCCTCAGCTTTTCTCCTAAGCCGATTTTTGTGTTTGTTGAAGCTTATGAATTAGATATGGAATAACTAACCTACTAACCTAGTGCACAGTACAAGCTTCTGTCTATTTTTGTCCGTGGAATGCAGGACAAAGCTGAAAAATCAAAGTGCTCGAAAAAATCCAGAAAAATTCTCAAAATTATAATACAACAGAAGACTCCAGAAGCCCGAAGGGGAGTCGGAGGGGGCCACCCCCATCCAGGCAGCCCCACGGCATGCCCTAGGGGGGCGCACCCTCTGGCCGCCTGGACGGGTGGGGCCACCCCCGGTGCCCCCTTTGGCCTATATTTACTCCGAAAACCCTCGGAGGACCTCTTTTTACGATATTCATGTTGGAAATATGTCCTAGAGGAAAATAATAAAGTATGTTCATTAGCATATTTTATTAGTTCATAATAAGTTTTACACTATGTTATAACTGTATTAAACGGAAACATTAATAGACGTGTAGTATATAAACAACCAGGTCTCTAGTTGACTGTAGTATACTATTTCATTGTGCAATTGATGATCAAGGTTTCTTAATCATGGATACACATACGTCCGTTGATAATGAAGTAATGTCATTAGAAGAATGATATTATGATGGACGCACACCGAAATCAAAGTATTGCAATGTGATTCATTGACATGGTTCAACATTGTGATAAATCGGTAACGCAGTAACCCGATCCTTAGACCGTAAAGATCATATGGAATTGCTATCTCTGGAGGATGCTTTGAGTGTATCAACCGTTACACCGTAGTAGGGTAACTATAAAGGTTCAACTTGGGTATTCTGAAGGAATATGTTAAGGAGTATGGATCAAAGCGGGATTTGTCCATCCGAGTGATGAATAGGTACTCTGTGCCTACTCGATGATGTTGTGTGTATTGTATTGCTTATTAATTACGTAGAACAATAAGTGTTTGTAATCATATTTAATTGTTGTGCATACAAATAAAGTGTTTTGTTGATGTACAAATGCATGGTGGTTATGTAATAATATGTGAGCATGTATTATTTTTTAATAGATGGAGCCATTTGTAACACCCTCAGATGCCTGTAACAGTAATCATCATCACTGTTGATCATCACTGTTGGATTATCACTGTTTGAACATTTGAAGGCCGCTCAGTCTCGTCAGAAGAGCAACTATGACCGCAAACACCGTGAAATGGAGTATCAACCTGGTGAATACGCATACCTCCGTGTCACTCCCATGAGGGGCACTCATCGCTTCGGTATCAAGGGCAAGTTGGCTCCTCGCTACATTGGCCCGTTCCGTATCATTTCCAGGAGTGGACCCGTGGCATACCGGTTGGAATTGCCGCCGAACCTCTCCCAAGTCCACGATGTCTTCCATGTGTCGCAACTCCGTCGCTGCTTCAAGGATCCTATCCGCGAGGTGGAGCATGATATGATCGAGCTGCAACAAGACTTGACTTATCGAGAACATCCCAGCCGCATTCTCGATCAGTCTGAACGCCGAACCCGCAACAAGACCGTCAAGTTCCTCAAGGTTCAGTGGTCGAATCATTCTGAAGATGAAGCCACTTGGGAACGCGAAGATCGCCTTCGCGATGAATACCCCGATCTTTTCCTCGCTACCATTTAAATTCTCGGGACGAGAATTCTTGTAGTGGGGGAGATTTGTAACACCCTCAGATGCCTGTAACAGTAATCATCATCACTGTTGATCATCACTGTTGGATTATCACTGTTTGATCTCCCTGGTACCTGATAAAACTTTGTGAGGCTCATGATCAAACACCCCATGCACCTTTTACTTGAGCCCTTGGGATCAAATCCCCAAGCCAAATGCATCTTGCTCATCAAGAAATCAAACCCTAGATGAAACAACCTCAGATGGAAAATAAAACAAAAGTGCTCAAATAAAGTTGCTCCAAAAATCATGGAACTATTTTTGTAAATTGCCTAAAATCATTACAATGATGTTGGACCAACTTTGATAATTTTTGGAGTTGCAGAAAATTCCAAACAATTCAAACAGTAGGTTAAAACCCATACTTTGGGCATTTAATATCTAAAAGAAATATCCAATGAATTTATTTTGCTGCAAAACTTTTTGTGGCACCTCAGTAATGTATAAACCTAATTTAAAAACACCAATAATATTTTTTTAAATTGCTAGGGTGGATAAATTATTTACTGGAAGAAATTGAGCAAACAAAAAACAAAACAAAATTCGGAAAACACTTAAACCTCGCCTGGGGCGAAGCCACCGCAGCCCAGCCCGGCCCACTCCCCTTGTCTTCTTCCCCAACCACCCCCCCCCCACCTGCTCCCGTCCGGCTCCCGTCGTGGACGCGCCGCTGGCGAGCTGGCCCCGCCTCCACCTGCTCCCTGCCGCCGCGGTCGCGATAAGGACGCAGCCCCCAACCCCCTGGACAACTCCCCCACCCCATTCCTCTCCTCCTCCTCTCGCCATCGTCGGGGAAAAATCCCCCGAGCCCGCCGTCGCCATTACCGTGGCCAAGCGCGGCCATCGCGCTCCAGCCATCTCGCCGTGTTGTCCAGAAGCCGCTCCGTCGTCGACTACCCCAAGCTGCCAAAGGAATCGAGCCGGCAAGCCCTCCGTGCGACGCATCGTCACCGGCCCCTTTTCTGCATCGCGCCGCCGTCGTCGTCGATTCCGGCCACCACAACGCGCCATCACGCACGCTAAGCTCACCTACAGGATCACGGTGAGCGCGCCCGTCGTCCCCATGATCTCTCGCCTGCTCCCTTGAACCGTAGCCCGTCCCGCCATTGATGGCCGAGCTCGGTCTCCGCCATGGATGATCGCGGGCTCGACCAAGTGCTCCCCAGCTCACGCAAATGGCGCCAACGTGTTCCCCGTAGAACGCTGCGTCGATTCCACCCCGTAGGTCGCTCGCTCGCGTTCCGTTTCGTCGCTGGCCATCTGACCCATGCGCCGTTCGCCGCCGCCGTCGACCGTGGCGTCCACTCCGGTCACCCCCGCTCCAGCCAAGACAACCAGAAGACGCGCGTTGGAGTGCCCGTTCGAAAGAACCCCTCCACGCCCTCTCCCGTAGCCTGTGGCGAGCTCCCCGTCGACCTCGCCGGCGGCGGGCTCCGGTGAGCCCTCCGGTGAGGCTGACCAGCGGGTCCCCCGGTGTCAGCCAGTTGATTAGGGGTTAATCTCACCCCTAATAGCCCACTGACATGTGGGTCCCATCCCACTTAAGCACCTGTTTAAAATAACAAAACTGTTAGTAAGAGTTTAGGTCACTGACAGGTGGGTCCCCTCTAATTAATTAACTTAATGATTTAGGTTAATCCAATTAATTAAAAATTGAGTCACTCACATGTGGGTCCAGGGGTATTTTCTAATTTAATTAAGTGTTTTATAAATAACAGAGGCTGACATGTGGGTCCCACATGTCAGCACTGTTCTGGATAATGTTGTGGATAATGTTTTGGATAATGTTTAAATAAATAATAAAAGAAATTCAGAGAATCATTTAAATTGATTTAAACTTTGAAATTCAATAACTTTTAAACCGTAACTCGGATTAAAAAAACTTTATACATGAAAGTTGATCAGAAAAATACAACGAATACGAATACGCTATCCGTATGTCTACCACCCCCCTCTAACACTACGAACATCGAACATTCCCCCTCTGGACCGTCTGTCCGATAAATTGTCCGGTACTGTTAGAGTGCCCGGATGAATTTATTCCGAACACGAAAGTTGTCCGGAATGGTTCAAGTAGCACGGATACACCCCCCTTATGTTGTTCCGGTAACCACGACACCTCCGGCTTGATCCTTCCCCCTCCGGACACCCTGTCCGGTAATCACCCGGAGCCGGCAGTTCATCCTTAGATGAATTCCCGCTCCGAGCCTATTCCATTGCACTGCGTTAGAACACCGATAACATTTCATCTATCATGTCATACATATGTTTGTATATTATTGCTGTGTATTTACTGCTTCCCCCCTTAATCTTCGGTAGACCCCGCTGCTGCCGTCGACTACACCGCTGCTGAGTACGACTACGTCGTCGACGACCCTACTACTACCGTCGAGCTTGCAGGCAAGCAGAGCCATTCTCTTCCCCAGATATCGCCTATCTTTCATTTCTTGCACTAGGCATGGTTACTGCTGCTGCTACGATTACAATCCTATTCAACTGCATAGCCTGATTTTTGTCGCCCCTTGATGTGCCGTCCTTTATCCTATGCTGCCTATTATTATTGTTATGCATTATTCAGCAGTGAACCCTGCGCATTGTTAGCTAGGATTAGATAGAGGGCCGTGATCACTCAGGGGAGTGAACGCGGATACAAATATTATAAGTGCACAGGTACGGTACAATGCAGACACCGTCTAAGGCCCCTATCTGGGTTATGCCTAGTCACCTCAAGTGTGAGCTATCAAGGAGTTATCCTTGTACTCCACTCGAGGCTGACTTTGTCTTACCGCCATAGGGTCCTGGAAACGGTTGTCCTTCAGGTAAGAAGTCGGGCGACCCAACGGTGTCCGCGAGAGGTATTGCGACGGTACGACAGGGAGGGCACGACCTGTACCGGTGTGCTTGGCCCCTGATCGTTGGCCGCGAGAGTTACCAACCCACGAAAGTCGAGCTCCTCCAGGAGCACACGCGAGACAAGGTAAGGAGACGGTTCACCTTGTTGGTAACCGCAGTGACTTGGTGGGACGACAGGGCAGGCACCGATGTACTGGTGGTCCTGGCTGCTGTCGTTGACCGCGGGTCAGTTAAGTCGCGGCAACGATAACGGTTGTCACGCAGGTTAATTAAAATGCTAAATGGTTCAGTGAATGTCTTGAGTTGGCTATATGCCATGTACGCACTACCTACCCGTGGGAACTACGAGTTATGGGCTCCTCTGCTTCTTAGTGTCGTCTGAGGACTCTTCAGACGTCAGCAGTACCGCGGGCTGATTGCCGGGAAGTGGTGTTGTCTTATTTGCCGCGGCGTGTGATTTGTATTTGCTTTGATTTAACTTCACCGGCCAGTCACGCACCGTGCAGGAGTACGTCGGGGTTAGGGTCCAAAGCCCCGCGTACATAGGATATAGTCCGGCGGATGACCTCTCTGTTGAGTTTGAAAGATGGGCTATGAAGTGTCGGATAGCCTCGGTGGAGCGTTCCCTGACAAGGTTCCCGCCACCCTGGAGATCCGTGCGTGTAGCGTAACACAAGTGCACCCCTGCAGGGAAGAATTGATCTATCGATAGCCGTGTCCACGGTAACAGGACGCTTTATGCTGAAGCTGGATCCTACCACTAAAAACTATTATTAAACTGTATGGTTCCGGGTTCTTTTCCTCGCGGGGATGTCGAGGAGGTGAACTCGGAGGCGTTGTTAATTATTACAACTTATTATTATACAATGCTGCAGCAACTTCTGCTGCATTGTTACTTTCATTTCTTTTATATAAACTGTTGGCTGATTCTTACCTCATGCTGCAAGACATCGTCGGAAGATGCTAGTCTTCGTTAGGCCTAGCTTCTTACCCTTGCTCTGTATTTCTGTCTTTCAGTCCACTATATACAGCCTCTTCTTTTCGTTGATACAATGCATAATGCTTAGTAGCGGACGTAAGACTCGCGGGTATACTAGATACTCACCTGCTTTATTTCCTTTACTGTTTTGCCTGATCGGCCGCTGCAGCCGACGTTGGAGCCCAGGAGCAGGAGTACCCCGGAGGCGCCTACTACGACGTCGAGTTCCCCGTTGACCAGGAGTAGTACTGTGGATCCCAGGCAGGAGGCCTCGCCTTTTCGTTCTGTATCTCTGTTGTGATTTGTGCTAGCCTTCTTAAGGCAAAACTTGACTAACTATGTCTGTACTCAGATATTATGGCTTGTATGACTTATATATTCGGGTCTGTGTGACCCCCTCTATTGTAATATATTTGTTTATCCTTTTGTGTTTAGTGTTGTGCTGTGATATTATCACCGTGGCACCCTAATCTCAGTCGTGTACCCTGTGTGTATGATTACTGTATACGGTCTGATTTTGGGGGCGTCACAAGTTGGTATCAGAGCCGACTGCCTGTAGGAAGCCACCCCACCACTACCTGGTCGAAGTTGAGTCTAGACTTTGAAAAACTATTTTTCTAACTTAATATTTGGCTTACGGGCCCACATCGATGTCACTACGTGTGATATCTATGGTATTAGGATCCTTTTCTCCTTACCTATGCTCTGGGAATCTACTCTCTTATCCTTGCTGGTAAGTTTTACAAAAGCTGACATTAGGATCACGTTCTCTTTATTCCACCCGGCGTTTTTCTGGTGCATCCCCCATTGATTGAGTCGTGTTGCAGGCGTCGTAGCCAGATCCCAGACCGCGGATCCCATTCTCATTCTGGGCAGGCCACGCGTTCTCTGGCATCAACTCCTGTGACCAACAGTTTTCTTGCGGCGTGATTGACATAGTGGAATCTATGTCGCGTCGTGTAATCCTTACCGCGGTCTGCGCGCCGCCTAGAGAGTCCTTTTTCCTTAATTTCTACGACGTTACGCTGCCCGATTTTCGGTTGATTCTATGTGTGGATGTGTATGTCTTATATGACTACTCCTATATATCCGCGCCTCTTCCTTGTTGTCGCTTTACCTCTTACTCGTTTCCGGTATTTTCGTTAAGTTGTTCATCGCTGAAATACCCCTGTTAAATTCTAGCAGGATGGCTGGTCGTGGTGGTCGTGGTCGTGGTCGTGCTGCCAACGACCCACCTCCGCCGCCAGATTACATGGCCGCGATGATGCAGCAGTTCGAGATGAACCGTCAGTTCATGCAGAATATCATGGCTCAGTTCCCCCAGCCGAATCAGAATGGGCACCACCATCAGCATGCCACCGTGACTCTGCACGACTTCACCCGCCTCAACCCCACTATGTTCCGCAACACTGTTCAGCCGCTGGATGCGGATGACTGGCTTCGCGACATCACTCACGAGCTGGAGTCTGCTAATGTCGATCCAGCCGACTATGTGAACTTTGCGTCTTACCATCTGAAAGGCGCAGCTGCTCAGTGGTGGAGCACCCACAAGCGTTCCCTGCCAGTCGAAGAAGTCATCACTTGGGATGAATTTCAGTCTGCTTTCCGCGCCCGCTACATTCCTCAGGGGATCATGGATCGCAAGGCGGAAGAATTCCGTAACCTCATTCAGGGCGATATGACTGTTGAAGCCTATCAGCGCGAGTTCCTCAACCTCTCTCGCTATGCGGAAGGAGAGATCACCACTGATGCTCGCAGACAACATAAGTTCCGTCGTGGCCTCAACCCCGAACTCAGGCTCGCTCTTGCCGTTCATGATTTCGCCAACTTCGCCACCATGGTGAACAAGGCTATCACCGTCGAGACTGCCCAGATGGAGCACAAGACCTCTCTGAAGCGTTATCGTGACGTTGGCTCATCTTCGGGCACAACGCAGAAGCGTCGTATCTGGCTCCCTACCAGTTTGACCCACTCAGCTTCCCCTGCTCCAAGGCCGTCTTATGCTGCACCCCGTCTGCCTCCGCCACCGCAGATGCCAAGAGCTCTGCCTGCACCACCCAATGCACCACCCCTTCGTCCTCAGGATGGATTGTGCTTCACGTGCCGCCAACCTGGGCATTATTCCCGAGAGTGTCCCCTGAAACAGAAGCAACTGGTAGTTCACCCCGCTGGCCGTGGAAATGGTCGTGGCAACAACCGGACCCCCAACTATAATACTGGGTCTGCTGCTCATACTCGTGGTCACGCGAACAACATCAGTGTTGATGAAGCTCAACAACAACCCGCTACCGTGATGGGTACCCTTCTCGTTAATTCCGTACCTGCTACTGTTTTATTCGATACAGGAGCATCGCATTCATTCTTGTCGGAAGCATTTGCATTGTCGCATAATTTTACGCTCGAGGATATGAACCCACCGATGGTTGTCCGCACCCCGATAGGCCATGCCCACACCTCCAAGATAGTGCCCGGAACCATTGTTGAAATTGAAGGGATTGATTTCCGTGCTTCCCCCATCGTTCTGAAGTCTTCCACCATAGACCTCATTCTGGGAATGGATTGGTTGAAGTTCCACGATGCCGCACTTTATTGTGGCACCAAGTCTGTACAGCTTTTTCACCCCTCCGGTGGGATTGTTAACCACACCGCCCGAGTGACCCGTAATGCTGAAACACAGATCTTTATGATGAATGCTTTGAATGTCTCACCTTTGAAAGACATCGAGAACGTTCCGGTCGTTCGCGATTTTCCCGACGTCTTCCCAGAAGAACTGCCGGGAATACCCCCGATCAGAGAAGTTGAATTCGTCATCGACTTGAAGCCAGGCACTGTTCCTATTGCCAAGCGTCCTTACAAGATGCCGCCACATGAACTCCTTGAACTTAAGGAGGAAATCGACAAGGCACTTCAGAAAGGATTCATTCGCCCCAGTTCCTCAGCTTGGGGAGCACCTTCGCTCTTTGTCAAGAAGAGCGATGGGACAAACCGGTTGGTCCAAGATTATCGACCCATTAACCAAGCCACCATCCAGAACAAATACCCACTTCCCCGGATCAACGATCTGTATGATCAACTTGCCGGATCCAAGGTGTTTTCTAAACTCGACTTGAGGTTGGGTTATCACCAAATCCGAGTCCGTGATGAGGACATTCCGAAGACTGCCTTCATTACTCGCTATGGTTCATACGAGTACACCGTCATGTCCTTTGGCTTAACCAATGCTCCAGCCACCTTCTCCAGATTGATGAATTATATTTTCATGGAGCACCTCGACCAGTTCGTCGTGGTTTATCTGGATGATATCTTGATATATTCCAAGAATGAAGAAGAACATGCTGAACATCTTCGTCTTATACTGGAGAAGCTTAGAGAACACAAGCTCTACGCTAAGTTTTCTAAGTGTGAGTTCTGGCTTCCCGAAGTAACCTACCTTGGACATGTGATTTCCAAGGATGGCATTGCCGTCACCCCAGAACGTACCCAGGCTATTCTTGACTGGACTCCTCCCAAGACCGTCAAGCAAGTCCGCAGTTTTCTCGGGCTCGCTAGTTATTGCCGCCGTTTCGTCGAGAATTTTTCCAAGATTGCCAGGCCTCTAACTAATCTGCTTCACAAAGGCGTCAAGTTTGAGTGGACAGATAAATGTCAAGAAAGTTTTCAAGCCCTCAAGGACAAGCTAACTTCTCCCCCGGTGTTCGCTCCCCCTGATACCCAGAAGGACTTCGTGATATATTGTGACGCGTCTCGTCAAGGCTTAGGCTGTGTCCTATTGCAAGAACGCAAGGTGATTGCTTATGGCTCTCGTCAGTTGCGTACTCACGAGGACAATTACCCAACACATGATCTCGAATTGGCAGCAGTAATTTATGCATTGAAGCTGTGGCGACATTACCTCGTCGGTAATCGTTGCGAGGTCTACACCGACCACCAAAGCCTGAAGTACTTGTTTACTCAGCCCGACCTGAATCTCCGCCAACAAAGATGGCTCGAGACAATAGCCGATTTTAACATGGATATTCATTACACCCCTGGCAAGGCTAATGTGATGGCCGATGCCTTGAGCCGCAAAGCTTACTGCTCTGAACTTGAGGTGCAGCTAGAACAACCACCTCTGTATGAAGATTTTCAGAAGTTGAACCTCGAGATTGTTCCTCAAGGTTGTGCAAATAACCTGGTCATTGAACCGGATCTCGTCAAATCCGTCAAGTGTATACAGTTCTACGATGATTTCGTACACAAGATTAAGCGCGATATCGCCAATGGGAGACCCTCACCCTTCACCCTTGATAGTAATGGTGCGGCGTTCTACCAGAACCGTTTAGTGGTTACTCACAGCAAGGGCAGGCATGAGAACCTGGATATGACCCCGAAGGTCATGAAAGCGGCTCACGATACCCCATTGTCCATTCATCCTGGAAGCACCAAGATGTACCAAGACATCCGTCAACGATTCTGGTGGCCTAACATGAAGCAAGACATTGCCCGATATGTTTCTGAATGTGACGTTTGTCGTCGCGTCAAGGGGGAACATCAAAAACCCTCTGGGAAACTACAACCACCTGAAATCCCTGTATGGAAGTGGGACAAAGTTCAGATGGACTTCGTCACCGGTTTTCCCCGATCCCAGAAAGGTAACGATGCTATCTTTGTCGTCATCGACTGGTTCTCCAAGGTTGCTCACTTTATACCAGTCAAGGAGAAGATCACGGTGGCTCAGTTAGCGGAATTATATATCGCCCAGATCGTGTCGCTCCACGGTATTCCGTTGGAGATTAGTTCAGATCGTGGCAGCCTTTTCACCTCAAGATATTGGCGGAGTTTCCAAGAAGCTCTGGGGACTACTCTGCATCTCAGCACCGCTTATCACCCCCAGTCACAGGGCCAAGTCGAATGCGTCAATCAAATACTTGAAGATATGCTTCGAGCTTGTGTCATCTCCTTCGGCAAGAAATGGGAGGAATCTCTTCCATTTGCTGAATTCTCGTACAACAATAGCTATCACGCTAGTCTGAACATGGCACCCTATGAAGTTCTCTATGGACGTAAGTGTCGGACCCCTCTGAGTTGGTCAGAAACTGGAGAACGTGCACTCATTGGCCCGGATATTATTCAGCAAGCTGAAGACCAAGTTCACGTCATCCGTGAACATTTGAAGGCCGCTCAGTCTCGTCAGAAGAGCAACTATGACCGCAAACACCGTGAAATGGAGTATCAACCTGGTGAATACGCATACCTCCGTGTCACTCCCATGAGGGGCACTCATCGCTTCGGTATCAAGGGCAAGTTGGCTCCTCGCTACATTGGCCCGTTCCGTATCATTTCCAGGAGTGGACCCGTGGCATACCGGTTGGAATTGCCGCCGAACCTCTCCCAAGTCCACGATGTCTTCCATGTGTCGCAACTCCGTCGCTGCTTCAAGGATCCTATCCGCGAGGTGGAGCATGATATGATCGAGCTGCAACAAGACTTGACTTATCGAGAACATCCCAGCCGCATTCTCGATCAGTCTGAACGCCGAACCCGCAACAAGACCGTCAAGTTCCTCAAGGTTCAGTGGTCGAATCATTCTGAAGATGAAGCCACTTGGGAACGCGAAGATCGCCTTCGCGATGAATACCCCGATCTTTTCCTCGCTACCATTTAAATTCTCGGGACGAGAATTCTTGTAGTGGGGGAGATTTGTAACACCCTCAGATGCCTGTAACAGTAATCATCATCACTGTTGATCATCACTGTTGGATTATCACTGTTTGATCTCCCTGGTACCTGATAAAACTTTGTGAGGCTCATGATCAAACACCCCATGCACCTTTTACTTGAGCCCTTGGGATCAAATCCCCAAGCCAAATGCATCTTGCTCATCAAGAAATCAAACCCTAGATGAAACAACCTCAGATGGAAAATAAAACAAAAGTGCTCAAATAAAGTTGATCCAAAAATCATGGAACTATTTTTGTAAATTGCCTAAAATCATTACAATGATGTTGGACCAACTTTGATAATTTTTGGAGTTGCAGAAAATTCCAAACAATTCAAACAGTAGGTTAAAACCCCTACTTTGGGCATTTAATATCTAAAAGAAATATCCAATGAATTTATTTTGCTGCAAAACTTTTTGTGGCACCTCAGTAATGTATAAACCTAATTTAAAAACACCAATAATATTTTTTTAAATTGCTAGGGTGGATAAATTATTTACTGGAAGAAATTGAGCAAACAGAAAACAAAACAAAATTCGGAAAACACTTAAACCTCGCCTGGGGCGAAGCCACCGCAGCCCAGCCCGGCCCACTCCCCTTGTCTTCTTCCCCAACCCCCCCCCCCCCCACCTGCTCCCGTCCGGCTCCCGTCGTGGACGCGCCGCTGGCGAGCTGGCCCCGCCTCCACCTGCTCCCTGCCGCCGCGTCGCGATAAGGACGCAGCCCCCGACCCCCTGGACAACTCCCCCACCCAATTCCTCTCCTCCTCCTCTCGCCATCGTCGGGGAAAAATCCCCCGAGCCCGCCGTCGCCATTACCGTGGCCAAGCGCGGCCATCGCGCTCCAGCCATCTCGCCGTGTTGTCCAGAAGCCACTCCGTCGTCGACTACCCCAAGCTGCCAAAGGAATCGAGCCGGCAAGCCCTCCGTGCGACGCATCGTCACCGGCCCCTTTTCTGCATCGCGCCGCCGTCGTCGTCGATTCCGGCCACCACAACGCGCCATCACGCACGCTAAGCTCACCTACAGGATCACGGTGAGCGCGCCCGTCGTCCCCATGCTCTCTCGCCTGCTCCCTTGAACCGTAGCCCGTCCCGCCATTGATGGCCGAGCTCGGTCTCCGCCATGGATGACCGCGGGCTCGACCAAGTGCTCCCCAGCTCACGCAAATGGCGCCAACGTGTTCCCCGTAGAACGCTGCGTCGATTCCACCCCGTAGGTCGCTCGCTCGCGTTCCGTTTCGTCGCTGGCCATCTGACCCGTGCGCCGTTCGCCGCCGCCGTCGACCGTGGCGTCCACTCCGGTCACCCCCGCTCCAGCCAAGACAACCAGAAGACGCGCGTTGGAGTGCCCGTTCGAACGAACCCCTCCACGCCCTCTCCCGTAGCCTGTGGCGAGCTCCCCGTCAACCTCGCCGGCGGCGGGCTCCGGTGAGCCCTCCGGTGAGGCTGACCAGCGGGTCCCCCGGTGTCAGCCAGTTGATTAGGGGTTAATCTCACCCCTAATAGCCCACTGACATGTGGGTCCCATCCCACTTAAGCACCTGTTTAAAATAACAAAACTGTTAGTAAGAGTTTAGGTCACTGACAGGTGGGTCCCCTCTAATTAATTAACTTAATGATTTAGGTTAATCCAATTAATTAAAAATTGAGTCACTGACATGTGGGTCCAGGGGTATTTTCTAATTTAATTAAGTGTTTTATAAATAACAGAGGCTGACATGTGGGTCCCACATGTCAGCACTGTTCTGGATAATGTTGTGGATAATGTTTTGGATAATGTTTAAATAAATAATAAAAGAAATTCAGAGAATCATTTAAATTGATTTAAACTTTGAAATTCAATAACTTTTAAACCGTAACTCGGATTAAAAAACTTTATACATGAAAGTTGATCAGAAAAATACAACGAATACGAATACGCTATCCGTATGTCTACCACCCCCCTCTAACACTACGAACATCGAACATTCCCCCTCCGGACCGTCTGTCCGATAAATTGTCCGGTACTGTTAGAGTGCCCGGATGAATTTATTCCGAACACGAAAGTTGTCCGGAATGGTTCAAGTAGCACGGATACACCCCCCTTATGTTGTTCCGGTAACCACGACACCTCCGGCTTGATCCTTCCCCCTCCGGACACCCTGTCCGGTAATCACCCGGAGCCGGCAGTTCATCCTTAGATGAATTCCCGCTCCGAGCCTATTCCATTGCACTGCGTTAGAACACCGATAACATTTCATCTATCATGTCATACATATGTTTGTATATTATTGTTGTGTATTTACTGCTTCCCCCCTTAATCTTCGGTAGACCCCGCTGCTGCCGTCGACTACACCGCTGCTGAGTACGACTACGTCGTCGACGACCCTACTACTACCGTCGAGCTTGCAGGCAAGCAGAGCCATTCTCTTCCCCAGATATCGCCTATCTTTCCGTACATTTCTTGCACTAGGCATGGTTACTGCTGCTGCTACGATTACAATCCTATTCAACTGCATAGCCTGATTTTTGTCGCCCCTTGATGTGCCGTCCTTTATCCTATGCTGCCTATTATTATTGTTATGCATTATTCAGCAGTGAACCCTGCGCATTGTTAGCTAGGATTAGATAGAGGGCTGTGATCACTCAGGGGAGTGAACGCGGATACAAATATTATAAGTGCACAGGTACGGTACAATGCAGACACCGTCTAAGGCCCCTATCTGGGTTATGCCTAGTCACCTCAAGTGTGAGCTATCAAGGAGTTATCCTTGTACTCCACTCGAGGCTGACTTTGTCTTACCGCCATAGGGTCCTGGAAACGGTTGTCCTTCAGGTAAGAAGTCGGGCGACCCAACGGTGTCCGCGAGAGGTATTGCGACGGTACGACAGGGAGGGCACGACCTGTGTACCGGTGTGCTTGGCCCCTGATCGTTGGCCGCGAGAGTTACCAACCCACGAAAGTCGAGCTCCTCTAGGAGCACACGCGAGACAAGGTAAGGAGACGGTTCACCTTGTTGGTAACCGCAGTGACTTGGTGGGACGACAGGGCAGGCACCGATGTACTGGTGGTCCTGGCTGCTGTCGTTGACCGTGGGTTAGTTAAGTCGCGGCAACGATAACGGTTGTCACGCAGGTTAATTAAAATGCTAAATGGTTCAGTGAATGTCTTGAGTTGGCTATATGCCATGTACGCACTACCTACCCGTGGGAACTACGAGTTATGGGCTCCTCTGCTTCTTAGTGTCGTCCGAGGACTCTTCAGACGTCAGCAGTACCGCGGGCTGATTGCCGGGAAGTGGTGTTGTCTTATTTGCCGCGGCGTGTGATTTGTATTTGCTTTGATTTAACTTCACCGGCAAGTCACGCACCGTGCAGGAGTACGTCGGGGTTAGGGTCCAAAGCCCCGCGTACATAGGATATAGTCCGGCGGATGACCTCTCTGTTGAGTTTGAAAGATGGGCTATGAAGTGTCGGATAGCCTCGGTGGAGCGTTCCCTGACAAGGTTCCCGCCACCCTGGAGATCCGTGCGTGTAGCGTAACTCAAGTGCACCCCTGCAGGGAAGAATTGATCTATCGATAGCCGTGTCCACGGTAACAGGACGCTTTATGCTGAAGCTGGATCCTACCACTAAAAACTATTATTAAACTGTATGGTTCCGGGTTCTTTTCCTCGCGGGGATGTCGAGGAGGTGAACTCGGAGGCGTTGTTAATTATTACAACTTATTATTATACAATGCTGCAGCAACTTCTGCTGCATTGTTACTTTCATTTCTTTTATATAAACTGTTGGCTGATTCTTACCTCATGCTGCAAGACATCGTCGGAAGATGCTAGTCTTCGTTAGGCCTAGCTTCTTACCCTTGCTCTGTATTTCTGTCTTTCAGTCCACTATATACAGCCTCTTCTTTTCGTTGATACAATGCATAATGCTTAGTAGCGGACGTAAGACTCGCGGGTATACTAGATACTCACCTGCTTTATTTCCTTTACTGTTTTGCCTGATCGGCCGCTGCAGCCGACGTTGGAGCCCAGGAGCAGGAGTACCCCGGAGGCGCCTACTACGACGTCGAGTTCCCCGTTGACCAGGAGTAGTACTGTGGATCCCAGGCAGGAGGCCTCGCCTTTTCGTTCTGTATCTCTGTTGTGATTTGTGCTAGCCTTCTTAAGGCAAAACTTGACTAACTATGTCTGTACTCAGATATTATGGCTTGTATGACTTATATATTCGGGTCTGTGTGACCCCCTCTATTGTAATATATTTGTTTATCCTTTTGTGTTTAGTGTTGTGCTGTGATATTATCACCGTGGCACCCTAATCTCAGTCGTGTACCCTGTGTGTATGATTACTGTACACGGTCTGATTTTGGGGGCGTCACACCATTGTGCTAAATCATACAAAAATGGTTATTACACACCCTAGAAAACTACTGTCCTACAAAATATTTTCACAAATCGAACAATAGCCTAGTGGTATATCTCCTAGGCGGATGCGTATGAAAGTGTGAGGTTCCCGGGTTTGAATCTCGTAGACTGCTATTTTTTTATTTTTTTATCATATCTTCAACCCGACGAACATACGTATTTCGTAACGCTAAGACATTTTTATCTTTTTATTTTGCCGAGAATTGAAATACAATCGTGTTGATGACTTAACCCATGTTCTGTGACATGTATAACTGTCGCAAAAATTACGCAGGCCTGGTGACAACCGAATATACGTCATCTAAAATCAGGCGAGACTGTCACCGAAATTGCCCCGGACGCTGGGACGAGATTGGCATTACCTGGTGACGGTCTCCGTCAAAGAAAATTAACTCAGTTGGCGGGTTTTTTTCCGTCACGAGGATTTTCGTCAAAAGAGATCGCAAAATTTGTACTGCAATTTGTTACCTTGTGAAGGACTATTGTGCCCCATTGTTGCTCAAGTTAATGATCCTCCTGTGATGGTAAGTGAACTCATAGATGCAACCAATACTTCACGGAGAGAAGGTTTCATTCACCAGGTGTTCCATCCCTTCGATGCCGAGACAATAATGGAGATTCCTCTATGCACGAAAAGATTTACGGATTTCTGGGCTTGGGTGCTGATAGGAAGGGCATCTCTTCTCTGTTCGGTCCGCATATCGGATGATCAACACTATGATACTGAATCGTAAAAGCTGGATCCACGAAACTGAGGGCGCCTCGGCTAAGTGGACGCAAAAAACTGGACATCTTTGTGGCACATTCGGATTCCTTCTAAGCTTAAAGTATTCTTGTGGCGTCTGGCCAATAACAGCTTGCCGACAAAGGATGTACTACAACATAGGCATATGTCTACCTCGCATATTTGCCCATTCTATAGTAGGGAAGACTCATGGCGCCATGCTCTCATCAAGTTCCCAATGGCGAGTAGTGTTTGGAGCGTTGCACGTGAATAACTTGTTGAACATATGATGATGAGTGGAATAGGGAATGATGAAAACTTCTTATTAGAGATGCATGACTCTCTTCCTGAGGGCGAGTTCAACAGAATGGTGGTATCTCTCTGGGCGATCTGGATCTCAAGGAGGAAGGTGATCCACGAGGAAATCTTTCATAGCCTGATGACCACACATTGTTTCATCAACAAGTTCCATAGCTCGTTTGGCGCAGTTGGTGTGGTCTGCAGGAATGATGAGGGCTTGTTTTTGGGCGGCTCCGCAGTCGTCTTAGAACACATTGATGACCCGACAACTCTTGAAGCCCTTGCTGTGCGCGAAGCTCTCTCTTTATCCGAGGATTTGTACGTCTAGAAGTTACATATCACATCAGATTGCAAGATCGTCGTGGATGACATCAGGAATGTCACTCTTTCCTCTTATAGTCTGGTCATTAGAGAGATTTTGCTTAGATCACAAAGTTACAACTCATGTAATTTCATTCATGAATTCCGGAGCTCCAATAATAAAGAGGCTCACAATCTAGCTAGATATGCTCTGACTTTTGGAACTGTCCGCCTTGTTTGATTGGGCTAGCCGAAAGAACTATTGTCCAAGCGGTGACGGTTTAAATAAAGTCTAGCAGATTGCCTTAAAAAACAGTTTTGTCTTATTTGGTCATCACTCCTTAGTTGGTAACTGCTTTTCTTTTATTAATTGTCTATGCTGAAGTAGTTGTTTGTTCAAAATATAAAATCTCTCCACTGCTATCATGACCCATGCCATGACAGACCTATTTTCCGCAACATTTAAAAAAATAAAATCACCTACTACCGCAAATGATGACGATGCAGCCATCAGTTGAACTGTTTGGTGAGAATCGCTCACTGGCCAATGCACCTACCAGTCCTATGAGGTGAAAATTGAAATGAACCTCGACGAATGACCGCTCGATTTCGCAAAGTTGTTGGTGCCTGATAGCGCCTCCTAAGCCGTATAAGATTCCTCTAGCTGAACCATCTGATGAAGCGAAGAGAAAAGAACGTTTCTACTCCCTCCGTTTCATCATATAAGATCGTTTTCAAGCTAACATAACTTGAAAAGCGATCTTATATTGTGGGACAAAGGGAGTATCATCTGGTGGATGCTTTGTTGATTTGTTCCCACTGCGGGTGTACACATGGATCATCATCATGCATCACGTGTTGGTTGATGCTTTGCTTGAACCGCATAGCGTTCTACCAGTTATGCACACAGCAGCTCAGCTCAGCTCAGCTCTTTCTTTGACTTGCGGTTGCTTCAGGTCCCTGCCAACTGAAGATGGGGTTTGTTTCAGGTTGAAGCAAATCGGGCATCACACTGTCAGAAATCAATCTGAATCCGCGAAAGCGTCGCAGTCGTCGAACCAGTTTGTTTCCGAGGTAGCTTCGCCGATGAAGCGAAGCATCATCATCGATCAGGCTGCACGTACGTAGCTTGGAAACTGACAGGGAAAGGTGGTAAGTGTGCGTTGCTGGTGACTTTTGATAGCAGGGTTAGTAGGTGGAATCTGATGCACTCACCGGCGTCAACATTTTGTGCATATTGTGGTGTAGTGTGGATGATGCTGGGGAGCTCCTACTATAAAAGTTTACGGAGGTAGCATTTCTGTTCAGATAGACTGTAGGTTAAAAGCTACTAGCGGTTCCCTCGTCGCCGTCAGACAACTAAAGGGCACCTCAGCTTATGTTCATTGTTTTTTAGGTAGCTTACCACTTATGCCAAGAGGTACCTCATCTTATGTTATTATCCAAAGCAAAATCACCTTTAAAACGAAAATGGATAAAATAAAACAAAGTAAAACGGCACTGAATCAAATATCCTTTCACCTTTTCAAAATAAAGGCAAGGAAGAAAAAAGAGAAGATGCTTCCTGTTCCTGCTTGCAAACTTTAAGCCTTTTCTTCCTTCATTTGTTTTCAGCAACAATCTCAACAAGAAGCATACACTACTGCAACAATGGGTCCGTTCATGAGTCGATCGTTTCCTGCGTTCCCATATCTTCTTGGTTTGTGCTTCACCAACCATGGATGCATGCATGGTCCACCGAGCACGCAACAGCTCGCTCGCCCAGCATCTCTTTTGCTAAAGATCATGTACCCCAGTCCCCAGCAGGTGTGTACGTGATGATCAACGTCGATCCTAGCTACCCCGCCGGACAAAGACGCGATTGGGTAGAGAAAAAAGTGTCCACACTAACTACACTGATAAAATCACTACAAATTCATGTGCATCACCAACTCTTCACCATGTGCAAATCGCCTGAAATTTGAATTCGGGTCAGTTTGAGGGAAGAGGATCGGAGGCGTAGCTCCAAGGCAACGCGGAGGAAGAAGATGCACACTAACAGGTGGTTTGGGGGTTGGGATTGCTGAGGTGGCATGATTTCAGGGATTAACCGAGATAAAAAAAAAAGACAGGTGATGATTTTAGGGATTAATAGTTCAAGGTTTGATTCAGACTTTGAGTACGAGTTAAAGGTTTTTTTCAGACTTTTTCCTTAAATCAAACGGCTGACAACTTCGGCAAAAGCCAAAATTAAAAAAACTCAGACAGCTGACATACCCGTAATTTACGTACGCACATGTATATTCCTGGGATACAAAAATAGGCGCGCCAAAACCACAAGATCCACTGAACCTAACCTACCACACACACCAAGAATGGACTAACAACGAATGCCATATCAGTACATACGTATACGTACTCCGTATGATACAAATATAATCTCCAAACTAGGTACTAGACGCCATGGTGCATATGGCCGTTGGACGTCTTGCCCTGCTGCTGCTCGGCCTCGCGGCGCCGGATGACCACGCTCCAGGTGACCGCCTCCAGCGTCGCCGCCGCCGCGCCGAGCACCCAGACGGCGGCGACGTACGCCGTCCTCCACCGCTGCTCCACGCCCAGGATGGCCATGCCCTTGAAGACGTTGAGGATGCCCAGCACGATCACGGCGTAGCCCACCGCGTGGTGGTACGCGTTCCAGTACACCCGGACCTTGTGGTCCTTCCTCGGCCTCACCAACAGCGCAAACACCTGTAGGGTGGCGAGAGCGAAGACGGCGATGGCGATGCTGCGGTGGAGGCCGTAGGTGACGCCGTTGGACGCGTTGCCGAGGTTGATTCCGGTGGCCCAGCCGGCGACCCCCACGGCGTAGCCGGTGATCTGGCAGCCGACGTGCAGGTAGAACCACGCGGGGTCCGCCGACCTGAACGTCTTCAGGTATCGAGCGAAGATGGCTCCCATGGGCAGCAGGACGCCCCAGCTCACCGCGTTGAGGATGCCATGGATCTTTACATCAATGGACCACGAGAAAATGGTTTAGTCAGTCAGTCATTCAGTGAGGATATTGTGTTTGAGCTCCATTTAGGCGATGAGCGAAGAGATCGAGCTCACATTGCGCTCCCGGGCGAGGCTGCTGCCGCCGGAGTCGGACGAGGTGGTGGTCTGCCTGATCAGATCGAGCTTCCCCTTGGCGGCGAGGTTATCGCCGCCCATGGCGTGCGGCGCGGGGATGCCGGCGCCGGAGACGGAGGACCCGACCTGCCACACATGGTTCAGGACTGCCGCGCCCTGGCCGACAACCAGCGTGCCGGAGACCCTGACGCGGCCGTCGGAGCCGAGCGCCGCGGCGAGGCCCGTCGCCGGGAACGCGATGGGCCCGGGCGCGCCGAGCGCGTACCCGGAGATGTTGTACGTCTGGACGGCCCACGCGCCCGACGACGAGGAAGACGGCGCGGCGAGGAGCGCCTGGGCACCGGCCATGCCGTCGCCAGACGGGTTGAGCCCCCACGCCACCCACCCGCCCGGGGCGGCCGGCGCGGCGACGAAGGCGACGGAGAGGGACCCCGCGGCGCTGTCGTAGGTCCAGTGCACCGTCGCGCCGAGGCGGGGCAGGTCGCTGCAGGCCGCGTAGGCGTTTCCGTTGAGCGACGTTGATGCGTCGGCCGCGCAGCCGCCCGCCGCCGACGCGGACGCGGCGAGCAGGGGGAGCAGCGCGAGCAGCACCAGCATGGCCATGGATTGTTTCGGATTCCGCGGCAGTTGGAGTGGAGTTGGTAGTACGCGCGTACGTGCATATAGATAGATGGCTGGTGCCCGTACGCCCGTGAGAGCGAGAGAGTATATACCTGAGCCCGAGCTGGTGTTGGTGACCGGTGGGTGAGCCGGTGCCCCGTGCCCGGTAGTGAAAAGGTGATATGTCATTAATCAATCCAGGATCCTCAGGGCATGTACTATGGCGATATCTTAAGAGTGCCAAATGATGAGGTCAAAGAGAAAAAAACCATAATCGAATTACTCACTTGGGAAGCATCGATTTGCAATCGGAAAAACGAAAAATAAATACATAAATATGAAAAAGCCCCCTAAATAAACATTGTTGCATCATTAACAAAAAAAGAGAAATTGGGGAGCTCGCGATAAAAAAATAAATCTATAATTTATTTAAATGTTACTGTTCATGCACTATTTGAACTGAACTTGTCTTTTTTACCGTGAGTTTCCTAGATGTCTACATAAGCTCAAATTTTAAATAAACTAGAGATATTTCTTATTGAGCCTTCTTCTTCTTCTTGGGAGCCGCCGGCGGTAAAGTAAGGCCCAGGAGAGAGCCAGCTCTCTCTCGCACACACCAACGTGGTCAAGCAAGTTGTTCTCCAATGTGCAGGACTATTTGCAATTTGCAATTGAGCCATATTTAGTGCTCCTATATTTTCCATAAGATTCATAAAGATATCCCACGCGTTGCTGCGGGAACTGTTAACAAATAATTTAATATTTTTAAATATGAATTTTTTTATAAAACTTAGTGTTATTTAATTATTAAATATATTTTAAAAAATATTGCTTAGAGTAAAAATCGGAGAAAATTTGATGAAAAATCTAAAAATTAGTGTTATTTTTAATTAATTTATTACCTTGAGAATATACCGGTGAGACGATATGAGACAAAAATAACATTGAGTGGAGAGAGTGGAGACGTCAACCTTTAGCTAAACCTATAACTACATATTTGCATTCGTAAAAAAATGTCGTATAAAAAATAAAATTCAAGCTAACTCATAATTTGATTTTTCTATAAAAAAGTCATTTATAAATCATGAGGCTTAATGCATAAACAAAGTTAATATTTATTTGTGATTGGTTGCATGCGCATGTGATCTAATGAAATCATGTGCATTAAAAGTTAATGGAAAAGAGGTGGACCTACTTGATGATATGGATAGCTTACATGTCAAGATAAATATGTTAGTGGGGATGGACTATTTAGGTATTATAGTTGCATGCGCATGTGGATTTAATGAAATCATGTGCATGAAAAGTTAGTGGAAAAAAGATGGACCTACTTGATTATGTGAATAGCTTGCATGTCAAGATAAATAGGTTAGTGTGAATGAACTATTTAGGTATTATAGATATCTAGCCCCTAAGCATCTTTCATCACAAAAAAAAAGATTTTTTTTAGCTTTTATCGGTTGTCTTTTGAAAAGTTTCTTGTATAGGAGCATATGAGCCTAGACTCAGGTTTGAACTCGTCTTCTCTTATTTAAGAGATGATCGCTTAGCAACAATACTCTTATCGTAAATTCAGGAATCTCTAGTTTTTTTTTTTTGAGGAATCTCTAGTTACTAGTGATAAAATTAAGATATAATTCATTGTACACTTTTTTTGCCATACGTGGTAACACTGGAATAAGAAACTCTTATCAACCATTGTACATGCCCTCATAGAGAGCGACGATTCATTGTGGTATCAGCCCGCACTCTGGGGAGAGGGTGGGAGCGACTTCTTTCGTTCGTTCAAATCGTTCTTCAACGCAATTCTCTCGGTTTGGTTGTTGGATTAAAAAACACTAATTAAATATAAATAAATAAAAAAGCATCGATGTTTTCCCCTATAATAGCCATAGCAAAGCTGGATAAACGCAGTCGTTGTTTCTTTTGGCAAGGCGGTTGCCGTAAGAAACATTATCATCTTGTTAAATGGGTGCACATATGTAGATCGAAATCTAAAGGTGGGTTGGTTGTGAAGGATCTGAGGCTGCTCATAGTGGGGAGTAACTTAGACTAATAACATACACATGTTATTACTCTGTATTACTATTCTCATAGTGGGTAATGTCATATGAGTAGTAACATAGATATATTCATTTATTGATTTGTAGACTCATTTTGCATTGAGAACCTCTATATGATGGTAACATATTATGTTACTCTATTCATCTATGTCCTCTTTAATTGCTTGGAGTGCGGATTTTGTACATGTGTAAGCGGGTACATGTGATATCTTATTCGTGCGTTGTCGTTTGAGATTTTTGTCAAAAATTTCTATATTTTTTACACTATGCGTTTATTTTTATTATAGCTTTCATAAGATGTAGTTATTTGAATACATACCAGAACTTTCTACCAACATATATGAAATGGAACTTAAAATTGCTTCATTATTTGCAGGATTCTAAAAACATAGGAGCAAAAAAAAAACATATGACTAATATGCTATTACGTATTGGTTCCTATATGATTTGAAAATGCATGGTTCAATTCACTAGAAAAAGGAAGAATTTTCCATAAGGATTAAATACATTGCATTGGTTTTTGTATAAAATATGCAATGTTCCTAGCATAATTTTTACGGATCTCAAAACAATCTTTTAGCATTGTGCGGATATGATATCACATGTACCCGCTTGTACATGTACATATGCATTTTTGAATTGCTTGTCACATCCTCTTTTTTGCATATGTGGCATCAAATTTACTATCTATGTTACTCCCATTATGAGCTGTAAGAAAACAACATATTAGCATTCTGGTAAAATGGTGGTGGAAGTTAGATAGATTGATGGTTTGTGATAGAATGTGGTTACTACCAAATATCTTAAAAGAAATTTAGTCACTACTATGAAAACAAAGTTTTTTGACTCCCCCATTTTCACTACAAGAAAAAGAATTTCTAATATTTTATTGCACTAACAAATACTACTTTAAACTGTGTTAAAAAATATTTTCTCAATGAATATTTTACAAGAATTAAGACATTATGTTTTGTATAATGCATATACAAATGATATTTTTGAAATATTAAAAATAGAAAATTTTAATTCTTTTACATGTGTCCACGTTACTAATGGATCGGTCTATTAAGATGTCCATGAAGAAAGATGAAAAATGTTGTCTCGTTGTGGGCAAGCCATGGTAAATCCGAAAGCAACTAGTTAAGGCCCTGTTTGGTTCAGCTTTATCATTCAGATTTTAGAAATCCACAGCCGAACCAAATAGGATTCCACCAAAGAGCGAACCTTCAAACTACCGGATTTCACCAAAACACAACCGAAAAGTACACGTACGAGCGAGCCAAGGAGCGAATCTTCGAACAATTTTTGAAAATCTGCTGTGGAAAATCGAAAATCTGCCCAAGAGGTGCTTCCGATTTTCCGCAGCAGATTTTCCGCAGCAGATTTTCAGAAATCCACAGCCGAACCAAACAGGGCCTAAAGGGCATCCCATTGATAGCAGCTGCAGAGGTCACTTTGGTGTATTAAAAACCGCCATGTGTCGCGATCTGGATGCACCTACGTGAAGTACAATAACTGTGGTTGCACGCGAACTATGGCTGCGCCAAAAACAGAAAAACTCCATCCACTCAATACATGTCAAACGCAGAAAAGACTAAATAAATATCCGAACCTTCCACAACACGACACTTTCACGTCCGGAGCGAGTATGAGTTGCCTCCACGGAGGGCACCTTCCAAATTATGATTCCAGGTGAATCCTCCTATTCGTCATCCGGAGGGCATTCATCGTTATGGCTTTGCACTGAAGCGCACCAACGAACAGCATGAGACGGGCAGGCCTACATTCACATATTTTTTGTTTCTTTTTTCTTTGGGTTTCAGTTTTGGATTTGTTCCCATAGTAAATGCTGATTTTTTTTTAAACATGGTGAATATGTTTTAAATAATTTATATATACTTGTTTTTTTAATACATGTCAAAATATATTTTTATTATAGAGTAAACTTACTTTAAATATGCATTGATTATTTTTATTGTGTGATAAATATTTATTTAATACACGTAAAAAATAATTCAATATAAAATAAAACTTTAATATACACTCATTTTTATAAAGCACATACTTAGGCTTTTTTAAATAATAAATTTTGAACTATTAAAATATAACATAAAAAATTATGTAAAAAACAACCAAAAAATAGAAAGACGAAAAAAACGCTTGCTGCAAATGGCCCAGGCCAATTCGGCTTGCCATAAGCGAAGGCATGGCTTAGTGTCGTTCACAAGCTTCCTATAGGGGCTTTCGCAAGTAACCCTATTGAGCCCAATATCAGGTTTTTTGTTATTTCACTAAGTTCGTTTATTTCTCTTAGTTTTTTATTTCACTTTTGTTATTAATTAAAAACATTTTAAATATTTACATATGAAATTTTAATTTAATTTTAAAATATTCATCTCACTTTTAATATGCGTTCATGTCGTGTAAAAAATGTTGATGCAACTTAATTGTTTATTACGACCGAAACAAAATAGCCATGACATTATAAAAATGTCCAGCCGTGTTTAAATATTTTGATGAAGATTTTCCTCAAGTTTTAAAGAATGTAGAAAAAACTTCCACAAATTAAAAAAAAAGTTTGTATCCTAGAAATCAAATGTTCATGAACGTATCTTACAAGTTTGAAGATTATGTTCTTGGCACTTTTGAAAAAGTTTCAATTCAATGTAAAAACTTCACTAAATTTAATAAATAAATTCAGAGCATTCAAAATATTTATTTGGATATATATATTTAACATGTATTTGAAATAATAATTATACAATGTAAAACAAATTCACATTATTTTAAAAGGTATCATGCCATTCTTGAAAACATTCATTGTGTATTTGTAAAATATTTAAAATATTTTCATAAAAGGTTTCAGACTTGTATTTGAAAATGTTCAGCTGGTATCAGAAAAATGATTCACTGTATATGAAGAATGTAAAATATCTATTAAACAACTAGACATGTATAAAGAGAAGAAATTATTAGAAAAATCAAAGGAAAAAAAAGGAAAGGAAAAATAGAAGAACAAAAGAACCCTAAGAAAACTGATGAAGACACACAAAAAACCCTCGATGAAACACCTGATCTGTCCAGTCAATAGAAAACAAAAAATAAGAGTATATAGGGTACAACAACCGGGCGAGCTAACTGGTAAACTCGATAGATGGGCCAACCCACTTGCAGTATCATCGAAGGCAAGAGCCATATTTGTCTTGCAATAGGCGAGATATATTTCTAGCGATAAACTAAAGATGATTATTATCCACGTGGGTTCATGTTTGAGTTGAGCTTGATAACTAAGACAACTAGAAATCACAAGCCCAGGCCCCGCTTGTCCTGACCCGAAACACATGAACAACGATATTAATTAATTAATTAAAAAATTGTATTTTGAGTTTAGGGGTCTAAAATTAACATTATACCTAAGTAGTTTCTCCTTTAATTTTGAGATTTAATCTTTCTTTAAAAAAACAATGGATTTCATTTCATTGTTTAATGATTAAAATAATAGAAAATGTAAAAAATACATGATGCTCCACATTAAGTTTGGTCACATTTTGTAGTTAGTCTATAAGATTTATTTAGGCTTTCTTGCCAAAGCTTCTAATGGAGAAGCGGAGCCCAAGCCTACCTCGAATGTCAGTCTTTTGAGCTCGGGTTGTTGGGTTGGGCTGTGCATGCTTGGTTCCAAGATAAACATTATTTCATCATTAACAAAAAAAAAGAGAACAACTAAGAAAACATTAACAAAAATAGAAAGCTGATGAACACCCAAATGGCTTGAGTCTTCAATTACTCAGATTCCGCCTTCTTAATCAGTGTATACCCGGGTGAGAAATGTGTGGTCATATTCAACAGAAACTTGAAGTTCACGGCCTTCCTAACCCCATAGTTTCATATGGCATAACATTTTTTTTCTAAGACAATACAAACACAAACACTCATAAAAAACGTAAATGCATCTATTTCTTTTTTTGCGAGGTAAACACATCTATTTCTATATAAATACACACACATACTCTATTTCTATAAGCATCTTCAAAAGACTGATCTACTTGGTCAATGTTCCTACGTGAATAGATCCGAGACAAAAAGTAAAGGTGTTCCAATTAAACCATTTCCTGCTAAAGTCGTGTATTAGTATATATTGCAGGAAAACTACCTTCTCGGACACGTGCATATGCTTCCATTCATTGTTTTCTTTGCTGACAATCACGTACGCAACCACACACGAAGAGAAGTTTCATACGTAGTTTAATTCTCATACGTACACATATGTACCAACAGTGATACAGCCTCAATGATTGTAACTAGGAAGCATGCCCGTGCGTTGCAACGGGAGTAAAATAATTTGTCCTTCATGAAGCATACATCGATTGACATAACTCTGTCAGAAAAACTACTCAACATAATATTTTAATCATACAAATGAGTTTATTGTTAAACGACTTGATGTATCAAATATTATAAACAAAAAGAATATGAAAATATTAGAATAATATCGATGTACAAAAATTATCCGTACATTACAATAAGAGATCAGAAATATCACACATTTAATTCAACTTCATGTTCTATGCATGTTTAGATTATTTATTTTGGCATGACTTTTATCTGTATTGCCGCGTATCCTTCTTTTAATCTCCTAAGCTAATAGCCGAGATGTTAACCTGATAAAGATGCATCTAGACTCTAGACATAACTAATCTCAAGGTGATGAGCTCTTCAATCTCATATCACACATGTCATTGGACCGCGTCATCTCAAAGAAATATTTAAGGTAATCTCTTAAATTAGACGTGAGGACCGCCTTTTGTGATTCCCTTCCCACACATGTTTCATGCAGAATCCATGCACCTAGTACATATATGTTTTGCCATACTCTTGCTCGTTTTTTTAGCGTAGACTTGTAGCATGAAGGGATGGCGGTTCTTCGTATGCCTCTGCATGTCTCCTTTCATCATGTATGCTCACAGCTAATATAATTAAAAAAACTCATTGCATTATTTAGCCATCCGAGCAGTGTCGTGATGCATATTGGCTATCCCCGCTTGCTATGTGAATCACAAATTCATATAAGAATTACAAAAAAATATGGAATGGCTAGACACAAAAAGATAAATGAAACTGGGTAAAATAGAGAAGTAGCTACTTGCATAGTAAACTATAAATTTTCTATTTAAAGATGACGATAATTTTCCATTGCAAAAATAAATGAACTCCGTTTAATTTTAATTTGCATGCATTTTTTAAAAAATTTCATGCGGCAAAATATCTTGTTAACCTAGGCTAGACGCCCTGTTCGGTGTGATCATTATTGTTCAGCTAGCCTACACACACAACCTCATATGATGTGCATTATATGTGTTTCGAAGATCTTTGTTAATTCATTTTAAATCCATCTTGTCCAACCCACTTGTCATGGTTGTCATGATTCATTTTGAATACGGCTAAGCCTTCACCTTCTGTTGTGCCCTCTATTTATCAATTTCAAAGGCAACTTGTTGATGTCCTCAAAAACTCAAAGATGTATATAAATTGATAAAGATAGGTGTGAAGGGGCAAGGTGGGACTATTCAATAAAAGAACGAGTTAAATCCACCGTTCATACATCTACTTGTCCCCAATGCTCATTTTAATACATCAACTCGCAAAACGTATCAATTTGCTTCTTAAACTTGTCGCGCGCGCTCAGTTTGATATAAATGTAGTAAAAAAATAGAAAAAAAACCCGAAAAGAACTTAATTTTTTCCCTACAAATTATTGTTTACCCAAAAATATTTATTTTTTACCTAAAATTAATTATCCCCCCCCCAGAAATAATTGTTTCTTACCCAGAAAAAATTCCCGGACCAAAAAAATCATTTTTCCCCAAACGAAAATATGCTTTATCCAAAATAAAATTATTTTTACCCAGAAAATACATATAGGGGAAAATAATTATTTTTGAGCAAAAAACATTTGGGTAAAAAAATATTTTCTGTGAGAATTTTTTTCCCGTTAAATAAAAAAATTTAGCGGAAAATGGTTCTTTTCTCAGGAAATTTTTTCCGGGTAAAAATATTTTGTCGGTCGAAAAATATTTTTATTCGGAATAAAAAAAAATCCCAAGGGAAATTGATTCTTTCAATATTTTTTTAGTTTTTCCAGAATTTTTTTTTTGTTAATGTCAATATTATTGCCTCCTTTTTGACGGGTCAGTATATATAGCGGCCCACAAAAATGTAGAGGCCCACTACGAACTAAAATAGCACTAACACGAACCATTTTTTAGGTATTGTTTTCCTGGAAATTAGTGAAGAAGGCCCAGGACGAACAAAAATAGCACAGTGGCCCACAAACGAAAAAAAACAGAGCGAATTTTTTTCCTGGAAATTAGTGGATTGCGGGTTTATTCAGCAAAAAGGGAGGGATTTTTTTACAAAACAGTCATGACGGACTAAGGAAACCACCTTCCTTTATTATTAGGTATAGATATAGATTTGCAGGGGGACGGCATCGCCGATTTCCTTCTCGATCCTTTTCAGCCAACATGCTCAGTCATTAGGTCACAGTTAATGTTTAACCATAAGATCGATGGCAAGTGCCACACTGTCACTGGTACACACAAATGGTATGAAAACTCTGCAAACCACACCATCGTCATCATATATTTTTACAATGCCAAATTAATCAACTTTCCAAAGTCAGCCACGCAATCGCAAATTCCACACCTACTATAAGCAACCTAGGCCCGTGGAATACAAATCAACATCGGGTCGTTTGCATGCAGCAAGGCCACGACACCACATCTATAGCTAGCGAGCTCATCTGCTTTAAATTAAAACTGGCTAAACTACAGCGTACAAATCTCTATGTACATATCACTGGTGAGCAAACACAAGAAACTATTCACAGAACGCCAACACGAACGAGCTAGCTAGCTAACCACGTCACGATGTCGCCGACGGCCGGCGGCGGAGCACCGGGTGGCTGACGGTGAAGGAGCGCCCAAAGTGAGGCCTGGGAAACAAGGTGGACGGCGGCGACGCAGCAGCCGGTCCCGGAGATGGCACGGCGGTGACGGTGGAAAGAGTGGTGCCGCCGACGGGTGAGGCCTTACTATCGCATGATGGGCAGGCTGGGACTGGGAGCACCGTGCTGAGCAGGTGGTGACCGTAGAGTGGATATGCCGGGGCACGGAAGGCGCGCAGTTCCGCCACCTCCCGCTGGAGCTTGCGGTTCTCCCGTGCCAGCGTCTCGCACCAATGCTTCAGGTACTCGCAGTCCACCTCCGTCTGCTTCAGCTTCGTCCTGTGATCCATGTTTGATGAAAGGGAATAAGGGATTATATAATGACTGCGATAATATTAGGTCCATGCATAGAGTGACATCGAAATGGAAAATCGGCGTATTTTGTTATTACCTAGCTCTTCTGTTTTGGAACCAGACCTCAACTTGGCGTGGTCGAAGGCTCAGCCGGTTGGCTAGATAGTTCTTTTGTTCCTGTATATATGCCGAATGAGGGCGAAATTTGGCTGATTAAATCTCAATCTCAACACCGTTGCTTAAAAAGCCATCGATATATTCATCAAGCAATTACATCAAACAGATGACTCTAAAATAAAGTACTGATTAAAAAGAAGACAAAGAATCCATGTACTTGTTTAGATATAGTATAACAACAACATAGTGTTCCATTTGATGGATATATGGAGAAAAATATGGAGCTAGGGTGCATATATACCAGGGTTAGCGCGCTGTGCTCTTTGAAGCTATCCTCTAGAAACGCGGACTGTTCCTTGGACAGCCTCAGCTTCTTCCTCACCCTTCCACCTCCATTCTCTTCATCCTCTGAAGCTTCTCCCTGCAACCTCACAGGAACATCCATATGCATGGACGGTGGTGACAAAGACCTCGCTATCCATGCTCTGCCATCCACCACACTGAACCGGCGTTTGTACACCCCTAAATTTGCAGTCGCGGTACAGAAAAAAGGCTCATCAACATCCAAAGAAATTTACAGAGAGACACCACGAAAATCAGCAACAACATATGGACCTACTGGGAGCCAATCAATCAAATAGATTGTGTCTGCAGGATTCTCTTCAGCTTACCTGTTTGTGCAGAGGCTTCCTTATCTTCCTCCTCCACAGTTTCTTCTCGTTCTATGCTATCTTGGTCAGCTCTTTCGGTAGCCGTTACTCCTAGCCCTAGCACAAGGTCTTGGTCTTCTTCTTCTTGGCATGTGCCTGTAAGCGCCGGCGCAGGCGAGATGTTGGCCTTCACTGGAGCTGGAGAGTCGCCTAGACTAAGCTCAAGCTCCATATCAAGGAAAGGGAGAGGTCTTGGGAAGTTGGGAGTGATGAGGCAAAGAGGAAGCAAATAGCAAGGGCCACATATATAGTAGTGATCAGCTAATTAATCAAGAAAGGTAATCATCAGAGGCTTGACCGAATAAACTCAATGATGATTAAGAGTATCAGAGAACACGTACGCTTGGATTATTAATTGTCTAATGCCTGTCCCGTCAACAATATTATATCATGTCTCCTGACTCCTGCTGTTCCAATGAAAAATATTATATCATAATGCTAGGCCACTTGTCCAATCTATTTAGGACTTTGAAACTACTTTCATGGACGAGATTCATATTTCAATTTTCAACCAAGGTCCAGAAATCTACCACTTTGAGCTTCAAGTTTCATTACAAAGTATAGGTGTCAAAAATATGAGTTTTTCAGAGCATGTATGCACAGTTTGATCTGTGTATTGATTAATCTTCTCGGTTGGGAAAATAAAATGAACGACTCATATTAGTTTGATGTATTGTAAAAGGTCTCTATTATATATACTCCCAAAAGGTCTCTATTATATATACTCCCTATGTGTTATTATGACAGTTGCATTTCTCCCATACATTAGGAAGCTCTAACACGTTTTCTTTTCTTAAGGCAACAACCATTCTTGTCCTCCCAAGAAAAGGCATTCAGAACCAAATAATTTATTCAACTAGTACTCAACAGAAAGCTAAGGCTTTGTACTTCCTTAACGCAATAATCCAAGAAAAGGCATGGTTGAAATAATTTATTCAACTAACAGAGGATTATCATTAATCTGATCAATAATTGTGCTACGAATAAGTATCATAACATAATATGCTTTGTCAAGAAATTGCTTGCAAAGTTATCTCTCCTTAAAAAATAATAAGCTCCTCAGTAAGACAACAACATTAATGTAACAAAATCCGTACAATATGGCAGAATGCTCACGGAGTTTGTCACACAAAACTGCTATGGGCTATGGAAATAAGAGTAGTTGGTATAAAAAAATGACAAGCTTCTCAGTAAGACAACAACATTAATGTAATAAAATTCGTACAACATGGCATAATGCTCACGGAATTTGTCACACGACTGCTATGGCCTATGGAAATATGAGTAGTTGGTATGGGGATGTCCATATGTCAAAATCTTAACCCCGATCATCTTCAGCTGAAGTGGTCTAGATACTTCACAAATAACTCAGCCATGATCTGAGAATCTGGAGTCTAAATGCGTGGATAACATGTAACATATCTCCTTTATATAAGAGAAATTCTAGGAGAGTTGTTATATCCGCGATCACAATTCACCACTTGGAATGCGCTTCATATGGGTATGGAGGTTAGGCAGGTGACGCATAAAATTAGATTTATCATCTCTCAGCTTTCATAATTCAAACACTTCGATTTCCTTACAATTACCACATTTACCACATCAAGTAAACATGCACATAGGTTTGTCAAGTTGAATAAATAAAAACATTTCAACGGCAATATGTATGATTCACCGAGAAGTTTTACTTAAATATTGTACTGAATGCCCCCCCCCCCTACATGGATTAGCCCCTCCAACAATTTCGAACAAGCTCCGCCACTGATCATTATGTCTCATCTTTCACTTATCACGCTCTTCCAACAAATCCCAGCAATGTTGGAGGCCCAAAGACTTGCCCTTTGACTTCACATTTGCTTGTACCTCTCTTGAGATATAACATCCTAAAACAAACAAACGCGCATTGATAAGAATGTTAAAATTAATTCAAATGTGGAAATAAAAAACAATAGAATTGCTTACATATTGGTCAATGATGACACCGCTAGAAGGAGTATGTGGCACTTGCTTCTTACAACCTGCCCAACGGCTGCACATCTCTTGAATCGTACCCTGTTGGTTTGAGAAAGATTTGAGGCTATGATTCATCCTTCACCCAAGATGATGTTTGAAATGCTGCTCGATTTCAATATTTTGCGGCCTATTGAACTTTCCCCGCAATCACATCGTGAAAGATATCTTGACATGCCATGATAAGCATAACATCCTCATATGGACTAAAGTTGCTTCATTGTCTGCTTCTTCGATGAGCAGGAGACCTCAAATTGATCAAATTATGTATCTTGGATCGAATAATGATTAAAAAGCGACAACGGTGCCCCCTCGAGATCGACATCATTTTATCGAAATTACCAATCATAAAAATGAGAAGTGTTCCATCATTTCAATCCCTCCAAATTCATAAAATCATCTCTAAATCACAAACGTTGCACATTTGATATTCCCATTGCGGCATTAGATTTGATCAGTTGATCAATATATTTATACTTCTTGTAAGCCGTCTTACGGGATAAGTTGATCAGTTGTAAATTTATTGGCATTTGTAACCTCTGTATGATATAGTGAAAGTTTGTTGGGTGGCGCCCAGGATTTTTATCCTTTTCCTTCAAGTTTTTTTTACGTTAAATCCTTGTATCTCTGTGGTTGGTTTCGTTCTTCACGTTGTTATTTACCTGTTGAATCTATAACAAAAGGAACACCCATATATGCCCTTTCGTAGTGTTGCCATCCCAGAAGAATTTGGGATATGATATAATTGGCTAGGGTGCCATGACTTCTTAGACCGGCAATCTAGGCATGGTTTCCCTTGTGTGAAGGAGTGGTGGATGAACATCATCGCCTCATGATTTGCCCCATATGTTGGTTTCTTGGGCGATATGGAACGAGCATAAGTATTCAAGAACTACTCCACCATGACAAGATTATTTTCAGCAACAACATTGGTCGTGAGGTGGCTTGTGGACCATCACCTACGCTAATCATCTAGTGCCTTGGTGCCTACGTGTGTCGTGTATTTTAGGATCATGTTTGTAAGAGGGCTACTTTACCATCATGTATCGACCGGACTGTGTACTTTGGTTCATTTTTTATCTATAAAGGTGTGGGGGGGGGGGGGTGTAAAACCTAAAAGTCTAAGTCAAATGAGGGAAAATATCACATGCTGCCAGGCTTCAAATGCTACCATGGTACGAGCTTTTGTCGTCCGTTGGATCTCAGATCCACGGTTTTGAGACGAAATCCTAAAAGTTTGCAGAGAACTCTTTAAGAATATGATATTTGCGCGCTAGTCCAGAACCTTGTCTTATGACCATTGGATCGAACGACAGTGGCTTGTATCATGGTACCATTTTAATGAAGACCGACATGCAACCTTGGTTGCTTATTCTTGAAAAAATAAAGTGCACCTTTCCATCCCAATTACTGTAAATTAAGCTTATCGATTACGCACGTCGAGACAAGGGAAGAGACACCCAAAGTTGACAAGGCCGGCCAGATTGAGCTTACACCTGTTGAAGTGAACGACCAGCTACAGCACTAGAGTAGCATATATTCTCACTCAAAGCTTTGATTGGGTGCTCACACGCCGACGACGACGGCGACACGTGTGTGCGGTTGCCGTCGCAAATGATCCATTCAACGTCGACACAAACACCTATTCTACGTGAGCTGAAATTTTTCAAACGCCAACTAAACATCTAAACGATTAGGTTAATTGATTACTCGATGACGACGTTTATATACGTAGGTACTGGAGACCAACCGGCGGTATCATTAGATTTGATCTTGATACGTACAGCAAGACGTAGATCAGAGGATATGACAACGATCGATTGATCTAGTTATCATAGACATTTCACTGTGTGGGGCCGCTGCATGCTTATCAGCTTATCCATTGGTGATATCAATCGTAATCGACTGTCATGAAATGATAAGCTGGCTGGGCTGCCTACCTCGATCTCAAGGGCGGAAGGTGAGCACGATACTGGTCTTGTCATTTCGTTTTCTTGCATGACTAATCAATCCATGCATGCATGATCATCCGCACATAGCCACGTACACACCTATCGATGTGAATTGATCTTGAGCAAATCGATCTTGCATACACCTATCAGTGTGAATTGATCTTGAGCAAATCCACGAGCGGATCTCCAAAGCTGCAGAGTAGTGTCCCTTGTATGTTTGTGAGGGCCTCAAAAGTTTGTTCTTGTGACCTTCAGCGATTGTACTGTTTCTCGCAACAAGGTCGTTGCTTGTTCTTGAAGAAATCTTGAGCAAATCGATCTTGCATTCATTGGATTCTTGTCCAACACTCAATCCAACGATTCACAGTTTTCACCGTCGCTTTCCACTGCGTTGGGCTTCCATCAATAGCTACTCATACTTCAACATCATTTGAATTTTATATCAATTTTCTTTATCTTTTTTCAAATATAAACGCTATAGGTGTTTATGTGGTATAAAATATCCAATGTATATCGACATGAGTGTCAATCTGTGTCCATACCTACTAAAATGGATGGATATGAAAGATTTTTATAGGTGTGGGTTTGGACACGAGACGGTTGAACCCATCTATACCCCTACCCACTACCCCCCATGCTTCCATGATGGCGGGCGCCTCTTTGCCCTCTCCTTTTTTTAGTTTTTTTCTTCATTTTTTTGGGTTTGTTGCAGGGCCGTACCTAAGAATCTGGGGGGCCGGTGCAAAATATGAAATTTGGCCCTTTATATAGAAATATTAATTATGAAATTACTATATAATTTATTTAGCACACTACAAATATAATATTGTTAATAATATTACAAGAGCGCTACATGATGAGAAGAGAGCATATGAATCCATTGCTACCCTAAAATTTCTTTTTGTGAAGTGATTTGCTTCAACGATAACAGAGAAGTGGAAAAGAATAGGTTGTACTAGTTTCGAATATGATGCATGAGGAATTTACGAATTATGAAACAACTATTTATGTGTGGGCATATATTATTTATTTAGCATAATGCAAATATAGGTTGTGTTCGGATTTTCTTCACTCTAGTTCCACTTCAGAAAAATGGGAAGCGCATTTTTAGTCGCTCCATAAAATATAACACGAAGCCGCCTGCTCCGCTTCAGGAGAGGAGGACATCTGAACAGCCTCATAATCTCCTCGATAATATTACAAGAGTGATAGATGATGAGAAGAAAAACTAATAGATGAGCACAAAGCATATGAATCCATTACTACCATCAATTTTCTTTGTAGAATTTGCCAAGTGATTTGCTTCAACGACAACAGAGAGCTAGAGAAGAATAGGTTGTGCTAGTATGATGGATGGGGAATTTTGTAATTATGAGATTACTATAATTTTTAAATTAACGAAGAACTGGAGACGAATAGTATACATTGTAACGCATAGGAATTTGTGAAGTAGCGCTGATTACTACCATTAATTGCTAGTAGTATTTAAAGTGGAGTGAGAGATCAAGAGAAAGATGTGCGCTCTTGTGCTGGTTGGCCTTGAAATCTAAAATTTGTTGGCGTTGCAAGTTGGAAAGTTGCACACAGGATATTACTACCATTAATTTCTATTAAGATAATTTAGGGGCCCTAAAATTTCAGAGGCCCTGTGCCATCGCACACTCTGCACTTGCTTGCCGTACGGGCCTGGTTTGTTGTGTTGTTGCTCCAGCAAAACTTGATACCTCCCCGTACTCTCACTAGTAGAAAACAGGGCTTTCGTTCAGGCCTGGCCAGCTCATTAGTCCCGGTTCAGTCACGAACCGGGACCCATGGAGGCATATGTCCCGGTTGGTGCGCCCAGGTGGCCGACCGGGCTTCGTGGGGCATTGGTCCCGGTTCGTCTGGACCCTTTTGTCCCGGTTCCGGACACGAACCGGGACTAAAGGGTGTCGCAACCTTTAGTCCCGGTTGGTGGCTTGAACCGGTACTAAAGTTAGGACCTTTAGTCCCGGTTGGAGACACCAACCGGTACTAAAGGTCTTTTTTTCTAAATAGAAGAGTTTTTGTTTTTAGATTTTGAATAACTGTTAGAATATTTAGAGTTTTAGAATGAATCTTTTTCCTTTAGGTCACAAAATTTATAAACTTTCTGTTAGTGCCAGTAGTTATGAAATTTAAATAGTTTAAACTTGAATTTTTTCGAAATTTGTGTGAATCACTAGTTTGTGAATAACTTTAGTTTAAAAATAGATTTTTTAGTGACTATTTTTCCTACTGTTTAATATTAGTATGTTTTATCAATATGTTCAATATGGGAATTTTTAGGATATTTTAAATAGGTGTTTTAATCAAAACATATTTTGTTTAACTCTTTATGAGGGTTTCAAACGAAAACTCATCTGTTACAAGACATTTTTTTAAAATTATTTCAACTCTAGACTTTTGTGCATTAACTATGCACCATTCAAAGCCACATCCTCAAGTTTCAAACCTTTCTAACTTCATTTGATATTTTTCATGCATTTAATGAATTTTTTTTGCACTAAATGACCTCAAAATTGAAAAGGCAGTAGAAATGAACTCTAAAAAGGTGGAAACTTAGCATGGTATCATCATTTCACCCACATAGCATGTGCTAAAAAGTTGAGAGGGTTACGACAAAAACTGGATACACTTCGTGTACAAATTAGACCATCTCTTTCGAAGTATGAGGGTTTTGAACGAAAACCCATCTGTTACAAAGGCATTTCTTTTTTTTAACTTATTCAACTCCAGACTTTCTGCGCATTCAATATACATCATTCAAAGCCACATCCTCAAATTTCAACCCTTTCTAACTTCATTTGCTATTTCTCATTCATTTTTATGATTGTTTTTGCGCTAAATGACCATGAAATTGGAAAGCAGTATAAATGAACTCTGAAAAGGTTGAAGCTTGGCATTGTGTCATCATTTCACCCACATAGCATGTGCTAAAAATATGAGAGGGTTACGGCAAAAACTGGATACACTTCGTGCACAAATTGGACCATCTCCTTCGAAGTATGAGGGTTTCCGACGAAAACTCACCTGTTACAAGGGCATTTGTTTTTTTAACTTATTAAACTCAAGACTTTTTGTGCATTCAATATGCACCATTCAAAGCCACATCCTCAAATTTCAACCCTTTCTAACTTCATTTGCTATTTTTCATATATTTAATGATTTTTTGCACTAAATGATCATGAAATTGAAAAGCAGTACAAATGAACCCTGAAAAGGTTGAAACTTGGCATTGTGTCATCATTTCACCCACATAGCATGTGCTAAAAAGTTGAGAGGATTACGGCAAAAGTTAGATGTACTTCGTGTACAAAATGGACCATCTCCTTCGAAGTATGAGGGTTTTGGAAGAAAACTCATCTGTTACAAAGACATTTCTTTTTTAAAACTTATTTCAACTTCAGACTTTTTGTGCATTCAATATGCACCATTCAAAGCCACATCCTTAAATTTTAACCCTTTCTAACTTCATTTGTTATTTTTCATGCATTTAATGATTTTTTTGCGCTAAATGACCCTAAAATTGAAAAACCAGTACAAATGAACTCTAAAAATGTTTAAACTTGGCATGGTATCATCATTTTACCCACATAGCAAATGCTAAAAAGTTGAGAGCATTACGACAAAAACTGGATGCACTTCATGTACAAACTGGACCATCTCCTTCGAAGTATGAGGGTTTTGGAAGAAAACTCATCTGTTACAAAGCCATTTCTTTTTTTTTAACTTATTTCAAGTCCACACTTTTTGTGCATTCAATATGCACCATTCAAAGCCACATCCTCAAATTTCAATCCTTTCTAACTTCATTTGTTATTTTTCATGCATTTAATGATTTTTTGGCAAAATTAACAAGCATGAATTTTGACTTTTTTTTACAAAATCTCTCTAGAATTTGTAAAATGGTCATAACTTTTGCATACGACCTCCGATGAATTTTTTTCGTATGAAACAGAAAAACCAAACAGAAAAAAAGTTATGATGCTTTTAAGATTTGGAGGAAAAATAATTCAAAAAAAGTTGGGATAGAAATTTAAAAGGGCGCCCGTCCACTTACCCATTCATTATTCTCCTCAATAAAATAATTCAACAAAAGTTGGGATAGAATTTAAATTTGGAACATATGAAATAAGGGTTTTCCGACTACTATTGAGGGAAATATGAAAAATTTCAAAATTTAGGTTTTGCAAAAAAAAAATTTATTTTTATTTTTATTGAAGATTATTATTATTTCATTACTTTAGTTTATTAAAATAATTATTTGGAATTAAAACAATATAGAAGTGTGACATTGTAATCAAGAGGTTAACAGGACTGATATGATAGTAATAGCAACAATGTGTGCGAGGTGTAGTTGGAAGTGGAGACAAAAGGACTTAGAAGTTAAGCGTGCTAGACATTAAGGGTAGTTAGAGACCAAACTAGTCAAATAATAGAAATTTCGAAAATATATAAAAAATGGGTTGAAAAAAACTGATCAAATTATGGAAATAATATATTTTTTAAAAAAAATAGAAAAAAGAAAGAGGAAAAGAGGTTGAATGATTTTTTTTCCGTGGAGGCCTTTAGTACCGGTTCGTATTACCAACCGGTACTAAAGGTCCTCCGCCCAGTGCACCACAACAGACCACGTGGAGGACCTATAGTACCGGTTCGTGGGCAAACCGGGACTAAAGGTATTGGGCTTTAATTACGACCCTTTAGTCCCGGTTCCGGAACCGGGACAAATGGGCCTCTGGAACCGAGACAAATAGGTCGCTTTCTACTAGTGTCTGCATTGGTACTTGACTGTATAACCATTGCGTTATCTATAAAGCGGAATGAAAACCTATTTTTTAACTACAGCCCATGGATATGGCAACGTGTTAGTTTCAGCTACAAATTGCATGCTTAAAATGGGACCGGCATACTCAGTGAACATATCCTTTTATGTGAAAAGAGGGCATCACAAAGGTTGATGTCTACAAAAAAATTAAGCAGGTTACTCCGTAGGATCTAGCAAATGGCACTGTATTTTTTTCAACGATTATATGTAAGTTGTCTGAATTTGCAATTTGATTCTGAGGCCAAGTTAAGGAGCGAGCGATAGCAAAGCGTGGTGTTGCATGCGAGGCCGAGCTGGAGCCAAAGAGAAAGTAGCTCATCATAGTGTCTTGAGCGAAGGTGAGTCTGAGGATTGACTGCTGCGGATGGAGGGCCTTTTAGTACTGCTTCCCGCTCAGCTTAGATAGCGATTTCGCGGCGAGTGGCAGCGACTGTCATCGTTGAAGGAAAGACAGTGAGGCGAGCAGTGGAGAGAAATGGTTTAAGGAGATGGAAAAAGTAATGATGGCTAATGGATCTTAATCCAATGGTTCAAAATTTTGGTTAACAAAATCAAATTTCATATGATTCACTTATAATCGGCCCTCTATTTTTTCCGCGGTTGACGCAAATGTCTTTCTTCTGATTTTATTTTCTTTTGTAAGGAAGATGTTTTTTTTCTAGTGTAGATTGATTCGACTGTGTTTTGGGGTGTAGTTGATTTACGGAAATCAGAAACCGTAGAGAATCGACATTGAGCATGGACGTTTTGTGTAGTCATCCCGTGCGACGCATTCTGCCATTGGATTTGACTCATAGATGTTGAACATACAATGTGGAATTGGTGCATGATTTGATGAAATTCCTAGCCGATGCCGCGCGGTACATCAAACATGGTGCTCCCTCGCCTCCTCTCATGTGGCCTCCCCCTCCTCCCACTCTGGTCCCCTATCGAGTATCAACATCGAAGCTCCCACCTACTCTGTGATGACACAGTGGAGTTCAGAGTGAGAATGAGACGGAGACAAGAGAGTCATCTTGTTATCATGGGAGGAATGCAAATGCAGGATCACTAGCATCGGTTTTTGCAGGTGGAGACAATGATCTGATTGACAAAAGACAATGATGTATCAGTTTCAAGGCGAGATCTCATCTATTGCAAGATATAGCATGGTCGTGAGCCGGTTTGGTACTGTAGCACATTTTTCTTTCTTTGAATGTTTATCAGGTTTTTTGTTTTCTTTAATTTTTATTTGCTTTTCTTGATTTTTATGATTCTTCATCGAGGTTTTCCGTTGTTATTTTATTTTTTTTATTTTTTTGTGTTTCTTAATAAGTGATCTTGGTTTTTTCTTTCTTTGTATCCTCATAATCTTTTCGTGGTTTTCTTCAGTTTATCATGTTTTTTGTTTGTTTCTTTCTTCGATTTTCTTAGTATATTTACCCTTTTGAACACATGTTTATATCTTTTAGAAATATTATATATTTTCTAAATACATGATTAATATATTTTATAATACTTCTTCCGATAAATATTACTTGTAGCTCAAACGAATGCATCTAATAGTACTTCACTGCTAGATACAATTATTTAAGTGACAAATGAAATAGGTCATATGGAGTACATGTGTAACTATTTTCAAATATATATCTTGCTGTTTTTTAACACGTGCCTATATTTTTTGAAACATTTTATATTTTTTGTATAAAAACATTATACATACCTTTTATAAATACTCGGTTACCAATTTCTAAAGTATATGTTTTGATGTCTACTTTTTTCATAAAAATTGTACAAAAAATTATATAGACCTGGAAAAAAAATTATACACGTTGAAAAATAAAATATATGAATACCCTTTTTCGTATACATATTTTGATTAATTTTTTTTGAAAAAGGAGAATATATTAATATCGAAAAGATACCAATTACATCCGGCCACTGCAACTACGAGATGCCCGAAAGGCAGTACGGATGCACTTAGCCCAACAAAACAAAAAGAGAGAAGAAGTAAAAAAAATCCCGCTACAAAGTTACAATCCTTGCAGCAGCAACAACACAACCACCACTAAAGCAACACCTGATGTCCAATTCTTCAAAAGCAACGCCTTCAAGAAGGAAACAGTGCCAGGCACAACCAATTAAGGCCAGACCTTAGGTTTTCACCCTGAAGATAGTCCCCGCTCTCAAAACAATGTCTTCAACAAGGCCATTGCCAGACACAACCAATTAAGGCCAGACCTTGGATTTTCACCCTGAGAGACAAGGCTTTGAACTTCACCTATGTTGCCGCCCCCGCATACATATCACTGCCACAATTTCTGAAACCCCAAGTCAGTTCCTCATCGAAGCCAAGGCTCTAATCTCCATTGCAAGTCCTCCAATCTCGACCTTCATGACATTCTCACCTCTGACTTCACCATGGATTTACCCATGATGGCAACAAAAGCAGAGCTTCGCGCCACTTCTTGTGTTGCGACCGAATCCCACCCGATCCAGCAATCTCCAGACATATGTCCATGGAAAATCGCCAGCGGAGCCTTCCGGAACCCGACACTCCGGCTAGATCAAAGAGGTCAAACAGCATGCAAATCCTCTTCCTGGAGCGATTTGGAACCCTAGGACCGCCACCTTTATTCAAGCCAAGCAAGCAGCCCCCTCGCCGCCCGCCGGCACCCTGTCGGGTCTGCCGCTCCAAACCCCACCAGCGGAGGCCGGCATCAAGGAAGAACACGACAGACACAGGGACGATCTCCCCTCGGAACCGGCCGAAGAACCACGCAACGAGACGGGGATTGGATGGAGGTCATCACCGAGATCAAGATTTAGGGATCGAACCCCTCCCAGCCCCTGATCCCCGCCGTCGGCAGTCAATGCGTCGCCGAGGGGCGACCTCCTCCTCCACCCCGGCCAGGGGCGCCGCCCTGGCCGCTGCTCGACACCGAGACGACCTCCCCGCCCCAGCAGATCCGTCGCCGGCCTCCAGCAACCGCCCCTAGACCACCTTTTGGCGGCTGGGCCCGCCGCCACCGCGGCTAGGGCCGGCGGCAACGGCGGCTGGAGGGAACCAAGAAGAGGGGGAGGCGAGCGGCGTGAGATGGGAGCCCCCGGCGGCGCCCTGGGGAGCGCCACGAGAGGTACCAGATCATATATTTTTTTCATACATATTTTGATTACTATCTCTTTTCATACATGTTGTATATTTTTTCTGTACATCAGAAACATTTTCAATAAGTATGACTAACATTTTTATAAACGTGGGATGAGTAAATTAAAAAAAAAGAATAAAGGAAAAACAAAATGTGAGAAATTTGATAATAAAAATAAAAAACGCAATGAGGAAAGATAATATATGCATGAATCTCTTAACCAACTTTGACACTGATCGCAAAAAAAAAACGGGCCACGCCCATGTCGCACAAATGACCTGCTCGCTGCTATAGAGCTGTAGCTCAGTATTAGACCCTTTCGCAAAAGGTTATCAGCGAACATCGCGAGGTGGGTTGACCCGCATTCCTTTTAATTATTTCTCTTTTTTTAATTAACTTTTTATTTATTTCCCTGTTTTGCTTCTTATTTTTCGTTTTTCTTTTCTTTAAGATTCTAATTCCTTTATTTTTACTTTTTCTGTATAACATGTTGAATATTTCGAAATGCAATGGGGTGGTATATGTATATTTGTCATGTACAATGGACTTTTTAAAATACATAATGTACTTATTATTATTATTTTTATGGTTATGATTTTTTATAACAAGGTGGTATTTTAAAAAATTCATATTAAACATTGTTTAGTGCAATTTTTTTTAATATACATAGAATTTTATTTTATTTTATATGATAAATTTTACAATATAGAATGAATTTTATGCAATATAGAATAATATTTTTATGTATTTTTTTACAGTTAAAATTGTTATACTATACTTTGAAAAGATTTTGTTAGATATAGAATATGAAAAGCGTAAAACTGTCGAAAAAATGAAAATGAAAATCTCGAAAAGAAAAAAGAAAAAAGTCACGCTCGTTCCTGAGTTGTTCCAAGTGGGGTGCGCCTTCGGCATGAGCTTCGAATGACGCACATTCGCATCCTAAAACTCTATCATAGTAACAAGAAACTTGTAGGAAATAAGATGATATGTATCTCAAATTCTATGAGTAGGAATAGGAAAAGAAATGCCATTATGTTCACATCATAGGAATTTCTTAATTGGTTAACGTTTATTGTTCTTTGAAATGTAAAATATAGGAACCAATCATGTATAGGAATAGGAATCCATTCTATGAAGCAAAGAGTTCTAATGGAAAAATTACTATAAAAATACTAAACTATAGAATTCCTATGAAATTCCTCCAAACCAAAGAATGCCTTAATTAGTTGCGCCCCCTGTGAAAATCTTACCTGACGCACGTGTGCGTCCCAAGAATGATGGGCATCGCAGAAAAAGTAGCGCTCCGGATATCAAAATCATCAGCCCGAGGAGGCCGGCCCACGTGATCTTTCTATTTTTCCATTTTTATTTTTTCATAGTTTTGATTTTTATTTTTTTTCTGTTTGATATTTTTTTTAATTTTTTTCCTAGAAAATTTTGAAAGTTTAAATGCATATTGATTCTTTTAATATATATATAATAATTTCTAAATGTACAATTTATTAATATACACTAATGATTTCTATTTTATACGATGAACACTTTCTTAATGCGCACCAAACAAATTTATTATATAGATTTAATTTTTATTAATATAAACAATTTTTTATTATTTTTGTATGATGAATATATTTTTATTACACACAGAATAATTTTCATATAGAATAAGAAAACCATAAAAACCGACCAAAAAAAAAGAAACAAAGTGTGGGTGTAACTTTTTTCTGAGTGAACAATAGGTCCGGTGTTGAAAGTGCAGATATAGCGTCATAGGATAGCGCATGAATTAGTCAAGTGACAAGGAAGTCTTTTGAATGTGTGCTGAAGCATTTACAAACACCGCAACAGGTTCCCTTAAAAACACCACAACAGGTCGCATATATTGTTAAAATGGACAATGTAACCCCGTACATTGAAATCAGAGTAGATCCCTCTTTAACCCATAAGAAAAAATGTACCGTACATTGAAATCAGAGTAGATCCCTCTTTAACCCATAAGAAGTCTTTAACCCATATGATTATTGGAAAAATTTAAACTAGTTCCTCAAGTGTCATAATCATCCAGATTTCCATCACACAGAAACCTTCCGATTTGGTCATTCACCCAATTGAAAACCTTTGGAGCACCTACATGTTGGCAATTTTGCATATATCGTATAAAAATTTGTTCATTAAAACATAATTAATTTGATAAGTGCCAAACTGGACACAAATATTGAAATTTTTAGAAAATAACTTTAACCCATATGCCGAAAAGGCTCGCACGCCACTATATATAAAGCAGCACATCAAATCCGCACAAACGACTCCAAGACCAAGTCAAGTCAAACATAAAAGAAAACACAGGTATCATGGGGGCACCCGCTTAACATGAATCACATGTAATACAACATGTAATATAAGTCAATAGGAGGCGGCATCAAGCGATGCGCCAAGGTACAAAATCTCACAGTGAGCTCGTCGATGACATCACCCCCGGTACTTGCTAAGGATCTTCCATTGTTGCAGAAAATCACATAATTTATAAATGGTATTAATTGGGCGAGACAAATAGATGTTTTCAATCAATAGTTTATTGCAATAGCCAACAAGCCAGAAATTGGAGGAATACATCACCCTTACGTGGCCTGCATATGAACTTGTTTTTTGGCTGTGTGCATCAATTGATGCAGAGACGGGGGCACACCCTTTCAGAAAAAAATATGAACTTGTTTTGCTTAATATGTTAAAAATGTTTTAAAAATTAAAAAAGAGTGTATACAAAAATGAAAAAACTTTCAAGTACTAGATGAAAAATGTTCACACATAAGAAATAAATGGTCATCACATATTAAGAAATAATTTCTGTATACAAAACATATATTCATATATTAAAAGTCATGTATTTTGTACAAAGTGTACAGATTTTTTTTAAATCCTATTGTATGAATATATGTAAAAAAAACAGGTCTAAAACATAAACCGATAGAAAATAGAAAAAAATATAAAAGAAAAAGGGGAAATACATAATCGAAAAAGAAAGTTGAAAATGAAATAAACAAAAGGAGGGGAAAAGACCAACAAATAAACGGCTAAATGTCCCTGTGAGTTACGAGTCAAAATTGAATTTTTCACGTGCTTTTGCTTCCAGGTACTACCTCTTTCACAGTTTATAAGGTGTGCGCATGCCTCTAGATCTTCAATTTAACCAACATAACTCAAGATATATAACATAAAATTATACCATTTAAAAATATAAAATCTAAAGTTTATAATGATATATATCTTGTATTTTGTTGTTTAAATTGACGTTCTAGGGGTACGCATGTGCCCTATAAACTTTGAAAGGGGAGTATCATCCTTCAGAATCTCCTCCATGTCTGCTTGGCAGTTGAATGAATCTTATTGGGAGCCCAACCCAACGCTGTAACGAACATGTACGCTGCGTGCATAATCTAACCGTCATGGCGACGTAACCCATGCATGGACTGGCAAATTAATGTCGGCGAGGTTTCAGACACCGCACGACGTGCTCCGGCGATCGCCGTGGTTTACGGGTCAACTCCATCGCAAAGCCCGGAGTGTCCGACGACTAGCTAACTTGGCGGAGAGGAGGGGTTGTGTGTCCAACACGCCCTGCCGTCACCTGCACGTAGTCATGACTTCATGATTGATGGAGCTTGAGCCTCACGTTCTCGTCATGTGGCCAAGAATGAACTAATCCAGTTAATGCATGTGGAGTCTGTTGGATCAACATGGTCTTTTGACCTACCTAGGGTCCATAACTCCATATAGAACACACACTCATTGGTTGAAATGTCTGTATTCCAACGGTTGAAATGTGTATGTTCATACGGTTTTTGCAGTCCGTAGAAAATGAGGTAGAAACCAGTGCATCATTTGATCATTTCTAGAATAATTCAAGGGTAAGGCGCGCATTACTTCATCATTTCTATAAGAATTCGCAAGAAACCGAAACATCATTAGATGGTCGTTATTCGAAAGGCAACTGTGTGCCACTATTTACAAGAATTGAAGCTATGCACTCGATCTACTACTTTGAACACAATAAGATTAAACCAAAGCCTTTGCTTTGTTAAAAATATTCAACTATTAAGTACTTCCTTCGATCCATGATAAGTATTATTCATTTTGTATAAAGTGTGTACTGATTTAATACAAAATCAACGTTATTTATTATGGATTGGAGAAAGTGACAATATTCGCTTTGCTTTCGATAGTATCTCCGCAATAGCAAATCTTCAAATAAAGTAGATCTTGAGTGCACCAAAAGTTTTGATTGATTTTCACCGCGTGACTTCCCTTCACATAGCTCATGTGATTCATGATTCCTTTTTTCTGTAAAAAAATGATCTAACTTCACACCGCGAATCGTGCCTTCTTGTTTTCCTTTCTCATTAAATGAACCATTGTCTGTGATGCCATTATGCTACCAATTCATTTATTTAAGGGCATCATGAGAAAACTTTATAAAGAACGCATGGTTAGTCCGGTGCCCCCCCAACGGTACATGCACGGCTCTCGGCTCAATCTTGTTGATTTTACCTAGACATGGCTCGGAATGCGGGTCTAAGACATGTTGGAATTGTGTGTCCTGTGACTATATTCAAATTACCATGAATTACTAATATTCGGAATACCTCATTATGCAATTATACATGTATTTATGCATGGAATTACTTTACATGTTTATCATGGAATATTACTTTGCTGAAACATACTTAAGGAAATATACTTAAGGAAGCAGGTACGGCTATACTGAAACACGGTGTTTATGGATATGCTGAAATTATACCCGGGAACAGTATAGAGTGGAATGTCAGGTTGTCCATATAATTGGCTCTATGGATAGTTAAGCCCGCGAGTTTGATTTTGTATTCAAACTCGGCACGAAACTCACACGCGTGTATGGGACCTAATTGATTAACAATATTTGGACTCGATAACTTACTATTAATTATTGTGGTTCGTTTAACAAATCACGAGTCCTAATTGGAAACGGATTGAAATATTTAGAACTTGGAGTCTATATAAGGTCCCACCCTCTAGCCTCAATATGCATTGTGAGCGGCATCACTGATAAGGCAAAGGAGTAGAGGGTAGGTCGTTTAGCTTCAAACCCTAAATTTCCAACATCTGGGAAACTACACTTCAGGAATATATCAATTGAATATGCAAAGAGCATGGAATTATTCACCATTATATTATGATGTATACTCCACGACTGAATGTAGGAATTGAATTTGTTTTCTTTTTTACTCTTGTGTTTTGGAGGAAGCATTACATCTTGCCATTTTTTTATACCATTTTTCATCTAGCATGGTCACTACTTATGGTTTCTAGACTAGAAGGAAATATATTTTTATAGGAAATTCTCAATTACTACAAAGCATACACCAGGAATGTTTTAATGGTTATTCTAGCAAATCAAATGGTGTTTTCCATTTTATCTGGAAAATAAAAAATGGTGGAAAGTAGGAATACAATTATTTTTATGATCAAGGGTGGAATTATTGATAATCATACTAGAATATAATTTGGACCCCAAAGGAAACTACAAATGAAACTCCTGACACTGACATGCTTAGGTTAAGTGGGAGAAAACATCTTGGATTGTCATATCTGGATAATTGTTGTGTGTGTTTTGGGGGGAAGTCGCTCTAAATTTTCGAGGAATAACTAAAGTCTCTTAAGAAGGCTTAAATTTTCCACCGATGTCAACTATGGGTGGAAGGAATACGAGAAGGGATAAACTCGATGAGGAAATATATATAGTTCAGGAACTTATTATCATACCAAACAATTGCAAGCTCATTAGTGAAAGGAAACATTTTAATCGACTATGAGGCATCTGTGGTGACTTCAATAATCTTGAGATGTTTCAGCCTTTTCTTACCGTGTGTTGCATAAAAAATCCAATGAAATGTCGCGCTAGCTTACCCATTTTAGCATTTTCATTAGAAGGGCTTAATTCATTTAGTTAACATAGTGTCTTCCCCGGCGGATTACTAAATATGGTTGACTATAACAGCATGATTAACGAGCAACGTGGGGATGTGACGCATATGCTTACCATTTGCTTGCGTATCTTCCTTCGTGTGTTTACCATATGCTTACCATTTGCTTGCTTTCGGACATAGTGAAAATAGAAAATGGAAATGTGTGTTGTTGCCACATTACACGTCTGCCTGTACTTAATTAAATCAGTGATATATAGTACTAAGTAGATCTCATAACCGTTGAGAAATTGAGATCACAGGTCAACTTCCAGACGGTCATAACGATCTTCCAAATACGTTGCACCTACCCTCTCCTCGCCGCCTATTAAACCACCAAGTTGGCGCTTCCCCTTCCTCACACTCCCAAGCTGCTTCCATTCCAAGAGCAAAAACCTCTAGATCGACTCGCAGAAAGAAGATGGCCTCCGCGACGACGCAGCAGCACCGGCGCCGCCGCGCCATTCTCCAGCTGGCCGCCCTGCTGGTCCTGGCCTCGCCGGCGGCCGCCGCCACCAGCGCCTGCTCGGCCGAGAAGTTCTCGGCCGGCAGGAGCTTCGATACGTGCGCCGACCTGCCGACGCTCGGCGCCACGCTGCACTGGACCTACGACGCGGCGGCCTCGTCGCTCTCCCTGGCGTTCGCGGCCAAGCCGGCGACCCCCGCCGGCTGGCTGGCGTGGGGGATCAACCCCACCAGCGACGGCATGAAGGGCGCGCAGGCGCTCGTCGCCTTCAAGAACAACGGCGCGTACGTCGTCAACACGTACAACCTCACCGGGTACAAGCCGCTCAGCCCGGCGTCCACGCCCATCGCGTTCAAGGCCACCGAGCTCGCCGCCGACGAGGGCGCCGGCGGGACGGTGCGGCTCTACGGCACGCTGGAGCTGCCCAAGGGCATGGAGTCCGTGAACCACATCTGGCAGGTGGGGTCCGCGGTGGCCAACGGGGTGCCGGCCAAGCACGCGTTCGGGCAGGAGAACCTGGATGCCAAGGGCAAGCTCGTGCTCTCCGGTGCCGGCGCACCGGAGGCCTCGCCTGCTCCGGCGGCCGGTGGCCCATCCACCGCGGCTGGTGACATGGAGGCGGAGGCGCCGTCGACCGCCACGCCGGCCGGCGCGAAGAAGGCGTCGCCGGCGGGGGCGGCGTCCACCACGCACGCCTCGGCTCCGGTGCTCATCGTGCTCCTGGCATTGGCCGGTTTCCTCGCGATTTTGTGATCTCAGTGAGACGAGATTAATTTGCCCAGAGGAGGGAAGGACGTAGGATCGATCGAGAGCTAGCTTTATTATCTCTTGTACACGGATATATATTTTCTTCTACTGTTTATTTTTTTGCATGGGTTGAAATAAAAGTGGGTGTTTTGGGGTTTGTGGAGTGTACTCTATACTTGCTTGCCAAATGTGTTTGGTCAAACTTCTGACTTGCATTTAATTTTAAGCAAAGTGAATATTCCGATTCATTTCATCGAGGGCGTCAACTCGCAAGGAATCGTTGTGGTCGATCCGATCTAGCCACATGCATTCAAACTACATATGTTTTGCATTCATCGAGGGTAACGAAGCCGGCGGCTAGTCTGATGCGTGGCCTCGAGATCAGTGTGTGTTGATGATGCTTTTTTATGGATGTGTTGTGACGATTTTTGCCTGGGTTTCCATTAATTAATCAGGCAATTCTCTTCTTTTTATTAAATGAATCAAGCCCTAAGAAATCTTGTTTACAGAAACTATATAGGGTTTTGATTTTCTATTTTTTTTCGCTTTACAACTTTTGGTGAGGCGACGTCAACATTCAAGCCGGTGTAGGCTTCTGTGGCATAGATAGCGTAGAAAACACACGAATATGTAAGGCTTGACATATTTATTTTAGAAGAAAAGACAAAGAAATACCTGATTTTAAATTAATAAATTATGAAAGGCAACAATCATATATATAACAAACACAACAAAAGCCGAACAAATTATAAAATAGGCTCTTAGAGCAAATGACTAGAAAGATAAAAAACAACATAAGACCGTTACACAATTTTAAGGTTCGCTACACAAGCATTTTCAATCCACATTTGTCACCACATCTAATTAAAGAGCAACACAGATTTATGATAGGCCTTGGGTCCTCTTCTCCTAAAAGACTAGCTTGGGAGGAGGAAGTGTCCCCGCCTTATAAGTCATGTTATGTATCCTTCCACAACCGATGTGGGACTAAACCCAACAATGATAAATGACAGTGAAGCGATCAAGCAGCTTGTCTGTTGACGGAGTGAATAGTTTTAATCCTGCCCAAAGAGGCAAAAAACCGCTTTCATCTTTTCCCACACGAATCAACAACTGAAGATAAAATACTGTTTGAAGATACAATCTGCGAAGTGATTAAGGATAACACACACAATAGTAGGTTCGTTGTGACATGTACAAAGTACCCACACTAAAGCTAAAAGGTCCTCCAAGCGATTCTACAACTTTTCCGTTGAATACCCATAAGAAGATGAAGGGCTTCTTAAAAATATTGGAATGCCAAGAACATCCAAAGCTTTTCCTGACACAACTACAAAGAAATCTAGTTGGAGCACATTGGAAAAGGATACATTTGAGTATTTTGGGGCGTTACACAGAGCACATGCATCATTGCCAATGTTTTTTTTTGCTGTTGAGAGCAGAGGGAAACTTATCACTAGCAGCTTGTTAGAGGAAGATACGAATCTTTAGAGGCACTATAGTGGACCAAAGGGCTTTAGCATGCCAAATGATCGATAGGGCCACAAATAAGTGTGGTGTACACGGATTTAATCGAGAAGCAACCCGATGCTTCAAGTTCTAGTAAACTTTGTGTTTGTCTACCACTGGTTGAACCTAGATAAGGTCGATTTTAAGAACTTTCATAAGTTGCATTCTCTAGCATTTAAGTTTCAAAGTTAATCGATGTGAATTTGAGTATATCCATAGACATCTGTAACTAGGATATGATATGCATCAGTAGCTATCATCAATAGGCCTAGATAGTTGGAATATGAAGGTGCTTGGATGATCCATTTGGCTAGCTAAAATTTGGTATCCTCTTCATTACCCACCTTGAACCTAGCGCCCACATTATTCTTTTTACACTTCTAGATCCCGTTTTAGATTTGGGAACCCCTCTTCCTAGATGAAAATAAGGAGGATTCTAGGGAATACTTTCCCTTAAGAATGTTGGCCCAAATACTTGAAGCACTCTGCAAATATTTCTAGGACCACTTGGCTAGAAGAGCAATGTTCGTCTTTTTGGTATTGATAATATCTAGCTCCCTAGCTATACAAGACACCGGGGGTGGCCCGTAGTCCAAGAAGCTGGACTTGGGCCAACCTTAGGGCCCAACATGTCGATGTGCGGTCGCATTCTCTAAGCTGTCAGGGAGCCATTCGTCTTGAAGGTTCGCATATTGGTGTGCAAGATAAGAAGTCCATACTTATCTAGGACTCTAGATCGGTTAGCAAATATGTAAACACTAAGACCTCATCCTCCTATATAAGTCAAGGACAGGGGTACCTAGATGTATCTCACTACATCCTCATAGTCTCGATGGCATGTCAACCCATACATTGCAACTGCCTCATACAAGGTGTTGTTCCCATATACATCAAATCCAGAATAGGAATAAGGTATTATCTTGATAATGAGGATCTAAACCTTGGTAAACTCCCTGTGTTTGATCCCCTATGTTACTTACAATCCGGCCACCACCCTATCAGAACTACTAACGATTTTAGATACCTCCACTCCCCTTGAGATTTGGGTACACATATGTCCTCCCTCTGAATCCCCAAGAGAAATAACCTCATAGAATAAGAGCAGATCGATAAAAGACATGCATTAGATAGTGACAGTCGCTTCCCCTAGGAAATAAGTTTGCGTTGCTGAGGGCCAACACTTTTTCCAACATTGTGAACATCAGGCTCCCATTCTGAGCTAAACAGAGTTTTGCTTGACATGGGAAGCCTGAGTTAATTAATGAGAATAAAACTTGGTGAAGAGATCAAACCATTTCAGTATGTATCTATAATACTTAAATAGTTCATCCTCACTTACATTTTTCTCTTAACATGCAAGCTACTACATCATCAAGTAGGTTCACCATGTAAAAATTCTTTTTCATTAACACTTCACACACATGCCCCCATTAACTCTTCACACACATGCACATGCACTCTATCACAAATAAATAATGATAATATGTATGCACTCAGCCTCACGATTTATAAGCGACTTTTTATATAAAAAAATCAAATTATAAGTTACATCGCGTTTTATTTTTCTATGCGATAATTTATATGAATGCACATATGTAGTTGTTATTTTAGGTTTAGCCAAAGGTGGAGATGTCTTCACTATCTCTACTCAATGTTGTTTCCGTCTCATATCCTCCCACTGATATATTATCAATCAAATAGATCAACAAAACAAAAAATCAAACTTATTTTTTGATTTTTTTTTATCATTTTTAGTTTTTTACTATGAATAATATTTCTTTCAAAAAGAATTTTGTAATAAAATTGTACTATTTTTCATTAATTTTCTTATATTTTAAAACATCAAATATTTTTTAACAGTTCCCGCAGCAAAGCGCAAGGTATCATCTAGTTATCTCAATATCGATACCACTCCAACACTTTGTCCTTAAAAGATTAAGGGAATAATGTTTCCTTAACTAATTAGAAAAATAACATAAAATCAAGAGGTCACATATTTTCTCAAACATATATAATTTTTCACGTAGATGAATAATGACACCCCCTGCATATTGATTAGCTTTCACATACTCAAGGGAGCCACTTTCATACACTTCCTCCTTTTTAGTAGGTGGAGGTTCCTTTCTAACCTTAATCAAAACATAAGAAAATATTCCTAACGAGATGCCAGCGACAATAGAATCCATAATTTATCAAAGTATCAAATGAATATAAATAATCAAGCACAATAAATATTTTTCTTGTCGGTTTCCCCTTACCAAGAGCACTACACTCCCCAAAAATGGCATCAGAAAATCCCACAAGTGTAGGCAGGCAATTGTAGATTTTTTTACAAGTAGAGTATTGAACCTAAGTGAAAGCAGAAGGAACTAGTGTGTGGAAATCACCTAAAAATCACTACAAAGGTTGTTTGTTTGATTGTAATAACAAGTGCGAGCATTTAAATAACAAGGAAACCAAAAATAGTGTATCAAGTGGTTCAACTTTTAATTGTGCTAAGGGCAAGCCAGTGGTTTGTCATATATGGAATAAATATTTCTCAAGGAAGGCGGAAATTTCACCTAGGTGTTATCACTAAGATACATTGCAATAGTTTTTGTTTCTTTTATAATTTGCATGTAAATAGAGCCTAAGCTTATGTATCGCGGTTACTAGGAATAATACATACTCATGATTGTACACTTAGAAAGTAAGCATTGGAAAATATTAATAATAATTAAGATTAAAATCTACCATAGCATTAAATTCTAGGGTCCCTATTAGCTCCTTATACCAGAACTTATAAACTTGGGGTTGGCTAATTATGGCACTCTGGTCTCCCTCCTAAATAATATCATAACATAATGCTTTCATGTGACCCAGGGAATCCTGGAAGGCATGAAATTCAGTAAAAGCTTCATTAGAGAGAGGAAGGTGGAAAATGGTTGAGTAGTCAGCTATGTTCTAGACTGTATGCACTGAGTTGTTCTGATCTTTAGCAAAGGAGAACAAATGAAGCCATTTATGCATGTTGGAGCCATTTCATCAAGTATCCTGCCAGAAATCCAAAGTAGTACCATCCAGAAGGGTTTTAGAGTAGTGCTCGCTACAAGATGTAAAAGATTGCATGCGCCAGAATATATCGATGTATTCTTCTTCTTAATACTAAAATTGGTATGCTTGTCACATTCTTCGTGACCTTCACAACCAGTCCAACTTGCCATGGTGGTTATTGGAGACTTTAACGAAATCTTGGTGTCGACAGAGAAGGATGGGGGTGCTCCGCGCCCAAACGCTCGTATGCAAGCTTTCCAGGATGCGCTGGTGGACTGTGGGTTGGAGGATATGGGCTACTCGGGTAAAATTTTCACTTGGTTCAGAGGTGGGCTGCGGGAGAGATTGGATAGGGCTGTGACAACATATTCCTGGATGCTATTGCACCCCTACTCTAATCTATCCAACCTAGAGATGGGGAAATCAGACCACAGACCAATATGTCTTGACACGGATTATTTTGTGGGCGTTGTTGAGATCAAACCGAGCCATGGAAGGAAATTTGAAGCAAGATGGCTGGCGGAGGAAACGGTGGAGGAAATTGTTAAAACAACGTGGCAAAAGGCTGTCCTTAGTGGCCAGTGCCCTGCTGTGGGGGACAAACTGGCATCGATCCACAAGGACCTCCACCGTTGGGATCGACAAGTTCTAAAAGAACCAAGGCACCGGCTGAGAAATGCTCAACAAGAGCTGTATGATCTTTACAGGTCCATCCAGTCGCCTGAAGTACGCACAAAACAGAAGGAACTTATGGTTCTTGTGGAAAATCCGTTAGAACAAGATGAGATTTACTGGGCTCAACGTGGAAAAGTTAGCTGGTTAAAGCGGGGTGACCGGAACACGGATTTCTTTCACAGGTTTGCTTTGGCGAGGAGGCGTAAAAATCTGATTAAGAAATTGAAAAATGACAGTGGAGACTGGATAGAGGGGAATGAAAATCTGAAACCTTTGGTGTTTGATTATTTCAAGCAACTGTTCTCAACGAACAACAATGACATTGACCCCGTGAGCCTGGACTGTATCAAACCGGTTATTTCTGAAGCCATGAATAATTTCCTAACTGCGGATTTTACGAGGGAGGATGTCCGAAAAGCGCTTTTCTAGATTGGAGACTTGAAAGCGCCAGGACCGGATGGGTTACACGTGCTATTTTTTAAACGATTTTGGCTTATAATCGGTGAAGCTTTAACTGATGAAGTTTTGTAGGCGATCAAAAACAGAAGTATTCCAGCTGGATGGAATGCTACCAATGTGGTGCTTATTCCAAAAAACTCAATGTCCAGAGCTGATCACACAATTCAGACCTATAAGTCTATGTAATGTGGTTTATAAAATCATATCAAAGATGTTTGCAAATAGACTTAAAAGGATTCTTCCGGAGATCATATCCCCAACCCAGAGTGCTTTTGTTCCAGGGAGACTCATCACAGATAATGTGTTGGTGGCCTATGAATGCTTCCACACAATCAAGAAGAAAACAAAAGGCTCGAGGGGTTTCTGCGCGGTCAAACTGGATATGAACAAAGCGTATGATCGGGTTGAATGGGGCTTTCTGGAGGAGGTGATGAAGAAGATGGGATTTGATAATGTGGGTTCTCATGATAATGCAATGTGTGAAATCGGTCTCTTACAGGGTGCGGTTTAATAATACCGAGACAGAAGAATTCCATCCCACTAGAGGTTTGAGGCAAGGGGATCCCTTGTCCCCATATCTGTTCCTCCTATGTTCTGAGGGCCTCTCTATCTTATTGGCCCATGATGAAGAAATGGGAGGATTGGAGGGAGTCAAGGTTTGTAGAAACGCCCCCTCAATTTCACACTTGTTTGTTTGCTAACGACTCTTTGATTCTCATGAAATCCAACGTTGGTAATGCGGAGAGATTGAAATATGTGTTGGACACATACTACTCGAGCTCTGGACAGGTTATTAGCAATGCGAAATCAAGTATATTCTTTAGCCCCAACACCCGGGTGGGGGAAAGGGAGAGCATATGTGCAAGACTGAACATCATGACCGAAGCTTTATATGATACCTACCTGGGGCTCCCAACAATGGTAGGCGTTGTCAGATCTGACTGCTTCCAACACCTTATCAACGGGGTATGTCAGCGGCTGAAAGGATAGAAGGAAAAATGCTTGTCAATCCAGGGCAAGGAAATTCTTGTAAAAGCAGTTTCCCAAGCAATCCCTACATATGCTATGTCAGTTTTCAATATCCCAAAAGGAATCTGTAAATCAATCACAGATGAAATCTCAGGGTTTTGGTGGGGAGACAATGATGAGCACAAGAAAATGCATTGGTTCGCTTGGTGGAAGATGTGTGTTCCAAAGATGAGAGGCGGTTTGGGTTTTAGGGACCTTCACAGTTTTAACCTTGCTTTATTAGCAAAACAGTGTTGGAGACTAATTCAAAACCCCGATTCTCTTTGCGCATAAGTCCTGAAAGCCAAGTACTACCCAAATGGTGATATTTTGCGGGCCGGCCCCAAGAAGGGATCATCATACACCTGGTAGAGCATAGTGGCGGGAATCCAAACTTTTAAACGAGGTTCCTTTTGGACAGTTGGATCAGGCTCAAGAATTGACATTTGGACCGACCCATGGATTCCCTCTAGCCCCTCACGAAAGGTGATTACCCCTAAAGGTAATCGTATGGTGTCCAAAGTCCAATACCTCATTGATCCACATTCTGGAAGTTAGGATGAGGAGCTTGTTCGAGATCTCTTTTTCCCCATTGATACGTCCCAAACGTATCTATAATTTCTGTTTGCTCCATGCATGTTTTGTGTGATATTGCTATGCTTTTGATACACTTTCATATCTTTTTATAACATATTTTGGAACTAACCTATTAATGGTTGTAAGAGTGCATAAGTTCTTGTTTTTGTACTTTATGTGTAGGAATTACTTGGATAAAGGAAAAATCACAAAAAGGAGCCTTGTAGGAGTTGGACTCTAACTCTCCCGAAATCTGTCCCCACCAGAAAGGTTTTAAAGATCGCCTCGGAAACGCTAGAAGACGGTCTCAAAAGGAAAAAATTAAAACTACAAAGTTGTACGGATTTTTTTTCCGGAGGATTTAGACCTAAAATTCGGCCCAATCGGAGTTCGGACGCTTCCAGAAACCCCGAAATACAGAAGACGTAATCTGGATGACGGGAATCCGAGAGTCTGTATAAAGAGAGGAAACCTAGGTCAAAGGGCACCACGAAAATTCCTCCCCCTTGGCAGCCGTCTTGAGGGGGAGATCAACCTCCACAGCAGCACCATCTCCAAGGAAGAAGAAGAGGCCAAGGGCCGCTGCCCCCAAGGGCTGTGGCCGTGGGCGCCGCCGCCGCCGTGGACGCCGTCGTCGCCGTCTCCTTCATCTCCTCCGGGCTGCACCTCTCCATCAACAACTCTCTCTCTCTCACCATTTCCATGTGTGAGTAGTTCCCCTCGGGGCTAAGGCTTGTATCTTGATCTATGTGGTTTCTCTCTCTCTCATGATGTGATCTTTGTTGTGATCATTGGCTATGTTAATTGTGATCACATGATGTTTCCCCTTCTTCTATGTATTGGATTTGATGTACTCACTTGATCCTATCTAGTATAATGCCCGAGACCATGGTGACAGCGGTCTATTAGATATGGGTTAGAAGAATATTTTCATGAGTGATTTCCTCTTTTGTGTGTGGATTGAAGATTGAGAGTCTCTTGGTGCTTGTCTTTGACTATCCTTTAGATATGTTGTGGTGATTGTGGTACTCTCTTTGGATGGTCGCGGTGACATTGGGAAATCCATAGATGAGAACTACGAACTATGAGGTGTGCTTTTGTAGCCCTACATAATTCTCGTCCTCTCTTGACCACAAAGGAATGACCACCGAGTACGTCTTCATTGCATGTTTTATGGGAAATATCATGTGATTAGACTATGTTAATGTTGTTGGGAGTTGCCACTAGTGAAAGTATGAAGCCTAGGCCTTGTTTCCACCATTGCAATACCGTTTGTGCTCACGTTACCACTTGTTTCTTTGCTACACTTTTTATTACAGATTTATATTACTTCGTTTTATCACACCTATCACCCATATTTTATCATCTCTTCGCCGAACTAGTGCACCTATACAACTCCTAGTTGTATTAGGTGTGTTGGGGACACAAGAGACTTCTTGTATCTTAATTGCAGGGTTGCTTGAGAGAGACCATCGTCAACCTCTACTTCGCTGAGTTCGATAAACCTTAGGTCATCCACTTGAGGGAAATTGCTGCTGTCCTACAAACCTCTGCGCTTGGAGGCCCAACATAGTCTACAAGAATAGAAGCGTGCGTAGACATCAATCTATTTCTGGCGCCGTTGCCGGGGAGGTGAGCGTTGAAGATATATTTTTATATCTTGCAATTAAATCTCTTCGTTTCTTGTTTTTTATTTTCACTAGTTAGGCTTATGGAAAACAACAAAAATATTATGAGAGAGCTTTATGAGCTCTACCTTGAGTTGGGACATGAAGTGTTTGAAGAAAAAATCAAAAAGCCTATGGAGCTTTATTATTTGCACAACACTCATGATAGTAGCAATGTTATTAGTATGTCTTCTTTGAATACCTTTGATCCTAATGATATGCAAAGCTATAAGCATGGGGATGCTACGTTTTATGAAGATGATCTTTTTAGCCCCCCAAGTTTTGATGAGGAAATTTATTTTGATGATACTTTGCCTCCTATATATGATGATTATTGTGATGACACTTATGCTATAAAGAATGAATGTTTGGAAGTGTATCATGATAAGAATGATTCATGTGATAGCTATTTTATTGAGTTTGCTCCCACTATTAGTAATGAGAAGGATTTTGCTTATGTGGAGAGTAACAAATTTTCTATGCTTGTGGATCATGATAAGAATTTTTTATGTGATACTTATATTGTTGAGTTTATTCATGATCCCACTGAAAATTATTATGAGAGGGAAACATATGCTTATAAATATTTCAATAATATCAAGTTCCCTCTCTTTATGTTGAAGGTTTTGAAGTTGCACTTATTTTGGCTTCCTATGCTAATATCTTTATGCTTCCATGAGTTTTTCCTCTACAAGATCCCTTTGCATAGGAAGCATGTTAGACTAAAATGTGTTTGTTATTTGCTTCTTGATGCTCTCTTTTGTTCTTCAACTCTAATTCCTTATTCCTATGAGAGCATCATTAAAATCTTAAGCCTATCTTTATGGCTATATAGAAAGAGCTCTAGGGAGACAACCCTTGTTATCTTTAGTTTGAGTTTTTTACTTTCAATTTTTAGTGGTCTTGATGATTGTTACTACTGTAGCAACATCATTGTATCTTTATTTTCAATCTTTGTGCCAAGTCTAGCCTCCGATTGCAAGAAAGTTCAAAAGTTGTGACATGCTGTCCAGAAAACAGATTTTGTCCTTGGACGGAAAAATTAGCCTAAAATCACCAGATCATCTTTTGGATCTGAATATTTTTGAAAGCGTGCTCCATACAATTGACTTTCGAGCGTCTGTTCTGAGTTTTTTGATTCAAGTTGTAGAAGTACCTCTAAAAAATTCTTTACTACCTGCTGTTCTGTTTTTCACAGATTCTGCCACGTTTTATCTCTCCTAACTTTTGCAAACCTTAAGCTTGCTTTTTCTTTGCAAAAACTTTTTGGCAATCTTGAGAAACAGTAGATCTTCTAGAATATCTTTATATCCAGTGGATTTTTTTTATTTATTAAGGGTACTAACCTCTCTAATCAGCTTATGATGAGTTATGTATGAAGGGAGTTTTCAAGTGTGCGATGGAAGATGATGAAAGAAGATTCGGGAGTGTCAAGCGCTCAAGCTTGGGGATGTCCCCATGCATCCCCAAAAAATATTCAAGGAGACTCAAGCGTCTAAGCTTGGGGATGCCCCCGTGCATCCCCTTCTCCATCAACAATCATCAGTTCGTCCTTTGTCTCACTATATTTTTATCACTTCATGCGTTATGTGTTATGCTTGGAGCGTCTCGCTCTTAGGTTTTATTTTTAGTTTTCTTTAGCTTTTCTTGCTGTTCATAACAAGTTAGATCTCTTCTTACTTTGTGTGGGAGAGAAACACGCTCCGTTTGAACTAGAACACATCATAGAATTCTTCATGACTATCTTTTTGCTGTTATGTGTTCTTTATCTTTTCGTAGCTACTGTCATGTCTAGTTTTAGTCTTAGTTTGTCTTAGCAAGAGCCTTGGCTTTTGTTTAGTTTGTCGCTGGAACTCTCTTTAGTTTTCATGTTTATCTTGTTAAGAGAGTTGGTTGTTGCACTGAGTTATGTCTTGTCTTGAAAGTAGGTAATTGAGGTTGTTATTTAATTTTAGCAGTAACTTGCAATGGTTTTGAGGTATTGATGTGAGTAATGTTTGAACTTTTGGTGTCAAGAGCTCTAGCCTATTAGTGATAGGTGTCGTATTTTGGGAAATCCGTGTTTATTTTCAAAACCTACAAAATTAGTTGAGAACTTTAGCTACTAGATGGATCACTACTCTTTAGAGGGATCGAATATTAGAGTACACTCACGTACCATGAGTCAAGGATGCGCAAGGATAACCAAACCCCCATACACTCCTCCTCAGGGTACTTGTCTCTTTGTGAACCTCCTTACTAGATTGAGAGTTACCGATAATAAGTGCATGAATTCTTCGGACTAATGTAAGTATTGAAAGTTGACACTTCCACCTCCTCATTTTTGCTAGCCTCTCCCGTGCCGTGCATTGCCTTGTTCTCACTCCGATAGTTGGCGTCCACTTTCGCCGGTACATCCAAACCCTTGGCATGATACGCTCTGTCATCATAAACCTTCTTATATCTTTTCTCAAAACAGCCACCATACCTACCTATCAAGGCATTTCCATAGCCTTTCCGAGATATATTGCCATGCAACATCCACCTCTTCATGACTTGATCTTCATGTCATACATGTTCATGCTACACTGGCAGAGGCATACATTGCATACATCATGATAGTTACATCTTCTTTATGATTTGAGTACTTTGTAAAGTGTGAAAGATCTTCTATACTTCTTGTAATATATAGAGTGTTGCCCCTAAAGTGAGGAAAAGATCCCAAAGTGGACAAATTAAAAGATCCCAAAGAGGACAAATGAAAGAAATAGAAAAGAGCCATTGAGGCCACCAAAAAAACACAAAAAAAATAAAAAAAGAGAAAAAATATAAAAAAAGAGAGAAGGGGGCACACTAGTATTCCTTTTGAGAGATCAACACTAGTACTTCATCCTCTATCCCTTGTACTCCATAGAGATCATCATACATGCATATAGCTACGTGGGGACCCTTCACACTATAAAACTTGGCTTGTATATTCCAATGATGAGCCTCCTCAAATGAGCTCTAGGTATTCTTGAGCAAGCAAGTTGGATGCAGCCCCACTAGTTCCATTGGAGAGCTTTTCTTAGCTATTATGTGCATCCGTTGCATGGCAATCCCTACTCCTCACATCATATCTATCATATGGCCTTCTCTCGCCTATGGTTGTCCTCATTGATGTGAGCCTTTCTCACCCTTTTTGTCTTCCTCCTCCACCATATTTCTCTCTTTGCAATCCAAAGTGTCAACTCTCGTGCTTACGCTCATCCATTGCATGAGTTCTCAAAATATCGAAAAGGAGTGGATCAAATTGACTTGTACCTGGCTAGTGGTCTGGGGACGAGTCAAGATAAGATTCCAAAGAAGACCGAGTGTGAAACTTTAGTAGATTGAGTTCTCAACAAAAATACTTTTTCATCTCGTATTCCCTATCCCCTTTCTTGCACGCAAACACCATTTGGATACATTCGAGTCACGGACAGCGAGAGCTCTTGCACCTTTGTTCTTTTGTTGCTTGTGTCAATGCTAATATAGACTCTTGCTTGTTAAGACTTGAATTGAATTGCATGCTTTGATTGCTTTACTTAAAAGTCCTTATATGTTTGTGTGGCCTATCACCACAGAAATTATGCTTGTTATCATTTATCTACTCGAGGACGAGCAGGAATTAAGCTTGGGGAAGTTGATACGTCCCAAACGTATCTATAATTTTTGCTTGCTCCATGCATGTTTTGTGTGATATTGCTATGCTTTTGATACACTTTTATATCTTTTTATAACATATTTTGGAACTAACCTATTAATGGTTGCAAGAGTGCACAAGTTCTTGTTTTTGTACTTTATGTGTAGGAATTACTTGGATAAAGGAAAAATCACAAAAAGGAGCCTTGTAGGAGTTGGGCTCTAACTCTCCCGAAATATGTCCCCACCAGACAGGTTTTAAAGATCGCCTCGGAAACGCTAGAAGACGGCCTCAAACGGAAAAACTTAAAACTACAAAGTTGTAGGGAATTTTTTTTCCGGTGGATTTAGACATAAAATTCGGCCCAATTGGAGTTCGGACGCTTCTAGAAACCCCGAAATACAGAAGACGTAATCTGGATGACGGGAATCCGAGAGTCTATATAGAGAGAGGAAACCTAGGTCAAAGGGCACCACGAAAATTCCTCTCCCTTGGGAGCACCATCTCCAAGGAAGAAGAAGGGGCCAAGGGCCGTGGCCGTGGGCGCCGCCGCCACCGTGGACGCCGTCGTCGCCGTCTCCTTCATCTCCTCCGGGCTGCACCTCTCCATCAACAACTCCCTCTCTCTCACCATGTCCATGTGTGAGTAGTTCCCCTCGGGGCTAAGGCTTGTATCTTGATCTATGTGGTTTCTCTCTCTCCCATGATGTGATCTTTGTTGTGATCATTGGCTATGTTAATCTAGGTGATCCCATGATGTTTCCCCTTCTTCTATGTATTGGATTTGATGTACTCACTTGATCCTATCTAGTATAATGCCCGAGACCATGGTGACAACGGTCTATTGGACATGGGTTAGAAGAATATTTTCATGAGTGATTTCCTCTTTTGTGTGTGGATTGAAGATTGAGAGTCTCTTGGTGCTTGTCTTTGACTATCCTTTAGATATGTTGTGGTGATTGTGGTACTCTCTTTGGATGGTCGCGGTGACATTGGGAAATCCATAGATGAGAACTACGAACTCTGAGGTGTGCTTTTGTAGCCCTACACAATTCTCTTCCTCTCTTGACCACAAAGGAATGACCTCCGAGTACGTCTCCATTGCATGTTTTATGGGAAATATCATGTGATTAGACTATGTTAATGTTGTTGGGAGTTGCCACTAGTGAAAGTATGAAGCCTAGGCCTTGTTTCCACCATTGCAATACCGTTTGTGCTCACGTTTACCACTTGTTTCTTTGCTGCACTTTTTATTACAGATTTATATTACTTCATTTTATCACACCTATCACCCATATTTTATCATCTCTTCGCCGAACTAGTGCACCTATACAACTCCTAGTTGTATTAGGTGTGTTGGGGACACAAGAGACTTCTTGTATCTTAATTGCAGGGTTTCTTGAGAGAGACCATCTTCAACCTCTACTTCGCTGAGTTCGATAAACCTTAGGTCATCCACTTGAGGGAAATTGCTGTTGTCCTACAAACCTCTGCGCTTGGAGGCCCAACATAGTCTACAAGAATAGAAGCGTGCGTAGACATCACCCATTGATGCAAATAGGATACTGATGATCCCTCTGAGCCCAAATGTTGATGAAGACTTCATTGCATGGAACTACACGAAGTCAGTGGCTTTTTCTGTACGTTCGGCATACCATGTGGAATTCAATCATGTGTATGGACATAAGCTTACTCGTCTTGATGGAGAGGAAAGTGCTGAGTTGAACCCAGTTTGGAAGAAAATATGGAGCCTCCTAGTTCCAAGAAATGTTAAACACTTCTTGTGGAAATCTCTCCATGGAGTCCTTCCCACATATGAGATCCTTGCGGGTAGACATATCCCGGTGTCCCCCCTATGCAGAATTTGCTCGAAAGGTATAGAGGATATCCAGCACACTTTGTTCAGGTGTAGCCGAGCAAGACATGTCTGGTATGAACTTGGGCTCCTTGAGATTGTCCAAGACGCAAATCAACAAGACAGGTCAGGCTCCATCACGGCAGAGATACTCTCAAAGATCCCGGGGTCACTACACGGAATCCCTATAGCCGAACTGTGCGTCGTGGGAGCGTGGTATATCTGGTGGCAAAGGAGGCAGCTGGTGAGGGGAAAGGATGTAGGGACTCCTGCAAAATCTGCGCTGGCTGTACGTGTTCTAGCTACAAGCTTTCTCCGGTCCTTGAATCAAAAAAATGTTGATCGCCCTCGTGATCATATGTGGAAGAAACCAGGTAACCAGGTTATTAAAGTAAATGTGGATGTTTCGTTTCACTCCGATACTCTAGCTGGTGCAACAGGAGAAGTTGCTAGAGATTCGAAGGGAGACTTTATAGCTGCAGCAAATTGGTTCATACCTCATGTCTCCTCGGCTGAGGCTGCAGAAATCATCGCGATAAGAAATGGGTTGTACCTTGCAGCAAAGGTCGGATGTGCAGAGATTGAGGTTGAGTCTGATTGCAGTTCTGCTGTGGAGACAATCCTCCTGGGGCATAGATATCTGGGGCCTTCAACTGCGATGGTTATGGAATGCAATCTACTGGCTCAAGACTTCACAAAGGTTTCCTTCTCGTGGTGCAACCGAGAGGCCAACCAAGTAGCTGACTCACTAGCCAAGAACAGTTTCACTAGTAGAAGTTCTGGCTTGTGGGAATCTTCTACCCCAGGCTTTATTTCTCTGAACATTGTAAACGATATTGCTATTGTTTGAGGAATAAATTCATAAACCCGTCAAAAAAAAGTGGTATGCTTTCTACATATAGGATTATGAAGAACACAATGAGTTTTAACTTTTGACGAATTTAAAGAACAATCGTACAAAATTGCACTCAGTTTATCCATTTCACAGTTGTACAAAATCCATCAGGGGTGATTGATCGTGGTCGAGACGAGGCGCAACATGAGCCACTAACAGTTATCACACTTGATGATTGGAAGCGGCTTGCCATGAGCTGTTGGGCAAGGGTTGATCTCCACTGATGGGCGGGCGGTGATTTTCCGGTAGTCGGACCAGGACTCAGATGCGAGCGATGAGAGGAAGAGATCATACTGAAAGGCGGTGCCGAGCGACCGAGGAGGCTGCGTGGTTCGATCCCCACTGAATTCCTCCAAAATTCAATGACACTGAGGACTGGATCCGTGGAATCCGATGATGGCGGTTGGCGTAGATCCGTCAATTTTGATGCCGGCGATGAGAAGCGGTCCAATCGAGACAGAGTTCAGGTGACTTGCCACGCCGTAACTTGCGGCTTCTATCAGCCATTCAAACAACATCCAACGCTTAATATTGACTCAAGTGAAAACATCTATGCATCCAACAGTGCAAACAAGAAGAAGTTCATTTTTAGTCCAAGCTAAAGAACAACTCAATCTTTGGTACATTAGAATTTAAAACGACAACTAGGATTAAAATCTAACAGTCACGAATCTGCATATACTAAAATTAGACTTGGCACACTCCATCTATGTACAAGGCAGATTATAAGAATGGTTAAGAGCAACTCTAACGGAACTCGTATCCCGCGCCAACCCGTAAAATATTTGCGGTTTTACGGTTCGTACCATGAAAAACAGTCAGAACGGAGCCCGTATATGCCGCGGACCCGTAAACATTTTTCTAGTAGCCCGCAAATCGAACCCGCAAACGACGACGAGGAGCGCAAGCGCCGCGTCGCCTCCGACGCCACGCGCAAGCGCAACACGCGCCGATGGACCAACCGCGGTTTGTTTCCGCCGCCGTTCCTCCTCCGACGCGAGGTCGACGAGTACGACCGCCACGGGCGGCTCCTCGGCGCGGCGCTCCTTCAGCGCGGGCGGCGCTTACAACGGCGTCGACCGGTTCTTCGGCGAGGGTAGCTCCTCTCGCGCGGGCCACACCGTCAAGTTGGAGCCGAAAGAGGAGGGGGGCCGCCCGCGGCGTGGGCGCCTCGCTGCTGTCAAGCTGGAGCCATAGGGGGAGGAGGACCGCCCACAACGCGGCACCGGGCCGGAGGACTCCCCCCCCCCCCCCCGACGAGGCAGACCGGTTCGCGACGGCCATTGCTGCGCGCAGTGCCCATGAGGAGGCGGAGGCGCGCCGCCGTCGCGAGAAGGAGATCGATGCCGTGCTCTTCGAGCAGGGCCTCGCCGTCGCCCGCAACTTCGAGTGAGCTCTGCCGCCACCGCCGCGCCCGTAGAGCTTCAGTGAGCTCAATTTTGGCAAGTCTAGGGTTTGGCGGCGAGTTAATTAGTTTAAGCTATGTAGAATTCGATGATGATGAATAATGTGATGTAAATCTATCTATGCTACCCGTATTATGTTCTTAATTTCTCGCGCGAATCATCCTTTTTAAATTTTACGGGTTGATTATAAGGGTTTTGTCTTGCCGCGGCCATTTTCGACTCGTATCATGTTTTTTCTCGATCTGTACCGCATTATAAATTCAGACCTGGTAGATGTTTTTGTATAGTAAAAAAGGAAAAAAAGAAACGGTAGCTTTCTCAACCTGTTTTCAGTCATTATAAAATACAAAATGAATTTTTTCAACCAGTTAACAATATGAACAGCAAAAAAATACAAGCAGCAGCATTGTATACGAACTACTAGATACAAGTGATTATCATTTTTTTTAATCAGTAGCAAGCAGTTTTCAACGGAGTGTGGAAGCTCTTTTACCAATGATATATTCATATTCAAGCTGTATAGCAAGTTCAATCAACACAACTTTTTACTTGGGTCAATATCAAGCGTTGGATGTGGCATGAATGGCTGAGATAGGCCGCAAGTTACAGCATGACTTGCCATGGGCAAGTCACCTGGTCTCTGTCCGTCGAATCGAGGTGGAGAAGGAACGCGGCAGGTACTAAAGGGGGAGGCTAGTAAGGCCAAAGTGGATGCAGCGCAGGGTCAATTCTATTCGTTGGTAAGTAGTACCTAATAGATTACATACGAGAGCTAAAAGGGATACGATGGCTTAATAATGCAGTGGCCTTAACTAATCGTTGACTTCACACATAAATCAACAATTCTATTCTAACTGGGATATGATGACGCATATGCTTAGGTTACCATTGCCGTTCCCTCCATCGTGCCTCACACTCACCACAAACTGAATGTTATTTTTGCTGCGCCGTACCATGTCGAGGGTTCGCGTAGTACTCCGTTCGATGTAGATACTTCTACGGTTCTACCTGACCGTTGAGAACGTGAGATCGCAGGTCAACTTCTGGAAGACGGCCATGGCATTCAGATACATTGCCCCCTCACCCTCCCATGGCCACCCCACTCCGGCCGGCTCGTTCTCGAGCCCCCTATACCAGTATATAAACCACCAGCGTGCGCTTCTCTCCCAACCAAGATCATCGACCAACGCAAAACCTCTAGCTAGTCTCCTTACCTCGCGCCGCCCGAAGAATTAAATGGCCTCCGCCACGACGCACCACCGGCGCCACGCCATTCTCCAGCTCGCCGTCCTGCTCCTGGCGGCAATGCTGGCAGTGGCGGCCGGCGGCGCCTGCGAGAACGAGGAGTTCCCGGCCGGCAGGAGCTACGCGACGTGCGCCGACCTCCCGACGCTCGGCGCCACGCTGCACTGGACCTACGACGCGGCGGCCTCGTCGTTCTCCCTGGCGTTCGCGGCCAAGCCGGCGACCCCCGCCGGCTGGGTGGCGTGGGGGATCAACCCCACCGGCGACGGCATGAAGGGCGCGCAGACGCTGCTCGCCTTCAAGAACAACGGCGCGTACGTCGTCAACACGTACAACCTCACCGGGTACAAGCCGCTCAGCGCGGCGTCCACGCCGATCTCGTTCGAGGCCACCGAGCTCGCCGCCGACGAGGGGGGTGACGGGAAGGTGCGGCTCTACGGCACGCTGCAGCTGCCCGGGGGCATGGAGACCGTGAACCACATCTGGCAGGTGGGTTCGGCGGTGGCCAATGGGGTACCGGCCAAGCACGCGTTCGCACAGGAGAACCTGGAGTCCAAGGGAACTCTCGTGCTCACCGTCACCGGTGCCGACGCGCCGGCTCCCGTGGCTGGTGGCCCGACCGAGGAGGAGGAGGAGGCTGCTGGTAACCTGGAGATGGGGAGCGCACCGTCACCAGCGCCGGCGCCGTCCACCGGGTCGGCGGCGGCGACCACAACGTACGCATCGGCTCCGGTGCTCGTCGTGCTTCTTGCGTTGGCTGGTTTCTTGGCGATTGTATAATCTCGAAGAGATTAATTTGTCCGACTGAAGCACGTATGGAGGATATGTTCTTTTCCTGAGCACTGGTACAACTTTTACTTTGAGCTTTTGCTTCCCTTTAAGTTGAAATAACAGAGTTTGCTGTATTTTTAACGCAAGTGACTAGGGCGCATGCATGCGCTGATGTCAGCCCACATATTTTTTTTTAACTGAGCCTTTGTTTGTTTGTTTGTTTGTTTGACATTGATAGTTTGTCTAGCGAATTTTAATGGACAGAAAAAAAAGATGTGTGTGTAGTCGTGATATCTTTTAATTCGGGTTGGGGTTTTGTTGTGCGTCTGTTCGCGTATAAGTTTGTATATATTTTGTAAATATAATTTTTAATTTACTTTTATTTATTTTTTGACAAGATTAATAATGAAAATTTAAGTGTTTCTAATTTTTTATTAAAAAATTAACATTTCGAGCAGAAAAAAGAAAAGCCCATCGCAATGGATTAAAAATGATAAAAGAAAAAGGAAAGAAAAATGATCTGTTACAAATTTACAATTGTGTTAAGAATATTGCAAAAATAATCTCATACTATATAGGAGTATTTTTAAAAGAAAAATATTTGACCTACAATTGTTATAAAAAATTGTATCCTACACTGCAAAAAGTTGAGAATTATATTATGTATGTGAGGAAGGATGCAAAATTTAAGTAAAAAACACAGTCGTATCAAAAACATTTACTACAATAAATGTGTTAAAAAGACTATTTTAATAATTATAAGTAATGTCGGACCAGTTGCGACTCGTTGGTGGACTTGCAACTAAGAAAAAAGACGGACCCAGTTGCGACTCGTTGGTGGACTTGCAACTGAGAAAAAGTCGGACCCAGTTGCGACTCCTTGTTGGACTTGCAACTGAGAAAAAAATAGGACCTTGTTGCGACTCGTTGGTGGACTTGAACGGACAAAAAATCGGACCCAATTGCGACTCATTGGTGGACTTGCAACTGAAAAGAAAAAAAGTCAGACCCAGTTGCAACTCGTTCTGGACTTACAACTGAGAAAGAAAAAAAGTTGAACCTAGTTGCGACCTGTTGGTTGACTTGCAACTGAGATAAAAGGCGGACCCAGTTGCATCTTAGTGGTGGATTTGCAACTGAGAAAAAAAGTCAGACCCAGTTGCGATTCGGTGGTGGACTTGCAACTGAGAAAAAAAGTTATACCCACTTACGACTCGGGAATGGAGTTGCAACTGAGAAAAAAAAGTTAGAACCAATTGTGACTCGATGGTGGAATTGCAACTGAGAAAACATTGGACTCAGTTGCGATCGTTGATGCACTTGAAACTGAGAAAAAGAGTCAGACCCAGTTACGACTCGATGTTGGACTTGCAATTGAGAAAAAAAAAAGATAATCCAAATTGCGACTCGGTAATGGACTTGCAACTGAGAAAAAATTAGACCGAGTTGCGACTCGATGGTGGACTTTCAACTAAAAAAATTAGACCTAGTTGTGATTGTTGATGCACTTGAAACTGAGTAAAAAGTCGAATTTAGTTGCGATTCGGACGTGGACTTGCAACCGAGAAAACAAATTTGGACCCAGTTGCGACTTGGTGATGGACTTGCAACAGAGAAAAAAAAAGTCAGACTTAGTTGCATCTCGATGGTGGACTTGAAACCGAGAAAAATAAGGCGGACCAAGGAAAAATGAAAATAACGCAACTTGACTCGGGTCAATAAACATTTATCGACGCCATGTGTCGATAACAAATTGTTTATAAATTTTATAAAAATCATATTTGTGAATTTAGAAAAATAAAGGGAAATAAAAAGGAAAAAAGAAACAAAAATACAAACAAACAGAAAAGTGATAAAAAACTGAACAGCGGAAAGACATATATCTAGCTAACGACATCGATCTTTATGAACCCATGTCATCTATATTAAAAAACCCACTGTACTTATCCTCTTAAAACAAATTAAATGCAGGGCATACATCTTTTATAGTGCACTTTGATGATGATTTGTTTGTGTGGCTGAGGTATTAGATACGTTGGACCTAGTTGTGACTTATTGATGAACTTGCAACTGAGAAAAAAATCGAACCCAGTTGCGACTCGTCGATGGACTTGCAACTGAGAAAAAAAGGGATTCAGTTCCGACTGGTTGGTGGAATTGCAACTGAGAAAAAGAATCGGAACAAGTTGCGACTCATTAGTGGACTTGCAACTGAGAAAAAAATTCAGACTCAGTTGCGATTCGTTAGTGGACGAGCAAGTAAGAAAAAAAAAGTCGGACTCAATTTCGACTCGTTGATGGATTTGCAACTAAAATGAACCTAGTTGCGATTCGTTGGTGGACTTGCAACTGAGAAAAAAAGTTGGACCCAGTTGCAACTCATTGATGGGCTTGCAACTAAGAAAAAAATCAGACCTAGTTGCGAGTCGTTGGTGTACTTACAACTGAGAAAAATAAGTCGGACCTAGTTGCGACTCGTTGGTGGTCTTGAACAGAGAATTTTTTTTGGAACCAGTTGCGACTTGTTTGTGGACTTGCAACTGAGAAAAAAAAGTCAGGCCCAGCTGCGATTCGTTGGTGGATTTGCAATTGAGAAAAAAAATCGATGGTTCACTAGCAACTTGGTTTTGCGAAAATAAAACCTAGTTGTGATTCGAGGAGCGATTTGCAAATGGGTTGACGAAAAAAACTAGTTGCAATCCTCGACCTACTCTCGCAAAGTTTTAAAAAACAGAAAATCACACGGCACCGAATTCATATGTAACTTCGATATTTCACATGTACATACGTTTTAGCAATTTCGTATGGAGTATTAAAAAACTTTATTGTATGTTTAAAAATGTTCAGTGTCTATTATAAAATATTTGTCATATAATATAAAAATTAATGAATATTAAAAATGTTTAGTCTACATTAAATATTTTCAACTTATATAAAAAATCAATGTATATTTAAAAGTATTTCAGCATAATAAATTTATTTTTAAGTATTAAATAAATATTCATCTTATATCATGAAAAAATTATAAAAAATGCGAACACAATAAAATGCATTAAAATCTAGAACTGAAATAGAAAAAAAGAAACAAAAGAAAAACAAAAAAAACAAAAGGAAAAAACATGAGCTTGCGTCACCGGAAGTCACGTACATATTTCCTACAGAAAAAAGCACAATGTACGTACATGTGATTTTCAGTATAAAAGAAAAAAAATAAAGTTGTATGTGACTTAACTAGTTCTCATGTACATGAGAACTAGCAAAACCGATTTTTAACAGGGTCTTTTTGTTTCACCGTCATTTTGTCTTTTGGTGTGTTTGTGGGAGTGATAGAAGGAGGACTTCAAAGTTTTGGCTTGCATTTTAACTCTACGTGAACCAAGTAGTCGCTCCATCTAGTCTCATCTAAGAAGAAGCATCGCAATCTAGATGCAAGATGATTGGGCTAAGCAAATAATTTGAACTATAAAAAAAGTCAAATCACCACGCAAAACTCTTCTTCAAACACTATAATAATAAATCTCACATTAATCCATGCATGCAAATTAGTACTCCCTCCGATCCATAATAATTATCGCTCATTTTGTACTAAACTAGTACAAACTTTGTACTAGATGAGCGACACTTATTATGAATCGAAGGGAGTACCATGCAATCAATCCCGTGCTAGACACTTTGCGAGAGTAACATGTGGGCCATATATCAATAAAATAGTACTCCCTTCGTTTTTTTACTCCGCTTATAAGATTTGGTCAAAGTCAAATTTAATGAAGTTTGACCAATATTATAAAAAAATCTATCAACATCCAAAATATGAAACCAATATCATTAGAAGCATCATGATGTTAATTTTCATATGATATAACTTTGATGTTGTAGATGTCGATACTCTTTCATATAAATTTGGTCAAATTTTGTCTAATTTGACTTTGACAAAATCTTATATGCGAAGTAAAAAGAAACGGAGGGAGTATATATTTATATTTATCTATTGTACTTGTTGGCTATAAGCTTGTTTATAGATGACATGACAACACCTTATATTCAGTAGATGGTTATACTATTAACTATGCTCTTAGGCTACCTTATTATCTTGTATCGTGTACCTTATTTTGATGCTTTATCTATAAAGGAGGGCGAAAGCCTGTTTTTAAAATTCTCTTAGGCGCCCAACACACTTAGACGAAGGCCAAATTATTTAAATTGCTAACTATAGCGACAAACGACTATGCTATTTGGCACGACCGATATAAACTAGCTAAAGTTATTACATTGTAAATGCACGTGGATTAAAGGAGGGAGTAGATGATAACCAATGCCACTTGTTGTGGAAATTTTGAATCATTGTATTATAAGATGGTGATTATGGAGTGAAAAAATACAGATGAATAAAAAATATGTTTTTATTTAAATCATTGATGGTATGCCAGTAAAGTCCAAAAAATGACTATATCATAGAATATCATCATATTTGCGTAATTAGAATGCAACACCTTTTTCCTGAGAAATATAAATGAGTCTTAAACATGAAAATACATGGAACATAAAGTTGATGAGAATTCCACCGCAAGCATGCCCAAGCCAGATCAAAAGCCCAATATTTCACTCAAAAAGCCTAATCGAGGCCCAACATATAAGCCCAAAGGATAGCTCAATGACCCATACAAACTATTAACATAAATACTTGAGTTATCTGTAATAGGAACATAAGGCCTTCAAAAGCATAAGGCCTTCCAAAAATGCACACAAGTCTGGTTGAAATGCATCCATACATCTGAATTTGCATTACCACGAGCCATGCATCAATTGCTAAAAATAAAAATAAAAACAATGTGCATAACACACGCATCTATTAAAATATGCACATGCCTTGGTCTTGTTCGGTTGCAAGGGGTTTGAAGAGAATTGGAGAGGATTAGATCCTCTATAAGTCAAATTACACCCCCCTCAATCTTTTCCAAACATATTCAATCATCGCCAAGAGGTATTTAACTAAACAAGGCCTTCGGGGAAATCTTCCTGCTCCTACCTCGATGATGACATGTTTCCATCAGGGTTGCCTAACTACATCGGGACTGATGTCCTTGCCCTTCTCATCTACTCTGATTCAAAACAAGGTCTTTTATCCCAAGCTAACTAGAGAAAGTTTAGATATGAGGATATGAAGAGGAAGGAGAGCCCCTCCCTCCTCTAACGTTTTAGGACAACATCGATGGTGGTACACATGGTTCGCCATACTAATTATTGTGAGGATATAGTCTAACGTAGCTATTACCAAAATCAAAGTAATTTTTATTACCATACTAATTCTCATAAGAATTTTGAGGACATGGTCTAACATAGTTATCACCAAAATTGTTCCTATGAGCATCGTTACTAAAAAATTGTTTCGATTAATGAAGTTCACATCCACTTGTTCATTGTTTCTTCAACAAGTGCATGAAGAGAAACATCTTTAGAAATATTAGGAACATGTTTATGAGCAAAAAGAGACATAATCATATGAACCTTATCATTCAAGCAAGAGATCGATCTCCTCAACATAATTTATTTTCTTATCAGCTGGAACTCTTTTAGTGTGTAATTTGGTATATTTTAATGTTATCTCATTAATAATCTTCATTTGTATAGAATCATTCCAAAAGATGCCTAGTACACCTCTACGCCCAACACTATTATCAACATAAATTTTGTTATACCTTACAAAAAGATCCAGAATGTCGACACGTGACCCACTTATTTGAGTTTCGAGGATACAAGTCACAGCGGGGGCAAAACACTTTATTGAATAGTGAAGCTCACGAACTATCATATGGTTGCCCGCCCCATGACTATACACTAGGAGATTCATTGCACCCAACAACACCCCTTAGGGGAGCCCACCGATCTTGCATCTTTCTGGTTCAGGTTTGCTTCCGAGGTCCTCTCTACCACTTTCTCTAAACCTCCTTCCTTGCTCCTTTCGATCTTGTTTGATAGGGGGATCGTCAGAACAATGTTTGCTAGTGGCGTTAGGGTCACCGCAACCTTGATATTATTTGAATTGGGAATAAATTGGGTGTCTAGGTTATCCACCAGGGCAAGTCCCCTCTTTGTATATGCATCAGTGTCATCCATGTGATGTTCCATATCGCATCGTATTCAGCCATGTCCTTATCATACAGTATTCCTGAGTTCCCACTTCGGCCAGCGCCACCTCGACCACATGAGCTCCTTCCATCACGACCTCAACAATCACTCGGGCCTCGCCTCACACTTATATACCATGATGCCCAAAGGTTTTTAAAAGACATGCACTTGCGGTGGGTGAACCCCATCGCCGCACTCATTGAAGGTGTGACCTAGGTAGCCACAAACCGAGCACCAGTACGAAAACCTTTCGTATCTAACAACAAATATCTCCCTCTTCTTATTCCTAACAAGAGGCACAACAATCTTGAGTGACTTGTTAACATTGATCTTAACCTTAACTCTATATGAATTGCCTTTGAAGTCCTGTGTTTTCAGCTCAACAAACACAAATTCTCCCACTTTCCTGGCAAGGGATTTGAGGAGTGGGAAGTAGCCATCCGAAAGATCGTGGACTTGGAAGACACACAAACTGCAAAGTGAAGAGATATTCAATCAATGGCCTGATTTTGACATCCTTTGCAAGATCGCAAGCGATGTTGGTAGTCTTAAAAAACCAAAGTTGGCTAAAGGGTTTAGGAGTGTGAACCTTACAAATCGCCATTGATCGGACATATTGCTCTGGTAGTTCTTCTTCTATCGTCAAGATCACCCTCAATTAAGTCGAGTTCTTTCATCAGTGCTTTGACATCTGTCGCGTTTGACACAGATCCTGACCCCTCCTCCATTGATTCAACGCTCTCTCGACGGAAACCACCATGCGATACAGATCTCAAGATAAATCAGCCCCGCCGTGATCTGCACCAAACTAGGCAATGACGAACGATTCCTTTGAGAGAGAGAGAACTCAACAGCGGATCACCATGGTGCCGCTGAGAGGAACACTAATCGTAAGGAGAGGGGACTTCAAAACGAACGCCAACTATGAATCAACCCGTGGTTGAGTTGGTTAGAGAAACAATGGTACCTTCACTCCACCAGAGTTCAGATTTGACGTTGGTGCTCGTTTTTTTCTGAATTTATTTCAAGCCTTCCAGTGATGTGTTTTCACGGAGGAGATGTTCCTGTCAACTACGAGGCGCCTTTTGTGACTTCGTCAATCTCAAGATGATGTACCGGCTCTGTATTGCGAAAATGCTCATAGATGCAGGGTGTGTGTGCGCGTTCTTACTGGTGAGTGTATACTCATGTATGCGAGCGTTTGCGTTGTACTGTGTTAAAAAAAAAAGAACGCCAGCTTAATTCTGGAATCTTGGGCCGACTCCGTGGGCTCTTGCCACCACACACAGCCCATCAGAGCATCTAGGCGGCCTACTGGGCCGAGATCCCAGCACTTACCTAGGGTTTCTCCTCGCGTCCGTCCGCCGTGAGATAAGACCCCCTCCACACCCCGCAAGAACGGCTTCTCCCTCCCCCTACCCGCCGCCGCCGCCGCTTGCCCGCTCCGCCGCAGCGCTAGCAAGGTACTGCCATCCACCCCTTCGATTACACAAACACGTTCTCCGTTTAGGATCTTCCCACACTGAGTTTCTGCCGTGCGATTTGCAGATGGCGGTGCCCCTGCTGAAGACGGCGATCGTGAAGAAGAGGGTGAAGCACTTCAAGAGGGCGCACAGCGACCGCTACATCGGCCTCAAGGTGAGACCTCCACCGCTCTCTCGCCTCGCTCTCGCCGCCGCTCGCCCGGCTTCACCGCGCCATTTTCTAGACGGATTACCCGCTTGTCTTTGTTCATGTGGCCATGTGGGGTTCGGGCGGTTTTCCCGACCCCCTCTCCTAGCGCTCGATCCGTGGATCTGGGTTAGATGCCGCGTATATTTGCTAGTGCCGTCTGCGCTATCGTGTGGGTGCAAAGTTCGGGCTGGTAATTGGTGTTCAGTGAGCACACTAGGGGATGGTTTTGTTGCTCGATGAACTGTAGTGTTGAACTGTGGTCATTCAGGATCTACATTCTGTGTTGGTGCACTGTGATGCTGGAAATTTCCTTTTAAGCTGTGGTGTGTTTGTTCTTGAGAGTTTGCATGTAGCATTTCTGAATCAGGTTATGCATTCCCTGTTGCATTTAGCATGCTGTAAACTAAAATAGTACCATTAGAGGTTGTTGCTGCATCAGTTGCTTGCTCCAAGTGTCTCGACTTGGATTAATCCTGGTCTGCACGCTAATCATGTGACATTTTTTGATTAACGGTCTGATACCCTAGAATTATGAATGGTTGCATCATGTCTGTATCATCCATCTGGTGATGATCTATGTAGTTGGACAACCCATTTAGCTGAAATTAGTTGCTGGACAAATTCTAGTTTCTTTTTGTTAGAAAGGTTTATTTGGTTAGTCGTTTGCAATGTTTGTATGTTTATATGTAATAGTCTCCATGATATGGATTCAGTGTGTTGATCATCTTAACACCACATATGTTTCTTTGTTTTGCTATGAATAGTTTCAGCATTCAGATAATACACTGAATGCGTGGAGAATGGACATCTCTTTGTTTTTTCCTTTCTGTACTCCTCTCTGTAGCTGCTGCCTGTTGTGTAAATTAATTAACTTGTTCTGGTCTTATTTGTAGCAAAGCTGGCGCAGGCCCAAGGGTATTGACTCCCGTGTCAGGCGGAAGTTCAAGGGATGCACCTTGATGCCCAACATCGGATACGGTTCCAACAAGAAGACCAGGCACTACCTGCCAAACAAGTTCAAGAAGTTTGTTGTGCACAATGTCTCTGAGCTGGAGCTGCTTATGATGCACAACAGGTATGCATTTAGGAACTCACCAAGCTTTTGCTTGGTTATCAGGAGAGCTCCAGTTATCATCTTCCAACGTCTCAGTCCTTGATCTAGTGGCATTTGCTAGTAGTAACCATCATCTTTCTGCGAACAGGACTTACTGTGCTGAGATCGCACACAACGTGTCCACCCAGAAGCGCAAGGCGATTGTGGAGCGTGCTGCGCAGCTCGATGTCGTGGTCACCAACAAGCTTGCCAGGCTCCGCAGCCAGGAGGACGAGTAAAACATTATCTAGTCAACTAGTCTTGGTTGCTACGTTTGTATTAGACATTACAACCCTGTTTCAGACGAAGAATACTGTCATTTTGCAAGATTTCATGTATGAACGGGCTTTTTGGTGTGAGCAATGGTGAAATGCACAATCTGGTTTAGCGGTTGCTTGCATTAAATGTGCACTAGAAATTTGAGTTGAGGCCTGTGTGTTTGCTTTCCTTGGGCTTCATGCTGCTGTCAGTGATTGTTCTTACATGAAACAGCATGAACTGCTATCAGTGTTTCTTCTTTCCTGGGAGAAGTTTTCTGATGAAATATTCTCAACTGCAGTACTGATCGGGAAAGAAGTTTCTGATAATCGGTTTCAGATTACCCCTAAGTTCATTTCATTGACAAGTACGTACATGGAAGGGTCCCTATGCCCGGCTAGGCTTAAATTTTCCGAAGACTGTTTTTCTTCTTCCTCTCGCGGCTGCCAATCCAGCCCAGTCACAAACCGACTTCCTCTGCCACCGGTGAGCTTGCACCCTGACTGCGCCACCTACCTTACTCACCTCTTAACGCATGCTACGGGTCACCTTGCCGCCGCCATAGGCGGCCTTGCTGTTGCACCTCCTCCACGAAATCGACTATCCCAAATTCAATTTCCAGTCAACTTACTTTGAGCTAAGAGCATCTCCAGCCGCGCCCCCACCCCAAGAGGCCCCCAGAACGGCGAAACTAGCGCCATGGGGAGAAAATTCCCCCAGCCGCGCCCCCAAGGCCCAAATAGCGCCGGATTGGCTAAAATTGAGTCCGGCGATCCCAACCCAAACCCAGCGCGCTGGGGGTCGCTTGAGGTCGCCGGATGAAAGGAAAGCGCGCGAATGGGAAGGAAAGTTCGCGCGATTTCGCGCGTCCACGCGCCGCGCCCCACCTGTCGGCGTGTAAACACGCGTCGTCGTCATCGTCTCGCCTCGGCTTCCCCGCACCTGTCGCCGCCGCAGAGAATCAATGCGGCTCCGGTGACGAGTCTAATCGGCGCAGAGGGCATCAATGCGGGTCGCCGAGAAACCCAACGGTCCGACGACCGCGCCGCCGCCTGTTCGCGTTCTTCCCCCGCTATAAAAGGGGCTCCCCGGGGCGCCTCGCCGCGCACTCTCCTCTCTGCTCCTCGCCGCCCTCTCCTCTCTCGCCATCTCGCCGCGCACTCTGCTCTTCTCTCCTCTCTCGCCATGGCCGACGACGAGCTCGACCGCAACGGTTTCCGCACCCGGAGCCTGTCGCAGATGGAGGCTCTTGTCGGGACCCGGGGTTAGCGTATGTAATTCCGGTCATAATACAATCACATGGAGAGCCGAGAGCCGTACCCACTTGTCTAAGCAGACAAGGTCAAGCACAGATCGCTCTCGGTAAGCATCGAACGTGATGGGCATCCCATCCAGGCCGGATGATCAACTGAGATGGGTCCTCATCGTCCGCACACAAGTCTAATGATATGGGTGGTGAATCCCATACTCACAGACAAGCCGCCTCAAACATGTTATCGATTGGATCATAACCCTTACATAGACTTACTCCAGCCCGATCACTTAGTCGGGATCTCGGGCGGGCTCAATCATACAACAAAGTATGCCACGTGACAGAGTCACGAGCAATCGCATCGCGATGCCCCAAGCTGCGCACATCTAAGGGCCACTTGGTGTATAAAAGACCGCCGGCAAGAACACAACTAAGCTATCGAACCCCACACTAAGACATGCATGTTATAATCATACACGCAGCATACATGTCCAGTGTAAACAGCAGGTAATCACAACATGAACTCTACAAACTCATAGTATTTATAACTTCTGCTAAACCGAGCAGACATAGTAGTTATATTACAAGCAGAGATCACATGGATGTGATCCAACATTACATCAAACATCAACGGAAGCAAATTATGTCTTAGTAAAGACAAGTTTAACAAATGGCTTAAGAAGCCTGAAAGAAAAGTACAACGACCCTCCAAAGGGCACAGGCTGCTGCTTGGAACTATACGACATTGGTCCACGTCGATCTCGAGGTAGAGGCCACCATCAGGTTCAGTGGTCTCGTCTCTAAAACATAGAATAAGCAAACGTGAGTACAAAGTCGTACTCAGCAAGACTTACATAGGAACTATACTACTCATGCACATGTATCAAGGTAAAAGGAGGTGGGGTTTCACTTGCAGAAGTGCCAGCTTTGACTTGGCTAATCCTGAACTACGAGTACCAAAGAGAGGTAAGAACGTACACGAGTCCAAGTAACAGTCTCCAATCAATACTCCACTATGGTGCCTTCCTCGACTTCCCCACGAGGAAGCACGCCATAGCACTCACACTTATCTTGCTGTGTTTTAGAACTATCCGGTTCAAGTTATCTATGATCAAGTAAAGGTCTCCAAGTAGTCCATAACCGCGGACACGACTATTCGAATAGTTCATTAACCCTGCAGGGGTGTACTGCTACACACACGCCTCATCAGTTACCGCCTGGGGATGGACCCTTCAAGTGAGTACCGGCGAGGATGCTGCCACGACACTTCACTCACGGCACCATCTCTAGTCCTAGGGAGTCGCCTATTTGAGTTGGGACCACAGTCGGAATCCGGCCGATTGTTCCGATGCGGACTCAAACGTTGTCTGACCGCCATCAAGCTCAACTCGATCATGATCACTTGATTCAACGTGCCCACAACCTACGCCAACCACTTACCTTGGTTCCACCTGCTTGAGATCGTTAAAGGGCGAACTACTTGCGACTCCTGGACTGGTCCGGGGTGAGGTACTAGGCCGAGAGGGGTCAGTGAGCCCAATGTGTGGTCGTACTCTTTGTCTGGGATAACAACACAAGAACTCGGGCCTAAGGCAGTGTTCAACGAGACAACCCACTGTGTAATCCTACACAGCCTCTCATCGTTCACCTTTGTTTAGGGTAGATTCACCAACACGTTACCACCATCATTCACATGATCACTACCATCCCGACTCACATAAAAAATAGCCTCAGTTAACAACTCTAAGCATGCAATAAGCTGTAACAGTTGCAGGGGCCACATGATATCAACCAACTCCTACATCTGCTAGGATTGTGGTTTGCTTACTACTGTGACAAAATGATAGGTCATGCAAAGGAATGGGTTCAACTAGCGGTAGAACGTATCATGGTGACATCCTAAACATGCATTTGCGAGAATGAGAGGGAACTGGGATTTTATAGACATGATCAAAGAGGGGGCTGCTTGCCTTGCTGACGATCACGATGTAACACTCTTCCGACGTGAGGTTGAACTCGTCTCCGAGATCAACTCTACCGAGAAGATGCAATCACCGAAGCACTGGAAGTAAAGCACAATCAAAATAATACAATGCACAAACAATATGTAAAACAAAGCATGGCAAGGTGCTGATGTGACCTATGTTTGAATTGCCACATTTTAATTGAAGTTGATTTGAAAAGTAAATTCAAATTCAAACTTCAAATGTTATTCAAATTTGGTCAACTTGCATTTGCTAAAATTTGTTCATTGTAAACCAAGGTATCAATATGTGTGAAATGCTTCTGAAGTACAAGTGATGTGTGATGCATTTCAAAGTTTGAAGTTGGAATATCAATTGAATTGAATTTGAAATAATTCCAATTAAATCAAATAGCAAAAGCTACTGATCCCTTATTAAGATCAACTCCAACATAGCTGAAAGTTGGATATTTGGATAGAGGATTTTCACCTGATAATTTTTCATATATTATATGTTGAATTTGGAGTTAAAATGAATTTTCTATGATTTTTCAAAGTTTCAGCCAATTTCTGGAATTTATTGAAGTAAACAAATTGATTTAAGATTTACTGCGTCAGCACTGCATCATGCTGGCGTCAGGGGTTTGACTGGTCAAACTGTCAAAAGGGGCCCACCAGTCAGTGTCAGTGCGTTAATTAGCTCTGTTTAATTTTGAACCCCGTTTAATTAAGGGGCTGGGCCCACTGTCAGCGAGAGAGAGAGGGGATTAGGAGGGGGCTTAGCGTTAAACGACCGGCGGCTAAACGCCGGTGGCCCTGCCACGGCGGCGCTCTCGCCGGGGTGGCGATTTAGGCCACGGGGGAGGAGGATGGGGGCACGGGGACGAAGCCCGCGACGTCGCGCGTACGCCCGTGCCAACGGGGCAACGCGAGGAGGCCCGTGGCCATGGCTACGTCGACGGGGGGGGCGGCGGCTGCCCACTGTCTCGACGGAGACGGCGAAGCACGGCTCGAGAAGAAGAACGGGGAGGGGGGGTTCGCTCCAGAAGCTCACCGGGAACACAATGAAGGGGACGGCGGGGCTGGGGAGGTCCTGTGGGCGACGAATTCCTCGCCGGGAACAAAGGCGGCCGGCGGCGGGTTCTTGGAGCTTGCGTCGATTCCAGGGGCCTTCGGCTCGAATTGATGCAGCGGCTTGACGAAGTTGACGGCCGTGGTGCGTCTGGACACGGTTGCGCGGCGAATGAGGCACGGTGGCCGCGCGTTCCACGTCGGCGTGCTCCGGCTGGGGCTCGGGTCTCGCGAGATTCGCCGGGGGAGAGAGAGAAGAAGGCCAGCGCGAGGGGGGGGGGGGAAGGAACTGGGAGCTTCCCTGGCGTCTCCAGCGCGAAGGAGAAGATGAGGGGGAAGCAGGAGGTGGCGAGGAGGTGGAGGTGGCGGCCATGCACGACGCACGACGCGTCCAGCGCTCCTTCTGTCAAGGAGGAAGACGACAGGAAGGGGGCCGGGCTGGGCCAAGTGGGCCTTCGCCCGTGGCACAAGATAAGGCTTCTCTGTGTTTTCTTATTTTCTTTTCTGTTGTCTGTTTTGCCCATTAAAAAAAATAGCTAGGGCATTTATAAAAATCCCCAAACATTTTTATAAAACCTAGGTGACTATGTAGAAGTCAACCCCAAGTTTTGGAAAATTTTGAAATTCAAATTATTTGAATTTCAATTCAAATAGACAAAAGATTTAATTTCCTAGCCACTATTTGAATTATTGAAAAATCTATGAGCATGGGTTTAATCCCAAATCACTTTTAAAATGATCAGACTCATTTTTAGGATTTTTCAAAACATCCAAAAGAATTTTTGAAAAATATTTATTTCTGGCCTTTTTATTTAATTCATTTAGGGCTTTTCTTTTCCCCATTTCCTTTTCTTTTGCAATTTTTTTCAAGATGAAAAAATGCAAGCTAGGTTAAACACAAACCTACTTTGGGGTTCTGACAACTCGCCCCCACTCAAAGAATCTCGTCCCGAGATTCAGAAGTCGTCGGGAGGAAGGTGGGGTACTCAGCTCGTAGACGATCCTCTCGTTCCCAGGTGGCTTCTTGCTCTGAATGATGTGACCACTGCACTTTGAGGAATCTGATCTTCTGACGTCTGGTGCTATGCTCGGCTTCATCAAGAATACGAACAGGGTACTCTCGATATGAAAGGTTATCTTGGAGATCAATCGTTTCGTGGTCTACTTCGCGGATGGGATCCTTGAAGCAACGCCTGAGTTGAGAGACGTGGAAGACATCATGAACCTGGGAGAGGTGAGGGGGTAGTTCCAATTGGTAGGCAACTTCTCCATGTTTGGCGAGAATGCGAAAGGGACCGATGTAACGTGGGGCCAACTTGCCTTTGATACCGAAGCGATGGGTACCCTTCAGAGGAGTAACCCGAAGGTAAGCCTTCTCATCAAGATTATAGCTTTCTTCCCTATGATGACGATCATAATAGCTTTTCTGACGAGACTGGGCTGTTTTTAACTTCTCACAAACAATGCGAACCCGCTCTTCTGCATCCTGAATCAAATCCGGTCCAAAGAATTGTCTTTCACCGGTTTCTGACCAGTTTAGGGGTGTTCGACATTTTCGTCCATAGAGAAATTCAAAAGGAGCCATGCCCAAGCTAGATTGGAAACTATTGTTATACGCAAATTCGGCAAAAGGAAGAGAATTCTCCCATTTCTTTCCGAAAGAGATAACACAAGCTCTGAGCATGTCTTCGAGAATTGGATTGACCCTTTCTACTTGACCACTTGACTGCGGGTGATAAGCGGTGCTAAAGGAGAGGTGGGTTCCCATAGCATTCTGAAAACTTTCCCAAAATCGAGAAGTGAAAAGACTACCACGGTCTGAATTGATTTCCAAAGGAACACCGTGAAGTGACACGATTCGGGAGACATACAAGTCCGCTAACTGGCTAGCAGTTATAGACTCTCGAACTGGAAGGAAGTGAGCAACTTTTGAAAGTCGATCAATGACAACGAAGATGACATCATTTCCTTTCTGGGTTTTTGGAAAGCCGGCAATGAAATTCATACTGACTTTATCCCATTTCCACTCGGGGATAGGCAAAGGTCTAAGAGTACCAGCAGGCCTTTGATGTTCTGCCTTAATGCGACGACAAACATCACATTCAACAATGAACTGAGCAATTTCTCTCTTCATCCTAGTCCACCAAAATCTCTGGCGTAGATCTCGGTACATTTTTGTGCTACCGGGATGAATGGAGAGGGGTGTATCATGGGCTTCTTTGAGGATGAGTTGCCTTAGTTCCCTATTCTTAGGTACTACCAAACGATTTTCAAAGAATACCGTTCCTTTACTATCTGTGGAGAAACATTTACCAACTCCGCTAGCAATGTTCTCCTTGATCCGGCGAACACCTCGTGCACGTCTTTGGGCAACTATAATTTTATCCTCAAGGGTTGGTTTCACCACCAAGTTGAAAAGAGATCCACGAGGAACAATCTCGAGGTTGAGCTTTCAAAATTCCTCATGAAGAAGTGGTTGATACTGTTGTAACATGAGGTTGTTACAATACGACTTACGACTTAGTGCATCAGCCATGACATTGGCTTTGCCTGGGGTGTAATAAATTCCTAAGTCATAATCTTTTATCAACTCAATCCAGCGTCTTTGCCTGAGATTAAGATCTGGCTGGGTGAAAATGTATTTGAGGCTTTGGTGGTCGGAATAGATCTCACAACGATTACCAAGGAGGTAATGTCGCCAAGTTGTTAGGGCATGAACTACGGCAGCGAGTTCAAGATCATGGGTAGGATAGTTCTCTTCATGTGGCCGCAACTGGCGTGAAGCATAAGCTACCACATGTCGATCTTGCATAAGTATGCATCCTAACCCTTGCCGTGAGGCATCACAATAGATCTCGAAATCCTTTTTGGTGTCTGGAGGCGCAAGTACAGGTGCAGAAGTCAATCTTCTTTTTAGCTCTTGAAAGCTTTCCTCGCACTTGGGAGTCCATTCGAATTTCTTCTCTTTCTTGAGGAGTTCAGTAAGAGGCTTTGCAACTTTAGAAAAGTTCTCGACGAAGCGGCGGCAATAGCTTGCTAAGCCAAGAAACTCCTAACTTGCTTAACCGATTCAGGTGGAGTCCAGTCAAGGACGGCCTGAACTCTCTCGGGATTGACAACAATGCCCTTTGCAGAAATCACGTGGCCTAAGTAGGTCACTTTTGGTAGCCAGAATTCACACTTGGAAAATTTAGCATACAGACAATGCTCTCTAAGTTTCATCAATACCAGCCTAAGATGTTCTGCGTGATCTTCTTCGTTCTTCGAGTAGATGAGGATGTCATCAAGATAAACTACAACAAATTTATCTAAGTACTCCATGAAGATCGAATTTATCAAGCGCGAGAATGTGGCGGGGGCATTGGTTAAACCGAAGGACATGACGGTGTACTCGTAAAGACCATAACGAGTAGTGAAAGCCGTTTTGGGAATGTCCTCGTTTCTGATTTTGATTTGATGATAACCTAATCTCAAATCCATCTTGGAGAAGACAGAGGATCCTGCAAGTTGATCATAAAGATCATTGATCCTGGGTAGTGGGTACTTGTTCTTTATCGTCGCTAGATTTAGCAGGCGATAGTCTACGCACATCCTTTCTGTTCCATCTTTCTTCGTTACGAACAGAACGGGGCAACCCCATGGCGATGAGCTAGGGCGGATGAAGCCTTTTGCCAACGAAGCTTCAAGTTGGATTTTTAGCTCAGCTAACTCACGTGGGGCCATTCTATATGGGCGTCTGGAATTGGTGTGGTTCCTGGGATAAGATCTACCACAAACTCTACAGATCTGTCAGGTGGTATTCCTGGCAGCTCTTCTGGAAAGACATCCGGGAAGTCACGAACCACCAGAATATCTTCAAGGTCTGGAAGAGGAAGCACATTCAAAGAATGCACCTGGGTTTTAGAGCTTGGTGAGGTGTACTTGATTGTCTGGCCTGATGGATGGGTTAATTTCACTGACTTGGCTTTACAATCAAGGACATCATTCTGTCTTGATAACCAATCCATTCCTAAGATCACATCAATGTCTGAAGACTTGAGGGCTATAAGTGAGGCAAGGAATACTAAACCCTCAATTGCAATTTCATTCTCATGACTCACCATGGTGGTGTGCCATCTGGATCCAGGGGCTTGCACAACTAAGGGGGTGGATAACATCGAAAAGGAGATGTCATGTGACAGTGCAAAGTCCTGGGATATGAATGAGAGAGATGCTCCTGGGTCAAACAGAACCGAAGCTGGAATGGAATTGACAGGAAGGGTTCCGAGTACAACATCGGTTGACTTGTGGGAATCTAGAATGGATACATGATTTACATAACCATGTTCAAAAACAGGAGGCTTGACATTGGAAGTCTTGGGTAGTGGCTTGCCACGACGAAAGTTTTGCTTTGGTTTATGTGTGGCGGCTACATGATTTTGGGACACTCTCGAACATTGTGGCCTGATTGTCCACATTGGAAACAAACACCACGTGGAATGAAAGGAACTTGAGCACTTGATTGTCCAACAAAATTCCAAGGAGGAAGATTGGGTTGAGGTGGACGATATATGGTGGTTGGGGGTCTAGAAGCACTTACAGCACGACTGACGTCACTGAAGGGAATCCATACACAGCGTTTTCGAGAAACTGGGCCAGAAGATTGGGCAAACTCACGATCACGCTTGCGAGACTCTTCATACAACTCATTTCCATACTCGGCCTTGAAGGATTTGTCGACCAAGTCCCTGAAGTTGACGAACTCGTGAAGATTCAGGTCATGACGAAGGACGGGGCTAAGTCCCTTGCGGAACCTTTCTTGTTTCTTGGCGTCGGTGGATACTTCTTCTTGGGCATAACGTGCTAGACGAATGAACTCAGTCCTATACTCATGAACAGTCATCTTTCCTTGGGTCAGATTGCAAAATTCTTCTCTCTTGCGCTCCATCAGCTGATCCGGAATATGATATCCACGGAATTCATCACAGAACTCTTGCCAAGTCACCACGTGACCAACTGGTTGCATTGCCACGAAGTTTTCCCACCACTGAAGAGCAGCACCTTCCAGAAAATATGCCGCGAATAGCACACGATCACCGGGAGCAACATGGGCTGTATCAAGCTTACGCTCGAGGGAACGAAGCCAATCATCGGCATCAAGGGGCTCGGAAGGTCATCGGCATACTGGCTGGTTGAGGAGAATGAAATCCTGGATGGTAACAACACTAAGATGCTGACGAGAAGTGTTCTGCTCAATGCGCTCGAGAAGACGTGTCTGATCACGCCGATTCTGTTCAGCCTCCAACATGATTTCTGCCGTTGAGGTTGGTGGTGGAGGTTCTTCATCGTCTATATAACTAGAACTGGGATCAACACCTTGATTTGCACCTGACATTCTGTGTGATAAGAATCAACAATCAGAATAGGATTTAGGACACAATTCTATGCTAAGATAAAAGACTATAATGCAATAGCATCAAAGCCACAAATGGACAGCATAACGGCTCTACCGGGATGGAAATTGAGACAACCTATAGGATAACGGACATCACTTCCACAGAAACACTATGGAATGATGGCTCAGAAAAGACCACAACACTCCTACAGTTACAAAGAAGCAATCAACGAGATGTCCTAGTAAAGACATAGATGAGCCTAGTCCTATCTTCCCGTAGAATAAGATGAGGTTGAATCAGAACTCAGATCGATGAGGATAAGGAGAAAAAAGAAGTCTTACGTTGTTCCCTTATACCCAAAGTAACTATATAACTATAGAGTGCTAGACTCGACATCGGCCAAAGGTTTGATAATACTACAGGCAGTCCTGCTCTAATACCAAGTCTGTCGGGACCCGGGGTTAGCGTATGTAATTCCGGTCATAATACAATCACATGGAGAGCCGAGAGCCGTACCCACTTGTCTAAGCAGACAAGGCCAAGCACAGATCACTCTCGGTAAGCATCGAACGTGAGGGGCATCCCATCCAGGCCGGATGATCAACTGAGATGGGTCCTCATCGTCCGCACACAAGTCTAATGATATGGGTGGTGAATCCCATACTCACAGACAAGTCGCCTCAAACATGTTATCGATTGGATCATAACCCTTACATAGACTTACTCCAGCCCGATCACTTAGTCGGGATCTCGGGCGGGCTCAATCATACAACAAAGTATGCCACGTGACAGAGTCACGAGCAATCGCATCACGATGCCCCAAGCTGCGCACATCTAAGGGCCACTTGGTGTATAAAAGACCGCCGGCAAGAACACAACTAAGCTATCAAACCCCACACTAAGACATGCATGTTATAATCATACACGCAGCATACATGTCCAGTGTAAACAGCAGGTAATCACAACATGAACTCTACAAACTCATAGTATTTATAACTTCTGCTAAACCGAGCAGACATAGTAGTTATATTACAAGCAGAGATCACATGGATGTGATCCAACATTACATCAAACATCAACGGAAGCAAATTATGTCTTAGTAAAGACAAGTTTAACAAATGGCTTAAGAAGCCTGAAAGAAAAGTACAACGACCCTCCAAAGGGCACATGCTGCTGCTTGGAACTATACGACATTGGTCCACGTCGATCTCGAGGTAGAGGCCACCATCAGGTTCAGTGGTCTCGTCTCTAAAACATAGAATAAGCAAACGTGAGTACAAAGTCGTACTCAGCAAGACTTACATAGGAACTATACTACTCATGCACATGTATCAAGGTAAAAGGAGGTGGGGTTTCACTTGCAGAAGTGCCAGCTTTGACTTGGCTAATCCTGAACTACGAGTACCAGAGAGAGGTAAGAACGTACACGAGTCCAAGTAACAGTCTCCAATCAATACTCCACTATGGTGCCTTCCTCGACTTCCCCACGAGGAAGCACGCCATAGCACTCACACTTATCTTGCTGTGTTTTAGAAGTATCCGGTTCAAGTTATCTATGATCAAGTAAAGGTCTCCAAGTAGTCCATAACCGCGGACACGGCTATTCGAATAGTTCATTAACCCTGCAGGGGTGTACTGCTACACACACGCCTCATCAGTTACCGCCTGGGGATGGACCCTTCAAGTGAGTACCGGCGAGGATGCTGCCACGACACTTCACTCACGGCACCATCTCTAGTCCTAGGGAGTCGCCTATTTGAGTTGGGACCACAGTCGGAATCCGGCCGATTGTTCCGATGCGGACTCAAACGTTGTCTGACCGCCATCAAGCTCAACTCGATCATGATCACTTGATTCAACGTGCCCACAACCTACGCCAACCACTTACCTTGGTTCCACCTGCTTGAGATCGTTAAAGGGCGAACTACTTGCGACTCCTGGACTGGTCCGGGGTGAGGTACTAGGCCGAGAGGGGTCAGTGAGCCCAATGTGTGGTCGTACTCTTTGTCTTGGATAACAACACAAGAACTCGGGCCTAAGGCAGTGTTCAACGAGACAACCCACTGTGTACTCCTACACAGCCTCTCATCGTTCACCTTTGTTTAGGGTAGATTCACCAACACGTTACCACCATCATTCACATGATCACTACCATCCCGACTCACATAAAAAATAGCCTCAGGTAACAACTCTAAGCATGCAATAAGCTGTAACAGTTGCAGGGGCCACATGATATCAACCAACTCCTACATCTGCTAGGATTGTGGTTTGCTTACTACTGTGACAAAATGATAGGTCATGCAAAGGAATGGGTTCAACTAGCGGTAGAACGTATCATGGTGACATCCTAAACATGCATTTGCGAGAATGAGAGGGAACTGAGATTTTATAGACATGATCAAAGAGGGGGCTGCTTGCCTTGCTGACGATCACGATGTAACACTCTTCCGACGTGAGGTTGAACTCGTCTCCGAGATCAACTCTACCGAGAAGATGCAATCACCGAAGCACTGGAAATAATTCCAATTAAATCAAATAGCAAAAGCTACTGATCCCTTATTAAGATCAACTCCAACATAGCTGAAAGTTGGATATTTGGATAGAGGATTTTCACCTGATAATTTTTCATATATTATATGTTGAATTTGGAGTTAAAATGAATTTTCTATGATTTTTCAAAGTTTCAGCCAATTTCTGGAATTTATTGAAGTAAACAAATTGATTTAAGATTTACTGCGTCAGCACTGCATCATGCTGGCGTCAGGGGTTTGACTGGTCAAACTGTCAAAAGGGGCCCACCAGTCAGTGTCAGTGCGTTAATTAGCTCTGTTTAATTTTGAACCCCGTTTAATTAAGGGGCTGGGCCCACTGTCAGCGAGAGAGAGAGGGGATTAGGAGGGGGCTTAGCGTTAAACGACCGGCGGCTAAACGCCGGTGGCCCTGCCACGGCGGCGCTCTCGCCGGGGTGGCGATTTAGGCCACGGGGGAGGAGGCTGGGGGCACAGGGACGAAGCCCGCGACGTCGCGCGTACGCCCGTGCCAACGGGGCAACGCGAGGAGGCCCGTGGCCATGGCTATGTCGACGGGGGGGCGGCGGCTGCCCACTGTCTCGACGGAGACGGCGAAGCACGGCTCGAGAAGAAGAACGGGGAGGGGGGGTTCGCTCCAGAAGCTCACCGGGAACACAATGAAGGGGACGGCGGGGCTGGGGAGGTCCTGTGGGCGACGAATTCCTCGCCGGGAACAAAGGCGGCCGGCGGCGGGTTCTTGGAGCTTGCGTCGATTCCAGGGGCCTTCGGCTCGAATTGATGCAGCGGCTTGACGAAGTCGACGGCCGTGGTGCGTCTGGACACGGTTGCGCGGCGAATGAGGCACGGTGGCCGCGCGTTCCACGTCGGCGTGCTCCGGCTGGGGCTCGGGTCTCGCGAGATTCGCCGGGGGAGAGAGAGAAGAAGGCCAGCGCGAGGGGGGGAAAGGAACTGGGAGCTTCCCAGGCGTCTCCAGCGCGAAGGAGAAGATGAGGGGGAAGCAGGAGGTGGCGAGGAGGTGGAGGTGGCGGCCATGCACGGCGCACGGCGCGTCCAGCGCTCCTTCTGTCAAGGAGGAAGACGACAGAAAGAGGGCCGGGCTGGGCCAAGTGGGCCTTCGCCCGTGGCGCAAGGTAAGGCTTCTCTGTGTTTTCTTATTTTCTTTTCTGTTGTCCGTTTTGCCCATTAAAAAAAATAGCTAGGGCATTTATAAAAATCTCCAAACATTTTTATAAAACCTAGGTGACTATGTAGAAGTCAACCCCAAGTTTTGGAAAATTTTGAAATTCAAATTATTTGAATTTCAATTCAAATAGACAAAAGATTTAATTTCCAAGCCACTATTTGAATTATTGAAAAATCTATGAGCATGGGTTTAATCCCAAATCACTTTTAAAATGATCAGACTCATTTTTAGGATTTTTTAAAACATCCAAAAGAATTTTGGAAAAAGATTTATTTCTGGCCTTTTTATTTAATTCATTTAGGGCTTTTCTTTTCCCCATTTCCTTTTCTTTTGCAATTTTTTTCAAGATGCAAAAATGCAAGCTAGGTTAAACACAAACCTACTTTGGGGTTCTGACAGCTCTCCTCCTCGCGCAGGCCGGCTACCCGTGCCCGCCGGACACCAGGCCGCCCCACTCGTGGGTGCTGTCCGCCGGCGGTGTGTCGGTACCTCCGGTGCCGTTGATCGGCATGGCCGCCTTCCGTCGGGAGGTGGACGCGGTGCGGGCCACGATGACTGCGGCGGAGCGCGCCAACCCAGGCAACGCGGCGAACAATACGCCTGCTTGGGAGCAGTACTTCGAGCTCCGGCGTGCCCAGGCACGGGCCTCTACCAATGGCCTGGCCTTCGTGGCAGGCCGGTACAACCGCGACGGGCGGGCACGCTGGTGGAGCGCGCCGGGGCGGACGCTCGAGTTCGTCATGCGCCACATTGACAATGGCAACTCGCCGCGCCTCGACTACCCCAACATGGGCTACGGCGCCGGCCTGGGCCGTCGATCCTACACCCGCATCACTCCTCTGTAGGCGTCGATGCCCCGCGACGACGGTGGCTCGTCGTCCTCCTCCGGCGCTCCTTCGCGCTCCCAATCGTCGGGGCCGGCCTTGTCGACGCCACAGTTCGCCCCGGTGAAAACCGAAGTGAAACTGGAAGCGAAGAAGGAGCACTCCCCGGCGAAGCGCCGTGGTTTCCTCGGCAAGGTCCTTGGGAAGAAGAAGAAGGACAAGGACATTGCCCCGCCGCCTCCTCCTCCGCCGCCGGCCGCCGACGACGAAGAGGGCCTCGCCTTCCAGATGGACTGGGCGAGGCGAGATTACTTCGCCGAGCAGGTGCGCCTGCAACAGCTGGAGATGGATCGGGTCGAGGCCATGAAACGGGCCGAGGAAGCCCAGCGCTCCGAGCTGGCGAGGTGCGCCGAGCAGGCGAAGCGCGGCGAGGGCAGCAGCAGCCGCAGCAAGTGGGCGCCTCCACGACCTCCGTCGCTGCCGTTCATCGTCCTCGACGGCACTGACGACGAGGAGGAGGAGCCACTGCGGGTTCGGAGGAGGAGGGGCTCCATCGGCGGCGGGACCTGTGGCGCGCAGGCCGGCGGCGACGGCGACGGCGACGATGGCGGTGCAGCCGGCGGCGCTGCTGGAGGAGGAGACGGCCCGGAGTCGTCAATGGAGGCGCTCTACTCCTTCTTCTTCGATCAGTAGGCTAGCGTAGTTTTTTTATCTTTTAGGTAAAAATCGCCCGAATATTATGAATTCAGTCGAACTTCCTCGCGTTTGGTCGTTTTTTGTTTGAATTTGGCCGATACTTGGGGTCATCTTGGGGCCGCGGCTGGGTAGCCGGCCCCCCCAGGACCTATCGCCGCGCAAGTGCCCCCCCAAGCGGCGCTAAAAATAGCGCCGCAAATCGTCCTGGGGGGGGGGGGGGGGGGGGGGCGAACGGCTGGAGAGCAGTATGTTTGGATCGATGAAGATTGTGTGAATGCAGCATTGATCTAAATAGTTGGTCGTTCGGGGTTGCATTGGCAGTTGTCATTTTTCGTTGTCATACAGCTATCGTTTATCTGAAGTATGGGCGTGAATTTCTCCCAGCAACACCTTAGCGGGACCAGGAAACAAGTGATCTAAACGCATTTCAGCTCAACCACAGGTCTGAGCCATCATCACGTACAAGATACACATTCAGTTCATCCAAGTAAAAGCCGTCGGACCGACAGCGATTTGCGCGAGAAAATCGACCCTGGCTCGACAGATTCACATGGGCAAGATAAGATCAAGTCCAGTCCACCCGCCCCTATGCGCCGGATCACTCGACATGGAGCAGTCAATCGCTTGCATATTGCACTGGCATGCCGCATGAACCATGGCCTCTACCCTTGATCCATCCATGGTCACTCATGGATCAGGTTGCCTGTCTCTGGATAATGTGGGTACAAAAGGCAGCGTCCTGCAAGTCATGGGGTAGATCTTTTAGCTTCATCTCATTCGTAGGACTGCCGAGTTACTGTCGGGCATCGCCGCGACGGCGACGGCCCTGCTAAAGCCGCATCTGAATCATTAGATTCGTAATCATTACACTCTATTTATCCTCTTGGACGCCTTCTTCCGTTGATGGGTACATATCGATCGTGACCTCATGCAATTGCCGGTTTCATCCACCCCTCTTTTGAAAAAGTTCAGAGAATTTGGCACGAGAGCGATTCTCTACTGACGTTCGGTACAAAGAAAATAGCTCACGTAAGGTCTTTGATTCTGAAGGTCATTGTTGTTATGCTGTGCTTATGAATTAAGCTTGCATGGTTTCCTTGTAATAAGCTATCTTATGGGTAACGGCAGACTTCGTGCCCACTGTTTAACGAAAACTACTGCTTCCTCTGAAGAAAGGAGAAGGAAATGGCTCACCCCGATTACCTTAAAATTACTATGACCATTGCTCAAGAATTTTAATTTGTGGGAAAGAAACATTTCTGAAAATGGTGATCAATAGCCAACCATCTATTCCGGTGCACCATACCGAAATGGCGAAAACAACAAGTGCGGCACAAACATCGTGCGTCAATATACATAAAAAAAAGATTGACATGCCACCAAAACAATTTAGAGCTCGTCGCGAAACACGTGAAGTTTGATCATTTTCTTCTCTCGATATGCCCACTGTACCTACGTTTATCTATGCGAATTCCTTGTCATTTCGGTCTATGTAGCACCACTGTGGGTTTTTTCTGCCGATATCCTTTAAAATTTCCATGTTCCAAAAGAGGCTCATTTCCCTCCCCTTTTCCGGCCGGATCACCCACATTTCGGGCCATCAATCCCACGATGCATTCATCCTTGATGCCATCATCATAACTTAACACTTCAAATCGAGATAGGCCCTTCCCTGATTGAGTGAGCGATCGATCGGATCGAAGAAAGGACCAGCCAGCCATATATTCAATCTGTTCCTCCCTCCCTTGCTTGCATCCAGCGTTTCATTCAGATCCGGAGCACAGTGATCATTGATCAGTTCCCCGCTAGCTACAGTTCCATCATGGTCTCGTTCATGCATGGACCATATCAACACCATCATATTCATATCCTAATATTCTACTATTACGCATTGGCCACCCGATCGATCACCACCGCCGTCGTTCGGCCCACCCGCAACGGCACCGAGCTCGACGACGACGACGACGACCGACGACATCGACATGGACGAAGCACCCGGTGTTCCTCCGTCGGGCACGTCGCGTGCTTTTGCACCATAAAACGGCTAGTGCGTAGTAATCAGAGCTAGCTAGGGAGAGGGACTTGTGCGTCATAGTGCCCGTCAGTGGGATGAACATGTGACACGAGAGGAGGAGCGCAAGAGCAGGCCGGTCGTACCATTTTGTTGCCATGATTAGATAGATAGGCCCTCAAGCCATCGGACATTGAAGGCCAGCGGATAAATATTGGGGATCGGCGAGTTCGGCGGGCGACGGCGATCGGCGAAGGCCTGACGTTTCGATGATCCGTATCGTATGTGAGTAGTAAACCCTACTGCACTCTACTATACTGGGGACGGATAGCTGGTTTCAGTTATAAATACTGAGTGCTAACAGTTGAACACTGCTTGCTCTGGGGCCGCAATTCATTCGTTTTTCGACGTCGACCGCAGAAACGTTTATATTTTGGCCATTAGGTTTTATGCTAAAATTTGCCTTCTTGGAACACAAATAGGTAAATATCATAAAAATATGTATGATGATGTATTTTTTTAGGGGAAATGGAGGCTTTACCCCCGGTCTCTGTATCAAAAATGTTTGATGATGTATGGAATTGTGGATTTAGTGCTCCGGAGTTTGACGACCTTTCTGAACTGACGGTCAAACGATACGGACTGTAAAACAATTTACTTCAATTGTTTCATAATTCTTGCCGTGGTTTTACTCGTTACTAAACCACGACAAAAATTATGGAGCGGAGAAACTAGTCGCGAAGCATAGATAGAGTATAGAACTATATTATGAGATAAACATGGATAAGAAAACCTACTGAAACCAGAGCCACAATTTGATGGAAAACTAAAGAAAGCAAGCACGTTCTGAAGCAAAAATTTCAGTGCAGTGTGGGCTATTCAAGTACAGTAGTGGTGCACTAGTGTATTGACAGGAGAGGGAGGGGGGGTATCTGTCCATCCATGTACAAAAGAATAGTAGAGTGGCCCATACAGATACAGTCTCGGCTCCAGGTATTCCATTCTTGTACGAAAGGGTGTCCATCCCCGAGTCTCTGGTGCAGTGCACATAATCAGCTTATGCAGTTGCGGTTGGGCTCCTCATTCATGAGCTGTGTGTTGCAGCAGCCGTCAATTTCACGGACAGCCTGTTGTTGTTCAGAGACGACAAGGTCGAAACAGTCACGCGATTAATTGGGGGATTTTCCTTCACTCCGGTGAGTAAGAGCATCTGCAATCAGACATTCAGACCCTTCATTTCTTCTATAAGCGTTTAAACAGATAAATATGGTAATATGCATTGACAATGAAAGAACTGCTCGACTAGTTTGGAGCAATACCAAAACCACAACAAGAGGCCACTATAATACTTGAGGCGGTGGCATTAACGAACTTGTGGATATGGGATGCTTTTTTTGCATGTTAGGTTCGCATAACGATGTCAATGTGCTTCAAAGATCTTCGTTGTTTAAAAATTAACAAAATGATGTCTCTTTGCACAAATGCAAGAAGCTATAGAAAGTTTGTTGAGAGCATTCGGAGTGTTCTAAGATCGTCGGGATATTGTCTGTCGAGCTACAATGATATGGGAACTAGAAATATTATGGCAGGTGAGGCTGTACTGTCCTTTTTAGGGTTGCTGTGGAGCAGACTGGGCACGGGGCAAGAGATACAGTACGTAGGGGAGGGGGACAGCAAAAGGCCGCACTCAGAAGATACTTCGGTGTAACGTAACCTTGGCGCAAGCAAAGCGATTACAGTTGCCATGTCCAGTGAAATGGGTTCCTTTTCTTCTCTTCTGGTTGTGTGCATCTTCTGAATTCTGATGAAGATGGTTTAACTATCCACGGAATTTTTAGGGGTCCTAAACTGAGCCTGGCTATGAAGTTTATATTTGTAAAAAAAATTCTTCACTTTGAATTTTAAAAAAAATATTTTGTGAAAGCTGGGGACTACAAGGTTGCGCTGGGAAGGAAATGAGATCCAGCAAAGAGCGGATAAAAGGGACGGGTAACCTACCGAAGCTGGGAGACAGTGACGCCCGGCTGTTCCAACGTACCCCACGACATGCAACAAGTAGTGGTATGAGATGGTAACCAGTGCCACCATTTTTTGCCCTGCGCAGATGAAAATGTGACGTTGAGTTGTTCTGAAAGAAGAAGTTGCTGCTGGTGCCGGCTGGCCATCCGTCGCCATCCCATGCTGATGGCGAAATGAGAGTTTCATATGCTAGTAGGAGTATCTCTTAAGAACTGATGATAAATCACTGCTCATTCTGACTGATGAGCATTCAGCAGGTGTCGCTTTAGCTGTAAGTTGTAAACAAGGCTTTGCGTTTTAGCGTGCTCGTTAACTCATTTCAGTAGTCCGCATTGAAATACACAAAACATCTTATATTTGTGAATTCAGTCGTACCGTAGTCCCTAGTCCATATTGAAATACCCAAAACATCTTATATTTGTGAATGAAGGGAGTAAAAACTGATGATAGACCACTGCTCATTCTGGTTGATGATCATTCGGTGTCTGTCAAGTGTCAACCCAGTTGCAATGAGCTCACTCAGCTTTAACCGGTGCAGAGCACAAGCCCTGGCAACGAACATATGCCGATGATGATAAATATGTCCATACTTTTTCCATTTCCACGGCAAAATGCGAAATACGTGGGTATCGTGCCAATAACCGCCAAGTGCTTTTACAAATTAGAAGGAGAGAGATGGTGATTCTAAATATTTTCACCATATCTAGAACATGATTTACTACTTTTTGATTTGAGTTCAACATGAGAATAATCATGGAAGGTTGAGATGGTTCAGCCAGGATTCTGGTGTATCCCCGACCCAGGCCGCCTTTGGTTCCATTCGGCATCGGATGGATGGATGGATGATCGATCAGTTCTCAGTCCTCGAGTCAAAAGACCGTTAGCGTAGGAGCTTCACTCGCCATACTTCTTATGTACAAAAATATGGGAATTCCTGATTATCAGTCGTCGTCTAGAACTCAGCCTCTGGATGTTCTGCTGCTTGTAGCTGACCTGCGATTGGTTGAATCATACGATCTGTTAGTCTAAGGTGAATTACAAGGGCGTGCGGCAAGCAATGAACCATCATCATCGTCCACTATACGAACCATCGAAATTCGGCACTGAACCACCATTCTCCTGGCTTTGCTCACGGTCCATTATAGGCAACAAGTTTTGGTTACCCGCCTCCCAGAAATCCTGCTGCTGAAACAACGTCGTAAAGAATGTCACGATACAGCGCATATTGACTTCCAGTAATCAGGTAGGCTGCAATTTTCCAGGTAATCAACAATCACCTGTTTTTGAAAAGGGTACTGCGCTGCGTGTGGTAGAGCCATGTCTAACAGACCCATGGAACACTGGTTCTCCATAGCGCCCGAACCGATGGACTGGAAAAGGTCCGCTTGGTCGCACAACGGGAACACCGTACCGGCACTCTCCAATGGAAAGACCGTGTTCACTGAAGGGCCAAGGGCTTGGTTCATCTGAACATACAGAGGAAACAGCATGTTAGATGAGGCAGATTGTTTTCATCACAGAGCCAAAGCAGAGATATGAGATAGCTGAAGAGCTCACATCTTTGTGTAGGAGGGTAGACAAGGTGTCGAAGTCGAGTTGTGGGTTCACGGTCGCAAGCTTCATGGACAAGAACTGAAAAGAGTAAAACAGCAAAAGGATTAGGAAATTCGTCGGTGTGAGCCACAAACTACTCTGGTACTGTGATTAATATTGGATGTCGCGTCTAACCTCGACTTGCTGCTGCAGCGATTGTACATAGTTTATGATCTCATCGAGCATGAGTGCTTTGCCAATCACCTACAAATGGGAATTCCTTCGATTAGACAAACTAGAGATGCTAACAGCTGACAGTTGCACATAACAATGTTCTCATTCTGGAACCTATTTTGATACCTTGTTACATCCTGGCACCAGGTCCTGGAGCATCTTCATCTTGATGGTAATCTTCTCTCTTCTAACCTATTATATTAACCCACAATTGGGGACAGTGAGTAATTGTGCACCCTCACCAATTTTTTTACTATACTAACAAAAAATTCCATACTGCAACTAAAGAGATTAGATGACCAATGGAAAAACACAGGAGTAGTTTCAGCATCATACCCTCTCTGCAAGGCTGTGGCTGTCGGTCGCCTGGCCTCTCCTGGCCCGGACATGGACGTAATCCCTGGGCGGCTCATCCGGCGCCGGCTGCTTGGACTTGGAGCTCTTGCCTTTGGCCTGCTTGCGCCCTTTGTCCCCGCCGGCCGAGCCATCGCTGGCCGTGGCCGCGGCCGCCGCATCGTCCTCCACCTTGGGCCTCACCGCGCCGTCCTCAATTTTGCACTTCTTCGAGTCCGGCTCGCCCAACTGCAACCCAGAACCCGGTGTCATCTTCACGGGCAAAGCGCTAATGCACGGCGGAATTTTCTCGCTCAACAACCAAAAATGAAAAGGGATAAAAATCCATGGAAGCGGAGCCTACTACCTTGGCGGCGAAACAGTCGGCGGCCTCCTTGCCCTTGGCGGCGAGGCCGGCCGGCGCCTTCCGCTTCTTCGCATTCGCGCCGTAGGCCCACGCCGGGTCGGAGACGGACGAACCCTCCCTTGACGCGGCGCCGAGCTCGCCACCGCCGCTCCCCTCCGGCAACCCGAAGTGGCCGCCGCCGAAGCCGGGCATCCCCGCCGCGCGCTCGCCGAACATGGCCGCGAGGCCCGGGGCGCCGCAGAGAGTCTCGAAGAAGCCGGCGTCGAGGCCGGGGACGCCGAAGTCGAGCCCGCCGCCGCCCGCGGAGCCCATGAGGAGGCTGGTGACGTAGTCGCCGTCCATCTCCCTGACCGGCCGATCGATCGACGACGTTCTCCGGCAGCAGCGAGCGAGCGGACCGGCCGCGATGATTGCGCAGGAAGCAAGGGAAAGGGGAGGGTGAGGAGGGGGAAGTGGACTTGGGGAAAGTGGGTGCGGGGGGCGAGGGAGGGAGGACGGTAGGTGGGTGAGGAGGGGATTCCGCGGATCGATTTATAGAAAGGGGGCTCTGTGGAGCAGCGCGGCGGAGGGGAGGGGAATGGAGATGCTTGCGGCGGTGGGCTACCGTCGTGGGTGGAGGGAGGTGAAAACAAAAACGACGGAGGTGGTGTCCGGTGACCGGTGGTGGCGGCGCAGGGCAGGGGGGGGGGGGGGGGGTAAAACCTCGGCCTGAGGGAACGGAACGGAACGGGACGGGACGGAGACACCGCGCCGGGATTTCCGCTCCGGAGATTGACGGCCATGTTTTTTACTCCACTCGGGAGCTTTTGGCTCGGCTGCTGCGGCTGCGTAGTGGCCCGCGAAAGCGGCAGTGATTAGTGGGGGAAATCGCATGATTAGATTAAGCAACTGTAGGGGTGTCACCTCATGATTGATTGGGGTCTGAATGGTGCGCTTCTTTTTCTTTTCTTTTCTTTAGGGGAATAATGGTGCGCTTTTCTTTTCTACAGGGAATAATAATGGTGCGCTTGCTAGAAGGTCATTCCCACTACATTGGCTATCAGTAATTAAGGGTGGATTTTTTTTTGCGAAAACATTAAGGGTGGAAATTGGCCGTGAATAATTTAAAATATTCGATATTCGCATTTGGAAACACACGCGTATTTGAACACAAATAGAGACCTGTTTGGCACCCTGGAATTGGAATGGAATTCACGGAATTCATTTTCGTATTCCCGCCCTCACATGTTTGGCTCCCTTCATTTGTGATATATGTAGGAATCATTCTTGAGATCCACCGAAAAGATAGGTCACTTAAAATCTGAAAAGATCAAATCCTACCTCCTACCTTGTTATTTTTCTGGAATTGACTCGTCCACCCCACCCCGACGCCCCCTCTCCAACCCTATCTCCCAGGCGGCGGCGCACCAAGTCGGTGCCTCCCCTCTCCCTCCATCGGTCGGCGTGCGCCCCTCATCTGCTCGCCCCCCCCCCCTCTCCGTCCCCTGTTCTGGACGGTCATGGCGCGCGCCCTCCCCTCCTCTTGCGGCCAGTACTCCCATCCACGTCTGTCGCCGCCATTAGTCCTGCCGGCAACGAATCCCCCCGCAGTACCATCGTCGAGATCTAAGCTGCTGGTAAGTTCTCTCTCCCCTCCCCCCAACCCCCCACGCCCTCTATGATGCATCTTTACTGCTTGAACCCTAACCCCACCCCATTGTTCTTCAGTGGCACACATCCCTCCAGCCACTAGAACCGGACAACAGATCGACGTCTTGACGACTCCTCCGCCAGCCCACGGTTTTTGAAATCCTTCTGGTAGGCAAGCATGATTTTTGAAAATGGATTTCCATTCGATCCATATGTTCATTTCTAGCAAATGAAATAAAACGAGGGGTGCCAAACGAGCTGTAAGGGATTTCAACACAACTATGAAATGGAGGTGGGAATAACGGTGGGCTTCTTAGAAGGTCATTCCCATTACATTGGCTATCAGTAAGGGTGGAAATTGACCGTGAATAATTTAAAACATTCGATATTCGTATTTGGAAACACGCATATTTGAACACAAATACAAATACGGTAAGGGATTTCAACACAAATAGGAAATGGAGGTGGATATATCCGTGTCTGAGTAAAATTTCTTGAGCTAACTGAATATATTTTAGATTTAGTATGCAAATTATCTAACATAAACACGTGATAATTTGCCAAATTTTATTTTTATTATTATTGAACTTAGCAATTATTGTGTGTTATAGTACTACTATGTATTTATAAATAGGGTATCATTGGTTTATTATATGTTGTAAATCGATTGTTTTAGACCACATGGCTATTAAATTATTTCATTTCACTAATATATAGCTATTATTAATATCCGTTCTGAATTGACTAAACATTTGATACTTCGAGTAACATCTGATCCGAATTCGATAAAGCCAACACGTTGAGCTCGATGATGAGCTGGTCGAAAACGACGACATCCTCCACTTAAGTAGTGGGTTTAATCGTCGCCATGAGGTTCTTCGATTCCATGGCAACAAAGATGCCACACCTCACCGACAACCGCCTCTACTACACCCACGTCGGCGGCGGCGGGAAGAACTATTACGACATCTCATCCGACTGCTGACCACAAATAGGCCACAAGGTTAAGAGGCAAATATGATCCTTGAGTCAATTAAACGCAATATTATTAAGATACAACACCTACCTAAAGGACAACATTGTGATGATTGCCTCCAAATGTTTACCACTACATATAGCAACGCATTAAGAGCCACTGCGTTAGAAGTGCGACTTTAACGTCTTAACCAATGAAAGTTACTCCTTCTGTTTCAAAACAAATGTTCTAATTATTGTGGAACAAAAGGAGCACCTAGTAAATCCGAGACCTCACGAGAAGAAATCTACGGAACACATTCACTGGTGGCCCTGTATAAAAATCTGGACAGCACAATTTGGGCCATGGTAGAGTAGGTGAAATGGTGACCTAGCTAGTGAGTTCATACGTTTCATTCGGGGAGTTTGGAGGCAAGCTATATATACTATCGCGGGTGAGGTAGCTACTGTATCTCTGCTTGATTGAAACGGAATTAAATGGGTCCGGCCACGCACCAGCCAAATTGCTTCCCTCCAAGTGGAAGAATTCGGACGCAAAAGCTACCGCACGAGGAAGCTACTATACATGAGAATTGCTATATAGTGCATATTTATATACACTCTGTGGCCTCTTCGTGAGATAAATATAGCTAGCTAAGCCGATAGGCTTTTATATCCCTGCGACCCTGCCCTGCCCGACTACCCTCGGGGCTCATCTTGTGTTGTATCCACACGTTTACAACTGATTAATGAAGATCTGAAGTGCATCTCAGGATAACCCTACTGAAGCACATTCATGTGTTTGTATTGTGGGTGAAGTGGTGTGTGTGGTTTTCTACCATCTCACTGGCTGGCTAGGGGGAGATGGTTCCGGTGGTACTATGATTTTGTAGGCGGGTTCATTTGAAGGGGTTGCTTGTTTGAAACGGAGATAAACGGAATGGGTCTCGGCCACCCGCCCAATTACTTCACCCAAAGTGGGATTTGGATGCGAGAACTAGCGCACGAGGAAGCTACCAGCACTACTATACATATTGTAGATGAGATTTAATGCATGCTTGTGGAGTAAGAGGGTAGGCTTTTATGTCGCTGCCCTGCTTAGCATGCCTCTGTTTCCACTGAATTCTATTACACTATCCTATCGGCTCATGCAAGGCAGTCCAAAATTTGCCATGAGTTCCACGGGTCCGGGCAATAGAGTCTAGAGAGCCCTAATTGGAGGCGGTTTTGTGACTTGTGAGAGAGCATAGTGAAAACCATGTTACAACTTACAAGTACGTAAATCCATTCTTCAAAACTTACTAAAACTGTTATAGTAAGCTATCAAATTTGCAGAAACAATTACGCACATCGAGAATATATGCAAACTTGTTCCTGTAAATTTTCGTAAGCGAGAATCACCGTCTTTGCTCTGTTTTCAATCGACAAAACAAATTCACAAGGATAACTTCCCACCGTCCTCAACTGACATGATTTTTGCGCTGCTTCTCGAAATATGAAAAATATTGCACTCCAAATTTTTCTCAAGTAACCAAAATATTCCGAGTTCATACCCAGGTTCTAATTAGCCTGCTTACCCGCTGCATGAACATTTTCTTGCCATAATAACTAATTACTAACGTAAAACATTCCACCATGGTCCGCTCTCAAATTTAATTCAGAAACAGTATTGAATGTGTGGTCGATCGTGCAGTCGTAATAATGCAGTACGAAACCAAAGCCGATCGAACTGGTCTCAGTGGACAGACGACAGGCGTAGTAGTACTGTTGATGGCGTAGAAAACTGAAATAAGCAAAGTCGCGCTTAAGAAAAAACTCGCAACACAGAGTAGTAGTAGGATAAGAAAAGGAAGCGAAGCCGAAGTTGGGGTTGCCGACGGAATCGACGGATACGCATACGCCTGAAGCAAACGAACGAAAACATAAAAATATGAAGGAGGCCATGCATGCATCCTCTCCTAGTCTCCTGATCGCCAAACCCAAACCGCAGTGCTTCCGATTCCGGAAGATATCTGTGAGATTACTCAATCATCTGAAACGCATCGTATGCGTATGAGTCACCAGGGTACTGGAAGGTTATAGCATTTGAGTACGTACGGAAGATATTTTCCGCTCTATCATATCATCTCTCTTTTGACATGCCTCTACGTCAAAGATCCAAAAATTGTATATATCCAAACTAGTAGAAGGCAGAGCAGATCAAGGCGATGTGGAGTACAAGGGGGGTGAGGTGTTGACAGAGGTTAGTCGCCGAGGGGAGGAGACTTGGTGGAGCGGCGCAATGTATACCTACGTACGCGCCCTCATCAGCTGGACTGAGAATAACAAATTCGTTGCATCGATCATTGCCTGCGTCGTTATGTTACTACCCTTCTCTATCTAAGACCGGACTGCACTAATCAGCCATGCCAGCCTCGACCCTAATCAGTCGAGTAACATGCACTGCTGCGTTTGTAGCGTAGTTATTTCCAGTATAAACGTATTGGACTACTTGTTTAGCAAGGCTGCGGGCGATGGCGACGAGCTCTGTTCACACACCGTCTCTGTTCCGCGTCCCGTAGTACTGTACTACTTCTAGTGTGGCGGACTTTTGCCGCTGGCGTGAGTTTCATTTTAGTCTAGCTTAAATAACTAGGTTTTACCACGGAATCAGTCTACTACGAGTAGAATTTAAGTCATACATTCGATATTAGTGTTCCTATTTTTCTTCATTTGTTTCTATCTTTTCGATGATGCTTGTACAAAAGACGTTTTTCTTGGATGCAAGGTATTTCTGATGACTTCACTGTTTTTAAGATGTTGTATCGGTTCAGTATTTTATAGAAGCTCATATGGATAAAACGTACATTATGTTTACACAGATGAGTGTATGTAAGAAATAAATCCATAAAGAAGGTTTTTTTTACGGGGAATCCATAAAGGAGACTGAATCTCCTTCCTCTGCACCCGAAAATGCACAATTATTCAACAACGTCTCATCAGGTAAGACATTAATCCTTTCGAATCCAACTTCTAAATGACAAAAAACACTTCATCTGCATGCCGAAGTCCTGGGCATGCGCCTCCGCCTGCTGAATCATTCGTTTACCCGTCTTAGAAAACGCATCCGCCTTCGTTGTAGATCATAACTCCTTGGCCGCGTTGGCAAACGTCATCTAGCCTGACTGAGACATTCTGGTGAAGAAAGAGTTGCGCCATTTAGATTGCTCGCGACCGAACAAGCTGCGACGGTGGCGAGCCCGCTAAAAGAAAGAGTGACACCGTGTTGATGTCGACGCAATACGGCGCATACCCGACAATTGATGACTAATGTTGACGATCGAGCTGCCTAGCAATATAGGTAGCGGGGGGTTGGAGCAGCTCCGAACTGGGTGGCATGTGCATGGATGGTGGCGGCTGGAGCTTGTTCCGAACTCATCGATTTGGTCTTGTGGGGGGTGAACATCTTTAGATCCTCCACCTCCGCCGTTTCCATCGGCTATTTGAAAGGATCCATGCAACGGCGAAAATCGAAAAGCACGAGAATTATGGTGAAGGGTTGTGGCAATCTGAATAGAGTGTGGGAAGGTGGGTTTTCGTGTGGAAACAATGTTGTCTCCTTCAAATGCGTGAGACCCGCCTTAATTTTGTGTGGATCGAGGATATCACAGCTCCACGCGGCGAAGATCGAATTCCCGCAAAGTGTCCTTCTCTTTTAATTTACAATTTTTTTTTTGAATCGAGCAAAGCAGAAGTTGGGGTCTAGTACATCTGGCGTCCTACATGCGCATAACAACAAAACAAATAAAACGGTGGAAGCCGCGCCGATACTACATACTCTGAACTCTGATCGCCACACCATCGTTGGTTCAGTGCTTCCCTCCTGCCCCTGCGCAGCAGATTTCTGAAGATACCGCTTATACGAAAGGGTGCTCAAACACACGGCAGATGTCCACGCACCGACGCACGTACGACGACGGTAGTACGAGTACGAGGGGATATGCATGCATGCATACATAGCTGGAGACGAGTAAAGCCGGCCAGGAGTTGGTTTTTCTGTTTCGTTTTTGCTGGGAACGTGAAGAGTTGGAGGGAGGTCAATTAGTCGCCGAGGGAGGGAGGAGTGGAAACTTAGTGGCAGGGTAGTACGTTCGCTCGCTCGCGGCATCACCGTTTCACTAGGCTACTTGGCGATTAGAAAACTAAGCGGAAAATGCATGCCAAGTTGAGTAGAGATGCTCGCTATGCTAGGCTCTTTCTTCCAGCACTGGATGTTGAATAATATTGTACGTAGTATGTTAGACTAACTGTTCGTCAAAGCGAAGTCTTATACAGGCTACTTGGTGCGCATGCATTGCATTGCACACACAAATGGGACGTGGTGTTCATAAATGGCACTAGCCTCCATCAACGTTGATGGACTTCCACGCTCCGTTTTTCATTTTGCTGTTCTTGGGCTCTGCCAACTAGTTTGATTTGTTAATTAATCTATCTTGGACTTGACTGCCCGCGATGGATGCAATGCAAGAACAGGTCGCGTTGGTGCCGCCATATAAAACCCAACCACTGTGCCAGGAATATAGTACATCTACACAGATTAGGTTAGATTAGATTAGTTAGGTGCCTCTAAGCAGCGTACTACTTGTTTAACAACCTAATCATGCATGCACAGTAGTACTACTCCTACTTCTTCTTCGTTACGACGACGAACTTGCATGCGAAAGGACGTCCGATCCATTGTTTATTATTATCAGTAATAATAATTGCCACTCCTCTCCGCTCAATCATTTCGGCGGAATCATGCCCATAATTTACAAAATAGAACCGGCGGTGGTTCCCCGTCTGCCGCTTAATAAACAAATGGGATTACGTTTACCGACCAGTGGTGAAGCTTTGGGGGAGATTTGTTTGTGGCTTAACAAATGGTCTTTGGACTTTTGTACCGCATCAAACCATAGGTTTTTATATTGGCGAAAGCATCGATGAACCGGCAGCTGGATGGGTTATTTATTAGAGAATGGAAAAGAAATCTGAAGTGCGATGATGGTTGTTCGTTTGGTATATATGCGATGCTCTCATGGCTTAACCCTGTCGCTACTGCTGCTGGTTTAGGGGTGGTTGGTTGGATCTCAACTAACAGGGCAAGAGTGGGTAGTAGGTGCCCTGCTGGATCATCAGCCGCGTATGGTAAAGCATTTTCTAATTTCTAGTCTCTTCTTCTTCTTCTTCTTCTTCTTCTTTTCTTCGCCCATAGGAGTATTAAATAATAAGCAGAGACAGATCACCGGCACAAGCAATAAAATCAGAAAATTGTAGTATGATGCCATTCAATGTCCTCTCAAGGGTCCTGTCTGTGGGTTTCAAATTTCCTTCGCACACGGAAATATAATCTTAAAAACCGGGATCACAAGATTAATTCGCTGTTCTTTTGTTGCATCCATTCCTTCTCTGCTTTTCGGCTAAGATGAGAATGTTACTTCCCCGTAATGAAACATAAGAGCGTTTAGATACTAAAAATAATAGCCTAAACGCTTTTATATTTATTTACAAAGGAAATACTTCCTCCGTACCAAAATGTAGATAGTATACTTCAACTTTCTATATTTCGGTATGAAGGGAGTACTTAAACACAGTTGATTCAAAGACTGAGGTACTTATGTCACGTCCACTTTGTCTTGGCGTGGCCCTAGGTGCATGATTTGTTAGGCCAAATCCTAACAGCGAACTGCTATTGTCATGGTTACACTTACACGTTACTGCTACGTTGAAGTGTTGGCAAAACCGAGATCAAGACTTGCAATGCACGGGGCTGGCCGGTGCTGAAACAGCATTGTTCTAGTACAACTTTGCGACCTATGAACCTAGGCAAGGCTACTACTCTACTGTACTCTGCAAACTACTCCACTTCGTGACCTAACCTAAACTACTAGCTTAACTTACTCTGTCCCAAAGGTTTCAGCATGACTCAGACAAAACGTAACAACCAAGCTTTGCCACTGCCTCAAATTGAGAGGACTACGCATGCGTGAATCCAGTCAGCTTCTTGGTCAGTTTAACTACTCGTACAAATGCATCATAAGATTCAGGCCTGTGCAAAAGGCAGCTCAGACCTTTCCATAGCTGATAAACAGAGACAGTTCATATCAAAATCGATGGTGCTTATAGTACGAGACGATGATCAATATCAATGGCAAGATGTTAAATAGTGCCGAATCCTTGAGGCGAACAGGAAAAAAGGTTTCCAATTCATCATTAAGTCTACTACAGGCGAGAGGATCCAAAACCGCTACTGTTTGAGACATTTCACTCGTCCTCCTGGCTGCGGAGCCTGGCGAGCTTGTTGGTGACCACGACGTCGAGCTGTGCGGCGCGCTCCACTATCGCCTTGCGCTTCTGCGTGGACACGTTGTGTGCGATCTCAGCACAGTACGTCCTGTTTGCAGAAAGATTGGATGGTTACTATTAGCAAATGCAAATAGATTGGACACTGAACATGGAAAGATTGCAACTGTAGCTCTCCTCATCACCAATCAGGCCTGGTGAGTCTAAGGACGCATGCTATGCGTATTCAAGAATAATAATAACATAGAAGATGACCACAGCAGCTCTCCTCATAACCAATCAAACGCTTGGTGAGTTCCAAAATGCATACCTGTTGTGCATCATAAGCAGCTCCAGCTCAGAGACGTTGTGCACCACAAACTTCTTGAATTTGTTGGGCAGGTAGTGCCTGGTCTTCTTGTCAGAGCCGTATCCGATGTTGGGCATCAAGGTGCATCCCTTGAACTTCCGCCTTACGCGAGAGTCGATACCCTTGGGCCTGCGCCAGCTTTGCTAGAAATAAGAACAGAACAAGTGAATTTATTAACACAATAGATAACAGCTTCAGAACCTATAGCAAGACAAGTACAGAAAGGAAAAAAAACAGAAAGGGCATCCAAACAATCGAAGCATCCGGTGTGATGAAACTATTCATAACACAACAAAAAAACAGATGTGGGGTGAAGAAAATCAATCATACTGAATCATTTTTTACAAGTGTACAAACATTGCAAAGGAATAGGTGAATATCTAGAAATTGCACAACCTGCTAGATGGCATATGGTCCAGCATCAATTTCAGCTACAGGAGTTGTCCAAAAACATAGATCATCACCAGATTGATGAAACAGACATGATCCAATCATACATAAATTGAAGGGTATACGACTTTTTTGTCCAGAAATATTGCACGAGTGACGTGCACACTACTACACTAGGATAAAATTGAAACAATGGATGACCGAAATGCTTGGAGCAAGAAACGGATGTAACAAGCTTCCACGGTATTTATTTCATATCATCATAAACGTAACATGCATGGTAAACCTATCACAAGCCTACACGCAACATACACAACAGCTTACAAAAAATTTCTAGTATCACAGCGAGACCATAAGAATCCATGGTGTCTGCACGAAAAGATAGACCCTGAATAACCACAACACATTAGAATCAAACATACAAGCAACCGACGGAACAAGCTTCCATAGTACTTTCATTTATAGCACGCTAAATGCAACAGGCTCGTAGTTTTTTTTCCATTTTATGTAATGATAAATGTGACAGGTGCGCATACATTCACAATGCCAAGGCGCAACATACACAGCAAGCTCTCAAGAATGAGCACACCACAGCTTGAAAAGGAAATCTCTAGCATCACACTGCCCCACAGCAAACTGTGGTGTCTACACAAATGATAGACCCTGAATGACCAAAATGCATTACAGTTCATCAAACGGCGAAACCATCCCATACTGTGCTAACTGAACAACAACCACGAGACTTAATAACTTTGTTTTTTCTTTTCTTTGCTACAGTACTTAATAACTTTGTAGTAGCAACGATTACGCAGATGGCACTGGCAAATTAACACGACATCTACACCAGATCCACACACATGAACATATCTAAGGGGCTCTTTATCCGTCGAATCCATCTAGAAAATGGCGCGGCTCTGGAACAGAAGCCAGGGAGTGATGGTCAAAGCGAGGGCCGGCGAGCGGCGGGGTCTCACCTTGAGGCCGATGTAGCGGTCGCTGTGCGCCCTCTTGAAGTGCTTGACCCGCTTCTTCACGATCTTCGTCGTCAGCAGCGGCACCGCCATCTGTACAGCGCACGGCGGAGGCCAAAAGATGGAGGGAAGGGGGTGTCAGACTGGTATTTCCTCGATCGGGACGGGAGCAACGGATTCACGCGGCGGCGGGTTGGACAGACGTACCTTGCAACGCGAGCGACGGGGGCGGCGAGCGGCGGGCGGCGGCGGGGCTGGGGAGAGTGTGAGGGGGAGTCTAGGACTGGTGCGCAACGCGAGAAGAGATAAAACCCTAGGCGGTGGGTTCGGTCCGTGTGTGCGACCTCAGCGATCAAGGGCCGCGTAAACATCCGGCCCAACACGGGGCATTTACTACCGGGCCAACTCCTAAAAAAAAGTGCTACCGGGCCGCCAAACTTTTAGTAGTAGAACAAGAGTTGAACGGGCCAACGAAAGAGAGCAACTAATTAACGAAAGAGTATTTCTTTGCAGCATCCTAAGGATTATTTTTAGTGTTTTTAAAGCGTCACATCGCGTGCTGAATGTTTGCCTTGGAATTTAGTTTTTTTTATGTAAACGTTTTCCATGCTTAGATGGCTTTTTACGCTATTTTTACGTTATCTTTCTTACATTTTGATCGAAAAAATTCAAAAATAAAAAACAATCGCGAATATTATTTTTGCGAGAGGCACATCCCGTGCCTATGAAAAGGAAAATAAACAGAGACATGGTCGCGCCTCTCGTGGAGGCATAGGTTTGCTTCCGCGAGAGGCACGATCTTGCCTCTTGTGGACGCACATATTTGTTTCCACGGGAGGCACACCCCATACCTTTAAAAAAAGTGGAACCTTCAGATTGCGATAAACGACGCGTATACAGTGTGTCACTTGTCAATGGCGATAGGGTTGGGAAAATTCGCTGCAACGAGTACCTTAATTAGTGATTTCGAATGAAAGAACGCCATAATTATATACTCGTCGCATGCACAATTTCTAAGGCTGCTCCTGATGCTTCACCTTTTCAGGTGCTAAGTCTGCCAACTAGATAAAATAATTATGTGGCAAGATAATTAAAAGGAGAGAGTGGAGTTTGGTGACTCCAGAAAGAGCCGATGCTAGTCACGTAGACCTATGCAAAAAATTAAAAATGACGGATAGTAACATATGCATGAAAAACTTTAGTTGCTAAAAAATTAAATAAATTAACCTTAGCAACAACAAGTTAAGCACCAATGCATTGAATACTCTAATTGTTTAATTTATTTAATGCACATAACAATTATCACATTTGCATTGGAACAGGCTTAATGTGTTTTGCCTCAGGCACCAGCACCGCTGCATGCACACTATAAATTTTCATATATGTTTAACATTTTTAACTACATGATTGGACATTTTTTAGTACTTGTTTTGAATATTTTTCAAATACGTGTTAAACAATTTTAAAATACACAGTGATACAATTTTCTGTATGATACAAAAAAAACTATGTACATTGAATAAACATCTTCTTATGAATGTCACGAACATTTTGTTTGAAATGCATGAACATTTGCATGAATGTAAACATATACATTCATTTTTAGTGATAGAAACATTTTTTAAAAGTTGAGCGAACACTTTTTTTGCACTACATTTAAATAAATGTGTGTTTAACACTAAAATACTTATCATAAAATATTTTATTTAGATCTTTTAAAATCTAAACAAAAGTGAAAAAACACGGGGTCAACGTGATCAGACCACGTGGTTACTAGGCCAGAGCAGTACTCGCTCGCCCATCCATCCATCCCAGGCGACCCCTACGCTCTAGCTAATGCATTGGCCCAAGGGCCCATGAGTCATACTTGCATTAACATGAGAACCCAACAAAGAAAAACATAAGACAACTTGAACATATTGCCAAAAATATGCAAATCAAAGAATTTTGCATTTCATATTTAAGATTTACCATTATATTGTTATGTTTCGCCTACTCTACCAAATCAGGAACTATTACAGTAGAAAAGAATAATAAACAACAGGAAGCAGGATCGTTGGAAGCAGAGAACTATTCCGCAGACTGTAACCTGGTCGCCGTATTCCAGCTTGTATGCAAGTATACATACAAAACAAAGGGGCATGAACTAGCCCGCTATTTAAAACAATGCCTCCTACGCATGGCCATGTCAATTAATTACAAAATGCAAAAAATAAACTAACAATGATATATGTAAGCAAAATCTTCTTGACATATAGTACTCGGATTCGTCCCCGTAAGAAGAAATATGTGAATCGCAAGGGAAGATCGTGAAAACCAATCCTCTCCTCTCCTCGTCTCCGCCTCCCCCTTTCCCTTGAGCAGCCTTCATGTCAGATCTCGCCCAGCCCAAACCCAGTCTTCTCCGCCGGCCTCGCCCGTTGGAGAGGAGATGGGGGCGGTGCTTGCAGCTCTTTAGTTCATTGTTTTGGCCTTATACCGAAAGTTTGGAGCATGGAGTCGCCGGAGCCCTCAAGCAGCGGCCGGCTTCTTCTAGTGGTGGTCCTCCTGACTGCTGCATCGAGGTGCTTGCGGTGGACATGGAGATCTTCCCCGTCCCCTCGTCAATAAGCTCGTGGCTCCACCTCTTCTGTTGGATCTTGCGGTCTTCCTTCTTCCCTGATGCATCTTGGAGAGGGCGAGGAGATGGACGAGGTTGTTGGGTCTGCAGTTTGTGGTCTAATTAGGTGCATATTCTCCGCGGCTGCGCTTGATTTGTTGGGTCAATCCATCGATGTTTGTTGGGCATGCTCCTGCGGGGCACGTGTTGCTCAACGGTGGTTCTTGGTCGGCATTCTCTGAGTAGTTCCGGTTTCTTCTGGCTGAATGACGACCTTCTTTTCCTTCGGTGTGAGGCCCTTTTTCTCCGCGGTGGATTTCGTCAGACCAAGTAGCTCGTCCCTCTCCGCGGCTGCGCTGGATTTTGTTGGGTCAATCCATCGATGTTTGTTGGGCATGCTCCTGCGGGACATGTGCTGCTCAACGCGATGGTTCTTGGTCGGCATTCTCTGAGTAGTTCCGGTTTCTTCTGGCTGAATGACAACCTTCTTTTCCTTCGGTGTGAGGCACTTTTTGTGACGCCCCCAAAATCAAGCTGTGTACAGTAATCATACACGCAAGGTACACGATCGAGATTAGGGACTCACGATGAGATATCACAACACAACTCTACAAATAAAATAATACAAGTTGTTTAATACAAGCCAGGGGCCACGAGGGCTCGAATACAACAGCTCGAGAGCACAAAGTCAGCGGAAGCAATAGTATCTGAGTACAGACACAAAGATACAAGGTTGCCTTAAGAAGGCTAGCACAAATAACAACAGATCGAAAAGGCGAGGCCTCCTGCCTGGGAACCTCCAAGCTACTCCTGGTCAACGGGGAACTCGACGTCGTAGAAGGCATCGGGGATCTCCTACTCCTGGACTCCAACGTCGACTGCAGCGGCCGATCAGGCAAAACAGTAAAGGAAATAAAGCAGGTGAGTATCTAGTATACCCGCGAGTCTTACGTCCGCTACTAAGCATTATGCATTGTATCAACGGAAAGAAGAGGCTGTATATAGTGGACTGTAAGATAGAAATCCAGAGCAAAGGTAAGAAGCTAGGCCTAACGAAGACTAGCATCTTCCGACGATGTCTTGCAGCATGAGGTAAGAATCAGCCAACAGTTTATATAAAGCATAAAGTAACAATGCAGCAGAAGTTGCGGCAGCATTGTATAATAATAAGTTGTAATAATTAACAATGCCTCCGAGTTCACCTCCTCGACATCCCCGCGAGGAAGAAAACCCGGAACCATACAGTTTAATAATAATAGTTTGTAGTGGTAAGATCCAGCTTCAGCATAAAGCGTCCTGTTACCGTGGACACGGCTATTCGAATAGATTAATCTTCCCTGCAGGGGTGCACTTGTGTTACGCTACACGCACGGATCTCCAGGGTGGCGGGAACCTTGTTAGGGAACGCTCCACCGAGGCTATCCGACACTTCATAGCCCATCTTTCAAACTCAACAGAGAGGCCATCCGCCGGTCTAAATCCTAAGTACGCCGGGCCTTGGACCCCAACCCGAATGTACTCCTGCACGGTGCGTGGCTGACCGGTGAAGTTGAAGCAAATCCAAATAAGACACCACCGCGCGAGCAAATAAGACAACACCACTTCCCGGCGCAGGCCGCGGTACTGCTGACGTCTGAAGAGTCCTCGGACGACACTACGAAGCAGAGGAGCCCATAACTCGTAATTCCCACGGGTAGGTAGTGCGTACATGGCATATAGCCAACTCAAGACATTCACTGAACCATTTAGCATTTTAATTAACCTGCGTGACAACCGTTATCGTTGCCTCGACTTAACTGACCCGCGGACAACGACAGCAGCCAGGACAACCAGTACATCGGTGCCTGCCCCGTCGTCCCACCAAGTCACTGCGGTTACCAACAAGGTGAACCGTCTCCTTACCTTGTCTCGCGTGTGCTCCTGGAGGATCTCGACTTTCGTGGTTTGGTAACTCTCGCGGCCAACGATCAGGGGCCAAGCACACCGGTACACTGGTCGTACCCTCCATGTCGTCCCGTCGCAAATACCTCTCGCGGGCACCGTTGGGTCGCCCGACTTCTTACCTTTAAGGACACCAGTTGGTTCGAGTTCCTACCATTAAGTGAAACCAGGAGGAATCACCCTCGATGGTACACTTGAGCTGGCTCGACTGAGACATCAGCGGGAAGAACTAAAGAGGTAAACCTCGTATCATCCCGGTGATGCTACGCTACTGAGCCGACGAGAGTGAAATACGAGTCCATTCCACTCGTAAGTCAAACTCGAAGCGACTCGGCAGAGTCTCGCCGTTGTAGGTTCCCTAGGGTGTCTGCACTGATCCGTACCTGTTGCAGTTGTAATATATCGTTCCCGCGATCACTCCCAGAGTGATCACGGCCCGCTATCTAATCCTAGCTAACAATGCGCAGGGCTCACTGCTGAATAATGCATAAGTAATAATAATAGGCAGCATAGGATTAAAGGAAGGTACATCAAGGGGCGACAAAAAAAAACAGGCTATGCAATTGATAGGATTGTAATCGTAGCAGCAGCAGTAACAATGCCTAGTGCAAGAAATGTACGGAAAGATAGGCGATATCTGGGGAAGAGAATGGCTCTGCTTGCCTGGTAGCTCGACAGTAGCGGTACGGTCGTCGACGAAGTAGTCGTACTCGGCATCGATGTAGTCGACGGCAGCAGCGGGGTCTACCGGAGATTAAGGGGGGGGGGAGAAACAATAAATACACAACAATAATAGCAATACAAATGCAAGACATAACAGATGAATTGTAAACGGGGTTCTAACGCAGTGCAATGCACATTGCTCGGAACGGAAATTCATCCGGGGATGAAATACCGGCTCCGGATGATTACCGGTCAGGGTGTCCGGAGGGGGGGAGATATCATGCCGGAGGTGTCGTGGACATCCGACACATGTGTGGGTGGTTTATACGGGTTAGTTGAACTATTCTGAATAAGTTTCGTGTTCGGAATAAATTCATCCGGGCACTCTAACAGTACCGGACAGTTTATCGAACAGACGGTCCGAAGGGGGGCGGTTCGATGTTCGTTGTGTTAGGGGGGTGGGATAGACATACGGATAGCGTATTCGTATTCGTTATATTTTTCTGATCAATTTTCATGTATAAATTATTTTCATCTGGGTTACGGTTTAAAAGATATTGAATTTCAAAGTTTTAATCAATTTAAATCAATTTTCTGAATTTCTTTTATTATTTATTAAACATTATCCAGAACATTATCCAAAACATTATCCAAAACAGTGCCTGACATGTGGGACCCACATGTCATACACAGAGGCATTTAAATCATTTTATTTAAATCAAAAATATCAGAGGACCCACATGTCATAGGCTATTAATATAAACAAATTCATAATATTATTAATCCAGTGGTGGGGTCCAGATGTCACAGGGACAAAGGCATACTAATCAATTTAAATTAACTTAACAGAGGGGTGGGCCCTTGGTGTCAGTGACTCATATGCTAATAGTAATTTAACTTAACCAGAGGGATTAGCTTAAGGGCTGGGCCCATATGTCAGTGGGTTAGGGAGTTGTTTCATTTGTTTTAAATGGTTGTTAGTTAATAGGGTCTGGCCCACTGTCATACAAAGGGGAGGGGTATTCTCTGTTGGTTAACAGAGATTAGAGGGGGTGGGGGTTAGTGCCACGGCAGTTCTACCATGCCCGCCGGCGACGAGGGCAACGGTGAGGGGGCACGGCGAGGGGCGCGGCTGCGGCCCCAGGTGCGCGGCAAGGGGGGCATGGCCAGGGGAGGCCGGGCGTAGGCAGGGGCGCCGCTGGCGTGGGCTGCGGCGAGCGCGAGCGGCCCGGGAGCTCAAGCTCCTGGCCATGGCGGGCGGTGGCTACGGCGCCGATGAGGGAGGGGCTACGGTGACCTCTTTGTGCGGAAAAAGGGGGGGAATGGGGGCGGCTTACAGCGAGGAGGCTGGTGGCGTGCTCGCACGGGGCCGAGGTAGACCGGAGGCGACGAATCGAGGGGAATGGCCATTGGAGGCCGTGAGGAAGAAGTCGTCCGGGGTGGTGTGTACAGCGCGCTGCAGCCCGATTCACTACTGGAGGTGAAGGAGGCGTTGGTGGGGGTCCTTCTGGACAAGACGGCGCGGTCCTTCGTCGTCGCTGGCCACGAGGTTCGCCTGGGGCGGCCATGGCGGGCTCGGGTGAGGGAGGGGGAGGGGGAGCACGCAGAGGAGAGAGGGGGGAGGGGAACCAGGGTTTGGGGAGGGCCTGGGGGCGGCCTCGTCCTTATCCCTCCACGAGGGGGAAGGGAGGAGTAGGCGGGAGAGGGGGGCCGACGCCCTGGCCATGGCCATGCTGTGCCACGGCGAGGGGGCGGGTGAGGGGTGGTTGGGGGTAGGGGAGAGAGAAGAGAGGGGGGGGGGCTGGGCCCGGGTGGGCCTCGCCCCGGGCGGGATTTGGGGTTTTCTATTTTTTTGTTTCCTTTTCTTTTTTGTTCTATTTCTTTTCTGTTTTAATTTATTTTAATGTCTTTTATATTTTTCTACCACATAAAATTTGTTACAAAATTATGGTTGCATCATAGTTAAGTGCCACAAAAAGTTTGGGCATTAATAAAAATCATTTAAATATTGTTATTTATTTCAAAAGGCTTTTTGGCATTGTTTTGCTACTGTTTTTATTTATCTATATTATTAAAACATTATAATAAAACCCTAATTCACTTTTATTATGGCCTACTGATTATTAGGCATTTTATAAAATTGTTTCCATAATTTTTAGTGCATTTAAAATTCCCATATGTTTATTAAAATTATCATGGCAACTTAATAGTTTCCTAAAGCTATTGTTTTATTTTAAATATTATTCCTTTATATTACTATACCATTTTTAATAAAACAACCATTGCTATATTATCATGGCCTAAGATTGCTAGGCATTTTATTTAATATGTTTCATTAACTTTGGTTTAACTATGATTTCCATTTGTATATTAATTTCCAAAACAATCGGGATAATCCCCCAACATTGGTTCCATCATCATCATGGCCTTGGGATCATTCAAATGACTAGGGGGATTTGGCTTAAGCATGATCAGGGTGATGGACATGCATCCACAAGTCTTGGAGAGAATTTATAATTTACCCAATTTGAAAATTTTATCAGGGTTGGAAATTGACAGAGCTATGATCAAAGGTGATCATGGCTTGATCATCAACAGTAATGATCACAAACAGTGGAATCACTGTAGTGATTACTGTACTGGATCTGAGGGTGTTACACTTTTTCTCCGCGGTGGATTTCGTCAGACCAAGTAGCTCGTCCCCGGCGCCGGCGACGAGGCTGTCCAACGTGAAGAAGATGGATCCGATCGCGATCATTCATTTGTGTGTAGGGTCCTTTTTATAAGAAGTGGAGCCTTATCTGTAGTATTTGCTTTTTCAAGGGTACTATTTATAAGTTGGTCTATCTTTAATGAGAATAAATGAATGGTCGGGTTTTTGTAGACCTGTGCACGTGCCCCTTTACATTAATTTCTTAACAGAAATACAATGGTTCACCAAGTCTAGAAACGAGACAGGGAAAGGGGGGAAGCGTGATCGACGATGTTGGGAAACCCACAACCTAGAGAGGCGATGTCGCCTCCCGGCTAAAGGGAGAAAGCCCAACAGCGTCCCCCGCAACTATCCTAACAAGAGATAACCACAACACCAAGTCTAGCAGGATCCAACTATTACAGTTGAAGTCAACACAAAAGCAAACATAGAACAGGATAACCAACAGCAACACCGAAGACTTCCACAACATAAGCATGATCTTTAGTTCTGGACAGCACCACACGCTTTCATCATCTGGGACGCATTGCAGCGCAGGATCAACGTGCCCGCCTTCAGGTCCTCCATGTCACCGATCACCTTCTGTAATCCTGCCCAATAAAGCAAATTGGCACAAGCAGAAAAGACGATCTCAAAAGGAGTCTCTAAACCCACAAACTCAAAGTGAGCTTTATTACGAGCATCCCAAATGGCCCAACAAATCGCACCCAAACCAACAATATAGAACACATCCCCATTTGGGAAAAGGGCAAAGCACCACACATAAAATTGCCAGATGTTATTGGGACAAGAATCTACACCAAAGATCGAAGCCGCGGTTCTCCAGGCAACCCGAGCCACTAGGCAAGTGAAAAAAAATGTTCCGCAGTTTCCTTCTCATCGCAAAAGGAACATTTAGCCCCCCCCCCACACAATTCCTCTTTTGCATGACCTCTCTCGTCAGCACAACATTCTGCTGCAGCTGCCATTGAAAATTTTGAAGTTTCATAGGAATCTTAGCATTCAAAATCCATTTACAATCACATCCATGCAAAACATTTTCCAGGAACTTATAAACTGATTTTGTAGTAAATTTAGATTTCCCTCCCATATCCCAGGAGACAACATCATCATCATGTGATCTACACATAGTGTTACACGCCATCACCACTTGCTCACATTGAGTCAAATTTTCGGAGTGTAATCTACGTCGGAACAGAGACAGACGATCAACGACAAGTCCTTGTGTGATAATACAATCAGATCTATCACACAAATCAAACAAAACAAAGTATTTTTCACAAAAGGGGATGTTACCATTCAGAGAGTCCAGCCAAAGTTTCGCTGAATTGCCAGATTTTACTACTACCTCCGATCCATATTAATGGGCACACACTTAGTACAACTTTGTACTAGAGTTGTATTAAGTGTGTGCCCATTAATATGGGTCGGAGGGAGTACAATAGTTCGACCGGCCAGATAAGTACTTTTAACTTTCAAGATTGCCTTCCAGCATGGGGAATCATTAAACTTTTCCCTCAGGGTAACCACATTATCTTTTGTAAGATATCGAGTAAGTACCAAATCTTGCCAAACACCCTTAAACTTCTCCAACTTCCACCACCATTTCACCAGTAAGATCACATTTTGTCTATGCAAGTTCTTAACACCAAGGCCACCCTTATTCTTTAATCTACAAACTCTAGTCCACTTAACCAGATAATACCTTTTTTACCAGCGGAGGCCTGGCATAAGAACCTCATCCTGTGCACATATAAACGAGTGGTAACCGTTTTAGGAAGCAGAAACATAGACATATAATAATATGCTATACTGGAAAGATTTGCATTAAGCAGGGCCACCCTCCCTGCAGACGAGGCGATGTTGCCCAGCCAAGAATCACATTTACGAATGAATTTGGCTTCAAGAAAATCCCAATCAACCCTCTTTAACCTTGAGAATCCAACAGGGACCCCTAAGTACCTCGTGGGGAAATGCCCTATTTGGCAATTGAACATCTCCCCATACTCCTAGAGGATGATATCACCCCCCCCCCCAACACACAATATTTCACTTTTTGAAAATTAATTTTAAGTCCAGACATAAGCTCAAACATGTAAAGGAGAAGTTTCAAGTTTCAAATTCACAGTGGGTCCCCTTGCCACACTCCTTTATGACTTTGAAAGTAGGGCCCAATTTATTGTTCAACTTAACACAAACAGTAGCCCCATGCAAGATCTTCTCAATTCAGCCACACCATCTCGGGCTAAAGCCACGTAGGGGCAAACACTCCAGCAAAAAAGACCAGTTAACTTTATCGTACGCTTTCTCTAAATCAATTTTAAGGGTCACCCCCACCTTTTACCTCACATGAGTGTAATGAAACACCTCATGAAGGGTGAGCACCCCATCCATAATGTTTCTCTTTTTAATAAAATCATTTTGATGAACGCTAAAAAGAGTATCGGCAAACCGCGTGATACGCCCCAAGCGTATCTATAATTCTGCTTGTTCCCTGCTTATATGGGTGACGTTGCTACATGTTTTGCTACACTTTCATACCTTTTCAACATATTTGGACTAACCTACTAACTCATTGCCCTAGTGCTAGTTTATGTCTGCTGTTGTCCATGCATTGCTATTATTTACCAGTATTTAAAGTGCTCGAAAAAATCCAGGAAAAACATATAAAAAATCAGCACAGAAGAAGACTCCAGAAGCCCGAAGGGCGGCCAGAGGGGGGCCACCCCCCTCCCAGGTAGCCAGGGGGAGGTCGCACCAGGGACCCGCCTAGTGAGGTGGGACCTCCCCTGGTGCCCCCATGCGGCCTATATTTACCTCTCGCCCCGAAAACCCTCGAGAGGACCTCCGTTACGTGATTTTCACCACTATTCCGCCGCCGCCGCGATCCCAAGATCGGGACGCCAGAAGACCCTGTCCTGGCCCCCTGCCGGAGGGAGGATTGATCTCCGGGAGTTTCTCTACCACCATGAGCGCTTCCCGGATGTGCCGTGAGTAGTCCCCCTTGGACCATGGGTCCATGACCAATAGCTATGTGATGTTTTCTCTCCACTCTTGTGCCTCAATTCTTAGCCCTTGTGAGCTGCCGTACATGATCAAGGCTATGATGTGTTTGCTGCGATCCGATGGATTATGAGATTATGTTCAGATTGTGACGAGTAATATATTTAGTTTACCTTTTATGTTTTAGTTCTTGAGAATTCTTGCATGTTCTCCGTTGCTATTTATTGCTTTGGCCAAGTAGTAGATTGGAACTCCAAGTGGGAACGTTTTTCATGATTATGGGTTCATGCCCTTTATGTCTAGCTTGAGTGACAGAAACATGAGACTAGGGGATGTGTTTTTGATACACGAGAGATGATAATTGCTTCTCGCCCTTCGTTGGTTACCCCAAGTGGAAGGTGAGATGCAGCGTAGCGACAAATTTCCCTTGGTGAAGATACCAAGGTTGAGATCGACCAGTAGGACTCCGACAATGATAAGTAGGTGGTGAAGCGAACAATGGTGCCGTTCACAACTCTGAGTTGTTTACTTCACCTGGACCTGCACACAAACACAAATAACTTTGCTCCCAACGAAGTTCAGAGAGGTTGTCAATCTCTCCGGTCTTGTTGTTTACAAAGGATCAAAACACAAGGGATAATGATAATGATAGCAACTGAAAATAAAAGCAGAAAAGTAAATGAGCGTGTAAACAATGATGAGAATATGGACCGGGGTCCCGTGTTCACAAGTGATGTCTCTCTCCCAAAAGAAGATAAAACTGCTATGCGAGGTAAACAAATTATAGACGGGCAATTGACAGGATTATAAACGCACCGCAATGCTAACTATGCTAAAAAAGAAAGGAAGAGGCTCAAAAGCATGGGCAGTACGCCAAAAGAAAGGAAGAGGCTCAAAAGCATGGTGATGGCTTCTCACCCCTCGTTGGTTACCCCAAATGGAAGGTTTGAGATGCAGTGCAGCAGCAAGTTTCCCTCGGTGAAGATACCAAGGTTATCGAACCAGTAGGACTCAGGAGATACAAGTAGGTGGCAACGTCGCCAGAAATTGCTTCCTGACTAGGGTGTTGTCGTGGACCTGCACACAACAACAAATAACTTTGCTCCCAACGAGTACAGAGGAGTTGTCAATTCCTCCGGACTTGTCGTTTACAAAGGATCAACGTAAGAGATAAAAGGTGCAAAGGAAAGTAAAAGCTGAAAGTAAATTGAGGGTGTGAACAATAATGTGAAGATGGACCGGGGTCCCGTGATTTTCATTAGTGATGTCTCTCTCCCAAAAGACGATAAAAGTGCTAGCGAAGTAAACAAATCACAGTTGGGCAATTGGCAGAATTATGAAGACACCGCAATGCTAACTATGCTGCAACGAAAGGAAGGGCTCAAAAGCAATGGGCAGTACGCCAAGGTAAGTAGACCGAAATCCATCTGCATCTACTACGAATCATCCACCTTGAGATATCTATCCAGAACATCTCGCTGGTATTAAGTTGCGAATCCCACCCAAAGTGTAAACTCAAAGCAACAGACAACTGCATTAAAAGAACTTTGCGTAAAGTAAACAATCCTTGCACCCGCAGGTACAAGCACCGTTGTTTTATCCCTGGTGGCAACATCACATCCCCTAGTCTCATGTTTCTGTCACTCAAGCTAGACAACAAGGGGCTGAACCCACAATCGAGCATAACGCTCTCTCTTGGAGTTGCAAATAAAATACTTGGCCAAAGCAAATACCGCAACGGAGAACATGCAAGAATTTACTCAAGAACAAAATATAAAAGAGAAGAACCAAATATATTACTCATCACAATCTGAACATAGTCTCATAATCCATCAGATCCCAACAAACTCAGCATAGCAACAACAGAAATTACATAGATGCCTCGATCATGTGAGGCAGCTCACGAGGACTCGAAAGTGGAAGCACAAAGGGGGAGAGATTCATCACATAGCTACTGGTCACGGACCCATGGTCCAAGGGGGATGATACGTCCCAAACGTATCTATAATTTCTGCTTGTTCCATGCATGTTTTGTGTGAATTTGCCATGTTTTGCTTGAACTTTCATAAACTTTTGAACCTATTTGGACTAACCTATTAACTCAGTGCACCCAGTTGCCAGTTTCTGTTTTCTGCTGTTTTTGTATTTCAGGTTTTCCGGCCATTAAAAGTGCTCCAAAAATTCTGGGAAAAATATACAAAAATTCAGCGCAACAGAAGCTTCCGGAATCACCAAGAGAGGGAAGGGGGGCCCACCACCAGGAAGCCAGGAGGGCAGGTGGCGCGGCCCCACCCTGGGCCGCGCCAGGCACCCTCCTGACTGCCTCGTGGGTCCCCTCGACGCCCCCTTCGCCTATATTTACCCCTCGGGGTGGAAACCCCTAAGACGGACTCCTTTTTCGCGATCTCGCCTCTGTTCCGCCGCCGCCGTTTCTAGATCGGGGCTGCCTGGAGAAGTTGCTCCGGCACCCTGCCGGGAGAAGCTACCCCCTCCGGGAGACCCTCCATAGCCATGGACGCCTCCCGTATGTACAGTGAGTAGTTTCCCTTGGACCATGGGTTCGTGACCAGTAGCTATGTGATCTATCTCTCCCCCTTTTGTGCTTCCACTTTCGAGTCCTTGTGAGCTGCCTCACATGATCGAGGCATCTATGTAATTTCTGTTGTTGCTATGCTGAGTTTGTTGGGATCTGATGGATTATGAGACTATGTTCAGATTGTGATGAGTAATATATTTGGTTCTTCTCTTTTATATTTTGTTCTTGAGTAAATTCTTGCATGTTCTCCGTTGCGGTATTTTCTTTGGCCAAGTATTTTATTTGCAACTCCAAGAGAGAGCGTTATGCTCGATTGTGGGTTTAGCCCCTTGATGTCTAGCTTGAGTGACAGAAACATGAGACTAGGGGATGTGATGTTGCCACCAGGGATAAAACAACGGTGCTTGTACCTGCGGGTGCAAGGATTGTTTACTTTACGCATAGTTCTTTTAATGCAGTTGTCTGTTGCTTTGAGTTTACACTTTGGGTGGGATTCACAACTTAATACCAGCGAGATGTTCTGGATAGATATCTCAAGGTGGATGATTTGTAGTAGATGCAGATGGATTTCGGTCTACTTACTTTGGCGTACTGCCCATTGCTTTTGAGCCCTTACTTTCTTTGCAGCATAGTTAGCATTGCGGTGCCTTCATAATCCTGTCAATTGCCCAACTGTGATTTGTTTACTTTGCTAGCACTTTTATCGTCTTTTGGGAGAGAGACGTCACTAGTGAAAATCACGGGACCCCGGTCCATCTTCATATCACTGTTTACACCCTTATTACTTTCAGTCTTTACTTTCAGTTGCTACTATTATTATCTCTTGCGTTGATCCTTTGTAAACAGCAAGGCCGGAGGAATTTACAACTCCTCTGTACTCGTTGGGAGCAAAGTTATTTGTATCTATCTGCAGGTCCAGGTGAAGCTAGCAACCTCGGCGCCATTGTTAACTTTACCACCTTTTTGTATCCTTCGGAGTCCTACGGGAGACAAACCTTGGTACCTTTGCCAAGGGAAAACTTGCCGCTGCACTATATCTCACTCTGCACTTGGGGTAACCAACGAGGCTTGAAGAGTATTAACACTCTCTTGCCATCAGCAAGTTTTCTGTCGCCGTTGCCGGGGACTCCAGTCTACAAGATAGGGGAGGTGCACACTATCTTTTATCTTTGCTTTTTAGTCTTGTTAGTTTACCTTTCAGTTTTTACTTTTGTGTCCCTTATAAAAAATACAAAAAATACCTACTGATGCTATCTTCACCATGGGTGTGGAACCACCCAAATATGGTAGGATGGACATGTTTCACTTGGATCGTCTTCGATCAATTTGTGCTCACGCTAAAAACCCAACCGACTTGGTTGAGGGAAAATCATTGGATGAGCATGCTCATTATACGCGGCACGGCCTATCTCAGAAAGGGAAACACTTATGGGATCAAATACAAGTTTCTTATTGCTATGATGAGTGTTTATGCCACATTTATGATTTTACTTGCTGCTCTAATATAGAGCGTAAACACCTTCCTTTCGAATGTGAGTTTAATGAAAATGAGATCCTATCTTCTTATGCCAAAGGTGTTTATGATTACTTTGATGTTGAAAAGATTGAAGAGTTTGTTGCTTTTAAAGGTGCTTATGAGATTGCTTCTTTGATTGAAAAGTATTACGATACTATTCACAAGTCTGAAAACTTTGCTGTTCTTGCTTATTGCTTTGAGAATTATACTTCCAATGCTTATGTTGAGGATTTTAAAAACAGAATGCTTGCTGCCCAAGAAGAGGCTAATGATTGCTATGAAGAGGAATCTTATGATTCCGAGGACTCACTTGATACTTCCCTTTCTGATGATTTTGATACTTGCTTTGTTGATGGCCATGATGCCACTATGGATGATGCCTACGAAGATGAACTTGCTATAGTTCCTTATGTTAAGCATGAAATTATTGTTGTTGCACCCACACTTGATTGCCCTATTATCCTTTTGAAATCTCCAACTATTCCGGAGAATTTTGCTCTTATCAAGGCTCAATGTGATGGGTTGCATCTATCTTATCATCCTAAAAACCGTGTTGAAAACAATACACGTGTGCTTGTAGGTCATGAACAACATGATTTATGTGATAGTTATATTCTTGATGTTGTTCATGATGCTACTGAAAATTACTTTGAGAGAGGAAAGTTTGGTTGTAGAAACTTCCATGTTACAAAAACACCTCTCTTCATGTTGAAAGTTTTGAAGTTGTTCTTGTTCTACCTTCCTATGCATGTAACTTTGTGATTCTTTGATTTATTTTCTTACAAGATGCCTATGCATAGGAAGTGGGGTAGGCTTAAATGTGTTTCACATTTGCTTATTGATGCTCTCTTTTGCTTCAATTCTTATTCTCTTGTGAGCATCTTTCATAATCTTTAAGCCTAGCTAATGGCTTTAAAGAAGCGCTTTCGGGAGGCAGCCCGCAACGAATTTAGGTTTTTATTTTTGCTTTTCTTCTGTTATTAGTGGTCTTGATGATTGTTACTACTGTAGCAACATCATTGTATCTTTACTTTTCAAGCTTTGTGCCAAGTTTAGCCTCATACGGCAAGGGAAGTGAAAGTTGTGACATGCTGTCCAGAAAACAGATTCTGTCCTCGTGACTAGAAAAATCAGAGAAAAATACCAGTTCGTCTTTTTGAGCTGAATTGTTTACACAGTGTGCTCTATACAATTACGAAACTTCCGTATGTTCTGTGTTTTTTGATTTGAGTTGAAGAAGTACCCTAAAATATTCGTTTCTATCTGCTGTTCTGTTTTTCACAGATTCTGCCACATTTTGTCTCTCTTCACTTTTGCAAACCTTAAGCCTGCTTTTTCTTTGCAAAAACCTTTTGGAAATCTTGGGAAACAGTATCTCTTCCTGGAAATCTTTATTTTTAGTAGAGGAAAATTATTTTATTAGGGTACTAACCTCTCTAATCAGCCTACAATGAGTTATGTATGAAAGGAGTTTTCAAGTGCGCGATGGAGGATGATGAAAGAAGATTCAGGAGGGTCAAACGCTCAAGCTTGGGGATGCCCATGTGCACCCCCAATTAATATTCAAGGAGACTCAAGCGTCTAAGCTTGGGGATGCCCCCGTGCATCCCCTTCTTCATCAACAATTATCAGTTCGTCTCTCGTTGCACTATATTTTTATCACTTCATGCATTATGTGCTATTCTTGGAGCGTCTCGCTCTTAGGTTTTGTTTTTAGTTTTATTTTGCTTTGTTTTCTGTAGTAACAAGTTAGACCCCAACATACTATTTTGTGTGGGAGAGATTCACGCTCCGCTTGAACTAGAACTCCTCATAGGATTTGCATGCTTATTATTTTAGCTGTGAGCTGTTCTTTTTCTTTTCTTAGCTGCTGTTTTGTTTAGTTGTAGTGCTTTAGTTTTTCTAGAGCTTTTTTTTTTAGGTTGAACTTTCTATAGGTTGCATGTTTTATCTTGTTAGAGAGTTTGCCTGTTGCACTGAGTTTTGTGTCTTGAATAGAAGTAGGTAGTTGAAGTTGCTTTTCTCTTTGTAGTAGTAACTTGCAATAGTTTTGAGGTATTGACTAGAGTAATGTTTGAACTTATGGTGTCAAGAGCTCTTGCCTATTAGTGATAGATGTCGTATTTTGGGCAATCCGTGTGTTTTTCGAAAACCAAAAAACCCCCTGTTGAGAACTCTAGCTACTAGACGGATCACTAACCTCTGGAGGGTTCGAATATTAGAGTACACTCACGTAGCGTGAGTCGAGGATGCGCAAGGATAACCAAACCCCCATACACTCCTCCTCGGGGTACCTGTCTCTTTGTGAACCTCCTGATTAGATTGAGAGTTACCGATAATAAGTGCATGAGTTCTTCGGACTAATGTGAGTATTCGAAAGTTGACACTTCCACCCACCTATACTTTTTCTAGCCTCTTCGGTACCGTGCATTGCCTTTTTCTCACCTCGAGAGTTGGTGCATACTTCGCCGATGCATCCAAACCCTTGGCATGATACGCTCTGTCATCATAAGCCTCCTTATATCTTTCCTAAAAACAGCCACCATACCTACCTATAAGGCATTTCCATAGCCTTTCTGAGATACATTGCCATGCAACATCCACCTTCTCATGACTTGATATTCATGTCATACATGCTACTTGCTTGATCGATGACCGCATGCTAGTTGGGCCTTGCCCTAATCATTGCTACATGACGCGCTAGTATCATTGCATATCCTGCTATCCTGGCAGAAGCATACATTTGCATCATGATAGTTACAGTTTCTTTATGTGAGTACCTTTGTAAAGTGTGAAAGATCTCCTATATTCTTGTAAAATATAGAGTATTGCCCCTAAAGTGAGGAAAAGATCCCAAAGAGGACAAAATCAAAAGATCCCAAAGAGGACAAATGAGAGTTAAATAGAAAGAGCCATTGAGGCCACCAAAAAAATAAAAAAAAGAGAAAAAGAGAAAAAAAATAAAAAGAAAGAAGGGGGCATACTACTATTCCTTTTGAGAGATCCACACTAGTACTTTCTTGGTGGCTTCTCGCCCCCTTCGTTGGTTACCCCAAGTGGAGGGTTGAGATGTAGTGCAGCAGCAGTTTTCCCTCGGTGAAGATACCAAGGTTTGTCTCCAGCAGGACTCCATAGATGATAAGTAGGTGTCAGTGGCGCAACTGACGCGGACCTGCACACAGACACAGATAACTTTGTTTCCCAACGAAGTTCAGAGAGGTTGTCAATCTCTCCGGTCTTGTTGTTTACAAAGGATAAAACGCAAGGGATAATAATAGCAACTTGAAAGTAAATGCAGAAAAGTAAATATAGCATGGAAAAAATGATAAGGGTATGGACCGGGATACGTGATGTTCGCTAGTGATGTCTCTCTCCCAAAAGACGATAAAATTGCTATGCGAGGTAAACAAATTACAGAAAGGCAATTGACAGGATTATGAACGCACCGCAATGCTAACTATGCTACAAAAGAAAGGAAGAGGTTCAAAAGCACAGGCAGTACGCCAAGGTAAGTAGACCGAAATCCATCTGCATCTACTACTAATCATCCACCTTGAGATATCTATCCAGAACATCTCGCTGGTATTAAGTTGCGAGCCCCACCCAAAGTGTAAACCCAAAGCAACAGACAACTGCATTAAAAAGAACTCTGCGTAAAGTAAACAATCCTTGTAACCGCGGTTACAAGCACCGTTGTTTTCCCCCTTGTGGCAACAACACATCCCCTAGACTCATGTTACTGTCACTCAAGCGTGTCATCGGGGGGCATGAACCCACAATCTAGCACAACGCTCCCTCTTGGAGTCACTACCTACTACTTGGCCAAAGCAATAAACAGCAACGGGGAACATGCAAGAATTACTTAGGAACAAAAATATAAGAGATAAAAACCAAATATATTACTCAATCACAATCTGAACATAATCTCATAATCCATTAGATCCTATCAAACTCAACATAGCAAAAGCAGAAATATTACAAAGGTGCCTCGATCATGTTGGGCAGCTCACGAGGTCTAAACAATGAAGATCAAAGAGGGGAGGAGAACATCACATAGCTACTGATCACGGACCCATGGTCCAAGGAAAACTACTCACGAGACATCCGGGGAGCATCCATGGTGGAGAGGAGACTCCCGGAGGTCAATCCTCCCTCCGGCAGGGTGCCGGGAAGAGGTCTTCTGGTGCTCCCGATCTTCGGAAGCGCGGCGGCGGCGGAACAGAGGCGAGTTCGCGGAATAGGGTTCTCCTTTCGGGGTTTTCCCGTGACGGGGGATAAATAGGCGAAAGGGGGCAGCCAGAGGTGGGCCAGGGGCCACAGGCGCCCCCTGGCGCGGCCATGGGTGGGGCCGCGCCAGGTGGCCGCCTGGGCCCCCCTGGCTCCCCTCTGGCCCCTCCCGGGATCTTCTCGAAGCTTCCGTCACGCTGATTTTTTATCTGAATTTTCCCTAATTTTTCTGGCACTTTTTATATGGGGGAAAACTGAAATAGAAAAACAGAAGAAAACAGGAACTGGCACTGGGTTGCACTGAGTTAATAGGTTAGTCCAAATATGATAAAAAAATGTATGAAAGTGTATCTAGATCATAGCAATATCACACAAAACATGCATGGAGCAAGCAGAAATTATAGATACGTTTTGGACGTATCAACATCCCCAAGCTTAATTCCTGCTCGTCCTCGAGTAGGTAAATGATAACAACATAATTTCTGTGGTGACATGCTAGCAACCATATAAGAACTTTGAAAAGTAAAGCAATCAAGGTTAGAGATTCAATTCAAGTCATAATATGCAAGAGTCTATATTAGCATTGAAACAAGTAACAAAAGAACAATAGGTGCAAGAGCTCTCGCTGTCCGTGACTCGAATGTCTCCAAATGGTGTTTGCGTGCAAGAAGGGGGATAGGGAATACGAGAAAAAAGTATTTTTGTGTTGAGAACTCAATCTACTAAAGTTTCACACTTGGTCTTCTTTGGAATCTTATCTTGACTCATCCCCAGACCACTAGCCAGGTACAAGTCAATTTGATCCACTCCTTTTCGATATTTCGAGCACTCATGCAATGGATGAGTGTAAGCACGAGAGTTGAAACTTAGGATGGCAAAGAGAGAAATATGGTGGAGGAGGAAGACAAAAAGGTGTGAAAGGCTCACATCAATGAGGACAATCATAGGCAAGAGATGCCAAATGATAGATATGATGTGAGGAGTAGGGATTGCCATGCAACGGATGCACATACGAGCTAAGAAGCTCTCCAATGGAACTAGTGGGGGTGCATCTAACTTGCTCGCTCATGAAGACCTAGAGCTCTTTTGAGGAGGCTCATCCTTGGAATATGCAAGCCAAGTTCTATAGTGTGAAGGTCCCCACATAGTTATATGCATAATGATCATCTCTATGGAGTACAAGGATATAAAAGGAGTACTAGTGTGGATCTCTCAAAAGGATAGTAGTGTTGCCCCTTTCTCTCTTTTTATTTCTTTTTCTCTTTTTTCTATTTTTTTGTATTTTTTGGTGGCCTCAATGGCTCTTTCTATTTAACTTTCATTTGTCCTCTTTGGGATCTTTTAATGTGTCCACTTTGGGATCTTTTCCTCACTTAAGGGCAACACTCTATTTTACAAGAGGGTAAAGGAGATCTTTCACACTTTACAAGGTACTCAAAACATAAAGAAGATGTAACTATCATGATGTATGCTGCTGCCAGTGTAGCAGGAACATGTATGACATGAATATCAAGTCATGAAGAGGTGGAAGTTGCATGGCAATGTAACTCGGAAAGGCTATGGAAATGCCTTGATGGGTAGGTATGGTGGCTGTTTTGAGGAAAGATATAAGGAGGCTTATGATGACAGAGCGTATCATGCCAAGGGTTTGGAAGTACCGGCGAAGGTGGACACCAACTCTCGGAGTGAGAAGAAGGCAATGCACGACACGGGAAAGGCTAGCAAAATATGGGAAGGTGGAAGTGTCAACTCTCAATACTTACATTAGTCCGAAGAACTCATGCACTTATTATCGGTAACTCTCAATCTAATAAGGAGGTTCACAAAGAGACAAGTACCCCGAGGAGGAGTGTATGGGGGTTTGGTTATCCTTGCGCATCCTCGACTCATGGTACGTGAGTGTTCTCTAATATTCGACCCGTCAGAAGAGTAGTGATCCATCTAGTAGCTAGAGTTCTCAACTAGTTTTGTAGGTTTTGAAAATAAACACGGATTGCCCAAAATACGACACCTATCACTAATAGGCAAGAGCTCTTGACACCGAAAGTTCAAACATTACTCACATCAATACCTCAAAACTATTGCAAGCTACTACTAAAATTAAATAGCAACCTCAATTACCTACTTTCAAGACAAGACACTACTCAGTGCAGCAACCAACTCTCTTAACAAGATAAACATGAAAACTAAAAAGAGTTCCAACAACAAACTAAACAAAAGCCAAGGCTCTTGCTAAAGACAAACTAAAACTAAGACTAAACATGGTAGTAGCTATGAAAAGATAAAGAACACACAACAACAAAAAGATAGGCATGAAAAATCCTATGATGTGTTCTAGATTTTGAAAGTGGAGCGTGTTTCTCTCCCACACAAGGTAAGACAGGACCTAACTTGTTATGAACAGCAAGAAAAGCTAAAGAAACTAAAAATAAAACCTAAGAGCGAGACGCTCCAAGCATAGCACATAACACATGAAGTGATAAAAATATAGTGAGACGAAGGACGAACTGATGATTGTTGATGGAGAAGGGGATGCATGGGGGCATCCCCAAGCTTAGACGCTTGAGTCTCCTTGAATACTTATTGGGGATGCATGGGGGAATCCCCAAGCTTGAGCGCTTGACACTCCTGGATCTTCTTTCATCATCTTCCATCGCACACTTGAAAACTCCCTTCATACATAACTCATCATAAGCTGATTAGAGAGGTTAGTACCCTTAATAAATAATTTTTCTCCACTGTATATAAAGATAAACTTGAATAGATACTGTTTCTAAAGAGTTCCAAGAAGTTTTTTCAAAGAAAAAGCAAGCTTAAGGTTTGCAAAAGTTAGGAGAGACAAAACGTGGCAGAATCTGTGAAAAACAGAACATCAGATAGTAAAGAATTTTTTAGGGGCACTTCTGCAACTCAAATAAAAAAACTCAGAACATACGGAAGTTTCATAATTGTATAGAGCATACTGTGTAAAAATTTCAGCTCAAAAAGATGAACTGGAATTTTTCTGGAATTTTTCTGGTCACGGGGACAGAATCTGTTTTCTGGACAGCAAGTCACAACTTTTACTTCCCTTGCCGTAAGAGGCTATAACTTGGCACAAAGCTAAAAAATAAAGATACAATGATGTTGCTACAGTAGTAACAATCATCTAGAGACAACAAAAGCAAAAAGAAAAACCTAAATTCGTTGCGGGCTGCCTCCCGAAAGCGCTTCTTTAAAGCCATTAGCTAGGCGTAATGCAAAAAGAAGAATCAAGTTTTATCAAGAGAAAGAGAATAACTAGCCCGAGTAACGGACTCAAAAGGTAACTTGATTTTCTTTCTAGGGAAGTGTTCCATCCCCTTTTTAAATGGGAATTGGAATTTTATATTCCCCTCTTTCATGTCAATAACCGCACCAACAGTGCGAAGAAAAGGACGTCCCAAAATAATTGGACATAAAGGTTCACACTCTATATCCATAACAATAAAATCAACGGGAACATAGTTGTCATTGACAATGATAAGAACATCGTCGATATTCCCTAAAGGTTTCTTTACGGAAGAATCAACAAGACGAACACCAAAAGAACAAGGCTCAAAAGGTTTCAATTCAAACATATCAAATATTCTTTTGGGCATAACGGAGGTACTAGCTCCAACATCACATAAAGCATAGCAAGAGAAGTTATTTAATTTAATTTTGATCATAGGATCCCAACCATCCTCTAGCTTCCTAGGTATGGAGGCTTCTACTCTAAGCTTCTCCTCCCTAGCTTTGATGAGAGCATTTGTGATATGCTCTGTGAAGGCAAGATTAAGTGTGCTAGTGTGGGGGTCTCTAGACATTTTGTGTAGCAAACTGATAACTTCTGAGAGGGTACAACTATCAAAATCAATATCACTACTATCAAAGGTGGTAGTAGTGTCATCTAGGCTCACTTGTTTGAAACCCTCTATGTTCATAGGAGTTTCTTTATCTATAGTTGAGGTATTAGCATCACCATTAATAGGTCCAACGGGACTAGGAGTGCATTGGGTGCTAATAGTTTGGGTGTCCTCAACAATTTGGATAGTGGCAACTGTGTGGTGTGTAGGAAGGCTCTTAATTCTATCCTCTTCCTCTTTTTCTCTAGCCCATCTTTCTTTAAGTTTAGCCATCATCCTAATGTTTTCATTGATTTGTAATTGGATAGCATTAATAGGAGTGGCCTTATTCTCCTCAAGGGGGGGAGGTTCTAATTTTGAGCATCTCAATATCAAGGGCTAAGTTTTCTACCTTCAAAGAGAGATTATATATTTTAGATAATTTCTCTTCTACATTTTTGTTGAAGGATTTTTGGGTAGTGATTAAGTTTCTAAGCATGCTTTCTAATTCAGAAGAGGGGTTCTTGTTGCTAGGGTAGGTGTTGTTGTTCCCATAGTTGGATGGAAACGGTCTAGGATTGCTAGCAAAATTTCCCCTATAAGCATTGTTGTTGAAGTTTTTTCTAGCAATAAAGTTCACATCTACTTGTTCTTGAGCAACCAAAGAATTTAAAGGAACATCATGAGGATCAATAGAGGGTTTCTTGGTAAGTAGATACATAGTTAAGTCAACTTTTTCATTGAGGGAGGTAATTTCCTCGACATAATTTACCTTCCTACCTGTTGGAGTGCGTTCGGTGTGCCATTGGGAATAATTGGTCATCATTTCATCGAGAAGCTTCGTGGCAGCACCAAGTGTAGTTGACATAAAGGTTCCTCCCGCGGCCGAATCTAACAGGTTCCGCGAGGTAGTGTTCAAGCCTGCATAAAAAGTCTGGATAACCATCCAGGTAGTCAAACCATGTGTAGGGCATTTCTTAACAAGAGATTTCATTCGTTCCCAAGCTTGGGCAACGTGTTCATTATCCAATTGCTTAAAATTCATAATATTACTCCTCAATTGGATAATCTTAGCAGGAGGGTAGTACTTCCTTATAAAAGCATCTTTGCACTTATCCCAAGAATCTATGCTATTTCTAGGCAAAGATTGAAACCAGATTTTAGCATCTCCCCTTAAAGAGAAGGGAAAGAGCTTGAGCTTAACAACATCACCTTCTACTTCTTTATACTTTTGCATATCACATAATTCAACAAAATTATTCAAGTGTAAAGCAGCATCATCTCCAGCACCAGAGAATTGATCTCTCATAACAAGGTTTAACAAAGCAGGTTTAATTTCATAAGAGGTAGATGAAGTGGCAGGTGTGGCAATAGGAGTGCAGATAAAGTCTTGGTTATTGTGACTAGTGAAGTCACACAACTTGGTGTTTTTCGTGGAACCCATAGTAGCAGCAAGTGTAGTAGATTTTTTTGTAGTTTTTGATAAAAGACACAAAGATAAAAACTGAAAGATAAACTAACAAGACTAAAAAACAAAGGTAAAGGGTAGTGTGCAACTCCCCTATCTTAGCACTTGGAGTCCCCGGCAACGGCGCCAGAAATTTGCTTGATGGCGCGAGGGTTGACGGGTGTAGTCTTCTCGCCCTTCGTTGGTGAGCCCCAAGTGGAAGGCGTGATGCAGCACAGCAGCAAATTTCCCTCGGTAAAGATACCAAGGTTTGTCTCCAGTAGGACTCCAGAGATGATAAGTAGGTGTCAGCGGCGCTACTGACGCGGACCTGCACACAGACACAGATAACTTTGTTCCCAACGAAGTTCAGAGAGGTTGTCAATCTCTCCGGTCTTGTTGTTTACAAAGGATAAAACGCAAGGGATAATAATAGCAACTTGAAAGTAAATGCAGAAAAGTAAATGTAGCGTGGAAACAATGATAAGGATATGGACCGGGATACGTGATGTTCGCTAGTGATGTCTCTCTCCCAAAAGACGATAAAATTGCTATGCGAGGTAAATTTTTTACAGAAAGGCAATTGAAAGGATTATGAACGCACCGCAATGCTAACTATGCTACAAAAGAAAGGAAGAGGTTCAAAAGCACAGGCAGTACGCCAAGGTAAGTAGACCGAAATCCATCTGCATCTACTACTAATCATCCACCTTGAGATATCTATCCAGAACATCTCGCTGGTATTAAGTTGCGAGCCCCACCCAAAGTGTAAACCCAAAGCAATAGACAACTGCATTAAAAAGAACTCTGCGTAAAGTAAACAATCCTTGTAACCGCGGTTACAAGCACCGTTGTTTTCCCCCTTGTGGCAACAACACATCCCCTAGACTCATGTTTCTGTCACTCAAGCATGTCATCGGGGGGCATGAACCCACAATCTAGCACAACGCTCCCTCTTGGAGTCACTACCTACTACTTGGCCAAAGCAATTAACAGCAATGGGGAACATGCAAGAATTACTTAGGAACAAAAATATAAGAGATAAAAACCAAATATATTACTCAATCACAATCTGAACATAATCTCATAATCCATCAGATCCTATCAAACTCAACATAGCAAAAGCAGAAATATTACAAAGGTGCCTCGATCATGTTGGGCAGCTCACGAGGTCTAAACAATGAAGATCAAAGAGGGGAGGAGAACATCACATAGCTACTGATCACGGACCCATGGTCCAAGGAAAACTACTCACGAGACATCCGGGGAGCATCCATGGTGGAGAGGATACTCCCGGAGGTCAATTCTCCCTCCGACAGGGTGCCAGGAAGAGGTCTTCTAGTGCTCCCGATCTTCGGAAGCGCGGCGGCGGCGGAACAGAGGCGAGTTCGCGGAATAGGGTTCTCCTTTCGGGGTTTTCCCGTGACGGGGGATAAATAGGCGAAAGGGGGCAGCCAGAGGTGGGCCAGGGGCCCCAGGCGCCCCCCTGGCGCGGCCAGGGGTGGGGCCGCGCCGGGTGGCCGCCTGGGCCCCCCTCGCTCCCCTCTGGGCCCTCCCGGGCTCTTCTCGAAGCTTCCGTCACGCTGATTTTTTATCTGAATTTTCCCGAATTTTTCTGGCACTTTCTATATGGGGGAAAACTGAAATAGAAAAACAGCAGAAAACAGGAACTGGCACTGGGGTGCACTGAGTTAATAGGTTAGTCCAAATATGATCAAAAATGTATGAAAGTGTATCTAGATCATAGCAATATCACACAAAACATGCATGGAGCAAGCAGCAATTATAGATACGTTTTGGACGTATCAGCTCACGAGGTCTAAACAATGAAGATCAAAGAGGGGAGGAGAACATCACATAGCTACTGATCACGGACCCATGGTCCAAGGAAAACTACTCACGGGACATCCGGGGAGCATCCATGGTGGAGAGGAGACTCCCGGAGGTCAATCCTCCCTCCGGAAGGGTGCCGGGAAGAGGTCTTCTGGTGCTCCCGATCTTCGGAAGCGCGGCGGCGGCGGAACAGAGGCGAGTTTGCGGAATAGGGTTCTGCTTCTGGAGTTTTCCCGTGACGGGGGATAAATAGGCGAAAGGGGGCAGCCAGAGGTGGGCCAGGGGCCCAAGGCGCCCCCCTGGCGCAACCAGGGATGGGGCCGCGCCGGGTGGCCGCCTGGGCCCCCTGCCTCCCCTCTGGCCCCTCCCGGGCTCTTCTCGAAGCTTCCGTCACACTGATTTTTTATCTGAATTTTCCCGAATTTTTCTGGCACTTTTTATATGGGGGAAAACTGAAATAGAAAAATAGCAGAAAACAGGAACTAGCACTGGGGTGCACTGAGTTAATAGGTTAGTCCAAATATGATGAAAAATGTATGAAAGTGTATCTAGATCATAGCAATATCACACAAAACATGCATGGAGCAGCAGAAATTATAGATACGTTTTGGACTTATCAACATCCCCAAGCTTAATTCCTGCTCGTCCTCGAGTAGGTAAATGATAACAACATAATTTCTGTGGTGACATGCTAGCAACCATATAAGAACTTTGAAAATTAAAGCAATCAAGGTTAGAGATTCAATTCAAGTCATAACAGGCAAGAGTCTATATTAGCATTTGAAAGAAGTAACAAAAGAACAATAGGTGCAAGATCTCTCGCTGTCCGTGACTCGAATGTCTCCAAATGGTGTTTGCGTGCAAGAAGGGGGATAGGGAATACGAGAAAAAAGTATTTTTGTGTTGAGAACTCAATCTACTAAAGTTTCACACTTGGTCTTCTTTGGAATCTTATCTTGACTCGTCCCCAGACCACTAGCCAGGTACAAGTCAATTTGATCCACTCCTTTTCGATATTTCGAGCACTCATGCAATGGATGAGCGTAAGCACGAGAGTTGACACTTAGGATGGCAAAGAGAGAAATATGGTGGAGGAGGAAGACAAAAAGGAAGAGAAAGGCTCACATCAATGAGGACAATCATAGGCAAGAGATGCCGAATGATAGATATGATGTGAGGAGTAGGGATTGCCATGCAACGGATGCACATACGAGCTAAGAAGCTCTCCAATGGAACTAGTGGGGGTGCATCTAACTTGGTCGCTCATGAAGACCTAGAGCTCGTTTGAGGAGGCTCATCCTTGGAATATGCAAGCTAAGTTCTATAGTGTGAAGGTCCCCACATAGCTATATGCATAATGACCATCTCTATGGATTACAAGGATATAAAGGGAGTACTAGTGTGGATCTCTCAAAATGATAGTAGTGTTTCCCCTTTCTCTCTTTTTATTTCTTTTTTTTCTTTTTTCTATTTTTTTTGTATTTTTTGGTGGCCTCAATGGCTCTTTCTATTTAACTCTCATTTTTCCTCTTTGGGATCTTTTAATGTGTCCACTTTAGGATCTTTTCCTCACTTAAGGGCACCACTCTATTTTACAAGAAGGTAAAGGGGATCTTTCACACTTTACAAGGTACTCAAAATCATAAAGAAGATGTAACTATCATGATGTATGCAAGGTATGTCGCTGCCAGTGTAGCAGGAACATGTATGACATGAAGATCAAGTCATGAAGAGGTGGAAGTTGCATGGCAATGTAACTCGGAAAGGCTATGGAAATGCCTTGATTGGTAGGTATGGTGGCTGTTTTGAGGAAAGATAAAGGGAGGAATATGATGACAGAGCGTATCATGCCAAGGGTTTGGAAGTACCGGCGAAGGTGGACACCAACTCTCGGAGTGAGAAGAAGGCAATGCACGGCATGGGAAGGGCGAGAAAAATATGGGAAGGTGGAAGTGTCAACTCTCAATACTTACATTAGTCCGAAGAACTCATGCATTTATTATCGGTAACTCTCAATCTAATAAGGAGGTTCACAAAGAGACAAGTACCCCGAGGAGGAGTGTATGGGGGTTTGGTTATCCTTGCGCATCCTCGACTCATGGTACGTGAGTGTACTCTAATATTCGACTTCTCAGATGAGTAGTGATCCATCTAGTAGCTAGAGTTCTCAACTAGTTTTGTAGGTTTTGAAAATAAACACAGATTTCCAAAATACGACACCTATCACTAATAGGCAAGAGCTCTTGACACCAAAAGTTCAAACATTACTCACATCAATACCTCAAAACTATTGCAAGCTACTACTAAAATTAAATAGCAACCTCAATTACCTACTTTCAAGACAAGACACAACTCAGTGCAACAACCAACTCTCTTAACAAGATAATTATGAAAAATAAAAAAAGTTCCAGCAACAAACTAAAACAAAATCCAATGCTCTTGCTAAAGACAAACTAAAACTAAGACTAATCATGGCAGTAGCTATGAAAAGATAAAGAACACACAACAGCAAGAAGATAGGCATGAAAAATCCTATGATGTGCTCTAGATTTTGAAAGTGGAGCGTGTTTCTCTCCCACACAAAGTAAGATAGGACCTAACTTGTTATGAACAGCAAGCAAAGCTAAAGAAACTAAAAATAAAACCTAAGAGCGAGACGCTCCAAGCATATCACATAACGCATGAAGTGATAAAAATATAGTGAGACGAAGGACGAACTGATGATTGTTGATGGAGAAGGGGATGCACGGGGGCATCCCCAAGCTTAGACGCTTGAGTCTCCTTGAATATTTATTGGGGATGCATGGGGGCATCCCCAAGCTTGAGCGCTTGACACTCCTGGATCTTCTTTCATCATCTTCCATCGCACACTGGAAAACTCCCTTCATACACAACTCATCATAAGATGATTAGAGAGGTTAGTACCCTTAATAAATAATTTTTCTCCAATGGATATAAAGATATTCTTGAAGATCTACTGTTTCTCAAGAGTGCCAAAAATTTTTTGCAAAGAAAAAGCAAGCTTAAGGTTTGCAAAAGTAAGGAGAGACAAAACGTGGCAGAATCTGTGAAAAACAGAACAACAGATAGTAAAGAATTTTTTAGGGGTACTTCTGCAACTCAAATAAAAAAACTCAGAACATACGGAAGTTTCGTAATTGTATAGAGCATACTGTGTAAGAATTTCAGCTCAAAAAGATGAACTGGGATTTTTCTGTAATTTTTCTGGTCACGAGGACAGAATCTCTTTTATATTTTGTTCTTGAGTAAATTCTTGCATGTTCTCTGTTGCGGTATTTGCTTCGGCCAAGTATTTTATTTGCAACTCCAAGAGAGAGCGTTATGCTCGATTGTGGGTTCACCCCCTTGATGTCTAGCTTGAGTGACAGAAACATGAGACTAGGGGATGTGATGTTGCCACCAGGGATAAAACAACGGTGCTTGTACCTGCGGGTGCAAGGATTGCTTACTTTACGCATAGTTCTTTTAATGCAGTTCTCTGTTGCTTTGAGTTTACACTTTGGGTGGGATTCGCAACTTAATACCAGCGAGATGTTCTGGATAGATATCTCAAGGTGGATGATTCGTAGTAGATGCAGATGGATTTCGGTCTACTTACTTTGGCGTACTGCCCATTGCTTTTGAGCCCTTCCTTTCTTTGCAGCATAGTTAGCATTGCGGTGCCTTCATAATCATGTCAATTTCCCAACTGTGATGTTTTACCTCGCTAGCACTTTTATCGTCTTTTGGGAGAGAGACATCACTAGTGAAAATCACGGGACCCCAGTCCATCTTCATATCACTGTTTACAGCCTTATTACTTTCAGTCTTTACTTTCAGTTGCCACTATTATTATCTCTTGCGTTGATCCTTTGTAAACAGCAAGGCCGGAGGAATTGACAACTCCTCTGTACTCGTTGGGAGCAAAGTTATTTGTATCTGTGTGCAGGTCTAGGTGAAGCTAGCAACCTCGGCGCCATTGTTAACTTTACCACCTTCTTTTATCCTTCGGAGTAACTATATCTCACTCTGCACTTGGGGTAACCAACGAGGCTTGAAGAGTATTAACACTCTCTTTCCATCAGGGGACTACTCACGGCACATTCGGGAGGCGTCCATGGCTATGGAAGGTCTCCCGGAGGGGATTCCTCCTTCCGGCAGGGTGCCGAGGCAGCGTTTCTAGGCAGCCCCGATCTTGAAACGGCGGCGGCGGCGGAACAAAGGGGAGTTTGCGAGAAAGAGATCGATATTAGGGGTTTCCACCCCGAGGGGTAAATATAGGCGAAGGGGGGCATCGAGGGGACCCACGAGGCAGTCACGAGGGTCCCTGGCGCGGCCCAGGGTGGGGCCGCGCCACCTGCCCTCCTGGCTGCCTGGTGGTTGCCCCCTTCCCTCTCTTGGTGATTCCGGAAGCTTCTGTTGCGCTGATTTTTTATATATTTTTCCCGGAATTTTCGGAGCACTTTTAATGGCCGGAAAACCTGAAATACAAAAACAGCAGAAAACAAAAACTGGCAACTGGGTGCACTGAGTTAATAGGTTAGTCCAAATAGGTTCAAAAGTGTATGAAAGTTCAAGCAAAATATGGAAAAGTCACACAAAACATGCATGGAGCAAGCAGAAATTATAGATACGTTTGGGACGTATCAACATCCCCAAGCTTAATTTCTGCTCGTCCTCGAGTAGGTAAATGATAACAAACATAATTTCTGTGGTGACATGCCACACAACCAAATAAGGACTTTTAAGTAAAGCAATCAAAGCATGCAATTCAATTCAAGTCTTAACAAGCAAGAGTCTATATTAGCATTGACACAAGCAACAAAAGAACAAAAGGTGCAAGAGCTCTCGCTGTCCGTGACTCGAATGTCTCCAAATGGTGTTTGCGTGCAAGCAAGGTACTGGTAAGAAATGGAAAAAAGGTTGTTGAGAACAACTATCTACTAAAGTTTCACACTTGGTCTCCTTTGGATTCTTATCTGGACTCGTCCCCAGACCACTAGCCAGGTACAAGTCAAACTGATCCACTCCCTTTCGATATTTTGAGCACTCATGCAATGGATGAGCGTGAGCAAGAAAGTTGACACCTAAAAGGCGAAACAGAAAGAAGGTGGAGGAGTAAGACAAAAAGGTGTGAAAGGCTCACATCAATGAGGACAATCATAGGCGAGAGAAGGCCATATGATAGATATGATGTGAGGAGTAGGGATTGCAATACAACGGATTCACATGTGAGCTAAAAGCTCTCCAAGGGAACTAGTGGGGGTGCATCTATCTTGCTTGCTCAAGAAGACCTAGAGCTCGTTTGAGGAGGCTCATCATTGGAGTATACAAGCCAAGTTCTATAATGTGAAGGGTCCCCACATAGCTATATGCATGATGATGATCTCTATGGAGTACAAGGGATAGAAGATGAAGTACTAGTGTGGATCTCTCAAAAGGAATAGTAGTATGCCCCCTTCTCTCTTTTTTTTTTCTCTTTTTTATTTTATTTTTTGGTGGCCTCAATGGCTCTTTCTATTTAACTCTCATTTGTCCTCTTTGGGATCTTTTGATTTTGTCCTCTTTGTGATCTTTTCCTCACTTTAGGGGCAATACTCTATATTTTACAAGAATATAGGAGATCTTTCACACGTTACAAAGGTACTCACGTAAAGAAAATGTAACTATCATGATGCAAATGTATGCCTCTGCCAGGGTAGCAGGATATGCAATGATACTAGCGCGTCATGTAGCAATGATTAGGGCAAGGCCCAACTAGCATGCGGCTCATCAATCAAGAAAGTAGCATGTATGACATGAAGATCAAGTCATGAGAAGGTGGATGTTGCATGGAAATGTATCTCGGAAAGGCTATGGAAATGCCTTGTAGGTAGGTATGGTGCCTGTTTTGAGGAAAGATATAAGGAGGCTTATGATGACAGAGCGTATCATGCCAAGGGTTTGGATGCACCGGCGAAGTATGCGCCAACTATCGAGGTGAGAAAGGGCAATGCACGGTACCGAAGAGGCTAGAAAAAGTATAGGTGGGTGGAAGTGTCAACTTTCGAATACTCACATTAGTCCGAAGAACTCATGCACTTATTATCGGTAACTCTCAATCTAATCAGGAGGTTCACAAAGAGACAGGTACCCCGAGGAGGAGTGTATGGGGGTTTGGTTATCCTTGCGCATCCTCGACTCATGGTACGTGAGTGTACTCTAATATTCGAACCCTCCAGAGGTTAGTGATCCATCTAGTAGCTAGAGTTCTCAACAGGGGTTTTTTTGATTTTCGAAAAACACACGGATTGCCCAAAATACGACATCTATCACTAATAGGCAAGAGCTCTTGACACCATAAATTCAAACATTACTCTAGTCAATACCTCAAAACTATTGCAAGTTACTACTACAAAGAGAACAACAACTTTAACTACCTACTTTCAGTCAAGAAACAAAACTCAGTGCAACAGGCAAACTCTCTAACAAGATAAAACATGCAACCTATAGAAAGTTCAACCTAAGACAAAAGAAAAGCTCTAGAAAAACTAAAGCACTACAACTAAACAGGACAACAGCTAAGAAAAGAAAAAGAACAGCTCACAGCTAAAAGAATAAGCATGCAAATCCTATGAGGAGTTCTAGTTCAAGCGGAGCGTGAATATCTCCCACACAAAAGAGTAAGTTGGGGTCTAACTTGTTACTACAGCAAAGAAAGCAAAACAAACCTAGAAAAGTAAAGAGCGAGACGTTCCAAGCAAAGCACATAACGCATGAAGTGATAAAAATATAGTGCAACGAGGGACAAACTGATGATTGTTGATGAAGAAGGGGATGCATCGGGGCATCCCCAAGCTTAGACACTTGAGTCTCCTTGAATATTTATTGGGGTGCACATGGTCATCCCCAAGCTTGAGCGTTTGAAACTCCTGAATCTTCTTTCATCACCTTCCATCGCGCACTTGAAAACTCCCTTCATACATAACTCATTGTAGGCTGATTAGAGAGGTTAGTACCCTAATAAAATAATTTTCCTCTACTGAAAATAAAGATAATATTGAAGAGCTACTGTTTATCAAGATTTCCAAAAAGTTTTTGCAAAGAAAAAGCAAGCTTAAGGTTTGCAAAAGTAAGGAGAGACAAAACGTGGAAGAATTTGTGAAAAACAGAACAGCAGATAGAAACGAATTTTTTAGGGGTACTTCTACAGCTCAAATCAAAAAACTCAGAACATACGGAAGTTTCGTAATTGTATAGAGCATGCTGTGTAAACAATTCAGCTCAAAAAGATGAACTGGGATTTTTCTCTGATTTTTCTAGTCACGAGGACAGAATCTGTTTTGTGGACAGCATGTCACAACTTTTACTTCCCTTGCCGTATGAGGCTATAAAAGGCACAAAGCTTGAAAAGTAAAGATACAATGATGTTGCTACAGTAGTAACAATCATCAAGACCACTAAGAACAGAAGAAAAGCAAAAGGAAAAACCTAAATTCGTTGCGGGCTGCCTCCCGAAAGCGCTTCTTTAGAGCCATTAGCTAGGCTTAAAGATTATAGAAGATGCTCTCACAAGAATAAGATTTTTGAAGCAAAAGAGAGCATCAAGAAGCAAATATGAAACACATTTAAGCCTAACCCACTTCCTATGCATAGGCATCTTGTAAGAAAATAAATCAAAGAAGCACAGAGTGACATGCATAGGAAGGTGGAACAAGAACAACTTCGAAAGTTTCAGTTTAGAGAGAGATGTTTTTGTCACATGGAAGTTTCTATAACCAAATTTTCCTCTCTCGAAGTAATTTTCAGTAGTATCATGAACAACATCAAGAATATAACTATCATATAAATCATATTGTTCATGACCTACAAGCACACGTGTATTGTTTTCAACACGGTTTTTAGGATCATAAGATAAATGCAACCCATCACATTGAGCCTTAATAAGAGCACAATTCTCCGGAATATGAGTTGGAGATTTCAAAAGGATAATAGGACAATCAAGTGTGGGTGAAATAGAAAAAAATTCATGCTTAACATGAGGAACTATAGAAAGTTCATCTCCGTAAGCATCATCCATAGTGGCATCGCGACCATAAGCATAGAAGGCATCAACTTCATCAAAAAGGGATATTTCAAAAGAATCCATAGGATCATAATACTCATATAAGGTAATATTCAAAGAGTTACTCTCATTAGAAGGTAGACATGGATGGCTCCATTCTTCCTCCTTTTGTTCGTCACTCTCCTCCTCTTTTTCATCCAAGGAGCTTTGAGGTTCATAAATTTCTTCTTCCATAGAGTCCTGCAAATCATTAGTCCCTTCCTTTGGGGGAGAGATTCTCTCAAGATGATCATTAATGTAATAATTTGCATCATAATTTTCCAAACAATAGTTAAGTATAGCAAGACTCCCAGATTTGTAAGGGGCATCATCAATATTTTTAAGAAGAAAAGTAATTTCATAGGCACCCTTATAAGCAACAAATTCTTCTATTTCCTCTGCATCATAAAAATCATAGTTTCTCTTAGCATAAGAAGCTAAGGTTTCATCATCATTGTACTCACATTGGAAAGAAAGGTGTTTGTGCCTCATAAAGCAACAAGATTCATCCCTGCAGAAAGATATATTATATATTGAGCACAAGTTTCTAGCATACTCATACAACTGATGTATTTGTTTCCATACGTGTATCCCCTTTTGAGACAAGTGGTGTTCCTTGTACCACTTTTGTTGATCCTCGGTAAATCCTCCATGCCAATAAGATCTGGTTTCAAAGAAGTCAGACATTGATTGATAGGGAAGGAACTAGACATAATTTTTTTTGATTTTTGATAAAGGACACTAAAAGCAAAAACTGAAAGGTAAACTAACAAGACTAAAAAGCAAAGATAAAAGATAGTGTGCAACTCCCCTATCTTGTAGACTTGAGTCCCCGGCAACGGCGCCAGAAATTTGCTTGATGGCTTCTCGCCCCTCGTTGGTTACCCCAAGTGGAAGGTTTGAGATGCAGTGTAGCAGCAAGTTTCCCTCGGTGAAGATACCAAGGTTATCGAACCAGTAGGACTCAGGAGATACAAGTAGGTGGCAATGTCGCCAGAAATTTCTTCCTGACTAGGGTGTTGTCGTGGACCTGCACACAACAACAAATAACTTTGCTCCCAACGAGTACAGAGGAGTTGTCAATTCCTCCGACCTTGTCGTTTACAAAGGATCAACGCAAGAGATAAAAGGTGCAAAGGAAAGTAAAAGCTAAAAGTAAATTGAGGGTGTGAACAATAATGTGAAGATGGACCGGGGTCCCGTGATTTTCACTAGTGATGTCTCTCTCCCAAAAGACGATAAAAGTGCTAGCGAGGTAAACAAATCACAGTTGGGCAATTGACAGAATTATGAAGGCACCGCAATGCTAACTATGCTGCAAAGAAAGGAAGGGCTCAAAAGCAATGGGCAGTACGCCAAGGTAAGTAGACCAAAATCCATCTGCATCTACTACGAATCATCCACCTTGAGATATCTATCCAGAACATCTCGCTGGTATTAAGTTGCGAATCCCACCCAAAGTGTAAACTCAAAGCAACAGAGAACTGCATTAAAAGAACTTTGCGTAAAGTAAACAATCCTTGCACCCGCAGGTACAAGCACCGTTGTTTTATCCCTGGTGGCAACAACACATCCCCTAGTCTCATGTTTCTGTCACTCAAGCTAGACATCAAGGGGCTGAACCCACAATCGAGCATAACGCTCTCTCTTGGAGTTGCAAATAAAATACTTGGCCAAAGCAAATACCGCAACGGAGAACATGCAAGAATTTACTCAAGAACAAAATATAAAAGAGAAGAACCAAATATATTACTCATCACAATCTGAACATAGTCTCATAATCCATCAGATCTCAACAAACTCAGCATAACAACAGCAGAAATTACATAGATGCCTCGATCATGTGAGGCAGCTCACGAGGACTCGAAAGTGGAAGCACAAAGGGGGAGAGATTCATCACATAGCTACTGCTCACGGACCCATGGTCCAAGGGGGACTACTCACGGCACATCCGGGAGGCGTCCATGGCTATGGATGGTCTCCCGGAGGGGGTTCCTCCTTCCGGCAGGGTGCCGGGGCAGCTTCTCCAGGCAGCCCCGATCTTGAAACAGCGGCGGCGGCGGTACAGAGGGGAGTTCGCGAGAAAGAGATCGATATTAGGGGTTTCCACCCCGAGAGGTAAATATAGGCGAAGGGGGGCATCGAGGGGACCCACGAGGCAGTCAGGAGGGTCCCTGGCGCGGCCCAGGGTGGGGCCGCGCCACCTGCCCTCCTGGCTGCCTGGTGGTGGCGCCCCTTCCCTCTCTTGGTGATTCCGGAAGCTTCTGCTGCGCTGATTTTTTATATTTTTTCCCGGAATTTTTGGAGCACTTTTAATGGCCGGAAAACCTAAAATACAAAAACAACAGAAAACAGAAACTGGCAACTGGGTGCACCGAGTTAATAGGTTAGTCCAAATAGGTTCAAAAGTGTATGAAAGTTCAAGCAAAACATGGCAAAGTCACACAAAACATGCATGGAGCAAGCAGAAATTATAGATACGTTTGGGACATATCACATGGGCAGTACCCCAAAATAAGTAGACCAAAATCCAACTGCATCTACTACTAATCATTCACCTTGAGATATCTATCCAGAACATCTCGCTGGTATTAAGTTGCGAGCCCTACCCAAAGTGTAAACCCAAAGCAATAGACAACTGCATTAATAGAACTTTGCATAAAGTAAACAATGCTTGCAACCGCGGTTACAAGCACCGTTGTTTTCCCCCTTGTGGCCACAGCACATCCCCTAGACTCATGTTTCTGTCACTCAAGCGTGTCATCAGGGGGCATGTACCCACAATCGAGCATAATGTTCCCTCTTGGATTTACTATCCACCACTTGGCCAAAGCAATGAACAGCAACGGAGAACATGCAAGAATTACTTAGGAAAAAAATATAAGACACCAAAACCAAATATATTACTCTATCACGATCTGAACATAATCTCATAATCCATCGGATCCCATCAAACTCAACATAGCAACAACAGAAGAATTACATATGTGCCTCGATCATGTAGGGCAGCTCACGAGGTCTAAACCATGAAGAATATTAGAGAGTGTACTCTAATATTCGACCCCTCAGAAGAGTAGTGATCCATCTAGTAGCTAGAGTTCTACACTAGTTTTGTAGGTTTTTGAAAATAAACACGAATTGCCCAAAATACGACACCTATCACTAATAGGCTAGAGCTCTTGACACCAAAAGTTCAAACATTACTCACATCAATACCTCAAAACTATTGCAAGTTACTACTGAAATTAAATAGCAACCTCAATTAGCTACTTCTAAAAAACAAGACATAACTCAGTGCAACAAAAAACTCTCTTAACAAGATAAACATGAAAACCAAAGAGAGTTCCAGAGACAAACTAAACAAAAGCCAAGGCTCTTGCTAATACAAACTAAGACTAAAACTAGACATGGCAGTAGCTACGAAAAGATAAAGAACACACAACAGCAAAAAGATAGGCATGAAGAATTCTATGATGTGTTCTAGATTTTGAAAGTGGAGCGTGTTTCTCTCCCACAAAAAGTAAGACGGGATCTAACTTGTTATGAATATCAAGCAAAGCTAAAGAAAACTAAAAATAAAACCTAAGAGCGAGACGCTCCAAGCATAGCACATAACGCATGAAGTGATAAAAATATAGTGAGACGAAGGACGAACTGATGATTGTTGATGGAGAAGGGGATGCACGGGGGCATCCCCAAGCTTAGACTCTTGAGTGTCCTTGAATATTTATTGGGGATGCATGGGGGCATCCCCAAGCTTGAGCGCTTGGCACTCCCGAATCTTCTTTCACCATCTTCCATCGCACACTTGAAAACTCCCTTCATACACAAGTCATCATAAGTTGATTAGAGAGGTTAGTACCCTTAATAAATAATTTTCCCACTGGATATAAAGATATTCTTGAAGAGCTACTGTTTCGCAAGATTGCCAAAAGTTTTTTGCAAAGAAAAAGCAAGTTTAAGGTTTGCAAAAGTTAGGAGAGACAAAACGTGGAAGAATCTGTGAAAAACAGAACATCAGGTAGTAAAGAATTCTTTAGGGGTACTTCTGCAACTCGAATCAAAACACTCAGAACATACGAAAGTTCCGCGATTGTATAGAGCACGATGTGTAAAAAATCAGCTCAAAGAGATGAACTGCTGATTTATTCTGATTTTCCCGTCACGAGGACAAAAATTGTTTTCTGGACAACATGTCACAACTTTCACTTCCCTTGTCATATGAGGCTATACTTGGCACAAAGCTTGAAAAATAAAGATACAATGATGTTGCTACAGTAGTAAAAATCATCAAGACTACTAAAAACAGAAGTAAAAAACATCTTGGGTTGCCTCCCAACAAGCGCTTTGTTTCACGCCTTTAAGCTAGGCATAAGGCAAAAGCAGAATAAAGTTTTATCAAGAGAAAGAGAATAGCTAGCACGTGTAACGAACTCAAAAGGTAACTTGACTTTCTTTCTAGGGAAGTGTTCCATCCCCTTTTTGAGAGGGAATTGTAATTTTATATTCGCCTCTTTCATGTCAATAACAGCACCAACGATGCGAAGAAAAGGGCGTCCCAAAATAATTGGACATAAAGGTTCACACTCTATATTCATAATGATAAAATCAACGGGAACATAGTTGTCATTGACAATGATAAGAACATCGTCGATCTCCCCCATTGGTTTCTTTACGGAAGAGTCGACAAGGCGAACACCAAAAGAACATGAATCAAAAGGTTTTAATTCAAACATATCATACATTCTTTTGGGCATGACGGAGGTACTAGCTCTGTCACATAAAGCATAGCAAGAGAAGTTATTTAATTTAATTTTGATCATAGGGTCCCAACCATCATCTAGCTTCCTAGGTATGTAGGCTTCTATCCTAAGCTTCTACTCCCTAGCTTTGAAGAGATCATTTGTAATATGCTCGGTGAAGGCAAGATTAAGTGTGCTAGTGTGGGGGTCTCTAGACATTTTGTGTAATAAGTTGATAAATTCTGAGACGGTGCAACTATCAAAATCAATATCACTACTATCAAAGGTGGTAGTAGTGTCATCTAGGCTCACTTGTTTGAAACCCTCTATGTTCATAGGAGTCTCTTCTTCTACGGTTGAGTTATTAGCATCACCATTAATAGGTCCAATGGGACCAGGAGTGCATTGGGTGCTAATAGTTTGAGTGTCCTCAACAATTTGGATAGTGGCAACTATGTGGTGTGTAGGAAGGCTCTTAATTCTATCCTCTTCCTATTTTTCTCTAGCCCGTATTTCTTTAAGTTTAGCCATCATCCTAATATTTTCATTGATTTGTAACTAGATAGCATTAATAGGAGTGGCCTTGCTCTTCTCAAGGGGAGATGTTCTAATTTTTAACATCTCAACATCAAGGGCTAAGCTGTCTACCTTCAAAAAATATTATCTAATTTAGCTAGTTTTTCTTCCACATTCTTGTTGAAGGCTTTTTGGGTAGTGATGAAGTCTCTAAGCATACTCTCTAGTTCAGAGGCGGGGTTCTTGTTGCTAGGGTAAGTGTTGTTGTTCCCATAAGTGGATGGGAACGGTCTAGGATTACTAGCAAAGTTGCCCCTATAAGTAGTATTATTAAAGTTGTTTCTAGCAATGAAATTCACATCTACTTGTTCCTGAGCAACCAAAGAATTTAAAGGAACATCATGAGGATCAATAGAGGGTTGCTTGGTAAGTAGAGACATAATTAAATCAACTTTATCATTTAGGGAGGTAATTTCCTCGACAGAATTTACCTTCCTACTTGTTGGAGCGTGTTCAGTGTGCCATTGGGAATAGTTGGTCATCATCTCATCGAGAAGTTTTGTGGAAGCACCAAGTGTAGTTGACATAAAGGTTCCTCCCGCGGCCGAATCTAACAGGTTCCGCAAGGTAAAGTTCAAACCTGCATAAAAATTCTGGATAACCATCCAGGTAGTCAAACCATGTGTAGGGAATTTCTTAACAAGAGATTTCATACGTTCTCAAGCTTGGACAACGTGTTTGTTATACAATTGCCTAAAATTTATAATGTTACTCCTCAATTGGATAATTTTAGCAGGTGGGTAATACTTCCCAATAAAATCATATTTGCACTTATCCCAATAATCTATGCTATTCCTAGGCAAAGATTGAAACCAGATTTTAGCTCCGTCCCTCAAAGAGAAAGGAAAAAGCTTGAGCTTAACAACATCACCTTCTACTTCTTTATACTTTTGCATATCACATAATTCAACAAAATTATTCAAGTGTAAAGCAGCAGCATCTCCAACACCAGAGAATTGATCTCTCATAACAAGATTCAGTAAAGCAGGTTTAATTTCATAAGAGGTAGCTGAAGTGGCAGGTGTGGAAATAGGAGTGAAGATAAAGTCTCTGTTGTTTTGACTGGTGAAGTCACACAACTTGGTGTTTTCAGTGGAACCCATAGTAGTAGCAAGTGTGGCAGATTTTTTTGTAATTTTCGATATAAGACACAAAGATAAAAACAGAAAGGTAAACAAACAAGACTAAAAAGCAAAGGTAAAGGATAGTGGGCAACTCCCTATCTTATCACTCGGAGTCCCCGGCAACGGCGCCATAAATTTGCTTGATGGCGTGGAAGTGGTAATGGCTTCTCGCCCTTCGTTGGTTACCCCAAGTGGAAGGTGAGATGTAGGATAGCAGCAAATTTCCCCTATGTAGAGGATAGGGTTTGTCTCCCGTAGGAATCTGACAATGATAAGTAGGTGGTTCGGCAAGTGATGCGCCGTCTGAACAGAATCACTTGCTTCTCCTGGACCTGCACACAATACAATTAACTTTTCTCCCAACGAAGTTCAGAGAGGTTGTCAATCTCTCTGGTCTTGTTGTTTACAAAGGATCAAACACACAAGGGATAATGATAATGATAATAGCAGCTGAAAGTAAATACTGAAAAGGAAATAGGCTTGTATAGAATGATGAGAATATGGACCGGGGTCCCGTGATGTTCACTAGTGATGTCTCTCTCCCAAAATACGATAAAACTGCTATGCGAGGTAAACAAATTACAGATGGGCAATTGACAGGATTATAAACGCACCGCAATGCTAAATATGTTACAAAAGAAAGGAAGAGGCTCATAAGCATGGGCAGTATGCCAAAATAAGTAGACCGAAATCCATCTACATCTACTACTAATCATCCACCTTGAGATATCTATCCAGAACACCTCGCTAGTATTAAGTTGCGAGTCCCACCCAAAGTGTAAACCCAAAGCAACATACAACTGCATTAAAAGAACTTTGCGTAAAGTAAACAATCCTTGCAACCGTGGTTACAAGCACCGTTGTTTTCCCCCTTGTGGCCACATCACATCCCCTAGACTCATGTTTCTCACTCAAGCGTGTCATCAGGGGGCATGTACCCACAATCGAACATAACGTTCCCTCTTGGAGTCACTATCCACCACTTGGCCAAAGCAATAAACAACAACGGAGAACATGCAAGAATTACTTAGGAACAAAAATATAAGAGATCAAAACCAAATATATTACTCTATTACGATCTGAACATAATCTCATAATCCATCGGATCCCATCAAACTCAACATAGCAACAGCAGAAGAATTACATATGTGCCTCAATCATGTAGGGCAGCTCACGAGGTCTAAACCATGAATAACAATGAGGGGAGGAGAACATCACATAGCTACTAATCACGGACCCATGATCCAAGGTAGACTACTCACGGCACATCCGGGAAGCGTCCATGGTGGAGGAGAAGCTCCCGGAGGTCAATCCTCCCTCCGGCAGGGTGCCGGGAAGGGTCCTGACGGTGCTCCCGATCTTGGAAGCGCGGCGGCGGCGGAACAGAGGCGAGATTGCGAATTAGGGTTCTGTCTTCGGAGTTTCCCCGTCACGGAGAATAAATAGGAGAAGGGGGCAGCCAGGGGGTCCACCAGGGGTCCAGGCGCCCCCTGGCGCGGCCAGGCCCCTGGCTGCCTGGTGGTGGCCCTCTGGCCCCACTTGGGTGCTTCTAGAAGACTTCGTTGCGCTGATTTTTTATCCGATTTTCCCGAATTTTTGGAGCATTTTTAATATGGGGGAAACCTGGAATAGAAAAATAGCAGAAAACAGGAACTGGCACTAGGGTGCACTGAGTTAGTAGGTTAGTCCAAATATGATTAAAAGTGCATGGAAGTGTATCTAGATCATAGAAATGTCACACAAAACATGCATGGAGCGAGCAGAATTATCGATACGTTTGAGACGTATCAAGGTCCAGGTCAAGTAAGCAACCTCAAGGTTGTAAACGGCGCCATTGTTTTCTTGCCACCTTCTTGCAGAACTTCGAGTCCTACTGGTCGATTAAACCTTGGTATCTTCACCGAGGAAAACTTGCTATTGTCTACTTCTTAACCTTCCACTTGGGGTAACCAACGAGGGGCGAGAAGCCATCACCGCGCCACTCTGTTGTCTATCCCTTTGGTGATCAACTTATAGGGACATCTTAACAAACATATCGGCCTAAACTGTTGAATTTTTTTTGCCCCAGTAATTTTGGGTAAGAGTGTGATAACCCCATAGTTCAGCTTATGTAACTCCAGGCTCCCATTATAAAATGCAAAGAAGAGGGCCATAATATCCTCACACACCACTTTCCAGCAAACTTGATAAAACTCAGCAGGCACATTGCCCATCCTAGGAGCCCTATTACTATTCATGGCAAACAAGGCAGTTTTAACTTCCTCCACCGTAAAAGGAGCATCCAAGATAAGATTAGCCTCTATATTAAGTTTCTCATCATCTCCCCATAAACCAGGGTCGATACGCAACAAACTACAAGGCTCCGGACCAAACAGAGATTTATAAAAATCAGTGGCATGATTCAATAACTAATCAGTCCCCTCTATAACCATATCCCCAACAGTAAGGGAATCAATGGTATGTTTCCTCCTTTTCCCGTTTGCAATTTTTTGATAGTAAGCGGTGTTTTGATCTCACTGCAACAACCATCTCTCATGGGGATGCTGCAGTAAGAAGAGTTCTTCATTCACCATGATCTCATTAAGTTCCACTAAAATCTCCATTTTCTTATGCAAAGATTCATGAGATAAGAACCCAGTTCCTCTTCTTCCTCAAGATTTCTCAACTCTTCTCTTAATTCATTTTCCACTTTTTCTCATGGCCATATTTATGTGATCCCCACCCCTTAAAAGATTTCTTAAAGCGCTTCAGCTTAATATTGAGCACATCTACGGGCTTGAAGGAATTCACAGGAGCTCTCAAGATTTTCTCCACCAAGGGGAGGAAATCTGGGTTTTTAAGCCAGCTCATCTCAAATCTAAATGATGGAGGATAAGAGGACGAGCGGTTAGCCATTCATGATGATTGCCTCATGACGCACGCTTGATGAGCAACAATAACACATAGATACAAGAAAAGTGGTTGGTGGCACCATCACCTTTTATTTTTGTCGGTCAAGATAGACACGACTGTGCGCCGACCACTACTATCTTTGGGATATAGAAACAAGTCTTAATCACCAGATTTCCATTTAAAAAGACGCCTGTTTCAGGATTGCATTATGTATTTGCTTAAAATAGACTTCCTTCGGTTACCTCGCTTTTCGGTCCTCTTGCCTATCCTCTCGCTTATCATGAAAACACTCAGTTCGAAAGTAAACAAAAAAGTTATGGCCCATTTTTCGTGTAGAATTTATGCAAAGTAGAAATCACAAAAGGAATTTTGGAAAAGTTTCCTCTCGTAGAGAAGAATCAACACAGTAAAAATCACCCGAGGGTTGTTTCCCGCCGAGAGACAGAATCCACCTCCCAAAGCACCTAGACGCCTAGGGAGGCAGAGCAGGGTGGTCGCTGGTGGTCACACTCTGCGCCTATTTAAGTGCACGCACATCCCAGGCTCAGACACTCCCACCTCACTCCTTCTATCCCCGGTCCGCTCTCTTCTCGCCGCAGCGCCCATGGCAGAAGAGTAAGTTAGCTGCGTTGGGGCTCTGTTTCTGGCCTCGACTCTCGAATCAATATCTATCTTTTAGTATTTTTTTTGCTGCTCTGGGTTTTCTTGTTTTATTTTCTCACACGGTCTGGGGATTTATGTGGTTCTGTGTCGCGAGGGGCGCTGGGTTTTCGGTTTGATCCGGAGGGGCGTCGTCATTGATCAGCGAGAGGTAGATTCCTTCCGGCTTGCTTTTGTGGAGGAGGCCTCACCGGATACTGCTGATAGTGTATCCAGGTGTGAGCCACAGGAGTTCGAAGAGCATGGTAGAGGATATGCCGGTATGACGGAGCGATGAGTGTGAGATCATCGGAGAGCAGACCGGTTTGACGCCACAGATGTGATGACCGCGAGGTTCCTTTCATCGTTGCAGTGGGAGCGCTTGGTTTTTTGGCATGGTTGTGGTGGTGGTGGAGCCTTCCTCTTGAAGGAAGCATAGGAGATGTGGAAAAAAATAAAAGGAACCAGAGTAAGGTAACGCACCACTCCGCTGGTGTGGATCCGGCTCGGTTCTACTCAGCTTGCAGCGGTGGTGCAGGGGTTTTGACGGGGATCAACCCCGGCAAATCCCATGGTCAGGGACCGTGGGTTAGTCATGAGATGCACAGGTTGGACGATAGCTCATCGGCAAACAGGAAGGCTCGCTCCTGCTCGATATTATTAATGGGGGAGATGCGATTACAGTGGAGGCCAAGTCTGGAGCGCTCAAGGCTAGGGTTACAGGTGATATTAGATGTCTTTGGCGTCGCCCCTCCTAGCCCTTATATACCGGGCTAGGTCTCGGGGAGTTCATCTACGTTTACAGGTAAGCTTTCCTAACCCTAGCTTGCTCCGTACGACAGGTCTTTGCACCTTCCTTGTGAGTCGCGGACTCCTACGTTGGTGCCAACTAGTGGGCCGAGGATGTATCTTCATGGGCCTTCTGCCTTCATGGACACCAGGTAAGCTCATCCGTAGGAGTCGTGGGGTCACCCCCTCGTCAGTAGCCCCCGAGTGCCTGGGGGACTCGGAGAGTCGCGCAGGGACTCGAGTACATTCATTCGTCGGTTATTGGTATGCGCGGTTCATCCGCGGGTCGCTGGCAGTCTGGTGGCCATGACAAAACCTGTTTCGAGGGATGCTAAGCTGAAAGGGCCCAAGGAGTCGAGGGGTCGAGCCTTGGTGAATTGCACTAGGGCAAATACCACAGTAGCCCAATCAAACCCACGTCCCTCGACGTGAGCTTGGAACACTGGTGTCGAGAAAAAGTCCGGCCGCTTCAGGTCTTACGGTGTTCATTTGCCGCCAGTAATGTGTACAGCCTAAGGCGCGTCCGCCCGGCTTTTCTATCATGCGCAACGCATGGGAAAGGTTGGGAGTGAAATCGCTCTTCGGCAAGTCCCAGCCCAGCCGTACTTCGCAGCGGGGTCTTACCTACACGCTAATCTTGCGTGGCATCTGGGCACAGTGTATCGTGTTCCAGGAATGTGTGTTTTTGACGCGCGGAGCCTTACAACATTGCACCCGCTTGGAACAAAACATCAAGCGAGCTGTTCACTCATTCACCCGAGGAGCTTTGTTTCGAGTGCTCAGTCGGGGGTTTTTTCGCGAGTAATCACTCGAATGCCGTTTCGGCTCTTGAGGTGAGGGAGCACCTGAGACTCTTAGCACCGCATGGTCTTGGCGAATGCATGTTTGTCTTACGTCGGGTTGAGGGAGCACCCGAGACTCTCATAATTGCGAGTGGTCACTCGAGCACATGGCTGACCTTTAGGGTGAGGGAGCACCCGGGACTCTTATGATGTACTCTCCCGATGAGAGTAAGATATTTTTCTTTCCTTATGGAAAAGATATGAGAGATGGAATCTCAGGGCCTTGATGTCTGTTTGGTTTTCTTCGCCGCTTGTCAGGGATAGCGATGCCTCTGTTTGATGGCTGTCAGGGATGCTCTGCCAGTGAACCGTCACGTCTTCAGGACCGGTCATAATAATGGCCGATGTGGCGTGCGGCAGGATCCGGTTGAGTTTCCTATACGCGCGTTGGAAACGCGCGCGAATTGACGCGTCTTGCGTACAGTGCGTCCCGTGGGAAAGCATCTTCGTCTTGGAGCCCGAGACGGCTGAGACATTTGGTCTTTGAATTAATTGCTGCTGTCGTCTTGGCTTCTCTGTGCTTTGAGGATTATTGTTCTATAAATAAGGCTTTCTCTTCCACGCCTCTATCCAACTCGCTGCTTTGCCTCTTTCTTCATCTCTTCTTCCGCTCATGGTTCCCAGGCGAGGTGTTGACCGTGGCCGTGTTCGTCGTGGCCTTGGTGGCCGCACACCACGCTCATGCCGTGGTGGTCGCCATGGTACAGCGTCAGTGCCTTCCTCCTCTCTCTTGGAGGAGGGATTCTGGCGCTATGATTTTCTTTTACGTGTTCGTGGCCAAAGTGCCAATCGCATCCTTCTTCCCTCTGCTTTTTCCGCCATTGTCTCTGAGTGTGGCTTGGATGGCTTGCTTCTGCATCTTCAAGGGAGCTATCGATCTCCTTCTTATGTTGACTTGGAGGTTGATAGCTCTCGCTTGATTTTTCTTGGCTTTGGTTGGAGTTTGTTTGCTCGGCGGTTGAATTTGCGAGATGGCGATATGCTCAGCTGTCGCTTTGACGGTGAAAGCACTGTCACTGTCCGCGCATTCGATCCGAGTGGCAATAGCATGGATCCGCATGGGCAGGAGTCGAGTAGCGACAGCTCCACAAAGTCGAGGAGTCCTTCGCCGGCGTCTTCGACTGCTTCTTCCTCCAGGGACTCGTCTGGTGCTGCTGGTGAGCCGTCTTCAACCGCTTCCCCCTCTGGCTCTGACGAAGACCTCGATGTCAAGCCACCGGTTAAACGAGCGCGGCAGGCGACCTTGTAGAACTGGAGGCAGCGACGTCATCTTCGTCGGCAGCTTGGGAGGAGCTGGAGAAGAAGCTAGAGGAGCAGGAGAAGAAGCTGGTGGAGCACCGTCTCCAATGTCTCCGCAAATAAGTCGAGCTTCACCTTTTGTTATGTCATTGACATCGTGAGCCTGCTGCTTCGACTCCTCCTTTGTCTGTGATGATGCTCTTGTACTAGAGTCAATTACCCCTCCTGGGCACACATGTAGAAGTCATAATTCCTTGGGTGATTCCCTCTTGTAACAGGAGCTGCCTTCTATCCAAATGTAGTTGAGTCCTTTTTGTACTGAAGACGATCCTTATGATGTAAACTGTGCTTGATCCTTTGCAATGGAACTTTATATTTTCTTTGGCACTGAGAGTTGTGTTCGAGTCCTTTGCGGCCGAGAGCTTTCTTCGAGTCCGTCTTTGCACTGTGGGTTCTATCGGGTGCGCGACAGCGCTCCCGATGGGAGTAGCCCCCGAGGCTACGCTTGAGTCGATGGGTCAAGCATAGGCTGAAATTTGTTTCCTTTGTCGTTAGTTTCTGTCTTTTATCGGGTGCGCGGCAGCGCTCCCGATGGGAGTAGCCCCCGAGTCTTTAGGCGATCGTTGGCGATCGGGTGAAGACTAAATGAGCCTGTGTTCTGTGCTTCCGCCAAAGTTTCTTCAGAGTACTTGGGTGCTCCATCTGATTGTGGCCATGTTTTTCGAGCCTTGTTTTCAGCAGGTGGGGCTAGCCGGGTATTGTTTGCTTGAGCCTTTTTTAAGCTTCAGACTGCGCGAACGGTCTTCGGGAGGCGATGGTCCTCGAGCTCCCGAGTGCTTGAATGCAGTGGTCGCGTGGGTGACGATAGCGTCCTTCAGGTGGGATTTGTACTCGAGACCCCAAGTGCTTTTGATGAAGATCGCATTGCTCGGGGGGATTTTGCTCTTAAGCCCCCGAGTGCTTTGTTTAAGATCGCGTAGGCGATAGCGTTGCTCGGGGGGATTTTGCTCTTAAGCCCCCGAGTGCTTTGGTTAAGATTGCGTAGGCGATAGCGTTGCTCGGGGGGGGGTTTATTCTTAAGCCCCCGAGTGCTTTGGTTAAGATCGCGTAGGCGATAGCGTCTCTCGGGGGGATTTTATTCTTAAGCCCCCGAGTGCTTTGGTTAAGATCGCGTAGGCGATAGCGTCTCTCGGGGGGATTTTATTCTTAAGCCCCCGAGTGCTTTGGTTAAGATCGCGTAGGCGATAGCGTCTCTCGGGGGGATTTTATTCTTAAGCCCCCGAGTGCTTTGATTAAGATCGCGTAGGCGATAGCGTCTCTCGGGGGGATTTTATTCTTAAGCCCCCGAGTGCTTTGGTTAAGATCGCGTAGGCGATAGCGTCTCTCGGGGGGATTTTACTCTTAAGCCCCCGAGTGCTTTGATTAAGATCGCGTAGGCGATAGCGTTGCTCGGGGGGATTTTACTCTTAAGCCCCCGAGTGCTTTGAGATGGCAGTATTTGGGCAACATTTATTTTATTGCGATCAAGCGGTTACATGAGTTGCCAGTCATGTCCGACCGATAGGGGCTATGGATAGAACAATCACAGGTTTGCTACGTTCCATGGGTTGCCCACGTCCTCGTCTGTCTTCGGGTTCCTCAGCCTGTAGGCGCCACCTCCGATGAATTCTGAAATTATGAATGGTCCTTCCCATTGGGGGCAAGTTTATGGACCTTCTCTTGTATTAGTCGTAGGACTAGGTCACCTTTGTTGAAGGTTCTAGTGCGCAATCGACTGCTTTGGTAGGTATGTAGTTTGTCCTGGTACCCCTCTGATTTTGCCAGGGCTGCGTCTCTTGCTTCGTCGGCCGTATCTTTGTCATCTTGTAGTGCTTCTTCTGCTTCTTCTTCTTCGTATCCGGTGACCCGAGGTGCTCCGAACTTGAGATCATGTGGTAGGACTGCCTCTGCCCCGTACACCATGAAGAAGGGTGTGTACTGGGTCGCGGTGTTTGGTGTAGTACGTAGGCTCCATAGGACCGCGGGGAGTTCTTCTACCCAGTTGCCGGCGGCTTGCTCGAGTGGTGCGAGGAGCCGTTTCTTGATTCCCCCGCATACAATGCCATTTGCCTTTTCCACCTGGCCGTTGGACTGCAGGTGCGCGACTGATGCATAACTAATTTGATGCCCAGTTCTTCGCAGAAGTTCTGGAACTCTGCGACTGTGAAGTTCGTGTCGTTGTCCGTGATGATGTTGTGTGGTACTCTGTAACACCCCGGGTGTCACGCTACAGTAACCCAACAGTAATCACTGTTGTTGGAACAATAATCCTTTTGCTACAGTCAAATCACTGTTGCTAATTTCACTTTGATCACCTTTGCTTTGATCCTTTCAATAATCATGTTGGGTGATATTCAAAAGCAATGTGATCGTGGACCTTGTTCATCATGAATCAATAAAAAGTCCAACCCTTTTCATTTGAATTCAAATCAAATCTTGAAATGCCTTGGGTGCAATATTAAAACCTAGGTGACAATTAAATATTGTCCAAAAATTGTGAAACCACTTTTATAAAATCACTAATAATCAGTGGGCCATGTCCACGTGATTGTGGTTATTTGTTATGCCTCTGAAAAATCCAAACAATTCTTTATGGCAGCAGGACAACACCAATTGCCATTTGCAAATTCCAAACAATTATTAAAAGAGTTTATTAAAGCCCAATTCTTTTTGTGGCACTCTTGTATGATGCAGTACTAATTGTAGCGCATGCATTGCATTTTATAAAAATGCCTAGCCTATTAAAATATTTACAAACAAAAATAATATAAAGAAAAAAAGAAAAAAAAACTAAACTAAAAATCGCCCTGGCAAACCTTTCCCCCTCCCCTCAGCCCACCCGGCCCAACCCCACTGCCCCCACCCCGGCCCACCTGGCGTCCCCCTAGACCTAGCCCAAGCCGGCTCCTCCCCCCATCTCCTCTCTCGCTCGGCTCCCCTCTCCCATCCCGATCCCCTCTTCCTCCTGGCCCCTGCGGCGGCTGCGCCAGCCAACTCCGGCGACCCCAAGCCGCCTCGACCTCCAGGCTGCCCCGCCCCGGCCGTCGTCCAGCCCCCCTGGAGCCCCTTCGAGCCGCCCCCTCCACCCCACGTATTCCCCGCCCGCCTCCTCCTGGCGCTGTCCCCTCGGGCCAACCCTAGCCGCCCTGGCTCGCCGACGTTCGGTGCCACCGTGGTGGCCGCCGTGGCCCCGGCCGTCCTACTGCTCTGCGTGACCACACCAGGTCCTCACGCCCAACGCCGCTCCAGTGCTCGTCGGCCTCGGCCGCCCTTTCATGCCCATGGCCGTCGCGCCGCGGACATCTCCGGCAGCTCCTCGAGGACGGCCTCGGCCACACCCCTGTGAGCACCTCCCCTGTCTCCCCCTCGCCCCCGCTTTTGAACCGTCCACGTTGGTCGCCGTCCTCATCTCGTCTGTGCTGTCGTGGTCACCAGAACGTGCCCGGCTGAGCCGCGCGCGTGCTCAACGCGCCTCAGGCCATGCACCGGCCTTCCCTTGGCCACGCCCGTGTGTGTGCTCCCGCTTCGGCCTGCTCGCCCTGCTGGCCGGCCACCTTGCTGTCGCTGGCCCGTGGCCACGACCATGGCAGGTGTGTGTGCGCAGTGTGGCCACTCCCCTGTGCCCAACATCTCCGTTGCTAGCTGCGGCTTCTACTGAACCTGCCACTGGCTACAGCTGTTGTTAGTTGTGTTGCTAGTGCTGAACTTTTGAGCAACAAAACAACAACATTTCAGCAACCAAAAACAGCTAGAAATCGATGCTTAACATGTGTAAAATTTATATGTATAGAAAGTAGACATAACCGGGTTCAAATGATTCTATTGGACCAACTCCACTTAGTGCATGGATTAAATTCTATAAAGGTCACAAAAAACAGGTTTCTATTAACAGAAAAATAGATATACCACCATTGCTAACTAGAACAAGTTATATACATGCTACAGGCCCTTGTCATGACATCTGAGGGGTTGGCATAATAGAGCACATAATATAGAGCAAAACTTGCGTTGGAAATATCTCCATTTGAGTTATGGATCAATCGTAATTATCTAGCAAACTTTACACATTTTAACAATTTCTGTATTTAACCTCGAGTAGCACATTTCATACCAAGTTTTAATTAAGTTAATGAACTCTAAAACATTTTCCATCCATACCGAATTGTAGATCATAGAAAACTGTTAAATTTGATATAAGACACTAAATCGTCGGTTGAGCAGAACCCCAAACCGTGGGCCCTCGAAGGCGGCCAACGGATAATTTTCGCCCATAATCTCAGACTTAGCCAAATTTGAGGGAATCCCAAAGCCAGCCAATGACACCTGGGCCCCGTGTTGACTGGCCCCACTGGCCCCACATGTCAGGATATAAAAATATTTAACTAAATATTTGTGAGTTAAAATAATTCCCGACAATAAGGAAAATCATTTAAAACTTCAGAAAATAATATAAAATAAACCGTAGCTCAGATCAATATATTTTCTACATAAAAGTTGATCGGAATAATACCGCGAGTACAGATACGCTACCCATACCCCCACCGCACCCCTCTAACATACCGAACACGAGACCGTTCCCCCTCTGGAATGCCTTCCCGATATTGCCCGATACCGTAAAACTCTCCGGATGAATTTATTCTGAACACGAAAGTTGTTCAGAATGGATCAACTAACACGGATACACCCTTCACATGTTTGTTAGATGTCCATGACACCTCCGGCATGATACCTTCCCCCTCCGGACACCCTGTCCGGTAATCACCCGGGGCCGGTACTTCATCCCCGGATAAATTCCCGCTCCGTGCATCGTGCATCGTACTGTGTTAGTTCACCTCTAGCTTAATGTTTCCCATGTCTTGTATTTGTATTGCTATTATTGCCGTGTATTCATTGTTTCTTCCCCCTCTCTTATTGTCCGGTAGTCTCGACGTCCGCAGCTGATGCCCCTATGATCGACTACTTCGTCGACGACCGTACCTCTACCGTCGAGCTACCAGGCAAGCAGAGCCATTCTCTTCCCCAGATATCGCCTATCTTTCCATACATTTCTTGCACTAGGCATTGTTACTGCTGCTGCTACGTTACAATCCTATTCAATTGCATAGCCTGTTTTTGTCGCCCCTTGATGTACATTTCCTTGTCCTATGATGCCTTATAATTATATATATAATATTCAGCAGTGAACCCTGCGCATTGTTAGCTAGGATTAGATAGCGGGCTGTGATCACTCTGGTGAGTGAACAGGGATTACAAAATATTATAACTGCAACAGGTACGGATCAATGCAGATGCCCTAGGGAACCTACAATGGCGAGACTCTGTCGAGTCGCTTCGAGTTTGACTTACAAGTGGACGGACTCGTATTTCACTCTCGTCGGCTCAATAGCGTAGCATCACTGCGATGATACGAGGGTATTTCTCTTTAGTTCATTCTGCTGGTGTCTCGGCACCACCGTGGTGATACGAGAATATTCCTCTTTAGTTCATTCCACTGATGTCTCTGTCGAACCTCTTCAAGTGTACCATCGAGGGTGATTCCTCCTGGTTTCACTTGATGGTAGGCACTCGAATCAACTGGTGTTCTTACAGGTAAGGAGTCGGGTGACCCAACGGTGCCCGCGCAGGGTATCTTAGCGGAACGACAGGTCAGGTGTATTCCACCGGTGTGCGGCGGGCCTGGTACTATTCGTGGCCGAAGGATTTCCTGTTGTACGAAAGTCGAGCTCTTCGGAGAAAACGCGAGACAAGGTAAGGAGACGGTTCACCTTGTTGGTAACCGCACGAGTTGGTGGGACGTCAGGGTAGGCACCGACGTTACTGGTGGTCCTGACTGATGTCGTTGTCCGTGACTCATTCAATAAGGGGCAACGATAACGGTTGTCTCGACAGAAAACTAATAAAATGCTTAACGGGTTCGGCGGATGACTTGAGTAGCCTTTTGGCTTGTACGCACTACCTATACGTGGGATTACGCGTTTGGGCGCCTCCGCAATGTAGCCTCGTTCGAAAGCTCTGAAAGACATCTAGTTCAGCATTGCGGCAGGGAAGGATCGCGCTGCGGCGTTGGAATTCACCCTCCTCGCAACGACCCGGAGAGCGAGGGGTGATAGGCCCATGACCCCCTTGCACTTAGGGCTGTAGACCGGCGGGGACCTCTCTGATGAGTCGTAGGATGGACTGCGTTGTGTCGGATAGCCTCGGTGGGGTGCTCCCTAACCAGGTGTACGCCACCCTGGAGATCCGAGCGTGTAGTGTCACACTAGTGCAGCCCTGCAGGGAAGATTAATCTATCGATAGCCGTGTCCACGGTAACAGGACGCTTTATGCTGAAGCCAGATCCTACCACTACAAACTACTACTATTAAACTGTTGGTTCCGGGTTTTCTCCCTCGTGGGGATGTCGAGGGAGGGAACTCGGAGGCATTGTTAATTATGATTACAACTTATTATTATACAATGCTGCATCAACTTCTGCTGCATTGTTACTTTCATTACTGTTATATTAAACTGTTGGCTGATTCTTACCTCATGCTGCAAGACTCGTCGGAAGGTGCTAGTCTTCGATAGGCCTAGCTTCTTATCCTTATTCTGATTTCTATCTTGCAGTCCACTATATACAGCCTCCCTTTTCCGTTTGATACAAATGCATAAATGCTTAGTAGCGGACGTAAGACTCGCGGGTATGCTAGATACTCACCCTTGATTTATTTCCCCCTTTTTGTTTTGCCTGATCGGCCGCTGCAGTCGACGTTGGAGCCCAGGAGCAGGAGATCCCCGATGTCGACCACCGCAACGTGAAGATCCCCGATGCCTTCTACGACATCGAGTTCCCCTTTGACCAAGAGTAGTTTGGAGGTTCCCAGGCAGGAGGCCTCGCCTTTTCGATCGTTGTTGATATTTGTGCTAGCCTTCTTAAGGAAACCGTGTACCCTTGTGTCTGTACTCAGATACTATTGCTTCCGCTGACTTTGTGCTCTCGAGCTGTTGTATTCGAGCCCTCGTGGCCCCTGGCTTGTATTAAACAGCTTGTTTTATTTTTAATTGTAGAGTTGTGTTGTGATATCTCACCGTGAGTCCCTGATCTCGATCGTGTACCTTGCGTGTATGATTACTGTACACGGTCTGATTTTGGGGGCGTCACATACTCCGAATCTGAAGATGATCGACTTGATGAAGTTGACAGCCGTGAGGGCTGTGGAGCTGGTGATGGGCACTGCTTCGATCCATTTAGTGAACTTGTCGACTGCGACGAGCAGGTGTGTCCTTCCGCCCTTTGATGATTTCTTGAGTGGGCCCACCATGTCAAGTCCCCAGGTGGCGAACGGCCAGGATAGTGGTATGGTCTTGAGCTCTGATGCGGGAGCGTGTGGCCTGTTGGCGAATTTCAGGCAAGAGACACAACGTCTCACGATTTCCTCTGCGTTTTTCATGGTTGTGGGCCAGTAGAACCCAGCTCGGAATGCTTTGGACACGAGCACTCGACTGCTCGCGTGGTGCCCGCAGGTGCCTTCGTGGATTTCGAGCAGTAGGGCTTTGCCGTCCTCTTCGTCGATGCACCTTTGGAGTATCTGGGTGATGCTGCGCTTGTATAGTTGTCTGTTGATCATCGTGAATGCCTTGGATCGTCGGCTGATGCCTCATGCTTCGGCCATGTCTTGTGGTAGCGTGCCTTCGATTAGGAATCGGGGGAACGGTTTTGTCCAGACGGGTCCTTCGAGCTCCGTCGGAGCTGTGGTCTCGGATGTGCTAGTGCTTGTGCCTTCTGATGGGGTTGCTGCTGCCACCTGCGCCATTTCTGTTGCGTCTTCGCCGTCCACGACTGCTTCAGGTGTTGCTGCCTGTACCTTGATGGATCTCCGACTGATGCTTTCGAGAAAAACGCCGGGTGGTACAAGCCCTCGGGTCGAACCGACTTTTGCGAGCTCGTCAGCTTCTGTGTTGTTGTCCCTGGTGATGTAGTTGAGCTCGCAACCGTCGAAACTTCCTTCGAGTTCGTTGTAGAGCTTTTGGTAGGCCGCCATGTTGTCGGCTATTGCATTGCAGTTTCTCATCATCTGCTGGACGACGAGATTGGAGTCCCCGTAAATTATGAGGCGAGTGGCTCCGCATGTTTTGGCCATGCGCATGCCATGGAGGAGTGCCTCGTATTCTGCTTCGTTGTTGGAGGCGTGACTGAAGTTGATCTGGAGGACATATTTCAGCTTTGTTCCTTTAGGGGAGATGAGCACGACTCCTGCCCCAGCTCCTTGTTGTCTCTTGGACCCATCAAAGAACATTGACCATGAGCTTGATAGGTCTGGAGGGCCTGGCGTCTGAACCTCCGTCCACTCGACCAGGAAATCTGGGAGTACTTGGGCTTTGATGGCTGTTGGGTGCTTGAACTGCAGGTCCCGTGGGATGAGCTCAATGTTCCACTCGGCGACTTGCCCGGTTGATCCAGGGTTGTTGAGTATGTCGGCGAGTGGTGCGCTGCTCACGATTGTGATGGGGTGCTCGTCGAAGTAGTGGGACACCTTTCTTGAGGTCATGACGATGGCCAGTAGTAGCTTCTGATAGTGCGGGTACCGCTGCTGGGATTTGGTCAGGAGCATGCTGAGGTAGTAGATTGGTCTCTGGATGCTCTGGACCTTGCCTTCTTCTGTGCGTTCGACGACGAGCGATGTACTTACTACACTGCTACGTGCTGCCACGTAGAGGTATAGCTTCTCTCGTTCCTTGCGTACCGCCAGGATTGGTGGGGTCGAGAGTGTCTTTTTCAGGTCCGCGAATGCTTGGCGAGCTTCCTCCGTCCACTTGAATTTCTCTCCTTTCCTGAGCAACTGATAGGAAGGCAGTGTGCGTTCTCCCAGCCTGCTGATGAAGCGGCTTAGGGCTGCGAGTTTTCCGGTGAGCTGCTGTACTCCTTTCACGTCGGTTGGTTCTTGCATGCGGGTGATGGCTTGGACTTTCTCAGGGTTTGCCTCGATTCCTCGGGCAGAGACCATATAGCCAAGCAGCTTTCCCGCCGGTACGCTGAATGCACACTTCTTTGGGTTGAGTTTGATTCTGTATTTCTTGAGTGCCGCGAAGGTTTCGCGTAGGTCGTCGAGTAGTGTGGCTGCTTTGTAGGTCTTGATGACGATGTCATCCACGTAGACTTGCACGTTTCTTCCTATTTGCTCCTTCAGGAAGGCCTGCATCATTCGTTGGTAAGTGGCGCCTGCGTTTTTGAGCCCGAAGGGCATGGTTTTGTAGCAGAATACGCCATAGGGGGTGATGAACGATGTGTGCTCTTCTTCTTCTTCCTTCATCCTGATCTGGTTGTATCCTGAGTAGGCATCGAGAAAGGAAAGTAGATCGCACCCTGCTGTTGAGTCGATTATCTGATCGATTCTAGGAAGGGGGAAGAGATCCTTCGGGCAATGCTTGTTGACTGGTCCGTAGTCGACACACATACGCAGCACGGTCATGTCTTTCTTGGGCACCAACACTGGGTTGGCTATCCAGGTGGCTTTCTTCGTTTCTCGGATGAACTGAGCGTCGAGTAACCGGTTGACTTCCTCTCCGATTGCTCTGTGCTTGGGCTCCGAGAATCGTCTCAGCGCTTGGTTCACCGGCTTCGTGTTTTTCTTGATGCGTAGGGCGTGTTCCGCGAATTCGCGTGGTATCCCAGGCATGTCGGCTGGGCACCATGCGAATATTTCCCACTCGTCTCGAAGGAAGGCGATGAGAGCCGTCGCCTGCTCCTCTGGTAGGTGGGCGTACACGCGGACTGTTTTGTCCGGGTCCGTCGGGTGCACTTGGTGAGTGATTGTGTCGCTGTCGATGCTGAAGTTGCGTACGTACTCCCTGGATTCGCTTCGGTTCACCAGTGGGAAGGTACTCTTGTCTGTCACCATGGCTATTTCTCTGAGTTCTTGTTCGGCTCCGAATGTGTCGGAGATTCTGTGGAAGTCACGATCACATTGATCTGATTTGATGAAGCTTCCGTTGATCGTGAGTACTCCTGATGATCCTGGCATCTTGAGCTTGAGGTAGGCGTAGTGTGGGACCGCCATGAATTGCGCGAATGCTGGCCGCCCCAATATGGCGTGATACTGCGATTGCCAGTCGAGTACCTCGAACTCGAGGACGTTCTTGGCGAAGTTGCGTCGGTTGCCGAAGACAACTTCGAGTTCGATGACTCCGAGGGATGTGGCTGCTTCTCCTGGGACTACCCCGTGTAACTCGGTGCTTGATTTTCTCCATACTGATCGTGGGATCAGCATCTTTTGCAGGGTGCTGGCGAAGATGATGTTCATGCTGCTGCCTCTGTCCATGAAGACCCTATCCATGTCGTACCCTCCGATTTGTGCATCGAGTACTAGGGGCGCATGCCCCGGTCTTGGGACTGCTGGTGGATGGTCGTCTTGTGAGAACGTGATGCTGGTCTCCGTGTCGTGTAGCTGGTAAACTTCGACTATGTTTATGCTCTCAGCTGCTCTAGCCTGCAGGGTGTGGGCATCGCGTTGTGCTTGCGGTACCCTTCCTTCCTGGATCATGAGCACTTGTTCTTGCGGCGGGCTGTGACGTCCTTCCGGGCTTGAGGTCGGCGATTCCTCGGGTCGCCGGTTGCGTCTGTCTTCTTTATGCTTCTCTTTCTTGAGGTCGTCGGCTAGCTCGTTGAACAGGCGGCAGTCTCTCAAGGTGTGACCTGACCTGACGCGTCCCCAGTCATCCTCGAAGCTGTGGATCGTGCAGGGTGCTGCTAGCTGTTCTCTAGCCGTGAGTTTGCTAGATCCGGTGTGCCTCTTCCTTCTTGAGATTCTGAAGATCTGCTCGTGATCCTCCGGGTGTTCGTGGAAACGAGGGTCGGTTTCGATTCCTTGACTCATGTCTTGGTTCTTAATGAGGTTGGCGAATTCATCCGGTCTTCGATCTGGGTCGTAGTACTCGCCTACAGGTGTCTCGGAGTCGCTGTCTTGGTTGGCGGCAGGTGCTCGCGCGACGGCGTGTCGTCGGGTGGTCGTCGGTTGTGCGGCTGCGTGATGTGGCTCGTTCATTGGGGCCTCGCCGTAGATCTCCCATGCGCGCTTTTTGGGTCGTCGATTCCTTCTTCCTTGGCGGTTGTTCTGCTGATCGCTGGATTCGATCTCGTAGTCATCGTCTTGATATGCGGCGGGTGCCCGGGCGGTGGTGGGTTGTCGAAAGATTTGCGAGTCCTCCGCTGCGCGTCGCAGTTCGTCGAGTGGAATTCCTTCGTAGAGGCCCCTCGCCGTTCTTCTGGGTCGTCGACTCCTTCGGCGCTGGCGTTGCACTTGGCCGTTACCGTAGTATCGGTCCTGGCACAACTGTAGCTCGAGTGGTCTTGATGGGGTGGCGGAGATGTCCGCCGTGATCTTGAATCCTTCGAGTGGGCTAGATCTGGTTCTTGTCCTTGAGTTTTAGCTTGCTGAAGACGGGACCGCCGAGATCGTTATCCCAACCTGTGTAGTTCCCACAGACGGCGCCAATTGACGGGGATCAACCCCGGCAAATCCCATGGTCAGGGACCCTGGGTTAGTCATGAGATGCACAGGTTGGACGATAGCTCGTCGGCAAACAGGAAGGCTCGCTCCTGCTCGATATTATTAATGGGGGAGATGCGATTACAGTGGAGGCCAAGGCTGGAGCACTCAAGGCTAGGGTTACAGGTGATATTAGATGTCTTTGGCGTCGCCCGTCCTAGCCCTTATATACCGGGCTAGGTCTCGGGGAGTTCATCTACGTTTACAGGTAAGCTTTCCTAACCCTAGCTTGCTCCGTACGGCAGGTCTTCGCACCTTCCTTGTGAGTCGCGGACTCCTACGTCGGTGCCAACTAGTGGGCCGAGGATGTATCTTCATGGGCCTTCTGCCTTCATGGACACCAGGTAGGCTCATCCGTAGGAGTCGTGGGGTCACCCCCTCGTCAGGTTTCATGAGGAAGATCCTTCCTATGTGTCGTTTTGTTTACTGGAGACTGATCTCATGGTGCACTCCGGTCGTAGCCGTCTATTGCGTCGTCGACTGCGGCGTATGTGCCGATGCAAAAGACGTTTCTATCTGCTAATTAAAATGCTTATTCAGAACTCTTCTGTCCAAGTTTGGGATAATTAAATGTCAATAGTCACACACAGATGACAGATCCATGTTTAAGGGGAAAGTGGTAAACTCCAATGCTTCATTCTTATTCAGAACTTCTGAGTAGCCTCAAGGTTTCCGTTTCCACTTGGAGTGATACACAAATGACAATTGCAGGTTTAAACTGTCGGTGACGTTTTGTCAACCTAATCATGATTAATATCCTATTTTTCTCCTAGTTAGTGCAAAACTGACTATTCCTGATTAGTTGGCTTCAACTCTGTTTATGGCAGTTCTGTGGTCGAACCTAGAAGGCTTATAACTTCATGTGTAAAAAGTCTTCCATATATTTCTTTCTAGTTTAGTTTCTACATTGTGAATCCCTTAAAAAGGTAGATAGTTTTTTATGAAGCACACTAGGATCTCCATCATGTATTCTTAATTGAGTTAATTATCACTTACGCATCAAAGGATGCTTCATAAGGTAGATTAACTCACACATTCAACTTCAGGTCATTGACTGTTAATGGCGAGACAATTGCTATGATGATAAGAAACCCAACTCATCCCTCGCCTTGCCATATTGATGCGTCAAGAGACTCCCAAATTGCAATTATCGCATTGATAATAGTAATGTAAGTACCGCCATATAATATGACTATTTCATTTGATTTTATGTGTAGTTACCTATATTTTCTCCCATTAAAAATCTGATGCGCAAAGTTTAACCTTGGTGATCGCAATTATGTCAAATGGCGTCCATGTCCATGTAAGATCAGACGGGCACGTGAACATATGCTTTATCATTTTTTATACTTGTTTTCAAAAGCATTATATATGTTTTTTTCAGTTTCACATTGATTGTACGATACAAAAAAAATTAAACTATATTTTAAATGCATGAACATTTGTATGAATGTAATGTACATTTTTATAAAACATGTATTCTACTTTTTTTAAACACGCGAACATATGCATTTATTTTTAATGATCAAGAAAACATTTTTTTGAACTACATTTAAATCTTTAAAATGTGTGTTTAACAATAAATTATTCATCATAATAAATTCTATTTAGATTTTTTAAAATTTAAACAAAAGTGAAAAGACACGGTGTCAACATAATGAAACCACGTGGTTATTGCGCCAGAGTAGTACTCGCTCCCCCATCCATCCGCCACAGGTGACACCTACACTCTAGCTAATGCATTGGCCCAATGGCATATGTGTCATCCTTGCATTAATAAGAGAATCCAACAAAGAAAAAAACTTGAACATATTGCCAAAAATATGCAAATAAAAAATAATTGCATTCCATATTTAAGATTTGGCATTACATTATTTTGTTTCGCCTGATCTACCATATCAAAAATTATTACTCCATCCATTTCTTTTTACTCCGCGTATTAGATTTTTTAAAGGTTAAAGTTTGCAAACTGTGACCAAATTGATATTGCGGCTTGAATGTACATATATCTTCGTATAAATTTGATTAAACATTGAAGAATTTGACTAAAGATATTTGTAATACGCGGAGTAAAAAGAAATGAAGGGAGTATAGTAGAAAAGAATAACAAACAACACGAAGTAGAGCCACTACAAAGACTGCTCGTGATCTTTCATCAAGATCTTTAGAAGCAGGTAACTATTCTGTGGAGCGTAGCCTTCTTGCCGTCTTCCAGTTTCATCGGTTTCGCGTCGTGATCAGATGCTTTAGCAACCACTGTGGCCTTCCACTTCAATTGTCGGAGGCGTCTGCAACGACGTCCATGTGATCGTCTGATTGAGACTTCGCGACGCCTTCGTAGGTCGGTGTAATGGGTGAGATGGAGAGAAGGTGGCTGGAAATATGTAGGTAAAGGTGCAAAGCTAGCCTACACAAAGTCGGATTCCATTTCCATCTAGGCCTAAGTTTATTCTCGAGTTTAACTGAGCCTGGGGCTTCGGGAAAATTATGATCGTATAACATGTTGTTCAAGAAATCGAATTCACTCGTGCAATGTGATCTTGGTTCGCCGGTCTATATCGGATTAGTAGTAGCGCGCTACTAGTAGGCTAAAAACCAACACTACTAGTAGTGTTTTTCCTAGTAGTGTCTATGGTCGATCTACAACAGATGAGCCCGTGGAGTAAAACCGAGAATGTGAGTTCGTGAGGGTGGATATGACAAGCGTCACGCCACAGACGGTGTAGGAGCCACAAGTGCCATGCCAAGGGGATTAAGAGGAGTGATGCCACGTTGGGGTGGCACTTGATGGAGGATAAGAGGACGAGCGGTTGGTCATTCATGATGATTGCCTCATGACGCTCACTTGATGAGCAACAATGACGCATAGATACAACAAATTTTTTGCGGTCAAGATAGACACGACTGTGCACCGACCACTACTATCTTTGGGATATAGTAACAAGTATTAATCATGCGAATTCCGCGTAAGAAGACATCTGTTTCATAATTTGCATTATGTATTTGCTTAAATTAGACCCGCTTCGGTTTCCTCGCTTTTCGGTCCTCTTGCCTATTCTCTCGCTTATCATGAAAACAGTCCGTTCAAAAGTAAACAAAAAAGTTACGGACTATTTTTTTGTATATAATTTAAGCAAAGTAGAGATCACAAAAGGCATTTTGGAAAAGTTTCCTCTCTTAGAGAAGAATCGACACAGTAAAAATCACCGAAGGGCAGTTTCCCGCCGAGAGACAGAATCCACCACCCAAAGCACCTAGACGCCTAGGGAGGCAGAGCAGGGGGTTGGCTTGTTGGTGTGGGCAAACATTTTGGACAGGCGCGGTTGGTCGCTGGTGGTCACGTTCCGCTCCTATGTAAGTGCGCGCACATCCCAGGCTCGGACACTCCCACCTCACTCCTTCTATCCCCGGTCTGCTCTCTTCTCGTCGCAGCACCCATGAAAGAAGAGGAAGTCAGCCGCGTTGGAGCTCTGTTTCTGGCCTCGACTCTCGACTCAATATCTGTCTTTTAGTAATGTATCTTTTTTGCTACTCTGGATTTTCTTATTTTATTTTCTCACACGGTCTGGGGATTTATGTGGTTCTGTGTCGCGAGGGGCGCTGGGTTTTCTGTTTGATCCGGAAGGGCGTCGTCGTTGATCAGCGAGAGGTATATTCCTTCTGGCTTGGTTTTCGAGGAGGCCTCACCAGATGTTGATAGTGTGGACATGTGTGACTCACATGAGTTCGAAGAGCATAGTAGAGGAGATGTTGGTTTGACGGAGCGATGGGTGTGAGGTCGTCGGAGAGTAGGCCGGTCTGACGCCACAGATGTGATGACAACAAGGTTCCTCTCGTCGTTGCAGTGGGAGTGCTGGGTTTTTTGGGATGGCTGTGGTGGTGGTGGAGCCTTCCTCTTCAAGGAAGCAGAGGAGACGTGGAAAAAAATGAAGCAGAGAAAGGTAACGCACCACTCCGTTGGTGTGGATCCGGCTCAGTTCTACTCAGCTTGCAGCGGCGGTGTAGGGGTTTCATGAGGAAGATCATTCCTATGTGTCATTCTGTTTACCGGAGACTGATATCGTGGTGCACTCCGGCTGCAGCCGTCTGTTGCGTCGTCGACTACGGCGTATGTGTCGATGCTTAAGACGTTTCTATGTGCTAACTAAAATGATTATTCATAACTCTTCTCTCCAGGTTCCTGCTAATTAAATGTCAATAGTCACACAAAGATGACAGATGCATGTTTAAGGGGAAAGTGGTAAACTCCAATGCTTCATGCTTATTGAGAACTCTTCTGAGTAGCCTGAAGGTTTTCGTTTCCACTTGGAGTGATAGACAAATGACAGCTGCAGGTTTAAACTGTTGGTGACATTCTCTCAACCTGATCATGATTATTCTCCTCTTTCTTCTAAAACAGAGGATGAAAACACTATTTTTGTCCTAGTTAGTGAAAACTGACTATTCTTGATTAGTTGGCTTTAACTTTGTTTATGGAAGTTCTGTGGTCGAACCTAGAATTCTTATAACTCCTTGTGTAAAAAGTCTTCCATATATTTCTTTCTAGCTTAGTGTGCTACATTGTGAATCCTTTAAAAAGGTACATAGTTTTTTCTGAAGCACAGTGGGATCTCTATCATGTATCCTTAATTGAGTTTATTATCTACTACGCATCAAAGGATGCTTCATAAGGTAGATTAACTCACACATTCAACTTCAGGTCATTGATTGTTAATGGCGAGGCAATTGCTATGATGATAAGAAACCCAACGCATCCCTCGCCTTACCATATTGATGCATCAATAGACTGCCCAAATTGCAATTATCGCAATGATAATAGTAATGTAAGTGCCGCCATTTAATATGACTATTTCATTTGATTTTATGTGTAGTTAGCTACATTTTCTCCCATTAAAAATCTGATGCGTAAAGTTCAACCTTAGTGATCACAATTGCATCAAACGGCGTCCATGTCCATGTAAGATCAGACGGGCACGTGAACATATGCTTGATGATTTTTTATACTTGTTTTGAAAAAACATAGAATATATCTTTTTTCAATTACACATTCATTGTACGATATCAAAAAAAGCATGAACATTTGTATGAATGTAATGTACATTTTTTAAAATTACTTAGTTTTTTTTGCATTATATAACATTTTTATAAAACATGCATTCTACTTTTTTTAAACTCGTGAACATATGCATTTATTTTTTAATAATAGAAACATTTTCTAAAAGTTGAGCAAACATTTCTTGCACTACATTTAAGTTTTCTAAATGTGTGTTTAACAATAAATTATTTATCATAACATAATTTATTTAGAATTTTTAAAATTTAAACAAAAGTAAAACAAAACACGGTATCAACATAATGAAACCATGTGGTTACTGCGCCAGAGCAGTACCCGCTCCCCATCCATCCGCCGCACGCGATACCTACACTCTAGCTAATGCATTAGCCCAATGGCATATGTGTCATCCTTGCATTAACAAGAGAATCTAACAAAGAAAAAAAACTTGAACATATTGCCAAATATATGGAAATAAAAAATAATTGCATTCCATATTTAAGATTTGGCATTACATTCCTGATTTATTATATCAAAAACTATTACTCCATCCGTTTCATTTTACTCCGCCTATTAGATTTTTTAAAAGTTAAAGTTTGCAAACTTTGACCAAATTGATATTAAGGTTTGATGAGAATGTTCATATTTCTTCATATAAATTTGATTAAACTTTGAATTTTTTTACCTTAGATATTTCTAATACCCGGAGTAAAAAGAAATGAAGGGAGTATAGAAGAAAATAATAACAAACAACGCGAAGCAGGGCCACTAAAAAGACGGCTCGTGATCTTTCATTGAGATCTTTAGAAGTAGGTAACTATTCTGTGGAGCCTAGCCTTCTTGCCGTCTTCCAGCTTCCTCAGTTTCGCGTCGTGATCAGATGCCTTAGCAACTACTTTGGCATTCCACCTCAATTGGCGGAGGTGTCCACAACGACCTCCATGTGATCGTCTTCTCGAGAATTCGCGACGCCTTCGTAGGTCGGTGTAATGGGTGAGATCGAGAGGAGGTGGCTGGAAATATGTAGGCAAAGGTGCAAAGGTAGCCTACACAAAGTCGGATTTCATTTGCATCTAGGAGTAAGTTTGATCTCGAGTTTAACTGTGTCTGGGGCTTTGAGAAAATTATGATCGTATAATATGTTGTTCAAGAAATCGAATTCACTCATGTAATGTGATCTTGGTTCGCTGGTTTGTATCGGATTAGTAGTAGCGCGGGAACCCGTGCTACTGGTAGGCTAAAAACTACGCTACTAGTAGTGTTTTTCCTAGTAGTGTCTATCGTCGATCTACATCATGAGCATGTGGAGGAAGACCGAGAATGCGATTTCGTGAGGGTGGATATGACAAGTGTCATGCCACATACGGTGTAGGAGCCACAAGTGCTATGCCAAGGGGATAACTAGGAGTGATATCACGTTGGAGTGTGTAACACCCTCAGATGCTTGTAACAGTAATCATCATCACTGTTGACTATCACTGTTTGCTAATCACTGTTATCCCCTGTCCCTGTTCAAACTTTGCTTCTGCTCTTTTCAGACCATGCTGGTTGGTAATCAAACACAAAGCCCAATGCATTTTGTTCATCATGAAATCAAACCCTAGATGAAACAACCTCATTTGGAAAATAAAACAAAAGTGCTGAAATAAAGTTGTTCCAAAAATCATGGAACTATTTTTGTAAATTGCCTAAAATCATTATAACCATGTTGGAACAACTTTGGTAATTTTTGGAGTTACAGAAAATTCCAAACAATTCAAACAGTAGGTTAAAATCCCTACTTTGGGCATTTAATATTTAAAAGAAATACCTAATGAATTTATTTTGCTGCACAACTTTTTGTGGCACCTCAGTAATATATTAAACTAATTTACAAACACCAATTATATTTTTCAAAAATGCCAGGGTTAACAAATCAATTACAGAAAGGAATTTGGATAAACCAAAAACCAGAAAATGCAAAAGCGCAATAAATCGCCTGGGGCGATGGCCCAGCCCACCCCGGCCGTCTCCCACCTCCCACCTGCCCCCGTCCCGTCCGCCACCTGCTCGACGCCGTGGCGCCGCCGTGGCCACGGACGCCCTGGAGCCCCCCTCCCTCCACCTGCTCCCTCCCGCCCTGGACACGATAAGGGCGAGGCCCCCTCCCTCCTGGACACCCCCGCAACCCCTTTCCTCTCCTCCTCCTCTCGCCGACGTCGGGGAAAGTTTCCACCCGAGCCGCCGTCGCCATGGCCGTGAGCTCACGCGGCCAGTGAGCTCGCGTCGCCACCCCGCCGTGTCCAGCGTGCTCCTCGTCGACGTCCTCGTCTCCGGGCGCAAGGAATCGAGCCGTGGAGCCCGACAGCGACGACTACGCCCCCGTTCCCCTCCGGCGCCGCCGCGACCTCGCCGTCGAATTCCCGCGTCGTCGAGCCTCCCCTGAGCCTGCTGCCCTCCTCTACGCGATCCTGGTGAGCTTACCGTTCGTCGCCAGGTGCCCGTTGACGCCCGCTAGGTCCCCGTGCAGAAACCCCCGTTGAGCTGCTCCGGCCGCCGTGGCACGTCGTCGTAGACGTCGATGTGGTTCGTCCCAGCCCGCGATATGTGCACCAGTAGGTTCCCCGTGTTGCGTGTGCTCGATTTGGACCAGTAGATAGCTCGAGTTCGACCCGTACATGCATTCGCCATTGGAGCCCGACGACCTTCGCCGCCATTGATGAAGATGAGCTCACCTCCGTGCGCCCCAGCTCGCGAGACCACTCCAGATCGACGCGGATTCGAGCTCTCCGTCGACTGCCACCAGCGGCGCCTCAAACGGTGCTCTGTATCGTGGGCTAGCCCGACCTCGCCGCCGGCGAGCCTCCGGTGAGCACTCCGGTGAGGCTGACCGGTGGGCCCCCGGTGTTAGCCAGTTGATTAGGGGTTAATCTCCCCCTAATAGCCCACTGACATGTGGGTCCCATCCCACTTAAGCGTATGTTAAAAATAACAAAACTGTTAATAAAAGTTTAGGTCACTGACAGGTGGGTCCCTTCTAATTAATTAACTTAATGATTTAGGTTAATCCAATTAATTAAAATTTAGTCACTGACATGTGGGTCCAGAGGCAATTTCTGATTTTATAAATTGTTTTATAAATAACAGAGGCTGACATGGGGGTCCCACGTGTCAGCACTGTTCTGGATAATGTTGTGGATAATGTTTTGGATAATGTTTAAATAAATAATAAAAGAAATCCAGAAAAATCATTTAAAATGATTTAAACTTTGAAATTCAATAACTTTTAAACCGTAACTCGGATTCAAAAACTTTATACATAAAAATTGATCAAAAAAGTATAACGAATACGAATACCAATCCGTATGTCTACCACCCCCCTCTAACACCACGAACATCGAACATTCCCCCTCCGGACCGTCTGTCCGATAAATTGTCCGGTACTGTTAGAGTGCCCGGATGAATTTATTCCGAACACGAAAGTTGTCCGGAATGGTTCAAATAGCACGGATGCACCCCTCCCTTATGTTGTTCCGGTAACCACGACACCTCCGGTTTGATCCTTCCCCCTCCGGACACCCTGTCCGGTAATCACCCGGAGCCGGCAGTTCATCCTCAGATGAATTCCCGCTCCGAGCATATTGCATTACATTGCGATAGAACCCCGTTTACATTTCATCTGTTATGTCTTGCATTTGTATTGCCATTATTGTTGTGTATTTATTGTTTCTTCCCCCTTTTTAATCTCCGGTAGACCCCGCTGCTGCCGTCGACTACACCGCTGCTGAGTACGACTACGTCGTCGACGACCCTACTACTACCGTCGAGCTTGCAGGCAAGCAGAGCCATTCTCTTCCCCAGATTTCGCCTATCTTTCCGTACATTTCTTGCACTAGGCATTGTTACTGCCGCTGCTACGTTTACAATCCTATTCAATTGCATAGCCTGATTTTGTCGCCCCTTGATGTGCCTTCCTTTATCCTATGCTGCCTATTATTATTGTGCATTATTCAGCAGTGAGCCCTGCGCATTGTTAGCTAGGATTAGGTAGAGGGCCGTGATCACTCCGGGGAGTGAAAGCGGATGCAAATATTATAACTGCACAGGTACGGTACAATGCAGACACCGCCTCAGGCCCTATCTGGGTTATGCCTAGTCACCTCAAGTGTGAGCTATCCAGGAGTAATCTTGGTACTCCACTCGAGGCTGACTTTGTCTTACCGCCATAGGGTCCGAACGACGGTTGTCCTTAAAGGTAAGAAGTCGGGCGACCCAACGGTGCCCGCGAGAGGTATTGCGACGGGACGACAGGGAGGGCACGACCAGTGTACCGGTGTGCTTGGCCCCTGATCGTTGGCCGCGAGAGTTACCAACCCACGAAAGTCGAGCTCCTCCCGGAGCACACGCGAGACAAGGTAAGGAGACGGTTCACCTTGTTGGTAACCGCAGTGACTTGGTGGGACGACAGGGCAGGCACCGATGTACTGGTGGTCCTGGCTGCTGTCGTTGTCCGCGGGTCGGTTAAGTCGAGGCAACGATAACGGTTGTCACGCAGGTTAATTAAAATGCTAAATGGTTCAATGAATGTCTTGAGTTGGCTATATGCCATGTACGCACTACCTACCCGTGGGAACTACGAGTTATGGGCTCCTCCGCTTCTTAGTGTCGTCCGAGGACTCTTCAGACGTCAGCAGTACCGCGGCCTGCGCCGGGAAGTGGTGTTGTCTTGTTTGCTCGAGCAGTGTGTCTTATTTGGATTTGCTTTAACTTCTCCGGCCAGCCACGCACCGTGCAGGAGTACGTTTGGGTTGGGGTCCAAGGCCCGACGTACTTAGGATTTAGACCGGCGGATGACCTCTCTGTTGAGTTTGAAAGATGGGCTATGAAGTGTCGGATAGCCTCGGTGGAGCGTTCTCTAACAAGGTTCCCGCCACCCTGGAGATCCGTGCGTGTAGCGTAACACAAGTGCACCCCTGCAGGGAAGATTAATCTATCGATAGCCGTGTCCACGGTAACAGGACGCTTTATGCTGAAGCTGGATCTTACCACTAGAAACTATTACTATTAAACTGTATGGTTCCGGGTTCTTTTCCTCGCGGGGATGTCGAGGAGGTGAACTCGGAGGCATTGTTAATTATTACAACTTATTATTATTCAATGTTGCAGCAACTTATGCTTCATTGTTACTTTACTGCTTTATATCACCTGTTGGCTGATTCTTACCTCATGCTGCAAGACATCGTCGGAAGATGCTAGTCTTCGTTAGGCCTAGCTTCTTACCCTTGCTCTAAATTTCTGTCTTCAGTCCACTATATACAGCCTCTTCATTCCGTTGATACAATGCATAATGCTTAGTAGCGGACGTAAGACTCGCGGGTATACTAGATACTCACCTGCTTTATTTCCTTTACTGTTTTGCCTGATCGGCCGCTGCAGCCGACGTTGGAGCCCAGGAGCAGGAGTACCCCGGAGGCGCCTACTACGACGTCGAGTTCCCCGTTGACCAGGAGTAGTACTGTGGATCCCAGGCAGGAGGCCTCGCCTTTTCGTTCTGTATCTCTGATGTGATTTGTGCTAGCCTTCTTAAGGCAAAACTTGACTAACTATGTCTGTACTCAGATATTATGGCTTGTATGACTTATATATTCGGGTCCGCGTGACCCCCCCCCTCTATTGTAATATATTTGTTTATCCTTTTGTGTTTAGTGTTGTGCTGTGATATTATCACCGTGGCACCCTAATCTCAGTCGTGTACCCTGTGTGTATGATTACTGTACACGGTCTGATTTTGGGGGCGTCACAAGTTGGTATCAGAGCCGACTGCCTGTAGGAAGCCACCCCACCACTACCTGGTCGAAGTTGAGTCTAGACTTTGAAAAACTATTTTGCTAACTTAATATTTGGCTTACGGGCCCACATCGATGTCACTACGTGTGATATCTATGGTATTAGGATCCTTTTCTCCTTACCTATGCTCTGGGAATCTGCTCTCTTATCCTTGCTGGTAAGTTTTACAAAAGCTGACATTAGGATCACGTTCTCTTGATTCCACCCGGCGTTTTCTGGTGCATCCCCCATTGATTGAGTCGTGTTGCAGGCGTCGTACGCCAGATCCCAGACCGCGGATCCCATTCTCATTCTGGGCAGGCCGCGCGTTCTCTGGCATCAACTCCTGTGACCAATAGTTTTCTTGCGGCGTGATTGACATAGTGGAATCTATGTCGCGTCGTGTAATCCTTACCGCGGTCTGCGCGCCGCCTAGAGAGTCCTTTTTCCTTAATTTCTACGACGTTACGCCGCCCGATTTTCGATTGATTCGGTGCGCGCATGTGTATGTCTTATATGACTACTCCGTTATATATCTGCGCCTCCTTTACGTTGTCATTTTACTTCAGGCTTAATTCCGGTATCTCGTTAAATTTTCATCGCTGTAATACCCCTGTTAAATTCTAGCAGGATGGCTGGTCGTGGTGGTCGTGGTCGTGGTCGTGCTGCCAACGACCCACCTCCGCCGCCGGATTACATGGCCGCGATGATGCAACAGTTCGAGATGAACCGTCAGTTCATGCAGAATATCATGGCTCAGTTCCCCCAGCCGAATCAGAATGGGCACCACCATCAGCATGCCACCGTGACTCTGCACGACTTCACCCGCCTCAACCCCACTATGTTCCGCAACACTGTTCAGCCGCTGGATGCTGATGACTGGCTTCGCGACATCACTCACGAGCTGGAGTCTGCTAATGTCGATCCAGCCGACTATGTGAACTTTGCGTCTTATCATCTGAAAGGCGCAGCTGCTCAGTGGTGGAGCACCCACAAGCGTTCCCTGCCAGTCGAAGAAGTCATCACTTGGGATGAATTTCAGTCTGCTTTCCGCGCCCGCTACATTCCTCAGGGGATCATGGATCGTAAGGCGGAAGAATTCCGTAACCTCACTCAGGGGGATATGACTGTTGAAGCCTATCAGCGCGAGTTCCTCAACCTCTCTCGCTATGCGGAAGGAGAGATCACCACTGATGCTCGCAGGCAGCAGAAGTTCCGTCGTGGCCTCAACCCAGAACTTAGGCTCGCTCTTGCCGTTCATGATTTCGCCAACTTCGCCACCATGGTGAACAAGGCTATCACCGTCGAGACTGCCCAGATGGAGCACAAGACCTCTCTGAAGCGTTATCGTGACGTTGGCTCATCTTCGGGCGCAACGCAGAAGCGTCGCATCTAGCTCCCTACCAGTGTGACCCATTCAGCTGTCCCTGCTCCAAGGCCGTCTTATGCTGCACCCCGTCTGCCTCCACCACCACAGTTGCCAAGAGCTCTGCCGGCACCACCCAACGCTACCCCACTTCGTCCTCAGGATGGATTATGCTTCACGTGTCGTCAACCTGGGCATTTTTCCAGGGAGTGTCCCCTGAAACAGAAGCAACTGGTAGTTCACCCCGCTGGCCGTGGAAATGGTCGTGGCAACAACAGGACCCCCAACTATAATACTGGGTCTGCTGCTCATGCTCGTGGTCATGCGAACAACATCACTGTTGATGACGCTCAGCAACAACCCGCTACCGTGACGGGTACCCTTCTCGTTAATTCCGTACCTGCTACTGTTCTATTTGATACAGGAGCATCGCATTCATTCATGTCGGAAGCATTTGCATTGTCGCATAACTTCGCATTGGAAAAGATGAACCCACCGATGGTTGTCCGCACCCCGATAGGCCAATGCCGAACCACCAAGATCGTGCCCGGAACCATTGTTGAAATTGAAGGAATTGAATTCCATGCTTCCCCCATAATCCTGATGTCTTCCACCATAGACCTAATTCTCGGAATGGACTGGTTGAAGTTCCACGATGCCGCACTTTATTGTGGCACCAAGTCTGTCCAGCTTTTTCACCCCTCCGGTGGGATTGTCAACCACACCGCCCGAGTTACCCGTAATGCTGAAACACAGATCTTTATGGTGAATGCTTTGAATGTCTCACCTTTGAAAGACATCGAGAACGTTCCGGTCGTTCGCGATTTTCCCGACGTCTTCCCAGAAGAACTGCCGGGAATACCCCCAATCAGAGAAGTTGAATTCGTCATCGACTTGAAGCCAGGCACTGTTCCTATTGCCAAGCGTCCTTACAAGATGCCGCCACATGAACTCCTTGAACTTAAGGAGGAAATCGACAAGGCACTTCAGAAAGGATTCATTCGCCCCAGTTCCTCAGCTTGGGGAGCACCTTCGCTCTTTGTCAAGAAGAGCGATGGGACAAACCGATTGGTCCAAGATTATCGACCCATTAACCAAGCCACCATCCAGAACAAATACCCACTTCCCCGGATCAATGATCTGTATGATCAACTTGCCGGATCCAAGGTGTTTTCTAAACTCGACTTGAGGTTGGGTTATCACCAAATCCGAGTCCGTGATGAGGACATTCCGAAGACTGCCTTCATTACTCGCTACGGTTCATACGAGTACACCGTCATGTCCTTTGGCTTAACCAATGCTCCAGCCACCTTCTCCAGATTGATGAATTATATTTTCATGGAGTACCTCGACCAGTTCGTCGTGGTTTATCTGGATGATATTTTGATATATTCCAAGAATGCAGAAGAACATGCTGAACATCTTCGTCTTATACTGGAGAAGCTTCGAGAACACAAACTCTACGCTAAGTTTTCTAAGTGTGAGTTCTGGCTTCCCGAAGTAACCTACCTTGGACATGTGATTTCCAAGGATGGCATTGCCGTCACCCCAGAACGTATCCAGGCTATTCTTGACTGGACTCCTCCCAAGACCGTCAAGCAAGTCCGCAGTTTCCTCGGACTCGCTAGCTATTGCCGCCGTTTCGTCGAGAATTTTTCCAAGATTGCCAGGCCTCTGACTAATCTGCTTCACAAAGGCGTCAAGTTTGAGTGGACAGATAAATGTCAAGAAAGTTTTCAAGCCCTCAAGGACAAGCTAACTTCTCCCCCGGTGCTTGCTCCCCCTGATACTCAGAAGGACTTCGTGATATATTGCCACGCGTCTCGTCAAGGATTAGGCTGTGTCCTAATGCAAGAGCGCAAAGTGATTGCTTATGGCTCTCGTCAGTTGCGTGCTCACGAAGACAAATATCCAACACATGATCTCGAATTGACAGCAGTAATTTATGCATTGAAGCTGTGGCGACATTACCTCGTTGGTAATCGTTGCGAGATCTACACCGACCACCAAAGCCTGAAATACTTGTTTACTCAGCCCGACCTGAATCTCCGCCAACAGAGATGGCTCGAGACAATAGCCGATTTTAACATGGATATTCATTACACCCCTGGCAAAGCTAATGTGATGGCTGATGCCCTGAGCCGTAAAGCTTACTGTAGTGAACTTGAGGTGCAGCTAGAACAACCGCCTCTGTATGAAGATTTTCAAAAGTTGAACCTCGAGATTGTTCCTCAAGGTTGTGTAAATAACCTGGTCATTGAACCGGATCTCGTCAAATCCGTCAAGTGTATACAGTTCTATGATGATTTCGTACACAAGATTAAGCGCGATATCGCCAATGGGAGACCCTCACCCTTCACCGTTGATAGTAATGGTGCGGCGTTCTACCAGCACCGTTTAGTGGTTACTCACAGCAAGGGCAGGCATGAGAACCTGGATATGACCCCGAAGGTCATGAAAGCGGCACACGATACCCCGTTGTCCATTCATCCTGGAAGCACCAAGATGTACCAAGACATTCGTCAGCAATTCTGGTGGCCTAACATGAAGCAAGACATTGCCCGATATGTTTCTGAGTGTGACGTTTGTCGTCGCGTCAAGGGGGAACATCAAAAACCCTCTGGAAAACTACAACCACCTGAAATCCCTGTATGGAAGTGGGACAAAGTTCAGATGGACTTCGTCACCGGTTTTCCCCGATCCCAGAAAGGTAACGATGCTATCTTTGTCGTCATCGACCGGTTCTCCAAGGTTGCTCACTTTATACCAGTCAAGGAGAAGATCACGGCGGCTCAGTTAGCGGAATTGTATATCGCCCAAATCGTGTCGCTCCACGGTATTCCGTTGGAGATCAGTTCAGATCGTGGCAGCCTTTTCACCTCCAGATATTGGCGGAGTTTCCAAGAAGCTCTTGGGACTACTCTGCATCTCAGCACCGCTTATCACCCCCAGTCACAGGGCCAAGTCGAACGCGTCAATCAAATACTTGAAGATATGCTTCGAGCTTGTGTCATCTCCTTCGGCAAGAAATGGGAGGAATCTCTTCCATTTGCTGAATTCTCGTACAACAATAGCTACCACGCTAGTCTGAAGATGGCACCCTATGAAGTTCTCTATGGACGTAAGTGTCGGACCCCTCTGAGTTGGTCAGAAACTGGGGAACGTGCACTCATTGGCCCGGATATTATTCAGCAAGCTGAAGACCAAGTTCACGTCATCCGTGAACATTTGAAGGCCGCTCAGTCTCGCCAGAAGAGCAACTATGACCGCAAACACCGTGAAATGGAGTATCAACCTGGTGAATACGCATACCTCCGTGTCACTCCCATGAGGGGCACTCATCGCTTTGGTATCAAGGGCAAGTTGGCTCCTCGCTACATTGGTCCGTTCCGTATCCTTTCCAGGAGTGGACCCGTGGCATACCGGTTGGAATTGCCGCCGAACCTCTCCCAAGTCCACGATGTCTTCCATGTGTCGCAACTCCGTCGCTGCTTCAAGGATCCTATCCGCGAAGTGGAGCATGATATGATCGAGCTGCAACAAGACTTGACTTATCGAGAACATCCGAGCCGCATTCTCGATCAGTCGGAGCGTCGCACCCGCAACAAGACCGTCAAGTTCCTCAAGGTTCAGTGGTCGAATCATTCTGAAGATGAAGCCACTTGGGAACGCGAAGATCGCCTTCGCGATGAATACCCCGATCTTTTCCTCGCTACCACTTAAATTCTCGGGACGAGAATTCTTGTAGTGGGGGAGATTTGTAACACCCTCAGATGCTTGTAACAGTAATCATCATCACTGTTGACTATCACTGTTTGCTAATCACTGTTATCCCCTGTCCCTGTTCAAACTTTGCTTCTGCTCTTTTCAGACCATGCTGGTTGGTAATCAAACACAAAGCCCAATGCATTTTGTTCATCATGAAATCAAACCCTAGATGAAACAACCTCATTTGGAAAATAAAACAAAAGTGCTGAAATAAAGTTGTTCCAAAAATCATGGAACTATTTTTGTAAATTGCCTAAAATCATTATAACCATGTTGGAACAACTTTGGTAATTTTTGGAGTTACAGAAAATTCCAAACAATTCAAACAGTAGGTTAAAATCCCTACTTTGGGCATTTAATATTTAAAAGAAATACCTAATGAATTTATTTTGCTGCACAACTTTTTGTGGCACCTCAGTAATATATTAAACTAATTTACAAACACCAATTATATTTTTCAAAAATGCCAGGGTTAACAAATCAATTACAGAAAGGAATTTGGATAAACCAAAAACCAGAAAATGCAAAAGCGCAATAAATCGCCTGGGGCGATGGCCCAGCCCACCCCGGCCGTCTCCCACCTCCCACCTGCCCCCGTCCCGTCCGCCACCTGCTCGACGCCGTGGCGCCGCCGTGGCCACGGACGCCCTGGAGCCCCCCTCCCTCCACCTGCTCCCTCCCGCCCTGGACACGATAAGGGCGAGGCCCCCTCCCTCCTGGACACCCCCGCAACCCCTTTCCTCTCCTCCTCCTCTCGCCGACGTCGGGGAAAGTTTCCACCCGAGCCGCCGTCGCCATGGCCGTGAGCTCACGCGGCCAACGAGCTCGCGTCGCCACCCCGCCGTGTCCAGCGTGCTCCTCGTCGACGTCCTCGTCTCCGGGCGCAAGGAATCGAGCCGTGGAGCCCGACAGCGACGACTACGCCCCCGTTCCCCTCCGGCGCCGCCGCGACCTCGCCGTCGAATTCCCGCGTCGTCGAGCCTCCCCCGAGCCTGCTGCCCTCCTCTACGCGATCCTGGTGAGCTTACCGTTCGTCGCCAGGTGCCCGTTGACGCCCGCTAGGTCCCCGTGCAGAAACCCCCGTTGAGCTGCTCCGGCCGCCGTGGCACGTCGTCGTAGACGTCGATGTGGTTCGTCCCAGCCCGCGATATGTGCACCAGTAGGTTCCTCGTGTTGCGTGTGCTCGATTTGGACCAGTAGCTAGCTCGAGTTCGACCCGTACATGCATTCTCCATTGGAGCCCGACGACCTTCGCCGCCATTGATGAAGATGAGCTCACCTCCGTGCGCCCCAGCTCGCGAGACCACTCCAGATCGACGCGGATTCGAGCTCTCCGTCGACTGCCACCAGCGGCGCCTCAAACGGTGCTCTGTATCGTGGGCTATCCCGACCTCGCCGCCGGCGAGCCTCCGGTGAGCACTCCGGTGAGGCTGACCGGTGGGCCCCCGGTGTCAGCCAGTTGATTAGGGGTTAATCTCCCCCTAATAGCCCACTGACATGTGGGTCCCATCCCACTTAAGCGTATGTTAAAAATAACAAAACTGTTAATAAAAGTTTAGGTCACTGACAGGTGGGTCCCTTCTAATTAATTAACTTAATGATTTAGGTTAATCCAATTAATTAAAATTTAGTCACTGACATGTGGGTCCAGAGGCAATTTCTGATTTTATAAATTGTTTTATAAATAACAGAGGCTGACATGGGGGTCCCACGTGTCAGCACTGTTCTGGATAATGTTGTGGATAATGTTTTGGATAATGTTTAAATAAATAATAAAAGAAATCCAGAAAAATCATTTAAAATGATTTAAACTTTGAAATTCAATAACTTTTAAACCGTAACTCGGATTCAAAAACTTTATACATAAAAATTGATCAGAAAATTATAACGAATACGAATACGCAATCCGTATGTCTACCACCCCCCTCTAACACCACGAACATTGAACATTCCCCCTCCGGACCGTCTGTCCGATAAATTGTCCGGTACTGTTAGAGTGCCCGGATGAATTTATTCCGAACACGAAAGTTGTCCGGAATGGTTCAAATAGCACGGATGCACCCCCCCTTATGTTGTTCCGGTAACCACGACACCTCCGATTTGATCCTTCCCCCTCCGGACACCCTGTCCGGTAATCACCCGGAGCCGGCAGTTCATCCTCAGATGAATTCCCGCTCCGAGCATATTGCATTACATTGCGATAGAACCCCGTTTACATTTCATCTGTTATGTCTTGCATTTGTATTGCCATTATTGTTGTGTATTTATTATTTCTTCCCCCTTTTTAATCTCCGGTAGACCCCGCTGCTGCCGTCGACTACACCGCTGCTGAGTACGACTACGTCGTCGACGACCCTACTACTACCGTCGAGCTTGCAGGCAAGCAGAGCCATTCTCTTCCCCAGATTTCGCCTATCTTTCCGTACATTTCTTGCACTAGGCATTGTTACTGCCGCTGCTACGTTTACAATCCTATTCAATTGCATAGCCTGATTTTGTCGCCCCTTGATGTGCCTTCCTTTATCCTATGCTGCCTATTATTATTGTGCATTATTCAGCAGTGAGCCCTGCGCATTGTTAGCTAGGATTAGGTAGAGGGCCGTGATCACTCCGGGGAGTGAAAGCGGATGCAAATATTATAACTGCACAGGTACGGTACAATGCAGACACCGCCTCAGGCCCTATCTGGGTTATGCCTAGTCACCTCAAGTGTGAGCTATCCAGGAGTAATCTTGGTACTCCACTCGAGGCTGACTTTGTCTTACCTCCATAGGGTCCGAACGACGGTTGTCCTTAAAGGTAAGAAGTCGGGCGACCCAACGGTGCCCGCGAGAGGTATTGCGACGGGACGACAGGGAGGGCACGACCAGTGTACCGGTGTGCTTGGCCCCTGATCGTTGGCCGCGAGAGTTACCAACCCACGAAAGTCGAGCTCCTCCCGGAGCACACGCGAGACAAGGTAAGGAGACGGTTCACCTTGTTGGTAACCGCAGTGACTTGGTGGGACGACAGGGCAGGCACCGATGTACTGGTGGTCCTGGCTGCTGTCGTTGTCCGCGGGTCGGTTAAGTCGAGGCAACGATAACGGTTGTCACGCAGGTTAATTAAAATGCTAAATGGTTCAGTGAATGTCTTGAGTTGGCTATATGCCATGTACGCACTACCTACCCGTGGGAACTACGAGTTATGGGCTCCTCCGCTTCTTAGTGTCGTCCGAGGACTCTTCAGACGTCAGCAGTACCGCGGCCTGCGCCGGGAAGTGGTGTTGTCTTGTTTGCTCGAGCAGTGTGTCTTATTTGGATTTGCTTTAACTTCTCCGGCCAGCCACGCACCGTGCAGGAGTACGTTTGGGTTGGGGTCCAAGGCCCGACGTACTTAGGATTTAGACCGGCGGATGACCTCTCTGTTGAGTTTGAAAGATGGGCTATGAAGTGTCGGATAGCCTCGGTGGAGCGTTCTCTAACAAGGTTCCCGCCACCCTGGAGATCCGTGCGTGTAGCGTAACACAAGTGCACCCCTGCAGGGAAGATTAATCTATCGATAGCCGTGTCCACGGTAACAGGACGCTTTATGCTGAAGCTGGATCTTACCACTAGAAACTATTACTATTAAACTGTATGGTTCCGGGTTCTTTTCCTCGCGGGGATGTCGAGGAGGTGAACTCGGAGGCATTGTTAATTATTACAACTTATTATTATTCAATGTTGCAGCAACTTCTGCTTCATTGTTACTTTACTGCTTTATATCACCTGTTGGCTGATTCTTACCTCATGCTGCAAGACATCGTCGGAAGATGCTAGTCTTCGTTAGGCCTAGCTTCTTACCCTTGCTCTAAATTTCTGTCTTCAGTCCACTATATACAGCCTCTTCATTCCGTTGATACAATGCATAATGCTTAGTAGCGGACGTAAGACTCGCGGGTATACTAGATACTCACCTGCTTTATTTCCTTTACTGTTTTGCCTGATCGGCCGCTGCAGCCGACATTGGAGCCCAGGAGCAGGAGTACCCCGGAGGCGCCTACTACGACGTCGAGTTCCCCGTTGACCAGGAGTAGTACTGTGGATCCCAGGCAGGAGGCCTCGCCTTTTCGTTCTGTATCTCTGATGTGATTTGTGCTAGCCTTCTTAAGGCAAAACTTGACTAACTATGTCTGTACTCAGATATTATGGCTTGTATGACTTATATATTCGGGTCCGCGTGACCCCCCCCCCCCCTCTATTGTAATATATTTGTTTATCCTTTTGTGTTTAGTATTGTGCTGTGATATTATCACCGTGGCACCCTAATCTCAGTCGTGTATCCTGTGTGTATGATTACTGTACACGGTCTGATTTTGGGGGCGTCACAGAGTGGCACTTGATGGAGGATAAGAGGACGAGCGGTTGGCCATTCATGATGATTGCCACATGACGCGCGCTTGATGAGCAACAATAAGGCATAGATACAAGAAAAATGGTTGGTGGCACCATCGCCTTTTATTTTTTGTCGGTCAAGATAGACTCGATTGTGCGTCGGCCACTGCTATCTTTGGGATATAGAAACAAGTACTAATCACCCGAATTCCGCGTAAGAAGACGTCTATTTCAGGATTGCATTATGTATTTGCTTAAAATAGACCTGCTTCGGTTTCCTTGCTTTCCGGTCCTCTTGCATATCCTCTCGCTTATCATGAGAACACTCCGTTCAGAAGTAAACAAAAAAGTTACGGGCCATTTTTTGTATAGTATTTAAGCATATAGAGATCACAACAGGCATTTTGGAAAAGTTTCCTCTTGTAGAGAAGAATCAACACAGTAAAAATCACCCAAGGGCAGTTTCCCGCCGAGAGACAGAATCCACCACCCAAAGCACCTAGACGCCTAGGGACGCAGAGCAGGGGGGTTGGCTTGTTGGTGTGGGAAAACATTTTGGACAGGTGCAGTTGATCGATGGTGGTCACGTTTCGCACCTATTTAAGTGTGCGCACATCCCAGGCTCGGACACTCTCATATCACTCCTTTTATCCCCGGTCCGCTCTCTTCTCGCCGCAGCGCCCATGCAATAAGAGTAAGTTAGCCGCGTTGGGGCTGTGTTTCTGGCGTCGATTCTCGACTCAATCTCTGTCTTTTAGTATTGTATTTTTTTGCTGCTCTGGTTTTTCTTGTTTTATTTTCTCACTTGTTCTGGGGATTTATGTGGTTCTGTGTCGCGAGGGGCGCTGGGTTTTCGGTTTGATCTGGAGGGGCGTCGTCGTTGATCAGCGAGAGGTAGATTCCTTCTGGCTTGGTTTCCGAGGAGGCCTCACCGGATGTTGATAGTGTAGACATGTGTGAGCCACAGGAGTTCGAAGAGCGTGGTAGAGGAGATGCCGGTCTGACGGAGCGATGGGTGTGAGATCGTCGGAGAGTAGGACGGTCTGACACCACAGATGTTATGACATCGAGGTTCCTCTCGTCGTTGCAGTGGGAGTGTTGGGTTTTTTGGGACGTCTGTGGTGGTGGTGGAGCCTTCCTCTTCAAGGAAGCATAGGAGATGTGGAAAATAATAAAATGAAGTAGATAAAGGTAACGCACCACTCCGCTGGTGCGGATCCTGGTCGGTTCTACTCAGCTTGCAGCGGCGATGCAGGGGTTTCATGAGGAAGATCCTTCCTATGTGTCGTTTTGTTTACTTGATACTGCTCACTCCGGTCGCAGCCGTCTGTTGCATCGTCGACTGCGACGTATGTGCCGATGCAGAAGATGTTTCTATCTGCTAATTAAAATGTTTATTCAGAACTCTTCTCTCCAGGTTTTGGCTAATTAAATCTCAATAGTCACACACTGATGACAGATGCAGGTTTAAGGGGAAAGTGATAAACTCCAATGCTTCATTCTTATTCAGAACTTCTGAGTAGCCTCAAGGTTTTCGTTTCCACTTGCAGTGATACACAAATGACAGTTGCAGGTTTAAACTGTCGGTGACGTTTTGTCAACCTGATCAAGATTAGTCTCCTATTTTTCTCCTAGTTAGTGCAAAACTGACTATTCTTGATTAGTTGGCTTTAACTCTATTTATGGTAGTTCTGTGGTCGAACCTAGAATGCTTATAACTCCTTTTGTAAAAAGTCTTCCATATATTTCTTTCTAGCTTAGTTTCTACATTGTGAATCCTTTAAAAAGGTAGATAGTTTTTTCTAAAGCACACTGGGATCTCTATCATGTATTCTTAATTGAGTTTATTATCTCTTACGCATCAAAGGATGCTTCATAAGGTAGATTAACTCACACATTCAACTTCAGGTCATTGATTTTTAATGGCGAGGCAATTGCTATGATGATAAGAAACCCAATTCATCCCTCGGCTTGCCATACTGATGGATCAGTAGACTGCCCAAATTGCAGTTATCACATTGATAATAGTAATGTAAGTACTGCCATATAATATGAGTTTCATTTGATTTTATGTGTAGTTAGCTATATTTTCTACCATTAAAAATCTGGTGCGCAAAGTTCAACCTTGGTGATCACAATTGCATCAAATGGCGTCCATGTCCATGTAAGATCATACGGGCACGTGAACATATGCTTTATCATTTTTTATACTTGTTTCGAAAAAACATTAAATATGTTTTTTAGTAACACATTGATTGTACGATACAAAAAAAATCAAACTATGTTTGAAATGCATGAATATTTTCATGAATGTAATGTACATTTTATAAAATTACTTAGTTTTTTTGCATTATATAACATTTAAAAAAAACATGTATTCAACTTTTCTAAACACGTGAACATATGCATTTATTTTTAATGATTGAAACATTTTCGAAAAGTTGAGAAAACATTTTTTGCACTACATTTAAGTCTATAAAATGTGTGTTTAACAATAAATTATTTATCATAATATATTTTATTTAGAATTTTTAAAATTTAAACAAAAGTGGAAAAAACACGGTGTCAACATAATGAAACCACGTGGTTACTGTGCCAGACCAGTACTCGCTCCCCCATCCATCCGCCGTAGGTGACGCCGCTACACTCTAGCTAATGCATTGGCCCAATGGCATATGTGTCATCCTTGCATTAACAAGAGAATCCAACAAAAAAAAACTTGAACATATTGCCAAAAATATGCAAATAAAAAAATAATTGCATTCCATATTTAAGATTTGGCATTACATTGTTTTGTTATGCCTGATCTACCATATAAAAAACTATTACTCCATCCGTTTATTTTTACTCCGCGTATTAGATTTTTTAAAAGTTGAAGTTTGCAAACTGTGACCAAATTGATATTAGGGTTTGTTGAGAATGCTCATATTTCTTCGTATAAATTTGATTAAACTTTGAAGAATTTGACTTTAGATATTTCTAAGTCGCAGAGTAAAAAGAAACAAAGAGAGTACAATAGAAAAGAATAACAAACAACACGAAGCAGGCCACTACAAAGACTGCTCGTGATCTTTCATCAAGATCTTTAGAAGCGGGTAACTATTCTGTGGAGCGTAGCCTCCTTGCCGTCTTCCAGCTTCAGCGGTTACCCGTCGTGATCAGATGCCTTAGCAAGCACTGTGGCCTTCCGCTTCAATTGGTGGAGGCGTCCGCAACGACGTCCATGTGATCGTCTGACGGAGACTTCGCGACGCCTTTGTAGGTCAGTGTAGTAGGTGAGATCGAGAGGAGGTGGCTGGAAATATGTAGGCAAAGGTGCAAAGCTGGCCTACACAAATTCGGATTCCATTTGCATCCAGGCGTAAGTTTGTTCTCGAGTTTAACTGAGTCTGGGGCTTTGGGAAAATTATGATCGTATAACATGTTGTTCAAGAAATCGGATTCACTTGTGCAATGTGATCTTGGTCCGTTGGTTTATATCGAATTAGTAGTAGCGCGGGACCCCGCGCTAATGGTAGGCTAAAAACCAGCGCTACTAGTATTGTTTTTCCTAGTAGTGTCTATCGTCGATCTACATCAGATGATCCTGTGGAGGAAGAACGAGAATGCGAGTTCGTTAGGGTGGACATGACAAGCGTCAGGCCACAGACGGTGTAGAAACCACAAATGCCATGCCAAGGGGATAATGAGGAGTGGTGCCACGTTGGAGTGGCACTTGATGGAGGATAAGAGGACGAGAAGTTGGTCATTCTTGATGATTGCCTCATGACGCTCGCTTCATGAGCAACAATGACGCATAGATACAACAAAAGTGGTTGGTGGCAGCATCGCCTTTTATTGTTGGCGGTCAAGATAGACACGACTGTGCACCGACCACTACTATCTTTGGGATATAGTAACACGTATTAATCACGCGAACTCCGCGTAAGAAGACATTTGTTTCAGGATTGCATTATGTATTTTCTTAAAATAGACCCGCTTCGGTTTCCTCGCTTTCCAATCCTCTTGCCTATCCTCTCGCTTATCATGAAAACACTCCGTTCAAAAGTAAACAAAAAAGTTACAGACCATTTTTTTGTATACAATTTAAGCAAAGTAGAGATCACAAAAGGCATTGTGGAAAAGTTTCCTCTCGTAGAGAAGAATCAACACAGTAAAAATCACCCGAGGGAAGTTTCCCTCCGAGAGATAGAATCCACCACCCAAAGCACATAGACACCTAGGGAGGCAGAGCAGGTGGGTTGGCTTGTTGGTGTGGGAATTTTTTTTGGACATGCGCGGTTAGTCGCTGGTGGTCACACTCCAAGCCTATTTAAGTTCGCACACATCCCAGGGTCGGACACTCCCACCTCACTCCTTCTATCCCCGGTCCGCTCTCTTCTCATCGCAGCGCCCATGGCAGAAGAGTAAGTCAGCCGCGTTGGGGCTCTGTTTCTGGCCTCGACTCTCGACTCAATCTTTGTGTCTTTGTATTGTATTTTTTTGCTGCTCTGGATTTTCTTGTTTTATTTTCTCACACGGTCTGGGGATTTATGTGGTTCTGTGTCGCGAGGGGCACTGTGTTTTCATTTTGATCCGGAGGGGCGTCCTCGTTGCTCAGCGAGAGGTAGATTCCTTCCGACTTGGTTTTGGAGGAGGCCTCACCGGATGTTGATAGTGTAGCCATGTGTGAGTCAGAGGAGTTAGAAGAGCGTGGTAGACGTGATGTCGGCCTGACAGAGCGATGGGAGTGAGACCGTCGGAGAGTAGGCCGGTCTGACGCCAAAGATGTGATGACAACAAGGTTCCTCTCGTCGTTGCAGTGGGACTGCTGGGGTTTTTGGATGGATGTGGTGGTGGTGGAGCCTTCCTCTTCAGGGAAGCAGAGGAGATGTGGAAAATAGATAAAAGGAAGCAGAGAAATGTAATGCACCACTCCGCTGGTGTGGACCCGGCTCGGTTCTACTCAGCTTGCAGTGGCAGTGCAGGGGTTTCATGAGGAAGATCATTCATATGTGTCGTTTTGTTTACTGGAGACTGATCTCGTGGTGCACTCTGGTCGCAGCCGTCTGTTGCGTCGTCGACTGCGGCGTATGTGTCGTTGCAGAAGACGTTTCTATCTACTAATAAAATGCTTATTCATAATTCTTCTCTCCAGGTTTCTGCTAATTAAATCTCAATAGTCTCACACATAGATGACAGATGCAGGTTTAAGGGGAAAGTGGTAAACTCCAATGCTTCATGCTTATTCAGAACTCTTCTGAGTATTCTCAAGGTTCCCGTTTCCACTTGGAGTGATACACAAATGACTGCTGCAGGTTTAAACTGTTGGTGACATTTTGTCGACCAGATCATGATTAGTCTCCTCTTTCTTCTAAAACAGAGGATGAAAAAACTATTTTTTTCTCCTAGTTAGTGAAAAATGATAATTCTTGATTAGTTGGATTTAACTTTGTTTATGGCAGTTCTATGGTCGAACCTAGAATGCTTATAACTCCTTGTGTAAAAAGTCTGCCATATATTTCTTTCTAGCTTAGTTGCTACATTGTGAATCCTTTAAAAAAGGTAGATAGTTTTTTCTGAAGCACACTAGGATCTCTACCATGTATCCTTAATTGAGTTTATTATCTCCTACGCATCAAAGGATGCTTGATAAGGTAGATTAACTCACACATTCAACTTCAGGTCATTGATTGTTGCTATGATGATAAGAAACCCAACGCATCCCTCGCCTTACCATATTGATGAATCAATACACTGTCCAAATTGCAATTATCGCATTGATAATAGTAATGTAAGTACCGCCATTTAATATGACTATTTGATTTGATTTTATGTGTAGTTAGCTATATATTCTCCCATTAAAATCTGATGCGTAAAGTTCAACCTTGGTGATCACAATTGCATCAAATGGCGTCCATGTCCATGTAAGATCAGACGGGCACGTGAACATATGCTTGATCATTTTTTATACTTGTTTTGAAAAAACATAAAATATGTCTTTTTTTCAATTACACATTCATTTTACGATACGAAAAAAAAATCAAACTATGTTTGAAATGCATGAACATTTGCATGAATGTAATGTACATTTTTAAAACTACTTAGTTTTTTTTTTGCATTATATAACATTTTTATAAAACATGCATTCTACTTTTTTTAAACACGTGAACATATACATTTATTTTTTAATGATAGAAACATTTTCTAAAAGTTGAGCAAAACATTTCTTGCACTACATTTAAGTTTTCTAAATGTGTGTTTAACAATAAATTATTTATCATAATATATTTTATTTAGAATTTTTAAAATTTAAACAAAAGAAAAAAACACCGTGTCAACATAATGAAACCACATGGTTACTGCGCCAGAGCAGTACTCGCTCCCCCATCCATCTGCCGCAGGCAACACCTACACTCTAGCTAATGCATTGGCCCAATGGCGTATGTGTCACCCTTGCATTAACAAGAGAATCCAACAAAGAAAAAAAACTTGAACATATTGCCAAAAATATGCAAATAAAAAATAATTGCATTCCATATTTAAGATTTGGCATTACATTATTTTTCGCCTGGTCTACCATATCAAAAACTATTACTCCATCCATTTCTTTCTACTCCGCGTATTAGATTTTTATAAAGTTAAAGTCTGCAAACTTTGAGCAAATTGATATTAAGGTTTGTTGAGAAAATTCATATTTCTTCATATAAATTTGATTAAACTTTGAAAAAATCGACTTTAGATATTTCTAATACGTGGAGTCAAAAGAAACGAAGGGAGTATAGTAGAAAAGAATAACAAACAACACGAAGCAGTGCCACCAAAAAGATTGCTCGTGATCGTTAATCGAGATGTTTAGAAGCAGGTAACTATTCTGTGGATCCTAGCATTCTTGTCGTCTTCCAGCTTCCTCAGTTTCGCGTCGTGATCAGATGCCTTAGCAACTACTTTGGCCTTCCACCTCAATTGGCGGAGGCGTACGCAACGACCTCCATGTGATCGTCTGCTTGATACTTCACGACCCCTTCGTAGGTCAGTGTAATGGGTGAGATCGAGAGGAGGTGGCTGGAAATATGTAGGCAAAGGTGCAAAGATAGCCGTCACAAAGTCGGATTCCATTTGCATCTAAGGAGTAAGTTTGTTCTCGAGTTTAGCTGTGTCTGAGGCTTTGGGAAAATTATGATCGTATAATATGTTGTTCAAGAAATCGGATTCACTCGTGCAATGTGATCTTGGGTCGTTGGTTTATATCGAATTAGTAGTAGCGCGGGACCCCGCGCTGCTGGTAGGCTAAAAACCAGGCTAAAAGTGCGATGCCAAGGGGATAACTAGGAGTGATGCCACGTTGGAGTGGCACTTGATGGAGGATAAGAGGACGAGCGGTTGACCATTCATGATGATTGCCTCATGATGCGCGCTTGATAAGCAACAATAACGCATACATACAAGAGAAGTGGTTGGTGGCACCATCGCCTTTTATTTTTTGTTGGTCAAGATAGACTCGACTGTGCGCCGACCACTACTATCTTTGGGATATAGAAACAAGTATTAATCACCCTAATTCCCCTTAAGAAGACTTCTGTTTCAGGATTGCATTACGTATTTTCTTAAAATAGACCTGCTTCGGTTTCCTCGCTTTCCGGTCCTCTTGCATATCCTCTCGCTTATCATGAAAACACTCCGTTCAAAAGTAAACAAAAAAGTCACGGGTCATTTTTTGTATAGAATTTAAGAAAAGTAGTGATCACAAAAGGCATTTTCGAAAAGTTTCCTCTCGTAGAGAAGAATCAACACAGTAAATCACCCGAGGGAAGTTTCCCGTCGAGAAACAGAATCCACCACCCAAAGCACCTAGGCGCCTAGGGAGGCAGACCAGGTGGGTTGGCTTGTTGGTGTGGGCAAACGTTTTGGACAGGCGCGGTTGGTCGCTGGTGGTCACGTTTTGCGCCTATTTAAGTGCGCACACATCCCAGGCTCGGACACTCCCACCTCACTCCTTTTATACCCGGTCTGTTCTCTTCTCGCCGCAGCGCCCATGGCAGAAGAGTAAGTTAACCGCGTTGGGCATCTGTTTCTGGCCTCGACTCTCGACTCGATCTCTGTCTTTTAGTATTGTATATTTTTGCTGCTCTGTATTTTCTTGTTTTATTTTCTCACTCGGTCTGGGCATTTATGTGGTTCTGTGTCGCGAGGGGCGATGGGTTTTCGGTTTGATCTGGAGCGGCATCGTCGTTGATCCGCGAGATGTAAATTCCTTCCGGCTTAGTTTTCGAGGAGGCCTCACCGGATGCTGATAGTGTAGCCATGTGTGAGCCATAGGAGTTCGAAGAGCGTGGTAGAGGAGATGTCGTTCTGACGGAGCGATGGGTGTGAGATTGTCGGAGAGCAGGCCGTTTTGATGCCACATATGTGATGACAGCGAGGTTCCTCTCGTCATTGCAGTGGGATTGCTGGGGTTTTTGGGATGGCTGTGGTGGTGGTGGAGCCTTCCTCTTCAAGGAAGCATAGGAGATGTGGAAACAAATAAAGGAAGCAGAGAAAGGTAACGCACCACTCAGCTGGTGTGGATCCGGCTCAGTTCTACTCTGCTTGTAGCGGCGGTGCATGGGTTTCATGAGGAAGATCCTTCCTATGTGTCATTCTATTTACTGGAGACTGATCTCATGGTGCACTCCCGTCGCAGCCGTCTGTTGCGTCCTCGACTGCGGCGTATGTGCCGATGCAGAAGAAGTTTTTATCTGCTAATTAAAATGCTTATTCAGAACTCTTCTCTCGAGGTTTCGCGTAATTAAATGTCAATAGTCACACACAAATGACAGATGCAGGTTTAAGGGGAAGTGGTAAACTCCAATGCTTCATTCATATTCAGAACTTTTGAGTAACCTGAAGGTTTCCGTTTCCACTTGCATTGATACACAAATGACCGTTGCAGGTTTAAACTGTCGGTGACGTTTTGTCAACTTGATCATGATTAGTCTCCTATTTTTCTCCTAGTTAGTGAAAACTGATTATTCTTGATTAGTTGGCTTTAACTCTGTTTATGGCAGTTATGTGGTTGAACCTAGAATGCTTATAACTCCTTGTGTAAAAAGTCTTCCATATATTTCTTTCTAGGTTAGTTGCTACATTGTGAATCCTTTTTTAGGTAGATAGTTTTTTCTGAAGCACACTGGGATCACTATTATGTATTATTAATTGAGTTTATTATATCTTACGCATCAAAGGATGCTTCATAAGGTAGATTAACTCACACATTCAACTTTAGGTCATTGATTGTTAATGGCGAGGCAATTGCTACGATGATAAGAAACCCAACTCATTCCTCGCCTTGCCATATTGATGCATCAAGGGACTACCCAGATTGCAATTATCGCATTGATAATAGTAATGTAAGTACCGCCATATAATATGACTATTTCATTTGATTTTATGTGTAGTTAGCTATATTTTCTCCCATTAAAAATCTGGTGCGCAAAGTTCAACCTTGGTGATCACAATTGCATCAAATGGCGTCCATGTCCATGTAAGATCAGACGGGCACGTGAACATATGCTTGATCATTTTTTATACTTTTTTTGAAGGAACATTAAATATGTTTTTTCAGTTACACATTGATTGTATGATACAAAAAAATCAATCTGTGTTCGAAATGCATGAACATTTGTATGAATGTAATATACATATTTTTAAATTACTTAGTGTTTTTTGCATTATATAACATTTTTATAAAACATGTATTCTACTTTTTTTAAATACGTGAACATATGCATTTATTTATAATGATCGAAACATTTTCTAAAAGTTGAGAAAACATCTTTTGCACTACATTTAAGTCTTTAAAATGCGTGTTTAACAATAAATTATTTATCATAATAAATCCTATTTAGAATTTTTAAAATTTAAACCAAGGTGAAAAAAACACACGGTGTCAACATAATGAAACCACCTGATTAGTGATTGCTGTGCCAGACCAGTACTCGCTCCCCCATCCATCCGCCGTCAGTGACGCCTGCACTCTAGCTAATGCATTGGCCCAATGGCATATGTGTCATCCTTACATTAACAAGAGAATCCAACAAAGAAAAAAAAACTTCAACATATTGCCAAAAATATGCAAATAAAAAATAATTGCATTCCATATTTAAGATTTGGCATTACATTGTTTTGTTTCGCCTGATCTACCAAATCAAAAACTATTACTCCATCCGTTTCTTTTTACCTTGCGTATTAGATTTTTTTAAAGTTAAAGTTTGCAAACTGTGACCAAATTGATATTAGGGTTTGTTGAGAATATTCATATTTCTTCGTTTAAATTTGATTAAACTTTGAAGAATTTGACTTTAGATATTTGTAATACGTAGAGTAAACAGAAACGAAGGGAGTACAGTAGAAAAGAATAACAAACAACACGAAGCAGGGCCACTACAAAGACTGCTCGTGATCTTTCATCAAGATCTTTAGAAGTAGGTAACTATTCTGTGGAGCGTAGCCTTCTTGCCGTCTTCCAGCTTTCTCGGTTTCGCGTCGTGATCAGATGCCTACTAACCACTGTGGCCTTCCACTTCAATTGGCGGAGGCGTCGACGTCCATGTGATCGTCTGATTGAGACTTCGCGACGCCTTCGTAGGTCGGTGTAATGGGTGGGATCGAGAGGGGGTGGCTGGAAATATGTAGGCAAAGGTGCAAAGCTAGCCAACACAAAGTCAGATTCCATTTGCATCTAGGCGTAAGTTTGTTCTCGAGTTTAACTGAGTATGGGGCTTTGGGAAAATTATGATCATTAACATGTTTTTCAACAAATCGGATTCACTCGTGCAATGTGATCTTGGTTCGCCGGTCTATATCGGATTAGTAGTAGCGCGGGACCCCGCGCTACTGGTAGGCTAAAAACCATCACTACTAGTAATGCTTTTCCTAGTAGTGTCTATCGTCGATCTACATCAGATGAGCCTGTGGACGAAATATGAGAATGTGAGTTCGTGAGGGTGGATATGACAAGCGTCACACCACAGACGGTGTAGGAGACACAAGTGCCATGCCAACGGGATTAAGAGGAGTGATGCCACATTGGAGTGGCACTTGATGGAGGATAAGAGGACGAGCGTTTGGTCATTCATGATGATTGCCTCATGACTCACGCTTGATGAGCAACAATGACACATAGATACAACAAAAGTGGTTGGTGGCACCATCTCCTTTTATTTTTGGCGGTCAAGATAGACACGACTGGGCACCGACCACTACTACCTTTGGAATATAGTAACAAGTACTAATCACGCGAATTCCACGTAAGAAGACGTCTGTTTCAGGAATGCATTATGTATTTGCTTAAAATAGACCCGCATCGGTTTCCTCGCTTTCCGGTCCTCTTGCCTATCCTTTCACTTATCATGAAAAAACTTCGTTCAAAAGTAAAGAAAAAAGTTATGGACCATTATTTTGTATAGAATTTAAGAAAAGTAGAGATCACAAAAGGCATTTTGGAAAAGTTTCTTCTCATAGAGAAGAATCAACACAGTAAAAATCACCCGATGGCAATTTCTCGCCGATAGATAGAATCCACCACCCAAAGCACCTAGACGCCTAGGGAGGCAAAGCAGGGGGGTGGCTTGCTGGTGTTGTCAAACGTTTTGGACAGGCGAGGTTGATCGCTGGTGGTCGCGCTCCGAGCCTATTTAAGTGCGCACACATCCAAGGCTCGGACACTCCCACCTCACTCCTTCTATCCCTAGTCCGCTGTCTTCTCAATGCAGCGCCCATGGCAGATGTGTAAGTCAACCGCACTGGGCTCTGTTTCTGGCCTCCACTCTCGACTCAATCTCTTTCTTTTAGTATTGTATTCTTTTTGCTACTTTCGATTTTCTTGTTTTATTTTCTCACACGGTCCGGGGATTTATGTGGTTCTGTGTCGCGAGGGGGCTGGGTATTCGGTTTGATCCGAAGGGGCGTCGTCGTTGATCAACGAGAGGTAGATTCATTCCGCCTTGGTTTTGGAGGAGGCCTCACCGGATGCTGATAGTATAGCCATGTGTGATCCACAGGAGTTCGAAGAGTGTGGTAGAGGATATGCCGGTGTGACTGAGTGATGGGTGTGAGATCGTCGGAGAGCAGGCCGTTCTGACGCCACAGATGTGATGACATCGAGGTTCCTCGCGTCGTTGCAGTGGGAGTGATGGGGTTTTTGGCATGGTTGTGGTGGTGGTGGAGCCTCCCTCTTCAAGGAAGCATAGGAGATGTGGAAAAATAATAAAAAGAAGCAGAGAAAGGTAACACACGACTCCGCTGGTGTGGATCTTGCTCACTTCTACTCAGCTTGCTGCGGCGGTGCAAGAGTTTCATGAGGAAGATCCTTCCTATGTGTCGTTCTTTTTACTGGAGACTGATCTCGTGGTGCACTCCGGTCGAAGCTATTTGTTGCGTCGTCGACTGCGGCGTATGTTCCAATGCATAAGATGTTTCTATCTGCTAATTAAAATGCTTATTCAGAACTCTTCTCTCCAGGTTTCTGCTAATTAAATGTTAATAGTCACATGCAGGTGACAGATGCAAGTTTAAGGGGAAAGTGGTAAAATCCAATGTTTAATGCTTATTCAGAACTCTTCTGAGTAGGCTCAAGGTTTCCGTTTCCACTTGTAGTTATACACAAATGACAGTTGCAGGTTTAAACTGTCGGTTACATTCTCTCAACCTGATCATGATTAGTCTCCTATTTTTCTCCTCGTTAGTGAAAATTGACTATTCTTGATTAATTGGCTTTAACTCTGTTTATGGAAGTTCTATGGTTGAACCTAGAATGCTTATAACTCCTTATGTAAAAAGTCCTCCATATTTCTTTCAAGCTTAGTTGCTACATTGTGAATCCTTTAAAAAGGTGGATAGTTTTTTCTGAAGCACACTGAGATCTCTATCATGTATCCTTAATTGAGTTTATTATCTCTTATGCTTCAAAGGATGCTTCATAAGGTAGATTAACTCACACATTCAACTTCGGGTCATTGATTGTTAATGGCGAGGCAATTGCTATGATGATAAGAAACCCAACTCATCCCTCGACTTGCCATATTGATGCATCAAGAGACTAACCAAATTGCAGCATCTATAATACCGAAATAGTTCATCCCCATTAACCTATTTTTTTGTCATGCAACCTATCCACATCATCAAGTAGGTCCACCTATTTTCCACTAACTCTTCATGCACATTCTTCCATTAACTCCACATGCACATGCAATATATCACAAATAAAAATGAACTTTTGTATACAATAAGCCTCACGATTTTGAAACCGTTTTTTTCTATAGAAAATCAAATTATGAATTACGTCACATTTTATTTTTCTATGCGACAATTATTTTTATGAATGCACATATGTAGTTGCTACCCTTGTTTTATATTTTGCTAGGGGTGTTGTCTCCACTAAACGTTGTTTTCGTCTCATATTGTCTCGCCATATATTCTCAAGGTAATAAATTAATAAAACAAAAAACATAGTCATTTTTAGATTTCCATCAAATTTTCTTAGATTGTTACTCTAAAAAATATTTCTTTAAAAATATATTCAATAATTAAATTATAATAAGTTTCATGTTATTTTTTCATATTTTCAAACATTAAATTATTTGCTAATAGTTCTGCAGCGACGCGCAGGGTATCATCTAGTTGATAATAGAAATGTAAGTACCGCCATTTAATATGACTATTTCATTTGATTTTATGTATAGTTAGCTATATTTTCTCCCATTAAAAATCTGCTGCGTAAAGTTTAACCTTGGTGATCACAATTGCATCAGATGGCGTCCATGTCCATGTAAGATCAGACGGGCACGTAGTTGGGTCAAGAAATTCGATCGGCGACGTGTAGGTAGAGGCGTAGGAGGTGAGATCGAGAGGAGTGATGGTTGTTTGCTGCGACTATGTAGCCTACAGAGGGGGAACCGCGCGATAGGTATTGAAGTTGGATCCGTTTGCGTAAATTTATTCCTGTTCGGAGTCGGACTCACTTGTTGTAGAGCGTCGCCCACGCTACAAGTCAACACATTTTTTTAAGACCTTGATATGCTCTAAACGTCAGGTTCCAGGGTGGGTGGACCGAACATTACGTTTTGTAGGAACGGGTAGTGATCGAACGATTTCGTTCGTTCCAATCGTCACTGCGGCCCAAACGAGAGGCACACCTCATGCCTCTAAAAAAATAAAATAAACAGATACACGATCGTAACTCTTGTGAAGGCACATGTTTGCTTCCGCGGAAAGTATATCTCGTGCCTCTAAAAAAAAGGGGAACTCCAGATTGCGATAAATGGTGCGTGTACATTGTTCCACTTGTCAACCGCAAAAGGGATGGAAGTGTTTGCTGCAAGTGATTTCAAACGAAAGAACGCCAAAATTTTATACATGTCGCCTGCATCATCAATTTCTAAGGTTGATCCCAATGCTCCATTTTCTACAGGTGCTAAGTTTGCCAACTAGGTAAAGAATCATATGTAGTAAAATAATTAAGAGAAGAAAGGAAAATTTGGTGATCTAGGAAGAACCATTGTTAGTCACGCGAACCTAAGAAAAACATTAAAATGAAAAAAACTAGCCTATGCATAAAATAATTTAGTTGCTAAATTAAATAAAGCAATCTTAGCAACAATAAGCTAAGCACCAATGCATTGAAGATACTAGATGCTTAACTAATTTAATGCACATAACTCATCACTTAGCACCTTTGCATTGAAACATGCTTAATGTGTTTTGCCTCATGCGTCAGCCCGCTATTGTTTTCTCCAGTTTTGTTTATAGAAACTACTACTCCCTCCGATCCATCTAGTACAAACTTTGTACTAGCTTACTACAAAACTTGCGACACTTATTATGGATCGGAGGGAGTACATTTTTCATATGCATTATACAACAGTAAAAAATGTGTACATATTTATCATTTTTCAAATACATAATTAATATTTTTAAATTATATTATTTGATGTCTAATTCTTCATACATATTGTACATTTTTATATGTGTTTAACATTTTTAACTACATGATTCAACATTTTTTATACTTCTTTTGAAAAAAATAATCCAATTACACATTGATTGTAGGATACAACAAATCAAACTATGTTTGAAATGCATGAGCATTTGTATGATGTAATGTACATTTTTTTAAATTACTTAGTTTTTTTGCATTATATAACATTTTTATAAAACATGTATTCTACTTTTTTTAAACACGTGAACATGTACATATATTTTTTAATGATAGTTTTTTTTTAAGTTGAGAAAATATTTCTTGTACTACATTTAAGTTTTTTAAATGTGTGTTTACCACTAAATTATTTATCATAATATATTGTATTTAGAATTTTAAAAATTTAAAGAAAGGTGAAAAACACGGTGTCAACGTGATAAAACCACGTGGTTACTGGGCCAGAGCAGTATTTGCTCCCCCATCCATCATCGACAGGCGACACCTACACTCTAGCAAATGCATTGGCCCAATGACCCATGTGTCATCCTTTCATTAACAAGAGAATCTAACAAAGAAAAAAAACATGAACATATTGCCAAAAATATGCAAATAAAAAAAATTGCATTCCATATTTAAGATTTGGCATTACATTGTTATATTTCGCCTGATCTACCATATCAAAGACTTACTCCCTATGTTTCTTTTTACTCCGCGTATTAGATTTTTTAAAAGTTAAAATTTGCAAACTTTAACCAGATTTATTTAAAAAAATATCAACATCTACAATACAAAATAAATGTAATATGAAAATATATTTTATGATGAATCTGATGATATTGAGTTTTGTTGTGAATGTTTATGTTTCTTCGTATAAACTTGGATAAGTTGTGAAGAGTTTGATTTCAGATATTCCTAATACGCGGAGTAAAAAATAAACGAAGGGGGTACAGTGGAAAAGAATAAAAGAATAACAAACAGCACCAAGCAGAGCCACTAGAAAGACTGTTCATGATCTTTCATCAGGATCTTTAGAAACAGGGAACTATTCCGCGGAGCGTAGCCTTCTTGCCGCCTTCCATCTTCCTCGGTTTCGTCTCGTGGTTGATCGTCTGATCGAGACTTCGCGGGGCCTTTGTAGGTCGGTGTAATGGGTGAGATAGAGAGGAGGTGGCTGGAAATATGTGGGCAAAGGTGCAAAGCTAACCTACAGAGAGTTGGATTCCATTTCCGTCTTGGCGTAAGTTTGTTCTAGAGTCGAGCTGACTATAGGGCTTTGGGAAAATTGTGATCGTATAACACGTTGTTCAAGCAATCAGATTCACTCATGCAATGCGGTCTTTATTTGCCGGTTTATATTGGATTCGATTTGCGAGTATGATATTGTATTTGAAAAATATAAGAATTGTTTCTATATTTGGCTTAAAATTCTCTCTTTGCCGTCTGATTAGAAGCTCGGCAAAACCCCATACAAATTGGCAAAAAAAGTCGAGTTCATCTCTTGGCAAAAGACACTAGACTTGTATCCTTCAGACGACGATGGGGAGTTAATCGAGTGTGTTGATGAGGGACTCGGCAAATCTCTTGCCGAGATTCAATCAAGGTCACTCAACACAATAAAACATTTAATGGGTTTGCAGATTCAAGAAGGAAGGAGCAGAGGACACAAAGCAGCGACATAAAAACAAGGACTCGCTCGCGTCGCTCCCAGGGGGCGGCCCGGGCGAAACCCTAACCGCCGCCGCTCCCACACTTACCTCGTCCTTCTCACCCGCCGCCGCCGAACTTGATGGAGGATAAGAGGACGAGCGGTTGGTCATTCATGATGATTGCCTCATGACGCTCGCTTTATGAGGAACAATGACGCATAGATACAACAAAAGTGGTTGGTGGCACCATCGCCTTTTATTTTTGGCGGTCAAGATAGACACGACCGTGCACCGACCACTACTATCTTTGGGATATAGTAACAAGTATTAATCACACGAATTCCGTGTAAGAAGACGTTTGTTTCAAGATTGCATTATGTATTTGCTTAAAATAGACCCGCTTTGGTTTCCTCGCTTTCTAATCCTCTTGCCTATCCTCTCGCTTATCATGAAAACACTCCGTTCAAAAGAAAACAAAAAAGTTACATACCATTTTTTGAATAGAATTTAAGCAAAGTAGAGATCACAAAAGGCATTTTGGAAAAGTTTCCTCTCGTAGAGAAGAATCAACACGGTAAAAATCACCCGAGGGCAGTTTCCCGCTGAGAGATAGAATCCACCACCCAAAGCACCTAGACGCCTAGGGAGGCAGAGCAGGGGGGTTGGCTTGTTGGTGAGGGCACACATTTTGGACAGGCGCGGTTGGTCGCTGGTGGTCACGCTCCGCGCCTATTTAAGTGCGCTCACATCCCAGGCTCGGACACTCCCACCTCACTCCTTCTATCCCCGGTCCGCTCTCTTCGCGTCACAGCGCCCATGGCAGAAGAGTAAGTCAGCTGCGTTGGGGCTCTGTTTCTGGCCTCGACTCTCGAATAAATCTCTGTGTTTTAGTATTATATTTTTTTGCTGCTCTGGATTTTCTTGTTTTATTTTCTCACACGGTCTGGGGATTTATGTGGTTCTGTGCCACGAGGGGCGCTGGGTTTTTGGTTTGATCCGGAAGGGCGTCGTCGTTTGATCAACGAGAGGTAGATTCCTTCCGGCTTGGTTTTGGAGGAGGCCTCACCGGATGCTGATAGTGTAGGCATGTGTGAGTCACAGGAGCTCGAAGAGCGTGGTAGAGGTGATGCCGGTTTGACGGAGCGATGGGTTTGAGATCGTCGTAGAGTAGGTCGGTCTGACGCCACAGATGTGATTACAACGAGGTTCCTCTCGTCGTTGCAGTGGGAGTGTTGGGGGTTTTGGGATGGCTGTGGTGGTGGTGCAGCCTTCCTCTTCAAGGAAGCAGAGGAGATGTGAAAATAATAAAAGGAAGCAGAGAAAGGTAATGCACCACTCCGCTGGTGTGGATCCGGCTTGGTTCTACTCAGCTTGCAGTGGCGGTGCAGGGGTTTCATGAGGAAGATCATTCATATGTGTCATTCTGTTTACTGGAGACTGATCTCGTGGTGCACTCCGGTCGCATCCGTCTGTTGCATCGTCGACTGCAGCGTATGTGTCGTTGCATAAGACGTTTCTATCGTCTAATTAAATGCTTATTCATAATTCTTCTCTCCAGGTTTCTGCTAATTAAAGGTCAATAGTCACACACAGATGACAGATGCAGGTTTAAGGAGAAAGTGGTAAACTCCAATTCTTCATGCTTATTCAGAACTCTTCTGAATAGCCTCAAGGTTTTCGTTTCCACTTGGAGTGATACACAAATGACAGCTGCAGGTTTAAATTGTTGGTGACATTCTGTCAACCTGATCATGATTAGTCTCCTCTTTCTTCTATAACAGAGGATGAAAAAACTATTTTTCTCCTAGTTAGTGAAAACTGACTATTCTTGATTAGTTGGCTTTAACTTTGTTTATGACAGTTCTGTGGTCGAACCTAGAATATTTATATCAGTCTTTCATATATTTCTTTCTAGCTTAGTTGCTACATTGTGAATCCTCTAAAAAGGTAGATAGTTTTTTCTGAAGCACACTGGGATCTCTACCATGTATCCTTAATTGAGTTTAATATCTCCTACGCATCAAAGGATGCTTGATAAGGTAGATTAACTCACACATTCAACTTCAGGCCATTGATTGTTAATGGCGAGGGAATTACTATGATGATAAGAAACCCAACTCATCCCTCGCCTTACCATATTGATGAATAAATAGACTGCCCAAATTGCAATTATCGCATTGATAATAGTAATGTAAGTACCGCCATTTAATTTGACTATTTCATTTGATTTTATGTGCAGTTAGCTATATTTTCTCCCATTAAAAATCTGGTGTGTAAAGTTCAACCTTGGTGACCACAATTGCATCAAATGGCGTCCATGTCCATGTAAGACCAGACGTGCATGTGAACACATGCTTGATCATTTTTTATACTTGTTTTGAAAAAACATAAAATATGTTTTCTTTCAATTACACATTCATTGTGAGATACAAAAAAATCAAACTATGTTTGAATTGCATAAACATTTGTATGAATGTAATGTACATTTTTTTAAATTACTTAGTTTTTTTTGCATTATATAACATTTTAATAAAACATGTATTCTACTTTTTTTAAACATGTGAACATATGCATTTATTTTTTAACGATAGAAATATTTTCTAAAAGTCGAGCAAACATTTTTTGCACTACATTTCAGTTTTTTAAATGTGTGTTTAACAATAAATTATTTATCATAATATATTTTATTTAGAATTTTTAAAATTTGAACAAAACAGAAAAAAAACACGGTATCAACATAATGAAACCACATGGTTACTGCGCTAGAGCAGTACTCGTTCCCCCATCCATCCGCCACATGCGACACCTACACTCCAGCTAATGCATTGGCCCAAGTATGTGTCATCCTTGCATTAACAAGAGAATCCAACAAAGAATAAAAAACTTGAACATATTGCCAAAAATATGCAAATAAAGAATAATTGCATTCCATATTTATGATTTGGCATTACATTATTTTTCGCCTGATCTACCATATCAAAAATTATTACTCCATTCGTTTCTTTTTACTCCGCGTATTAGATTTACAAAAAAATATAGTTTGCAAACTTTGACCAAATTGATATTAGGGTTTGTTGAGAATGTTCATATTTCTTCATATAAATTTGATTAAACTTTAAAATTTTTGACTTTAAATATTTCTAATACTAAACGAAGGGAGTACAATAGAAAAGAATAAAAAACAACACGAAGAAGGGCCATTACAAACACTGCTTGTGATCTATCATCAAGATCTTTAGAAGCAAGTAACTATTCTGTGGAGCGTAGCCTTCTTGCCGTCTTCCAGCTTCCTCGGTTTCGCGTCGTGATCAGGTGCCTTAGCAACTACATTGGCCTTCCACCTCAATTGGCGGAGGCGTCCGCAACGACGTCCATGTGATCGTCTGCTTGAGACTTCGCGTCACCTTCGTAGGTCGGTGTAATGGGTGAGATCGAGAGGAGGTGTGTCAGAACCCCAACTTAGGTATGTGCTAGGGTTAGCAAGTCTTTGCATCATGATAAAAATTTCAAAAGAAAATTCAAAAATGGGAGAAGGAAACCCCCCAGTTGAATTAATTCAAAAGGCCAGATAAAAATCTTCTCCAAAAATTCATGTTAGATTTTTGAAAAGTCTTATAAATGAGTGTGATCACATATCAAGTGATGTGGGACCCACCCCATGCTCATGGATTTTTCAAATATTCAAACAGTGCCTTGGAATTAATTAAAAATCCCTATTTGAGTTAAGATTCAAATTATTTGAATTTTAAAAATGTTGAAACTTTATAAGTGGCTAGTCTATTTTATTATGAGGCCATATAAAAATTTTCAGCATTTAATAAAATGCCTAGCTATTTTTTTGCTAAGCAAAACAAATTTACAGAAAAGAAAAAGAAAGCAGAAAAGGGAAAGAGGACTTACCTGGGAGCAGCCCAGCTAACTCCCCGCAGCCCACCTGGCCGGCCCAGCCCAGCCTCCCCGCTTGGCGTCTTCCTCCCCACGCCCCGAAGCTGCTCGGTGGAATGCATGCAACACTCCACCGACGCCGCCGACGAGCCCGGCCACGCAGCTGCTTCCCCCTCGTCCCTATCGCGTTCCGTGGACGTCTGGAAGACTCCACGACCCACTCTCCCCTCCCTCAGCTCACCCCGTGCTCTCCCACTGCGAAACCCGACGACCACCGAGCGCCGCCGTCGCGATGGCTCCGAGCCCACGCGGCCAGTGAGCTCCTCAGTGCAAGACAAGGTGCCCGACGTGCTCCCGTACGACGACTACCTCCTCTGGCAGAAGGAATCGAGCCCCGGAGCTCTGTAGCCGACGTCCCCTTCTTCGTCTTCGCCTCCGGCCACCGCGCGCCATCGACGAATTCGTCACCGTCAAGGCAACCCCGACCTCGCCGTCGCGTTCTTTGCAACCGTGGTGAGCAGGCGCATTGATCCCCTCTGTTTCCCCCTTCCAATCAGTCCTCTACCACGAGCTGCCATGAGAGCCGAGCAAGGTGGCCGCCAAGGTTGAACCTGCGGTCGCTCCCGTGCTCCCAAGTCCTGCCCAGCACATTTGGCTCCTGGAGTTCGTAGCAATCGAACGCAACCCTCCCGGCTTCAAAACGTGCCCTCTAGCTCCACTTCCGACCTCGCCGTTGTTCTACTTCCGCCGGGGAAGACGCCGCCGTCCCTCTGCACCTCCCCTCGAGCCCCAGGTGCCACCATCCGACGCGGGAGACGACCAGGAACCCATCCGTGCCCTTACTTTGGCTCCCCGTGCTCTAAATCGCCATCCCGATGAACTCCGGCGAGCAACAGTGCTGCCGCCGACGACCCCCCCCCCCCCCCCCCCCGCCATTAGCCATAACCCAGCTTAGTTAACCCTTGGACCCACCCCAGTGACCATGACATGTGGGCCCAGCCCCATGGTTAACCCCCTGGTTGAAGTTTAAACCGTTTTATTTAACTCTGTGACACTTACAGGTGGGACCCCCTTGTCAGTGAACCCCTGACGCCAGCATGAAGTCATGCTGACGCCATAAATGAATTTCCAGATTTTACAAATGAATTAAAGAATTCCAGAAAATCCAGAAAATAGCCCAAACATTGGAAATTCATAGAAAATTCATATTAACTCCAAATTGGACAAATAATATATGAAAAATAATCAGGAGAAAATAACCACTCAAAATCTCCAACTTTCAACTTTGTTTGAGTTGAATTTAAAATGTGATCATTAGCTTTTGCTATTTGATTTAAATGGATTTAATTCAAATTCTTTTCAAATGCTTTTGCATTTTGAACCATATCAACATACTACATTTCAAACACACATCAAAGGCATATCATAACCTTTTCAAAATGGTTTAACTTGATCAAATAATGTCATATGTAACTTGACTAAGTTTCAATTCAAATTGGAGTTTGAATTTGCAATTCAATTTGCAATATACTCCATTTAAATGGAATTGCCCAAACACATCAGAAACATATACATCAAGTTTCAACCTTCAACCATGTGTTTGTGCATTGTATTTATATTGCTTCCTTGTTTGTTGTTTGTCGAGTAGAGGTGGAACCGGAGCAGGAGGCTGCCCCCTTCGTTGAAGACACCGTTATCGAAACCTCGTCAGCAAGGCAAGCAAACCCCCATTGATCATGTCGATAAAATCCCACTTTCCTCTCATGTCTCGCTTATGCATTGTTTAGGATGATCACCATGATAACGTTTCTACCGCATAGTTGAACCCATATCCTTTGCATGACCTATCATCTTGTCACAGTAGTAAGCAAACCACAATCCTAGCAGATGTAGGAGTTGGTTGATATCATGTGGCCACTGCAATTGTTACTGCTTATTGCATGCTTAGTGGTACAATGAGGTTGCTTATGATGTGAGTCGGGATGATGATAAACATGGTGTTGATGAAAGTGAAATGTGTTGGTGAATCTACCCTAATACAAGGTGAACGATGAGAGGCTGTGTAGGAGTACACAGTGGGTTGTCTCGTTGAACACCGCCCTAAGCCCGAGTTCTTGTGTGGTGATCCAAGACGAAGAGTACTACCACATGTTGGGCACATGGACCCCCGCTCAACCTACTAACTCACCCCTTCTCTGTTCAATGAGTCGCATTAGTTCGGAGTTCTGGTAGGTCTGTGGCACGGTCTTCGAAGTGGAAGAACGGCTATTCAGACCGGCTTGGGACCCTGCACACATCTTCTGGGACCACATCGGTAAACCGGCCGGATTCACGATGTGGATTCCAGACCAGATAGGCGTCTCCATTGAATTTGAGTTGGCTGTGAGGTAAAAGTTGTGGGAATTATCCTCGCCGGCACCTCTTGAACGGTGTCGAGTACAAAGGCGGTAACTGATAGTTTCATGTGTGTAGCAGTACACCCCTGCAGGGTTAATAAACTATTCGAATAGCCGCGTCCGCGGTAAGGGACTACTTGGAGAGCTGTGCTCGATTATTAGACAACTTGAACTGGATACTTCTAAAACTCGCAAGATAAGCGTGAGTGCTATGGTGTGCTTCTCGTGGGGAAGTCGAGGAAGTAACCATAGTGGTGTAATTGGTTGAAGAGATGTAGTGGACTCGTGTACGCTTCTTACCTCAAGTCTGGTACTCGTAGTTCAGGACTAGCCAAGTCAAAGCTGGCACTTCTGCAAGTGAAACCCCACCTCCCTTTACCTTGATACATGTGCATGAGTAGTATAGTTCCTATGTAAGTCTTGCTGAGTACGATTTTGTACTCACGTTTGCTTAATCTATGTTTTAGATGAACCCCCCGACCCCATGATGGCTTCTACCCGAAGCTCGAAGAATGAAGACTCAGACCAAGACCAAGCTAGTGTAGTCCCAATCAGACGACTGGTTCCCTCGTGCAGGGCTTGTTTTTAGATAAGGCTTCTCTAAGCCATTTGTTAAACTTGTCTGTACTCAGACCTACTTTGCTTCCGCTTGTCTGTTGTAATGTTGGATCACATGCTTGTGATCTCTGTGTGCACTCTGTAAGAGTTATCAATAAAGTATATATACATTGTAGAGAATTGCAATGATACCTGCTGTTCATACAAGGCATGTGTGCTGCGTGTATGGTTATAACATGCATGTCTTTGTATGGGTTTTCGAGACCTTAGTTGTGATCTGGCTGGCGGTCTTTTATACACCAAGTGGCCCTTAGATGTGCGCAGCTTGGGTGTAACACCCTCACTGTCAGTGAACAGTAATCAGGGTTACTGTTCATCTCTACTGTTCAAAACTTTTGTTTGGTCAACTGGTTCAGTTCAAATTCAAATTCTCCTTTGATATTGTTGCAAGCAAATATGAACCATGGACCTTGATCATCATTGGCCAACTAAGTCCAAGCCATTTGAATTAAAATTCAAACAAACCCTAAAATTGCCTTTTGATGAATATTACAAATATGGTGACAATAAATCTTTTCCAAAAATCTTGGAACCACTTTTATAAAATCCCAAATAATCACTGGACCAAATCCATATGGGTTTGGGTATTTATTGAGTTATAGAAAATTCCAAACAATTCAAACAGTAGGTTAAAACCCTTACTTTGGGCATTTAATAATTAAAAGAAATATCAAATGAATTTCTTTTGTCTCCAAAACTTTTGTGGCACTCGTATCTAGTATAACACTAATTATGGTGCCTATACCATAATGTAATAAATTGTAGAATAGTTAAAAGAAATTAAAACAGAAAACAAATACAGCAAAGAAAAGAAAAGAAACAATAAAAGAAATGGAGCCCACCCCCTGTCTCCCTGTGGGCCAAGCCAGCCCACTCTCCCAGCCCAATTTCCCCCGAAGTCAGCCCACCTAGCTCCCTCCCCTGTTCCCCCGTGCGTGGCTGCCATCCATGGCGCCACGGCCATGGCCGTCGCCGTGGCGGCCATCCGGCGAGGCCCCGGCGGGATAAGTCCCCCTCCCTCTCCTCTGGCTGCGCCCCGAACCCTAGCAGCCCCCAAACCGTAGCCCCCCTCGCAAAACACACCCCCATCGCCTCCCTCCCGCTCTGCTCGTCCACGCCCGCCGCCGCCATGGGAGCACCTCCGTGAACCCACGCGACCATCGTCCTCCGCAGTCCACGCCGACGTGTCCCAGTGCTGCGCCGGCCTCGTCTTCACCACCTCGAGCAGGGAATCGCCGCGAGGACGACTACAACGCGCGCTACGCCGCCGTTCCCCTCCTCTGCCCCGTCGCTCGCCGTCGCAATTCCAGCCACGCCCGCCCCTCCCCGAGCCCGCTCTAACGGCTACACGCCCCGGTGAGCCTCCCGCACGGAACGACGTGTTCCTCTATCTCTCCCCGTGCCCGTAGATGGCACCCTTCGCAAACCGAGCCGCCGCCGCGCGCGCTCGTCGTCGGCTTAACCACGGGAACCATTTGTTCCCGTGCGCGTCCCCATCGAGCTCCCCACGAGCCGTAGGTCCCGTTAGAACACTCAGCGCGCGCTCAAACCCCCCTCTAGCCCCGATTCCGTCAAGGTCCGAACACGGGCCGCCGCCTCCGTCGTCGCCGGCGTCGTTCCAGCGACTCCCCGGCGAGGCCAACGACACCATTCGACGCAGCACTCCCCCAGGAACACGTAGGAGCAAACCCCGCTCAAAATGGTCGCCGAAATCGAGCGCACGCTCAACTCCGGCGAACTCTGCCGTCGCCGGCGATGGCCGTGTCGCCGACAGGTGGGCCCGCCCGGTCAGTGGCTTAACTACCCCTAATGACTCACTGACATGTGGGTCCTAGGCCCTGTTAAGTTAATTAAATTTAAATTAAACTGCTAGTGTATGACTTGTGGGTCCAGGGTAATTTAAATTAATAAAAATGATTAATTAAAACTGTTAGGTTGACATGTGGGACCCCACTGTCATATAAATAAATTTAATGTTTAATTGCATGTGAGGCTGACCAGTGGGTCCCACTGGTCAGGTTTGACCAGTCAACTGTTGTGGATAATGTTAGTATTAAATTAATAAAATAAATTCAGAAAATCTTTTAAAATGATTTAAAATTTGGAAATTCAATATCTTTTAAACTGTAAGTCAGATTCAAAAACTTTATACATGAAAATTGATCAGAAAAATATAACGAATACGGATACGCTATACGTATACCAACCCCACCCCCCTAACACACCGATCATCGACATTCCCCCCTCCGGGCTGTATGTCGATAATTCCCGGTACCGATAAAAAGTACCCGGATGAATTTATTTCGAACACGAAAGTTGCCCGGAATGGTTCAACTAACACGGATACACCCCCGTTATGTTTGTCGGATGTCCACGACACCTCCGGCTTGATCCTTCCCCCTCCGGACACCCTGTCCGGTAATCACCCGGAGCCGGTAGTTCATCCCCGGATGAATTCCCGCTCCGAGCAAAGTACATTGCACTGCGTTAGAACCCCGTTAACATTGCATACGCCATGCTATTCATTTGTTTGTATATTATTGCTGTGTATTTACTGTTTCCTCCCCCCTTAATCTCCGGTAGACCCCGCTGCTACCGCCGACTACACTGCTGCCGGGTACGACTACTTCGTCGACGACCCGACCCCTACCGTCGAGCTTCCAGGCAAGCAGAGCCATTCTCTTCCCCAGATATCGCCTATCTTTCCGTACATTTCTTGCACTAGGCATGTTTACTGCTGCTGCTACGTTACAATCCTATTCAATTGCATAGCCTGATTTTGTCGCCCCTTGATGTACCTTTCTTATCCTATGCTGCCTATTATAATTATGCATATATTTAGCAGTGAACCCTGCGCATTGTTAGCTAGGACTAGATAGCGGGACGTGATCACTCAGGGGAGTGAACACGGATACAATACATACAACTGCACAGGTACGGAACAAAGCAGACACCGCCAAAGGCCCCTATCTGGGTTATGCCTAGTCACCTCAAGTGTGAGCTATCAAGGAGTAATCCTTGTACTCCACTCGAGGCTGACTTTGTCTTGCCGCCATAGGGTCCTGAACAGCGGTTGTCCTTAAAGGTAAGAAAGTCGGGCGACCCAATGGTGCCCACGAGAGGTATATCGTCGGGAATGACAGGGAGGGTACGACCGACGTTACTGGCGTGCTTGGCCCCTGCTCGTATCTCGCGAGAGTTACCAAACCACGAAAGTCGAGCTCTACCAAGAGCACACGCGAGACAAGGTAAGGAGACGGTTCACCTTGTTGGTAACCGCAGTGACTTGGTGGGACGACAGGGCAGGCACCGATGTACTGGTGGTCCTGACTGCTGTCGTTGACCGCGGGTCGGTTAAGTCGAGGCAACGATAACGGTTGTCACGCAGGTTAATTAAAATGCTAAATGGTTCGGCGGATGACTTGAGAGGCCCGTTGGTCTGTACGCACTACCTACACGTGGGATTACGGTGTGGGCCCTCCGCGTCGTAGTTCGTCCGAAAGCTCTTCAGACGTCAGCAGTACCACGGGCTGATTGCCGGGAAGTGGTCTTGTCTTATTTGCTGCAGCAGGTGTGTTTTGGATTTGCTTTTGCTTCACCGGCCAGTCTCGTACCGTGCAGGAGCGTGCAAGGGTGAGGGACCTAGACCCCTTGGCGCATAGGATATAGTCCGGCGGATGGCCTCTCTGTTGAGCCTAGGATGGGCTGCGTCGTGTCGGATAGCTTCGGTGGGGCGTTCCCTAACAAGGTTCACGCCACCCTGGAGATCCGAGCATGCAGGCTGAACAGTAGTGCACCCCTGCAGGGAGTTTAATCTATTCGAATAGTCGTGTCCACGGTAACAGGACGCTTTATGCTGAAGCTGGATCTTACCACTAGAAACTAATACTATTAAACTGTATGGTTCCGGGTTTTCTTCCTCGCATGGGAGTCGAGGAGGGGAACTCGGAGGCATTATTATTATTAATCATTACAACTTATATTATACAATGCTGCAGCAACTTCTGCTTCATTGTTACTTTATTGCTTTATATAACTGTTGGCTGTTTCTCTTCTCATGCTGCAAGACATCGTCAGAAGATGCTAGTCTTCGATAGGCCTAGCTTCTTACCCTTATTCTGATTTCTATCTTGCAGTCCACTATATATACAGCCTCCCCTTTCCGTTGATACAATGCATAATGCTTAGTAGCGGACGTAAGACTCGCGGGTATACTAGATACTCACCTGCTTTATTTCCTTTACTGTTTTGCCTGATCGGCCGCTGCAGTCGACGTTGGAGCCCAGGAGCAGGAGTACCCCGGAGGCGGATACTACTACGTCGAGACCCTCGCTGACCAGGACCAGGAGTAGTTTCGGAGGCTCCCAGGCAGGAGGCCTTGCCTTTTCGATATGTATCTCTGATGTTATTTGTGTTAGCCTTCTTAAGGCAAAACTTGACTAACTATGTCTGTACTCAGATATTATGGCTTGTATAACTTATGTATTCGGGTCCGCGTGACCCCCTTTATTGTAACATATTGGTTTATCCTTTTGTGTTTAGTGTTGTGCTGTGATATTCTCACCGTGGCACCCTAATCTCAGCCGTGTACCCTGCGTGTATGATTACTGTACACTGATTGATTTTGGGGGCGTCACAAGTTGGTATCAGAGCCGACTGCCTGTAGGAAGCCACCCCACCACTACCTGGTCGAAGTTGAGTCTAGACTTTGAAAAACTATTTTGCTAACTTAATGTTTGGCTTACGGGCCCACATCGATGTCACTACGTGTAATATCTATGGTATTAGGATCCTTTTTCTCCTTACCTATGCTCTGGGAATCTGCTCTCTTATCCTTGCTGGTAAGTTTTACAAACGCTGACATTAGGATCACGTTCTCTTGATTCCACCCGGCGTTTTTGGTGCTTCTCCCCATTGATTGAGTCGTGTTGCAGGAGTTCTACCCCAGGTCCCGGACCGCGGATCCCATTCTCATTCTGGGCAGGCCGCGCGTCCTCTGGCATTAACTCCTGTGGCCAACAGTTTTCTTGCGGCGTGATTGACATAGTGGAATCTATGTCGCGTCGTGTAATCCTTACCGCGGTCTGCGCGCCGCCTAGTGTGTCCTTTTTCCTTAATTTCTACGACGTTACGCTGTCCGATTTTCGATTCATTCTATGTGTGGATGTGTATGTCTTATATGACTACTCCTATATATCCGCGCCTCCTCTTTGTTGTCTCTTTACCTCTTACTCGTTTCCGGTATCTCGTTAAAATGTTCATCGCTGAAATACCCCTGTTAAATTCTAGCACGATGGCTGGTCGTGGTGGTCGTGGTCGTGGTCGTGGTGCCAACGATCCACCTCCGCCGCCGGACTACATGGCCGCGATGATGCAGTAGTTTCAGATGAACCAGGTGTTCATGCAAGGAGTCATAGATCAGCTCCAGAACCAGAATCAGAACCAGAATCAGCACCAGAACCAACCGCCAGTGGTTACTCTGCGGGATTTCATGCGTCTCAATCCCCCTCTCTTCCACCAACCGGAACAGCCGCTGGATGCCGATGATTGGCGTCGTCACATCACTCGTCAGCTGGAGTTCGCTAATGTGAGCGCTGCTGATTATGTCACCTTCGTGTCCTATTTCCTGCGTGGTCCCGCTGCTCAGTGGTGGGACACCTACAAGGGCTCGCTAGCTGAAGGGACTGTCTTCACCTGGAATGACTTCAAGACTGCCTTCCGTGCTCGTTATGTCCCTCAGGCGATTATGAACCGTATGAAGGCCGAGTTCCGCAACCTCGTTCAGGGCAACAAAACTGTCGAGGCATACCAGAGGGAATTCCTCCGCCTCTCCCGCTATGCTGCAAGTGACCTCCCCAATGATGCAGGTAGGCAAGAGAAGTTCCGTGCTGGACTCAACCCAGATCTCCAGCTTGCACTTGCTTTGCACGTCTTCCCCGACTTCGCCACCATGGTGAACCAGACTATCACTCTTGAGACAGCTCAGCTTAAGTTCGGTGGTTCGCCGAAGCGCCCCCGTGATGCTGGATCATCTTCGGGCACAGCACAGAAGCAACGCGTGTGGCTTCCACACAGTCTTATGCGTCCAACTGCCCCTGCACCAAGGCCGTCGTATGTTGCACCCCGTCTGCCTCCGCCCCCGCCGAGACAGCCGAAGACTGAGACTGCACCTCTCCGTCCTCAAGATGGCCTGTGTTTCAAGTGCCGTCAGCCAGGCCATATTTCCAGAGACTGCCCTCAGCGACAGAATCAACTGGTAGTTCACCCTGCTGGCCGCGGAAATGGTCGTGGCAACAATGGGACCCTCAACTATAATACTGGGTCAAATCCTCATGCTCGTGGTCATGCCTACAACATTGATGTTGAAGCATCTCAGGAACAACCCGCTACTGTGATGGGTACACTCCTCGTTAACTCAATACCTACTACTGTTTTATTTGATACAGGAGCATCGCATTCATTTATGTCTGGAGCATTTGCATCTAAGCATGGCATATTCCACGAAAAGATGTGCACCCCCTTGGCCGTTAAAACACCCGGCGGCATGTGTCACGTTGACATGCTAGCACCTAACATCACCGTCGAGATCGAAAGGATCTAGTTCCTTGTCTCCCCACATATTCTGAAAACATCCACTATTGACCTTATCTTGGGTATGGATTGGCTGAAAGCCCACGATGCCGCACTTTATTGTGGCACCAAGGTCATCCAACTTTTTCATCCTTCTGGCGCGATTGTGAGTCACACTGCCATTGTGTCGATGAATGCCGAAGCTCGTATATATGCTCTGAATGCCTTGAATGTCGCACCTCTCGAAGGGATTGAGAAAGTCCCAATCGTTTGTGATTTTACCGACGTATTCCCAGAAGAACTGCCGGGGATACCCCCGATTAGAGATGTTGAATTCGTCATCGACTTGAAGCCTGGCACCGTCCCTATTGCCAAGCGCCCATATAAGATGCCACCTCACCACCTCCTTGAATTGAAGAAGGAGATCGACACGGCCCTCGAGAAAGGCTTCATCCGTCCTAGTTCCTCTGCTTGGGGAGCACCTTCGCTCTTTGTCAAGAAGAGTGATGGCACGAACCGTTTGGTCCAAGATTACCGACCTATCAACCAAGCCACGATACAGAACAAGTACCCCCTCCCTCGGATCAATGATCTTTATGATCAACTTGCTGGATCCACGGTGTTTTCCAAACTCGACTTAAGGTTGGGTTACCATCAGATCCGGGTCCGTGATGAGGACATCCCGAAGACCGCATTCATTACTCGCTATGGTTCATACGAGTACACTGTCATGTCCTTTGGCTTGACGAATGCACCATCCACCTTCTCCAGATTGATGAACTTTATATTCATGGAATATCTCGACAAGTTTGTCGTGGTTTATCTGGATGATATATTGATTTACTCCAAGACCGATGCAGAACATGCTGAACATCTTCGTCTTATACTGGAAAAGCTTCGAGAACACAAACTCTATGCTAAGTATTCAAAGTGTGAGTTCTGGCTTCCTGAAGTAACCTACCTTGGTCATGTGATTTCCAAGGATGGCGTTGCCGTCAACCCCGAACGTATCCAGGCTATTCTTGACTGGACTCCGCCCAGGACTGTCAAGCAAGTCCGAAGTTTCCTCGGCCTTGCCAGCTATTGCCGCCGTTTTGTTGAGAATTTCTCCAAGATTGCCAAGCCTCTGACTAATCTGCTTCACAAAGGCGTCAAGTTTGAGTGGACTGATAAATGTCAAGAAAGTTTTCAAGCTCTGAAGGACAAGCTCACTTCACCCCCGGTGCTTGCTCCTCCTGATACTCAGAAGGACTTCGTGATTTATTGCGACGCGTCTCGTCAAGGATTAGGCTGTGTCCTAATGCAAGAGCGCAAAGTGATTGCTTATGGCTCTCGTCAGTTGCGTGCTCACGAAGAAAACTATCCAACTCATGATCTCGAATTGGCAGCGGTAATTTATGCATTGAAGCTGTGGCGACATTACCTCGTCGGTAATCGTTGCGAGATCTTCACCGACCACCAAAGCCTGAAGTACCTGTTTACGCAACCAGACCTGAATCTCCGCCAACAGAGATGGCTCGAGACAATAGCCGACTACAACATGGGAATTTCTTACACCCCTGGCAAAGCTAATGTGGTGGCCGATGCCTTGAGCCGCAAAGCCTATTGTAGTGAACTTGAAGTTCAGGTGCAACAGCCACGTCTGTATGCAGAACTCCGCAAGCTGAACATCGAAATTGTTCCGCAGGGATATGTGAACTCCCTGGTGGTCCAACCAGACCTCGACACCCGCATCAAGACGGTACAACATTATGACTCTGACATTTGGAAGATTAAGCGTCGTGTCGCCAACGGAGAGCCCTCATTCTTCACTATTGATGCAAATGATGATAATGCGGTGTACTTCAAGGGTCGTTTAGTGGTTCCGGTAGCCAAGGCCAACCTGAATTACGCCTCTGATGTCATGAAAGAAGCTCATGATACACCCTTGTCGATTCACCCTGGTAGTACCAAGATGTACCAAGACATTCATCAGCGGTACTGGTGGTCCAACATGAAACAAGACATTGCTCGTTATGTTGATGAGTGTGACGTTTGCCGTCGCGTGAAAGCCGAACATCAAAGACCTGCTGGTACTCTGCAACCACTCTCTATTCCTGAATGGAAATGGGACAAGATTGAAATGGACTTCGTCACCGGATTTCCCCGATCACAGAAAGGTCATGATGCCATCTTTGTCGTCATCGACCGATTCTCCAAGGTTGCTCATTTTCTTCCTGTCAAGGAGACGATCTCTGCTAGTCAGTTAGCAGACTTGTATGTTTCCAGAATCGTGTCGCTCCACGGTATTCCGTTGGAGATCAGTTCCGACCGAGGCAGCATTTTCACCTCAAAGTTCTGGGATAGTTTCCAAGAAGCTATGGGCACTCATCTAAGCTTCAGTACTGCTTATCACCCCCAGTCGCAAGGACAAGTCGAACGAGTCAACCAAGTGCTTGAAGATATGCTTCGAGCTTGTGTCATTTCATTCGGTAAGAAATGGGAGGAATCTCTTCCATTTGTTGAATTCTCGTACAACAAAAGCTATCAAGCTAGTCTGAAGATGGCACCCTTTGAAGTTCTTTATGGACGTAAATGTCGAACCCCTCTAAATTGGTCAGAAACTGGAGAAAGAACTCTCATTGGTCCGGACATTATACAGAACGCCGAAGATCAGGTTCGCGTTATCCGTGAACACTTGAAGGCTGCTCAGTCCCGCCAGAAGAGCAACTATGATCGCAAGCACAAAGAAATGGTCTATCAACCTGGCGAATACGCGTACCTCCGTGTCACCCTGATGCGAGGCACTCATCGTTTCGGGATCAAAGGCAAGTTAGCTCCTCGCTACATTGGCCCATTCCGTATCCTTTCCAGGAGTGGACCAGTGGCATACCGTTTGGAATTGCCGTCAAACCTCTCTCAAGTCCACGACGTATTCCACGTGGCGCAACTCCGACGCTGCTTCAAGGACCCTATTCGTGAAGTGGAACATGATATGATTGAATTGCAACAGGACTTGACTTATCAAGAACATCCGAGCCGCATTCTCGATCAGTCTGAACGTCGAACCCGCAACAAGACCGTCAAGTTCCTCAAAGTTTAGTGGTCGAATCATTCTGAAGATGAAGCCACTTGGGAATGCGAAGATCGTCTTCGTGAGGAATACCCCGATCTTTTCCCCTCTACCGCTTAAATTCTCGGGACGAGAATTCTTGTAGTGGGGGAGATTTGTAACACCCTCACTGTCAGTGAACAGTAATCAGGGTTACTGTTCATCTCTACTGTTCAAAACTTTTGTTTGGTCAACTGGTTCAGTTCAAATTCAAATTCTCCTTTGATATTGTTGCAAGAAAATATGAACCATGGACCTTGATCATCATTGGCCAACTAAGTCCAAGCCATTTGAATTAAAATTCAAACAAACCCTAAAATTGCCTTTTGATGAATATTAAAAATATGGTGACAATAAATCTTTTCCAAAAATCTTGGAACCACTTTTATAAAATCCCAAATAATCACTAGACCAAATCCATATGGGTTTGGGTATTTATTGAGTTATAGAAAATTCCAAACAATTCAAACAGTAGGTTAAAACCCTTACTTTGGGCATTTAATAATTAAAAGAAATATCAAATGAATTTCTTTTGTCTCCAAAACTTTTGTGGCACTGGTATCTAGTATAACACTAATTATGGTGCCTATACCATAATGTAATAAATTGTAGAATAGTTAAAAGAAATTAAAACAGAAAACAAATACAGCAAAGAAAAGAAAAGAAACAATAAAAGAAATGGAGCCCACCCCCTGTCTCCCTGTGGGCCAAGCCAGACCACTCTCCCAGCCCAATTTCCCCCGAAGTCAGCCCACCTAGCTCCCTCCCCTGTTCCCCCGTGCGTGGCTGCCATCCATGGCGCCACGACCATGGCCGTCGCCGTGGCGGCCATCCGGCGAGGCCCCGGCGGGATAAGTCCCCCTCCCTCTCCTCTGGCTGCGCCCCGAACCCTAGCAGCCCCCAAACCCTAGCCCCCCTCGCAAAACACACCCCCATCGCCTCCCTCCCGCTCTGCTCGTCCACGCCCGCCGCCGCCATGGGAGCACCTCCGTGAACCCACGCGACCATCGTCCTCCGCAGTCCACGCCGACGTGTCCCAATGCTGCGCCGGCCTCGTCTTCACCACCTCGAGCAGGGAATCGCCGCGAGGACGACTACAACGCGCGCTACGCCGCCGTTCCCCTCCTTTGCCCCGTCGCTCGTCGTCGCAATTCCGGCCACGCCCGCCCCCTCCCCGAGCCCGCTCTAACGGCTACACGCCCCGGTGAGCCTCCCGCACGGAACGACGTGTTCCTCTATCTCTCCCCGTGCCCATAGATGGCGCCCTTCGCAAACCGAGCCGCCGCCGCGCGCGCTCGTCGTCGGCTTAACCACGGGAACCATTTGTTCCCGTGCGCGTCCCCATCGAGCTCCCCACGAGCCGTAGGTCCTGTTAGAACACTCAGCGCGCGCTCAAACCCTCTCTAGCCCCGATTCCGTCAAGGTCCGAACACGGGCCGCCGCCTCCGTCGTGGCCGGCGTCGTTCCAGCGACTCCCCGGCGAGGCCAATGCCACCATTCGACGCAGCACTCCCCCAGGAACACGTAGGAGCAAACCCCGCTCAAAATGGTCGCCGGAATCGAGCGCACGCTCAACTCCGGCGAACTCTGCCGTCGCCGGCGATGGCCGTGTCGCCGACAGGTGGGCCCGCCCGGTCAGTGGCTTAACTACCCCTAATGACTCACTGACATGTGGGTCCTAGGCCCTGTTAAGTTAATTAAATTTAAATTAAACTGCTAGTGTATGACTTGTGGGTCCAGGGTAATTTAAATTAATAAAAATGATTAATTAAAACTGTTAGGTTGACATGTGGGACCCCACTGTCATATAAATAAATTTAATGTTTAATTGCATGTGAGGCTGGCCAGTGGGTCCCACTGGTCAGGTTTGACCAGTCAATTGTAGTGGATAATGTTAGTATTTAATTAATAAAATAAATTCAAAAAATCTTTTAAAATGATTTAAAATTTGGAAATTCAATATCTTTTAAACTGTAAGTCAGATTCAAAAATTTTATAGATGAAAATTGATCAGAAAAATATAACGAATACGGATACGCTATCCGTATACCAACCCCACCCCCCTAACACACCGATCATCGACATTCCCCCCCTCCGGGCTGTATGTCGATAATTCCCGGTACCGATAAAAAGTACCCGGATGAATTTATTTCGAACACGAAAGTTGCCCGGAATGGTTCAACTAACACGGATACACCCCCCTTATGTTTGTCGGATTTCCACGACACCTCCGGCTTGATCCTTCCCCCTCCGGACACCCTGTCCGGTAATCACCCGGAGCCGGTAGTTCATCCCCGGATGAATTCCCGCTCCGAGCAAAGTACATTACACTGCGTTAGAACCCCGTTAACATTGCATACGCCATGCTATTCATTTGTTTGTATATTATTGCTGTGTATTTACTGTTTCCTCCCCCCTTAATCTCCGGTAGACCCCGCTGCTACCGCCGACTACACTGCTGTCGGGTACGACTACTTCGTCGACAACCCGACCCCTACCGTCGAGCTTCCAGGCAGGCAGAGCCATTCTCTTCCCCAGATATCGCCTATCTTTCCGTACATTTCTTGCACTAGGCACGTTTACTGTTGCTGCTACGTTACAATCCTATTGAATTGCATAGCCTGATTTTGCCGCTCCTTGATGTACCTTTCTTATCCTATGCTGCCTATTATAATTATGCATATATTCAGCAGTGAACCCTGCGCATTGTTAGCTAGGACTAGAAAGCGGGACGTGATCACTCAGGGGAGTGAACACGGATACAATATATACAACTGCACAGGTACGGAACAAAGCAGACACCGCCAAAGGCCCCTGTCTGGGTTATGCCTAGTCACCTCAAGTGTGAGCTATCAAGGAGTAATCCTTGTACTCCACTCGAGGATGACTTTGTCTTGCCGCCATAGGGTCCTGAACAGTGGTTGTCCTTAAAGGTAAGAAAGTCGGGAGACCCAATGGTGCCCGCGAGAGGTATATCGTCGGGAACGACAGGGAGGGTACGACCGACGTTACTGGCGTGCTTGGCCCCTGCTCGTATCTCACGAGAGATACCAAACCACGAAAGTCGAGCTCTACCAAGAGCACACGCGAGACAAGGTAAGGAGACGGTTCACCTTGTTGGTAACCGCAGTGACTTGGTGGGACGACAGGGCAGGCACCGATGTACTGGTGGTCCTGACTGCTGTCGTTGACCGCGGGTCGGTTAAGTCGAGGCAACGATAACGGTTGTCACGCAGGTTAATTAAAATGCTAAATGGTTCGGCGGATGACTTGAGAGGCCCGTTGGTCTGTACGCACTACCTACACGTGGGATTACGGTGTGGGCCCTCCGCGTCGTAGTTCGTCCGAAATCTCTTCAGACGTCAGCAGTACCACGGGCTGATTGACGGGAAGTGGTATTGTCTTATTTGCTGCAGCAGGTGTGTTTTGGATTTGCTTTTGCTTCACCGGCCAGTCCCGTACCGTGCAGGAGCGTGCAAGGGTGAGGGACCTAGACCCCTTGGCGCATAGGATATAGTCCGGCGGATGGCCTCTCTGTTGAGCCTAGGATGGGCTGCGTCGTGTCTGATAGCCTCGGTGGGGCGTTCCCTAACAAGGTTCACGCCACCCTGGAGATCCGAGCGTGCAGGCTGAATAGTAGTGCACCCCTGCAGGGAGTTTAATCTATTCGAATAGCCGTGTCCACGGTAACAGGACGCTTTATGCTGAAGCTGGATCTTACCACTAGAAACTAATACTATTAAACTGTATGGTTCCGGGTTTTCTTCCTCGCATGGGAGTCGAGGAGGGGAACTCGGAGGCATTATTATTAATAATCATTACAACTTATATTATACAATGTTGCAGCAACTTCTGCTTCATTGTTACTTTATTGCTTTATATAACTGTTGGTTGTTTCTCTTCTCATGCTGCAAGACATCGTCAGAAGATGCTAGTCTTCGATAGGCCTAGCTTCTTACCCTTATTCTGATTTCTATCTTGCAGTCCACTATATATATAGCCTCCCCTTTCCGTTGATACAATGCATAATGCTTAGTAGCGGACGTAAGACTCGCGGGTATACTAGATACTCACCTGCTTTATTTCCTTTACTGTTTTGCCTGATCGGCCGCTGCAGTCGACGTTGGAGCCCAGGAGCAAGAGTACCCCGGAGGCGGATACTACTACGTCGAGACCCCCGCTGACCAGGACCAGGAGTAGTTTCGGAGGCTCCCAGGCAGGAGGCCTTGCCTTTTCGATCTGTATCTCTGATGTTATTTGTGCTAGCCTTCTTAAGGCAAAACTTGACTAACTATGTCTGTACTCAGATATTATGGCTTGTATAACTTATGTATTCGGGTCCGCGTGACCCCCTTTATTGTAACATATTGGTTTATCCTTTTGTGTTTAGTGTTGTGTTGTGATATTCTCACCGTGGCACCCTAATCTCAGCCGTGTACCCTGCGTGTATGATTACTGTACACGGATTGATTTTGGGGGCGTCAATTTGGGGCATCGCGATGCGATTGTTCGAGACTCTGTCTCGTGCACACTTTGATGTATGATCGAGCCCGCCCTAGACCCCGACTAAGTGATCGGGCTGGAGTAAGTCTATGTAAGGGTTATAATACAATCGATAGTATGGTTGAGGCGACTTGTCTGTGAGTATGGGAGTTCACCACCCATATCAATTAGACTTGTGTGCGGACGATGAGGACCCATCTCAGTGGATCATCCGGCCTGAATGGGATGCCCCTCACGTTCGATGCTTTCCGAGAACGTTCTGTGCTTGGCCTTGTCTGCTTAGACAAGTGGGTACGGTTCTCGGCTCTCCATATGATTGTGTTGTAGCGAGGCTTGCATATGCTAACCCCGGGTCCCGACAAGGTGGCTGGAAATATGTAGGCAAAGGTGCAAAGGTAGCCTAAATAAAGTCGGATTCCATTTGCATCTAAGGAGTAAGTTTGTTCTCGAGTTTAACCGAGTCTGGGGCTTTGGGCAAATTATGATCGTATAATATGTTGTTCAAGAAATCGGATTCACTCGTGCAATGTGATCTTGGTTCGCTGGTTTATATCAGATTAGTAGTAGCGCGGGACCCCGCGCTACTGGTAGGCTAAAAACCAGTGCTACTAGTAGTGTTTTTCCTAGTAGTGTCTATGGTCGATCTACATCAGATAAGGCTGTGGAGACCAAGAATGCGAGTTCGTGAGGGTGGATATGACAAGCGTCATGCCACATACGGTGTAGGAGCCACAAGTGCCATGCCAAGGGGATAACTAGGAGTGATGCCACGTTGGAGTGGCACTTGATGGAGGATAAGAAGACGAGTGGTTGTCCATTCATGACGATTGCCTCATGGCGCGTGCTTGATGAGCAACAATAACGCATAGATACAAGAAAAGTGGTTGGTGGCAACCTCGCCTTTATTTTTGTCGGTCAAGATAGACGCGATTGTGCGCCGAGCACTACTATCTTTGGGATATAGAAACAAGTATTAATCACCCGAATTCCGCGTAAGAAGACGTCTGTTTTAGGATTGCATTATGTATTTTATTAAAATAGACCTGCTTCGGTTTCCTCGCTTTCCGTTCCTCTTTCCTATCCTCTTGCTTATCATGAAAACACTCCCTTCAAAAGTAAACAAAAAAGTTACGACCCATTTTTTGTATAGAATTTAAGCAAAGTAGAGATCACAAAATGCATTTTGGAAAAGCTTCCTATCGTAGAGAAGAATCAACACAGTAAAAATCACCCAAGGGCAGTTTTCTGCCGAGAGACATAATCTACCACCCAAAGCACCTAGACGCCTAGGGAGGCAGGCATGGGGGTTGTCTTGTTGGTGTGCGCAAACGTTTTGGACAGGCGCGTTTGGTCGCTGGTGGACACGCTCCGCGCCTATTTAAGTGTGCGCACATCCCAGGCTCGGACACTCCCACCTCACTCCTTCTATCCCCGGTCTGCTCTCTGCTCGCTGCAGCGCCCATGGCAGAAGAGTAAGTTAACCGTGTTGGGCCTCTGTTTCTGGCCTCGACTCTCGACTCAATCTCTGTCTTTTAGTATTTTTTGCTACTCTGTATTTTCTTGTTTTATTTTCTCACACGGTCTGGGGATTTATGTGGTTTTGTGTCGCGAGGGGCGATGGGTTTTCGGTTTGATCTGGAGGGGCATCGTCGTTGATCAGCGAGAGTTAGATTCCTTCTGGCTTAGTTTTCAAGGAGGCCTCACCGGATGCTGATAGTGTAGCCACGTGTGAGCCACAGGAGTTCGAAGAGCGTGGTAGAGGAGATGTCGTTCTGACGGAGCGATGGGTGTGAGATCGTCGGAGAGCAGGCCGTTTTGACGCCACAGATGTGATGACAGTTAGGTTCCTCTCGTCATTGCAGTGGGAGTGCTGGGGGTTTTGGGATGGCTGTGGGGGTGGTGGAGCCTTCCTCTTGAAGGAAGCATAGGAGATGTGGAAAAAATAAAGGAAGCAGAGAAAGGTAACGCACCACTCAGCTGGTGTGGATCCGGCTCAGTTCTACTCAGCTTGTAGCGGCGGTGCATGGGTTTCATGAGGAAGATCCTTCCTATGTGTCATTCTATTTACTAAAGACTGATCTCATGGTGCACTCCCGTCGTATTCGTCTGTTGCGTCGTCGACTGCGGCGTATGTGCCGATGCAGAAGAAGTTTCTATCTGCTAATTAAAATGCTTATTCAGAACTCTTCTCTCCAGGTTTCGCCTACTCTATAATACTTAAATAGTTCATCCCCACTAACTTTTCTATCTTGACATGCAAGCTATCCACATCATCAAGTAGGTCCATCATGCAAAAATTAATTTCCACCAACTCTTCATGCACATGCTCCCATTAGTTCTCCATGCATCACAAATAAATATTTATAAAAATTATGCACTTAGCTCCACGATTTATAAACGATTTCTTTATAGAAAATCAAATTATAAGTTACCTCACATGTTATTTTTCTATTCAACAAATTTTCTATTAATGCACATCTGTAGTTGTTATCATTGTTTTAGGTTTAGCTAAGGGTGGAGATGTTTCCACTGTCTCTACTCAACTTTTTTTCGTCTCTTATCATCTCACCGATATATTGTCAAGGTAATAAATTAACAAAACAAAAAATCATACATATTTTTTGGATTTTCAACAAATTAGCTTAGATTTGTACTCTAAACAATGTTTTTTCTGAAAAAAAATTATAATCAAATTATAATATGTTTCATAAATTTTCTCCTATTTTAAAACATTACACTATTTGTTAATAGTTTCCGCAGCAACGTGCGGGGTATCATCTAGTTAAATGTCAATAGTCACACACAAATGAAAGATGCAGGTTTAAGGGGAAAGTGGTAAACTCCAATGCTTCATTCGTATTCAGAACTTCTGAGTAGCCTGAAGGTTTCCGTTTCCACTTGCATTGATACACAAATGACCGTTGCAGGTTTAAACTGTCGGTGACGTTTTTTCAACTTGATCATGATTAGTCTCCTATTTTTCTCCTAGTTAGTGAAAACTGACTATTCTTGATTAGTTGGCTTTAACTCTGTTTATGGCAGTTATGTGGTTGAACCTAGAATGCTTATAACTCCTTGTGTAAAAACTCTTCCATATATTTCTTTCTAGCTTAGTTGCTACATTGTGAATCCTTAAAAAAGGTAGATAGTTTTTTCTGAAACACACTGGGATCTCTACCATGTATCCTTAATTGAGTTTAATATCTCCTACGCATCAAAGGATGCTTGATAAGGTAGATTAACTCACACATTCAACTTCAGGCCATTGATTGTTAATGGCGAGGGAATTGCTATGATGATAAGAAACCCAACTCATCCCTCGCCTTACCATATTGATACATCAAGAGACTGCCCAAATTGCAATTATCGCATTGATAATAGTAATGTAAGTATCGCCATATAATATGACTATTTCATTTGATTTTATGTGTAGTTAGCTATATTTTCTTCCATTAAAAATCTGGTGCGCAAAGTTCAACCTTGGTGATCAAAATTGCATCAAATGGCATCCATGTCCATGTAAGATCAGACGGCACGTGAACATATGCTTGATCATTTTTTATACTTGTTTTGAAAAAAAATATGTTTTTTAGTTACACATTGATTGTACGATACACAAAAATCAATCTATGTTTGAAATGCATGAACATTTGTATGAATGTAATATACATTTTTTTAAATTACTTAGTTTTTTTTATTATATAACATTTTTATAAAACATGTATTCTACTTTTTTTAAACACGTGAACATATGTATTTATTTATAATGATCGAAACATTTTCTAAAAGTTGAGGAAACATTTTTGCACTACATTTGAGTCTTTAAAATGTGTGTTTAACAATCAATTATTTATCATAATAAATTCTATTTAGAATTTTTTAAATTTAAACAAAAGTGAAAAAAACACGATGTCAACATAATAAAACCACATGGTTACTGTGCCAGACCATCCATCCGCCGTCGGTGACGCCTACACTCTAGCTAATGCATTGGCCCAATGGCATATGTGTCATCCTTACATTAACAAGAGAATCCAACAAAGAAAAAAAAACTTCTACATATTGCCAAAAATATGCAAATAAAAAATAATTGCATTCCATATTTAAGATTTGGCATTACATTGTTTTGTTTTTCCTGATCTACCATATCAAAAACTATTACTCCATCCGTTTCTTTTTACTTCGCGTATTAGATTTTTTCAAAGTTAAAGTTTGCAAACTGTGACCAAATTGATATTAGGGTTTGTTGAGAATGTTCATATTTCTTCGTATAAATTTGATTAAACTTTGAAGAATTTGACATTAGATATTTGTAATACACAGAGTAAAATGAAACAAAGGGAGTACAGTAGAAAAGAATAACAAACAACACGAAGCAGGGCCACTACAAAGACTGCTCGTGATCTTTCATCAAGATCTTTAGAAGTATGTAACTATTCTGTGGAGCGTAGCCTTCTTGTGGTCTTCCAGCTTTCTCGGTTTCGCATCGTGATCAGATGCCTACTAACCACTGTGGCCTTCCACTTCAATTGGCGGAGGCGTCGACGTCCATGTGATCGTCTGATTGGGACTTCGCGACGCCTTCGTAGGTCGGTGTAATGGGTGATATCGAGAGGGGGTGGCTGAAAATATGTAGGCAAAGGTGCAAAGCTATCCTACACAAAGTAGGATTCCATTTTCATCTAGGCGTAAGTTTGTTCTCGATTTTAAATGAGTATCGGGCTTTGGGCAAATTATGATCGTATAACATGTTTTTCAAGAAATTGGATTCACTCGTGCAATGTGATCGTGGTTCGCCGGTCTATATCGGATTAGTAGTAGCGCGGGACCCCGCGCTACTGGTAGGCTAAAAACCAGCACTACTAGTAATGTTTTTTCCTAGTAGTGTCTATCGTCGATCTACATCAGATGAGCCCGTGTAGGAAAACCGAGAATGTGAGTTCGTGAGGGTGGATATGACAAGCGTCATGCCACAGACGGTGTAGGAGCCACAAGTGCCATGCCAAGGGGATTAAGAGGAGTGTTGCCACGATGGAGTGGCACTTGATGTAGGATAAGAGGACGAGCGGTTGGTCATTCATGATGATTGCCTCATGACTCGCGCTTGATGAGCAACAATGACACATAGATACAACAAAAGTGGTTGGTGGCACCATCACCTTTTATTTTTGGCGGTCAAGATAGACACGTACTGTGCACCGACCACTACTATCTTTGGAATACAGTAACAAGTATTAATCACGCGAATTCCGCGTAAGAAGACGTCTTTTTCAGGATTGCATTATGTATTTGCTTAAAATAAACCCGCATCGGTTTCCTCGCTTTCCGATCCTCTTGCCTATCTTCTCACTTATCATGAAAACACTTGGTTCAAAAGTAAACAAAAATTTTATGGACCATTCTTTTGTATATAATTTAAGCAAAGTAGAGATCACAAAAGGCATTTTGGAAAAGTTTCCTCTCATAGAGAAGAATCAACACAGTAAAAATCACCCGAGGGAAATTTGTCACCGATAGAAAGAATCCACCACCCAAAGCACCTAGACGCCTAGGGAGTAAAATCAGGGGGGTTGGCTTGTTGGTGTGGTCAAACATTTGGGACAGACGAGGTTGGTCGCTGGTGGTCGCGCTCCGAGCCTATTTAAGTGCACGCACATCCAAGGCTCGGACACTCCCACCTCACTCCTTCTATCCCTGGTCCCCTCTCTTCTCAACACAGCGCCCATGGCACAAGTGTAAGTCAACCGCGTTGGGCTCTGTTTCTGGCCTCCAATCTCGACTCAATCTCTGTCTTTTAGTATTGTATTTTTTTGCTGCTTTGGATTTTCTTGTTTTATTTTCTCACACTGTCTGGGGATTTATGTGGTTCTGTGTCGCGAGGGGGCTGGGTTTTCGGTTTGATCCAGAGGGGTGTCGTCGTTGATCAGCGAGAGGTAGATTCATTCCGCCTTGGTTTTGGAGGAGGCCTCACGATGCTGATAGTGTAGCCATGTGTGAGCCACAGGAGTTCGAAGAGCGTGCATGATAGAGGATATGCCGGTCTGACTGAGAGATGGGTGTGAGATCGTCGGAGAGCAGGCCGGTCTGACGCCATAGATGTGATGACATCGACGTTCCTCGCGTCGCTGCAGTGGGAGTGCTGGGGTTTTTGGGATGGCTGTGGTGGTGGTGGAGCCTTCCTCTTCAAGGAAGCAGAGGAGATGTGGAAAAATAATAAAAAGAAGCAGAGAAAGGTAACACACGACTCCGCTGGTGTGGATCTTGCTCACTTATACTCAGCTTGTTGTGGCGGTGCAGGAGTTTCATGAGGAAGATCCTTCCTATGTGTCGTTCTGTTTACTGGAGACTGATCTCGTGGTGCACTCCGGTCGTAGCTATATGTTGCGTCATCGACTGCGGCGTATGTGCCAATGCAGAAGACGTTTCTATCTGCTAATTAAAATGCTTATTCAGAACTCTTCTCTCCAGGTTTCTGCTAATTAAATGTAAATAGTCACATGCAGGTGACAGATGCAAGTTTAAGGGGAAAGTGGTAAACTCCAATGTAAAATGCTTATTCAGAACTCTTCTGAGTAGCCTCAAGGTTTCCGTTTCCACTTGTAGTGATACACAAATGACAGTTGCAGGTTTAAACTGTCGGTTACATTCTGTCAACATCATGATTAGTCTCCTATTTTTCTCCTCGTTAGTGAAAACTGACTATTCTTGATTACTTGGCTTTAACTTTGTTTATGGAAGTTCTATGGTTGAACCTAGAATGCTTATAACTCCTTGTGTAAAAAGTCCTCCATATTTCTTTCAAGCTTAGTTGCTACATTGTGAATCCTTTAAAAAGGTGGATAGTTTTTTCTGAAGCACACTGAGATCTGTATCATGTATCCTTAATTGAGTTTATTATCTCTTACGCTTCAAAGGATGCTTCATAAGGTAGATTATCTCACACATTCAACTTCAGGTCATTGATTGTTAATGGCGAGGCAATTGCTATGATGATAAGAAACCCAACTCATCCCTCGCCTTGCCATATTGATGCATCAACAGACTGCCCAAATTGCAATTATTGCATCTATAATACCTAAATAGTTCATCCCCACTAACCTATTTTTTTTGTCATGCAAGCTATCCACATCATCAAGTAGGTCCACCTATTTTCCACTAACTCTTCATGGACATGCTTCCATTAAATCCACATGCACATGCAATATATCACAAATAAAAATGAACTTTTGTATACAATAAGCCTCACGATTTTGAAACAGTTTTTTTCTATAGAAAATCAAATTATGAATTACGTCACATTTTCTTTTTGTATGCGACAATCATTTTTATGAATGCACATATGTACTTGCTACCCTTATTTTATATTTTGCTAGGGTGTTGTCTGCACTAAACGTTGTTTTCGTCTCATATTGTCTCGCCGTATATTCTCAAGGTAATAAATTAATAAAACAAAAAACATACTCATTTTTTGATTTCCATCAAATTTTCTTAGATTGTTACTCTAAAAAATATTTCTTAAAAAATATATTCAATAATTCAATTATAATAAGTTTCTTGTTATTTTTTTCATATTTTCAAACATTAAATTATTTGCTAATAGTTCTGCAGCGACGCGCAGGGTATCATCTAGTTGATAATAGTAATGTAAGTACCGCCATTTAATATGACTATTTCATTTGATTTTATGTATAGTTAGCTATATTTTCTCCCATTAAAAATCTGCTGCGTAAAGTTCAACCTTGGTGATCACAATTGCATCAGATGGCGTCCATGTCCATGTAAGATCAGACGGGCACGTAGCAGGGTCGAGAAATTCGATCGACGACGTGTAGGTAGAGGCGTAGGAGGTGAGATCGAGAGGAGTGATGGTTGTTTGCTGCCACTATGTAGCCTACAGAGGGGGAACCGCGCGATAGGTATTGAAGTTGGATCTGTTTGCGTAAATTTGTTCCGGTCTGGAGTCGGACTCACTTGTTGTATAGCGTCGCCAACACTACAAGTCAACACCTTTTTTTAAGACCTCGATATGCGCTAAATGTCAGGTTCCAGGGTGGGTGGACCGAACATTACGTTCTGTGGAACGAGTAGCGATCGAACGATTTCGTTCGTTCCAATCGTCACTGCAGCCCAAACAAGAGGCGTGCCTCATGCCTCTAAAAAAAATAAACAGATACACGATCGTAACTCTTGTGAAGGCACATGTTTACTTCCGCGGAAAGTATATCTCATGCCTCTAAAAAAACGGAAACTCCAGATCGCGATAAATGGTACGTGTACATCGTTCCACTTGTCAACCGCAAAAGGGATGGAAGTGTTTGCTGCAAGTGATTTCAAACGAAAGAACACCAAAATTATATACATGTTGTCTGCATCATCAATTTCTAAGGCTGATCCCAATGCTCCATTTTCTACAGGTGCTAAGTTTGCCAACTAGGTAAAGAATCCTATGTAGTAAAATAATTAAGAGAAGAAAGGAAAATTTAGTGATCTAGGAAGAACCATTGCTAGTCACGCGAACCTAAGCAAAACATTAAAAATGAAGAAAACTAGCCTGTGCATAAAATAATTTAGTTGATAAATAATTAAATAAAGCACCTTAGCAACAATAAGCTAAGCACCAATGCATTGAAGATACTAGATGCTTAACTAATTTAATGCGGATAACACATCACTTAGCACCTTTTGCATTGAAACATGCTTAATGTGTTTTGCCTCATGCGTCAGCCCGCTATTGTTTTCTCCAGTTTTGTTTATAGAAACTACTACATTTTTCATATGCATTATACAACAGTAAAAAATGTGTACATATTTATCATTTTTCAAATACATAATTACTATTTTTAAATTGTATTATTTGATGTCTAATTCTTCATACATATTGTACATTTTTATATGTGTTTAACATTTTTAACTACATGATTCAACATTTTTTATACTTCTTTTGAAAAAAAAATGTTTTTTTTTCAATTACACATTGATTGTAGGATACAAAAAATCAAACTATGTTTGAAATGCATGAACATTTGTATGAATGTAATGTACATTTTTTTTAAATTACTTAGTTTTTTTCGCATTATATAACATTTTTATAAAACATGTATTCTACTTTTTTTAAACACGTGAACATGTACATATATTTTTTAATGATATATTTTTTTCTAAAAGTTGAGAAAATATTTCTTGTACTACATTTAAGTTTTTGAAATGTGTGTTTACAACTAAATTATTTATCATAATATATTGTATTTAGAATTTTAAAAATTTAAAGAAAGGTGAAAAACACGATGTCAACGTGATAAAACCACGTGGTTACTGGGCCAGAGCAGTACTCGCTCCCCCATCCATCGACAAGCGACACCTACATTCTAGCTAATGCATTGGCCCAATGACCCATGTGTCATCCTTTCATTAACAAGAGAATCTAACAAAGAAAAAAAACTTGAACATATTGCCAAAAATATGCAAATCAAAAAAAAATTGCATTCCATATTTAAGATTTGGCATTTACATTGTTATATTTCGCCTGATCTACCATATCAAAAACTATTACTCCCTACGTTTCTTTTTACTCCGCGTATTAGATTTTTTTAAAGTTAAAATTTGCAAACTTTGATCAGATTTATTTTAAAAAAATATCAACATCTACAATACAAAATAAATGTAATATGAAAATATATTTTATGATGAATCTGATGATATTGAGTTTTGTTATGAATGTTTATGTTTCTTGGTATAAACTTGGTTAAGTTGTGAAGAGTTTGACTTCAGATATTTGTAATACGCGGAGTAAAAAATAACCGAAGGGAGTACAGTGAAAAAGAATAAAAGAATAACAAACAGCACGAAGCAGGGCCACTAGAAAGACTGTTCGTGATCTTTCATTGGGATCTTTAGAAACAGGGAACTATTCCGCGGAGCGTAGCCTTCTTGTCGCCTTCCATCTTCCTCGGTTTCGTATCGTGATTGATCGTCTGATCGAGACTTTGCGGGGCCTTTGTAGGTCGGTGTAATGGGTGAGATAGAGAGGAGGTGGCTGGAAATATGTAGGCAAAGGTGCAAAGCTAGCCTACAGAGAGTCGGATTCCATTTCCGTCTTGGCGTAAGTTTCTTCTAGAGTCGAACTGAGTATGGGCTTTGGGCAAATTGTGATCGTATAACACGTTGTTCAAGCAATCAGATTCACTCATGCAATGCGATCTTTATTGGCCGGTTTATATTGGATTCGATTTGCGAGTATTATATTGTATTTGAAAAATATAAGAATTGTTTCTATATTTGGCTGAAAATTCTCTCTTTGACGTCTGATTAGAAGCTCGGCAAAACCCCATACAAATTGGCAAAAAAACTTGAGTTCACCTCTTGGCAAAAGACACGAGACTTGTATCCTTCAGACGACGATGGTGAGTTAATCGAGTGTGTTGATCAGGGACTCGGCAAATCTCTTGTCGAGATTCAATCAAGGTCACACAACACAATAAAACATTGAATGGGTTTGACAGATTCAAGAAGGGAGGAGGAGAGGACACAAAGCAGCGACACAAAAACGAGGACTCGCTCGCGTCGCTCCCAGGGGAGTGGCCTGGGCGAAACCCTAACCGCCGCCCCCGCACTTACCTCGTCCTTCTCACCCGCCGCCACTGGAGGAAGCCATCGTGGGCACAACCCCCGCGTGGTGGACGGCGGTCGGTGGGTCGTCGCCTCCTCTCCTCGCGCGGTGGAGGCCTCCGGTCAGATGCGTTCCACGGCCCTGGACGGCGGGCGCAGATGGCGGAGCACGAACGCCGGGGCGGCGGCCCTGGGCTCCTCTGGCGATGGCTGGTGGACGTGGCCGCGTGGGCAGCCGGCTCCGGTCCGGCGGCTGGTATGGAAGCGAGGCGGCGACGCTCGCAGTTGCATGGCGTCTGTCTGCGCGGGCTGCTGGGAGGCGTGGATGGGGTGGAGAGGGACCGACGTGCGGATGGCCGAAGGCGACGACGCGGATGGCGATGTCGCTCATGTGTATGTCTTAGGGTGTGCAACCCTCCTTCTGTCGCCATCACATGTGTCTGATCTGATCGATCTGTTTGCCGGAAGCATGCCGGAGGCGTGAGGGCTTGCTGGTGTGCTCGAATAAAGGCGACAGTCCTAGGGTTTCAAATCGCGCCAAGATGAAGATCTGCCAGACGTATGTCCTCTTTGATCTGGCCGGAGCGTCGGGTTCCGGAAGGCTCCGCCGGCGAACTCCCATGGGTGTATGCCTGGAGATTGCTGGATCGGGTGAGATTCGGTCGCCACACAAAAAGTGGCGCGAAGCTCTGCTCTGTTTCTATCATGGGCAAATCCATGGTGAAGTCAGAGGTGAGAATGTCATGAAGGTTGAGATTGGAGGATTTGCAATGATGATTGGAGTCTTTGTGTCGATGAGGAACTGGCTCGGAGTTTCAGGAATCGTGGCAGCAGTATGTTAGCGGGGGCGACAACAACACAGGTGAAGTTCAAAGTCCTACCTTTCTGGATGAAAATTCAAGGTCTGGCCTTAATTGGTTGTACCTGGCAATGATCTTGCTGAAGACATTGTTTTGAGTGTAGGGACTATCTTCAGGGTGAAAACCCAAGGTCTGGCCTTAATTGATTGTGCCTAACACTGATTCCTTCTTGAAGGCGGTGCTTTTGAAGAATTGGACATCATGTGTTGGCTTGGTGATGTTTGTGCTCATGCTGCAAGGATTGTAACTCTATAGCGGGATTTTTCTTTTTATTTCTTTTATTTTTGTTTTAGTTGGATGAGTGCATCCGTACTGCCTTTTGAGCAGTCTGTAGTTGCAGAGGCCGGGTGTAATTGCTATCTTTTTTATATTAATATATTCTCTTTTTCCAAAAAGAGACCACAGCTACCACACGATAGATATGTTTATCGAATTCACTCTCCACAAAACTCGACAAAAGCCAATGCACCTGAGGCCGGCACATATCTATCAACTTCATGGAGAGCCAACCTTTGCTTTTTTTTTTAATTCAGAGCCAACCTTTGCTGAGTTACGTTTGGCTAATCTCGACAATGTCATCCCTGCACCCGTTCGCCACGTTTCCCACTTAATTCATCGAGCTTCGACTTTTGCGGAAAATAAACTAACTATGATATATGTAAACAAAATCTTCTTGACCTTTCAAAAAAAAATCTTCTTGACATATACGTAGTATCTCATTGTCCCGGATTCGTCCCTGTAAGAAGAAATATGTGAATCGCAATGGAAGTTCGTGCCTTAGCTTGAATACCCCATGTGTAGCTCTAGTGCTCTAGCTAATGCATGCCCCCCTGTATTGTATTGCATGTACTTGCGTTAACAATAGAATCCAAGAATGGAAGAAATAACAAAACTTGAACTTGTTGCCAAAACATTGCGGATCAAAGAATTTTCCATTTTCATTTATAAGATTTGGGACTACATTGTTATGTCTCTTCTGATCTACCAGATCAAGAACTACAAAAGAACCGCTACAAAGACTGCTGGTGATCTTGCATGAGGATCTTCAGAAGCAGGGAACTATTCCGCGGACCGGCGCCTTGTCCAGCTTCCTCATCTTGGCGTCGTGATCTGAGGCCTCGGCAGCGGCGCTCCGCTTCTTCTTCCTGGCCTCCTCGGCGGCGTCATCCGCGGCCGCCATGTCGAGCAGATGCTGCACCTGCTCCATGGCCGCGGCCAGGCCGGGGACCTGCTCCATGAGAACCTTGCATGCCTCGGGTCCCTGGCTCTCGAACGCGGCCTTGGCTTCCCGCAGCTGGTGCCTGGAAGCGGTCGCCAGGTAGCGCGTCATGGCGGCGGCGGGCGGGCGGCCGGACACGAGGGACGCGGCGTGGATGGCGTCCTCCAGCCCGACGGGCTCGTGGTCGGCGCTGCGCCTGCGCGCCCTGCCGGCGAGGCCGACGCGCAGCGGGCGGCCGCGGAGGAGGTGGCCGTTGAGGTTGCGGCAGGCGCTCCGCGCGGTCTCGTCGTCGGCGTACTCGACGAAGGCGTAGCCCTTGCGCTTCCCGGTGGCGGCGTCGGCGGCGGCGGGGCGGAAGGAGAGGACGGGGCCGATGAGCTCGCAGGCGTCGCGCGCCTCCTTGTCGTCGGCGTGGAAGGGGATGTTGCCGACGTAGACCACGCGGCTGCAGCGGCAGTTGGCGGAGGCGGCCGCGACGGCGTCCATGTCCATGTGAAGATCAGACGGGCACGTAGCAGGCGCGAGAAATTCGACCGGCGGCGTGTGGGAAGAGGTGAGATCGAGGGATGGCTGCTTGTTCCAAATATGTAGCCTGCAGAGGGGACCGCGCGATAGGTATACAAGTCGGATCCGTTTGCGTGAATCTGTTCCGGTCCGGAGTCGGACTCACACGATCGTGGTAGCGCGTCGGACTCACTCCATCGACAAGGAAAAATATACCGCCGATCGTTTGGGCCAAATCCAGAAGAAGAAAGAGGGCCTGTACAGTCTGATTGCTGAGTGTGAGCAAGACAAGATGATGGGCAGAAGAATAGGCCGGCAAAATGGCCAACTACTAGAGCTTCTTTCTGTGCAGGTTCACCCTAATAAACCCAGTGACGTCCGCTGGCGCTCGTATCAACGAGGAAAAATCCTCAGCGACTGCCTCAGGTATGCGGGGGCCTTTTTTATCGGTCAGAAAATTGTGGGTATTTTTGTTGCCCAATCGCTTGCAAAAGAAGAAGGAAATAGTACGGGAGGGAACAACCTAAGAGCCAGCACTTCAGTATGATGTCATTGTTTGTGCCCGGCCACCTGTTTGTGATCTTGCTGAATTATCTCGCTTTGTAACACCCTGCACCATAATTTACTACTGATGTAATAGTATTTGTCAATGGGTCATGATGAGCTCATCCCTCCTTGTTAAATGATGCAACCTTGGTGATAGCATAATAAACGGAGGATCATGTTATTTTTTAGAACGAAGGATCACAGAGAGCCCGACTTTGAATTAACAAAGACATCAACGACCAGGAATTACAAACACACTCAAACCACAACGGCTAAAAGATACAAGGGGGCACTCTAGGAAGCTTACAACTCAACGGAACGAACAAGCTCTAACAAAACATGAAAAGGAAATACAATGCTAGTCCTGTCCGAAGACTACAATCGACTAGACAGACTAGGATGCCACCACGCGAACGTACGGCGAGGTCGCGAGGATCTGCATAAAACATATATAGGCCTTGAACCCCACCTTTTTTTGCTTCTCCTCAGCGAGGATCTGCATAAAACACACATCCACCTTGTCTCTTGCCGCAGAGGGACCATTCCCTCTCGCCATGGATCGCAAGGTGTCGTACCGTCGGACATGAAAGATGCTCACCCTAGAGCAGGGGAAATCTTGGCTTCAGGACTAGGAGCATCCGCAACACATAACCCACCACTTTCTAAACAAAAGTTGGCTAAATCCAATGCGAAACCAAGCAGTAAGAGAAATTCATCATGGTAATTATTAGTGGAAAACCAAAGTGAAACGGAGAGAACGGAGAGTCAGTTACAATGACTCAATTGTTGAGGAATCAAATGATGAATCTCTTCCGCGCACTTCTAAACAAATTGGAGCTCAAGGAGTTGTATCTCAACGGCCGGAGGTACACGTGGTCGAATAAGCGCCGTGAACCCACTTTGGAGAAGATCGACCACGTCTTCATCACCAACTCGTGGGAGGATTTGTACCCCGCGAGCATGCTCACGATCCTGGGATCTGCCGTGTACCACTGCCTGCTTCTGGTGGATTTGGATGTTGAGTTTAGGGTGGGTAGGCGCTTCATCTTCGAGAGCTTCTGGCCCAAGGCCGACGGGTTCCGGGAGACGGTGGAGGAGGCCTGGCGATCGGTGCCCGCGGGGGGAAACCCATTCACTATGCTGGATGACAAGCTGCATGCGACGGACAAGGCACTTCAACGGTGGGGCGATAGGTGGATCGGCAACGTGCGCCTCCAGCTCTCTATCGCCATGGAGGTGATTGCGCGTCTCGATGTGGCGTTGGAGTCGAGGAGCTTCTCGGATTAGGATCTCAGCCTCCGGAAGCTCCTCAAGCGCAAGCTTATTGGTTTGGCATCGCTTGAGTGCACGATCACCCGGCAGCGCTCTCGGCTCCTCCACCTACGGGAGGGCGATGCGAACACGGAGTTCTTTCATCGGCACGCGCGACAGAGGCAGCGGAAGAACATCATCACCACACTCCAGCATAATGGAGAAGTGGCCACCGGACAGGACGAGATCATGGACGCAGTGGACAGCTACTACGCGGACCTTATCGGACGGGCGCCGGCCAGGGTGGGCGCGTTAAACCTTGATGTGCTGGATCTCCCTTCTTACGATCTCAGTCATCTGGAGGCACCGTTCACGGTTGAGGAGATCGAGCGGACGATTAAGACCATGCCGCTCGACAAAGCCCCGGGCCCGGACGGGTTCACGTGGCGGTTTTATGTGACTTGTTGGCCCATCATTAGGGATGATTTCATGCGGGCGCTGGAGCACTTCCACCGTGGTGACATGAGGGGGCTAGCGGCAATAAATAAGGCGTTGGTGACGTTGCTGCCCAAAAAATATGGTGCCGTGGATATCAAGGATTTCCGCCCGGTGAGCCTTGTGTATAGTGCAATCAAGATCTTCGATAAGGCCATGGCTACTCGGCTCACGGCGGATTTTCCTAGGCTGGTAGGGCACCACCAGAGCACCTTTGTGAGGGGACGTTCACTACATGACAACTTCATGTTGGTCTAGTGCACGGCGCGGCGGCTGCATGCGCTAAAGGAGCCCACAGTCATGCTCAAACTCGATATCTCAAAGGCTTTCGACTTGATTCAGTGGCCATTTGTGCTGGAGGTTCTGCAGAGAATGGGCTTTGGGGAGAGATGGATTTCGTGGATTTGTGGCTTGCTTGACTCCTCCTCCACTAGGATCATGACGAACGGCGTGTCGGGCAAGCCTATCCTCAATTGTCGTGGCCTGCGAAAAGGGGACCCTCTCTCTCCCATGATCTTCATATTATGCATGGAGCCACTGCACCGCCTCTTTGAGTACGCCTCTGCGTGTGGAATCTTCGCCCCACTGGCGAACGTCGGGCTCCATCAGCGGGTCTCCATGTTCGTGGATGATGTCATGTTGTTCTTCAAGCCATCGGCGGCCGAGTCAAGGGCGTGTGAGACAATCCTAGGGTTGTTTGCAGATGCCTCGGAGCTGGCAGTGAACATGGCTAAAAGTGCGGCCATTCCCATTAGGTGCGCTCCGGAGGACATCACCAGTGTGAGTACGTTGCTAGGCTGTGTCGTGTCGGGATTCCCATGCACTTATCTGGGACTTCCCCTGGCGCTTAGAAAGCAGACGGCGGCCCAGCTTCAAGGACTGGTAGACAAGCTCGCAGGCCGCCTGCCGAGTTGGAGGGCGGCGATGTTGCCCAAGAGCGGGCGCCTCATCCTCATCACTTCTGTGCTCTGCGCCATCCTGGTACATTCCATGCTTGCACTAAACATTCCGAAGAAAACCATTGCTGCGATGGAAAGGATCTTCCGGGGTTTCCTGTGGTGCGGAAGGAAGGATGCTAAAGGTGGCAACTGTAAGGTGGCGTGGGACGCCGTCTGTAGACCCAAGTGGGCAGGCGGTCTGGGAATCCCGAACCTTTGGTGGCTTAACACGACACTTCAGACGAGATGGCCATGGTTCCAGCGTACGGATAGGAAGCGACCTTGGGCAGAGTTCGAGATACAGGTGCCGGATGACTCTTTGGCACTGTTTAGGGCGGCATCCATGGTTACGCTGGGAGATGGAAGGGGCACACTGTTCTGGGAGGATAGGTGGATTGATGGGTACAGGATTTGCGAGATTGCGCCGTCCATATATGCGAGGATCCCAAGGCGGAAGAGGCGGACGTACCTGGTCTTTGAGGCGATCACCACCGACGGGTGGGCCCGAGACGTAGGACCTAATCTGACCGCTGGTGAATTAGATGAGTTCATGAGCCTGTGGGTTCGCACCTCCCGGATCCAGCTTGCCGCGGGCCGGGATGACGCGATCATGTGGGCCTGGGAGAAGGACGGATGCTTTTCGGCTCGATCCGTTTACGCGTCAAGGTTCATGGGCATGGAGGTGTCGCCGACGGCAGCCTTCACCTGGAAGTCTAGTGCCCCTCTTCGGTGTCGCTTCTTTGCGTGGCTTGCTCTACTGGACAGGTGTTGGACGTCCGACAGATTGGCCCGCCGGGATCTGCCGCACCAGGACACCTGCCCCCTTTGCGATCAACACGAGGAGACGATGCACCACATCATGCTGGGTTGTATGCTTGCGAGACAGGTATGGCGGTGGTTCCAGGAGGGTACTGACTGCGAGGCGTTTGATCCTCTGGGTGAAGACTCGGTTCGGTCTAGGTGTATTCGCCAGGAGCAAGACCCGGGAGACGCGCGGACCGTGTGTGCCCTATGCCTGCTAGGGATGTGGATGATCTGGAAACACATAAACGATGTGGTTTTTGACGGTGCTACACCATCCGTGGAGACTTGTCTTAGACGGATTGAGGAGGAGGACAAAGTGTGGGTAACCGCCGGCCTCCTCCAAGATAGTGGGCGCTTGCCGTGGAGCAGTCGGGAGTAGTTCGCTTAGGGTAGGGCGTCAGGTGGTGTTGGCTGCCGCAACCAGCGTATTCGAGAAAAAAATTGTTGAGGAATCATGTTGAAAGAACAACATTATGTGTCGTAGATATCGTATATAGAGTTTTTTCATGTATCCTTTTGATTCAATTATGAAAGTATGATGGCCGCACTGGACTTGCACCCCTAGTTACGCAGAAGTGCAAGCACATATCCAACATCACTGTATTAAACCTTAAGCGATCAGGGTTAAGCTAGCTCATTGCGTGAAAGTGGAGCTCGTATTATACACCTTGACCCCCACCTTTTTTAATCCTTCCTCCATATATATTGTTATACTCCGTATAAGATAAGTGTTGAGTATATGAATTATTAGAAAATAAGAGATAGACTAGGATTTATTCTTGGCTTGTCTTATACTCCAAATTGATTATGTACTCCTATATATATGCCTTCAAGGCTCAAACAATAAACATCAACGATTCCATCAAACCCCTCTTTATCTTGCTACATGGTATCAACCTAACCGATCCAATCCTAGCCGTCGCCCCGTCGCTTCCGCTCTGCGCCGCCCCGGGGCCGATCCCCATAACTGCCTCATTCAGATCGATTCGTCGCATTTCCTATCAGTGGCATTAGTTCCTTTTCATTCTCTAGATAGATGCGCAGACCTTGAACGTTGAGCACACCGGGGCACACTACTACATCCTAGATGACCAGAGAACTGAAGGAAAACCATCAAGAGCAGCAACTGAAGACAGGCGGCAGGTCACCGTTGGAGAAGAGAAATCGGGGTTCCACAGGCAGGGATCCACTCTAAAATCCGCATATTCACTGATTCATTACATCAATCGAGCATTGGATTCAAATACAAATCAACATGACTAATCTTAATTTAGAACCATTCGACAGACAACAGCAAGGCAAAGAATTGCATAGGATAGGACAACAAAAGTCACTTCATCTATTCAATTTTGAGAACTAGGCTCTGTTTTATCACGGTAAGAGAACGTTCCTGTCTCACGGCGTTTACCCTACGAGTAAGATTCCCATACAACGGTCTATTTGATTTGAAAACTATGCTCCGATGATCATGCTGCGCCCGGCTGCCTAGAGATCACTGTCAGCGTCGTCTTCGTCTGATGTGCTAGATGGCTCGCCATTGACAGCAACAAGCTCTGTATCGAATATGAGAGTCGCTCCACCTGCACGCAGAAAGAACAAAAAAAAGGGCTCGGATCAGAAATCAGCAAGACATAAAAACCTGTCTGACCACTGAGACAAAAGGCATAGAATGGTAGGTGGTGATCCCTTATCCCCATTAGGATGATTCTGTAGAAAATGCAATCGCTAACCTAACACTGTAATGCCATTTATGATTTATTTTAAAAGACTAAAGTAACTTGAATGCAATGGTGAACTCTTGAGAGAAAGATGAGGGTAAAATGATATACCAGGAATGGTAGGTGGTGATCCCTGATCCCCATAGCCAAGCTTTGAAGGGATCTTCAGCTTCCTCTTCTCACCAATGCACATGCCCAAAATTCCCTGGTCCCATCCTACAGGGTGAAGTATGGAAGTTCAAAGATAGAACCAAATTATGGATGAAGGACCTAGTTATCAATGGTCCATTTAACAGATACCTTTGATCACTTGGCCAGTGCCCAATTCAAATTCAATCGGGTCACCCCTTTCATAGCTAGAATCGAAAACCGTTCCATCAGTAAGTTTTCCCTGGTGACGGAAAAAAAAACATGATTCAAAAGAAAAACTGATGTCAGAAATGAATTCCTATGCCATCTACCATTAAAGCTATTTTAAGAAAACCTAGGGAGTGGTTGAACTAACAAGTTCTGGGATACGTTTGGACCAAAAATATGTTTTTTAGCTTCCTCAAAGCAAATTCACATTTCCCCACTTGAACAAATTGAAGTATCATACATATTGGAAAAGACAATAAAATCTTAGGAGTACCGAACGCGGAACGACTAAGTTTAATTTCCTTCTTTTACGGAATGATGTAGTAAGTTGAGGCATACTAGTTGGTTCAAACGAAGTGGAGAGAAAGAGGGCAATGAATTTATCCAATTCCACAACAAAAAAGAACCTCAAGTCAGGACTAGCCATACAAATTTTCATGGCTTATATATAATGCAAAAATAAACAACAGAGACAGGTCACGCAGCATAATACTGAACTTACCCGGTAGTGAACTTTAACTTTGTCACCTTTGTGAGCTGCAATGCTGCAGGATTCTGGCTTGAACTGTAAATTTCAACAAGGGAATAATATCAATACAAGAGGCTGATGGAATCAACTGAATCCTGGAAATGAAGCTAGCGCACGGTATTATCTATATCCTCTATTGCAGTCCAACTTAACTCCAATATCCATGTAATGACTGTTTGTTTTATTAGTACCAATTGTTTTCTTCGAAGTATCTGGATTCGTCACAATCTATCTTTAGTCAAGATCAGTATTGCAAAAAATTCTGGATGATGATTTTCACAAGGCTTAGTTACTATTTGTAATATCAGTATTGCACAAAATTCCGGATGATGATTTTACCAACAAGGCTTTGTTAAATGCTTATAAGATCTGTACTGCACAAAATTCCGGATGATGATCTTCACAACAAGGCTTTGTTAACACGTGTACTATCGGTATTGCACCAAATTCTGGACGATGCTTTTAACAACAAGGCTTTGTTAATACTTATATGATCAGTATTACTGATCCAAACTGTGGATGATGCTTCTCACAACACGTTTCTGAATGGCCCAGCAGAAATGTTCGTTTCTGAAAATTCGATCCATCTAGAACGTTGTCTTCTAAGGGATCTAGTCTAATAAAACCCGCGCATGCTAGTCCTCCAGACCCAGATCTGAAGAAATCCCCGACTATAGTACAGCAACCTAATCTGACATCACCCAAGCTGAATCGATCCCACCCGACGAGACACGCGGGGTGAAAACACGCATAATTCTGGACGCGCAGAGGCCAAGTTCATGGATGGGACCGGAGCGGAGAGCCCGAGGGCACGTACCTTGACGCCGATCTGGAGAGACGTCACGTCGCCGGACTTCTTGGCGGAGGCTGCAGGGAACGGGAGTCAGATCGGATCAGAGAACGTTTCGTACGTGTGTGGGCGAGGGGCGTGCCCTGAATCGAGGGGGGCTGGGAAGGGGGACTGACTTACCGACGAGCAGGAGCGCGGCGGCGGCGACCAGCAAGCAGAGAAGAAGCCGCGGCTTCGCCATGGATGCAGCTGGGGTTTGTTCAGGGTAGATGAGGATCTTGGCCGAACTTGCGGAGGGGCTGTGCGTTTATAGAGCTGCAGAGTGCGGCAGTGTGGTAGAATTTGGGTTAGGTTGGACTTGACCAAACCCCCCACCCCCCCCACACACAAAAAAAAACTTGCTTCCCACAGATAAGATATGGTTCATTTCATTTTCATTTATTTTCAGATCATAAAATAGCTGCAGTTATTAATGATTGGCATGCAATTAATGTTGTAATAATGAATTTTGAAAATAAAAAACAAATGATTTCATGTACACCGAGCTCCAAAACGCCTCACTCATTCGGTCCTTACTTCGTAAAGGTTTACCAATTTATAAGAAAAAAGTTCAATATAAAATCAATAGCATTAGATGCATGATGGATTTAATTTTTATATTGTATAATTTTAATATTATAGATGTTGATAATTTCAATATAGATATAGTCAAACTCTAGAAAATTTGACTTCAGACAAATATTATATACGAAGTAAAAACAATAGGAGGAAGTATAAAGTTGTATTAAAGCTGAGGCATTTATTTTTAAGACAGAAAGAATATACAACAATTGTCCAATCCAATGCAGGTGATACCTCGCCAAAATGTGTGATAAATGACATGAAAGAGCATCTCTAGCAGATCACTTAAAATGATTAAAAAATATGTTTTAAGAAGTGAAATTGAATATAGTCAATGTGTTTTTCGGTATAAATCTTAAAATATTATAGGCGTAATTTCGTCTAGCACTCAAATACTCCCTCCGTTTCTTTTTACTTCGAATATAAGGTTTGGTCAAAGTCAATCTTCATAAAGTTTGACCAACGATATAGAAAAATCTATCAACATTCACAATATGAAACAATTATCATTAGATTTATCATGAAATTAATTTTCATATTATATAACTTTGATATTGTAAATATTGATAATTTTTAATATAAATTTGATCAAATTTTATGAAGATTGACTTTGACCAAACCTTATATGCGAAGTAACAAGAAACGGAGGGAGTATAAGCCATCACGGTTAATTTTCACTAAAATATTAATCCTTCCCCTGCAGTCACGGCTCGCCCGCATCCACACCAGCATCGCCCTCGTAGCCTTTGTCGGTCGTCACACACACCATAGGACATGTTGCCCTTCCGTTCCACTTCGCTCGCTCGTCGTCATCGTTGAAATTGACGCATCTACACATGTTGCCGAATTCGACGCACCTAGGCTCTGGCGTTGTCACGTTTTTTCGGGATTCCTCAATCGGTCTGTGCCACCTTTGGAGCTCCTCGTGGTATATATTTCTTCTATCGGCGCTCGCATCTCGTTGCTCGTTGGATTGCGACACATCTTCGTCCATCCGATAGATCGGGCTCAACCCTCGGTCAACAACTTATCGGCTCGCCTTTACCGACCATCAATCAAGTGTGACGATTGCTTGTGGTTAGTGCTACATCGGGTCTTCAAGAAGGAAGAGTACCTCGGATAGGTCTAATACAAATGTGAATTGAATAAAGTGAGTGCAATATTGTGCGGTTTTTCTTTGGTTTCAAAGTAATTTGAACACAACATTTGCTTGATGTTATGCAGAAATGTTGCAACTTTTGGTTCTATTGATCAAGAGAGTTCTTTTTTATATATATTCAAGAGAGGTCTATTGAATCTTGGTGCTCTAGTGGTTAGAGATGAAATTATAGAGGACTTAATTTCCAAAAAAAATCATGAAGAGGCAGAGAAGATACAATTGTGCAGGTCAAAGAAGTCAATATAGAAGAGAAAATATTAGCAATAAACATTAAAAAGGAGAAATTATTAACCAGACTTGTAAAAGCATTCAAAAATGTTGTGTTTTTATTGAAGTGTGTAGTTTTTTTTCTATTGTATTATTTGTTTTCCAAGTTAGTAACTGATGAAGTATGCGTCTGAGATGTCGTTTGATGAAGTTAGGAACAGGCGAAATACGGGACTAAGATGTCGATTAGTGAAGTAATTGAGTCGTGAAGCTGAACTCAATGATCAAAAGTAAATGAATTTTTGTTAAGAAAATAGAAAGTTACTCCGTATGTTTCAAGGTTCGGTTAGGAATCACTTTGTTCTACTGTAAATATTTGAGGAGTTAAGATGTGAAAAGGCATTTAAGAAGTCAAATTATAAGGAATCATCTAGAGATGCTCTATTATAGCACCATGCATGCAACTTGGGACAGGATAGGAAGTCTAAACAAGACACTACTCAAAGTTGGGTGGCGATGCATCAAAATTGCACTGTTCGAAAGCTTCTGAACAGCGACACATTTCTGCATACAGAGACCGCCTTAATTTCACGGACTATCTACACGAAAATGATAGCATTACTTCGGGTGACACAAAAGCTTTCCAGTCCTCACACAAATACTAAATGGTGCCTGCCACGGATTCAAACAAGATGCACATGGCGTATACAAGATCGTAATAACTGAAGGAAGAAAAACGCAGCATCAGTCAGTGCACGGAGTGGCAGCAGATGAAGGGCATCCATGGCTGCTTCCTCACTTTGGACCTCTTGTCGACGTTGTTGTCGCCGTTGGGCATCTTCGCCGGGGAGTTCCAGTACTGGTCGTCCGAATCGGCTGGCTCTTGCTTCGATGCTCGCCGCGTGAAGGACAGGACCCGCTCCTTGGTGCTGGGTTTCTTCTCTTTGCCCTCCAGGCTCGCCTCTGCGAGGAGGACCTTCAAGGGGACGCTGACCCTTCCTGAGTTCAACCTCGAGCCGATGCCGATGGCGGCGATCTCTCCATTCTGCTTCTTTCCCTCCGGACCAACTGTTCTTTCAGCCTGCTTCTGTTGTTCGACATTATCCCTGCTTTGTATGGCATTCGTCTCCTTTGCACTAGTTTCTTGGGACTGCTTCTTTTCTTCAGCATTATCTGTCTGTTGCACTTCATCGGTCTCCACTTTTTTGCCGGTGTCATCAGCGTGCCTCTTGTCAACAGAATCTGCATCGAATTCTGTGTCAATCTTCTTTGCACTACCATCCTCTTCAGTCTGATCCTTTTCATGAATATTTTCTGCGCTTTGTACTGCTCTCGCTTCTTTTGAACCAGTATCCTCAACCAGCTTCTCTCCTTCAACATTATCTGCGTGCAGTACTGCAGTCGTCTCCTTCGCACTAGCATCTTGAGTCTGCTTCTTTTCTCCTGAGTTATCTACACTCTCCACCGCAGTCATATCTCCTGCATCGGTGTCTTCAGCCTTGGTCTTTTCTTGAACATATGTGCTGAGTGCATTGATCTCCTGGGAAACGGTCATTGTGCCATATTCTGTCGGGGATACTTGAGATGGCACACTGACGGTACCATTTGTATGCGATTCACCTTCCTTGTCATGGTTCACTGAGGCATCATGAAAGAAAACGGTCTTCGCAGGATCTGCACTGCTACTGATCGACACATCTTCTGCGTCAACTGCATATCCATTTTTACTTGACACAGCCACCATGCGATCATCTGCAAGGAATGTTCAAATAAGTTTCAGCGCACAACATCATGTAATCAAAACTTGTAACTTGTAAGAACTGACAGAGGGACAAAATTAGTATACACAAGACTGCAACAACAAGACTCCAGAAGTAATTTGAACATATGAAGAACGTGTTACTAGTCATTCTGTTTGTATTTACACAGCATGGACTTCAACCATCATCCACTATTCATCCCAGCTACGACCATATGGCTGTGTTCAAATACATCGATCAACCAAAACTAGACTAAACGACTTACATGAACTTCTTCCATAGCTTACATTTTTCTTCTACTATTATTATTCCCAACCCAAAAGTTGAAGAGAGTCAAATTCGTAGAACAAACAATGGTACAAACATGTCCAGTAAAGTTTTATGTTTTGAACTGTCTGAACTTGCATCAACAAACCGAGACGTTACTAGTACTACAACAGAAATAACAATCACCAACTTGTACCAAGCAAGCACCCACATGTAAAATTCTCACCTGGGATCAGAGAGTGTTGCACATCAGCAACGCTAGTTTGGTTGGGAACTGTCTGAGATGTAGATTCAACTTCCTGCTGTGCCTCCAAATGGTAACTTCCAGAAGCAAGCTCAAATAAGTCATCACTCCTGGTGTCGTCTAGATAATGTGTAGGAACCTCAGTGGCAGTCTCCCTGTTGCAGATTTCCTCTTGTTGTTCAGGCCTCACCTCACAGGAAGAATCAGACGCACTGCCATTCACTAAGATGCCTTTACTGCAGTTGTCTTCAGCAATGGACTCGTCGACATTTGTAAGACCAAGATCATTCTGATAACCAGGTACAGAGGATACTGAATTTACCAGGCAGGAGTTATCAACTGGCAGATGAACACCTGAAGTATCTTGAGCAGACAAGTTCTGTGAAGAGCGCTCTGTGGAAGATATTGTTTCAGATCCAACAGGATATGATCCTGCTATTTCTTCTCTTGGTGATACTTCAGACATGCTATCCAGAACTTCCATGCCATCTTTCAAGGAGCTGTCCACCTTCCCGGAACATGCAGATTGGGATTCTGGGTCAGACATAAGTGGAGAGCAATTCTGAAGAGATGAGGGATTCAAATCACCAATAAAGTCACAACAGCCAGATGTTTCATCAGATTTTCTGCCAACCACAACATGTGCATTGTTGCTGTCAATGTCTGCTGAGCATTCATCTGTACTCTGGAGGTTTAAGCCATCTTCACACCCAACCAATCCAGGAGTTATATTTTCCGCATAATATTCAGCTTCCTTTTCAATTTCAGATCCAGCAGGAAAATCAGTCATGCTTGATTCTCTTGAAAAGTGGTATTTGCACGTATCATATCTTTCAAGAGAGATTACATCTGCAGCCACACTTGAGCCCACTGATCCGTTATCCAAATTCTTGATTTCCATAGGAACATGTGACTCACGTGCTACTGCTGCACCACCTTCCGGATCTGATTGATAAAGAAAAGAAGATGCATCCTGGTACTCCTCAAGACTATCTTCTTGTTCAGCTGGGTGTGCAACTGCAAGTGGTCCAATCTCAGTGAAACTTTCAAGCACATTATGTTGAATGCCATTGGTGCAAGGCCTTTTTGAATCTGTTCCATTGCCTTCATCCGCAGTTTCAGAAGAATCATTGGAAATCAGTCCGGTTTCAATGCAGTCTCTGGGGATGCCTTGAATTCTAGCAGCATTAGGAGAAGCATGTTCTGTAAAAACAGTTAATCAACAGGTCAAGACACACTCGCTGATATATGAATAAAAAATGATTAAATAGAATGGCGCATGGGAATAGCGAGAAACAACTGAATAAACCTTTCTAAAATTTCAAGGCATCTTTAACACAACGGAACAAATGAGTGTGTAAGAATAAAGAAAATTTGATGGGCAGAAGAAAGAGGTAAGGAGTTAGTTGTAGTTGGCAGTAAAGGGGAAATATAAGTCATACCGACAAGTCTAACTAGAAAGTAATACAATCAAGAAGAATAAAGATAATTGGTATTGCAAAACGTAACTGCGGTTTGCGAACTTGAACAATTATGAAAGTAAAACTACCAAACAGTATAACTTAAACAGATGTTGCAATTGGATGTTGTTTCCTAGGACCATAGTTGTTACTTGTTAGTAGTTTTTCAGTGGCAATGGTATCATGCGCCCTTGTTAGTTATTATAGTAAAAAGAAATATGTAATGATGGACAAGGTGCATTGAATCCACAGCTACACCTAAGATAAACTCATAAAAGTTAGAATACAAATGATCAAAGCAATTTAATTCGCATCTCTTGCAACTAAGTTCAAAAGCAGCTAACTGCAAAAGCATGCCTGAAATGACATTTTTCTAAGATGAATCATGAATGACATTGTTAATATAGCGGAGAAAGCTAAAAAATGGACTTTTAAAAAAGAGACGGGCAAGCCGGAAAATCACCTAAAGCTGAATGTACCATTGCAGAACCGAAATTGTTAGAAACTTAACAGCATGGTGACTTCAGAACTGACAGGTACTAGTACATGACAACAACTAGGTACTAATAAATTATGGAAACAAATGTCAACGGCGCGAAATATGAGATCTTCCCAAGTGGATAAAAACAACAACGTGTATGTATCTACAAGGATACGTTCAAAACTTTAGGAGATAGGCACATAACTAATGAGACTAAAATATTTTGCACAACCAACAGAACAAAACGCACATGTGACTAGGACATCATGTAGTGGAAGGCCACTACGAGCACAAGCTAAGCAAAGAGAAACCAATGTAGAAACGACAGGTTCCAAGATATCCTACCCAACAGCACGACTAACGACAGATATGTTGGATTTGTATTGATATAATCTGGATAACCAAGAAGAAACCAGCAAATCATTTCGCCCATTCCTGACTGTCAGTCAGGCCCGGGAAAGAATCCAATGCATCCAGGCAAAAGACAATTCTTATTGCTGACAGCCAACATCAGGCCACCAACTTGCCACACGACACGGAACGATAATCTAGGTAAGAGAGGGTGGAACCGTGTAGTTTAAACCTCAGCGATTAGCGCCGGAATCCACCAATCTATTCAACGCTGAAGATTAAGTAAACCCGAGCAAAGTTTCAGATCTACAGTTCAAACTGTTGCACATCGTATTTGTCACCAAAATATTGCCCCAAGGCCCATACCCAAGAGGGACAGCAAAGTGCCTGCGCTTTCAGCTTTGATGATAATAACCATTAATCAATCATGGTATTATTACACGCCCCCACGGAAGTACTATTTTCATTATTAACGCTCCAAAGGGGGGACTGAGGAGGAAAAAGGCAGGCAATCCTTTCGCCTTTGCAACCTCTAGAAAAGGAGAGGCAAAGCCGCAAAAGGCATAACATGAATGTGGAGCACAGCAGAAGCAAGCTATGCAAATTGTAGCTTGTTTACACGAATTAGAATTAGCGGCATGCCAGTGAACAAAATTAAATGGCAGGGTACAAATTTATAAGCAGGAGAGGATCAGGGAGCACACACCGTCCTTAAACTTGTCCTCCTCCGGCGAGTCGCCGCCTCCTTTCGCAGATCCGGGCGACGCGGAGCCCCCGCTCGCCGCGCCATTGCCGGGCTCCTCCCCGTCTCCTCCTGGTCCTCCCCCGGAACCTGCAGCGCAAACGCCGCACATCAGACCCGGCGAAACGCAGAACCACCACCACCAAAGCGCAAAACAAAACAAAATCAAGCCGCATGAGATGAGGCCCGTACCGTACGTACCTAGCACGAGGCGGCCGTCGCCCGCATTGCGCTCCTCCTCCGGGCGATCCGACCCGGGCGCACCGCCGTCCGGCGTGACCTTGCGGCAGTTCCGGCGGTGGGAGCGGCGGAGCTTGGCGCTGGGGTGGGGGTTGGGGTACTGGTGCCCGCAGACGTGGCAGAGGTGGCCCCCGCTCAGCGCCTCCTTCGCTCTCCTCGTCGCCTCGTCGCCCTCCATGGCCGCCCCCCGTCCCCCGTCGGCCGGCGGCAATGGCGCGTCGTCGACGGCGGCAAACTCGGCGCACAGATGGGAACGGACGGAGTGCTACTCTCCTCCTCCTTCCTTTTGAGACGGACGAGACAAACGGCGGGGGTTTGGGGTTAAAAGGCGCTCTGTGCAGCACGGGCGGGGGGGGGGGGGGCAGAGCCAGGCCGGGCCGGTGGCTGACAGGTGGGGGCGGGGAGGGTGGGGCCCGGACGTCGGCGAGGGGGAGGGCCCGTGCTGTGCCGCGCGCCATCAATGCGGGCCATGTGCGTGGTGGACTCGGCGGGCGTGGGAGGGGGGTTTGGTTTCTAGGGCAGGGCGGGGGTGGAGGGAAAGGATGGAGGGGTTTGGGGGTGGCCGCGTGGCGCGGGATCCGGCCGTTGGGTGGGAGATGGACGGTGCAGGATGAGGGTGAGGGAGTGCGTGCGTGCTGTGGGGGCGGAAAGCGATGCGGCTGGCTCGTTCTTTTTGTACGCTGGGTAAAGGGTCGCTGCTCTGCTTTACTGCACGGCCACCTATGCTGTTTGGATTGGCTTGATTATTTGTTTGATCTATGAGTGGATCATTTTGAGTTCTATGCTATGAATTTGCTCATGCAAATTCTATATTTCTTCAAGAAGGAGGAAAAGATTGGACGAGGAGTTTTGGCTTCCGGACTCATATGAGCCCGGACAACTTTAAGAATATATTAAAAATAGTAAAAAAAATGGTGGTGAAAGACGCCTAAGTGTGACATGTTTTTGCAAAATTTGAACAAGTTCAAACATCTAAAGAGCTCTCAGAAAAAAAACAAATTTGAGGTTTGTGAGAAAATGTACTATTCATACATTGTTTGGACCGAATTTGTTCTTTTTGCTGAGAGCTCCCGAGATGTCTAAACTTCTTCAAAATTTATACGAACATCTCACACTTAGGCATATTTCACTATAAATTTGTTTGATTTTTTTTTATTCTTTATATTATTGTTTTTCATGTTAGTTTAAACTAGGTGTAGATGATCCCGAGCACATAATTGAATATCCCGAAAAGATTTCTCAAAAAAGAAGAGGAGGAAAAGAACTGGACCTCATCTCTGCATGGATTGATACACGCGGCCTTTCTATTATCACAGAGTTTTAATTTCCAAACAATTCTCACACAAGAGTAAAGACGAAAGATGAAAACATTCATTCTCACATGTTGATACTCTATTTTTTTGTTCTCGCAAAAAAAGTATACTCTATTTTTTTGATGTGTTTTATCCATTTTGCGACCAAAGCCGTCAACGAACTTAAATTTATTGCCAATAGTGACGAGGAGGAAGCAATGGAAACATTTTCTATGCTACGTATAATAGAGGAGGAAACTCCCTTGGTATGTGCATCCGAAGATGCACACATCCAAAACGAATATAGTTTGGAGTTTACACACTCAAGTGATAGGCTACGTAACCACGAGACAGTGGAATAAACACTAATACAACTTGAAATGTCTTGGTAGCCACTTCAACCTTGTGCACGCATAAAAAAAATAAGATGAGTCCACAAACCTGGCATGTTGGGGCGTTGGGCTCTTGTTCAATGCATTTCCAACAAGAAGTTTTAAATGGTCATATTTTATTCGTTCAAAACTTTAATTGAGCTTGTTTGGAGATCGTAGAGAATTTATGTATTGCTGGTTTGCTTGCTTGCCATACATCTAAGGCCTTGTACAATGCTAGGTGTTTAAGAGATGCTTATAAAAATAAACAGGATTTTTTAAGCATCAGCGCCTATTTTTAGAGGAGAAACGTCTAATTAAGAGTTTATCCTGTACAAATAAGCATCAATGCTTAAGGAAAATCAGATTTATTTCTCTATGCATCTCTCCTAAGCACATTGCATTGTACAAGGTCCAATACAGTGCATTTTGTGTCAAACAAAATAAAATCCATTTGGTCTGACCCCATACGTTTTTTTTCCTTGTTTGAATAGTATAACTATGTCATACATGTAATATTCCAAACAATACTTGTATTTTCTATCAATCAAACAACGTCCATTACACAATTCTGGGGTTTTGATTGCATAGGATCCGACGTGTCATGATATGCAATCATACTTTCCTTCCTATTTACAAGTAGTTTGCTGACCAGAAATAGTATTTCTGACCACCGATCAAATATTATTTCTCAGTTTTAAACACGCCGCTTGGCAAACCACAAGGGACAGACACTTTGCCCCTGGCTTCCATCAACCCACACATGTGTAATTGCTGCTGCCAACTGGGAACAACGGGTCATCTTTTTTCCCATGATCTCGAATCTCGATCCCTGCCACCGAGCCATCAAGCCCATCATGAAGCAGTTCATTGCATTCTCCCTTTTCATCATAATCTTTTTCCTACGTTCAAAACAATTAATAATCCTTTTCCTACGTTTAAAAAAACCATAATCTTTTTCGTCAGCGCAAAATGGGACTCTTTTTTTGAGGATTAGCGCAAAATGGGATTGATATGTGTTGGTGCTAGCTAGCTACACGTACTACGTACGTACCAACGACTGTGCCTGCGTGCTTGTGATGCCCTGCACGTACGCACGGCAGTTCGTGCTGGAAAAGCGAGCGCCCATTTTTCCACCTAGCTCATCTCATCATCATCGTTCCCATTCCGATCGGATCGGATCAGATCGTGTCTAGGTCCGTAGCCGCGGAGGAGATAGGCTGAGAAAGAAGGGCGGGATCTCTTTAGGCGTGGTCACAAAAATAATTAAATGTCTCAAACGTGATAAGTAGACGGGGAAAAAGGTTTTAAAAATGGCGCCACAAGAAATAATACAGTACTTTTTTTTAGGAACACAGTACAACTCAGACAGTCACATACACGAGTATACAATCACCCTTATGACGCACATACGCACATCCTACCCCTATGAGCATCTTCACAATACTGAGCCGGTTCATCATCTTGAGATTAACGAAGCCACCACCTCGTCTTCGACGGAAACGTCTCCACCCACTGAAAGCGCACCGGAAGCCTTTGAATAAATCCAAGAAAATGCGAGCACCATTATCAAATCTGAGATTTGAACTTTGTTGGACTGGAATACAACCATCCACCTAACCAACTCAATCAATCACATGTTGATTCGCCACAAGAAATAATACTAGTAGTGTTCATTTAGATGACGATTTCTCGTGTAGTTTATGCTCCATGCCGATTTTGCACGCACATATGTACGAGTTTAAATAATCCAGTGCGTTTTAGTAGTTTCTTCTTTCTTGTACACTCACGCAATAACAGTTGTGAGTTCTGAACCAGTTTATCTGCACGTTTACTATTGGCATATCTATGGTGAGTGCTGGCAGATGATAGGGGAGTGCCAACTGAAACCACACCACACCAGGAATGTTTGGTGCCCGTCTACTATTCTACTGACCTTAATTTACTTGTAAGTAACAAACCGTGCCGTTTCGTGCAGGATGGATAACATACAACACACATAGATAGATATATAGCTAGATAGATAGGTGGTTAAACATGACTTGAAGCTAAGCATGCATGCAGTTGAAGTGGACGTGGTTGTCCAGTCCAGACTCCAGACCCACACAACTGACCTCCACTTCACATGCCAAACTCCTCTATTCTCTAGCCTATGGTAGAGACTTGATCTGCACATGAATCACCCATCATGCGCCACACAACATTTCACCCTCATTTCCACGACACCTACGCCTCCAGCCGTTTGTGGCATGTCTTGCAGTGCGTGATGCATATAGCAAAGGCTTGCAACTTCGGATTGGTGGCTTGTCTCCATGGAGGTCCATTGGTGGTTTTTAAAAATATTTTTTCTCTCTCTCTCTACATATATATATATATATATATATATATATATATATACACATGTTCTTTAATTATATGTAAAGTTTCGTCGATAAATGGTAATCCATTTGTTGGAAAAATTTATAAATTTGACCTAAATTTGAATTTTAAACACAAAATGAACCTAAATTCAGAAGAAAAAAAATCTTATCTAACCCTTTTTCATGGCGCCCGCCCCATTAGGCCATGCTAAACATCATAATGACAGCCCCTTAGGCGTCATGCTAGACATCATAACGTCCCAGTCAAAAAGCGTCGTGGATCGAGCCATGTCAGCCACGTAGGGGGCCACTGAATAGTATGGCGCCTTGGAAAAATGCGTCATGCTTACTACCATGGCTTCTTGGGCCGGGGCGACGTGCTTACTACCATGGCACCTTGGACTAAGGCTTCGTGCTATAAATGACCGTCAATTCTTCGTACAAACTCTGATTTAGATGTTTTTTGACTCGTCGAACTCGTATAGATGAGAGCCTCGTGTTGATATCATTGGATCTATATTTAGATCGTTTAAAAAATATCATTTTAACACTTCCCAAATGGCTAAGTCTGGCAACGTAGGTCCTTCGGTTGGACTCCAATTTAATTCCTATTAACATGCCAAGACCATGCACGTGCAAACAAACCTAAAAATACCATAAACGAAAGAATAATAATAAATAAAGTTATGCAATAAATTTAAAAACGTAAAAATATGAAAAACTATGCATTATGGACAAGGAAAACAATGGTCGGATATGATATGAGGGATATGAAAAAACCGATGTCCGTTTGCCCCAGACCGCTATGGTCTGATTTTCTACTGTTGTTTATCTGTGTATTTAAAATAATAATTGAAAAATAACATTTTTGTGAAAAAATTAAGCTTCAAAAGGCCGTGCTCTTGCAACTTCAGACTTGGTAGAGCTAATAATCCTAGTATTTGGCCAAACTACAATGAAAACATTCTTGAAACATGTTTTCATTCCGCTTATCACTAGTACAGTTAAGGGCTATTCTAATGGTTTTTACCCCTATCTTCTACGGGATTCAGAACCGTCGCCTTGCCTTTGATTAAGATAGAGGGGTACCATTCAACACGATATGACAAAATCGGTTCCTATGAGGCGATGTCTGGCAGATGCTTCCATGTAAACAAACGTGTCTGATATAGTTTCTTCGTACCGAAATATAGATAGTCCAAAGACCTATATTTCGGTACGAAGGGAGTACAATAATATCCCACACGTGAATATACAGCAAGACCGTGTGGCATAACATATTTATCACATACGCTTTACTTCGATCAATCGTTTGTTATGCGACCAACAACATAAACAAGCAATAGATCACAACCGTCTGTGAAATTACATGATCTCAAACAATTTCTTTGTTCACACAATGTTTGCGATTCATCATAAATCACTAACGCGTAGCCACAACAAACTGTGTGTGATGATACTACTATCATCCATGTTTTCTAAATTTTAAGCGTGTGCACAATCTTCATTGTCCCACACGATTTTATTTCGATACGCGTGTGTGATACGTCTCAAACATATCTATAATATTTATTTGTTTCATGCTTATTTTGTTGACATTATTACATGTTTTGATGCGCTTCGTGACTTTTACAACATATTTGGGAACTAACCTATTAACCCAGTGCCTAGTGCCAGTTTATGTCTGTTTTGTTCGTGCATCGCAGAAAAAATGTGAAAAATGAAAGTGCTCAGAATAATCCAAAAAATCCTAAAAAAATTTCACCGGAAGACTCTGGAAGCCCGAAGATCAGCTGGAGGGGCCCACCAGTCGGTCAGGTGACCAGAGGGCGCAACCATGTACTTGGAAGCACCCCTGGCCGCCTGGCTGGGTGGGACCACCCCTCGGGGGCCCCTTTGTCCTATAAAATCCCTCGGAACGCAAAAACCCTGAATATCCAATCGATTTTTCTAGAAGAGTTTACGATCTCTGCCTCCATCTCCAGCAAGCTTCGGGGAACCAGAAGTTCCTGTTTCGGCACCGTGCTGGGACGGGGAAGTGCCCCTGGATGAATCTCCATCGACGTTGCTTCCTCCCTCCATGATGCGGGCAGAGGCGATTCCATGTGTGAGCTGTGGGGTCAGCTGACCCCACAATTTTTTTTGCTTACAAGCCTAGTTATATTCATATTTAAGCCAATAATTATGGTATTTGAGAGAGATTTGTGAACTTGAACCCACGGATTTTTGGTGCTAGCACCGCCACTGGATGCGGGAGTAGTTTCTCTTTGGGGCTGAGGTTTTCTGCCAGTAGCTATGTGGTTATCTCTCCCTCCCATGATGTGATCTTGATTGTGATCATTGGCTATGTTAATCTAGTTGTCTCCCATGATGTTTTCTTCTTCGATGAATTGGATTTGATGTGTTGACTTGATAATATCTAGTATAATCTCCAAGACCGCGGTGGACATTGGGTCTATTGGACATGGATTAGAAGAATATTGCCATGAGTTATTTCTTCTTTGTTGTGGATTGATTAAGGATTTGAGAGTCTCTTGATGCTTCTGTTGAGTATAGTTTTTAAAGTGCTTCGGTGACAGGATGGGTGCTTTGTCATACTATAAAGATACTATTCTTGAGATACTATTTTTGGATGGCCACAGTGACATTGAGAAATACATAGATGTGGAACACAAACTCTAAGGTTTGATCTTGTAGACCTACACAATTCTCGTCTTCTTTTGACCACAAAAGAATGATCTTCGAGTTACGTCTTGATGAGGACATCCCTACTACCAACACATCTCCAGTTCGTCATGAAGGACAAGTTGATTCAACAAAGAAGAAGGATGATGAAATCAGAATTGGACCTATTACAAGAGTTCGTGCAAAGTTGATAGAACAACAGGTGAACTCGCTCTTAATAGATTTTGATATGTTATGTAATGAGAACTTTATACTGCCTAAATCTTTGTATGTTTGCATAATCAGGTATCATAACGAAGAAGAGGATCCAGAAGGAGGAGAAGACGAAGGAAGCTCCAACTTTCGGACGCCCGACCCTTTTCGGACGTCCGACATCGGAGGCCCGGAGCTACGACGCCTCGATGACCTCGAGTTACAGAAGGGTTACGGACATCCGACGGGATTCGGACGTCCGACACGACGGACTTCCGACATGGAAGGGACGTCTGACATGAAGATCTTCGCGACAACCCCCGAGTACAGAACCGATGTCAAAACAGTCGGAAGTCCGACACGATTCGGACGTCCGACACATCGGACGTCCGAAACCCATCGAATGTCCGGCATTGCCTGCGCGCAGATCTGACGGGCTGCGGCCTTGTATCCGAGTTTGACACCCCCTAGCTTATAAATACCGGACCCCCTGCGAGTTTTAGGGTTATACCACGTTTAGATAAACCCTAGTTATTGAGAATAGCCCCAAGCTTTCATCTTGAATCATATACTTCAATTCGTATCGATTTGAAGTGTTGCTACTGCAAGTTTTGTGTGATCTGTTGTTCCACTGGGAATTAGTAGATTGCAAATTATCGTCTCGTGGTCGACGTCTACGTTGCGCAAGTGTGTGAAGTTGTGAATATCCAAAGGGTAGAGAGCTGTCGCATTGGCAACAGGGATCTAGCGAGGAGAGTTCATCGGCTACATACAAGTTATCTATCATCGCCCTCATATTCACCGTTCCCTTATTGAGAAGATCGGGCCACCCCATATCATCTTGGTATCAGATTTCCAGTGTTACCTCGGTAAGCATCCACCAAATCCATCCTTTAGATTGATTTTGTTTTCGTCCTATCCAGAAAAAGCCATACAAAAATATTAGGGTTTCTAGTTTTGCCATAACTTAGATTGCATCGGAGTCATTGTTTTAGTTTGCTGTTTGGTTGTGTTCTTCCCGAAAATTTCTCCGCGGTGCGACATATTGTGGCCTAAAGAGAAAAGTTACTGTAGCAATTTTCGTCAAGTTTGGGATAGTGTTAGAAAAATAAAATAAAAGAGAGAAAAAGAGAAAGAAGTGTGATCAACAAGAGTTATCAAAGAGTGCAAAGAGATATACAAGTGCTAGAAAGGAAATATCATAGTGGTGATTTTTTGAGAGGTCTGTCTTCTTTTGTCTCCATTGTGTGAGTTTTTCCTTGGGTTTGTATCACACGATCGGCACTAGGACTTGACTTCGGTGTAGTTAGGGTGCCATACCTATAGCTCCACCACATATATCCTGCTTTGTCGTGTGTTCACTCTTTTACTCGGGTATTCACTTCATCACACCCATGCACTAGTCCTCCATCCGAACGGGTACGCATTGCTATTCACTTTGGAACGGTAAGATTCACCTTTTCTTGTCAGTTTTGAGTGAGTTGTGAGTGTCCACCAAAAGATTTTGATTTAGTGCACTAACCTATTAATCATGTCTCAAAGTGGTTTTGATGTGATGCAGAAACAGGACAAGGATGCGCCAGTTACATGGGAGGCATATGAAGGTCTCCGTGATCACTTGACTAGGATGTTTACTAAATCCGCTGATGCGATTGATACAAATATTCAAGCGGTCCAACTGAAAGTGGACGCGACTGAAGCTGCAGTCACCACTATGCAACAACAACAACTTGCTGCGATACAGCAGAGCCTACAACAAATGACAACATCTATCACTGGCATACAAGCAACTATTCTACAACGCCAACCTGACGCTCGGGACGATGATGGTAGTGTCCATGGCGACAATGCTGATTTGAGGGGCAATCAAGGCCGTGGGCGTGGTGCTCAAGGGCCGGTTCGCCAACCTCCACTTGGCTTTGGTGCGCGCCGTCTACCCATTCAGGAAGAAGATGTCTTGAGCAAGCCAAAGTTTAACATCCCCAAATTTGAAGGTTCCACGGATGTGGAAGAGTACCTCACATGGGAGCTTAAGATGGAGAAATTATGGCGTTTGCATGACTATTCGGAGGACAAGAAGATCAAGATTGCTTCTTCCGAGTTTGACGGTTATGCCTTGCGTTGGTGGGAGAGTGTGTTGACCGAGATACAAGAAACCGATGGGCAGCCTATTCGTACATGGCGTGACATGAAGGCGACCATGAAAGCTCGGTTTGTTCCCACTAATTACTTACGGACAGATTTTGATAAATTTCAACAATTGAAGCAAGGTACTATGTCTGTTGATGCATACTATATGGAGATGGAGATGTTGCTGCAACGTGCTGATGTCACGAGAGTTTACTTCTTGCCCCTCGTTGGTTACCCAAAGTGGAAGGTGAGATGTAGCGTAGCAGCAAATTTCCCTTAGCGAAGATGCTAAGGTTGAGTATCGAACCAGTAGGACTCCAAGGTCGACAAGTAGGTGGTAAAGTGAACAATGGCGCCGTTTACAACCGAGGTTGCTTACTTTACCTGGACCTGCACACACAACAGATAGCTTTGCTCCCAACGAGTACAGAGTAGTTGTCAATTCCTCCGTCCTTGCTGTTTACAAAGGATAAAAACGCACGGGATAATAATGATAGTGATAGCAACGGAAAAGAAAATACAGCAGTAAATTGATAGCGGGTGTAAACAGTATTGGAAATATGGACCGGGTCCTATGATGTTCACTAGTGATGTCTCTCTCCCAAAAGACGATAAAATAGCCATGCAAGGTAAACAAATTACAGCTGAGCAATTGACAGAATTGTGTGCGCAAACCAATGCTAATTATGCTATGAAGAAAGGAAGAGACTCAAAAGCTTGGGCGGTACGCCAAGACAAGTAGACCGAAATCCATCTGCATCTTCCTACTAATCATCCACCTTGAGATATCTATCCAGAACATCTCGCTGGTATTAAGTTGCGAATCCCACCCAAAGTGTAAACTCAAAGCAACGGACAGCTGCATTAAAAAACTTTGCGTAAAGTAAACAATCCTTGCACCCGCAAGTACAAGCACCGCTGTTTTCCCCCTTGTGGCAACAACACATCCCCTAGACTCATGTTTCTGTCACTCAAGCTAGTTGAAAGGACGTGGATGTCGCCTAGAGGGGGGGGGTGAATAGGCGTTTAAAATAATTACGGTTTCGGCTTGAACAAATGCGGAATAAAACTTAACGTTTAATTTGCCAAGCAAGAAACCTAAATAAGCTACGCTCAACTATGTGCACCAACAACTTATACTAAGCAAGATAAACAACTATGTGATAGCAAGATATATGACAAGAGCACTATGGCTATCACAAAGTAGGTGCACAAGTAAATAGGTTGTCTAGAAGAACAACCTATGGGACAAGCAATGTACAATAATATGAGCAAGCACAAGATAAACAATGTAATAAGCTTTCTCAAAGTAAAGGTAGAGATAACCGCAAGTGGAGCCGATGGAGACAAGTATTTGTTACCGAAGTTCCTTCTCTTGTGAGAAGTATGTCTCCGTTTGGAGAGGGTGAGGAGCACAATGCTCACACGAAGCCAACGAGGGCCACCCTATTTCTCCTCACGCTCTTACCAATGCAAGATGCCGTGATTCCACTATTAGGACACTTGAGGGCGGTCACCGAACCCGTACAAATGGCAACCCTTGGGGGTGGTCACCGAACCCGTACAAATGCTCGGGGCAATCTCCACAACCGAATTGGATGCTCCCGTAGCGTCTCGAAGCTTTCCACCACACTGATTGAGCTCCGTAACAACAAGCCTCTAGGTGCCAACGCACCCACGAGGTACAAGCACTAGAGTGCCTATGCACTCAAGAGTAGCTATATTCTCAACTTCACTCACTACAAAGAATCCTCGGAGAGAACTCAAACCGATGCACCAAATGCAATGGCAAGAGCACACGAAGTTCTCAAGTCCCCAACTCTCAAATCCCACCAAAGCAACAAAAGCTATGGAGGAATATGAGAGGAAGAACAAGGAGAACACAAAGAACTCCAAGATCTAGATCCACAAGGTTCCCCTCACAAAGAGGAGAGATGGCTTGGTGGAGAATGTGGATCTAGACCTACTCTCTCTTTTCCCTCAAAAAGGAGCAAGAATCATAGGAGGGGAAGAGAGAAAGCAAGCTCAAAGAGGTCAACAATGGGGGGAAGAACTTGCATAAAACCAGTGGTGACAAAGGAAGAAGAAGACCCCCTTTTATACTCCCCCACGAATCCAGCCGTTGGGAACCGTTGGCAGCCCACCAACCACGGTACTACCGCTCGGAGAGCGGTACTACCGTGGTGCGGTACTACCGAGGCCCAGTACCGTGACCACTACCGCAGAGTCCAGTGGACTTACGATAGTGAGTGCGGTACTTTCCCACGGTACTACCGCGCTGGGAGCGGTACTACCGCCCCTCGGTACTACCGGGGGCCAGTACCATGCCCACTACCGCAAAGTCCAGTGGACTTACGGTAGTGAGTGTGGTACTCGCCCACGGTACTACCGTGGCGCGGTACTACCGCTCCAAGAGCGGTACTACCGCCCTGGCAGAACCAGGGAGCCCAGGCCACACAACATATGAACTCCAAATGAAACAGGCAAACCCTGAACTGCCACAACTTCTGCAAATGAACTCCGATTAAGGCAAACTCAAGCTTGATGGAAAGCTAACGAACAGAGCTGCCTAATCACGACTGGAAATATTTCAAAGTGGCAAGGGAGAAATGCCAAACACATAGAGGTGTGAAACCTCTAACCAAGAATAACCGGCAAATCTCCCGCATCGAAAAACATAAGAGAAGATGCATATGAAATCCGTTTTCGATGACCAAGAGCTTGTCATGAAGAAGACCACAAGCTCCAAAACCCACAAAGAGAAAAGCCAAACAAGAACCAATAAAGATGATGCCAAGGATGAAAAAGGTTTGAGCTCTCCACGAACGACTCGGCCTAGCCTATAACACGGTCTCCTAACTACTACCAAGAGACCGGTAAACTAGACACCTATCTAGTCAAACCTTTGTCTTGCGCATAATCCACTTGAGCTTGATGATGACGATCATGCCCGCCTCAAGTTGGAACATCTTCCTTGATTCCTCCGGCTCGATGAAGACTTGTAGATAACTCCCCCATACTCCATTATGGGTGAGCCTCTTTTAGGCACATCTTCACACAACCATTATCACCAAATGGTCGGCAAGCTCCAAGCATATGATATCTTCGTGATGCTCCTCTTTACCTTGCACACATCTACTTTACCAATCTTTGGATAGCTCCATGAAGAACACCTTGGTCAACACGTAATCTTCATCTTACAACCTTGAAGCCACCATATGATCTTCAAGCGTTGCCTATGGACAAACCTTAAAGTATAACTCAAGGAAACCATTAGTCCATAAAGATTGTCATCAATTACCAAAACCAAACATAAGGGCACATGCCCTTTCACTAGTCATCGGGGGGCATGAACCCACAATCACGCATAACGCTCCCGCTTGGAGTCACTACCTACTACTTGGCCAAAGCAATAAACAGCAACGGAGAACATGCAAGAATTAATCAAGAACATAAATATAAAAGAGGAGAATCAAATATATAACTCAAACACAATCTGAACATAATCTCATAATCCATCGGATCCCAGCAAACTCGGCATAGCAACAGCAGAAATATTACATAAGTGCCTCGATCATGTAGGGCAGCTCACGAGGTCTAATCCATTAAGAAAAAAGAGGGGAGGAGAACATCACATAGCTACTGATCATAGACCCATGGTCCAAGGTGGACTACTCACGGTTCATCCGAGAAGCATCCATGATGGTGGAGAAGCTCCCGGAGGTGGTTCCTCCCTCCGGCAGGGTGCCGGGAAGAGGTCTTCTGGTGCTCCCGATCTTGGAAGCGCGACGGCGGCGGAACAGAGGAGAGATCGCGAAAAAAAGGTTCTCGTCTCGGGGTTTTTGCGTCACGGGGAATAAATAGGCGAAGGGGGGCAGCCAGGGGGGCCACCAGGGGTCCAGGCGGGCCCCTGGCGCGCCCCACCCTAGGGCGCGCCGGGAGGGCGTCTGGGGCCCTGGTGGGTCCCCTTTGGCCCCCCCCCTCGGTGATTCCCGAAGCTTCCTGCACGCTGATTTTTTATTGGATTTTCCCGAATTTTTGGAGCACTTTTTATATGGGGGAAACCTGAAATAAAAAACAGCAGAAAACAGGAACTGGCACTGGGGTGCACTGAGTTAATAGGTTAGTCCAAATATGATCAAAAGTTTATGGAAGTTCATCAATATCATAGCAATATCACACAAAAGAGGCATGGAGCAAGCATATATTATAGATACGTTTTGGACGTATCACGTGCACGAGTTCGTGAAGAGGTTGAGATGACTATGCAACGTTTTCTCCATGGGCTGAAATTTAACATAAAGAGTATTGTGCGGCATCACCAATACTATAATATGAATGATCTATTGCATCTTGCAAGGGAGGCTGAATCACAGCTTGCAGAAGAGGCACAACTGAAGGCCAAATACACATAATCTAGCAGATTTTCTCCAAGGACACCGTCTGGCGCGCCTATGGAGACCTATGGTGCCAATACCCGGGCTTCTTCTTCATTTTCCAAGCCAGCCTCCAATGGTTCTATGGCCAAGAAGACAGCTGCTCCTGCCACTAGTGCAGGCTCCAACATGTCTACCGCTCGCAATCGCGAGATGACTTGTCACTCTTGCGGTAATCCGGGCACTTTAAGAGAGATTGCCCGAACCGAAAGGTCATGTTCATTAATGAATAAACCGGCGAGTATGAAACCGGTGATGATGAAGACCCCGACGCATGCAATGACGAGGGATACAATAGTGAAGAAGGCATGTATGCTTTTCCATCGCACAATACTCTTTTACAAAGTAGGGGTGCCCTTTTAATCATGAATTTTTTGAGAAAAGTTTCTCATCTCTCTCCCTACTTTCTCCTTCCTTTGAGCGGACTCCCCTTGTTTGGAGGCTGCTCTGGGTTGGGGATTTCTCCACTATACGCACGCCCTCGTGCTGCTGGAATCGGGATCCGAATCCATCTTCTTTTCGCTGCTCTACTGGTTCGGAGCCCGGAGGGACGTCGGGTATACTGTATGTGTATAATCCCGCGAGGCACTACACTTGTGGTGCTACTTCATCGTCGTGGCCGGATCGCGAGGTCTTCATCAGCAACGTTCCGACGGGGACGTAATCCCGTCATCGGTCTGCGAGGATCGGGTGGCTACAGGAGTCATCGTGGATCTGCGCGGCATCGGGGATTGCCGGTACGACTACACCAACCACGTTCATGCGGGAACGTTTCCCGCTTAACGGACTACATACTGGTATGTGATCTATTTTTGTCCGTTACTTGCATCAGCATAGCATAGGTCTTGGGATTGGGTATCGTAGGTCAAGGAAAATTTTGTGTTTTCTGCCCCGAACCCCAACACTTTTAATGCAGTTGTCTGTTGCTTTGAGTTTACACTTTGGGTGGGATTCGCAACTTAATACCAGCGAGATGTTCTGGATAGATATCTCAAGGTGGATGATTCGTAGTAGATGCAGATGGATTTCGGTCTACTTACCTTGGCGTACTGCCCATTGCTTTTGAGCTCTTCCATTCTTTGCAGCATAGTTAGCATTGCGGTGCCTTCATAATCCTGTCAATTGCCCAACTGTGATTTGTTTACCTCGCTAGCACTTTTATCGTCTTTTGGGAGAGAGACATCACTAGTGAAAATCACGTGACCTTGGTCCATCTTCATATCATTGTTTACACCATCAATTTACTTTCTGTTGCCACTATCATTATCTCTTGCGTTAATCCTTTGTAAACAGCAAGGCAAGAGGAATTGACAACTCCTCTGTACTTGTTGGGAGCAAAGTTATTTGTTGCTGTGTGCAGGTCCATGTCAACTATCTAGCCTGAAGCTAATTTCTGGCGCCGTTGTCACCTTCTTGTATCTCTTGGAGTCCTACTGGTTCGATAACCTTGGTATCTTCACCGAGGGAAATTTGCTGCTACGCTACATCTCACCTTCCACTTGGGGTAACCAACGAGGAGTGAGAGAACTATACTCACCGTATCACCATGCCACTTGTGCTTATGTACAAAGGCGAGGTATTGCTTTCTAATGATAATCATCCTCTTTCTTCTAGTGTGTCTACTGTTTTGCAGGATTATGACGATGTGTTTCCGGCGGAGGTTCCAGCAGGATTACCACCCTTGCGTGGTATTGAGCACCAAATTGATCTTATTCCGGGAGCTACACTTCCCAACCGGGCACCATACACGACCAATCCCCAAGAGATGAAGGAAATTCAGCAACAAGTACAAGCGCTTCTGGATAAAGGGTATATTCGTGTAAGTCTTAGCCCTTGTGTTGTTCCTGTTATTTTGGTTCCTAAGAAAGATGGTACATTGCGTAGGTGCGTAGATTGTAGAGCTATAAATAATATCACTATTCGATATCGCCATCCTATTCCACGTTTAGAGGATATGCTTGATGAATTGAGTGGTGCTACTATTTTCTCTAAAATTGATTTGCGTAGTGGATACCATCAAATTAGGATGAAAGAAGGGGATGCATGGAAAACTGCTTTCAAAACTAAGTTCGGATTATATGAGTGGTTAGTTATGCCTTTTGGTCTTACTAATGCTCCTAGTACTTTCATGAGATTAATGAACCATGTTTTGAGAGAGTTTATTGGACATTTTGTGGTTGTGTATTTTGATGATATACTTATTTACAGCCGCAATGAATTTGAACATGCTGATCATATTAGACAAGTTTCGCAAGTGTTGCGTGATGCTAAATTATATGCTAATCTTGAGAAGTGCACGTGATGGCTTCTCGCCCTTCGTTGGTTACCCCAAGTGGAAGGTTTGAGATGTAGTGCAGCAGCAGTTTTCCCTCGGTGAAGATACCAAGGTTTGTCTCCAGTAGGACTCCAGAGATGATAAGTAGGTGTCAGCAGCGCAACTGACGCGGACCTGCACACAGACACAGATAACTTTGTTCCCAACGAAGTTCAGAGAGGTTATCAATCTCTCCGGTCTTGTTGTTCACAACGGATAAAACGCAAGGGATAATGATAGCAAGTAAAAGAAGTAAAGTAAATATATCTTGGAAACAGTAATGAGGATATGGACCGGGATACGTGATGTTCACTAGTGATGTCTCTCTCCCAAAATACGATAAAACTGCTATGCGAGGTAAACAAATTACAGAAGGGAAATTGACAGGATTATGAACGCACCGCAAAGCTAACTATGCTACAAAAGAAAGGAAGAGGCTCAAAAGCACGGGCATGAGTCACATAGATGATGTGATTGGCATGATGGCCTACCTTGAACAACATACTGATGGTCGTGTCACACGGGGGAGGTATGTTCTTCAAGGATCGTGTAATCACTTAGAACAAACTATGAGGGATGTTTGTCTGAGTGGGAGTTCCAGAATTGTTTTTGAAACATGAACTCCATATTATGAACTTAATCTTCATGTCTTTGCAAATATCATTGTAGATAACGTCATACCAATGTTTAGAACTATGGCTCTTTTAGTATGATAGTACTTAAGGTAAATGGGTCTTACTTCATTGATGTGTACCAACACCATTAGAGACATACTCGTTAGTAATGACTTGTTAAACATAATACGAAGAACTGCTAGGAGATACACCTGATAACTCCGTATTCAAGGAAGATGATGATGAGTATCGTACTCACCGTCACTTATGAATGACTGTCCAATACACCATACTTCATTCTATGAGTCTGAATTGTGAATGCATGTTAACCAACACGTATGACGTGCTAGGTGAACTTGAAAGCACTTGGTCACAAATCAGAGAAATGGAATATGAGTATATGGACGGGGTTTCTTTCAACTATGGTGGAAGGAACAACCTGCTGAGAAAGTCACTTGGAAAATGTATAAGATACATGGAACACCTTGTGTATAACTTGGACTACTGAATGACTGGTTACTTTGCGATAACTGGGGAGTTGCATCCGCTTCCTCCCGGTTACAAAGACCATGTCTGGACTATGTCATGAAGGAGAATCGTTCACCTGTCACGAGGTCATGGTTAAAGTTAAGAACTTTAAGAGTAGAACCAATGCAGGAATGGTCATTGACGGAGAAGGTATATTTGATATACGAGTTATAAATGTCTTTCCCACGAAACACTAATTGCGGTTGATTAAGTATTCGATGCTTGAACTTACTGCTTGAGAGTGGCTTGGAAGGGATGAGGTGACAATGTGTGCTGACGGCAATCAAGATAGTTGATGGTCGACAACATTCTCCCTCTACATCTATCAATTGATTAATATATGAATAAATTTTATGATCGTTTGAATGAGGACTTTATTAGTGTGTCTTGCATCTCGCGAAGACAATTATTCATATTAGTGAGAAACAAGTCAGTTGTTCTCCTTTTATGAATGATATCTATTATGGTCACATTACGATTATGAATGAGCTATTCTTATATTGATGATAGTTGTTTGATCATTTATAAGAAATATTGTAATGCCAAGAAATATCCAGGCTTAATAATGACACTACAGTTTAAGTCATGAATGGTATGATGATGTCTTAAGATACTTGATCTCTTGACATATACAAACCATGCCTTTGAGGTGAGATGACTAAAACCTCGCATTCTGGTAAAACAGATTGTGTACTGATTGTTGAATATCATACATCGTGATGTATCGTATGTCAGCATGTGGTGAATTTCATTATTTCGTGAACTTCATATGTGGACTTAGATGAATATATGTATTCACTAATGAAACATGGGTCTGAAATAGTTTGATATGATCAAAAGGGATTTCAGAGTAAAAATGGATATTAAATTAACAAGAAAGACAAGTCTCTACGATTTGATCAAAGTGACAAATGTTTTGAGTTAGTCTTGGGCATAAAGACTTGTGTGAAAGTTGTTCCACAAATTGCAATGTCTTGAGACACTTCAATATGATTGACGTGCATGAACATTGTGATCATATTCTATGAAAAAGTGTATGGTCTAAGTTATCTCTTACCAAGTTACGTTATTATTGTTTAGAGTTATTAATTTAATATGCAAACACTCACTTCAGCATAGGGAACCATCTGAGTTCGTGGAAACCAACACTATATATGTCATGGTGTATTGTGGTTTCTAGGAAGCTTGATTTATGTAAGATAAATTATCTTTGTAGTGTATCCTTAGACAACTATGGATGCATCTTCCACAACTAGAACCAAAAGGAGCAAAACTTGTATTGCTATGTTTGGTGTTTGTCAAGAATTGTTCTTGATAAATGTGGTAATGGAAGAAAAGTGAAAGTTCAACCAAGGTAATTGACCTTGCCTCCAAATGTCAGAGTAGTGCAACGGAATATGTTCCGGAAGCAAGGCTCTACAATAAGAGGAGAAACTAATGATGAAGATCATGATGTTTTGAAGGGAGCTTTTACTGAGAAAGGTAGGATTCAAGAATATATGTTTGCCCCTGGTGCAAAATGATATTCATGATTCACTTGTCATGTTAATGGAACAAGACATTCCTACGAACTACAAAGAAGCGATGGTGGACCTAAGTACGAGATATGACTATGAGTCATAAAAATCCTATGTTGAGTTACATTTAAGATTGCTTGAATCTTATCAAGTAAGGAGGTTACTTGATATTCAAAATAACTTCAGAGTTATGAGGAATAAATGTGAACATCAAAGGGACGTCAAGATTGGTTTGTCACAAAGATTGTTTCTGACAAATTCAATGGGTTGACTACAATGTGTAGCAATGCTTGAGTCAAAGGGATATTCACTACGATTGATCCAGGATTGTTATCAATACCGTGACTTCCTCAAATCCTGTATTTGAAGAAGTGTTGTAATTGGTACAACCAGAAGGTTTTGGAAAAACATATGGATACTAGTGTCTCGTAAACTGAATTCTCGATTTGATGAATGATCAAAGGATTTTGGACTTAGCCAAAATATCGAGGAAACATGCATTTGCATGAAACTGAGTGGGAGCTGAATAGTTTCCTGAAACTTGATATATGTAGACGACATATTTTGAGTGGGAGCTATGGGAGTATTATCCTAGCCTTATATGTAAATGACATATTTGAGTAGGAGCCATGTGGTTAGTATCCTGAACTTAATATGTGTCTGACATATCTAAGTGGGAGCCATGTGGATGTTATCCTTGTCTTATATGTGGCTGACATATTTGAGTGGGAGCAATATGAGTGTTATCCTATAACTTAATATGTGCATGACATATTTGAGTGGGAGCATGATAACATTCTCATATATGGATAACATATTACGAATGGTGCAGTTGGGGATAATGATTATTTGAATCTTTCATAAATGAAGATGAATAAGTATTAAACATTGAAGATCTATTAAAATAGATATGTGTTTAATAACATTGAGTCGTAATACTTTCCTGGATAAGATTCTGAAGGAGTTCAGAATGGGACAAGTCAAGAAGTGGTCCTTACTTGTATATCCAAGAGAAGTGTTGAGTTAATCTCAGTACAAGAACAATGGTTAATGGTTAATGAAAGAAATGGACGTGTTGGATCCTCTATGCCTTTGTCATAGGTTCTTTCATATAAAACCAGAGTTATGTACTCGACGTAATGTGACCCAAGTTCTTAGTAGTAAGAACATGTTGTGATATGATTTATGAGTAGATCATTGAACAAAGAGTTAAGTTTATCCTTCAGTGTCTGAAGAGAACTGAGGATACATATCAAATTTGTAAAGGATAGTGGACTTGACCATAAATGTTATGCTGGTTCAAGTTTTGACACTAACCTAGAAAATTGAGATATCATACTAATGAATGCCTAAGTTGAAAGAAACATGGTTAGACATCAAAGTTGCATACAATGCACTAAGGATTGAATCTACATTGATGTGGCTGCTTTAGAAGTAGCAGGAGTTATATTATGGCTTAAGAAGTTCGACTTCTGATTGAGTGAGTTTCAAGTGTGCATGACTATGGGAAAGTCCGCGTGACCCACCGGATGTCATTGCTATGACACAGCAAACGAAGTCTCACTTCACCGCCAAATATATATACCTCATCATTATAGTGGATAATGAAGGAATGTCAAATTAGGTGACATTATGATTTGCAAAAGGACATACGGTTCTGAATGGTACCCAGACCGTTGATACAACCTCTTCCACGGGCAAGAATGATCAATAAGGAGTTATGATCCAGCGAAAATGCAACTAGATTATTTGTACTCTAGTGCAAGTGGGAGACTGTTGGGAATGTGCCCTAGAGGCAAATAAAATATGTTTTATCGAGCATATTCCATTAGTTCATAATACGTTTGATACTATGCTAGAACTGTATTAAGCGGAAACATTATACAGGTGTGGTATACAAACAACCAGGTCCCTAGTTAACCCTAGTATACTAGTCCATTGGGCGATTGATGATCAAGGTTTCCTGATCATGAGAAAATGGCGTCTGTTGACAATGGAGTCGTATCATTGGATAATGATATGATGGACATACACCCACCAGAAGTGTTGCGATGTGATCAAGTCACATAGTTCGACATTGCGATAACTATAACGTAGTGACCAGATCCTTTGACCGTAATGATCATACGTAATTGTCATCTATAAGGAGACTTTGATTTGTATCCCACCGCCTGACTGAAATATGCTGGCTATAACGGTGCACTTTGGGTATTCCGAAATAGATGGTTGATGAGTATGCAAATAGATCAAAGCGGGATTTGTCCATCCGTGTGACGGATAGGTACTCTGGGCCCACTCGGTGATGTTACATCATAAAGTTTGCAAACGTGTGACTAGGTCACGGAGTTGTAATATCACGGGAACGAGTAAACTTGTTTGTTGAGAACGAGGACGAACTAGGTATAGTGGATACCGATGATCAAACCTCGGACAAGCAAAGTACCATGGGACAAAGGGAACAAGCACACGGTTAACGGATCCAACAGCGATTGAAGTTCATTCGATGGAAGCGCAGGGGCTATCAAGGATTGTAACCAGGTCCAATTGATTAGTCATTGATCAATGAGAATTGTCTCGATCATGTCTGCTGTTTCCCGGACCGTAGGGTGTTACACTTAAGGGTACTCGACGCAGTAAGGATTGATTCGGGATCACTGGAGAAATTGGAGAGAACACCGGAATTGTTCCGGTGCTGCCCGGAATTGTTCCGATGAAGGCCGGAAGTTGTTCTGGGTATTTTGAAAGGTTCAAAATATATTTAATAATGTTTAATATATGTTTTATTATTTAATTATCTGAATTAAATATTAAAATGTATTTAAATATAATTAAAAATGAATTAAAAGGCATATGGGCCTCTTAGGGCCCATTAGCGGGAGAGGGAGTCCTCCCCCGTGGGCCATGGCGCCATGAGGGGGCCCAGCCACCTTATTTGGTGCGCCACCCCCTCCCTTGGGATTAGTCCCACATGGGAAGTTGAGGGGAGGTGGCACCCCTCCTTGACCTATATAAGGAGGGGTAGGGGTGCCCTTTTAATCATGAATTTTTTGAGAAAAGTTTCTCATCTCTTTCCCTCCTTTCTCCTTCCTTTGAGCGGACTCCCCTTGTTTGGAGGCTGCTCTGGGTTGGGGATTTCTCCACTATACGCACGCCGTCGTGCTGCTGGAATCGGGATCCGAATCCATCTTCTTTCCGCTGCTCTACTGGTTCGGAGCCCGGAGGGACGTCGGGTATACTGTATGTGTATAATCCCGCGAGGCACTACACTTGTGGTGCTACTTCATCGTCGTGGCCGGATCGCGAGGTCTTCATCAGCAACGTTCCGACGGGGACGTAATCCCGTCATCGGTCTGCGAGGATCGGGTGGCTACAGGAGTCATCGTGGATCTGCGCGGCATCGGGGATTGCCGATACGACTACACCAACCACGTTCATGCGGGAACGTTTCCCGCTTAACGGACTACATACTGGTATGTGATCTATTTTTGTCCGTTACTTGCATCAGCATAGCATAGGTCTTGGGATTGGGTATCGTAGGTCAAGGAAAAATTTGTGTTTTCTGCCCCGAACCCCAACACTTTTAATGCAGTTGTCTGTTGCTTTGAGTTTACACTTTGGGTGGGATTCGCAACTTAATACCAGCGAGATGTTCTGGATAGATATCTCAAGGTGGATGATTCGTAGTAGATGCAGATGGATTTCGGTCTACTTACCTTGGCGTACTGCCCATTGCTTTTGAGCTCTTCCATTCTTTGCAGCATAGTTAGCATTGCGGTGCCTTCATAATCCTGTCAATTGCCCAACTGTGATTTGTTTACCTCGCTAGCACTTTTATCGTCTTTTGGGAGAGAGACATCACTAGTGAAAATCACGTGACCTTGGTCCATCTTCATATCATTGTTTACACCATCAATTTACTTTCTGTTGCCACTATCATTATCTCTTGCGTTAATCCTTTGTAAACAGCAAGGCAAGAGGAATTGACAACTCCTCTGTACTTGTTGGGAGCAAAGTTATTTGTTGCTGTGTGCAGGTCCATGTCAACTATCTAGCCTGAAGCTAATTTCTGGCGCCGTTGTCACCTTCTTGTATCTCTTGGAGTCCTACTGGTTCGATAACCTTGGTATCTTCACCGAGGGAAATTTGCTGCTACGCTACATCTCACCTTCCACTTGGGGTAACCAACGAGGAGTGAGAGAACTATACTCACCGTATCACCATGCCACTTGTGCTTATGTACAAAGGCGAGGTATTGCTTTCTAATGATAATCATCCTCTTTCTTCTAGTGTGTCTACTGTTTTGCAGGATTATGACGATGTGTTTCCGGCGGAGGTTCCAGCAGGATTACCACCCTTGCGTGGTATTGAGCACCAAATTGATCTTATTCCGGGAGCTACACTTCCCAACCGGGCACCATACACGACCAATCCCCAAGAGATGAAGGAAATTCAGCAACAAGTACAAGCGCTTCTGGATAAAGGGTATATTCGTGTAAGTCTTAGCCCTTGTGTTGTTCCTGTTATTTTGGTTCCTAAGAAAGATGGTACATTGCGTAGGTGCGTAGATTGTAGAGCTATAAATAATATCACTATTCGATATCGCCATCCTATTCCACGTTTAGAGGATATGCTTGATGAATTGAGTGGTGCTACTATTTTCTCTAAAATTGATTTGCGTAGTGGATACCATCAAATTAGGATGAAAGAAGGGGATGCATGGAAAACTGCTTTCAAAACTAAGTTCGGATTATATGAGTGGTTAGTTATGCCTTTTGGTCTTACTAATGCTCCTAGTACTTTCATGAGATTAATGAACCATGTTTTGAGAGAGTTTATTGGACATTTTGTGGTTGTGTATTTTGATGATATACTTATTTACAGTCGCAATGAATTTGAACATGCTGATCATATTAGACAAGTTTCGCAAGTGTTGCGTGATGCTAAATTATATGCTAATCTTGAGAAGTGCACGTGATGGCTTCTCGCCCTTCGTTGGTTACCCCAAGTGGAAGGTTTGAGATGTAGTGCAACAGCAGTTTTCCCTCGGTGAAGATACCAAGGTTTGTCTCCAGTAGGACTCCAGAGATGATAAGTAGGTGTCAGCAGCGCAACTGACGCGGACCTGCACACAGACATAGATAACTTTGTTCCCAACGAAGTTCAGAGAGGTTATCAATCTCTCCGGTCTTGTTGTTCACAACGGATAAAACGCAAGGGATAATGATAGCAAGTAAAAGAAGTAAAGTAAATATATCTTGGAAACAGTAATGAGGATATGGACCGGGATACGTGATGTTCACTAGTGATGTCTCTCTCCCAAAATACGATAAAACTGCTATGCGAGGTAAACAAATTACAGAAGGGAAATTGACAGGATTATGACCGCACCGCAAAGCTAACTATGCTACAAAAGAAAGGAAGAGGCTCAAAAGCACGGGCAGTACGCCAAAATAAGTAGACCGAAATCTATCTGCATCTACTACTAATCATCCACCTTGAGATATCTATCCAGAACATCTCGCTAGTATTAAGTTGCGAGTCCCACCCAAAGTGTAAACCCAAAGCAACAGACAACTGCAATAAAAAGAACTTTGCGTGAAGTAAACAATCCTTGTAACCGCGGTTACAAGCACCGTTGTTTTACCCCTTGTGGCAACAACACATCCCCTAGACTCATGTTTCTGTCACTCAAGCGTGTCATCGGGGGGCATGAACCCACAATCTAGCACAACGTTCCCTCTTGGAGTCACTACCTACTACTTGGCCAAAGCAATAAACAGCAACGGAGAACATGCAAGAATTACTTAGGAACAAAAATATAAGAGATAAAAACCAAAAGATATTGCTCTATCACAATCTGAACATAATCTCATAATCCATCAGATCCCTCCAAACTCAGCATAGCAACAGCAGAAATATTACAAAGGTGCCTCGATCATGTAGGGCAGCTCACGAGGTCTAAACAATGAAGATCAAAGAGGGGAGGAGAACATCACATAGCTACTGATCACGGACCCATGGTCCAAGGAAAACTACTCATGAGACATCCGGGGAGCATCCATGGTGGAGAGGAGACTCCCGGAGGTCAATCCTCCCTCCGGCAGGGTGCCGGGAAGAGGTCTTCTGGTGCTCCCGATCTTGGAAGCGCGGCGGCGGAGGAACAGAGGCGAGTTTGCAGAATAGGGTTCCTCTTCTGGAGTTTTCCCGTGACGGATAATAAATAGGCGAAGGGGGGCATCCAGAGGTGGACCAGGGGCCCCAGGCACCCCCCTGGCGCGGCCAGGGGTGGGGCCGCGCCGGGTAGCCGCCTGGGCCCCCCTGGCTCCCCTCTGGCCCCTCCCGGGCTCTTCTCGAAGCTTCCTGTACGCTGATTTTTCCTGTATTTTTCCCGGAATTTTTCTCGCACTTTTTATATGGGGGAAAACTGAAATAGAAAAACAGCAGAAAACAGGAACTGGCACTGGGGTGCACTGAGTTAATAGGTTAGTCCAAATATGATCAAAAGTGTATGAAAGTGTATCTAGATCATAGCAATATCACACAAAACATGCATGGAGCAAGCAGAAATTATAGATACGTTTTGGACGTATCAACATCCCCAAGCTTAATTCCTGCTCGTCCTCGAGTAGGTAAATGATAACAACATAATTTCTGTGGTGACATGCTAGCAACCATAAAAGAACTTTGAAAATTAAAGCAATCAAGGTTAGAGATCCAATTCAAGTCATAACATGCAAGAGTCTATATTAGCATTGAAACAAGTAACAAAAGAACAGTAGGTGCAAGAGCTCTCGCTGTCCGTGGCTCGAATGTCTCCAAATGGTGTTTGCGTGCAAGAAGGGGGATAGGGAATACGAGAAAAAGTAATTTTTGTGTTGAGAACTCAATCTACTAAAGTTTCACACTTGGTCTTCTTTGGAATCTTATCTTTACTCGTCCCCAGACCACTAGCCAGGTACAAGTCAATTTGATCCACTCCTTTTCGATATTTTGAGCACTCATGCAATGGATGAGCGTAAGCACGAGAGTTGACACTTAAGATGGCAAAGAGAGAAGTAGGTGGAGGAGGGAGACAAAAAGGTGTGAAAGGCTCACATCAATGAGGACAATCATAGGCAAGAGATGCCAAATGATAGATATGATGTGAGGAGTAGGGATTGCCATGCAACGGATGCACATACGAGCTAGGAAGCTCTCCAATGGAACTAGTGGGGGGTGCATCTAACTTGCTCGCTCATGAATACCTAGAGCTCGTTTGAGGAGGCTCATCCTTGGAATATGCAAGCCAAGTTCTATAGTGTGAAGGTCCCCACATAGCTATATGCATAATGATCATCTCTATGGAGTACAAGGATATAAAGGGAGTACTAGTGTGGATCTCTCAAAAGGATAGTAGTGTTGCCCCTTTCTCTCTTTTTATTTCTTTTTCTCTTTTTTCTATTTTTTGTATTTTTTTTGTGTGGGCTCAATGGCTCTTTCTATTTAACTCTCATTTGTCCTCTTTGGGATCTTTTAATGTGTCCTCTTTGGGATCTTTTCCTCACTTAAGGGCAACACTCTATTTTACAAGAAGGTAAAGGAGATCTTTCACACTTTACAAGGTACTCAAAACATAAAGAAGATGTAACTAACATGATGTATGCAATGTATGTCGCTGCCAGTATAGCAGGAACATGTATGACATGAAGATCAAGTCATGAAGAGGTGGAAGTTGCATGGCAATATATCTCGGAAAGGCTATGGAAATGCCTTGATAGGTAGGTAAGGTGGTTGTTTTGAGGGAAGATATAAGGAGGCTTATGATGACAGAGCGTATCATGCCAAGGGTTTGGATGTACCGGCGAAGGTGGACACCAACTCTCGGAGTGATAAGAAGGCAATGCACGACACGGGAGAGGCTAGCAAAATATGGGAAGGTGGAAGTGTCATCTTTCAATACTTACATTAGTCCGAAGAACTCATGCACTTATTATCGGTAACTCTCAATCTAATAAGGAGGTTCACAAAGAGACAAGTACCCCGAGGAGGAGTGTATGGGGGTTTGGTTATCCTTGCGCATCCTCGACTCATGGTACGTGAGTGTTCTCTGATATTCGACTCCTCAGAAGAGTAGTGATCCATCTAGTAGCTAGAGTTCTCAACTAGTTTTGTATGTTTTGAAAATACACATGGATTGCCCAAAATACGACACCTATCACTAATAGGCAAGAGCTCTTGACACCAAAAGTTCAAACATTACTCACATCAATACCTCAAAACTATTGCAAGTTACTACTAAAATGAAATAGCAACCTCAATTACCTAATTTCAAGACAAGACACAACTCAGTGCAACAACCAACTCTCTTTAACAAGATAAACATAAAAAACTAAAAAGAGTTCCGGCAACAAACTATTCAAAAGCCTAGGCTCTTGCTAAAGACAAACTAAGACTAAAACTAAACATGGCAGTAGCTATGAAAAGATAAAGAACACACAACAGCAAAAAGATAAGCAGGAAAAATCCTATGATGTGTTCTAGATTTTGAAAGTGGAGCGTGTTTCTCTCCCACACAAAGTAAGACGGGATCTAACTTGTTGTGAACAGCAAGCAAAGCTGTCGGGACCCGGGGTTTGCGTATGCAAGTACAGTTAAGACATAGTCATATGGAGAGCCGAGAACCGCACCCACTTGTCTAAGCAGACAAGGCCAAGCACTGAACATTCTCGGAAAGCATCGTACGTGAGGGGCATCCCATCCAGGCCGGATGATCAACTGAGGTGGGTCCTCATCGTCCGCACACAAGTCAAATGATATGGGTGGTGAACTCCCATATTCAAAGACAAGTCGCCTCAACCATACTACCGACTATCTCAAAACTCTTACATAGACTTACTCCAGCCCGGTCACTTAGTCGGGGTCTAGGGCGGGCTCGATCATACCACAAAGTGTGCACGAGACGGAGTCTCGAGCAATCGCATCGCTATGCCCCAAGATGCGCACATCTAAGGGCCACTTGGTGTATGAAAGACCGCCAGCCAGAACACAACTAAGGTCTCGAAAACCCATACAAAGACATGCATGTTATAAACATACACGCAGCACACATGCCTTGTATGAACAGCAGGTACCATTGCAATTCTCTACAAAGTGTACATATTTATTGATAACTCTTATAGAGTGCACACAGAGATCACATACATGTGATCCAACATTACATTACAAGCGGAAGCAAATTATGTCTGAGTACAGACAAGTTTAACAAATAGCTTAAGAAGCCTTATTTAAACACAAAGCCCTCCACGAGGGAACCAGTCGTCTGACTGGGACTAGACTAGTTGTTTTCAGTCGTCCAGCTCGATGAAGAAGCCACCTTCGGGGTCAGTGGCATCATCTAAAACATAGATTAATCAAACGTGAGTACAAAGTCGTACTCAGCAAGACTTACATAGGAGCTATAATACTCATGCACATGTATCAAGGTAAAGGGAGGTGGGGTTTACTTGCAGAAGTGCCAGCTTTGACTTGGCTAGTCCTAAACTACGAGTACCAGACTTGAGGTAAGAAGCGTACACGAGTCCACTACTTTCTCCAACCAATACACCACTATGGTGCCTTACTCGACTTCCCCACGAGGAAGCACGCCATAGCACTCACACTTATCTTGGTGTGTTTTAGAAGTATCCAGTTCAAGTTGTCTAATAATCAAGCTAAGCTTTCCAAGCAGTCCATAACCGCGGACGCGGCTATTCGAATAGTTTTGTTAACCTTGCAAGGGTGTACCGCTACACACACATGACCATCATTTACCGCCTTTGATCTCGACACCATTCAAGGGGTGTCAGCGAGGATGCTCACCACAACTGTTACCTCATAGCCGATCTAGTTCGAGAAAGCCGCCTACTTGGGTTGGTTACCACAATCGTGAACCCGGCCGGTTTACCGAAGTGGACCCAAGTGATGTGTGCGTGGTGCATAAGCCGGTCTCGGATGAACCGTTCTCTCACTTAGCATCCAGGCCACAGACCTACCAGAACTCCGAACTATTGCGACATCTGGACATCGAAAGGGATGAGTTAGTAAGTTTAGAGGGGTCAGTGAGCCCAATGTGTGGTTGTACTCTTCATCTTGGATCACCACACAAGAACTCGTACTAGGGCGGTGTTCAACAAGACAACCCACTGTGTACTCCTACACAGCCTCTCATCGTTCACCTTGTATTAGGGTCGATTCACCAACACTTTTTCTACCATCATCAACATGATCATTCCCATCCCGACTCACATCACAGTAACAACATGGTATCATACTAAGCATGCAATAAGCAGTAACATTGCAGGGGCCACATGATATCAACCAACTCCTACATTTGCTAGGATTGTGGTTTGCTTACTACTGTGACAAAATGATAGGTCATGCAAAGGAATGGGTTCATCTATGCGGTAGAAACGAAGCATGGTGATCATCCTAAACAATGCATAAGCGAGACATGAGAGGGAAGTGGGATTTTATCGACATGATCAATGGGGGTTTGCTTGCCTTGCTGACGAGGTTCGGGTTCGGGGTCTTCAACGTAGGGGGTGACCTCAGGTTCCGGCTCCACGTCTATCAGCAACATGACAATCATAGGATCAACAGAATGTACAATGCACAATCACATGAATAATATTGAAAGGGTGATGTTCATGGTACTGATGTGTTGAGCATTCCATTTAAATGGAGTATATTGCAAATTGAATTGCAAATTCAAACTCCACATTTGAATTCAACATTTACCAAGTTACATGTGACATGGTTTGATCATTTTGAATTATCTTCAAATGTATAAGATATGCCTCTAATGTGTGATTGAAATGTAGCATGTTGCCATGGTTCAAGTTGCAAAAATATTTGATTTGAATTTGATTTAATTCCACTTAAATCAAATAGCAAATGCTACTGATCACATTTTAAATTCAACTCAAACAGAGTTGAAAGTTGCATATTTGGAAAGATAATTTTCTCCTGGTCATTTTTCATATATTATTTTTCCGATTTGGAGTTAATATGAATTTTCTATGAATTTCCAAAGTTTGGGGTATTTTCTGGAATTTTTCTGGAATTCTTTTAATTCAAATAATCTCTGGAAATTCATTTAAATGATTTATTGCGTAGGTGCTGACGTCAGGGGGGGGGCTGACATGTGGGGTCACCTTGTCAGTGACTGGGTTAACTTAACCCGTGGGTTAAATTAATCCAGTGGCTTAATTAAGCCACTGGGCCCACTGGTCAGTGACCCAGGGGTCACTAACTGGGTGCTTAACAGGGGGGGTTAGAGCTGACACGCCGGCGGCTAAACGCCGGCGACTGGACCGCGGCGGCGCTGCACGGGGAGGACGAATCCGGCCACGGGAGGGAAAACGGAGGGCACCGGCTTGCTCCTGGAGGTCGTCCGCGTCTTCTGGAGGCAACAGGGGGTCGCGGGGTGGTCGGGAGCGACGACGGCGACGTCCTTGGCGGCGACAGAACCACGGCGAGGTCGTAGTCGACGTTGTAGTGCAAGACTTGAGGCGATTCAGGGCGCGTTCGAACGCTGGCAAGTTCAGGAGCCAAACGCACGCACTGGGGGTTCACGATGAGCACTGGAGCGAGGAGGACGACGACCATGGCGGCGACGAGCTCCTGCGTCCATGGCGGAATCTTCTAGGGGGGGATTGAGGGGCCGCAAGATTAGGGGTTCTGCTCACCAGGAGGTGGTGAACGCAACGGCGCAGGCGGTGGAGACGGAGAGGCTTCAACGACGACGAATTCGCCGGAGTTGGCTTGCGGGTCCGGCGGCAACGTGGAGAAGATTCCGGCGGCTACAGAGCGTCCGAGCTCGATTCCTTCTGCACGGAGTCGAAGTCGAGGATGGTGAGGAGGATGGACAGCACGGCGCAGCTCGGGGACGTCGTTGGCCACGCGGGCTTCAAGCTATGGCGACGGCGGCGTCCTGTTCTTCTCGGGGCTCAGCGAGAGAGAGGAGGATAGGCACTGGGGAGGGGGGGGGAATGGTCCTTGAAGCAACGCCTGAGTTGGGACACATGGAATACATCATGTACTCGGGAGAGGTGCGGAGGTAGTTCAAGTTGGTAGGCAACTTCTCCACGTTTAGCAATAATGCGGAAAGGTCCGATGTAACGTGGGGCCAACTTGCCTTTGATACCGAAACGTTTGGTTCCCTTCAGAGGAGTAACCCGAAGGTAAGCCTTCTCATCCAGATTGTAGCTCTCTTTCCTATGATGACGATCATAGTAGCTTTTCTGACGAGACTGGGCTGCTTTCAATTGATCACGAACAATGCGAACTTGCTCTTCTGCTTCCTTGATCATATCCGGTCCAAAGAATTGTCTTTCACCGGTTTCTGACCAGTTTAAAGGTGTTCGACATCGTCGTCCATATAGGAGTTCAAAAGGAGCCATGTTCAGACTAGATTGAAAACTATTGTTATAAGAAAATTCGGCAAATGGAAGAGACTTCTCCCAATTCTTTCCGAATGAGATAACACAAGCTCTGAGCATGTCTTCAAGAATTTGGTTAACCCTTTCGACTTGACCGCTAGACTGAGGATGGAAAGCCGTACTAAAGGAGAGATGAGTTCCCATAGCATTCTGAAAGCTTCCCCAAAATCTAGAGGTAAAAAGGCTACCACGATCAGAATTGATTTCCAAAGGAACACCATGAAGGGATACAATTCTAGAGATGTACAAGTATGCTAACTGGCTAGCAGTTATAGACTCGCGAACCGAAAGGAAGTGTGCAACTTTGGAAAGCCTATCTATGACAACGAAGATGGCATTGTTTCCTTTCTGGGTTCTTGGAAAGCCGGTGATGAAGTCCATACCGACTTTGTCCCATTTCCACTCGGGAATAGACAAAGGTTGAAGTGTACCAGCAGGTCTTTGATGTTCTGCCTTAATGCGACGACAAACATCACATTCGGCAACAAATTGAGCAATGTCTCTCTTCATCCTAGTCCACCAAAATCTCTGGCGTAGATCTCGGTACATTTTTGTGCTACCGGGATGAATTGAGAGGGGTGTATCATGGGCTTCCTTGAGGATGAGTTGCCTTAGTTCCCTATTCTTAGGTACTACCAAACGATTTTCAAAGAATATCGTTCCTTTGCTATCTGTGGAGAAACATTTAGCAACTCCGCTAGCAATGTTCTCCTTGATCCGGCGAACACCTCGTGCACGCCTCTGGGCAACTATGATTTGATCCTCAAGAGTTGGTTTCGCCACCAAGGTAGAAAGATAGCCATGAGGAACAATCTCAAGATTGAGCTTGCGAAAGTCCTCATGAAGAAGTGGTTGATACTGTTGTAACATGAGGTTGTTACAATACGACTTACGACTTAGTGCATCAGCCATGACATTGGCTTTGCCTGGGGTGTAAGAAATTACTACGTCGTAATCTTTTATCAACTCAATCCAGCGTCTTTGCCTGAGATTAAGATCTGGCTGGGTGAAAATATATTTGAGGCTTTGGTGGTCGGAATAAATCTCGCAACGGTTACCAAGGAGGTAATGTCGCCAAGTTGTTAGGGCATGAACTACGGCAACGAGTTCAAGGTCATGGGTAGGATAGTTCTCTTCATGTGGCCGCAACTGGCGTGAAGCATAAGCTACCACATGTCGATCTTGCAGAAGTATGCATCCTAACCCTTGCCGTGATGCGTCACAATAGATCTCGAAATCCTTTTTGGTGTCTGGAGGTGCAAGTACAGGTGCAGAAGTCAATCTTCTTTTTAGCTCTTGAAAGCTTTCCTCGCACTTGGGAGTCCATAGGAATTTCTTATCTTTCTTGAGGAGTTCAGTTAGAGGCTTTGCAACTTTAGAAAAGTTCTCGACGAAGCGACGGCAATAGCTGGCTAGGCCAAGAAAACTCCTAACTTGCTTAACCGATTCAGGTGGAGTCCAGTCAAGGACGGCCTGAACTCTCTCGGGATTCACAGCAATGCCTTTTGCAGAAATCACGTGGCCTAAGTAGGTCACTTCTGGTAGCCAGAATTCATACTTGGAGAATTTAGCATACAGGCGATGCTCTCTAAGTTTCATCAATACCAGCCTTAAGTGTTCGGCATGTTCTTCTTCGTTCTTCGAGTAGATGAGAATGTCATCGAGGTAAACCACGACGAACTGGTCCAAATACTCCATGAAGATCGAGTTCATCATGCGTGAGAAAGTGGCGGGGGCATTGGTTAAACCAAAGGACATGACGGTATACTCGTAAAGACCATAACGAGTAGTAAAAGCCGTTTTGGGAATGTCCTCGTTTCGGATTTTGATTTGATGATAACCTAATCTCAAATCCATCTTTGAGAAGACAGAGGATCCTGCAAGTTGATCATAAAGATCATTGATCCTGGGCAGTGGGTACTTGTTCTTTATCGTCGCTAAATTTAGCGGGCGATAGTCTACGCACATCCTTTCTGTTCCATCTTTCTTCGTTACGAACAGAACGGGGCAACCCCATGGCGATGAGCTAGGGCGGATGAAGCCTTTCTCCAACAAAGCTTCCTGTTGGGTTTTAAGCTCAGCTAACTCACGTGGGGCCATTTTGTGTGGGCGTCTAGAAATAGGTGCGGTTCCTGGGGCAAGATCCACTATAAACTCTACACATCTGTCGGGTGGCATGCCCGGCAGCTCTTCAGGAAAGACATCCGGGAAGTCACGAACCACCGGAATATCTTCAAGTTCGGGAAGGGGAAGTACATTCAAGGAATGCACTTGGGTTCTGGTTCTGGGCGAGGTGTAGTTGACGGTTTTTCCTGAAGGGTGGGTGAGTTTCACGGATTTGCCTTTGCAATCCAGGTAGGCATTCTGTCTTGATAGACAATCCATGCCAAGGATGACATCAATATCTGAAGACTTGAGGGCTATGAGTGAAGCAAGGAATACTAAACCCTCAATTGCAATCTGATTACCATGGCTTACTCTATTAGTTTGCCATCTTGACCCTGGAGTTTGAATAATCATTGGAGTGGACAATTCAACAAAAGATAACTCATGACGAAGTGCATAACTTTCCGACATGAAAGAATGAGATGCTCCTGGGTCGAAAAGAACGGAAGTAGGAACATAATTGACTGGGAGCGTACCAAGAATGACGTCAGTGGTGTCGTCAGTCTCTTCGGCGGCGATCTGGTTCACACGTCCACGAGTGGCGGGAGGAGCGGGTTTGGCGGTGTAGACCTTCTGGGGTGGCTTTCCACGACCATTGTTGTTGTTGTTGCCTCCGGCACGTGGTGGAGCATTCTGATGCTGGATCTGGTTCTGGGGACACTCACGAGAGTAGTGGCCTGCCTGACCACACTTGTAACAGGCTCCGAAAATAGTGCGTGGAGCTGGGTTGTTTGGTGGAGCTGGGTGGAACTGGGTTGGTGGACGAGGCGCCACATAGGATGGCCTCGGTGGGTTGTTCTGGCGGAACATGTTGTTTGGGATCCAGATCTTGCGCTTCTGGGAGCCGGAAGTGGATGAACTGTCATCTCTAGGGTGTTTGCGGAAATCGTTGGGGTTGTTCATGTCCTCTGCTTTGATGGCCTTGTTGACAAGGACCTGGAATGTGGCAAAGTCATGAAGATTGAGCTCACGACAGAGTCCAGTGTTGAGGCCACGACGGAACCTCTCTTGTTTCTTGGAGTCGGTGGAGACTTCTTCGATAGCATAACGAGCAAGTCGGTTGAACTCACGACTAAACTCGTCAACGGTCCTTCTGCCTTGGGTGAGGTTGCAGAACTCCTCACGCTTGCGGTCCATGAGACCTTTGGGAATGTGGTGCTCGCGGAAGGACGTGCAGAATTCCTCCCAAGATGTAGGCGGTCCATCGGGACGCATATTTATAAAGTTCTCCCACCAAGAGCTAGCTGCACCTTCAAGGTGATAGGTGGCATAGCTGACCTTGTCACCAGTTGCAACACGGCCTGCTTGGAGCTTCCTCTCGATGCTGCGAAGCCAGTCATCGGCGTCAAGGGGCTCGGTGGAGTAACTAAATACCGGGGGATGAAGTCGGATGAAGTCGTTCAGGGACACCAACTCATTGCGCTGCTGAGTGGTGTTGCGAGCAATGACTTCCAACAGATGGTGAGAGTCTCGGCGGTTCCTCTCGACTTGCATCAGAACCTGAGCCATCGTGGGTGGGGGTGGAAGGTTGCCTTCCTCCTGGTCATTTCCACGACCTTGGTTACGACCAACCTGGCCACGGGTTCCTTGAGACATCCTGAAGGGAAAACCAAAGTCAAACAGAGTTGATTGGGAGAGTCTAAACAAGGTATTGAAGTACTGGAAGGATTACAGAGCAAAGGAAGTAATCATCTTGACAACATGGTGATAAAGCATACAAGCCATATATTCACAAGCTGTCATACAAACCATACATCGTTTTAGTACAAGCACTAAGCTAATACAAACGTGATGAAGATGATACATCCTTCAGAGGCACTCTGACTTCTTATACATTATTTATCTAAGCCTCTGGAACTTAGACACCTTGCTTACAATATACTAAGATACTACTACATCATCACTAAGTAAGACCACAGGCGGTCTCACTCATCTCCATCTCCATAGTAGTCCTCATAAAAGTTACCCGCGTATCCCGGTAGCTGGAGGTGACCATCGGAAAACACGGAGGCCTGTGGACCATGATATCCATTTGGGCAAGGATGGGGCCTAGGTCCAGCGTAGGGTGTAAGCAAAGGACCATGGGGTGGAAAAATGCCTCCAATCTCGGGCCAAGCAACTCGAGAAGGCATCTGAGTCCTCACTGGGTAGATAGCATCATGCTCAACTAATCCCACGCTCACAAAGGGTGCCAAGAGCGTCAGTGCTCGGTACAGATGAACACGAGTAGCGTGGAGCTCAAAACGGAGAGCTCGTGCATCACGATCTCTGTCACTAGCAAACCTAGCAGTCATCTGAAGTGCGGGATCCTCTGCAGAGTGATCTGAGTAGAGTCCGGTGTAATATCCCTCTTCTCCTGGAAGTGCAGCAGGGATATAGCGGAAAGAAGTCTCTCTTAGCAAAGTGTGCTCCTCTCTCAGCAGTGTCATACATGAGTATGCAGCATCCTGCACAGCCATGTTCTCGGTAACGCCAATGCCATGTCCAAAGTGGATAGGCTGGGTGACTCCAACGTGGTGCGGATAGATCCTGACGATGCAGTGGAACTGCGTCTGGTTGAAGTCGTGGAACTGCTCCTCGACGGTATACTCAGGGTACCATCGATATCCCACATAGGACATCATCTCGATCAACGTGGCGGGATGGCCACGCACACCGAGGCACCTGGTCAAACGAACAATCTGCCGAGGGGGAAGATCTGCCATCTGAAACAGAAAGGAGTTTGCAAATGCATCAGATTATGAGATAAACCCGGAATGACTCGGACAGCATAACGGTTGTAATTGCAAGAAAAAGACAATTTCTTACAACATGGAAACATCACTTACATACGATGTAATAAAACAGGGAGCATAACCACTCTAACAAACCGATCACAACTTTCCTACGGCTATGAGGAAGCAAACAACGAGATGTTCTAATCAGACAGAGGAGAGCCTAGTCCTATCTTCCCGTAGAATAAGATGAGGGTGACTCAGAACTCAGAACGAAGGGGGTAAGGAGAAAAAAGAAGCCTTACGTTATTCCCTTATATACCCAGAGTAACTATATAACTATAGAAGGCTAGACTCGACTTCGGCCAAGGCTACTAGTCCTACAGTCAGTCCTGCTCTGATACCATGTCTGTCGGGACTCGGGGTTTGCGTATGCAAGTATAGTTAAGACATAGTCATATGGAGAGCCGAGAACCGCACCCACTTGTCTAAGCAGACAAGGCCAAGCACTGAACATTCTCGGAAAGCATCGTACGTGAGGGGCATCCCATCCAGGCCGGATGATCAACTGAGATGGGTCCTCATCGTCCGCACACAAGTCAAATGATATGGGTGGTGAACTCCCATATTCAAAGACAAGTCGCCTCAACCATACTACCGACTATCTCAAAACTCTTACATAGACTTACTCCAGCCCGATCACTTAGTCGGGGTCTAGGGCGGGCTCGATCATACCACAAAGTGTGCACGAGACGGAGTCTCGAGCAATCGCATCGCGATGCCCCAAGATGCGCACATCTAAGGGCCACTTGGTGTATGAAAGACCGCCAGCCAGAACACAACTAAGGTCTCGAAAACCCATACAAAGACATGCATGTTATAAACATACACGCAGCACACATGCCTTGTATGAACAACAGGTACCATTGCAATTCTCTACAAAGTGTACATATTTATTGATAACTCTTATAGAGTGCACACAGAGATCACATACATGTGATCCAACATTACATTACAAGCGGAAGCAAATTATGTCTGAGTACAGACAAGTTTAACAAATGGCTTAAGAAGCCTTATTTAAATACAAAGCCCTCCACGAGGGAACCAGTCGTCTGACTGGGACTAGACTAGTTGTCTTCAGTCGTCCAGCTCGATGAAGAAGCCACCTTCGGGGTCAGTGGCATCATCTAAAACATAGATTAAGCAAACGTGAGTACAAAGTCGTACTCAGCAAGACTTACATAGGAGCTATACTAGTCATGCACATGTATCAAGGTAAAGGGAGGTGGGGTTTACTTGCAGAAGTGCCAGCTTTGACTTGGCTAGTCCTGAACTACGAGTACCAGACTTGAGGTAAGAAGCGTACACGAGTCCACTACTTTCTCCAACCAATACACCACTATGGTGCCTTCCTCGACTTCCCCACGAGGAAGCACGCCATAGCACTCACACTTGTCTTGGTGTGTTTTAGAAGTATCCAGTTCAAGTTGTCTAATAATCAAGCTAAGCTTTCCAAGCAGTCCATAACCGCGGACGCGGCTATTCGAATAGTTTTGTTAACCTTGCAAGGGTGTCCCGCTACACACACATGACCATCATTTACCGCGTTTGATCTCGACACCATTCAAGGGGTGTCAGCGAGGATGCTCACCACAACTGTTACCTCATAGCCGATCTAGTCCGAGAAAGACGCCTACTTGGGTTGGTTACCACAATCGTGAACCCGGCCGGTTTACCGAAGTGGACCCAAGTGATGTGTGTGTGGTGCATAAGCCGGTCTCGGATGAGCCGTTCTCTCACTTAGCATCCAGGCCACAGACCTACCAGAACTCCGAACTATTGCGACATCTGGACATCGAAAGGGATGAGTTAGTAAGTTGAGAGGGGTCAGTGAGCCCAATGTGTGGTTGTACTCTTCATCTTGGATCACCACACAAGAACTCGTACTAGGGCGGTGTTCAACGAGACAACCCACTGTGTACTCCTACACAGCCTCTCATCGTTCACCTTGTATTAGGGTTGATTCACCAACACTTTTTCTACCATCATCAACATGATCATTCCCATCCCGACTCACATCACAGTAACAACATGGTATCATACTAAGCATGCAATAAGCAGTAACATTGCAGGGGCCACATGATATCAACCAACTCCTACATTTGCTAGGATTGTGGTTTTCTTACTACTGTGACAAAATGATAGGTCATGCAAAGGAATGGGTTCATCTATGCGGTAGAAACGAAGCATGGTGATCATCCTAAACAATGCATAAGCGAGACATGAGAGGGAAGTGGGATTTTATCGACATGATCAATGGGGGCTTGCTTGCCTTGCTGACGAGGTTCGGGTTCGGGGTCTTCAACGTAGGGGGTGACCTCGGGTTCCGGCTCCACGTCTATCAGCAACATGACAATCATAGGATCAACAGAATGTACAATGCACAATCACATGAATAATATTGAAAGGGTGATGTTCATGGTACTGATGTGTTGAGCATTCCATTTAAATGGAGTATATTGAAAATTGAATTGCAAATTCAAACTCCACATTTGAATTCAACATTTACCAAGTTACATGTGACATGGTTTGATCATTTTGAATTATCTTCAAATGTATAAGATATGCCTCTGATGTGTGATTGAAATGTAGCATGTTGCCATAGTTCAAGTTGCAAAAATATTTGATTTGAATTTGATTTAATTCCACTTAAATCAAATAGCAAATGCTACTGATCACATTTTAAATTCAACTCAAACAGAGTTGAAAGTTGCATATTTGGAAAGATAATTTTCTCCTGATCATTTTTCATATATTATTTTTCCAATTTGGAGTTAATATGAATTTTCTATGAATTTCCAAAGTTTGGGGTATTTTCTGGAATTTTCTGGAATTCTTTTAATTCAAATAATCTCTGGAAATTCATTTAAATGATTTATTGCGTAGGTGCTGACGTCAGGGGGGGCTGACATGTGGGGTCACCTTGTCAGTGACCGGGTTAACTTAACCCGTGGGTTAATTAAGCCACTGGGCCCACTGGTCAGTGACCCAGGGGTCACTAACTGGGTGCTTAACAGGGGGGGTTAGAGCTGACACGCCGGCGGCTAAACGCCAACGATTGGACCGCGGCGGCGCTGCACGGGGAGGACGAATCCGGCCACGGGAGGGAAAACGGAGGGCACCGGCTTGCTCCTGGAGGTCGTCCGCGTCTTCTGGAGGCAACAGGGGGTCGCGGGGTGGTCGGGAGCGACGACGGCGACGTCCTTGGCGGCGACAGAACCACGGCGAGGTCGTAGTCGACGTTGTAGTGCAAGACTTGAGGCGATTCGGGGCGCGTTCGAACGCTGGCAAGTTCAGGAGCCAAACGCACGCACTGGGGGTTCACGATGAGCACTGGAGCGAGGAGGACGACGACCATGGCGGCGACGAGCTCCTGCGTCCATGGCGGAATCGTCTAGGGGGGGATTGAGGGGCCGCAAGATTAGGGGTTCTGCTCACCAGGAGGTGGTGAACGCAGCGGCGCAGGCGGTGGAGACGGAGAGGCTTCAACGACGACGAATTCGCCGGAGTTGGCTTGCGGGTCCGGCGGCAACGTGGAGAAGATTCCGGCGGCTACAGAGCGTCCGAGCTCGATTCCTTCTGCACGGAGTCGAAGTCGAGGATGGCGAGGAGGATGGACAGCACGGCGCAGCTCGGGGACGTCGTTGGCCACGCGGGCTTCAAGCTATGGCGACGGCGGCGTCCTGTTCTTCTCGGGGCTCAGCGAGAGAGAGGAGGATAGGCACTGGGGAGGGGGGGAATGGACTGCGGAGGCTACGGGGAGTCTCCAGATGCGAGAAGAGGCCACGGGGAGGCCTGGAAGCTCCTCGACGACGACGTGTCGTCCCCGGCTAGCTCGGTGGCATTCCACCGAGCAGCTTGGAGGCGCGGGAGGGGGAAGAAGACCCCGCTGCCCCTGTGGGCCGGCTGGGCTGGGGTGGGCCGGCTTCGCCTGGGCGCCAGGTAAGGATTTCTGATTTCTTTTCTATTTCTCTTTTCTGACATTTGTTCTGTTTAGCCAAATAAAATAGCTAAACATTTTATTAAATGCTGAAATTTTTTATGTGGTCTCATAATAATATAGACTAGCCACTCATAAACTTTCAACATTTTTAAAATTCAAATAATTTGAATCTTAAATCAAATAGGGGTATTTCTTTAATTCCAAGGCACTGTTTGATTATTTGAAAAATCTATGAGCATGGGATGGGTCCCACATCACTTGATATGTGATCACACTCATTTATAAGACTTTTCAAAAATCTAACATGAATTTTTGGAGAAGATTTTTATCTGGCCTTTTGAATTAATTCATCTGGGGGGGGGGGGGGTCCTTCTCCCACTTGCTTTTGAAATTGAATTTCCTTTGATTTCTTGACATGATGCAAGGTTACTTTGATCCTAGCACATTACCTAACAGAGAGTTCTGACAAAATCTAAAGAAAATTAAAAATAAAACCTAAGAGCGAGACGCTCCAAGCATAGCACATAACGCATGAAGTGATAAAAATATAGTGAGACGAAGGACGAACTGATGATTGTTGATGGAGAAGGGGATGCACGGGGGCATCCCCAAGCTTAGACGCTTGAGTCTCCTTGAATATTTATTGGGGATGCATGGGGGCATCCCCATGCTTGAGCGCTTGACACTCCTGGATCTTCTTTCATCATCTTCTATTGCACACTTGAAAACTCCCTTCATACGTAACTCATCATAAGCTGATTAGAGAGGTTAGTACCCTTAATAAATAATGTTTCCCACTGGGTATAAAGATATTCTTGAAGAGATACTGTTTCTCAAGAGTGCCAAAAAGTTTTTGCAAAGAAAAAGCAAGCTTAAGGTTTGCAAAAGTTAGGAGAGACAAAATGTGGCAGAATCTGTGAAAAACAGAACAGCAGATAGTAAAGAATTGTTTAGGGGCACTTCTGCAACTCAAATAAAAAAACTCAGAACATACGGAAGTTTCATAATTGTATAGATCATACTGTGTAAAAATTTCAGGTCAAAAAGATGAACTGGGATTTTTCTGGAATTTTTCTGGTGACGAGGACAGAATCTGTTTTGTGGACAGCATGTCACAACTTTTACTTCCCTTGCTGTAAGAGGCTATAACTTGGCACAAAGCTGAAAAATAAAGATACAATGATGTTGCTACAGAAGTAACAATCATCAAGACACAACAAAAGCAAAAATAAAACACCTAAATTCGTTGCGGGTTGCCTCCCGAAAGCGCTTCTTTAAAGCCATTAGCTAGGCTTAATGCAAAAGAAGAATCAAACCATGTGTAGGGCATTTCTTAACAAGAGATTTCATTCGTTCCCAAACTTGGGCAACGTGTTCATTATCCAATTGCTTAAAATTCATAATATTACTCCTCGATTGGATAATCTTAGCAGGAGGGTAGTACTTCCCTATAAAAGCATCTTTGCACTTATCCCAAGAATCTATGCTATTTCTAGGCAAAGATTGAAACTAGATTTTAGCATCTCCCCTTGAAGAGAAGGGAAAGAGCTTGAGCTTAACAACATCACCTTCTACTTCTTTATACTTTTGCATATCACATAATTCAACAAAATTATTCAAGTGTAAAGCAGCATCATCTCCAGCACCAGAGAATTGATCTCTCATAACAAGGTTTAGCAAAGCAGGTTTAATTTCATAAGAGGTAGCTGAAGTGGCAGGTGTGGCAATGGGAGTGCAGATAAAGTCTTGGTTGTTGTGACTAGTGAAGTCACACAACTTGGTATTTTCAGTAGAACCCATAGTAGCAGCAAGTGTGGAAGATTTTTTTGTAATTTTTGATAAAAGACACAAAGATAAAAACTGAAAGATAAACTAACAAGACTAAAAAACAAAGGTAAAGGGTAGTGTGCAACTCCCCTATCTTAGCACTCGGAGTCCCCGGCAACGGCGCCAGAAAACTTGCTTGATGGCTTCTCGCCCTTCGTTGGTTACCCCAAGTGAAAGGTTTGAGATGTAGTGCAGCAACATTTTTCCCTCGGTGAAGATACCAAGGTTTGTCTCCAGTAGGACTCCAGAGATGATAAGTAGGTGTCAGCGGCGCAACTGACGCGGACCTGCACACAGACACAGATAACTTTGTTCCCAACGAAGTTCAGAGAGGTTGTCAATCTCTCCGGTCTTGTTGTTCACAACGGATAAAACGCAAGGGATAATGATAGCAAGTAAAAGCAGTAAAGTAAATATAGCTTGGAAACAGTAATGAGGATATGGGCCGGGATACGTGATGTTCACTAGTGATGTCTCTCTCCCAAAAGACGATAAAACTGCTATGCGAGGTAAACAAATTACAGAAGGGCAATTGACAGGATTATGAACGCACCGCAATGCTAACTATGCTACAAAAGAAAGGAAGAGGCTCAAAAGCACGGGCAGTACGCCAAAATAAGTAGACCGAAATCCATCTGCATCTACTACTAATCATCCACCTTGAGATATCTATCCAGAACATCTCGCTGGTATTAAGTTGCGAGTCCCACCCAAAGTGTAAACCCAAAGCAACAGACAACTGCAATAAAAATAACTTTGCGTAAAGTAAACAATCCTTGTAACCGCGGTTACAAGCACCGTTGTTTTCCCCCTTGTGGCAACAACACATCCCTAGACTCATGTTTCTGTCACTCAAGCGTGTCATCGGGGGGCATGAACCCACAATCTAGCACAGCGTTCCCTCTTGGAGTCACTACCTACTACTTGGCCAAAGCAATAAACAACAACGGGAACATGCAAGAATTACTTAGGAACAAAAATATAAGAGATAAAAACCAAATATATTACTCTATCACAATCTGAACATAATCTCATAATCCATCAGATCCCTCCAAACTCAGCATAGCAACAGCAGAAATATTACAAAGGTGCCTCGATCATGTAGGGCAGCTCACGAGGTCTAAACAATGAAGATCAAAGAGGGGAGGAGAACATCACATAGCTACTGGTCACGGACCCATGGTCCAAGGAAAACTACTCACGAGACATCCGGGGAGCGTCCATGGTGGAGAGGAGACTCCCGGAGGTCAATCCTCCCTCCGGCAGGGTGCCGGGAAGAGGTCTTCTGGTGCTCCCGATCTTGGAAGCGCGGCGGCGGCGGAACAGAGGCGAGTTTGTAGAATAGGGTTCCTCTTCTGGAGTTTTCCCGTGACGGAGAATAAATAGGCGAAGGGGGGCAACCAGAGGTGGACCAGGGCCCCCAGGCGCCCCCGTGGCGCGGCCAGGGGTGGGGCCGCGCCGGGTGGCCGCCTGGGCCCCCTGGCTCCCCTCTGGCCCCTCCCGGGCTCTTCTCGAAGCTTCCTGTACGCTGATTTTTCCTGTATTTTTCCCGGAATTTTTCTGGCACTTTTTATATGGGGGAAAACTGAAATAGAAAAACAGCAGAAAACAGGAACTGGCACTGGGGTGCACTGAGTTAATAGGTTAGTCCAAATATGATCAAAAGTGTATGAAAGTGTATCTAGATCATAGCAATATCACACAAAACATGCATGGAGCAAGCAGAAATTATAGATACGTTTTGGACGTATCAGCACGTTTGCAAAAGATAAGGTCATATTTCTGGGATATGTTGTATCTAAGCATGGGGTAGAAGTAGATTCTTACAAAATTGAAGAAATTCAAAATTGGCCTACTCCCATGAATGTTAGTCAAGTACAAAGTTTTCACGGCTTAGCTGGTTTTTATCGCCGTTTTGTGAAAGATTTTAGTACTATTGCTGCACCATTGAATGAATTGACTAAGAAAGGTGTGCCTTTTGTTTAGGGCGTTGCCCAAGACCTTGCATTTGATGAGTTGAAACGTTTGCTTACTTCTGCGCCATTACTTGCATTACCAGATTTTACTAAGCAATTTGAAGTTGAATGTGATGCTAGTGGTATAGGCATTGGTGGTGTCTTGATGCAAGAAGGTAGACCTATAGCTTATTTCAGTGAGAATCTTTCTGGTGCTAGATTAAATTATCATGTTTATGATAAAGAATTGTATGCACTTGTCAGAGTTCTTGAAGTTTGGCAACATTACTTGTGGCCAAAAGAATTTATCATACATTCTGATCATGAAGCTTTGAAATATCTGAAAGCTCAATCTAATTGGCATAGACGCCTAGCTAAGTGGGTTGAGTTCATTGAGTCTTTTCCCTACATCATCAAATATAAGAAAGGGAAAGATAATGTTGTTGCTGATGCTCTCTCTAGGAAGAACATGTTATTGACACATCTTGATGTTAAAGTTCCTGGATTAGAGAGTTTGTGTGATTTATATGCAACTGATCATGATTTTGCTGAACCATATCGTTTGTGTTTGCTTCGAAATGCATGGGACAAGTTCCACATACATGATGGATTTTTGTTTCGAGCTAACAAACTTTGTGTTCCAGAACCGTTTGTGCATTTGCTATTGTTGCAGGAATCACATGCAGGAGGATTGATGGGTCACTTTGGGCGTGAGAAGACACTACTCATGCTTGCTGATAATTTTTATTGGCCCAGGATGAGGCATGATGTGGACAGGTTTGTTCGACGCTGCATTGTATGCAACACATCCAAGTCCAAGCTGAAGCCTCACGGTTTGTATACTCCACTATCGGCTCATACCACACCTTGGGAAGATATTAGTATGGACTTTGTGTTAGAATTGCCATGCACTAAACATGGTCATGATAGTATATTTGTGGTAGTGGATAGATTTTCTAAGATGGCACATTTTATTGCATGCCATAAGAGCGATGATGCGTCGCATGTTGCTAACCTGTTTTTCAGGGAGATTGTACGCTTGCATGGAGTGCGCAAGACAATTGTTTCTGACAGGGATATGAAGTTTGTGAGCTACTTCTGGAAGACACTTTGGGGAAAGTTGGGGACCAAGTTGTTGTTCAACACTACATGTCATCCCAAACTAATGGTCAAATAGAGGTGGTGAATAGAACATTATCACAATTGTTGCGAGCTATGATCAAGAAAAATCTGCGCGAATGGGAGGAGTGTTTGCCACATGTTGAATTTGCTTATAACAGGGCAGTACACACTACTACTCACCTTTGTCCTTTTGAGGTAGTGTATGGTTTTAAGCCTATTACACCTCTTGATTTGCTGGCACTTCCATTGCAGGAACGAGTTAACATGGAGGCATCCAAACGAGCAGATTATGTGAAGAAGATCCATGAGAAGACCCGAGAGGCTATTGAGAAGCAAGGCAAGAATGTTGCTGCTGCAAGGAACCAGTCACGGAAGCAAGTTCTATTTCAGTCTGGAGATATAGTTTGGGTGCATTTGTGCAAGCATAGATTTCCAGGGATGAGGGATTCCAAGTTGAAGCCACGTGGTGCTGGTCCTTACAAGGTGTTAGCCAAGATCAATGACAATGCCTACTCGATTGATATTCCCATTGCCGAGTTTGGTGGCGCGCTAGCAACAGTTTCAACGTTGCTGATTTATCACCATACATGGGAGATGACCTTGGAGCGTCGAGGACGACGCCTTTTGAAGGGGGAGGGGAGATGATGATGACATCCCTACTACCAACACATCTCCAGTTCGTCATGAAGGACAAGTTGATTCAACAAAGAAGAAGGATGATGAAATCAGAATTGGACCTATTACAAGAGCTCGTGCAAAGTTGATAGAACAACAGGTGAACTCACTCTTAATAGATTCTGATATGTTATGTAATGAGAACTTTATACTGCCTAAATCTTTGTATGTTTGCATAATCAGGTATCATAACGAAGAAGAGGATCCAGAAGGAGGAGAAGATGAAGGAAGCTCCAACTTTCGGACGTCCGACCCTTTTCGGACGTCCGACATCGGAGGCCCGGAGCTACGACGCCTCGATGACCTCGAGTTACAGAAGGGTTACGGACATCCGACGGGATTCGGATGTCCGTCACGACGGACTTCCGACATGGAATGGACGTCCGACATGAAGATCTTCACGACGACCCCTGAGTACAGAACCGATGTCAAAACAGTCGGAAGTCCGACACGATTCAGACGTCCGACGCATCGGACGTCCGAAACCCATCGGACGTCCGACATTGCCTGCGCGCAGATCTGACGGGTTGTGGCCTTGTATCCGAGTTTGACACCCCCTAGCTTATAAATACCGGACCCCCTGCGAGTTTTAGGGTTAGACCACGTTTAGATAAACCCTAGTTCTTGAGAATAGCCCCAAGCTTTCATCTTGAATCATATACTTCAATTCGTATCGATATGAAGTGTTGCTACTGCAAGTTTTGTGTGATCTGTTGTTCCACTGGGAATTAGTAGATTGCAAATTATCGTCTCGTGGTCGACGGCTACGTTGCGCAAGTGTGTGAAGTTGTGAATATCCAAAGGGTAGAGAGTTGTCGCATTGGCAACAGGGATCTAGCGAGGAGAGTTCATCGGCTACATACAAGTTATCTATCATCGCCCTCATATTCACCGTTCGCTTACTGAGAAGATCGGGCCACCCCATATCACGTCTTCTTTGCATGTTTTTGGAGGAAATATCATGTGTTTCAACTATGTTAATGTTGTTGGAAGTTGTCACTAGTGAAAGTATGAAGTCTAGGCCTTGTTTTTCACCATTGCCACTAGTTTGTAACAAAGATACATTGTGCAATCTCATTGAATCAAGATAGTAACCATAAGATAGTATTAACTGTTTTTTTTACAGTAATTAGTAGTACTGGGCATTAAAAAAAACTAGTAGTACCAGGATGCTACTGCTAGCTCATGCTTAGTCGTAAAGTCATGGACCACATATTTGACCACATGAATGCAACCCTGTGTTGCGAGCATTGCGACGTCCGGGAGTTAGCTGGTGACGTTTCCGTACCGCAGGATCAAGCGCGATCCAATGGTCCACGACCCAGTCGCTAGAGCAACTGGCTACAACCGGTTGGGTCAGATCAGTTTTCATAATATATAGTCTAACAAACAAGTCGTATACTTATCAATACATATCAATGATGTTGTTTAAGAACAATACAAATGATCACCTTTAGCAATCTGCAAGCAACACATCGTAGGAACATCATTCTTTCTATTTCATTCCCCCGTTTTTATGTTGAAACCTATACTGTATTTTGGTTTTATACCTAAGCCTTGCATGATATATATTTTCATTTTAAATTGAACCAGGAGGGCATTTGCACCCCCCCCTCCATCCTCACCTATGATGTTTCATCTGTGTACATGTTTTTTACTCGCTATAAAGCTTGATACAACAAAGATTTAATCCTGACACCACCACTGGTTGAGAGCGTCTTTGGCCGATTTATCCTTTAGCTGGATTTAGTCGGTCTTCGTCTTACGTCGTGGCAAAACCTCTTATGACGCTTGGATTCAACCCACTTGATAGAAGGTCTTGTCGGATTTCATTAAACCTGACATGGATGGGACATTTACAGTAGATTCTATGTACCGGGCTCTCACACACTTGGAAGTTTCAGTGGATGATAACAAACAAAAAAAAACTCCACAAAAATAAAAAAATCATGTGGTATCTTCGAGTCGAGGAATGATCTTGATGAATTACACATGGGGCCTAGTTATGCAGATCCGAATGTGCATATATCTTCTCGATGCTACATTTTAATTCAATAAAAACAAATATGTTAAACAATAATTTAGGAAACCAACAATTTCCAAAAAATATTCAAAGCAGTAACCGAACAATTTGGCTGAAGAGTTCCCCACCCAAAAATCGCATTCCTGCATAAGATCTTACAAAATTTATACTTACTAGTTTTGTTTGGATTGTAACCGATCCATAAAGTTTTCAAAGAAATTGTGCATAGAAATATTCACAAAATTTATATTTTTCGCCAAAAATAAGTAGGTAGAAATATGCATTGCTCTTTCCCGCCCGAGGGGATGGCAGCGTTGCCTCCTTGCTTATGATACCGGCCAGGCGGCCACCACTTGGCAGAGGAATCTCGACGCTTAACATGCACGTCAAGCAAATGTGATCGTCTTGTTTCCCCTCTAAGCTCCTGTCATGATGATAATCTCGCCATTAGTGAGCACTCAGCGGGCATCTGTTTCTCTCGTGTGCTAGTTAGTACTGTACGTGCGTGCAATACTTTTTTTCCCGTCCGGCCCAACGAAACAACTCTGTTGTGAGGATCCAACACGCATGAGTTCTTGGCCTCTAAAAAGATTCAGCACAAAGTACAAGATGATTCATGCCAAATGACTAGCAAGATCCCCAGTAATTAATAAAATCAGAGTGGCTGTCATTTCATCTCTGTCAGTCACTAGATGACGTGCCTGGATGTTTTAGGAACAACTAAAGGGCATTAGGTCAAACAGACGGTCAGCTATCACTGTTACATCAGGAAGTGATCATTGGGATCATATTGTACACCTCCCTGCATCCATCCATACACAACCAGCACAATGGACTGCTGAACTTGCAGGATCCGTAGCCTGAAAATGAATGGCAGTAGAATTATTAACCGGTTAACGACAAACCAAAGGCTAATAAGAGCAAAGCAGTTGCACGTCGAGATCAGAGGGGAGCAGTCAGTTGCTTCAGCTAGTAGAAACCCAAGGCTAATCCACATGATCGAGTAAAGCTTCTGGAAACACACCATCCGAGTCAGAATGACCGGAGAAGCGGTAATGTAATAATGAAGTCCTCAAAAAACATGCCAACGCACTTAAAACAAAGGGTTTCAGGAACCAAATCAGACCAATAAGGGCTCTCCCAATGCATTGTTTCTTAGCACAATATCATAGGAGCAATAAAAACTTAAGATACAACTACCACAATGCATTGTTTCTTAGATGTTGTATCTTATTTAATAATTTTAGCTTCATGCATACATGTGATTGGTCTAATTATACTTTTTGCATATGACCGCGTGCAAGGGTTGTATCTTAGGCTGGCCACAATGGGGAGTAACATAGACTAGTAACAACGGAGCCACATAAGCATGTTACTAGTCTATGTTACTAGCTTCATAGTGGGTAGTAACATAGAGGTGATAACATAGAGAGTTGTATTTATTGCTTTGTCGGATCTATAGTAGTACTCTAACTTTGTGGTCTATATGTGGCATGTACTAATATGCTAATTTGTTTACCGGTACCTATAGATAAATATAAAAACTGGAATTCGAATCTAAAATAAATAAAGCGCCAATATAATATTATTAAAATATATATAACATATTTTGCAATACATGGATCAAGACTCGAATATAAACTATTGCTGCCTAAACTTCCTCCATATATGCTCAATCAGATCATTTTTTAGAGCCTTGTGCGTCGAACGATCACGAACTCTAGCATCTCTTTCAAGTACCTCGGCAAATACTGGCATGTCACCATGAGCAAATACCGATGGAAGGACAATTGATGATCCTGCTTCCTGATTCAAATCAAGAATATTTCCTGCCTCTTCTTGTTCATCATCGACTATCATGTTGTGTAAAATGATGCAGGCTAACATAATATTATTGAGATCACCCCGGTCATATAAACGAGCTGGACGTCGTAAAATAGACCATCGTGCCTGTAGCACACCAAATGCACGCTCCACGTCCTTCCTTGCTCCTTCTTGATGTTTAGCAAACAACTTATGTTTTTCTGTTTGAGCCATTGGTATTGACTTCACGAATGCCGCCCACTCACGATATATTCCATCTACAAGGTAATAACCAAGTTTATATTCCTTCTCATTGACATTATAGTTCACTCGGGGAGCTTTCCCTTCCAGTTTCTCAATGAACAACGTCGATTGATTAAGCACGTTAATGTCGTTATTGGATCCGGCAACACCAAAAAATGCATGCCATATCCAAAGATCTTGAGAAGCAACCGCCTCTAGAATAAGAGTAGGGACGCCTTTATGCCCACTGGTGAATTGTCCCTTCCACTCCATGGGACATTTCTCCCAACGCCAGTGCATACAGTCGAGGCTTCCTAACATGCCAGGAAAACCACGACTCTCTCCAATATCAAGTAAGCGTTGCACATCGTCAACATTGGGTCTTCGCATATACTCATCACCAAATATATGAATCACACCTTGGACAAACAACTTTAAGCACTTAACTGAAGTGCTCTCAGCAATCTTAAGGTCTCATCGAGAGCGTCCGCTGGAGTACCATACGCCAATTGACGAATAGCCGATGTGCATTTCTGCAACGGAGAGAGTCCATCGCGGTCAAGAGCATCTTTCCTTTGCGTGAACTCCGGAGACCACTCTCCTAGTGCATGTACAATACGCTCGAAAAGGGGCCTTCTCATCCGGAATCTTCTACGAAATACTTTGCTCTTGTAGATAGGATTATCACAGAAATAGTCACTTACCAATTGCTCAGCAGCTGCTTCACGTGGCCTGTTCATGTAAGTCCTCGGACCACTTCCGCTTGAAACTGCTTGACCTTCGAGGCTTTCCTTCACTTCAGTTGCGATCTCCCTGGCGAATGAGTCTAACATGTTCATCTGGACAAGGCAGTCATCGAGCGTGTAGAGAGATAAAGGATCGATGATGAATTCATCTTCCACGGAGACTGCTTCACCATCCGATCCATCATCTTGTTGACTAGCCATATTGTCGAACAGGGAAATATAAGTTGAGCACCGTGGAGGAATGAGGAAAAGAGATGGTGTAGTCATGTATATATAGAATATTATACTGAAGCAATTCATGTGTAAACTAGGAACTGAAACGACTTAACTTCGCCCAACGTTTTAGCTTCACATTCACACCAAAGCATCAAACCATCACGTTCACACCCAATTAACATCTAAAATATTGTAACTGGCAGAGACAACAACCATCAGGTTCACACAATTAATTAACAAACATCTAGAAAAAAGTTCGCACAACTGATCGATCCTCTGTTGACAACCACCAGCCAAGCACCTGCCTACATTGTTCACATTTAATTTAGTGAGCCCAACAAGCAAGAAGAAATTACATACAAATAATATGGATATGAACAACGAATATGCTTACCAGTCTAACATGTTCCTCAGGTGTATAAGGCAGACGATGTGCGATCCTTTCTCCCAATTTGTCGTCATCTACATTGATGGCCTTCCTTTTCTTATTGGAAGATTTTGAATCAACTTTTGTGGGAGCAGACTGAGATGCAACTTTAGGGCGCGGTGTAAGATTTTGAATCAACTTTTGTGGGAGCAGACTGAGATGCAACTTTAGGGCGCGGTGGTGGCGGTGGTGTTGAAAAGGAATCATGTGAGGTAGCCCAAACAAAGTGCAAATTCTCCAAATTTTGGTGTCCTTGTTCAGGATGGTGCATTGGTGGAGGTCGAAAATTATAAGGATGCATTGGAGGGAATTGTCCAAAACTTAGCAAGCCATCAGGTGTAGCCGTGTACATTGGCCTCCTGATACAAATATCAAAAGTCATGAGCAGAATTCAGAATACTGTCAAACAGAGATTATACTAGTAGAACCTAATGCCTAAAGATACAGACTGAACACTAGTTTCTTGTATACATGTTCTAATCAAAGACGTACTGCTCTATAATCTGACATATCACTAGTTCAATCAAGCAAGCAAAAATCTGAAGAAAAACTCACTGTTTAGGTAATTCAGGCTACAGAGTTGAATCTCTCTGCATCAAAACGTACACACACTAAATCAGGTATTCTAGACCTGAATGCAAAATACAAATTACCTAATTCAAGCTACAGGAATTGTAATAGCAATAGCAGAAGACTAAATTAGAAGGAAAAACTTATACCATCCAGGGTTGGCAGAGGAGGTTTTCATCAGAGGGGGGTACAGATGCGGTGGTGTCGAGGGGCTGGCGGAGGAGCTCGTATGGGTGCCGGGGTAGTAGAGCGGTTGTGACGAGCGGTTGGCATACGAGCTCGCCGGGGCGCCGGGGAACTGCTGCGGCGGCGGCGAGGTCGTCGATGACTGTACTGGTGTCGTCTCCTTACGGGCTCCGGACTTAGCCATGGATTCGTGTCGCTGGCCAGAGCCGCCGCTGGCCGGCGAGACGGAGAGCGCAGCGAGGGAGTTCCCTGTGGCTGGGAGGAAGAAGGATGGAGAGCGGGGGGAGGAGTTCCAGGCGATGGGCTTTTTTCTCTCAGCGATGCAGCCGCACTAGATCGATTCGCATTAAAACAGTCTCGTACGAAGAGCTATGTTACGGTAACCAGCTATGTTACTCAAATCATCTCTTTTCTCATTAACTCATTGCCACATAAGCAATTTTGCTGACTTGGACTCTATGTTACTGCTAAGTTACTCCCCATTGTGGCTAGCCTTAGCTAAGATACAAGTTCACTCTCTTTCTTCATTAAATACCATGCCACATAAGCAAAATGCCTATGATATCGTGCTAAGATACTAGCATTGGGAGTGCCCTAATAAAGCATAAACGTATGAGATACAGTTCCGCATACTAAACCCTGAAGTCTGTAACCATGTGTCAACCTAAGACAGAGCTTGGGCAGAAATCGTGTTTCTACTGGCAAATATCCACATGTGTGCAGCACTGCCGATTCAGACAACCATTGCTTGCCTGCAATGCTCATGCTTGCTAATGGCAGACTAGGCAATGCAGGGGATCCAAAGGTTGCAGTTGGATTTTGACTCGATCAACCAACTGATCACGGTGCACAATTGCAGTGTACTACTGTACCATTTAGTAGAACGCAACAGCTCCTATGAAGAACCAAATCCTTCTCTATCAAGCATATCTGAATGGATTACAGGGCAAAGTCTACATAGTTAGGACAGCTCTATGCCAAATAGTCACAACGATCCTTTCTACCGCATATCACAACTGCATTCTCTCCCATCTCTCGTGCAGTTGTGCAGACTGAAATAGGCAAGTGAACAACATTGTATTCCAGCAGTAGAGACTGGGCACACAAAACCGGGCGAAAGGATAAGATGGCTCGTGCCAAGTGACAAGATTAATTAGCTAGAGCCAGTGAAATCAGAGTGAATATCATTGCGTCTCTGCAGTCTGTCAAAAGATGACGTAAATGAATGTTTCCAGAAAAAACAAAAGGGACAATAGCCTAGCCACAACGGAGAACGGTCAGCTATCGCTGTTACATCAGTAGGTTTGAAACGTCAGAAAGTGATCAGGATCATAACCCCCTCCCCCCTCCCTGTCGTCCTTGGTGCATCCAGTCACCCCAATGAACTCTGGAACTTGCATGATCCATAGCCTGAAAAAATGTAGAATTAACCAGTTAACAACCAAAGGCTAATAATGTTTTAAAAAGGCTGATAAAGCAGTTGCATGTCAAGATCAGAGGAAAACACAGTCAGTTGCTTGAGCTAGCAGAGACCAGTTAACAACCAAAGGCTAATAATGTACATGATCGAGTAAAGCTTATGGAAGTACCGTCCGAGGATTGATTGATGCACTTCTCATAAATGGTACTGTAATGAACACATCAAGAATCACGTGCAACAAAAGTACAAAGCAATTAAACACAGTCGTGTAACACTGCCGATTCAGACAAACCATTGCCTGCAATGCTCACGCTGATGGCAGATGGCAAACGCAGGGGATCCAAGGTGATGTGAAATGTGCAGTTGGACTCTTGAGTCAAACATGTGCAGTACAACATTGGAAAGCTACAGCTCCAATGGAGTACAGCCAGCTCTGATGTGCCTATCTGAATGCATATTTCAGGACTAGTGTCCAACTGCAACCCTGATAATCTCAAAACAATTTTTGTCAGCGAGCCTGATCTACATATTGGTATGGCAGGATTACCTGTTCCATAAAGTTGTTTTCCGCTGTATATCACTAATTCTAATGCGGTGTTGCAGATAATATAGCTTCAATAAGCACATACTGTTAAACAAAGAACTGGGAGCCATACCTAGTTACCTAGTTGGGGTTCATGATGCTCTTAAAGTTTCATGTGTTCATCTCATTCCATAAGATGAGGTTGCTAGAAACGACCTTTCTCTATTTGTGCTTAAAACAATATGTTAAACAAGCGAGATCCAAATGTGTTGGGTCAACATATGGCTGCTGATTATATTTTGGCCACAACAGATCTCATGCACAACTTGAACCTGTGGAGATCCATGTCTGGATCCCCAAACTGAGGGTCAACTATCTTGACAGAATAAAGAGTTCTCTTATTGATGGCGCAGTTCCGTTATAATCCTCATGTATCATTATGCTTAAAAAAAATCCTCATGTATCATTACCAGAATAAATTATTCAGGGAATCAGTCAGCTATGGGCAACAGATAACGATAGCTTACATGCTAGCAACTAATTGGAAGTCGTAAGCATTTTCAAACATCTCGACCCTAATCTCTTTAGTGATACTTAAGTTATGAAATGTACTACTCCCTCCGATCCATAATAAGTGTCGCTCATTTTATACTAAGCTAGTAAGTGTCGCTCATTTTGTACTAAGCTAATACAAATTTTGTACTAGATGAGCGACACTTATTATGGATCGGAGGGAGTACACCGGATGGATCACAGCAGAGACATCCATTATCATATTAGGGGAGGCCATAAGACAGTTTGATCTCATCACTCTAATCATTACTATAATAAGTCAAACGTTCCATAGCAGCTAAGCACTACACTGGATGCATCTCTCAGGTTGGAATGACTTGATCCAGATTTGGTCATTTGAATAACCAGATATGAGCTCGGTTGACAAGTTAAAACAGATTAACTTTATCACCCTCAAATCATTAGAGAAGATACCTACATTCAAGCTGGTTAGGTACTGTTCTCCTAAAGTTTATAGGCTTGGCTAGTTTCAGAAGGTTCACCCCACGGCCAGCTAAAGAAACCAATGACACTACTGCCTTTGCTCATCTGAATAACGTACTGTCTATTCTGTTCACCAGGTGCACCAAGAGCAGAGTTTCATTTACCCGACGCCCTAGCCACTAGATCAAAAACTCTAATTGCAATGTTCATGCATAAGTAATTTAATCACATACACTTTGAAGTACTACGAGCAAGTGGTAATTTCAGAATGTATGAAGAAGTGTTGAGTTTGTCAGTTAGAGCATGCTTACTTGGGTCCTTGATGGTCTGCTCGGCGAGGTTGTTGAAGTAGCACGTAGCTCCGGTCTTCCTGAGCTGCTGCCAGTAGGAGTTGAAGGCGTAGCTGGCGTGCGCCGCGCCGGTGTTGGGCTGGAAGCACTCGCCGCCGGGCTGGATGGCGTCGCACGTCCCGCTCCCCTGGCCGCACGCGTACGTCAGCGCGTCCCCGATCGCCGTCTCGTTCAGATTCCTGCCGGCGTGGGCGGCCAGCACGCACCATATCGGGCCCTTGTACGGCGTGTTGTTCTCCGGCGCCGGCAGAGGCGGGTACGCCGACAGCGGCCGCCGCCCGGTGAGGTCGACCGGGTACACGGCCGTGCCGTTGGGGTAGTAGAGGCCCCAGTGGCGCTCGGTGCCCGGGCCGGGCTTGAGGTTCTCGTTGTAGAGCGAGAAGACGAACACCGGCATCCTGGCGCCAGGCCGCGCCGGTGTGCCGGCGTTCCTGGCCATCCGCGCCGCGAGGTTCCTGTTGTAGACGGCGGCGTTGCGCGCGTTGGCGCCGATCTGGTCGTAGTCGCCGCCGTTGGGCCAGCCAGTCTCGGCGATGGCGATCCTGACACCCCCGTGTCCGAGTTTGGACATGGCGGCGCCCACGGCGTCGAGCATTTCGTCGAGCAGGTTGGTGTAGGTGAGCCCCGTGCCGGGGTCGACGTAGCGGGCGCCGGAGGATGGCTGGAGGAGCGCGTAGTCGAGCGGCACGGTGCCGTTGCTGCCGGCCCAGACGAAGTAGGTGTAGGCGTCGACGAAGTAGTAGGAGTTGGTGGCCTCGAGGAAGCGGAGCAACGGGCGGATAACCTTCTCAGCGATGTCGGGCCGGAACGCGGCGGCGGAGGGCGGGCGCGGGAAGCCCCCCGTGACGAGCGCGTCCATGGCGAGCGTGGTGCCGAGCTTGACGCGGCTGACGCGGCGCTTGCGGAGGCTGCGGTGGAGATTCTCCATGGCCGGCACGATGCGGGGCCAGGTGGAGGCGGCGATGGAGCCGTCGGAGAGCACCTCGTTGCCGACGAGCAGGAACTTGACCCGGGTTTCGGGGAGGTAGGGGAGCAGGTTGGCGGCGACCCAGCGGTCGGCGGCGGCGTAGGAGGCGGCCAGGTCCGGGATGATCTGGTTGGGCACCATGATGGAGACCTCCATGCGCGTCCCGGCCAGCGCGCGCAGCACCGCCGGGTTGGCGTCGTAGATCTTGACCGACCCCGCCCCCGCCGCGCGCAGCAGCTGCACGGACCGGCGCGGCCCTGGGATGTCGTCCGCCACCCTGCCGTAGTTCACGCCGAGGCCGCGGTTGCGGCCGTGGCCGTGGCCGTGGCTGCGGCGGAAGGGGGCGCTGCTCCAGGCCCCGTCCGCCGCTGCAAGAGCAAAGACGTCAGCAAGTAGATCGGGTCAGGGTGGGTGTTGGGTGGTCGGACGGAAGAATGGCTTACCGTGGCAGGTGACGGCGGCGAGGAGGAGAAGGAGGAGCGGCCGGAGGGGGGAGGGCGCCGCCATGGCCGGCCGGCTCTGTCTTGCTGGCTGCGGCCGGCGCACGGTCGGGTCGTGGGGAGTCGTCGTCGTTGGAGGGAGAGCGTTGACGTATTGGAGGGGATCGAGGAGGGGGGTTTAAGTAGGGGTTTAAAAGCAAGAGCTTTGACGATGACAACGGTAGTCTCAAAAGAAAAGAAAAAACGATGGCAACGGCACACTCGGGATCATGCCCTAAGAGCATCTCGAGTAGGATGTAAATAGTACTCCAAAATAAACATCACAGATTTACTTAGATATGGATGTATCCAAATACGGAGTATTAAGTTAAATTTAGATACATTCATATCTAAATAAAATTTTATTTCTATTTTGGAATGGATTGATTAGGACCTAAAATAGTGCTTGATGCAAATTACACATCCTCAGAGCGGGGCGATGGTGATGCAGGGAACGACGGGGGCGGCGGCGTCACGACACGTCCGAAGGGGGGCAAAGGCGGGGCAAGGGACGATTGCGACGAGGCACGACACGACGGTGGCGCGGCCCGAGGGAGGCGGATCTGGCAACGCATGGGAGCGGCGGCATGGCAGGGTGAAGTTTCACATGGTGGTTGTGGCTTTGCTCGTGGCGATTTGTTTTTTTTTCTGGGCATGGTTGCATGTAATGTATATTTACCGATATGAAAAATAGCGCATTATTGTATCGCTAATAGCACACTATAGTGTTCATGCAATATTTCGTTAAATGAATTCGTGTATAATGTTTCGCTAATAGCATGCTATAGAGTATAATAACACGCTAATAGCTTATTTGAGGGTCACGCTAATCGCACGCCATTTTAAGAGTGCGCTGTTTTGTTATAACACCCTATATTTTTCATTGATATTTACATGTCTATGCTCTATTTTACATTTCGATGTAGTATAAAAATTTAGCCAAAAGACAGTATAGAGCAGCTGTTGACTCTTATTTTTGGGCCTTTTATGCCGATAGTATTATACGCCACGTATTTGAGATGCTCTAATCGGAAGGGAACGGACGCGGCTTTTGAGTGTCTCAGCGACATGATTAGGACAAGTGGCGAGGTGAGAGAGACGGTGGCGCATTACTCCGATCTGATTCTGGTTGGTGTACGAGCAGATGTTGGGAGTGTGCAGGAACTCTGGCCACTCGTCGAAAAGAAAAGCCAGGAACAAGGGCAAAAGGGAAGGGGAAATTGTGCCGTTGCGTCGCTCCACGGCTTCGCTTTGTTGTTTTTGCACATCGGATCCTGCGTTCCTGCTGCTCCGGCGTGAAAGCTTTGGGGATGTGGATCGACGTGGGAGAGGTGAGGTGAGGTGAAGTGAAGCTTCCTTTTGGGCACGTCTCGTCCCGGAGTACGAGCTACTGAGGTTCAAAGGCTACTGTGCTACAGCCCCTCCCAGCAGCGGGTGTCCTCTGTCTGTGTCACCAAACGACGACGACCGACTCCGACTGAGATGAGATATTTACACACGACCTTTTGAAGTTTCCTAGGCCTTGTACTTCACCGTTTCAGGCGAAGAAAGAAAGCGCGTGCGTGACCATTTTCAACACGTCTGTCGCCGCATCGCACCAGTACCCAGCTTGCAGCGCGCAGCGCAGAGCGCACCATGCCGGCCGAGGCGGCAGCACCTCCCGTCCAGCCAGCCCTATCCCGTGCACCAAACACCATCGCAGAGAAACAGGTCGATGTCCACTCTGCTCGTGTCGACCGCCAACTTACCTAGCTTCAGCCTTCAGCAGCATCAGATGGGGAAAATTGAAGAGAGAGAGAGAGAGACAGACAGACAGATCACAGATACGCGCATGGAACGACTGTGCTTTGGATACCGTCTTCAGCCCGTTGCCATCGCGGCTCCGTGCTTCAGATTGGAACTAGCTTAACCTGAAGTTGGCTTTGCCTTTTTTTTCTCTCTTTCATGATAGTCTGAAGTTGGCTTTGCTGGCGCCTTTTTTTTTCCTTTCTGATGTAAAAACCGCTTTCTTGTTTGAAAAAGGATGAGGAAACTACCAGAACATTTTTTTATTTTGATATACTACCAGCACCTTTTTTTTTCCGAGCGGAACTACCAGCACACCTTGTTGTACTACTACTACACAGGCGGGTGCTAGATGCACACTGGGCAATGGTCGCTCCGCTAAATTCTGGATCGACTGGTGGCTGGATGAGGGCCCAATCGACTCGACCTTGCCAGAGCTATTCCGCTTCGTCCGGAAAGAGGCGGCTAGGACACGCACGGTGAGCCAGGGCATTGGTGGAGGCTGGTGGCCGGACGTGGTGCTGAATATGTCGGCGCGGGCTCTCGATGAGCTCCTCACGCTAGTGGACATGACCCAGGTGATTGCCCTAGGCGAGGGGCAAGACAGGATATATTGGGCCTGGGAGGGCGATGGCAGGTTCTCCTCGCGGTCGGCGTATCGCGCTCTGTTCGCTGGTCGAGTGGAGATGGCGGGGGCTACCCAAATTTGGCGCTCCAGGGCTCCGGCGACTTGCAAGATCTTTGCGTGGCTGGCGGCCCGACGACGATGCTGGACTGCTGACCACCTCGCGCGTCGGAGTATGCCGCACCCAGCAGCATGCCCTTTCTGTGACCAAGCGCCCGAGACGATTGATCACATTCTGCTTGGCTGTGTCCTGGCAAGGCAGGTTTTGGCTTCTCTGACAAGCCGATGGGGGAAGCCACAATGGATCCCCTCCAGCGATGCGCGCCTGGTGGCCTGGTGGACCTCCATGCACCCGCCGCGCGCGCGTAGGAAAGAGGTCTGGACGGCGGTTTTCCTGACCATTTGGACATTGTGGAAGCACCACAACTCCGTGGTGTTTGATGGCGTGACACCCTCGGCTGACAGGGTCCTTCAGCTGATTTACACCCAGGGAGACAATTGGCGCGCGGCGGGTTTGCTTCGAGAGGACGAGACGCTCCCGATCAAGCAGGTAGGGTGGGTCACTAGCGAGTAGTCGCCAGGTGGTATCTCTGGCCATGTTGGCCGTGGTGTTGTTATCTAGTTTGTAAAACTCTTGCCTTCCTGGCGTTGCCTTCTATGAAACTGATACGTCATTCCATGACGTATCCTTGAAAAAAGAGCTTGAAGCCCATTGTTGGGCGGACTGGGTGGGCCGAATTGAAGGAAATAGGCTGTGTTAGAGATGTGGCAAGAGATTAAGGAGTAAGAAAAATAGAGTGCATCAAACTACTCTTTTCGTTTTAAAATAACTGTCTTAGCTTTAGTATAATTTTATATTATTAAAGCTAGTACAAAATTAAGATACGTAATTATTTTGAAACGGAGGAAGTACAAAATACTGGGTGGGCTACGGCCTATTCAGCTTTGCTATAGCTCTCCCAGTGCCACTACATGCATGTAAATACTTTGTTGAATCTTCTAACAGAAAAGCATAGAAAACAGCAGTAAGAACTTTCGAGCGAAAAAGGAAAAGATCAAGAGAAACAACCGATAACTTTTTTTTCTTCAGATATCCAATTTAGCTTGGGGGAGCATCTTCTCCTGAGTGCCAAATATGTTTTTTGCGAATATACAAAAACTGTTTTTTTATAATAGTACACGTCCATATCTAAATATTATATGCAAATGTCTAGGAGGAAAGCCCATCATTATGACCTATGCAAAATGATAAGAATGTCATTTTCCACGCGATTGAACTTCATCTTTTTCCTAACGAAACCCAAATGTTATGTTTCCCACAAAAATTGTTAGGTACACTTTCTACACTAATACAAACATTTTTTTTATACTTGCTTCGTTTCATAACTCTTAACCACGACAAAAATTATGAAATGAAGAAAGTATTCGTTTTGTATTTACTGTCCGTTAGAGCCAAAATGCCTTTCTCCTATATTTCCATCATTGTCAGTCGGCCTTTACATTTGGCTAACAATCAAGGATTGGCTTGGCTGAGAGTCCCTTGACTTATCTCGATGGGAGGCTAAGAAATCTTTAAAATCCGATAAGATCAATATGCCCAAAGCAAAAATGGTGAACCAAAAAGCATTTCATATTACTACATTGATCTATGTTATTTTTTGCTAAACGGATGTTTGATCTTGTACTCCCTTCGATCCATAATAAGTGTCGCTCATCTAGTACAAAATGAGCGACACTTATTATGGATCGGAGGAGTAGTATTTTAGTGCTAAGCGCATTTATTTGGTAGCATGATATAAAAATGCTAGTAATGATTTTTGTTACAACAAAAAAATGAAGTGTGATCGGTGATGATAGGCCTCAAATTTTGTTGCAACTGTTATAAAAAAAGCTACTATCGGTAATCAAATTTGATGCCACGAATTGACGGTAAATATAGTACGCAAATCTTTTATCAAATTTGTTGCATCCATGTATCAAAAAAGTTGCGACCGATAACAAAAGTGCTACCATCAGCGATTAAAATTTGCTATCACCATTATTTTTTGCAAAAAGCATAAAAAAAAATTTATTACATCAATGTATCAAAAAAGTTACAAAAATACCGCAAATGTTGCAACCATATAATCCGAAAAAGTATACACGAATATGGTCCATTGGATCACAAGGAACAAAGGGCCGTGGTCTGGGCCGGTCAACGGGCGCAGAGAGCAGCGCCCAAAGGGGGGAGTGCTCTTCATGGTTAGAGCGTGTTTGCCTTGAAGAAAAAAAACGCTTAGAGCGCGTGGAATAGGGCCACTCCGCCGTTTTCTTAAAAAAAAAAGGCACGCCGTTTTTCTTAGAGCCTCCGATTCGTCAGAGAATCCAATTTGCACTGATGGTCCGCTTCGGACGATGGGTTCCGTGGTGAGGCTGTGAAGTTTGTGATCTGAAACGGATCTGATCGTGCTTTGTATGGCGCCATCGTATCTCCCGCCAATATATTTGGACTCGTAGTATCACACCGATCAACCCTACTATCCCTGTTCCGATATCCTCTCTCCGTCCTCGTGGCCATGGGGATTAACATTGTAAGTGTACATACACCATAGCTGCCTTGTTAGTTCGTGCCTTGTGAAATTCACGGCTTATAGGTTGTCCAACCAATCACCAATCATCATGCCATGTGTTGAGCAGGGCAAAGGGGTCGTGGAGGAGCCAGCCAAGCACGACGACGACGACGACAGGCTGAGTGCGCTCCCCGACGACGTCCTTCTCGCCGTCCTCCAGCGGCTCGACACGCGCACCGCCGTCAGGGCCGGCGCCCTCGCGAGACGATGGAGGCGCCTCCCTCGTCTGCTCCCGGACCTCACCATCCACGTCGCCGATTTCATGCGCCGTTCTCGGAGTCGGCACCCCTCTCCTCGCATCATGGTGGACGATGCCATGAGGGTCTACGCCGACGCCACGACATGGCTCCTAGCCCCGACCAAACAACGGAGCATCAGGAGCCTGCGCCTCACCTTCTACCTTGTAGACCCGTACCTGCGGTCCATCGGAGACGCCGTCGCCCAGGGCGGCGGCGGGACCATCGCCGGGCCTTTGGAGTTCACCGTACGGGCGGACGCCGGCGTCCTCGGAGTCAGCCATGCGCAACGTGACATGCTCGCGCGTCGCTTCATGTCGTTCTTCCGCGACTGCCCCGTCGCCTTCAGCTGGCTCACCTGCCTCTCTCTGCAGAACCTTCGTTTCGGTGACTTCGACATCCATGATCTCCTCGGCGGCTGCACTCGGCTGGAGCTCCTTTCCTTGACCCGTTGCGGCTATCGCTCCTTCTCCGCCCTGCGGATAGACGCGCCGGCGTCCTCGCTCCTTAGCTTGGAAGTCCGGGTTTCTTTCTTCGTTGGGATCGAGCTGACCAGTGTCCCGAAACTAGAGCGGGTTGTGTATGATTTCGTCGATAGCTTGGACGGGAGCTGCCCAATTAGGTTTGGACACGTTCCTTGCCTTCGTGACATAAACATCTCAATGCCACATCTGGATTACTATGATGAGAAGTCAAGACAGCTCTTCCCAGCGTTCAGTAACCTCAGAGTTATTTGTCTCTCCAACTTGGAAATTGGAAAACTGATGTGGAGTCTCTTGGCCCTGGAAGCCGCACCTTTGCTGAAGAAGCTCTCTATTAAGGTACATATATACTGTACCTTCTTTTCTTCCCTAAAATTCTCATTGCAAACACATATACATGCATCTGCATTGATGCATTCTTGCATTCAGTGTCCATTCCTATTAGTGTTATCTTTGCATGGAGCTTGATCTGACTTCCTCATCGAAAAATAAATGGATTTCTAAGCTTGTCTTAAGTCCTATTCCCTTCTTTTCGATTTATAGAACTCAATCCAAAATCTTCACATTTCCGTTAAACAAGGCTCATTTTGTGCCCCACTGGAAGCGATAAGTCCGCTTCGATCCCTACGTAGCAAATAATTCAGGGAGTACTATCTTAGGTTTGGCCAAACATGTATAGAACAATACAAACATCTATGACACCAGATAAATACATTGTGAGTGCATATATGTTGCTACTCTTGTCTATAAAGTCAGTAAAAAACTTAAAACAGCTAAGAAAACTTAAAATAGTTTCACTTCAAATAAAACTAGAAAAAACCTTTATTTCGTTGCACACAAAGCAGTGACACCAATGGGTTTTCATGGCTACTTTATACGTACAAGTATGTATATTTTTTTTACCACTACTCTATGGTCAACATTTTTAAGGCAAATCTAGTGTTACCATTATCACACAACCAGTCAATAGTTTCTTTTTCTATATTATTAGTTTGTAGTCAGAAATAGAAAAATTGAAATCCATATGTTCTGCATATATTTATGATGCAACGGTTTTTGTTTCTATGAACGATTTGTTCTGAGAAGCTATACCAGCCTCGTTTGGCTACTCTGATCCGCCACAACGATTCCAATCTGGTGGTGGAAGCACCAAAATTTGAGCACCAGAACTTGAGTCTCCTGGAGATAAGTGGCTATGCTGGGCTCAGAGAAGAGGTTGAGGTGGTACAATACATCTGGCTCATCACGCAGCGTGCTGTGCGTTTGAAGAAAATTCACCTACTTGAACGACGCCCGTCTACAAATTGCAATGGTGTTGGATGCTCATGTCATGTCGATGAGCCACATAAGACTCTATTAAGCAAGACACTCGCTGGTACAGCAGCTTCGTCGATAGAGATAACAGTAGAACTAATCGACGCCCCATGATGGCATTAGCTCGTGCAGTTGTGACATGAGCCCCTAGCTTGTGCAGTTCATGTGTACACGGTTGATTTTGGCTGTAATTCATGTATTATTTGTAAGCGAATAATTTGGATTTGGATTGAGTTTGTAGTGAAACGATGTGTTTCTCTCCCGATTGGAAATTCAAGTGAGTAATTTGTACTCTAGTGTTTTTATTTTTTTGATGGTTTGTTTCTATGAAGACAGAAACTCACGAAAAGCATTTGCTAAGCTTTGCCCGTACCAGATGAATCTCTGATTCAGTGGCTCGGGTGACGAAAAGAAATTGCCCCATTTCAACAATGAGGGTTCTCAAAACTTGGAAGGGTTTAAAAGAATTTAAATTGGTTGTTTTGATTTAAAATACTAAGCATAATTAATAAACAGGCTCAACATAGTACCCCGTCCGATAGATCGACCCATTACTCCCCCACCGCTCAGTCCATTTAGCCTCCCACAAAAGGCCCAAGGCGGGCCACTCCGAAATCATAACCGCCTTTTCCTTGTAAGAGAAAAATTTATTGAAGTTGATCCAAATTCATGTATGAAGTTAAGAGGAAACTTCTGACGGAGCGGAGCGGAGGCCTGTCGCCGGTAGGCTTTTCTACCGCCTATATAATACCTTGTAACCCGCCGCGCGGGATGGATCATCAAGTTGTAAATCCCTCGGTGTTTGTAACACCTCCAAAATAAGAAATAGTTCGCTGGCCTAAAATCTGCGTGTCCCCTGTGTTGCTTTTTGTTGTTCTTTGTTGTTATTTGCGTGTCGGTTACCTAACACAATTGATTAAGGAGTACACCTTGCGGGAGCTTCGTAAGGATCATTTTGTATGAGCTAAGAGCGTCAAGTGTCGTGTGTTGAACGCTTTCGTGAAATTTATTAATTTTACTTGTTTCGTGGATTTTCGGTTTTCTCAGTTTTTTGAGAAAAGAATTTAAAAACAATTACGTAATAAATGTTTTTAGAGACCCAATCATGCCTCTCGAAAAGAAAAAAAATGCATTTTTTAGAGGCATGGTTGTGCCTCTCGTAGAGGCACAGATTTACTCGATGAGAGGCACGGTCGTGCCTCTCAGAAAGGAAAAAAAGCTTTTCTTTGTTTTTCCCGAAAATTCTCCATCTTGAGAGCCGTCTGATCCTCCTTCGGGAGGGCCTTTGTATCCCCCGTTGTTGCCATTCTGGCACTTGAATTCGTTCATGAAGTGGCACTATTCCAAGAGTGTTTGGCTGGGCGTCCGACTCTACCATGTTCGGGCAAGGACCTCCCAAGGCTTGCTCGTAACTGTTTGGGCGTCAGAGGCTCGAATCTACAATTTTTCTCCAACAACAAGGCGGCTGTCTGAGTGGTGATGATGTCCGAGGAGTGGATGATCTCAGTGATCTGGCTTACGTGTCTCCCTTGTTGTAGGTGTAACGACCCCTATTTTTTTCATTAATCTTTACCACTTAAGTATAATTAATAAAATAATTATTAAGAGTTAATTAACACATCCCAGATTTATGCAACAAATACAAAAGTCTCAATCAGATATTTATTTCATATAATTGAAATAAATACATAGTACTTGAGCATTACAATTCTTGGAAAAAACATAGGAGACCATACTATAATATTTTACAGCAAGACTACTTTGACCACACAAAAATATCTGAGTCAGCCAAGATTTCAAGGCACACTTGACACACACCAACCACCACCTCACGTGCACATATACTAGTAGTCAATTGGGCAACAGTGTAGTCTATGTATGGGCTGCAACCTCCAGCCAATTAGAAGCTAGCACATGTGAGAACAGTGGAGAAAAGGGATGGGCAACCATACCAGGAGGAGGAGAGCTCAGTTATTAAATGGAGGGAGTGCAGCGCAAGCCTGGGCAAAGTTCACCGGCCTCCACTCTATCCCCAAATAGCCAGACAAAGCTTCCCTTTCTTAGTAGCACCCACTCTCCTGTCCACAACCAACAAAATCCAAGATCAATAACTCAAGATGGTGACTTGATGCCACTACCACCAAAACGTAGTGGGAGGGTTAGAGGAAAAGATTTGGTTGCTAGGGTGAAGGCTGAAGCTAGGAGCAGTAGCAAGGGATCAAGATTTAGAGCAGATAATAGCAACTTCAGCAAGCAAAAAGGTGATTCTTATTCTTCCATTATTCAGTACGCACATACACAAGGAAGCCACCCTAGATGCACACAAATCCACTAGTCATTCCCAGGATGCACACAAATGCATAGTCCACATTTATCCCAAATCTTGAGAATAAATAGCTAAGGAAGCAGACTGGATGAGGATGTAAACTAACTGAAATAAAATAGATCAGGCAGTGTATGCAAGTTCACAGAGGCAACATCTCTGAAATTATACAGTGTGATTCAGATTTGTAGCATATGGCACAGTGAAGGAAATCACAATCCTAAGAGTTTAGCATCAGGATTTTCACAGAGGATATATAACCTTAAGCAAGTAAATCAAATAAATAAAATATTAAGAAGCAGCAATACATCTAAATCTTGCACAGGCTTCAACTTGCTCAACACACACACACACATACATGGGGAATTTTTTTAATCTACTAACACTGGAGCAACCTGGAGCATCAAGAAATTAGGGGGGGTGAACAAAGGGACCGCTGACCTGCACATACACAGATCTGTTCCATGGCCACACGCTGGAACTCCATCCCACATCATCTAGCAGCAGATCGGCGGCCGTAGCAGGGGATTCCATCCTAGAACTCAGTCCAGTGACCTGCAAATCAATAGAAATCAGAGAAGGATTGGAGGGTTGGGGATGGAATCCACTGGAAAATCTAGGGATTTAAAATCAGGGGGGAAGCAGAGTAGAGGATCCGGCAGCGGCATCTTTCCTGTCGTTGGCGGCGCCCTGGAGGAGAGCGACCTGGGCAAAGGGGAAAAGAAACTGATGGATAAGAGGGGGCGTGAGTTAGTTGGTCTAGTACTACTTGTGTGTTTCTCGGTTCAGAACTTGGAGTAGGATAGTAGTAGTAGTACTAGTACTACAAAAGTGAAAGGGAAGCATAATCTAAACCAACACGTACACACACTCTGGCCATTAGTACTAATCAGGAAATCAGATGCCCCCTTAAATAATGCTAGCTTCTCACCACACTAATGCATATAAAATAGCTTGTATAAGAAATTTTCAGGTTTATAAATCTCAATGACTGTAGGACTGCCACACTGCACCGGCGTATATTTATTTTAGTGATTCATTCGACTTAGTCTCGGTATATATATTCGTCGACCTGCAGGAAGCGAGCAAGGTCTGGAGAAGAAGGAACTACAAAAGCAGATTGAGTCCGAGTTTGAGTATAAAAACTCAGGCAAGCTTTTCATTGATCATGCTGAGTAGAATTATTTTCCATAAGAAAACTATTTTCTACTATATCTTATCATCAACATGCATAAAATGATTTTGGAATAAATTGTGTGTCGAGTGGACTGTTGGCGGGTTAGCTGATGGAGCAGTTAACCTACCAGTTTTATTTTACTTGGTGGATAGAGGGTGCCCGAGATGGATATAATAGAAGGTGGGACCCTCTACATATGGCTATCATATTAGGATAAATAAACTTTCACTTGTATTTGTTTACCGTATAAAAATCGTATCGACCACAGGCCTGCCTAATAAATGGCAGGCAAGGCCTACTACTTATTTAGTCATTTTACTATCCACATGTAGTAGTAGGTTGGGTGATGAATTCCCAAGCTAATGCCGGATGGGTGCATTAGTGATGAGTGTCAAGTGTCTCTGCTTGATACAACGACTAGTGAACACCTAGCCGGGTGGAAGTACAATGTACTAATGAGAAAAAGCTTTGAACTCTGACCAGGTCTTGCATACGATGAATTGTGAGAGCAATAAAAATCAGAGTTCATGTGGGTAAAGTGATACAGCCTGCGCAGTGCTAAACTAAATCATGATCATGCCCGTCTCTTGGATTGGAGACTACGGGAACCTATTGCTGGTTCATATTCGAAATATAAGTGATTTATGGTTTTTCTTAAATTGAACTGGACTTTTCTTCAACAAAACTTTATTTTAAAAAGTGTTGAGTTGAAGTAGGACTTGTTGAATTATTGACACAGATTCATGAGTGTTTGCATTTCGCTATATATATATATGCTTGCTGAGTACTTTGTACTCACTCTTGCTATTATCCCCCTTTTCTTAGAGCAAAGCTTGTATGAGATGCCTACTGGACCATGTGCAGAGAGCAATGATGATGGCTACTACTATACCGAAGATCTTAATGTGGAACCAACTAGTGATATGTATGATCTGGAGGCCACGTATGGTAGTTGGGATGAATAAATACCTTATGGTCTAAGGCTATGTAATTCAGGGACTACCTTAGCACCACCAGTCTAATATTGCTAGTTAAAAACTCCAGTATTAGGAGATGTAATAATTTGGCAGACTTGTGAGAAGCCTACTTGAGACTTATAGCCCTGCGTGGCAAGGTATTGTAATATAAATGACCATCTCTAGCTATTTCCCTGTTGCACATCTCTGACATGGATTATTATTTGACAAAATGCGATTTTGTCAAGAAATAATCTAAGGACTAGTGTCATTACCCATTTGTTAATGACACGGGTCGTCACAGGTGGTATCAGAGCAATGGTTTCGAGGGCCACACAGATAGTTAGAGACGGTTGGAATACTTAAGTTAGAACCCATACTTGTTATATGACATCCCTAGTTAATCCCACACCTTGTATTATTCATTCCAGTACCTTTAGATGATTACCATGTTCATTAGAAACCTATTGCATACCTTTAGATGCTTATAACCATGCTAATTAGAAACCTATTGCAGGATTGTTCGAATTAGAATTCCACCATCAAGGGTTCATGGCCAACATGTCCTGCTACTTTGGCAAATGATGCAAGAGCTTGGGGCACCTTGTCCAGAATTCTTTGAAGAGATACCAGATGATGGAACGTACTCCTATCGACGCATAGTTCTCGTGCTCAGCGGTATTCCATCGGACATAGGCTTCTATGTGGAACTCTCCACAATGCAGCGGTCTTCTGATGACACCATACCCATGCAAGAGGTTGCTAAGGAAGCTATGCTTGGGCTGCGAGCACGCTTTGGAGAGAAATTGCGTACCACCGGATACCGTGACTTGCCGGCATTTGATTCTGGAAGTTTTGGTCAGAGCTACCAGCAAGGACCTAGCGGAGCAAGCCTTGGTGTTGGGTCATCATCAGCCCATCCTGCACCTGCAGCTTCAAGAGTTAGCGCCACTTCTAGTATGGCAATGATTGCTGATGTGATGATGTACCACTCCATGAAGGAAGAGCTTATTAGGCACCAAGAAGCAACCCAATTCTGGTATCAATGCTACCAGCTGAGCGAACATGATAAGATGGTGCTGCAGGAAGCACTAAATGTTTTGCCTGGAGGCATTCTTAATCCTATAATAGTACCAGATGATGTTGAAGAGGAAGAAGAAGAGGATCCAAAGGAGGTAGAATTTGAGGAACCGGAAGGAATGGAGGAAGTAGAGAACCCAAATGAGCCGCTAGCTCCACCCTCACCAGAAGTACCACCTACACCACCTCAACCACTACTCAAACCTATAGCTGAACCAGACCTACCGCCGAATATAGAGCAGCAGCTACCCCACTTCCCTATTCCACGACCACGTGAGTCTGAAATTACCCAGCCACGCATGAGTGTTAGCATGAGGGAGTATAGAGAGGCTACTGCCTATGCGCAAGTACTTGGGCTGGGAGCGAGTGGCAGTGGTAGCAGCAATGAAAACGGCAATGGCAGTGGCAGCAGCAATGGAAGTGGCAGCAACAATGGCAGTGGCAGCAACATCCCTTGATCAAGCTCCAAGACGTCGGAATCTTAAGCGTGGGACGCCTTGACAATAGACTAGTCTTTTGGGACCAGTAGCAGTTAGTATTGTAGCATCCTGAACATGTATGGTATGTAATATATGTGTGAACTGCAAGGCCGAGTATGTCCCAGATGTACTAGTAGGATGCACTGGACCATATGTGTTGTGAGGGTTGTAGTAGTGACGCAGTTACGCCTTTAATTGGACCTATGTGATGTACCCCTTTGTAATATAAGTACTTGTCCTGTAGTATATGACTCGGGCAGTAGAAGGCTTTTGGTGACGTATACGGTTGTGTGCTTTTGGTTAAAAAAATGTGACAGAATCATACTAGGCAGATAATAAAACTGCTTGCCATTGACTTATGGCAGATACATAAATAATCAGAGGGAAAAAAAATTGGACAAAATATATGTATCTCCTGCCATGCATGCACTTTAGGTGCAGTATCCTTCCTACTGACTAATACCATCTTAGAGCAGCATGTTATTTATTGGTATCGCTTGCACTTGTGCTTGCTGATTTGAATCAATAATCATGCAAAAAGAAATAAATAACTAACCAAATATAGAAATCATGCAGGATGGACAACCATGGCCTTAGTGAGCAAGACCTTGTCTTTCGGTTGGGATCAAGTGCCCAGGATCATCATGGTGGTACTCCAGCTTCAGAAAATCAGAGTGCTCTGCCTAGACCGGTCCAACTTCCAAGTAACCCAGAAGTTGGCAATGCGGGAAGTTCTGGACTTATGGGTGGAGAAGGCAACCTTGGAGATGTCCTTAAGTTCATGGAGAATTCTTGAAGAGAGTCCCAAGAGAACCAGAATCGCTTCCTCGAGGCTATACTAACAAGGCTAGTTCCTGGAGGAGCACCATTACCCGGTGCAGGAGTTAGTTTGGGAGAATTTCTGAAAACTCAACCACCCACATTCTCCAAGGCGGTGGATCCATTAGAGGCGGATGACTGGCTGACAGAAGTAGAGCAGAAGCTGGAAACCGTAGGGTGTTCAAATGAAGAGAAGGTGCGATATGCATCACACCAGCTAATCGGTCCAGCAGCAGCCTGGTGGAGGAATTTCAGCCTTAATCGAGCTAATAACCAGCCTATCACCTGGGAGGAATTCAAGTTGAACTTCTGCCAAACCCACATTCCAAAGGGAAAGATGGATATCAAGAAGAGGGAATTTCGTCATTTAACCCAAGGTAGTAAGAGGATGAACGAGTACCTAAACCAATTTAATGAATTAGCAAGGTATGCTCCAGATGATGTGGATACCGAAGCCAAGAAGGTGGAAAAGTTCATGGAGGGGCTGCATCCATTCCTGAAAAGGCACCTCTCGATTCACGGGATTACCGAATTTCAGGACCTCGTGAACAGGGCCTTTGTACTTGAGAATGAGCATGCCAACCTAAGTGAAGAAAGGAGAAAGAAGGCGAGGATAGACCCACGCCCCACAATGCAAACCCCACGTCCTATGATGATGCATGGACGAGGGCATCCTCGTATGCCACCATCGAGGCCTAACTTCCCTAATCAGCCAAACTTTGCTCCTAAGTGTGGAAAATGTGGAAAGGGTCATGCTACTCATGAGTGTATGAAAGGCTCAGGAGTATGCTTCAATTGTGGAAGACCAGGACACCACAAGATCAATTGCACCTATCCTGCAGCAAACCCAACAAGGCCACCAGGGCAGCAGACTCAAGTTTTTCGTCCACCAGCTGGGCGGGGACAAGATGGACCTATAAATTATGCAACAAGAGGAGTTGGGCGTGGAGGACCGGTGGGAGGACAACCAAGGCTAAATTATGTGGCTGCAGAGCAACTAGGAGAGGCTACAGATGTTGTTACTGGTAAGCTACTTATTCCTCCTTCAGTTGGTATAGTTTTGTTTGATTCCGGTGCCACACACTCATTTATTTCCCAAGAATTTGTGAATAAGAATGGATTAATATGCACACCATTGGGAAAGGCTTTAGGAGTTAACTCACCTGGAGGGAAGATTATGGTAGAGGAATGCGCAAGAATCAGCCAATAATAATCCAAAACACCAAATTTTTAGCAAACCTGCATGTCATAGAGTTGTCAGGGTTAGAAGTAATCCTTGGGATGGATTGGCTAGCTGCTAATGGAGTAAGGGTAGATTGTGAACTTAAAAGTGTATCCATAAGGAGATCAGATGGCTCTAGGCTGGTATATTTTGGGAGTAGAACCAAACCCGGTGATCCCTTAGTGATGGCAGCAAGAGAACAAAAGAAAGAGGTGAAAGATATACCTGTGGTTTGCGAGTTTCCTGATGTATTTCCGGATGAGCTACCGGGTATGCCACCTGATAGGGAGTTGGAGTTCAACATTATTTTAATGCCCGGGACAGCACCAATCTCCAAGAGACCCTACAGGATGTCACAACCAGAGTTAGTAGAGCTAAAGAAACAATTGGATGAGCTGAAAGAAAAAGGATTCATTAGAGAAAGCATGTCACCATGGGGAGCACCAGTATTATTTTCAGAGAAAAAAGATGGAGGGCTGAGGCTATGCACAGATTTTCGAGACCTCAACAAGGTAACTATAAAGAATAAATATCCACTACCGAGAATAAATGACTTATTTTATCAGCTCAAGGGTGCATGTGTCTTTTCAAAAATTGACTTGAGATCTGGATATCACCAAATGAAAATGAAGGAAGAGGACATTGAGAAAACGGCATTTGTATCTCGGTATGGGCACCATGAGTACACAGTGGTTCCTTTCGTCCTAACCAATGCACCTGTTATGTTCATGAACTTGATGAATAAGATTTTTATGGAATATCTTGACAAGTTTGTAGTGGTCTTTATTGATGACATATTGATATATTCAAGAAGTGAGGAAGAGCATGCTGAACACTTGAGGATAGCATTGCAAATTTTAAGGGAGAATCAGTTGTATGCAAAATTCAGTAAATGTGAGTTTTGGCTGGAACAAGTAGCTTTCTTGGGGCACATAATTTCAGGGAGAGGAGTTGAGGTAGACCCATAAAAAATTGAGACTGTTTTGTCTTGGGCTCAACCGACAAATCCAAGTGAGGTAAGGAGTTTCTTAGGATTTGCAGGATACTACCGCAGATTTATAAAGGGGTTCTCTCAGATTACATCACCTATCACTAAACTGCTCAGAAAAGAAGCTAAGTGTATTTGGACCGAAGATTGCGAGAGAAGTTTTCAAGAACTAAAGAAACGGTTAACTACAGCACCAGTTTTGGCATTACCTGAAAGTGGACAAGATTATGTGGTGTATTGTGATGCTTCTAAATATGGGTTGGGATGTGTTTTGATGCAAAATGACAGAGTAATAGCCTATGCTTCTCGGCAACTAAGGACGCATGAGGTAAACTATCCCACCCATGATTTAGAACTGGGAGCAGTAGTGTTTGCACACTACTTGTATGGTTCTAAGTGCACACTGTATAGCGACCACAAGAGTCTCAAATATATATTTACTCAAAAAGAGCTAAACATGAGGCAGAGGAGGTGTCTGGAACTAATCAAAGATTATGATTTGACAATTAATTACCACCCTGGTAAAGCAAATGTAGTGGCAGATGCACTTAGTAGAAAGAAGCAATGTAACCACCTCTCCATTGAAGTGTATGACAAAGGACTGCTAGAGGATCTTGCTAAAATGGAAATAGAGCTGAGAGAGGCCACACTAACAGCCAATATAGCAGCCATGACATTTCACCCCACATTGCTAGATCATATTAAGGAAAAACAAGCAATGGATGCATTCATCAAAGAGGAAACAAGAAGAATTCAAGCTGGACAGCCTTCACAATTTAGATTGGACCAAGAAGGAGTTCTTTGGAACCATAGTAGGATCTGTATACCAAATGACCCTGAAATTAAAGAAGTTATTTTGCGTGAAGCTCATGACACCATGTACACTATCCATCCTGGGAGCACAAAAATGTACAAGGATGTGAAGGGAAATTTTTGGTGGCCTGGTATGAAGAGGGAAATTGCAAAATATGTTAGCAAGTGTGATACTTGTCAGAGAGTAAAGGCGGAACACCAACGACCTGCTGGATTGCTGAAACCGCTAGAGACACCAGATTGGAAATGGGAGGATATATGTATGGATTTTATTACTGGTTTACCTATGACACCAAAGAAAAAGGATGCGATATGGGTTGTGGTTGATCGACTCACTAAGTCAGCACACTTCATCGCCACAAACCAGAAATATTCCTTTGATAAGTTGGCTGAAATATACTTAGAGAGAATAGTTGCAATCCACGGTGTGCCAAAGACCATAACTTCTGACCGTGGGTCTGTATTCACATCTAGCTTTTGGAAAAGCCTACAACAGTCTCTTGGAACTGAGCTACATTTTAGCACAGCTTATCATCCGCAAACCGACGGTCAAACCGAGCGTGTAAATCAGATCCTTGAGGATATGTTGAGGGCATGTGTAATTAACTTTGGAGAATCATGGGATAAGCATCTACACCTAGAAGAGTTTGCCTACAATAATAGTTATCAATCTAGCATACAAATGGCTCCATATGAAGCATTGTATGGGAGGAAATGCAGATCACCTATATGTTGGTATGAGGTTGGAGAAAGACCATTACTTGGTCCAGACATAGTAAGAGAGAATGATGAGAAGATCCAACTAATCAAGGAAAGACTTCAGATTGCACAAAGTAGGCAGAAGAGCTACGCTGACCGACATAGAAGAGATATGCAATTGGCAGTAGGAGACTTGGTTTATCTAAAAGTATCACCTATGAGAGGAGTTCGACGCTTTGGAATTAAAGGGAAGCTGAGTCCTAGATATGTTGGCCCATTTAAAATTTTAGAGGAGAAGGGCACATCTGCCTATAAGTTGGAATTACCACAACACCTATCAATGATTCACAATGTTTTCCACATATCTCAACTTAAGAAATGCAACAAGCCACCACCACAAGCATCAGACTTGGAGATTGAATTACAACCAGACCTAACCTATGAAGAGCGTCCATTGAAGATATTAGAAGTCGAAGACCGCGAGCTCAGGACAAGAACAATGTGATTCTGCAAGGTGCAATGGAGGAACCACTCCGTTCGCGAAGCTACATGGGAGAAGGAGGAAGACCTACGAGAGACCTACCCCAACCTTTTTAAGTAAGTTTTCGATTTCGAGGACGAAATCTTTTTCTAAGGAGGGTAGGATGTAACGACCCCTATTTTTTTCATTAATCTTTACCACTTAAGTATAATTAAGAAAATAATTATTAAGAGTTAATTAACACATCCCAGATTTATGCAACAAATACAAAAGTCTCAATCAAATATTTATTTCATATAATTGAAATAAATACATAGTACTTGAGTATTACAATTCTTGGAAAAAACATAGGAGACCATACTATAATATTTTACAGCAAGACTACTTTGACCACACAAAATTATCTGAGTCAGCCAAGATTTCAAGGCACACTTGACACACACCAACCACCACCTCACGTGCACATATACTAGTAGTCAATTGGGCAACAGTGTAGTCTATGTATGGGCTGCAACCTCCAGCCAATTAGAAGCTAGCACATGTGAGAACAGTGGAGAAAAGGGATGGGCAACCATACCAGGAGGAGGAGAGCTCGGTTATTAAATGGAGGGAGTGCAGCGCAAGCCTGGGCAAAGTTCACCGGCCTCCACTCTATCCCCAAATAGCCAGACAAAGCTTCCCTTTCTTAGTAGCACTCACTCTCCTGTCCACAACCAACAAAATCCAAGATCAATAAATCAAGATGGTGACTTGATGCCACTACCACCAAAACGTAGTGGGAGGGTTAGAGGAAAAGATTTGGTTGCTAGGGTGAAGGCTGAAGCTAGGAGCAGTAGAAAGGGATCAAGATTTAGAGCAGATAATAGCAACTTCAGCAAGCAAAAAGGTGATTCTTATTCTTCCATTATTCAGTACGCACATACACAAGGAAGCCACCCTAGATGCACACAAATCCACTAGTCATTCCCAGGATGCACACAAATGCATAGTCCACATTTATCCCAAATCTTGAGAATAAATAGCTAAGGAAGCAGACTGGATGAGGATGTAAACTAACTGAAATAAAATAGATCAGGCAGTGTATGCAAGTTCACAGAGGCAACATCTCTGAAATTATACAGTGTGATTCAGATTTGTAGCATATGGCACAGTGAAGGAAATCACAATCCTAAGAGTTTAGCATCAGGATTTTCACAGAGGATATATAACCTTAAGCAAGTAAATCAAATAAATCAAATATTAAGCAGCAGCAATACATCTAAATCTTGCACAGGCTTCAACTTGCTCAACACACACACACATACATGGGAAAAAAATTAATCTACTAACACTGGAGCAACCTGGAGCATCAAGAAATTAGGGGGGGGGGTGAACAAAGGGACCGCTGACCTGCACATACACAGATCTGTTCCATGGCCACACGCTGGAACTCCAGCCCACATCATCTAGCAGCAGACCGGCGACCGTAGCAGGGGATTCCATCCTAGAACTCAGTCCAGTGACCTGCAAATCAATAGAAATCAGAGAAGGATTGGAGGGTTGGGGCTGGAATCCACTGGAAAATCTAGGGATTTAAAATCAGGGGGGGAAGCAGAGTAGAGGATCCGGCAGCGGCATCTTTCCTGTCGTTGGCGGCGCCCTGGAGGAGAGCGACCTGGGCAAAGGGGAAAAGAAACTGATGGATAAGAGGGGGCGTGAGTTAGTTGGTCTAGTACTACTTGTGTGTTGCTCGGTTCAGAACTTGGAGTAGGATAGTAGTAGTAGTACTAGTACTACAAAAGTGAAAGGGAAGCATAATCTAAACCAACACGTACACACACTCTGGCCATTAGTACTAATCAGGAAATCAGATGCCCCCTTAAATAATGCTAGCTTCTCACCACACTAATGCATATAAAATAGCTTGTATAAGAAATTTTCAGGTTTATAAATCTCAATGACTGTAGGACTGCCACACTGCACCGGCGTATATTTATTTTAGTGATTCATTCGACTTAGTCTCGGTATATATATATTCGTCGACCTGCAGGAAGCGAGCAAGGTCTGGAGAAGAAGGAACTACAAAAGCAGATTGAGTCCGAGTTTGAGTATAAAAACTCAGGCAAGCTTTTCATTGATCATGCTGAGTAGAATTATTTTCCATAAGAAAACTATTTTCTACTATATCTTATCATCAACATGCATAAAATGATTTTGGAATAAATTGTGTGTCGAGTGGACTGTTGGCGGGTTAGCTGATGGAGCAGTTAACCTACCAGTTTTATTTTACTTGGTGGATAGAGGGTGCCCGAGATGGATATAATAGAAGGTGGGACCCTCTACATATGGCTATCATATTAGGATAAATAAACTTTCACTTGTATTTGTTTACCGTATAAAAATCGTATCGACCACAGGCCTGCCTAATAAATGGCAGGCAAGGCCTACTACTTATTTAGTCATTTTACTATCCACATGTAGTAGTAGGTTGGGTGATGAATTCCCAAGCTAATGCCGGATGGGTGCATTAGTGATGAGTGTCAAGTGTCTCTGCTTGATACAACGACTAGTGAACACCTAGCCGGGTGGAAGTACAATGTACTAATGAGAAAAAGCTTTGAACTCTGACCAGGTCTTGCATACGATGAATTGTGAGAGCAATAAAAATCAGAGTTCATGTGGGTAAAGTGATACAGCCTGCGCAGTGCTAAACTAAATCATGATCATGCCCGTCTCTTGGATTGGAGACTACGGGAACCTATTGCTGGTTCATATTCGAAATATAAGTGATTTATGGTTTTTCTTAAATTGAACTGGACTTTTCTTCAACAAAACTTTATTTTAAAAAGTGTTGAGTTGAAGTAGGACTTGTTGAATTATTGACACAGATTCATGAGTGTTTGCATTTCGCTATATATATATATGCTTGCTGAGTACTTTGTACTCACTCTTGCTATTATCCCCCTTTTCTTAGAGCAAAGCTTGTATGAGATGCCTACTGGACCATGTGCAGAGAGCAATGATGATGGCTACTACTATACCGAAGATCTTAATGTGGAACCAACTAGTGATATGTATGATCTGGAGGCCACGTATGGTAGTTGGGATGAATAAATACCTTATGGTCTAAGGCTATGTAATTCAGGGACTACCTTAGCACCACCAGTCTAATATTGCTAGTTAAAAACTCCAGTATTAGGAGATGTAATAATTTGGCAGACTTGTGAGAAGCCTACTTGAGACTTATAGCCCTGCGTGGCAAGGTATTGTAATATAAATGACCATCTCTAGCTATTTCCCTGTTGCACATCTCTGACATGGATTATTATTTGACAAAATGCGATTTTGTCAAGAAATAATCTAAGGACTAGTGTCATTACCCATTTGTTAATGACACGGGTCGTCACAGTAGGGTAGTGAGATTTGTGTTTTAAGAGTTTACCAGAGCTATCTGCTTCTCCCTGAACGCGCAAGGTTTCATGTGTAAGCCAGCTGCGTGTTTACACAAGGTTTTTAGCTTCTTGCGCGATCTCCGCATGTAACCTGGCTATCTTCTCTTGTTGTTTCTTTATCTCAGCATTTTGTTCGTCTAGAATTTCAACGCTGATTGGTGTTGCTAAGAGCGCATGCTGGGCATTCATAGTTGTTGCCTGAGCCCCTAATCCTGAAGGTGTCAAACCGGCTGCACACGCCGCTGAGGTTTCTGCTGCGTCCGGGTTTCCATTGACAACACGGTTTGCGTTCTCAGTTGTTGCGGTTTCATTGTTGGACATGTAGATATTTGCGCGACACTACGATCCATGAGGAGGGATCATACTCCTGCATTTCTCTTATTATGATTGGTGATCTCGATTACAAGGGTGCGGAAATGCTACCTATGCCTCAAGAGATACTACTGTGGTCTGCCCCTTGGACGTCCCAGGGACTCGACTTACATACACGTCGGTTCCTAGGGTTTACATCGAGTCCGACTCACACACGAAGAAGTTCTAGTCTAGTCTTGGATAACTTTTTTGTTCCCCAAGGTAAGCTTGCTCCTTCCTTCGGCGTCGGCCTTCATGTTTGGTATGACCAGGCCCATAGCCGGGTCTCCGTCCTGAGCTTCTTCCTCTGTAAGCCGACCCAGTGACGATCTTCAATATTATTCATCCTAGGAATGCCGGGTCTTGGTAATCCCCCCAAAAATAATTGCGGGGGACGACGACGCATGTCCTCCATCTTCATCGCTCACAGACGCTAGACCTCGTCGCCTACTCTGATGCGGTCCGGGCCGATTGCCCAAACACGCCGCTCCACCTTCGGCTACATCGTGTTCATTTGTGACGCCCTGATCTCCTTGTCCTCGAAGCGCCAAGCCACGGTTCCAGATCGAGTGTGGAGGCCGGATATCGCGCCATTGCCAACGTCGTTGCCGAGTGTTGTTGGCTCCGACAACTCCTGGGCGAGCTGCAGGTCGATTTCCGCAAAGTCTCGGTTGTGTACTGTGACAACTCATTGCTAGTGTCTACATGGAGGTCAACCCTATGCATTACCGGCGAAGAAGTGTTTGATTTTTTTTTATCGCAAAAAATAAGAAGTGTTTGATTTTTGTTAGGGAGATCGAAGGTTGCGCTCGGTGAACTCCGGGTTGTCCACGTGGCGACCATGCAACAATTGGCCGAAGTGATGACCGGCCAAAGGCCTCTCTACAACTACATTTGAAGAATTTCGGTTCAGTTTGTGCATCGGACGCCAGCGGGGGTGTCAACGGATATCTGCTGGCTGACCAGCTCTCCTTGTATACGTTACGACCTGGTCTCCCCCTCTGCGCGCACAAGGCGTACGATCCCCACCTGTGCACGTTTGCACAATGGTATGGTTGTACTCTAAACCATTGTGCAAAGCTAATGCATCGGCTTGTACTAGGGTGTATATTGCATCCTTGCACTACGGGACTGAGTGTATACGCCGACGGCCAAATATCGGGGCCGTCGGCGTAGATCTTGAGGAAAGGAGGACGGCTGTGTGACCGTCGGCGTAAGAAAAGCCGTCGGCATATAAACCGAACGTGAGACGGCGTTAAACGGCCTAACGAAAACAAGACCTACGCCGACGGCATTGCCCTCGGTGTACGTTTTTTCCTAGAAAATAAAAAAATAATTTTAAAATTCAAAAAAAAAATTGGAAAAAAATAAAAAGAAATTCAAAAAGGGATACGCCGACGGCATTGCCCTCGGCGTAACAGTAAAAAAATTAATAATTTAAAAAATAAAATAAAAAAATATAAAAAAATTAAAAAATTCAAACGGGGATACGCCTACGGCCAGGCCATCGACGTAGCAATAAAAAAATAAAATGAAAATGAAAATATTTATATTTTTTAGAAAATAATTTAAAAAATTCAAACGGGGATACGCCTACGGCCAAGCCGTCGGCGTAGCAATAAAAAAATCGAAAAAACATAAAAAAACTGAAGTTACAACTTGTGTACCTACAAATGATTTTTTTAAAATAAAAAGCAAACTATTAAGCACATATAGTTCAAATTTGATCCCATTCCAACTGAATCTGCGAAAATTTGTTTTTTTTTTCACGAGAGGTATATAAAAAATATTTTACATGGAAACTTTGGTAAATTGTGAATAAAATATGGTCTACTATTTTACAAAAATGGAGTGATTCAAGTTGACATCAAATATTTGGTACATATTTCACAAAAAACCCTTACTTTTGTTACTCGGAAAATGAAAAATGGATTTTTAGTGCAAAGAAAATAAAAACTTTCTTTGTTAAACTTATTGGCTAGTATAATATACACACATGTGCAACATATGACTTCATTTGGAAAAAATATTGCAAAACTATTGGTGGATCTATGATGAAATGACTACTTGTGTACCTAGAAATGATTTTTTGAAAAAATAAACAGCAAACTATCAAGCACATGTTGTTCAAATTTGATCCCATTCTAGCTGAATCTGCATAAACTTGTCTTTTTCAGGAGAGGTATATATAAAAAATATTTTAAATGGAAACTTTGGTCAATTGTGAATAAAATATGGTCTATTATTTTACAAAAATGGAGTAATTCAAGTTGACATCAAATATTTGGTACATCCTTCACAAAAAACCTTTACTTTTGTCACTCGGAAAATGAAAAATGGATTTTTCGTGCAAAGAAAATTAAAACTTTATTTTTTAAACTTGTTGGCTAGTATAATATACACACATGTGCAACATATGACTTTATTAGGCAAAATTTTCCTTTGAATCTAGCTATAACATCGGTCATTTTGCTTGAAAGTCATGAATCTTCATACTCGATAGCTCATTTTGAAAAGATATTTTTAAGATATTTGCCTTATTCCAAGTTTGTTGTTTGTATGGTTACTAGGACATAAATTAGGATGTAACGCGAAGGTTTAACATTTTCTTGATTTTTTTTGAATTATTTTTATCGATTTCAAAAATTGATCAAAACGGGGGGCATGGCCGGTGATAGCTAGGGGTGAAATATTGTACATGGAAACTTTGGTCAATTGTGAGTAAAATATGGTCTAGTATTTTACAAAAATGGAGTGGTTCAAATTCACACAATAAATAGTGGCACACTATTGTTAAATGCGCCACTTGTAATAGACAAAAAAATAAATAAAAAATCAATTTTTTTTCAAAAATATATTTTAAAAATGTTTTCATAATTTGATAGGTAACCGATCGGGAAGTTTTTTTTTTAATTTCATCACACCTATGGACATAAACAAGGTGCTAGATATCAACAAGGTTTAATAGGATTGATATGATACATATATCACCAAGTGTCTGTTAAGCGAGCTGGACTTGGAGTTGAATTGAACCGAGAAGTTAAGTGTGCTGGGGCTAGAGTAGTGTGAGGATGGGTGACCCTTCGGGAAGTTTGACTTGAGATTAAGCATAGTGATCTGTGATTAAGCATAATTATCTCCGATTAAGAAAAATGTGGAAAACCAAATTGAAGTAAAAAGTTGAAAAAAATCAATTTTTTTAAACGGGGATACACCTACGGCCGGACCGTCGGCGTTGATATAAAAATAATAATTAACAATTTAAAAATTTCAAAAAAAAATTGATTTTTTTTTGAAAAAAAAATCAAACGGGGATACGCCTACGGCCTTGCTGTCGGCGTAGCAATAAAATAATAATTTATAATTTTAAAAAATAATAAATATCTTTTGATTTTTGTAAAATAATAATTCAAATGGGGATACGCCTATGGCCAGGCCGTCGGCGTAGGTGACCACCAGGCCAAACGGCCGTTAGTCTCTGCATGGACCCCACCACGAATACGCCGACGGCCTGGCCGTCGGCGTATATTTCTATGCTGACGGCAATGGTACGCCGACGACATCAGAGGCTAACCCGAGGAAGACGTAAGCCGACGGCTATACGCCGACGGCCACCCTCGGCGTAGGCCTATGCCGACGGCATTTGGCTCTACGCCGACGGCGGCGTATCAGTGCTGTGCCGTAGTGTTGCCTATTCTCGCGAAAAAAAAGTTACTTCCTTCACGATCACAGGGACGAATATGAGGTGTAGATGCTCTTCGACGTCCTTATCGGTGCAGCAGACTCCTCCGGCGCCATTTCTCTTTAGTTTAGCCAACAGTAGTGCTCGTTTAGTCGTTGATGACTCAAGACTGATGGACGAAGAATCTGACAAAAATTGAGCCCGGAATATCCCGGCTTGACCGTTTCATACCATCTATTCAAACGCTGTGAAGAGATTAGGCCTGGTAGATTCTTAAATTTAGCCCGAGCTGCCAAATTTTTAACAATAGGCCCGAAGATGCCAAGCTTATATATATATTGATGAAAGCCTTACCAATTCGCATTCAGAACTTGACCTTCATTAGTCAAGCACATCCCCGGTGGCAGCATCATCATCTGCTCCCAGTTCCCATGGACTTGGATTTCCCAGCCCGTAGCAGCGGCGAGGACTCCGACACCGTATTCATGGACGAAGAGACGATGCGACTCGTCATGGCAGGCCTGTCGCCGCCACGGATGCCGATTTCATGGTCGCCGCCGCCACCAAGCCCGTCGGCATCCGTGGAGGCCGGCGGCATGTGGGATTTTGACGACGAGAGCGGATCACCTTTGCGGACGGCTCTCAGTCTCATCCGTGCACAGGTCGGTCATGCTGATGATGCCGCAGAGTCTGACCGGGTGACTGTGCGGGGCTCCACCTACGGTGAGCTTTTCTTTTGTGTTTTCCGTTAGCTAATTTTACCTTCCTTCTTATACTTAAATCTTCCGGATCTGCTGTATATAGGTGATAATACCGATTCCCCTAGGAAACTGAAGCGTGCTAGTACATGGGGGCATCTCCATGCTTCCATTCATGATAGCAGCACAGATGGTACATGTCTGTTGAAGCAGAGGCTTACACTTGCTCTCCGGTATTTGAAGGAGTCCACTGAATCATGCTTGCTAGCTCAGGTTTGGGCACCTGTCAAGCACGAAGACCGCTATGTGCTCACCACTAAAGGCCAACCTTTTGTGCTGAATAACCAAAAAAACGGGCTTCTTGAATTCAGAGACGCATCCATGATGCATATATTCTCTACTGACAGCAGTAATGCAGAGGAATTTGGGTTGCCAGGTCGGGTTTTCAGCTCCCATGTTACAGAATGGGCATCCAATGTTCTGGACTACAGCAACAAGGAGTATCCGCTGATGGCCAATGCATTATCCAGCAATATCCGTTCTACTTATGCCTTGCCTGTGTTTTATCCCCATACAAAGTCATGTCTTGGTGTGGTTGAACTTGTAATGACAACAGAAATGGTGGATTTTAAGTTCGAGGTTGATTTGGTGTGCAAAGGACTTGAGGTAAGGTTCTTCACACCCAATGTTCTGTCAGAGTAACAATTTAATACTATATGTATAGCTTACCTGCAATGGCTTATCACGTTATTTTCTTCTGTCAACAGTCAGTTAATCTCACAAGCACTTACATGCCATCCCGCCCAAGTGCCCAGGTTTTTTATATTCTTTTTGGCAAGGAAGCTTTTATATTATCTTAAGAAGCATCAAGGTGGTGTATTAATTATTATTTTCATTAATAAATGACGTTTGTCCTTTCACTTTTCAAGATGCCAAACCAGCGCCATCAATCTGCTCTGGTTGACATATCGGGAGTTCTAACAACTATTTGTAAAACGCACAAGTTGCCCTTGGCTCAGACCTGGGTTCCATGTTGCAATATGGGAAATGGTGTTAGCGCCAAGAATACACACTTAAACCTTGATGGTTCTTGCATTCACGGAGTATGCTTTTCAACTTGTGAAGTGGCCTTCCATGTTGCCGATGCTCATATGTGGGGATTTAGGGATGCATGTGTGAAGCATCACCTGCAGGAGGGACAAGGAGTTGTTGGAGATGCATTCGTTTCAAACAGACCCTGTTTTTCAAAAGATGTCAGTCAGTTCTCTACACTGGAGTATCCCCTGGCACACGATGCTCGCATGTTTGGATTAGCTGCTTGTGTTGCCGTATGCATGCAGAGTTCTTATACCGGTGATGATGTTTACATATTGGAAATTTTCTTGCCTCGGGGTGGTGAGCAGAAGGCACTTCTGGAGTCTATTTACACTCTAATGAAACAGAACTTGCGCAGTTTGAAGGTGTCTACTCATAGAGATTTTGGTTATCCGCCACTCAGTGACATGCCTGTGACTGGGAATGGGGTGCTGAAGGAAATAGATGCCCAGAATTCAGAAAGTAGACATTGTGAATCAGCTTTGGTGTTTGACAGAAGCAAAAGGAAACGCAGCAACACAGAAAATGCTGCAGCAAGTATAAATGTTGTCCAACATCATCCTTGTACACGACCGATAAATGCACAAAGAGCAAAATCCAAATCAAGATCGAAAGTATGGAATCACTTCATGAAGATGGATGGAGCGCGGGCAATTTGCATCCATTGCAAAAAGAACTACGCAGCTGACCCAAAAATACATGGGACGTCTCGTCTCTCGAGGCATCTTGAGCATGATCATGGAATTGACCTCAAAGCCTCGTCTTCAGAAAGTAGGAAGTAACCACATTTGCTTGGTTCTAAATAGATCATAGGACTCTGCATCTGGAATTTCTCCGAAGATCCGGGTTATGTCTTATCTTAGAAAATAGCGTGAAGAAGGCAGCGCTGGATGTTATAATAAACAATTGTGCTTTATGTGTAGTTTGTACTGTCGTGCTTTTATTGCCTTGTCAATTTTACTCTTGTGTCCTGAGTTAGTCGCGGATATATTCAGTTGAAATTGCACTATATGCCTATATTTATGCACCGGTAGAGTGGGGGTTTTGAGTGAAAAAAAAACCACCAGTGCACAATTCCTTTGTTTTGGTGAACTGGTGGAGTGTTGAATATCTTTTGCTGGACACATCCTGCAAGGACCACTTAAAAAAACAAATGGGACTCAAAAGTCCGTCTCCACGCATCGCGGTCCACCTCCATCTTCTCGGCTTGCTCTTCCTTGTCTTTTAGATATGTAGGGGGGTTGTGGCCTGGAGCGTAGCTTACTAATGCTTCATTTATTGTAGATTAAAAACACTGTTAACACTGTTCCTAGGGTGACTTCTGGCTCCGCTACTGACCATGAAGATGGATAGTGTGAAGATCATCTCTCTATTGATGTCTCAACACCAAACTCGACTTTTTGAGATAGAAAGGAAAACAATTCTAAAGAGGCAAATGTACGCCACGCTCGTTCAGCAATACTCCAGCATCCAGCTTCACCAACTCCAGGCGTGGAGTCTGACCGAACGGCCCAACCCCGTGAAGTCATGATGGAGAAGCTGGATGTCCCTTGTGTGTACTTTTTATGGAGTTGGGGAGCTACCCATTTGCTTCTCCCAGAAACCGGGGGAGCTGGAGTTAGAGGAAATTACCATGAGTGTGCTACCGTCAAGTGAGTTGATGAACCGGTACGTACAAATAGGTGAGCGTTCGAGCAAACACAGTGCCGGTTCATCGATTCCCCTCGATCTCCTGCTTCGTCGAGGCTAGATAAATGAGCCAAAAATCTGTATGTGGGATTTCGACCCGGACTCTGCGCTCGAGAATAGAAGCCTCACTACCTAACGAATCGAGAGCTTTAGAATTTAACGAGAGAAGCTGGTAGTTGGAAGACGGCGATGGAGTTGAGGATTCCACGGCCGAGGAGCATTATCGAACAGATTTGGGCTTGTTTGTTTGGGCTTTTGCTTCATCTTTTGCAGTTTTTCATTTTGACCAAAAAAGCATGAAAGATTTTAAATAGGTGCTTTCGAAACTTTTATGACTTTTATAGCTTAATATTATTATATTAATTCATCAAAAATAAATAAAAACTACTCCCTCCGATCCATAATAAGTGTCGTTCATCTAGTACAAAGTTTGTACTAGTTTAGTACAAAATGAGCGACACTTATTATGCATCGAAGGAAGTATTAAATATGTGCTTTTAGAGTTTTTATGGCTTCTTGGTCAAAACAATAAAAAAAAAAGCAAAAATCCGTGCGGGCACCTTCGGTTCGCCGACTGCCGCTCACTAGCGCTCAGGATCGCGACGGGGCTGATGGAAACCGTCGCTCCAACGCTTCTTGACGCAGTAGTGGGGTCCTTTTTTCGAGAAAAGACCAAGTCTCCCGCCTGCTGGCGGGAAACCCCCCTGTCTTTGAGATTTCAGACCCGTGCACCGCGACAAGGAAATACAGCCCCTAAAAGCTAATCAAACAGCCACCTAAAAGAGGAAATGTATGAAAACCAAAAACCGCATCCATCCATCGACCAGTCCGTCAAGCTGCAAGCAGGTGCGGTGATGCCGAGATGCTCATCGACATATGCTTCTTGTTCTCGGTGTCTCGCATTTTGTTTTCTCGCTCGCCTTGCTCCGTCGGCCGCCCTCTGCGTATGACCTATCTACAAGTACCGCAGCACGTACCGCGGGAGCTGAGAATCATCAGACATGGTGGGTTTCCTCTCGCTCATCACCGGCCGGCCCGGCGCCAGCGGGTTCGGGTCCGCGTCCACGGCGGAGCATGTCACCGACGGCGTCGACGCCTCAAACCTCACCGTCATCATCACAGGTAACAACTATAACTTTTTAACCCGAAACCATCGATTTGTTCGAGTAAACTTCAAGTTCTGTCACAGTCAGTCCCTTCTGTAGCGCGTTCGAAGGATCCATTCACTCGTGTTTTGTTCACAGCGACAACGCTACCCGAGGAAACTCTGAAACTGATGTTTTATTCACAGGAGGACCTAGCGGCATCGGCCTGGAGACCTCGAGGGTCTTGGCCCTGAGAGGAGCCCATGTCATCATCGCGGCGAGGAACACGGAGGCCGCGTCGGCGGCGAGGGAGAGCATAATGGAGGCGAACCCGGCAGCCCGCGTCGACGTCCTCAAGCTCGACCTCAGCTCCCTCAAGTCCGTCAGGGCCTTCGCCGACCAGTTCAAATCCATGAACCTCCCTCTCAACATCCTCATGTAACTAACCAACTAATAACCACTTCATCTCTGAAGATGCTCCATTTTCTTCCATATGTACACTGCTCTGAATAACCCTTGTGCTCTGCAGAAACAATGCAGGTGTGATGTTCTGTCCTTTTCAGCTGTCTGAAGATGGTGTCGAGATGCAGTTCGCCACCAATCATCTCGGTACATATTGCCTCGGCCATAGTCAATAACACTCCATACTTGAAAAACTGGACAGTATCAGTATCCTGATACTAATATTTCTATTGTCTCACATGATATGCTCAACCAGGTCACTTTCTGCTGACCAACCTGCTCCTGGACAACATGAAGGCCACTGCCGAGTCGACGGGCATCGAAGGCCGAATTGTGATCCTGTCGTCGATCGCTCACGAGCACACTTACCCGAAGGGGATTCAGTTCGATACACTAAATGACAATAAAACGTATGGATTTCTTATGGATCTTTGGAGTTGGAGATCTATTCTTCGATTGAACTAACACTGATGGTTTTGCATGCATTGGCAGATTCAATAGAAGGTCGGCCTATGGACAATCTAAGCTTGCAAACATACTACACGCTACGGAGCTCTCTAGACGGCTCAAGGTATTGTTCTTCTCCAAATTTTTGCCCGTGTACCTCATTTATTCAGAGGAAGAGCGATGCTAATTGGGAGTGTCTTGAAAATTTTCAAACTGTTCTGACATACCATAAACTGTATGTTACTGAAACAGGAGGAAGGAGTTAATATCACGGTTAATTGCCTTCATCCTGGAGTAATCATGACCAACTTGATGAGGCACTCCTATGCCGTCATGAGTATGCTCTCCAGCTCAATTTTTTCTGTTCTTGTGAATATTTGTCCACAGTGTTATGAATTTTCTTTCTAACTTGCAGAGGCAATTCAAGTTGTCACTTGTTTGATTTGGAAGAATGTACCCCAGGTTGTTCTCTACTCTTTATCTTTGAGATACTAATATTTCATTTCCCATAAAAAAAACTCTGTCTAAAAGAGGATGCCTTGTGGTTTCATTTCCAGGGAGCAGCAACTACTTGCTATGTGGGGCTCAGCCCTCAGCTGAAGGGAGTTACAGGCAAATACTTTGCAGACTGCAACGAGGAGAAGACGAGCAAATTGGCGAAGAGCGACGTGTTGGCGAAGCAACTCTGGGAATTCAGTGAAGAGCTGGTCAAGTCTGCGAATCAGATCTGAAAGCAGGCGAGAGAAATGCGCAGTAGGAACCTACCATATGCATGATGAACCAGTTGCGTTCATGAGAAATTTTTCGTGCTTGTTGTTTGGATCGTGGCCTAAGATTAAAATGCACCATGGCCTAAGATTGGGTTAATGGGACTGGTATATGCCATGGTAGTTTCAGATTTGTGTTGCTTGGAATATCACCCAAGTTTCAGATTTGTTTTGGTGTTGCCTGAAAGTTTTTCAGTATAGAACAAATAACACGCCCAGCAATGGTCATAGACTGTTTCGGCACTAATGACGTCTCCAATTCAATACAAATTTCAACATCTACATCGCCCTTTTTTTTCACTCATGTAGGACTGTGATTTTTTTTATGCATTATCTTGTGTTTCATCCAGATGATTGTTCCTGCAACTTCAGTGTGATTTGCATCCTCTGTTTTCTAGGTGCGTTCCTATCAAATTCTAATCCATGTTTCGGCAGAGGAGGATACATTCTGTTGAAAATATTAGCCCCGCTTGGATTGGGGGTAAGATATACAGGGGTGTATAATTTACAACTGTATTATATCGGCCGATGTGTAAATTCCGGTTGGAAACTGAACAACCGGCCGAGGCATGTATAATTTTTACAAGTGTATTTGAAGGAAAACAACAATCCAAACAGGGCCTAACACTTTTTGGATTGATTTAATCTGTAAGTAAATCATGATGATTATGATAATAGCAACGTCAACCACAACGTCAACCACAACAAACCACAGGGCGTTCCGGGGACCAAACGTTAGACTCTCTCCACTCCACTCCGCCTCTGAGCTCCCTTTCGGTGATCTTTGACCTTCTCCAACTTAGCAGACTGCGGATCCAAGTCCAATGTCACCTGATTTGTGGATTGTGATCTCACCCCAATTGAGCCCGAGGAGGAGATGGATGTCCGCATTGCGCTCCAGCGCGCATGAGAGGAGAATGACCGACAACGATCCGGCTCAATCCGTTGGTAATCCATAGCGTATGCCCAAAATAACACTCGAATCCCACGTGAGGCATGTTGCCGCTGCCTCGCCGGAGGCGGTGCGGTCTGTCTAGCCTCCGCGCATCGTGGCGGAGGTACACCCGCTTGGTTGGCATGCAGAGTCGGAATCTCACACATACGATCCAGCCGATGGGGACGTCATGGCGGGGTGTCAATCCACGGATGACATGACAATCCGTTCTACCATCTTTGCCTCACATCTGACGAGACCATCGCTCATCTCTGTGGAAATTTGGTGGTAGGCTGAATATTATTGTGTATTTCGATGTATTGATTTGATCCTCACATGGGGTATATATAGAAGTACAAGGATATATAGAAGTACAAGGGGGATAGAGACTTGGAGTACAAGATAAGTAATACATGTTTAACTCTATTCTATCTCTATCTCCTAATCTCTATCCTAACCGGAATATACTTCTAACATCCCCCCTCAGTCGTAGCGGGAGTGAAACAGATGATTGCGACTGAATTTGAAGTCTTGGCTTCTGTCGTCTTTTCCGCTGCGCCATCATCAACTGCGTCTCTAATGGCTGATGGGTCGGCACCTAGGGCGGTGACTGCGTCCCCTTCAGGTGCCTTCCCTCTATTCCCTCCCGCAGTCACAGCGGGAGTGTCGTCGACGCAAGTGACGAGGCAGACGCTTTTGACTAGAGTAGTTGCCGATGAGTAGCTGTAGACGTAGCCTGATGTCGATGTCGAGGTAGCCGATCATGTAGTAGCCGTGGTCGACGGTGTAGTTGTCGTGGATGATGAACCGCACAAAGCCGAAGGCGCAAAAATTTTGTGCTATGGTGTAGATGACGGAGCTGCAGTCGTGGACGTTGCACCTTGCGGATGTCAGAGGCCGTCCGCTCCAGGCCGTCCCCGAGGCTGCGCCGACCCTCGCGCTGCCGCTGCGTCGCCCCTTCGGGTCGCAGCATCGCGGCGCGCGTTCCACTTCGTCATCCCCGCGCGTCGACTTTTATGTGATATGCGCCGTGCCACCTCCCATGGCGCGGGAACACCATTGTCCACGCCAGTCTTCGTCATGCTGTTGAATTCTTCCTCGCCTACTTCAAGCACCGTCACTGCGCTTCTGACCTTGCCGCCGCCGCCTCCTCCTTAGGCCACCGCCGCGGCTCTTCTTCTCGGTGCACGGCGACTACCTTGTCACCGGCCATCCCAACTCGACATCGACCACGACGTCCATCGCACGGCTACCTCGACCACGGCTACACCACCCTACGCTCTCGGTTACATCGACATCGACACAAAGGGTTATCACCTCGCTTGAGCACCTCAACGGCTTCCTCTCCAGTCTAATCGTCCCCGACGCTCCTATTGTCTGCGCCACTACCGCTACGACTGCGCGGGGGGGGGGGGGGGGGGGTGTGGTGTTAGAGTATATTGATATATCTCTGTATATGGTAGACTATGATTTGTAATGATCTCCTACCTTATCTCTAGGATAGGCTTCTTGCCCTTCAGGTCTTGTACTCTATATAAACCGCCCGAGAGGCTCAATACAATATTCACTGTGCATTACGCCAATTCCTTTCCTCTCTATTCTTCTACAGTTTCTAGGGTTTTCCATACCAAGAAAACCTTGTAAAAAAACCGTTGTAACACCATTTTTTTCCTAATTGAACGGCAGCGCTCCTACCGGTTTCTTGAAGATTTTTTTTGATATATGGGTATATTTCCTGTACCAAGGATCGTATCAAATTTTTGACATAAACCGGAGAAGTCCGAGCAACGGAGGAGATGACTTGTCATATATTCGTGGGGACAAACGCGATTTCGCACGTGTGTAAGTACACATATGCATGCAGCGGAGTTGAATTTTCTTGGGTCAAAGTGGCGAGATGCATCCATTTACCCGTTTGACGTCCCATCACGCCGACTTGTCACTGCCTCCTGGCGCACCGCGCGCCTTGCACCGGCGACCGGCGTGCGGCGCGGAGCCTGGCCACGTACGTACGCTTTGTTCGCCGCGCCGCCGAGAGTTGATCGAGCCGGTGGTCGCCAGGTCAAACCAATCAAGCTGCAGATGGCCTTCGACCGGCGTCCGGCGACATATAACAAGTTCCGCGCACATACTCACGAGTCACCACCATTTCCAACTCCACGCACCATTCTCTTAGTAATTAGACATTGCTTCCAAAGGTAATCCTCCGGCGAGCGGCGGCGCCCAAGCTCACGACCATGGCTCCTTCTTCTTCGAGGACGATGCGAGCGGTGCAGTACGACAAGTACGGTGGAGGAGCCGAAGGCCTCAAGGTACGTGCACCATTACACGGCACAAATCGACTTGATGTATCGTAGATTCGTAGAAGAACTCACTCTGATTCTCCATTAATTCTCGTGTGCACTTTCAGCATGTGGAGGTGACGATCCCGTCGCCGAAGAAAGGCGAGCTGCTGCTCAGGGTGGAGGCGGCCAGCATCAACCGGGTGGACTGGAAGTTCCAGAACGGCAAGGCGCGGCCCTTCCTGCCCAGCAAGTTTCCCTTCACCCCCGTCTGCGAGCTCGCCGGCGAAGTCGCGGAGCTCGGCGCCGGAGTGAGCGGCTTCAGGCAGGGCGACAAGGTCGTCGCCGTCAACTTCCCGGTACGTAAGAATCAATACGTCAGCTGCAATTCTCATGGAATTTGCTACCGTGGCCTGACGTACGTGCGGTGGGGTTGTGTTTGTTTGTCAGGGTGGCGGCGGGCTGGCCGAATACGCGGTGGTCTCGGCGTCGAACGCGGTGGTGAGGCCGCCAGAGGTGTCAGCGGTGGAGGGCGCCTGCCTGCCGATCGCGGCGACCACCGCGCTCCTCGGGCTCAGGGCGGCCGGGGTCGGCCTCGGCGCCGGTGATGGCCCTCCCAAGAACGTGCTGGTGACCGCGGCCTCAGGCGGCGTCGGCACCTTCGCCGTGCAGCTGGCGAGCCTCGCGGGCCACCACTACGTCACGGCGACCTGCGGCACGCGCAACCTGGACCTCGTGCGGAGCCTGGGGGCGGACGAGGCGCTGGACTACGGCACACCGGAGGGCGCCGCGCTGCGCGGGCCGTCCGGGCGGAAGCACGACGCGGTGGTGCACTGCGCGGAAGGGTTCCCGTGGTCGGCCTTCGAGCCGGCGCTGGCGGACGACGGCGGCGTGGTGGTGGACCTCACTCCGCGCCTCGCGTCCGTCGCCGTCGCGGTCCTCCGGTGGATGCTTTTCTCGAGGAAGAAGCTGGTGCCGCTCATCGCGCCTTCCAAGAAGGAGGACATGGAGGCGCTGCTGGGCATGGTGAGCCAGGGGAAGCTCCGGGTGGTGATCGACTCGCGGTACCCGCTGAGCAGGGCGCACGAGGGCTGGGCCAGGAGCATGAGCGGCCATGCCACCGGCAAGGTCGTCGTCGACATGGGCGTCGCCGACAATACAGAGTGATGATACGGTGAAATACGTAAAGTCACTTACAAAGTTACAATGTACTCCCTCCGTTCTTAAAATTATTGTCTCAACTTTGTATTAGATTTAATATAAAAATTTATTAAGGTTAAAACAATAATCTTGGGACGGAGAAAATATGAAAAAATGGCTCATGTTAGGCGTCGCTTGACCGGCCCAATTTCGGTCCATCACCGCGCAACTGTTTGACGTGGTCATCCTACAACCATGACTGCTATGTACCGGTTCGTGAAGGAAAAACAACTTACACTGATGTAGCTTCTTAGGATGCCGATTGTATCTTTCGTGATACACAAATGTAGCTTTCTGAGAAAACCCCCAGATATTACTCAGGTATTTGTCGTCGCCGTCGATTGAATAAATGGATGTAGCAAAACACATCATCAAACGTATCAGAAAACACAACGGTTGCAACAAATCATTGTCAGGTCACAAGGTTGTAGCTACGGTGTAACACGTAAAGTCACTTACAAAGTTACAATGTACTTCCTCGGTCCCAAAATTATTATCCCAATTTTATACTAGTTTTAATATAAAATTATATTAAGGTTAAGGCAATAATTTTGAAACGGAGTAAGTATGAAAAACGGCTCGTGTTAGGCGTTGGTTGGCCAGCCCAATTTTGGTCCGTCACCACACAACCGTTCAACATGGTCATTCTACGACCACGACTGCTATGTAGCTTCTTGTGATGCCGATTGTACCTTTTGTGATACACAGATGTAGCTTTCTAAGAAAACCCTCAGATATTCCCCAGATATTTGTTGTCGCCGTCGGTTGAATAGATGGATGTAGCAAAACATATTATCAAACGTAGCAGAAAAACACAACGGTTGCAACAAATAATTGTCGCCAAGGTCGCGAGGTCGTAGCTCCGCCGTGATGGATATAGCAAAACTCCGTCGAAGGTCGTAGCTCCTCCGTGATGGATATAGCAAAACACAAAACGATGAAAGTAAAATGTTTCGACGGTTGCATCATTACATTCTGCATTGTAGTAAAAATATTAATTTGTTCGTTGTAGCAAAATGCGATACTGGATGTAACAAAATAAAGTGCCGGTTCCAGCATCCCTGTACACACCTCGTCATCGTGTATTGCAACTCGCCATCGGGGGAGATGAAGGAGGCGACGACCATGGTGGCTCCCGTTGGGTCAGAGGGAGGAGGCAGGAGGATGCGACGGCCATGGTGGCTCGTCGTCCGATGATAGAGGCCGAGAGGACGAGGACTGGCGGAGAGGCTTCACGAGAAAGCAGACCGGTGAGGAAGGCTGCAGGGACTTTGATATGAATTTTTTGGAGGTTGTAGAGTCATCTGTCAGGAACATACACACACAAAAAAAATCAGTTTTTTTGAAAACTTTGAATTTAAATTTTAAAATGTTGTATTCTGGGAGCATGTGATGATGATAGCATGAGATATTATCCCATCTATTATCGACGACTAGCATGGAAGCAACTTCAAATTCGAAAGCTCAAAACTCACTGGAAGGGAACAAAGACTTGGTGCACCGCTGCATGCGTAATTTTAGATTTTTTTTATGAACAATGTAATAAAAATCTATTTGGTTAGGTTTAAATAAGAACCGATCAGTATGCATGAAATGTGTCCGGTTAATGTAAATTATATTCAAATTTAACTACATCATGTTTGCATAGATTATATTTGAATAAAATTGTATTGCAAACGAACATTTGCAAAACCCCTTGAATGGTTGGTTCCGAAGCCAAGCTAGTACATTCATAAACAAAGCCTACTGGTTAACAAATTAAAATATTTTAAGGGAGTGACTAGACCTCATGCGCATGTTAAGTCACATGCGATGACGTCAACTCACATGTTTTTTTACTGAGCTTTTGTTTGTTTGTTTGAGGTTGATAGTTTGTCTAGTGGGTTTCAATGGATAGGAAAAAAGGGTGCTTGTAGTTGCAATATTTTTTAATTTGGTTTAGATTTTGCTGTGCGTGTAATCGCGTATTAGTTTGTATATATTTTGAAAATATTTTTTATTTTTTTTACTTTTTAGAAAATAAATAATGAAAATTGAAGTGTTTCTATATTTTTATTGAAATTTTAAAATTTCGGGCAGAAAATAAGCAAAGCCCACCGCAAATGGAGTAAAAAGGATAAAAGAAAAATGATCTATTACAATTGTGTTAAAAATGTTGAATAAATAATCTCATACTATATAGAATATGTGTATCTCATAATCTATATTTTTAAAAGAAAAATATTTGCATACAATTGTTACAAAAAAAACAATTGTATCCTACATTGCAAAAAATTGAGGATTATACTGTGTATGTGAGGGAGGATGCAAACTTTAAGAAACAAAGCACAACCGTACCAATTTTTTTACTACAATAAATGTTAAGAAGTTGGACATAGTTGCGACTCGTTGGTGGACTTGTGTAACACCCACAGAATCTGTAACAGTAATCACTACAGTGATTTCACTGTTAGTGATCATTACTGTTGACGATCAAGCCATGATCACCTTTGATCATAGCTCTGTCAATTTCCAACCCGGATAAAATTTTCAATTGGGTAAATTATAAAACTTTCTCCAAGAATTGTGGATGCCAGTCAATCCACTTGATCATTGTTCAACCCAATCAAACTTAGTCATTTGCAGAATCCCAGGTCAGTGTAAATTATAAAACCAATAATGGCGAGTGATTAAATTTCCTTATATTATTAATATAAAAGCAATGTGGGATTTTGAAGTAAACCCTAGGTGTTGCAAGAACTTTCATTATTTAATAGCAAATAATCTTGGGTCATGTTAAAAATAGCAATGGATATTCTACTAAAGTGTTTTAGTAATATTATGGAATAAAAACTATTGCTTGGGGATTATTAAATTATCATGGTAATTAAAATAAACAAGTGGATATAATAATTGAACTAAAAATTATGCAATCATTTTTATTAAAAGCCTAATAATCAGTAGGTCTTACTAAAACTAAAATAGGAGTTTATAAAATGTTTTACTAATTTAATCAAATCAAAACAGTGTCAAATCAGTGGCTTTTAGTCCCATTTAAATAAAACAAAAATTCTAATGATTTTATACTTGAGCCAAACTTTTTGTGGCCTCTCTATAATGTTTAACACAAATAATAAAATTGTTTTCAGAGATAACAAAATTCACATGGCACTTAACTAAAATGTAAATAGAAAAGAATAAATAAAACAAAATAAAAAGTGACCTATTCTACGCCACAGGCAAAGCCCACCCACCCAGGGCCGAGCCCCTCTCTCTCTCCTTCTCCCTTCCACCTAACCCCCCCTCCCCCACCACGCACGGCAGGCAGGGCGCCATGGCCACTGCCTGGCCGCCCCCCCCTCACCTGCTCCCCCCTCCTCCCTCACCTGCTCCCTCGGGGACGATATGGCCAACGCCACCCACCCCCTGAATCTCCCTCCCCCCACTTCCCCTCTCCCTCTTTCTCTCGCGCTCCATCACCGGACCAGGAGACCGCCGTGGGCGCGCCGCCGTCGTCCTCATGGCCAATGGCCTCGCCCCGCCGTTACCTCGCGTCTGGGAGCCTCAACGTCCCTGACTCCGTCAGCCTGCGGACGGAATCGGCCTGCGAAGCACCACAACCACCGCCCCGGTCATCTTCCTCCCCGCCGGTCGTCGCCTCGTCTACGAAGAATTCGTCGCCTTCGAGTCTTCCCCGTGCAGGTTGTGCTCACCTACAGGCTCACTGTGAGAAACCCCGCTAGAACCCCCATTTTTGAGCTCGATTTCGAGCTTTATCTCGTGCTTCCGCCGTTAAGCGCTCCGGCCGCCGCTCGGGTGGTCGCCGTCGAGGCGTCCAGCCACCTCGAGGAACCACATGGGCATCAGTGGATGCGGGAGGGCGCGGGCTACCATTTGGTAGTTCCAGCCGCCGCTCCCCTGCTCCCGGCAGGCCTCCGCCGTGGCTAGTGATGCCGGCGTCAAGCCGCCGGCCACTGCCGTCGGGTCCAAGGCCGCTGGGTGTTAACCCCCCCCCGCTAGGTCTATGACACGCGGGCCCCACACCCTGCTAATTACCACTGGTTAGAATAAACAGAGAAATTCCCCTCTCTATTACACGTGGGCCCTGCCCATTTAAATAACCTTTCGTTAATTAAATATGTTAATTAAAAGCCTGTGACACTTACATCTAGGGCCCACCTGTAAGTAATTAATTTTTTTAAAAAAATATAGAAATAGAATGTCCCACTTACAAGTGGGCCCAGTGCCTATTTTGATTTATTAAAATGTTTAATGAATAAACAGAGGCTGACATGTGGAGCCCACATGTCAGCACTGTTGTGGATAAGGTTCTGGATAAGGTTGGATTTATTAATAAAATAAATTCTAGAAATTGTTTAAAAATGTTTAAAACTTTGAAATTCAATATCTTTTAAACCGTAACTCAGATCAAAAAACTTTATACATCAAAATTGATCAGAAAAATATAACGAATACGGATACTCTATCCGTATATCTACCACCCCCCTCTAACTTACCGAACATCGACATTCCCCCCTTCGGGCCGTCTGTCGAAAATTCCCGGTACCGATAAAAATTGTCCGGATGAAAAACTTTTGTATACGAAAGTTACTCAGAACGGATCCACGATTACGAATACGTTACTCATACTCCCACCACACCCCTCTAACACAACGATCATCGACATTCCCCCTCCGGATCGTTTGTCCGATGATTGTCCGATACCGTTAAAGTACCCGGATGAAATTATTGCGAACACGAATGTTGTTCGGAATAGATCATCTAACCTGGATACACCACCCACACATGTGTCGGATATCCACGACACCTCCGGCATGATATCTCCCCCCCTCCGGACACCTTGTACGATAATCACCCGGAGCCGGTATTTCATCCCCGGATGAATTCCCGCTCCGAGTATCGTGCATTGCACTGCGTTAGAACACCGTTAACATTTCATCTGTCATGATATGCATCTGTTTGTATATGTTTGCTGTGTATTTACTGTTTCTCCCCCCCCTTATTCTCCGGTAGACCCCGACGCTGCCGCCTACTACACCGTTGCTGAGTACGACTACTTCGTCGACGATCCTGCCTCTACTGCCGAGCTTCCAGGCAAGCAGAGCCATTCTCTTCCCCAGATATCGCCTATCTTTCCGTACATTTCTTGCACTAGGCATTGTTACTGTTGCTGCTACGATTACAATCCTATTCAATTGCATATCCTGTCATTGTAGCCCCTTGATGTACCTCTTTTATCCTATGCTGCCTATTATTATTATGCATTATTCAGCAATGAGCCCTGCGCCTTGTTAGCTAGGATTAGATAGAGGGTCGTGATCACTCAGGGGAGTGAACGCGGGAACATATATTACAACGGCAACAGGTACGGATCAATGCAGACGCCCTAGGGAACCTACAACGGCGAGACTCTGCCGAGTCGCTTCGAGTTTGACTTACGAGTGGAATTGACTCGTATTTCACTCTCGTCGACTCAGTAGCGTAGCATCACCGGGATGATACGAGGTTTACCTCTTTAGTTCATTCCGCTGAGGTCTCTGTCAAACCTTTTTAAGTGTGCCATCGAGGGTGATACCTCCTGGTTTCACTTAATGGTAGGAACTCGAATCAACTGGTGTCCTTAAAGGTAAGAAGTCGGGCGACCCAACGGTGCCCGCGAGTGGTATTGCGACGGGACGACAGGGAGGGTACGACCAGTGTACTGGTGTGCTTGGCCCCTGATCGTTGGCCGCGAGAGTTACCAAACCACGAAAGTCGAGCTCCTCCAGGAGCACAGGCGAGACAAGGTAAGGAGACGGTTCACCTTGTTGGTAACCGCAGTGACTTGGTGGGACGACGGGGCAGGCACCGATGTACTGGTGGTCCTGGCTGCTGTCGTTGTCCGCGGGTCAGTTAAGTCGAGGCAACGATAACGATTGTCACGCAGGTTAATTAAAATGCTAAATGGTTCAGTGAATGTCTTGAGTTGGCTATATGCCATGTACGCACTACCTACCCGTGGGAATTACGAGTTATGGGCTCCTCTGCTTCGTAGTGTCGTCCGAGGACTCTTCAGACGTCAGCAGTACTGCAGGCTGATTGTCGGGAAGTGGTGTTGTCTTATTTGCTCGCGCGGTGGTGTCTTATTTGGATTTGCTTTAACTTCACCGGCCAGTCACGCACCGTGCAGGAGTACGTTCGGGTTGGGGTCCAAGGCCCGGCGTACTTAGGATTTAGACCGGCGGATGGCCTCTCTGTTGAGTTTGAAAGATGGGCTACGAAGTGTCGGATAGCCTCGGTGGAGCGTTCCCTAACAAGGTTCCCGCCACCCTGGAGATCCGTGCGTGTAGCGTAACACAAGTGCACCTCTGCAGGGAAGATTAATCTATTCGAATAGCCGTGTCCACGGTAACAGGACGCTTTATGCTGAAGCTGGATCTTACCACTACAAACTATTATTATTAAACTGTATGGTTCCGGGGTTTTCTTCCTCGCGGGGATGTCGAGGAGGTGAACTCGGAGGCATTGTTAAATTATGATTACAACTTATTATTATACAATGCTGCAGCAACTTCTGCTGCATTGTTACTTTCATTACTGTTATATTAACTGTTGGCTGATTCTTACCTCATGCTGCAAGACATCGTCGGAAGATGCTAGTCTTCGTTAGGCCTAGCTTCTTACCCTTGCTCTGGATTTCTTTATTTCAGTCCACTATATACAGCCTCTTCTTTCCGTTGATACAATGCATAATGCTTAGTAGCGGACGTAAGACTCGCGGGTATGCTAGATACTCACCTGCTTTATTTCCTTTACTGTTTTGCCTGATCGGCCGCTGCAGTCGATGGTGGAGTCCAGGAGTAGGAGATCCCCGATGCCGACCACCGCAACATGAAGATCCCCGATGCCTTCTACGACGTCGAGTTCCCCTTTGACCAGGAGTAGTTTGGAGGTGCCCAGGCAGGAGGCCTCGCCTTTTCGATCGTTGTTGTTTTTGTGCTAGCCTTCTTAAGGCAACCTTGTATTCTTGTGTCTGTACTTAGATACTATTGCTTCCGCTGACTTTGTGCTCTCGAGCTGTTGTATTCGAGCCCTCGTGGCCCCTGGCTTGTATTAAACAGCTTGTATTATTTTTATTTGTAGAGTTGTGTTGTGATATCTCACCGTGAGTCCCTGATCTCGATCGTGTACCTTGCGTGTATGATTACTGTACATGGTCTGATTTTGGGGGCGTCACAAGTTGGTATCAGAGCCGACTGCCTGTAGGACACCCCCTTCCAACTCCTCGGTCGAAGACGAGTCTAGTATTTGAAAAACAACTTGCTAACTTAATGTTTGGCTTACGGGCCCACATCGATGTCACTATGTGTGATATATATGGTATTAGGATCATTTTCTCCTTACCTATGCTCTGGGACTCTGCTCTCTTATCCTTGCTGGTAAAGTTTTAAATAACTCTGACTTAGGTTCACGTACCTCCTTCCTCTCGGAGAGCTCTGCATTCTCGATGATCGCCTGATCCACCTGAAGATTTCGACGATTACTCTCCGATGAATTCCCGAGATCCTACGTGTTCATCGCCTTTGCAATCCCATGCCACCGATAAGTCCGTGTGGATAATTGCATCCACCTCCCGATCTGGAAGTCATAATTCCTTTGTACTTAAGCATCGGATTATTCTGATGCTTCTATCACCCGATGCCTTTGCATTCTTTCTCCTTCTGGTTGAGTACCGATATTCACATCAGATTCCTTGCGAACCACCCGACCTTTGGTGGATTATTATCCGACTAAGCTTACGTGGTTTCTTCCATGTGTCGATTGAATTCATTGTGTGAAATACCATCCTTGTCCCTCGATGCTTCGTGTTATCATCGAAAACCCCCTTGACTCTCTGCCAATACAACTTGGTCATGTACATCGTGCTTTGCTTTCCCTTGGGAAAGATATACACCTGATACTTGTGTATCATCACATTTTCCTTTCCATTGGTCTGTTTAACCTTTCTTGTAATGTATCTGAAAGCTCAAGAATGATCAGAGGGGGAGGGGGTGAATGATCACTTCTAAAAATTCTAAGGAACTTAGAAGGAATTCATGCAAACTGCGAAGGACTAAGAACATCTCGAAGGAAATACAGTATCGAAGGTAATGCATAGCTCGAAAGAATTAAGGGCGAAGGGAAACATCGAAGGCATACAGGCTACGAGAGAATACTTAATTTTAATGTACGAAGGAAAACGAGCCTGACACGACGATGTTTGGTAAACCAGTTCACACTCTGCAAAGTGCTACGTCTGGTTGGAGGGACTGGTGATTGAACACCTGGAGCAAAACTCTCTCCGTCCTATTCTCCACTGCAACAAAATCCTCGAGCTTGTCCAGTTTTCACTCATGGTAGATGATTCAGGACATCTCCGAGACCTTTACAAACTTCCTTCAGCAGTGACAATTACTCTTCGACTGCTTGACAGGCGACGTCTAACCGTCTAGGAGACTTGCAGTTCTCCAAGATAAAAAGATCGGCTAATCTCGACCTAAGTCATAGTGAATTGCTCAACTCAGCTCAGACTTGGGATTTTGGTTTTCTCTCGATGAATCTCTCTTGGGATGCTCACAGACTTCTGTCTGAGAATCTTCAGTGGAGCAGCCGACCCGAAATGGCGGGTAGGTGCGGGGTATTTATAGATGGCGATCCCGATGGGTAAAATGACTGAAGTGACCCGATGCAACCGCTTGACGCGTGTCCACAACGGTCCGATTCCAATCACTGCGCAACTTTACTTGAGGAACAAGTAAGATGACTTACCGAACGAGTTCTCTCTCGAAGGCACGAAGTGCGATGACTTTGCCTTCGAGCTATTTACTCGACTCAGCAAGATTTCTCTTGGTAGGCTTTAGTGGGTTTTGGTTGAGCAGAGCAAATTCACTTCGACTAAGATCTCAACTAGCAAACCCCTCTTGATAGTACGGTTTTTCCTACGACTCAAGAAAGTAAAGAGAAACTAGTAAAAAGACTAAGTCTTCGACCAGCTTCAGCTTTCTCCTCGTTACGCTTTTACTCGAGAGACTTTTTCTTTGACTACATTTTTAGGGGTCGTCTTCCATCAAAGGGTTCGGTAGAAGACTGCAGCTCTGCTGCAGTGAGTTTTCCTTCGACCTTCTACTTGCAAACTCCATTCTTTCGGAACCTAAGTATCTGTTCATACTCGAAAACAATATTAGTTCCACTTCTGCTTTGTCCAACAATGTCCAAAACCTTCGGGGGCAAAACTTGCTCTTACAATCTCCCCCTTTTTGGACGATTGTTGACAAAACAGGCATCGATAAATAATTGAAAAAGTTTGAGTTTTCGATGAGAAACCAGTGCTAAGGTCGATGAAAATACTCCCCCTTGATGTATGCACGGAAGATAAGAGTTTCCTGTGAAGTGCATATTTTGACAAGTAGAGTCGAGGAAAAAAAAACATCAATAATCTTAGCGAGTGAAATTGCATTCTAGATAATATCCAATGAGAAACATGCAATCTCCTCGGATGACCTGTGAACTTATGTGAAAGATAACTTCCTGCAAAAGGTTAAGTATCGCAAGCAGCAGATAGATATCTTACGAAAAAGAGTAGCAGTTCACAGTCCTACTTAGAGTTAGTTACAACTAGATCGAATATGAATCGAAAGTTTGTTGAAACTACTCAGAAAACCTCAAAGATCAAAAGTTTGTCGAATGAAAAGAAAAGCCCTTAACCCCGTAGGCAACCTAATTTCTTCGATGCCACTACATCTCCCCCTTTTTGTCACAACGTACAAAAAGTCGAGAGAATAGGGTCGAAAGAAATCCCTACTCGCTGTGGCGGCTCCGGCGACGTCGAGAGGATTCGGCAAGCGTGGGAGCACGACGAATTGGGCGAGCGCCAGGAGGAGTGATCTTCGTGCGGAAGGAGTGTTGATCTCCAGAAGATTCCAGCTGCGATTCCGGCGGGGTCCTGGGGCTTCGAGGGTGTGGAGTATAAACTCTCTCTTGACGTCGAGGGGCTTCATCTTGCTCGGACTCGGAGGAGAAGGTGTCCAAAGTGATGTGGTAATAGTCATCAACACTTAGGACATCTCTGTTCTTCGGCAGCCGAGGGATATTGGGATCCGGGCGATCTACACGATCATCATTAGTCCAATTTCTGGTCAGATGGGGAGGATATTCTTCGAAGCCACATCATTGAAGTTGACCGAGGGAATTGAATTTCCGCAGACCTTTCCAATCTCGGCGAAGACATTCACGCAACATCTGATTGTTATTCATGGTAATATTGCGCAAATGATTAATCTCGTCCATCAAAGCTTGCTTCTGAATGGAATCTTGGTCGATGTGATGTTGAAGCATTTGCTGGGACCGAAGAGAAACTTCCATGTGATGCACTGGCTTGATAAACTTCGAGCGAACATTTCGCTTAGTCAAATGGGTGCGGATGCCAGTGTGCTCAGCATATGGATCGTTGGGTCGAGCAACAATCTGCAATACTTCCCTAACAGGTGGAGTGAAAATCTTCGGGAAAATTGACACGGGGAATGGCACGTCCCGAGAGTAATTGCAGATGGCCATCAGCCATGGTGCATACGGCTTGTGGGAATTGTGATCATCAACACAAGACACCAAAGTTCTGAGGAAGTAGTCTTCAAAATCGAAAGGATGACCGTGGACTAACTTCAACAAAGCAAGTTGTACGTCATTGGGAATAGGAAAGTCATCGTGCACATCGAGCATTGGCATCAAAGTCTTCGAAAGAATATAAAACCATGCCTTTGCTTCAAAAACTAAGTGTCTTGGCTTGGGCTCAGCCGGGTAGGTATCTCCTACGACATCTGGATTCATGATCGTTGAAAATTCAGCAGGAGTTGGAGAAGGTAAGTCATGAAGCTTGTGTGGTAAACCTTCGAACCGAGGTAAATTAATGATGGCCAGAAACTGATCGACAGTCATGTGAAATACTTGGCCTTGAATCATATAATCAAACTTCCACGTCTTCGAGTTCTCGGGATCACCAGTGACATAGAGCGTTGCATAAAATTGCTTGATAAGCTCGGGATTGTAGCCACAATCGAGAGCAAACATCTTGTGAGCATGAAGACCATCAATTGTCTCGGCAATATTCTCGAAACATGAAGTGGAGTACACCGAAGGCATATCGAGGTATTGATGTTGGAACACTCTAGCCTTATTGTACAGCACACGAGTATAATAGATGGCTTGCTCTTGGGTCCAAAACCGAAGAGAATATGCACTTCTGGGCTTCTCGTAGGGATTGGTCCCGAAGAAAAATGGCTTGTGTTCGCGCCTTTTGAAGATGGGGCCTCCTCGAGGAACATCTGAGCGGAACAGTGGCAGCATTTCTCTCGGATGAGCAGAATGGAGCAGCTCATCAACAGGAAAAACTTCGTTAGCATTGTCTGGCATCTGGAAAACTGGCTCAGCAGGGCGAGTAATGGAAGATGGAATGTTTACAATGTCCTGAGCTGGGATGGCTGCAGGAGCATTTTCCTCGGCCTGCACTTCGACGGCAACTCCTTCGTAGGTGTTAGCATTTTGTGCAGCCTCTTCATTCTCCATGGCCTCCAAATCTTCATCTAGTTGTGCAAAAGCATCAACCATTTCTTCGTTCGAGGAACTTGATGAGGAGGAGGAAGCACTGGCACTCGAACGGTCATCTCCAGAACTATTTCCTTCGACAGGATCTTGACGAGAAGAAACTGTCGTGATATCAACATCAGCGTCTTCTCCTTCATGCAGAGTCTGGGCAGAGGAGTAATCTTTCTGAGCAGAGGAAATGGGGACTTGAGTTTCTTGCTCGACATGAGCAGCTTGCTCGGTCTCTGCATGATCTTGGGTCTCGATGGCTGGGGTGGTTGATGGAATAATGTTCGCTGGTGATGATGGTTTTGACGGTGGCGACGAGGCTTTTGGTGGTGATGGTTGACGAGGTGGAGGTGTTTGTTGTCGAGGTGGAGGATTGGCTTGGCGAGGGGTAGGAGTTGTCTCACGAGGAGGAGTTGGTTCCTTGGTGGGGTTTGGTGCAGTATCTTGTCTTGCTGATGCAGCAACGACCTCGGTAGACTTGGCCTTCTTTGCATTCTTCTCGATCTCTGGCGTCCCACGCGCAGAGGTTGGAGCAGCAGACTTTCTCTTACGAGATTGTCTCTTGTACAGTGCATCATTGTGCTCTTTGCATACGGCCGACACAATTTGTCGAACCTTGTCATACACAGCGGTCAGATTTTCCTTCTGAGCCCTTCTGGAAGCTTCAGCGGTGGCAATCTTGGATTTGAAAAACTTACGGGACTCAATGTCCTCGGTTTCTTCTTGAAGTTGTCGGGAGTAAAAATTCACTTGTTCCTTGTCCTTGCGATCCTGGGTGATATATCCTTCCCAGCGAATCATGTATCGAGCAACATGCTCTTGGATTTCAGCAGGGACATCATCCTCGGCAGTGACTCTGCTCGGTGTGGTAGCCATCTTCCAGAGGATGTGAGAAATATTAGCAGCATCCCAAGGAGCATGGGCAGCAGATTCTCCTTCGTTGGAACTCTCTTCATCGGCACGAGGGCCGGAAACAACAGGTGCAGCAGGTGCAGGAGATGGAGGAACTGGAGCATTCTGAGCCTTTTGCCTAGCCTCCTTGGCTTTCTTCTCGGCCTCCTTGGTGGCCTTGGCAGCAGCAATGGGTTTGGTGATGGCACTAGGGGCCACAGCTTTATCCTTCGAGGCACTTGGGGCCTCAGCATTTTTCTTCGCAGCACTTGGGGCTGCAACCTTTTCCTTCGTGACTGTGGGAGTCACAATTTTCTCGGTGGCGCTGGGGGCCACAACCTTTTCTTTCGGTGCAACAGGAATGTTGCCTTCAGCAATTTGTCGTCGGTACTTTTCACTGACCAAATGAAGAATGCCTAGCTGTTGAGCAACCAGAGCCTTTTTATGCTCGGGCTGGCTGTGAAAGTTCAGGAGCTTGGAATTTGTCAAGTCCTTTGCTTCTTGTTCTTTTTGCTTTGCCAGCCTTTCTCTACGTTGAATAAGTGTTTCTTCATCCTCAGAAACTTGAGCTTGCTTTCCCTTCGATTTAGTCGAAGGTTTTGGTTGGCGAGCTTGAACTGGAGGAGCAGATGAAATGGACGGATCAGTGACCAAGTTGGTCAAGTCAATATTTGCTCGAGGAGCCTGTGAAGCTGGCTCCTGGATCCTAATGCCCTTACTGCTTGGCTTCTTTTTCAGAGGAATGTCCTCGACATCAGCCTCTGTACCAGGGTCTTGATCATCTGAATTTACTTCTTCATCAGAGCTCGCATCAGGTGGCGAGACAATTACCACCATTTTCTTTCGCTTGGCTGATTTCTTGCCAGCCTTCGATTTGGCACTAGGGCCAACATCTACGGTACCCTCAGCAGCAGCAGCCTCCTTTTTAGCTTTGGCTTCTTTTCTCTTCTGTGCTCGCGCTTCCCGAGCATCAACCAGCTCCTGAAAATCGGCAGGAGTTTTCAGGGAGGATGGATGAGCATCAGCTGGAGGAGGTGGTCGATTATCTTTCGTCCACTTTGGCCTTAACGCTTTGACATCAGACCAAGGATTTTTCATAGCAAACAGCCTCTCCCAGCGTGGCATAAGAGACTTGTACTCATACCAACGAAGCTCTTGAAGTCTTCGAATCTCTTGCAGACGGTTTTCTCTCGTACGTTCATCCTCAGAACCTTCAGGCGTTCTTAACTTCTTTTCGACGATCAACTCTTCTGATAAACCTTCAGAGTTGTTGGTGATTCTTGTTCGGCCTCCTACACGCTTGGGTGCTCTGACATTTCCTTCGATCCCAGACATTTTCCTGCGAAAAAGATAGGTATGAGGGAATATAGGAAAGTGGTGAACAAGTACCAGCGGTTTTCGAGGAAAATCATTTTGAGTGCAGTAAGCATATCGATAAGCATGTCTTGCAGCAAATTTTTCAAGCAAGTACTAGGCTAGATTTCCATCGGGTGCAAATCTAACTAAGAACCTGTATGAACGAATTGCACAACATAAGTTTATCGTTACGTTTCTGAGGAAATTGCTAAAGTGAGAGAATCCGAGGGATTTCTTACCTAGCGCAGATGGGAATCGACAGAAAACGCTAGAAACTGATTTCCCAAGATTCAATGATCCAAACAGATCAAACAGACCTAAGAAAAGGAGAGAAAAAAATCAAGAACAAATCTGGATACAATGAACAGGAAAGATTGGAATCGTATCCAGAGCCGTGCATACCCTAACTTGGTGATGTACGGAGACTACGGCGACGCGGAAGAAGTTCCTCGTCGACGGGGAGGTCTCCGGTGGCTTCCTTCCGGCAGCAAAGCGGCGAGGGAGTCAACGGCGACGAGCAGCACGGCGGCGCGCGAGAGAGAATTTCGGGAGCAGAGAGACGAAGTCGAGGAAATTGCGATGTCTGAGCCGGTGGCAGGGATCAGTATTTGTAGGGACGGGAGGTCTGACATAACTGTCAGATCTGATCCAACGGCGCAGATTTCGCGTCTCTCCGCATTCAACGGACGGATTTTGTGGCGGTAATCGCGGGAAAATCCCAACGAACCGAAAGAAAGTTGCTCCACGTCCGAGACCAAACTCATCGAACATCGAGTATAAAAGTAGATAAACGTTCGATAGATTTTCCTTCGGAATCAATGACATTCGAAGGGAATCTTGATCGAGTACATATATACATGTTCACGAGAGTAAAGCACAGATGGGGTAGGGAAAGAATAGAGGGAAAACAGGGTCCGATGCTTAATCAATCCGAGGGGAAAACAGTGATAAAACTTGGAGTGGTAAGTGTATAGGACAACACCAAACGAACAAAAACAAACGAAAAAGAAACATGATAGAAAAATAACGTAAGTAAACAAGATAGAAAGAAAACATATAATTCATGGTACCGATAGTTATGATCTTACTGCACATTGCGTGAGTCCAATATGTTTAACTCACACCTTAGTGCACATAACCTCTTTTCATCCAAGGGCTTCGTAAAGATATCAGCCAATTGATCTTCGGTGCGTACATGGCTGATAACAATATCTTCTCGCTGAACGTGATCTTGAAGAAAATGATGACAAATGTCAATATGCTTCGTTCGAGAGTGTTGCACAGGATTATGGGCAATCTTGATAGCACTCTCGTTATCACATAGCAATGGAATTTTCTTCACAAGAATACCATAATCTTTCAGCGTTTGCTTGAGCCACAGAATCTGAGTGCAGCATGAACCGGCAGCAATATACTCGGCTTCAGCCGTAGAAATAGATACGCAATTTTGTTTCTTCGAAGCCCAACAGACAAGAGATCTACCGAGAAAATGACATGTGCCTGAGGTAGATTTCCTGTAGACTCGATCACCAGCCCAGTCAGAATCAGAATATCCAACGAGATCAAACTGGGCTCCCTTGGGATACCAAAGTCCCAAAGATGGTGTGTGAGCCAGATATCGAAGAATTCGCTTGACAGCAATATGATGTGATTCTTTTGGGTTTGCCTGAAAACGAGCACACATACAAACTGATAGCATAATGTCAGGTCTAGATGCACAAAGGTAAAGAAGCGAACCGATCATCGAGCGATATTTCTTATGATTGAAAGGTTTGCCCTTCTCATCTGCATCTAGATGAACATTCGTAGGCATTGGAGTCTTGATAGTTTTGCAACTGACAAGATCAAACTTCTTCAGGCAATCTCTGAGATACTTCTCTTGAGAAATGAAAGTCCCATTCTTCTGTTGACGGATTTGAAGCCCGAGAAAGAACTTCAACTCACCCATCATAGACATTTCATATTTCTTCGACATCATACGAGCAAATTCTTCGCTAATATCAGGGTTAGTACAGCCAAATATAATATCATCGACATAAATTTGACACACAAAAAGATCATTTTTGTATGCACGAGTAAAAAGAGTCGGATCAGTTGTTCCTGGTTTGAAGCCCTTCTTCAGAAGAAAATCCTTCAGTGTTTCATACCAATCACGAGGTGCTTGCTTTAACCCATATAGGGCCTTGTGCAACCTGTACACCTTATCAGGATTCTTCGGGTCTTCAAAACCTGGTGGCTGCATAACATATACTTCTTCGATTTCGCCGTTAAGAAATGCACTTTTGACATCCATTTGATATAAAAAAATACCATTGTAATTGGCAAAAGCAAGCATGACATGAATGGATTCAAGTCGAGCAACTGGGGCATAAGTCTCACCGAAATCAATACCTTCGATTTGGGTGTAGCCTTGAGCAACCAATCGAGCTTTATTCCTTATCACAATGCCATCTTCATCTTGCTTGTTGCGAAAAATCCATTTCGTACCAATGATATTATGCTTCTTGGGATTAGGTCTATCAACAAGGGACCAGACTTTATTTCTCTCGAACTGATTTAGTTCTTCGAGCATTGCAGTCATCCAGTCTGAGTCCTTCATGGCTTCATCAAATTTTGATGGTTCTAGCATGGATACAAACGAGAAATTTCCACAGAAGTTATCTAATCGAGTACGAGAACGAGTGGTGGGACGACCTGGTAAATGAATCTCTTCGAGTATTGAGTCGACGTCCACTCTTCTTCGAACACGAGGTAAAACTCCTTCATCATCTTGTGGATCCGGTTGTCCTTCGGGATCAGCTTGACCTTCGGGAAGAACATTTTCTTCGTTTACGCGTTCTCCTTCGACCTGTACATCATTTGCTTCAGGATGTTGATCTCCAGCGCCCCGGGCTATGTCTGGGAACATTTGACCATCATCATCCTTGTTTGCTTGACGTGTATTTCCATCGACAGGTCGAATATCTCCAATAGCCATGTACCTGATAACTTCATCCAAAGGTGGTTCATCCAGGTTAAGAGGTAATTGCTCTTTTTGAGAGCCGTTAGTTTCATCAAATCGAACATTTACAGTTTCTACAACTTTGCCAAGATGAGAGTTGTAAACTCTGTCAGTGTGAGAATTCGAACCATAACCTAGGAGAAAACCTTCGTGAGCCTTTGGAGCAAACTTGGAGCTGTGATTCATATCTCTGACATAACATGGAGCACCAAAAACCCTGAGATATGAAACATTTGGCTTTTTACCAGTAATAAGTTCATGTGAAGTTTTCTTCAGAAACTTGTGCAGATAAACCTTGTTGATGATATGACATGCAGTATTGATTGCTTCAGCCCAGAACCTGATAGGAGTCTTGTATTCAGCAAGCATTGTTCTGGCCATATCAATAAGTGTTCGATTCTTTCTCTCGACCACACCATTTTGTTGCGGTGTATAAACAGCCGAGAATTCATGAGTAAAGCCATATTCATCAAGAAAATCTTCGATATGAGTGTTTTTGAATTCTCTACCATTGTCACTTCTGATATGCTTGAGAGATAATTCATATTCAGTCTGAGCTCTCTTTGCGAAAGTTTTGAAGATTTCAACAACCTTGCTTTTGTCATCTAGAAAGAACACCCAAGTATATCGAGAGAAATCATCAACAATAACCATACCATACTTGTTACCTCCAAGACTAGCATAATTTTGAGGACCGAATAAATCCATATGAAGTAATTCAAGAGGACGAGTAGTAGTCATTATAGTTTTTGCTGAGTGATGTTTCTTGGCAATCTTTCCCGCTTCACAGGCACTGCATAGACGATCCTTATCGAATTTCACATTGTCAATTCCAATGATGTTCTTCTTCGAGATAAGAGTTTGAAGGTTTTTCATTCCTGCATGTCCAAGTCTTCGGTGCCATAACCAACCAGAAGTGGCTTTCGCCATTAAACATGTGGACACAGCAGGTCCCGAAGAAAAATCGACGACATAAAGATCACCTTTGCGATATCCTTCGAACACGAAGGAATAATCATCCTGTGAAAGGACAACACAACGAGAAGCAGAAAACAGTACAAGCATACCCATATCACAAAGTTTTGAGATAGACATAAGATTATATCCTAGAGATTGAACAAGCATAACCTTATCGATATGCTTATCCTTCGATATAGCAACCTTACCCAAACCAAGTACTTTTCCTTTGTTGTTGTCACCGAAGGTAATGTATCTCTGTGAAGATTCAGTGAGTTTGTCTTCGGTGAACAAATCTTTGTCTCCGGTCATATGATTTGTACATCCACTATCCATGACCCATTCGGATCCACCGGAGACATAGCCCTGTAGAAGAATTAGTTCTTCTTAACCACCCACAAACGAGCAGGTGACTTAGAAGGCATGGAAGAGCTAGATGGGGCAGCAATATTATAGCGAACAGGATTGCATTGTCTATCTGGACCATCAAGCACACCATAAATATAATTCCTCGATGAGGGGTTAGAGTACTGATGAGTAACAGCAACTTTGGTGTTATCGTTACGATGACGATAAACATTTCTATCGACACGATAGTATTCCTTCTGGGGAACATTTGAAGCAGGCACCAAAGGTTCATTTCTATCCTCGAGAGAATAGTAGTGATTCGGTGGTACCGAGGATTTTCCCTGCATAGAATGGTTAGGGGCCAGTTTTTCTACGAGAGATTTGCGAACCCAAATCTGTCGCTTATAGAAACCATTCTTCGGAGGAGTACCAACGAATTCAGCCGACACCTTTCCTTCCTGATCTTTGACAAGCTTGTAGTCAGAATCAAGTGATTCATCAACAATAGCTTTGTCAATTTTGCAACCGAAACCTGAAAGGTTAGCAATATCAATGGGCTTTTCTTTCGCAAGAACCCAGACAGTTTTAGGATACTTCTCGGGTTCCCAGTAGTTTCCATCAGGATTGATTTTCCTTTCGAAGCCAACTCCTTCGTTTCGGGGATTCCTGTGAAGAAGAGCCTTTCGTAGGATATCACATAGGTACTGGTGTCCCTGCACACTTTTGAACATGCCTGTTTCAAATAAATCTTTCAACCTGAGGAGTTCCTCGGTAATGGTTTCCTCGTTCGAGGGGTTAGTATCATCGATAACAATAGGTTGCTTTCCTTTCAATCTCTCGGAAATAGACTCAATTTTACTTCGTTCCAAACAGGTTAAGCAAGGTGAAGTAGATTCATTTTTAGCTTCTGAGCCTTGTTGAGCCATGAGCGTGAGGTTGACACTTTCCAACTCTTCATTAGCCTCTCTCAGTTTTTCGAGAGCCATTTTTCCTTGAAGGAATTCATAGGTTAGCTTCTCGTAGTCCACTGAGAGAAGATCATGACGAGAGGAAAGTTCATCATACTTTTATTTCAGAGCAGTATGCTCATTCGTCAAAGTTTGACCCTTCTCAATCTCATCGATCAACAAAGTCTCAGATTTTTGAATAGTTTCACTTACAGAATCTAGCTCATCTTGTTGGATAGAAGCAATTTTGGCAAGTTTAGCATAACTTATCCTAGAGTTACTTTCATAAGCAAATCCATCAGAAGTATCGTAGGAATTCTTAGATGAGGATACCTTAGCCTTGGCCATGAAGCAGTAAGCTGGAGATTCATCTTCGCTGCTTTGGTTGGTGAAGAATGAACTTGAAGTCTTGCTCGAAGAAAATGCTAAACCAGCAACGCCATCAGATTCAGAACCAGAACCAGAACCAGATCTTGGGTTTGATTCAGCTTCGGAACCGGATGCATCATCTTCAGAGTTCATCTCTTTACCCAGATAGGCTTTGGCACGATGGGAATTCTTTCTTCGAGAGGAATGTGATTTCGAGGAAGAACCCTCTCGATGCTTGTGATACTTCTTCTTCTTGTCATCATCAGAACCGTCTTTCTTGTCTTTTCTGGACTTCGAATCATATCTCTTTGACTCATAGTTTTTGCTCGATCTGTGAGACTTGCTCGAAGAATTGCTGTGAGAATGCTTTGATCTATGTTCATTTTCCCAGAGAGGACAATCAGCAATGAAATGACCTGGCTTCTTGCACTTATAGAAACAGTTATCTTTCACTGAAGAGTTTCTGGATGATGATCGATGCTGTGATGAATTGTTTGAATGTCTTGAAGAGTAGTTTTTCTTCGGTGAAGAGGAGTTCCTTCTCTGAAAGCGATTGAATCTTCTCATTATCAGTGCCAGATCTTTTCCAATGTTCTCGGGGTCATCTGAGGCACAACCCGATTCAGAACTAGCTTCAGGAGAGGAGTGATGTGAAGCTCTGGCCTTCAGTGCATGAGATTTTCTTCGTGTCCCATTAATATCTCGTTTTTCATCTTCTTCCATCTCGAAGGTATTAAGTCTCTCGAGAATATCAGCGGCAACAAGATCCTTGAAATCAGTCCTTTCCTTGATCATCAGCACAATGTGATCGAAAGAATCATCAAGGGAACGGAGCAAAGTAGTTCATTTGACAGCGCAGTGAGTCTGCTGTATATGGAGCTAACTTTTTCTCCCTCGTGCCTTTTGAGCGATAGAACTTGCTTCGAAGGGTGTCAATACGAGCATCTTTCTGAGTAGAGACACCTTCACCAATCTTCTCGAGATAATCCCAAACACCTTTGGCCGAAGGAATATTCTTGACCTCATGGTATTTCTCTGGAATCAGATGATTTGTTATGAAGACCCAGACTTCAGTATCTAGTTCTATCTTCTTTGTCTCTTCAGGAGTGATGGCATTTGTGTCTTTGACAGTTACACCATTTTTGACAACTTCCCAAGCGGCAGAGTTGATAGCCATGATATTGTCCTTCCAATAGGGATAGTCCTTCCCATTGAAGATAGGGATTGGTTCCCCCGAGCGAACAACTGCAAACGACATTCTTGACAACACTCCAGGTTGTTAGACCAAAATACGCAGAGCGTAGGGAGTGCCTAGCTCTGATACCAATTGAAAGCTCAAGAATGATCAGAGGGGGAGGGGGTGAATGATCACTTCTAAAAATTCTAAGGAACTTAGAAGGAATTCATGCAAACTGCGAAGGACTAAGAACATCTCGAAGGAAATACAGTATCGAAGGTAATGCATAGCTCGAAAGAATTAAGGGCGAAGGGAAACATCGAAGGCATACAAGCTACATGAGAATACTTAATTTTAATGTATGAAGGAAAACGAGCCTGACACGACGATGTTTGGTAAACCAGTTCACACTCTGCAAAGTGCTACGTCTGGTTGGAGGGACTGGTGATTGAACACCTGGAGCAAAACTCTCTCCGTCCTATTCTCCACTGCAACAAACTCCTCGAGCTTGTCCAGTTTTCACTCGTGGTAGATGATTCAGGACATCTCCGAGACCTTTACAAACTTCCTTCAGCAGTGACAATTACTCTTCGACTGCTTGACAGGCGACGTCTAACCGTCTAGGAGACTTGCAGTTCTCCAAGATAAAAAGATCGGCTAATCTCGACCTAAGTCATAGTGAATTGCTCAACTCAGCTCAGACTTGGGATTTTGGTTTTCTCTCGATGAATCTCTCTTGGGATGCTCACAGACTTCTGTCTTAGAATATTCAGTGGAGCAGCCGACCCGAAATGGCGGGTAGGTGCGGGGTATTTATAGATGGCGATCCCGATGGGTAAAATGACTGAAGTGACCCGATGCAACCGCTTGACGCGTGTCCACAACGGTCCGATTCCAATCACTGCGCAACTTTACTTGAGGAACAAGTAAGCTGACTTACCGAACGAGTTCTCTCTCGAAGGCACGAAGTGCGATGACTTTGCCTTCGAGCTATTTACTCGACTCAGCAAGATTTCTCTTGGTAGGCTTTAGTGGGTTTTGGTTGAGCAGAGCAAATTCACTTCGACTAAGATCTCAACTAGCAAACCCCTCTTGATAGTACGGTTTTTCCTACGACTCAAGAAAGTAAAGAGAAACTAGTAAAAAGACTAAGTCTTCGACCAGCTTCAGCTTTCTCCTCGTTACGCTTTTACTCGAGAGACTTTTTCTTCGACTACATTTTAAGGGGTCGTCTTCCATCAAAGGGTTCGGTAGAAGACTGCAGCTCTGCTGCAGTGAGTTTTCCTTCGACCTTCTACTTGCAAACTCCATTCTTTCGGAACCTAAGTATCTGTTTATACTCGAAAACAATATTAGTTCCACTTCTTCTTTGTCCAACAATTTCCAAAACCTTCGGGGGCAAAACTTGCTCTTAAAGTATCCTATCTAAGGAGTGAAATTCCCTGCTTATGTAAACACTTTGGTGTGCTACATTGTCGGTACAACCAGTTACGATTGTTGGTGACTTTTCGGTGACCACCGATGGACGAGAACTTTGCCAATTGGTCTGCCTCGTCTTAACGAGCAGGAAAATGGTTCTCTTCGTCCCTCGCCCTTGGCACTGATGATGTTGCCGACATAGTTGACCAATTGTTCTCTGACAAACCTTGCATCGTGCTCGCATGGAATGCCGCCACCCTTCTTACCTTCTGTGGGCCCATAACCCACAGTTCCACAGGACCGAAACCTGACTCTTGTCCTCTACCTTGTGATATTTCGTCCGATATCAGACTCAGTGATTGTGTCTGATGATCGGGGCCCCTTTTCCCATCTTCCGTCATCGGCATCGAATACGTGCCTATCCGCTTAAAACTTCTCTCGACGTACTTCCCTGAGCTTAAACTCGGAAGGACTTTGTACCCCATAACCTTGAGCAACCCCATTTAATTGATCTTGTATCAATCCGACCCCCTTAAGCTTTATCTCTTAACCTGTTCGTAAGTGCGATGAAGCCTCGAAGAAAGGATGAAAAACCCATCGAGGTGCACCGATGCAGTGCAGTGAAGGCCCCAACGTGAAGGATTAATTTCTTCGAGTACGACAACCAGGACCAGAAGATTTGTTAGAAGGCGAAACCGGAACCTTGCCCCTCACTCTACTTTTAATCTCGGGACGAGAATTCTTTGTAGTGGTGGAGATTTGTAACACCCACAGAATCTGTAACAGTAATCACTACAGTGATTTCACTGTTAGTGATCATTACTGTTGACGATCAAGCCATGATCACCTTTGATCATAGCTCTGTCAATTTCCAACCCGGATAAAATTTTCAATTGGGTAAATTATAAAACTTTCTCCAAGAATTGTGGATGCCAGTCAATCCACTTGATCATTGTTCAACCCAATCAAACTTAGTCATTTGCAGAATCCCATGTCAGTGTAAATTATAAAACCAATAATGGCGAGTGATTAAATTTCCTTATATTATTAATATAAAAGCAATGTGGGATTTTGAAGTAAACCCTAGGTGTTGCAAGAACTTTCATTATTTAATAGCAAATAATCTTGGGTCATGTTAAAAATAGCAATGGATATTCTACTAAAGTGTTTTAGTAATATTATGGAATAAAAACTATTGCTTGGGGATTATTAAATTGTCATGGTAATTAAAATAAACAAGTGGATATAATAATTGAACTAAAAATTATGCAATCATTTTTATTAAGAGCCTAATAATCAGTAGGTCTTACTAAAAATAAAATAGGAGTTTATAAAATGTTTTAATAATTTAATCAAATCAAAACAGTGTCAAATCAGTGGCTTTTAGTCCCATTTAAATAAAACAAAAATTCTAATGATTTTATACTTGAGCCAAACTTTTTGTGGCCTCTCTATAATGTTTAACACAAATAATAAAATTGTTTTCAGAGATAACAAAATTCACATGGCACTTAAATAAAATGTAAATAGAAAAGAATAAATAAAAGAAAATAAAAAGTGACCTATTCTACGCCACAGGCAAAGCCCACCCACCCAGGGCCCAGCCCCTCTCTCTCTCCTTCTTCTCCCTTCCACCTAACCCCCCCTCCCCCACCACGCACGACAGGCAGGGTGCCATGGCCACTGCCTGGCCGCCCCCCCCCCCTCACCTGCTCCCCCCTCCTCCCTCACCTGCTCCCTCGGGGACGATATGGCCAACGCCACCCACCCCCTGAATCTCCCTCCCCCCACTTCCCCTCTCCCTCTTTCTCTCGCGCTCCATCACCGGACCAGGAGACCGCCGTGGGCGCGCCGCCGTCGTCCTCATGGCCAACGGCCTCGCCCCGCCGTTACCTCGCGTCTGGGAGCCTCAACGTCCCTGACTCCGTCGGCCTGCGGACGGAATTGGCCTGCGAAGCACCACAACCACCGCCCCGGTCATCTTCCTCTCCGTCGGCCGTCGCCTCGTCTACGAAGAATTCGTCGCCTTCGAGTCTTCCCCGCGCAGGCTGTGCTCACCTACAGGCTCACTGTGAGAAACCCCGCTAGAACCCCCATTTTTAGCTCGATTTCGAGCTTTAGCTCGTGCTTCCGCCGTTACGCGCTCCGGCCGCCGCTCGGGTGGTCGCCGTCGAGGCGTCCAGCCACCTCGAGGAACAACATGGGCATCGGTGGATGCGGGAGGGCGCGGGCTACCATTTGGTAGTTCCAGCCGCCGCTCCCCTGCTCCCGGCACGCCTCCGCCGTGGCTAGTGATGCCGGCGTCAAGCCGCCGGCCACTGCCGTCGGCCACTGCCGTCGGGTCCAAGGCCGCTGGGTGTTAACCCCCCCCCCCCCCGCTAGGTCTATGACACGCGGGCCCCACACCCTGCTAATTACCACTGGTTAGAATAAACAGAGAAATTCCCCTCTCTATTACACGTGGGCCCTGCCCATTTAAATAACCTTTCGTTAATTAAATATGTTAATTAAAAGCCTGTGACACTTACATCTAGGGCTCACCTGTAAATAATTAATTTTAAAAAAAAATATAGAAATAGAATGTCCCACTGACAAGTGGGCCCAGTGCCTATTTTGATTTATTAAAATGTTTTATGAATAAACAGAGGCTGACATGTGGAGCCCACATGTCAGCACTGTTGTGGATAAGGTTCTGGATAAGGTTGGATTTATTAATAAAAGAAATTCCAGAAATTGTTTAAAAATGTTTAAAACTTTGAAATTCAATATCTTTTAAACCGTAACTCAGATCAAAAAACTTTATACAACAAAATTGATCAGAAAATTATAAAGAATACAGATACGCTATCCGTATGTCTACCACCCCCCTCTAACTTACCGAACATCGACATTCCCCCCTTCGGGCCGTCTGTCGAAAATTCCCGGTACCGATAAAAGATGTCCGGATGAAAACTTTTGTATACGAAAGTTACTCAGAACGGATCCACGATTACGAATACGTTACTCATACTCCCACCACACCCCTCTAACACAACGATCATCGACATTCCCCCTCCGGATCGTTTGTCCGATGATTGTCCGATACCGTTAAAGTACCCGGATGAAATTATTCCGAACACGAATGTTGTTCGGAATAGATCATCTAACCTGGATACACCACCCACACATGTGTCGGATATCCACGACACCTCCGGAATGATATCTCCCCCCCTCCGGACACCTTGTCCAATAATCACCCGGAGCCGGTATTTCATCCCCGGATGAATTCCCGCTCCGAGTATCGTGCATTGCACTGCGTTAGAACACCGTTAACATTTCATCTGTCATGACATGCATCTGTTTGTATATGTTTGCTGTGTATTTACTGTTTCTTCCCCCCCCCTTATTCTCCGGTAGACCCCGACGCTGCCGCCTACTACACCGCTGCTGAGTACGACTACTTCGTCGACGATCCTGCCTCTACTGCCGAGCTTCCAGGCAAGCAGAGCCATTCTCTTCCCCAGATATCGCCTATCTTTCCGTACATTTCTTGCACTAGGCATTGTTACTGCTGCTGCTACGATTACAATCCTATTCAATTGCATAGCCTGTCATTGTAGCCCCTTGATGTACCTCTTTTATCCTATGCTGCCTATTATTATTATGCATTATTCAGCAATGAGCCCTGCGCCTTGTTAGCTAGGATTAGATAGAGGGTCGTGATCACTCAGGGGAGTGAACGCGGGAACATATATTACAACTGCAACAGGTACGGATCAATGCAGACGCCCTAGGGAACCTACAACGGCGAGACTCTGCCGAGTCGCTTCGAGTTTGACTTATGAGTGGAATGGACTCGTATTTCACTCTCGTCGACTCAGTAGCGTAGCATCACCGGGATGATACGAGGTTTACCTCTTTAGTTCATTCCGCTGATGTCTCTGTCAAACCTTTTTAAGTGTGCCATCGAGGGTGATACCTCCTGGTTTCACTTAATGGTAGGAACTCGAACCAACTGGTGTCCTTAAAGGTAAGAAGTCGGGCGACCCAACGGTGCCCGCGAGTGGTATTGCGACGGGACGACAGGGAGGGTACGACCAGTGTACCGGTGTGCTTGGCCCCTGATCGTTGGCCGCGAGAGTTACCAAACCACGAAAGTCGAGCTCCTCCAGGAGCACACGCGAGACAACGTAATGAGACGGTTCACCTTGTTGGTAACCGCATAGACTTGGTGGGACGACGGGGCAGGCACCGATGTACTGGTGGTCCTGGCTGTTGTCGTTGTCCGCGGGTCAGTTAAGTCGAGGCAACGATAACGGTTGTCACGCAGGTTAATTAAAATGCTAAATGGTTCAGTGAATGTCTTGAGTTGGCTATATGCCATGTACGCACTACCTACCCGTGGGAATTACGAGTTATGGGCTCCTCTGCTTCGTAGTGTCGTCCGAGGACTCTTCAGACGTCAGCAGTACTGCGGGCTGATTGCCGGAAGTGGTGTTGTCTTATTTGCTCACGCGGTGGTGTCTTATTTGGATTTGCTTTAACTTCACCGGCCAGTCACGCACCGTGCAGGAGTACGTTCGGGTTGGGGTCCAAGGCTCGGCGTACTTAGGATTTAGACCGGCGGATGGCCTCTCTGTTGAGTTTGAAAGATGGGCTACGAAGTGTCGGATAGCCTCGGTGGAGCGTTCCCTAACAAGGTTCCCGCCACCCTGGAGATCCGTGCGTGTAGCGTAACACAAGTGCACCCCTGTAGGGAAGATTAATCTATTCGAATAGCTGTTTCCACGGTAACATGACGCTTTATGCTGAAGCTGGATCTTACCACTACAAACTATTATTATTAAACTGTATGGTTCCGGGTTTTTCTTCCTCGCGGGGATGTCGAGGAGGTGAACTCGGAGGCATTGTTAAATTATGATTACAACTTATTATTATACAATGCTGCAGCAACTTCTGCTGCATTGTTACTTTCATTACTGTTATATTAACTGTTGGCTGATTCTTACCTCATGCTGCAAGACATCGTCGGAAGATGCTAGTCTTCGTTAGGCCTAGCTTCTTACCCTTGCTCTGGATTTCTCTCTTTCAGTCCACTATATACAGCCTCTTCTTTCCGTTGATACAATGCATAATGCTTAGTAGCGGACATAAGACTCGCGGGTATGCTAGATACTCACCTGCTTTATTTCCTTTACTGTTTTGCCTGATCGGCCGCTGCAGTCGACGTTGGAGTCCAGGAGTAGGAGATCCCCGATGCCGACCACCGCAACATGAAGATCCCCGATGCCTTCTACGACGTCGAGTTCCCCTTTGACCAGGAGTAGTTTGGAGGTTCCCAGGCAAGAGGCCTCGCCTTTTCGATCGTTGTTGTTTTTGTGCTAGCCTTCTTAAGGCAACCTTGTATTCTTGTGTCTGTACTCAGATACTATTGCTTCCGCTGACTTTGTGCTCTCGAGCTGTTGTATTCGAGCCCTCGTGGCCCCTGGCTTGTATTAAACAACTTGTATTATTTTTATTTGTAGAGTTGTGTTGTGATATCTCACCGTGAGTCCCTGATCTCGATCGTGTACCTTGCGTGTATGATTACTGTACACGGTCTGATTTTGGGGGCGTCACAACTTGCAACTGAGAAAAAAATGTCGGACCCAATTGCTACTCGTTGGTGGACTTGCAACTGAGAAAAAATCTTACCAAGTTGCGAATCGATGATGAACTTGCAACTAAGAAAAAAATCGAACCAAGTTGCGAATCGATGATGGACTTGCAACTGAGAAAAAAAAAGTCAAACCCAGTTGCGACTCGTTGGCGGACTTGCAACTAAGAAAAAAAATTAAACCCAGTTGTGACTCGTTGGGGGACTTGCAAATGAGAAAAAAATCCGGATCCAGTTGCAACTCGTTGGTGGGCTTGCAACTGAGAATAAAACCGGACCTAGTTGCGACTCAATAGTGGACTTGCAACTGAGAATAATAAGTCAGACCTAGTTGTGACTCGTTTGTGTAGTTGCAACAGAGAAAATAAACGAACTCAGTTGCAACTCATTGGTGGGCTTGCAGCTGAGAAAAAAATCAGAACCAGTTGCGACTCGTTAGTGGACTTGCAACTGAGAAAAAAATGTCGGACCCAGTTGCGACTCGTTGATGAACTTGCAACTGAGAAAAAATATCGGACCCATTTGCGACTCGTTGGTGGATTTGCAACTGAGAAAAAAAATGTCGGACCCAGTTGCGGCTCGTTGGTGGACTTGCAACTGACAAAAAAATCGAACCAAGTTGCGACTCGATGATGGATTTGCAACTCGGAAAAAAGTCGGAACCAATTGCGACTCGTTGGTGGGCTTGAAACTGAAAAAAAATTCGGAACAAGTTGCGACTCGTTGGTGGACTTGCAACTGAGAAAAAAAAAGTCAGACCCAGTTGCGGCTCGTTGGTGGACTTGCAACTGAGAAAATAATCAAACTCGGTTGTGACTCGTTGGTGGACTTGAAAATGAGAAAAAAAAGTCGTATCCAGTTGCAACTCGTTGGTGGGCTTGCAACTGAGAAAAAACCGGACTTAGTTGCGATTCATTGGTGGACTTGCAACTGAGAATAATAAATCTGGCCTAGTTGTGACTCGTTGATGTACTTGCAATTAAGAAAAAACTAACTCAGTTGTGACTCGTTGGTTGACTTGCAAAACCCCTCCAGTTGCGAGTCGGTCGTCGACTTGTAACTAGAGCACAAAATGAAAAAGTCAAAGGCCCAGTTGCGCGTCGGTGATCAACTTGCAACTGGAATAGAAAAAATGAAAAATTCATCCCCTCGGACCCCCATCCCCCGGTTGCGAGACGGCCGTCAACTTGCAACTGAAACATATAATTAAAAAGATCAAATACCCAATTACGAGTTGATGGGTGACTTGCAACTGAATTGTGCGCGAGTCGATGAGCTACTTGCAACTCGGTTGGCGAAAATTTCTTGTTGCGAGTCGACGAGCGACTTGTAACTGGGTGATGAAAAAACGGTTATGACTCGATGAACGACTTGTAACTGACTTATGCAAAAAACGGAAAAATAGAAAAGGAGAAATAAAACATAATTCTTACAAAATCTTAAGTTTTTCAAATAAATCTTAAATATAAATCAAACAAACAAATAAATAAAGTGTGAAGGAAAAATGAAAAGTAAAAATATCACAACTCGAATCTAGGCAACAAAACATGTATTAACACCATGTATCAATAAAAAAATGTTTTCAAATTTTATAAAAACATATACAAAAATCATATTCATGAATTTGAATAAAAGGAAAATAATATAAAATGAAATGAAAATAAGAAACAAAATAAAAACAACAAAATAATTTGTGATCAAGATATGCACACCTTTTAAGACGAATAGATCGAATGGTCAGAAACTTAAATAAGACATCACTAAAGTTTATCTAGATAAGAAAAATAGTAGATCAACTAAACAAATTCCATAAATTAAAAAAAAATAAAGAAATAAAAAGGATAAAAGAAATATAAAAGAGAAAATAAGAAAAATATGAATATAAAAAGTTATGATTTTTTTAAACAACAAAAAATCCTTTTTCTGAATGGAAGGAGCACACACAAATATGAATAGATTGATGACTCAAAAAGACTACAACGTATTGTTGCTGGGCTAAGAAAAATATACCTAGGTGTTGCCTACCGTGAACGCGAACCTAAAAATGTTTTTGTCTCGCCTAAAAAGTATATGTAAAACAGAAAATGAGTATTTAATTTCATGCTTTGTTTTTCATCATCAAAAAAATCTCAACAAAAAAATAAAACACATGTCTCCTAAAATAAAATTAAAACAAATCTAGTGACAATGGCACAACGCTACGAGAGAAACCAGCTTGTCAATGCCCCGTCACCCCTGCTGTTGTGTGGCCCAGGCAAAAAAAGGAAAAGGCAGGGCAATTCGAGCCCACTAACCGATTTGGGCCGCCGGCCAAAAAAAAACACACTAGGCTAGGCAAAGGAAAACGGTTTGGCTTTAAATCGCTCATTGCGAAAAATAAAGCAAAAAACAGATCCAACGGGCCAGCACTTGCATGTGACTTAAGTAATTCTCATACGCATGTGAAGTAGCAATCCCGATATTTTAAATCATCTTCAATAGTTTCCGTAAAAACATCAGTTAAAACCAAATTTATGGAACGTTTGTAAATTTTATGGGACTTTGGCTGAAATAAATTTTTATTAGATCCTGTAAACTTCATTCCATACAATCTTTATTATATTTTTTGGAACGTTTGTAAAACTCTGTCGAAGGTGCGCTGACTACATGAAGTTTCAGGGCAGTTTTTTTGCCGCCTAAATTTTAGGAGATCAATATCATCTTGGAAACTTACGGGGGAGGTAATATTTTTACAGATTTTCATATATTTCTTTTCCCTAAGTATAGAGAGCGAACTTTTGCTCCAGGGCATGGCAATTCCGAACAATTTGCATGGCAATTGCAGTACAAACGCATGGCAATTCAGAGCACACGATTGCCATAAAAACTCAAAAACGCAGCGAGTTGTCATGCATTTGTACTGCGAGTTGTCATAAAATCGTTCGCGCTTCCCATGTTTCAGAGCGAACTTTTTCTCTAAATTTCCATCCTTTCTTTTTCACAGTTTACAGGGCGCGTGTAGCCCTAAATCGTTAATTTGATCAACATAGCATAAGATATATATTATATAAAATATATCATTTGTTTTTTATAATATATATCTTGTGCTATATTGGTTAAATTAATAATTTTGTATACTTTGTAAACTGAGAAGAAGGTACAGTTGTATTTTTTTACTGTTTACGGATTTTGGAAAGCTATTTAAACCTCAACTTCGGCCCTGTTTGGTTCGACTGTGGATTTCTGAAAATTTGCTACGGAAAATCGGAAGTACGTCTTGGGGAGATTTTGATACTTCGCAGCAGATTTTTAGAAATCGTTCCAAGGTTCGCTCTTTGGTTCACCCCTACGTTCATTTTTCGGTTGTTTTGGTGGAATCCGGCAGAAAAATTGTTTGAATGTTCGCGTATCTTATTTAGTTCGGCTATGGATTTTCGAAATCTGACAGACAAATCTGAACCAAACAGGGCATTCTTCTGAGTTCTGACGGTAGTTTGGACTCTTGGTTTATTTAAAAAAATTGAGCTGCGCGGAAAGAAAAAAAACTTGAAACGTATCTGGTGGGCCGGCCCTGTTGAGTCAACAACAATCCCAGGATTTTTTGAAATCCCTGTTTGGAAAGGCTCTTAAGGTTCAAAATAGACCGGAAATGAAGAATTGAGTGTGTTGATTTCAGAGATTGAAAGTTTAGGGTTTAATTTGGCTTTTGCCTACAAGTTCAAGATTTATTTCAGACAGTTTCCATTGCTAATCAATAGGCCGACACATTATCAGGCAGCCTTGATCTCATCATGTAATTAAATTAATGGACAGTGTGTAATTAAGTAAACATACTTCAGCAATAGTTGACACAAAAATAAATCTATCCCGATACAGTGATTATCATTTATTAAAATCACAAAAAAATATCGTATGCTACTCCGCTTTTTTACTTTGCATATAAATATTTTCTGAAGTCAAACTTTATAAGTTTGACCATACTTGTATTAAAAATATCCACATTTACAAAAAATTGATCCAATTTTATATGCAAAATAAAAAAACAATTTATAATATTCTTGGATCGTTAAAATTCCATTTATAAATATCTATCCAATTGGATTGTTAACGAGACACGAGTTATTTTTTTTGCGGTGCACAAAATAAAATAACTTATGCACCGGTACAAAGGGAGCATGGAGTATTATATTAACACTAAATCCTAAGCTTAATGCAAAAATTTAATCACATGCTCATTAGCTAAGAGGAGGCTCGATGCCTAATTGAGAGGGTGCATGCATACATGAGTGAAATAGTAGTACTAATTAATAGAAATAATTGTCTTCGCACCTTAAACCATGTCTATTATAAAACGCACGCAAGTTTAACTGTGCCTTCTAAACCGTGATGGAGGGAGTACATGAGGTGGGGAAGACAGCTTGACCGGATAAAATCAGGATCGTGAACACAGTAATTAATTAAGAAACGCATGCGCACAGTGTAGGAATCTGGCCCCACATGGTCAGGCAAGGTGAACATTTTTTAAACCGGTCAGCGTCCCTCTGCTATTACTCTTGCTTTAATTTTATATTGGCATATGGTCAGGTCACATCATCTATGCTACTTTTAGACTCAGTAACTAGTAGTACTCCGTTCGTTTCTTTTTACTCCGCATATAAGATTTGGTCAAAGTTAAGTTTAATAAAGTTTGACCAAGTTTATATTAAAAAGTATCAACATTTACAATATCAAAGTTATACCATATGAAATTAATGTCATGACGCTTCTAATGATATTGGTTTCATATTGTGGATGTTTCCTCTGGAACGCCGCGGCCCGGGCGTCTGGTGCTCAATGCCTTGTGGCCTGGGACAAGGTGTGCCGCCCTAAGGTGGAAGGTGGTCTGGGGGTGCGTGACCTTGCGCTCCGGAACACCTCCCTGCTTCTCAAAATGCTCCATCAGCTCCACTCGGCTACGCCGTCGCGCTGGGCCTCCTGGGTCTGGGACGACCTCGACGGCCGCTCCCCCATGACCGCGGCGTCTCGGGGGGGGTGCATTGGCGTGGCCTCCTCGGCCTCCTCCCCTTATACCGCTCTCTCACTAAGGTGGAGGTCGGGAGCGGCGCTACCATCGCTTTCTGGCATGACAACTGGGTACCGGCTGGGCCGTTGATTTGTGCGTTCCCTGCTCTCTACTCCCACACGGCGGCCCCAGAGGTCACCGTCGCGCAGGTGGTCGTGCCTTGATCCAACGCCTTCTTCCGCTGCAGCTCCCCACGGGCGGTGGTGATGCTCGGTCCTTCAGCCTGTGCCGGGGGCGCCTCGGGAGGCTCTCATCCAGCTCGGTCTACTCCCTCCTCCGGTTCGGAGGTGTCGACGCCGAGAACGCGGCTTTTATCTGGAGCTCGGCGGCTCCGTCACGCGTCAAGTTTTTCGGCTGGCTGCTTTCGCTAACGCGTATCCATACGAGGGATGTCCTCCTCCGCAAAACCATCCTCGCTGTCAAGGAGGCTGGCTGCCCCGGCTGCTCGGATACAGTCGAAACTGCGAACCACCTCTTCTTCCGGTGCGGCTTCGCCGCTGGGTTCTGGCAGCACCTACGGATCGACGTGACCGAAGCCACCGCTCCGGAGCTGCACCGGCTGGACGCCAGCCCCGCTGTTGGGGAGTCTGCTTCGGCGGCTTTCCTCCTCCTCTGTCTTTGGCACTTATGGAAAAGGCGCAATGCGCTCGTCTTCCGCGGCGTCGCCCTCCCCCTATCGGTGGTGCTGAAGAACTGCCGCGATGATGCTACCCTTTGGCGCGGCCGGTTCAAAGGCCACAGTGTCGAGTGTGTTGGTGTTTGGTTAGCGGCTCTATGTTGATCAAACTGTAACCCTCCCCCCTCCCCCTCTCTCTCTCTGCTGTAACATGTGTGGTCTATAGCAATATATTCAGGTAGGGGGGGGGACAGCGGCCTCTACATTTAGTCGAGGGGGGAGAACCCCCCCCCCCTACCTGAATAGCCTCAGCCTCAGCCTCAACCGCCGATGGGGAAGGGGACGGAGATGCTCTTGAACTGGCAGCGCTTGATGTTGGCGTCGACGACGGCGAGGTCATCGGCCATGACAAGGATCGTTGAGCTGGAGGCATTCGTAACCCTGACGCCAGAGGCCAGACCTCGTCGCGGGCATGGACAACGGTGACGAAGCAGCAACCCACGCACATTCTCCAGCAGTCCAACGACAGCACGGACACGTAGACGCACACCTCGAGAGTGGCTCGGAGCATGGAGCCGTCGTCGAGTGGTGCGCTTGGCCCAGCCTAGCTCACACCGCCTGCCTTCCTCACCACCTCTGGCGTCATATGGCTGTGGGTTCCCGCTGGTTGTCGTATGCAGGGTGCTCGACTAAATCTGAATATTGATGATCTGGACATGACATTGGTTATTTAGCACGCAAACTGATTTTTCCATTTGAAAAACAGAATTCGACACTGAAGAACACACCACACTCACTGTGCTAAACCGATTCCTTGCCCGGTCTTAATAAGCCAGTACCATACTGAATCCGGGATCGATACGAAGTAACACGATACAGGACAAACATTGCGAACGCAATCATGTACTAAGTGAGTCGGATCATGTAGAATTGAAGCGCAGATCGGCGGATGAAACCATCACTCATCATGCACCATAAACAGCGGGGCTTCCAGGAAGTCGTCGAGGTCGATGCAGGCGACGTCGATGTAGTCGCGAAGTAACTCGAAGGGTCGAGATCGTCCTCGTGCGAGGCGGGCGAACCTGTTTGCGAACCCGAGGCTGATCACTGCCCGATCCCCGTTGCTGACGAGCCCGGAGAGGTTGCAGATAATGTTGAATCTGTTCTCGAGTCTGCCGATGGTTGGCTGGTGGTAAGCAACATACGAAGACGTAGAAGGAGGACGAAATCGGATGTGGCAGAGGTGTAGACGTATAGTCTCCATTTATTTATACTAAATTTTTATACTTCATTATGACTTGTTACATCAACATACAATATTAATAAACATTTCTATACTACACTAGGCACATAATACTGCTAAATACTCCCTCCGTTCCTAGATATAGGGCGTATTGTTTTTTGAGAGTCCAAAATATAGGGTGTATTGTATTACAACACTCGTTTGGACAAAAAAAATTAAAATTTTTATCATGTTTTCTTATTTTTTGCAAACCCTTCTATTTTCTTACATCAATTACCTATGAATAATCCCTTCCAAATCTAGTGTAATTTTTTCTTCACATGCGTTCTTTAATTTCCGTGCCAAAAAATATACACCCTATATCTAGGAACAGAGGGAGTATTAAGATATAGCTTTTGTATGCCATATTTCATTTTCGTTACATAAACTTTGCATCCATTGCAATGCACTTATATATATTAGGGCATAGCTCTGTCTCAAGTCTCCAACTTAATATCATCACATAAATTTCTAGAATATACCATTTTTTTATCACACGTATAAATAAATTAAAATCCAAGAGTGTACAAGGTCTCTACAAAGTGCTTGTATTCACATCCTTGGTATTGCTCATTTATTGGTTCATTAATGGTCAAATGTTCAAATCTCTCTATTTTTGGGTTAGTTGGGGCATGTTTATTAGGTAAAAAAAGAAGGAGATTGCACATTTTCTTGATCTATTTGTCAATAAACGCATTTCATAGGTGACGTGTGCCCACTAGCACCAATCTAGAGGGTAACACTACCATCAGTATGACTATTAACAGTCATATAATCAATCGGATCGTGTGCAGACGTGGTCCCTATTATCAAAGCAAATATCATTCATGAAAGGCTAAGGAAATTTCACTTTCAGAATCGGAGGTCCCAAAGAGTACCATCAAGTCTCACAATAAGAGGATTAAGATCCTTCAGAAAGATGCAAGGAGCTCATGGAAAAGTGCGATGAGCTCCTCGAGGACAAGGCCACCTTGATTCATGACCTTTTTGAAGTAAAGGATCATAAGAAGAACTCGAGATGAATGTAAACCATCTCGAGCCCGAGAGTAGTGAGATGTGGGCTATGAACGACGCTAATATCATTAGCGTCCGTAAGAAGTATAAGAAGCTTCGCAAAATCAAAGCTATCATTCGTAGTTAGTTAGTTTAACTTTATCGATGAATTTGTTGTTTATGTGAAGTGAACTACTTTTATCTTGATATTGATTGTAAACTACTTTGCTTAATGAAGCTACTTTTATTTAATGTATATAAATGTGCTAGTAGTATTTAATATATTTTTTATACGTGCATAAAGTATATCTATGGTGTAACATTATTTAGAACCCCACAGATAAGCATTTGTATAGTTGGTGTGGGTTACCAACGCGAGCAAAGTTTTTTTAATCTTTGGCGTAGGGCGTCCACGCCAGCAATGCTTTTTTAGCACACCATGCATAACCTTTCATGTACTAGTGATTTGTTCAAACACGAAAAGAGTATGTTCCAATAACGGCGCACAAACATCATCTAACATGTGATTGTAATGGCTGACTAGCCGCATCATAAATCCCCTGTATAATAAAAATAAGGAAAAGACCACCCCTCATCCGATTTAGCGCACACATCTATCACCTTCGTAGTCGTTGGATGTCCTCCAGATCCAATGGTGCGTGTGGTCATGCCCAACTCGACGAGGTACACAATAATCGTGTTGTGAAAAAACTAATGAAGGATTACAAGAAAGCTCGTTTACAATAAGCGCAATGTGAAGCTTGTTATGTAAAAAGAGAAAAAATATAACATATTTAAACAAGGTTTGTGTTGCAAGCGTAAAGTGTAACATGAGACTTGATACAAAACCTTAGTGATTCAGCAGTATTTTTTTAAGACTGCAACAAGGCTAACGACTTGCATGGAAGATCCATCAATTCATTGGACGATTGCTTGTGCGAGTCAAACTCTTTAGATAATCATTTGGCTAAAAAACAAATCCTTACAACATACAATAGATTTTATTGCTAGGGCAATCATAGGGAGCGAATGTTACTTCAAGACATAGAAAACGCAAAAGTTTTTTTATGGCAATCGCTGCAATGCGGATGACAACCGCCAACACGCGCGTGGCAACTAAAAGAAAAGGCTACAGTAAATTATCATGTGCTATACAATGTAGTTGTCATCCGTATCTACATCGATTGCCATAAAAAAATCGTGCTTGCCATGTCCGTGAGAGAACGTTCACTCCAAATTTATGTCCTTATCCAAATGTAATCAGAGGCTCTTTCAAAGCGGTGCGAGTTTGACATGATATGACGATCATCATTTCCTCAATCGTACTACCTACAGTTCTTAAGGCGATGGATAATTTCTATACTTCGACCGACTTACGCGCAGGTTCAATCGTAAAAATACGTACTACTAATAGTACTCTCTCCGTAAGCTAATAATGTATAAGATGGTTTAGATCACTAATTACATAGGGAGTAGTTAGAAAATGCCCCGCACAAAAAAAATATGTTGAGTCCTTTTTGGGTTCCGCCTTGTGGCAGCGATGCGGTTTCATGTTCCTTTTGGGTGACAATAAACAGAGGAGAGCAGAAGAGGAGAACAGAGGTGATATCCCTTGATTTATTCCGCCTCGAAAAGATAGTGGGGCTGCTGGCGCTCAACCAACACATGTCCAAGCAGCGGGATCGTCGTCACCACGGTAACCCTTCGCCTCTTAGCTAAGCAATTAAGAACAACCAATTCCATATCTATGATTTATTTACAGATTTGCTAGAGCACATCTAGATGTGCCCTAAGATAGAGCACATCTAAATCCTATACTATTGATTTTACATAAAGATTTATTTAAATATTTTTTTTTATTTTTTATTTTCCTTCCTAGCTTAATTAAACACTTAGATGTGCTCTAACTAGACAAACCCTTTTTTATTTACTAGTCCCTAGTCCGTTATATCGAATGTGTCAACTGAAAGAAAAGAAACAATCAATTTCAATGATGTCTCAATATGAACTAAATATTCAGGTATATATCGAATAATTATGGTAGTATAGTACTAGTAGTATACTGTGGTTCCAGGATATGGAGTCCTTAAATCCCTAAAATCATTTGTATCGCTGATCAAAAGATGGATGATAAAATCAAATTCGATTTCTTCATGTGTATCTGTGTGTTTGAGCTTGTTGTTTTCTTTTGTCAATCAACGGGCTTTTCTATGATCATGTGTTGCGTGTTGCAGATGGATCTATTGTCTCGGTGCCTAAAAGGAAGTCACCAGCCTTCCAACAAGATGGTAATTCTAAGCGTGGCAAGAGGATTAAATTCCTTCCAAGTCTTCCAGAGGTATGTGATAAGATGCTAATGGTGGAAGACGTATGTTGTAAGTAAATTATCTTTATGAATAACAAGTATCTCTGATGAAGTAAAGTCTGTTAATATGTATACTATAGCTAAATAAATTATACGACCCCCTTTACTGCTGCTGTCTCCTGCATCCACCTTTTGTAGTTTTGCTTTGTTATAGCTGATGCAGTCTCCACTTGCCTCAAGAAACTGTCTGAGGCGAGTGTTAGATCCCCTTGTATCTTGAAAAGCAATAGTTATCTTAGAGCTGTCTCTCTTAGCATTGGCCCGTACTTGTCTCCTTGTTGTTGCTTATAGTCTACAATCTAGATACAGTGTTCGGTTGTTTATGTTTACCATTTTTTCAATGGGCAATTTTATACTCAGCCTCTGCTAGACATGCCATCCTTGGGATGTGAAAACGTAACTTGTATGAAGGAATCCCCATATACATCTTCCAGACCATCCTTGGTATTTTCCAGACCAGTAACCGTTGATTTTTTGGCCACTAATATACTAATAATATTTGTTTCTATTTCTCACAACTCCTTCCAGTTTCTAGAGATCACCATAGGGACCTTCTGTGTTGTTCTTTAATTTTGCTATTTAAAACTCATTATCAGAGCCATATATGAGCGAACACAGCCACATAACTGGGAAAATGATCAATTATTACAAAAGGCATAAGTAGGATACTGAAAGGAAATCTAAGCCCTAATTGGGATTTGGCGTTGGTATTTATTCGCCCAGTTTGAAATAATCATTTGCCTATGCTCAGTTTTTTCCTCCATGTGTGTGCATGTAGGACATCTGGTATCATATACATTCATTAATGCCAATGCCAGATGCTGCCAGAGTCTCGTCTCTTTATGCGTTCCTGGAGACGCCATCAGACCCTCACCTTCAGTAGAAAAACACTAGACATGGATGAGAATGCGTGTGAAAAGGATGGAATACAAAGAGATCTCACCTACAAAGTTGATGACATTTTGATAAAACACCCAGGCATTAGTGTGAAGAGAGTGAGAATTGAGTGACGATAGTTCTTTCATCTGTAACTTGTCGTACGCTCTTTTGTTTTTTCTTTGTTTTACTTCTGGTGACTGGCGGCTGTGTGCATCTTAGCTATGCAGAGGCCGGATGTACTTTGTTTAATTTTAAGTAATAAAGCCCTTTATCAAAAAATGATTGTAAGATCAAGGCCTATTATCTTGACACTTTGAGCGATGTACATATTACAGAGAATGAGTTAGCCTGTCTTCTAGACAGTTCTTTTGCTTTGCAGCAGTTGAAACTCAGGCGTTGCAGTAAGATAGTTCGACTGAAGATACATTGCCTGCTGCAGCGGCTCATCAGCCTCGAGGTGCTTGACTGTAATAGGCTGCAGTCTATAGAGAGCGAAGCTCAATGTCTCTCCAATTTTCAGTTTATTGGTGAGCGGCTCATCTACAACTCTCATTTGGAAAAGCTTACGATTGAAGATCCTAGGCATGCACTGTCGTGGTGCTGTCTGTTATTCTCGTGCCAAGCTTCCAGCTAGCTTGCCAAATCTTGAAAGTCTTTCTCTATATTCATGTTGTGAGGTATACTGCAAAATTTGTACTTTGAACTTTGATATTAGAAAGTCATATACCTGCATAATTTTGACCCGAGATCTCTATGCATATGGTCAGTACACCGATGCTTGGTAGCAAATTTTCATTCCTCAAGCACTTGAATGTTTATCTTGCCGCGGTGACATTCCCCCCAGCCTATGATTATTGTTCTATGATATCCTTTCTTGATGCTTCTCTTTCCTTGGAGACATTTTTCTTGAATGTAAGTCAGCTCACCCTGCAAAGATATCTTCCTTTTCAGACCATGGCCTTCAGATATATCACCTAACTATGATGTAACCTTTAATTCAAATATGTTGGCTTCTCATCTTCAGGCGTTCCAGACAATCATGCGGCATCCATCCATTTTTGAAGATCCTTCAGGTCGGAGGCAGTTGCCGAAGCACCACTACGACAAGCTCAAGAGTGTGACTATTGTTGGTTTCTCCTCTGCGAAGAGCTTGGTTGAGCTAACCTGTCATATTCTTGAGAGTACAAAGTCACTTGAGTGTCTTACATTGGACACCGCAGAAGGAAATGATTTACCCATGTCCTGGAATGCCATTGTGGAAGCTCGTAGAGGGCTCTTGGCCATTAGAACATACATTGAGGGAAGTGTTCCGTCTAAAGTAAAGTTAAATGTCGTGGAGCATTGCAGCCGGTGTCATGTCTAGCTCAAGTCTCTGGATGCCAAGTTATCATAACTACTCCCTCTGTTCCAAATTATTTGAAATTCTAGCTTTATCCTAAGTCAAACTTCTTTAAGTTTGACCAAGTATGTATAAAAATATGCTAATATTGAATTTAGTAAGAAAATATGTATTGTTTGACGAATCTAACAAAACTAATGTAGCTTTGTAATAGATGTGAACAGTACACCTTTTTATAGACTTGGTCAAGCTTTAAAGAAGTTGTCTTGGGATAAAGCTAGAACTTCGAGTGATTTGAAACCGTAGGAGTATCCAATATTCTAGGATAAATGATTTTGAACCTGGCTGTGCGAAATTTCAGAGAAGTTTCTTAAATTATGAAAACTGCACATCATTTAGTTCTTGATATGTTTATTGTCTATTCAAATTTTGAGACCTTATATTTATATTAATTCAGTTGTGCTAGCAAAATATTCTTGTGTGTCTGAGCACTGCTATGATGGATCCTGAAGTCAAACGACACTTCTTTTCTTAGCTATTTCTCTTTATTTTTGCTATCTGCTTTTGTTTTTCTGAGAACCAAAACAAACCAGTTTTGTGGCTGCTAGCTTTGTTCGTTCATTCAGTTTTCTGAATCTAAACGCACATGTATCAACGTGTCAAACAGCAGTGATGGTCTTTTGAATCATGATGGCGTGCGTTGTTGCCCCGTCAATAATAGGATTAGTCAGTATTGTTATCTTTACAGTAGAACGATAAATATTTTCACAACTTTATGAAGATATAAAATGTAAAGATAAATCTGCAGTGTTAGTGTGAAAATCACGATTTCAACTAATGTATTGTAGCTGAAGCTGAACATATGGGTGCATGATGTGACTGGAAGCCGGCCTATCTGTGCAGAACACGAACACGATGTCCTCAATTCATCAATCTCCCGAAGTGGACGATAGTTTCAACCTTTCAGTTAGCCTCGGAGCTGATCAATCTCCTGAAGTAGGCCCTCCGGCCATCATTGCCACCACCGCAATGGCTGCGGCCGTGGGTGGCATGGGGTCGCCGGCTGCACGCCTGCTTCGTTTAGACTCGTCACGCACGTCCACGACGCCGCAGACCACGCATGTAGCATCCAGCTTCTTCACCACGCCCCCGACAACTCAACAAAAGCGATGATGGCACCGGCCTCCCCCTTGGCCCCAATCAAGCCCCATGGCGGCCATTGACGTCGACCTAAATACCATCCCCTTCGACGGCCAGTCCAGTGGGTCGCAGAGGAAGCAGTTGAGGGAGATTGCTACATCCAGTTTGCCCGTCGCCCTCAACCTGTTGGACGAAACGCCAACCAAAGCCATGGTCCATCACGACCACTATATCGAGCTTCTCATGCATGGAGCAAATCATCTTCGACGGCCACACCGACCATAACTACAACCCCAACGAGACCCAAAGCTAGGACGGTCGTGGATTCCACACTCAAAATATCGCCGGGCATGAGGGCCTCGTCGATGACCACACTCAATATAGTCTCGGTCACGGTCATGGCCTTGGAGACCAATGGCACGGTGAAACCGAAGGGCAAGGCGAGGAGGACGAATATGGTACAGACATCAAGGAGGATCCATTGTATGCCGATGAGCTCTCTCAACAAGCAAGTAAACAAAAGTGAAGGCTCCAAAGCATTAGCAACAAGGCATTTAACTAGGATGAAGACAAGATCCTTTGCACGATACCTAATTGAAAAAAACAAGTGATGAGGAAGAAGTGGATTGGTAGGACGTATGTACAACGGTGGGATGATATAAATCGGTGTCGGTTACGGTGTTAGTCTAGAATCTTATATGTGAGTATGTGACGGCACAGTATGGAGGACTCCGTCAGAGCTGGCGCATAATTCTCACACGGCGTGAATAAACGGGGCTGCGATGCATGGGACATGGGCGGTTGAATATAAAAGAATACACATAGAATACATACGCATATATATGACGCTACTGCCATATGTCACCGGTTGTATGGGCAAGGTAACGAGGCTATATGTCCTCGGGCTCACATAAGCACTTTCGTAGTGGAGTGCGAATTTCTGGAGGCCGAGCTACACGTAGCCTTTTATTTTAAAAAAATCGTAAAACATATTTAAAAGTTTTGAAAAAATTCAAAAAAAAATCTATGAAAACTTATATGTATTCTGTATGAACATGTCAAATTTGACTTGATAATATCGTAATATGAAGTCTGCACAAAAAAAACAAAATTTCAGCCCAAAACCAGCAACAAAAAGGCCCATTTAAAATCAAATATTTGTCTTTTTTTCATACGCCACATGTGAAAGTATAATGGTATGAAAATTTGCACATATGTCATATACATGTGTATATATATTTATAAAAAAATTCAATGTTTTTTGAATAATATAAAATACATTTTATGACTTGTTCAAACTAAAGGGCTACGTGTAGCTCGGTCTACGTTAGCATTATCCGTTTCGTAGTGGCACTTTTATCTTCTCATGTCATTGTACTTGTAGCCAAGTGCTACATGGCCAACTATTATTGTACCAAACCATAGACATACAGTGATGTCCCCTTGTGGTTACTCATAAACTACAACAGCAGATAAGCAGAAAACTGCTGGGTTGTTTAAATTTTTTTGGTAACTTCCTTTGATAGTTAGAAAACTCATTACCTTGGGTCCATGAATGGCCCCTACGTCGACAGTTTCATTAAAGTGCGCGTGCCCTTTCAGTTTCTTGAACCAACCATGAGAGTCGTGTCTGAATCTGTTCATAGTTATCCTCAAAACAGGTGGTGCCTTGCTGATAAGAATTCTTCTCATTGCAGCTCTGGGAAATTCTGTTTGATCCTTCTTCTGTTTATTTTGGCTACCTTGTCCTTTGTGTGCTTTTCCAACCATTTTCATTCTCTTCCTCCTTCTCATACTCCTCGTGAAGCCATCTTCACTTATCTTTGGCGCTGGGCAAGATGCTTTGTGTCTCAGATGGAAGGCTACTAGCGAAAGTGTTCTTTTTAGAGCTCATATGCTCCCTGATGAACATTAAAATAGTAAAAGGAAAACTGATTTTTTTAGTGATAAACATTGATGAAAATTTTAACATCCTGGAAACTTTTGTAATGAAATGACACCCGTGTAGGTCTGGGCAAAAAAACAAAATCGATGTTCCAAAAAAACTGATGTTGGAACATTGTTTTTTTCCCAAACCTACACGAATGTCATTTCATTACAAAAAATTGCAGGATGTTAAAACTTTCATCAATATTCAACACAAGAAATCAGTTTCTTTGAATGTTTTCACTATTTTTTGGATTTTACTGTTCATTTAGGAGCATGTGAGCTCAAGTTCACATACACCGCATCCGGCTACTAGTCGCAATTTCTTCAGCACTGGCACCAACAGATTGGACTTTTTGTCGCTAGTAGTACAGCAAGAGGCAGGTGTCAATCACCATGAGTCACATTGTGCATTTGTTTCTTCACTAGCTACATCCACATCATGCCTAACATTATGCTTGCCCAAGTCATGCAATTATTTAATGGAAGATTTAAATTCCACTGCTGAGGTATTTCAATCCCTACAATCCTAGTGGGATGTTTTACTGTCTGGTTGTCCAGTACTGTCAACGGTAAACATTACACATGTTTCCAGTAAAGTAGTATTTCCCACGTCTGGAGAATTGCCAACATATGTGTTTTCGGCATCAACCAAAGGAGGGTTCGTACATACCCTTTCGTCACAACATATGCGATGATTTACTTTGTCAAAGACCATCAGTTACAATAATGTGATTCGTCCACACATGTGAGGGTTCGTTGCCACGTCTACGTGCATATATAGGGCTTCCCGCCTGTCGAACTTCGCCGAGATCGGCAGACTGCTCTACCGCGCCTTCATCAGCCTCTATCCCGCCCCACCGGTACTGGAGGTGAGGAACCTCGAGCACGTCTACGCTAGTCGGAAAGCTAAGCCCCCACGCCAACCGTGTCCGCTACCTTTCGGCCTTCGTAAGCGACACGGCTCAGGCTCACCTCAACTTTGACCTAACCACCAGCTTGGTGCACCTCGCCAATAGCTCCGACGACCACACGCTAGGCATCTTCGATAACCATGGCCAGTCTATTTTTTTACTAAATTTTTATACTTATGTTTATCTTATCTTTAGCATGTTATAGTCTTATACTCATAATATTTTTTGGCATAATTTAACAACATAAAAATATTAATAAATATAAGTTGGTGTCTTTTGTGTTTGTACTGAAATACCATAGAAATATAGTAAAATGTATTTTATAACAAAAAGTTTATTTAGAACTATGTTTTTCTACAATACATAATTTATACACCCTCCGTTCCTGGATAAGGTGTATAATTTGTTACAAACTCAATACTTTTTAACTTTGACCAAATTTATAGTAAAAACATTAACATCTATGATATCTAATAAATACAATATAAAAATAAGTTTCAAGATGAATATGATGATACAATTTTGGTATAATTTATATCGATATATTTATGCACATATCTGATCAAAATGAAATAAGTTTAACTTTTTGAAAAAAATAATTATACTCAGGAATGAAGAGAGTACTATTTATGATAAAGATATGCAAAGAGTGCGATCCAACAAATACCACAATAGTGGTTTCTAGTAATGATTAAGTAAGCATATGTGTAGAAAATTTTAGAATATAAACTAAGCTAATGATATCATTATTTAAACCTTTTTATGCTCAAAATTGTTAGCAACATACAAATTTTAACAAAAGTGAGCTTACTTTATAGTTTATATTGAAACAAAAATTCTTAAAATAATCATCAATAATTATAAATTGTGTGCATTATAATATGTGCACTTATGAAAATGTGTTTGTTAATTTGTTATCATCATTGTGCTGTGTATAAAAGTCCCCTGCCAGTTTATTAGATAAAAATGTATTGCATATATTTAAACTTGTAAATACTTCAAAGGTGGATGGATTAAGATTTATAAATGGCATCACATCATTTTATCTCATGGAATACTTTTGTTCATATTAATTAAATTAATTTTAAATATATTATCAAGTAAAAAATCTTGATGAAACTTGAGTTGTTGATCAGAAATGTCATTCTTGCATTAATTTTAATTGAAAGTTTTAATATTTCATTGTGTGCACTGGATAATAACATAATAATCATTGTATAATTTATCATTTTTGGGAACTTCTCTTCTCAGACCCCTGGGCGGTGGCATTCTACCTCGGCCTATGGGCCAGCCTTGCCGCTAGTGCATATACCCCTCATGCGAGGATATCTGGGTGCATCTCCTACGCACCACCAACATGCAGGAGACATGATCTCGTTCTCCCGCGTCCCCGCCCGCGACACCTCCCGCCAAGGCATCAATCTACCTTCCGGCGTGCCACGCTCATTCAATATCTTCATGCAATCGGATTTGATTTTCGTCCTGTAAATTTCGCTACATTGATGCCGTATCACGTAGAAGAACTCAACTAGATTTCTCTTTAGTTGTTTATCCCATTAAACTTCCTTAGAATCATTATTTCACTACTTCTCGTACTTACTTTGCAGCATCGAATCAAATGCTTACTGCATTTAAATATTTAGAGATGCTAATTCGCATCGACTATTCGTCTTCGGTATTGTACATTTTGTGATTTGTATCTTAAATGTTACAATAATTTGTTGCTTAGGTATGTGTTCGGTTTACTGTTTTGCTTAGCATTTGTATCGGTGAATTTTGTATTTTTTGTTAGTTTAGGTTATAGTGAATTATTCAATATGTTGCTTTATGTAATATTTACAACTTCTTGGCGATAGTAAATTATGTTTTATGCATCTGTATGTTTGGTACTAGCCGTTTTCCAATGTGGTTTACTGTTTTGGTTAGCCATTTTTACCATGTTAGTACTCTATTATACAGTTTCCACTCCTTTGGATTTCTACTTCCAGTGGCATAGTAAGAAATTGTTTACCGCCTCACCAAAAAACTAAAACATTGTTTATGTCTATGTTTGTTGGGTTATAGGGAATTTTTAGCCCTTTTGTTGTGATTTGTTGCAAAATTTATAGTGTCTTCTCCTATGTTTGTTGCATTTCATGGCGACTATAGTTATCCCATTTTTTCTGCTTTCTTACTCATCGTTCTTGATACAGTCACTTTCGTCACAGAGAATCTAACAACATTCCTAGGTGTGGTTTTGTAATGCCCTTTCTATTCCTTCAGTTTCCTGATATTCCTGCCTCCTTTACATTTTCCAAGAAGTTTCGATGCCATCTTCATTTAGGAACTCCTTCTGAGTTTGATCTAAATTTACTTTTTTCATCTCCTTATCTGGCACAATCATGCTTTCCATAGGAAGGTCATTAAGAGTATTTTAGGAATTGTATGATGTAGCTTGTTGGTGATAATCTTCCTCTTTATGAACCTATGATGTCTACTACACGCTTCTATTATTATAGACTTTGTTTGGGCCTTCAAGCGCAGAGATTTGTAAGACAACAACAAATTTCCCTTAGGTAGGTGACCAAAGGTTAATCAAACTCTGGGAAGTAGAGGTTGAAGATGTCCTCACTCGAGCGAACCTACGATTAAGATACAAGGAGTTTCTTGTATCCCCAACACACCTAATAAAACTAAGAGCGATAAAGGTGCACTAGTTCGGCGAAGAGATTATACAATATGGGTGATAGGGGTGGTAAACCAAAATAATATAAATATGTAATAAAAATTACAGCAAGGTATCAAGTAGTAAAAGTGAGTAAAACGATATTGCAAAGCTTGAAAACAAGGCCTAGGTTTCATACTTTCAGTACTGGCAACTCTCAATAACATTAACATAATTGAAAGTCATGGTATTTCCTACAAAAGCATGCAAAGAAGACTTTACTCGGAGATCATTCTTTTCGTGGATCAAAAGAGGATGAGAATTGCATAGGGCTACAAAAGCAGACCTTAAAGTTCGTATTCCACATCTATGGACATCCTAATGTCACCGCGGACATCCAAAGATAATACTAACAAACACCACAATACCTCTTTTGAATAGTCCCTTTCTAATATAACAAAGTGTCCATCACAGAAGCACTATAAAAATTATACTCAACACAAGCATCAAGAGCACTCAAATCCATTATTCAATCCAACAAGAGGTATTGAAATATCATCAAAGGAGCACATCATATCCAATACATAAAATATATAAAGAGGGGAAACATCATGAGATTCAACTAAATTAACATAGCACATGATTACAATCAAGATCACATCATCGAAGAGAGAGAAAGATAACCACATAGGTACTAGTAGAAGACCTCAGCCTCGAGGAGAAACTACGCCTGCATCATCATGAGGAGGAAGGAAGCAATGTCGATGGAGATGGATCCGGGAGTGACTCCCCGTCTCGGCAGAGTGCCAAAATAGGAACTTCTTCTATTTATTTTTGGGATTTATTTGCACCCAACCCAATCGTATTTTACTTTCTTTGAGTTGGAAACCTGACCGTGTTGCTGCTATAGGAATAAGGAGGAGGTCCCGAAGGGGTAGAATCCGTGTCTGACGCCGGACGTCCCCTATCCCTCGGCTCGTAGACACTCTTTCGCATGAGCCACCATGAGATTTTTTTTCATAAATGGCCCACCCGGGAATTTTGTTTTCTAATATAAGTTGTCCATGGGGAGATGTTGTTTGTCTAAAAAAACAAAATAGGAGATTTTTTTAATGCCAGGGATGTCACAATGGAGGTGTTGCTGCTATAGGATTCACATGCCCCTAAAAAATGCTACATGCTTCACATTTTTCTTGACAGGGGCAATCGGCTTCACATCTTTCTATACTTGATCTGGGATGTTATATACGGTTATTTGATCTACCAGATCACCTTTGTATCTCCATCAACTTTGAAGTTTGAAGATCACCTTTGAAGTTTAAAATTAAGTCACGATTGTACCCAAATGGAGGTACACTCAATAACGCACGATTCAGATCAAGATTGTGTCACGGTGGTGGTACGTGCGGTACGCAATGTAGCAACAATTAAACAGGAAAAAAAATATTTTATGAAAATATTTTATGAAACGTAGCATAAACATCGATAGAAATTATTGATTAAAAAACTACATTTGATCTATGAGTGGATTATATCCGATCTTCAAATTTAAGCGTGGCTGACTAGGCCGACACCCAGGCTACCAAGAGTTTCACAATGGCTGGAGTGTGGGCTCTCTCGTGGGGTGGCACCTTACATACCTTCTTCCGTGTTTGATTAGTGACAACTTGCTTGCGTATACCGGGAGCTCCCTACTACTCTAGAGAAAACTAACATTTGCTTCGACGAAAATTAACTGGAGAAAAATTGGTAGCTCCTGGTTTCAGAAAATTGACTATTGGATTTTGACTTTAAACAATATATTGTTGCAAGAAAAAGTTCATAAAACTTTGAAAGATGTTACCAATATTTAAGAAGTGTGCACACAAATTTTTTAAAGCATCTATGAAATTATGAAATATATGTGGATTTTAAAATCTCCACAACTTTCATAAATTTCCATCAACTTATAATATGCTTGTGAATTTCAATAATCTTCATGTATTTTATAAATATTCGTAATTTTCAAAAAAATTGCAAACTAAAAAATGTTGGTGATAATACTAGCTACCATGTGGCTGTAGCCCTGACATGTTGTTTGCAGTCATCCAATCATGTGGAATCCTTGTTGTCTGTGGAGATTACATAGTGTAATCAATTAAGATTTTTTGCAAGTAAAATAAAGGGGGAAAATTCAAATTAAAGAAGATTATTGATTTCTATTTTTTATAAACTCTAATGATTTTTTCTAACTATAAAAATATCTATTATTCTTAAATCAGACTAAATTTTCCTGATATGACATAATTTCTAACTATACTACCTATACACAAAAATATACCCAAAATGGTTTTTCCTTCCTTTATTTCATTAGCTTTCGTTTGCCCATGAACTATAATTTCTAACTATACTACCTATAGTACTGATTTTCCTTACATGGATCAATAAATGAGAGTGATTGGGGTGCGCCAGTACCAATATATGCATGTCATGTAAATGCGCACGCGCTAACATCTAAAAAAAAGTAAGGCATGAATCATTTATAGGCTATACACGCCTATAGAGAAGCGCACTGTTTATTCTAGTACTTCCTCAGTTTTTTGCTCTGCACATAAGATTTGTTGAAGTCAAACTTCATAAAGATTGACTAATTAACTTTATAAGAAAAAGTATCAACATTCACAATACATAATCAATATCATCAGATGCATCACGAAATAATTTTTCATACTTTGATATCGTGGATATTAATATTTATTAATATAAAGTTAGTTAAATTTTATAAAGTTTGATTTTGGATAAATCTTATATGCGGAGTAAAAAACGGAGGGAGTACTATTTACATGTGAGTCTTAATACATTACTTGTTAAGGAAACTCATTTGGTTGATTTTAAGCAACTCTTTTTTTGAGATAAGAGCAGAAAGAACTACTCAGAGGACACGGTACATTCAGATGACTTCAGAGATAGGAGGCCAGTTCGAACACTTGCAATCACCATCTGGTCTCCATCAGTTCTTGTCAGTGCAGCAAGTTCATGTGCTCCGATTCACCCAGTTTACACTGCATGAAGTGAATGCTGCCATACCATCTCTGATGTCCATGATAATACCATAGTCCATAGAGCTGCGAACGAGTGGGCGTCTGCGCGGCCAGCTCTCTAGCAATAGTCTGATTGTCCGTTTCATTGGTAATCCGCCCATTAAAATACCCGGCCAGAGCCTGAAGAGGCCGACAAGAACAGAACGTCCCTCTACTTCCTCTACGCTTGTACTCCCTCCCGCCCGAAATACATATCGCCCAGCTAGTATTAATCTCATTTTGCAAAAACACCCTGGTAAATTCAAAACAACAGCAATAGGGCCCGTTCGTCCTTTTCAATTCGCCCGCACGGTGCGAGCAACCGCTGTGTGGCCTAGCTCCGGCACCCACCTGTGCCGCCGCCCACGCAGGCGACCTGCACCTGCCCACCTTGCCCGCCCCCCTTCCCACCTTCGGTGCGCACGCAGGAGATCGCCTGAGCCCACTTCCCCCTGGAGGCCACCCGCGCTGTCGTCCGCGGAGGTGACCTGCGCCGCCGCCCGCAGAGGCGTCCAGTGTCTGCTCCCAACTGCGCCACCGCTCGCGGAGGCGACCTGCACCTACGAACCCCTTCGCCGTGGATCACGAGCAGCCGTCGCTGCCCACCTAGTCGCTGCAGGCTTTGTCTGCTCCGTCCGCCCGTCCGCCTCGTCTGCTTCGGCCGCCTGTGCTGCAGACAATTCCGACCCCCTGATCGAAGAGCTCTGCTTCTGGTGATGGTGGGCGACGCTAACGCCCCCCTGATCGACGACCACTCCTGCTGCTGGTAGTGGGCGACGTTGATTTCCATGATCGACCCCTCGCTGACATTGCTATTGGTAGGCTCCTGCAGCTCTCCAATTGAAATCTGCAATTGAAAGTAAAATTGCAATTGATTCAATGTGCAATTGATTGAATGGGCTGGTCTGCTATTTAATGTGATGCTATTGATTGAATTTAGTTCAGTTTGTTGCTATTGCTTTGTCAGATTACTATCTATCTATCTGTCAGCTACAATGATTTCAGATTACTATCTCTGTTAGTACACAGATTTCAGATTTCTGACAGAGTGAAACCTACACAGATTTCAGATTTGTAATCAATTAGTACTACATAGCTAAACTGAAAACAAACTTGAGCAAAACTGAAAACTGGAGTACTATCTCTGTCTCTGTTAGATTACTACCTCTGTCAGGTTGAGCAAAACTGTGTTACCAGCCATGTGATATCTGCAATCTGGAGTACTGTCAGATTGAGAGAAAATGACATATATGCAATTTGGGAGTTGCATGACTACTAAGAATCCCCAGCTTCTCATTTTTTCATACACCAAGAATTGAGTTCAGAATTTTTGTAAAGACATATATGTAACCATACTTTCAGTATGCTACTCCCAGATTGCACACTTGCTTTGTGAAAACTGAAAACTGGTACTCCCAGATTGCACACTTGCTACTCCCAGATTGCACACTTTCAGAATTTTTGTAAAGACATATATGATCATGTACTGTTGCTTGTCATAAAAATCAAAAACTGGTACTAACAGAGATAGTGAGAAAGTACCATGATTTGTAATTGATTCCTGTTGCTCTGGTTCCTGTTGATCTGCAATTGATTGAATGGCTGTTCTGCTACCGAATGTGATGCTCTGCTAAGAAGAGGAATAAATTGGTCTGCTACTGAATGTGATGCCATTGCTATGCTACTACTGATCTGCTGCTCTTGCTCTGCTGCAAAAAAATACAGTAAATCAGTTTATTCACTAGACACTGGAATAGCATCAAAGGCACATCAAAGGCAACTTTCACAACATTTACACTAGAGGTTAACTACAGGTTAATATCAAAGAGCAGGTTAACTGCAAGTTAATATCAGTAGGTCCACTTATATAAATACAAGACACATTGCAGCAGATCACTTGTACTCCATGTCACTTGTGTTTGTAATTTGTGATGCATTATAAACACTAGATCTCCCAGGAAATTGTTGACTGAATTACTCATATTTTTTCTCCAGCATCTAACACCTTTATCAGCAGAGAAAGGAACAAGGTATGAATGAACCAGACAAGATGCAGTTAGCAAGTTAATTAGTGTCATCATCTTATATAGACTGTAGAAAAGAGAAAAGACATGGACTCTAATAGCCCAACCACACCCCAACTATGGCCAACAGAGAGTAGTATTAGTACTGGAACTAGTACTGCAGTTTGTATTCTAAACCGAGATGTACTTCATCAGGCCATCTAAATATATAAGGCCATCTAAATAAATAAGGACATTTAAATTAAATTACATAACGCCATCTAGCAACAGGGTCATGCAAATGTACTCCTAGCAGTATATATGCTGACTGAAAACACATCAATTGCCATCATCAAATTGCAGTATATATGCTATCTACCTTAACATCATACATGTGGCACCCAAGCCATCCTAGCAGATCTCGCAGGCAATTGTTGGCTGAATTAATAACTGGCATAAAGCACTGGACCTATGAACACGCACTCTCTGGGACAAATGCAGACCAACTACACTGAATATTCTACATTAGAACAAAATCTTGACTAATTAATAACTGGCATAAGCCCTGGACCTATGAGCACTCACTCTTTGGGACGCAGACCAAACTAAACTGAATATTCTACACAAGAAAAGAATATGGACTAATTAATAACGACACAAGTTCAGTAAGTTCAGAAACGATACTGGAAGAACATATCTAGTCAGCCTTTGCAAGGGGACCTAAACCAGGATAAATCTAATTGAACCATATCTAGTCAGTGTGACTCTGAACCCACCTTGCACTAAACCAGGCTAAACCTAATTGAAATTCACCCTGCACTAAACCAGGCTAAATCTAATCCCATTTCAGATTGTCAATTCTAAACCAGTCTATTCTCAACTAACAAAAGTAAGTGCCCAACTGAGTGAAACTAAAGTATTCTCAGAATTTGCTACTATTGTTCCAGAAATTTGTTTCCATTAACCAGAAAATTACAATAGTGCAGCGATGTCCCACATATAAAATCAAGATCTTATACGTCTAATTTATTTTTTCATTGATGGCTACCAGCTGCAAGATCCTCAATGATAACACATGCAAATTTATGGTTTTATTCACATGATAATGGAACTATTAGCAAGATCCAAAATTACAAACCTTAGATACCATGGAAACATCATACAACACTTCAATTCCCATGCATTTCATTTTCACGCCTGCTGCTCTTTTAACTGTTGATAGTAAATTCCTATGGATAAAGATTCATAAGAAGCACCACGGGTAACCACTTGATTGTTTCAAAATAAATTACTGCTACAATCTATTGAAACTAAGGTTAGCATTAGCATTCTAGGCTTCTAGCAGTAATAACCATTAACATGTCCAGTTAAGAAACTATACATTCAGATTCAACAACTCGGTTATATCCTAGAGCCCATATTTGCATTCAGATTCAACAAACTATTTACATTCAGTTTGAGAATATGAGATTGTCCATGATTGCTTCAGGGCTTTCACCATTCCACACGAGCAAATATGAGATTGTCCATGATGGATCGCTTCTTGATGAATGCAATCTGACAAGGCGAGACAAGCTTGTCCATCTTTGGCTGCTGGCGCCGTGCCAGCAGCTTTGTAAAAATCTTTGCCACTGTGTGAACTGCGATCCCCATCCACCTCCGTAGTAATAATAATAGCAAGGGAAAATCGATCCCCATCCACCTCCGTAGTAGTAATAATGAGGGAGGGAAAGGGGATCAAGATGGGGAGGTGGGTTGGATTTGACTTACGAGTGAAGGCGTTCGCCGTTCGGGCTGGCGGGGTTGGGGCAGCACGCGAACAAGCAAGCCAACCCGACCAGAAGAGCTGCGCTGCCCTGGGGGAATCTTGGCGGCCAAGTCTCCGCCTCGGCGACCCGCGCCGCGCCGCCGTGAGGAAGAAGATGACCCAAATGAGACCAAGTCAACCCAGTTTTATCAAGAGACTGACAGTGGGTCCCGCCGCTTCCCACTTCCTTTTGCTCTGCTCTCCTCTGCTTCCCTCCGCCCCGCCCCCGGCGCCGGCTGTGATCTCCACCTCCCCTCTCCCCCACTCCACCTATATAAACCACCCGCATTGCGCACGCAACCGCCGTCTCCACCACGCAACACCCCGGCCACCGAGAGAGCAGAGAGAGAGAGAGAGCGGAGCGGAGCGGACCCCGGCGACGACATGGTCGTGATCGTCCATTCCCTCCAGATGCTGCGCGACATGATGCGCGCGGGCGGCCGCCGCGACATCTACATGCGCAGCAGCCGCCTCGCCGACTTCGCCGAGGTCGCACGACTTCTCCACCGCGCCACGCTCCACCCGCCCCACCTTCGATGGACCGTCACCAACCTCCCGCGCGTCCTCCACCTTGGCGCGATCTCCGCCATCCGCCGCCGCGACCTCCCGCGCCTCTTCCGCCGCCCCTTCCACCCCGACCGCATCAACACCCTGCGCCGCCACGCGGAGCTCGTTTGGACGCTGGCGCACCACGTCGGCGGCGGCGTTCAGGCTGAGCTCAACACTGATATCGCGAACCGCCTCCTCGAGCTCGCCGACACCGCCGACGAGCACCTTCTCGACGCCCGCACTGTTCGCGTCCTCATCCACGCCTACCGCGACGTCATCCAGGACCTTCTGCTTCGGGTCGCCGACTTCGCCGAGGTTTGAGTATCCCGCCGTCACCAAAAACCGCAACGTCTTCGCCGCGCCTCGAAATCCATCGTCGACAGTTTCCTTCTGCCTCTAGTACATGCGTGTTCTGAACTCGCCTCTCTGTTCGAATCGTCGACAGTTTCCTTCTGCCTCTAGTACATGCGTGTTCTGAACTCGCCTCTCTGTTCGAATCGTCGACAGTTTCCTTCTGCCTCTAGTACATGCGTGTTCTGAACTCGCCTCTGTTCGAATCGTCGACAGTTTCCTTCTGCCTCTAGTACATGCGTGTTCTGAACTCGCCTCTGTTCGAATCGTCGACAGTTTCCTTCTGCCTCTAGTATATGCGTGCTCTGAACTTGTCAAATATTACTTGTGTTCTGAACTTGTCAAATATTACTTGTATTCTGAACTCTGTACTTCTGAACTTGTCAAATATGAATTCCGTCCGATAGTGTTCTGAACTTGTCGGTTTGGTTTCAGCTACTTTTGTTCGTGTTCTGAAACTTGTACTATTCGACCTGCTGCCGTGTGTGCACGAGAGACGAGGGATAACCGCGAGAGAAAAGCCAGAGGCCATGCCGAGACATGCATGTGTGGCCACCCAATTCAGACTTAGGCCCTGTTCGTGTTCGGTTTGGAGTTGAAGAAACCATAGTAATATTGAAGGATACAGGAACACTGAAGGAATGCAATGCTAAAACATAGGAATCAGAAACTATGAGAATTGGCGTTTGGATTGGAGGAAAGAGAAACAAAGGAATAGGTGGACCCTAATCACATCATATCGGGGGAAACACAATTTTTTATCCTTGCGCATGTCATATCGTACAACTGTAGGGCTTGTTTGATTCATAGGAATCCCATATGATTTTTGTAGGATTTTATCCCATAGGATTTTTTCCTATCTTACTCATTTGATTCATAGGAATTGTTCCTATAGGAATTTTTTTCATAGGAATTTTTGTACTACTTCCTCTAGGAATCCTAACATTCGCTCCAACCTCTTTCTACAATTCCTTTGATGGAATCAAACAAACTTTGGTGCAAACAAAATCCTATAGGATTGGAGTGGGCATGCCATTGCAATCCTATGATTTTCCTATTCCTATGATTTTCCTACCCTATGATTCAAACAAGCCCGTAGGCCTAAAAACCAAGTTCTTAGAGGCATGTGTATGTTGCCTTTCCTTTGCATGGCCTCAGACTCCGCCCAGAAAATGAGATTAGGATGGATTTTAATTTTCGCGTGAGGGCTTGTTTGATTCATAGGAATTTCATAGGATTCTTGTATAATTTCATCTCATAGGATTTTTTCCTACGTTACTTATTTGATTCATAGGAATTGTTTCTAGGAATTTTCCCCATAGGATTTTTGTACTACTTCCTATAGGAATCCTAACATTCACTCCAATCTCTTTCTACAATTCCTTTGATGAAATCAAACAAACTTTGGTGCAAGCAAAATCCTATAGGATTGGAGTGGTCATGCCATTGCAATCCTATGCTTTTCCTGTTCCTATGATTTTCCTACCCTATGAATCAAACAAGCCCTGAACTGAGAGCTTTCAAGCCTTTCCTCTGGAATCAATTCCTTCCAATCCTGCGTACCGAACGACGCCTTTTTTTAGAGCCGGGCACACCCCTTTCCATTATACCATAACGGAAATACAGTGGTGGTAAGGGAATAGATGCAAGCATACCTACTGGGAAACCTACAGCCTAAAGATCCGCAAAAATCGAACCCCAGCCATGGGGCAAAAACCCAGTAGGCATTCGCCCATCTAGACCACTAAGCTCAACACACCGTCCAACTTACAACCAAAAGTCACGACACCCACTGAGACCACTACAATTTAAACCAACATAGCCAAAAGTGAAATCAACCTAACACAACCCACGGAACCGCAAACCATCTAGATGTTCTCCACCACCTTGTTGCACATCATCATCATCTGAGTAGTGTTGTTCTTGATCCTCTCCGCGCCCATCTTCAGGTCAGCAGCCGCCCCTTCGTCCTTCTGAAGACCTGCCCAATATAAGATGTTGGCACAAGCTAAGTAGACAATTTTGAACGGCGATCGAAGCCTCTGAGCTTCAAAGGTAATGCCATTGCGAACATTCCAAAACGCCCAATAGATCGCGGCTATACCAATAGTATAAAACTTCTCCCCATGAGGGAAGATACAGTAACACCATGTAAAAAATTGCCAAATGTTATTAGGTCCATATTCCACACCAAACACAGAAGCCACCACCCTCCAAGTCACCCTAGCCACAGGGCACTCGAAGAACAAGTGATTTAGAGATTCATAACCAAAGAAAAAGGAACATTTCGTATTTCCTTGCCAATTTTTCTTACGCAAAACATCTCTAGTCAGAATAGCATTCTGATGCACCTGCCACATGAAAATTTGAATTTTCAATGGTAATTTTGCATTCCACACCCATTTGTAATCACAACCATGCAACCGAGATTCTAATAGCTCATAAAGAGATTTGTAGTAAAAGTTTTATTTTTACCAAGGCTCCAGAAAACCTCATCCTTCTCACCACCCAAATCCAACCCTACAAAATGTTGCTTAACCATCTCCCATTGGTTAGCCATCATAGGATTCAACCTCCTGCGGAAAAACACATCAGGATTCGCAGACAAACCCTGCACCACTATGCAATTTGGGTTAATACGATATCAAATAACTCTTTGAAACGTTCCCCTAAAGGAGGTTGTTCATCAAAAGACGAGCAATATTTCCAGAGTTGATCTTAATTCGTCGACCCATCATGTAAAACTCTTTTACCCGCATAATAGCTTTCCAGCAAAGTGAATCATGAAATTTTTTCTTCACACAAGCTATGCTATCATGCTGCAAGTATTTAGCATGGACCACATCTTACCATAGTCCCTTATACTTCTCCAATTTCCATCACCACTTAACTAGCAGGCTAACATTTTTTCTATGGAGATTCTTAACCCCCAAACCACCTCTTTTTTTAGATCTACAGATCCTATCCCATCTCACCAAGTGATATCTTTTTTTGATATTAGAGGATTGCCAAAAGAATCTCCTCCTATGCACATCTAACCGACTGATAACAGTCTTTGGAAGCATAAACATCGACATGTAATAGTAAGAAATACTTGATAAGTTTGCATTCAACAGTATGAGTCTTCCTCTAGAAGAAGCCGTACTGCCTAAGCCAGACCCACATTTATCAGCAAATTTTGCCTCCAACATATCCCAATCGGATCTCCGCAGAGATAAATACCCCACAGGAACTCCCAAATATTTCATAGGGAAGTGACCAATCTGACAATTAAAAATATCAGCATAAGTTTGCAAAATGTTGTCGTCGCCCCCAGCACAAAGGATTTCACTCTTTTGAAAATTGATTTTGAGACCTGACATAAGTTCAAACAAATATATCAGCAATTTCAAATTAAGAGCATTATCAATGTCAGGGTCAAAGCACAGGATTGTGTCATCAGCATATTGTAAAACAGCCACCCCATTGTTGATCGAATCAGGGGTCAAACCCACTATTAGCTTGTTCATCTGGGAAGTTAAAACCATTTTGCAAAGGCACTCTGCAGCAATATTAAACAGGAAGGGTGACAAAGGGTCCCCTTGTCTGACACCTTTATTACTCACAAAGTAGGGGCCAACAGTGTTATTACTTTTCACACAGACAATCCCTCCATGTAAAATATTATGCACCCAACTACACCATCTAGGGCTGAAGCCTCTCATTTTTAAACATTCCAACAAAACGGCCAAGTTCATCTTATCATATGCCTTCTCAAAATCAAGCTTAAGAAAAATTTCAGTTTTGTTCTTAACATATGTATGATGTAAGATCTCATGGAGAGTCAGCACACCATCCATAATATTCCTATGCTTAATAAAAGCATTTTGATGCATACTAAAAATTACGGGAGAAAAAATTGCTACCCTGTTGTCTAGCACCTTGGTAATGAGTTTATAAGGACAACGCAGAAGACAGATAGGTCTAAACTGTTGGATCTTACGAGCCCACTTATCTTAGGAAGTAGTGTAATCACCCCATAGTTTAAACGATGCAACTCTAACTTGCCAGGATAAAAATCGCGGAATAAGGCCATAATGTCCCCCTTAACAATTTCCCAGCAACATTTGTAAAATTCAGCGGGAATATTATCCATACCCGGAGCTCTATTGATTTTCATTGCAAATAGTGTCGTTTTTACCTCATCAACAGTAAACGGAGCATCTAAGATAGTACGATCAACATCAGATAACTTTTCATCCGGACCCCACACATCAGGCCCCAAATGAAAAACGTTCCTAGGGGTTGGGCCAAATAAATCTTTATAAAAGCCATAGCATGAGCTAATATATTTTCAGTCCCCTCAATGGTAACATCACCAGCACATAAGGAATGCATGGTATGTTTGCGTTTGTTACCATTCACAATCTTTTGTTAGTACGCCGTATTCATATAACCTTGCAGTAACCACCTCTCATGCAACTGTTGCAGTAAATATAACTCCTCATTAATAATGAGTTCATTAAGCTCGGCTAATACCACCACCTTACAAGCAAGCATCTCGGGTGATAGAAGATCAAGTTCCTCAGCTTCTTCAATAGAAGTGAGTTCCTCTCTCAACTCATTCTTCCTTTTTCTATTATGCCCAAACTTATTAGAGCCCCAGCCTTTAAAAAAGGTTTTAAATCTCTTAAGTTTGATATTGAGGATATCGATAGGGTTCATACTGTTCACCCTCTTATCCCCCAATATCTCCACCAAGGGTAAGAAATCAGGGTCTTTTAGCCAGCTCATTTCAAATCTAAACTCCCTCTTTATAGGACTGGAGTTAGTAACCTCAGATTCCAGTAACAGAGCATTATGGTCAGATAAATCCCTCACCAATTTCCTGATAGTAACCGAGGGAAAAAGTTGCTCCCAATTATCGGAAACCAATACCCTATCAAGTTTTCCAACGTAGGATGGTCTTGCTTGTTAGACCAAGTATATAACCCCCCCTCAATGTGAAGCTCAAAGAGGTTAAATGAATTAATCACATTATTAAACATATCAACATGAGGAGAATTATGCCACTTTTTATTTTTCTCACCACATTGTCTAAGTATATTAAAATCACCACCCATCATATAAGGCACTGAAATGTGACTACACGTTTCAGCTAGTTCCAATAAAAACTCGGCTTTATGCTCCTCATGAGCCGCCCCATATACCACACAGAGGGACCAGGGAATTTTTTTGTTCACATCAAATAAGTCCACCTGAAGAATATATTTTCTCTTCACCCAGGATAGCACATCAAAATTGTTATGTTTAATACCACACAGGATACCACCAGATCTCCCAACAGAGGGAATGGAATCCCAAGTACAAAATTTATAAGGATCCAACCTTCTCATAAAGCTATCCTTATATTTCTTTTTATGAATCTCTTGTAAACAAACCATATCCAGGGAAGGATCTCTGATCATATTAGAGAGGCAGGAAATCATTCCATTTTTTCCTACCCCTCTGCAATTCCAAAACAAGGCATTCATCATTTATATTTGTTGTTCCTATTTACTTTATTCCTGGTAACTCTGCAAGGGCCCTGTGCAGTTGCCTCGGGAATAAAGGAAACATCTCCATTGCCAGCCTGACTTCGAGTAACAGGTCTGGATAGGGACACCATAATCTTCTTATTCTTTATCTCTCTCAGTTTTCTTAATATTACTCTTAATTTTCTCAAAATCATTATTATGTCCCTCTTCAAATTCATTCTCATCCCCCCATTTAGAATTAACAGGAGTACATTCCCCCAATTCATTGGTAATGAACATAGAGTTTTTGGATTCAGTAGAGAGCACAGTACTCATATGCTCCTCATGCCTTCTACTTATTTCCAGTTCACGAATTATATCAATATTGGTAAATTCATCATCAGGAATCACAACCCCCATTTTCCTAGCTCTAAGCATTATCTCACCATCAGATAACACATCAAAAGAATTTTTTCGAGGGGGGGGGGGAGAGGAAGTACCTTCCAGATTCTGTTTCCTGGTGAGAGCAGTTGCTCTGCCCACCATGTTCTCTCCCATCTTCAGAAGATTGCGCCTGCTAAATCTCATATTCTCACAAGCTAGTGGAGGAGTGGGAATAACGTCCTCCATATGATCAACGGGAGCGCTTGGGAGCTGTACCGTGTACACCACAGGTACAGGTTCATCAGCTTCTCCACCCAGATTTTCAACCTCCTTCACCTGAATGTTTTGTTTCAATATATCAGCATAAGATATCTGCCAAAATCTCATAGGATACAAAAATCGAGATATTATGGGGTCAATCTCCACCTGAATTTCATCATTTTTAAGACTATTCTGCGAACAGGGAACAATCCAGTTCATAGGACCTGAGATCTCTTCACACATAGCAGCCTCACGAGCCATAGTATCCAACAGGAAAGAGTTACTCACATCATCAGAATTCTCCGCATTTTTCTCACATTTTTCAGCTTGTTCTTTAGAGCCATCGGTTTTTTGTTTTTTGGCAGTTGAGGATTGGCCCATATTACCATCCACACAGACCCCAGACTTCATACGATCTAGATCACGAGAGACCACCTTGTCAATCTCATAAAAGAAGTCATAAAAGTGAGTGCCGAGAATCTCCTCAGCCACATGAGGTAATTCATCCACATTGCGGCAACCCAGGCGCACACGAACAGATGCCGGACGATATAGGGTAGAGCAATCAATCTCAAGAGGCACCCCCACCAGAGAAGTAACATATGCAACATTACGCTCAGAGCGTTTATCAGTGGGAATATTGCTAACTTTAACCCAGGCAACCTCCATTTCTCCTTTAGCCCCAATATTAGCCGACCAGGGAGCAAAAACAACTACCCCACATGATCTTAATATCATGCGATCACTGTAACAAGCCTTATCCACATCTCTATAAGATGGGAAACGAATTACATAAGTATCAGGACCAATATTACGTTCCGTGCATTTCCAACCTGTGGCAAGATATTCATCAAACGCACGCTCAAGTTGTTTTCCGGATGCCTCACCCTCAACAATAGTAACAACAATATGCGACACAGCTCTCTCTTTCTTTTGTTTAGTCGAACAGGAATCATGAATGTAATAAAAACCCTGCCCTCTAGACTGAAAAACACACATAGGAGCAATACAATCCCACGGTAAGAAAGTGACACACCCAGAAGCCAAGTGACCCATCTTCCCACAACGTTCACAGTAAGCATGAGGACAACTACCAGGCATATGACCAACCCCCTTGCAAATCACACAAGCAGCAGGAGCCAGGACCGAATTCACCTGATTTGGAGCAGCGGCGCCCGCGTGATGGGGATCAGCAGCTGTAAGCTTCACCATCCTCTTCACAGGGGGAGGAGAAGTGGGCTTGGCAACCTAGACTTGCCCCCCCGCCCCCTGTGGTGAGTACGCTGCTGCCGCCGCATCCCATGACTCAGATCCAGCGGAAGTCGCCGGATACGGTGGGTTGGAGGAGCTGCCCTCGCCATTGCGTCCTCGATGCCAGCTGTTGTTGCGACAACGCCCGCTGCCGCGCCCGACGCGGCCAGATCCGAAGCCGTCCCTCCTAGTACCGCGATCTCCCATCACCGGCGGAGGTGAGGACGACACCACCGTCGGAAAGGATCTCAGATCCCCTCTCACTTTGCAATGCCACCACTCGAACGAATAGGATGAGGGTCTATGGTTCTTCTCCGCCGCCCAGAAGTGAGCGAGCGCGAGATCTAGGTCAATGGGCGGAGAGGAACGCAGGGAGGCCGAATATATAGCGTCGGGAGGCTTGGGGCGGACGGCTGGATCTCTGCGCACGTGTCGATCATCCATGGCGCGATCCGTCTGACCAACCGGCCCCGCACCCATAATCCCCTCGCCATGTTCACCTGTCAAACCGGTACCAATCCGACGCGGACCATTGACTCGCTCCAGCTGATTCCTCGTCGCCGGCAATCGCCGGAATATGTCACCAACACGAACCACAAAACAAGGGAACTGCACAATACCCCCGATCTCGATCCACTCACCCTCATGCAAGCAACGCGCGTCCACCGTCCCTCCTCCTTCATTCATGAGCACCAACCGCAACGCATCTCGACGGAGAAGCGTCACGCCGTACCGGAACTCCCACACTCGCCACGATCGGAAATCAGAGGCGTAAGAGACGCGCCATGTGATATACGCCGCCGGTGATGAAGGTGCGACGCTCGAAGCCGCCCTCTCGTCTCCACCAGTAAGCGCCGACAGAGGAAGCCAAGCGCGTGGAGGAGCATCTCCAGGAACACGCGAGGAATATGGACGGGCATCCCCTACTGCACGAGAAGGAAGAGCCCCACGATCGTCACGATCCGTGGTCGTCGGCGAGCCATGCACGGCGATCGCCGATGTGGGCGCAGAAACCCTAGTTGCAGGAGCCATCCCCGACGGTAAACTCTTTTCATCAAGCGCTTCTGTGCCCACCGAACAGGCCCTTAGTTGCGGCAATAATCGCCAAACAAAAACGCAAATTGCATAAGGTGACACCGCGTCCTGCTTGCTTGATGCTACTACATCCATCTCGTAGATATCATTTGGCTAGAGATCATGATCCCCGCCCCCTGCCACAATTAAACATGACCGAGATGTGAACAAGTGATAGAGTGCCTCTCTTGCCAGCCGCGTGACAAGGAACAAGGGCATGACCGTGACCAAGGACGTGACCGCGGCGACCACGGCCGGCGCAGGTAGAGCGCGCTTGCTTCTCCCGCCCTGCTTGCGGGTTATGGCTCCACCAGCAACGAGGAGGTGTGCATGCTGGAGCTCTCCATCGTGCCCCCTTCTATCTTGGCTCCCGTCACGGCAGCGCTGCCCGGTGGCTGTGCAGGGGAAGACGGTGAGGGCTGGGGCCATAGCCCGGCGAGGCATGCCTCTTCGCATGCTGCCAGGCGGCGATCCCGCGACAGCCTTACGCCTTCGGACTCTCCGCCACTCTCGCCGACAACGGTGCTTCCGGCGTCCATGCATTCCAAGCGTGACGATGTGCGTTCATCTTCTATGGTCGTCGGGGTGGTCATCCGAGCGCTGCCGGCCATATGCTCCCCTGTCATGATGCTTTTGCCTGCCTCTGCCGTCCCCGACGAGGCCGCCGGATTTTGAGGCCTCTCCAACGTCGGAGCTGCTCATCGATGGTCCGCTGCCCCGGACCCCTTCACCGGTTCTCCGGGTGGACGAAGCGACGCCCGTGGCTGCTACGGAGCTGTCGGTCATGTTCATCGAGCGCACGGAACCCTTCTTCCGGCGCCGAAGGCTGCCAGGGCCATCCGCAACCGTCGCAAAACTCCAGGGTTGGTGGTTGATTGATGTCGCGAGAGTTTACTTCTCGCCCCTCGTTGGTTACCCAAAGTGGAAGGTTGAGATGTAGACATCGGAAATTTCCCTCGGTGAAGATACCAAGGTTTGTCTCCAGTAGGACTCCGACAACGATAGGAAGGTGTCAACGACGCCAGAGATTGGCGGTTGGCGTGGACCTGCACACACAACATATAACTTTGCTCCCAACGAGTACAAAGGGGTTGTCAATCCCTCCGGCCTTGTTGTTTTACAAAGGATAAAACGCACGGGATAATAATGATAGTGATAGCAACGGAAAAGGAAATAAAGCAGTAAATTGATAGCGGTGTAAACAGTATTGGAAATATGGACCGGGGACCTATGATGTTCACTAGTGATGTCTCTCTCCCAAAAGACGATAAAATAGCCATGCGAGGTAAACAAATTACAGCTAGGCAATTGACAAGATTATGTGCGCAAACCAACGCTAATTATGCTATAAAGAAAGGAAGAGGCTCAAAAGCATGGGCGGTACGCCAAGACAAGTAGACCGAAATCCATCTGCATCTACCTACTAATCATCCACCTTGAGATATCTATCCAGAACATCTCGCTGGTATTAAGTTGTGAATCCCACCCAAAGTGTAAACTCAAAGCAACGGACAACTGCATTAAAGAACTTTGCGTAAAGTAAACAATCCTTGCACCCGCAAGTACAAGCACCGTTGTTTTCCCCCTTGTGGCAACAACACATCTCCTAGACTCATGTTTCTGTCACTCAAGCTAGTCATCGGGGGGCATGAACCTACAATCATGCATAACGCTCCCTCTTGGAGTCACTACCTACTACTTGGCCAAAGCAATAAACAGCAACGGAGAACATGCAAGAATTACTCAAGAACATAAATATAAAAGAGGAGAATCAAATATATTACTCAAACACAATCTGAACATAATCTCATAATCCATCGGATCCCAGCAAACTCAACATAGCAACAGCAGAAATATTACATATGTGCCTCGATCATGTAGGGCAGCTCACGAGGTCTAATCCATGAAGAACAAAAAGGGGAGGAGAACATCACATAGCTACTGATCATAGACCCATGGTCCAAGGTGGACTACTCACGGTTCATCCGAGAAGCGTCCATGGTGGTGGAGAAGCTCTCGGAGGTGGTTCCTCCCTCCGGCAGGGTACCAGGAAGAGGTCTTCTGGTGCTCCCGATCTTGGAAGCGCGGTGGCGGCGGAACAGAGGAGAGATCGCGAAAAAGGGTTCCCGTCTCAGGGTTTTTGCGTCACGGGGAATAAATATGCGAAGGGGGGCAGCCAGGGGTGCCACCAGGGGTCCAAGCGGCCCCCTGGCGCGACCCCATCCGGGGGCGCGCCGGGAGGGCGCCTTGGGCCCTGGTGGGTCCCCTCTGGCCCCCCTTGGTGATTCCGGAAGCTTCCTGTACGCTGATTTTTTATTGGATTTTTCCCGAATTTTTGGAGCACTTTTAATATGGGGGAAACCTGAAATAAAAAAACAGCAGAAAACAAGAACTGACACTGGGGTGCACTGAGTTAATAGGTTAGTCCAAATATGATCAAAAGTGTATGGAAGTTCATCAATATCACAAAAAAGAGGCATGGAGCAAGCAGAAATTATAGATACGTTTTGGACGTATCAGTGATACGTCTAAAACGTATCTACTTTTCCAAACACTTTTGCTATTGTTTTGCCCTCATTCTTGCATGATTTGAACTAAACTAACCCGGACTGACGCTGTTTTCAGAAGAGCTGCCTGTATGGTTTTATTGTGCGCGGGAAAATGGATTTTTGGACATCTCAAAAAAATCCCAGAAAAATATCAGAAAATCCACGCACTCGAAGGAGCCCGGAGCCAGAAGATGGGACAGAGGGCAGCCAGGGGCCCCCAGGCGCCCTGTGGGCGCGGCCAGGGGTGGGGCCGCGCCGGGAGGCCGCCTGGGTCACTCCCCCTCCCCTGGTGCCCTACTTTGGTCCTATTTATTCTCATGACGGGGAAACTCCAGAAAGTAAGTCGCTTTTCCAGAACGTGTCGCGGAGCCGCCGCCAACCTCTGTTCTTCCTCGGGAGGGCTAATCTGGAGGCTGATTTGTCCTCCGGAGAGGGGAGATCGTCGCCATCGCCATCACCATCACCACTCCATCCTTCCTCCATGACTTCCCATCACATGTGTGAGTAATTCCCTGCTGTAGGCAAAGGGAGTGGTAGAGATTGGATGAGATTGATCATCTAATAGTTCTTCAGATTGTTGGGGCATGTTGCCTATCATCTACTTTGGTGTTTATCATCTTTGCTACAACTTGTTGCTCTTAATGCTTGTCACTTTGGGACCGAGTGCCATGTTTTCATATCTGGACCACTTATGTTTTCATGAGTTTATCTATGTTCAAGATCCTATCTATGAGTTGTATGCACCTATTATGGTCCGGAACCGGCGATCCCAAAGGTGACATCTTGGGACACCAAAGGGGATGGTCCATAATTTGAGGATTCCATGTATCCATTGAGTTTATTGCTTTGTTCCGGTGCTCTTTGACAGGAGCACCTTAATCTCCATAAGTTCCTTTTGGCCCCGTTCGTAGCGGGATGGTAGGACAAAAGATGTTGTGCAAGTTCTTATTGCAAGCATGCACAACTACCTATGGGATACATGTCTAGTGTTTGATATTTACCTAGATGATCATTACTTTTCTGTGTGCCTTGCCCCGTGTTAGAATTTATTACATGTTCATTCTTATTCATGCAGCGCCCGACCCTCCATCTCCCTAGCCTACAGTATTTTAATCCTGCTGGTCACTAGTTGTTACTTTTCGCTGTTTCACTATCGCTATCATATCACAGTTGCTATTAATACTTTGTTGCAAGCAATTATATTTCAGGTGCGATTGAATTGACAACTCAACTGTCAAAGCTTATAAATACTCTTTGTGTCCCCTTGTGTTGAATCAATAAATTGGGTTAACTTACCCGCGAGAACACTACAAACGATCCCCTACAGCTGAGGGTCATCAAGTACTGTTTTCTGGCGCCGTTGCTGGGGACCATATCAATATTTACAAGTCTACTTGAAGTATCCTGCCTGCCACACTTCGTCCGCTATGGGTAAGAAAGGAGACCGTCGTCGATATGTAATGGAAGATGCCATGGGGATGGCTAAAGAGGGGGACAAACCTGCGTGAGGGACGCCGCCGCCGCCGGATCCCAGAGAGGGGCTTGGCCTCTTGGATCCAGGTTAGATATGAAGCTTGTGCTCGGCAAGTTCCCTCGGTACACCATGCATGTCATGTGGGGACCATGCAAAGATGTCACGCTTCTCACAGAGGAACTCGACGAGCTCGCCTTCCTATTTGCTGTTGAGCCCGGACCCAACAATGACGCACTTGCTCGGGTCGGAGGGGTCCAGGGCGATCCTCTTGCTGTCCTTTGCTGCTTGAAATATGGTCTCATCATCCGGTCTATTGTCCTTCGTGCTGGGCATGGGGTCCTTCATCTGAGCTTGGACTGCTGCTACGACCTTGTCGAGCTGGCGCCGCTCTGCATCGATGACCAGAGCATCGGCTAGCTTGGAACCTGCAGACGAACACTCCAGTGACTTCCTGTAGTCACACACACAGTAATTGGACCATTCGGCCCTGGGAGCTTCATCTTTAGGTACGGCTGCATGATGTTGAACATGAACTTGGTGATCGCAGGCGACCCGAGAAGAACATGGTATGGGGTGCTCAGATCGGCCACCTCGAACCAGATCGGCTCTCGGCGGAAATTCTCTTCCGACCCGAACACTACCTCAAGCCGAATGCGGCCTAATGGGGTGCATGACAAGACGGACACTATCCCATGGAATGTGGTCCTGCTGGGCTCTAACTCGCTCTCTCTAATGCCGAGCTTGATCATTGTGTCTCTGTACAAAATGTTGATGGCACTGCCTCCATCAATAAGCGTCCTGGTGAACTTGCATGAATACAATGGTGCCACCAAGATTGCATCCACCACGAGCATATAACTGCCCGGGTTGGGCATTACGCTCGGGTGGTCTTCTGGGCCCCATGTTATGGCATTGTCCGACCAGTTCATCCTTTGAGAAATTGCTGGCATGGTGGCGTTGACTGCCTGCTCACGGGCTCTCCGACTGCCCTTGTCATCCGACTCGCTGGTAAAGATCATATATGCTGCATCCTGACGTGGGAACTGCTGCCGAGCATTTGTTGGTGGTGGACCTGGGGGTTGTGGTGAGGGTGGGGGATTTCCTGCCCCTCCCTTTGCCAAACGCTCAACCCAGATGCACTGTCGAGTGGTGTGCGATGCGGGCTTGCCCACTCCACTATGCATCTTGCAGGTCTGGTTCATCATGTCCTCAAATGTGTATGGGGGACCTGGGCTGACCTGGCGGCCTTTCTGCGGGCTTCTGCTTCCGACTTCCTCCCGCAACCCCTTGTTCCTCTTGGTGCTGCACTGTTGCTACCTGCCGATTGCCATACTGGGCATCCGACTGCTCATCCTTCCTCTTGTTGAAACCGGCGTTGTTGTTGTTGAAATTGGGGATGTTGTTGTTGTTGTTGTTGCCGAAGTTGCTATTCCTCTGATCTCGCGCCTCTCGCGCCGATTGGGACCGCTTGGCCCATTTGCTTATGCCGATTGTTGCTGCTGTCCGGATGATTTCCCTTGGATGAAACCACTGGGACTTAACGCGATCGGGCGCATTGCAGAGTCAGATGCGGCGAATGAATTGGCTATCCTCATCAGATCGGCCAAAGAAGTTATCTCCATGCGCAGGAGCTTGTGCTTCAACAAAGACCCGTCCAAGCAGCCGTCAGTGAAGTACTAGATGGCTTGGATTTCATGAACTCCCTCGCAAGTGTTCCTGAGCTTGATCCATCGCTGAAGGTAATCGCGAAGGGGCTCGTCCTTCCCTTGTACACAGAGTGCCAGGTGCCAAGGCAGACCTGGGCGCTCGTAGGTACCCGTGAAGTTGCTCACGAACGCATCCTCAAAATCCTTCCAACAATTGATACTGTTGCTGGGCAAGCTGTTTAACCAGGACCGAGATGAACCTTGGAGCATGAGCGGAGCATAGCGCACAACTACGCGCCGACCACCTCCCGCGATACCGACGGCTGTCATATAATCGACCAGCCAATCTTCTGGCTTGACTGATCCATTGTACTTGGGGGTGTCCCTGGGCAATGTGAAGCCTTTGGGGAACTGCTCTTGCCGAATGCGCGGGCAAAAACATGCTGGACCCGCCGGCACATTTATCTTCCGGTTGCTTATCCTGCTGCAACTGTTCGATTCGGTGTCTTGCGTCATTCTCCGCGATTGCCCGGGGAACTAACCGTTGGCTTATTGCCGGCCGGACTGACGCCGCCGGTTGCTCATTGCGCCTGCTGTTTACTGCTGGCTCATCCCTCCGACTGCCTCCTGTAGCCCCTTGATTCTTCCGACTGCGGTGCAAACTGCCATGCGGCGAGGATGCCTACCTCTGCAGCCGCTGTGGCGCATTCGGCTGGTTCACACCCGCAGTCGCCCGAATTGATTTTGATGCTACTGGCCCTTGCTGCTGGTTCGCTATGGTTATGAGGTCGCGCATTCGGCGCGTCCTCTCCCTCAGCTCTTCTCCCTCCAGATGTTCCAGCTCGGTGGCGATCTGCTCGGCAGCTCTCATGTTCTTCACAGGAGAACTGTATGAGATCTGCGGAACGGCGATAAGTGTTGTTACTGGCTGCTGGGCTCCTCCCAGCTCTCTGTCGACCTCTCGGCCTGCTGCTCGGAGCTCCTCGATCACATGGGGTGGAATAACGCGCTGCAGAATGCCATGCGCTGCGTTGTACTCCCGAACTGATGCCTCCATCCGGCCCTTCTCAGCGTCGATCCGATCTGATTGCTCCTTCAGAGCCTGACGCACCTTCTCCAGCTCGGCGTGAGCCACAGCTGGATTGGCATGAAGATCCACGGGAGTGCTAAGCACGTCCGGTGGGTTATTTGGGCCTGTTGGTGCCGCGGTTCCTACCCTCGCGGCTTGGGTCGCTGAAGTGGAACTGTGGCGACTGGATGCTCCTGCCATCATAACCTCCCCACGGATGTGCGCAGTCGTGCTATCTGTTCCCACGGCATCTGGCCCTCCTGGCAATAGATTCGTGAGCTCAGAAAACACATGTACCTCCCTGGGAAACACATCAGGAAGTGCTGCGACGAAGACGCGATGTCCGCTGAAAGGAATGATGACGCCGCGCGGTAGAGGAATTCCAGCCCCAAACTGCGAAGCGTTGTCGATGACGAAGTCCCACGCTCCGCTCCTCATCACCAGGCCGGAGGCGAAGCGTATGCGTGATGCAGATGATGGCCCCGTCCGGATCAGAACTCCAGTCGACGCCTGATACGTCTCAAACGTATCTACTTTTCCAAACACTTTTGCTATTGTTTTGCCCTCATTCTTGCATGATTTGGACGAAACTAACCCGGACTAACGCTGTTTTCGGCAGAGCTGCCTGTATGGTTTTATTGTGTGCAAGAAAATGGATTTTTAGACATCCCGGAAAATTCCCAAAAAAATACCAGAAAATCCACGCACCCGATGGAGCCAGGAGCCAGAAGTGGGACCAGAGGGGAGCCCTGGGGGCCCCAGGCGCCCCCCTGGCGCGGCCATGGGTGGGGCCACGCCCTCAGGCCGCCTGGGCTGCTCCCCCCTCCTCTGGTTCCCTACCGAAGCTCCTATTTATCCCCGTGACGAGAAAACCCCAGAACAGAAGTAGTTTTCCCAGTTTCCGTCGCGGAGCCGCCGCCACCCTTTGTTCTTCTTCGGGAGGGCTAATCTGGAGGCTGATTTGGCCTCCGGAGAGGGGAGATCGTCGCCATCGTCATCATCATCACCACTCCATCCATCCTCCATGACTTCTCTTCACATGTGTGAGTAATTCCCTGCTGTAGGCAAAGGGGATGGTAGGGATTGGATGAGTTTAATCATGTAATAGTTCGTCATATTGTTGGGGGCATGTTGCCTATCATCTAGATTGGTGTTTATCTTCTTTGCTACAACTTGTTGTTCTTAATGCTTGTCACTTTGGGCCCGAGTGCCATGTTTTCAGATCTGAACCCTATGTGTTTTTATGAATATATTTGTGTTCTAGATCCTATCTATGAGTTGTATGCACCTATTATGGTCCGGAACCGGCGATCCCAAAGGTGACAGCTTGGGACACCAAAGGGGATGGTCCATGATTTGAGGATTCCATGTATCCATTGAGTTTATTGCTTTGTTCCGGTGCTCTTTGACAGGAGTACCTTAATCTCCATAAGTTCCTTTTGGCCCCGTTCGTAGCGGGATGGTAGGACAAAAGATGTTTTGAAAGTTCTTATTGCAAGCACGCACAACTACCTACGGGATACATGCCTAATGTTTGATATTTGCCTAGATGATCATTGCTTTTTCTGTGTGCCTTGCCCCGTATTAGAATCTATTATATGTTTACTCTCATCCATGCAGCGCCCGACCATCCATCTCCCTATCCTACAGTGTTTTTAATCCTGCTGGTTATTAGTTGTTACTTTTTGCTATTTACTTTTGCTGTTGCTATCATCACTATCATAACACTGTTACCACTTATCTATTGTTGCAAGCAAGTATATTTCAGGTGCGGTTGAATTGACAACTCAACTGTCAAAGCTTATAAATACTCTTTGGCTCCCCGTGTGTCGAATCAATAAATTGGGTTAACTTACCCGCGAAGACTATCTCGATCCCTTACGCATGTGGGGCATCAACGCCTCGGCCTGCCCCACGGTGGGCGCCAACTGTCGTCGATATGTAACGGCAGATGCCATGGGGATGGCTAAAGAGGGGGACAAACCGAGGTTAGTGTCGCTGGTACCGGAATCGAGAATGGGAACACACGGTGAGACACCACGATGTACCTAGGTTCCGGGCTCTCCGTAGAGATAACACCCCTAGTCCTGCCGAGCTAGCTATATGCAATAACTCTGGCTACAATGAATGCTCCTTGAGCTATTTGAGAGGAAGGATAAGAGGGACTCTGGTCACTACTCTCTCATGGATCTTTCTATGTGGGTAAGATTGCAATAAGTGCTCGTCGTCCCTCACGCAGGAGGGGTACCCGGGGCTCTTATAGGCCGAGCCCGGGGTACAAAGGTAAAAATACAAAGGGGAGGGCCCAACTGTCTGTCTCAGCTAAGCTAGGGACCTCATATCGTGCCTCTCCGGATGACCCGGGGTAGACTTGCGGCTCACCATACCGCTATCATGTAGACCTCGGTAGTGAACAGTGAAGCTAGATACTTAGGCCTGTCGGCCTGTCCGCGTGATCGGCGTTGGAGGAGACCGCACGCCTCTGACAGTCCCGATCTTCAGGGATTGTGCATTGAATGCTCTTGTACCAGGTGTCCGACATGGAACTCTGATCGGATGTTGCTCTTCTTACTTCGGCCGGATGCCCCTGGGTGAGGCCGATTGCGCCCTCTATAGGGCAATCGACCCTCACCTGGAATAGATCGGCCCACTTCTTGGTTGATCTTATTTAGCTCAGCCTTGATTAGATCAGTGACCATCAGGTCGGTGATCTTTGCCTTGATGAACTGTTTCCTCTGGGTGACCCTACCCGGGGGTCATTCCCCCGACAGAGACCCCAAGGTTCCGATCCTACCATCCACTGCAAGAAAAGGTACCATTCTGAGTACCAATGCTACGCTTGATTCACCTTCCGTTATAAGTAAGTTCGCTTCACCACTACCACCACATGCTACTTCTACTGAGTCTGTTACTATGTCTGACACTTTTGATGATGCTTACACTACTCTTGATGAAGATAATTTTCTTGGTCACTATATTGAAACTGAGACTGCTAAGGCTGTAGCAGAGCCCGAGACTGAGATACCTGCTACCTATATTCCTACTTGCAAAACTTTTTGTTACCCAGATTTAAATGAACTCAAGGAGAGACTCCTTGATGATGATTATGTTATCCTCGATGATGATCTTTGCAGGGAACTCAGAGAGTGTGCCGACTCTGACCCTGGAGCTGTTAAGGAGTTTCTCAAAAAGCACTCCATGAAGAACAAGAGTATTCATGATCCTAAATTTTCCACACCTCCTATATGCATCACTGATCCTGGTTATGATTTCTCTGTTGATCTTTCACTTATATCTACATTCAAGGCTGACCCTTTTTATGGCAGAGAGAATGATGATGCTAGAGCACACTTGACCAAACTTGCTGAGTTAACTGACCTATACTGATGAGAAGATACGAAACTTCTATGTGGCCAAGCTTTTTCCTTTTTCTTTAAAGGGAGACGCTAAATCCTGGTACGATGCACTACCCTATGGTTCCATTGAGAGTCCTCAGGACTTAGTTCAATTTTTTGTTGATAAATATTTTCCTGCTCATATGCAACATGCTGCTTTGCAAAGAATCTATAACTTTAAGTAGTTGCAGGATGAGCACCTCCCTAAAGCTTGGGGGAGGTATTGTGATTTAATCAAGGCTAGACCGGGACATGAAGTCCCAAAGAATGAATTACTTGATATATTTTATGCTGGTCTAACCGATGAATCCAGGTCCTACCTGGATAGTTGTGCTGGTTGTGTTTTCAGGGAAAGAACACCGGCTGATGCTGAAGAATTAATGGGCAAGATTGCCAAGAACCATGAAGATTGGTCCGTCCTTGAACCACCTCCACCACCAAAGAAGAGGGGCATGCTTGTTCTGAGCCCCAAAGATATGGAAGAAGCAAAGAAGTCCATAAAGGAGAAAGGCATCGAAGCCGAAGACGTGAAGAATCTACCGCCTATTGAGAAGATGTGTGAGCCTACTACTCACCCTCCCTTGGTACAGGTACATTCTCTATTAGACTTTACTGAAAGTGACATCCCTAAAGGTAAGCCTCCCGACCAATGCTTATATGAGCTTGATAATTTTATTATTAAGAAAGACAATTTCAATAGGAGGATACAAAGTCAGTTGCATGATAATTCTCTTGCTATCAAAAGTTTACTTAGTGTTCTTGAAAGAAAAGTTAATTATGTTAAATGTGTTGTTAAGCATTTCCATATGGTTCAAACTCAGCTTGAACAAATTTGTAATGTGCAAAAATATTTTCTTGCTAACAATGCCAAACAGGACATACAAGCTTATGGCATCAAAACCAGGGGTGGAACACACACCCAGTACCCACTCTATCCTGAGGGGCATCCAAAGAGGATCGAGCAAGATTCTCAAGTGCAAGTAGAAGATGAGATTGTTAGCTCTCCAAAGAAGAAAAAGAAGAAGAAACACAAGGAAGCTGACAACTCCAATGATCCTATTACAAGTGAAGAACCCGCTGTTGATCCCAACAACATATCTACCTCTGATGCTGAAACTGAAGACGGTGCTGAGCCCGAAGAAAATGATAAGGAGAATAATGATCCTCCCGATGTGCGAGAATAAGAAGCACCCGATACACGCAAGAAGTATACCAGAGAGGAATTCATAGCAAGAATACATGGTAAGGAAAGAGAACCGTGGGTACAAAAACCCATGCCCTTTCCAGGTAAGTCTCTCAAATCTAAAGAAGAAGAGCATTATAATAAGTTTTGTGAATGGATGAAACCTCTTTTTCTGCAAATTCCTTTGACTGATGCTATCAAGTTGCCTCCTTATTCCAAATACATGAAAGATATTATTACTAATAAAATAAAATTTCTTAATGAGGCAATATCTACTATGCTTGCTAACTACTCTTTCAGTGGAAAGATTCCTGAGAAGCTTGGTGATCCGGGTATACCCACCATTCCTTGTTCCATAAAAAATAATTATGTCAGAACCGCCTTATGTGATCTCAGAGCAGGGGTGAGTGTTATGCCTTTTTTATATTTATAAAAGGTTATGTTTAGATAAGATAATCCCTACAAATATCTCTCTTCAAATGGCTGACAAGTCAACAACTGTCCCGATAGGTATTTGTGAGGATGTCCCCGTTGAATTTGCTAGCTGTTTAATTCTTACTGATTTTGTTGTGCTTGACATGCCCGAGGATGGGAGCATGTCCATTATTCTTGGTAGACCTTTTCTTAACACCATATGTGCCATTATTGATTCCAATAAAGGAAAGGTCACTTTCAACGTAGATGATAAAAAACACACGGTGTATTTTCGAAAGAAGATCGACAAAAGGCATGGCCTTAACTCAATAGAGAATATCGAGACTGTGAAGATTGGAGAATGGGAATGTCCTTTACACGTGCACCAAAAATACAAAACCATCATGGTGGGGACAATGTCCATTAAAGTGAAGGTGCAATGATCACTTCATAAGAGGTGATACTTTTTGTTATATATATCGCCGGTTCGTTGGTAAGACTTGATCAACCTTGCTAGTGGGCATGTTTTATATAGGTAAAAAGTAGAGCTTGTTATGTTTTCATTTGCTTTAGCTTTTATTATCCTTGCTGTACCAAGTTTATATGTTTTTAAGCTTCATAATTCTAATCACTTCTTCAAGTTTTCAAAAAGTTTCGCAGATTTTTGAACTCCGGAAAATTTTCAACAGTGAAGTTTTCAGAAAAAATCCATAAAAATTATATTAAAAAATTCCATGCTGGGAGTGACCCAGAGGCACCTGGGGCTGACCAGGGGGGCCAACAGTGGCCCAGGCGGCCAGCTGGCGCGGCCAGCCCCCTGGCCGCGCCCATAGGGCGCCTGGGGCCCACATATCCCACCTCCAGGTAAGTCTTCTTCCTCCTTCTTCCTCTCTCTCCAAAAACACGAGTTCTGCAATTCTTCTTGCGTTCTTGCTGTTCTTGGAGGTGATTTTCGAACTCTCTATACAGCCAACCATTTGAGCCGAGATTTTGAGCAAATACTCCCTGGTATGCAACTCCTTCACCCCTCCAATTAGATTTTTGATTGGTGGTTTCGTTTGTGAGTATTTAGTAGTTCTTGGTGCTGTTTAGATGAGCTTGCATGCATGTGTAGAAATTTATTTTTCAAGTTTTGATGCAAGTTTATGTCTTAGGTAAGTGAGTAGAGTAGTTTGCCTCAACTCATTTTGTTTAAATCCTTGTTTTTGTGAATTTTCAAAAATTTCATAAATGAGTTTGCTAGGAGAATCAAAGGGGTGGCTTGGGAAGAAGAAGCCCGAGCGCTCCGATCGAGTCACTAGAGCTGCAGTGTCACTGATGTCTACGCACGCTTCTATTCTTGTAGACTATGTTGGGCCTCCAAGCGCAGAGGTTTGTAGGACAGCAACAATTTCCCTCAAGTGGATGACCTAAGGTTTATCGAACTCAGGGAAGTAGAGGTTGAAGATGGTCTCTCTCAAGCAACCCTGCAATTAAGATACAAGAAGTCTCTTGTGTCCCCAACACACCTAATACAACTAGGAGTTGTATAGGTGCACTACTTCGACGAAGAGATGGTAAAATATGGGTGATAGGTGCGGCAAACAAAGTAAGATAAATCTGTAATAAAAAGTGCAGCAAGAAAACAAGTGGTAAACGTGAGCACAAACGGTGTTGCAATGGTGGAAACAAGGCCTAGGCTTCATACTTTCACTAGTGGCAACTCTCAACAACATTAGCATAGTCTAATCACATGATATTTCCCATAAAACATGCAATGGAGACGCACTCGGAGGTCATTCCTTTGTGGTCAAGAGAGGACGAGAATTATGTAGGGCTACAAAAGCACACCTCAAAGTTCGTAGTTCTCAATCTATGGATTTCCCAATGTCACCGCGGCCATCCAAAGAGAGTACCACAATCACCACAACATATCTCAAGGATAGTCAAAGACAAGCACCAAGAGACTCTCAATCTTAAATCAACACACAAAAGAGGAAATCACTCATGAAAATATTCTTCTAATCCATGTCCAATAGACCGCTGTCACCTTGGTCTCGGGGATTATACTAGATAAGGACAAGTGAGTACATCAATCCAATACATAGAGGAAGGGGAAACATCATGGGATGACCCTAGATTAACATAGCCTATGATGACAACGAAGATCACTTCATGGGAGAGAGAGAAGAACACATAGCTACTGATAGAAACCTCAGCCCCGAGGGAGAACTACTCCCGCTTCATGAAGGGAGGAAGCAACGTCGATGGAGATGAATCCGGGGGCACTTCCCCGTCTCGGCAAGGTGCCGGCACAGGAATTATGGTTCCCCGAAGCTTGTCGGCGATGGCGGCGGAGATCGGAATTGCTTCTGGAGAAAAGGGGTCCGGAATCAGGGTTTTTGCGACGCGAGTATAAATAAGGGCCAAAGGGGGCACCGAGGGGGGCCACAGGGCAGCCAGGAGGGCAGGTGGCGCGGACTAGGGTGGGGATGCGCCAGGAACCCTCCTGGGCCCCTGGTGGTGGCCCTCCTGCCATGTCTTAGTTATTCCGGAAGCTTCTGGAGCGCTGATTTTTTATATAATTTTTCCGGGATTTATTAGGCACCTTAATTATTGGAAAAACCTGAAATAAAAAAATAGCAGAAAACAAGAACTGGCAACTGGGTGCACTGAGTTAATAGGTTAGTCCAAATATGATCAAAAGTGTATGAAAGTTCAAGCAAAATATGGCAAAGTCACAAAAATCATGCATGGAGCAAGCAGAAATTATAGATACGTTTGGGACTGATAACCCTCAACTGTAGGGGATCGAGATAGTCTTCACGGGCAAGATAACCCAATTTATTGTTTCGACACTTGGGGACACAAAGAATACGTACACGCTTTGACAATTGAGTTGTCAATTCAACCGCACCTGAAATAAACACTTGCTTGCACAAAGGTATTAGTAGCAACTGTGATATGGTGGTGGTAGTGGTGATGATAATAGTGGTGATAGTGACAGAGGAACAACAAAGGTAAACAACTAGTAACCAGCAGAAGGAAAACACTGTAGGCTAGGGAGATGGATGGTTGGGCGCTGCTTGGATGAGAACGAACATGTAATAGATTCTAACTTGGGCAAGGCTCACAGAAAACAAAGGATCATCTAGGCAAATATCAAACATCAGGCATGTATCCCAAGGTAGTTGTACGTGCTTGCAATAAGAACTTTGCACAACATATTTTGTCCTACCCTCCCGCTACAAACGGGGCCAAAAGGAACTTAGGGAGATTAAGGTACTCCTGTCAAAGAGCACCGGAACAAAGCATTAACAATTCATGGATACACGGAATCCTCAAATATAGTCCATCCCCTTTGGTGTCCCAAGCTGTCACCATTGGGATCGCCGGTTCCGGACTATAATAGGTGCATACAACTCATAGATAGGATCAAGAACACCACAAACTCAAGAAACAAAAGGGTGATCAGATCTGAAATCATGGCACTCGGGCCCAAAGTGACAAGCATTAAGAGCAACAAGTTGTAACAGAGATGACAAACACCAAGTAGATGATAGGCAACATGCCCCCAACAATTTGATTGAACTCTTACATGATCTAACTCATCCAATCCCTACCATCCCCTGTGCCTACAGCAAGGAATTACTCACACATGAGAGGAGAAGTCATGGAGGGGTGATGGAGAGGCGATGATGATGACGATGGCGATGATTTCCCCGTCACCGGAGGACAATTCAGCCTCCAGATTAGCTCTTCGAGGAAGAACAGAGGGTTGCGGCGGCTCCGCGACGTAGATTGGAAAAGCGACCTCTGTTTCGGGGTTTCTGCGTCGAGAGAATAAATAGGGGCCAAGGTAGGTCACCAGGGGGTGTGGGACCCAGCCAGGAGGGCATGTGGCGCGGCCAGGGGCTGGGCCGCGCCAGGCACCCTCCTGGCTGCCCTGTTGCCCCCCTTTGGCCTGGTGGAAGCTTCCGGAACGCTGATTTTTTATATATATTTTTGGGGATTTTTCCAGCGTACCTAAATATCCAGAAACCTGCACAAAAGAAAACAACACTGGTAGCTCTGCTGAAAACAACGTCAGTCCGGGTTAGTTTCGTTCAAATCATGCAAGAATGAAGGAAAAACAATAGCAAAAGTGTTTGGAAAAGTAGATACGTTTAGGACGTATCAACTCCCCCAAGCTTAGCTATTGCTTGTCCTCAAGCAGTTCAGTTCAACGAACTGGACGCGACAAAGAAAACTTTGACAAACTCTTTTGCTTCATTAGATGTATATAAGCATGTACTACGAAAGAGTTTAGCAAGTTTTGACACCATGCTACAAGGACAATGCACGAAGCAATCCTTCTTTCATATAATCAGTCATAAACAAACAAAAAGTAAATAATATGCTGTTGAAAATCAATTCAAGATCACAATGCACATATCATGAACATATCAGAGTGGTATCTCGCTAGCCTCCACGAGTGAAGCAAAACATAAATGCAGAAACTCCTCCGGAGTTTTAAAGGAGACTAGAACTCAGAACTCAAAGTAAGAAACATCACAAGCATGCAGAAGACAATGTGATACTTTGGGACAATGCATGTTACACTAAGAATGACAATTATGCTCTCATAGTTGGTGCTTTGGAAAAAGGAAGGTGGAGACTCTCGAACCGTGGCTTTTCATGGCAAGGTTGAAAACCCGTGAAAGGAAGCAAAGACTAAACATGTGCCAGAGCTCTTGGTTTTGAAAACAGAGATAAAACTCTTTTGAGAGGTGCAACTTTCCAGTCAACGGTGAACGGTAAAGGTCTCTCAATATCTCCCATGCCAACCATATTAATGCCTTTTGCTTACACATATTCCCTTATCCATAAATCCTTTGATGGTTTACGGAACCTTTTGTTTTGCCTCAAGGATGGAAGGAGGGTATCCTTCCATCTATCATAAGCAGCATTTGGTCCATTTCACTCCATCATCAAGTATGGGGGAGGTGTAACTCTCATATTTTTTTTCTTGACTAGTTAAAACTTCCGTCAAAATATTTTTGGCATGAAAGATACTGATTTACCCTCACCGCACCATGAGCTTGTACGGTTACAAAGGAGAAGCTTTTGAAATAATTTCGAGATGGCACAAGAAAGTCTAAGTTAGGAGTGGCCGGTAAATACCACATATAGGTAGGTATGGTTGACTCAAATGGAACAACTGGGTTGAAAAGGAGTTTGGAACCACAAGCAGAATTCCTCTTGGTGCGAGTGAAGGCTAGCAAAAGACGGGAAAGCGACCAGCTAGAGAGCATAACAGTCATAATCATGCAGAGCGACAAAGCAACATTGAATCGGGCATGAAAGTGATATGGCTCACCCTGAAGTAAAAAGATCATCAAGGCAAAACAGACTTTTTAGTCTTAACATGCGTGAACATTTGCCAAGTGAATCCAAGAATCCCCCCGGAGGGAAATACACTTCAATATGCCACACCATGAACAATGCAATGCATGTTAATCATTTCAAGCAACACATTATAAACTCTAGCTATTTGAGACTAACCACAAAGAAAGCATGAACCACTGGGAAAGCATTGTAAACATAGCACTATGTCGCTACAAGCTAGTCTCTAATCATAAGTACAGGCATATGTACAAAAGTAAAAACAAAAAGAGTTCATACCATCTTTCCTTGTTGCTTCCCTTCCGTCGATCTTCGTCCTTACTGCCTTGTCACTTGCCCGATCGAACGTAGGAAATTATAATCATCACGGACTCGAGCTGAACTCTGAAAACAAAGCAAACTAAAGAGCAAAGGAAACATATTTTTGGGTTTTTTAAGGTTTAACGAAAGCAAAAAGAAAGGAGAAATATTTTTGGGGTTTTTTGCAAACTAAAAGATCAAAGAAGAACAGGCAAAAACTACAAAAAGATAAAAGCGAACCAACGGAAGATACAATGAAAATGGGAGGAGAGCACGTACTCCCCCAAGCTTAGGCTTTTGGCCTAAGTTGGGCTCGTCTACTGCGGTCCCGAGGAGCCTCCTGCTCCCGGGTAGTGGTAATCCCAAGGGTTGTATGAGCCCTCCGGTGCGTACACTGAAGTCCTCGGATCCTCCCACGTGGAAAAGGAAGGTCCAATCCCCCATCCAGAAGAAGACCCTTCACCCCAGGGGGTGATGGTCTCCTCCTGAACTGGTGGATATACCACGTGCTCCTCCTCGTCCGGCTCGACCCCCTCTGTGGGGTCGTGATACTGGTATCTCCCTGTGATCTCATCGAATTCGGCCACTAAAAATCGATATCCGTTCCTGCGAGAAAAATCAAACACAAGTGGTGCAGGTAGACGGACAGTGCGTTCCACACCGTCTTTAAACCGTAAAATATAATCAAGTGCATAGCGGTCAGAGGTACTAGTAACAAAGAAATGCCTCTTCATGGCAGCTAAGTCAAGGCTGACAAAAGGAAAGACTGTATCATCTTGGCGCGGTTCTCCTTGGAGAAACTGCAAAAGAAGTGTGGCATAGACGCCACCAAAGAGGTCCCCCTTGTTACTATTAGTAGCAAGGCGTTTCGCAACAAGCGAACCCACATGATACTCGTGCTTCCCTGAGAGGGCATTCGCCATGATAGCAGTATCAGGCGTAGAAGTGCTGCTCGTGTTGTCTCGAGCCAACACTCCCTTAGCAATATAATAGGCGAAATACCTGAGGTGAGGAAACATAATGTTGGAGATCTTCTGCCGGTTGGATGACCTCACTTCGGTGTTGCAGAATGAGTCGAGGAGGGTGTTAATTTCAACAGTCGGGATATTTTTCCTCTTCTTCTTCTCGACCAAGCCTGGCAAACCTAAAACTTCACAAAATTTACTCATAGGCATGGTCAGCAACCTTTCATAAAGCGAAACACCGCAGTATCATTGTTAGGATAAAATCTGAAACTGTTAACAAAAATAGCGGTGAGTGTCTCGTACTGTGGTACACGGCTCGTAACAAGCCGTGTCAAACCTGCATTGGCACACAGAGCATAGAACTCTTCTCGTATGCCGGCATCCTCCATGAAATCTTTGCATGGAAATGCCATAGCTCTCGCGGGTGATGCGTCCAACATCTCCATGGGTATGATATCTTCATTGTAGCTTGCCCTTGTGGTAGAAGGCGAAGCTGCGGAACGCGTTACACGGCTAGAGCGCTCGGGTTTCTTCTTCCCAAGCCACTTCCCTAGTTTCTCCATTTCTGAAATTTTTAACGATTCACAAAACGAAGATTTAAGCAAAACTAATTTGGGCATAACATTCTACTTACTTAACCAAGGCTCAAACTAGCAACAAAACTTGAAAAATAATTTTCTACACAAACATTTAAGCTTAACTAAACAACACCAAGAACCACTAAATACTCACTAATGAAGCCACCAACTAGAAAACTAATTGGAGGGGTGAGGGAGTCACATACCAGGGAGCACTTGTTCCAAAAATCAGCTCAAAGAAGTGGCTAAATGGAGAGATCAAAGGTACATGCTCAAGAGCAGCAAGAACGAAGAAACCAGAGGAATAACTCGTGTTTTTGGGAAGAAGGAGAGATAGTGAGAGGAGAGATGCCACCAGGGGGCATGGGACCCACCCAGGAGGGTGGGTGGCGCGGCCAGGAGCTTGGCCGCGCCACCTGGCCTTCTGGCTTGGTGGTGGCCCCCCTGGTCAGCCAAAGGTGCCCCTTGATGGATTTTTACCTGAAAACTTTGAATTTTTTTTTTGGAATTTTCTGGGCAGCTTCACTGTAGAGAATTTTTCAAAGTTCAAAAAGCTGCAAAAACTTTCGTGAACTTGAGGCAAAAGTTAGAATAGGTGAAGCTTTAAACACAAAAACTTTGGTACAACAAGGAGAATAAAAACTAAAGGAAATGAAAACATAACAAGCTCAACTTTTTACCTATATAAAACTTATTAGTTAGCAAGGTTGATCAAGTCTTACCAACACACCAGTGATATATAGCGTAGAAAGTCTCGCCTCTTATGAAGTGATCATTGCACTCTCACTTTAATGGACATTGTCCCCACCATAATTGTTTTGTATTTGTGGTATACATGTAGTGGATAATCCCATTCTCCAATCTTCACGGTCTCGATATTCTCAATAGAGTTAAGGCCATGCCTTTTGTCGATTTTCTTTGGAAAATACACCGTGTGTTCTTTGTCATTTACGTTGAAGGTAACCTTCCCTTTATTGCAATCAATAACGGCACCTGCGGTGTTAAGAAAAGGTCTACCAAGGATAATGAACATGCCCCCATCCTCGGGCATGTCAAGCACAACAAAATCTGTAAGTATTAAGCAATTGGCAACTTCAACAGGAACATCCTCACAAATACCGATCGGGACGGCCGTGGACTTGTCGGCCATCTGGAGAGAGATATCTGTAGGAATTAGTTTCTCTAAACAAAGTTATTTGTAGAGAGAAAAGGGCATAACACTCAGTCCTGCACCAAGATCACATAAAGCAGTTCTAACATATTTATTTTTTATGGAGCAAGGAATGGTGGGTATACCTGGGTCACTGAGCTTCTCAGGAATCTTGCCACTGAAAGAGTAGTTAGAAAGCATAGTAGATATTGCCTCATTAGGGAGTTTTCTTTTATTAGTAACAATATCTTTCATATATTTAGAGTAAGGAGGTAATTTAATAGCATCGGTCAAAGGAATTTGAAGAAAAAGAGGTTTCATCCACTCACAAAACTTGTTGTAGTGCTCTTCTTCTTTGGATTTGACGGACTTGCTTGGGAAAGGCATGGGTTTCTGTACCCATGGTTCTCGTTCCTTCCCGTGTCTCCTTGCAAGGAAGTCTTCTCTAGTATACTTCTTGCGCTTATCGGGTGCTTCTTCTTCACGAACCTCGGGTGGATCATTCTTTTCAGTATCTTTTTCAGGTTCAGCACCGTCTTCAGTCTCAGCATCGGATGTAGATAAGTTGTTTGGATCCACAGCTTGTTCTTCTTCTTCTATAGGATCGTTGGAATTGTCAGCTTCCTTGTGTTTCTTTTTCTTATTTGGGGAGCTAACAATTTCTTCTTCCTGCACTTGGGAATCTTGCTCGATCCTCTTTGGATGCCCCTCTGGATAGAGAGGGTCCTGGGTGTGTGTGCCACCCCGGGTCTTTATACCGTAAGCTTGTAAATTGTCCTGTTTGGCATTATTAGCAAGCAAATCTTTTTGCACATTAGAAATTTGTCCAAGCTGAGTTTGAACCATATGAAAATGCTTCACAAGAAATTTAACATCATTAACTGTTCTACCTAGAACATCAAGCAAACTTTTGATAGCAAGAGTATTATCATGCCACTGACCTTGTATCTTCTTATTGAAGTGATTCTGCTTCATAATAAAATTATCAAGCTCATCTAAACATTGGTCAGGAGGTTTACCTTTAGGGATGTCACTTGCATTGAAATCTAAAAGAGAGTGTACCTCTACCATAGGCGGGTGAGTGGTAGGCTCACACAACTTCTCAATTGGAGGTGGATTCTTCACGTCGTTAGCTTTAAGACCTTTCTCTCTTATGGACTTCTTTGCTTCTTGCATATATTCCGGGCTTAGGACTAGCACGCCCCTCTTCTTTGGTGGTGGAGGCGGTTCAGGCACGGAACGATCTTCATGGTTTTTGGCAATTTTGCCCATCAATTCTTCCGCATCGTCCGGTGTTCTTTGCATGAAAACACAACCAACACAACTATCTAGGTAGGATTTAGACCCATCGGTTAGACCAGCATAAAATATATCAAGTAATTCATTCTTAGGGATCTCATGTCCTGGTCTAGCCTTTAGCAAACTGCAAAATCTCCCCCAAGATTTAGGGAGATGCTCATCCTACAACTGTTTAAAGTTATAAATTCTTTGTAAAGCAGCATGTTGCATATGAGCAGGAAAATACTTATCAACAAAATATATAGCCATATCTTGAGGACTCTGAATGGAACCACATGGTAGTGCATCGTACCATGATCTAGCATCTCCTTTCAAGGAAAAAGGAAGAAGCTTGGTCACATAAAAGTTCTGGATCCTTTCATATGTGGTAAACAAGCCGCCTAACTCAGTGAGTTTGGTCAGGTGCCCGATAGCATCATCATTTTCTTTTCCATAAACGGGATCAGCTTCAACTGTGGATATAAGTGAAAGGTCAACAGAGAAATCATAATCAGGATCAGTGATGCGTATAGGAGACGTAGCAAAAGTAGGATCAGGAGTAAACTTGTTCTTCAGGGAGTGTTTTGCTAGCAACTTCTTTATAGTAGAAGGGTCGGAATCAGCACATTCATTAAGTTCCCTTCAAAAATCATCATCAAGTGTAATATAATCATCCTCAAGGAGTTTCTCCTTAAGGTCAGCAAAGTTATGAGTTTTCCCAATAGGAGTTTGGATAACAGGAATTTCAACACCCGAGAGTCGGGCAGCAGCAGCAATCTGTTCTTCTATAAAAGAACCAAGTGAACCTGTAGTCTCAAAAGTAGCAGAAGCATCATCAAAAGTATCTGACATATTGCCAGACTCAGCAGAAGTAGCATGTAACTGAGGTGAATCAAACTGACTCATAACTGAAGGTGAATCAAGGTTAGCACTAGTGCTAAGAGTAGTACCTCTTCTCGTACGGGATGGTAAGATCAGAACCTTACGGTCTCCTTTCTTACCCATAGTGGATAACGTGCAGCAGGTAGGATACTTCGAGTAGACCTGTAAATAAAGCTATGGTCCCCAGCAACGGCGCCAGAAAACTGTACTTGATAACCCTCAACTGTAGGGGATCGAGATAGTCTTCGCGGGCAAGATAACCCAATTTATTGACTCGACACTTGGGGACACAAAGAATACGTACAGGTTTTGACAATTGAGTTGTCAATTCAACCGCACCTGAAATAAACACTTGCTTGCACAAAGGTATTAGTAGCAACTGTGATATGGTGGTGGTAGTGGTGATGATAATAGTGGTGATAGTGATAGAGGAACAACAAAGGTAAACAACTAGTAACCAGCAGAAGGAAAACACTGTAGGCTAGGGAGATGGATGGTTGGGCACTGCTTGGATGAGAACGAATATGTAATAGATTCTAACTTGGGCAAGGCTCACAGAAAACAAAGGATCATCTAGGCAAATATCAAACATCAGGCATGTATCCCAAGGTAGTTGTACGTGCTTGCAATAAGAACTTTGCACAACATCTTTTGTCCTACCCTCCCGCTACAAACGGGGCCAAAAGGAACTTAGGGAGATTAAGGTACTCCTGTCAAAGAGCACCGGAAGAAAGCATTAACAATTCATGGATACACGGAATCCTCAAATTATAGTCCATCCCCTTTGGTGTCCCAAGCTGTCACCATTGGGATCGCCGGTTCCGGACTATAATAGGTGCATACAACTCATAGATAGGATCAAGAACACCACAAACTCAAGAAACAAAAGGGTGATCAGATCTGAAATCATGGCACTCGGGCCCAAAGTGACAAGCATTAAGAGCAACAAGTTGTAACAGAGATGACAAACACCAAGTAGATGATAGGCAACATGCCCCCAACAATCTGATTGAACTATTACATGATCTAACTCATCCAATCCCTACCATCCCCTTTGCCTACAGCAAGGAATTACTCACACATGAGAGGAGAAGTCATGGAGGGGTGATGGAGAGGCGATGATGATGACGATGGCGATGATTTCCCCCTCACCGGAGGCCAATTCAGCCTCCAGATTAGCTCTTCGAGGAAGAACAGAGGGTTGCGGCGGCTCCGCGACGTAGATTGGAAAAGCGACCTCTGTTTCGGGGTTTCTGCGTCGGCAGAATAAATAGGGTCCAAGGTAGGTCACCAGGGGGTGTGGGACCCAGCCAGGAGGGCAGGTGGCGCGGCCAGGGGCTGGGCCGCGCCAGGCACACTCCTGGCTGCCCCCTGGCTGCCATGTGGCCCCCCTTTGGCCTGGTGGAAGCTTCCGGAACGCTGATTATATATATATATTGGTATTTTTCCAGCGTACCTAAATATCCAGAAACCTGCACAAAAGAAAACAGCACTGGTAGCTCTGCTGAAAACAGCGTCAGTCCGGGTTAGTTTCGTTCAAATCATGCAAGAATGAAGGCAAAACAATAGCAAAAGTGTTTGGAAAAGTAGATACGTTTAGGATGTATCAGGGACGTATCAGTCACCCTCATCAGTTAGGGTGAGCTACAATGAAGATCATGTGCCTCTGGAGTTGTTGGAAGATAGAAGTCCAGCATGCGCAATGATGTATCCGTGCGATGATTTTCTTACAGCCGCAGGAATTAAGGCGGAATTCTATGGGCTATGTGCCAATGCAGGTTTGACACGGCTAGCATTATGCCATGTGATACAATACAAGAAGCTCACCTCCTGCTTTGTTAACAGTTTTTGTTATAACCATGATGCTGGAACCGTTGAGTTCAAACTTTATAATGATCTCATAACCATGCCTTTGGCACAATTTTGTGATATAATAGGTGTGTCGAACATTGGTCAGACGGTGAAGATGACCGCTTAGCCTTCCGAGCTGAGGACCCTCTTCAACTCCCTCTGTTACCAGGAGGAGACCGAAATTCAGCGCACGAAGATTTCCAGCCAGGGGGGCCCAGGCGCCCTGTGGGCGTGACCAGGGGTGGGTCCGAGCCGGGAGGCCGCCTGGGCGACTCCCCCTCCCCTGGTGCCCTACTTTGGCTCCTATTTATTTTTGTGACGGGGAAACTCCAAAAAATAATTCGCTTTTACAAAACCCGTCGTGGAGCCGCCGCCAACCTCTGTTCTTCCTCGGGAGGGCTAATCTGGAGGCTGATTTGGCCTCCGGAGAGGGGAGATCGTCGCCATCGCCATCACCATCACCACTCCATCCTTCCTCCATGAATTCCCATCACATATTTGAGTAATTCCTTGCTGTACGCAAAAGGGTCGTAGGGATTGGATGAGATTGATCATGTAGTAGTTCGTCAGATTGTTGGGGGCATGTTGCCTATCATCTACTTTGGTGTTTATCATCTTTGCTACAACTTGTTGCTCTTAATGCTTGTCACTTTGGTCCCGAGTGCCATGATTGCAGATCTGAACCACTTATGTTTTCATGAGTTTATCTATGTTCAAGATCCTATCTATGAGTTGTATGCACCTATTATGGTCCGGAACCGGCGATCCCAAAGGTGACAACTTGGGACACCAAAGGGGATGGTCCATAATTTGAGGATTCCATGTATCCATTGAGTTTATGTCTTTGTTCCGGTGCTCTTTGACAGGAGCACCTTAATCTCCGTAATTTCCTTTTGGCCCCGTTTGTAGCGGGATGGTAGGACAAAAGATGTTGTGCAAGTTATTATTGCAAGAACGCACAACTACCTATGGGATACATGCCTAGTGTTTGATATTTACCTAGATGATCATTACTTTTCTGTGTGTCTTGCCCCGTGTTAGAATTTATTACATGTTCATTCTTATTCATGCAGCGCCCGACCATCCATCTCCCTAGCCTATAGTATTTTAATCCTGTTGGTCACTAGTTGTTACTTTTCGCTGTTTCACTATCGCTATCATATCACAGTTGCTATTAATACTTTGTTGCAAGCAATTATATTTCAGGTGTGGTTGAATTGACAACTCAACTGTCAAAGCTTATAAATACTCTTGGTGTCCCCTTGTGTCGAATCAATAAATTCGGTTAACTTACCCGCGAGAACACTACAAACGATCCCCTACAGTTGCGGGTCATCAGTGGGCTGCAGCGTGTGCATCCACAGCGGTGCGTCAGGGGCTATCATTTGCAGAGGCATATGTTTGCATTGGCCTGGGCAGTGGGCATTACCAAAGATGGGGAAACTGTAAAAATGATACGGGCAATCAGTTGGACAAGAATACAACTCAAAGTGGTAATGTGGGCAAATCAAATGATGCAAAATCGATCGGCTCCATGACGGAGCGCCGCCACGCATAATGTGCATCCTAAGTTTGAATTTTCGCGGTGCGGGTAAATCCGCGACAATTCGAGAGCTCCGAGAACTCGCGAGCAAATTTACCCCTACAGTCCTTTGCATTGTTTTTTTGACCCGGATACATACCCTTTTCCATTGAAAACAACGGAAATACAAGAGTTCCATAACTAGTCCATAAGATGGGGAAAGGGGAGAGAAAGATTAAAATGCAACCACCCTACTGGGAAACCCATGACCTAAAGATCCGTAAAGAGGATCCCAGTCATGGGGCAAAAACCCAGTAAAATTTGGCTCATTTTAACCTACAACGACAAAGTCTTACATGAATTAGGCCACATCCCGGCCAAGATCACCAACAAGTCTAATATAGCTCTCCTCACAGACATTCTACCAAAAGAGCAGTTAACCCAAACTAGGATTGATATAAGTCGACGACATCACATCAGTCACTTGTTGTCCAGCACTGTGCCACAGATTCTCATCATCTGCGTCCTTTGCATTGTTGAAACTCAAATTAGTAAGAAGAGGGAAGTAGGGACATTTACATTTGTGCCCCTAACTCGACTCCACTATTCATATTTGCCCCTAATTTTGGAGCATGCTCAGATTTGCGCCTCTTTCGTCTGTTGCACTTATAGAAATGCACTTTCGTGCCGTTTTCGTTAGGTCAAATGCCTTTGACTGGCATCTCGACGTTTCTTTAACATTTATGCCCCTGTCCATGTATGTCACTTACATGTGGGACCTCCCGGAGGTGGTGGAGAAGCTCCCGGAGGTGGTGGAGAAGCTCTCAGAGGTGGTTCCTCCCTCCGGGAGGGTGCCGGGAAGAGGTCTCCTGGTGCTCCCGATATTCGAAGCGCGGCGGCGGCGGAACAGAGGAGAGATCGCGAAAAAGAGTTCTGTCCCCGAGGGTTTCTCGTCACGGGGAATAAATAGGCAAAGGGGGGCTGCCAGAGGTGGACCAGGGGCCCAGGCGCCCCCTGGCGCGGCCTAGGGGGTGGCCACGCCAGGTGGCCGCCTGGGCCACCCCTGGCTCCCCTCTGGCCCCTAGGGCTCTTATGGAAGGTTCCCATACGCTGATTTTTCCTATATTTTTCCCGGAATTTTTCTGGCACTTTAAATAATGGGAAAACTGAAATACAAAACAGCAGAAAACAGGAACTGGCACTGGGGTGCACTGAGTTAATAGGTTAGTCCAAATATGATCAAAAGTGTATGGAAGTTCATCAATATCATAGCAATATCACACAAAAGAGGCATGGAGCAAGAAGAAATTATAGATACGTTTTGGATGTATCAGTTGCCTCCGTGCGGTTACCTGGCTAGCGCCCAATCCAACCTCCCTCCTCCTGTGCTTGCACCGCCCGCCGTCTCCATGGATCTCGTGCCACCACGAGCTTGCCTTAGCCAAAGACAGTGACCTCGCGCCTTGCGCCGCCGCCATCGACCTCCTCTCGAGCTTGAGTGTGATGCCCTGCTTCCCTTCTCCCGATCTGGTGCCGCCGCGATTACCTTCCCTTCTCCCGATCTAGAGCCGCCGCCGGCGAGCTTAATCCTACCGAATGGATCGAGCCGTCCTGGGCATCGCCAACATCGCCATCCACCTCCCCAAGACGCATGAAAAACTCGAGCGAGGTCTGGCGAGCTCCGGCGAACTCCTGGTCCACCATTTGCACATTCATTTTTTCAATAAAGCAATTAGCTTAATTATTACTGAGAATAATTAATCTAATTAATTATTAAGTGGGATAAATGGTCACTGTTAGGTGGGTCCACTTTAGTGTTAAGTTAATGGCCCCACGTAAGTAAGTATGAGAGAGGGATTATCTTAGTTTTTTTGGCTGGGTCCCACTTGTAGGTGAGAGAGGAGTGAGTGTGAGTTTTTTCTTTTTTTCTATAGGGTAGGTCCCACATGTAAGTGGCATACGAGGACAAGGGAAGAAATGTCAAAAAAATGCCGAGGTACTGGTCAAAGGCATTTGACCTGATGAAAACGGCGCGGAAGGGCATTTCTATAAGTGCAACAGACGAAAGAAGGGCAAATCCGAGCATGCGCCAAAATTAGGGGAAAAATATGAGTAGTGGGCTCGAGTTAGGGGCACAAATGTAAATGTCCCTACAAAGTATGGCTAGTAGTATTTGTTTTGATCACTCTTTTTCCATTGACAGCCAAGGGAGAAGTGGTGGGATAGGATTGTTTTGGAACAACCCTGTTAAAGTTGATATAATGGGCTCTTTTGTGTATCATATCGATTGCCCTGTTCAATCTCCTGGCTGTGATTTATGGAGACTAACGTGTGTGTACGGTGAAGCCCAAACACACCTCCGCCACCAGACTTGGGACACAATGAAGGATATTAGTATTTCCAATGACTTGTCGTTGATGTGTATTGGCGATTTTAATGAGGTTCTTCGTCCAAATGGACATGATGGAGTTGGACAGAGGAGAAATGCTCAGATCCAAGGATTCAGAAGCAAATGATGTATGCATGCTTATGGACATAGGCTACCAGGGCCGGTTCTGGACTTTTGAAAAAAGGTCACTGGTGGGACTTTTACCAGGGCTAGGCTGGATCGAGTGCGTTGCACCGCCGACTGGAAGGAACTTTTCCCATATTCACAGGTGGAACACCTGACTTCGGCCTACTCTGACCATGGACCAATCCTCCTTCGCCTGTCATAAACAGTGCAGCCTAGGCCTGCTACCTTCCGTTATGAGGTAATGTGGGAGACGCATGAAGGTTAGAAAGAAGCTCTCCTCAACCAATGGCACTCTTCCCAGCCCGCAGCCACTGTTGAAGACATCAAGGCAAAAATCTCATCTCTCTCGCAGGGCCTTTCCCAGTGGAACAAGGCTACCTTCGGTAATGTAAGGAAAGGGATCAAGACCCTCAACAGGGAACTTGAGGTGCTTCGTAAAAACCCTTCCCGTACGGGTCCGACCAGGGAAGAGGTGAAAATCAATGACGAACTGGTGGAGCTGTATCATCGTGAAGAGATTGTGTGGCGCCGGAGATCAAGGGTCGAGTGGCTGACAGCAGGGGATAAAAATACAAAGTTTTTTCATATCCGAGCGAGTATGAGGAGGCATAAAAACATGATTAAGGCTTTGTCTACCTCTCCGGGCGTGCAAGTCACTGATATGGGAAAGTTGAAGGCAATGGTTGCGGCTTTTTATGGAAATCTATACCAATCGGAGGGCACCCAAGGCAATAGGAAACCCTGTTGGGTGGCATGGGATATCCCAACCCAGCCTAAGTAGTTGGGCGTGCTGGGATTCCGTGATCTGGAAATTTTCAACATTGCACTTTTGAGCAGACAAGCTTGGCGACTACTCACTGATCCAACCTCTTTGAGTGCAAATTTTTTGAAGGCAGCCTACTTCCCTTCCTCTAGTTTATGGGAGGCTGGACTCAGCTCACACCCGCCACAAATTTGGAGATCAATACTAGATGGTCGGGAGGCTCTTGAGCTGGGCGTCGTTAGAAGAATTGGTGATGGAGCTAGCACACATATATGGAACTGCAACTGGATTCTTAGGGAAGCAATTATGCGCCCAATAGCTTCTCTGATTCAGAACCCACTGATGACCCTCAACTGTAGGGGATCGATTGTAGTGTTCTCGCGGGTAAGTTAACCCAATTTATTGATTCGACACAAGGGGAACCAAAGAGTATTTATAAGCTTTGACCGTTGAGTTGTCAATTCAACCACACCTGGAATATGCTTGCTTGCAACAAAGTATTAATAGCAACAGTGATATGATAGTGATAGCGATAACAACGAAAGTAAAGCAACGAAAAGTAACTACTAGTGACCGGCAGGATTAAAAACACTGTAGTCTAGGGAGATGGATGGTTGGGCGCTGCATGAATAAGAATGAACATGTAATAGATTCTAACACGGGGCAAGGCACACAGAAAATCAATGATCATGTAGGCAAATATCAAACATTAGGCATGTATCCCATAGGTAGTTGTGAGTGCTTGCAATAAGAACTTGCACAACATCTTTTGTCCTACCATCTCGCTACGAACGTGGCCAAAAGGAACTTATGGATATTAAGGTGCTCTTGTCAAAGAGCACCGGAACAAAGCAATAAACTCAATGGATACATGGAATCCTCAAATTATGGACCATCCCCTTTGGTGTCCCAAGCTGTCACCTTTGGGATCGCCGGTTTCGGACCATAATAGGTGCATACAACTCATAGATAAGATCTCGAACATAGCTAAACTCATGAAAACATAAGTGGTTCAGATCTGAAAACATGGCACTCGGGCCCAAAGTGACAAGCATTAAGAACAAGTTGTAGCAAAGATGATAAACACCAAAGTAGATGATAGGCAACATGCCCCCAACAATCTGACGAACTATTACATGATCAATCTCATCCAATCCCTACCATCCTCTTTGTCTACAGCATGGAATTACTCACACATGTGAAGAGAAGTCATGGAGGAAGGATGGAGTGGTGATGGCGATGGTGACGATCTCCCCTCTCCGGAGGCCAAATCAGCCTCCAGATTAGCCCTCCCGAGAAAGAACAGAGGGTGGCGGCGGCTCCGCGACGGGTTCTAGAAAACGACTTCTGTTTTGGAGTTTCCCGTCACGGGAATAAATAGGAGTCGAAGTAGGGCACCAGGGGAGGGGGAGTCGCCCAGGCGGCCTGTGGGCGCGCCCCCACCCCTGTCGCGTCAGCAGGGCGCCTGGGGTCCCCCTAGCTGCCCTCTGGCCCCCCTTCTGGCTCCGGGCTCCTTCGGGTGCGTGGATTTTTTGGTATTTTTCTGGGAATTTTCGGAGAGGTCCAAAAATCCATTTTCCTGCGCACAATAAAAACATACAGGCAGATCTGCTGAAAACAGCGTCAGTCCGGGTTAGTTTAGCTCAAATCATGCAAGAATGAGGGAAAAACAATAGCAAAAGTGTTTGGAAAAGTAGATACGTTTGAGACGTATCAACTCCCCCAAGCTTAGCCTATTGCTTGTCCTCAAGCAATATCAGTTCAACGAACTGGACGCGACAAAGAAAACTTTGACAAACTCTTTTGCTTCATAAGATGTATATAAGCCGGTACTACGACAAGAGTTTAGCAAGTATGAAAACAATGCTATGAGGACAATGCACGAAGCAATCCTTCTTTCAAGTGACCAATCACAAACAACCTAGAGTAAATAATATGCTGCCAAAAATCAAGACAAGATCACAATGCACATAGCCTGAACATATCAAAGTGGTATCTCACTAGCCTCCATGAGTGAAGGAAAACATAAATGCATAAACTCCTCCGGAGTTTTAAAGGAGACTAGAACTAAGAATTTCAGACTAGCAATATCACAAGCATGCAGAAGACATTGTAATACTCTGGGACGATGCATGTTACACTAAGAATGACAATCATGCTCTCAATAGTTGGTGCTTTGAAGAAATAAGGGGAGACTCTCGAACCGTGGATTTTTTATGGCAAGATGGAAAACCGTGAAAGGAAGCAAAGACAACATGTGCCAGAGCTCTTGGTTTTGAAAACAGATACAAAATTCTTTTGAGAAGTGCAACTTTCCAGTCAACGGTGAACGGTAAAGGTCTCTCAATATCTCCCATGCCATCAATATTAATGCTTTTTTCTTACACTTGTTCCCTTATCCATAAATCCTTTGATGGTCTATGGAACCTTTTATTTTGCATCAAGGATGGAAGGAGGATATCGTTTCACCTATCATTAGCATCATTTGGTCCATTTCATCCCATCATCAAGTATGGGGGAGGTGGAACTCCCTATTTTTTTATTTGAATAATTAAAACTTCCGTCAAAATATTTTTGGCATGGTAGATACTGATTTTCCTTTACCGCACCATGAGCTTGTACGGTTACAAAAGGGAAGCTTTCGAATAAATTTCGAGATGGCACAAGAAAGTCTAAGTTAGGAGTGGCCGGTAAATACCACATATAGGTAGGTATGGTGGACTCAAGTGGAACAACTGGTTTGAAAAGGAGTTTGGATACAGAAGCAGAATTCCGCTTAGTGTGAGCGAAGGCTAGCAAAAGACTGGGAAGCGACCAACTAGAGAGCAATAATTGTCATAATCATGCAGAGCGACAAAGCAATAATTGTCATAATCATGAAAGTGATATAACTATTCTGAAATAAAAAGGTCATCAAGACATGATAGACATTATAGTCATAAACATGTGTGAACATGTGCCAAGTCAATCCAAGAATTCTCCGAAGGGAAATACCACTTCAATATGCCAAACCATGAACAATGTAATGCATGTGAATCATTCCAACAACATAATATGCACCCTATCTATTTGAGATCAGACACAAGGAAAGCATGAACACTGGGAAAGCATTGTAAACATAGAAATATGTCGCGACAAGCTGGTCTCTAGATCATAAGTACATGCATATGTACAAAAGTAGAAACAATAAGAGTTCATACCAATTTTCCTTGTTGCTTCCCTTCCGTCGATCTTCGTCATTACTGCCTTGTCACTTGAACGACCGAACGTGGGAAATATAATCAAAGGCCCTCACGGATTCGAGCTGAACTCTAAAAACAAAGCAAACTAAGGAGAGAAAGGAAAAAAATTTGGGTTTTTTCAAAGGTTTAACGAAAACAAAAGAAAAGAGAAATCATTTTGTTCTTTTTGCAAATTAAAAGAACAAAGAAGAACGGGAAAAACTTTGAAAAGATAAAAAAAACGGATAATACAGTCGAAAGGTGAGAAGGGCACATACTCCCCCAAGCTTAGGCTTTTGGCCTAAGTTGGTAGCAGCTACTGCCCCTAGGAGCCTCTTGCTCCGGGGTAATGGTAAGTCCAGGAGTCGTATGAGCCCTTCGGTGCGTACACCGAAGTCCTCGGGTCCTCCCATGAGGAAGGTCCTGCGCTCCAAGCAGAGGAAGACCCCTCACCATGCTCGGTGTAGGTCTCCCCCTGGAAAGGTGGAAACTCACCATGCTCCTCCTCGTCGGGCACAACCCCCTCCATGGGGTTATGCAGCTGGTACTGAGCCATGAACTCATCAAACTGGGTATCATTGAAGGACCATCCGTCCTGCGAGTGTTATCAAACAAAAGTGGTGCAGGTATACGGATCTCACGAGTAATGGTCCTCTCAAACCTCAAAATATAAACAAGGTTACCAAACTGGGAAGTCATGGTAACATACTTATGCCTCTTCATAGCAGCAAGATCGAGACTTGCGTATGAAAAGGGAACATCATCAGGATGCGGGGTGCGTTCAAGAGACTCGAGGATAAGCGTGGCGTAAACACCACCATATAAATCGCCCTTGTTACTGTTCATAACAAGGCGCCGAGCAATTAACGCACCCACATTATAATTATTCTTATCAGAGAGGGCGTTCGCATAAATAGCGAAATCTGGTGCAGAACCATTGCTCGTGTTGTCACCAGCCAACACCCCTCTAGCAAAAAAATACGCAAAATACCTGAGGTGGGGAAACAAAATGCTGGAAATCTTCGTGCGCCGAATGTCGGTCTCCTCCTGTCAACAAAGGGAGTTGAAGAGGGTCCTCAGCTCGGAAGGCTAAGAGGTAATCTTCACCGTCTGACCAACGTTCGGCACACCTATTATATCACAAAACTGTGCCAAAGGCATGGTTATGAGATCATTACAAAGTTTGAACTCAACGGTTCCAGCATCATAGTTATAACAAAAACTGTTAACAAAGCAGGAGGTGAGCTTCTTGTATTGTATCACACGGCATAATGCTAGCCGTGTCAAACCTGCATTGGCACATAGCCCATAGAATTCCTCCTTAATTCCTGCGGCTGTAAGAAAATCATCGCACGGATACATCATTGCGCATGCTAGACTTGTATCTTCCAACAACTCCAGGGGCACATGACCTTCATTGTAGCTCACCCTAACTGCTGAGGGTGAAGCTGTAGCTCTAGTAACTCGATCGGAGCGCTCGGGCTTCTTCTTCCAAGCCACCTCTTTGCTTTTCCTAGCAAACTCATTTCTGAAATTTTTAACAGTTCACAAAAACAAGGTTTTAAACAAAGTGAGTTGAGGCAAACTACTCTACTCACTTTCCTAAGGCATAAACTTGCATCAAAACTTGAAAAATAAATTTCTACACATGCATTTGATAACCCTCAACTGTAGGGGATCGAGATAGTCTTCGCGGGCAAGATAACCCGATTTATTGATTCGACACTTGGGGACACAAAGAATACGTACAGGCTTTGACAATTGAGTTGTCAATTCAACCGCACCTGAAATGAACACTTGCTTGCACAAAGGTATTAGTAGCAGCTGTGATACGGTGGTAGTAGTGGTGGTGATAATAGTGGTGATGGTAGTGGTGAAACAGCAAAAGTAAAACAGCAAAAGTAAACAACTAGTAACCAACAGGAAAGAAAACACTGTAGGCTAGGGTGATGGATGGTTGGGCGCTGCTTGGATGAGAACGAACATGTAATAGATTCTAACACGGGCAAGGCTCACAGAAAAGAAAGGATCATCTAGGCAAATATCAAACATCAGGCGTGCATCCCAGGGTAGTTGTACGTGCTTGCAATAAGAACTTTGCACAACATCTTTTGTCCTACCCTCCCGCTACAAACGGGGCCAAAAGGAACTTAGGGAGATTAAGGTACTCATGTCAAAGAGCACCGGAACAAAGCATTAACACTTCATGGATACACGGAATCCTCAAATTATAGTCCATCCCCTTTGGTGTCCCAAGCTGTCACCATTGGGATCGCCGGTTCTGGACTATAATAGGTGCATACAACTCATAGATAGGATCAAGAGCACCACAAACTCAAGAAACAAAAGGGTGATCAGATCTGAAATCATGGCACTCGGCCCCAAAGTGACAAGCATTAAGAGCAACAAGTTGTAACAGAGATGATAAACATGAAGTAGATGATAGGCAACATGCCCCCAACAATCTGATTGAACTATTACATGATCTAACTCATCCAATCCCTACCATCCCCTTTGCCTACAGCAGGGAATTACTCACACATGGATGGAGAAGTCAACGAGGGAGGATGGAGTGGTGATGGCGATGACGATGGCGATGATATCCCCTCACCGGAGGCCAAAGAAGCCTCCAGATTAGCTCTGCCGGAGAAGAACAGAGGGTTGCGGCGGCTCCGCGACGTAGATTGGAAAAACGATTTCTGTTCTGGGGTTTCTGCGTCGGGAGATAAATAGGGCCAAAGTAGGGCACCGGGGGACGTGGGACCAAGACAGGAGGGCAGGTGGCGCGGCCAGGGGCTGGGCCGCGCCAGACACCCTCCTGGCTGCCCTGTGGCCCCCCTTTGGACTTGCGGAAGCTTCCGGAACGCTGATTTTTTATATATATATTTTTGGGATTTTTTTAGCGTACCTAAATATCCAGAAACCTGCACGAAAGAAAACAGCACTGGTAGCTCTGCTGAAAACGGGGGATTTGATGATTTGCCACACCTTACTTTGAAATTTGATGATTTGCCAAAGGTTTTCTCAGTGACAGGTGGACCCAGGTCCCACTTGTCATTCTCAGGGGGAGGGAAAATCATCAAATGGAAAAGTAAAGTGGGGCAAAAAGATCAAATTTGCCGCTGAAAACAGCGTCAGTCCGGGTTAGTTTCGTTCAAATCATGCAAGAATGAAGCCAAAACAATAGCAAAAGTGTTTGGAAAAGAAGATACGTTTGAGACGTATCAACTCCCCCAAGCTTAGCTATTGCTTGTCCTCAAGCAATTCAGTTCAACGAACTGGATGCGACAAAGAAAACTTTGACAAACTCTTTTGCTTCATTAGATGTATATAAGCATGCACTACGAAAGAGTTTAGAAAGTTTTGACACCATGCTACAAGGACAATGCACGAAGCAATCCTTCTTTCATGTAATCAGTCACAAACAAACAAAAAGTAAATAATATGCTGCTGAGAATCAATTTAAGATCACAATGCACATAGCATGAACATTTCAGAGTGGTATCTCGCTAGCCTCCATGAGTGAAGCAAAACATAAATGCAGAAACTCTTCCGGAGTTTTAAAGGAGACTAGAACTCAGAACTCAAAGTAAGAAACATCACAAGCATGCACAAGATAATGTGATACTTTGGGACAATGCATGTTACACTAAGAATGACAATTATGCTCTCATAGTTGGTGCTTTGGAAAAAGGAAGGTGGAGACTCTCGAACCGTGGCTTTTCATGGCAAGGTTGAAAACCCGTGAAAGGAAGCAAAGACTAAACATGTGCCAGAGCTCTTGGTTTTGAAAACAGAGATAAAACTCTTTTGAGAGGTGCAACTTTCCAGTCAACGGTGAACGGTAAAGGTCTCTCAATATCTCCCATGCCAACCATATTAATGCCTTTTGCTTACAGATATTCCTTTATCCATAAATCCTTTGATGGTCTACGGAACCTTTTGTTTTGCCTCAAGGATGGAAGGAGGGTATCCTTCCATCTATCATAAGCAGCATTTGGTCCATTTCACTACATCATCAAGTATGGGGGAGGTGTAACTCTCATATTTTTTTTCTTGACTAGTTAAAACTTCCGTCAAAATATTTTTGGCATGAAAGTTACTGATTTCCCCTCACCGTACCATGAGCTTGTACGGTTACGAAAGGGAAGCTTTTGAAAAAAATTCGATATGGCACAAGAAAGTCTAAGTTAGGAGTGGCCGGTAAATACCACATATAGGTAGGTATGGTGGACTCAAATGGAACAACTGGTTTGAAAAGGAGTTTGGATGCACAAGCAGAATTTCTCTTGGTGCTGGAGGAAGGCTAGCAAAAGACGGGGAAGCGACCAACCAGAGAGCATAACGGTCATAATCATGCAGAGCGACAAAGCAACATTGAATCGGGCATGAAAGTGATATGGCTCACCCTGAAGTAAAAAGATCATCAAGGCAGAACAGACATTTTAGTCTTAACATGCGTGAACATGTGCCAATTCAATCCAAGATTCGCCCGGAGTGAAATACCACTTCGATATGCCAAACCATGAACAATGCAATGCATGTCAATCATTTCAAGCAACACATTATAAACTCTAGCTATTTGAGACTAACCACAAAGGAAGCATGAACCACTGGGAAAGCATTGTAAACATAGCACTATGTCGCTACAGGTTGGTCTCTAATCATAAGTACAGGCATATGTACAAAATTAGAAACAAAAAGAGTTCATACCGGCTTTCCTTGTTGCATCCCTTCCGTCGATCTTCGTCATTACTGCCTTGTCACTTGCACGATCGAACGTAGGAAATTATAATCATCACGGACTCGAGCTGAACTCTGAAACAAAGCAAACTAAAGAGCAAAGGAAACATATTTTTGGGTTTTTTAAGGTTTAACGAAAGCAAAAGAAAGGAGAAATATTTTTGGGTTTTTGCAAACTAAAAGAACAAAGAAGAACTGGCAAAAACTTGCAAAAAGATAAAAGTGAACCAGCGGTAGATAAAATGGAAAGAGGAGGAGAGCACGTACTCCCCCAATTAGGCTTTTGGCCTAAGTTGGGCTCGTCTACTGCGGTCCCGAGGAGCCTCCTGCTCCAGGGTAGTACTGGTATGTCCATGGGTCGTATGCGTCCTCCGGTGCGTACACCGAAGCCCTGGGCTCCTCCCACGTGGAAGAAGAAGGTCCCATCCCCCTTCCAGAGGAAGACCCTTCACCCTAGGGGGTGACGGTCTCCTCATGAACTGGTGGATATACCACATGCTCCTCCTCGTCTGGTTCGACCCCCTCCGTGGGGTCGTGAAACTGGTATCTCCCCATGATCTCATCAAACTCGGCCACTGAAAAACGAAATCCGTTCCTGCGAGAAAAATCAAACACAAGTGGTGCAGGTAGACGGACAGTGCGTGCCACACCGTCTTTAAACCGCAAAATATAATCAAGTGTATAGCGGTCAGAGGTCTTAGTAACAAATAAATGCCTCTTCATGGCAGCCAAGTCAAGGCTAACAAAGGAAATATTGCATCATCTGGGCGCAGTTCTCCTTGGAGAAACTGCAGAAGAAGTGTGGCATAGACGCCACCAAAAATGTCCCCCTTGTTACTATTAGTAGGAAGGCGTTTCGCAATAAGTGAACCCAAATGATACTCGTGCTTCCGTGAGAGGGCATTCGCCATGATAGCAGTATCAGGCGTAGAAGTGCTTCTCGTGTTATCTCGAGCCAACACTCCTCTAGCAATATAATAGGCGAAATACCCGAGGTGAGGGAACATAATGTTGGAAATCTTCTGACGGTTGGATGGCCTCAATTCAGTGTTACAGAACGAGTGGAGGAGGGTGTTGAGTGCAACAGTTTGGACATTTTTCCTTTTCTTCTTCTCGACCAAGCCTGGCAAACCTAAAGCTTCACAAAATATACTCATAGGCATGGTCAGCAATCTTTCATAAAGTCGAAACACCACTGTATCATTGTCAGAATAAAACCTGAAACTGTTAACAAAAATAGCGGTGAGTGTCTCGTACTGTGGTACACGGCTTGTAACAAGCCGTGTCAAACCTGCATTAGCACACAGAGCATAGAAATCTTCTTGTATGCCGGCATCCTCCATGAAATCTTTGCATGGAAATGCCATGGCTTTCGCGGGTGACGCGTCCAACATATCTATGGGTACGATATCTTCATTGTAGCTCGCCCTCGTGGTCGAAGGTGAAGCTGCGGAACGCGTAACACGGCTAGAGCGCTCGGGTTTCTTCTTCCCAAGCCACTTTCCTAGCCTCTCCATTTCTGAAATTTTTAACAATTCACAAAAAACGAAGATTTAAGCAAAACTAGTGTGGGCAAAACATTCTACTTACTTTACCAAGGCTCAAACTAGCAACAAAACTTGAAAAATAAATTTCTACACAAACTTTTAATCTCAACTAAACAGCACCAAGAACCACTAAATACTCACTAATGAAGCCACAAACTAGAAAACTAATTGGAGGGGTGAGGGAGTCACATACCAGAGAGTATTTGTTCCAAATTTCAGCTCAAATGAGTGGTTGTAGAAGGAGATCGAGGTTCCGTGCTCAAGAACAACAAGAACAGCAGAAGTAGAGCAAGAACACGAGTTTTCGGGAGGAAGGAGAGAGTGTGAGGGAAGAGAGATCACCAGGGGGTGCCTGTGGTCCCCAGGAGGGTGGGTGGCGCGGCTAGGAGCTGGGCCGCGCCACCTGGCCTCCTGGGCCAGGGGTGGACCCCCCTGGTCAGCCACAGGTGCCTCCTGATGGCTTTTTACCTGGAAATTTTGATTTTGATTTTTCTGGAATTTTCTGGGCAACTTCACTGTAAAGAATTTTTCAAAGTTGAAAAAGCTGCAAAAACTTTCGTGAACTTGAAACAAAAGTTAGAACAAGTGAAGCTTTAAACACAAAAACTTGGGTACAACAAGGAGAATAAAAGCTAAAGAAAATGAAAACATAACAAGCTCAACTTTTTACCTATATAAAACATGCTAGTTAGCAAGGTTGATCAAGTCTTACCAACAAACCTGTGGTATATAGCGCAGAAAGTCTTGCCTCTTATGAAGTGATCATTGCACTCTCACTTTAATGGACATTGTCCCCACCATAATTTTCTTGTATTTATGGTATACATGTAGTGGAAAATCCCATTCTCCAATCTTCACGGTCTCGATATTCTCAATGGAGTTAAGGCCATGCCTTTTATCGATCTTCTTCGGAAAATACACCGTGTCTTCTTTGTCATTCACGTTGAAGGTAACCTTCCCTTTATTGCAATCAATAATAGCACCTGCGGTGTTAAGAAAAGGTCTACCAAGGATAATGGACATGATCCCATCCTCGGGTATGTCAAGCACAACAAAATCACTAAGTATTAAGAAATTGGCAACTTCAACAGGAACATCCTTACAAATACCGATCGGGACGGCTGTGGACTTGTCGGACATCTGTAGGAATTAATTTCTCTAAACAAAGACTTTTGTAGAGAGAAAAGGGCATAACACTCACTCCTTCACCAAGATCACATAAAGTAGTTCTAACATAATTATTTTTTATGGAGCAAGGAATGGTGGGTATACCTGGGTCACCGAGCTTCTCAGGAATCTTGCCACTAAAAGAGTAGTTAGCAAGCATAGTAGATATTGCCTCATTAGGGACTTTTCTTTTATTAGTAACAATATATTTCATATATTTAGAGTAAGGAGGTAATTTAATAGCATCAGTCAAATGGATTTGAAGAAATAGAGGTTTCATCCACTCACAAAACTTGTTATAGTGCTCTTCTTCTTTGGTTTTGACGGACTTGCTTGGGAAAGGCATGGGTTTCTGTACCCATGGTTCTCGTTCCTTCCCATGTCTCCTTGCAATAAAGTCTTCTCTAGTATACTTCTTGCGCTTATCGGGTGCTTCTTCTTCACGAACCTCGGGTGGATCATTCTTTTCAGCATCTTTTTCAGGTTCAGCACCGTCTTCTGTCTCAGCATCGGAGGTAGATATGCTGTTTGGATCAACATATTGTTCTTCTTCTATAGGACCATTGGAATTGTCAGCTTCCTTGTGTTTCTTTTTCTTCTTCTTCTTCTTTGGAGAGCTAACAATTTCTTCTTCCTGCACTTGAGAATCTTGCTCGATCCTCTTTGGATGCCCTTCTGGATAGAGAGGATCCTGGGTGTGTGTTGCACCCCGAGTCTTTATACCATAAGCCTGTAAATTGTCCTGTTTGGCATTATTAGCAAGCAAATCTTTTTGCACATTAGAAATTTGTTCAAGCTGAGTTTGAACCATATTAAAATGCTTCACAAGACATTTAACATCATTAACTGTTCTTCCTAGAACATCAAGCAAACTTTTGATAGCAAGAGTATTGTCATGCAACTGACCTTGTATCTTCTCATTGAAGTGACTCTGCTTCATAATAAAATTATCAAGCTCATCTAAACATTGGTCAGGAGGTTTACCTTTAGGGATGTCACTTGCATTGAATTCTAAAAGAGAGTGTACCTCTACCATAGGTGGGTGAGTGGTAGGCTCACACAGCTTCTCAATCAGAGGTAGATTCTTCACATCTTTAGCTTTAATACCTTTCTGTCTTATAGACTTATTTGCTTCTTTCATATCTTCGGGGCTTAGGACAAGCATGCCCCTCTTCTTTGGTGGTGGAGGTGGTTCAGGCACGGACCAATCTTCATGGTTTTTGGCAATCTTTCCCATCAATTCTTCCGCATCGTCCGGTGTTCTTTGCCTGAAAACACAACCAGCACAACTATCTAGATAGGATTTAGACTCATCGGTTAGACCAGCATAAAATATATCAAGTAATTCATTCTTAGGGATCTCATGTCCCGGTCTAGCCTTCAGCAAACTGCAAAATCTCCCCCAAGCTTTAGGGAGATGCTCATCCTATAACTGTTTAAAGTTATAAATTCTTTGCAAAGCAGCATGTTGCATATGAGCAGGAAAATACTTATCAACGAAAGATATAGCCATATCTTGAGGACTTTGAATGGAACCACATGGTTGTGCATCATACCATGCTCTAGCATCTCCTTTCAAGGAAAAAGGAAGAAGCTTGGTCACATAAAAGTTCTGGATCCTTTCATCAGTAGTAAACAAGGCACCCAACTCAGTGAGTTTGGTCAGGTGCTCGATAGCATCATCATTTTCTCTGCCATAAAAGGGATCAGCTTCAACTGTGGATATAAGTGAAAGGTCAACAGGAGAAATCATAATCAGGATCAGTGATGCATATAGGAGACGTAGCAAAAGTAGGATCAGGAGTAAACTTGTTCTGCAGGGAGTGCTTTGCTAGCAACTTCTTTATAGTAGCAGGGTCGGAATCAGCACATTCATTGAGCTCCCTGCAAAAATAATCATCAAGCGTAATATAATCATCCTCAAGGAGTTTCTCCTTAAGGCCAGCAAGGTTATGAGTTTTCCAATAGGTGTTTGGGTAATAGGAATTTCAACACCCGAGAATCGGGCAGCAGCAGCAGTCTGTTCTTCAATAAAAGAACCAAGTGAACATGTAGTCTCAAAGATAGTAGAAGCATCATCAAAAGTATCTGACATATTGCCAAACTCAGCAGAAGTAGCATGTAACTGAGGTGAATCAAAATGACTCATAACTGAAGGTGAATCAAGTTTAGCACTAGTGCTAAGAGCAGTACCTCTTCTCGTACGGGATGGTAAGATCGAAACCTTGGGGTCTCCTTTCTTACCCATAGTGGATAGCGTGCAGCAGGTAGGATACTTCAAGTAGACCTGTAAATAAATCTATGGTCCCCGGCAACGGCGCCAGAAAACAGTACTTGATAACCCTCAACTGTAGGGGATCGAGATAGTCTTCGCGTGCAAGATAACCCAGTTTATTGATTCGACACTTGGGGACACAAAGAATACGTACAGGCTTTGACAATTGAGTTGTCAATTCAACCGCACCTGAAATGAACACTTGCTTGCACAAAGGTATTAGTAGGAACTGTGATACGGTGGTAGTAGTGGTGGTGATAATAGTAGTGATGGTAGTGATGAAACAGCAAAAGTAAAACAACAAAAGTAAACAACTAGTAACCAACAGGAAAGAAAACACTGTAGGCTAGAGAGATGGATGGTTGGGCGCTGCTTGGATGAGAACGAACATGTAATAGATTCTAACACGGGCAAGGCTCACAGAAAAGAAAGGATCATCTAGGAAAATATCCAACATCAGGCGTGCATCCCAGGGTAGTTGTACGTGCTTGCAATAAGAACTTTGCACAACATCTTTTGTCCTACCCTCCCGCTACAAACGGGGCCAAAAGGAACTTAGGGAGATTAAGGCACTCATGTCAAAGAGCACCGGAACAAAGCATTAACACTTCATGGATACACGGAATCCTCAAATTATAGTCCATCCCCTTTGGTGTCCCAAGCTGTCACCATTGGGATCGCCGGTTCCGGACTATAATAGGTTCATACAACTCATAGATAGGATCAAGAACACCACAAACTCAAGAAACAAAAGGGTGATCAGATCTGAAATCATGGCACTCGGGCCCAAAGTGACAAGCATTAAGAGCAACAAGTTGTAACAGAGATGATAAACACCAAGTAGATGATAGGCAACATGCCCCCAACAATCTGATTGAACTATTACATGATCTAACTCATCCAATCCCTACCATCCCCTTTGCCTACAGCAGGGAATTACTCACACATGGATGGAGAAGTCATGGAGGGAGGATGGAGTGGTGATGGCGATGATGATGGCGATGATCTCCCCTCACCGGAGGCCAAAGCAGCCTCGAGATTAGCTCTCCCGGAGAAGAACAAAGGGTTGCGGCGGCTCCGCGACGTAGATTGGAAAAGCGACTTCTGTTCTGGGGTTTCTGCGTCGGGAGAATAAATAGGGCCAAAGTAGGGCACCGGGGGACGTGGGACCAAGACAGGAGGGCAGGTGGCGCGGCCAAGGGCTGGGCCACGCCAGGCACCCTCCCGGCTGCCCTGTGGCCCCCCTTTGGACTTGCGGAAGCTTCTGGAAGGCTTATTTTTTATATATTTTTTTGGGATTTTTCCAGCGTACCTAAATATCCAGAAACCTGCACAAAAGAAAACATCACTGGTAGCTCTGCTGAAAACAGCGTCAGTCTGGGTTAGTTTCGTTCAAATCCTACAAGAATGAAGCCAAAACAATAGCCAAAGTGTTTGGAAAAGTAGATACGTTTGAGACGTATCAGTATTCAAGCTCATCTAAACAGCACGAAGAACCACTAAATACGCACAAATGAAACCACCAATCAAAAATCTAATTGGAGGGGTGAAGGAGTTGCATACCATGGAGTGTTTGTCCAAAATCTCAGCTCAAATGATGGGTCGTCGAGAGAGATCGAAATTCTGGACGGAGGGCGGCAAGAACGCAAGTTCCAGGTGCAGAACTCGTGTTTTGGGGAAGAATGGGAGATAGAGGAAGAAGTCTCACCTGAAGATGGGGCCTGTGGGCCCCAGGCGCCCTGTGGGCGCTGCCAGGGGGCTGGCCGCGCCAGCTGGCCGCCTGGGCCACTAGTGGCCCCCTGATACGTCCAAAACGTATCTATAATTTCTGCTTGCTCCATGCCTCTTTTGTGTGATATTGCTATGATATTGATGAACTTCCAGACACTTTTGATCATATTTGGACTAACCTATTAACTCAGTGCACCCCAGTGCTAGTTCCTGTTTTCTGTTGTTTTTCTATTTTAGGTCTCCCCCTTTTTCTATTTCAGGTTTCTCCCATTATTTAAAAGTGCTCCAAAAATTCGGGAAAAATCCAATAAAAATCAGCGCAGAAGAAGCTTCTGGAATCACCGAGGGGGGCCCAGAGGGGACCCACCAGGGCCACAGGCGCCCTCCCGGCGCGCCCTAGGGTTGGGCCGCGCCAGGGGGGCGTCTGGACCCCTGGTGGCCCACCTGGGTGCCCCCTTCGCCCGTATAATCCTCGTGACGTGAAACCCCCGTGACGGGAACCCTTTTTCGCGATCTCTCCTCTGTTCCGCCGGCGTCGCACTTCCAAGATCGGGAGCACCAGAAGACCTCTTCCCGGCACACTTCCGGAGGGAGGAACCACCTCCGGGAGCTTCTCCACCACCATGGATGCTTCCCGGATGAACCTCGAGTAGTCCACCTTGGACCATGGGTCTATGATCAGTAGCTATGTGATGTTCTCCTCCCCTCTTTGTTCTTCATGGATTAGACTTCGTGAGTTGCCCTACATGATCGAGGCACATATGTAATATTTCTGCTGTTGCTATGCTGAGTTTGCTGGGATCCGATGGATTATGAGATTATGTTCAGATTGTGTTTGAGTAATATATTTGATTCTCCTCTTTTATATTTATATTCTAGAGTAATTCTTGCATGTTCTCCGTTGTTGTTTATTGCTTTGGCCAAGTATTAGGTAGTGACTCCAAGAGGGAGCGTTATGCATGATTGTGGGTTCATGCCCCCCGATGACTAGCTCGAGTGACAGAAACATGAGTCTAGGGGATGTGCTATTTCCACAAGGGGGAAAACAACGGTGCTTGTACTTGTGGGTGCAAGGATTGTTTACTTTACGCAAATTTCTTTAATGCACTTGTCCGTTGCTTTGAGTTTACACTTTGGGTGTGATTCGCAACTTAATACCAGCGACATGTTCTGGATATATATCTCAAGGTGGATGATTAGTAGGTAGATGCAGATGGATTTCAGTCTACTTGTCTTGGCGTACCGCCCATGCTTTTGAGCCTCTTCCTTTCTTTATAGCATAATTGGCATTGGTTTGCGCACATAATCCTGTCAATTGCCCAGCTGTAATTTGTTTACCTAGCATGGCTATTTTATCGTCTTTTGGGAGAGATACATCACTAGTGAACATCATAGGGCCCCGGTCCATATTTCCAATACTGTTTACACCCACTATCAATTTACTGCTTTATTTACTTTTCCGTTGCTATCACTATCGTTATTATCCCGTGCGTTTTATCCTTTGTAAACAACAAGGCCGGAGGAATTGACTACTCCTCTGTACTCGTTGGGAAGCAAAGTTATTTACTGTGTGTGCAGGTCCAGGTGAAGTAAGCAACCTTGAGTTGTGAACGGCGCCAATCCTTACTTCACCACCTTCTTGTATCTGTTGGAGTCCTATTGGTCGATCCTAAACCTTAGCATCTTCTCTAAGGGAAATTGCCGCTATCTACATCTCAACCTTCCACTTTGGGTAACCAACGAGGGGGCGAGAAATCGTACCATCAAAAGCAATTTCTGGCGCCATTGCCGGGAACTCCACTCTTCTAGATAGGGGAGTTGCACACTATCTTTTACCTTTGCTTTTTAGTCTTGTTAGTTTACCTTTCAGTTTTTTCTTTAGTGTCCTTTATCAAAAATCAAAAAAATAGTTATCTTCCTTGCTGCTACTATGGGTTCCTCCGAGAACACCAAGTTGTGTGACTTCACTAGTCACAACAACAGTGACTTTATCTGCACTCCTATTGCTACACCTGCTACTTCAGCACCTTCTTATGAGATTAAACCTGATTTGCTAAAACTTGTTATGAAAGATCAGTTCTCCGGTGCTAGAGATGATGCTGCTTTGCACTCAAATAATTTTATTGAGCTTTATACAAAAGTACAAAGAAGTAGATGGTGATATTGTTAAGCTTAAGATTTTTCCTTTCTCCTTGAGAGATGAAGCTAAAATCTGGTTTCAATCCTTGCCTAGGAATAGCATAGATTTTTGGGATAAGTGCAAGGATGCTTTTATTGGGAAGTACTACCCCCCTGCTAAGATTATCCAATTGAGGAGTTATATTATGAATTTTAAACAATTGGATAATGAACACATTGCCCAATCTTGGGAACGCTTGAAATCTCTTGTTAAGAATTGCCCTACGCATGGTTTGACTACTAGGATGGTTATCCAAACTTTTTATGCAGGCTTGAACTTTACCTCGCGGAACTTGCTAGATTAGGCCGCGGGAGGAACCTTTATGTCAACTACACTTGGTGTTGCCACAAAACTTCTGGATGAGATGATGACCAACTATTCCCAATGGCACACCGAAAGAGCTCCAACAGGTAGGAAGGTAAACTCTGTCGAGGAGATCTCCTCCCTAAATGAAAAGGTTGACTTGATTATGTCTCTACTTACCAAGCAATCTCCTATTGATCCTCATGATGTTCCTTTAAATTCTTTGATTGCTCAAGATCTAGTAGATGTGAACTTTATCTCTAGAAATAACTTCAATAACAATGCTTATAGGAGTAATTTTGGTAGAAATCCTAGACCGTTCCCCTCCAACGACTATTTCAACAACAACACTTATCCTAGCACCAAAAACTCCACTTCTGAATTAGACAGCATGCTTAAAGACTTTATCACTACCCAAAAAGCCTTCAACAAGTGTGTAGAGGAAAAATAGACAAATTAGATAACCTCTCGTCGAAGGTAAACAATTTAGCCCATGAAGTAGAATTTCTTAAAATTAGAACTTCTCCTCTTGAGGAGAGGAAGGTCACTCCTATGAATGCTATCCAAGTGCAAATTAATGAAAACATTAGGATGATGGCTAAACTCAAAGAGAGATGGGCTAGAGAAAGGGAGGAAGAAGATAGAATTAAGAGCCTTCCTACACACCATACCGTTGCTACTATCCAAGTGGTTGAGGATATCCAAACTCTTAGCACCCAGTGCACCCCTAGTCCCATAGGACCTATTAATGGTGATGCTATGACCTCAACCATAGAAGAAGAAATTCCTATGACTATAGAAGCTATCAAACAAGAGAGCCTAAAGGACACCAGTGCCACTTTACTTGATAGTAGTGACCTTGATTTTGATAGTTGCACCCTTTCTGAAGTTATTCGTTTCCTTCATAAGATGTCTAAAGACCCCCACACTAGCACACTTAATCTTGCCTTCACGGACCATATCACTAATGCTCTCATTAAAGTTATGGAGGATAAGCTTAGGGTCGAAGCCTCCATACCTAGAAAGCTAGAAGATGGTTAGGATCCTATGATTAAAATTAAGTTGAATAACTTCTCTTTCTGTGCTTTATGTGATGTTGGAGCTAGTACCTCCGTTATGCCCAAAAGAATGTATGATATATTTGAATTGAAACCTTTTGATCCTTGTTCTTTTGGTGTTCGTCTTGTTGACTCTTTCGTAAAGAAACCTTAGGTGAAGATCGATGATGTTCTTATCATTGTCAATGACAATTATGTTCCCGTTGATTTTACTATTATGGACATTGAATGTGAACCTTCTTGTCCAATTATTTTGGGACGTCCTTTTCTTCGCACCGTGGGTGCTGTTATTGATATGAAAGAAGAGATTATAAAATTGCAATTCCCTCTCAAGAATGGGATGGAAAAATTTCCTAGGAAAAAGATTAAGTTGCCTTTTGATTCTGTCACACAGGCTAGTTATTTTCTTGAAAATACTTGATCTATTTGCATTAAGCCTAGCTAATGGCTTTAAAGAAGCGCTTTCGGGAGGCAGCCCGCAACGAATTTAGGATTTCCTTTTTGTTTTTCTTCTGTTTTTAGTGGTCTTGATGATTCTTACTACTGTAGCAAAATCATTGTATCTTTACTTTTCAAGCTTTGTGCAATTTATAGCCTCATATGACAAGGGAAGTGAAAGTTGTGACATGTTGTCCAGAAAACAGATTATGTCCTCGTGACTAGAAGAATCACAGAAAAATCCCAGTTCATCTTTTTGATCTGAAATTTTTACACAGTGTGCTATATACAATTATGGGACTTTCTTTGGTTCTGAATTTTTTTATTTGAGTTGTAGAAGTATCCTAAAAAATTCTTTACTACCTGCTGGTTTGTTTTTCACAGATTCGGTCCTGTTTTGCCCTTTCTTCGTTTTGCAAACCTTAAGCTTTCTTTTTCTTTGCAAAAAACTATTTGGCAATCTTGAGAAACAGTAGCTCTTCAAGATTATCTTTATTTCCAGTAAGGGAAAAATTATTTTATTATGGGTACTAACCTCGCTAATCAGATTATGATGAGTTATGTATGAAGGGAGTTTTCAAGTGTGCGAGGGAAGATGATGAAAGAAGATTCAGGAGTATCAAGCGCTCAATCTTGGGGATGCCTCCATGCATCCCCAATAAATATTCAAGGAGACTCAAGCGTCTAAGCTTGGGGATGCCCCCGTGCATCCCCTTCTCCATCAACAATTATCAGTTCGTCTCTCGTTTCGCTATATTTTAATCACTTCATGTGTTATGTGCTATGCTTGGAGCGTCTCGCTCTTAGGTTTTATTTTTAGTTTTCTTTAGCTTTTCTTGATGTTCATAACAAGTTAGAACCCAACTTTCTTTGTGTGGGAGAGAAACACGCTCCACTTCCAAAAATCTAGAACACAACATAGGATTTTTCATGCTTATTTTTGCTGTGTTTGTTCTTTATCTTTTTCATAGCTACTGTCATGTTTAGCTCTTAATTTTCATGCTTATCTTTTCAAAGAGCTCTTTTTTAGTTTGTTGCTGGAACACTCTTGAGTTTTCATGTTTATCTTGTTTAGAGAGTTTGCCTGTTGCACTGAGTTTTGTGTCTTGACTTGAAGTAGGTAATTAAGGTTGCTATTCTTTTGTAGTAGTAACTTGCAATAGTTTCGAGGTATTGTTTTGAGTAATGTTTGGAATTTTGGTGTCAAGAGCTTTAGCCTATTAGTGATAGATGAAGTATTTTTGGCAATCCATGTTTATTTTCAAAACTTACAAAATTAGTTGAGAACTTTCGCTACTAGATGGATCACTACTCTTCTGAGGGGTCGAATATTAGAGTACACTCACGTACCATGAGTCGAGGATGCGCAAGGATAACCAAACCCCCATACACTCCTCCTCGGGGTACTTGTCTCTTTGTGGACCTCCTTATTAGATTGAGAGTTACCGATAATAAGTGCATGAGTTCTTCGGACTAATGTGACTATTCGAAAGTTGACACTTCCACCTTCCCATATTTTTCTAGCCTCTCCTATGTGCATTCCTTTCTTCTCACTCCGAGAGTTGGCGTCCACCTTCGCCGGTACATCCAAACCCTTGGCATGATATGCTCTGTCATCATAAACCTCCTTATATCCTTCCTCAGAACATCCACCATACCTACCTATCAAGTCATTTCCATAGCCTTTCCGAGATATATTGCCATGCAAAATCCATCCTCTCATGACTTGATCTTCATGTCATACATGCTACTTGCTTGATCGATGACCCGCATGCTAGTTGGGCTTTTCCCTAATTGCTACATGAAGCGCTAGTATCCTTGCATATCCTGCTACACTGGCAGAGGCAAACATTTTCATACATCGTGATAGTTACATCTTCTTTATGATTTGAGTATTTTGTAAAGTGTGAAAGATCTTCTATACTTTTTGTAATATATAGAGTGTTGCCCCTAAAGTGAGGAAAAGATCACAAAATGGACAAATTAAAAGATCCCAAAGAGGACCAATTTAAAGATCCCAAAAAGGACAAATGAGAGAAATAGAAAGAGCCATTGAGGCCACCAAAAAAATAAAAATAAAAAGAAATAAAAAGAAAGAAGGGGGCACACTACTATTCCTTTTGAGAGATCCACACTCGTACTCCCTCTTATATCTTGTACTCCATAGAGATTATCATTCATGCATATAGCTATGTGGGGACCTTCACACTATAGAACTTGGCTTGTATATTCCAATGATGAGCCTCCTCAAATGAGCTCTAGGTCTTCTTGAGCAAGCAAGTTGGATGCACCCCCACTAGTTCCCTTGGAGAGCTTACCTTAGCTCATATGTGCATCCGTTGCATGGCAATTCCTACTCCTCACATCATATCTATCATTTGGCTTTCTCTCGCCTATGATTGTCCTCATTGATGTGAGCCTTTCACACCCTTTTTGTCTTCCTCCTCCACCATATTTTCTCTTTGCCATCCTAAGTGTCAAATTTCTTGGTTACGCTCATCAATAGCATGAGTGCTCAAAATGTCAAAAAGGAGTGGATCATTTTGACTTGTACCTGGCTAGTGGTCTGGGGATGAGTCAAGATAAGATCCCAAAGAAGACCAACTGTGAAACTTTAGTATATTGAGTTCTCAACACAAAAAATACTTTTTCTCGCGTATATCCCTATCCCCTTTCTTGCACGCAAACACCATTTGGAGACATTCGAGTCACGGACAGCGAGAGCTCTTGCACCTTTATGTTCTTATGTTGCTTGTTTCAATGCTAAATGTAGACTCTTGCCTGTTATGACTTGATTTGAATTACATGCCTTGATTGCTTTACTTAAAAGTTCTTACATGGTTGTTAGCATGTCATCACAGAAATTATGCTTTTATCATTTACCTACTCGAGGACGAGAAGGAATTAAGCTTGGGGATGTTGATACGTCCAAAACGTATCTATAATTTTTGCTTGATCCATGCCTCTTTTGTGTAATATTGCTATGATATTGATGAACTTCCATACACTTTTGATCATATTTGGACTAACCTATTAACTCAGTGCACCCCAGTGCCAGTTCCTGTTTTCTGCTGTTTTTCTATTTTAGGTTTCCCCCATATTAAAAGTGCTCCAAAAATTCGGGAAAATCCAATAAAATATCAGCGTAGAAGAACCTTCGGGAATCACCGAGGGGGGGGGGCAGAGGGGACCCACCAGGGCCCCAGGCGCCCTCCCGGTGCGCCCTAGGGTGGGGCCACGTCAGGGGGCCGCCTGGACCCCTGGTGGCCCCCTGGCTTCCACCCTTCGCCCATAAAATCCTCGTGACGTGAAACCCCCGTGGCGGGAACCCTTTTTCGCGATCTCTCTTCTGTTCCGCCGCCGCCGCGCTTCCAAGATCGGGAGCACCAGAAGACCTCTTCCCTGCACCCTGCCGGAGGGAGGAACCACCTCCGGGAGCTTCTCCACCACCATGGATGCTTCCCGGATGAACTGTGAGTAGTCCACCTTGGACCATGGGTCTATGATCAGTAGCTATGTGATGTTCTCCTCCCCTCTTTGTTCTTCATGGATTAGACCTCGTGAGCTGCCCTACATGATCGAGGCACATATGTAATATTTCTGCTGTTGCTATGCTGAGTTTTCTAGGATCCGATGGATTATGAGATTATGTTCATATTGTCTTTGAGTAATATATTTGATTCTCCTCTTTTGTATTTATGTTCTAGAGTAATTCTTGCATGTTCTCCGTTGCTGTTTATTGCTTTGGCCAAGTAGTAGGTAGTGACTCCAAGAGGGAGCGTTATGCATGATTGTGGGTTCATGCCCCCCGATGACTAGCTTGAGTGACAGAAACATGAGTCTAGGGGATGTGATGTTGCCACAAGGGAAAACAACAGTGCTTGTACTTGCGGGTGCAAGGATTGTTTACTTTACGCAAAGTTCTTTAATGCAGTTGCCTGTTGCTTTGAGTTTACACTTTGGGTGGGATTCGAAACTTAATACCAGCGACATGTTCTGGATATATATCTCAATGTGGATGATTAGTAGGTAGATGCAGATGGATTTCGGTCTACTTGTCTTGGCGTACCGCCCATGCTACTGAGCCTCTTCCTTTCTTCATAGCATAATTAGCATTGGTTTGCGCACATAATCCTGTCAATTTCCCAACCGTAATTTGTTTACCTCGCATGGATATTTTATCGTCTTTTGGGAGAGAGACATCACTAGTGAACATCATAGGGGCCCGGTCCATATTTCCAATACTGTTACACCCACTATCAATTTACTGCTTTATTTACTTTTCCGTTGCTATCACTATCATTATTATCCCGTGCGTTTTATCCTTTGTAAACAACAAGGCCGGAGGAATTGTCAACTCCTCTGTATTCGTTGGGAAGCAAAGTTATTTACTGTGTGTGCAGGTCCAGGTGAAGTAAGCAACCTTGAGTTGTGAACGGCGCCATTGTTCGGTTCACCACCTTCTTGTATCTGTTGGAGTCCTACTGGTCGATCCTAAACCTTAGCATCTTCGCTAAGGGAAATTGTCGCTATCTACATCTCAACCTTCCACTTTGAGTAACCAACGAGGGGGAGAGAAATCGTACCATCACCCCCCTGGTCAGCCCCAGGTGCCTCTGGGTCTCTCTCGTCGTGAAAATTTTATTCTGAATTTTCTGGAATTTTTCAGAAAACTTCACTGTTGCAAATTTTCGGAGTTCAAAAAGCTGCGAAACTTTCTGAAAACTTGAAGCAGTGATTAGAATTGTGAAGCTTCAAAAACATATATACTTGGTACAACAGGGAAAATAAAAGTTAATGAAAATGAAAACATAACAAGCTCCACTTTTTTCCTATATAAAACATGCTAGCTAGCAAGGTTGATCATGTTTTACCAACGAACCGGCGATATACAGAACAAAAAGTCTCACCGGTGATCATTGCACCTTTACTTTAATGGACATTGTCCCCACCATAATGGTTTTGTATTTGTGGTGCACGTGTAGAGGACAATCCCATTCTCCAATCTTCACGGTCTCGATATTCTCTATCGAGTTAAGGCCATGCCTTTCGTCGATCTTCTTCGGAAAATACACCGTGTGTTCTTTATTGTCTATGTTGAAGGTGACCTTCCCTTTATTGCAATCAATAATGGCACATGCGGTGTTAAGAAAAGTTCTACCAAGAATAATGGACATGCTCCCATCCCCGGGCATGTCAAACACAACAAAATCTGTAAGGATCAAACAATTAGCAACTTCAACAGGGACATCCTCACAAATACCTATCGGGACGGTTGTTGACTTGTCAGCCATCTGAAGAGAGATATCTGTAGGGATTAGCTTTTCTAAACATAATCTTTTATAGAGAGAAAAAGGCATAACACTCACCCCTGCTTAGAGATCACATAAGTCAGTTTTGACATAATTATTTTTTATGGAGCAAGGAATGGTGGGTATACCTGGGTCACTGAGCTTCTCAGGAATCTTTCCCCTGAAAGAATAGTTAGCAAGCATAGTAGATATTGCCTCATTAGGAACTTTTCTTTTACTAGTGACAATATCTTTCATGTATTTGGAGGAAGAAGGTAACTTGATAGCATTAGTCAAAGGAATTTGCAGAAAAAGAGGCTTCATCCATTCACAAAATCTATTATAATGCTCTTCTTCTTTAGATTTGAGAGACATACCTGGAAAGGGCATGGGTTTTTGTACCCATGGTTCTCTTTCCTTCCCATGTCTTCTTGATACGAAGTCTTCTCTTGTGTACATCTTTCATTTATCCGGTGCTTCTTCTTCTTGCACCTCGGGAGGATCATCCTTCTCCTTATCATTTTCTTCGGGCTCAACACCGTCTTCAGTTTCAGCATCAGAGGTAGATATGTTGTTAGGATCAACAACAGGTTCTTCACTTGTAATAGGATCGTTGAGGTTGTCAGCTTCCTTGTGTTTCTTCTTCTTCTTTTTATTCTTCGGAGAGCTAACAATCTCGTCTTCTACTTGCACTTGAGAATCTTGCTCGATCCTCTTCGGATGCCCCTCGGGATAGAGTGGGTCCTGGGTGTGTGTTCCACCCCTGGTCGGATGCACAACTATCCAAATAGGACCTGGATTCATCAGTCAGACCAGCATAAAATATATCAAGTAATTCATTCTTTGGGAACTCATGTCCTGGTCTAGCCTTGATTAAATCACAATATCTCCCCCAAGCTTTAGGGAGGTGCTCATCCTGCAACTGTTTAAAGTTATAGATTCTTTGCAAATCAGCATGTTGCATATGAGCAGGAAAATATTCATCATCAAAAAATTGAACGAAGTCCTGAGGACTCTCAATGGAACCATAGGGTAGTGCATCGTACCAAGATTTAGCGTCTCCCTTCAGAGAAAAAGGAAAAAAAGCTTGGCCACATAGAAATTCCGTCTCTTCACATCAGTAGTAATAGGTCACCTAACTCAGCGAGTTTGGTCAGGTGTGCTATAGCATCATCATTTTCTCTGCCATAAAAAGGGCCAGCCTCGACTGTAGATATAAGTGAAAGATCAACAGAGAAATCATAATCAGGATCATTGATGCATATAGGAGAGGTGGCAAATTTACGATCAGGAATATTCTTGTTCTTCATGGAGTGCTTCTCGAGCAGCTCCTTAATAGCATCAGGGTCAGAGTCGGTAAACTCTCTGAGTTCCCTGCAAAGATCATCATCAAGAGTAATATAATCATCATCAAGGAGTCTCTCCTTGAGTTCATAAAAAACTGGGTAACCAAAGGTTTTGCAAGTACGAATATAGATAGCAGGAGTCTTGGTCTCGGGTTCTGCTGCAACCTTAGCAGACTGAGTTTCAATATAGTGACCAAGAAAATTAGCATCATCAAGAGTAGTGGAAGCATCATCAAAAGTCTTGGACATAGTAACAGACTCAGTGGAAGTAGCATGTGGTGGTAGCGGTGAAGCAAACTTACTTATAACGGAAGGTGAATCAAGCGTAGCACTGGTACTCAGAACGGACCTTTTTCTTCTAGTGGATGGTAGGATCGGAACCTTGGTTCTCCTTTCTTACCCATAGCAGATGAAATGTGGCAGGCAGGATACTTCAAGTAGATTTGTAAATATTGCTATGGTCCCCGGCAACGGCGCCAGAAAACAGTACTTGATGACCCTCAACTGTAGGGAATCGATTGTAGTGTTCTCACGGGTAAGTTAACCCAATTTATTGATTCGACACAAGGGGAACCAAAGAGTATTTATAAGCTTTGACAGTTGAGTTGTCAATTCAACCGCACCTGAAATATGCTTGCTTGCAACAAAGTATTAATAGCAACTGTAATATGATAGTGATAGCGATAACAACGCAAGTAAAACAGCGAAAAGTAACTAGATACACTTTCTTCTTGGGGATGTTGATACGTCCAAAACGTATCGATAATTTCTGCTTGCTCCATGCATGTTTTGTGTGATATTGCTATGATCTAGATACACTTTCATACATTTTTATCATATTTGAACTAACCTATTAACTCAGTGCACCCCAGTGCCAATTCCTGTTTTCTGCTGTTTTTCTATTTTAGTTTTCCCCCATATAAAAAGTGCCAGAAAAATTCGGAAAAATTCAGATAAAAAATCAGCGTGACGGAAGCTTCGAGAAACGCCCGGGAGGGGCCAGAGGGGGCCCAGGCGGCCACCCGGCACGGCCCCACCCCTGGCCGCGCCAGGGGGGCTCCTGGGGCCCCTGGTCCACCTCTGGCTGCCCCCCTTCGCCTATTTATCCCCCGTCATGGGAAAACTCCAGAACAAGAACCCTATTCCGCGAACTCGCCTCTGTTCCGCCGCCGCCGCACTTCCAAGATCGGGAGCACCAGAAGACCTCTTCCTGGCACCCTGCCGGAGGGAGGATTGACCTCCGGGAGTCTCCTCTCCACCATGGATGCTCCCCGGATGTCTCGTGAGTAGTTTTCCTTGGACCATGGGTCCGTGATCAGTAGCTATGTGATGTTCTCCTCCCCTCTTTGATCTTCATTGTTTAGACCTCGTGAGCTGCCCTACATGATCGAGGCACCTTTGTAATATTTCTGCTATTGCTATGTTGAGTTTGATCGGATCTGATGGATTATGAGATTATGTTCAGATTGTGATAGAGTAATATATTTGGTTTTTATCTCTTATATTTTTGTTCCTAAGTAATTCTTGCATGCTCTCCGTTGCTGTTTATTGCTTTGGCCAAGTAGTAGGTAGTGACTCCAAGAGGGAGCGTTGTGCTAGATTGTGGGTTCATGCCTCCCCGATGACATGCTTGAGTGACAGAAACATGAGTCTAGGGGATGTGTTGTTGCCACAAGGGGGAAAACAACGGTGTTTGTAACCGCGGTTACAAGGATTGTTTACTTTACGCAAAGTTCTTTTTAATGCAGTTGTCTGTTGCTTTGGGTTTACACTTTGGGTGGGGCTCGCAACTTAATACCAGCGAGATGTTCTGGATAGATATCTCAAGGTGGATGATTAGTAGTAGATGCAGACGGATTTCGGTCTACTTACTTTGGCGTACTGCCCGTGCTTTTGAACCTCTTCCTTTCTTTTGTAGCATAGTTAGCATTGCGGTGCGTTCTTAATCCTGTCAATTGCCTTTCTGTAATTTGTTTACCTCGCATAGCATTCTTATCGTCTTTTGGGAGAGAGACATCACTAGCGAACATCACGTATCCCGGTCCATATCCTCATTATTGTTTCCAAGCTATATTTACTTTTCTGCATTTACTTTCAAGTTGCTATCATTATCCCCTTGCGTTTTATCATTTGTGAACAACAAGACCGGAGAGATTGACAACCTCTCTGAACTTCGTTGGGAGCAAAGTTATCTGTGTCTGTGTGCAGGTCCGCGTCAGTTGCGCCGCTGACACCTACTTATCATCTCTGGATTCCTACTGGAGACAAACCTTGGTATCTTTACTGAGGGAAACTTGCTGCTGTACCGCATCATGCCTTCCACTTGGGGCCTACCAACGAAGGGCGAGAAGCCGTCATCAAGAGAAATTTCTGGCGCCGTTGTCGGGGACTCCAAGTGCTAAGATAGGGGAGTTGCACACTACCATTTACCTTTTTTTCAGTCTTGTTAGTTTATCTTTCAGTTTTTATCTTTGTGTCTTTTATCAAAAACTACAAAAAAATCTGCCACACTTGCTGCTACTATGGGTTCCACTGAAAACACCAAGTTGTGTGACTTCACTAGTCACAACAACCAAGACTTTATCTGCACTCCCATTTCCACACCTGCCACTTCAGCTACCTCTTATGAAATTAAACCTGCTTTGCTAAACCTTGTTATGAGAGATCAATTCTCTGGTGCTGGAGATGATGCTGCTTTACACTTGAATAATTTTGTTGAATTATGTGATATTCAAAAGTATAAAGAAGTGGAAGGTGATGTTGTTAAGCTTAAGCTCTTTCCTTTCTCTTTAAGGGGAGATGCTAAAATCTGGTTTCAATCTTTGCCTAGAAATAGCATAGATTCTTGGGATAAGTGCAAAGATGCTTTTATAGGGAAGTACTACCCTCCAGCTAAGATTATCCAATTGATGAGCAATATTATGAATTTCAAGCAATTGGATAATGAACACGTTGCCCAAGCTTAGGAACGAATGAAATCTCTTGTTAAGAAATGCCCTACACATGGTTTGACTACTTGGATGGTTATCCAGACTTTTTATGCAGGCTTGAATTTTACCTCGCGGAACCTGTTAGATTCGGCCGCGGGAGGAACCTTTATGTCAACTACACTTGGTGCTGCCACAAAGCTTCTCGATGAGATGATGACCAATTATTCCCAATGGCACACAGAACGCGCTCCAACAGGTAGGAAGGTAAACTCTGTCGAGGAAAAATTACCTCCCTCAATGAAAAAGTTCATTTAATTATGTTTCTACTTACCAAGCAACCTTCTATTGATCCTCATGATGTTCCTTTAAATTCTTTGGTTGCTCAAGAACAAGTAGATGTGAACTTTATTGCTAGAAACAACTTCAACAACAGTGCTTATAGGGGAAATTTTGCTAGCAATCCTAGACCGTTCCCATCTAACTATGGGAACAACATCACTTACCCTAGCAACAAGAACCCCTCTTCTGAATTAGAAAGCATGCTTAGAGACTTTATCACTACCCAAAAAGCCTTCAACAAAAATGTAGAAGAGAAATTATCTAAAATAGATAATCTCTCTTTGAAGGTAGAAAGCTTAGCCCTTGATATTGAGGAGAATAAAGCCACTCCTATTAATGATATCTAGTTGCAAATCAATGAAAATATTAGGATGATGGCTAAACTTAAAGAAATATGGCCTAGAGAAAAAGAGGAAGAGGATAGAATTAAGAGCCTTCCTACACACCACACAGTTGCCACTATCCAAATTGTTGAGGACACTCAAACTATTAGCACCCAATGCACTCCTAGTCCCGTTGGACCTATTAATGGTGATGCTAATACCTCAACCGTAGAAAAAGAAACTCCTATGAACATAGAGGGTTTCAAACAAGTGAGCCTAGATGACACTACTACCACCTTTGATAGTAGTGATATTGATTTTGATAGTTGCACCCTCTCAGAAGTTATTAGCTTGTTACACAAAATGTCTAGAGAAACCCACACTAGCACACTTAATCTTGCCTTCACGGAGCATATCACAAATGCTCTTATCAAAGCTAGGGAGGAGAAGCTTAGAGTAGAAGCCTCCATACCTAGGAAGCTAGAGGATGGTTGGGACCCTATGATCAAAATTAAATTGAATAAATTCTCTTGCTATGCTTTATGTGATGTTGGAGCTAGTACCTCTGTTATGCCCAAAAGAATATTTGATATGTTTGAATTGAAGCCTTTTGAGCCTTGTTCTTTTGGTGTTCGTCTTGTTTATTCTTCCATAAAGAAACTTTGGGAAAGATCATGTAACATCCCAAAATTCTAAATTTTGGAATGTTATAATAATTAAATTATTACGATGTTCTTGTTTGATTTATGTGTAATTGATCTGAGTGAGATAGACTAGGATCTGAAACTTTTGAAGTTTAAATGAATATTAAAAATGAGAGGGAATAAAATGACTTTCCCTAATATTCATTTTTGTTCTTTTATATTTATTATTTAAAAACAAATCCAACAAATAAAAATAGAGAGAAGGTAATATGAATCCTTCAATAAATAAAATAAAGTTGGGAAATATTTCAAATAAAAGTTTTCATTTTTATTTTATTCGATCTTATTTTGAATACTTTTATAAATAATTAAATGAGGGAAGATAACATGACTTCTTCAATTTCATTGAAAAGGATTGAAAACCTTGCTTCGGATTTATTTGAATTTCTTGAATGAAGTTTTTCTATATTATTTTATTTTTTATAAATAACTTATTGAAAATATTATTTACATTTTTCTAAGATTTTAGAAATTTATTTCGTATTTTTCCGACTTATATTTTATTTTATAAAACTCTTTGAAGTTTAAAGAAAAGTACGTATATATTTATATAAATGTAATTACGTTTTACGTATTTTTATTATTTTAAAAATATAAGATGTTATTTTTTTGGGCTATTTTTATTATATTAAAAAAACCTCTATAGTTTTTTTTTTAAACAAAATCGGAAAAAAAATAACTGAACGGGCCGGCCGGCCGGCCGAGCTGGCCAGCCAGGCGCGCGCCCGAGCGGCCGAAAGGCCAGGCCGAGCGGCCAGCCAGCCAGGCGTACCGCACGTGCCCCTTTTATTTTCCTCTCGTTCGTTCGTGTTCAACACGAACTGCACAGAGTCCAGAACCGCGTACGCCGGCGACCGACCTCGCTTTGGACTCCGATTCGATTGCCCCCTGCCCACGAAATCTTGTCCCTTAAATACCCCATGACCCCCTCCACCGATTCCCACAAAATTTCGCAGCAAATCGTTTCAAGTCGAGCTAATTTCGGGGTAGATCTAGGTCCAACGGAACTCTATTGTTGGACGAATTTCGTCACCGGTGAGCCTCCCCTTAACCCCAAATTCTGCAGACCGACTCTTCTCTTCGTTGTGCTTCTAATTGACATATTTTTCCCTCTTCTTTTCTTGCGCAAGATTGATCCCCAAATTGTACGCGTACCGCGGGAGTTCATCGGAGCGCGCTCGGTTCACCGCGTTGCCACGCCCGTACGGACGACGTTGGAGATCATCACCACCACCGTTGTGATCTTCTAATCAAGCCCTACATCCTAGACGTACTCGTTGACGCCGAAGATCGCCGGAGTTGTCGTCTTCGTCGCGTCTAATCTACACGTCGCGGTTAGTAAAAGCGCCGTATTTTTTTATCCGTTGCTCCGTTTTAGACGAAACCCGCGGCCAAAGCGTTGTTTTGAAACCCTCTAAATATTGTGTACTGTAGATCCAAGTTTTGAGAAAATTATTTTTTCCGTTTGCAAAAAAATTCCTAATTCCTATGTAAAATTGTTCTAGTAATATTTTTTTACTCGTAGATCCATTTTGCGTGATTCCAAAGCCCACGGTTTTCTTTCGAAGCCCTCTTTTCAGTCCAACCATAAAGTTTGTTTTGGTATTTTCGAAAATATTCAGATCTGATCAGATTTTATTTTCAACTTTAGTTGATCGTATCTTTTGTTTTACAACTCGGATTTGATTGATTCTTTTTGCAAACTAAAACCCTAGCTAAACCCTATATTCTAGATACTTTGCAACCCACTTTTTAAAATCAATCTTTATCAGTTTTGCAAAATCTTTTATTCGGATTTGATTTTGGAGTTCTTGAACATTGTTTTGCTTTTGGTTGTGTATTGATTGTGTGTATCTTTGTTTGCTCACGATAGATTGTCCGGAGTGCGAAGCAGAGTACCAACAATCTTTAGAGTTCTGCAATCAACAGCAAGGCAAGTCATATATTTGGTCATATTCCCTATTACCTATGTTTTCAATGCATTAGTTCTTCTTCTTTAGATTGCATGATAGGTTATGCTATGCTATTACACCCAGTAGTTCATTGAGATAGGTCTGATCCTTACATCTTTGTCACCATCGTATAATAGAATATTGCTATGCTAAGTAGACGTGGATTGGGAAGTGAATCATTATGAGGTATGAGTGATAAAGTAGTAATTAGGACCAAGATAAAGTTAATGAACTACCTGGGTGGGATGGTTGCGAGCATCCTGGAGGTGGCCAGTGATGACTGCGGAAAGCCACCCAGGCTCAAAGGGACTGATTGTATTGACATACCTAGAAGCTTACGTGTGCAGCCACAAGCTACTATGGGCTCTGGCTTGGTTGATCAGTTGTAGGGACTCTTACTAGGTAGCGCTACGAAAGTAGATGTGAATAGGTGGGATGGGTGCTACCGGAGTAAGGGAAACTCTTCTGAAAGACCATGTCTCGATCTTCCAGTTGTCATACATCATGCAGTGTGACGAACTACAAAGGAGGCGATCGAGTCTTGTGGGGAAAAGTGCACAAACCTCTGCAGAGTATAAAACTAATCGATTAGCCGTGTCTCCGGTTATGGACAATTTGAGCGACTAGATGTGGTAATATTGATTTGTCTCACCATCTTTAATTAACTGATTGGTTTAATCACTTTGGGATAGATTGAGTGGGGGTTCCCATCTCAAACGTATGTTATTGTAGAACTTAGTTATTATTATTCTATAAGGAAAAATTAGCTTTTTTGCAAAAATAAATGTAGAAGCTCCACCAACCAAATTGCATGTATTGTAGGAAATTTTACTTCTTTCTGGGATATGATTTGCCGTACATTCAAATGTACTGACCCGTTGTCGGGCTTTAACCTTCGGTGTTGCAGGATTATATACGACGAGTAAGTGATACGATATAGGGTCGTGAAGTCTACACTCAACTTTGTCGTTGGCGTTGATGGGACTCCACTTATATATTGATTGTTCTGCTGTGTATTCTAGCCCAAGGGCTGTAAGGTAATAAATACCATGTATTTACGTTAATTTATGACATGTGATACTATGGTATTTCATCGAGTACCTGTGTGTGCTAGCATACTAATCCAGGGATAGCACAGAAGCACAGTAGACTTGGTTCCCTTCGGGACCGGGTCGTTACAAGATGGTATCAGAGCACATGTTGACTGTAGGTCGTGACCCTAGATACTGGAAAGCCATAGGAAATTCTTTTGCCAAAAAAATATTATTTTGAAAAGAAAATCATTACTTCTCATCTTTTCTGAGTTTTTCCAAACACTCCCTCTTACCCCCAAACAAGTTAGACTATACCCGTGCCACTTTGACTATTTGGAAGGATCATCTTACGCTACATCCAGAAGGACAAGTTATTGGACTCATGATCAATTCAGTATAAAGAGGATTATACCGTGCATTGGAAGAATGGAAGTTACCAACTACAAGTATCGAAGATTTTCAAGACTCGAAGATCTTTGAAGACTCTGAAGATCCCAAGCCTACCCATGACCTTTAGAAGACTAAACCCCTGTTATATGCTCACGTTAGATGCGGTGACTTGTGTGTTTTTTTTGTATTGTTCTCCCCTCCCCTCCAAACTTATTCCCTAAACCAAAACCCTTGGACCCAATAGATGGTGTATGGAGATGAACTCATCTTTTCCGGAGCGATGACTCAGTTGGAGACCGAACAATGGATTCAGAACATGGAGGATCACATGAAGGATAACAGTGTTGGAAGAAAGGATATGGTGCAATATGCTCTTCAGGACTTTGCAAAATGTGCTGCTACTTGGTGGAGGATATACCAAGCTATCAATGTATGGAGAGAAGAAATCACTTGGGAGTAATTCAAACTGACTTTACTAAGATCTCGTCTTGTCACCCGAATAAGGAAGGCTAGTATAAACGATCGGAATAAACCATGCGCATGTAAGATCTGTGGAGAAATAGGACACACCCACGAGGAACATCAAGATCAATGCCCCTATTGTGAAGAAAGTCACCTAGCTGAAGAATGTCCCACTAGGCAGGTTACCTGTTTCTTATGTGAAGGAACTACCCATTACCCCGCTCAGTGTAACTTATACCCCATGGTACAGAAAGTGATCCAACAACATAAGGAAGGGATGAAGGAAGCTCTTAGTAAACAGATAGAAGTACTCATGATGAAGGGAGATGTTAAAGACCCTCTTGAAGAAACATCAACCCCAGTTTGCATCAAGTCGTGCTATTCATGTGGAGAAGAAGGACATATTTCACAACATTGCTTGAAAAAAAGGGGAAAGAGTATTTGGGTAAATTCCCGACAATAGAATTGGAGTATGAACAACAAGAAATAGAAGATTTGAGTACCATAGAAAGTTCAAGGAAGAAACACAAGGTGTCACGTGTCGGCATTGTAACAAGGATGTACGTTATGCACCTGGTTGCCCCTGTAAAGACTACGACCTTCTCGCAAGAAGAAAAACCCAGACCAAGAAGAAGAGGATGAATCAAGAGTCACAGAAGAAGCCTTACACCCCGGAGAAACCCGTTCCCGTTAAAGGCATCATGAATATAGAGAAGAATGCATCCCAGAAATCCAAGGATAGAGATGATGAAAGAAGTGGGTATCCCCCGAAGAACCCAATTTCTGCAAAGAAGGAGTTAAGTGAAGTCATATGTTTTAGGTGCAGGGAGGCAGGTCACTACTCCAATGACTGCCCGAGAAGGAAGCCAAAGCCTCAAGGAGCTTAAGTACTCACAATGAGACCCCGAGACTGGAAAGGAGAAATCGGTTTTGCTGCAATGAGAAAGATCACTTTGGCGGAGAATGTCGTAATGGATAGAAGTCATATGAAGAGATATTAGATATGAAGCATGCAATAAGTGTAAAAAAAACGTCGGATGGAGATGTGTAAATTCTATGAGATTGCAATGATCAATTTGAGATTCAATAGAGCTAGTATGTGCCTTTGGTCAGGAAACAACCACATGTGTGAATTGGATATTTATGAGTAGTAACACTACAAGCAAGGAGAAGTGATTCGGAAGCTAATGTAAAGATAAGGAAGAGACCCTAGATTTTTATTTTAAGGGTGGTAGTATCTTATATTACTACCCGAAGAATGATCGAAGTGTTAACTACATCAGACCTCAGAATCGAGTTTGACAAGTAAGTGATGAGTCCGTTTGAAGATGTGATAGTTTGCATTAAGATATTAAGTAAGGAGTATACTCGGATTTTAATAATGAGGAACAAGACTTATGATTGAGATGGAGAATATTTACAACCCAAGGAGGATTTAAGATTTGCAATAAAGGAGGAGGGCTCATTACCCACAAGCTCCAGGATTTGATAATAAGAAAGCACATTCTTGTGGAAAGAAGAACCATGGAGGAAGCTACGGCTCTATCAACCGACGATTTCATAAGAGTTTACGTAAAACCCGAGAGTTGTGAAGAAACGGTAGTTGTTTTGTTTGGCATGCAGAAACCATGGCTCGTGGAGAAGTTAATTTTGCAGTGCTTGTGAGGATGCCCGAGTGTTAGAATGCGAGATTCGCTAAACCATATACAAGGTAATGATTTGGGTGCAGGATGGATTGATCACCATACTGGCTACTCTTATTATTCGCTTTGCTATGTGGGATGGTAGATCTAGAGTGACTTACCTATAATAGAGAGAGACGACGACGTTAAACCAAAACTTTAGAATGGTACAATGTTGACCCTGTACATTGCAACCCTCGCGAATCATAAGTAATATGGTGATAATAGGCCAAGACTCATTTCTGCAGGAAAACCCTCTTGTTGACCACCATGAGAGTACCGATATTTGTTAGTATTGGCGTTCGACCTGTCATTCATGAAGGTACAGTATATGGAAGACCAATCATTCCGTGAAAAGATATTCAATAACTCAAAGGAGTAGGGGTATATGTAAGAAGGAAGTTATCGAAGGAGCTGTATTCTTGAAAACTTGGGATTTTGTTTTAATGGTGGTAGCACCCTAGAGCTTCAGAGGATGAGTGGATTTCGGAGACGAAAGACCCCAGACCTAACCTTTTCTTTCTAGCCTCTTCGAATCTCGAGGACGAGATTCATTTTAAGGGTGGTAGATTTGTAACATCCCAAAATTCTAAATTTTGGAATGTTATAATAATTAAATTATTACAATGTTCTTGTTTGATTTATGTGTAATTGATCTGAGTGAGATAGACTAGGATCTGAAACTTTTGAAGTTTAAATGAATATTAAAAATGAGAGGGAATAAAATGACTTTCCCTAATATTCATTTTTGTTCTTTTATATTTATTATTTAAAAACAAATCCAACAAATAAAATTAGAGAGAAGGTAATATGACTCCTTCAATAAATAAAATAAAGTTGGGAAATATTTCAAATAAAAGTTTTCATTTTTATTTTATTGGATCTTATTTTGAATACTTTTATAAATAATTAAATGAGGGAAGATAACATGACTTCTTCAATTTCATTGAAAAGGATTGAAAACCTTGCTTCGGATTTATTTGAATTTCTTGAATGAAGTTTTTCTATATTATTTTATTTTTTATAAATAACTTATTGAAAATATTATTTACATTTTTCTAAGATTTTAGAAATTTATTTCGTATTTTTCCGACTTATATTTTATTTTATAAAACTCTTTGAAGTTTAAAGAAAAGTACGTATATATTTATATAAACGTAATTACGTTTTACGTATTTTAATTATTTTAAAAATATAAGATGTTATTTTTTTGGGCTATTTTTATTATATCAAAAATACCTCTATAGTTTTTTTTTAAACAAAATCGAAAAAAAAACTGAACGGGCCGGCCGGCCGAGCTGGCAGCCGGGCCAGCCAGGCGCGCGCCCGAGCGGCCGAAAGGCCAGGCCGAGCGGCCAGCCAGCCAGGCGTACCGCAGGTGCCCCTTTTATTTTCCTCTCGTTCGTTCGTGTTCAACACGAACTGGACAGAGTCCAGAACCGCGTACGCCGGCGACCGACCTCGCTTTGGACTCCGATTCGATTGCCCCCTGCCCACGAAATCTTGTCCCTTAAATACCCCATGACCCCCTCCACCGATTCCCAAAAAATTTCGCAGCAAATCGTTTCAAGTCGAGCTAATTTCGGGGTAGATCTAGGTCCAACGGAGCTCTATTGTTGGACGAATTTCGTCACCGGTGAGCCTCCCCTTAACCCCAAATTCTGCAGACCGACTCTTCTCTTCGTTGTGCTTCTAATGGACATATTTTTCTCTCTTCTTTTCTTGCGCAAGATTGATCCCCAAATTGTACGCGTACCGCGGGAGTTCATCGGAGCGCGCTCGGTTCACCGCGTTGCCACGCCCGTACGGACGACGTTGGAGATCATCACCACCACCGTTGTGATCTTCTAATCAAGCCCTACATCCTAGACGTACTCGTTGACGCCGAAGATCGCCGGAGTTGTCGTCTTCGTCGCGTCTAATCTACACGTCGCGGTTAGTAAAAGCGCCGTATTTTTTTTATCCGTTGCTCCGTTTTAGACTAAACCCACGGCCAAAGCGTTGTTTTGAAACCCTCTAAATATTGTGCACTGTAGATCCAAGTTTTGAGAAAATTATTTTTTCCGTTTGCAAAAAAATTCCTAAATCCTATGTAAAATTGTTCTAGTAATATTTTTTTACTCGTAGATCCGTTTTGCGTGATTCCAAAGCCCACGGTTTTCTTTCGAAGCCCTCTTTTCAGTCCAACCATAAAGTTTGTTTTGGTATTTTCGAAAATATTCAGATCTGATCAGATTTTATTTTCAACTTTAGTTGATCGTATCTTTTGTTTTACAACTCGGATTTGATTGAGTCTTTTTGCAAACTAAAACCCTAGCTAAACCCTATATTCTAGACACTTTGCAACCCACTTTTTAAAATCAATCTTTATCAGTTTTGCAAAATCTTTTATTCGGATTTGATTTTGGAGTTCTTGAACATTGTTTTGCTTTTGGTTGTGTATTGATTGTGTGTATCTTTGTTTGCTCACGATAGATTGTCCGGAGTGCGAAGCAGAGTACCAACAATCTTTAGAGTTCTGCAATCAACAGCAAGGCAAGTCATATATTTGGTCATATTCCCTATTACCTATGTTTTCAATGCATTAGTTCTTCTTCTTTAGATTGCATGATAGGTTATGCTATGCTATTGCACCCAGTAGTTCATTGAGATAGGTCTGATCCTTACATCTTTGTCACCATCGTATAATAGAATATTGCTATGCTAAGTAGACGTGGATTGGGAAGTGAATCATTATGAGGTATGAGTGATAAAGTAGTAATTAGGACCAAGATAAAGTTAATGAACTACCTGGGTGGGATGGTTGCGAGCATCCTGGAGGTGGCCAGTGATGACTGCGGAAAGCCACCCAGGCTCAAAGGGACTGATTGTATTGACATACCTAGAAGCTTACGTGTGCAGCCACAAGCTACTATGGGCTCTGGCTTGGTTGATCAGTTGTAGGGACTCTTACTAGGTAGCGCTACGAAAGTAGATGTGAATAGGTGGGATGGGTGCTACCGGAGTAAGGGAAACTCTTCTGAAAGACCATGTCTCGATCTTCCAGTTGTCATACATCATGCAGTGTGACGAACTACAAAGGAGGCGATCGAGTCTTGTGGGGAAAAGTGCACAAACCTCTGCAGAGTATAAAACTAATCGATTAGCCGTGTCTCCGGTTATGGACAATTTGAGCGACTAGATGTGGTAATATTGATTTGTCTCACCATCTTTAATTAACTGATTGGTTTAATCACTTTGGGATAGATTGAGTGGGGGTTCCCATCTCAATCGTATGTTATTGTAGAACTTAGTTATTATTATTCTATAAGGAAAAATTAGCTTTTTTGCAAAAATAAATGTAGAAGCTCCACCAGCCAAATTGCATGTATTGTAGGAAATTTTACTTCTTTCTGGGATATGATTTGCCGTACATTCAAATGTACTGACCCGTTGTCGGGCTGTAACCTTCGGTGTTACAGGATTATATACGACGAGTAAGTGATACGATATAGGGTCGTGAAGTCTACACTCAACTTTGTCGTTGGCGTTGATGGGACTCCACTTATATATTGATTGTTCTGCTGTGTATTCTAGCCCAAGGGCTGTAAGGTAATAAATACCATGTATTTACGTTAATTTATGACATGTGATACTATGGTATTTCATCGAGTACCTGTGTGTGCTAGCATACTGATCCAGGGATAGCACAGAAGCACAGTAGACTTGGTTCCCTTCGGGACCGGGTCGTTACAGACCAACGATGTTCTTATCATTGTCAATGACAACTATGTTCCCGTTGATTTTATTGTTATGGATATAGAGTTTGAACCTTTGTGTCCAATCATTTTGGGACGTCCTTTTCTTCGCACCGTTGGTGCGGTTATTGACATGAAATAGGGGAATATAAAATTCCAATTCCCATTCAAAAAGGGGATGGAACACTTCCCTAGAAAGAAAATCAATTACCTTTTGAGTCCGTTACTCGGGCTAGTTATTCTCTTTCCCTTGATAAAACTTGATTCTTCTTTTTGCATCATGCCTAGCTAATGGCTTTAAAGAAGCGCTTTCGGGAGGCAGCCCGCAACGAATTTAGGTTTTTCTTTTTGCTTTTGTTGTGTCTTGATGATTGTTACTACTGTAGCAACATCATTGTATCTTTACTTTTCAGCTTTGTGCCAAGTTATAGCCTCTTACGGCAAGTGAAGTAAAAGTTGTGACATGCTGTCCAGAAAACAGATTCTGTCCTCGTGACCAGAAAAAATCCAGAAAAATACCAGTTCATCTTTTTGCGCTGAATTTTTTACACAGTATGCTCTATACAATTACGAAACTTCCGTATGTTCTGGGTTTTTTTATTTGAGTTGCAGAAGTGCCCCTAAAAATTCTTTACTATCTGTTGTTCTGTTTTTCACAGATTCTGCCACGTTTTGTCTCTCCTTACTTTTGCAAAACTTAAGCTTGCTTTTTATTTGTAAAAACTTTTTGGCACTCTTGAGAAACAGTAGCTATTCAAGATTATCTTTATATGCAGTAGAGAAAAATATATTTATTAAGGGTACTAACCTCTCTAATCAGCTTATGATGAGTTATGTATGAAGGGAGTTTTCAAGTGTGCGTTGGAAGATGATGAAAGAAGATCCAGGAGTGTCAAGCGCTCAAGCTTGGGGATGCCCCCATGCATCCCCAATAAATATTCAAGGAGACTCAAGCGTCTAAGCTTGGGGATGCCCCCCGTGCATCCCCTTCTCCATCAATCATCATCAGTTCGTCCTTCGTCTCACTATATTTTTATCACTTCATGTGTTATGTGCTATGCTTGGAGCGTCTCGCTCTTAGGTTTTGTTTTTAGTTTTCTTTAGCTTTGCTTGCTGTTCATAACAAGTTAGATCCCGTCTTACTTTGTGTGGGAGAGAAACACGCTCCACTTTCAAAATCTAGAACACAGCATAGGATTTTTCCTGCCTATCTTTTTGTTGTTGTGTGTTCTTTATCTTTTCATAGCTACTGCCATGTTTAGTTTTAGTCTTAGTTTGTCTTTAGCAAGAGCTTTGGCTTTTTTTTAGTTTGTTGCTGCAACTCTTTTTAATTTTCATGTTTATCTTGTTAAGAGATTTGGTTGTTGCACTGAGTTGTGTTTTGTCTTGAAAGTAGGTAATTGAGGTTGCTATTTAATTTTAGTAGTAGCTTGCAATAGTTTTTAGGCATTGTTGTGAGTAATGTTTGGACTTTTGGTGTCAAGAGCTCTTGCCTATTAGTAATAGGTGTCATATTTTGGGCAATCCGTGTTTATTTTCAAAACCTACAAAACTAGTTGAGAACTCTAGCTACTAGATAGATCACTACTCTTCTGAGGAGTCGAATATTAGAGTACACTCACGTACCATGAGTCGAGGATGCGCAAGGATAACCAAACCCCCATACACTCCTCCTCGGGGTACTTATCTCTTTGTGAACCTCCTCATTACATTTAGAGTTACCGATAATAAGTGCATGAGTTCTTCGGACTAATGTAAGTATTGAGAGTTGACACTTCCACCTTCCCATATTTTGCTATCCTTTCCCGTGCCGTGCATTTCCTTCTTCTCACTCCGAGAGTTGGTGTCCACCTTCGCCGGTACATCCAAACCCTTGGCATGATACGCTCTGTCATCATAAGCCTCCCTTTATCCTTCCTCAAAACAGCCACCATACCTACCTATCAAGGCATTTCCATAGCCTTTCTGAGTTATATTGCCATGCAACTTCCACCTCTTCATGACTTGATCTTCATGTCATACATGTTCCTGCTACACTAGAAGCGACATACATTGCATACATCATGATAGTTACATCTTCTTTATGATTTTGAGTACCTTGTAAAGTGTGAAAGATCTCCTTTACCTTCTTGTAAATTAGAGTGTTGCCCTTAAGTGAGGAAAAGATCCCAAAGTGGACACATTAAAAGATCCCAAAGAGGAAAAATGAGAGTTAAATAGAAAGAGCCATTGAGGCCACCAAAAAAATAGAAAAAAATAGAAAAAAGAGAAAAATAAATAAAAAGAGAGAAAGGGGCAACACTACTATCCTTTTGAGAGATCCACACTAGTACTCCCTCTATATCTTTGTACTCCATGGAGATGATCTTTATGCATATAGTTTGGAGAGCTTCTTAGCTCGTATGTGCATCCGTTGCATGGCAATCCCTACTCCTCACATCATATCTATCATTTGGCATCTCTTGCCTATGATTGTCCTCATTGATGTGAGCCTTTCTCATCCTTTTTGTCTTCCTCCTCCACCATATTTCTCTCTTTGTCATCCTAAGTTTCAACTCTCGTGCTTACGCTCATCCATTGCATGAGTGCTCAAAATATCGAAAAGGAGTGGATCAAATTGACTTGTACCTGGCTAGTGGTCTGGGGACGAGTCAAGATAAGATTCCAAAGAGGACCAAGTGTGAAACTTTAGTAGATTGAGTTCTCAACAAAAATACTTTTTTCTCTCGTATTCCCTATTCTCCTTTCTTGCACGCAAACACCATTTGGAGACATTCGAGTCACGGACAGCGAGAGCTCTTGCACCTTTTGTTCTTTTGTTACTTATTTCAATGCTAATATAGACTCTTGCCTGTTATGACTTGAATTGAATCTCTGACCTTGATTACTTTACTTTTGAAAGTTCTTTTATGGTTGCTAGAATGTCACCACAGAAATTATGCTTGTTATCATTTACCTACTCGAGGACGAGCAGGAATTATGCTTGGGGATGTTGATACGTCCAAAACGTATCGATAATATCTGCTTGCTCCATGCATGTTTTGTGTGATATTGCTATGATCTAGATATACTTTCATACATTTTTTATCATATTTGGACTAACCTATTAACTCAGTGCACCCCAGTGCCAGTTCCTGTTTTCTGCTGTTTTTCTATTTCAGTTTTCCCCCATATAAAAAGTGCCAGAAAAATTCGGAAAAATTCAGATAAAAATCAGCGTGACGGAAGCTTCGAGAAAAGCCCGGGAGGGGCCAGAGGGGCCCCAGGCGGCCACCCGGTGCGGCCCCACCCCTGGCCGCGCCAGGGGGGCGCCTGGGGCCCCTGGTCCACCTCTGGCTGCCCCCTTCGCCTATTTATCCCCCGTCACGGGAAAACTCCAGAACAAAAACCCTATTCCGCGAACTCGCCTCTGTTCCGCCGCCGCCGCGCTTCCAAGATCGGGAGCACCAGAAGACCTCTTCCTGGCACCCTGCCGGAGGGAGGATTGACCTCCGGGAGTCTCCTCTCCACCATGGATGCTCCCCGGATGTCTCGTGAGTAGTTTTCCTTGGACCATGGGTCCGTGATCAGTAGCTATGTGATGTTCTCCTCCCCTCTTTGATCTTCATTGTTTAGACCTCGTGAGCTGCCCTACATGATCGAGGCACCTTTGTAATATTTCTGCTATTGCTATGTTGAGTTTGATCGGATCTGATGGATTATGAGATTATGTTCAGATTGTGATAGAGTAATATATTTGGTTTTTATCTCTTATATTTTTGTTCCTAAGTAATTCTTGCATGCTCTCCGTTGCTGTTTATTGCTTTGGCCAAGTAGTATGTAGTGACTCCAAGAGGGAGCGTTGTGCTAGATTGTGGGTTCATGCCTCCCTGATGACATGCTTGAGTGACAGAAACATGAGTCTAGGGGATGTGCTGTTGCCACAAGGGGGAAAACAACAGTGCTTGTAACCGCGATTACAAGGATTGTTTACTTTATGCAAAGTTCTTTTTAATGCAGTTGTCTGTTGCTTTGGGTTTACACTTTGGGTGGGGCTTGCAACTTAATACCAGCGAGATGTTCTGGATAGATATCTCAAGGTGGATGATTAGTAGTAGATGGAGATGGATTTCGGTCTACTTACTTTGGCGTACTGCCCGTGCTTTTGAACCTCTTCTTTATTTTGTAGCATAGTTAGCATTGCGGTGCGTTCTTAATCCTGTCAATTGCCTTTCTGTAATTTGTTTACCTCGCATAGCATTCTTATCGTCTTTTGGGAGAGAGACATCACTAGCGAACATCACGTATCCCGGTCCATATCCTCATTATTGTTTCCAAGCTATATTTACTTTTCTGCATTTACTTTCAAGTTGCTATCATTATCCCCTTGTGTTTTATCATTTGTGAAAAACAAGACCGGAGAGATTGACAACCTCTCTGAACTTCGTTGGGAGCAAAGTTATCTGTGTCTGTGTGCAGGTCCGCGTCAGTTGCGCCGCTGACACCTACTTATCATATCTGGAGTCCTACTGGAGACAAACCTTGGTATCTTTACTGAGGGAAACTTGTTGTTGTACCGCATCACGCCTTCCACTTGGGGCCTACCAACGAAGGGCGAGAAGCCGTCATCAGCAAGGCACACAGAAAAGCAATGATCATCTAAGCAAATATCAAACATTAGGCATGTATCCCATAGGTAGTTGTGCGTGCTTGCAATAAGAACTTGCACAACATCTTTTGTCCTACCATCCCGCTACGAACGGGGCCAAAATTAACTTATGGAGATTAAGGTGCTCCTGTCAAAGAGCACCGGAACAAAGCAATAAACTCAATGGATACATGGTATCCTCAAATTATGGACCATCCCCTTTGGTGTCCCAAGATGTCACCTTTGGGATCGCCGGTTCCAGACCATAATAGGTGCATACAACTCATAGATAGGATCTCGAACATAGATAAACTCATGAAAACATAAGTGGTTCAGATCTGAAAACATGGCACTCGGGCCCAAAGTGACAAGCATTAAGAACAACAAGTTGTAGCAAAGATGATAACACCAAAGTGATGATAGGAAACATGCCCCCAACAATCTGACGAACTATTAAATGATCAATCTCATCCAATCCCTACCATCCCTTTTGCCTACAGCAGGGAATTACTCACACATGTGAAGAGAAGTCATGGAGGAAGGATGGAGTGGTGATGGTGATGGTGATGGCGACGATCTCCCCTCTCCGGAGGCCAAATCAGCCTCCATATTAGCCCTCCCGAGGAAGAACAGAGGGTGGCGGCGGCTCCACGACGGGTTCTTGAAAAGTGACTTCTGTTTTGGAGTTTTCCCGTCACAGGAATAAATACGAGTCGAAGTAGGGCACCAGGGGAGGGGAGAGTCGCCCAGGCGGCCTGTGGGCGCGGCCCCACCCCTAGCCGCGTCTCGGGCCCCCTTGGCTGCCCTCTGGCCCCCCTTCTGGCTCCGGGCTCCTTCGTGTAAATGGATTTTTTGGTATTTTCTGGGAATTTTCTGAGATGTCCAAAAATCCATTTTTATCGGCACAATAAACCATACAGGCAGCTCTGCTGAAAACAGCGTCAGTTCGGATTAGTTTAGCTCAAATCATGCAAGAATGAGGTCAAAACAATAGCAAAAGTGTTTAGAAAAGTAGATACGTTTGAGACGTATCACCCACCAACGATGGTCTCACAACTAATTGACGCAACCTCTGCATCACGGAATGAGGCGCTATTCCGCCAGGCTTATGAAAATCATTAACGCTCGGGGCTGGCTGCTGATACGTCCAAAACGTATCTATAATTTCTGCTTTCTCCATGCCTCTTTTGTGTGATATTGCTATGATATTGATAAACTTCCATACACTTTTGATCATATTTGGACTAACCTATTAACTCGGTCCACCCATTGCCAGTTCCTGTTTTCTGTTGTTTTTCTATTTCAGGTTTCCCACTTATTAAAAGTACCAGAAAAATTCCGGGAAAAATATAGGAAAAATCAGCGTACCGGAAGCTTCGCGAAGAGCAAGAGAGGGGCCAGAGGGGAGCCAGGGGGCCCCAGGCGGCCAGAGCAGGGGGGCGCTTGGAGCCCCTGGCCCACCTCTGGCTGCCCCTTTCGCCTATTTATTCCCCGTGACATGAAACCCTCGGAACAGGAACCCTTTTTCGCGATCTCTCCTCTGTTCCGCCGCCGCCGCGCTTCCAAGATCGGGAGCACGAGAAGACCTCTTCCCGGCACCTTGTCGGAGGGAGGAACCACCTCCGGGAGCTTCGCCACCACCATGGATGCTTCCCGGATGAACCGTGAGTAGTCCACCTTGGACCATGGGTCTATGATCAGTATCTATGTGATGTTCTCCTCCCCTCTTTGTTCTTCATGGATTAGACCTCGTGAGCTGCCCTACATGATCGAGGAACATATGTAATCTTTCTGCTGTTGCTATGCTGAATTTGCTGGGATCTGATGGATTATGAGATTATGTTCAGATTGTGATTGAGTTATATATTTGATTCTCTTCTTTTATATTTTTGTTCTTGAGTAATTCTTGCATGTTCTCCGTTGCTGTTTATTGCTTTGGCCAAGTAGTAGGTAGTGACTCCAAGAGGTAGCGTTATGCATGATTGTGGGTTCATGCCCCCTGATGACTAGCTTGAGTGACAGAAACATGAGTCTAGGGGATGTGATGTTGCCACAAGGGGGAAAACAACGGCGCTTGTACTTGCGGGTGCAAGGATTGTTTACTTTACTCAAAGTTCTTTAATGCAGTTGTCCGTTGCTTTGAGTTTACACTTTGGGTGGGATTCGCAACTTAATACCAGCGAGATGTTCTGGATAGATATCTCAAGGTGGATGATTAGTGGGTAGATGCAGATGGATTTCGGTCTACTTGTCTTGGCGTACCGCCCATGCTTTTGAGCCTCTTCCTTTCTGTTTTGCATAAGTAGCATTGGTTTGCGCACATAATCCTGTCAATTGCCCAGCTGTGATTTGTTTACCTCGCATGGCTATTTTATCATCTTTTGGGAGAGAGACATCACTAGTGAACATCATAGGACTCCGGTCCATATTACCACCACTGTTTACGCAATCTATTTACTTTTCCGTTGCTATCACTATCATTATTATCCCGTGCATTTTATCCTTTGTAAACAACATGGCCGGAGGAATTGACAACTCCTGTGTACTCGTTGGGAGTAAAGCTATCTGTTGTGTGTGCAGGTCCAGGAGAAGCAAGTGATTATCAACGGCGCATCACTTGCCGAACCACCTACTTGTTGACCTAGGAGTCCTACGTGTTCGATACTTTAAAACTTAGCATCTTCGCTAAGGGAAACTTGCTGCTACGCTACATCTCACCTTCCACTTGGGGTAACCAACGAGGGACGAGAAGTTATCTCGTGTATCAAGAAAATTTCCGGCGCCGTTGCCGGGGACTCCACTCTTCAAGATAGGGGAGTTGCACACTATCTTTTATCTTTGCTTTTTAGTCTTGTTTGTTTACCTTTCAGTTTTTGCTTTAGTGTCTTTTATCAAAAATCAAAAAAATAGTTATCTTGCTCGCTGCTGCTATGGGTTCCTCTGAGAACACCAAGTTGTGTGACTTCACTAGTCACAACAACAGTGACTTTATCTGCACTCCTATTGCTACGCCTGCTACTTCAGCACCTTCTTATGAGATTAAATCGGATTTGTTGAACCTTGTTATGAAAGATCAATTCTCTGGTGCTAGAGATGATGTTGCTTTGCATTTAAATAATTTTATTGAGCTTTGTGATATGCAAAAGTACAAAGAAGTAGATGGTGATATTGTTAAGCTTAAGCTTTTTCCTTTCTCTTTGAGGGATGAAGCTAAAATCTGGTTTCAATCCTTGCCTAAGAATAGCATAGATTCTTGGGATAAGTGCAAGGATGCTTTTATCGAGAAGTACTACCCCCTGCTAAGATTATCCAGTTGAGGAGCTTTATTATGAATTTTAAACAATTGGATAATTAACACGTTGCCCAAGCTTGGGAACGCATGAAATCTCTTGTGAAGAATTGCCCTACGCATGGTTTGACTACTTGGATGGTTATCCAGACTTTTTATGAAGGCTTTAACTTTACCTCGCGGAACCTGCTAGATTTTGCCGCGGGAGGAACCTTTATGTCAACAACACTTGGTGCTGCCAAAAAACTTCTCGATGAGATGATTACAAACTATTCCCAATGGCACACCGAAAGAGCTCCAACAGGTAGGAAGGTAAACTCTGTCGAGGAGATCTCCTCCCTAAATGAAAAAGTTGACTTGATTATGTCTGTACTTACCAAGCAATCTCCTATTGATCCTAAAAATGTTCCTTTAAATTCTTTGATTGCTCAGGATCAAGTAGATGTGAACTTTATCTCTAGAAACAACTTCAACAACAATGCTTATAGGAGTAACTTTGGTAGCAATCCTAGACCGTTCCCCTCCAACAACTATGGGAACAACAACACTTATCCTAGCACCAAAAACTCCACTTCTGAATTAAAGACTTTATCACTACCCAAAAGAACTTCAACAAGAGTGTAGAGGAAAAACTAGACAAACTAGATACCCTCTCGTCAAAGGTAGACAATTTAGCCCATGAAGTAGAATTGCTTAAAATTAGAACTTGTCCCCTTGAGGAGAGGAAGGTCACTCCTATGAATGCTATCCAATTAAAAATTAATGAAAACATTAGGATGATGGCTAATCTTAAAGAGAGATGGGCTAGAGAAAAAGAGGACGAAGATAGGATTAAGAGCCTTCCTACACACCATACTGTTGCTACTATCCAAGTGGTTGAGGATATCCAAACTCTTAGCACCCAATGCACCCCTAGTCCCATAGGACCTATTAATGGTGATGCTATGACCTCAACCGTAGAAGAAGAAATTCCTTTGACTATAGAAGCTACCAAACAAGTGAGCCTAAAGGACACCACTACCACTTTACTTGATAATAGTGACCTTGATTTTGATAATTGCACTCTTTCTGAAGTTATTCGTTTCCTTCACAAGATGTCTAGAGACCCCCACACTAGGACACTTAATCTTGCCTTCACGGAGCATATCACTAACGCTCTCATCAAAGCTAGGGAGGAGAAGCTTAGGTTAGAAGCCTCCATACCTAGAAAGCTAGAAGATGGTTGGGATCCTATGATTAAAATTAAGTTGAATAATTTCTCTTGCTATGCTTTATGTGATCTTGGAGCTAGTACCTCTGTTATGCCCAAAAGAATGTATGATATATTTGAGTTGAAACCTTTTGATGCTTGTTCTTTTGGTGTTCGTCTTGTCGATTCTTCCGTAAAGAAACCTTTGGGGAAGATAGATGATGTTCTTAGCATTGTCAATGACAATTATGTTCCCATTGATTTTACTATCATGAACATTGAATGTGAACCTTCTTGTCCAATTATTTTGGGACGTCCTTTTCTTCGCATCGTGGGTGTTGTTATTGATATGAAAGAAGGGATTATAAAATTCCAATTCCCTCTCAAGAAAGGGATGGAACACTTCCCTAGGAAAAAGATTAAGTTGCCTTTTGAGTCCGTCACACAGGCTAGTTATTTTCTTGAAAAGACTTGATCTACTTGCATTAAGCCTAGCTAATGGCTTTAAAGAACCGCTTTCGGGAGGCAGCCCGCAACGAATTTAGGATTTCCTTTTTGTTTTTCTTCTGTTTTTAGTGTTCTTGATAATTGTTACTATTGTATCAACATCATTGTATCTTTACTTTTCAAACTTTGTGCCTTTTATAGCCTCATACGACAAGGGAAGTGAAAGTTGTGACATGCTGTCCAGAAAACAGATTTTGTCCTCGTGACTAAAAAAATAAGAGAAAAATCCCAGTTAATCTTTTTGAGCTGAATTCTTTACACAGAGTGCTCTATACAATTATGAAACTTTCGTATGTTCTGAGTTTTTTTATTTGAGTTGCAGAAGTACCCCTAAAAATTTCTTTACTACCTGTTTGTCTGTTTTTCACAGATTATGTCATGTTTTGCCTTTTCTTCATTTTGCAGACCTTAAGCTTGCCTTTTCTTTGCAAAAATTTTTGGCAATCTTGAGAAACAGTACCTCTTCAAAATTATCTTTATTTCCAGTAGAGAAAAAATTATTTTATTATGGGTACTAACCTCGCTAATCAGATTATGATGAGTTATGTATGAAGGGAGTTTTCAAGTGTGTGAGGGAAGATGATGAAAGAACATTAAGAAGTGTCAAGCGTTCAAGCTTGGGGATGCCCCCATGCATCCCTAAAAAATATTCAAGGAGACTCAAGCGTCTAAGCTTGGTTATGCCCCCGTGCATCCGCTTCTCCATCAACAATTATCAGTTCGTCTCTCGTTTCACTATATTTTTATCACTTCATGCGTTATGTGCTATTCTTGGAGCGTCTCGCTCTTAGGTTTTGTTTTTAGTTTTCTTTAGCTTTGCTTGCTGTTCATAACAAGTTAGAACCCATCTTACTTTGTGTGGGATAGAAACACGCTCCACTTCCAGAAATTAGAACACAACATAGGATTTTTCCTGTTTATCTTTGCTGTGTGTGTTCTTTATCTTTTCGTAGTTGTTGTCATGTTTTGATCTTAGCTTTCATGCTTATCTTTTAAAGAGCTTTTGTTTAGTTTGTTGCTAGAACTCTCTTGAGTTTTCATGTTTATCTTGTTTAGAGAGTTTACCTGTTGCACTGAGTTGTGTGTCTTGACTTGAAGTAGGTAATTGAGGTTGCTATTCAGTTGTAGTAGTAACTTGCAATAGTTTTGAGGTCTTGTTTTGAGTAATGTTTGGACTTTTGGTGTCAAGAGCTTTAGCCTATTAGTGATAGATGTCGTATTTTGGCCAATCCGTTTTTATTTTCAAAACCTACAAATTAGTTGAGAACTCTAGCTACAAGATGGATCACTACTCTTCTGAGGGGTCAAATATTAGAGTACACTCACGTACCATGAGTTGAGGATGCGCAAGGATAACCAAACCCCCATACACTCCTCCTCGGGGTACTTGTATCTTTGTGAAACCTCCTTATTAGATTGAGAGTTACCGATAATAAGTGCATGAGTTCTTCGGACTAATGTGAGTATTCGAAAGTTGACACTTCCACCTTCCCATATTTTGCTAGCCTCTCCTATGCCGTTCATTGCTTTGTTCTCACTCCGAGAGTTGGCATCCACCTTCACCGGTACATCCAAACCCTTGGCACGATACGCTCTATAATCATAAGCCTCCTTATATCCTTCCTCAAAACATCCACTATACCTACCTATCAAGGCATTTCCATAGCCTTTCCGAGATACATTGACATGCAACATCCATCTTCTCATGACTTGATCTTCATGTCATACATGCTACTTTCTTGATCGATGAGCCGCATGCTAGTTGGGCCTTGACCTAATCATTGCTACATGACGCGCCAGTATCATTGCATATCCTGCTACATTGGCAGAGGCATACATTTGCATACATCATGATAGTTACATTTTCTTTATGATTTGAGTACTTTGTAAAGTGTGAAAGGTCTTCTATACTTTTTGTAAAATATAGAGTGTTTCCCCTAAAGTGAGGAAAAGATCCCAAAGAGGACAAGTTAAAAGATCCCAAAGAGGACAAATTAAAAGATCCCAAAGTGGACAAATGAGAGTTAAATAGAAAGAGCCATTGAGGCCACCAAAAATACAAAAAAAGAAAAAAAAGAAAAAAAAGAGAAATAAAAAGAGAGAAGGGGGCACACTACTATTCCTTTTGAGAAGATCCACACTCGTACTCCTTCTTATATCTTGTACTCCAAAGAGATTATCATTCATGCATATAGCTATGTGGGGACCTTCACACTATAGAACTTGGCTTGTATATTCCAATGATGAGCCACCTCAAATGAGCTCTAGGTATTCTTGAGCAAGCAGGTTGGATGCACCCCCACTAGTTCCACTAGAGAGCTTTTAGCTCATATGTGCATCCGTTGCATGGCAATCCCTACTCCTCACATCATATCTATCATTTGGCTTTCTCTCGCCTATGATTGTCCTCATTGATGTGAGCCTTTCACACCCTTTTTGTCTTCCTCCCCCACCTTATTCTCTCTTTGCCATCCTAAGTGTCAACTTTCTTGCTTACGCTCATCCATTGCATGAGTGCTCAAAATGTCGAAAAGGAGTGGATCATTTTTACTTGTACCTGGCTAGTGGTCTGGGGATGAGTCAAGATAAGATTCGAAAGAAGACCAAGTGTGACACTTTAGTAGATTGAGTTCTCGACATAAAAATGCTTTTTCTCGTATATCCCTATTCCCCTTTCTTGCACGCAAACACCATTTGGAGACATTCGAGTCACGGACAGCGAGACCTCTTGCACCTTTATGTTCTTATGTTGCTTGTTTCAATACTAGATATAGACACTTGCCTGTTATGACTTGAATTGAATTACATGCCTCGATTTCTTTACTTAAAAAGTTCTTATATGGTTGTTAGCATGTCACCACAGAAATTATGCTGTTATCATTTACCTACTCGAGGACGAGCAGGAATTAAGCTTGGGGATGTTGATACGTCCAAAACGTATCTATAATTATGCTTGCTCCATGCCTCTTTCGTGTGATATTGCTATAATATTGATGAACTTCCTTACACTTTTGATCATATTTGGACTAACCTATTAACTCAGTGCACCCCAGTGCCAGTTCCTGTTTTCTGTTGTTTTTCTATTTCAGGTCTCCCCCTTATTAAAAGTACCAGAAAAATTCCGGGAAAAATATAGGAAAAATCAGCATACCAGAAGCTTCGCGGAGAGCCCGAGAGGGGCCATAGGGGACCCAGGAGGGACCCAGGCGGCCAGAGGGAGTGGCCAGGCCCCTGGCCACGCCAGGGGGGGCGCCTGGAGACCCTGGCCCACAGCTGGCTGCCCTCTTTCGCCTATTTATTCCCCGTGACGTGAAACCCTCGAAACAGGAACCCTTTTTCGCGATCTCTCCTCTGTTCCGCCGCCGCGCTTCCAAGACCGGGAGCACCAGAAGACCTCTTCCCGGCACCTTGCCGGAGGGAGGAACCACCTCCGGCAGCTTCGCCACCACCATGGATGATTCCCGGATGAACCGTGAGTAGTCCACCTTGGACCATGGGTCTATGATCAGTAGCTATGTGATGTTCTCCTCCCCTCTTTGTTCTTCATGGATTAGACCTCGTGAGCTTCCCTACATGATTGAGGCACATATGTAATCTTTCTGTTGTTGCTATGCTGAGTTTGCTGGGATCCGATGGATTATGAGATTATGTTCAGATTGTGATTGAGTTATATATTTGATTCTCTTCTTTTATATTTTTGTTCTTGAGTAATTCTTGCATGTTCTCCGTTGTTGTTTATTGCTTTAGCCAAGTAGTAGGTAGTGACTCCAAGAGGGAGCGTTATGCATGATTGTGGGTTCATGCCCCCTGATGACTAGCTTGAGTGACAGAAACATGAGTCTAGGGGATGTGATATTGCCACAAGGGGGAAAACAACGGTGCTTGTACTTGCGGGTGCAAGGATTGTTTACTTTATGCAAAGTTCTTTAATGCAGTTGTCCGTTGCTTTGAGTTTACACTTTGGGTGGGATTCGCAACTTAATACCAGCGAGATGTTCTTGATAGATATCTCAAGGTGGATGATTAGTGTTGGGGATCGGCGCAGAAAACAAAAATTTTCCTACCTACGAGTCCCGAACCCAAGACCTATACTATGGCGATGTATGTAACGGATGGAATACGGTAACATACCTCTATGTAGTCCATTAAGCGGGAAACGTTCCCGTGTGAACGTGGTTGACGTAGTCGTACACGGCAATCCCCGATGCCGCCAAGATCCACGATGACTCCTGAGGCCACCCGATCCTTGAAGACCGATGACGGGATTACGTCCCCGTCGGAACGTTGTCGGTGAAGACGTCGCGATACGGCCTCGACGATGAAGGAGCACCACAAGTGTAGCACCTCGCGGGATTACACGCATACGGTGTACCCGACGTTCCCTCCGGGCTCCGAACCAGAAGAGCAGCGGAAAGAAGATGGATTCGGATCCCGATTCCAGCAGTACGACGGCGTGCGTATGGTGGATAAATCCCCAACCAAGTGTAGACTCGAAACAAGGGGAGTCCACTCGAGGAGGGAGAAAGAGAGAGAAGAGAAATCTAAGAAACTTGTCTCAAATCGAATTGTGTGTAGAAAAAGGCACCCCCACCCCTCCTTATATAGGCCAAGGAGGGGTGCCACCCTCCCTCCCCTTCCCATGTGGGACTAAACCCAAGGGAGGGGGGGTTTGGTGCGGCTAGGGGGGTGGGCTCCCTCCCTTGGCGCATTGGCCCAAGGGGGAGCTCCCTCCTTCCCCTAATGGGCCTCTTTAGGCCCATATGCCTTTTAATTCATTTTTAATTATATTTAATCATATTTTAATATTTAATTCTGTTAATTAAATAATAAAACATATTTAAACATTATTAAACATTATTTTGAACCTTTCAAAATATCCAGAACAACTTCCGGCACCTCCCGGAACAATTTCGGTGTTCTCTCTTATTTCACCGATGATCCCGAATCAATCCTTATTGCGTCGAATACCCTTAAGCGTGACACCCTACGGTTCGGGAAACAACAGACATGATCAGACACTCTCTGACCAATGACCATCATGTGGGATCTGGTTACAATCCTTGATGTGCCCCTGCGCTTCCATCGAATTAACTTCATCGTTGAACCGTTAACGTTGAGTCCTGATCCCTTTGTCATACTGTACTTTGTTTGTCCGAGGTTTAATCATCGGTATTCTATATACCTAGTTCATCCTCGTTACCAACAAACATGTTTACTCGTTCTCGTGATATTACAACCCCGTGACCTAGTCACATGATTGCAATCTTTATGATGTAATATCACCGAGTGGGCCCAGAGTACCTATCCGTCACTCGGATGGACAAATCCCGTTTTGATCTATTTGCATACTCATCAACATATCTACTTCGGAATACCCAAGATACACCTTTATGGTTACCATGTTTCAGTGTAACGGTTAATGCACTCAAAGCATCCTGGTAGATAGCAATTACGTATGATCATCACGGTCTTAAGGATTGGGTCACTACGTTATAGTTATCGCAATGTTGAACTATGTGACTGGATCACATTGCAACACTTCAGGTGGGTGTGTGTCCATCATATCATTCTCCTAATGACATGACCCCATTGTCAACAGACTGTTCACATCTCATGATCAGGAAACCTTGATCATCTATTGCCCAATGGACTAGTACACTAGAGTTAACTAGGGACCTGGTTGTTTGTATACCACACATGTATTAGTGTTTCCGCTTAATACAGTTATAGCACAGTATAAAACTTATTATGAACTAATGGAATATGCCAATAAACATATTTTATTTGCCTCTAGGGCACATTCCCAACAGTCTCCCACTTGCACTAGAGTACAAATAATCTAGTTGCATTTTTCTGTGGATCATATGTCCATATCATCTATATGGTTATTGATCATGCTTTCTTGTGGAAAGGTTGTATCAACGGTCTGTACCATTCAGATCCGTATGTCTTTTGCAAATCGTTAATGTCACCTAGTTTGACATTCATTTCATTATCCCATTATAATGATGAGGTATATATATTTGGCGGTAGAGTGAGACTTCGTTTGTCGTGTTTCAGCAATGACATCCGTTGAGTCATGTGGACCTTCACTTAGTCATGCACACCGAAACTCACTCAGTCAGAAGTCGAACTTCTTAGGCCACAATATAGCTCTTGCCACTTCTAAAGTGGTCATATCAATGTAGATTTAATCTTTAGTGCATTGTATGCAACTTTGATGTCTAACCATGTTTCTTTCAACTTAGGCATTTATTAGTATGATATCTCAGTTTTCTATGTTAGTGTCAGAACTTGAGCCAGCGTAACCTTTACGGTCAAGTTCACTATCCTTTACAAATTAGAGATGTATCCTCAGTTCTCTCCAGACACTGAAGGATAAACTTAACTCTTTGTTCAATGATTTACTCATAAATCATATCACAACATGTTCTTCTTGCTAAGAACTTGGGTCATATTACCTCGAGTACAAAACTCTGGTTTTATATGAAAGAACCTATGACAGGGGCATAGAGGATATAGCACATCCATTCCTTTCTTCTAACCATCATTTAACCATTGTTCTTGTACTGAGATTAACTCGATACTTCTCTCGGATATACAAGTAAGAACTACCTTCTTGACTTGTCCCATTCTGAACTCCTTCGGAATCTTATCCAGGAAAGTATTCCGACTCAATGTTATTAAACACATTAATCTATCTTAATAGATTTTCAATGCTTAACTTCATTCATGAAAGATTTTAATAATCATTAATACCATCTACACCATTCAGAATATGTTACCCATATATGAGAATGTTGTCACGCTCCCACTCAAATATGTCAGTCACATATAAGAATAAGATAACACTCATATAGCTCCCACTCAAATATGTCAGTCACATATAATACTAGGATAACATCCACATAGCTCCCTCTCAAATATGTCATTCACATATTAAGTTCAGGATATAATACTCCCATAGCTCCCACTCAAAATATGTCGTCCACATATTAAGTTTTAGGAAACTATTCAGCTCCCACTCAGTTTCACGCAAATGCATGTTTCCTCGATATTTTGGCTAAGTCCAAAAACACTTTGATCATCCATCAAATTGAGAATTCATGTTACGAGACACTAGTGTCCATATGTTTTTTCAAAAACCTTTTGTTGTACCAATTACAACACTTCTTCAAATGCAATATTTGAGGAAGTCACGGTATTGATAAAAATTTGGATCAATCGTAGTGATAATCCCATTGACTCAAGCATCGCTACATATTGTAGTCAACCTTTTGAATTTGCGAGAAACTTCCTTTATGACAAATCGATCTTGATGTCTTCTTTGATGTTCACATTTATTCCTTATAAACTTTAAGTTATTAAGAATATCAAGTAACCTCTTTACTCGGCAAGATTCAAGTAATCTTAAATGTAACTCAATGTAGGATTCCATGACTCATAGTCATTTCTTGTACTCAGGTCCACCATCGCTTCTTCGTAGTTCGTAGGTATTTCTTGTGTTCTATTAACTTGACAAGTGAATCATGAATATTATTTTGCACAAGGGGCAAATATGTATTCTTGAATCCTACTTTGTTCTGTAAAAGTTTCAATCGAAACACCATGATCATTATCATCATTTTCTCCTCTAATTGTAGAGCTTTGGTTCCGGAACATATTCCGTTGCACTACTCTGACATCTGGAGGCAAGTTCAATTACCTTGGTTGCACTTTCACTTTCTTCCATCAACACATTTATCAAGAATACTTCTTGACAAACACCAAACTTAAGCAACACAAGTTTTGCTCCTTTTGGTTCTAGTTGTGGAAGATGTATCCATAATTGACTAAGGATACACTTCAAAGATAATTTATCACATAAATCAAACTTCCTAGAAACCACTACACACCATAACTTATATAGTGTTGGTTTCCACGGACTCAGATGCTTCCCTATACTGAAGTGAGTGTTTGCATATTAAATTAATAACTCTAAACAATAATAACGTAACTTGGTAAGAGATAACTTTAGACCATACACTATTCAATAGAGTATGTCTATAATGTTCAGGCACATCAACAATATTGAAGTATTCCAAGCATTGTAGTTTATGAAACAACTTTCACGGGTTTGTATGCCCAAGGCTAACTCAAAACATTTGTCACTTTGATCAAATCATAGAGAGTCGTCTTTTTTGTTAATTTAATATCCGTCTTCATTCTAAAATCCCTTTGATCACATCAAACTATTTCAGACTCATGTTTCATTAGTGAATACACATATTCATCTAAGTCCACATATGAAGTTCACGAAATAATGAAATTCACTACATGTTGAATATGATACATCACTATGTATGATATACAACAATCATTGCAAACTCTGTTTTACCGGAATGCGAGGTTTCAGTCATCTCACCTAAAAGGCATGGTTTGCATGTGTCAAGAGATCAAGTATCTCAAGACTTCATCATACCATTCATGACTTAAACGGTAGTGTCATTATTAAGTTTGGATAATTCTTCGCATTACAATATTTCTTATAAATGATCAAACTACTATCATCAATATAAGAATAACTCATTCATAACCGTAATGTGACCATAAAAGATATCATTCATAAAAGGAGAACAACTGACTTGTTTCTCACTAATATGAATAATTGTCTTTGCGAGATGCAAGACACACTAATAAAGTCCATACTCAAACGATCATAAATTTATTCATATAATTAATCAAATGATAGATGTAGGGGGAGAGTGTTGTCGACCATCAACTATCTTGATTACCGTCAGCACACATTGTCACCTCATCCCTTCCAAGCCACTCTATAAGCAGTAAGTTCAAGCATCAACCGCAATTAGTATTTTGTGGGGAAAAACATTTATAACTCGTATATCAAATATACCTTCTCTGTCAATGACTATTCCTGCATTGGTTCTACCTTTAAAAGTTCTCAACTTTAGCCATGACCTCATGACAGGTGAACGATTCTCCTTCATGACATAGCCTAGACGTGATCTTTGTAGCTGGGAGGAAGTGGATACAACTTCCCAGTTATCGCAAAGTAACCAGTCATTCAGTAGTCCAAGTTATACACAAGGTGTCCATGTATCTTATACATTTTCGATGTGACTTTCTCAGCAGGTTGTTCCTTCCACCATGGTTGAAAGAAACCCCGTCCATATACTCATATTCCATTACTCTGATTTTCTGACTTAGTGATTTTTAAGATCACCTAGCACGTCATACGTGTTGGTGTCGTTAACATGCATTCACAATTCAGATTCCATAGAATGAAGTATGGTGTATTGGACAATCATTCATAAGTGACGGTGAGTACGATACTCATCATCATCTTCCTTAATTACGGAGTTATCTGGTGTATCTCTTAGCAGTTCTCATATTATGTTTAGCAAGTCATTACTAATGAGTATATCTCTAACGGTGTTGGTACCAAGCAATGAAGTAAGACCCATCTACCTTAAGTTCTTCATTACGCTAAAAGAGCCACAGTTATAACATTTTGGTATGACATTATCTACAATGATATTCGCTAAGACATGAAGACTAAGTTCATAATATGGAGTTCAATTTTAATCAATTCTATAACTCCCACTTAATTAAACATCTCTCCAAATTTACTAAGTGATTAACATAATCCTAGTTTGAATGATCGTCCTCGAATATCACACGGCCGACGACACATCTCCCTAGGTAGGCCATCATGCCAATAATATCCGTTATATGACTCATGCTTAACCTTTCGGTCATCCGTATCCCAAGCTCATATCTACATATGTCAAGCTTTCCAGTCGAACCTTAGTGTATGGCTGTTCAGCAAGGCCATATCTGCATATGCCAGGCTTGCCAAACCCAACCTCATGCGATCGCTAATGTATGTATGACACCCGATCGTCACGGCCTGCCTAACATAAAGAGATCCTTCCAGGCGGTGCCCACTAAGGGAGAATACAATCAAGGTATTGAGAGAGATTATCCTGTCATGCTACCGTCGCATATCTAGCATATTAGCAAGACAACAAGTAAAACTGTAAATCATACAAGCTATGATCCCCCCTTACATGCAAATTAAAGTTAAAACGCCTTCTACTTTATCTTTTGCAAGTTTTACGTGGCTGCTAATGGGTTTCGAGAGAGAACCGCTTTCTATCCAGCGAAAACAAGCCACAACACCAATCCTGCAATCGTCTCTATTACACCCATGTCGGGGACCTCCGTTGCAAACGTCTTTGCATCGCTAATGTTAGAGACACAGACACCCCCCCAACCACTTATTTGGTACAAGCCATATGTCAAGCGTGGAACCAGTCTCGCGTAAACGCGTAAGGTCGGTCGGGGCCGCTTCATCAGGACATTGCCGCAATGCTAAACGAGTACACGTGAGAGGGTAACAATTGGAGAATAGATGCCCACATACTAGATGTGTTCTATCCGTACAATACATCTGCGCATAGCCTTGCTCTGATACCACTGTTGGGGATCGGCGCAGAAAACAAATTTTTTCCTACCTACGAGTCCCGAACCCAAAACCTATGCTATGGCGATGTATGTAACGGATGGAATACGGTAACATACCTCTATGTAGTCCGTTAAGCGGGAAACGTTCCCGCGTGAACGTGGTTGACGTAGTCGTACATGGCAATCCCTGATGCCGCCAAGATCCACGATGACTCCTGAGGCCACCCGGTCCTTGAAGACCGATGACGGGATTATGTCCCCATCGGAACGTTGTCGGTGAAGACGTCGCGATATGGCCTCGACGATGAAGGAGCACCACAAGTGTAGCACCTCGCGGGATTACACGCATACGGTGTACCCGACGTTCCCTCCGGGCTCCGAACCAGAAGAGCAGCGGAAAGAAGATGGATTCGGATCCCGATTCCAGCAGCACGACGGCGTGTGTATGGTGGAGAAATCCCCAACCAAGTGTAGACTCCAAACAAGGGGAATCCACTCGAGGAGGGAGAAAGAGTGAGAAGAGAGATCTGAGAAACTTGTCTCTAATCAAATTGTGTGTAGAAAAAGGCACCCCCACCCCTCCTTATATAGGCCAAGGAGGGGTGCCACCCTCCCTCCCCTTCCCATGTGGGACTAAACCCAAGGGAGGGGGGATTTGGTGCGGCTAGGGGGGTGGGCTCCCTCCCTTGGCGCCTTGGCCCAAGGGGGAGCTCCCTCCTTCCCCTAATGGGCCTCTTTAGGCCCATATGCCTTTTAATTCATTTTTATTATATTTAATCATATTTTAATATTTAATTCTGTTAATTAAATAATAAAACATATTTAAACATTATTTTGAACCTTTCAAAATATCCAGAACAACTTCCGGCACCTCCCGGAACAATTCCTATGTTCTCTCTTATTTCACCGATGATCCCGAATCAATCCTTATTGCGTCGAATACCCTTAAGCGTGACACCCTACGGTTCAGGAAACAGCAGACATGATCAAACACTCTCTGACCAATGACCATCATGTGGGATCTGGTTACAATCCTTGATGTGCCCCTGCACTTCCATCGAATAAACTTCATCGTTGAACCGTTAACGTTGAGTCTTGATCCCTTTGTCATACGGTACTTTGTTTGTCCGAGGTTTAATCGTCGGTATCATATATACCTAGTTCATCCTCGTTACCAACAAACATGTTTACTCGTTCCCGTGATATTACAACCCCGTGACCTAGTCACATGATTGCAATCGTAATGATGTAATATCACCGAGTGGGTCCAGAGTACCTATCCGTCACTCAGATGGACAAATCCCGTTTTGATCTATTTGCATACTCATCAACATATCTACTTCGGAATACCCAAGATACACCTTTATGGTTACCATGTTTCAGTGTAACGGTTAATGCACTCAAAGCATCCTGGTAGATAGCAATTACGTATGATCATCACGGTCTTAAGGATTGGGTCACTACGTTATAGTTATCGCAATGTTGAACTATGTGATTGGATCACATTGCAACACTTCAGGTGGGTGTGTGTCCATCATATCATACTCCTAATGACATGACCCCATTGTCAACAGACTGTTCACATCTCATGACCAGGAAACCTTGATCATCTATTGCCCAATGGACTAGTACACTAGAGTTAACTAGGGACCTGGTTGTTTGTATACCACACGTGTATTAATGTTTCCGCTTAATACAGCTATAGCACAGTATAAAACTTATTATGAACTAATGGAATATTCCAATAAACATATTTTATTTGCCTCTAGGGCACATTCCCAACAACTAGTGGGTAGATGCAAATGGATTTCGGTCTACTTGTCTTGCCGTACCGCCCATGCTTTTGAGCCTCTTCCTTTATGTTTTGCATAATTAGCATTGCTTTGCGCACATAATCCTGTCAATTTCCCAGCTGTGATTTGTTTACCTCGCATGGCTATTTTGTCGTCTTTTGGGAGAGAGACATCACTAGTGAACATCATAGGACTCTGGTCCATATTACCACCACTGTTTACACTATCTATTTACTTTCAGTATTTACTTTTCCCTTGCTATCACTATCATTATTATCCCGTGCATTTTATCCTTTGTAAATAACAAGGCCGGAGGAATTGACAACTCCTCTGTACTCGTTGGGAGCAAAGCTATCTATTGTGTGTGCAGGTCCAGGAGAAGCAAGTGATTATCAACGGCGCATCACTTGCCGAACCACCTACTTGTTGACCTATGAGTCCTACGGGTTCGATACTTTAAACCTTAGCATCTTCGCTAAGGAAAACTTGCTGTTACGCTACATCTCACCTTCCACTTGGGTAACCAACGAGGGACGAGAAGTTATCTCGTGTATCAGCCGCCATGTTTGGTTAGGTCAGCCTCGAGATCTTTATTTCATGCCTGTAAACATTAACGGGATTGAATAAAAGCTTTGTGCGGTTGCCTCGGAAAAAAATGTAAAAATGTTACAGACCCCCCTAAAAGAATGTTAAAATGTTATGGCAACCCCGTTCGACACCTTCACAACCACGTTCAAGACCCAGCTGAAGCCTGAGATCATTGCTGCCATGCGTGAAATGTTTAAGTTGGATGATGGGGCGGTCTCAAAGGCTGAGGATGCCCTGATCGCACACGGAAGAGATGGAGCATTGGACATGGTGGAGGAATTTGAAGCGGTGGTGGAGGTTGCACATGTTTGTTTGAGTGTTTTTGATGGTTTCTGGGAGTAGCATTTCCTCATGTTATAGTACAACCTCACGTGTGTTTAGGGGTAGCGACAGAGCCAGCAAAGATTTAGTTGCAAGTTTAATTAGGGGTTGGAGCTATCCTTGTTGCGTTGTTAGAACCTGGGACTGCTTTTGTTGGCTTCTTTGGACTCATTATGTTACAGACCCATTTCATGCCCTGAACTGGAATGTAAGGAGGTTGAATTATTTGCATCGTCAGGCCACTATTAATACAACTATAGCAGACTCTTCTTGCAATGTTGTGTGTCTCTAGGAGACCAAACTCCAACATGTCAATGCTTTTTCCGCTGTCGACATAGGCTCCGCGCGTTTGCCCAGCGGCGAGTCACAAGGACGAGGGGTGGCATCCTGCTCCTCTGCGACGAAAGTTTGATGGATATGAGAACTGGGCACTAGCCCAGTGGTAAGGTCACAGTGGCGTATCCTTGACCATTGGAGTTCGACTCCTGTCGGAAGCGATTTCTGCGATCTCATCAGGGCGGGATCCTTCTTAATATATTGGCAGTGGGTTCCTTCCCATTGGTTCTCGTTTTCTTTTTAAGTTTGTTGGATATGTCTGATATCAGTTTTACTTCGCATTGCCTTTCTGCTCGGGTGAAGGTTCGGGATCATGATAACCCCTTCAAAATCACAGCAGTGTACGGTCCAACCTCCGCTGCTAGTAAGGATGCCTTCTTCGTCGAGTTCCTTGATCACAAGCCTTTTGTTGGTATGCCTTGGTTAGCCTTTGGATACTTCAATCAAATCTATCGGGCGAGAGATAATAATAAGCGGAACGTTAACTGTAGTAGGTTCAATCGTTTTCGGGCGACGTTGCATGCTCGTCAGCTCAAAGAGATTCATCTTCATAATAGGCGCTTTATCTGGAGCAATGAGCGGTCGAACCCGACACTTTGCAAGCTTGATTCCTTCTTTTGTAACGCCGAGTGGGACACCACTTTCAGCACCCACGTGCCCCATGTCCTTTCTTCATTGCTCCCCGACCATTGTTCGCTATTGCTCGCGGACGACAAGGGTCCTAGGAGGCCTCGATCCTTTAGGTTTAAAAACTTTTGGACCATCAATAGCTAATTATTAGTCTTGGAATACTCTGTTTAATAATTCGGATTTGAGGGATTTTTGCGACGCGCAATCGATTTGGAACCTTAAAACGCGTTGTTTTTTCATCGTTTCGATACATTGTGCTATATAAAAAATAAAATTAATTGAAATATTACTAAAATATTTAGTGCAACCATCTCGTTCCCAAGAAGGCGGTTGCGGTGGATCTGTGTCGTTTCTTCTTCTTCCTCTCTTCGAGTTGCTTCACCGCGAGAACTATCACCACCATTTGCCGTCGATGCCTTTCGAGGAGCGTCTTCACGTCTGATTCGTCAGATGAGGATGGTGTTGGGGTTCGCAGCAGAAAACACAAATTTTTCTAACTAGCGTTCCCATAACCCAAGATCTAGCTAGTCGTATTACCGTAACGGAAAGTAGTGCGGAAATAACATACCTCGGGATGTAGTCCGTTGCGCGGGAAACGTTCCCGCAAACGTGGTTGATGTAGTCGATCAAGTTTCAGAACCCCCTGGCTGTCTTGAGCACCCGGATGGGTGTAGTGCCACACGTGCAGCACCTCGTAGTACTCGCACACATACGAGACTCGATGACGACCTCCGTTCTTCGATCCAGCGGAGGTGGCGGAAGTAGACCTTCGAAACCAGAGTTTCAGCAGCACGACGGCGTGCGTATAGTGAAGACATCCCCAACCCAGTGCAGACTCCAAACAAGGGGAGTCCGCTCATAGGAGGGAGAAATAGGGAGAGAGAGATCTACATAATTTATCTGTATTTTTCTGGAATTTTTCTGTGTAGAAAAAGGGGCATCCACCAGGGATAATGCTAACGTAGACCGAGCTATACGTAGCCCTTTAGTTTGAACAAGTCATAAAATGTATTTTATATTATTCAAAAATTATTGAATTTTTTTATGAATATATATACACATGTATATGACACATGTGCAAATTTTCATACCATTATACTTTCACATGTGGCGTATGAAAAAAAGACAAATATTTGATTTTAAATGGGCCTTTTTGTTGTTGGTTTTGGGCTGAAATTTTGTTTTTTTTGTGCAGATTTCATATTACAATATTTTCAAGCCAAATTTGACATGTTCATACAGAATACATATAAGTTTTCATAGATTTTTTTTCGGATTTTTTCAGAACTTTTAAATATATTTTACGATTTTTTCAAAATAAAGGGCTACGTGTAGCTCGGCCTCCAAAAATTCGCACTCCATCCACCATATCTATATATAGAGGAAAAAGGGGTGTGCACGCACTTGCATTAGCAATGTGTTACTAATAGTATCACATGCGTGTGCATGCATGCACGCATGGCCGCATGGGGATAGTGGCCGCCGGCCACTAGGGAGGCCAAGGCGTGGTGGCCTTGTGGCCACTTGGGCCACATGGGCCCCATGGCCCATGGCGCCCTAGCACCTTTTCTTTTTCTTTTTCTTTTATTCTTTTTTATTTCTTTTTTCTTTAAAGAAAAAACTAAAACCAAAAAAGAATATTTATTCCATTAATTATTTAAATTATATTTTAATATTTAATTCATTAATTAAATAATAAAACATATCTAAATAACTTTCCGAACAATTCGGAACCACGGAACATTTCCGTCTCCCCTCCGAAATGATTTCGGAGTTCTCTCTTATTCTCCGGTAATTTCGATAGTTCCGAAAAGGCCTCCGATTTCATCGAGCCCTTAAGTGTGTTACCCTACGGTCCGAGAACACTCTAGTCATGACCGAGCAGAGGCTACAGTCAATGATCATCAGCGGGACCTGGATGCCCATAATGACCCCTGTGCATTCCGGATATCAACACCGATTGGACCTTACGCCGTATAGCATTCCCTTTGTCAGCGATACTGGATTGTTCCAAGATTCGATCAATGACATCCTATGTCTGGTTCAACCTCGTTCCGAACTAATCCTCATTCACTCGTTCCCGTGATATTCATCCCCGTGACCTAGTCACACGCTGCAGCTTTATGGATGGAATCTCATCGAGTGGGCCCCGAGTATCTATCCATTATATGGATTGACAAATCCCGCTCTTGTAACAATACTCCTCAACATATCTCCACGGAATACGTAAGATACAACCGTTATGACCCGCATATTTCAGTCAGGTGGTGGGATGTAAGTCAAAGCATCCGGGAAGATAGTGATTATGCACGTACTCACGGTCAAAGGAACGGTTTACCACGTTCTGTAATTACAACACTGAACCTTCATAAGATTAGATCATGTTGTAATGCTTACTTTGGGTAATGTTCATCACGTCACTTAACCAGTGAGGTGACCTCATATTCAAGAGACTTAATTGTCCATGATCGCGAAACCACGATCATCATGTTGACCATGAACTAGTTATCGATGTAGAGGCTAACTAGGAACTCTGGGGGTTTCTATACCACACCTGCATCATTGTTTCACTGACACAGTTCTAGCACGGTATGAAACTGGTTGTGAACTTGCTTAGATATATTGGAATAATCATATATTATTTGCCTCTAGAGCATATATCCAACAGTCTCCTACTTGCACTAGATTGCTAATAATCCAGCCGCATTTTTCCGATCATAATCATCTTATCACATAAGTGTTCATCGATCATGCATGCCCATGGAAGAGGGTTCGTCAACGAACTGCACCAATTCAGATTCGTATGTTTCCTTTGCAACTGGTACAGGTCAAAAACTCTTTTGACATACCACTCATTATCATATAATCGTTGGATATAAGTTTCGCGGGAGAGTGAGACTATTATTTCACAGTATCCTCTAATGATCTCTTGGTTCAGTCTTTAGAAGACTCATCCATAGTCATATATACTGGGAAATAAACTCAGCCAGAAGTCCAATACTTCTAACGCTAAACTTTTATCCATACGTCTACTTTCTTAAGTAGTATTATGTTTGTAGTGCCGTGAATTTTGCTCACGTTTCTATCATGTCTTTGGTGATGTCTCTAATTCCATATAGACCCATAATATGGCTTGCAATTGTAATCTTGCATTACATTCAAGTCTATTATCATCTCTATATTTTAGAGTACAGTCCTTAGTATTCCTCATATACTGAAATCATGGACTTTATTCAGATTCTGTGTTTTACTCCTAAAGCACGTCGGAATCTGTTCTTCTTCCAAGAAGTTTTGAGTCATTTTGTTGTTGGATTCACAATGCATGTTATATGGTAGAATCATATGTCAAGAACATATAAGATCACATGTCCAGTACATGGTGCATCTCTATTCTTCCATCAAGACATTGCTTGTGATATTTGGATTTCATCCATTATATAATTTCTAGCCACAAGAACCTGTTTCTTGTCTTAGAAGATTATTCCAACCTTTCACTTCGTTTCATTATCCGTATTTTAATCTACTCATATAGATTTCAACGTGTAATGTGTTGGTATTTCACATAAAAGAAGATTCTTGCAATCTTGTATTTTATTTGCCTTATGCTCTATATATATCATAATGCACATATGTATATAAGACGATTCTCTATATACACATTCAATGCATATCCATATATATACATATGAGATCATTCTTCACACATATCAATGCATATATGTTTGAGACAATGATCATGCTCCCACTCAAATATATCCATCATATACTCATATATTTCAGCTTTCATCAAGTCATTTTATTGTTTCACTATGTCTCACATAATGACAAATGCTTCTAAAGCTCCCACTCAGAAAATGCCCTCTGCATTCCAAGTTTCCGGGAAGTCTTCAAAACTCCCACTCAGTTTCATGAAACTGCAGGCCCACTCAATATTTTGGTCATCACAAAATCACTTGATCAAATCAAGGTTGAGGGTTCCTGTCTTGAGGTACTATAGTCCATCCTTTTAACGAAGTAACCTTCGTCATGCCCATTACAATTCTCTTTCAAATCCCAAATTTGACTGAGATGCAATTTCAGGCTATGGTCCATCGTAGTGTAAATGAAATATTTTATTGATTAAAGCATTCCTGCGTTTCCGTAGTCAATCACCATTGAATTTTGGTCATAACCAAATAATGCCTTATGCCCATTACATTATTCTCAATAACTCTCCAGTTTGTCGAGAATATGAAATAATCGATTTATTTCACGGGACGTGAGTCATCCTCTATGTAACTCAATATTATTTCATTTCTCCTCGTGTTCTAGGCTACAATCATTCCTTTGTGTCTTCAAGCAATGTTATTCTTTAATGTTTTATTAAGAAGACTCATGATTATTGTTCTGTACAGAACGTATTCATGATAACCTTCTAAATTCAACAATGGCTTCAACTCATATACCAAGATCAATCATCTTTGGCATATCCTTCCTTATATAGCATCATTACAGCGGAACATGCTTCCGTTGCAATACTCTGATATTCTTAAGGCAAGGTCCAATACCCCGGTCAAAGTTTCCATTATCTCCCATTGGATCCGTGTCGAGAGACTTCTTCTCGCATTACCAATCAAGCAACACACATTTTGCTGTTCGGGGAGAATATATAATTTCAATTGCTTGTAGTTTTATTACAAAGAAATTCTTTCTTTTAAGAAACCTTATAAAACCATCAGTTATGGAGCTATCATGTTGTTGGGAAACGTAGTAGAAAACAAAAAAAATTCGGCCTACGAAACAAGAACCCAAGATCATCCAAGAAGATTGTATACAAGGTTTTAGGTCATGGCTCACCAACCGATGTAGCGGAAGTAGAGTTGGTGAAGCTCGTGGACGTAGTGGAAGTAGATCTCGCAAGTTCTCCCACGAACAGTCCCTCGATCAATCCCACAAACAAGTCCCGCGATCTAGTCCCACGGACAAGTCCCATGAACAAGCTCCTCGAAGAAGGGTCGAAGGTACGACCCCTCCATTAGTATCCACACATCCCGTAGCAGCAATCCAGCAGCGCTCCGCCGTCCAGAGATGAACGCCACCGAGAAAACTAGAGGGAGAAAACCCTAACGGATTCCGATCTAGAACAACGTCTAAACCGGGGTCTAATTGTGGAGCAACGGGGTTTAGAGGAGGGAGGGTGGCGCATAGGCCTTGGGGATTGATTGTGTTGCGCCCCCCACCCCTCCCCCACATTATATAGGTGGCCAAGAGGCCCTTGGGGCGCAATAATGTGGGTGGGGAGTCCAACTTGGACTCCCAAACCTCCCAAATCTTCCCATACCATCCCACCGGAAACCTGCCATATTGGAGAGTTGGACTTTCCACCTGGAGGAGGATTCCTTCCCCTTGGTGCGCCCCACCTCCTTGGCCGGCCAAGGCAGCCTAGGTGGCTTGCCCCCCAAGGCTAGGGGCGCAGGGGAGTGGGTGGTACTGCCCGGAACCTTCCAGAACCTTCCATGACCTTCTAGAAGCTTCCAGGACCTTCCGGGACATACCGGGACCGTTTCGGGACATTCAGGACACTTCTGGAGCACTTCCAGGACCTTCCGAGACCGTTCTCGGACGTTCCGGAGCCATCCGGATAGTTTCCAAGACCATCCGAGTTACAGTTTAAGCCACCCGATGACCGCGAAGGTTGTCGGGACGCCCAGCGATTATCCGGAAACTATTCCGGTTGATCCAGGACTTCCCCAGTACCATTCTCATATGTTCCGGAACCACCCGGGACTACTCCAGAGTGATCCGGACATAACCTTAAATACCCAGAACTACTTCTGGTGCCCTTATGAACAATTCCATAAATCTTCGGAACTACTTCCGGTACCCGTATGAACTATTCTGCTTTGCTTCCACTAAACCTTCTACCATACTAGTATTCTAACAGACTACTGCTCGTTAAGTGTGTGACCCAATAGGTTCAGTATAATGCGGACATGACTCAGAACATCTTCCGGACATAGGTCAACAGCCTTTCGTCAATAGCCAATAATCAACAGCGGAGCCATGGACACCCATGTTGACTCCCGCACATACACGAAGAAACTTCGAGTGAACCATTATGTTTATTCATGTACCATTCCCTTTGCTTCGCGATATATGACAAAGTTAGAGGAGAGAAGTTTGGCACCCATGTGTAACAACTTTTGAACACAAGCCACTCGTTATCCTCTTTGCTCGTTTGTCCCTTTTCTCGTTATCGTATTCCGGTATCCCCGTGACTGAATCACAATGCGTCTGGCCAGACTATAATGGATACCGTCATACCGAGTGGGCCCGAAGTGAATATCTTCTTCATCGTGAAGGAGCAAATCCCATTCTTGAACTATCACAGTCACTAGCCACACCATCTGACATACCCAGAACTTATTTTACTACTTCCCATTTACGGGAGGATTCATCTAAGAACCAAAGCATGTCTTCCTGTGTGAAGTAACTCGATACTCTCATGGTCTAAGGAATTACGTATATGATAACATTTCATGATATGACTTATAACGTAGTTACGATGTGATCTCTAAGTATATCATTCAATACTGAGGTCGGTTCAACATCATTGTTCTGCTAACAATATGTTCTCATTGCTACTGACATCCTTGTTACAAGAACAATGTCCATGATTAAGAAAACGTAATCATCAGTTAGCACATGAGCTGGTCTTAGAGGCTAAACCAGGAACTCTTGGTGTTTACATTTCCACACATGCAAATGAGTTTTCTTCTGAATCTCATAGTCAGGGTCATTGCAATTATAGCACAGAAATATAAACATTAATTACGAACGTGGAAATATATATAATAACATTTTATTATTGCCTCTAGGGCATATTTCCAACAGTCTCCCACTTGCACTAGAGTCAATAATATTATCAGTGCTTGAGCATTTTACACCTATGGCATACCGGTGTAATGCATGCTTCAATTGTGGTATAGACTTCATCTACGGATCTGACGTTTCAGGCCCGTTTGTATCTTGCATATCTTCGCGTTTTCACGCTATCATAAAATTCACTAATTTTATCAGTTTAGCTTTGTATATGTTTGAATCAATTGGTAGGACCTTGGTTCCTTTAGAATAAGTCATGAAATCATTCATCAATGTTCCATGAGCTTCAAGTATCTAAGAAAACCATACCACGTTCATGAATGAACTTATGATTCAAAATACCTTACTTTTACTTCTTTAAGCAACAATATACTTAGCCTCTGTTATAGAATTCGCCACAGTATCGAACTTGACAAAGTTCCTCCACACTGCGCCACCCTTACGTATGAAACACATAATCCCAATTAAAATCGAAAATCGGTCGGATTAAATATGAAGACTGAATTGGTGTAACTTGTTACAACGGGCTCTTCATTATCTCCATTTTCCGAGAAACATATCTTATCTATCATAAGTTTAAATTTTCACTGTTTGTCCAATGATCAACAACTTGATCCCTTTGGTATCTTGCTCACAACCTTTTGGAGCACTGGACATATCTGGTCGTTTTACATATTATGGTGTACATGATTAATCCAAACACACATGTGAGTGAAATTCAATTCATGTGTTTTGCTTATCCGTGTTCATGAACACTGATTTCCGCAAACAACTTTTCACCGTGACCTCGGCAAGAACATCCTTCCTGGCGTTTTCATACTAAACTACTTTAGTATCATGTCGACATGTAACGTTGGCTTTAGCATGATCAAGCACTTACTATCTGCATAGATCATTGTGCTCAATACTAATGCTATATTAGCCCAAGTACTTCAGCTGAAAACTATTTCCAATAAAGTCCTTATTCGTGTCAAGAAATTTATATCATTTCTAATCAACAATATGTCATCTACATAAGGTTTTAGAAATATTATTCAGCTCCCACTTACTTTCTTGAATATTCAAGCATCTTCGTTATTCCTGATGAAAACAAACTCTTTTGGTAATTTCATCACAACGAAAATTCCAACTCCATCATGCCAGTTTTAGTCCATTACTGGATAACCGAAGCTTGCATCTATTCTAGCATCCTTTGAATAGACAAAACATTCCGGTCGTATCAGATATACGCCCTTTGTTATATTTCCGTGTAGGAACTTTGTTTTGACGTTCATTCTACCATATCCTATAAATGAGATATGTAGTAATTGCTAGTATAACCCGAACTGACTAAAGCATCTCTACGGTCGACATTTCTTCGCCGTAGTCAACTTTTGAACTTTGCTAGAAAACATATTTCCAACGAGTTGAGCTTTATGGATAAAACAATTTCATCTGAATCAGTTATAGATCCATTTATACATTCTTCAGACTCTTAGTCTTTCAGAGGGTCTACCAAGTTCAAAACTTGACTTACTTCCATGGATACTATCTCGGATTATTTGGCATTTAGCCAAATCCCGGAGTCAGGGCCCATCAACGCTTCTTTGTCTATCACAGGTTTATCGTTGTCGAACAACAATATCTCGTTTACATAAAAGTTTGTACGAGTTTTGTCTAACCTGTGTGGTTCAGCTGCGCACTTCTCTGAAGATTCAACAATCTTGATAAGTTGCACTGTCCTCCCACTCACTCTTTTGCAAGAAACCATTTTCTTCAAAACACATAGTTCTTAACAGCAAACAGTTTTGCTTTTGTGTAGTGATAGAGGAATACCAAACATTTTGGAATAACCTTCACAAAGTAGCACTTATCTGATTTGGTGTTTTGAGTATGTCAAACATATGCCTCATATACCCAAATTTTAAGAAAAGACAACATGGTTTTAATAGTCCATACCACATCTAATATGGTGTCATTTCAACAGATTTGATGATGCTCTTTTCAGTGTAAAAGCCGTAGTCACTAACGCATAACTTTAATAAGTATAATGGCAAATTGATAAACGTCATATTTGATCTTTACCGTGTCATACATGGCTTGATTACATCTCTCGAACACTTTACTCATAGTGATGTTCCGGGAGACGCAAGTTATGACACTTCTTCACAACTCATCAGACGTTCGCTAAACTTGTAACTCAAATATTACTTTCTACAATCTAATTTGCAGAAGCTTTATTTTCTCGTTACAATGAATTTCTATTTCACTCTATAATTCCTTGAACATTTCAAAGATTTCAGACGTATGTCTCTATTGAACAGATATCCACATATCTACTTCAACTCATGAGTGAAGATAGGGAATCCACTGCACACAACTACACTTATTGGACTACACACATCATCATGTATGATTACCAATGGTTTAGTTGCCCGTTCATGTATGGCCTATCAACGGTGTTTTAGTCACATTACTTCGAGACAAAGATCGCAAGCGTCAACTGATTCATAATCATATGACTCGAAAGTCCATCACTTATGGAAAATCTTCATGCATGTTATGTCACTTGTGATAAACGGCAGTGCCACATCTATGTGGTATTTCTGTCAGTCTTGCGACGTTTAGCGTCAGTGTTATGGATGTTTAGCATTATTATCAAGATTCATAACATACAACCTATTCATAATGGAAGTATGGCCTTTACGTTATTCATAGCTTTGAACAACTCTCTTGCAACAAACATGATTCAACATGATGTTTTGCAACAAGGCTAAATTGTAGTAACAATTTACTCAACTCTAAAATGAATTATGAAGATAATCATAGAGTCAACACACGGTATAGTAAACCTTTTACCGTGTTCCCGAGCGTGTCAAAACTCATCATTAGCTAGTCATAAAAGCCATACTATTTCTTGCATCAACTTGCAACGATATGCAATTGAAGTGATATTTTAGTGATCAACAGTTTAATCACAATATACAAGAATTAAGATTAACCGCTTAATCATGATTCCCAAGAATTACATCTTTTGACCAGCAATGAATTCATCTATAACTTCGTATGACTTTCATTTCTGAGCTGGTTATTCCAGTCTTCTTTCGTTTTGCCTTTATACGTACTATAGTTCTATTTCCAATGTCACTCCTACTCACAAAAGCTCACACATGATTAAGGATGGCGCAGGCCATGGAATTTCCGGCATGTAAGTCTTACTAACATCCTTTGGACTTCCTTTCCCTTAATTCTCATCATCATATGATCGGTGTTCTTCTGGATCCCACACTTATCAGTTTTGTTTAGAGCACAGTGAACATTTTCACTAATGCTTACAATCATACATTGTACTAGATATCTTATATCCAACATTAATTGTCTTACTACTTGAAAACAAATTTTCAGTTCCATGAAGATAACATAACTATCCCAAACTTTTCGAAGTTCGGGTTTCATGGTGGTGAAGACAATGCACTTAGCTGTGGTGGAATTCTAGCATTTTGGATTATGGACGTAAGTCACATCATCCATAGCATCAGCGGGAGAGCATCAAAAATTTGCGATAGGACATGGTCCTTCTCGGCACTATTGACGATAGTCCTCACAATACGGTACCAATCGTAAAGTTTTTACCAGATAATACAGTTAATCAAAATCAATTGGGAAGGTGGTAACGCGAGCCATTATTCTACAACGATAATGCAAATACTAAGACTTTGTTCATAATTAAGTTGCACTTGTGATTTAATCAATTTAATTACTAAGTGCGCTCCCACTCAGATCAATATCTCTCGTAATTGATGCTGGAGTGATTCAAGATCCAACCCAATCGTCCGCCATTGATGTGACATCACTGATGACTTAGACTGGACCGGTAGGCCAACTTGCCAATCACGCCAAAGGTGATTCTTGTTCATCTTTCGATGGGCGTGTTCCGGTAGCAAACTTTTATCCAAACCGTCAAGACAACCAAGCGTAATTGTTGTGTGTTCTTTTAACACACCCGTCTTTTATGCGTCACACCATGTGCACCAATGTGACATGACCTGCTCCGGTGTGAAACATAGTATAGACGGTGCTACAGTTGGAAGAACACTATCAACTTGATATTGTTTTGCGAGAGATCACCCTAATAAAACACGACTACCGCGCATCAAACAAGGGTGCATCAAAGGGATAAACATCACAGGCAGTTCATAAAATTGTGTGATATAGTATAGCCCTTTGCTTCGTGAAGTCTTCATTGTCTTCACGTCGTCGTGGTTGAAATCACCGTGTCCACCAACTTTGTCCTTGGTGCCGGGAACATCACCACGGCTTCCGGCATGTGCGTCGGGGTCCACCTCCGCATCGTAGATCATCACCTTGCATCTATCTATTGCTTTTCCTCGAGCTAATAAACAGTTCTGGCACGCAGGCCATAATTAAGTGACAATCATATGACTCCAGTCATCATGCCGTACCACGACACGCAGGTCGCGAATAAATATTACATAACATATAACATCTCATACAAACACATTGCAAATCTTGAAGGCTATACCACATCACATGCATACTCTGCAAAAACGAGTTAGATCGCCATCTACACGGGTTGTTGCAACTTTTATCGTGTTTTGTTAAGCAGGTTTACAAGGCAAACGAGAAACCCTAGATAAAACAAAACACGATACTTCTTTTGTTGCTAGTTTAACATACGGGGTGCGTGCAGCAACTAATGCCACAAGCCAAACTTCGTTAAACGCGTGACCCCCGTGTGGATTTGAGTTCATAAAATCCACAAGCCCCTCCATGTTAAATCTTCTATTGCGAGATTAAGATGAGATCCAAGGAGTTTGATGTAGACCATGATCAAGGCAACCAGCATAGTGAAAGCAGCATAGAGGGATCGATGGAAAACTCAATCCTTGTAGCAAAACCTCAACTTGCCATCAAGCATAGAAAAAATCACATGACAGGGAAGCAACAAGAAAATCAATGCCTCATATCACACATATGATCTACCTAAACATGCATCTAATCAAGGATCGCTCATGATACCACTGTTGGGAAACGTAGTAGAAAACAAAAAAAATTCGGCCTATGAAACAAGAACCCAAGATCATCCAAGAAGATTTCATAAAAGGTTTTAGGTCATGGCTCACCAACCGATGTAGCGGAAGTAGAGTTGGTGAAGCTCGTGGACGTATTGGAAGTAGATCTCGCAAGTTCTCCCACGAACAGTCCCTCGATCAATCCCACGAACAAGTCCCGCGATCTAGTCCCACGGACAAGTCCCATGAACAAGCTCCTCGAAGAAGGGTCGAAGGTACGACCCCTCCATTAGTATCCACACATCCCGTAGCAGCAATCCAGCAGCGCTCCGCCGTCCAGAGATGAACGCCACCGAGAAAACTAGAGGGAGAAAACCCTAACGGATTCCGATCTAGAACAACGTCTAAACCGGGGTCTAATTGTGGAGCAACGGGGTTTAGAGGAGGGAGGGTGGCGCATCGGCCTTGGGGATTGATTGTGTTGCGCCCCCCACCCCTCCCCCACATTATATAGGTGGACAAGAGGCCCTTGGGGCGCAATAAGGTGGGTGGGGAGTCCAACTTGGACTCCCAAACCTCCCAAATCTTCCCATACCATCCCACCGGAAACCTGCCATATTGGAGAGTTGGACTTTCCACCTGGAGGAGGATTCCTTCCCCTTGGTGCGCCCCCACCTCCTTGGCCGGCCAAGGCAGCCTAGGTGGCTTGCCCCCCAAGGCTAGGGGCGCAGGGGAGTGGGTGGTACTGCCCGGAACCTTCCAGAACCTTCCATGACCTTCTAGAAGCTTCCAGGACCTTCCGGGACATACCGGGACCGTTTCGAGACATTCCGGACACTTCTGGAGCACTTCCAGGACCTTCCGAGACCGTTCTCGGACGTTCCGGAGCCATCCGGATAGTTTCCAAGACCATCCGAGTTACAGTTTAAGCCACCCGATGACCGCGAAGGTTGTCGGGACGCCCAACGATTATCCGGAAACTATTCCGGTTGATCCAGGACTTCCCCAGTACCATTCTCATATGTTCCGGAACCACCTGGGACTACTCCAGAGTGATCCTGACATAACCTTAAATACCCAGAACTACTTCTGGTGCCCTTATGAACAATTCCATAAATCTCCGGAACTACTTCCGGTACCCGTATGAACTATTCTGCTTTGCTTCCACTAAACCTTCTACCATACTAGTATTCTAACAGACTACTGCTCGTTAAGTGTGTGACCCAATAGGTTCGGTATAATGCGGACATGACTCAGAACATCTTCCGGACATAGGTCAACAGCCTTTCGTCAATAGCCAATAATCAACAGCGGAGCCATGGACACCCATGTTGACTCTCGCACATACACGAAGAAACTTCGAGTGAACCATTATGTTTATTCATGTACCATTCCCTTTGCTTCGCGATATATGACAAAGTTAGAGGAGAGAAGTTTGGCACCCATGTGTAACAACTTTTGAACACAAGTCACTCGTTATCCTCTTTGCTCGTTTGTCCCTTTTCTCGTTATCGTATTCCGGTATCCCCGTGACTGAATCACAATGCGTCTGGCCAGACTATAATGGATACCGTCATACTGAGTGGGCCCGAAGTGAATATCTTCTTCATCGTGAAGGAGAAAATCCCATTCTTGAACTATCACAGTCACTAGCCACACCATCTGACATACCCAGAACTTATTTTACTACTTCCCATTTACGGGAGGATTCATCTAAGAACCAAAGCATGTCTTCCTGTGTGAAGTAACTCGATACTCTCATGGTCTAAGGAATTACATATATGATAACATTTCATGATATGACTTATAACGTAGTTACGATGTGATCTCTAAGTATATCATTCAATACTGGGGTCGGTTCAACATCATTGTTCTGCTAACAATATGTTCTCATTGCTACTGACATCCTTGTTACAAGAACAATGTCCATGATTAAGAAAACGTAATCATCAGTTAGCACATGAGCTGGTCTTAGAGGCTAAACCAGGAACTCTTGGTGTTTAAATTTCCACACATGCAAATGAGTTTTCTTCTGAATCTCATAGTCAGGGTCATTGCAATTATAGCACAGAAATATAAACATTAATTACGAACGTGGAAATATATATAATAACATTTTATTATTGCCTCTAGGGCATATTTCCAACACATGTCTCGTTAGAATTAGGATGGTTTCCTATTCATGAAGTGGGTGTTTTAACTTAATGAATTAAACAACTTATTCGACAATAACTATAGTGCTAGGGGAAAGAACATTTAGACCATACTACGGTTTAGTATGACTACGAATGGTTTAAGTAGTCTAGCACTTTCAACTTCCATCGTAGTTTGTGGTACAACTTCCACAAGTCTCCCATTATGTAAATATCAATACTTATCACTTCGGATCGTAGCGTAGTGATATGTATCCTTGTATTCTCACTTCTCACTGTGATTCCCGAATCTCAGTTTTATGATCTCAATTGAATACAACTTTCAATTAATCATATGAAGTCTTTAATGATAACTCACGTGCCCATTTAGTACATCATTTATGTATAATGATTGGCACAAGTTCTACTTGCTAGAACCTTGTCATGGTTACATTTATTGCAGAGGTTCATAGATCGTGTATCTAATCCATCTCATGCAATCAAGTTATGATTTTCATTCGATAATGAACTCACAAGTTAATAGATCATACATTTAATGAATTCATCAGTTATGAAGTCACCTCATGCAATCAAATCTTTGACTTGTTATAATCAAGACAACTTTATCATTAAACATTGAATATTTCTTGACAATAATAGTAGTATTATAAATGCTTTCTATCATATCATAAATCAAGACGTAATCAAAGTATAATCACTATTTTATTCATAAAGATGGAACAACTGACTTGTCTCATTACATGAATAACTTTGTCTCGCGAGATGCAAGACACACAACTAAGTGTTCATACTATAATGATTACATAAGATTTATCTAATACTCTAAGTATCTCCTATGATAGATGTCTCGGTGGAATCCATGCTGGCCATCAACTGACTTGATATCCATCAATCCTCGATTTCACCTCTTCCCGTCCATGCAACGGCAGGTCCTGTTTTCATAAAACAGAATAAGTATCAGATACTCATTTACTGCAAATGTTGTATAAGGGAGTAAACATTTATAAAGTATATCAAGTATATACCTTCTCCATCCACGACTTCTGCATCCTCGATAGGAGCAATGTCCGCGGCCAAGAGATCAGTCATGAAGTTCTGGAGACTCATATTAGCTCCTCTTCCGACATAGCTATGAACATAATCACCATAACTCGGAGGGAGTGAGTGCAATAACGTATTTATTGCAAACTCTTCCGTGGTGCTTTCGTTCATTGTCCAATATTCATAGTCCTCCACCAGGGTCAGGTACATCTCATGCATTCTGCCCAAGTGATCACCAAGGCTTGTGTGTTCTTCCATCTTTGTAGATAGAAACTTGCTTTCTAACTCAAATATGGCAAATCTGAACTCACGTACAAACATTGTATTTAGCGTGTCCATCATGTCATATGAGCCAGTGTCCTGAAACTGTATGCCCAAAAACTCTGACATGCTGAAGATCATGACATTCCTGACTACGGAGCATTTCTGTCGGCGAGCATAATGATCAAGTATCTCTTGATCGCCAACATGATCGTCCGGATGTTCTTCCACATGCACTTCTATTATAAACAAGATGTCTGCTCTCTTGAGCGACGTCCTAAGGCGTGAGTACCAATCAGCAAAGTTTGACCCATTTTCTCTAAGTCTTTCACCTTCCATGACGAAAGATAGTTCACGTTGCTCTAGTGCATTCATTTTCTACAAACATAATTGCAAGGAACACAATTAAGACTAGTTCACAACAATGAGTTCATATAATCATATTATAAATGAGCTCGCACTAAAACATTTCATCCCTAGGAAGTTTTAGTGATTACATGATCCAGATTCACTACCCGACCTCGAATATCACACGGCCGACGGGTCAGTTTCAAAGGTAGATCACAACTTGTGCGATCACATTATCTTATATGTACTGTGACTCATGCTCGATCTTTCGATCTCTAGTATTCCGAGGCCATATCTGCATATGCTAGGCTCGCCAAATTAACCTCCATGTTATATGCTGCTCAGCAAGGCCATATCTGCATATGCCAGGCTTGCCGAACCCAACCTCATGCGAACTCCATTTAATATGTAGGACAACTCCGGTATGTACGGAGCATCAAGCCATATGGGAGAACCTTCCAGGCGGTGCACACTTCGGTAGAATACTTGTGTTTGGCTTTGTTAAGGGATCATCTTATCACATGCTACCGTCGTGTATCCTATACTAGCAAGTTTTAAGATGTCTGAGCTATGGCAACACTAAGTCTACAGTGTCTCCATTTTAGTTTGTTTTATGATGACGATTACTACTTACTAGTAACACATAGCAAAGCTATCGCTACATCACAAACAAACAAACGATAGCCCCCACTTAGCAATACAAGGTTTAGACGGTCTAGTTGTATATTGCAAGTTTTACGTGGCTGCTAGGGCTTTCATAGTTAAACAGGTTTTAACCTACGAGTCAACCACAACGTCAAGCATACGATTGTCTCTATTACACCCCGCACGGGGGCCTCCGTTGCAAATGCCACATCCGCTAAAGTAGAGAGACAGACACCCCCCCAGCCACTTTATACGGTACAAGCCGCATGTCAAGCGTGGAACCAGTCTCGCGTAAGTGTACGCGTAAAGTCGGTCGGGGGCCGCTTCATCAAACAATGCCGCAGATGTGAACAAGTACACGTGGGAGGGAAACAATCATACAATCAACGCCCACATCCCCGATGTGTTCTATCCGTACAGTAATACTAAGCATAGACCTAGCTCATGATATCACTGTTGGGGTTCGCAGCAGAAAATACAAATTTTTCTAACTAGCGTTCCCATAACCCAAGATCTAGCTAGCCGTATTACCGTAACGGAAAGTAGTGCGGAAATAACATACCTCGGGGTGTAGTCCGTTGCGCGGGAAATGTTCCCGTAAACGTGGTTGATGTAGCCGATCAAGTTTCACAGACCCCTGGCTGTGTTGAGCACCCGGATGGGTGTAGTGCCACACGTGCAGCACCTCGTAGTACTCGCACACATGCGAGACTCGATGACGACCTCCGTTCTCCGATCTAGCGGAGGTGGCGGAAGCAGACCTCCGGAACCAGAGTTTCAGCAGCACGATGGCGTGCGTATAGTGGAGACATCCCCAACCCAGTGCAGACTCCAAACAAGGGGAGTCCGCTCATAGGAGGGAGAAATAGGGACAGAAAGATCTATAGAATTTATCTGTATTTTTCTGAAATTTTTCTGTGTAGAAAAAGGGACACCCACCATATCTATATATAGGGAAAAAAGGGGTGTGCAGCCACTTGCATTAGCAATGTGGTACTAATAGTACCACATGCGTGTGCATGCATGCACGCATGGCCGCATGGGGCTAGTGGCCGCCGGCCACTAGGGAGGCCAAGGCGTGGTGGCCTTGTGGCCACTTGGCCCACATGGGCCCCATGGTCCATGGCGCCCTAGCACCTTTTTTTTCTTTTATTATTTTTTTTCTTTCTTTTTTCTTTAAAGAAAAAACTAAAACCAAAAAAGAATATTTATTCCATTAATTATTTAAATTATATTTTAATATTTAATTCATTAATTAAATAATAAAACATATCTAAATAACTTTCCGAACAATTCGGAACCACAGAACTTTTCCGTCTCCCCTCCGAAACGATTTCGGAGTTCTCTCTTATTCTCCGGTAACTCCGATAATTCCGAAAAGGTCTCCGATTTCATCGAGCCCTTAAGTGTGTTACCCTACGGTCCGAGAACACTCAGTCATGACCGAGCAGAGGCTACAGTCAATGATCATCAGCGGGACCTGGATGCCCATAATGACCCCTGTGCATTCCGGATATCAACACCGATTGGACCTTACGCCGTATAGCATTCCCTTTGTCAGCGATACTGGATTGTTCCGAGATTCGATCAATGACATCCTATGTCTGGTTCAACCTCGTTCCGAACTAATCCTCATTCACTCGTTCCCGTGATATTCATCCCCGTGACCTAGTCACACGCTGCAGCTTTATGGATGGAATCTCACCGAGTGGGCCCCGAGTATCTATCCATTATATGGATTGACAAATCCCGCTCTTGTAACAATACTCCTCAACATATCTCCACGGAATACCTAAGATACAACCGTTATGACCCGCATATTTCAGCCAGGTGGTGGGATGTAAATCAAAGCATCCGGGAAGATAGTGATTATGCACGTACTCATGGTCAAAGGAACGGTCTACCACGTTCTGTAATTACAACACTGAACCTTCATAAGATTAGATCCTGCTGTAATGCTTACTTTGGGTAATGTTCATCACGTCACTTAACCAGTGAGGTGACCTCATAGTCAAGAGACTTAATTGTCCATGATCGCGAAACCACGATCATCATGTTGACCATGAACTAGTTATCGATGTAGAGGCTAACTAGGAACTCTGGGGGTTTCTATACCACACATGCATCATTGTTTCACTGACACAGTTCTAGCACGGTATGAAACTGGTTGTGAACTTGCTTAGATATATTGGAATAATCATATATTATTTGCCTCTAGAGCATATATCCAACAGATGGTTCCTCGTCTAAATATTCAATGCACGGGCTCAAATCCATCTATAAATCGCAAAACAATCGCATGAAGTTAGGCATCACCAGATCCAGGGGCGACGAACGAGGACGAAGCCGCGAGGAATCACGTACTCACTACACGGAAGGCGAGCTTGGTGAATCAGCGGCGGCGGATCCGGCGAGGGTGGCGCTTCAGTGGCAACGTCTCTGGGGTGCGGCGTCTCCCTTCCGGTTGTGCGTGGCCAAAAACAACCGGAATCGAAGGCGGCGTGGCGGGGGCGACCGTGCCAGCCAAGAACAAAAAAGGGGCAAAGGGTGCTTGCGTGCCAACCATTTTCGGGGGATACGGGGTACGCTCGGGTCGGAGGCCGAAACCTTGTATCTACGAGTCGAGAGGGAAAATTTACCATGCCCCTTAAAAAATAAGGTTTGATCATGTTTACTATATCTGTTTGGAATATTTTTCTGCATCGAAGTTTAAAACGGTGGTTCTTTTAAGAATCCGCGGTTTTTAAGAGGTTTGGAAGAATTACTCTAACCAGGCTTTTGTAACGTTCTTGTATCTTTCCGATCATTGTCCTGGTACCGAAAAAATGTAGTAGAATTTCTTTGTACGTTTTTGGTATTATTTTTTAGGGAAATGCTTTCTTTAAACCGGATGATTTTCTCTCCCGTCAAGCCGCCTCCTCTGGTGGACACGTGTTTGAGCCCACTGCATCCCCATCCCCTCCGATTCGAGCTTTTTATCCACCCAATCTTATCCTCTCCGGACTTCAGATCCAGCCGGGTCGTCTTCTCCCTCCGTCCATCCCGCCAATCCTATTCCTCCGACGAGTCTGCCACTCATCCTCCGGTGAAACAGCCGCTGCTATTGCATCCTCACACATGGCCGCGGCTACTGTTGTTGCATCCTCACCATGGACACATCGGCTGCTATTGCTACGGGGCATCTCCCTCAACTCCGGCTGCAATGGAGATTCATCTCGCCGTTGGAGCTGTGTCGGAGCTTCGCCGCGGCGCCCCGGCTGCAATGAAGCGTCATCTGGGGTTGCAATGGAGCGCCGTTGGTGCTGCAATGGAGCTTCACCGGCGCATCGCCGGTATCGTTAGGCTGCAATGGAGCACCGTCTGTGCTACGTCGGAGCTTCGCCGCGCCGCTGGGGCTGCAATGAAGCGTCACCTTGGGCTGCAATGGAGCACCGTTGGTGCTGCAATGGAGCTTCGTCGGTGAATCGCCGGTTTCGTTTAGGCTGCAATGGAGCACCGTCGGTGCTGCGTCGGAGCTTCACCGCGCCGCCGGGGCTGCAATGAAGCGCCACCTGGGGCTACAATGAAGCTTCACCAGCGCATCGCGGGTTTTGCTAGGCTGCAATGGAGCTCCGACGCAGCTGTTGGTGCTGCAATAGAGCTTCGCCGGCGCCATCGGTGCTGCGTTGCAGCTTTGGCTCGTCGTCGGGGGTTACAATCTATGAAGCACCGATACGGTTACACAGATACGGCAATACGGATACTGCGATACGGGATACGACATTTCTGAAAACAACAATATTGCGATACGGCGAGTATATATAAATATTTAATAAGATATCAGATTATCAAGACAATAAATAATTAAATGCTTGAGATAAAATCGACATGTGTCTCATTTGCTGCATTCATGTCTATTTTCATCAAGTCATCGTCTTCTTCATAACGGATTGATCATCAAATTACTCAATCCTTGTGATGCTTGCATACAACAATGGATGTATCAGGATTTTTTTTCTTTCTTTTAAATCGAAAAGGGGATATTGCATGGATATAAGTATCGATGGAGTATCGGCCATATCGGAGTATCGGTGAAGTATTATACGCCGATACACAGATTTTGGAAGTATCGATGCTTTGTAGGTTACAATAAAGCTTCGCCTGGGTGTGGTGGTGTCCCGATGCTGCTGCCCCTGTTTCTCGCATCTTCTTTGCTGCTACAGAGGGGATGGGTTGTAAGAGAAAGGAGAAAGACAGTGGGCTGACGTTTGCTCTGATTGGACGGTTACGTGAGCCTAATCAGACGGCTGGACAGGCGGCAGATTTTTCCTTAAAATAAGCCGACTTACGTCTAGCATCGCTCATTTTTTTATCACAGTCCAAAATGTATACTACCACCCAAGAATCTAGAACCGCGTCCATGTGTACAAGGATACAGCCGAACGTGTTTTGTTTCATGCGAGTACTGAAACCAAATCACTTGTTGGGACACTGGCTGGTGCTTTTGATGGAATGGTGGTGCTTTTGATCGAAAATCGGCAGGCAGCGGAGCGGTGCATGCTGCGGCATCCGGACACACTGGACACTGGACAGGTAAGGTTGTTGGTGATGGCTCGGGTACGGCGAAAACGGATACGTCCCGTCCACAAGGGGCAACCACATCAGCATCGCCACATTACACACCACGCTACGACACCACCCACCACCCCAGTCCACAAGTTTCTCTCCCCCTCCCTCTCTCTCTCTCTCTCTCTCCCTTCCCCCGCTCAACGGCACAAGCACGCAACACGGCGCGGCCATGGCGAGCCCGACCCCGACGACGATGAGAGCGGTGCAGTACGACAAGTACGGCGGAGGAGCTGAAGGCCTCAAGGTTTGATCTATCTCTGTGTGTGGAGAACTGAGCTCAACATCATGTGGTCTTCTTCTTCGATGTGTTCTGTTCACTGATGAGATCATGAGACTGAGTAGCTCCGGTGAACGGATTTCCATTCGCAGCATGTGGAGGTGCCGGTGCCGTCGCCGAAGAAGGGCGAGGTGCTGCTCAAGATGGAGGCGGCCAGCATCAACCCCATCGACTGGAAGATCCAGAAGGGCATGCTCCGCCCATTCATGCCCAGCAAATTCCCCTTCACGCCAGGTAATCAAGATTCAGACCGACGCATGGCTGGCCACACAATTCAGCCCCGTTATCATCAACTCTCGCCATGTCCACGAAACATGCAGTGGGCGATCTGGCCGGCGAGGTGGTGGAGGTGGGCTGTAAGAGTTAAACACGGATTCGAATTGCAGTGTCCGGTACGGACTCGTTACCGATTCCGTGTACGGATATGTATTAACCAAATTAGCCTAGTATATATATGAGGCTATACCCCTGTAATCTGTACATCGAAAACGAAAAGAGTAATACAAAGTGCAAGGCTCGATATGAGCCTGTAGCTATAAATCAGTTTCCTATGTTTGTTTCGCCAAGACGCCGATAGCTAGCCAGCTCGCACACGTATACGCAAGAACAGTGAATTAGTACTAGCTAGGTTACTGTTCATCCATCCAGGAGCCTGCTTGCTTAGCTAGTTATACACGTGTGTGTGAGTTTTCGATCTTGGGTGGTTTGATTAAGTGTTCAAAAGTCAACAATTGGTATCTAGAGCCTCGACGATCTACGATGAGCGACGCGGAGTCTGTTGCGTCCGGCAATGACGATTCCAAGGCGAGCAAGGCTGGCAAAGGCGATTCCAAGGGGATCAAGTCCGGCAACGACGGCTCAAAGAGGACAAGTCCGGCAACGACGGCTCCAAGGCGAACAAGACTGGCGGAAACGTGAAGAAGGGCGGAAAGTCAGCGACAAGCGGTGGAGGAACGGGCGGCGTCAACGTAACGGCGCATCGCAACATCCCCATCCAGTACCCGATGCTGACCGACACCAACTATGGTGTGTGGGCCGTAAAGATAAAGATTATTCTCCGAACCCTCCGAGTGTGGCAGGCAGTCACCGACGACGACGTTGACGATGAGTGCGACGAAGGTGCCATGGCCGCCATAGCCCAGTCTGTACCGGACTCCGTGGTGATGACATTGGCGGAGTACGAGACGGCAAGAGAGGCATGGAACGCACTCAAAGAGATGAGGATTGGAGAAGATCGTGTCACGAAGGCTCGGGCACAAGTGCTGAAGCGCCAACTTCACAAGTTACAGATGGAGGAAACTGAATCGGTGAACGACTACGCCATGCGTCTGACTACTCTGGTGGGAGAGATCCGCGCGCTGGGTGCAAAGCTCGATGAAGTCGAGATTGTGGAGAAATTTTTCAGTTCCGTGACTGATAAATTCACATACATCATCGGCACCCTTGAGCAGATTATTGACATCGAGGACATGACCATAACGGAGGCGATCGGACGCCTGCGGACATGGGAAGAGAATGCCCGCGGTTGTCGAAAAGGCAAGGGAGGAGGTGAAGATCAACTCCTGTACATGCGCGCAGATTGGGAGACCCCAAGTAGCAAAGGAAGACGCGACGATGGCAAAGGTTCAAGTAACACGAAGCGCGACGGACACATCGGAAAAGGCAAAGGAAGAGGCAAGCCACAAGGTAGTGGAAAGGCCGACCGATCTAACGAGCAGGAGCCACGGAACTTTGATATGTCGAAGGTCAAGTGCTACAACTGCAATGAGAAGGGTCACTTTGCGAGGGATTGTCCGGAGCCTAATAAACGTGAGATCAATGCAAATTTGGCGAAGCAGGAAGAAGATGATCAAGGTCTTCTGATGGCTGAAGTTTGTGATACGATCAAGACGGTGGTTGAAAAACCAACCCGGGAGGTGCTACTTCAAGAGAAGAAGGTGGCACCAAAGTTATCTCGGACTCAGGGCGTTGAAGGTCCAACGAAGGAGAAGGAACAAAAGATGGAGGTTCATGCTCTACGCACAGATCATGGCGGGGACTTTACGCCGAAGGAGGTCAACAACTACTGCAAGAAGATTGGCACGGAAAGGTTCCTCATGGTACCTTATACGCCGCAGCAGAACGATGTTGTTGAAAGGAGCAACCAACCCGTCGTGGGCATGGCGATAAGCCTACTCAAGAGCAAGAACATGCCAGGGATCTTTTGGGGAGAAGCTGTCACGACGGCGGTCTATCTTCTCAACCGGGCTCCAACGAAGGCGGTGATCGGCAAGACTCCATATGAAGCAATTTACGGACGTAAGCCGAATGTGTCTCATCTACGGACATTTGGGTGTGTGGCACATGTGAAGACGGCGGAGACGCACCTCTCAAATCTGGCCGATCCCAGCACCAAGATGGTGTTCATCGGATACGAGAGGAGTTCGGGCACCAAGGCATACCGCTTCTACGATCCACGAACCAAGCGTCTAAGAGTTTCACGCGACGTTGTGTTTGAACAAAACAAGCGTGGAATTGGGGCTCATCAAACGACGACGACGCTCCAAACGGTAACATGTTCACAGTTGAATTTCCAGATGATGATGATGCAGAAGAGGTTGTCCAGGTGGATGGCGGAACGCCCAACCAAGGTGATCACGATGGAGGCAATCACCATGGTGCCGACGCCAATGATGATGCGCAAGGGTCGCAAGATAGCAACAACGACGCGCACGACACGAGTGGAGATCTCGGAGGTGACAACGACAATCAAGATGATGGTCACGGTCACGACGACGAGGATGCCAACGAAACGGCATCGCATGAGACTCCATCATCTTCCTCAAATGCATCAACGCCAGCACAATTTGTGTCTCCTCCTTCGCAAGGCACGGATTCTTCCGGGCCTCATCGCTACAAGACCCTCGAAGAAAACTACAAGAAAGCAAAGCCAGTTACGCTCGAGTACTCCGGACTATGTTTGCTCGGAGTTGAGGAGCCGGCGAACTTTGTAGAGGCGAGCAAGAATCCAAGTTGGATGCACGCCATGGACGAGGAGATAAAGGCGATCGAGAGTAATGGCACGTGGACTTTGGTAACCCGACCTTCCAACCATAAGGCCATAGGTTTGAAATGGGTTTACAAGTTAAAGAAGGACACGCAAGGTGCTATTGTGAAGTACAAGGCAAGACTCGTCGCAAAGGGCTACGTACAACGTCAAGGAGTCGACTATGAGGAGGTGTTTGCACCAGTTGCTCGACTCGAGACTGTGAGGCTGCTCCTAGCCTTAGCAGCACAAGAGGATTGGAAGGTTCATCACATGGATGTTAAATCCGCTTTCCTCAACGGTGATCTCACAGAAGAAGTGTACGTGGAACAACCCCTCGGCTACGAGAAGAAAGGCGAAGAACAGAAAGTTTACAAGCTCAAGAAGGCACTATATGGGCTGAAGCAAGCGCCAAGAGCTTGGAACGCAAAGTTGGACCAAAGTATGGTCTCGCTCGGGTTCAAGAGATGTCCCCTCGAGCATGCAGTCTATACGAAGAACTCCAAAGGTTCAAATCTGTTAGTTGGAGTATATGTCGACGATCTGATTATCACCGGAGATAGCGCGCAAGAGATTGAAGTTTTCAAGGCGCATATGAAGGAGAAGTTTAGCATGAGCGATCTGGGATTACTCAACTATTACTTAGACATCGAAGTGAAGCAAAGCTCCAATGAGATTTTCCTATGTCAATCGGCGTACGGGGTCAAGTTATTGGACAAGTTTGGCATGACAGATTGCTACAAGGTGCAAGCTCCAATGGACCAACGTCACAAATTGAGAAAGTCAAGCTCAAATCCGCCGGTGGATACCACAATGTATCGAAGCATTGTGGGCAGTCTAAGATATTTGGTGGATACCCGACCTGACTTGGCATATTCAGTCGGGATCGTGAGTTGTTTCATGGAGAATCCGACGATCGAACACATGAGCGCGGTCAACCAAATATTGCGCTATGTGACTATCGATCTTGGATGCACGTATCGACAAGGAAAGGAAGGTTTCGTCCTTCACGGTTATTCAGACAGTGACCTGACAGGTGATGTTGATAATCGGAAGAGCACAACGGGCAAGGTGCTTCATCATGAGAGGAGCAAGCACTACATCCGAGAGTGCATTGATGAAGGGATGATCGAAGTTCAATACATGAACACAAAAGATCAGCTTGCCGATATTCTCACGAAGTCCCTTGAACGAGAGAAGTTCTTGGAGATGCAAGAAAAGATCGAAGTTCAAGCTATGAAGCGAGGAAAGAATCTAAAAGATAATTTACCAAGCACCGAAGAACAGGTGAAGGTCGAAGACGCGACCAAGGAGAAGTGTTGTCATCAACGTAAGGATGAACTGACGACAGTAAAGACGATCCCTGAAATGTTGCGAAGAACGGCAAAGATAATGTCAACGATGAAAAACAGCAATCGTATTTGGGGTCCAGGTCGTAACGAAGATGTCGTGTTTAAGGAGGTGAATGTAAGAGTTAAACACGAATTCGAATTGCAGTGTCCGGTACGGACTCGTTACCGATTCCGTGTACGGATATGTATTAACCAGATTAGCATAGTATATATATGAGGCTATACCCCTGTAATCTGTACATCGAAAACGAAAAGAGTAATACAAAGTGCAAGGCTCGATATGAGCCTGTAGCTATGAATCAGTTTCCTATGTTTGTTTCGCCAAGACGCCGATAGCTAGCCAGCTCGCACACGTATACGCAAGAACAGCTCTCCATCAGCTTCCCGGTAAGCACGACGCACTGGCCGATGCCACCGTTCCGTCTCCACCCAACAGTGTCAAAATTCAGTGCTCTGACACGGCCGGTGACTGCAGAGCGGCGGCGGGCTCGCCGAGTACGCGGTGGCGCCGGCGTCGCACACGGTGGAGAGGCCGCCGGAGGTGTCCGCCGTCGAAGGCGCCTGCCTGCCGGCCGCCGCCAGCAGCGCGCTGCAGCTGCTCAAGCTCGCCGGGTCAACAGCTTCGACGGGACCTCCTCCGGCGCCAACGGCCCGAAGAACGCGCTGGTGACCGCGGCGTCGGGCGGCGTGGGCCACTACGCCGTGCAGCTGGCGAAGCTGGCGGGCATGCACGTACGGCCACCTGCGGCGCGCGCAACGTGGACCTCGTCCGGGGCCTGGGCGCCGACGAGGTGCTGGACTAGAAGACGCCCGAGGGCGCGGCCCTGCGGAGCCCGTCGGGCAGGAAGTACGAGGCCGTGGCGAACTGCGCGGCGGGGGTGCCGTGGCCGACGCTCAAGGCGGCGCTGGCCGACGGGGGCAGCACGGCAGCCGACGTCACGCCGGGGGTCGGCGCCGCGCTCACGTCGCTGCTGCAGAAGGCCACCTTCGCCAAGAAGAGGCTGGCGCCGCTGATGCTGACGCCGAGGAGGGAGGAGATGGAGTGGCTCGTTGGTCTGGCGCGGCAGGGGAAGCTCCGGACGGTGGTGGACTCGTCGTTCCCGCTGAGCAGAGCGCAGGAGGCCTGGGCTAAGAGCATGGAGGGGCATGCCGCCGGCAAGATCGTCGTGGAAATTGGTGGCGCGGAGTGAACGTTGACCCTTCGTATGATGCAACAAACAATTGGTTTGTTCGTGTGTGTTAATTTGAGAAATGAAGCACTAATAATGTGCGACATAGTGTGGGCTCGTCTTCAATGTTGCAAGATACTCCCTATGTAAATTAATATAAAATGTTTTAGATAATTAATTAGTGATATAAAATATCTTATATTAGTTTATGGAGGGGGTATTGTACTACTTCTTCCGTCTCAAATTAGCTCAAATGAATGTATCTATCACTATTTTAATAATACTACGTAAATACATTTATTTAAACGACAAGTAATTCGAAACGGAGAAAGTATGAGTTTAAGGCTTTAATCCCGCACATACAACTTGTAAAAAGGGAAAAATTGGCATGTAGGCTTCAAGTTAAGACCCCATATAAATTTTAAGCATTGTGGATATTTTAGTTCATCTCTAACAGAATTCCTACAAAGACTTCACTCCTTAAACGACTTCCCATTGAGAAATTAAGCTCCATCAGTCGGAAGTCTAAAAAACTCAAGGAAGAGAATTTTCAAAAGTTTATGCATGATTTTTATCCGGCTTTAGAAACCTTCTAGTGCAACATCCTGATCCAAGCTTTCTCAAAATAAAATTGTCTTCACCAACTTTTCGGTATTTTTATGTTTTTTTCTTATTAAAAAAAACATAAAATGTTCACGTCAAATAAATGTTTCAAATTTCAAAATATTGGTTTGAAATTTTAAGATGGTTTAAAAAATATGTTTCCAAATTGTTCATCAGTTGGGCCTCAGCTTCGCGGAGCTGGCTTTGAGAAGACATATTGGGCCTGTGCAAAATCAAGAATTTGAAAAACTAAGATTTCACAACTTCACGAGATCCTCTTTTTGTCGTATTTCGAAGAAATTACAACCCACTGCCAGTCTGAAGTGAAAATTGACCGATTTGTGGCGTTTTCCAAAATTACATGGACCGACAGCGCCCTCGTTTGACACGTCACAAACCCGTCACCCATCGAACCGAGCATCAAACAAACCAAAGAAAAAATGCCAGCAAAAGCCCTCTCTCCGCTCAGCTTGCTAGGGTTAGAAACAGTTGCCGCCGTCACCCTGGATCAGACCGAAACCCACCCTCCTCACATCCCAACCCACCCTCTAGCCATCGTCGGCCAGTTGGCCATCCAATTGGGCAATGCTAAATTACCGTTCACTCCTTCGTGCTCGACCGCAACCCCCTTTTGCCACCCAGCTGCAACCATCCTTAGCCCTCCTCTGCTATCAATCCTAGTGCCCTCGTCTCATCTCAGCGATAATGAATTGTAGCAATCCCACACCTTCCTTTGCTCTTTCATGCCTCTTGGTCGTCGTCACCCTGCATCCCAGTTGCTCAGCCACATCCTAGATGCTACCCAAACTCACAAGGTAAAATTTTGTTCATGTGCCTTCTCCCTTATTATACATACAATGGGGTACTGTTATGTGTATGTTATTATGTCATGTATGTACTACCATATGCGTAGACAACTAGACATATATATTTTGTGATGTGCCAAACTTTATCATATACTAGAAACCACTATTGTGTATTTATTGCATCGTACATTTTGAAGATCTTTACCATAAATAGTACCCTCTCCATTCCTGAATATAAGATGTATTATTTGTTTAAAAAAATTAAATTTGTTTAACTTTGATCTTATATGTAGATAAATATATCGATATAAATTATATAATTTTTTATTCAAAGTTAACTTTTTCACTTTGAACAAAACTTATACACCTTATATACCCTAAGGGTGGAGTATAAATTATAGAAAACATAGTTGTAGATAAATTTATTGTTACAAAATAGATTTTACTATTTTTATATGATATTCAGTATAAACATAAAACAAACCAATTAATATTTATTAACACTACCATGTTATTAAATTATGCAAACAAAATAAATTATGTTTGTAAGACTATAAAACGTTTAAAATAAGATCTACATAATTATAAATTTTTAGTACAAAAATATATTTATATTAGTTCACCCCGGGACTATGGGTCGGCCCTGCCCACCATCAGAGATGAGATGATCCGAATGTCTTGTTCCATCCACCTCCAAATCTCCAGTATTAATAATGAGGGAGGGAAGGGATCTAGTTTAGAGGGTGGGCAGGATTTCAGTTACCTGATGAGATGAGTGAAGGTGTTCGGGCTGGCGGGGTTGGGGCAGCACGCAAGCGAGCAACCCGACGAGAAGCGTTGCCCTACGCTAGGAATATTTTTTTGAATCTTGGCGGCCAAGGCAACTAGCCTCCGCCTCCGCGACCCGCGCCGCGCCGCCGTGGGGAAGAAGAGAACGGAAGAAAGACCGAGTCAACTAATTTTAACAACGAAACTGGACAGTGGGCCATTCTATCCTATGCTTTCTTCGTTTGCTATGCTCCGCTTCCCTCCGACCGCCCCCTCTCTCCCCTCCACCTATATAAACCTACCCACATGGCCCAAGAAACCGCCATCCACCATCTCCACCGTCTCCACCATCCATCAGCACGCACCACCCCGGCCAACGATAGAGATAGATCAGGGTCTTGTGAACACCATCTGCTAGTCTTGTGAATTCCGTTCCAAAAGTGAAACTGAACAGACAATAACCCGAGTTGTGCGCCACCGGTTTGAGCTGTTCTCCATTACATTATGTTCATATTTTTGCTTTCTGTTCAATTTACTCATGGCATTTTCATGTTCAATGCCATATGTTGTTGTGTGGTACTAGTAGTCTGGAATACTCTGTTTCACAAATTCGGGTTTGGGAAAAAAATTCGGCGTGCAATCGACGATTTCTGGGAGTAGCATTTCCTCATGTTAGTACAACCTCACGTGTGTTCAGGGGTAGCCAGAGAGGCAGAGAGGCTATAGTTGCGACATGGCTATACTGATCTCGGGACCATCTAGTCCTGGTATCTCAGACACTGATGGTTGTCGTGGGATGTGAAGAAGTAGTCACGTCAAAACAGTGTAGCACATAAATAAATAGAAAATAGGGAAGGAGTACTAGGAGCAACAGTGCTATATGTGAGCGCACTTCACCCTGCGGTGACGGAGAGCGAGTTGTTCCTTGGCTCAAAATATTTCATCACGTCTGTACCAGAACGGGTCGCCGGAAGCGGCGACAGTGTGATCGGCGCTATGCCTCAGAAGCCATGACAGGGTCACAAGCTCTGTCCTGGAGGTTGTCCTGCTCCTCGAACACCTTTTTGTACAACTACTGCACACACATTCTTTGCACCCTGCTCAGCTGTTGCGACGCACACTGCACGCCGGTGAGCCTGATCCTGATAAGTTCGCAGATGAAGTTGAACCTGGCGCAGTCGTGGCTGTCAGGCACCATGCGTGTCGATGCTGAACTTGCAGCACCGGACCCATGATGAGTATTCGTGAACTAGATCTCGTTCACAACGACGCTCCTATCCCGCATGGTGAGGCCGACATCGCCCGTGAGAAGCAGCCACTTCCTGGAGCGCTCCTCGATGATGCCTTGAGAGGACTTGCTGGTCGTCCACTCCTCACGCTCGTCCGGCGGGGAGTCCGCGAGGACCGGAAGCAGTTTGACGCGCGGGAACTGCAGGACTGCGCCAGTGTACCGCACATTGAGCCGGTGTTCGCGTCGACGAGGATCACCTGGAGCGGCTCGCCATTGATGTCGTTGACATCCTTGATCTTGCTGCGGGTGAAGATCGGCAGCGCTGGTGGGTTCAGGAAAGCCAGCCTCCACACCACTCGCTCTGCTGCCAGCGATGTCTCCGGCGGGGACCTCTCGATGTACCACGGGCTCTGCAGCAGCCTGCCTGGATCTCATCCGCTAGTCAGTTGTGACACGGGACGACCGAGAATATTTCCTGGTCTGTTGGTCATTATTCCATACCGTCAGGTCCGTCAATAGGGTCCAGCTGCCAACGCAGCAAATCAATGGGTGAATACGAGCTGCATACCGCAGCTATAATACAGAATACGTCATGATCTCGATAAAGAGCGTCAGTTGAGATTTCGTGTCCATGTGTGCTCGGATTCAGAATCCAATTTCCGTGTTTATATTTGGCTTCAATACTGTATCAGATTCACTGTTGGCCGAGACTTGAAAAGCTCGGTATGTTGAATAAGGACATTGCATCAGGGAGTGCATTGTTTGAGGTGAATGTGACTGTTTAGCTGTTTTGTGTGAGTCGGTAACGGTCATAACTCACAATTTTTTGTATGAAATTTCTTTATGTGAATGCAGTCCTGCGTGTAGTTTGGGCCGATCACACAACAGATAGGACATTGCTGATAAGCTAGTTTCACAAATTCTGTATGAAATTGCTTTATGTTAATACAATCATGTGTGTAGTTTGGGCAGATCACACGAACGATAGGACATTGCTGATAAGCTAGTGAATCTTTGATGCATTTTGCATTCGGTTTCGACTTATATATCTGAACAAAATGGTGTAGTGTGCAAGGAGGTTGGTTTTGTCAGTTTGTTGAAGTAATTCGACAAATAAAAGCAAGATTGGCAATGATGTTCATGTGAATCTTATTTCCAGTTAAATGCCTTCTAGTGTCAAGCGTTGACATACTTGACAAACATATTGTTGGGTTTGAGTCATCAACATACAAACCTTTTGTGCAATTACAAGGGTAGCTTATGGCATGAAGCTCGTGAGATTACAGTATGTTTTGTGCCACCAACCATACTTATTCCACCTCATGGATTATGTCTTGGTACCGTTTAGTCCATTCAAATGCACTGATTATTATACCATAAATGTTTTCTCACAACATTTGATGTTTGGCACTGAAAGAAATTTTACATATCACCAAATGAAGAAACAATATTTCCATCATCTTATCATACATTAAACTGGATCTGCTGAATCTAGGTATAACAGAGTAACAATACAAAATTGGAGCAGTTGCTTCATAGAATCAATTCGTAAACTCAGAGATTGTGTCCAGCTTTGCAAGCTAACAAGTGATAGTCTATCCTCGTTGGTTACCCCAAGTGGAAGGTTAGATGTAGTGTAGCAGCAAATTTCCGCCATGTAGAGAATAGAGTTTGTCTCCCGTAGGACTCCGGCAATGATAAGTAGGTGCCAACGACGCAATTGACGTGGACCTGCACACGACACAAATAACTTTGCTCCCAACGAGTACAGAGAGGTTGTCAATCTCTTCAGCCTTGTTGTTTACAAAGGATCAAACACAAGGGATAATGATAATTGTGATAGCAGCAAGAAAGTAAAAGCAGGTAAATAAAAGAGCGTCTAAACAGTGATGAGAATATGGACCGGGGTCCCGTGATGTTCACTAGTGATGTCTCTCTCCCAAAAGACGATAAAACTGCTATGCGAGGTAAACAAATCACAACATGGCAATTGACAAGATTAAAAACGCACCGCAATACTAACTATGCTACACAGAAAGGACGAGGCTCAAAAGCATGGGCGGTACGCCAAAATAAGTAGACCGAAATCCAACTGCATCTACTACTAATCATCCACCTTGAGATATCTATCCAGAACATCTCGCTGGTATTAAATTGCTGATACGTCCAAAACGTATCTATAATTTCTGCTTGCTCCATGCATGTTTTGTGTGATATTGCTATGATCTAGATACACTTTCATACACTTTTGATCATATTTGGACTAACCTATTAACTCAGTGCACCACAGTGCCAGTTCCTGTTTTCTGCTGTTTTCTATTTCAGTTTTCCCCCATATAAAAAGTGCCAGAAAAATTCGGGAAAATTCAGATAAAAAATCAGCGTGACGGAAGCTTTGAGAAGAGCCCGGGAGGGGCCAGAGGGGAGCCAGGGGGCCCAGGCGGCCACCCGGCGCGGCCCCACCCCTGGCCGCGCCAGGGGGGCGCCTGGGGCCCCTGGTCCACCTCTGGCTGCCCCCTTCGCCTATTTAATCTACGTCACGGGAAAACTCCAGAAGAGGAACCCTATTCCGCGAACTCGCCTCTGTTCCGCCGCCGCCGCGCTTCCAAGATCGGGAGCACCAGAAGACCTCTTCCCGGCACCCTGCCGGAGGGAGGATTGACCTCCGGAGTCTCCTCTCCACCATGGATGCTCCCCGGATGTCTCGTGAGTAGTTTTTCTTGGACCATGGGTCCGTGATCAGTAGCTATGTGATGTTCTCCTCCCCTCTTTGATCTTCATTGTTTAGACCTCGTGAGCTGCCCTACATGATCGAGGCACCTTTGTAATATTTATGTTGTTGCTATGCTAAGTTTGATGGGATCTGATGGATTATGAGATTATGTTCAGATTGTGATAGAGTAATATATTTGGTTTTTATCTCTTATATTTTTGTTCCTAAGTAATTATTGCATGTTCTCCGTTGCTGTTTATTGCTTTGGCCAAGTAGTAGGTAGTGACTCCAAGAGGGAGCGTTGTGCTAGATTGTGGGTTCATGCCCCCCGATGACACGCTTGAGTGACAGAAACATGAGTCTAGGGGATGTGTTGTTGCCACAAGGGGGAAAACAACGGTGCTTGTAACCGCGGTTACAATGATTGTTTACTTTACGCAAAGTTCTTTTTAATGCAGTTGTCTGTTGCTTTGGGTTTACACTTTGGGTGGGGCTCGCAACTTAATACCAGCGAGATGTTCTGGATAGATATCTCAAGGTGGATGATTAGTAGTAGATGCAGATGGATTTCGGTCTACTTATTTTGGCGTACTGCCCGTGCTTTTGAACCTCTTCCTTTCTTTTGTAGCATAGTTAGCATTGCGGTGCGTTCATAATCCTGTCAATTGCCCTTCTGTAATTTGTTTACCTCGCATAGCAGTTTTATCGTCTTTTGGGAGAGAGACATCACTAGTGAACATCACGTATCCCGGTCCATATCCTCATTACTGTTTCCAAGCTATATTTACTTTTCTACATTTACTTTCAAGTTGCTATCATTATCCCTTGCGTTTTATCATTCGTGAACAACAAGACCTGAGAGATTGACAACCTCTTTGAACTTCGTTGGGAACAAAGTTATCTGTGTCTGTGTGCAGGTCCGCGTCAGTTGCGCCGCTGACACCTACTTATCATCTCTGGAGTCCTACTGGAGATAAACCTTGGTATCTTCACCGAGGGAAAACTGCTGCTGCACTGCATCTCAAACCTTCACTTGGGGTAACCAACGAAGGGCGAGAAGCCAATAAGCAAGAGTATTTCTGGCGCCGTTGCCGGGGACTCCGAGTGCTAAGATAGGGGAGTTGCACACTACCCTTTACCTTTGTTTTTTAGTCTTGTTAGTTTACCTTTCAGTTTTTATCTTTGTGTCTTTTATCAAAATTTACAAAAAAATTATTTATCTTGCTAGTTGTCATTATGTCTGGCCCTTCTACCTTTGTTGAGACAGAGGTTCTCACCTTTAAACAAAAAGGTGGAGAAAGTTTAAAAGATGCTTGGTATAGGATTAATGATTCTAAAAAAAAAGCCACCAAGAAGCAATCCACTACTATCTTGCTTAGAAATTTTTATGTTGGGATTACTCCTTGGAATAGGTTCATATTAGATACTGCTATCAATGGGAATTTTCTAGAATCCCCGACTTGGGAGTCTCTTAATGTTATTGAAAATCTTGTTGGAAATCTCCCTATTGCTAGCATACAAGAAGATATAACTCTATCTCACATTATGAAAAAACTTGAAAAGTATATCTAGGATAAATGAGTTGGATCGCAAGATTCAAGGGAATTTGAATAGGCTTGATAGCTCCATTCTTAAAATTATTAAAACTTTGGAGGACATCAAATCCCGGAATACGGATCTTTCTAGGATAGATAAGATTGAGGAAATCATTAATACTCTAGGAACTACTTTCTCCTCAATCAAACCAAAAAAAGTAGAGACTTCGGCAAGAAGGGAACCCAAGTTCATTTATGTTCCTAAGGTTCCCCGATCTAAAAATAAACCACCTATTGCCAAAGAAGTTGAAACCGTGAAAACTTTGGAAGAAATACCTCTCTATGAATCTTCCGTTGATTTTCCGCCTTTTGGTTTCATTCCTAGAAGTATCTTCATTAGGCCCTTATTTGAAAGACCTCTTAAGACCAGTTGTACAATTGAAGAGCTTTTTGATGATCTTGATAATGATTCAATTGATACAACTTGATCTTTTTGCATCATGCCTAGCTAATGGCTTTAAAGAAGCGCTTTCGGGAGGCAGCCCGCAACGAATTTAGGTGTTTTCTTTTTGCTTTTATTGTGTCTTGATGGTTGTTACTTCTGTAGCAACATCATTGTATCTTTATTTTTCAGCTTTGTGCCAAGTTATAGCCTCTTACGGCAAGGGAAGTAAAAGTTGTGACATGCTGTCCAGAAAACAGATTCTGTCCTCGTGACCAGAAAAATTCCAGAAAAATCCCAGTTCATCTTTTTGAGCTGAATTTTTTACACAGTATGCTCTATACAATTACTAAACTTCCGTATGTTCTGAGTATTCTGATTTGAGTTGCATAAGTGTCCCTAAAAAATTCTTTACTATCTGCTGCTCTGTTTTTCACAGATTCTGCCACGTTTTGTCTCTCCTTACTTTTGCAAACCTTAAGCTTGCTTTTTCTTTGCAAAAACTTTTTGGCACTCTTGAGAAACAGTAGCTCTTCAAGAATATCTTTATATCCAGTGGGAATTTTTTTTATTTATTAATGGTACTAACCTCTCTAATCAGCTTATGATGAGTTATGTATGAAGGGAGTTTTTAAGTGTGCGATAGAAGATGATGAAAGAAGATCCAGGAGTGTCAAGCGCTCAAGCTTGGGGATGCCCCCATGTATCCCCAATAAAAATTCAAGGAGAATCAAGCGTCTAAGCTTGGGGATGCCCCCGTGCATCCCCTTCTCCATCAACAAATCATCAGTTCGTCCTTCGTCTCACTATATTTTTATCACTTCATGCGTTATGTGCTATGCTTGGAGCGTCTCGCTCTTAGATTTTGTTTTTAGTTTTCTTTAGCTTTTCTTGCTGTTCATAACAAGTTAGATCTTGTCTTACTTTGTGTGGGAGATAAACACGCTCCACTTTCAAAATTTAGAACACATCATAGGATTTTTCCTGCTTATCTTTCTGCTGTTGTGTGTTCTTTATCTTTTCATAGCTGCCGCCATGTTTAGTTTTAGTCTTAGTTTGTCTTTAGCAAGAGCCTTGGCTTTTGTTTAGTTTGTTGCTGGAACTCTTTTTAGTTTTCATGTTTATCTTGTTAAAGAGAGTTGGTTGTTGCACTGAGTTATGTCTTGTCTTGAAAGTAGGTAATTGAGATTGCTATTTAATTTTAGTAGTAGCTTGCAATAGTTTTGAAGTATTGTTGTGAGTAATGTTTGGACTTTTGGTGTCAAGAGCTCTTGCCTATTAGTGATAGGTGTCGTATTTTGGGCAATCCGTGTTTATTTTCAAAACCTACAAAACTAGTTGAGAACTCTAGCTAGTAGATGGATCACTACTCTTCTGAGGAGTCGAATATTAGAGTACACTCACGTACCATGAGTCGAGGATGCGCAAGGATAACCAAACCCCCATACACTCCTCCTCGGGGTACTTGTCTCTTTGTGAACCTCCTTATTAGATTGAGAGTTACCGATAATAAGTGCATGAGTTCTTTGGACTAATGTAAGTATTGAGAGTTGACACTTCCACCTTCCCATATTTTGCTAGCCTTTCCCGTGCCGTGCATTGCCTTCTTCTCACTCCGAGAGTTGGTGTCCACCTTTGCCGGTACATCGAAACCCTTGGCATGATACGCTCTGTCATCATAAGCCTCCCTTTATCTTTGCTCAAAACAGCCACCATACCTACCTATCAAGGCATTTCCATAGCCTTTCCGAGTTATATTTCCATGCAAAATTCACCTCTTCATGACTTGATATTCATGTCATACATGTTCCTGCTACACTGGCAGCGACATACCTTGCATACATCATGATAGTTACATCTTCTTTATGTTTTGAGTACCTTGTAAAGTGTGAAAGATCTCCTTTACCTTCTTGTAAAATAGAGTGTTGCCCTTAAGTGAGGAAAAGATCACAAAGTGGACACAATAAAAGATCCCAAAGAGGACAAATGAGAGTTAAATAGAAAGAGCCATTGAGGCCACAAAAAATACAAAAAATAGAAAAAAGAGAAAAAAGAAATAAAAAGAGTGAATGGGGCAACACTACTATCCTTTTGAGAGATCCACACTAGTACTCCCTTTATATCCTTGTACTCCATAGAGATGATCTTTATGCATATAGCTATGTGGGGACCTTCACACTATAGAACTTGGCTTGCATATTCCAAGGATGAGCCTCCTCAAACGAGCTCTAGGTCTTCATGAGCGAGCAAGTTAGATGCACCCCCACTAGTTCCATTGGAGAGCTTCTTAGCTCGTATGTGCATCCGTTGCATGGCAATCCCTACTCCTCACATCATATTTATCATTTGGCATCTCTTGCCTATGATTGTCCTCATTGATGTGAGCCTTTCTCATCCTTTTTGTCTTCCTCCTCCACCATATTTCTCTCTTTGCCATCCTAAGTGTCAACTCTCGTGCTTACGCTCATCCATTGCATGAGTGCTCTAAATATCGAAAAGGAGTGGATCAAATTGACTTGTACCTGGCTAGTGGTCTGGGGACGAGTCAAGATAAGATTCCAAAGAGGACCAAGTGTGAAACTTTAGTAGATTGAGTTCTCAAAAAAATACTTTTTCTCTCGTATTCCCTATCCCCTTTCTTGCACGCAAACACCATTTGGAGACATTCGATTCACGGACAGCGAGAGCTCTTGCACCTTTTGTTCTTTTGTTACTTGTTTCAATGCTAATATAGACTCTTGCATGTTATGACTTGAATTGAATCTCTAACCTTGATTGCTTTACTTTTCAAAGTTCTTATATGGTTGCTAGCATGTCACCACAGAAATTATGTTGTTATCATTTACCTACTCGAGGACGAGCAGGAATTAAGCTTGGGGATGTTGATACGTCCAAAACGTATCTATAATTTCTTCTTGCTCCATGCATGTTTTGTGTGATATTGCTATGATCTAGATACACTTTCATACACTTTTGATCATATTTGTACTAACCTATTAACTCAGTGCACCCCAGTGCCAGTTCCTGTTTTTTGCTGTTTTTCTATTTCAGTTTTCCCCCATATAAAAAGTGCCAGAAAAATTCGGGAAAATTCAGATAAAAAATCAGCATGACGGAATCTTCGAGAAGAGCCCGGGAGGAGCCAGAGGGGAGCCAGGGGGGCCAGGAGGCCACCCGGCACGGCCCCACCCCTGGCCGCGCCAGGGGGGCGCCTGGGGCCCCTGGTCCACCTCTGGCTGCCCCACTTCGCCTATTTAATCTACGTCACGGGAAAACTCCAGAAGAGGAACCCTATTCCGCGAACTCACCTCTGTTCCGCCGCCGCCGCGTTTCCAAGATCGGGAGCACCAGAAGACCTCTTCCCGGCACCCTGCCGGAGGGAGGATTGACCTCCTGGAGTCTCCTCTCCACCATGGATGCTCCCCGGATGTCTTGTGAGTAGTTTTTCTTGGACCATGGGTCCGTGATCAGTAGCTATGTGATGTTCTCCTCCCCTCTTTGATCTTCATTTTTTAGACCTCGTGAGCTGCCCTACATGATCGAGGCACCTTTGTAATATTTTTGTTGTTGCTATGCTGAGTTTGATGGGATCTGATGGATTATGAGATTATGTTCAGATTTTGATAGAGTAATATATTTGGTTTTTATCTCTTATATTTTTGTTCCTAAATAATTCTTGCATGTTCTCCGTTGCTGTTTATTGCTTTGGCCAAGTAGTAGGTAGTGACTCCAAGAGGAGCGTTGTGCTAGATTGTGGGTTCATGCCCCCCGATGACATGCTTGAGTGACAGAAACATGAGTCTAGGGGATGTGCTGTTGCCACAAGGGGGAAAACAACGGTGCTTGTAACCGCGGTTACAAGGATTGTTTACTTTACACAAAGTTCTTTTTAATGCAATTGTCTGTTGCTTTGGGTTTACACTTTGGGTGGGGCTCGCAACTTAATACCAGCGAGATGTTCTGGATAGGTATCTCAAGGTGGATGATTAGTAGTAGATGCAGATGGATTTCGGTCTACTTATTTTGGCGTACTTCCCGTGCTTTCGAACCTCTTCCTTTCTTTTGTAGCATAGTTAGCATTGCGGTGCGTTCATAATCCTGTCAATTGCCCTTCTGTAATTTGTTTACCTCGCATAGCAGTTTTATCGTCTTTTGGGAGAGAGACATCACTAGTGAACATCACGTATCCCGGTCCATATCCTCGTTAGTGTTTCCAAGATATGTTTACTTTTCTGCATTTACTTTCAAGTTGCTATCATTATCCCTTGCGTTTTATCATTTGTGAACAACAAGACCGGAGAGATTGACAATCTCTCTGAACTTCGTTGGGAACAAAGTTATCTGTGTCTGTGTGCAGGTCCGCGTCAGTTGCGCCGCTGACACCTACTTATCATCTCTGGAGTCCTACTGGAGACAAACCTTGGTATCTTCACCGAGGGAAAACTGCTGCTGCACTGCATCTCAAACCTTCACTTGGGGTAACCAACGAAGGGCGAGAAGCCAATAAGCAGTTGCAAGCCCCACCCAAAGTGTGAACCTAAAGCAACAGACAACTGCATTAAAAAGCACTTTGCGTAAAGTAAACAATCCTTGCAACCACGGTTACAAGCATCGTTGTTTTCCCCCTTGTGGGAACAAAACATCCCTTAGACTCATGTTTCTGTCACTCAAGCGTGTCATCAGGGGCATGAACCCAAAATCGAGCATAACGTTACCTCTTGGAGTCACTACCTACTACTTGGCCAAAGAAATAAACATCAACGGAGAACATGCAAGGATTACTTAGGAACAAAATATATTACTCAATCAAAATCTGAACATAGTCTCATAATCCATCTGATCCCAGCAAACTCAGCATAGCAACAGCAGAAAATTACATATGTGCCTCGATCATGTAGGTCAGCTCACGAGGTCTAAACCATGAAGAACAAAGAGGGGAGGAGAACATCACATAGCTACTGATCACGGACCCATGGTCCAAGGGAGACTACTCATGGATCATCCGGGAAGCGTCCATGATGGAGGGGAAGCTCCCGGAGGTCAATCCTCCCTCCGGCAGGGTGTCGGGAAGAGGTCTGTTGGCGCTCTCGATCTTGGAAGTGCGGCGGCAGCGGAACAGAGGCGAGATGGCGAAAAAGGGTTCGGTCTTCAGAGGTTTCGCGTCACGGAGAATATATAGGCGAAGGGGGAAGCCAGGGGGGCCACCAGAGGTTTAGGCGGCCCCCTCCCCCCTGACGCGGCCAGACCCTAGGTCGCGCCAGGTGGCCGCCTGGGTCCCTGGTGGTGGCCCTCTGGCCCCACCCAGGTGTTTCCGGAAGCTTCCGTTGCGCAGATTTTTTATCTGATTTTTCCTGAATTTTTGAAGCATTTTTAATATGGGGGAAACCTGAAATAGAAAAACAGCAGAAAACAAGAACTCGCAATGTGGTGCATTGAGTTAATAAGTTAGTCCAAATATGATCGGAAGTGTATGAAAGTATCTAGATCATAGCAATATCACACAAAATATGCATGGAGCAAGAAGAAATTATAGATACGTTTGGGACGTATCAACATCCCCAAGCTTAATTCATGCTCGTCCTCGTGTAGGTAAATGATAACAAGCATAATTTCTGTGGTGACATGCTAGCAACCATGAAAGAACTTTGAAACTAAAGCAATCAAGGTATGTGATTCAATTCAAGTCATAACAGGCAAGAGTCTATATTAGCATTGAAATAAGCAACGAAAGAACATTAGGTGCAAGAGCTCTTGTTGTCCGTGACTCGAATGTCTACAAATGGTGTTTGCGTGCAAGAAGAGGGATATGGGAATACGAGAGAAAAATATATTTGTTGAGAACTCAATCTACTAAATTTTCACACTTGGTCTTCTTTGGAATCTTATCTTGACTCGTCCCCATACCACTAGCCAGGTACAAGTCAATTTGATCCACTCCTTTTCGATATTTTGAGCACTCATGCAATGGATGAGCGTAAGCACGAGAGTTGACACTTAGGATGGAAAAGAGAGAAATATGGTGGAGGAGGAAGACAAAAAATGGTGAGAAAGGCTCACATCAATGAGGACAATCATAGTCAAGAGAAGGCCAAATGATAGATATGATGTGAGGAGTAAGGATTGCCATGCAACGGGTGTACATATGAGCTAAGAAAAGCTCTCCAATGGAACTAGTGGGGGTGCATCCAACTTGCTCGCTCATGAAGACCTAGAGCTCATTTGGGGAGGCTCATCCCTGGAATATGCAAGCCAAGTTCTATAGTGTGAAGGATCCCCACATAGCTATATGCATAATGATCATCTCTATGGAGTACAAAGATATAGAGGGAGTACTAGTGTGGATCTTTCAAAAGGAATAGTAGTGTTGCCCCTTTCTCTCTTTTTATTTCTTTTTCTCTTTTTTCTATTTTTTTGTATTTTTTTGGTGGCCTCAATGGCTCTTTTTATTTAGCTCTCATTTTTCCTCTTTGTGATCTTTTATTTTGTCCAGTTTGGGATCTTTTCCTCACTTAAGGGAAACACTCTATTTTACAAGAAGGTATAGAAGATCTTTCACACTTTACAAGGTACTCAACATAAAGAAGATGTAGTTATGATGATGTATGCAAGTCTATGCCTCTGCTAGTGTAGCAGGAACATGTATGACATGAAGATCAAGTCATGAAGAGGTGGATGTTGCATGGCAATATATCTCGGAAAGGCTATGGAAATGCCTTGATAGGTAGGTATGGTGGCTGTTTTGAGGAAATATATAGGGAGGTTTATGTTGATAGAGTGTATCATGCCAAGGGTTTGGACGTACCGGCGAAGGTGGATGCCAACTCTCGGAGTGAGAAGAGGGCAATGCGCGGTACCGAAGAGGCTAGCAAATATGGGAAGGTGGAAGTGTCAACTTTCAATACTTACATTAGTCCGAAGAACTCATGCACTTATTATCGGTAACTCTCAATCTAATAAGGAGGTTCACAAAGAGACAAGTACCCCGAGGAGGAGTGTATGGGGGTTTGGTTATCCTTGCGCATCCTCGACTCATGGTACGTGAGTGTACTCTAATATCCGATCCCTCCAAAGATTAGTGATCCATCTAGTAGCTAGAGTTCTCAACTAGTTTTGTAGGTTTTTCAAATAAACACGGATTGCCCAAAATACGACACCTATCACTAATAGGCTAGAGCTCTTGACACCAAAAGTTCAAACATTACTCACAACAATACCTCAAAACTATTGCAAGTTACTACTACAATTGAATAGCAACCTCAATTACCTACTTCCAAGACAAGACACAACTCAGTGCAACAACCAACTCTCTTAACTAGATAAACATGAAAACTAAAGAGAGTTCCAGCAACAAGCTAAACAAAATCCAAAGCTCTTGCTTAATACAAACACTAAAACTAAAACTAAACATGGCAGCAGCTACGAAAAGATAAAGAATACACAACAGAAAAAGGTAAGCATGAAAATCCTACGATGTGTTCTAGATCTGAGTGGAGCGTGTTTCTCTCCCACACAAAGTAAGCTGGGGTCTAACTTTTTTATGAACAGCAAGCAAAGCTAAAGAAACTAAAAAGAAAACCTAAGAGCGAGACGCTCCAAGCATAGCGCATAACACATGAAGTGATAAAAATATAGTGAGACGAAGGACGAACTGATGATTGTTGATGGAAAAGGGGATGCACGGGGGCATCCCCAAGCTTAGACGCTTGTGTCTCCTTGAATATTTATTGGGGATGCATGGGGGCATCCCCAAACACTAGCGTTTGACACTCCCGGATCTTCTTTCATCATCTTCCGCCGCACACTTGAAAACTCCCTTCATACATAACTCATCATAAGCTGATGAGAGAGGTTAGTGCCCTTAATAAAATATTTTTTCCCACAGGATAAAAAGATATTCTTGAAGATCTACTGTTTCTCAAGATCTCCAAAAGTTTTTTGCAAAGAAAAAGAAAGCTTAAGGTTTGAAAAATTAAGGAAAGGCAAAACCTGGCAGAATTTGTGAAAAAACAGAAGAGCAGGTAGTAGAGAATTTTTTCGGGGCACTTATTCAACTCAAATCAAAAAGCTCAGAACATACGAAAGTTTCACAATTGTATAGTGCATTCTGTGTAAAAAATTAATCTCAAAAAGATGAACTGGTGATTTGTTTCGATTTTTTCCATCAAGCAGACATAATCTGTTTTCTGGACAACATGTCACAAATTTTGCTTCCCTTATCATAAGAGGTTATAACTTGGCACAAAGCATACAAATAAAGATAAAATGATGTTGCTACAGTAGTAACAATCATTAAGACCACTAAAAACAGAAGAAAAAACATCTTGGGTTGCTGATGTCTACGCACGCTTCTATTCTTGTAGACTATGTTGGGCCTCCAAGCGCAGAGGTTTGTAGGACAGCAGCAATTTCCCTCAAGTGGTTGACCTAAGGTTTATCGAACTCAGGGAAGTAGAGGTTGAAGATGGTCTCTCTCAAGCAACCCTGCAATTAAGATACAAGAAGTCTCTTGTGTCCCCAACACACATAATACAACTAGGAGTTGTATAGGTGCACTAGTTTGGCGAAGAGATGGTAAAATATGGGTGATAGGTGTGGCAAAGCAAGGTAATATAAATCTGTAATAAAAAGTGCAGCAAGCAAACATGTGACAAAAGTGAGCACAAACGGTGTAACAATGGTGGAAACAAGGCCTAGGCTTCATACTTTCACTAGTGGAAACTCTCAACAACATTAACATAGTCTAATCACATGATATTTCCCATAAAACATGCAATGGAGACGCACTCGGAGGTCATTCCTTTGTGATCAAGAGAGGATGAGAATTATGTAGGGCTACAAAAGCACACCTCAAAGTTCGTAGTTGTCAATCTATGGATTTCCCAATGTCACCGCGGCCATCCAAAGAGAGTACCACAATCACCACAACATATCTCAAGGATAGTCAAAGACAAGCACCAAGAGACTCTCAATCTTCAATCCACACACAAAAGAGGAAATCACTCATGATAATATTATTCTAACCCATCTCCAATAGACCGCTGTCACCATGGTCTCGAGGATTATACTAGATAAGATCAAGTGAGTACATCAATCCAATACATAGAGGAAGGGGAAATATCATGCGATCACCCTAGATTAACATAGCCTATGATCACAACGAAGATCACATCATGGGAGAGAGAGAAGAACACATAGCTACTGGTAGAAACCTCAGCCCCGAGAGAGAACTACTCACGCTTCATGGAGGAGGGAAGCAACGGCGATGGAGATGAATCCGGGGGCACTTCCCCGTCCCGGCAGGGTGCCGGCACAGGAATTCTGGTCCCCCGAAGCTTGTCGGCGATGGCGGCGGAGATCGGAATTGTTTCTGGAGAAAAGGGGTCCAGTATCAGGGTTTCCTCCGCGGGGGTAAAAATAGGGCCAAAGGGGGGCACCAGGGGGGCCACAGGGCAGCCAGGAGGGTGCCCGGCGCGGCCTAGGGTGGGGCCACGCCAGGGACCCTTCTTGAGTCCCTGTGGTGGCCCTCCCCTCCTTCCTTGGTGATTCCGGAAGCTTCCGGGACGCTGATTTTTTATATAATTTTTCCGGAATTTTTGGAGCACTTTTAATGGCCGGAAAACCTGAAATACAAAAACAGCAGAAAATAGAAACTGGCACTTGGGTGCACTGAGTTAATAGGTTAGTCCAAATATGCTCAAAAGTGTATGAAAGTTCAAGCAAAACATGGCAAAGTCACACAAAACATGCATGGAGCAAGCAGAAATTATAGATACGTTTGGGACGTATCAACATCCCCAAGCTTAATTCCTGCTCGTCCTCGAGTAGGTAAATGATAACAAGCATAATTTTTGTGGTGACATGCCACACAACCATATAAGGACTTTTAAGTAAAGCAATTAAAGCATGCAATTCAATTCAAGTCTTAACAAGCAAGAGTCTATATTAGCATTGACACAAGCAACAAAAGAACAAAAGGTGCAAGAGCTCTCGGCGTCCATGACTCGAATGTCTCCAGATGGTGTTTGCGTGCAAGCAGGGGACTAGGAAAAAGAGAGGAAAAAAAGTTGTTGAGAACAACTATCTACTAAAGTTTCACACTTGGTATCCTTTGGATTCTTATCTTGACTCTTCGCCAGACCACTAGCCAGGTACAAGTCAAACTGATCCACTCCCTTTCGATATTTTGAGCACTCATGCAATGGATGAGCGTGAGCAAGAAAGTTGACACCTAAAAGGCGAAACAGAAAGAAGGTGGAGGAGGAAGAAAAAAAGTGTGAAAGGCTCACATCAATGAGGACAATCATAGACGAGAGAAGGCCATATGATAGATATGATGTGAGGAGTAGGGATTTCCATGCAACGGATGCACATGTGAGCTAAAAGATCTCCAAGGGAACTAGTGGGGGTGCATCTAACTTGCTTGCTCAAGAAGACCTAGAGCTCGTTTGAGGAGGCTCATCATTGGAATATACAAGCCAAGTTCCATAGTGTGAAGGTCCCCACATAGCTATATGCATGATGATGATCTCTATGGAGTACAAGGGATAGAGGATGAAGTACTAGTGTGGATCTCTCAAAAGGAATAGTAGTGTGCCCCCTTCTCTCTTTTTATTTTTCTTTTTCTCTTTTTTCTATTTTTCTTATATTTTTTTGGTGGCCTCAATGGCTCTTTCTATTTAACTTTCATTTTTCCTCTTTGGTATCTTTTGATTTTGTCCTCTTTGGTATCTTTTTCTCACTTTAGGGGCAACACTCTATATATTACAAGAGTATAGAAGATCTTTCACACTTTAAAAAAGTACTCACATAAAGAAGATGTAACTATCATGATGCAAATGTATGCCTCTGTCGGTGTAGCAGGATATGCAATGATACTAGCGCGTCATGTACAAATGATTAGGGCAAGAGCCAACTAGCATGCGGCTCATCGATCAACCAAGTAGCATGTATGACATGAAGATCAAGTCATGAGAAGATGGATGTTGCATGGCAATGTATCTCGGAAAGGCTATGGAAATGCCTTGTAGGTAGGTATGGTGGCTGTTTTGAGGAAAGATATAAGGAGGCTTATGATGACAGAGCGTATCATGCCAAGGGTTTGGATGCACCGGCGAAGTATGTGCCAACTCTCGAGATGAGAAAGGGCAATGCACGGTACCGAAGAGGCTAGAAAAATATGGGTGGTGGAAGTGTCAACTTTCGAATACTCACATTAGCCCGAAGAACTCATGCACTTATTATCGGTAACTCTCAATCTAATAAGGAGGTTCACAAAGAGACAAGTACCCCGAGGAGGAGTGTATGGGGGTTTGGTTATCCTTGCGCATCCTCGACTCATGGTACGTGAGTGTACTCTAATATTTGAACCCTCCAGAGGTTAGTGATCCATCTAGTAGCTAGAGTTCTCAACAAGGTTTTTGGTTTTCGAAAATCACACGGATTGCCCAAAATACGACATCTATAACTAATAGGCTAAAGCTCTTGACGCCATAAGTTCAAACATTACTCTAGTCAATACCTCAAAACTATTGCAAGTTACTACTTCAAAGAGAATAGCAACTTCAACTACCTACTTTCTAGTCAAGACACAAAACTCAGTGCAACAAGCAAACTCTCTAACAAGATAAAACATGCAAACTAAAGAGAGTTCCAGAAACAAACTAAACAAAATCCAAGGCTCTTGCTAAAGACAAACTAAAACTAAAACTAAACATGGCAGTAGCTACGAAAAGGTAAAGAACACACAACAGAGAAAGATAGGCATGAAAAATTCTATGATGTGTTCTAGATTTTGAAAGTGGAGCGTGTTTCTCTCCCACACAAAGTAATACAGGATCTGACTTGTTACGAACAGCAAGCAAATCTAAATAAAAATAAAAATAAAACCTAAGAGCGAGACGCTCCAAGCATAGCACATAACGCATGAAGTGATAAAAATATAGTGAGACGAAGGACGAACTGATGATTGTTGATGGAGAAGGGGATGCACGGGGGAAATGCCAAACACATAGAGGTGTGAAACCTCTAACCAAGAATAACCGGCAAATCTCCCGCATCGAAAATCATAAGAGAAGATGCATATGAAATCCGTTTTCGATGAACAAGAGCTTGTCATGAAGAAGACCACAAGCTCCAAAACTCACACGGAGAAAATCCAAACAAGAACCAATAAATATGATGCCAAGGATGCAAAAGGTTTGAGCTCTCCACGAACGACTCGGCCTAGCCTATAACACGGTCTCCTAACTACTACCAAGAGACCGTTAAACTAGACACCTATCTAGTCAAACCTTTGTCTTGCACATAATCCACTTGAGCCTGATGATGACGATCATGCCCGCCTCAAGTTGGAACATCTTCCTTGATTCCGCCGGCTCGATGAAGACTTGTAGATAGCTCCCCCATACTCCATTATCACCAAATGGTCGGCAAGCTCCAAGCATACGATATCTTCGTGATGATCCTCTTGACCTTGCACACATCTACTTGACCAATCTTTGGATAGCTCCATGAAGAACACCTTGGTCAACACGTAATCTTCATCTTACAACCTTGAAGCCACCATATGATCTTCAAGCGTTGCCTATGGACAAACCTTAAAGTATAACTCGAGGAAACCATTAGTCCATAAAGATTGTCATCAATTACCAAAACCAAACATAAGGGCACATGCCCTTTCAGAGCCGCCGGCCGCCCCACCTCTGCCTCTCCTCGAGTCGTCGGGCGCCCCACCTAAACCGGTCGTCCCGCGCCCCAGGCTCGCCTTCACCGGTCGTCCCCGTCCTCTCCTCGAGCCGCCGGCCGCCTAGCCTCAACCAGCAAGTCGTGCCGCCCCCCGACTTCTCCTCGGACCTGTAGCGTAGGAAGCAACGTCGGTCGGTCTTGCATAGGAAGCAGAGGAGGTGCCCCCCGACTTCTCCTCGCTTGCTCGTCGGTCTTGCGTCGCCGGACAGCAGCGGCCGCCGTCTCGTCGGACTCGTCGGCGTCGAACTCGCCGGAGCGCTTTATCTACATGGACTGGTTGGACCTATAGCGTAGGAAGTAGAGGAGGTGCGGCACTGCAGCGTGTAGTTGTTATTCCGTTTTTTTTGTATAACGGAAATATCTTCTCCGTCTGGTAAAATAATAGCAGACGGCAACGCCGTGGCGGACCCACGTATGAAAGTAATACCTGTATTCTTTACGTTGCCGACTACTAGGGAAAAAATAGAAGGAAAAGCTCTTTGCCGTCCGTCAATAATATGCAGATGGCAAAGCACCTCTTTGCCAGAGAAATGGATGATGAGTGCTTTGCCGTCCGCCGGCAGACGGCAAATGGCTTTGCCGTCCGCTTTTCCAACGTTTGCCGACCGGCATGGCAGATGGCAAACGACAGAATTCCAGTAGTGATAAGAGGTAGCTGAAGTGGCAGGTGTGGCAATAGGAGTGCAGGTAAAGTCTTTGTTGTTGTGACTAGTGAAGTCACACAACTTGGTGTTTTCAGTGGAACCCGTAGCAGCAGCAAGTGTGGCAGATTTTTTTGTTCTTTTCGATATAGGACACAAAGATAAAAACTGAAAGGTAAACTAACAAGACTAAAAAGAAAAGGTAAAATATAGTGTGCAACTCATCTATCTTAGCACTCAGAGTCCCCCGGCAACGGCGCCAGAAATTTGCTTGATACTCTATCCTCGTTGGTTACCCCAAGTGGAAGGTTAGATGTAGTGTAACGACAAATTTCCCCTATGTAGAGGATAGGGTTTTGTCTCCCGTAGGACTCCGGCAATGATAAGTAGGTGCCAACGGCGCAATTGACGTGGACCTGCAAAGGACAAAAATAACTTTTCTCCCAACGAGTACAAAGAGGTTATCAATCTCTCCGGCCTTGTTGTTTACAAAGGATCAAACGCAAGGGATAATGATAATGGGGATAGCAGCTAGAAAGTAAAAGCAGGAAAATAAAAGAGTGTGTAAACAGTGATGAGAATATGGACCGGGGTCCCGTGATGTTCACTAGTGATGTCTCTCTCCCAAAAGACGATAAAACTGCTATGCGAGGTAAACAAATCACAGTAGGGCAATTGACAGGATTAAAAACGCACCGCAATGCTAACTATGCTACAAAGAAAGGACGAGGCTCAAAAGCATGGGCGGTACGCCAAAATAAGTAGACCAAAATCCAACCACATCTACTACTAATCATCCACCTTGAGATATCTATCCAGAACATCTCGCTGGTATTAAGTTGCGAGCCCCACCCAAAGTGTAAACCCAAAGCAACAGACAACTACATTAAAAAGCCATTTGCGTAAAGTAAACAATCCTTGCAACCGCGGTTACAAGCACCGTTGTTTTCCCCCTTGTGGCAACAGCACATCCCCTAGACTCATGTTTCTGTCACTCAAGCGTATCATTGATACGTCCCAAACGTATCTATAATTTCTGCTTGCTCCATGCATGTTTTGTGTGACTTTGCCATGTTTTTCTTGAACTTTCATACACTTTTGAGCATATTTGGACTAATCTATTAATCCAGTGCACCCAGCTGACAGTTTTTGTTTTCTGATGTTTTTGTATTTCAGGTTTTCCGGCCATAAAAAGTGCTCCAAAAGATCCGGAAAAATCAGATAAAAAATCAGCGACCCAGAAGCTTCCGGAATCACCAAGGCAGCGGAGGGGGGACACCATAGGGACTCCAGAAGGGTCCCTGGCACTGCCCCACCCTAGGCCGCGCCAGGGGGCCTCCTGGCTGCCCTGTGGGTCCCCTCGACACCCCCCTCCGCCTATATTTAGCCCTCGGGGTGGAAACCCCTAATATCGATCTCTTTTCCGCGAACTCGCCTCTGTACCGCCGCCGCTGCCGTTTCAAGATCGGGGCTTCCTGGAGAAGCTGCCCCGGCACCCTGCCGGGAGGAGGAACCCCCTCCGGAAGACCATCCATAGCCATGGACGCCTCCCGGATGTGTCGTGAGTAGTCCCCCTTGGACCATGGGTCCGTGACCAGTAGCTACGTGATGTACCTCTCCCCTCTTTGTGCTTCCACTTTCGAGACCTCGTGAGCTGCCTCACATGATCGAGGCACTTTTGTAATTTCTGCTGCTGCTGATACGTCCCAAACGTGTCTATAATTTCTGCTTGCTCCATGCATGTTTTTCTTGAACTTTCATACACTTTTGAACCTATTTAGACTAACCTATTAACTCAGTGCACCCAGTTGCCAGTTTCTGTTTTCTGCTGTTTTTGTATTTCAGGTTTTCCGGCCATTAAAAGTGCTCCAAAAATTCCGGGAAAAATATATAAAAAATCAGCGCAACAGAAGCTTCCGGAATCACCAAGAGAGTGAAGTGGGGCCACCACCAGGCATCCAGGAGGGCAGGTGGCGCGACCCCACCCTGGGCCGCGCCAGGGATCCTCCTAACTGTCTCGTGGGTCCCCTCGACGCCCCCCTTCGCCTATATTTACCCCTCGGGGTGGAAACCCCTAATATCGATTTCTTTCTCGCGAACTCCCCTCTGTACCGCCGCCGCCGCCGTTTCAAGATCGGGGCTGCCTGGAGAAGCTACCCCGGCACCCTGCCGGAAGGAGGAACCCCCTCCGGGAGACCATCCATAGCCATGGATGCCTCCCGGATGTGCCGTGAGTAGTCCCCCTTGTACCATGGGTCCGTGACCAGTAGCTATGTGATGAATCTCTCCCCCTTTTGTGCTTCCACTTTCGAGTCCTCGTGAGCTGCCTCACATGATCGAGGCATCTATGTAATTTCTGCTGTTGCTATGATGAGTTTGTTGGAATCTGATGGATTATGAGACTATGTTCAGATTGTGATGAGTAATATATTTGATTCTTCATTTTTATATTTTGTTCTTGAGTAAATTCTTGCATGTTCTCCGTTGCGGTATTTGCTTTGGCCAAATATTTTATTTGCAACTCCAAGAGAGAGCGTTATGCTCGATTGTGGGTTCAGCCCCTTGATGTCTAGCTTGAGTGACAGAAACATGAGACTAGGGGATGTGTTGCCACCAGGGATAAAACAACGGTGCTTGTACCTGCGGGTGCAAGGATTGTTTACTTTACGCAAAGTTCTTTTAATGCAGTTGTCTGTTGCTTTGAGTTTACACTTTGGGTGGGATTCGCAACTTAATACCAGTGAGATGTTCTGGATAGATATCTCTAAGGTGGATGATTCGTAGTAGATGCAGATGGATTTCGGTCTACTTACCTTGGCGTACTGCCCATTGCTTTTGAGCCCTTCCTTTCTTTGCAGCATAGTTAGCATTGCGGTGCCTTCATAATCCTGTCAATTGCCCAACTGTGATTTGTTTACCTCGCTAGCACTTTTATCGTCTTTTGGGAGAGATACATCACTAGTGAAAATCACGGGACCCCGATCCATCTTCACATTATTGTTCACACCCTCAATTTACTATCAGCTTTTACTTTCCTTTGCACCTTTTATCTCTTGCGTTGATCCTTTGTAAACGACAAGGCCGGAGGAATTGACAACTCCTCTGTACTCGTTGGGAGCAAAGTTTTTTGTTGTTGTGTGCAGTTCCACGACAACGCCCTAGTCAGGAAGCAACTTCTGGAGACGTTGCCACCTACTTGTATCTCCTGAGTCCTACTGGTTCGATAACCTTGGTATCTTCACCGAGGGAAACTTGCTGCTGCACTGCATCTCAAACCTTCCACTTGGGGTAACCAACGAGGGGCGAGAAGCCATCAAGCAAATTTCTAGCGCCGTTGCCGGGGAATGAAGTCTACAAGATAGGGGAGTTGCACACTATCTTTTATCTTTTCTTTTTAGTCTTGTTAGTTTATCTTTCAGTTTTTATCTTTAGTGTCCTTTATCAAAAATCCAAAAAGCATTATGTCTAGTTCCTTATTTGCCAATCAATGTCTAACTTCTTTGAAACTAGATATTATTGGCATGGAGGATTCACCGAGGATCAAAAAAAGTGGTACAAGAAACACCGCTTGTCTCAAAAGGGGATACACTTATGGAAACAAATACATCAGCTGTATGAGTATGCTAGAAACTTGTGCTCAATATATAATATATCTTTCTGCAGGGATGCATCTTGTTGCTTTATGAGGCACAAACACCTTGCTTTCCAATGTGATTACAATGATGATGAAACCTTAGCTTCTTATGCTAAGATAAACTATGATTTTTATGATGCAGAGGAAATAGAATAATTTGTTGCTTATAAGGGTGCCTATGAAATTACTTCTCTTCTTAAAAATATTGATGATGCCCCTTACAAATCTGAGAGTCTTGCCATACTTAACTATTGTTTGGAAAATTACGATGCAAATTATTACATTACTGGTCATCTTGAGAGAATATCTCCCCCAAAGGAAGAGACTAATGATTTGTAGGACTCTATGGAAGAAGAAATTTATGAACCTGAAATCTCCTTGGATAAAAAAGAGGAGGAGAGTGACGAACAAAAGGAGGAAGAATGGAGCCATCCATGTCTACATTCTAATGAGAGTAACTCTTTGAATCTTACCTTATATGAGTGTTATGATCCTATGGATTCTTTTGAAATATCCCTTTTTGATGAAGTTGATGTCTTCTATGCTTATGGCCGTGATGCCACTATGGATGATGCTTACGGAGATGAACTTGCTATAGTTCCTCATGTTAAGCATGAAAATTTTTCTATTGCACCCACACTTGATTGTCCTATTGTCTTTTTGAAATCTCCAACTCGTATTCCGGAGAACTTTGCTCTTATCAAGGCTCAATGTGATGGGTTGCATTTATCTTATAATCCTAAAGACCGTGTTGAAAACTATACACGTGTGCTTGCAGTTCATGAAAAACATGATTTATGTGATAGTTATATTCTTGATGTTGTTCATGATACTACTGAAAATTATTTTGAGAGAGGGAAGTTTGGTTGTAGAAACTTCCATATTACTAAAACTCCTCTCTTTATGTTGAAAGTTTTGAAGATGTTCTTGTTCCACCTTCCTATGCTTGTCTCTTTGTGCTTCTTTGATTTATTTTCTTACAAGATTCCTAGGCATAGGAAGTGGGTTAGTCTTAATTGTGTTTCAAATTTGCTTCTTGATGCTCTCTTTTGCTAAAATTCCTATTCTCTTGTGAGAGCATCTTTTATAATCTTTAAGCCTAGCTAATGGCTTTAAAGAAGCGCTTTCGGGAGGCAGCCCGCAACGAATTCAGGGTTTTTTTTTCTTCTATTTTTAGTGGTCTTGATGATTTTTACTACTGTAGCAACATCATTGTATCTTTACTTTTTAAGCTTTGTGCCTTTTATAGCCTCATACGGCAAGGGAAGTGAAAGTTGTGACATGCTGTCCAGAAAACAGATTTTGTCCTCGTGACTAGAAAAATTACAGAAAAATCCCAGTTCACTTTTTGAGCTGAAATTTTTACACAGCGTGCTCTATACAATTACGAAACTTGCGTATGTTCTGAGTTTTTTGATTTGAGTTGCAGAAGTATCCCTAAAAAATTCTTTACTACCTGCTGTTTTGTTTTTCACAGATTCTGCCACGTTTTGTCTCTCTTTACTTTTGCAAACCTTAAGCTCGCTTTTTCTTTGCAAAAACTTTTTGGCAATCTTGATAAACGGTAGCTCTTCAATAATATATTTATTTCTAGTAAGGGAAAAATTATTTTATTAGGGTACTAACCTCTCTAATCAGCCTACAATGAGTTATGTATGAAGGGAGTTTTCAAGTGCGCGATGGAAGGTGATGAAAGAAGATTCAGGAGTGTCAAACGCTCAAGCTTGGGGATTCCCATGTGCACCCCAATAAATATTCAAGGAGACTCAAGCGTCTAAGCTTGGGGATGCCCCCGATGCATCCCCTTCTTCATCAACAATCATCAGTTTGTCCCTCGTTGCACTATATTTTTATCACTTCATGCATTATGTGCTATGCTTGGAGCGTCTCGCTCTTTACTTTTTTAGTTTTCTTTAGCTTTCTTTGCTGTAGTAACAAGTCAGACCCCAACTTACTCTTTTGTGTGGGAGAGATTCACGCTTCGCTTGAATTAGAACTCCTCATAAGATTTGCATGCCTATTCTTTTAGCTGTGAGCTATTCTTTTTCTTTTCTTAGCTGTTGTTCTGTTTAGTTGTAGTGCTTTAGTTTTTCTAGAGCTTTTTTTTTGTCTTATGTTGAACTTTCTATAGGTTGCATGTTTCATCTTGTTAGAGAGTTTGCCTGTTGCACTGAGTTCTGTTTCTTGATTGAAAGTAGGTAGTTAAAGTTGCTATTCTCTTTATAGTAGTAACTTGCAATAGTTTTGAGGTATTGACTAGAGTCATGTTTGAACTTATGGTGTCAAGAGCTCTTGCCTATTAGTGATAGATGTCGTATTTTGGGCAATCCGTGCGCTTTTTCGAAAACCAAAAAACCCCTGTTGAGAACTCTAGCTACTAGATGGATCACTAACCTCTGGAGGATTTGAATATTAGAGTACACTCACGTACCATGAGTCGAGGATGCGCAAGGATAACCAAACCCCCATACACTCCTCCTCGGGGTACCTATCTCTTTGTGAACCTCCTGATTAGATTGAGAGTTACCGATAATAAGTGCATGAGTTCTTCGGACTAATGTGGGTATTCGAAAGTTGACACTTCCACCCACCTATACTTTTTCTAGCCTCTTCGGTACCGTGCATTGCCCTTTCTCACCTCGAGAGTTGGCGCATACTTCGCCGGTGCATCCAAACCCTTGGCATGATACGCTCTGTCATCATAAGCCTCCTTATATCTTTCCTCAAAACAGCCACCATACCTACCGACAAGGCATTTCCATAGCCTTTCCGAGATACATTGCCATGCAACATCCACCTTCTCATGACTTGATTCTCATGTCATACATGCTACTTGCTTGATCGATGAGTCGCATGCTAGTTGGGCCTTGCCCTAATCATTGCTACATGACGCGCTAGTATCATCGCATATCCTGCTACCCTGGCAGAAGCATACATTTGCATCATGATAGTTATATTTCCTTTATGTGAGTACCTTTGTAAAGTGTGAAAGATCTCCTATATTCTTGTAAAATATAGAGTATTGCCCCTAAAGTGAGAAAAAGATCCCAAAGAGGACAAAGTCAAAAGATCCCAAAGAGGACAAATGAGAGTTAAATAGAAAGAGCCATTGAGGCCACCAAAAAATACAAAAAAGAGAAAAAGAGAAAAAGAAAAATAAAAAGAGAGAAGGGGGGCATACTACTGTTCCTTTTGAGAGATCCACACTAGTACTTCATCTTCTATCCCTTGTACTCCATAGAGATCATCATCATGCATATAGCTATGTGGGGACCCTTCACACTATAGAACTTGGCTTGTATATTCCAATGATGAGCCTCCTCAAACGAGCTCTAGGTCTTCTTGAGCAAGCAAGTTAGATGCACCCCCACTAGTTCCATTGGAGAGATTTTAGCTCACATGTGCATCCGTTGTATGGCAATCCCTACTCCTCACATCATATCTATCATATGGCCTTCTCTCGCCTATGATTGTCCTCATTGATGTGAGCCTTTCACACCTTTTTGTCTTCCTCCTCCACCTTCTTTCTGTTTCGCCTTTTAGGTGTCAACTTTCTTGCTCACGCTCATCCATTGCATGAGTGCTCAAAATGTCGAAAGGGAGTGGATCAGTTTGACTTGTACCTGGCTAGTGGTCTGGGGACGAGTCCAGATAAGAATCCAAAGGAGACCAAGTGTGAAACTTTAGTAGATAGTTGTCCTCAACAACCTTTTTTCTCTTTCTTCCCAGTCCCTTGCTTGCACGCAAACACCATTTGGTGACATTCGAGTCACGGACAGCAAGAGCTCTTGCACCCTTTGTTCTTTTGTTGCTTGTGCCAATGCTAATATAGACTCTTGCTTGTTAAGACTTGAATTGAATTCCATGCTTTGATTGGTTTACTTAAAAGTCCTTTTATGGTTGTTTGGCATGTCACCACAGAAATTATGCTTGTTATCATTTACCTACTCGAGGACGAGCAGAAATTAAGCTTGGGGATGTTGATACGTCCCAAACGTATCTATAATTTCTGCTTGCTCCATGCATGTTTTGTGTGACTTTGCCATGTTTTTCTTGAACTTTCATACACTTTTGAGCCTATTTGGACTAACCTATTAACTCAGTGCACCCAGTTGCCAGTTTCTGTTTTCTGCTGTTTTTGTATTTCAGGTTTTCCGGCCATTAAAAGTGCTCCGAAAATTCCGGGAAAAATATATAAAAAATCAGCGCAACAGAAGCTTCCGGAATCACCAAGAGAGTGAAGTGGGGCCACCACCAGGCATCCAGGAGGGCAGGTGGCGCGACCCCACCCTGGGCCGCGCCAGGGACCCTCCTAACTGCCTCGTGGGTCCCCTCGACGCCCCCCTTCGCCTATATTTACCCCTCGGGGTGGAAACCCCTAATATCGATTTCTTTCTCGCGAACTCCCCTCTGTACCGCCGCCGCCGCCGTTTCAAGATCGGGGCTGCCTGGAGAAGCTACCCCGGCACCCTGCCGGAAGGAGGAACCCCCTCCAGGAGACCATCCATAGCCATGGATGCCTCCCGGATGTGTCGTGAGTAGTCCCCCTTGTACCATGGGTCCGTGACCAGTAGCTATGTGATGAATCTCTCCCCCTTTTGTGCTTCCACTTTCGAGTCCTCGTGAGCTGCCTCACATGATCGAGGCATCTATGTAATTTCTGCTGTTGCTATGCTGAGTTTGTTGGAATCTGATGGATTATGAGACTATGTTCAGATTGTGATGAGTAATATATTTGATTCTTCATTTTTATATTTTGTTCTTGAGTAAATTCTTGCATGTTCTCCGTTGCGGTATTTGCTTTGGCCAAATATTTTATTTGCAACTCCAAGAGAGAGCGTTATGCTCGATTGTGGGTTCAGCCCCTTGATGTCTAGCTTGAGTGACAGAAACATGAGACTAGGGGATGTGTTGTTGCCACCAGGGATAAAACAACGGTGCTTGTACCTGCGGGTGCAAGGATTGTTTACTTTACGCAAAGTTCTTCTAATGCAGTTGTCTGTTGCTTTGAGTTTACACTTTGGGTGGGATTCTCAACTTAATACCAGTGAGATGTTCTGGATAGATATCTCAAGGTGGATGATTCGTAGTAGATGCAGATGGATTTCGGTCTACTTACCTTGGCGTACTGTCATTGCTTTTGAGCCCTTCTTTTCTTTGCAGCATAGTTAGCATTGCGGTGCCTTCATAATCCTGTCAATTTCCCAACTGTGATTTGTTTACCTCGCTAGCACTTTATCGTCTTTTGGGAGAGAGACATCACTAGTGAAAATCACGGGACCCCGGTCCATCTTCACATTATTGTTCACACCCTCAATTTACTTTCAGCTTTTACTTTCCTTTGCACCTTTTATCTCTTGCTTTGATCCTTTGTAAACGACAAGGCCGGAGGAATTGACAACTCCTTTGTACTCGTTGGGAGCAAAGTTATTTGTTGTTGTGTGCAGGTCCACAACAACGCCCTAGTCAGGAAGCAATTTCTGGCGACGTTGCCACCTACTTGTATCTCCTGAGTCCTACTGGTTCGATAACCTTGGTATCTTCACCGAGGGAAACTTGCTGCTGCACTGCATCTCAAACCTTCCACTTGGGGTAACCAACGAGGGGCGAGAAGCCATCAGCTGCTATGCTGAGTTTGCTGGGATCTGATGGATTATGAGACTATGTTCAGATTGTGATGAGTAATATATTTGGTTCTTCTCTTTTATATTTTGTTCTTGAGTAAATTCTTGCATGTTCTCCGTTGCAGTATTTTACTTTGGCCAAGTAGTTTGCTTGCAACTCCAAGTGGGAGCGTTATGCTTGATTGTGGGTTCAGCCCCTTGATGTCTAGCTTGAGTGACAGAAACATGAGACTAGGGGATGTGTTGTTGCCACCAGGGATAAAACAACAGTGCTTGTACCCGCGGGTGCAAGGATTGTTTACTTTACGCAAAGTTCTTTTAATGCAGTTGTCTGTTGCTTTGAGTTTACACTTTGGGTGGGATTCGCAACTTAATACCAGCGAGATGTTCTGGATAGATATCTCAAGGCGGATGATTCATAGTAGATGCAGTTGGATTTCGGTCTACTTACCTTGGCGTACTGCCCATTGCTTTTGAGCCCTTCCTTTCTTTGCAGCATAGTTAGCATTGCGGTGCCTTCATAATTCTGTCAATTTCCCAGCTGTGATTTGTTTACCTTGCTAGTACTTTTATCGTCTTTTGGGAGAGAGACATCACTAGTGAAATTCATGGGACCCCGGTCCATCTTCACATCATTGTTTACACCCTTAGTTTACTTTCAGTCTTCACTTTCAGTTCCACTTTTATCTCTTGCGTTGATCCTTTGTAAACAGCAAGGCCGGAGGAATTGACAAGTCCTCTATACTCGTTGGGAGCAAAGTTATTTGTATCTGTGTGCAGGTCCAGGTGAAGCTAGCAACCTCGGCGCCATTGTTCACTTTACCATCTACTTGTATCCTTCGGAGTCCTACGGGAGACAAACCTTGGTATCTTTGCCAAGGGAAAACTTGCCGCTGCACTATATCTCACCCTGCACTTGGGGTAACCAACGAGGCTTGAAGAGTATTAACACTCTCTTGCCATCAGTCATCAGGGGGCATGAACCCACAATCGAGCATAATGTTCCCTCTTGGAGTCACTACCTAGTACTTGGCCAAAGCAATAAACAACAACGGAGAACATGCAAGAATTACTTAGGAACAAAAATATAAAAGATAAGAACAAAATATATTACTCAATCACAATCTGAACATAGTCTCATAATCCATCAGATCCCAGCAAACTCAGCATAGCAACGGCAGAAAATTACATATGTGCCTCGATCACTTAGGCAGCTCACGAGGTCTAAACCATGAAGAACAAAGAGGGGAGGAGAACATCACATAGCTACTGATCACGGACCCATGGTCCAAGGGAGACTACTCACGGATCATCCGGGAAGCGTCCATGGTGGAAGGGAAGCTCCCGGAGGTCAATCCTCCCTCTGGCAGGGTGCCGGGAAGAGGTCTGCTAGCGCTCCCAATCTTGGAAGCGCGGCAGCGACGGAACAGAGGTGAGATCGCAAAAAAGGGTTCTATCTATGGAGGTTTCGCGTCACGAAGAATATATAGGCGAAGGAGGGAAGCCAGGGGGGCACCAGGGGTCCAGCCCCCCACCCCCACCCCCACCCCCGCGCGCGGCCAGACCCTAGGCCACGCCAGGTGGCCGCCTGGGTCCCTTGTGGTGGCCCTCTGGCCCCACCCAGGTGTTTCCGGAAGCTTCCGTTGCGCTGATTTTTTATCTGATTTTTTCCAAACTTGTGGAGCATTTTTTAATATGGGGGAAACCTGAAATAGAAAAACAGCAGAAAACAGGAACTGGCACTGTGGTGCACTGAGTTAATAAGTTAGTCCAAATATGATCAAAAGTGTATGAAAGTGTATCTAGATCATAGCAATATCACACAAAACATGCATGGAGCAAGCATAAATTATAGATACGTTTGGGACGTATCAACAGGCGCGGCGGATAAAAGCAATCTGATTAAAGTGACAAAGAGTTCTAAATGATGCATGTATGTAACAGAAAAATAAACATGACCGAGATGTGAACAAGTGACAAAGTGCCTCTCTCGCCAACCGCGTGACAAGGAACATGGGCGCGACCGTGACCAAGGACGTGACCGCGGTGACCACGGCCGGCGCTTTGCTGCTCCCGCCCTGCTTACGGGTTCTGGCTCCACCAGCAACGAGGAGGTGTGCGCGCTAGAAATCTCCACCGTGCCCCCTGCTATCTTGGCGCCCGCTGCGGCAGCGCTGCCTCTGTGATCGTGGCCAGGAAGGCTGTGCGGGGGGGAGACAGTGAGGGACGGGGTCACATCCCAGCGAGGCAGGCCTCTCCGCATGCTGCCAGGCGGCGATCCCGCGACAGCCTTAGAGCATCTCCAACCGTCCGCCCAAGCGCCCCCGGGACCACTTTTACGTCTGAATCGCCAAAAAATCTTCCACTCGCGCCCCAAGCGCCCCCCCCCAAGCGCCGAAATAGCGCCGGCGAACCCAAGCGAAACCCAGGTGGTCTCTTGGGAGCGCCGGATAAAACTACAACCAATCATGCTCTTCAATGTGTCTTTTTCTGGCCCACGCCGAAAGTTTGTGAGACAACTTTTGCTTGGGGTGGGTATATGACAGGAAACTTGTCCTCCCAAGACATCAAAATAGTGCCGACGAGGTGTTTTTTCCTCCAAAATAGAGTCGAAGTGCTCTTGGGGTCTCCAATGGGTGGAGATGCTCTTACGCCTCCGGAATCTCCGCCACTCTCGCCGCCGACGGTGCTTCGGGCGTTCATCTTCTATGGTCGATGGGGTGGCCAGCCCAGCACTGCAGGCCATATGCTCCCTGTCATGATGCTTCCGCCTCTGCCGTCCGCGACGACGCCGTCGGGTTTTGAGTCCTCTCCAACGCCAGCGCTGCTCGTCGACGGTCCGCTGCCCCGCACCCCTTCACCGGTTCGCGGGGTGGACGACGCGGCTCCCGTGGCTGCTACGGAGCTTCCGGTCCTATTCGTCGAGCGCACGGAACCCTTCTTCCTGCGCCGAAGGCTGCCAGGGCCATCCGCAACCGTCGCAAAACTCTCGTTGGAGTCACCATATCCGGGTTGGGTGGGCTGCAGCGTGTGCATCCACAGCGCCGCGTCGGGGGCCGGAAGAAGGTCGTGCCAGTGGAGAAAGTTTTCGAGGCATTTGTTTGCAAGGGCCTGGGCAGTGGGAATTACCAAAGATGGGGAACATGTTACGGCAGCCGCGTTTGAAACCTTCACAGCCACGTTCAAGACCCAGCTGAAGCCTGAGATCATTGCTGCCATGTGTGACATGTTTAAGTTGGATGATGGGGCGGTCTCAAAGGCTGAGGATGCCCTGATCGCACACAGAGGAGATGGAGCATTGGACATGGTGGAGGAATCCGAAGCGGCGGCGCAGGCTGCACATGTTTGTTTGAGTTCTGTTGATGGTTTCTGGGAATAGCATTTTCTCATGTTAGTACAACCTCGCGTGTGTTCAGGGGTAGCCAGAGAGATAGAGAGGCTATAGTTGCAAGTTTAATTAGCGGTTGGGGCTATCCTTGTTGCGTTGTTAGAACCTGGGACTGCTTTTGTTGGCTTATTTGGAATTATGGATGGAATGTAGGGTGCTTTAAGTTACATTATGTTAGCACACCCATTTAATGTCCTGAGCTGGATTGTAAGGGGGTTGAATTGTTTGCATCGTCAGGCCACTGTTGGTACGACTATTGCAAACGCTTCTTGCAATGTTGTGTGTCTTCAGGAGACCAACCTCCAACATGTCAATGCTTTTTCCGCTGCGGCCCTCGGCGAACATAGTCTCAGCGCCTTTGCCCAGCGGCGAGCGACAGGGACGAGGGGTGACATCCTTTTTTTTCATCCTACCATTCCATTACGGATTTTTTTTATTTTTGAAGATTAAGAAAGATCTGAAATAGCTTGAAATAAATTATAATTGTTCCCATAAGAATCCTGCTACTCTGGGACGAAAGTTTGATGGATATGAGAACTGGGCAGTAGCCCAGTGGAAGGGTCACAGTGGCACATCCTTGACCACCGGAGGTCAACTCGATTTCTACGATTTCATCAGGGTGGGCTCCTTCTTAATATAATATATTGGCAGTGGGTTCCTTTCCATTGGTTCTCGTTTTTTTAAGTTTGATGGATATGTCTGATATCACTTTTACTACGCATTGCCTTTCTGCTCGGGTGAAGGTTCGGGATCATGATAACCCCTTCAAATCACGGCAGTGTACGGTCCAACCTCCGCTGCTAGTAAGGATGCCTTCTTCGACGAGCTCCTTGATCACAAGCCTTCTGTTGGGATGCCTTGGTTAGCCTTTGGGGACTTCAATCAAATCTATCGGGCGAGAGATAAGAATAAGTGGAACGTTAACCGTAGTAGGATCAATTGTTTTTGGGCGACGTTGTATGCTTGTCAGCTCAAAGAGATTCATCTTCATAATAGGCGCTTTATCTGGAGCAACGAGCGGTCGAACCCGACACTTTGCAAGCTTGATTCCATCTTTTGTAACGCCGAGTGGGACACCACTTTCAGCACCCACGTGCTCCATGTCCTTTCTTCATCGCTCTCCGACCATTGTCCGCTATTGCTCGCGGACGACAAGGGTCCTAGAAGGCCTCGATCCTTTAGGTTCAAAAACTTTTGGACCGTCAATAGCTAATTATTAGTCTTGGAATACTCTATTTAATAATTCGGATTTGCGGGGTTTGTTCGGCGCGCAATCGATCTGGAACCTTAAAACGCGTTGTTTTTTCATCATTTTGATACATTGTGCTATATAACAAATAAAATTAACTGAAATATTACTAAAATATTTAGTGCAACCATCTCGTTCCCAAGAAGGCGGTTGCGGTGGATCCCTGCCGTTTCTTCTTCTTCCTCTCTTCGAGTTGCTTCACCGCGAGAACTATCACCACCATTTGTCGTCGATGCCTTTCGAGGAGCGTCATCATGTCCGAGTCGTCAGATGAGGATGGTTCCTCGTCTAAATATTCAATGCACGGCTCAAATCCATCTATAAATCGCAAAACAATCGCATGAAGTTAGGCATCAGCAGATCCATGGGCGGAGAACGAGGACGAAGCCGCAAGGAATCAAGTACTCACTACGCGGAAGGTGAGCTTGGTGACTCAGCGGCGGCGGATCCGGCGAGGGTGGCGCTTCAGTGGCAACGTCTCTGGGGCGCGGCAACTCCCTTCCGGTTGTGCGTGGCCAAAAACAACCGGAATCGAAGGCGGCGTGGCGGGGGCGACCGTGCCAGCCAAGAACAAAAAAGGGGCAAAGGGTGCTTGAGTGCCAACCGTTTTCGGGGGATACGGGGTACGCTCGGGTCGGAGGCCGAAACCTTGTATCTACGAGTCGAGAGGGGAAATTTACCATGCCCCTTAAAAAACAAGGTTTGATCATGTTTTAAGAATCCGCGGTTTTTAAGAGGTTTGGAAGAATTACTCTAACCAGGCTTTGTACTCTAACCAGGCTTTGATCATCTTTCCGATCATTGTCCTGGTACCGAACAATGTAGTAAAATTTCTTTGTACGCTTTTGGTATTATTTTTTATCACAGCCCAAAATCTATACTAACACCCAAGAATCTAGAACCGCGTCCATGTGTACAAGGATACAGGGAACGCGTTTTGTTTCATGCGAGTACTGAAACCAAATCACTTGTTGGGACACTGGCTGGTGCTTTTGATGGAATGGTGGTGGCCGCTGTGACGCGTTCGAAAATCGGCAGGCAGCGGAGCGGTGCACGCTGCGGCATCCCGACACACTGGACAGGTAAGGTTGTTGGTGAGGGCAACTCCAAGCAGGGACGCATACTCGTTGCGTTCAAAACTCAAAAAACGCAGCCAATGCAAGGACGCAAACGCATTTATCGGACGCCCGCGCGTCCACTCAGTGTCCGTTTAGCCGCATTTTCGATGCATATTTGGGATCACTTTACGTCAAGACCGAACAAAAAACGGACGCCCGACGCGTCCATCTTGTTCGTCTTGTCCGCGATTTGTTTCGTGTGGCCTACGGGTCATTCATCCACCCATCCCTCTCTCTCGTGCGCCCACCCACCACCACCACGCCTCGCTCGGGCGCCGTCGTGCTGCTCGGGAGGACTGGCCGACCCTTCTCCCTCCTCTTTCTTGTCATCTCCGGCGAGACGCATCACTGGATCTGGTCGTTCGTCGTCCACCGCCGTGCAGCTCGGGAGGAGTTGGCCGAGCCGAGGACGACGCCTGCACGCCGCCGCGAAATCCCCTCCTCTGGCTCCCTGTGACGTCGGCGTCGTCCACCGCCATGCTGCTCGGAAGGAGCTGACCATGCCGCCGTACGGGTACGAGGTGGGCGGCGCGGGCCCACGAACGACGCTGTCGTGCTGGTACGCATCCTGGTGCGGCCCGGTCGCTTTGGGGTCTAGTGGCTGGCAGGAGGCAGGCGGCACGGCCTCGAGGGCCTGCGGGAGGTCAGGCGCTCGCTGCCCCCGCCCCGGTCGCTGGTCGACGCCGCACTGCCACGGCCTCCCAGCTTCACGCCCGCCACAGCTTTAGCGCGGCCACGGCTTCGCCCAGTCCCCCGCCGCCGGCCTCCCTGGCCCGCCCCGTCGGCCCCGAGTCCGGTGTGCTCCCCATGCAGACCATCTACGACAGCCACGCTCACTGGGCTGTGTGCGTGCTCCTCCCGAGGGCGTTCTGCTGGGCTGCTCGCGCCAGGTGGCGGAGCAGCGCCTGGTAGCTGGGCATGAGCGCGCGAGCAGCCCGAGGGTGTGTTGTTGCGTGCTCCCTAGCAAGACAGCGGCCAGTGTCGAGGGCGGCCAGCGAGCGGCGACGTCGTGTTTTTTAGTATTTTTTAGTAAAAATGCAGTAATAAAGTATATATTTTTTGTGAGCTTTTTAAATTCCCTGTCCTTGGTTTTTTATTTTTTGTATGGTGTACTTTAAAATTTTGGATGCGCTTTATTTTTATATGGTGTACTTTGATTTTTTTTGCCAGGTTTTTTGTTTGTACGGAAACCAGCGTAAATCTACATCTTTCTAAAATAATACATTTTTAATAAGAACTCAATAATAAAAAAATTATTTTTTTATTTAAATTGTAACTCCGTTGCTCATCTTTTTCCACATTTGCCTTTATTTAGATAAAAGTTCTTCTCTTAGATATGTGGATTATTTTTATTTTTATAATTTTCTTCAACCACCAAATCAGCAATTGGAGAGTAACTTTTTGTAGTGTTTTCCAAGGTGATGAACAATTTTTTTTAAGTATCCCAGTTGCAAGTCGACTACAGACTTGCAACTTTGGGTTAAATTTTTTCATACCCAATTGCAACTCGACCATCGACTCGCAACTAGGTTTTTCTATTTTTTTAATATTTTGGTTGATTTCTCATTTTTTTCCACACCCAGTGGCAAGTCGACCATCGACTCGCAACTAGGGTTTTTGATATATTTTTTTTGGTTGATTTCTCAATTTTCCCACACCCAGTTGCAAGTCGACCACCGACGCGCAACTGGGGGCTGACTTTTCTCAAATTTCCCACATCCAGTTACAAGTCTACCACTGACTCACGACTGGGGTTGACTTTTCTTATTTTCCCCACACCCAGTTACAAGTCGACCATTGACTCGCAACTGGGAGTTAATTTTTCTCATTTGTCCCCACACCCAGTTGCAAGTCGATCAACGAGTCGCAACTCGGGGGGTGACTTTTCATTTTTCACCCTAGTTGCAAGTCGACCATCGACTCGCAACTTGGGGTTGATTTTTTTCCACCCTAGTTGCAAGTCGACAACCGACTTGCAACTGGGGATTGATTTTTTATTTACACTCCAATTGCAAGTCGACCACCGACTCGCAACTGGGGGTTGATTTTTTCATTTTCACTCCAGTTGCAAGTCAACCACCGACTCGCAACTGGGCCGTGAATATTTCATTTTTTCCATCCTTGTTGCAAGCCAAACAACGAGTCGCAACTGGGGGGCGAATTTCATTTTCCACCCCAGTTGCAAGTCGAGCACCGACTCGCAACTGGAGGTTGATTTTTTTTACCCTAGTTGCAAGTCCACAAATGAGTCGTAACTAGGTCCGACTTATTATTCTCAGTTGCAAATCCACCAATGAGTCGTAACCGAGTCCAATTTTTTTTCTCAGTTGCAAGTCCATCAACGAGTCGCAACTAGGTCCGTTTTTTTTCTCAGTTGCAAGCCCACCAACAAGTCGCAACTGAGTCCGATTTTTTTTTCTCAGTTGCAACTCCATTAACGAGTCGCAACTGGATCTGATTTTTTTTCTCAGTTGCAAGTCCACCAACGAGTCGCAACTAGGTCCAACTTATTATTCTCAGTTGCAAGTCCACCAACGAGTCGTAACTAGGCCCATTTTTTCCTCAGTTGCAAGCCCACCAATGAGTCGCAACTGGGTCTAATTTTTTTCTCATTTCCAAGTCCCACAACGACTCGCAACTGGGTTCGGTTTTTTTCTCAGTTGCAAGTCCACTAACGAGTCGCAACTGGGTCCGACTTTTTTCTCAGTTGCAAGTCCATCAACGAGTCGCAACTTTTTTTCTCAGTTGCAAGTCCATCAACGAGTCGCAACTAGGTCCATTTTTTTTCTCAGTTGCAAGCCCACCAACAAGTCGCAACTGAGTCCAATTTTTTTTCTCAGTTGCAACTCCATTAACGAGTCGCAACTGGATCTGATTTTTTTTCTCAGTTGCAAATCCACCAACGAGTCGCAACTAGATCCGACTTATTATTCTCAGTTGCAAGTCCACCAACGAGTCATAACTAGGGCCATTTTTTCCTCAGTTGCAAGCCCACCAATGAGTCGCAACTGGGTCTGATTTTTTTCTCATTTGCAAGTCCCACAACGACTCGCAACTGGGTTCGGTTTTTTCTCAGTTGCAATTCCACCAACGAGTCGTAATTGGGTCCAACTTTTTTTCTCAGTTGCAAGTCCACTAACGAGTCGCAACTGGGTCCGACTTTTTTCTCAGTTGCAAGTCCATCAACGAGTCGCAACTTTTTTTCTCAGTTGCAAGTCCATCAACGAGTCGCAACTAGGTCCATTTTTTTTCTCAGTTGCAAGCCCACCAACAAGTCGCAACTGAGTCCGATTTTTTTTCTCAGTTGCAACTCCATTAACGAGTCGCAACTGGATCTGATTTTTTTTTCTCAGTTGCAAGTCCACCAACGAGTCGCAACTAGGTCCGACTTATTATTCTCAGTTGCAAGTCCACGAACGAGTCGTAACTAGGCCCATTTTTTCCTCAGTTGCAAGCCCACCACTGAGTCGCAACTGGGTCTGATTTTTTTCTCATTTGCAAGTCCCAAAACGACTCGCAACTGGGTTCGATTTTTTTCTCAGTTGCAAGTCCACTAACGAGTCGCAACTGGGTCCGACTTTTTTCTCAGTTTCAAGTCCATCAACGAGTCGCAACTAGGTCCATTTTTTTTCTCAGTTGCAAGCCCACCAACAAGTCGCAACTGAGTCCGGTTTTTTTTTCTCAGTTGCAACTCCATTAACGAGTCGCAACTGGATCTGATTTTTTTTCTCAGTTGCAAGTCCACCAACGAGTCGCAACTAGGTCCGAGTTATTATTCTCAGTTGCAAGTCCACGAACGAGTCGTAACTAGGCCCATTTTTTCCTCAGTTGCAAGCCCACCAATGAGTCGCAACTGGGTCTGATTTTTTTCTCATTTGCAAGTCCCACAACGACTCGCAACTGGGTTCGGTTTTTTCTCAGTTGCAATTCCACCAACGAGTCGTAACTGGGTCCAACTTTTTTTCTCAGTTGCAAGTCCACTAACGAGTCGCAACTGGGTCCGACTTTTTTCTCAGTTGCAAGTCCATCAACGAGTCGCAACTTTTTTTCTCAGTTGCAAGTCCATCAACGAGTCGCAACTAGGTCCATTTTTTTCTCAGTTGCAAGCCCACCAACAAGTCGCAACTGAGTCCGATTTTTTTTCTCAGTTGCAACTCCATTAACGAGTCGCAACTGGATCTGATTTTTTTTCTCAGTTGCAAGTCCACCAACGAGTCGCAACTAGGTCCGACTTATTATTCTCAGTTGCAAGTCCACGAACGAGTCGTAACTAGGCCCATTTTTTCCTCAGTTGCAAGCCCACCAATGAGTCGCAACTGGGTCTGATTTTTTTCTCATTTGCAAGTCCCACAACGACTCGCAACTGGGTTCGGTTTTTTTCTCAGTTGCAATTCCACCAACGAGTCGTAACTGGGTCCAACTTTTTTTCTCAGTTGCAAGTCCACTAACGAGTCACAACTGGGTCCGACTTTTTTCTCAGTTGCAAGTCCATCAACGAGTCGCAACTTTTTTTCTCAGTTGCAAGTCCATCAACGAGTCGCAACTTGTTTTGATTTTTTCTTAGTTCAACCCCCTCCAACGAGTCGCGACTAGGTTCGACTATTTTTCTCAGTTACAAGTCCACAAATGAGTCGCAACTGGATTTTCAGTTTTTATTTCCGCCCCAGTTGTAAGTCGGCCAACGACTCGCAACTAAGGGTCGGCTTTTTCATTTTTCCGCTCCACTTGCAAGTCGATCACCGACTCGCAACTGAGGGTTGTTTTTTTCATTTTTCACTCCAGTTGCGAGTCGATCACCGACTCGGAACTGAGGATTGACTTGTTCATTTTTCCCACACCAGTTACAAGTTGATCACCGACTCGCAATTGTGGGTTGACTTTTTGATTTCCACCCCCAGTTGCATGTCAACCACTAAGTCACAACTGTGGGACGACTTGAAAATGTTTTTTATGCATACAAAATTTCTTAAATACATATATTCCAAATATAATAACTTTAGTTTTGTTCTAAAATGTTTGTGCACCTTTTAAACGAGGGTGATAACATTTTGGAATTTTTTTGTTTCAACTTGTATTTAAAAATTGTTAACACGTATTTTAAAAGTTTACAATATATATGTGCTTGAAAAAATGTGAATACGTATTTAATTTTTTAAAGAATATAAAATAAATATTTTAGATGTATACCCAAAATGTAAAATATGTATCATAAAAATTAGATACGAATTTTTTTATTAAAAATAATTATGATGTATTAAAAAAATTAAATATGTACATAAATGTATATGATGTATTTGGAAAATTTACATTATGCGCAAATTAAATAATAAAGAACAAAAAAAACTAACAAAGAAAAACATATAAAGGAAAATAATAACCATAGGAAACCGAACAAAAATAAAGGGAAAATAAAAAAAAACCTAGCTACAACAGTGAAAAAATTAAGAAAAAACAAGCAACAAATCAATAAAAAAAAGTGACGTAAGTCATCCTAGTCACTCCCATAAAATTAGTCCGTTTGCTGCCTAGCGCTCGAGTTAGCTTGATGGCTCTGGTACCGCGGAAACGGACACGTCCCGTCCACAAGGGCCAACCACATCAAAATCACCACATTACACACCACACCACCCACCAGTCCACAAGTTTCTCTCTCTCTCCCTTCCCCGCACAAGCACGCAACACGGCGCGGCCATGGCGACCCCAACCCCGACGACGATGAGAGCCGTGCAGTACGACAAGTATGGCGGAGGAGCACAAGGCCTCAAGGTACGATCTCTCTCTCTCTCTCTCTCTCTGTGTGTGGAGAACTGAGCTCAACATCATGTGGTCTTCTTCTTCGATGTGTTCTGTTCACTGATGAGATCATGAGACTGAGTAGCTCCGGTGAACGGATTTCCATTCGCAGCATGTGGAGGTGCCGGTGCCGTCGCCGAAGAAGGGCGAGGTGCTGCTCAAGATGGAGGCGGCCAGCATCAACCCCATCGACTGGAAGATCCAGAAGGGCATGCTCCGCCCATTCATGCCCAGCAAATTCCCCTTCACTCCAGGTAACAAACAAGCTTCACACCGACGCATGGCTGGCCACACAATTCAGATCCGTTATCATCAACTCTCGCCATGTCCACGAAACATGCAGTGGGCGATCTGGCCGGCGAGGTGGTGGAGGTGGGCAACGGCGTCACCAACTTCAAGCCGGGAGACAAGGTCATCTCCATCAGCTTCCCGGTAAGCACGACGGACTGCCCGATGCCACCGTTCCGTCTCCACCCAACAGTGTCAAAATCCAATCCAGTGCTCTGACACGGCCGGTGACTGCAGAGCGGCGGCGGGCTCGCCGAGTACGCGGTGGCGCCGGCGTCGCACACGGTGCCGAGGCCGCCGGAGGTGTCCGCCGTCGAAGGCGCCTGCCTGCCGGCCGCCGGCAGCAGCGCGCTCCAGTTGCTCAAGCTCGCCGGGGTCAGCAGCTTCGACGGGACCTCCTCCGGCGCCACCGGCCCTAAGAACGTGCTGGTGACCGCGGCGTCGGGCGGCGTGGGCCACTACGCGGTGCAGCTGGCGAAGCTTGCCGGCATGCACGTGACGGCCACCTGCGGCGCGCGCAACGTGGACCTCGTCCGGGACCTGGGCGCCGATGAGGTGCTGGACTACAAGAGGCCCGAGGGCGCGGCCCTGCGGAGCCCGTCAGGCAGGAAGTACGAGGCCGTGGCGAACTGCGCGGCGGGGGTGCCGTGGCCGACGCTCAAGGCGGCGCTGGCCGACGGGGGCGGCACGGCAGCCGACGTCACGCCGGGGGTCGGCGCCGCGCTCACGTCGCTGCTGCAGAAGGCCACCTTCGCCAAGAAGAGGCTGGCGCCGCTGATGCTGACGCCGAGGAGGGAGGAGATGGAGTGGCTCGTTGGTCTGGCGCGGCAGGGGAAGCTCCGGACGGTGGTGGACTCGTCGTTCCCGCTGAGCAGAGCGCAGGAGGCCTGGGCTAAGAGCATGGAGGGGCATGCCGCCGGCAAGATCGTCGTGGAAATTGGAGGCACCGAGTGAACCTGGACCTTTTGTATGATGCAACAAACAATTGGTTTGTTCCTGTGTGTGTGGTAACTGGGGGATTTGATAATTTGTTCCATCTTTGATGATTTGACCCGGGTTGTCTCAATGACGGGTACTATGTGTCACATAGTATGGACGCGGCTCAAATGTTGTAAAATACGGTTTCAAAAAAGAAAAGTTGCAAAATACTGTATTAGTTTAAAGCAACTCTACCACATTCGTAAAAAATGCAACCCTAAAAACTTTTCGGGGTTGATCCGCAAATGGATCCGCAGTACCACGAGTCATACGACAAAACATCACTACATTTGAAATATGCGGTACGAGATGCGCTACTTGTTATGACGAATGATCCCCGGTGTCGTATCTCGAGCCGTAAAATGGTAGTTTTGCATAGAATTCAGATAAACTGTATATGAAAGCATGAACTGGATATTGCACAGTTCAATCCAAAGTTACAGAAAATAAATAAATGGACATGGTAACAATATGTTAGACAGTCAAATGCAAGCAAAATGAATCACGATCAACGAAATGCAGTAGTTTTACTATTGGGACAGTGGTCCAACATCCTCAATGTGGAAAGGTTGAACATCAGCAGCAACAACAGCATCATTAATGTCAGCAGCAGCACCACCAGCGGCAGCAACACCAGCACCAACAGCAGCAGCACGACCAGCAGCACCAGAAACAACACCAAGCTCTACATCCTCACCTTGTTGGAATGCACCACTAGTGCTCATAATAACCTTTTGAAGATTCCATCTTCTCTGGCGCATGATCTCAAGCCTGCTCAACTCCCCAAATTCTTTGTTGCGAGCATCCATGGTGTTCGTATTCAGCATCAAGAACCTGTCCTCTGGAGCTTTTATATCATCCTGCCTCTTTTGCTCTTTGAGAGCAAGGCTTCGCTCCTCAAATGCCCATTTTTTGGCCAACTTCTCCTCTTTGTACTTCTCTCTCCTCTCGAGAATCTCAATCTTCGTGGCCAAATGTTTGGCCAATATTGCTTCATTGGTCTGGGCCATTTCATTAATCTGATCTCCAATTCAGATAGCCTCGCTGACCTCCTGATTCTCTCTTTCTCTTCTTATTTCGAGGAGCTTGCCCTTGTTTCTCCCCCTCCCTCCCCCCTCTTTGGAGCTTCATCGCTTTCTTCATCATCCTCCAAGTTTACAAGGGAGCCTTTCTTTGAAGGAGATTCATTCTCCCTCATGCTCCATTTCTCATTATCCTTGAGCAATAGCCAGCAACGCCCAAGTGTGAATGAGTTTCCCTTGAAACCAGGGATTTGGTTGAACAATTCGTTAGCAATCTGGTCCTAGAGAGAGCATGAAAGTTGTGAGCACACCGAGTGAGACAGAAAGTTGTAAACAGAAAAAATGGGTGATACTAACATAATCGTCGATTGTAAATCCACTTGGAGGGGCATTTCTCACTTGAGCCAAACATCTACTCCAACGGCTATATGTTTTCTTGATTATTATCCAGCGGCCCTGAAGTGATTGCAAAGAACGTGTGGAAGATATGGGGATAAATTTATGGTATTTATCTTTAATCCTTTGCCAATATTTCTTTCCATTTTGATCTTTACTCGTAACAGCATCGAGAGATATAACATCTCATGTACGAATCAAACATATGAGCTCCATTTCGGTGTAGTTTTCGGTCCTCTTCGCGTAATGTCCTTGAGTACCATCCACTTCTTTCACCTCGTCCTCTTCTCCCACTTCTTCCTCCTCGCCTTCCTCAATATCCAAATTCCTATTGCCAAGGAAATCCATTCCCGGTTCATAATCATCCACATGCGCACTCAGATCTATCGCGTTTGCATCCAAAATGTCACAATATGCTTGAGCGCTACAAAAGCATTTTGAGATTAGTGTGTATCCCACGAACAAAAGGGTGCAACAATTCATCGACCAGAGAAAAATAAATACAAGATTTACCTTCCGGACAATTCAACAAACATGTCGCGACCGTGAGGCGAATCGGTCGTCTCCGACAACCGAACCAACGTCTACGGCAGTGGCCTTACCTTTCTGTTTTTCCTTTCCTTTTTCTTGTTTTCATTGATTTTCTTTGATTTTTCTATTTCAGTTTTCACCATTGTTTCATTTTTATTTTTCTTCAACCAACGTCTATTTTTTCATGCCCAATGTATATTTTTTGTATCTGATAGGTACAATTTATTTTATACGTTTACCATTTTTCAAATATATACTTATTATATGTGTTGATGTTTACTTTTTTATGTATGATCGGCATTTTTTACATCAATAACTCTATTTATACATGTTTAACAATTTTGAAATACTACCCTAATTGAAAACAATTTTGAAATACTACCCTAAAAGAAAACAATTTTGAAATACATAATTAATAAATAAAATTCAAATATATCTTTGGATATCTACATTTATATTTACATTTTATATTTTTTGTGTACATCATTTTTTTCATTTAAACATGGTTAATATTTTTAATGCATAACTAATATTTTGCAAATATATAACTAAATTCATACTTTTATCATACACGTCAAACATTTGCAGTATACATCAAAAATATTTTTAAACACCCTACACATTTCTAAATACATATTTAACGTTTTTAGTATATTTTACAACACGTAAATATATATTTTCTTACAACTTTTCCTAATTTTAGTGTCATATTTTAAAAAAAAATGAAAAAAAATATTCAACATTGATCAAACATTTTTGAAATGCATGAATATTTTTAAAATCATCATAGATTTATTTTATGAAAGTGGGCCTAATATCTTTTTTATTATATTTTAAATTAATAATAAATTATTGTTTCATAAATTGACAGATGACTTTTAAAGATAATGATGATAGCAGGCATGTTTTATTAACTGCATATCCAATAATAAAATTTAAATATAAAAAAATTAGAATGCACACATTTATATTTGTTGGGTATTACTCTAAGCGTTGTTATTTCAATACAAAATACAAAGTATGCACGCTTTATGAAATTTTTTGTGTTGCTAGACAAAAAAAGATTTGAAAATTATATAATTGCCTCAGTTTATATTATAAAAAATTATATACGTATGATTACTTTATCATATACTAGAAAACACTAGTGTGTATTTATTGGGTCATATGTTTCGCAGATCTTTACCATAAATAGTACCCTCTCCATCCTGAATTTAAGGTGTATTCTTTTTTAAAAAGTTAAATTTGTTTAACTTTGATCATATCTGTAGATAAATATATCGATATAAATTATATCAAAATGGTACCATCACATTCATCTTAAATATAATTTCATATTATATTTATTCAAAATTATTTTTTTCACTTTGTAACAAAACTTATACACCTAATATACCCGAAGGGTGGAGTATAAATTATGTATTATAAAAAATATAGTTCTAGCTAAAAATTTTGTTACAATATTTTTTACTTTTTTATATGATAATCAATATAAAATTAAAACAAAACCAATTAATATATATTAACACTAAGATATGGTTAAATTATGCGAACAAAAAAATTATGTTAGTATAACTATAAACCGTTAAAAATAAAATATACATAAGTATAAAATTTTAGTACAAATTTTATTTATACTGTGTGTGTGTGTGAGAGAGAGAGAGCAGACCAGACGTGAGGACGACATGGTCGTCTACATCGAGTCGCTCTAAACCCTGCGCGAAATGATGCGCGTGGGCCACCGTCGCGTCATCTACATGCGCCGGGAGGACTGCCTTCTCCGTCACGCCCGAGAAAACCTCCCCCATTCCCACCGCCGCTGGATGGTGAAGAACTTCCACCAGGTCTGTCACCTCGGGGACATCTTTGGCACGCTCGAAAAATCCATCGTCGCGACTTCCCACACCTCCAACTCCAGCCTTTCCACCTCGGTCGCATCGTCAACCTGCGTCGCCATGTGCTCCGCGTCTGGCAGCTGCCGCACCACGTCGACGGTGGAGCTCAGGCTTGACTCAACCTCATAATGGCCAACCGCCTACTCCATCTCGTCGACACCGTCTAGGACCACGCGCTCGACGTTGACCATCTTCTCCACCTGATCGAGGACAACTGCGACGACGTACAGGAACATCTCTTTCGCGTCGTGGATATTAACGGGGCCTGATCTTTCCTGCTTCCCAGCTGATAACACCGTCTACACTACTAGCATCATTTTTGCCGCGCCATGCCGTTCGAATCGGATATATTTTAATCAATCTCTGTAATTTGGACACCATGGCTGATTGATTGTTGAGGTTCAGCTTCCTCTTATGTCTACACTTTCTGGATTATCTGCCAACGTTGTATCTGGATTATCTGATTGATTATGAGCGTTCCTCCCGGCGTATCGCCTGTTTACATCTGCTTCATTGCATGTTGGTGTGTATCAAAAAAATTATGGTTCAGATAATATGTTCTTACTTATTTTCAGCAGTCGTCGCCATTGCTATATTTCTTGAGATATGTATCTTGCTTTCATATACTTTTTTGGTTTCAGGGGCCTCAGGGCAGTACCTGGACCCAGCTGAAGCACGGTTCCGTCCTTGTTAATTCGACAACGGAGGCGTACATCCTCTGAATTATCTGAAATAGTGCCTCCTTCTTCATTAGTCATTCTGCTGCTCATCAGGCAGCTGATGTTGTGCGCGTAGCGCCGGATTTTTCCGGAAATTATTGGTGAAGATAGTGTCTCCAAAACTCCGGTACCTGAAGTGAACATTAAGTTGAGTTTGTGCTTTTGTTTCATATTTTTGTACTGTTTTTTATTTTTCTTTCTTATATGCTTATCCTAATCAAGATTACACATATATGTCCATTATATTCAAACGTAAAACAATTACGAATATTATATGATTTTTTTAGGAATATGCTTTAGAAGAAGTACAAATATTATTTGATTCTTTCTCTATATATATTTGCTTGTGTCTGCTTATATTTTTTGTCAATCTGTCGATTTGTGGCTTATTTTTTAATGGTACACATTGTTACTAATTTCATGGTTTAGTAAAAGACTGAAGTGCACATCCTCGGGATCTTGGGCCACATTGTTACTATTTCATGGACTAGATTCTGCCGAAGTGCACATCCTCGGGATATTTGGGAAGGAAAGCACCCTATTTATGAGGTTGGCAATAAAGCGTACCCATATATAAGGATGAAAGTGGTTAGGATAATTTCCGCCCGAAACCATTTCCGAATCCGTTTTCATAGGATACGGTAACAGATTTGGTACATCTGATAAAAATCCGTTCCAAACCCGAATCCGATTGGTAGTTTAAATCATGTATATATTCTTCATATATAAATATGGTAAATGTCCGTTTCCGATCCGATGCTTTTCCGTTACCGTACCGCTTTCGAATCCGCCTAATCCGGTATTCGAATCCGCGTAATCTGTTATTCGAATCCGCATCCGTTCCGCTTCCGAATCCGAAAATAAATATGGAATAGGATACGGTATAGAGATTATCCGACCGAATCCGATCCGGTTTCACCCCTACCCATATAGCTTCTTCTGGTACGATTTCTGTCCGTTCCTCTTTTCTGTTCTATTAGTATTATGTCCCGTATCATTTCTTTTATTTCGTATTCAACTTTGCTTTATGTTTTACATGTGGCCCAAGATTCAGGGTTTGGACTACTATGTTGTACATTTCACATTCATGTTCTCCTGTTCTCGATACGTTTTTATATAGCATCATATCACTTATGTTACTGAATTATGTCCATATTTTCCCTCTTACGCATAAGACTGTACATAAACTTCAGTTTTATCTAAGACTCTACATAAACTTCAGTTTTATCTCTCTAAATTTCAGTGTCTTAACATCAAGTCTGCAACCACAACTCACCTTAAATCAAGTATTATTATATGTTTTTAGCTGTTGCTTCATGTTCTGGTGTCAAATACAAAATGTTTCTTGATTTATTCTCTATGTTACTTAAGATGGTATTGGAACTTAAATCCCATGGTTTTCTTCACATGTTAGTTTACAAATAGTTGCATTTTGGATGTCATTTGTTGATGGAATATCGAGCCGAGGCGATTGGCATAGTGGGATCGATGATCTTTCTTTGTAAGGAAAGGTAAAATAGGATAGCATATTGTGTGTTGTTTTCTAATAATAGTGATAGCCAAGGTATGATCGATCGCGACACAGTTCTAATATGGCTACTGTAGTTGTTACATTAGCAATATGAATTTATTATTGGCTCTAAAATAAAATATTTGTGAGGATAACAAGGCAATCTAATCTTCACTCTGAATTTTTGCTAGATGTAGATAAGCCAAAGGGGTAATTTAGAAAACCACTAGCTACATCTCTATGTATCTGTGGAACTTGGAATATTTTCTAAGGATGAAGCATCTTTATCAAGGAGCATCTTAGTCTCATGTCTAGATATGTAGATGAATACATATAAAAGCTTCCTTATTTTGGATAATCTGGTTTCCTCCGTGGTACTCGCCTACACATCTGGGCATGCTATTCACTACTACTATTTTAGTGCTTCAGTTAGAACTACATTGCCTAATGGAAGCTTTTAGTTTATCACCAATATTATTGATTATCTTTGATAGTACACAGATTTTGGTAACCTACTAATGCATCTATGTTAGTCTCTGCACTTTCTCTCCATCTCATTTTGGATGTTTGTTATCCGTCTTAGCATATGGTTATTCCCAGTATGTATTACAAATACATTTTTGTCACTAATTTTGTATGAGGGCATGGTTGTGTCCCTTGAATTACAGCGTACATAGCCATTTAGAGCATCTCCAACCGTTCGCCCCCTCCCCCCCCCCCCAAGACGATTTTCGGCGTTATTTTAGCGCCGCTTGGGGAGCGCTCGGGCGGCGATAGTGGCTTGGGGACTTCGGCCTAGCGTGCGTCATCCAGCACGACGGCGTCACGCGCCACTCCACGCAGGTGGTGCCAGACACCCGGGGCTACATGGCGTACCAGACCTTCTTCACCGGCCGCGCGATCCTAGACACGGATGTGTACGCCTTCGGGGTGTTCGTCTTGGAGGTGGTCAGCGGGAGGAGCCCCAGCAACGCCGTGCGGGACGAGCACCTCCACGTCAGCAACCACCGTAGCGAGGATGATTACTCCAGCGGCGGAGGAGGGCAACACCCCTTCCCGATGCACATTGTGGATTGGGTATGGAGGCTCTACAGCGAGGGGAACACCTTGCATGCCGCCGACTCATTGCTTGCCGGCGAGTTCGAGGAGGGGCAGGTGGACTGCGCGGTGAGGCTGGCGTTGGCGTGCTGCCACCCGAACCCGAGGGAGAGGCCGTCCGTGAGGACGACGGTGAGGTGTTGACCGATGGTGCCCCGGCACCGGAGCCCCCGTTGAATAAACCGACATTTGTTTGGCCTCCGGGCGGCGATCAACGGGAAATGGAGCTGCTGGACGTCGGGTTGCTGTTCACCGGAGGGGCTTGGCAGCACACCAGCTTCTACTCCTTGACCTCCACTTCCCTCACGGGAAGGTGAGCGTCGTGCAAAGTTTGTGCGATTGTACTACCCAATTGTACGTGAGCTCACAACCCAAACGCCGAGGTCCTTGGCGTCTTGGGTTACCCGAAACGCCGGGGTCCTCGGCGTCTTGCCCTGCCACGGTGGCGTCATTAGCGGATGGTGGGGCCAGGTGAAAACGTCGGGGAGTCCGGCGTCTAGAGGAAGCAAATGCCAAGGAAGGCGGCGCCCCCTTTATATTTGAAACGCCGGAAAGTATGGCATCTCAAAAAGGGTCAGATTCCAAAATTATTTCAAACGGGATCAAATCGGTTTAAAGTTTGAAAAAAAGGGTCAAAACAACAAATTTTTCCGCCATCTACCGGTCTACTCCCAACTCCCGCACCACCAAGACAACCGATATTGCAATGTCCAGCCAGCCAGGTCACGGCCACGTGTTGGAGGCCCCCTCTTTTCTTTTCCAGCCCCAAATTGTCCCTTTCCAACCTCACACGCCTCCCAGATTCCCCAAACCCCGGGTACGCCTAGCAGCAACCAGCACCACCCATCGAGGGCACCCCCGTAATTACCCCACACCTCCAGGGCCACTACCGCCACCGACTCCCCATGCCAGATCCCGCCCTGCTACGTACACTCAGCTACACATAGCCCAGTACCCACCACGCCATCATTACACCATCACTGGCGCCTCTCCTCCGCTCAGCTCACCACTCTCCACTCCACTCCACTCCATTCCCTGCCGAGCCGAGACACCACACAACCAGCAGCTAAATCCTCGACGCCGACGCACCAGCGTCCGACGACGACAAGGATGGACGCGCGGCGGCGGCGGGCGGCGGCTCTGGTGGCGCTGGCGGTGCTGGCGACGGCGGCGGCGGCGGCGGAGGGGTACAACATCACCAAGATCCTGGGGGAGCACCCGGAGTACTCGCAGTTCAACAAGCTGCTCACGCAGACGCGCCTCGCCGCAGACATCAACAAGCGCCGCACCATCACCGTCCTCGTCGTCGCTAACGGCGACATGGGGAGCCTCGCCGGCGGGGGCCGCACGCTGCAGACCATCCGCCACATGCTCCAGATTCACGTCCTCGTCGACTACTACGGCGGCAAGAAGCTCCACCAGCTCGCCCACGGCGTCACCGCATGCTCCTCCATGTTCCAGGTACCCTGCTCTATTAGTATTACCGACTGACCACCGTCTTCCTCGCTCGTCGCCGGCCACCGGCCCCGGCTAGCTAGCCGCTGCTGCTAGCTCATACCGGAAGAGTGGCCGACAAGTGGGCCCGGGGGCCGACCTGGGTTTATCCTCAGCCTTGGCTCGGAGGCGCTGAAGGGTGGGGACAAGCTCTCCTCCTGTCGGCGAGGCCCAAATTAGGGAGTAAATTTTGTCGGCACCGTCCATTAGACTGTTTCTTTTAGCTTCGAGCCCTAATTATTTTTTCTTTAACTGTAAGTTACTGTACCACAAGCATCATTGGACAGTTTTAGGCAGCTTTGAGCTTTTAAGGCTATGATGATTTGCTGTAACGGATTGCATCTACATTCTACACCTAAAAAACATTTCCTATTTGTAGAAACAAAACATCAACATCTTGAAACACCAGCACCCATCCATTATGCGCTGTTTTTTCTCACACAAACGCATCCTGAATCCATTTCTAGGCTGTTTCCCCAGCTGCTCCTTTGCTGTTTGCACAAAAGCTGCATCATTGCTCCTCAGCTGTTTGCAAAAGCTTCATGATTGTTCTTGGTGATGTAGTAGGAATAGTAGTTGGTGGATGGGGTTCCGGATAGAATAGTTAGTTAACCTTGCTCTGCTTCCATGGCAGTAGTAGTGGATGCCCTGCTGCCCACACACACACACCAGCTAATTAAGGCCACTAATCAAACCTTAAAGCTAGAGATATACTACAGTACTAAGCAGATATGTGGGATTAATGGTGTCTTTGTCGCTGAAACATACCCCCTAACTAACTAATTTTGGTTCGACATTGACATGACACAAGTCGCTTTCGAAGCTAGGAGGGTTTTACGCACTGATGTGGGTGCACCCACATGCGCATGCCGGCCAGTCTCTCCATTACCACTAAATTATTGCCCTGCGTGATTATGAAGCTGTCTAGTGAGTGAGTGTAGGGTCAACAACGGTCGCCCTAATGATGAGTCAAGTGGCTTTTCTGTAGTCAATCATCGAGACATCGAATCCCTCGGCTACCGGCTCATTTCAAAATGATGATGAGCGTTGGAGCTCCCAAGGCAGCATCTCGCCGTTTTTAAACCTATTTAATTAGTTTAAACCTTTGGAGTGATGGACAAGATTGTCTGTTTAGTTTAGAAGCTTGGATGGAGTGGAGAGCTTGTCAAAATTTACTAGAGTGGGGTGGAGTGATAGACAAGATTGCCTAAATTTGCCACGGAATGCACTAGCTTCAAAATTAATTGGTCGTTATTAAGCGTCCAATTTAATGGATCCACATCAACATGGGCATGAATTTAGGTGAGCCATGTTTAGTCCTTCCAGCAGCATCAGCTCTACATAAATTCCCATCAATCCAGTTGCAAATGCTTAATTATGACCTTTGTTGGTACTACGAACTAGTTTGCTTTGCTGCAATTGAAATTAAGGATTAATGGTTTGTCGTGCAGGAGTCCGGCGCGGCGCCCGGCATGTCGGGGTACGTGAACATCACGCAGCACCGGGGAGGCAAGGTGACGTTCACGGCGGAGAACGCGGACGACGACGCGGCGGCGGCGCCGTCCTCCTTCGTCAAGTCCGTCAAGGAGATCCCCTACGACCTGGCGGTCCTCCAGATCAGCAAGGTGCTGGCCTCACCTGAGGCCGAGGCGCCCGTGGCGGCGCCGGCGCCGGTCAACATCACGGAGCTGCTCTCCAAGAAGTACTGCAAGAGCTTCGCCGGACTGCTCGCCGCCGACGCCGACGCCTACAGCACCATCAACGCCACCAAGGACAACGGGCTGACCCTCTTCTGCCCGGTGGACGCCGCCGTGGCATCCTTCATGCCCAAGTACAAGAACCTGACGGCCAAGGGCAGGACGGCCATCCTGCTCTACCACGCCGTGCCGGACTACTACTCGCTCCAGCTGCTCACCTCCAACAGCGGCAAGGTGAGCACGCTCGCCACCTCCAACGTCGCCAAGAAGGACTACAGCTTCGACGTCGAGAAGGACGGCGAGACGGCCGAGCTCGACACCAAGGTGAACTCGGCGTCCGTCACGGCCACCGTCAAGGACGACGACCCGCTCGCCGTCTACGCCATTAATAAGTTCCTGCAGCCCAAGGAGCTGTTCAAGGTCGCCAAGGACCTGGCCCCGGCGCCGGCGCCGGCGCCCGAGGGGCCCAAGAAGAAGAAGACCACCAAGAAGAAGCCCGCCGCGGCCTCCTCGCCCTCCGACGACGATGATGACGACGCCGCGGACTCGCCCGACGACTCTGCTTCCGACGACGACGCAGCGGATAAGGACGGCGCCTCGCCGTCCGCGCTCGCCGGGTGGGTGACCGCCGCCGCGGCCGTGGCGTCCGCGCTGGCGCTGGCGGCCTGATAAGGCGTGTGAACTGGTGTGTTTTTGTGCTGAGTTATCGGAAAAAATTCGTGTCCCTTGTTATTTAGTGCGAGAAATAAGAAGGGCCATTTTATTCATAATTTATTTACCGCGTCCTGGAGAAAAAGAGGAAAAAACACAGGAGTTTTTAATGGGTTTTTGTTGTGGTCATCATTTTGTAATGATAGTGGTGCGTGTTTGTGTTTATAATACATGTGAAAGTCATCCTGAAATTTAGAATGCTGTACATTTTCAAGTTCTACTTCTTCATACTCCCTCCGACCCATATTAATGGGCACACACTTAGTATAGCTTTATACTAAAGTTATACTAAATGTATATCCATTAATATAGGTCGAAGTTATACTAATTATATGCCCATTAATATGGGTCGGAGGTAGTATATATTCTTTTGCCTTTTAAGCAGTTTTCTAAGCTGTCCATGGTGAGGTGGAGCTTGCTTTACCATGTGATCGGTTGATTAGCTTTGCTTGTTCATCTTGTAAAGGGGACGATGCCGGCACACTTTGGCTGTTAAGATTGCCGGAAGCATCAAAACCATTAACAGTTCGACACGTATCACAGCCAACAGAGTTAAATGTCACAGTCACACACACAGTACAGCCACACTGCAACCTTCAGGTAAGGCCTAGATCCATATTACACAGCCTAGATCCATATTACGCTGTGTTAGGTACAGCCAAGGCTGTCCAGGAGACTCAACAGAATTTACAAGACTGGGCAACACTGAAAGAGTTCATGCAAACAGCGGGGTCAACAGAAACACACTAACCGCGACGGCAGATGTAATCTACAGCACCGAGACGAATCCAGGGACATCATCCCTCGGGCCGGCGAGCGTCCTGTAGACATACAGCTTCTCCACCTTCTTTGCATCACAGGCGCCACCATCCGCCTCGCCGATGACCTCGACACTGAGGCCCGGCATGCTTGCCGCGAGGGACCTGCAGCCGCCCAGGGTAACGTCGCACGAGGACATCCAGAGCGAGCGCATCGCCTCGTACCTGTGGACGCCCGCGAGAAGCGCAGCGTCGCCAAACGGGCAGTTCCTGATCTCCAGCTTCCGGAGGTTCCTGCAGCCGTTGAGCACGTAGGTCATGCCATCATCAGAATCGCCTGCAAACGCAACGGAGAGTGCCTCCAGCTTCTCGGCGTACATGCCGATGTACAGGAACGCGCTGTCCGTGAGAAGGCCAGCCATGGATAGACGCCTGAGGCCCTTGCATGACCGGGCGATTGCCCCGAAACCCTCGTCCAGTGGTTGGCCTGTCACGGCATCTGCTGCCCCGTGCTGGCAGATGCGCAGTCTGAAGGACGTGATTCGTCGGCAGTTCTTGGCCACCGTAATCAGAGCAGAATTCGTCATTCGGCTGCAGGAATAGAGCACAGAGTTCAGCTTCCGACAGCCTGAAGATACTGCAACCAGCCCTTCCTCTGTCACACCAGTGCTTGCTAACACGTTTGCATTCGCAGGAAGTACCCTCAACTCTTGCAGCTCCACGCAAGAAGAGGCTACAGCCTTCAATCCTGCATCGCCAATGTGATCTAGTACCTACAACCATTAAGCCAAAGTGAATTAAAACGTTTATAACAAGAAACGACCAGCAAGAACACAAATGAAAGGAACATATTTACTCTAAGAATCCTTTTATCAGAAGTGTTCCACTAGTAACTATTGAAGCAACCTTCCAATACTAGCTACAGAACTGTTAAAACACCCACAAGGACCTTCTTTGGGATTAGAAACACCCACACAACGAGACATTAAAACACCCAAAATTATGTCAGCTCTTTGTGTGTGGTTTGTGTGGGTGAGCGCCTTAAGTAACACTGACAATTAAGTACAATAGCTATTAGACAATATCGATCAACCCCATATCAGTTATTACCAAATCATCATACTCATTCTCCAAATATGAGTACCACGTTGACAGAATTTTCAAGCCTACAACTTATCCTTGTGCACAGCACAGCTATAAATGCATACTATAAACCATTGTAGCATTAGCGAAGACGCTAAGAGAGATAATAAAGGGTGTACTTTTGAAATTCGCTGAAATTTTCAAGATTGTTATATATTGTCGCATTCGCAGGGCCTGATATTTCCAAATGTCTATATTGGTACAAACTAGATTGTTAAACAAGTCAACAGATAAACACGTGTTCTTAACTTCTAATGCAACCTCTGTTAAAGAGTAAGAACACATAAGAAGTTTAAATGCACATTGTGTATTGAATATACAAAATCCTTGCCTAGTAAGTACTCCAACAAGCATAAGCATATTGGGCAACATTACTCGCTAATTGCAGTACAACAGGCTTGACAAAAAAAGAACTTCCAAACACGTAAGGATCTCATTTCATAGGCTTGAAGTGAAACAACACAACGAACAAAGTAAAGCTTTAGTAACTGCATGAAGTAATTCAACATAACAAGAAACTGGCTAAATCTCAGTAGCACAAGTGCTACTAGACCTTACCCACAAGTGTCGGAGATTCTGACATTGGTGAATAGTTTCAATAAGATCAGCTGTCCAAAACGTTGGAGCATAGCTAAGGTTCAAGGACGTTAGGTTCTTGCAAATATACTGTATTACTGGAGTAATCCAGTGTGGAGAATCCCAAAAGCCAGATAAACTATTCAGAGAACTGCATTGTTGAATAGCACTGTAGAGACTGAGGAGTGCGGCAGCATTATTGTATTGAGCAACCGATCCTGTACCTAAATCCACCAGCTGAGGAGCGCAGGTAAGAATTTTGGCTAAAAGAGCAAGTGGAACTGCACGATTTAACCTTAAGCTTTTAAGATTTGGACTCCTTGCAACAAGTTCTTCCAATGCATGAGCACTCACTGCTCCATCCAAGCAAGCAAAATTCAAGGATTCTAATGATGTTGAAGGCTTGGGGAAACAACTAAACCAATGACGGCCTCGAAACTCCACCCGACTCTCTTGTAAGTCAAGTTCCTTGAGAAACCTATAATGAAGAGTTACAAATTAAGTAATATGAATTGCAGTTACCGAAAAGAATATTTCTGAAGCAACCCTTAAGAAACTGAAGAGAGGCTGAGATGAATAATCTTCGTAGAACAGAACTACATATGTATGAGACAATAACTTCTAAGATACACAAATTTTGCCAAGTATTAACATTTTAATTGTTATCAACGTAATCTGATTTACGAGTGACATCATTGTTGGTGCCTCTTGATGCAAATGATTTATCAGTTCTACAGAAAACAAATGGACAGTGCGCAAACTATTGAATTGCCTTAAAAAATAGTATCACATATGTCACATAAATTATAATAATTCAATCTGGAGTCACATGGAAATGATGCTTATGAATAGACATGAGAAAATATGTAAATACTCCGTATGACTGAAAGTGTAAAAATAGCTGTAATTGTTAATAACAAATATGGTTTTTAGTTACGTGCTTTATGGGCTTTACGAATGTCATGGGTGGAGATCAGAACGTGGGGCCTTGGGCCTACGATAAGTGGGCTGCACAATGCTAGTAACAACCATGCACACCTAAGATTAATGAGAAGATATATTCAGCTATCTTATCTTTCAAGTTGGTGAGAACCAAGCGGTGTTTAGTTGGCTACAGCACACGCCTGTTAGCTCGCCCACCATCGTTCGGGGCGCATACTCCGCAGGTGCCTCACTTTTACCTCAACAATGCACAGTTTAGAGAGGGAACTACCCCCTTTAACCATGTTGTTTTTTTAATCTTTCAAGTTGTAATCTCCAGGTTTCGTTGTGTGAGACTAAGGAGTTTCACTGTTAAAGGGGCAGATTCACCAATATAAAGTGTGCCGTATGACACAGTAATTAAAGAATGAAGAACCAATTTGTTAACCCTTACAAAGTTCATCGCCCGCACCTAGGATCTGACTTTACCCCGACCAAGCCAACACTGCCACTACAAGCCACCCTTCGGTAGTGTTTACCCAGTTGCATACATTGGTACTAAGGATTTACAGTTTATACTTTATATTGCTGAAATTCACTAGCCTTACATAAGTACAGATTGGTGGGCACGTGGAATCCACCCGCAGAAATACCAAATTATGCAAATACAGTCAAGTGAGTTTCAAAACTCCAAAAAAAAAGAATGATGATTATTGGTAAGAATAAACAATAATTACCATTATTTACCTAAATTAAGAGTTAGTAGCACTTCAAATGTGACCCCTTAATGAAGTTGTGGGAATGAACGTACAACGCGACCACCTAGGTTCAAGTCCTCATGAACAGTGAATTTAGATTCCTATTATATTGATGGGAGGGCTCTAGACCAGACATATTTGAAACTGGCAATAAATTACTGGTGAAAGAACTCTGTAGTATTCTAATCCTCCTTTAAATTGGAATGATATCATATAACCAACATTAGTGCCTTCCTCATTTTTCTGATGTTCTGGTAATGGCGCACTGCTATATGTAGAAATCACCGACATTCCACATATGACATTTTTTTAATTAATCACATATGTCATTTAAGTTACTGGTGAAAGGGCCAACAAGATTCAACTTATATAAATGCAGCATAATAAACTTTTTTATACTTATCAGATCTCGAAATGTATACATGCAGTCATGCAGAATATATAACACTGGAACTGTGGATTGCCCAAGTATGCAATGCATTGACATCTCTTAAATAAGGCCTGCAGAAACAGGTTCGAAGAAACATCCCTTAAATAAGGCTTTTCTTTAATAAACTAAAATGCATTCACAATCTCAATCATGATCGTTAATCATAACTAATGGAAATGGAGACAGGGCAATGCCAACTGCCCAGGACTTATCAAGGCTTTTCTGTACGATCTTTTACATTGCAAATATAGTTTCTGGGTTTCCGTTCTAAAACAAACATAACATAAATTTGGTATCCAAGATTCAACCAATTGTACAAGGATAAACGAGCTTCCATCATCTGGTAAAAAATTGCAGAGCATCGCGATAAATTGGATATGAAAAGAAAAGGTTGAATATGAATTGCACTTTATGAGGCCATGCTGGTGATAACCCATTTTGCATTCAACATTTAATGGGAGACATCCACATTCAGTACTCCCTCCGATCCAAATTAATTGACGCACACTTAGTACAGTTTCGTATTAATATACTAAGTGGGTGTCAATTAATATGGACCGGAGGGAGTAATATTATCATAAAATTAAAAGTAAAAACCTCCAGGCTTGTAGCATTCTCACCTGCAATTGGTGGCAATAGTAGCAAGACCATCAGTGCTGAACCCCTCACAGCTAACAAGGACAAGTGACCTCAAATTGGGGCATGAGTGAGCAAGGTGCTTGAGGGAAATATCAGTGATGACCATCTGCTTCAGCCGGAGCTCTACAAGGCCAGGGCATGAACGGGCACACGCATCCACCCATGGCTTCGCCGTGGCACCCCACCCCGCCGGGACAAGGTTGAAGTCAGCAAAGTGTGGTTTGCCCTTCACAGTCAGCGAACGCAGGCAGGGGAAACGCGCATACACACGCTCCGGTCGCACCGCATAGCAATTGGAAATGAACGCCGAGCGGCGAGTGAGGCGCTCGACACGGTACCAAGCATGGCACACCAGAGATGCCGCATTGCGGTCACGGTGCGACGATACGAAGCCAAGGATGTGCTCAACCACTTCGTCTGGGAAGTAGGGCATTTTGCCTTCTCCGAGAATCCTAATAAACCGCCATTATTTTTACAGCTTCAGTCTGTGACCTGTTCGCAGCCACACATGTACAAGCAACAAAACATTGTGTTAGCACTGGGTACCAATTTAGGACCATTTGCTTGAATTGGTACTTTACTGTCTGCTATGTGATACATACTCTAATACTCATACCCAAAGAAATACGTACACATCTGTAAGTTTTCAAGAGTTAACGCACGTTAACATTGGGCTATGAATCGACTTGCAGAGTACAGTAAACTAAGCAACCGGTCACATGTTTGCATCTTTCCATAGATAAAAGTATTCCCAAGACCGTACAGAACAGTGAACATGAATCCCAAAAAACCCTTAAATCGCTAGAAATTCATCTCCAAGAGAAAAAAAAAATCAACAGATCGAACCACACAAAGATGGCCACTTTGGCCTCCGGTCGCACCAAACTCACTGCTATCATCAAGTAGCAAGCGAATCGGTGGGATTAGAGTATCTGGATCGGATTTCTCGCGGCAAAGAAAGAAAAGACGGGATCGAAATGATCCGGATAGGACAAGAAAGTTAGGGTTCGTCACCGGCAAGGAAGCAGTCCCCGATCAGACCGACGGATCGCAGGTACAGCGGAGAGGAGCATACGTGGAGGAGTAGAAGTACGGCAACGAAGACGGCCGTGGAGTTGAGGACGACGTCGACGATGTGGGGGAGGGGGGCGTTCCTCGGTGGAAGGGGGGCCTTCGGCGGAGTTCAGAGGAGAATGAAAAGGATAGAGCCAAACGGTTTTTTTTCCTCCTTCGCCTCACCCCTGCTCCTCCCCTCTCAGGCTCTCGCTAACAGGTGGGCCCTCGCGGACAGAAACAGAATCCTCTCGTTCAGTCGTTCTAGCGCCTCTCTCACCGGCCACCAAGAGAAGAGCGGCGGCGGCGGCGGCCGGCGGTGGGGGGCGACTAGGTCCGGCGGCGCGCGTCGAGGTGCTGCCCCTCTCTTCACCTTGGGGATCCTCTATCCCCTTTCTCTCGGACGTCGAGGCGACGGCGGATGCCCTTTCTCCTTGCTCTGCTCCCCCCTGATCTGCGTTTCCTCTCTGAGATGCAGCGCGAAGGAGGCCAGGAGCGAGTGGAAGGCCGGTGACCGGCAGCACCTCTCTCTTCTTCGTTGGTGATTTGCCCCCCAGGTATAACCAACCCTAGGCCCCGAGCTGTTCGATCTGTTTGGACAGTAGATTGCCTGATTGTGTGTGTGTGTGTGTGTGTGTGTGTGCTAATTTGAAGTCCGGTTCATGTGTGATTTGTGTGTATGCGATGGCTTGTGTTTATCTCTTTATTATACCATGCTTGTTTCTGATTGTGGTATGTATATATGTATGCTACAACGATGCATGGTTAGCTGCAGGTCGGAGGTGAACATTGTTCAGTTTTGTGTGCATGTCATCTTGAGATTGTTTTCCCTTTTGTTTCAATTTTCTGCTGTAGATGGACAGCAAGAGGAAGACGATACCTTAAGCGCCATGTGTCTTATATGCTTATCTCCATGTCGCACACTACAATACAACCTTACATACACAACAGTCATCTCGTTATTTGTGTTCCGCATCTGTCGATAAATTCATGAGATATTGATATCTGTAGTTCTGTACCTAGTTGAGTGAACGTCTAATCTGCACTCCCATTTGAGTGATATACAATTGTTGTTTGACAAGATCCATATACGTGTACGTTCTCAGTTCAGAGATCTGGGAATGAAGTAGGAAGTGCATTGTTTGTTCCGTTTTCACCCCTATCTGTAAGCACTAGGGTTGTATATTTTCTACATTTCAAATAAAATTTGACTTTTCCCTACACATTGGGCTATATCTTAATGGCACTTGAGTGGTATTTAAGACCGTTTTATTTATCATTACATTATTCAGTTATCTCAATCTGTGAATTTGACGGTTACATATACTCATCATACTCTTCTAACACATCTGAATGCGATCAGCCGATCACTGCTGTAAGTTTCATCTTCTTGAATCCAGAGTGGCTGATTTAGTAATGATGGTTTCGATGTTCAGTTTCATTTGATTTGACTAGAATGGCCATGTAGCTGCTGAAGTCAATGTTTCTACGTCTGTTTGCATACCATGCTAACTTCTTCTTTTATGAACCAAGTGTTCTGCTGGCCAAAAATGACCATGAAGAGTCAAGTACTTATGATACCACAGCTAATCTTTTTGCAATCATATGACTGAACCTTTTGTGGACCTGTTACTCCTGTTATACTGCAAACTTGGAATAGTTGCAAGATCCTGCACTAATCATGGTAAATGTTTTCTTAGGGATCATGATTTTGTGAGTACTGTTTTTTTAGGGAAATCACAGTGAATGTTGATCATATTTTTGTAACTTACGCTTGACTGTTTTGGAAACAGACGTTTCTTTCATGGTTAACATCTGGATACCTGATGATAAATATGTATTACATCTCTTCTGTTCTGATGGCCTTGCGGTATGATCCAGGTAGGAAGGATGAGGAAGGGACTACATCCTCAGATGCAGTGGATCTCATACGTGACGCAGAGCGGCAGGCTGATCAACATCATGATGACCAAGGTGAACCACACCGGCAAAGTGTACCACATGAGGGCGAAGCGCCAGATGGCTCAGAGCCTGGGGCAGATTGCCAAGTTCAAGCGCCGATACGAGCAAGAAGCGGCGGAGGAGAACCAAGACAAGTAGGGTGCCACTGTTTGCAAAGGAGACATGTGTTATTTTCCTTAGGCTCGAACAGATTGGTCGACCGCATCAGATTTTAGTTAATGAACTTTGTTCATGGGATTTTGTTTCAGATGACATTTTTGTACTATGCTCCATCTCAAGGATAATAATGCAGTTTAAACCCCTGCAAGTTGTGCCACTTGCATGTTGGGATGTTGATGCTCCAAAGTCTTGAAACAAATTAAAATGGAACCTGTATTCGCTCCCTCCCTCCTGTCCATGCTTAAGATCAGATTGTCCAAACATGTCCGTTCTTTGGGTTGAAGAACTGTGTGTTCTGTTATGTTCGACGCTCTTGCAGGCGGCGTCGACGTCAAAACCTTTGCTGGTTTCTGATACAACCTCTGGAGGGAAGATTCCTTCAACAATGTTTTCACCGTGGTGATGGGGCATGTTTGGTGGCAGTTTGGTGTGTGTTTTGTTTTTGCCACACTTTATGGCGTTCAGGTTTTCTTTTGAGAGAATACGGTACAATGTAGACGACTCGTACACACGAGTATACACTCATCCCTATAAATGCGCGCATACACACCCTATCCCTATGAGCTTCTTCGTAATACTGAACCGGCACATCATCTTGAGATTAACGACATCATCTTGAGATTAACGACATCACCATCTTGTCTTTGACGGAAACGTCTCCTTCCACTAAAATCACATCGCCGGAAGGCATAAAATAAATCCAGGAAGATGCGACACCAATATCAAATCTGGGATTTGAACTCTGATGGGCTGGGGATGCCACTGTCCCTCTGACTAACTCAACCACAGGTTGATTCCTGGTGTTCTGGGGTTGTTTGATTTGTGATTAAGTTTGTCACATCTAAACTTAGGTAAGTTAGGTCAGGGCAACTCCAATGCACCGACACATTTGGTCCGATTTCATCCGGTTGCGTCCGCGGGAACAGTAATCGTTGCCTAACGCGTCGGTGAAAACGGATGTGCGTCCATTTCCTTGTCCGCCTCGACTCATTTTCAACTCAAATTTGGGTCGGGTTTGCATCTGCGTGGGCACGCGCGGTCCCCCGCCCTTGTCCTTTCCTGACCTACACGTCGGTCACACATCCATTTCCATTTCTCTCCCTTTCTCCCCAAAAACCTCCCGCGCTCCCGACCATGGCGGACGAGCCAAATCCCACCGCCCTGCCCCGGCCGCTCCCACCTCATCCGCCGCTGGTCCCAAGCGACCGAGGAAACTCAAGTAGGAGGCCACGCCGGAGGAGAAGGTGTGAAACAGGGCATTGGATTCAGCCAAAAAAGCCGCCCGGCAGAAGCGCGACTGAAAGGGAGGCTGTGGCGGTCGTCGAAGGTTTGGTGACCAAATCTATAGGGATTGAAAGTAGACTTAGGGGGTTATTTTAAAGGAAAGAAATGGCTTGAAGGCAACATTTTATGTTAGAGGCGACGTGATTTTCCTTGGAGGCTCAGTCCAGTGTAAGGACTTAGAGGTGGGTATAGAGGCAATAGAATGATACATTGTGGATGCTCTTACACGAGACAACGTGTCATGCACGACACTAGTTTTTTCAATACTAGATGATACCCCGCGCGTTGCTGCGGAAACTGTTAAGAAAAAATTTGATGTTCTGAAACATGTAAAAATTTATGAAACATAGTATAGTTTGATTATAGTTTTTGTTGAAAGAAATATTGTTTAAAGTAAAAAAATCTAAGAAAATTTGTTGAAAAGTCCAAAAGTGAGTTTGATTTTTGTTTTGTTAATTTAGTTACTTGACAATATATTAGTGAGATGATATGAGATGAAAACAACTTTGAGTATTGACAGTAAAGACGTGTCCATCCTTGGCTAAAACCTAAAACAATGATAGCAACTCTGGATGTGTATTTATTAAAAAAATGTCTCATAGAAAAATAAAATTTGATCTAGGTCATAATTTGATTTTCTATAAAGAAAAAGTTGATTATAAATTGTGAGGTTGAGCGCACAAAAAGTTACTATTATTTATTTGTGTTAGGCTACATGCACATGCAAAGTTAATGGAAGCATGTGCATGAAGAGTTAGTGAAAGTGTTTAAATGGTGAACCTATTTGATGATGTGGATAGCTTGCATGTCAAGATAAATAAGTTAGTTAATTTAGTTACTTGACACAATATATCGGCGACAGGATATAAGATGAAAACAACTTTGAGTATTGACAGTAAAGACGTGTCCACCCTTGGCTAAAACCTAAAACAATGATAGCACTCTGGATGTGTATTTATAAAAAAACGCATAGATAAATAAAATTTGATCCAACTCATAATTTGATTTTATATATAGAAAAATTTGCTTTTAAATTGTGAGGTTGAGTGCACAAAAAGTTATTATTTATTTGTGATAGGCTACATGCACATGCAAAGTTAATGGGAGCATGCACATGAAGAGTTAGTGGAAGTGTTTTACATGGTGGACCTACTTGATGATGTGGATAGCTTGAATGTCAAGATAAATAAGTTAGTGGAGATGAACTATTTAGGTATTATAGATTTGGTTGATCACAACAGAGAGTATTATATACTAGTATACTAGTATCATATGCATTAGACTACCTCCACAATGTACAATATTATATGTTAGTATCATAGATGGTCTTTTTTATTGCTATGCAAGACACATCTTTACCTAATAATAAAGTAAGGTGGCTTTATTAGTTCGTTTTTGTATTTTTGCAAAAATCTCTTCTCTTTTCTATAAATTAACCCGCAGTCCTACGTATACAGCAAAAAAAAAACTATTCGTTCATTCTGTTCCGCACGCAGGCGTTCGTCCCCTCCTCTCGCTCGCTCGTCTCTGGCCCAAGAAACGCTGAGCTTCTGACAATGCTGTCCCAATAAAGCCGGCCCATTAAGCATAAAAAGATGTGCATGCATGCAGTTATAAATATGTTGGAGCAACTTTTTCAAAAATCTCAATGACATACAAAATAGTCTATGTCAATTACTTTTCAAGAATTAAAAATATATTTTCATGACAGTGTGAAAAACAAATACGGGGTGTTAAAATAATGTTCATAAAACATTAAAAACTGTTAATTGCATAGAAAAAACATGTACATAACAAAATATTCTCATGTTTAGAGAAAATGTTCATAATATTTAAAAAATATGTAAAAAGATAATCACGTATTTTTTTTACTGTTTCCGACTATTCGCAAAAATGTATTACACATTCTTCTAAAGTACTACCACTATTTTAGCCTACCAAAACGTCATGTATTTCTAAACGGAGGGAGTATTATAAAATATACAAAGATGTTCAGCTAATTTTTTTATTTATGTTTATAATCTAGAAAAATGTAAGTGACAGTTAAAAAAAATTGCGTTTCAAATCATATATTCTAGGAGGTAAACAAAAATATTCACCGAGTTAAAGAAAATATTTTGTATCATCAAAGAAATCTTTCAACGCGTGTTTGTAAAATGTTTAACACATATTCAAGAAAATATGGAAAAATACCTAATTGAAAAAGGACCGCACTAATTGATGAGCATTCCACTTTTTAGCTATATATGAGAAGGACCTTTTGTATTTTAAAAAATGCTCATAAATTATTGTGGTCCTATATATTAAGTTTCTTGGACCAGTTATGACTATTGTGTCTAACAGATTGAATCAAGATGATGTTTTTTATGAAGCCTATAGATTATGTTTTTGGAACATTTTAAAATATGAGAAATTTTATGAAACATAGTATAATTTAATTATAATTATTATTATTTTGAAATAAATATTGTTTATAGTAAAAAAACTATAAAAAACATTCAAAAATCTAAAAATGAGTGTGGTTTATTTTTATTAATTTATTACCTTCAGAAGGAGAGACTATATAAAACGAAAACAACATTGAGTGGACTGAGTGGAGACGTCAGCCATAACTAAACCTAAAACAATGATAACAACTACATGTGTGCATTCATAGAAAATAATTGTCGCAAAGAAAATTAAAATGTGAGGTAATTCATAATTTGATTTTCAATAAAAGATAATTTATAAATCGTGAGGCTTAGTGCATAAAAAAATTATATTTAGTTGTGATTAATGGGACGGAGTATTTGATTTTTCAAATTTATCGAAAATTTACAGCACCTCCTACTATTGTTTTAAGAGCATTTAAAAATTTAGGAAATTTCATAAAGTGAAACTCTCTCTCATCTTAAATATCTTTGATTTGAAATTTAATTGCACTTATAGTTAAATAATTCATATTTAAAGTGCTGACATCCCAAATCTTGAAAAAATAATGGGACATATTTTTGGAGCTTTGAAGAACATTTGATTGGGCACACGTTTTTAAATACAATTAAAATTATTTTCAAAGGTTCTAAATTCTTTTTACATGCATGCACGTTCGATTTTCATCGATTTTGTTTTTAGATCATCGTCTTGAGATGGACCAGGACGCATTGCTATTAGGTTGATATATCGTGATCAATGTTGGAGAAGACGGAAAGGAGGATAAACGGCAACACAGGTGGGGCACAACGGTTAAACGATAGTTATTGGCTAGGGGCATACAAAAAATTTCTTCCGTTGCAACGCACGGGCACGTTTTCTAGTACTAGTATAATATTTATTATGATACGGTATGATAATATGATACTCAATTTTCTTTTTCTTCTTTTAATTCTATGTCACATCACTAAAATTGCTTAGTTGGCATGTATAATAGTAGTTATGATACTTTCGACCAACCTTAGTGACGTGTTTATTTAACTGCACGCCATCGGTATATTTTATTGGTCACTTTTTTGGATGGGCATTAATAATGATGTGGCGCTTTACTAGTACTGATATTTTGGCTCTTTACTAGTGGCATACTGGCATGTAATCTTTTGGGCTTCTCATTAGTGCATAAATTTGACGAAGGTTTCCTGCACTATTGGTCCCACCTCACCACGATAGATTCTCGCCATTGATCATCATTGTCGTGACTTTGTCCGCCACTGTAGCACCGCCACTACCATGTCGGTCGAGACGCCCAATGCGACCCCTGTTGCTTCCGCGGAAGCTCGAAACGCCACTCACAATTCCGAATGTCCCTCGCCTCTTTGCTGGCCAAAATGCCCGCTATTGAAGTTGGTCGCACCCTGGCTCCCATCTGTGCCCTTCCCTGCCCATATTGTTTTTCCTCGACCTCGTCTTGGCGTCCAACAATCGTCGGATCCGCTTTCTTGCCTCCTCATCGTCGGATATCATGTTTCAATTGCTTTCAAAATTATAGGACATCCATTTGATTTCGCTAAAAAAACAAAAACTTTTATGGTGACTAAAAAACTTCTTTCTCCACACTTAAAACCAATTTTAGCACACCGAAATATTATGTTGTTATTGAAAATGCCCTTAGAGCAAGTCTAGCAGATATCCGCTATCCCGCCGCTGGCCCGTATATATACGGGTTTTTTGGCGGACAAGCGAAGTTTCGAGCCAGAGCAAAACCACCATAATTCTCTCACTCTTTAAAAATTTGTGGGCGGCCCGCAAAACACCGTTTCGGTCGCTATATCTATGGTGCTGGAGGGGGCGATTTAGAGTTTATGTCTCTCATCCATTCCCCCTGCCGCCGCCGCAATTTCTTTCCTCCGTCGTGTAGAGTATCCAACTCTGACAAGCAATTAGATGGCATCTGATGTGAGAGGAGATCCAAGGCGTGGCGCAAACGGTGGCTGTAGCGGTGGACCTGCCGGTCGCAAGCCCTTGCCTGGATTGCGGCTCTTCTACGATGTCAGTGACCCAGACTCCGACCACGCTTGGAGCGGTTCCTCTAGCTCAGCCGCTTCATCCTTTCGTACACCACTGAGGTGGTCCATGCTGACATCTGACTCCAAGCCGCTACTAATGTCGTGATACATGGTGAAGATGACGCATAGGAACGCTGCATCGACGCCCAGGTGGTGTACGACCTCGTCGTCCAGCGGTACAGAGATGCGTGCGACTGCTTCAACTTCGACCCTTGAGGAGCGATGACCTAAGGCGACCTCCGGTGATATCATATTAGGTGTTTTTTCAGTGTTTTCTGTGCTCCCGTGATGTTTCGCTTAAATTTATAGCATGAAACAATCTGTCTTTAATTTTTTTACTTTTGCCGTACAACTATGTCGTATCTATTTTGTCGTCTCGTGTTTCGTACTAAATAATCGTTTTGCAGCGACCCACATTTGAGTTTTGTGGGCAAAGGATTTAGCGTATGTGCTAGAGATGCTCTAAAATGTTTTATTAGCTTTTTGGCTAGACTGGGTTGATTAAAGGAGCACAGTTATGGTTTGTATTTTCCATTTTCTTTCCTTGTAGTAATAATTAAGTGGCGTTGTTTACCACCCGCAAAAGTAAAAAGGTGTTGTTGTGGTACATGTGTTACAAGTAGTATTTATAGCGCAACCTCTCTCTCCCGAACCCACCCTCTCCAATTCTCGCCGACTGCACCCCGACTTTCCCGACTTCCGATCGAACGCGACTCTCTCCACCACGCCGCAAACCACCCCTCCCTCATCTCCCTCTCCGCAGGCAGACCGCCGCCACCCTCCCAGGGCTGGTCCATAGGCCGGGCAAAAAGGGCGATCGCCCCGGGCCCTGAGAAAAAGAAAGACCCAAAATTGTTAAATATATATACTAATTATTATGTTGTAATCCATTATATACAATAAAATATTTACCTTTTTTGTTAAATTTAATAAATGAGTTTTCTGGTAAATAACACGTAACTTTGATTATGATTTTGTACTTATCATATGCCACATTATTATTAATACATATAAACAACACTATTTAATAGGAAAAACTATTGCGATGCTATTTATACAACTCAATACATACACTTAGAAATATTTACGTATTTAATTATGTGTAGTAAACATTTATTTCATAAATTGACAGGAACTTCTAAAAACAATTGTCATAGCATATTTTCATAAGTGCATATCAAATAATAAAATTTACATATGCAAACATATTAGAATGCATACAATTTTATATGTATTGGTGGTAGCATTGTTGTTTCAATACAAAGTACAAAGTATGCACATTTTTATTAAAATTTATCTCTTGCTAAAAAAATTTGATTATAAAATGATTAAAAAATAATATCATTGGTTCAGTTTATATTCTATAACTTTCTATGCATATGCTTATTTACTCGTATACTAGGAAACAGTATTGTGATATATACTAGAAACCACTATTATGATATTTATTAGATCATACTTTTTACATATATTTATCATAAATATTATAAATTATGTATTGTAGAAACATAGTTTTAACTCAAAATTTTGTTACAAAATACTCCCTCCGTTCCTTGATATAAGGTGCCTAAGGTTTTGAGAAAAGTTCCAAAACACATGCAATATTGGTATTATACCACCCGTCTAGGTAAATATACCTACGGAAAGAGATAGAACGGAGGATCTCTTTCCTATTATTGGTTGATTCGAATTGTTTTCTCCCGATTTTTTCGAGGGAAAGATTAGTTCAATTGTAGCATTATACATACACGTTAATATTCGTGCAAAAAGCTTAGGCACCTTATATCAATGAACAGAGAGAGTACATTTTACTATATTTTTAAAATATTTAGTTCAAAACAAAACATATCAACATATATTTATTAACATCACTTTGTGGTTAAATTATGTTAATAAAATTTTTATTCTTTTAAGACTATAATATGTTAAAAATAAGATTTAGATAAGTATAAAAAATTAGTTCAAAATGATTTTATTTTTTCCCCGGGTCAAAAATTCCGTTGGATCGGGCCTGCATCCTCCCCCTCTCCCCCTCGGGCTCGCCACGCCCTAAACCGCCGCAACCCCGACTTCCCCGACTTCCAATCGGACACGGCTCTCTCCGCCACACCGCAAACCACCCCCTCCCTCATCTCCCTCTCCGCCGGCAGACCATTGCCGCCGCCTCCACGCCCTAAACCGCCGCCACCCTCCTCCCTCTCCATCTCGGGCCCGCCGGCAGACCACCGCCGCCTTCCGCCTCCCCTTCCCCCTCGAGCGACGGGGCTCAAGTTCGACACGACCACCTTCTCCTTCCTAGAGTAGAACGAGGACTTCATCCACGATAACCAGAATCTAAAGGGGGTCGGAATCACGGTGACAAGCGTTAATATCCGGGATGTTTTCGAGATGGTCGAGTTGCTACGCGAGAGGCAAAATGCCGCTAACTGGACCGTCAAGAACATTGATCGGCTTTGCAACCAAGGAAGGAGATTCGCATTGTTTCTCGAAGATTATCCATCTATTCTAAAGGAATTGATTGAAGATATTGAACAACGAAGAGCAATATCAACGATGAAGGCCAGCAGCCTCAAGAAAAAAGCTCACACTTTCTTGAACATGGTGAGCGGCGACCTTGCCATGGATTTCCTTCGTGGGTTCGCACAGTACCTCGTCCATGCCGGGACGCCGCCTTGACAGCTGCTTCTTCGTACGGGGAGGAGGAAGGCGACAAGGAGGATGATGATGAGACGGGCTCGGAGCGGGACGAGGACGAGGAGGACGTCGACGCCATCGCAGGGGCGGTCGGAGACCACGGCGCCGTGAACAACGATCTGGACGCAAAGGTGGAGGGCGGTGTCGAGGCGGGCGACGAGCACACAGGAAACGCGGTCTTAGTCCAAGCACATGATCTGATGGTTACCTAGTTGCATTAGAAGCTTCTCCGTGTCAAGGCGGCGATGGACCGACTGGCAACACTCCTGCTGGTTCTCACTCCGCAGCCGCAAGGACGGTCCGTGCAGTATAGCGACTTCGAGGACTTTGTTCGCGATTTCCTAGTTGACGTTTAGCCAAGACACTAGTCCGTGTGGCTGCCAGCACTCCGCTACGTGCACTTCCCAGTTGATACTGCCCCCGGCTCTCAGAAAGTACTACAACAGCTACTGTAATGTAGAAATAACATCTTAGGAAGATCGGGAAATAGCATCTTAGGAAGATCAGCTTACAAACATATTCAGAAAGTGCAACAACAACTATTGTAATGTAGAAATAGCATGTACTCTCTCCGTCCCATAAAGCTTGTCATGGATTTAGTTCAAAATTCAAACTAATGCCATGACAAGCTTTATGGGACGGAGGGAGTAGACAAATGGGCCCTCGTCGATGTATTCAGAAAGTGCAACAACAGCTATTGTAATGTAGAAATAGCTCGATGGATTCAGAAAGTGCAACAACAACTATTGTAATGTAGAAATAGCATGTAGAAAGATCAGCTTAAAGATGAGCAATGAATTTCACCATTAATTCATCATTATACTTCTGCAATACATCATTTAATTATACAAAGAATTCTTAACACAACACTGGGCACAAATCTTATTACATGATTAGCCACTGAGCAACGCTAAAGTTCAACAGCATGGCACCGACTGCAAGGACCTGAAACATCTAACTTAACCCTAGGGGGGATTATCTCCTCAACATGTGTTCTGATGGCCAAAAGTGCTATATGGGCTTCTATGATAGCACCCCTTCCCATATGGTTGCATCTGCTAGGTTTATCGACCGAACACTCATCAGAACCATAAGTGGTACCATAAGTTGTGTCCAATATGAGACACTCAAGCGATGATGTGGTCTCAACAATATGAAGTGTTAATTCGACCAAGCTCTTGGCAGAGCAGAAGCCACATATCGTCACACTCTTTAGATTGTCATGGCGGTGTTCTATCAGCCGCCTCAGATGCGAGGAATTCTCGATAACTGAATCATGCTTCATGTCAGGCTGCTGTATCTACAATACGAAGTCAACATTACAACATCAGTTGATCCACCATAGGCACTAGGTATGCTTGCAAGATGAGCAGTAACTTCAAATATGAAAATCTCCAAGCGAGGAGAAGCTACAAGAAAAGAAACCAGAGAAAGGTAATCATAGTCCGGTGAAATAGCCTCATATCCAATTAGAGAAATATGCCGGTATTTGAGGTGTATGAATTTGTCGGGTAGCGTTGGTGTATTGATCATCTGCAAAAGATGTCTCAGATTAATCATATCACGTATGATTGCTGGTATATGCAAAAATAGCTAGCCTACAATCATCTCAACTTTTAGAATATACCTCATTATGCGAGGTTATGTGAAGCATTTCAACATTTGGCACATATGGCATAAGCTTGGTCCGAGCATAACAGAAAATGTTGGACTCGTATGAACAGCTTAGATGTATCTTCTTTACTTGCAATGCTCCTCCAAATGAAATCTTTACGAAGTTATTGACACTGATGTGAAAAGTCGAGATATTTGGAGCGTTGCTCTCTATCTCTTGGAGCTTTCTGCACTCACTAACTTGAAGGAAGCTGAGCCGCTGGACCTGACAAGGTATCTTCACACAAACTATCTCACTGCAACTCAAGAGTCCCAATGACTCCAAGGAGAAAGAATTGGAAAGAAGGCACTCTAGCTCATCCCCAGTAATCAGGACGTTAATCAGCCGCAACTTCTTCAACCTTGTCCAGCAATCAAGCTCGGCTGTGGGACGAAAGGCACAGCCGGAGAGGCAAAGATACTGAATTGAGTTTTCACTCCCACTGAATAAAGGAGAGCACGGGAAGTTGAACTGAGTTTTCATAACAAAGATAAAGATGATGAAAAGGGAATTTAAAGGTCGAAATGTTGAATATTTGAGCAATTTTCCATAAAACTTAATTTCAAAAATAAATAAAAGATGATGATCATAATACATATGATAATCAAATCAATTAACCATTTGATGAAACTAGTCATACAATCAGGGACATAAAGGATAAAGATCATATCCATATATTGGTTGCTAGTGCTAGTATACCAAATGCAGTCCCTAACGAAAGGGATGAGTGTATGTATGATGCAGTGGAAGACGAGGTCACCGCCACGTTCACCATGTTGCGCCGCATAGAGGTTTTCCCGCGACATCATCAATTTAATCTAATATGACAATTAAGTGACCCGTAATCTGAAAGCTGAGCAATAGTAATCTCGCAACTATCGATAAAAAATTAGCAAAACATGTTAACATGGGATCTTGTTTCAAAGATTTTGTCGCAATGAATCTAACAGTGAAAATGGACCATCCATTGGATTAACGGTATGAAAGATAGTTTGTAAATTCTTAAAATAAAAAAAAACTTTGATGATGTCATGTATATGTATATTTGCATGCATGCAAAAGAATTATTAAAACTTTTCAAAATCAATTTTTTTTATGATGTCATGGGAAAACATCTATGCGGCGCTGCTATTGGTTGGAACACAAACAAAATGCACATTAGTAACATTTCTGCACCATGATTTTGACGAAGTCCACCGGAGGGGTCACCATGGCGATAGAACGACGCCGGCTCGGCCGATCGCAGGCGGCAGAGACGAACGATCTGAAGTTTCACACAGCGGTCCCGCAGCGTTTCACTTTTTACATCATGGGAGCTAGTGGTGTATACTTACATCACGAGTACCCTATTTTAAAGGTAGAGTGCAGCTTTAAAGCTCGCTTTAAACCCGTTTTTACATAAAAATGGTTAACCGCTACTATACACCACCTATTGAAGATGCTCTTAAACCATCCGCAATGGGTAGTATCATAAGCTAGTATCATGCTAGCTTATGATACTACCTTCACAATGGATAGTATCATAAGTAGTGTACTATTTGTTGTCATGCAAGACACATACTACTACTAGCTTAGCATTTATTTTAATACGTTATCATAATATGATACTCAACCTTCTCTTTCTTCATTTAATTTCATGCCACATCACCAAATTTGCTTAGTTGGCATGCATGATACTAGCTATGATACCCATTACAGAAGGTCTTATATATCTGGACAATTCAAACCGCTGGGACAATCCAACTTACTGCACCTTCTATATCTGCGCAAAATCAACGAGATCACAGGCAGCTAACAAATGCGCCGCACTATCATTTGCACAAATACATATAATCTGTCAGCATGATTAAACATTGACAAACTTCTGATAATTTAAGAAACAAGTATGACCTATGAAATTCCGCACAACTATCCTCAATCGTTTTCTGATAGTTTGGAAAAGGCGCCTCATAGATAATATTTGGCATGATTCAACATTGCGCAACAATGCTAATTAGGCATCTAAATCTTCGACGCCGTAGCACCGACTGCAAGGCTCCACGACTTTGAACACGACTCTGGAGGGAACTTTGATGTGTATTCTGATAGCCAAACGCGCCTTGGGGACCTCCTTGAGGATATCATCCCCCATAGGGAGGCACATGTAAGGTAGGGCCGTCATGAGGGTACCACTCTCATCATAGCTACACTCTTCAGAATTCTGACAGCCATGGGAGGAGTCCAACGTGAGGTGCTCGAGCGATGTCGCGTTCTCAACAATGTGGCATGTCAACTCGACCATGCTCTTTGCGGAGCAGAAGCCGATGATCGTAACACTCTTTATGCTGCTCAGACGGTGTTGTGATAGCCGCCTCAGAGGCGAGGAATTCCAAATAACCGACTCATGCTCCACGCAAGGCTGCCGTACCTACATAGAAAGTCAAGGTTCTCACATCAGCAGTTCCACAATAGACACCAGGTATGCTCGCAAGATGAGAGCAACGTACTTCCAAGATTAAAGTCTCCAGGCAAGGAGAAGCTTCAAGAAAAGAGACCAGAGAAAGGTAATCATAATCTGGTGAAATAGCTTCATTTCCAATTAGAGAAATATGCAAGTACTTGAGACGGAGGAATTTGCGAGGTAGCATTGGTGTACTGATCATCTGCATAAAGATTAAAGATACCGAGATTAATTATATTACTAAGTATGTCAGCTATGCAAATAGCTAGTCTATACTCATCTAAACTTTCAGAATATACCTCAGTAGGCGAGGATATGGCAAGTGTTTCAACATTTGGCGCATACGACAGAAGCTTGGTCCGTGCATGCAAGACAATGTTGGATTGACCGACTTCTAAACACTCCAAGTCTATATTCTTTACTTGCAATGCACTTCCAAATGAAATCGATACTAAGCTACCACAGAAGCGAAAAATGGAGATATTTGGAGCATTGCTGTCTATCACTTGCAGATTTCTGCATAGAGTCACTCTCAGGACCCTAAGCCGCTGCAGCAGATAAGGTATCTTCAGGCAAACTAATTCAGGGAGATTTAGGAGTTCCAAATGCTGTAATGCAGCACAATTATAAAGAAGGCCCTCTAGCTCATCATCAGCAATCAGCACATTAGTCAGACATAATATTGCCAGTTTTCTCCAACGACCAAGCCCAGCCGTGGGACGAAAGGCACAGATGCCTATGTCAAGAAACCGAATTGAGTTTTCACCCCCACTAAATAAAAGTGAGCATGGGAAAAAATTGTATTCTTCTCCCTCAGGGGTACTAGGCAGATAAAGGGTGAGTTCTTCAATTCCTGCTGTAACGGCAATACGAAGCCAACTACTGATATAACAGGAATCAACCTTGTCACAGTCAAAAAGTTCAACCCTTAGTTTCTTCATGCCAATGCCCGAGTGATTTTTCAGAATATGGTCAACTTTGTTGATGTGATCTTCATTTAAACCTAGTGTTTTCTGACGCAAGTCAAGGTTAGGATAGCATCTCCATGATCTCCGAAATGTGTGTGATGCACAAGCCAAGCGGGCCGCGTCTCGCAGTGGCATTCGGGCATGAATACGTCGACAGATATCCTGGATACAGAAGCACGGCAGAATAGTAACTGGGGTTATAAAAGAAATTTATAAACTCATATGCACAAACTCGTTGTATCATTTACATAGCACAGAGGAAAGCCATGCACTGGGACGTACTTGCGGCGAATGGAATGGGATTATATAGGAGTTTTAGAGAAAGTGTGAATATACAATTGCAATTTTACATGTGTATGGTAGCTCACAAGAATTACTTTTGTGCATTTATGTTAGCCACCATTCAGATATCCATAGGACGATGCTATAGTATATGATGTGTGACACAAGTCACACAATCAGATCAGATATAATAAATGAGCAAGTATATCAACAAAGTGAAATAAAAGTGTACATTCTGGACAGGGTACAGATAGTAAATCTGAAAATTTTGAGCCAGAAAAATAGATTTAGCAAGCCAGATAAAAGAAAAGCCTTCCATCCTATGTAATTCAAGCCTCCACTACTACTTTGAAAGCATAAAACAATTATCTAATGTGAAAAGTTCAGACAAAAACAATGGGCAGCCATTCATCGAAGCCCGTATATAAGTTCTCTACCGGAGAAATTGGTCAGACTTACAGCTCAAGTGCTCGGTGTTTTGGCAATGTCACAAAGCATTGCAGAATTGCTCAGGTAGTCAAAACCGGTGCAGCTTCCTAACAGAACTATTCTTCGTGCTCATTCCACAAGCAAAAGCCGACAGGTATTTCCCTACAATCCAGATCTGAGCACACCTCTAGCACAGACAATGGCGATTTACTTGCAACTTAGGCCACCAGTTCATACCTCTGGAAGGTCGTCCAATGATCGCATCAATTCACCACCTTGAGAATCATCATCTTGCTGGCAGGGCGAGCCCTTTGGGTTGCAGCCTGAAGCAATCGATCCACCTGGGATACATCAGAGTCAAGATGACTGATTACAGTGCAGAAAACAATTGGACACGCACAAGGAAACTGCCATAAATCCTGTTCGTTTCCGTCATCTCTATGAATTTTTCCTGGCAAATCAATCAGCTCTCCTTTAAGGACAAACCACATCCAGCCTAAAACAGTTGGATTCTAGGGGAAGGCTACTCAATCCCCCTACTCCCTCCAAAAACATTTTGCGGCCAGAACAAACGTTGCTGACGAGAGTGGGGATAAATCTACCAATCATTGGGAGATGAGAGTGGGGAAGGAGGCGTACCGTCTGGGGTTTCCCCGGTCGGCGGCGGATCCTGCATGGCAGAATACCCGAGACGGGGACGGCGCAGCTCTCCGAGCCTTTCTGAGTTCCTGTCGTCCGACGAGACCCTGCCGGCGCCGGTGCCGACGAGCGAGCCAACGCAAGATTTGTTTCCCCTTTTTTTTCTTCAGAAAGCCTACGTTATCTTTTTTTTAGGAGATAGCCTACGCTTTTTTTTGTTATTGGAGAATCGCTATATTTTTTTTGGAATCGATATTTAGGGGAAGTCATGTCAAAATGAACATTTTTTTTATGGAAATTTATGTTGCCACAACCATGAAAATTTATCTTCATTCAGCAAATCTTGAACCAGAAATAAAAACTGAACAAATTTGTCATTCTTATTAAAAAAATCATCCACGAACACAATTCACCTTGCAAATGTTCGCAATTATCATTCACTCTGAAAAAATGCTCGTTGGTTATGAAGTCTTTTATTGTGTGAGCTCGGAAAACGAATGGCCTACGCTAGATTAAGAAGGTTGAACGGGACGAAAAATAGATAAGACGCAGACCTAGTAATACAAGGCTTCAAATATAATCATTGATAGTACCAATGCTCGATACAGTTTTTGGGAGAGTTTCAATTATAATATTGGGTTAATCTCTTTAGAAAAGTCACATTTTAGCAAAGGTTGGTTGAATAATGACAGGAAAGAAATAAAATGAACATTATATGTACCTATTAAGTCACCGAGTGGAAAAAAATACTTAGGTATCTATATCTCTTATAAGACAAAACCCCACTAAGATGCATTTAAGGTGTCTATCTCAACATGCAAGCTATCCACATCACATCCAATCATTTGTCCATGTTATCCACTAACAAAACTCAACTAACATGCATTTGTGGCATCTCTCTCAACATGCAAGCTATCCACATCACCCATTATTGTATCCAATCATTTAACCATGACATCCACTAACAAATTCAACTAAAAATGCATTTGTGGTATCTATCTCAGCATGCAAGCTATCCACAACACTTATTATTGTATTCAATAATTTATCCATGTCATCCACTTTCATTTACATGAATTTTATACCCTTTCAATTTATATTGTGGAGTTCTTATAATAATTTCCGCTGCAACGCGCGGGGTATTCTTCTAGTATCAATTAAAGTGTATAAATCAACGAATGGGGCTTTAAAATACTCAACTGATCAATTATGTAGGGAGATTAAAGTCTGGATGGAGCAAACATGGTGCCTAAAAAGAAGTGTTCATAAAATTTATTGCTCACAAGGTTCCAACATACTCCCTACGCTCCGGTGTGTAGGGCTTCTAATGAAAATCCATTTGTTCTAAAACTATTCAAGAATAAGGCACATAATCATTAATTAGCCTAATTAATATGCTCATAATAACTTCTAGCAACTCTCCATTCTTATTTTCTAGATGGTGTAAAAATGCATTGACCAATGCATGACCAGTTAGCATGCATATAATTAATACGATAATTAATTATAAGATTGCTCATTGAAGAAAGCCTACCGGGTGTCGTGATTGATCCTAACCAATAGAAATTTACCTTGGTCTTGTTCCATTTTCTAATAAGCCTTACACACCGGAACGAAGGGAGTATTTTATGTCTTGTTCAAACTTCCTTGATGTTTTTAATTACCATAAAATTGGTTTGTTGCTCAAAAACCTTGGCGGGACAGCAAACAAGGTAAACGTAAACCTTATCGAATCAACTGAGATACATGCAATGCCCAAATACATGGATGAATTGGGATTTTGATACATTGATTTTTTTTCAATTTTTCTGTGTTGGCATGCCGAGCTTTGTGAGTGATCCAATTTTGTTGAGCAACGAATCAATTTGACGTGGTGTCAACTTATTAGAATCGAAACATTGATGATTCATGGTGACCATTGTTGGTTCCATAAGAATCATGGCAACGGTGAACTTGTTTTTAATGAAGCTATTAGTAGACCAAGAACACTCATACGTTCTCAAGTCCAGCACAAGAGATTTCAATCTTATAAAGACTTGATTCGTGGTTTCACCATCATGCTTGGTGAACAAGCTTACTTATTGGTTGAGGAAAGTCAATCAAGATCTTTCAACACTATCATCATCCTCACACATATCTTCAAGACTTTCTCAAAATTCTTTGGCTGTCTTCATGAGAGCAATCGAATCACTACACTCATAGGAAACGAAGGGCCAAAGCATATTGAGTGTGATGGCATTGAGTTGATCACCAATAACTTTCCTTGGTGGATCTCCGAGATTAAAACCATTGACAAACACCCACCAGAGTTGCGTTGAAGCACCCCGAATATGAGACGGCTCTATAGATAATTTCCGCTCAACAAAAGAATTAGGATTCAAAAGCGATGGTGTCCCACTTCTTCCACAATCGTAGTGCATACATCCTCCATCATGATGATTTTAAAGTCCTCGATGAACGATTTTAATTTCAATATGGATAAGGAAGATGTGGTGCTAGCACGAGCAATGGGATCGGTAGATAGGTGGGGATGGCACCAAGTACCACTCCACCCTTTGGGTTCTTCACTCCTGCTTTAGAGAGGACTGGATAGCACCAAGTGCCATCATTGAATGCAAATATATGTGATGGATGTAAATGACATACATGTATATGTGATGTTTCTATGAATATTTTAATATCTTATTTGCATTTTTTTGAGTTCATATGAATTTTCAAAGTAATGGAACTTTGACCAGGAAAAATGGCATTCTGATGACCTAAAATGAATTTATAGGGAAAAATTTGAGCATAGAAAAACAATTAGGGGTAAATATGAGAGTACGTGCAAATTAGGGGCAAAAAAGTAATTTTCCCCATCTAAGGCAGTAAAGCTTCAATATAAGAGCCCTTGATCTAATACCAATTAAAAGGATCGATACGATCGAATAGAGGAAGGTAAATAGGAGACTAATTTTTTTAAAGCTTAATCATCAAGTTTAGGGTTATGCGGATAAAGTAAGTTCACTATAATGCAACTATGTGAACAATCCTATATGGCAAGCAAGCACAAAGCAATGTATGCTCGATAAAAAACTAGATAGCAAGTTAAATAAGCATATGACACAAATAAAGGTGCGGAGAAGGAATAAAACATGAGTTGGGGACGCGACGATGTATCCCGAAGTTCACACTCCCTTGAGGGAGTGATATTCTTCGTTTGGGCGGTGCTAAAGGCAAGGCTCCGAAGCAATAACAAGTAGCTCACGATTTTGTCTTATGAGTTATGATTCACCCCCAACAGATGATCCTCAAATCCCTCGGGGTTGGTCTTCAACGTGACCACCAAACCTTTACAAACTATCTTGGAGAACACCACAAGCAAGCTACCTTCTATAAATAGCACATAGCCTCCTAGGAGCTCAAAATCCAAGAGTAACAAGCCTTGGTGAAGATTAAGCGATGGGTATCACCGATATGTTTGGTTGAATTGTAGATCGGGGGGGGGGGGGTCTCCTCCAATCCTCAAGAAATCAAAAAAAATATGAGCGGATAACAGAGTGGGATTGAAGAAATAGGGTTTTGAGAAATGAAGTAGCTTCAATGGAGACCCTTACTGTTGATACGCGAAAGAAGGGGGCTTTTATACCCCACCCACACCTTTGTTACTGTTGCCAGGTGCAATAGTACGTGCACCCAAGACAAAGTGGTCGGAAACCCAGGGCTACAGTGCCAAGTTGTACTGAGGCCTCGGGCACACGGAGGTTAGAGACCCCAAGCACTCGGGCTGGTGCACAAAATGGCGCCTCACCCCAGTCACCGGGTTGCCCAACAACATGATGTCTACATATATTGGTGCTTTTGGTAACCGGCGACTATTATACCTACGGTTTTATCCTTCCTTGATATTAAATGTAGGGGGTATATGTGGTATTTACTGTGAAATGAATTCCCCAGATCTCTCGACGTCAAGACCCCTTTTGATAGTGCAATTTTCCTATAACTCAGAATTAAACCGTAAAACTCTTGAGTATTCATAAAACCACACCTTTTAACCTTTTTTTAATAGGGGGCATCGATTTCCATTGACAATAATCAAGGACCAATGATCTGAGACATACTTAACAACCATCATTAGATCCACTAACATTATTTGCATCATCACCAAAACAAATATTGGGGACAATGCACTTTCCACCATACTATTATTTGGATACCTTTCACTCACTAAAATGATGTTTATGTTGCAAAGTTCTTACAAAGTGTTCCGGACAAGAAGTTGTTAACTAGACGAAGGAGAATAATTGCTAGTTGATTAGTTTGTCTAAACTAATGAAAGCTTTATGTTGATTAGCTTGGCCTAACAAGCTTGCATTATAGTATCTTTCATTGCTACATCTATGCTAAGTTTTTAGGTGAATAAAATGATGGGATATCTATACACAACGATTCCAGGTGTACTAAAACCTTCTCGTAATTTTAGGTGTATCAATCATTCATCTATCAATTCCATCTACAATGTTTTCCCTCTATGATCTGACTATGATGTGTGAGTTATACCCTTGAGCAATGGGCTAAGGCTGCAACCCTATGTAGAAATGTTTTCTTTCTACTAAAGCTTGCAATTAATGGCCCAGGAAACCGAAACTCTAACGAATACAATACCTTTGAATCCATGTTCATTAGAATTACATCCCGTGAGTTCGATACCCAGGGTCATCTATGGGTAAAAAGTTAGGTAATATCTACAACTGAAACCGTATCAAAGGTAAGGAGGGCCACGGTTTGGTGGTTGAGGTGATGGCGCATGGTGGTAGGTGCATGTGCTCTAGTGTTGCAGATCGGCACGACTTGGTCTATGGGGGCCGATTCTTCCCAGATATTTCTTCCTTGGGGGATGATGACTAGGATCGTCTAGCGGTTGCTAGTGGCTATGAATGGGGGGTCGATGGCAGGGCTTTGCCGATGAAAAGTGGATCATGGAGGAGGTTTTGGATGTGATCAACGACGGTATATCTGGGTTCCTGTTTCGACCAATTATGCGGGGAGCGCGAATCTGAGTAGTCTAAGCCACTGGTGGCGCTTTTTGACGTGGCGTATCATCGACATAGTGACTAAGGGAAAGAGATGGGGTGCGTAAGTGGTAGTGCGGCTAGGATTGAGCCGCCCTGCCATCGACGCTGGTTCTCTAGATGAGTGAATGACATCATCGGGGCCTCTCGTTGGACCCAGTGAGTATGCTCATGGGATCGTGGTAGAACGACCGGGGGGGGGGGGGGGTGTTGAGCTCTCGCGCTCATATGCTTTGCCGGACTCGATGAGCGGAATGGTGCGGTGAGGTCCGGTATGGGATGCATCGGGCGAAAGCCTCGTGCCATTCCTGTCCACAATGACGATGGTGATGCCTTTCGGCATCATTTCTCCTCTTTGGAGGCATCATTGTGAAGCTTCTGTAGCTTATTATATTGTGTGATCGGGGCAAAAGCCTAAAATTCATCATTGTATTGGACGACGACAATGTCTTAATGTTGTTTATCTCCAGAGGGTTAGTCCTGGATTCATTGATCTGTCGTTGTTCTTTTGGAGTGCAGGCGGGAGGTTTGCAATCATTGGGGGTGGGGGGGGGGGGGTCTAGTAGTGGCGATGGAAGTTATCCATGGCGGCATCCATTGCCTTGGTCATCCTGGTGTTGTTGGCCGATCTTCTCTCATGGGTGTCCGTGGAGACGATGAGGTCTAGCCGTCCTTCAATGGAATTTGAGATTTCATTACTTTGCATTGTGCTCTGGTTCACTTCTTTTGTGATGGTGGTGTGTGGTGTGGCCAAGAAGAGGTGCAGGGGTTGTCTCGGGAGAACATTTCCCTTCAAAACTTTTTGTCGCAATGTGGATAGGTGGTTGGAAGCCCCTTGAACGGTGCTTGCGACTCTTCTAGCACTTCAAGGTGCAGAGTGAATGCAGGGGCAAGACGGTGACGTCTTCTCTAGGTCCTCTCGACGTCGGATCTCCTTTTAACGAATCCTATTAGTGCTAGCTCCTGCTCTTCTCGGCCTGATCTAGTGATGAAGTATGCTAAATTCTTGTTGTAGGCTACTTGTCTTTTCGCGAAAACGCAAAAGCCTTGCGTTTTGATGCATTGATAAAAAAGGGGTACTTGTAGGCTACTTGTCACGGCTCATTTCCTGTTCTCTCTCTGTTTCCTATTCCTTCTCGTGCGTGTCTGCCATGGTTTTGCATCACCTTTTGTATATTTGAAAACGAGAATTGTTCAGGCTGGCTTTTGCCCGCCGCAGTCACCGTAATTTTTAACAATCTGGAAAACATCCATAAGAGAGCACGCTGCCCTCTTAATATATCTGAAAATAGCACCGGAAAAGGCTGCAAAAATCATTTCCCAGACTTCATCTGTCAGCAGGTCATTAGCACAATTTTACATCATTTAACACTAGGCACCTCTGATAATTTAAGAATCCGGCAGAGTACGGCCTATGAAATCTCGCAGTAGTTTCAAATAATGCATCATACGTACACAGTACAGCTTGGCATGATGCTAATTGAGCATCTAAAAGTTCAACATTATGCACCGACTGCAAGGCTCCACGACTTTTAACACGACTCCGGAGGGAACCTTCTGCTCAACATGTCTTCTGATAGCCAAAAGCGCCCTGTGAGACTCCATGAGGATATCCTCCCCCATAGGGAGGCATCGTTCAGGTGGGGCCGCGCCATGAGGATACCCTTCCCTGTATAGAACCATCTGTTCAGTTTATCGATGCTACACCCACCAGAACTCTGACAGCCATGAGTGGTGTCCAAGGTGAGGGACTCGAGCGATGTCGCGTTCTCAACAATGTGGCATGTCAACTCGACCAAGCTCTTTGCGGAGCAGAAGCCGACGATTGTGAGACTCTTTAGGCTGTTGTGGCGCTGTTGTGGTAGCCACCTTAGGTGCGACGAATCCTCGATAACTGAATCATACTCCATGTAAGGCTGACGTACCTACATAGAAAGCCAAGATGCTCGCATCATCAGTTCCACAATAGACACTAAGTATGCTAGCAACATGTGAGTAACTTACTTCAAAGATGAAAGTCTCCAGGCAAGGAGAAGCTTCAAGATATATTACTAGGTATGTCAGATATAATATGCAAATAGCTAGTCTATACTTATCTAAACTTTCAGAATATACCTCATTAGGTGAGGATATGGCAAGTGTTTCAACATTTGGCGCATAGGACAGAAGTTTGGTCCGTGCATGCAAGACAATGTTGGACTGACCGGATTCTAAACAATCCATTTCTACATTCTTTACTTGCAATGCACTTCCGAATGAAATCCATGCTAAACTACCAGAGAAATGAAAAATGGATATATTTGGGGCATTGCTGTCTATCACTTGCAGATTTCTGCATAGACACACTACCAGGAGCCTAAGCCGTTGCAGCAGACAAGGTATCTTCAGACAAACTATTTCAGGACAATTCAGGATTCCCAAATGCTCCAATGCAGCACAACTGTGCAGAAGGCCCTCTAGCTCATCGTCAGCAATCCGCACATTACTCAGAAATAATCTTGTCAAGCTTCTCCAATGACCAAACCCCGCCGTGGGACGAAAGGCAGAGATGCCTATGTCAAGATACCGAATTGAGTTTTCACTCCCATTAAATAAAGGAGAGCATGGGAAATAGTTTTCTTCTTCGTCAGGAATATGAGGTAGAAAAAGGGAGAGTTCTTCAATTCCTGCTGTAAAAGCAATACGAAGCCAACTACTGATATAACAGGATTCAACCTTGTCACAGTTAGAAAGTTCAAGCCATAGTTTCTTCAAGCCAACGCCTGAGTGATTTTTCAGAATATGGTCAACTTTGCTGATGAGATCTCCATTCAAGCCTAGTGTCTCCTGATGTAAGTCAAGCTTGGGATAGCATCTCCATGATCTCCGAAATGTGTGTGATACACAAGCCAAGCGGGCAGCATCTCGCAGTGGCATTCGGGCATGAATACGTCGATAGATACCCTGGATACAGAAGCACGGCAGAATAGTAATTGGGGTTATATAATAAATCTATAAATTGATATGCACAAAACTTACTGTATTACATATTTATATGGTGCAGAGGAAGGCCACACACTGGGACGTAACTGCGGCGAATTATTCGTGTGGTTTTATGGCAGTCATTCAATGAAGCCCGTATATATTTTCTGAAGTGCTTAGTGTTTTGGAAATGTCACAAAAGGTTACACGAATGGTCAGGTAATCAAAAGATAACTATTCTTCATGTTGTGTGTGTTGAATTTGAATCATTCGAATGATTGGTGAAAAAGTGTGCAGTTGTTTGAAATGTATGTGAGACTAAAAGAATTGAGCAAATTTTTTTTTAAGGAGTTAAATATAAGGGATCGTCTAGGAATGGTCACCCTTTAACTTTGTAAATTATAAGGAGTTAAAGATAAGGGGACGGAAAAAATTTAAGTTTTCAGGGATCAGTTAGAGATGCTGTTACAGCTCAAGTGCATAGTGTTTTGGCAATGTCACAAAAACGTTACACCAATGGTCAGGTAGTCAAAACTGGAACAACTTCCTAACATATATTCTTCGTGTTCATTCGGGAAGCAAAATCCGCCCAGTCCCTTCCTACAATCCACATATGTACACCTCTAGCACACACAATGGTGATTCACTTGCAATTTATGTCAGCAGTTTATACCTCTGGAAGATCGTCCATTGACCGTATTATTTGGCCACCTTGAGAATCATCATCTTGCTGGGAGGATGAGCCCTTTGGATTGCAGTCTGGAGCAATTGATCCACCTGGGATACAAATACAATTAACAAGCAAACTGACAAACATGGAGTTCCAATCACTGATAACAGTACAGAAAACAGTGGAATGTAATTCACAAATAAATATAAACTAACATACATCCAGTTCGTTTCCGTCGTCTCTATGAATCTGCAACAACAACACCCCCCCCCCCCCAAAAAAAAATATTGGGCCCAGAATAAAAGTTGCTGCCGACTTTTATACATAAGTGAATCGGCTTGGTCCTAAGCTGAGACTAAGATCAGTTTCTAACCCCATTAAAGAGATCTAATAGGCTAAGGAAATTAAAGGGGGTGAGCGATTGAGCGAGCATACGTTGAGACAAATGCACGAAAGATGGAGAAATGGAGAAGGGGGCAGGGGGGCGTACGGTCGGGGGTTTCCCCCATCGGCGGCGGCGGATCCTGCATGTAAGAGTGCCGGAAATGGGGACGACGGCGAAGCTCTCCGAGCCTTTTTTAGGTCATGCCGTCCGACGAGCCGCTGCCGGCGCCAGTGCCGACGAGTGAGCCTACGCTAGATTTGTTTCTTTTTTCTTGGAGAGTTGAGAAATCCAACGCTAGATTCTCTTTTTAGAAGATGGCATACGCTAGATTTACCTTTTTGAGATAAGAAGATGGCCTGCGGTTTTTGCTTCTTTGGGTTTCCGAATGGCCAGGTCTACGGGCGTAGATCGAGCCGAGTAGGTTGGGCTCGACGGGGAGCTGGACGGGCAATGGGCTGTTGGCCAGGTAATATGCAAGGCTCAACCAGGAAAAACTAGAGTACAACTCAAAAAAACAAAGAGTAAAAACTAGAGTAGGCCTAAAAAAGAGAGGAAAAACTAGAGTATTTTAAATAGAGTAAAAAGGAAAAAAAATAGAGTAAATTCCATTTTAACCCTATGTTTCACGTTTGTGATATAAATTAACCTATTTAGCGGAATTTTCACATTTTTATCAAATTTAATAAAACTTCAGCCATTTTGATCCCTTTTAATCTTTTCCCACGATCTGACAAGCTGGCTTCACGTTTTAGTGCTGACTTGCCTTGCCATGTAGACATGGTAATTACTCTGATAAGTTTTCTTGGGTCGGTTTAACCTTAACAACACAAGTTAACAAATCAAGAGTCCCTCCTTCTACTGAAGTGGGTGACATCGACCACCAGCCTTCTCCTAGTTGCGGTGTTGGTCACCGTGATGACAATATTACCAAAGCAGCAGCATGCGGCGAGACCCAGACTTCTCCATTAGGAGAGCGTTGAGCAACCCGTGCTAGTGACCTGGAAGGGGCATGATGCCATGAAGGAACGAAGCAAAGACCTTCATGGGGCCATGGCAGCATGAACCGTGTTATAGATTCTAGCTTAAGTGGAACCAAGTTCATAGAGTGTCGCCCAACAGAGAGGTAAGTGGCGAGACCCCGGGGCATCCAGGAGGTTGCGCTATGTAGACACTCCACATTGACATTGGTACAGAGACACCTCCACCCCGGCAATCTCACCCCAGCTCATACACCGTCCATGGGAAGTTCATGCCTCATTGTCTCACCTATTCCTTCGACCCCGGGACTTACGTAGCCCCGGGAGGCCCACCTCACTCTCCATTTAAGCAGGTGGAAGCCCACTCGGAGCACCACACTTTGACCATCATCGCTCATTCTTCATAGGGTGCACATTCGTCACACTCGTCGTCCTAGGTGCTTGTGCACTAGATAGGTGGACAAGAGTCAATCAAGATGCCAATAACGTGCCCGAGACAGAATGCGCAAATCTTCTTGACATAAGGGGCCAACCTTTGAAGGCGGGCCTCATCCTCCTCCTCAAAAAGCTCTGACATACTAGCTACAATATAAAAGACAAGGACCAGGCCAACTCTCGAGCAAAGATCATTTCTTCAATTACTAAGCTCCCGAGAAATAACAAGCCCACGACGATCTGGTTTGTTTTCTACAGCATTTCACTGTTTGTCAGTTGATCTGCCACTATTTTCTACCGCCTCGAGCTACCCTACATCCCCTGTGTGTCGTCTGTTCCTATCTCCATAAGTACTTAGTTTTTGTTAGCAAAAGAAGGGGTTTTCCCCCTCCCGATTTCATTGACGAAACCAACCAAATTTGTTGCTACAAGAACCAAAATACATAACATGAAGGAACTACTACGCCCGAACATCAACCTAAACCACGCAAAAGAGAAGAGCTAGATTAACTAACAAGGTACAAACTTGTATCACGAGGGCTAAACAAGATCAAGGGCAAGGTCACGCGGGATTAAGAGACCTCGATGGCTACCCAACTTGAGGTTAAATTTGAATTTGAACAAGGATTAAGAGAACAAGATTGATCGAATGATGCTCACCATAGTTGAACGTGATGTTGAAGGTAGGAGTCGATGAACAAAGGGTCTTTGATGTTCATGGAAAGGTTGATGGTCTTACTAAGTGTTCAGGAGGATACGTGGACGTAGATTCAACCGACTTCGAGCAATTCAAAATCATCAAAAAAGCTCCGCAAGGAGGTCATCCATGGCATGATTTTGTTTTATCGCGGCCAACATCGTCGTATGGGTGCACCACCATGTACTTAATGTTGAGAGAGTTATCAATTGCACTCTGCTTGAAGGAATTGAAAAGAGAAGTAACAAAAACGACTCACCATTACGATGAACTCGCCAAAAGTTTCCAATCTTAACGCGAATGGCATGGAAGGTAGAGAGATCCTCTGAACAAAGTCTGAAAATGAAAGTGCAGAAGAGAAGAGAGAGACACTCAAGGCTTTCTTTAGATTGGCCTTTTATAGGCCACGAAGGGAGATACGGGAGTTAATGTCAATTTATGGCATTTGGGGCACCACATGTAACGCCTCGGCCATACCCACCGGTTCCCGACGTACGCCTGGCTAGATCTAGACTGTCCCCACAAACCAACACTAGTCTTTTCTGCGCACTTTGTCCTCACTCGTGCGCACCCGGGAAGAACTTCCCGGTCGGTCACTCATCCTCAAATCGCTCCAAGCCAAGCACGCTTAACTTTGGAGTTCTTTTGGATCTGGGCCCCCGAAAAATAAGGTGCACCTTGTTGACATGAGTACTCTTTTATTCCTACTAAGATCCTGTGATGTTACATACACCACCCCTCAAAGGAACCGACGTCCCCGTCGGCCCAGCAGGAACGTTCCCCCTTTGACACACGTTTGTGCGCGCCAGTTGCAGGCATCCAACATGTACCCCATGTAAGCCTCACCGACCGAAAACACATCGTGTAACCGCTAGGGTCGGCTCTGATACCATTTGTAACGCCCCGACCACACCCACCGGTTCCCGACGTGCGCCTGGCAGGATCTAGACTATCCCCACAGACCAACACTAGTCTTTCATGCGCACTTTGTCCTCACTCGTGCGCACCCGGGAAGAACTTCCCGGTCGGTCACCCATTTTCAAATCGCTCCAAGCCAAGCACACTTAACTTTGGAGTTCTTTTGGATCTGGGCCCCCGAAAAAGAAGGTGCACCTTGTTGACATAAGTAATCTTTCATTCCTACTAAGATTATGGGCTGTTACACCACATCATTTTGATTGATTAAGAGAAGGAAATCAAAATTTAATTCCCTGAATGGGTTCCTTACGGAATTTTAAGCATCTTTTGTGTTGGTGGTAAGTGGAATTGATGATTCTATTGAGCCACGTGCTCTTGGTTCTGTTTGTGTTCTAGTCAAAGTCAACGTGTACGGAGGAAGAAGATCTTTTTTAGAGTTAGAGGAGAAAGAAGATGACCATGTGGGCTTGGTTCCTAAAGAAAAAAATGACATGGGCTTTAGTGAGGAAACTAGACCCAATAGAACGGAAAGAGAGATAGAAAAGAGAAAAAAGAATTAAGGCGGGTGAGCTTGGCCCAGTAGGCTTAGGATTTATGCTTTCTAATTTCTAACAATACTAGAATTTTAGATTTAATATTTAAAATATTAAATCTCACCCAAATAAATTCAGAAAACTTATATAGGCTAACTAAAATATATAGAGTCTAGGAAAATATGTTTCACTCACCAATAAATTTAATAAATAGATTGTTATCAAATAAAAAGCATATAATGTATTAATAATTTCCTTAAATTAGTTTTTAGGATTTTATAAATATCAAAATTATTTTTACTTAGACAAAACTTAAAATAAATATTTATTAAATATTCCCAATAATATTTTGGAGGATGTAATATTATCCCCTTTTATTTTATAAATTGCATTATTGGAAATATTTAAATAGTTTGTAATGGTGATATCAAATAAACTCTAAACCCAAATAAAAAGAATTGAAAATAAAACATTGATCCATAGTTAATTTGAGGAAGTATTTTATTCTCACTCAAAAATAATTAATTATGGCTTCACCAAATTCCAAAGGAAAAAAACAAAAGAAAAGCATTCTTTTGAATTTTGAATAAACCTCCCAGCCATGATTTTTATTATTGGATAAATGAGTATCTGATTTCAATAAACAGTATGCAAAGGTTTAAACAAATACTCAAAAAGTTTTAATTGCTGCCCAAAGTCAAAGAAGTTCACTCAATGATACTTATTTATCAACATTTCAAATTTAGAAAATTTCAAGATGTTACAAATTACCACCACCCTTAAAAGAAATACCGTCCTTGAGATTTGCAAAGGCTAGAAAGGAATGAGTTAGATTTTAGGCCTCTTGGGTTACTTCCCCGTGGTCTTCATATGGCCGGAGCATGTTTGTAGTCTTTTTCTTTACTTCATATTGAGGGAATTTCCTTTGTCGATACAATTATCTATACTTCGTTTCCTTTGATATATCCTAGATCTATTTGTTAGGGTGCTACCACCCTTCAAAGCAGAATTATGGGGTCTCCAATACTTCTTTATTCCATGCAACTTCTGTTGGTTCTTCATCGAGATCCTATATGGATAAGACCATAGCCTTAACTCAAAAGAATGATTCATTCTCGAGACCAATAAGTTCTAGAGCTACTATCAAGACTCTCATGATGGTCACCATAATACCTTCCGACGGAAGTCTTGGAAGATCTTTGTATTTCTTCCTCGAATCAGATGGTGATGATGCCTTTGAGTCCGTTATCCCTCTTGGGGCATCATTTTAGAGCAGGTGCTGGTCGAAGGGGCAACGAGGTGGAGCGACGTCGCATCTACCCCGTCGACGATGATGGATCTTGGCGGCATGGTGCAGCTGAGTCTCATCGACATATGTGTCTGGATAGACGAACGCAGGACGGTGGCACTGTTTGACGTCGTGGCGGCGTCGACAAAGGGCCGTCCTGGCAAGGACGATGCATATCTCTTTCTTGGAGATGGCAGTTGTTCGATGGTAGTGATGGCTTCTAAAACGTGTGCATGCGCTATACGCTTAATTTAGGTTTGATTTACTGGGTGTAGACTCCTGATATGTCATGCGGGTAGATTGACACTGTCCCCGATTCTAGATGGTGGAGAGTGAGGCATTCCACATTATCGAGTTTATAGGTGTGAGTGGTGGCTTTGGTTTGTTTGATGCATGTTCTTATCAAACTTTTGTTGAATAATTAATAAAGATGGTTGTATGCATCTACCGATGTAGAGGATGAGGGTTTCGACCTCCATTTAAAAAATAAAATAAAAAGTACACCATACCAAATGTGGTCATTGAATATGTATATGAGGGTTGACGATCAAGTCCAGGTCCTGGCAGTGGGTATTCCTTGTATGACATTGCTGTTCTCACCGGCAATGGCCCGCTCCTTTTCGCCTCAGAAAGTGTCACTGCCTCACTATAACTGGTCTTGGTGCAGTTGCACTAATCAAAAGAAGAACAGCACCATGCAGGCATAATCCTTGTGGAAGGTAGGGTAGGGAGCAAATCCAATTGAATCGATCAACCGGCTTCGATTGGTTAATGGTGGGTCTGGCACTTAGCCACATCCCACCTCCCTGTCTACTCCCTGACCTATATGTGTGCTCACACTAGGCTAGAACGGGTACTTACCGCGTAATGGAAGCAAGCCGGAACGATGGGAACATGAATGTGTTGTGCAGTTGTGCTAGATGATACCAAAACAGGCCATGCAGCTGGAGGATTACGTGCAACTGTCCGAATAGCGAAAGGGGAAAATATGGGTCATGTCAACTGCTACTTTCAGGGCATGAGGAACTAACTTCTTGCAAGTGGCGAAGAAGCACTGACAGACAGACAGATGCACTACTCAGGGTTTGGTCAATTTCTGGCCTAATCCCATTCAGTTGTAGCAACACTGCTCGATTAACTTTTCATGTGCAAGAATGTCCAAGTAATCTAGTAGGTTCTAATGACGAGTGGCAGAGCCGCTGAGCTAGCAGCAGGTTGCAGGTTACGCAGGCTGAGCTAGTTTGAGCAACGAACTCCCTGTAACTTTCAGTACTTCGTAACAAAAAACACTTCAGGCCTGTCTCCGCCACTAAATGACGCAAAGTGTAGAATAAGGGAGGATACGTCATTGCACAGTTAGTTAATTAACAACGCTCCCAAGATGATCAAGCATTCAAGCATAAGATCTGAAGCAAATGAGTTGCCATGCTGAACATTGAACAAGATCGTCGGGCGATGTAGCGTAACCTGTGTTGCAGGTAACCATACGTCGTTTTGTCCATCCACACTTGAGACTTTTGTGTACATAGACAGATGCAACCTCTAATCATTCTCCAAGGCATGCATACGGGTACTTGTTGCTTTCTGCATACTTTATGAGACGGATTCTCTCCGTCCCTACATGCTCCCCGTGTTCAATGTAGGCAGCATCATGTCACGAAATGCTATAATTAACCATCTAGACGCAGACATTATATTCGTTCTTCCCTTCAAAATAAATGGGTCTGCACTATCTTGTCCAATCTAGGGAAGAAATGCCATATCTGAAACCTGGATAAGTGGATGAACTCCCAAAACCAGAACCGATGGCTTCCTTGCTGCGAGCTACAAACCCGCAAACCGACCAAAGATTCTGAAAGAAGACCACAAGGGCACAGGCTGGCCAGTCCAGATGTTTATGCGAACTTCTCGGAGCGCAATGATGTGCGCGATTCCTTCGTGGGTGCTACCGTACAAGACTGGCAGTGTAAAACAAGCTTGCATTGCATCACTGGAATCTGCTGAATATCTCATCCATGTCCCATGCCATGCCAAGAGTGCGTGAGTGAGCAGGAATGGAGCAGAATCGTCCGTCCTGGACGAGTCCAGCGTGATTCGTGAACATAAGTTGGCAGTGGGGATAAACCGGGGGCTACAAGGGAATCCATCCAAGGCTCATCCATATTGAGATTTTACGGTGCATCATGATACACGAGGGGAGGTGTATCATTTTAGATGATCCAACGGTTCAAATTACATGGGTCTTATTTAAGCCCAACTGAATAATGATTCAAAAAACGAGTTGTTCAAAGAAAAAATCAGTTCACAAGATAATATCGTTCAAAAAATTTAATTGAATTTTATTAATTCAATAGCAATTAAATAAATGTTAAAATAATTTTTATAGCGAAAATATCCCTCGGACCTTCTTATGATACAGATGACATCAGTGTATCATACTCGGATCTGGACCGTCTAATCTAGTCCGACGAATGGTTCATATTCACTTGATGCATCCTAATTAGGAAAGAAAAAGGGATTCTTCTACCCACCGACGAATGGTTCATACTCAGCTTCTTCTCTTCTACCCACCGACATTCAGGAAAGAAAAAGGATTCTTCTACCCACACTGCACTGTTTCCATAACTGGATTAGTTGATCGATTCCAAACCAGTGCTGCGAGAAACGCACAGCTGCAGCAGACACTCCGCAGCGTCTACATCGACGATCCAATGATAGATGGTTAGTTTTCGCTGCCCACCATAAGGCAGCAGTCAGTAGAAATAGAAAGAATAAAACAGTTTTGTAATTTCGGTCACTCTGAAGGGAATGGAAGAAATGTGCTTCGGTTTTCGGCAGCAGGCAGTAGCAGTAACCAGTAGTGTCTTTGTTGAATTCCATGCAGCCGTAGGCTCGTGGCGTCGTGCCGACATCCTCTATCTACACACCGGCGTTAAAATATGCTGAATTGGTTGGTTGGCAGTGAAGTCTCAGACCCTACGAGTCCGAGCAAGCACAAAATCTCGCAACAGTGGCTGAACTGGCTCGTATCGCTCCTGCCAATGGGCAGCAGCAGCCTCATCTCTCATCTCATGCTAAGGTGCCGGTCGGTACCCATTAAAAATTATGCTGAAAGAAAGCAGCACGCTGGACGGCTGGACCATATTGAACGACCGACATCCAGCGTCGACTGCAATGTAACTCGTTGTCGGATCAGAACATGTTCAGAGGCAAACGATGAACGACAGCCTCTGCTGTCTGCCTACTATTCATGCAAAAAATGATGGGTAGTAGAAGTCCAGGGATGTATTTGGAATTATGTGATCATGATTCCGGGAACTTACGGTGTCCAAGTGGAACTGCGATCCTTGGACCAAAACTTTCTGATGTGGATTCGTGAATATTTACGAAATTCACAAATATTTTTCAATTTCCTAAAAACTCCCCGTAAAACCAGTTTTACATGATGTCTTCAAACCTTAGAGGAAGTTTAATGAACGTAACTTTTATCAGATCTCGTAAAGTACTTCCAGTAAAAATGTTTTTATTAAATAAAACAATATAACGGTCTAGGGCCCACCAGTCAGCGACACACGTGACGGCCTCCGGCGAGGGGTGGTGTGAGGCATTGCGGTGGTCGCCGGTGAGACGCGACACGATGGTGGTGTGTCGTGGTGATAACATATTCATGTGTATATTAATAAATTAATCATATACAAGTATGACAATTTTGTGTATGAATCTTATGCACCGTTCGATTGCATATACAATTATATACTCCCTCCGTTCCTTGATATAAGGTGTATAGTTTTCTTTAAAAAGTCAAACTTAACGAACTTTGACCAAATTTGTAGATAAATATATCGATATAAATTATACCAAAATAGTACCATCAGATTCATCTTGAAATATATTTTCATACTATATTTATTAAATATCATAGATGTTGATATTTTTTGCTATAAATTTGGTCAAAGTTGAAAATGTTTGACTTTTTTAAGAAAACTATACACCTTATATCAAAGAACGGAGGGAGTATTAATTAATAAAATGAAAATTAAACTATGGTAAATAGAAAATTTTGAGCACACCATGTCGGTGATGTAGCGGTAGTGTATATTAATAAATCGATATAACGACAATATAACTGTAGAAAAATTACCGCTCAATTGCATATACAATTGTCGGTGATGTAGAGGTAGCGTATATTGATTTTGTGTATGAATCGTATGCACCGTTTGACCGCATATTCGTGTGTATGTTAATGAATTGATAAAAAATTACATACAAATACGGTAATTTTCTGTACGGATCTCATGCACCGTTAGATTGCATATAAAATTATATATCAATTATTTTGATGGAATACTAGTTATATAATGATAGTACAATTATAGCCAAAAAATGACATACGAGTACGGCAATTTTTTTGTATGGATAGTTTGCACCGTTCGATTGCATATTAAGTACTCCATCCGTTCACAAATATAACTAGATGATACCCCGCACGTTTGTTGCGGAACTCTTTTGCAAAATATTTTAGTGAAAATGTTTGATTAAATGAAGCATGTATATTTGAAATAATAAATTTTAAAATAATATATGGATTTTTTATTTTTTTTGCAGGGTAAAAGGAGTTTATTCCTTAGGAAAATAGGTTACAATCTTCTGACAGAAGACCCTCCACACTTGGAGGTCCTCGGCCCAACCAAACTGCAGTACAACGCTCAGTTCGGCTGAATTTAGCCAGACTATCTGCAACCCTATTTTGTGATCTACTAAGCTTCAATGGAATAAACTCCCCTTCAGTCTTGAGGTGGTGGATTTCACACACAATTTGTCCGTACGCAGACTTCACCATTGCGCCAGTTGAGAGAAGGCGGTCAATGCTTCGGAAGAGTCGTACTGGAGGACCACCGGAAGGCTCGTATGTTGTCGAGCAAGAGCCATACCTTGCATGATCGCATGCAACTCTGCTTCCAGTGGTTCATTGCAATGAGGAATAAATCTGCATGCAGCTGTAAAAATGACAACTCCTCCATTATCCCTAAGCACCATACCAACAGCAGCCAAGCCTGTGCCCGGGTCGAAGGAACCATCAACCGACAAGGCAGCCTGCCCAACATCGGGGTGCGGCCAGGGGCTTGTAGGGGCCGGTGAATTGCCCACAGCTATTAGCTCCTCCTTCATTGGCATCTTGCCCTTGATAATCTCCTCAGTAGTGTAGTTACGTGCATTGAAAAGTGAACGTAAGTAGCTGTCAAGGAACTCCACACTAATTTCCACAGGGGGAGCCTCTTTTCCATGCGACACATCATTACGTAGGTTCCAAATCCTCCAAATCAGCAAGATGATCATGTCACGAGTCTGATCAGAGCACTGGCTTAGTACACCCAGCAACCATTCCTTGCCCGTGTCGATGAGAATCTCTCTTCCAGGAAGTGGCCAGCGCGCACGCAGCGCCTCCCACAGCCGTACCCTGTGATCACATGTGACAATAGCTTGGAACGAACCTTCAGCCTCCCTACCACATAAAGGACACTGCGAGGTTGGCGAGATGTGACGTCGATTCTTGCAAACATTAGTAGAAAGGGCTCCAGATGCTACCTTCCATGCAGTAACACACATTTTGAGGGGCACCTTAGCTCGCCAAACAAGGTTCCAAAGAGACCTCACACCATCAGGATTCGAACTGGAGGCACCAGCAGCATGCAGATTTTCATGATCCACCATGGCGAGCTTGTACACACTCTTCACCGAGAAACATCCATTCTTCTCATGAGCCCAGGCTATGAAGTCCTCTCCATTGCGCGGGGATGGTCTGACCTTCAGAATATGCTGAATGTCCATGGCAAGGAATGCGACTCCAGCTTGGTGACGTCCCAAGCTCCATCTTCAGTGAGGAAATATGCAACACGACTATAGCGACAGTTCCTTCGAGGGGTTATAGGTCAAAAATCTGGACCCCTCGGAATCCACGGATCACGCCACACCTTAATGGACTCCCCGTTTCCCACTCTCCATATGGCTCCTTTCTTTACTAATTCAAGGCCATGGGCAATACCTTTCCATACTGCCGAGGAATTCACCGGAAACACAGTATCCATCAAATTTCCATTGGGATAGTACTTAGCTTTGAGGAGACGCCCACAAAGGCTATTCGGATTGTCCATTAAGCGCCAAGCTTGCTTGGCAAGAAGCGCCTGATTAAAGGCTCTCGTATCCCTGAACCCCATGCCGCCCTTCGACTTAGGGAGGATCATCTTGTCCCAACTTAACCAAGCCATCTTTCGATTGCCTTTATCCACACCCCACCAGTATTGCATCATCATCTTTGTCAATTCATCACATACCGAAGCCGGTAAGCGAAACACACTCATCACATATGATGGAATAGCCTGAGTAACTGACTTGATGAGGATTTCCTTGTTACCAGAGGACATATATTGCTCGCTCCAATCAACCAGCCTATGCCTCATACTTTCTTGAAGAGAATCAAAACGTCCCTTATGCATACAACCATCTGGAACGAGAAGACCCAAGTACTTGGGATCAAAGTCCACCAGAGAAATATCCAGAATATCTCGAATGCTATCTACAGTCTCTTGCGGGAACGAGTCCGCAAAGAGGATGGAGCACTTTGCCGGGTTAATAAGTTGACCCGTCGCTGACGCGTAAGTGTTCAACACCTCTCTCACAATCTGCGCCTGATGATCAGCAGCTTGAAAAAACATAAGAGAGTCATCTGCAAAAAACAAGTGTGAAATAACAGGAGCTCGTCGACAAATCTTGACCCCCTGGAGGCCCCTATCCCTCGTGGCTTTTGATAAAAGGGTAGAAAGTGCATCGGCCACAAAAAGGAATAGGAAGGGCGATAGTGGATCACCTTGACGTAGACCCCTTGTAGGCGAGAACGCCTCCAATAACTTGCCATTAAATTTAACCGAGTATTTGACCGAAGTAACACAGGACATCATTAAGGTCACCCACCGGGCATCAAAACCCCACTGCAGTAAAGCCTTCTCCAGAAAAGTCCAATCTAGACGGTCGTAAGCCTTCGAGAGATCCAACTTGTAGGCACAAAACGGCGAGGCTCCCTCCACCAATGACTGTATATGATGCACGCATTCAAAAGCAATGATGGAATTATCCGAGATGAGTCTGCCGGAGATAAACGCACCTTGGTTCTCAGAGATTAAATTAGACAACATAGGCCGCATCCTATTCACTAAGTATTTGGAGACAATCTTGTACAGAACATTGCATAAGCTAATGGGCCGGAAGTCTCTGAGCTCCTTCGTATGAGCCACTTTCGGTATTAGTACAATGGAAGTGTCGTTGACACCATCCGGCATAACACCAGTGTGGAGGAAATCCAAGGCTGCTGCAATAATTTCAGATTTTAGAGTACCCCAGTTACGTTGATAGAACCTTGCTAGAAACCCGTCGGGCCCCGGTGCTTTGAGCGGGCCAATCTGGAATAAAGCATTCGACACCTCCTCTTCAGTGAATGGGGCACATAGGTCGCGGTTCAATATCCTCAGTAACCTTCGGTGCAATGCAATCAAGAACCTCCGCAGGATTAAGGGTCGGATCCTTCGTAAACAGTTCCATGAAATATGAAGACGCCATCCTTTCCATATCCGAGGGGGATTCACACCAAGTTCCATTCTCCTTCCTCAGCTTTTGAATGTGATTACGTCTTGCTCTCCAAACTGCCCGGCGATGTAGATATTGAGTATTACGTTCACCCTCTTTCAACCAAGTGATGCGAGAACGTTGTAACCACATTATGGATTTAATATAAATATCATAATAAAATTAAAATTCCCATGCATGCATGTTGCATATGGGTTTTTATTATGCATAGTGGCATATTGAGATGGATCTTTCTCATGCATGTTGGATGATGGAGGTGGCATGCTTACATGTTGAGAGAAATATGCTAATGGAGGGTGATGTGGCATGCATGTTGAGAGAATGTAAGATGTAAGATATGTTCTTATATTCGTTTACATAAAAAACAATTAATAAAACAATATAGCGATAATACAACTGTAGAAAAATTACCACTCAATTGCATATACAATTGTATATACAATTGTATAGAAAAATAAAAAAATGCTGAACACATCATGTCGGTGTGCTAAGAGAAGTAGTGAGAGATTGGCCTGCCGTGGTGGCGGCAGTCAAGTTTCATCACGCCCAAGCATCATTTATCATTGATTGCAGTTGTTTGTAGTTGCTAACCAAGCTTACCACTTCGTGCTGACTACGTTTACAATTGGCCTTATAAACAGCAGTTATGAGTCCTTGATAAGCAGTATGGGACTAAATACCCAGAGCAAGCACATAAATTCTGAAACACCCATCAGTTGTTGCGTTGGGTAGTATAGGCCAGATGAGCACACTGGGCTTTAGCCCAATAAGAAGTATGTCTTGTTCTCTCTCTCTGTTGGGGAGCCCTTAGCCTAGCATATTTTGCACGTAGTGATTATTGAAATTATAATTGTGCACCACCTGGCTGGTATATTTTTTATTAAGGTGTAGTAGGTTGCATATAATCATCTTCGCAAACCGTTTCATATAATATTTAACTCAAAATTATGACAAGAAGTTACCTTCAATGAACTGTTTTCCTCACAAACTATTCGCTCAATTTCAGTTTATTTTCTGTATTTTGTTTCATATTACATTGTGTATTAAGGAAGTAATTAAGACATAGTGTGCATCACATTTTTGGCCAGTGGATACATGAGCCAGAAAAGAAAGTTGGTGTACCGTAATTTTCCTAATATGCAAAGTAAAATACAATCACAGTAGTGTTATTCCTGCACGTTGTTACCGGAATACACAGAAATTAAAGTAATAATAATAAAGTTAAAATATATGAAAATAATACCCCCGCCATTGTATTATATGAACAGTATCAAATCTAGCAATAATGGAGAGTGAATGCATATTATAATGACCCATGATCTTATGCTCAATTTTTTGTTGCTAAAAAATAAAAATGTGGAGATATATAGTATTATATATATATATGAATATTTATATTCAAGTATATGACCATTTTTTTCAATTATAAAATCTCATAATTTAATTTTTGACAACATTTTAAAAATAATCTTAGACACTGAAATATATAGACATTGTTTACTACACTTGGCTGTATATACCATGGACGGCTCACACAGGAGCTTTATAGAGCATTTTTCAATATGTTATGTAAAAAGTATAGCTACCCGAAAGTCAGTTCTACAGAGCATTTGAACCCGAAACAATTCTTCAACAGATTCCTTAGTAGTATATCGTGTTCTAATTTTGAAGAGATTTTGAATCCGAAATGAATCTTCAACAGAAAAAAGGCTTAATAGATTTGCCTTGTATTTTGAATGCTTTTGTAACCAACTTGTGTGTCTAGACTCTTGTTCTATATGTACTAGAACAAAGTGATTGTTTTCTAGACATGGCGTTTTTGCAACCAGGAGCATACTCTCCTTGGTTTTAAATGTAATTTTAAACACATTCGAAATGTCAAAAAATCGGATCAAAAAATTTGGGTGTACATCTTGACGTTTTACGTGTTCATGAAGTTGTTTCACGGAAAACTGGCTTATTTTGTGTCATGTGTAGAAAAGACAAAGAAATCGTTGCTGAAAATGATTTTCAAGAAACATTTTTTGTTTTTCTACAGAGGTCATACATACTATCGGGTTTCCATAAAACTTGACGCGCGCATATCGGATGTTGAGATGTACCTGACAAATTTTATTTTTTACATTTCAAACTGCCATTTTCGTGAAGCAAGAGCATATGCTTCCATGTGCCAAATTATTTTTCTCTTATCTTTTATCCTATCAATATAAATAACAGGAAGGATTTAAAAAAAATCACGTTTCTCCTCCTTTACATACATACACAATACTCCCTCCGTAAATTAATATAAGATATTTTAGATCACTATTTTAGTTATCTAAAACATATTATATTAGTTTATAGAGGGAGTACTATTTATATTATTCTTCTATGAAATATTATATTACAGTTGGATTGGATAGAAAAAAGACTGTGCACACCCTCCATTTTGGTCCAGGCTACGCCACTGCCAACAACTATGGACTTTATGATGGGAACTTGGTAAACCCAAATCTGAAGCGACCAAGTAGTAGCTACTCCCTCCGATCCATAATAAGTGTCTCAAATTTAGTACTAAGTTAGTACAAACTTTGTACTAGATGAGCGACACTTATTATGGATCGGAGGGAGTATCAAATATAGTCATTGAATATGAATACCAGAGTTGACGATCAAGTCCAGGTAGTGGGTCTTACTCGTAAGGCATTGCTGATCTCACAGGGCAACGTCCTGCTCCTTTTTGCCTCAGAAAGCATGAATGACATTGCTTTCACTTGCACTAAGCAGCAAGAAGAATAAAACCATGCATGGCATAGCATAGTCCTTGTGGTCTTTGTGGAAGGTAGGGTAGGGTAGGGTAGGGGGCAAATCCAATGGGATGGGTCAACCGGCTTTGCTTGGTGAATAATGGGTCTGGCACTTAGCCACCTAGAAATCTATGTGTGCAAACACGCCGGACTCTCACGGGCTCAATCATGGCTAGAACGGGCAATTAACGCGTAATGGAAGCAAGCCGGAACGATGGCAACATGCATGTGTATGTTCTGTGTTAGAAGAAGCCATGCAGCTGGACTGGATCTACGTGCAACTGTCCCAACAGCGAGAGGAAAAAATATGGGTTATGTGATATCAACTACTCCCTTCGATCCAAAAAAAGTGTCGCAAGTTACACTATAAGTTATAACTATCCTAGTTGTTTTTCCAAGACACTTTTTTAGGATCGGAAGGAGTACTTTCAGAGAGGGGAAGGAACTAACTTGTTGCAAGTGGTCAAGAGAAGCACTGACTCAGGGTTTGGTCAGTTTCTGGCATAATCCCATTCAGTTGTATTAGCACCAGTTTAAATGCAGGCAGTAGGTCCATCTTCATCAAACTGTTCAACTGTAATTATATACTGTACTGTATGTTTGAATTACACATCTGGTGACCTGAAGAACTTTCAAGTGTAGATCGATCCATTGTGTTCAGGTGTAAAATTTACATGATGAATGAGATCACCGGCCGGGGCAGTGTAGACTGTAGTGTACCCTGTGTCGCACGTAATTAAGCACACGTCGTTTTGCTCATGCTCACTTATGGAGTTTTGTGTTCGTAGATATATATGCCATCGATCTAAATCTAATCATTCGCCAAGGGGATATGAGTATTTGTTGCTTTCCGCATACTTTATCAGACGGATCCTGGAATGCTACCCGTGTTCAATGTAGGCAGCATCATGTCACGAAATGCTATAACCATCTAGACGCCGACATCACATCCCTTTGTCCTTCTGACTAACTAAATGGGTCGGCAGTTCTGGTTAAAATGATAATCTAGATACTAAAAATGCTGCTCAAGCAAGATTGTCCAATCTAGCGAAGAAATGCCGTATCTGATCGAAACCTGGATTGAGTGGACAAGCTCCCAAAACCACAATCGATGGCTTCCTTGCCGCCACCTGCAACCGGCCAAAGATTCCGAAAGAAGAACCCAAAAGCACACGCTGTCGATTTGCCTGGAACAGATGCAAATTTCACGGAGCGCAATGATGCCTGCGATTCCATTTGAGGGTAGTACAAGCCTAGCTAGTAGCAGCATGCAGTAGCAACTAGCAACGCTTGCATCACTGGACTCTGCTGAATATCCATATCCATCTGATTCTGATCGATGGCCCATGGCATGCATGCATTCAGCCAGGGAGTGTGAGCAGGAGTGTGGACAAGAACCGTCCGTCCTGGAAGCCCATAGCCGGGGGCCAGCATGATGAACGGCCAGACGTTGGCGGTGGGGATCAAAGATCAATCGGGAGCTGGGCTACCAAGGGATCCAAAGTTCATTCAATTCAGCTTCTTCTCCTCTATTCGTCCCACCGACATTCAGGAAGAAATTTCTTCTGTCTGTCCACACTCACCACTGTTTGCATAATTGGGTTCGCCGATCGATTCCAAAACAGCGCTGCCAGAAGAAATGCATCGTCCCCATCCACCAGCGATCCATCATTGCATTGCACGATCCGTTTCCTCGCTCGCCATGAGATAGAAGAAAACATTTTGCCATCTCAGTCACTCTGATGGAAGAATGTGCTCTCAGTAACATCCTTGCGAAATCCTGCGCAACTGTAGGCTCGTGCCGACAGAGTTAGGATGTGAGGTTGGCAGTGGAGTCTCCGGCTCCGAGCAAGCAATCACAAAATCTCGCAACAGTGGCCGAACTGGCGGCAGGCGGCAAGAACAGAAGAGCAGAGGGATTGTACGCACCAATGAGCGGCATGCTCTGATTTCCATTTAAAAGATGCTAAAAGGAGCAGCGCCCGGCCGGCCCTGGCTGGACCATGCTGCTGCCGATCACCCACCGGCGCCATTAATTCCGTCTGTCCTTGCCCAACTGCAACTTGACGGATCAGATTTCAGAACCGGACGACGAGCCAACACATGTGCGCGCTCACCGCCAAGCACTGCACCAACACAACTAGCAGTAGTAGTAGCAGCGAGTAAGCTGTGTGGATCGACGAAGGACCGGACCAAATTGTTGCCAGAAACAGATAGCCTGGATTTGGATTTCTGGGAGCGATCGGATCGGCGTGCAGGAAGCATACAGATACAGGGTGCAAGTGGAACTGGGATTCTTGGAGCAAGGCTGTCTTGCGGATATATATGGGTTCACGTGTGAGGAGACGAGCGAGCGAGCGAGCGAGCAAGAAGAGAACAAGTGACATTATCATGCCGAAAAACGAGTGGAAAGAAACAATTTTGATTGGAAAGGAGCCAGTGACTTCATCTTTCTGAATTCTGTCCTGGCTCCCCCTGCCTGTTTGCTCTTATCTGACTCACTATACCCCCCAATCTAATAGTTATCTGCAGTTTTGCGTCCTATCCCTTGCCGTTCTCCGCCATTATTTGCTAACTAAACAGTTTTAAGATCAACACTTACAATGTTATTACAGACAAGACAAGTTGATGCCTCCAAGAATTAGCTAGGGAAGGAATGAACACTTGGTGTCGGTGGCGGTGCTCTCTGGGTGCTCTGCCCCTGCTCACGACGACGCCGACGTGGTCGTGGCCTTCTTCTTCGTCGTCGCCGGCTTCTTAATGGTGGTGGCCTTGGCGATCTTGATGTCGAGCTTGTAGTACTGCACGAACCAGTCCACGAAGTGCCGCAGGCCGACGTCGAGGGAGGTCGTGGGGCGGTACCCGAAGTCGTGCGCCGCGTGGCTGACGTTGGCGTGGGTGAATGGCACGTCGCCGTTGCTTGGCATGGCGATGATGCGCTTGTTGGCCTTCTTCCCCAGCAGCTTCTCGAGGATGGCCACCATCCGGGTCACCGGCACCGGGGAGGTGTTGCCGAGGTTGTACACGCGCAGCGGCGCCGGCCCGCTCTTCTTCCCCGACCTGGCGGAGCCGGTGCTCCTGCCGGCGGTGTCGAGCGCGCCCACGCAGCCCTTGACGACGTCGTCGATGTAGGTGAAGTCGCGGCGCGCGTCTGCGTAGAGCGTGATGGGGTCGCCGGCGACGATGCTCTGCGCGAAGGAGAAGTATGCCATGTCGGGCCGCCCCCAGGGCCCGTACACGGTGAAGAAGCGGAGGCCGGTGATGGAGAGGCCGTAGATGTGGTTGTACGCGTGCGCGATGGCCTCGCCGGCCTTCTTGGTGGCGGCGTAGAGCGACGCCGGGCGGTCGGTGCGGTGGTCCTCGGAGAAGGGCGCGTCGGTGTTGAGCCCGTAGACGGACGACGAGGACGCCCACACGATGGCCGGCTGCGGGTCGGCGTGCTTCGCGGCGGCCTCGAACACGCTGACCAGCCCGGCCACGTTGGACGCCACGTACGTCTGGGGCGCCTCCATGGCGTAGCGCACCCCGGCCTGCGCGGCCAGGTGGAGCACGTGCGTGAAGGGCACGGCCTCGAAGAGGCGCTCCAGGAGCAGCGCGTCGTTGATGTCGGCGTCGAGGAGGAGGACGCCGCGGTCGGCGAGGAGCCGCTGGCGGCCCCGCTTGAGCGCCGGGTCGTAGTAGGCGTTGAAGTTGTCGAGGCCGACGACGCCGTCGCCCCGCGCCTTGAGGGCCAGCGAGCAGTGCGCGCCGACGAAGCCCGCGGCGCCCGTGACGAGCACCGACAGCCCGCCGTCCCGGCGCGGCTTGGCGCTCCGGCGTATCTCCTTCTGCCACCGCTCGCCGCTGTACGTGGCCGCGGCGGACGACGAGGAGGAGGACGCGAACAGGCTCCGGTGCGGGCGCGAGTTGGAGGAGGACGCGGAGGAGACGGTGGTGCCGGAGGAGGCGAGGGTGAAGGAGCGGGAGAGGAGGGAGGGGTAGTGCAGCGCGAAGAGGAAGACGAGGGCGAGCGTGGCGAGCACGGTGGCGCGGAAGAGGAGGTGGGACGAGGCGGCGACGAACTTGCCGCTGGCCGCCCGGCGAAGCAGCAGCGCGCCCCCGCTGGCGTAGCGCTCCAGCTTGACCCCCTTGGCCGCGGCGTCAGACGGCATTGTCTCTCCGGCCTCCTTGTCGCGGCGAGCGTCGGAGTTAACTAGAGGCGGGGCGCGGGCTAGCTGAGGAGGGAGGGAGGGAGCACGGGAGAACGAGGCGGATATAAAGGCCGAACGCCCGAATGTGAGGTGGGCGCACGCGGCGGTGGTTTTTGGTTTCGGTTGCATGCCACTCGAGTCGAGTCGAGTCGAGCGGAGCTTCACTCGGTCTCCGATCGGGTAAACAAGCAACAACAAGACTTGGGAAAAATTCCGGTGAGATCGCAGCAAGCCTCCAGCAGTGCGCCGGTGCCTTTTCTGCTCCCACATGTGGTCCCCACATGTCAGCGCGCCGCAGCTTATGGCCGGTGTGGCTGGCTGCCCAATCCAACCAGGGCCTTGTTTTTTTAGTTGAACTTGGGAGTTGTTAGAATAACCCTAAGACTGGTCACAATGGGGAGTAACTTACATTAGTAACATACACGAATTTCGAGTCTATGTTACTACCTCTACAATGGGTAGTAACATATATGTAGTGTCATATAAGACTTCATTTATTAGATTATAGACTCATATTGTATTGGTATGTGTGATGTTACTCAAAGAGCTAATAACTAGCTAAGTTACTACAACCATCTCTCTCCTCATTAACTCATTGCCACATAAGCAAAAATGCTAAGTTGGACTCTATGTTACTGCTAAGTTACTCCCCATTGGGGCCAGCCTAACAGATGCGTTATTTCTCATCTGATCCGTAAAATTTATGCTTGTAAAATCACCTTTCTTTCTTTTTTTTGGTTTTTTAATGTGTGGGTAATATTTATGCTTGTAAAATCACCTTTCGTGCACTATATTTACAGTGCGGAAGGGTGAAAAGGGTTCTCGTCTCGCATTTGTTTTTTTTTCTAGTCGCCGCATTTCATCTCTCGTTTTTCTTACTCCGGTGAGCAATGTTTCTTGGCTGTTCCAGCTACCACGATTGCCGGGAGGGCCATTGCCGGCCAAGCGAAGCCAACACGACCAAGAGGCGGGAAGCTCCCGCTGCCCCGCGCCTCCGGTCACTCCATGGAGCTTCACGTTGGCCCGCGCTCGCGATGCTCTGTCCCGCATCGGCAGAGCGGGTGGACACATTTTCATGCGCTTGACCAGCTCCTCTAGCCCGCCACGCATCGCCAACGAATGGCGGAAGGGGAATTCCTGCCCGCCAAAAAGGTTGTAGATGCCGAGGAAGAGGGTGCAATCGAGCGCCATGCGGCGGCTGAGGAGTACTACCTTTACCGCCCAACAAAAAGTGAGGCGGCGATCTTCGATGATTATACTATGCAGTTTTTCGATCTTTTATTAGACTCCAACAATGTTTCGGTAGGTGTCGGGGGATTGGTACCCGGGTAGGCTCACCCAAGCGAAAGCAACCTTTCAAGACAAGGATGGACCGATTGAGCTGCAGCTGGGCCGAGCTGGGCAGGCGTACGGCCGATTGCTGCAAGGCAATCAGCCGTACCGAATGCCAGCAGTTTCGGCCCAGGCGCAACCGGGCCATCCTTTCATCACCAAGACGATCAACCGATTGGCCTGCAGCTGGCCCGAGATGGGCATCGACGTGGCCGATTGCCTAGAGCAATCGACCCTGCCGAGAGCCATCAGTCGGCCCAGGCGCAATCGGTACAACTTACCACCCCTGGAGAAGTTGACCCGAGACCAGTCGGAGGTCCAAGTACAAGGTCATAAATGCGCAATCCCGAGATATCGGGATGGCAGAGAAGCCAAGTCACTTCAAAGATCTGGCAGAAATGCGGTGTCGACCTATCCGCCGATTCCGCGGACAGGACGACAAGACCGCACCTCATAGCTCCACTGTTCATCATCATGCCCTACGAGTCTACAGCATGAGCCGCCGCTCGTCGGGTCCGGATCACCCGGAGAGGTGCAGTCGGTGGGGCCCAGCCGATTAGAGGATGACAGCTGGGCCCAATCGGCAGTGAAGTTACCGATTTACCCCGGGCTCACACTATAAGAGCCCGGGGGTACCCCTCCTGCGTGAGGGACGATCCACAACATTCGCACCATTACTCATATCTTGCTCAGTTCATTCACTGTTAGTAGTTCCTCCTCAGGAAAATAGGAGAGAGTCTTGTCCACGGCAGCTCTCACCTTACCCTGAGTAGATAGAGAAGCACTTATTGTAGTTCAGTTTCATTGATATAAAAGAGACAAGCAGGAATAGGGGTGTTATCTCTCCGGAGAGCCCTGAACCTGGGTACATCGTGGTGTCCATCACCGTGTTTATGTCCAACCCGATTCCGGCACCATCGACATATTTTTCCTCGCGTCTTCCCCTCACTTTAGTCATCCCCATGACATCTGTCGTTACATATCGACGACAGTAGGATTTGTATCGTAGAAACACCAGTTTCGAATATGTAAATATATCGTATAAAATTAGCGTGTATGTTCTGCCCTGCTCGATTTGATGTGCTATTTCACGTTTCGGTCACCCTTTTTGCCATTTCGTAAGATGACGTATTGACGTATCTACTACTAAAGTTGCTGTTAGGCGCCATACCATGCATGGGAAACCCGGGGGTGCATTTCAGGCGATGGTATGCATGCAGCATCCGCAAGTATACGTGCGATGTGGGCAGATCTCTCTCACACACACACACGACACACAATGACACAAACACATATGCCATGTTGCGATCGATGGATGGGCGCCGCTCGTCTTAATTGGCAGTGAGAAGTGAACCCGATCCGCCGCCCGGCCCGGTGGACTTGCACACATATGGAAGCGCAACTGGTTTAATTTCCGTGGTGCTAGCGACCCGATGGAAGCACATGAACGACCCAAAAACCCAACGATGAACAATCTCTTCACAATTTAAACTCCGCCCGCAACGAACCGTGCCATTTATGGAATGAATTCGATCGACGCGTGACATCTCGTCGTCGTGAGGAAGAAGCTGGCCGGCCTGGTCCACGGACGGACAAGAGAATAGTAGACGGACGCGTTTTATATATCTTGTCGTCGGCATCCTGTTAAATCCCGGCACTTAACTGTACTTGAAACTTGATCGTCATTAGCCAGTCACGGCTAACACGTGACGCGCATCAATTTTTATGTCCACCACCACCACCATACATCGAATCCCTGGCCCTGCGTGTGACCAATAGTTAACCGGCCGTTGATTTGCATGCATGCATGCGTGATGCTAAGTCTGTCTAATCCAACGATGGTGTAAGAGCACCTTTACTTCAGCGCGCTATAATTTTTTTACAATGTTCAAATAGTTATTTTGCTTGCGAAAGCGACGGAGAGGTTTTTTAATGCATAAAACACGGCGCCCAATCCGATGGCTCCATCCACAGCAGCTCAGATTTGCTCAGCACATACAATCCGATGCACAACATATACAACGCGCTGGAGAATTCTTACAGTGCGCTTGATTATGCAGTGAGATGCTTTTTTTGAGAGTCTAGTGAGATGCTTTAAGTTCAACAAAAAAAAACCAACGAAGGTGAGGTGACTGGTGAGACCTGAAGGCTCATATGCTTGTTGGAGTGTGCACTGTGGAGTGACCGGGCAACGGAGACGGCAAGTCGGCAGTGCCCCCTCTCATTCACCCGTGCGGGACCGGCCGTGGTTCGAGGACCCACCCGTGCGCTCCGGTGGTATGCGGTGCAGGCGGCGCGGCATCGTATCTGTGGCTTTGTTTACGGCGCAATCGGCCGACCTAGCTACGCTGGCTGGGGTCCATTTGACCGTGGCGGCGTACGTACGGTGCTTGTGGCTGAGACAAGAGTTTTTATCGCTGCTGTTTCTTCCTGCACCGGTATATACTTTTACACGTACCCGTCGTTTCTCCATCGCAGCTTGCATGCATTCATCCAGGGCGCCACCGCCACGTCGTCGATCGCGACGATGATCTTTTCTTTCCCCTGGAGACGAGCGAGCTAGACGGCCGGGCCATTGCATTGCATCGGATCGGTTGGTACCTGCTGCTGGTATGAATGCATGGTTGATTTGATTGGGTGCAAGTGGTGTACTCCACTAACGACGACGCTTCCGACGACCACCACATGCATGAATGACCAGTACGTACGTGACCAATACGGCATCACTGTTTGTACCATATACGTACATGACGACGTGCGTGAGTAGTCCAGCAGCAAGCAAACAAAATAAGCGAATCAACACGTGGTTAAGTTGGTTGAAGGGACAGTGGTATTTCTAGCCTATCAGAGTTTAAATTTTAGATTTGACATTGTTGCTCGCATTTTCCTGAATTTATTTTAGGATTTCGGCGATATGCTTTTAGTCGGAGAAGACGTTCTCATCGAATACGAGGTGATGGTTTCGTTAATTTTAAAATGATATACCGACTCAGTATTGCGAAGATGTTCATAAAGATAAGGTGTGCGTGTATATATTCATAATAATGATTGTATGATCATGTATATAAGCATCTGCGTTGTACTGTATTTTTTTTTTACAAGACACGTGGTACTCTCCTCCAGCGGACGTTCACCCGTCGTTTCAATTGTGCACGTCGGTGGGGCATTTTGATGTCTCATGCATCTGAATTATTCTTTTCTTTCTTGCGGGGAATCTGAATTATACTTTCAATAGAAGGTGATGTATCCGTTGATGATGGAAAGGCCAAGAAAAAATTGTGGCTGGGCCCATAAGCACTGTACCTTTTTTATCAGCTAGTCATACATTTTTGTATTATTCCTCAAATTTCTTTATTTTCCTTCAAATAAAAATAACATCTCAACTTTAAACTTAATTTGTCGAACAAGATATCCTTGCAATTACAAAGCAAGGAAATACTTTAATTCCAATCTTTGCTTTTGTCATTCCATTTTGCATCATCAATATCTTTTCATCCGTAATTTCAATTGTAACATTATTTATATGTAAATGCATCTATTTGTATGGTGAATCCCATCATCATGAGGTCTATCTTCATGTTTGGTCAATTCTTAATCCTAGTCTGTCCAATATTGCAAGTCTACCATGCTATGATGATTTCGTCCATGCCTTCCATGTTTATATTAGTTGCACCAGTCAATCTTGTGATGTTGCTCACTTGTTTTGCATATATCCTACTTCACATGTTCCGTGCACAAAACACTACTTTTATTGGTAGTTAGTTTCCGTCGTTTTTTTTACTTGCATTAGACCGCATTAGGACCATCATGTGCCATGTCCATGGATATCAACAACTAACACACGGTTCTCACCTGAACCCTAACACATACTTAACTGCGTATGAAGAATGTCGAGAGCATGGCACACTTGCTTTCTCGAGCTTCATTTAACTTGCTTTATATTATGTTCAACTCCCTGATATTAAATTAACATGCCTCCATTCGTGATATTGCTTGTTCATCTTCATAGTGAGAGTTTGTTTCTGTCTTGCTTGTGTTTTGGTGTTAATGCTTCTTTGCTTATTCACGGATAGACCCGTAGACGATTTGAGTATGTGGTCGTATACTTTTCAGGAATCCTCCTTCTCACCTGGCTGAAAGGCTCTCAGTCAAGGACGATCACAAATCATGTTAGTATAAATGTGGTCTGCGTGCTAGAATATGTTGTTATCAATTCCTATAAAACCATATACAATCATGACCTTCGCATCCGAGCAAACCATATACGGTTACATACCAATTTCTTTCAGAGATCTTCAACGGCAAGCATTTCAACATGTATGGTGATCGATGATGTTTCACGTGGAGACTTCGATGATGACTAGTTTAGCATGTCCCGATCGATAGCCTGGAACCGAAGTGTTATGAGGTCGTTGCTTGTTCTTCCAGCCTCCTAGGCATTTGCATGTGTCTGTACTTAGACTTTGTGCATTCCGCTGTTGTATTTTTATTTAGGCACTTCTATACCTTACTGTAATATTTGCTGTATACTTATAAGTGTAATATTGTGATATCAATCCAGAGAATATGATAGCGTCATAAGCTGCAGTGGGTTAAATATACGCTCATATTCTGTAAATGGGAAAGATCTATGTCTGAAGTAGTATCATATAAGAAAGCTCACACATCTCTCACCTTCCTAAGTAGGACACCTATCCCAACTTGAACTTACAAACATCTAAAAAACGAAGAAGGACCCCTCCCCGATAGCTAGCTAGGTCCAAGGTCCATAGTGGCTTCATGACCCTAGGGCCACCGGAGATTGAGTCAGACCGGGGGCAGCACCAACAAAAGTTATAGGAAGTTAGGAACCCTAATCGCATGTGCGCCTGAAGTCACAAAACATGATCGTTGTTAAATTTATTTTCTTCACTTTGCCATGTTGTGTTTTTCTTTGACATCTTCTTCCGTACACCCTCCTAGGTCCGCCGGCCGCCGGCGTGGCCGTGGTTTTGGCAGCAGGGGAAGAAAAGGTACGTGCCTAGAGAGATCTTTCGCTACAGGTAGGTGTGCAGGGCCAGACTTAATTCTAAGAGGCAAGAGCACTAGAGACCCACTAACTTGCATCGAACGTGATGGTTTAGTCCACAAAGTCATTAATTGTGATCCCGCCACCCCATAACTTGTGTCATTAGGTGCAAATTAGCCCGGAGCCAATCACATACGTACAACTGGCGCCACGCTGGCCAGAGAGGGGCCGAGTCCGTGGGCTGGGAATTTTCCGAAAACCCCCTTAGCATCTAGTGGAATCCCTCTCCCCTCTCTCTGTCTCTCTCTCTCTCGGTTCCCAGCGCTGGCAAAATCCCTAGCAGCCTCACCGTTTCCCAATTAGTTGACGCGGCGGTAGGATGGTGGACGGCCGCCGGCGGCATGGAGGAAAGTAGCGGCGGCAGCGGGGGGAAAGGAGTGGCCGCGACACGAAGGCCGCCGCAGCCAAGGGTGGAGAGGAAGTAGGGGCGGCGCACCCAGAGCCGCAGGAGCTGGCGTCGGGTTCAGGGAGGCGGAGGTGACAAGAAGGCCGTCGGCGTTCGCAACTATGGGCTGATGAGCCGGGGCGGCGCATCGAGTGTCGTAGAGGGCGGATTCCGGTTAATGGGCGGCGGTGAACCTCTGTTCTGTACCTTGGTTCGAATCAGGTGAGTAATTTCCTTCATCCACATCTTAATCTGCGTCAGTTGTAGATGTACTGCACTTTGTGACTGATGGGGTTGCAAAAATTCGATTTTGGTAGGATGATGTGCTACCTGAATTAGATTTTGAGCTACCAAAATATGAGCATGATGCTGAGTAATTTTCTTGGTTGCCGGCTGTAGGTTTGTATCCCCGAACAAGTTTGAACAATTTTTGTTGTGTGAAAGCAAAATAGTTCAGTTGTAATTTTTCTTCTTTGTTCATGTTTTGTTTCAGGCTTCTGCTGCTTCGGATTACGTTCAATAGGTGTACATGGAATGGTATGGCACAACAAAGTGAGACATTAAGTATGTATCCATGAAGCATAAGAACTTGGAGAGTAGGGTCGGAAAATGTGAAGAAGAAATTCAAAGGAATTTAAAAGAAAAGAGGGCAATGGGTAGCATTCACAAGGGGAGGCTGATGTGTAGCGAGAGGGTGTTAGCATTTGGAGATATGTTGTATGTTGGCATATTTGCCATTGTTTTTCTATCATTGTTAGGAAGAAAAGTAGGATTAGTGTGACTTGAATGTGTTGATGTACTCGGCAAATTTGTTGCTTCTATTATTGGAAAATTTTGGAAAGGAATGAAATGATTGTCAACATGGAATATTTTCAAATTTGTTCAATTATAAAAAAATTGTGTTGCTGGCTGATTATATGAGCCCCAGAATACTTCTTTACAGCCACTGTGTACATCTATTATCATTGTTTCTGGCCATTTGGAGCCCATTCTAAATTTTGTTTGAACCATTGTTACTGCCCATTGTTGCTGTTGGTAGCCAGATTACTGGGTAGTGGTCATAACATCCTTTTTTGTTGCACATCGTCAGCAACAGTTGCCACTCGTAGCTTGTCATGACATATTTAAATTTGTGCTGGGCAGGAGAAGAGGAAGTCGACGCCAACCAAACCATCTGATGTCAAAAGGACACGTAGGGATCGCCGGGAACTGAAAAACATTATCTTCAAGCTTTTCGAAAAGCAGCCTAACTGGGCACTGAAGGCTCTAGTGCAAGAGACTGACCAGCCAGAGGTATAACTCATCCTTGTATTCTTAGCACTAATAAAAAAATCCTTTCTTTATGAAAGGAAAAAAAATTCCGCACATATGTTTAAATTAACTTCAAGATCTGAAATTTGTTCATTTGCGGCAACTTTAAAATCTGGTACTGGTATAACTTCAAAATCTGGTACATGCATAAAAACTGTTACTGTTGCTATTGCTGGCCATTTGGGGCCCAGAAAATACTACAACATAACATATAGGTGTGTGCATTCAGATCTGGAATTTTATTCATCAATAGTATAATGTAAATTTGTATCATCCAACCGAGGTTCACCCATGAACTCACACATCAGTACATAAAACTTTGAGACGAAAAGAAGTACATCATGCATTGGGAGCATTTTGAGACACATGCATCTCATCTGCTGGTGCATTGAGATCTGGAATTTCTCTATTCCTGTCATCTCCAAACAACAGGTAATATGCACCTGTAGATGTGTCACCTGCTACACCTGAAGATGTGCCAACTACTGGACCTGTAAATCTGCCTCTACCTGAAGATCTGCCTCTGCCCCTCCCTGCACCTGAAGATCTTCCTCTGCCCTTCCCTTCACCCGAAGATCTTCCTCTGCCCCTCCCTTCACTTGTAGATGTGGTATGATCTAGGTGTCTTTTCTTTCCTCTGCTAGCAGGTTGTGATTCTAAATCTCTTTCAGTTCTCCTTGTTGTTCTACCTATGTTCATCCCTGTAGTAACAATGGGCTGGGGAATTGCTGCACCAGCAGCTGCAACAAAAGCTGACTGCTCTGGTAATGGGCCATGGAACCTTTGTGGAGCTCTATAAGTTTTCTCCCTCATGGCCATGTGTGAAATCATACTACCTGGTACCTGGCTTGGATCCATCCTATGATTTGCCAAATGAGGAAATATGTTCCGCACATGTTTAAATTAACATAGATGAGTAATGTATATTTATAAAAATGATAAAAATTGCATAAATGAGAAAATAGAAACAGTACCTGAAGAAATGTAGGATCATCATAATCTTCATCTTCTCTTTCGTCACTTGCTCCGAGTTGAGCCTCCTGATACTTGTAGTGTCCTTTCCGGTTGTGATCAGGTTTGCCACATATGGAGCAGTGCATTGTGACTCCATTTTTATTCAGCACTCTCACACCACCTTTCACCTTCTCCTCTGGTGTCTTTTTCCTATTTTTTGGCCTCCCCAATTTCTTAGTGAACACAGGTGGGTACACTCTATCCCCATCCATCTTCACCCAGAATTCTTGGTCTCTTAGAGGCATTTATTAACCCCTGATCATGGCAAAGAAAACAATTAGTACCAACAAAAATTGATGCCATTGTGCTTAATTAGTAAAATATCCATACCTTCTTCTTGTCACTCATGATTGTGAAAGGTGCAGTGCTTAGGATATTAAGATCATCTCTAAGAGTAGTCAGAAACCATACCCAAGAACTAGTACACTCAACCTCAACCTAACCCATGGCTATAGGATATATGCAGTCATTAGGATCTATGCCAACAGCAGTCAACAACACTCCTTTGTACTTTGTTTTCATATGACATCCATCAACAAATATAATAGGCCTGCAACCCTCCAGCCAACCTCTTTTACAAGCATCATACGACCAATAAAGTGATTTCAGACATTTTCTACCCATTGGATAGTCTTCGTCTGTCACAACTTGCGTGGACACTAGAAATGTGGATCCAGGGTTACATGTCCTTAATTCATGCCCATAATCCCACAACTTACTAAATTGTTCATCCTCATCACCATGAATTATCTTTAAAGCTTGCTTCCTAGCCCTCGCTAACTTCCATCTATTGGGTGTAATATTAAATTCCTTTGTCACCTTCCTTGAGAATGTTCGAAGTCCCATCTTTTGGTCATCTCTGAATTCATCAATGAAAAAACTTGTCAATAAATTAGCAATGAGCGCCTTCAACTTCCATGATTTCTGGCACTTGTGCACTCCAGCATAAGACTTCATGACAAATCCTCCTGTCCTATTATCCTTTCCAGCTTTAAGAAGCCATGAGCAACCTGGCTTACACACTGCATCCAATCTCTTCGTTTCATTCTTCACCTTACGTACCTGAACTCTGTTCCTTATTGAGTATGCAATCAAAGTTTTCCTAAGTTCCTTAACATCTACAAACACCATCCCAACTTTAATATTGGAGAATCCATGTCAACCTTTGCATTAAATGCACTAAACTTATACTTCAGCTTCTCTTCTTCTTCTCTTGACAATTCCAAGTCTTGATCTTCAAGCACATATTCAGGTTCAACATCAACCTCCTCAGGCTCATCTTCCTCAACATCAAAATCAATGTTTTCATCGAACAAATCATCATCCCCCTCATCAATACTAAAGTCACTATCAGTAAAATCTGAATCTGTCACTTCACCTGTCACCTAATGAGCATTTTCAGAAATATTTCCTATCTCTCTCTGCTGGTTTAAAGGAGACATGGGCACTGAGCAGTGAATTTCATAAATGACATCGTTTCTGCAAACATGTATGAAGTTTGAATGGTCAATTATGATTACTAGCACCTTATGCTCTCCACTTGCTCTAATCATGTGTTGCACATCATCATCTCCTTTAATTCGTACCAGCCCATCTGACATTACACACCCATGCCTACACCAATAGATGTTGTGCTCCTCCACTGGATAGCTCAACCATTTCACGTGCTCTTCAATAAATGAGTATGAGAAATTTGCAGCAGAGCAATAGTCCAGAATCTCCACAGTAGGGCTGACATACTCCAACTTGCTACTTGGTCCACAAAATATGCCATTGTGCTCAATTTCCAAACTGAAAAATGGAGATACCACTGCTTTTCCCATAGCTGCATCACACATTGTAGGAAAATATACAAGCTAGGTAAATTCTCAGATTTTAGCGTAATGAAGGTCTGGAGTACTAATAATATAATTATATTGTGTCAGCCATTCCTTCATAGATGTTCAAGTCTGAATATTTGTCTCAACTCTTTTTGTGAATATTGCCAGAATATTGCGTCACTCTTGTGTGTTAACTTAACATCATCTATTTTCTGGAACATTTTCACAATGTGTGTCAGTTTCAGAAAGACTAAGATATGACTCATCTTCATTTTGGTACTACTTCAAAGTTAGATGCACCAAAATGTATCTATGACTTCTTTACATTACAGTCACAGTACTGGATGGCTTATAGGCTACTTTGTCTACTTCTCCTCTTTCAGAACTAATTCAACACACTATATTATTCAGTCCAATACACTATATTATCAAATTTGAACTAAATCAACAATGGTACATGTCCAGCAGTACGCAGACATACATACAAAAACCACAACTTATCTTTTTTGTCCCCAAAAACCACAACTTTATCACCAAAATATATTGTTTATCGCCCTAAAATCGTAATATGAACCAATAAATAACTAGAATAATCAAACCAGAAGCAAACTATTCAATTGACACTGCAGCATCGTACTAATGCCTCAAACCGAGCGATCATCGATTTTTTGCAATCTGATCATCTAATGCCAAAGAAGATGCAAAAAAGATCAAACAAAAACAGAGTACATCGCTGTGTTTACCATATTCTGGAGGGTAACTGCCGGGATAGAGGACTAATCCCACGGACTCAGGCGGCTCCTTGGAGGCAGATACCTCAGGGGACGTAGCTGGCGACGCGACCGCCGCTACCGTCGCAAAGAGTAGAAACAACGGCGTCTCCCCTAGCAATCAGGAGCACGTACAGGGAGATTTGATCAAGTCCTTGTAGGCCTGTATCACGTAAGTACCATGTACGCCAAGCCTTGTACGGATATTATATTCACAGATAGGCTAAGGGTGCTTTTGAAATAATACCACTCCATGGGCTTGGCCTCGCTATGACCAGCGTGGCGCCACGTGTCGTCATCTGATAGGCTATGGACTAAATAGCGCCTGCTGCAAGTTTGAGGGTGGCGTGGTCACAATTAGCAAGATTATGGACTAAACCATCACGTCTGTTGCAACTTTGTGGGTCTCTAATGCTCTTACCTCTAATTCTAATTTGCTGGAGCCAATCAATCCATAGGACCAAACTACCCTTTTACTACTTTCCTAGGAGGGTGTATGGAAGAAGATGTGTTTTCTTTTTCAGCATTTTAAAAGCGAGTTCTTAAATCGGTTTCCACCGTGACATGATTTTCACCCGGCTATTGCAGGTTGGTACCGTCTACCACTGATATGGTTGATTGAGGCACGCGCTGTACGAACGACGATTCCAATCACCACATGCATGACCTATACGTGATGACCAATACGGCATGATTGTTTGTATGTATATACGTACGTCCATAAGTAGTCCAGCAGCAAGCAAACAAAGGCACGTACTTTTCTACACCGTACGTCTGTCGTTAAATTTTGTCCGTGTCGGTGGCTGGCTCTCAAAGCAACGCCGCAAACTGCAGTCTTCAGAACAAAATAACCGTCACTAATAGTTTCTTCTAAATTACTTCACGGACGACCGGATGTCTTCGTGGACATGCAATGCAACCAACGGTGCATATCATGTATCCTACCAAAATGGACTACGTATGATCCAGTCGCCCAACCCAGTTATCCGGCTAACTGCTCGACCACTAACGGTCTTATATTTTTTTATGGAAGGAGTATATTAGTATGGGTGTGGCTAGGTTCTAGTCGACTGAGATTTAACTAAGTCTCAATCATGTCACATAATATGCAAGAGAGAAAAAGAAAAAGAAAAAATAAAATTTTACACCGATCTCAACGTAAAATATCACGAATATAGCATCGATTGAGACTTAACGAAGTCTCAGTCGACTGAGACCTAGCAAAGCCGTATTAGTATTAGTATTAGTAATCAGTTCAGGAGGGCACAAAAGCTCTGCTCTCAAAACTTAACACCCCCACCCCCCCTCGCGTCGCCCTCCTCTGGCGACACGGGGGAAATCCTAGTCGCGCCGCCACCGAGGCCACTCCCATCCTCCCCCCCCCCGCGCCGCCACCGGAGGGGGCGCCGGCGAAGCCGTTCGTCCCCTGGGAGGGTGGCGGCGGGGTGTCTCCCGGTTCCTCTCTGTGTCGTTCCGGCGACGGTTTGGGCTGGAGCTCGTGGAGGAAGGTGGAGTGCGGCGGCCCGGCGTTGGCCGGCATGGGCTGGTCACGGCTGTGCCCCTCTCGCAGCTGTGTGGCGGCTGGGCGGCGGCCGCGCGGCGGCATGGTGCGTCAGATCTGGGCCGCCCTTGGCTGGCCTCGTCTCGCCCATTTCTGCGCGGTCAGATCTCGATCCGGCAGTCATGGCAGTTGGAGGTGGATGCGGCAGAGGTGGTCGGTGTAGGCGGTGGAGCAGGCTGTGCCGGGCGTGGGCCGGCGTGGATGGATTCGGTTCAGCCCCGGCCGGCCATGGTGCGTGGTGGTCGTCCTCCGGACGAGGTGGCGGTGGTGTTGGCTCAAGGTGATCTGACATGATTGGTGGTGGAAACTACTGTGATGCGTTTTGTGATTCTTCCGGTTGCGGTGGTTGGCCTGCTTGAGCGGCTCCATAGGGTGTTGGGTTCTTCGATCTGGATTGGGAGAAATCCCTGCCTCGGTGACGCTGACAACGGCGACGCCTGCATGCGCCGTTTCCTCCCTGGAGGCGTTGTCGTGGCCAAGATCGAACTCCCTTCCTCGAGCTCGGGGTAACCCCTTGCTTCGGCCTTCAGACCTGGCGGCGGCGGCATCATCATGGCACCGTTCTCTTGTTGAAGACGCCGCTTTTGTTGCTCGAGGGGGCTCAATGGTGTGGCTTGACTTATGGTGAGCTACTTCTCCGGGCGTGGGCCTCCTAGGCGCAATGTACACCATTGTCCGTGCTCTCTCGACGACACCTTCCTTAGGTCCATCTAGACCCTGCCGTTCACTTGCCTACTTCCTCTTGGCGCAATGGGTGGTAGTACGTTGGTTTGTATTGACCTTCGGTCTTGGTTTTATGTAGAGGTCTCGGTGTTGGTTGTGACGCGGTTAGTTTGCTCTGTGGCCTGCCTCATCATCATTGGCATGAGGTTAGAGTAGAATTGCTTGTATCACAGTAGGCGAGGTAGGTGTACGTGATGGATGTGGTTGCTAATTCTCATGATTAGCGATGTAATGGTCAAAAGACCTTGTATCCGTCTTCTTTGCTGCTCCTTTTTTAATGTGATGATACGCATGCTTGTGCCTATTCTATAAGAAAAAGTATGAGTAATCAGAAACCTAACCCACATCCACGTGCATCTGTCGTGCTAGTAATACTGCTCGATCGATTGATTAGAGAAAGACAAATCCTCAACAGCAAATACAAGGCAGCTGCATGACCAAATCAGCAATGATCGCCGGCCAACAATACCCAAGGGAACATAAGCATATGCACATCCGCCAGAGTGTCGCACAGGGGCGAGCCAATCGCTCGAGAGCAACGTCTCCGCTCGACCCATCCTGGCCGTACCTTCAAATCGGACATCCCGATCGATGTCCTGGATTCGACTGCCGCATGCATGCATGGCAGTGTCGGCGTAGAGCGTTCGATTCGGTTCATCTTCTCCGCGAACAAATGGAGCTGCCTCCATGGATGGATGGATGGGGTCGTGGTGCCGCCGCTGGTCAGCGTCAGTACTGTTCCACTATCAACGCGCCATGGCCGGTGAGCTACAACCCTATACTGTACGCACGTCTGCTCAGTCTATTGGTAGTATTATTATCAAATCACTGTGGGTGCCTGCTCGATGAACAATGTATAGGATTAGGATTGATTCTTGGCGATCCTTTCTGCCTTTCTGCTGCTACTCGAGCTTCCATCGGATTCGGATCATGAACCAGTGATTCTGTGAGATACAAATTAAAATCATCGATCGACATGACATGTTTCTGCGCCAACTGGGCCGTTTAATTCCCCCCATCAAGATCAGGTTAATTAACCCCCGTCATTTTCCGTCTATCATTGCAGCTGGTCCAGTGCGAGAGCCGCTCTCGATCGGAGACCATGCCCCTTCATGGCAGGACGGACGACGTACGTAGAATGCGGGATGTTCCCGCCCCGGGACCGTTTGAAAATCCTTTAATTTGAAGGCAGGCTAGGCTTTGTGGCCTGAAGGCTACCGACATCACACGCACGCTTCGTTTTCTGTCCTTTTTTCAGAATTGTGACATATACCAGCTGCTTGTTGATAATTCGATGGATGATTATTGGAGCTCAGCTTTCTATAAAAAAGACTGTTGTTACTAGAAAAAAAACCACTGAAGCTCACTCCCTCAGCTGCACGAGCCTTACTAGAAAATACCTGAAGCACACTAGCTCAGCTCAGCTCAGCTGCCTGTTATTACGCCCATGCATGAGCGACCAAGAAAATTGTCAGCTCGAGCTACTCTAGCACAAGCCCGTTATTACGAGCTGCAATAATTGCATGTACGCCAAGCACGCTCGTCTTGAGCTACCAGCTTCATCATTTCACTGCACATTTCTCTGAATCCGCTGAATTGCTGATATAATGTTCGCTGCCTGCAATTTATAACGTGGACTTTGCCAGTAGCAGAGTAGCCACTACCGCGACTCCACGAGCAACATATATATCCATTGCAGATGAATCCATTGCATATGAATACACATATATCGCCCTTGTATACGTACCAGAGAGAGAGAACTTGTGCATTGCTCTGACAAGCTGTCCTGAATTTTCAATGTTACGATCAAGGGGCTTTAGTTTTGACAGTTGGCCGACTAGCACGAACTGGGACAAATGCAGCAGCAGCACATGCATGTTAGTGTATTCTGTTTAGTCAATTCATGCTTCATAATCCAGTCCAGGAGACAAGTCCAATCAGGTCCAGAGCAGGCGGCCATTATGTGTCCTTAACCTATTTCCTCTAGTATTTGATGTGCATGCACTTCCTAACTTTTTCTGAGGCCGTGCTTGGTTGCATGCAGATGCAAGGGACACGGAATCTGAATCCAGCAAGTGAATTCTACTCTACGTGCGAACTTGGCGTAAACCATACCAAAGCTAAACCCTGATGGATCATCTATGCATTGTGTGTCCCATTCGCTTCAGTTTTGCATGATCTCGTCCAGAGTTTTGATCAGAGGTATGTTCAGAACACAATCCACACAGCTGGTCGTTCTCTGGGCCTTGGCCGGGAGTGGTTCTTGGATCGCATGGATTCAGATCGGTCACAAGCTTGGACAGGGACGGAGCCAGCATTTCAGTATAGGGGGGGCGAGATTTTGCTTTCAGTATAAACCTAAAAAAATGTCCACAGTGGTATAGGAATTTTTTTTCTTAAGGGGATGGGATAGTAGCCTAGGTTGATGTAGTATAGCTTAATAAGCCAAGAAATATGAAAAGTTCATTTTTAATCAACCATTTTTTGAGCAATTCATATGTATGATCTAAACCTTGCTATTACAAGAAAGGATACGGTATTCCTTAATTATATTTTAGTTTCTACAGATCAAATAGTATAGTTCTAAACTGATCTAACTTTGAAATATACGCAATGAACAAACACAATAAGAGCGAGGAACGAGAGTAATCTGACCGATTTCCTTTGCCCTTTCTCTTGGCTTGGCGGCCGGCCGGCCAGCCGGACGCCGGCTCCTCGCAAGCTCTATTTGTGGATCGCCCCCTTTACCTTTAGTAATGAACCTGCTACTCGATGAATCAAGAACTGCCCTAGATGGGTCATCTGTAGCGGCAGGCGGCGGACTGCCCTAGATGGCTGCCCTAGATGCGTGAGGCATCGATGGAATAGCCTATTAGCCACGATCTCATCTTCATCTATTGCGTACGCCCTGAACTGGCCGGCTGGCCCCTTTGTCTTCTAATCTAGGCTTTGCGTTTAGAACTTGGGCTTTGCCTAGTATAACCAGTTTGTAAATTGGTTGAGCACGAGAGGAGGGATAGTCGTCTGGTGGAAGGCTCTCGTTAGTCGTTACGTTACACCGATACAGGGGGGGCGAAACAACTGCCGAACATCACGTGATTAGAGAAAATCTAATAGCTATTCAAAGGAAACGGCGCAGCCCCCCCTTGAATCCGTCCCTGAGCTTGGATCGGACTGGCTGGCATGCATGTCGCTCCAGTGCTAGACTGCTAGCCAGCGTCTGGTGGTTGAGGCGTCAACGTGCATGGGCGACCCTCCCAATTAATTCTGTCATCTATCGATCATTCCATTGACGTACGGCAGACACTGATCAATCAAGAAACCACCAAGACGTATGTAATACGTACAACGCGTTGCAAACCGACGGCACTAGCTGTTTGTTTGTACGTACGTGCCTTTCTACCCGGGATCTGTACGTACGTGTACATGATGTCTGTACGCTGTCCGGCCCTTTTGTCTCGTCCGGGAAGGACGAGCCGTTGGAGACGAGGCTGGTAACCGCTACCGTATATACGCTGTGGTGTTTTGCACCTTTTCAGGCTGATACTTGTGTACCGATGCTTGTTGATAATTCGATAAAATCGCAGAAACTGAGCTGCACCGGCCGGCCAGTTAATTACGTCCACGAGAGACCAAGAACATTTTCAGCTCCAGATACATGACATGACGAATTAATGTGCTCTGAATGGATGATACGATAGTACTGTATGCATGTGATGATGAACATGCCATGGAAGGCCGGCGTCGACGTGATTGTGCTCTTCTAACTTCTATCCAGAATTTATGCTTCTAGCTCGACCAGTGAAGGCGATTTATTGTACGTAGGAGTGCATGCATGGGGGCCATCGAGAAGAGAGAAACGGCATGGCAAATTCAGACGTGCCATGCATGTACAGCACCAAGCACGCTCGTTCATCTGGGCCACCGGCTTCTTCATTTCAATGCACACTCCATCCCCTGAATGCGACCATATATTCGACGTGCATGTGCTGAATTGCTGCCTGAAATTTATATTGTGGAGACAGTAGATAGGTTGGTAGGTGCTACTCCACCATCTAGTTCCACATGCTTGTGGACTGCACTTCGAGCTACATTTCCACTGCAAAAAAGAAATTGCAGTATATGTTCCTTGCACGTACCAGAGAACATGTACATTGCTCTGACAGGCTGCATTGATTTTCAGTTAAATATATCGCTGGTGTCATGATTTATCTATCACCATCACTTTGATGTTTAAATTTGTAAAATACATAAAACTCATGGTGCAATTTGTGCAAGTGTTCAAATACGGTACCTCCATTCATATGCATATATACAGCTGGCCGTTGGTTCCACCTATGAGTAAATTTTACAAATAAACACAAAATTTATATGTGAATCCCACCTGTCAGCAGCGTACAGCTCTAGCCATTTGTGTTCTAAAAAAACAAAACTCTAGCCACTGGATCCAATCATGTTGGCCGTCCACCAAAGAGTGATACACCACACAACAGCCTTAACTTTTCATCTTTAAATGGCCTATGAGGCCCATTTACACTTTTATTCCTTTTAGAATCTTCGTAAAAGATATATATAAGTACAATTGCGTGTTACAACTAATGAAGATAAAATATGATCAAATTGAATTTTTTCACATATTAACCTAAAAATCCACATAATTAAATTATTAAACAAAAAACATTAACTTATGAATGCAAACAACATACATTTAAATTATTAAATTAAAAATATTAAATTGTTCAATTCAAATATTCATATAATAAAATGCAAAAATAATATTAAATTTATATGATATAAATATTTTCATAGTGGTATTATAATATTTTAGGCTACTGATTTACTCGCAATAAAATGGTCTCACATGCAACATTGCTTAGTTTAGGCAAAGAAGTTTATCATTTACAAAAAATATATTTAAATAATTTTTGAAATAATACATGATTTTTTAACTAACACGACCATCTTAGATTTTTTCCGACTGAAAAATAATTTCAACTATGAAATGTGGTAGATTTTTTTATAAATGTCCATGAATATAAATTATTTCAATTGTATCTCGAATATGGATGACCTGCTGATCTATGAGTTCCACATGTCGGCACGTGTGGTTGAACGAATTAATAATAAGAAAGAGAAATATTTAAAATGGATTGGAGGGAGTACATATAAATTATGTACATGTTGGTCTCTCATGTGTGTGGAAATATATATAAATTTCTTTAATTTTATGATTTATAGAATAGGATTATAATAAAATGTGATTTATGAAAACAATGTTATTTTTATAGAATAGGAGTATAAATTTAATTGTTTTTAGCATTTTATAATTAATTTTCTATATTTTCCATTTAATAATTACATTATACGGATTTCACATTTAGGAAGCTAATAATTTTGCATTAAATATTTTAATTCTATGGATTCCTAAATAATAATACATAAATCATTTACAATTTACTTATTATTTCTATGTATATTATTTCTAACACACGATTTTAATTTATATATCTTTTACCAAAATTCTAAAAAATAGCAATTTGAATGGGCCTAACAACCCGTTTAAATATAATCAGATATGAAATTGTCGTGTCCTTATCAGATATCAATCATGGTCGGCTATATTGGCTATAGTTGCGCGTCGCTGACTAGCGGGTCACAGGTTCAAATCTCTTCCCTTTTTTAGTGTAATTTTGTTATTAGACCGACATGTGGGATCGAAGGCCACCTGGCATGCCACGTGGGAAGCTCATACATTCACACATGAATGAAGGCACCAAAGTTAAATGCTCGCAATTTTACTAATTTAGGTACCAAAGTGATCAGGACAAACAAGTTAGGAAATACTCCATGATGTATTGTCTAACAATTAAGGAGATTTGGACTGGGGAGTTGTTCCGCGAACAAATGTAACAACATGCATGCAACTTAATCAATTCACGCTTCATTACATTTAAAAAAAACTTGCATTATAGCATTGCCTCTTTGCAACAACCATGCAGCAGTGGCATTTGGGCAATGCTATGATTAGATCATAGCATTACATCTTTGCAACAACCATGGCCATGACAAAGGGGCATTGCTATGATGCACTCATCATAGCAATGTGGAAACGCTAGTGTCATGATCTGATCATGACACTTTCTATAATCATTGCGTCACAACAATGCACAAATACATTGCAATATTAGTGAATGCATGCTATATAATTCCTAAAAAACATGGCAATATCACTAATCATAGACATGAAAAAAAAAATCTTATGCCAGTGTACAAGCACATATTGCCATAATGAATATACATGTGCCACTTTATACATGCATGCTGATCATACTATCTACATACCTATCTATGCTACTTCTAAGACCTCATAATCTAGCACATACAGAGCGATCTGAGCAGTATGAGTACTTTAGCATAACCACCTAAATAGGAAGAAACAGTGAACTAAGGAATATGGACCAATCCGAATCAGATTGAATCATAAACATAGCAATGAATTAAGGACAAAGAAAACCTACCGCCATAGGCGGCAGAGCAATTCTCGGAGGACTGAACACTGACATTCGTTCGAAGGGGCTGCCCGAGGACACTGGCACCGAAGCCCGAGGTCAATGGTGAAGAACTTGGACATTTCTGCGCTTCTCATCATTGCGCACGTAGTGGAGGAGGTGGCCGCCATCTTGAATGCTTCGCCCCCGACCCCCACGGGCGTGCCCATAGTTTGGTCTGAAAACCCTCGACTGAGGGTAGAAAACTCAATTCCTTTGATACGCATATAGACACCATAAATGTATCTTAGTGAGTTTTGCTTTATATGACCAGAATTAGAGGTAATTGCATTGCATATACATAAACTTGACAAGTGGGATCAATTTAATACAAAAACTTGAAAAACATGCATCTCAGATACATAAACTTGTCTATCGTGTTCATCCAAGGTACAAATCACATTCTAGCCGCCACATGGATGCCACCTAGGAAAAAAAATGGGTAAGATCATCAATATATTTACAGAAAACCCTTCATGGTAGACGTTTAATGCTTCGCGTTTCCTCGCAGCAGCTCACGCCTGCCCTCCTTTTCTTCTCCCTAAAAAAAATCAAAATAGAAAAGACCCAGCCGCTCGTTCGTCTTTACCTTATCCTCCTGCTGCTCTTCCTATGGAACCAAGAGACACTCACTTTCCCCATGACTGAAATAGCAAAGAAAGAAGAGATACGCCTCGACGGCGAGTGCCGCGATGTCGATCTACGCAAGGAAATCGATCGGGTCCTCCACCGACCGGCGTGCCACTCCTCTGCGAGCTAGGCGTGCATCCTCTAAGTGGTCGGTGACTCGCTCGCCATGTGCGTCGCCGTCGTCGTACTCGCCGTGGGTGGACGCATTCATCAAGAGAGCATCACAGTGATGGCTCCTAAAGCGCGTCGTCTGCGAACCACGCCGGAGCGCCCTGGTCCCTCTATTCCCACCAATATCTTCCTCCTCGAGCTTCACTGACGGCGGATCCGCAGCAGTCCCGCGAGTCCTTGTTGGGCAGGGGCCAGGGGTGCTTGTGGATACACTCGGCCTAGGGAAATGAGTCGACCTTGCAGCCGGTAGGCATTTGCTTGTTGCCTCCTGCCGGTTGTGGGAGGGTAGAGTACAAGGACGTGGTGGGCAAAGTTGCTGCCGGTGCCGGACTGGTGGACAAGGACAGCAGCCGAGTGCCCAAGTAAGTAGTTTGTTCAGCTGAGGCGTTATCATCTACTGTACTAGTTTGATTTGTACATCTATTGGATGCAGAGGTCCATTTACTATTCTGGTGATTGATGTATGTTCGTTCTAAATCATTGATCAGGTTTCAAAACAAAGGGAGAAGGAGCTAGCAAATATGCAGGGTGAGTGCTAGATCAATCACCTACTAATCTTGTATATATATTCCATTAGGCGGTACCAATTAAATACATCCAGAAAATAATATGAGGCGACCATATAACCTCATTCAAAAATACCAATTTAAACAACATAGTGATGCTCACATCAGGCAACCCATCAAAATCAAAGCATAGTTCATAGATTCACACAATCATAGCATAGTGTTGTCCAGAAGGAATAACTTCATCGTTCGGTAGGTTCTCAAAATCAAAGCAAAGTTCGTAAAACGACACAAATCCGGTTCATAACATAATAAAGGAAAAGACGGTGAGACCAAACTAGTAAGTTCACTCTCCAGGTGCATTCTGAGTGACTTGAATTTCTTCATACTGATTTTCTGCAGCATGGGGATCAAGCGGTGGTGGTACATTGAGATCAGGCATGACATCGGCATTAACATCCTGGCCGAACATCAAGTTGAACAACGGATTTTCCTGCACATCGGCATCAATAGAAGTTGCCCGTCCTCTTCAAGCCCTTCGTGTCCTAGTTTGTCCCCTTGAACCAGGTTGGCCTGGTTGACTCCTTTTCCCTCTTGCACTACTAGCCGTTCCCCTAACAGGAAACCCTTCTGCTTGTTGTATTGTGCCCCTTCCCCTGCCCCTAGGTCTTGCGCTCACCCTTCCTCTACTCATTGATGTGGTCACCCTTCCCCTGCCTTGTGGAATTGATGCCCTGGCAGCAGCTACAAATGAGCTTTCTTCTGGAAAAGGACCGTATGTTCTATCAGGTACTACATAGTTTCTTTCCTGTAAAACAAATAATTAGCACACATGCAAAAATTATCAATAATGTATTGTACACATGAGAGGTTAGTTACCTGGTGCGCCATGTTGAAAACCATGCTTCCATGTACATTTGTTGGATCCAGTCTAGGTTCTACTCTGTGGGGCATTATGTTCTGCATATATAGTTATAGTTAGCAAACATATGTTGAAGGGTTCAGTGTAAACAATGCAATAACTACATACCTGTAGAATTGATGGATCATCTACTTCTTCCTCTTGTACTTCAGGATTTGCAGCTAGATTCTGCATGTATTTGTTGTGCCCTTTTTTGTTATGATCTGCCCTACCACATATGGAACAATGCATGATCACTCCATGCTTGCTAATATGTTTAGCACCATGTTTGATCTTCTCTTCTGGGTCTTTCTTCCTGTTTCTCCTTGGTCTACCAACTTGTTTTTTGAATATGGGTGGATGCACTTGAACCCCATTCATTTTCTCCCAGTGAGATCTATCTCTAAGTGGCACTAGGTTGTAGCCATAAGCCTGAAGGTAGGTATCAACAGTGTAGCAATCATGTACCAAAGATGCAGGGTCGATCCTCTCTGACCTACAACAAGCAATTGCATGGCCACATGGTATGCCAGACAATTGCCACCTTCTACAATCACATGACCTCAATCCCAATTCCACAACATATTCAGTTTCTATCCTTGCTTCTTCATTCCTCACCTTATTAACCTGCACCCTGTTCTTCACACAGTACGCCTCTAGAGCAAGCCTAGCTTCCTTCACATCAGCGAAAACCATGCCAACTTTGAATATTGGCGCCTTCATGTCAACTTGAGGATTGAACGCCCTCCAATTATATGTGAGCCTTTGTTTTTCCATTGTGGACATGTCCAAATGCTCATCATTTAGCACACACTCTTCCATATCTTCAGTTATTTTCGGCACATTGTGATCACCTAGTTCCTCATCAACATTAGTATCAAATAGATCATCATCACCTTCTCTCATATCATAATCACTATCAACAATATCATAATCTGGGTCCAACTCTGATTCAGAATCAGATTCTTCAAGCCATGCATACTCACCATCCTCATCTTCACCTACACTGTTGGCTTCTCCATCAGCTACATTGCATGATGGGCCTTCACCTGGAGTGCTATCGGGTAGTACACGTCTACCTGACGTAGGAATTTTCCTAGGACTGGTCACGTTTGGAAGGGACGGACCTGCATTAGAAATAACCTCTTTTCTGCACGCTATTAGGAAATTGGGGTGATCAATCAGCAAATTCAAAGCCTTGTTATTTTTTGCACAATTTATCATAGCTACAATATCAGCATCACTTGTAACACGCCTTAAACCATCTGCAATGCTATTACTTGGAAGGCACCAGTACACATTGTGCTCCTTCTTAGGATAACTCAGCCAGTTCAACCATTCTTCAATATAGAGTAAAGAAAATGTGTCTGCATGACAGTAATCCCAACAATCCAATCTGCCGCTGACGTAATCTAGATTTTGTGCGGTCCCACAAAATATACCATTGTGCTCAATGTGAATTGAAAAGAAATTTTCATCACCACCTGCATTGTACAAGCAAACATGAAATTTTGATTTCCACCGAGTGTGGTGCAACAAACACTAGATGGATGGTACAGAAAGAATTGTTACAATTTTTAGTTTTTCAGTTGTTTTACTTGTTATTAGAATGTGGTCTGCATGCATCTCCTTCAATTTTTTAATGGGACAAGATGTTGTGTTAATTGTGTCTATTACAGGAACCAAGGATGGGATTGCAATGCGAGACATAGTCACATCTGCACTGTTGGGTATCTATGTTCTACTCGTTCAGTCACATCTTGCATGCATCTCCCTCAATTTTTTAGCCTGCTATCCCAAACCCTTACTAATCTGCCTTAAATTCCTCTGCAAATTAACGGCGAGAAGATTCTTTACCAGATCGAAGTGATTACCGTAATCTGGCGGTGGAGCGCGACTATCCTGCCGATAGACGGGCTCCGGCACCATGGCAGCGGCCGCAAGAACGCGGTGACAACAGTTGGGAGCGGACGAATTTCTCCTCCTTTTACTTTGACGAGAATACAAGTGTCAGGCGACGGCGGCGGCAGATGGGTTTCCTTAAATTACCTTGAATTATTGCACATGCATTGGCCTGTATTTTATGGTCTTGAGAGGGGGTTTCTGCAAATCTTTAATACAGCCCAGCGTGTGATTTCTGCCCAGCTGGCGTCCACGTGCCGATCATAGGAGCGATTTGTACCTCAAATGATCATTAGTGCCAAGTTTTTGGATCATCGTTGCAGGATTTTTAAGTTGTTGTACTAAATTGAACCCACGTGCCAAGTTCTTGTACGTAGAGTACAATTACCTCCCAGAATTATTACAAGATGCACGCGCAATGTGGATCACTCGGATCAAACCTCGCTAGCTCGTTCTTTCGGGATTTATGCGCAACCGTGGATTTCTCGCATGCCTGGCGACCGCGGGGCGACCGTGCAGGCGACCGCGGGGCCGTCCGCGGCGGCGCATGTCGGGGCACCAGCTGCTGGGGACGCCGAGGAAACCTCTCCGTTCACAGCTGGGACCGCGGCGGCGGTGATTGCAGCCACGGCGGGCGATCCGCTACATGCGCTGCGATGGAAGGCGATGTTCTACGACAGCCGCAACTGTGCTTCTCGGGATTGGATCAAGGGATCCTTATTTCTAGATCGGCCCGGACTATGCTTTATTCGGGATAGTAGTGGCCAGATCGTCGAAGGACGACACCTGCGGGATGGGGAACGGATCCAAAGTGGGAGTGAATTTGTTCTACTGGATCGAGTTGTTCATGTTGGCGAATGGGTCTATCCTACTCCTACCATTCAAAAGCTGGCTCTTCAGGAAAGGGTCACTATTGATCTATGTTCTAAAGATAATTCACCTGTGAGGGACACCGGATCAAGGTTCTCGATTTTATATGGAGAAGACAGCGAAGAGGATGGGGCTGGGGAACTTGCAGTTGGCGTAGCAACGGAGGTACTTGCAGAACCAAGAGAAACCTCGCAAGAAATTGACCAGCGCCCCAACATTCCGCTGGAGCAATTGGAAGGGGACTTCTGGAAATTTGCCGGTTATCCTTCCAAGGCCTCGAGGCACTGGGAGAAATCGGGTGCGCTGGATTCGTCCTCTGCCGAGAAGCCGCCGCCATGGCATGATCGTATGGGAAGATGCAGGCCTCGGGTTCTTCACAAACCGGCGATCCGTCTTGGATGGCGAGGACCCCTGCCGAGACCGCTGATCACTCCGCCGCCTTGCTTGGGGGACTTCTTCCCGGAGGAGGTCGGCGCTGCTAGGTCGATGTCACCGCAACCTGCATCCATCGTCGCCCAGACCGATCCGGGTTGTACGGAGCTCAGCGCGATCAACGCGGCCTCGACTGCGAATTCGAACCGGCCAGAGTTTGGGGCCACACTCAGCGGGGCCACACACAGCGAAGCCAGGTCTACGATGCTATGGACTCACCTGGGCCTACGTTTTGGAGGCTTAGGGCGTCTTGGTGTGGCTCCTTCGTCGGGGATTCCAGAGTTTCACAAAATTATCTCCTACCTGCAGCCGCCGCCGCGAAACATCTGTACGTCGTCTTCGGCGGCTCGGGGTCTAGAAGAGGGCAAGACACCAGCGTCACGCGTACATCCGAAGCCACTCTTCCCCAGGGTCATCGCCAAGTTCGCAGGCGGTAGGCTGGAGGAAATCCTTTGCTGAGGTGGTCGCTTCGCGCATGGCGGCCCTAGCCAGACCGGGAGGCCATGGAGGTGTGCGACCCCAAGCTTCTGTTCATGTGAGCCCAGCTCCGATAGGCGCTGGTTTGACGGCTGTCCAGGGACCAGCGCTGGCGACGTCTGGCCTGGGGGTGATGGGGTTTGGGGCTGCTGCAGGCCCTCTACATCAGACTCCGGTCATCTTCGGCACTGGGGTCCCGCATGGACCTGCAGTTCATCAGTCTGCCACGGCTGGTTTCGCGCCCGGTGTGGCTCATCCGACAGCAGCCGCTCCTAGTAATAAACGCAAAAAACATAAGAAGAAAAAGGCCAACACGGCGCAGGTACAAAGTCAGCAAATGATGGGAGGGTCACAGCACACTAGCATGATTCCAATCCATCAAGCTACAGCTCAGGCAATGGCTGCGAACCAGCGACTCCCTATTGGGCAAGATGGTCTTGGTCAGGACGATACTAAGAAGGCTAAAACCCGATGTTGGAAGTGCGAGGTGGATACTTACGCCACTAAAGACTGTACGGTGTTGCATTACTGTTATATCTGTAACAATCATAAACACCCGCTCAAGAAGTGCCCTACTCTCAGGCTTCCAAAGCCTTCGGTTTTTGTGGCGGGATTGGGTAATGGGGACACCATGTTTAGTATGTTCCCCTCTTCTGTGTATAAGGAACAGCTGAACCCCACTGGGTCTCCTACGTCTTTGGTTACAGTGGAGGGCTCATCCGCTACTGCTAAGCAAGTGGAAGCGCAAGTGGCGCGTATGTGTCCGAACCCATCTTGGGTATGGGAGGCAGTGCCTGCTGGTGATAACTCCTTCACTATCAACTTTCCGTCCAAAGATGATCTGGAGAGGTTTGATGGGATGATTCTGGGGATACCGGCACAGTCTACTCGTTTGGTATTCAGTCAGTGGACTCCTGATGAGGTGGAGCATATCATGGAGTTGCATCAAACTTGGGTTCATGTTACTGGAGTCCCACCTTCAATGAAACACTTCTTGGGTCTTTGGGCTGTTGGCACTCTCATTGGTACTACCGTTGACGTCGACTTGCTAGCACTGCGGCGTAGAGGTTTGATTAGAATTCGCATTGCCATGGTGGCTGATGACTGCTTTAAAAAGACGGATAGCATCGGTCCCTATATTGAGACTACTGGAGTGTTGGAGCTCAAAGGTTACGCTTTCAAGTTTCGTCCTGAACCAGAGGAGTTTGTACCGGAGGCCGACTTCGTTCCGTATGTTTGGGAGCTCAAAGGCAAGGAGGATTCTGTTGACAAAAGTCATGAGGAGGGAGCTGGAGCTAGGAGCAAAGATCGTGGGGAGTCATCGACTGCTGATCCCAGCGGTTCATCTAACATGGTCATTGATCCTAAACCCGGCAATGAGACCAATCGTACTCACTCCACGTCTGTGGCGCAGCTACTAAAGGGATGGGCGATTACACCCCCTAATCCGCGGTCTCCCAGGGCGCTGGAGATCATGAGTCAGAAGATGGAGTCTTTGGGTTTGTTGCAGCCTGCTGATGTACGGCTTAACGAGGAGATCGCACCCATTCAATTTTCGGCGCTGGTGCAGGCTGATAAGACCTCCTTGCCGAGTAAGGTGGCCGACTTGCCGGGAAGCCTTTGCTCAGCCCGGATTACTAGGCTGAATATTTCTGAGAAGGACGTGAGCATGACCACGTGCATGGAGGCAAGGGGCAACCTGGGTTGTGACCACGTACATACTAGTTCACTGGCAGCCTCGTTCGGTGGTTCTATGCTAGCAGGTACAGCCAAGTCATTTGGGAAAAAGGCTCCTCTATCTATGCCGGATCTCCAGCCGGTTTTGGTAGATGATGGCTATGCAGCGCTGGTGCCGGAACCTCTGACGCCGGCGCCGGCCAACGGGACCATGCGGACCTTGGCTATGGAAGAGGTTACGCCCCAGTCGATGGAAGTTCACGACACAACCAGCCTGGAGATGCATGACGGTTCTGTAGCTTTCGTCGCACCCACTTTGATGGCTGGGACAACTTCTACCATCGTCGAGTTGGACGCCATTGGGGACAAGGGCTCAGTCATCATCCGGAATAACACTTCCTCTGTGGTCGAGGGGGCATCTTCTCCAACGCCGCCCCCTTCCGCAGCAACACGGGTGGTGATGGATGTGGCTGAGGGGGCTTCTTCTCCGGCATTGCCACCTCCCGCAGCCAAGCACGTGGTGAAGATGGTGACTGAGGGGGGCTCTTCTCCGACATGGCCCCCTCCCGCAGCGCTGCATGGTCCAGTACCGTGTGTTCAGCCTAAGGCTCAGCCTAGGCGTAGCACACGACATCCAGTGGCGGCGGATGGATCCTCGGCGACGGACGAGAACGCGCTATCCAAGGAGATGAGGCGCAAGGCAGCGATGATGGATCCTTCAAATGCGGGTACGTCCAAAAAAAGTGATTCATTTTTATCTTTTTCTTCTTCTAAGGTTTCTTCCAACCTAGCTAAAGTAGGAGTCAACTTAGGTAGAAGTGAAAACGAGATTGTTGTCTCGACCAACGCTTTGAAGCATATGGAATATGACCGTTTAAAGGTTTATCCCGGTGCATCTAGTAGGTCAGTCATCACACCCCAAGATGATGAGGAGGCAAATGCCACTATTGATGGACAACTTCTATCACATCTTGTGGGTGAGATGACAGAGGTGGATATGGATGAGGCCGAGCTAGGATCTATATATGATCTGCACGCTTCTGGCCGGAAATCCAAATCCGCCAAAGACAAAAAGAAACAAAAAAAGAACAGCTTCGTGAAACAACCAAAAAATCCAGTTGTTTCCCAATGAACGGCATCTTCATGAATAGCAGAGGTCTTGGTGACTTGGCTAAACATTTGAATATTGCTCAGTATGTTCGGGATCATAAATTAGATTTTCTGGTTGTTTCTGAAACCGGGAGGAGCGATTTTCCAGTGAGTGTCCTAGATCGTCTTTCTGGCGGCATGGACTTTACTTGGCACTCTATCCCCCCTCGTGGTAGATCTGGCGGCATTTTGCTCGGTGTACTTTCAGATTCCATGGAAGTCTTAGCTTATACGAGTGGGGAATTTCATATAAAATTCCACATTCGTAACAAAGCTGATGGATTCATATGGAGTTTGGTGGCCGTGTATGGTGCCGCTCAGGAGGAGCGTAAGGCTGCTTTTCTCCGTGAATTGGTGAACCTAGCGAATAATGATCCCCACCCTATACTAATAGGTGGAGACTTTAATTTACTACGGTTTCCACATGAGAAAAGCAAGGGGAGATTCGACAATCATTGGCCTTTCTTGTTCAATGCTGTCATTGATAGTTTGGACTTGAGAGAGGTTCATATGACAGGTAGACGATTCACTTGGGCGAATAGTCTACCTGATCCTACATACGAGAATTGGATCGTGTACTGATGAGTACTGATTGGGAAGACAAATACCCATTAGTAACAGTACGCGCCCTTGAACGTATTGAGGATCTATCGGATCATGCCCCTCTACTCTTATCAACCGAAATACTGAAACCAAACGCGCAACACCACTTTAAATTTGAGCTGGGTTTGTTGATGCGTGATGGGTTCGATGATCTGGTTAAGAGGGTGTGGTCAGCTCCGGTCCCGGGTAATAGCCCTGTCCGAAGATGGAACGCAAAAATCCGTAACTTGCGTAAATATCTTCGTGGATGGGCTAAGCACACAACCGGGATTCTAAAAAAAGAGAAGGAGCGATTGTGTACTATCATTGACGAGCTTGATCGCGTGGCAGAAACACGAGTGCTAACCCGGCAGGAGATTGAGCTTAAAAGCCAATCCAATGCGGAGGTGGCACGAATGTTGCGTGAGGAAGAGCTCAGATGGTACCAAAGATCAAAATCTAACTTCATTCTGAAGGGAGATGCGAATACGAAATATTTTCAGAATGTTGCCAATGGCAGACATAGAAAAAAAAGTATTCATGCTCTAAAACAGGAAGAAGGTATGATTGAAGGTCAGGAACAACTTAAGGCCTATATTACAAGCTATTATAAAAGGTTGTTCGGCGCTCCAGCTGAAGATATCTTGTCCATGGATGAGACTCGGACGGAAGACATAACCCAGGTCTCTAATGAGGAGAATACCTTTTTAAATTCCCCCTTCAATGAAGAGGAGATTAAAAAAGGCGGTTTTCCAAATGGAGCATAATAAAGCTCCTGGGCCAGATGGGTTTCCTGCTGAGTTTTATCAACACTTTTGGGATGCCATTAAGATGGACCTTATTGAGTTGTTCCAATGTTGGCATGTTGGACAACTTGAATTGTTCCGTCTTAACTTTGGGGAAATTGTTTTGCTACCTAAGGTTTTGGAGGCAGAATGGATTCAACAGTATAGACCAATATGCCTCCTTAACGTTAGCTTCAAAATTTTCACAAAGGTCGCAACCATTAGATTAAATTCGGTGGCTGATCATGTGGTTAAACCTACACAAACGGCTTTTATGCAAGGTAGGAATATTCTTGACGGAGTCGTGGTTTTACATGAGACCGTTCATTAGATGCACACTAAGAAGCTTAACGGAGTCATTTTCAAAATTGACTTTGAAAAGGCTTATGATAAAGTGAAGTGGTCGTTCCTCCAACAAACTCTGAGAATGAAAGGTTTTTCAGAGGAGTGGTGTGCTTTGATCCATAGTTGTGTTTCGGGAGGAAGCGTGGCCGTTAACGTCAATGATGAAATCGGACGCTTCTTCGAAACCAAAAAGGGATTAAGGCAAGGTGATCCTTTATCGCCCATATTGTTTAATATTGTGGATGATATGTTAGCGATCATGATTGAGCGTGCCAAGCTAGACGGCCAAATTGAGGGAGTAGTCCCACATCTAGTGGATGGAGGATTATCAATCCTTCAATATGCGGATGACACAATTCTTTTTATGGATTACGATTTAGATAAAGCTGTGAATCTGAAATTAATATTAGCAGCATTCGAGCAATTATACGGATTGAAGATTAATTTCCATAAAAGTGAATTGTTTTGCATCGGTGAGGCCCAGGATGCATCAGCTCAATATGCCGAGATATTCGGATGCGAGCAAGGTCAATTTCCTATTAAGTATTTGAGAATACCAATACATTATAGGAGACTGACTAGTGCAGAATGGAAGCACGTCGAAGAACGTTTAGAAAAAAGGCTAGCTAGCTGGAAAGGGAAATTGTTGTCCCTGGATGGAAGATTGGTACTCATAAATTCAGTCTTAACCAATATGGTACTGTATATGATATCATTCTTTTAGCTACCCAAAGGGGTCTTACATAGATTGGATTATTTCCGATCGAGATTCTTTTGGCAAGGGGATAACGAAAAGAAAAAATATCGACTGACCAGGTGGAATGTCGTTTGCCGTCCGAAGGACCAAGGGGGATTGGGTATTCATGACCTTCAGGTCAAGAATTCTGCTCTCCTCGGAAAGTGGCTATATAAGCTACTGATTTCGGATGGTGTCTGGCAAACACTCCTTAAGCGAAAATATATCGGCACAAAAGCGTTATCTCAGGTTGTATGGAAGCCTGGAGATTCACATTTTTGGGCTGGTCTCATGGCGATAAAGAAAGATTTTTATCGCTTTGGCGTTTTCAACATTAAGGACGGGTCGGAGATAAGATTTTGGGAGGATAGATGGCTAGGTAATGCCACACTCCGAGATCAATATCCGGCGCTATATAACATTGTGCGACATAAGGGAGATACGCTGGCCACGGTCATGCAAGAGTCACCCCCTAATATCGCATTCAGGATAGACTTAATCGGTCCTAGACTAGCGTCTTGGAATGACTTGTTAGATCGGTTAGCGTTAGTGGAACTGTCACAAGGTCATGATGAGTTTCGATGGAATCTCAATAAGAATGGAAAATTCTCTGTGGATTCTATGTATAGGGCGCTTGTCCAACCTGAAATATCAGTCGATAATAATTATAAAATATGGCAAATGAAGATACCTCTAAAGATTAAGGTCTTTGCATGGTATATTCGAAAAGGTGTCATTCTAACGAAAGACAATCTTGTCAGGTGCAACTGGCAAGGGAGTAAGAAATGTGTTTCATGTGCTCATGATGAGACAATAAAACACCTTTTCTTCACTTGTAAGGTTGCACGTTCTATTTGGTCAGCTATCCAAATGGCTTCAGATTTATATCAACCCACATCCGTTGCTAATATTTTTGGCAATTGGCTGAACGGGATAGATAATAAACTTAAAACCATTCTTAGGACAGGAGCGCTCACCGTAATATGGTCGCTCTGGCTTTGTAGAAATGACAAGATCTTTTCTGATAAAAATTTCACTTGGTTGCAGGTTCTTTATCGATGCACGGGTATTCTCCGTTCGTGGTCCATCTTACAACGGGTGGAATATCGAGGCCTTTTTATGGAGGCGTGTGCACGACTGGAAGCGGTGGCGAGGGATATTTTTATCCAACATGGGTGGCCGCGTGATCTACGCATAAAGTTGCCTTGAGTGGCGATAGTTCTTTTCATTTGTAACTTGTCGTACGCTCGCTCGCTTTTTTTTGTGACTTTGCGGCTGTGTGCATCTTAGTTATGCAGAGGCCGGGTGTACTTACTTAAACCTTTTGAGTAATAAAATCCTTTATTCAAAAAGCTCGTTCTTTCCTTTTTTTTTCAGAATTTCAAATCAGTGGTCCAAGAACATCTCGGCCTGTTGAACATTATTATATGATGTGCGAGGAATCTGATCTTCATAATCCGGTTACGATTGAGCTGTTCTAACCTCTATCTTGAATTTATGTTGAACCGGTCCTTGGTGGACCATCGAGAGAGGTAGGCGCGTCATGGCAAAAGACCAGATCATCTGCCATGTACACACGCACAAATGCACAAGGGTCGAGTTTGGGCCATCAGCTTCTTCATTGCAACGTAGACCTCCTATGAATACGACTACATGTTCGACATACCTACTCCTACATACTGTCCCACACATGCATGTGTTAATTAATTATACTGTGGCCTCAGCAGGTGCTGGTAGTACCACATGCTTGCCGATTGTTGTGTCCCGTTCGAGCTACATGTAAAATACAGTGAAATTAATGTCCATGAGTCACTCATCATCTTCAGGAAATCGGATTCAGGAATGCAGACGTGGCTCTAGCATGCAGAAACAACGAGAAGAGAAACAATATGGTTCACCACGATGATGCATGTGAGATTCTGATTACAAATTACTGGTCATAACTTTGATCCACTCCTGCTACTACTTGGTAAACACAAACTTTAGCTGTACATCACAGAGATGATCAGATGTGCATGACCGTTTGTCAAGACGTACGAAGGAGTCGTTTTCTAGGGGTTGTCAGCATCGATCAGAAGGTTGGATCAGATTGGATTGGGCAGAGCGGGCAGCGGTACTAGTAAGAGCAAGTATAATAAGGTGATGTAGGCGGGCTATAAGACATAAAATATTATATTTTTGATGAGTTGGAAGAGAGAGAAGAGGAGAGAGAAGAGAAGCGGGCTACTAGTTAACAGCCGGCTGCAACACGTGCTCCTAGGCATTCTGTGAGAATGACATATGGGTCATATATCAATAAAGTAGTACACATTTACATCTATCTATTGTACTTGTTGGCTATATGGTTGGCTATATATGACATGGCAACACCTTATAGCCAGTAGCTAGCTATACTATTAACCATGCTCTAACAGCAGTTGATCTTTTGTCTGTACACCGGTGGTTGAGGTGTCAACATGCACAAGGGCGATTCCTCATTATAAGGGCACTCCCAATGCTTGTATCTTAGCACGTAATCATAGGCATTTTGCTTATGTGGCATACTATTTAATGAAGAAAGAGAGGAAGGTTGTATCTTAAGAGCATGGTTAATAGTATAGTCAGCTGCTGGCTATAAGGAGATGTCATGTCATCTATAGCTAATCTTATAGTCAACAAGTACAATAGTAAGACTATAAGGAATACTACTTTAGCAATACATGGCCCACATGTCTATCTCACAAAATGCCTAGGAGCACGTGTTGCAGCTGGCTACTAATTAGTAGCCCGCTTCTCTTCTCTCTCCTCTTCTCTCTCCTCCAACTAAGCATAAATATACTATTTAATTTCTTATAGCCAACTGACTAGGCACTATTGTACTTGCTCTAACTAAGATACAACCCTTGCACGTGGTCATATGCAAAATGCATGGTTAGACCAATTATATTATGCATGAAGCTAAAATCATTAAATAAGAGACAACTTCTAGGAAACAATGCATTGTGGAGGTTGTATCTTAAGTTTTTATTGCTCCTATGATATTGTGCTAAGAAACAATGCATTGGGAGAGCCCTAATGCCTGGTAATTTAATCTTGTCATGCATTATTCCATCTTTTTTTTGGGGAAATACGTAACTTTATTAATCAACGTTTGGAATCTCTTTAGCTATTACATGAAGGATACAATCTGGTGGCAAAAGCCTCCAAACCTCATTTCTCTCATCGCCAACTGCAATCTTCGAGAGCACATGTGTTGCATGATTAGCAGATCGTCTTCTCCAACCGATCTCCCACTCTCTGTCCTTTAGAGCAAGTACAATAGAGCTGACTGGGCGGGCTATAAGAAATAAAATAATATATTGTTGCTTAGTTGGAAGAGAGAGAAGAGGAGAGAGAACAGAAGCGGGCTACTAATTAGTAGCCAGCTGTAACACGTGCTCCTAGGCACTTTATGAGATAGACATGTGGGTCATATATTGCTAAAGTAGTATTCCTTATAGCCTTTCTATTGTACTTATTGACTATAAAGTTAGCTATAGATGACATGACATCTCCTTATAGCCAACAGCTGGCTATACTATTAACCATGCTCTTAGCTTCCTCTTGATCTCCTCCACCAGAGGACCATTAGCTGATCGATCTTTCTCTTGGCTCATGATCTTGCACGCTAGAGACTGGCTTCTCAACGCATGGCAAAGATAATTGCGCGGTGGCAAGCTAGCAGTTCAACCGACGTGCCTCTTGCGAAAGCAAACTCGTGTCTGCACGCGATGCACGATCGTACTTTTTTTTTTTTTTTTTTAAAATATTTTTAACCAAAATACACGTCAAACCTCGCGAAAACCGAAAAGCATAAAACTCTGAAAAACCCATCTAAACACAGAAAATGTGTATAGAAAAATAAAAAAGAAGAAATTCCGAGAGAAATGCTTAGCACGCAACACGTGACGTGTTTTCAGTACATCAAAAATGATTTGTACGGAGATTTCCAAGGAGCGCTCGTCTCCAAATATCGACACATATTCCTCAAAAAAAAATTCGACACATATTGTGTGCTCTGCGTGCCACTCGCACACTATAAATAAGCCGGCCCAGGTAGATCCAAGGTTAGTTCGTTGTACCTGTTTCTTCTTTCGTTCTTGTTCCTGACTCCTCATGTTATTATTTTCGAAAATATATAACTCTTATAAACTAATCACGCACTATAAGGTTATTTAATTTGTCTATCTTAACATGCAAACTATCCATATCATTTATTTTTTTAGCCAATCAATTATTCATATCACCCACTATAGGATCATTTAAGTTGTCTATCTTCACATACAAGATATCCACATCATCTGTTCTCTTATTATATATATATATATATATATATAGCTTTTTATCTTCAATAGTATTTTTACTATTTACTATTGGGTACACTATTCAATGCACTATTTGGAATAGTATTTTACTATTCCCACTAATATTTAAATATTCACTAATATTTGTGCGCTAATTATGATTTAATGCAGGATCTTATTAAGGCTGGCGAGGCCAACAGCACGAACGACTGTGTACGCGTATGTGTAAAGTCCTACTCGGTACTCACCATATTTTTCATTATGTTGTTTCAGATGTAGCTAATTACGTTCACTTGATGGTTTTATATGCAAATTTATGGGGTAAATTCCTATCGTCTTCCAACAAGTCGGGTATATGTCCTCCGTGCCCGAATAATTGATAGCAATATCAATCTAATATGATGTAAGTCTACATAAGCCATAATATTTGATATGGAATATCAAATAATTGGGCAGGGTGGACCCCTCCAAAATAATAATAATTATTATTATAATAATAAAATAAATAAAATCACATCAGCAGCGGGCATTGCAGCCAAGAGATATTTGAGCCAAGAAGAAGGCGAGAATACAATCAAGCGAGCGGTGAAGACAACAATGTGAGTAAGTGCCATATGTGCATGGTGTTACTCATGTGATAGAAGACATTGGAGGCTAGTGAATTATTCACCAACAGACAAAGCCCACGTGAATGCTTTCCCCAAAGCGACCACGTGAAAGATTACCTAAAAAGAAGAGAAGCTATCATCCTGTCGAGCACGCTCGTGAAGGCATCCTTATCTGGTGGACACGTATGAGGAGGTTTGCTATTTTAAATAAAGAGGAGAAGGCTCTAGGACGCCCCTCCCGCGACTATAAAAGGAGACCCTGGCCTCAGAGCAACACACACGCAAAAACACTCAGAGCATCAAGAGTATCAAGTTCCTCCACCAGAGCACTTCCACTTTCCCTTAGTAGTAGCTCCACCACCACCTTGTAGTATAGCCACTATATTGAAGGAGTTGTATTAGCCAAGAATATTAAGGTAATTTCCTAGTTTGTGTAATCCCTTCGGGGCCTCCCGAAAGGGAAAACCATATGTAAATTATGTTGTGGAAATGATGTAGTTTCTTGTCTCACTTGGTCTTTTTATTTATGAATTTATGGGACGAATTCTTATGCTAAGGATCCTATAGGAGAAACCTCTGCCGGTAGTTCTCTGTTTAGCCTAGTGTGGCGTTTGAATGAGAACTTTGTGGCCGTAGAGAAGTGTTCCCTTCGGGTGGAACTGCCTGGGAAGACGATAGGAATTTACCCCATAAATTTGCATATAAAACCATCAAGTGAACGTAATTAGCTACATCTGAAACAACATAATGAAAAATATGGTGAGTACCGAGTAGGACTTTACACATACGCGTACACAGTCGTTCGTGCTGTTGGCCTCGCCAGCCTTAATAAGATCCTGCATTAAATCATAATTAGCGCACAAATATTAGTGAATATTTAAATATTAGTGGGAATAGTAAAATACTATTCCAAATAGTGCATTGAATAGTGTACCCAATAGTAAATAGTAAAAATACTATTGAAGATAAAAAGCACCCATATACTCCACCGTACCTACCTAATCACATATTAGTCTAATCCATATTAGTAAAAATATTTATAAATTTTAAATTATCTATATTGTTGGTATCAGGTCCAGTGTTTAACCATTGAAAGATTAAAATATTTAAACTTAGAAGTTAGCACAGGTAGAATTATAAATACTAAGGAAAATATTAATATAAGGTGCAGAATAAATCCCTCTGAAGAACATATCTGGCATACTTCTCAAAGTCAGCTAAATATAATCGTCGATCTCATATATAATTTTTTTATATCGTGGGGGAAAAGGCAAGATCAACTAGATCAAAAATTTGATAGTTTATTCAAAGAATACCAAAAACTCATAGAAAGGTATTCGGCGTTGAATAATAAAATTGATCTAGCTTTGCATAAGCTAGAGGAAGCAAAAGCGAAACAAAATATTGTCTGTAAAAATAACGACTATATTAAAGAAGAAGTTTTATCCATTGGAAAAAATATAGTCCACCATCCAAGTAAAAGTAAAGAATTGTCGCCAACGATTGAAATAAAACAAGATATCTCAGATATCAAAAACTTGGCGTTAGAAATAAAAAGTTTAATCCTTTCATAATTGTATGTCCGAATATAATGAAGCTCTAAAAGAAGTAACCAAATATTTATCTCCTCCTATTGGATTCTCTGATCACGATTCGCCAAAAGAAGATTCTAGAATAATAATAAGACAAAATAATACTATTCTCCAGTTATTAATTCAGGTTTTGGATAAATTAAATAGTACACAAAGCAACAAAGATATTGTGCTAGCATCATCAGGAATAGTAGCCGCATCAAGGAATATTAACTCAGAAAAATGGACGTATCTAAAAGCCTCTTTAGAAGAGACAGAAACCTCCAATTAGTAAGGCAAGACTCGAGACCGCTGGCCATAAAGCATAGACTATCATGCAAGGCTGATGATATTGAAAGTTTAGAAGAAGTTATCGATATACAAAGAGACCTAGAAAGATATCAAAAGGATACTTTAAGAAAAATAAAGCCACAACAGGTTTATCATATGGGTATGTTTGAAAGTAAGAGTGGTTTATACAGAATATCCAGAGAAGTAGAACTGAGTGTGTTAACACACCCAGTAGATTTAAGAATTGTAAGCAAGAATATTGAAAATGATCTTAAATATTGTGGTTATAAATACATTCATCAAGGTATGTATATCATAGGTGTTAAAGGCATGACAAGAAAGAAATTAGGAGCTAAAGTATTAATAACACTACTGGATAGAAGATGGGATTCAGTAGATAAAGCAGCATTAGGCTTTATGGAAGGTGATATGAATGAAAATAGATTAATAACATACATAGCCCCAGACCTAATGATGCCTGTAAAAGAATTTATTGAAAAAATGAGTTTTGGTTTTCAAACCAAAGGATATGAAGATTTTAAAGGTACAAATTTGTTGGTAAGCATAGAATTTATAGGAAGACTCACTAATAGAAGCAATTCTAGATATAGAGTTAATGTAAATGATGTAATTCATAGCATGCAGTCTAAAGGTATACAATTTATGAATCCTCTTAAAATTGGTTCCGAAGAAAGAGCAGGAGAGGAATGGAAGATAGGTGAACTAATAGAGAAGAAGGAGTTAAAACAACCTGAAAATTACATAAGCTACCAAAATTGTGAAGGTAGTAGCAGTATAAGGTTTATGAATTATAAATTCGCATCCATAGAAGATACGGAATCTTTTATATCAGAATCAGAAACTAGTGATGACAAGAATAAAGGAGCGACCGAATTTATGGAAAAGGTTAATTTAGATGATGAAATAATTCATTGGGAAAATAAACTAAAACATATAGAATGGGAATATAGTAATTCTATGACACAGGATTGGCCAAAGATAAGAGAAAGAGAATTGTTTATCATTAGAGAAATTGCAAGAATAAAAAAATTAAAAAATGAGAAAAAAATTGCCGGTACTAGTTCAACCAAGCCAAACACCACCTCAGTACCAGAAAAGAAAGGAGATAGTAGTAATAATATTGATAACAATAACAATAATAACAATAGAAACAAAGGTAAGAATATTGTTGAAAGTCATAAAAATGAAGTTATTAGTGAAGAAGAGCAATGGGATATAAATAATAAGTTATTATTAGAAAGCTATGAGGAAGAAGAAGAACTAATGAGAGAAATGTTGATAGAAGATGAATATTATGATGATTCAGAACAAAATAGTGACTTTTATAATTCCCTAGATGAGGTTGGGCTACACAATTTAGAAAATGCTATGGAAACCATGGAAGTAGAAAATAGTAATAAAAGAAGAAAGGGATATGGTGATAGTTCAGTAAAAAGAGAAGGTGAAAGGGAGAGACCAACCAGATCAGCTGGAAAATGGCCCCCAGAGAAAGATGACTATCAACCTACATATATTCCCGGACAATATAAATACATGGGTTCTCGAAGAAGAGGTTTTGAAAAGCCGGTACAATTTCAAAATACTAGAAATGATGGTGCGATATTGAATTTAGCCGCACATGATCCTATAGATTGGCCAAATATAATTAGCATTTGGAAAGGGCTAATCGTGCAAAAATATATACAAAACCAATATAGTATAAGCACTAAGGTTGAAGACATGTTAACATATCTTGAGACATTTTTAGGAGAGTCAGTAAAAGTTCTATGGGAACAATGGGTAGAGACTTATCCTAATCAATATGAAGAATTAAAAAGAGCCGGAAGTAATCCAAATAACTTTGCAAATGTTATATCAAATATGATTATAGCAGAAGATCCAGAATTAGGCCATACATCTTTACAAAATGAAAGGTTGAGAGAAATAGAAAAATTAACGCTAACTAGTTGGAAAGGCATAAAAGAGTTTTCTCAACACTACTTATATAATGCTACAACCGCTAAGCAAGGTTTTAATAAAGGTGTAGTTGAAAGATATTTTAATAAATTGCCCGATCCATTAGGATCTATAATATTTGAAGAATACAAGAAGGAAACAGCAGGAACTGTTTTAAACATATCACAAGCCATAACATATGTTTTTAAACATTTAAGAAAGGTATGTACAGATATACAAGCTCAAAGGTCTATGAAGAAATCAGATTACAATTTCTGTAATAACATTGTCCAAATACCACTCACATATGGGGAAGAAAGGCATAGAAGCAAGAAACATTATCAACCCCAAATGCGAGATAATAGAAATTTTAGAACAAAGAAAAGATATTTCCTAAGAAGGTCTGATAATAGAGCCCCTTTCTTACATAAGAGAAATGTAAGAAGATATAATCCTAGAAAATCTTATGATAAAACTTGTAGGTGTTTTATATGCAACTCACCTGACCATCTGAGTAAAACTTGTCCAAATAAGGATCAAAAAAGGTACTCTAGTATATATGAAGAACAAGAAAGAGTATTAATCATAGATAGTGTCAATGAAAATATTCTAGTATGTGATGATGAAATAAAAGATGATGAGTCAATATATTCAATCATAGAGACAGATGAAATAGAAAATGAAGTCTTAGAAGAAGAATCAAGCAGTGATGAGATAGATCTAATAGATGAATTAGCAGGCCTAAAAATTGAAATGATGAACCAAGTAGATTGCGAGCATGACTGGATTAGAGGAAAGGGTGATTATAATATTAAATGTGCTTTTTGCATATATTACCCAAGCCAAGAGAATAGGTCAACATGTAACCTATGTTTAAAGCAAGCTTGTGCCTCTTGCTTAAAGGCAAAAAATCAAGGTTGGAGACAGGAAATAGAATTAGAACCAGATGAATATATATTAAATAGAAGAGTTAGAAATCTAGAAAATAGAATAAATAAACTAGAAGAGGAGTTAGAAATATTAAAAGAAAAGCTAGAAGAAAATCTGAAAGAAAAAGATAATAAAGAACATGAACATATGGCTACTGGAAGCACAGAAATGAAGGAACAAATGGTCACAGTAAGAGATAAAAAAGGAGATAAGCTAATACAATTAAAAGACGCTATAACTAGTTTTGGAAACAAATATATTGTGCGATTACCATTCAAAGAAGTTCTAGGGATAAGAATCCCAGTCAGAATAGTACTAAAGCCAAATATTTCTTATAAAATATTAGCACTATTAGATACTGGTTGCACGAAGAATATCATTCATGATAAATACTTTGTGAGATGTCCTGAAATAGTGAAAGGCGAAGATGTCACATTCAAGAAATATGATAATATAAATGAAGCATTAATATGGGCAAGAAAAATAATAGGAGAAAATTACTATATAGACCCAAAGGCCAAAGAATATATTCAAAGGAGAAGGACCAATGATAATATATCAAACCCACCAACACCAAAAGCCGCAAAGGCAGAACCATCAGGTTCAAAGAATGTCAAAGAAGAATGTCCCCCAAGATATCATACATATAAAGAATGCCTTCTAAAGGGAATTGACCCTTTGGATAGCGAATATATAGACCAAGAATTGGACAAAAGGTTTGAAGAATTTTCTAAAATAATGAAAAATGAATTAAAAGAAGAAATATTAAATGAAATACGGATGGAAATGGACAACAAATTTGAAGAAATTAAAAAAGAATGTGACTCAAAATTTGACTTCAATATCTCAGAAGCTGATCAAATGGATATTGCAGGACATGGGCAACTACCTGAATAGAAACCATAAACAGTCACCTGCAAATATACCGAATTTAGATTGATATTGCTATCAATTATTCGGGCACGGAGGACATATACCCGACCCGAATATTGATACCTGAATATTTTTAAATTATGATGTAAGTCTACATAAGCCATAATATTTGATATGGAATATCAAATAATTGGGCAGGGTGGACCCCTCCAAAATAATAATAATAATTATTATAATAATAAAATAAATAAAATCACATCAGCAGCGGGCATTGCAGCCAAGAGATATTTGAGCCAAGAAGAAGGCGAGAATACAATCAAGCGAGCGGTGAAGACAACAATGTGAGTAAGTGCCATATGTGCATGGTGTTACTCATGTGATAGAAGACATTGGAGGCTAGTGAATTATTCACCAACAGACAAAGCCCACGTGAATGCTTTCCCCAAAGCGACCACGTGAAAGATTACCTAAAAAGAAGAGAAGCTATCATCCTGTCGAGCACGCTCGTGAAGGCATCCTTATCTGGTGGACACGTATGAGGAGGTTTGCTATTTTAAATAAAGAGGAGAAGGCTCTAGGACGCCCCTCCCGCGACTATAAAAGGAGACCCTGGCCTCAGAGCAACACACACGCAAAAACACTCAGAGCATCAAGAGCATCAAGTTCCTCCACCAGAGCACTTCCACTTTCCCTTAGTAGTAGCTCCACCACCACCTTGTAGTATAGCCACTATATTGAAGGAGTTGTATTAGCCAAGAATATTAAGGTAATTTCCTAGTTTGTGTAATCCCTTCGGGGCCTCCCGAAAGGGAAAACCATATGTAAATTATGTTGTGGAAATGATGTAGTTTCTTGTCTCACTTGGTCTTTTTATTTATGAATTTATGGGACGAATTCTTATGCTAAGGATCCTATAGGAGAAACCTCTGCCGGTAGTTCTCTGTTTAGCCTAGTGTGGCGTTTGAATGAGAACTTTGTGGCCGTAGAGAAGTGTTCCCTTCGGGTGGAACTGCCTGGGAAGACGATAGGAATTTACCCCATAAATTTGCATATAAAACCATCAAGTGAACGTAATTAGCTACATCTGAAACAACATAATGAAAAATATGGTGAGTACCGAGTAGGAATTTACACATACGCGTACACAGTCGTTCGTGCTGTTGGCCTCGCCAGCCTTAATAAGATCCTGCATTAAATCATAATTAGCGCACAAATATTAGTGAATATTTAAATATTAGTGGGAATAGTAAAATACTATTCCAAATAGTGCATTGAATAGTGTACCCAATAGTAAATAGTAAAAATACTATTGAAGATAAAAAGCACCCATATACTCCACCGTACCTACCTAATCACATATTAGTCTAATCCATATTAGTAAAAATATTTATAAATTTTAAATTATCTATATTGTTGGTATCAGGTCCAGTGTTTAACCATTGAAAGATTAAAATATTTAAACTTAGAAGTTAGCACAGGTAGAATTATAAATACTAAGGAAAATATTAATATAAGGTGCAGAATAAATCCCTCTGAAGAACATATCTGGCATACTTCTCAAAGTCAGCTAAATATAATCGTCGATCTCATATATAATTTTTTTATATCGTGGGGGAAAAGGCAAGATCAACTAGATCAAAAATTTGATAGTTTATTCAAAGAATACCAAAAACTCATAGAAAGGTATTCGGCGTTGAATAATAAAATTGATCTAGCTTTGCATAAGCTAGAGGAAGCAAAAGCGAAACAAAATATTGTCTGTAAAAATAACGACTATATTAAAGAAGAAGTTTTATCCATTGGAAAAAATATAGTCCACCATCCAAGTAAAAGTAAAGAATTGTCGCCAACGATTGAAATAAAACAAGATATCTCAGATATCAAAAACTTGGCGTTAGAAATAAAAAGTTTAATCCTTTCATAATTGTATGTCCGAATATAATGAAGCTCTAAAAGAAGTAACCAAATATTTATCTCCTCCTATTGGATTCTCTGATCACGATTCGCCAAAAGAAGATTCTAGAATAATAATAAGACAAAATAATACTATTCTCCAGTTATTAATTCAGGTTTTGGATAAATTAAATAGTACACAAAGCAACAAAGATATTGTGCTAGCATCATCAGGAATAGTAGCCGCATCAAGGAATATTAACTCAGAAAAATGGACGTATCTAAAAGCCTCTTTAGAAGAGACAGAAACCTCCAATTAGTAAGGCAAGACTCGAGACCGCTGGCCATAAAGCATAGACTATCATGCAAGGCTGATGATATTGAAAGTTTAGAAGAAGTTATCGATATACAAAGAGACCTAGAAAGATATCAAAAGGATACTTTAAGAAAAATAAAGCCACAACAGGTTTATCATATGGCTATGTTTGAAAGTAAGAGTGGTTTATACAGAATATCCAGAGAAGTAGAACTGAGTGTGTTAACACACCCAGTAGATTTAAGAATTGTAAGCAAGAATATTGAAAATGATCTTAAATATTGTGGTTATAAATACATTCATCAAGGTATGTATATCATAGGTGTTAAAGGCATGACAAGAAAGAAATTAGGAGCTAAAGTATTAATAACACTACTGGATAGAAGATGGGATTCAGTAGATAAAGCAGCATTAGGCTTTATGGAAGGTGATATGAATGAAAATAGATTAATAACATACATAGCCCCAGACCTAATGATGCCTGTAAAAGAATTTATTGAAAAAATGAGTTTTGGTTTTCAAACCAAAGGATATGAAGATTTTAAAGGTACAAATTTGTTGGTAAGCATAGAATTTATAGGAAGACTCACTAATAGAAGCAATTCTAGATATAGAGTTAATGTAAATGATGTAATTCATAGCATGCAGTCTAAAGGTATACAATTTATGAATCCTCTTAAAATTGGTTCCGAAGAAAGAGCAGGAGAGGAATGGAAGATAGGTGAACTAATAGAGAAGAAGGAGTTAAAACAACCTGAAAATTACATAAGCTACCAAAATTGTGAAGGTAGTAGCAGTATAAGGTTTATGAATTATAAATCCGCATCCATAGAAGATACGGAATCTTTTATATCAGAATCAGAAACTAGTGATGACAAGAATAAAGGAGCGACCGAATTTATGGAAAAGGTTAATTTAGATGATGAAATAATTCATTGGGAAAATAAACTAAAACATATAGAATGGGAATATAGTAATTCTATGACACAGGATTGGCCAAAGATAAGAGAAAGAGAATTGTTTATCATTAGAGAAATTGCAAGAATAAAAAAATTAAAAAATGAGAAAAAAATTGCCGGTACTAGTTCAACCAAGCCAAACACCACCTCAGTACCAGAAAAGAAAGGAGATAGTAGTAATAATATTGATAACAATAACAATAATAACAATAGAAACAAAGGTAAGAATATTGTTGAAAGTCATAAAAATGAAGTTATTAGTGAAGAAGAGCAATGGGATATAAATAATAAGTTATTATTAGAAAGCTATGAGGAAGAAGAGGAACTAATGAGAGAAATGTTGATAGAAGATGAATATTATGATGATTCAGAACAAAATAGTGACTTTTATAATTCCCTAGATGAGGTTGGGCTACACAATTTAGAAAATGCTATGGAAGCCATGGAAGTAGAAAATAGTAATAAAAGAAGAAAGGGATATGGTGATAGTTCAGTAAAAAGAGAAGGTGAAAGGGAGAGACCAACCAGATCAGCTGGAAAATGGCCCCCAGAGAAAGATGACTATCAACCTACATATATTCCCGGACAATATAAATACATGGGTTCTCGAAGAAGAGATTTTGAAAAGCCGGTACAATTTCAAAATACTAGAAATGATGGTGCGATATTGAATTTAGCCGCACATGATCCTATAGATTGGCCAAATATAATTAGCATTTGGAAAGGGCTAATCGTGCAAAAATATATACAAAACCAATATAGTATAGGCACTAAGGTTGAAGACATGTTAACATATCTTGAGACATTTTTAGGAGAGTCAGTAAAAGTTCTATGGGAACAATGGGTAGAGACTTATCCTAATCAATATGAAGAATTAAAAAGAGCCGGAAGTAATCCAAATAACTTTGCAAATGTTATATCAAATATGATTATAGCAGAAGATCCAGAATTAGGCCATACATCTTTACAAAATGAAAGGTTGAGAGAAATAGAAAAATTAACGCTAACTAGTTGGAAAGGCATAAAAGAGTTTTCTCAACACTACTTATATAATGCTACAACCGCTAAGCAAGGTTTTAATAAAGGTGTAGTTGAAAGATATTTTAATAAATTGCCCGATCCATTAGGATCTATAATATTTGAAGAATACAAGAAGGAAACAGCAGGAACTGTTTTAAACATATCACAAGCCATAACATATGTTTTTAAACATTTAAGAAAGGTATGTACAGATATACAAGCTCAAAGGTCTATGAAGAAATCAGATTACAATTTCTGTAATAACATTGTCCAAATACCACTCACATATGGGGAAGAAAGGCATAGAAGCAAGAAACATTATAAACCCCAAATGCGAGATAATAGAAATTTTAGAACAAAGAAAAGATATTTCCTAAGAAGGTCTGATAATAGAGCCCCTTTCTTACATAAGAGAAATGTAAGAAGATATAATCCTAGAAAATCTTATGATAAAACTTGTAGGTGTTTTATATGCAACTCACCTGACCATCTGAGTAAAACTTGTCCAAATAAGGATCAAAAAAGGTACTCTAGTAAATATGAAGAACAAGAAAGAGTATTAATCATAGATAGTGTCAATGAAAATATTCTAGTATGTGATGATGAAATAAAAGATGATGAGTCAATATATTCAATCATAGAGACAGATGAAATAGAAAATGAAGTCTTAGAAGAAGAATCAAGCAGTGATGAGATAGATCTAATAGATGAATTAGCAGGCCTAAAAATTGAAATGATGAACCAAGTAGATTGCGAGCATGACTGGATTAGAGGAAAGGGTGATTATAATATTAAATGTGCTTTTTGCATATATTACCCAAGCCAAGAGAATAGGTCAACATGTAACCTATGTTTAAAGCAAGCTTGTGCCTCTTGCTTAAAGGCAAAAAATCAAGGTTGGAGACAGGAAATAGAATTAGAACCAGATGAATATATATTAAATAGAAGAGTTAGAAATCTAGAAAATAGAATAAATAAACTAGAAGAGGAGTTAGAAATATTAAAAGAAAAGCTAGAAGAAAATCTGAAAGAAAAAGATAATAAAGAACATGAACATATGGCTACTGGAAGCACAGAAATGAAGGAACAAATGGTCACAGTAAGAGATAAAAAAGGAGATAAGCTAATACAATTAAAAGACGCTATAACTAGTTTTGGAAACAAATATATTGTGCGATTACCATTCAAAGAAGTTCTAGGGATAATTAGCTACATCTGAAACAACATAATGAAAAATATGGTGAGTACCGAGTAGGAATTTACACATACGCGTACACAGTCGTTCGTGCTGTTGGCCTCGCCAGCCTTAATAAGATCCTGCATTAAATCATAATTAGCGCACAAATATTAGTGAATATTTAAATATTAGTGGGAATAGTAAAATACTATTCCAAATAGTGCATTGAATAGTGTACCCAATAGTAAATAGTAAAAATACTATTGAAGATAAAAAGCACCCATATACTCCACCGTACCTACCTAATCACATATTAGTCTAATCCATATTAGTAAAAATATTTATAAATTTTAAATTATCTATATTGTTGGTATCAGGTCCAGTGTTTAACCATTGAAAGATTAAAATATTTAAACTTAGAAGTTAGCACAGGTAGAATTATAAATACTAAGGAAAATATTAATATAAGGTGCAGAATAAATCCCTCTGAAGAACATATCTGGCATACTTCTCAAAGTCAGCTAAATATAATCGTCGATCTCATATATAATTTTTTTATATCGTGGGGGAAAAGGCAAGATCAACTAGATCAAAAATTTGATAGTTTATTCAAAGAATACCAAAAACTCATAGAAAGGTATTCGGCGTTGAATAATAAAATTGATCTAGCTTTGCATAAGCTAGAGGAAGCAAAAGCGAAACAAAATATTGTCTGTAAAAATAACGACTATATTAAAGAAGAAGTTTTATCCATTGGAAAAAATATAGTCCACCATCCAAGTAAAAGTAAAGAATTGTCGCCAACGATTGAAATAAAACAAGATATCTCAGATATCAAAAACTTGGCGTTAGAAATAAAAAGTTTAATCCTTTCATAATTGTATGTCCGAATATAATGAAGCTCTAAAAGAAGTAACCAAATATTTATCTCCTCCTATTGGATTCTCTGATCACGATTCGCCAAAAGAAGATTCTAGAATAATAATAAGACAAAATAATACTATTCTCCAGTTATTAATTCAGGTTTTGGATAAATTAAATAGTACACAAAGCAACAAAGATATTGTGCTAGCATCATCAGGAATAGTAGCCGCATCAAGGAATATTAACTCAGAAAAATGGACGTATCTAAAAGCCTCTTTAGAAGAGACAGAAACCTCCAATTAGTAAGGCAAGACTCGAGACCGCTGGCCATAAAGCATAGACTATCATGCAAGGCTGATGATATTGAAAGTTTAGAAGAAGTTATCGATATACAAAGAGACCTAGAAAGATATCAAAAGGATACTTTAAGAAAAATAAAGCCACAACAGGTTTATCATATGGCTATGTTTGAAAGTAAGAGTGGTTTATACAGAATATCCAGAGAAGTAGAACTGAGTGTGTTAACACACCCAGTAGATTTAAGAATTGTAAGCAAGAATATTGAAAATGATCTTAAATATTGTGGTTATAAATACATTCATCAAGGTATGTATATCATAGGTGTTAAAGGCATGACAAGAAAGAAATTAGGAGCTAAAGTATTAATAACACTACTGGATAGAAGATGGGATTCAGTAGATAAAGCAGCATTAGGCTTTATGGAAGGTGATATGAATGAAAATAGATTAATAACATACATAGCCCCAGACCTAATGATGCCTGTAAAAGAATTTATTGAAAAAATGAGTTTTGGTTTTCAAACCAAAGGATATGAAGATTTTAAAGGTACAAATTTGTTGGTAAGCATAGAATTTATAGGAAGACTCACTAATAGAAGCAATTCTAGATATAGAGTTAATGTAAATGATGTAATTCATAGCATGCAGTCTAAAGGTATACAATTTATGAATCCTCTTAAAATTGGTTCCGAAGAAAGAGCAGGAGAGGAATGGAAGATAGGTGAACTAATAGAGAAGAAGGAGTTAAAACAACCTGAAAATTACATAAGCTACCAAAATTGTGAAGGTAGTAGCAGTATAAGGTTTATGAATTATAAATCCGCATCCATAGAAGATACGGAATCTTTTATATCAGAATCAGAAACTAGTGATGACAAGAATAAAGGAGCGACCGAATTTATGGAAAAGGTTAATTTAGATGATGAAATAATTCATTGGGAAAATAAACTAAAACATATAGAATGGGAATATAGTAATTCTATGACACAGGATTGGCCAAAGATAAGAGAAAGAGAATTGTTTATCATTAGAGAAATTGCAAGAATAAAAAAATTAAAAAATGAGAAAAAAATTGCCGGTACTAGTTCAACCAAGCCAAACACCACCTCAGTACCAGAAAAGAAAGGAGATAGTAGTAATAATATTGATAACAATAACAATAATAACAATAGAAACAAAGGTAAGAATATTGTTGAAAGTCATAAAAATGAAGTTATTAGTGAAGAAGAGCAATGGGATATAAATAATAAGTTATTATTAGAAAGCTATGAGGAAGAAGAGGAACTAATGAGAGAAATGTTGATAGAAGATGAATATTATGATGATTCAGAACAAAATAGTGACTTTTATAATTCCCTAGATGAGGTTGGGCTACACAATTTAGAAAATGCTATGGAAGCCATGGAAGTAGAAAATAGTAATAAAAGAAGAAAGGGATATGGTGATAGTTCAGTAAAAAGAGAAGGTGAAAGGGAGAGACCAACCAGATCAGCTGGAAAATGGCCCCCAGAGAAAGATGACTATCAACCTACATATATTCCCGGACAATATAAATACATGGGTTCTCGAAGAAGAGATTTTGAAAAGCCGGTACAATTTCAAAATACTAGAAATGATGGTGCGATATTGAATTTAGCCGCACATGATCCTATAGATTGGCCAAATATAATTAGCATTTGGAAAGGGCTAATCGTGCAAAAATATATACAAAACCAATATAGTATAGGCACTAAGGTTGAAGACATGTTAACATATCTTGAGACATTTTTAGGAGAGTCAGTAAAAGTTCTATGGGAACAATGGGTAGAGACTTATCCTAATCAATATGAAGAATTAAAAAGAGCCGGAAGTAATCCAAATAACTTTGCAAATGTTATATCAAATATGATTATAGCAGAAGATCCAGAATTAGGCCATACATCTTTACAAAATGAAAGGTTGAGAGAAATAGAAAAATTAACGCTAACTAGTTGGAAAGGCATAAAAGAGTTTTCTCAACACTACTTATATAATGCTACAACCGCTAAGCAAGGTTTTAATAAAGGTGTAGTTGAAAGATATTTTAATAAATTGCCCGATCCATTAGGATCTATAATATTTGAAGAATACAAGAAGGAAACAGCAGGAACTGTTTTAAACATATCACAAGCCATAACATATGTTTTTAAACATTTAAGAAAGGTATGTACAGATATACAAGCTCAAAGGTCTATGAAGAAATCAGATTACAATTTCTGTAATAACATTGTCCAAATACCACTCACATATGGGGAAGAAAGGCATAGAAGCAAGAAACATTATAAACCCCAAATGCGAGATAATAGAAATTTTAGAACAAAGAAAAGATATTTCCTAAGAAGGTCTGATAATAGAGCCCCTTTCTTACATAAGAGAAATGTAAGAAGATATAATCCTAGAAAATCTTATGATAAAACTTGTAGGTGTTTTATATGCAACTCACCTGACCATCTGAGTAAAACTTGTCCAAATAAGGATCAAAAAAGGTACTCTAGTAAATATGAAGAACAAGAAAGAGTATTAATCATAGATAGTGTCAATGAAAATATTCTAGTATGTGATGATGAAATAAAAGATGATGAGTCAATATATTCAATCATAGAGACAGATGAAATAGAAAATGAAGTCTTAGAAGAAGAATCAAGCAGTGATGAGATAGATCTAATAGATGAATTAGCAGGCCTAAAAATTGAAATGATGAACCAAGTAGATTGCGAGCATGACTGGATTAGAGGAAAGGGTGATTATAATATTAAATGTGCTTTTTGCATATATTACCCAAGCCAAGAGAATAGGTCAACATGTAACCTATGTTTAAAGCAAGCTTGTGCCTCTTGCTTAAAGGCAAAAAATCAAGGTTGGAGACAGGAAATAGAATTAGAACCAGATGAATATATATTAAATAGAAGAGTTAGAAATCTAGAAAATAGAATAAATAAACTAGAAGAGGAGTTAGAAATATTAAAAGAAAAGCTAGAAGAAAATCTGAAAGAAAAAGATAATAAAGAACATGAACATATGGCTACTGGAAGCACAGAAATGAAGGAACAAATGGTCACAGTAAGAGATAAAAAAGGAGATAAGCTAATACAATTAAAAGACGCTATAACTAGTTTTGGAAACAAATATATTGTGCGATTACCATTCAAAGAAGTTCTAGGGATAAGAATCCCAGTCAGAATAGTACTAAAGCCAAATATTTCTTATAAAATATTAGCACTATTAGATACTGGTTGCACGAAGAATATCATTCATGATAAATACTTTGTGAGATGTCCTGAAATAGTCAAAACTATAGACGACAAGATAGCCGAAGTATCCACAGATATGTCAGGAATAAAGAAAATCCATAACCAACTGGCATATAATATTGAAGCCTATATAAATGGCACAAAATATATCATAGATGAAATTACAATAAGAGATTTGTCAGTAATAAATGATGACATGATAATAGGATTAAGATTTTTACAACAATCTGTGCAAACCACAATTATACATGAAGATGGGGTCACATTTATCCCGCGTCAAGATAATCTCCCATACATATCAGAGGTTCGAAAGCAAAGAAAATCTACACAAAATGTAGAAATATCTAATTTGCAAGAGGAATATTGCTCGGATCTCCCAGAATTCTGCAAAGAAGAAGAACTTAGTGAGACCATAGAAGAATATCATATAGAAAATACACATACAGAATGTATAGGATTACAATCATTCTCGCCAAATTGGTATAGAGATATTACATCCAAAAAATATATAGACAAAATTGTACAAAGACTAGAGAATATACAAATTATTGGAGAAATACCAATGAAGCATTGGGATAAGAACTCCATAGTTTGCAAAATAAACATTATAAACCCAAACTATATAATTAAGTCGGGACCAATAGAAGCTACTCCTAAAGATATTGAAGAGTTTAAAATGCATATTGAAGAGCTACTAAAATTAAAAGCAATTAGAGAAAGCAGAAGTCCTCATCGATCTGCTGCCTTTATAGTTAGAAATCATGCTGAAGAAGTTAGAGGAAAATCTAGAATGGTAATTAATTACAAAAGACTAAATGACAACACAGTAGATGATGCATATAATATACCTAATAAGCAAGAATGGATCAATAGAATACAAGGGAGCAGATATTTCTCTAAATTTGATTTGAAAGCAGGGTTTTGGCAAGTTAAGATGTCAGAGGAATCTATTCCTTGGACAGCCTTTACCTGTCCACAAGGCCACTATGAATGGCTAGTAATGCCATTAGGGCTAAAGAATGCACCTGCGCTATTTCAAAGAAAAATGCAAAATATATTTAATGAAAATCAAGCATTCATATTGGTATATGTAGATGATTTGTTAGTATTTTCAAAATCATACAAAGAACATATAGCTCATCTTGAAGTTTTCTTCAGAAAGGTAGAACAAAATGGGCTAATACTATCAAAGAAGAAGATGGAAATTTGCAAAGAGAAAATCAATTTCCTTGGGCATGAAATAGGAGAAGGGAAAATATATTTACAAGAGCATATTGCAAAGAAAATTTTACAGTTTCCTGATAATATGAGTGATAAAAAGGTTTTACAACAATTTTTAGGAATTGTAAACTATGCAAGAAATTATATAGACAATTTAGCTAAGTTAGCAGGACCTCTATATGCTAAATTAAGAAAGAATGGTCAAAGATACTTTAACTCTGAGGATATAAAATTAGTAAAGGCCATTAAAGAAAAGGTCAAGAATTTAAAGCCTTTGGAATTGCCTTTAGAAGACAATTATTTTATTATTGAAACCGATGCATCTAAGGTAGGATGGGGTGCTATATTAAAACAGAAACCAAATAAATATTCCCCTAAGGCAGAAGAAAAGATCTGTAGATACGCTTCAGGAAGTTATAAATTAAAGACGGTAAATAATATTGATAGAGAAATTCTTGCAGTAGTCAATGCTATAAATGCTTTTAGATTATACCTCGGATTTAAAGAATTCACAGTGCGAACTGATTGCGAAGCAATATGTAGATATTATAATCAAATTAATAGTAAGAAAAGCTCGACTAGAAGATGGGTCTTATTTGAAGATACCATAGCTGGAAATGGGTATAGAGTAAATTTTGAGCATATTAAGGGAAAGGATAATACTTTGCCTGACATATTTTCTCGTGCATCAATTTTACAGAAATGAAGAGAGGACTACTCCCAACTGGGAATGAATGCTTCATCTTTGGAGATGAGAATAAATTGAAAATATTTCCGGCAAATACATTCAATTTCAAGCCGAAGAGTCATATCCGGATTGATGAAATCCAGCGATGCATACTTGATAACTTCTGGAATCAATATGCCAATAAAAGAGAAGACAAAGGATATATGCTATCAATCCTCAATAGCCTTGCTGAATATTTTAACAAGATGAATGAAGTCTTACCAAAATCAGCAAAAATGGAAGTTCCAAAGAAATTTGAAGGTCAAAAGAATGAAGCACTATATATCCTATTTGACGGAAATAAACCAGGAATATATATGACTTGGGAAGAGGTTATGATTGAAAAAATAGATGCAAGAAAGAAAGGCGAAGATGTCACATTCAAGAAATATGATAATATAAATGAAGCATTAATATGGGCAAGAAATATAATAGGAGAAAATTACTATATAGACCCAAAGGCCAAAGAATATATTCAAAGGAGAAGGACCAATGATAATATATCAAACCCACCAACACCAAAAGCCGCAAAGGCAGAACCATCAGGTTCAAAGAATGTCAAAGAAGAATGTCCCCCAAGATATCATACATATAAAGAATGCCTTCTAAAGGGAATTGACCCTTTGGATAGCGAATATATAGACCAAGAATTGGACAAAAGGTTTGAAGAATTTTCTAAAATAATGAAAAATGAATTAAAAGAAGAAATATTAAATGAAATACGGATGGAAATGGACAACAAATTTGAAGAAATTAAAAAAGAATGTGACTCAAAATTTGACTTCAATATCTCAGAAGCTGATCAAATGGATATTGCAGGACATGGGCAACTACCTGAATAGAAACCATAAACAGTCACCTGCAAATATACCGAATTTAGATTGATATTGCTATCAATTATTCGGGCACGGAGGACATATACCCGACCCGAATATTGATACCTGAATATTTTTAAATTATGATGTAAGTCTACATAAGCCATAATATTTGATATGGAATATCAAATAATTGGGCAGGGTGGACCCCTCCAAAATAATAATAATAATTATTATAATAATAAAATAAATAAAATCACATCAGCAGCGGGCATTGCAGCCAAGAGATATTTGAGCCAAGAAGAAGGCGAGAATACAATCAAGCGAGCGGTGAAGACAACAATGTGAGTAAGTGCCATATGTGCATGGTGTTACTCATGTGATAGAAGACATTGGAGGCTAGTGAATTATTCACCAACAGACAAAGCCCACGTGAATGCTTTCCCCAAAGCGACCACGTGAAAGATTACCTAAAAAGAAGAGAAGCTATCATCCTGTCGAGCACGCTCGTGAAGGCATCCTTATCTGGTGGACACGTATGAGGAGGTTTGCTATTTTAAATAAAGAGGAGAAGGCTCTAGGACGCCCCTCCCGCGACTATAAAAGGAGACCCTGGCCTCAGAGCAACACACACGCAAAAACACTCAGAGCATCAAGAGTATCAAGTTCCTCCACCAGAGCACTTCCACTTTCCCTTAGTAGTAGCTCCACCACCACCTTGTAGTATAGCCACTATATTGAAGGAGTTGTATTAGCCAAGAATATTAAGGTAATTTCCTAGTTTGTGTAATCCCTTCGGGGCCTCCCGAAAGGGAAAACCATATGTAAATTATGTTGTGGAAATGATGTAGTTTCTTGTCTCACTTGGTCTTTTTATTTATGAATTTATGGGACGAATTCTTATGCTAAGGATCCTATAGGAGAAACCTCTGCCGGTAGTTCTCTGTTTAGCCTAGTGTGGCGTTTGAATGAGAACTTTGTGGCCGTAGAGAAGTGTTCCCTTCGGGTGGAACTGCCTGGGAAGACGATAGGAATTTACCCCATAAATTTGCATATAAAACCATCAAGTGAACGTAATTAGCTACATCTGAAACAACATAATGAAAAATATGGTGAGTACCGAGTAGGAATTTACACATACGCGTACACAGTCGTTCGTGCTGTTGGCCTCGCCAGCCTTAATAAGATCCTGCATTAAATCATAATTAGCGCACAAATATTAGTGAATATTTAAATATTAGTGGGAATAGTAAAATACTATTCCAAATAGTGCATTGAATAGTGTACCCAATAGTAAATAGTAAAAATACTATTGAAGATAAAAAGCACCCATATACTCCACCGTACCTACCTAATCACATATTAGTCTAATCCATATTAGTAAAAATATTTATAAATTTTAAATTATCTATATTGTTGGTATCAGGTCCAGTGTTTAACCATTGAAAGATTAAAATATTTAAACTTAGAAGTTAGCACAGGTAGAATTATAAATACTAAGGAAAATATTAATATAAGGTGCAGAATAAATCCCTCTGAAGAACATATCTGGCATACTTCTCAAAGTCAGCTAAATATAATCGTCGATCTCATATATAATTTTTTTATATCGTGGGGGAAAAGGCAAGATCAACTAGATCAAAAATTTGATAGTTTATTCAAAGAATACCAAAAACTCATAGAAAGGTATTCGGCGTTGAATAATAAAATTGATCTAGCTTTGCATAAGCTAGAGGAAGCAAAAGCGAAACAAAATATTGTCTGTAAAAATAACGACTATATTAAAGAAGAAGTTTTATCCATTGGAAAAAATATAGTCCACCATCCAAGTAAAAGTAAAGAATTGTCGCCAACGATTGAAATAAAACAAGATATCTCAGATATCAAAAACTTGGCGTTAGAAATAAAAAGTTTAATCCTTTCATAATTGTATGTCCGAATATAATGAAGCTCTAAAAGAAGTAACCAAATATTTATCTCCTCCTATTGGATTCTCTGATCACGATTCGCCAAAAGAAGATTCTAGAATAATAATAAGACAAAATAATACTATTCTCCAGTTATTAATTCAGGTTTTGGATAAATTAAATAGTACACAAAGCAACAAAGATATTGTGCTAGCATCATCAGGAATAGTAGCCGCATCAAGGAATATTAACTCAGAAAAATGGACGTATCTAAAAGCCTCTTTAGAAGAGACAGAAACCTCCAATTAGTAAGGCAAGACTCGAGACCGCTGGCCATAAAGCATAGACTATCATGCAAGGCTGATGATATTGAAAGTTTAGAAGAAGTTATCGATATACAAAGAGACCTAGAAAGATATCAAAAGGATACTTTAAGAAAAATAAAGCCACAACAGGTTTATCATATGGCTATGTTTGAAAGTAAGAGTGGTTTATACAGAATATCCAGAGAAGTAGAACTGAGTGTGTTAACACACCCAGTAGATTTAAGAATTGTAAGCAAGAATATTGAAAATGATCTTAAATATTGTGGTTATAAATACATTCATCAAGGTATGTATATCATAGGTGTTAAAGGCATGACAAGAAAGAAATTAGGAGCTAAAGTATTAATAACACTACTGGATAGAAGATGGGATTCAGTAGATAAAGCAGCATTAGGCTTTATGGAAGGTGATATGAATGAAAATAGATTAATAACATACATAGCCCCAGACCTAATGATGCCTGTAAAAGAATTTATTGAAAAAATGAGTTTTGGTTTTCAAACCAAAGGATATGAAGATTTTAAAGGTACAAATTTGTTGGTAAGCATAGAATTTATAGGAAGACTCACTAATAGAAGCAATTCTAGATATAGAGTTAATGTAAATGATGTAATTCATAGCATGCAGTCTAAAGGTATACAATTTATGAATCCTCTTAAAATTGGTTCCGAAGAAAGAGCAGGAGAGGAATGGAAGATAGGTGAACTAATAGAGAAGAAGGAGTTAAAACAACCTGAAAATTACATAAGCTACCAAAATTGTGAAGGTAGTAGCAGTATAAGGTTTATGAATTATAAATCCGCATCCATAGAAGATACGGAATCTTTTATATCAGAATCAGAAACTAGTGATGACAAGAATAAAGGAGCGACCGAATTTATGGAAAAGGTTAATTTAGATGATGAAATAATTCATTGGGAAAATAAACTAAAACATATAGAATGGGAATATAGTAATTCTATGACACAGGATTGGCCAAAGATAAGAGAAAGAGAATTGTTTATCATTAGAGAAATTGCAAGAATAAAAAAATTAAAAAATGAGAAAAAAATTGCCGGTACTAGTTCAACCAAGCCAAACACCACCTCAGTACCAGAAAAGAAAGGAGATAGTAGTAATAATATTGATAACAATAACAATAATAACAATAGAAACAAAGGTAAGAATATTGTTGAAAGTCATAAAAATGAAGTTATTAGTGAAGAAGAGCAATGGGATATAAATAATAAGTTATTATTAGAAAGCTATGAGGAAGAAGAGGAACTAATGAGAGAAATGTTGATAGAAGATGAATATTATGATGATTCAGAACAAAATAGTGACTTTTATAATTCCCTAGATGAGGTTGGGCTACACAATTTAGAAAATGCTATGGAAGCCATGGAAGTAGAAAATAGTAATAAAAGAAGAAAGGGATATGGTGATAGTTCAGTAAAAAGAGAAGGTGAAAGGGAGAGACCAACCAGATCAGCTGGAAAATGGCCCCCAGAGAAAGATGACTATCAACCTACATATATTCCCGGACAATATAAATACATGGGTTCTCGAAGAAGAGATTTTGAAAAGCCGGTACAATTTCAAAATACTAGAAATGATGGTGCGATATTGAATTTAGCCGCACATGATCCTATAGATTGGCCAAATATAATTAGCATTTGGAAAGGGCTAATCGTGCAAAAATATATACAAAACCAATATAGTATAGGCACTAAGGTTGAAGACATGTTAACATATCTTGAGACATTTTTAGGAGAGTCAGTAAAAGTTCTATGGGAACAATGGGTAGAGACTTATCCTAATCAATATGAAGAATTAAAAAGAGCCGGAAGTAATCCAAATAACTTTGCAAATGTTATATCAAATATGATTATAGCAGAAGATCCAGAATTAGGCCATACATCTTTACAAAATGAAAGGTTGAGAGAAATAGAAAAATTAACGCTAACTAGTTGGAAAGGCATAAAAGAGTTTTCTCAACACTACTTATATAATGCTACAACCGCTAAGCAAGGTTTTAATAAAGGTGTAGTTGAAAGATATTTTAATAAATTGCCCGATCCATTAGGATCTATAATATTTGAAGAATACAAGAAGGAAACAGCAGGAACTGTTTTAAACATATCACAAGCCATAACATATGTTTTTAAACATTTAAGAAAGGTATGTACAGATATACAAGCTCAAAGGTCTATGAAGAAATCAGATTACAATTTCTGTAATAACATTGTCCAAATACCACTCACATATGGGGAAGAAAGGCATAGAAGCAAGAAACATTATAAACCCCAAATGCGAGATAATAGAAATTTTAGAACAAAGAAAAGATATTTCCTAAGAAGGTCTGATAATAGAGCCCCTTTCTTACATAAGAGAAATGTAAGAAGATATAATCCTAGAAAATCTTATGATAAAACTTGTAGGTGTTTTATATGCAACTCACCTGACCATCTGAGTAAAACTTGTCCAAATAAGGATCAAAAAAGGTACTCTAGTAAATATGAAGAACAAGAAAGAGTATTAATCATAGATAGTGTCAATGAAAATATTCTAGTATGTGATGATGAAATAAAAGATGATGAGTCAATATATTCAATCATAGAGACAGATGAAATAGAAAATGAAGTCTTAGAAGAAGAATCAAGCAGTGATGAGATAGATCTAATAGATGAATTAGCAGGCCTAAAAATTGAAATGATGAACCAAGTAGATTGCGAGCATGACTGGATTAGAGGAAAGGGTGATTATAATATTAAATGTGCTTTTTGCATATATTACCCAAGCCAAGAGAATAGGTCAACATGTAACCTATGTTTAAAGCAAGCTTGTGCCTCTTGCTTAAAGGCAAAAAATCAAGGTTGGAGACAGGAAATAGAATTAGAACCAGATGAATATATATTAAATAGAAGAGTTAGAAATCTAGAAAATAGAATAAATAAACTAGAAGAGGAGTTAGAAATATTAAAAGAAAAGCTAGAAGAAAATCTGAAAGAAAAAGATAATAAAGAACATGAACATATGGCTACTGGAAGCACAGAAATGAAGGAACAAATGGTCACAGTAAGAGATAAAAAAGGAGATAAGCTAATACAATTAAAAGACGCTATAACTAGTTTTGGAAACAAATATATTGTGCGATTACCATTCAAAGAAGTTCTAGGGATAAGAATCCCAGTCAGAATAGTACTAAAGCCAAATATTTCTTATAAAATATTAGCACTATTAGATACTGGTTGCACGAAGAATATCATTCATGATAAATACTTTGTGAGATGTCCTGAAATAGTCAAAACTATAGACGACAAGATAGCCGAAGTATCCACAGATATGTCAGGAATAAAGAAAATCCATAACCAACTGGCATATAATATTGAAGCCTATATAAATGGCACAAAATATATCATAGATGAAATTACAATAAGAGATTTGTCAGTAATAAATGATGACATGATAATAGGATTAAGATTTTTACAACAATCTGTGCAAACCACAATTATACATGAAGATGGGGTCACATTTATCCCGCGTCAAGATAATCTCCCATACATATCAGAGGTTCGAAAGCAAAGAAAATCTACACAAAATGTAGAAATATCTATATTGTTGGTATCAGAGCACTCAGAGCATCTAGGTGCCCAGGCACCTCGCCTACATAGCGTTGGATCATACCTTGATTTTGTTGATAAAGTAAGTATGCATTAATACCATTTTAAGTAAGGTATGTACTAATAGCTAGAATTAATGTACCTTTTTAAGTAACGTATGTATTTATATCTGGAATTAATGTAAAATTAGGAAACAAAGCTAACATACCTTATGCTAATCAAGGTACCTTAATGTACCTATATATATATAAACCTCTAAATGCAAACTTCACATCAGTCAACTTTTAATCATTTCATTGTCCATGCTATTAATTTTTAATACAAATATGGGTTAGTTATTTTGAGCGGCTTAAAAAATAAACCACCTCACCATAGTTCTTTTCATAAGCCACCTTTCATGTTTGTTGGGGCTTATTCACTTGTTATTGTATAACTAATCTAGAAGCCTAAATAGGAAGCGGCTTAATTTTTTAAGCTGGATAGAGGCGGCTTATTTGTTAAGTTGCCCAAAAGAATTGACGGTATATTTCATGTTGAACAAAGTTAGTATATCGACTATGATAAATTGAATTTTGCATGTTTAGTTACTCACTTAGATAATTTAATGTGTCATACTTTTTATACATTCTTATTTACGTAATATAGTTTCTAAACAAATTTCCGGTGCAACACGCGGATTATATTTTTAGTATTTTGTGACGCCCCCAAAATCAAGCCGTGTACAGTAATCATACACGCAAGGTACACGATCGAGATTAGGGACTCACGGTGAGATATCACAACACAACTCTACAAATAAAATAATATAAGCTGTTTAATACAAGCCAGGGGCCACGAGGCTCGAATAAAACAGCTCGAGAGCACGAAGTCAGCGGAAGCAATAGTATCTGAGTACAGACATAAGAATACAAGGTTGCCTTAAGAAGGTTAGCACAAAAACAACACGATCGCAAAGGCGAGGCCTCCTGCCTGGGAACCTCCAAGCTACTCCTGGTCAACGGGGAACTCGACGTCGTAGAAGGCATCGGGGATCTCCTGCTCCTGGACTCCAACGTCGACTGCAGCGGCCGATCAGGCAAAACAGTAAAGGAAATAAAGAAGGTGAGTATCTAGTATACCCGCGAGTCTTACGTCCGCTACTAAGCATTATGCATTGTATCAACGGAAAGAATAGGTTGTATATAGTGGACTGAAAGACAGAAATCCAGAGCAAGGGTAAGAAGCTAGACCTATCGAAGACTAGCATCTTCCGACGATGCCTTGCAGCATGAGGTAAGAATCAGCCAACAGTTTATATAAATCATAAAGCAACAATGCAGCAGAAGTTGCTGCAGCATTGTATAATAATCAGTTGTAATACTTAACAATGTCTCCGAGTTCACCTCCTCGACATCCCAGCGAGGAAGAAAACCCGGAACCATACAGTTTAATAATAATAGTTTGTAGTGGTAAGATCCAGCTTCAGCATAAAGCGTCCTGTTACCTTGGACACGGCTATTCGAATAGATTAATCTTCCCTGCAGGGGTGCACTTGTGTTACGCTACACGCACGGATCTCCAGGGTGGCGGGAACCTTGTTAGGGAACGCTCCACCGAGGCTATCCGACACTTCATAGCCCATCTTTCAAACTCAACAGAGAGGCCATCCGCCGGTCTAAATCCTAAGTACTCAGGGCCTTGGACCCCAACCCTGACGTACTCCTGCACGGTGTGTGGGTGGCCGGAAAGCCGTAACAAAAACAACACAGCTCGAGCCAAGAAGACAGCGCACTTCCCGGCAATCAGCCCGCGGTACTGCTGACGTCTGAAGAGTTCTCGGACGACACTACGAAGCAGAGGAGCCCATAAACTCGTAATTCCCACGGGAAGGTAGTGCGTACATGGCATATAGCCAACTCAAGACATTCACTGAACCATTTAGTATTTTAATTAACCTGCGTGACAGCCGTTATCGTTGTCTCGACTTAACTGACCCGCGGACAACGACAGCAGCCAGGACCACCAGTACATCGGTGCCTGCCCCGTCGTCCCACCAAGTCACTGCGGTTACCAACAAGGTGAACCGTCTCCTTACCTTGTCTCGCGTGTGCTCCTGGAGGAGCTCGACTTTCGTGGTTTGGTAACTCTCGCGGCCAACGATCAGGGGCCAAGCACACCGGTACACTGGCCGTACCCTCCCTGTCGTCCCGTCGCAATACCTCTCGCGGGCACCGTTGGGTCGCCCGACTTCTTACCTTTAAGGACACCAGTTGGTTCGAGTCCCTACCATTAAGTGAAACCAGGAGGAATCACCCTCGATGGTACACTTGAGCTGGCTTGACTGAGACATCAGTGGAATGAACTAAAGAGGTAAACCTCATATCATCCCGGTGATGCTACGCTACTGAGCCGACGAGAGTGAAATACGAGTCCATTCCACTCGTAATTCAAACTCGAAGCGACTCGGCAGAGTCTCGCCGTTGTAGGTTCCCTAGGGCGTCTGCATTGATTCGTACCTGTTGCAGTTGTATATGTTTTGTATCCGCGTCACTCCCCTGAGTGGTCACGGCCCGCTATCTAATCCTAGCTAACAATGCGCAGGGCTCACTGCTGAATAATGCATAATTATAATTGGCAGCATAGGATAAGGAAGGTACATCAAGGGCGGCAAAATCAGGCTATGCAATTGAATAGGGTTGTAATCGTAGCAGCAGCAGTAACAATGCCTAGTGCAAGAAATATACGGAAAGATAGGTGATATCTGGGTAAGGAAAATGGCTCTGCTTGCCTGGTAGCTCGACAGTAGCGGTACAGTCGTCGACGAAGTAGTCGATCAAAAGGGGGAAGCATCGGCAGCGGTCGCAACGTCTATCGGCAGAAAGAGGGGGAAAAACAATAAATACACAATAATAATAGCAATACAAATATATGACATAGAAGATACAAAGATAACGGTGATCTAACGCAGTACGAGGTGTATTGCTCGGAGCGGGAATTCATCCGGGGATGAACTGCCAGCTCCGGTTTATTATCGGACAAGGTGTCCGGAGGGGGGGAGATATCATGCCGGAGGTGTCGTGGATATCCGACACATGTGTGGGTGTTGTATCCGGGTTAATTGATCTATTCCGAACAACTTTCGTGTTCAGAATAAATTCATCCGGGTACTTTTACAGTACCGGACAATTCATCGGACAGACGGTCCGAAGGGGGGAAGGTTCGACGTTTGGCATGTTAGAGGGGTGTGGTGGGAGTATGAGTAACGTATTCGTAATCGTGGATCCGTTCTGAGTAACTTTCGTATACAAAAGTTTTTCATCCGACAACTTTTATCGGTACCGGGAATTTTCGACAGACGGCCCGAAGGGGGGAATGTCGATGTTCGGTACGTTAGAGGGGGGTGGTAGACATACGGATAGCGTATCCGTATTCTTTGTATTTTTCTGATCAAGTTTGATATATAAATTATTTTCATCGGAGTTACGGTTTAGAAAATATTCAATTTCAAAGTTTTAATCAATTTAAATCAATTTTCTGGATTTACTTTTAATATTTAAATACAACATTATCCACAACAGGTTTGACCAGTCAACTGACAGAGAGGTCCCACTTGTCATACACATGGGGTGTTTGACCAGTCAATGACCAGTGGGTCCCACATGTCATTGACCCCTGTTGAATTTCTTTTAAAATGGCTAAGTCTGAGAATCGCTGTTTAAACATTATTTAGCTGTCTTCGAGGGGCTACGGTTTAGGGTTCTGCCCACCCGTCGAGTTAGTGCCTTATATCAATTCGAACAATTTTCTGTAATCTCGAATCTGGTACGGAAGGCATTTTTATTAAAGTTAACTTTCATGTCCAAAACCTCGTTTGAAAGGTGCCACTTAATGTAACTTCAGAAATTTGTTAAAATCGGCGTTTTGTGATTTTTGTAGCATTTAATCCGTGCATTTTCTGAAGTTGGTTCAATGGAACGAATCAAAGATGGTTATGTCTACTATCTGCGCATATTAAATTTTCCTAATTTACATATTGTTTACTTGCTATTTGCTGCTGGTTTAGTTGCTAACAAATGAAGATAGTACAACCTCAAGGAAAAACTGAATTTCAGCAGCAACAACAATCTGACAGCAGTTGCAGCAGTAGAGCAGCTTCTTGCAGCGGCCACGGGGCTGGCGGACGAACTGGGCGCGGCCGGCGGCGGCGGCCGAGCCGACCGGCGGCACAGCCAGCTGGGGCTATGCACCCCACACACACACGATATACAAACACACTACAAACTCACGTACGAAGCACACACACACTCAGCCATGTCCACGGCCGTGGCCAGCGCAGCCACAGCAGGAGCAGAGCGAGCGGGACGTGGCCATGCGGGCTGGAGCGCGCACGCGAGGGCGCGAATGAGCGAAGGGCAGGGACGCCAGGGCACGGCTAGGGACGGCCGACACGCGCGGGGCAAGGCCGAGCAGCGGCGAGGGGATCACGGGAGCTCAAGCTCCTGTCAATGGCGGCCAGGGCGGGGCACGGCCCTACGGCGGAGGCTCGCGCGGGAAGAGAGGGGGAATCGAAGGGGAGGCTCACGGGGGTTCAGTAGGGGACGGCAGCAAGCTCGGAGCAGCGCCGGCGGCGACGAATTCGTCGGGGAGGACGACGGCGGCCCGGCGGGAGGAACTGCTTTGATTCACGGCTTGCGCATCGCCCTGGTCCGATTCCTCGCCGCTGGTGAAGAAGACGTATGTGGGGAACCTCCTGGAGAAGCTCCCGTGGAACGTGGCTGCCGGTGGCCGCGTCCACGTCGAGGTGGTGGCGGCGGCCGTGCACAGCCGAGCGGAGGGAGGAGCAGGGGGCGTGGCGGGGGGGGGGGGAAGGGATGGGAGAGGATAGGGCTGCCAAGGGGGTTCGGCCTTATCCCCTTGGGGAAGTAGGTGGAGGAGGGCAGGTGAGGGGGAGCAGGTGAGGGGGGCCGGCGTGCGTGCCCCCTGTCCATGGCGACGGCGGGGTAGGTGGGGAGGGGAGGGAAAACACGGGAGGGGGAGAGAGAAGGGGCTGGGCCGGGGTAGGCCTTTGCCTAGGGGCGGGTTTTAGATAGTTTTAGGTTCTTGCATTTTTTTTCTTTTAGTTTTTCTGTTAATATTTAATTGGCCATCAAAATGATTTTTATAAAAATTCCAAACAACCCCAATATTATGGTTACACCATACAAAGATGCCACAAAAGATTTGGATCAAATATAAAACCATTTGTATTTTCTATAATTATTTAATAATTAAAATGGGCTACTTTGCTATTGTTTTAATTTATTTATACTATTTAAACAATTTAATAGATTCCCAACTCTATTTTATTTACACCTACTGGTTACTCGACATTTTATAAAATAGGTTCCACAATTTTTAGTGCATCTAAAATTCCCACTTGTTTATTAAAATTATCATGGCAATTTAATAAATGGTCCAAGCTATTATTTTATTCCATTTATTATTCCCTAATATTACTATACCATTTTAATTAAAATAACCAGTACCATAGTAACATGGCTTAATGATTGCTAGGCATCCCATTAATAGGTTTCATCATTCCACTTTATTTTAATTTATAAAACAATTTGATAACCCCACAACATTGGGTTCATAATTATCATTGACTTGTGATTATTCAAATAGCTAGGAGTTAACTTGATTTAAGTTTTTTGCATGATGGTTATCAATCACCCATAAATTCTTGGAGCAATTCAATAGTCCACACAAATTTGAAAAATTTATCAGGGTTGAAATTTGACAGAGCTATGATCAAAGGAGATCATGGCTTGATCATCAACAATAATGATTACTGTTACTGATTCTGAGGGTGTTACATATTTCAATTACACAAATCCTAGAAAAATATAAAATTAACAAAAGTATTTGAAGATCGTGAATTGAAAAAATGTTAACACAGTGTAAGAAAAATTGTATGCTCAATTCAGCAACATATTTATGCTATTCAACTAAAATGTTTGTGATATTTAAAAATTGTTCATATGTTTCATAAAAATGTATGTGCAATTAAGAAAAAAAATGTATATACAATATAAAAACTGTGTATGTAAATTAAAAATTATTTTGTGACAAGAAGAAAATTCATGTTAATTTTTCAAAAAACAATTCACTCTCTTAAAATTAAGATAAGTATTTTTTATAAATCATATCAAATTTACAACAATGTTTATCTCATTAAATACCGTTCTAATGTGTATTAAAATATTTATAAATGTTTTTTAAACAAGGTTTTGAAATAGTGTTAATAATATACTTGCATTTTTTAATATGTATAAAATATTTTAGACGTATAGCAAAATCTTATAAGGTGTATGAAAAAAATAGACATCAAACCATTTATTTAATAAAGCATTAATCATGTATTCAACAATTAAACGTGTATGAAACTATACTTGATGTATATAAATATGTAGACATGCTTTGTAAAAAAAAAGAATAAATGTTCATGTAAAATGTTTATTGACATTACGAAAAATGTTAAATACATAATAAAATATATTTATGATGTAATTATAAAAATGTTCAAATATTTACGATCTGGGATTGAAATGATTGAAACATCAAAGTTGTTCATCTCGACTATACAAACAACTTTTATGTTGAACATTTTTTCATAAAAGATCATCTTCATGGATGAGCTTTTATAGTTAAGATGATGTATCAGATGCAGTAGGTGCAAGTGCAATATTTTTGAACAAATACAAACTAATTAGAGCATCCAAAAGGGTTTGAAACATTGCTTGTGTGGACTTATGTTTAGAAACTAATTATCCCACGTAAAATGTACATATTTTAGTTCTAGATTATTTATGGAATCATCCTTCTAAAAGTTATAATGACCAGCAGACACAATGTCACTATAGCTTTGAGAGGGATGATTCCATGAATACTGCTCGAACTAAATATAGAAATTTTACGTAGGACGATTAGTTTCTAAACATAAATTTACACATCTAATGTTTCAGACCCTTTCAAATGCTCTAACATGTTTGCATGTACCCAAAAATATTATATACATTGCATCTGGTACACCATTTTAACCAAAAAAATTCATCCATGAAGATGATATTTAATGAAAAAAAATTCAACATTAAAGTTGTTTTCCTCGTCGAAATGAACAACTTTGATGTTTGAATTATTTCAATCCGAGATCGTATTTGATCTATGCATTCAAAAAACCAAATGCATTTATTTAACAAATCGCTACCGTTAGACAGTACACCGATGGCGATTTTTGAGCCACGAAAAGCCCGGTGTCAGCCTCTAGTTGATTGTCAGGCCGATAGAGTTGATAATTTTTCAAATCGCTATATAATTTCTGATTTTTTTGTAAAAATGGTATTTTTTTAGAAAAAATCTGCTATAATGGGCACAAATGATATCTAGAGATCAGATCATGTAGATTCGTAGGTTCAAAATTTCGAGGCAATTTTCTTGCAGCAGTCAGAAGATCCATCAGTCATCATGCAGTAGGACAGTGGGTGCTTTAACGGGCGCAAATGTGATCTAGAGATCAGATCAGGTAGATTCTCAGATTCGAAATTTCGAGGCATTTTCTTGCAGCAGCCACGAGAGTCATCACGCTGTAGGACAGTGGGTCAACTGTCAATAGCGAGCACTGGGTTACTGTGGCATGTGCCTAGGGAAATTTCCATCAAATCAGCAATTTCGTCGAGTTCAGTCCCGAGACCAAAGAAGTGTCTATGTCGACGAGTGCGGATTTCTGGAGGCCGAGCAAATGTAGCCCTTTATTTTGAAAAGATCGTAAAACATATTTAAAAGTTTTGAAAAAATCCGAAAAAAATTCTGTGAAAACTTATATGTATTCCATATGAACATGTCAAATTTTGTTTTAAAATATTTTAATATGCAGCCTACACATAAAAAACAAAATTTCAGCCCAAAAACAACAACAAAAAGCCATTTAAAATCAAATATTTGTCTTTTTTTCATACGCCACATGTGAAAGTATAATGGTATGAAAATTTGCACATATGTTATATACATGTGTATGTGTATTTATAAAAAAAACAATATTTTTTTGAATAATGTAAATATATTTTATGCCTTGTTTAAAATAAAGGGCTACGTGTAGCTCGGTCTATGTTAGGCATTTTTGCTATGTCGATGGACTATCCATTCGGGACAAAAGGACTTTTCACTGCGACCTACTAAAAGTTAAGTAGAGAATTTACGGACAGATTGATGTGGAAGATTAGTACTGGAAATGGAGGGGTGAAGGGCTCCACCCCGGTGGAATTCGGGGGCGGGAGATTGGCGTAGGGTTATCCCTAGGTGTGTAGGGTTGTCGCTTTCGGCGGCTTGCGCTGTGCTAAGAACTTTCCGTCCCATATTGACGCAGGAGGGCCGGAACGATCGATCTTAAGTAGTAGGAGGGTCGGAGCTTCTCACCATTGTGACGCAGCGAGTCTGCAAATTCACAAGTCCCAAACATTACAATGAGTGAGGAAGGCATGGCCAGTGTCTTCGACCTCGAGCTTCCAGCTCCCGCCCCAGCCCGAGACTTCCTCTGGCGGATGGACAAGCAAATGGTGCTCTTAGCCGCGCTCACTTCCCCCTTCATCTTATTGGCCCGGTACTTCTCTTGTTTCTTCGCTGCCTTTGTTGCGTATTTAGTGTTTCTCCTATTACTCCTCCTCGCGAGAAATCGGAGTCAATTAGTACCGGGCCTTGCAGGTCTCCATGACCCCCAACCTGTTGCTCATGATTGGCGTAGGATTTTGTATCACCGAGAGATTTCAGGCCATATACGTCATCGCGTTGGTGGTTTCTGTGCTGCTCTACATTCGTATTCAGTTGCAGATGATTTTCTGGAGCAAGCGGCAGGAGTATTTCGATGCCCCTCGCCGCAATTATGACATTCTCGTTGTACTGACGGTTTTTGTGGCGTGCGAAGCATACGAGGTCGGACTGAACCCACCAGGTGTTACGGGCCGATGCTCGTGACGACCCGTCGCCGGCGACCCGACCATCGGCAGCATGTATTCCCAGAGGCACCTGGTTTTCTTCTATTGCAACGCCGCTGTCTGTGTACCGCCACTGGCGGCCACTCTCATCCCCCTCTTGAACTACGTACTTGACTTACGGTTGACCATGAGAACCATCTATTCGGTATGGCAGTATGCCATGACTCTGGAGCTGTTTGGTCTGATTATCGCATATGCCGCCGGGAGCTGCCGTTTTAGCAGCCAGGCGAGGAACAGAGTGAGGAGGAGTGGAGAAAGCCTGTGCTGTGCTTAGCAGTTTTTGCAGTACTCCTCTCGTACCATGCCGGTATAACACCTTCGTGGAACAACATTGTGTACCACCAGGCGTTCGTCTACTGCAACACAGCAGCCTTCTTTACGTCTTCAGCTCTCATCACAGTTCTGATAAACAGGAAACCAGCAAGAGGAATAAGCCGGCAAGCGCTGCGCGGGCGTTCCTCAGTCTTGACATGATCAGCCTCACAGGCGCCTACGCCGCCAGGGTCTACGGGAAGACATCGACGTTTGATGTCCTTACTCTGGTCTTGGTGGTGGTAGTCTGCATCTTCCATGTTGCGTTGTCCATCTCCAGAACGGCAGGAAGCTCCGTGCAGAGACTCACATCACTGCTCGAAGACGAGGCTCCCCAGCTCCTCGTCGGAGCGGATCCCGTGACGGAGGATGCGCCTATCGGGTGGGACGGACGGGGAGCCCTTCGGAGTGGAAATCTCGTCTCCGATCCTTGAGGGCTCGCTCACTCTGATTCTCGCCGTCCCCGTGATGGCCACCCTCCACAATCCAGTGAAGCTGCTTGTGGCAATAATAATCGCCTCCATCGGGGTCAGCCTCTGGCGGAGGTCCTTCGCCCGGCTACTCCGGGCGCTGGGCAGAGCACTCCAGCGCCGATGCGCCGGGAACCTGCAAGGTACGCCGCCGACTGGCGACTCTAACTCCAGCGCCTCCTCGACTCGCCGGGAACAACTGGTCTCCGCTATACTCAAGGAACTCTGCAAGGTGATCCACACGCTGTGCTCAAGAGCATGGATGTGGCTCCTAATCAGGCCCTGTTTGGATCCATGGGTTAGAGTTAGAGTTGGTTAGATTGTACCAAACTAACCCCAAAACATCCAAACAGGAGGGTTAGAGTTGGTTAGATGCATCTAACCCATCCAAAAAATCTAACCCACCTAAGAGGTGCTTATTTGGGTTAGAGTTAGATGTGGCCCACAAAAAGTTACTTTTTCCACTATCTCCACCATACAAAATTCTGAATAAAGTAGTCAAATGATTGGAATGGTGCATTTATTGCCAATCTAACTCCACCATCCAAACACCTCTTTGGTTAGAGTTAGTTTTGGGTTAGACTAAAGTTAAAATCTAACTCTAACCTCTAACCGAGTTAGAGTATCCAAACAGGGCCATTGCAATCTGGGTCCCCTCTCTGAGGAACAACCTCAAGTTGAAGTTTAAGATGTCCAGGATAGTAGCTGTACTGGGCGTGCTGGTTAGTGCACTCATCACGGCGGCGGCTCCTGCCACGACGAACAGTACAGATACGGCTACAACTACTTCCACGACGGACACTCCAGATACGGCTACGGCTACTGGCAGGAGTGTAGAAGGATAGAGATGGGTTTTGGTGGAATCGATGTTTATTGCTTGAGCCTTCGAGGCATATATATAAGAGTACAATGATTTACTTGGAGTACAAGACAAGGCAAGAATAAATCCTACTCTATCTCTTGTTTCCTAATAATCAATATACTCAACATCCCCCCGCAGTCATAACGTAGCGACGCAGACGGTGAGACTGTAAAAGAATCTGAAGGCGGAGCCGACGGACATCCCCACCACAGTCGTAACGGTCGACGCATCGCGGAGTTTGTGGCTGGAGTGAAAGCCAACAAGGTTCCCAAGCAGGCGGTAGCCCTTTGTGTCGTTGTCGAAGTAGCCGAGAGCATAGGGTGGTGAAGCCGTAGTCGAGGTAGCCGTGCAAGAAATGCCGTGGTCGATGTCGAGTCGGGGTAGCCGGTGTCGAGGTAGTCGCCGAGGAGCCGTGCGTGCAAGGAAGTCAGGAGCGCAGAACGGCTCAGGAAGAGCGGCACTGGCGGGCGGTCGTCAGTCGTAGCACGGGACGTCGCGAAGAAGATGGTGGTGACGTCCGGAAGGAGACGATGTTGACGAAGCGTCGCGCCGGGTTAGCCAATCCCGGGGACACGTCGTAGACGAATGCACGCGTCGGTGTTGCCAGCACCGGGCATGCGTAGACAGACGAAGACGATGTCGACGAAGCGCCACACCAGGCTTGCCAGCCCGGGAACACGTCGTAGATGAAGGCACACATCGGTGTTGCCAGCACCGGGCATGCGTAGACAGGGACCAGTAGAAGCTGTACGCCATGTCGATGCAGCTAGCAGAGAAGGACTTAACGACGGTTGCGGCGCCGACCGACGCAGTGTCGATGTCGCACGCGGTCGTCGGAGTAGATGAAGTGGCCGAGGAAGATGACGGCGACGCTGGCGATGAGCTGGTGCTGGACGAAGACGAAGAAGTGGACGACGATGAAGTCGGCGAAACCAGAGGTAGCCCGTGGGGGACCACGTCGGTCGCCGGTAGAGGCGGCGCGGCTCGGTGGAGCGGCAGCGGCGAACAGGGAGTCGGCGCGGCTCGGGTGAGCGGCAGCGGCGCGGGTGGCGCAGAAAGGGCAGAGCTCGACGTAGGCGATGAAGAACCCAACAGCGTGACGAAGACCATGCGCGGACGGTAGCGTTCCCGCGCCAAGAGAGGCGACGCAACCCATGCCACGGGGGCATCAACGCCCGGGGACGGCAGTGGACCGCGAGCTGCGGCGCTACGGCCTGAAGGGGCGACGCAGCGGCGGCGCGCGTGTCGGGAGCGACGGCGGGGAAGACCTCGGGGCGGCGGCGGCGATCGCGTCAAGTGTTAATGGAGAAGGTGGATCAAGGTGTTCCCGGTTGGCTCAGGAAGCCATTTGAGGTGCCAGTCCAGGAAGAGAGGGAGGAGAAGAGGAGCAAGCTCGTGCTGCTCCTTGCAGTTCTTGCAGCAACCCTCACGTACCATGACGGTATAAGCCCCTCCTGCGACCACCTTGTGCACCACCAGGCGTTCTTCTACTGCAACACAACGGCCTTCGTCGCGTCTCTAGCCATCATCACACTTCTGATAAACAGGAAACCAGCAGCTAGAATAAGTTGGCACGCGCTGTGGGTGTGGATCGTTCTTGTCGTGATCGGCCTCACCGGCGCCTTCGCCGCCGGGGGATACAGGAAGACAACGACGATCGATGTCCTTGTTCTTGTCTTGGCGGTGCTACTCTGCATCGTGTTCCATGTTGCGTTGTCCATCTCCGGAACGGCACGAGGCTTCGTGCAGAGGCTCACATCAATGCTCGGACACCTCGCCGGAGAGGATACAGTCGGGGAGGAGGATGGCTCCGAGGACGAGATGGAGTTCGGCATATCTGGTGGGACGGACGAGCAGCCCCTCGGATTGGAAATCTCGAGTCCCATCCTCGAGGGCTCGCTCACTCTGATTCTCGCCGTCCCCGTGGTGGCCATCCTCGAAAATCCAGTGAAGCTGCCTGTGGCAATGCTGATCGCCTTCATCGGGTTCAGCTTCTGGCGGCGGCCGTTTGCCCGCCTACTCCGGGCGCTGGACAGAGCACTCCAGCGCCGGTGCGCCGTGAACCTGCAAGGTAGGGCTGGCTCCGGCGCCTCCTCGGCTCGCCGGAAACAACTGGTCTCCGCTATATGCCAGGGAGTGTGCAAAGTGATCCACACGCTGTGCACGGGAACATGGGTGCGCCTCCTAATCTTGGTCATCTGCGTCCCCTCGCTGAGGGACAACCTCAAGCTGAAGTTCAAGATGTCCAAGATAGTGACTGTACTGGGCGTGCTGTTTGTCAGTGCACCGACGACGGCGGCGACTGCGATGAACACCCCGAGCACGGCTACATCGTCAACCGTGAGAGGCTACCGGGCGGCGCCGACGGCTGCGGCAACTGCATCGGGCAGCCGCGGGGAGGTGAGGCCTACGAGGAACCGTCGGCCCAACAGCCGTCTGTTCGGCCAGGACTGGGTTAACTGATCCGTCCAGCATCGAGCAGCTAGCTCGCCTGTGTTTCCGCTCCTGCTGCGCTTCCAGGGGAGCTGGTGATCTGACTGTGCTCTGCTTTCCCACGCCGGAGCTCCTGCCCCAATGAGCAGCTCAGTTGGATGTAACATCCAAGTGTCACGGATAAGTAGCCTGAAAGAACAATTTAGACAAGTTTTTTTTCTTCTGATATTGACTTGCACCAATATGGACAAGTTGATCATTTCCTTAGAGTCAAAATCGACTTGCATCAAGTTTTCGACTTCGTTAGAGATGCATTTGACCCTTTGCAATTACAAACACATACAACTGCTTTTGCTTGGGCTTAGAGGCTTAGAGCATCTCCAACGCAGATATCAGATTTTTTGCTGCAACAATGAAATTTTTTGAAAAAAATATGCACACAATAAATTTTTGTTGCATCCATATACCAAAAAAGTTGCAACCGATAATAAAATGCTACCACCAGCGATTAAAATTTGCTATCACCATTTTTTTGCTGCAAAAAGCACCCAAAATAAAAAATGTTACATCAGTATACCAAAAAAGTTGCAAAGGTACCACAAATATTGCAAACATATTATCCGAAGAGGTACGCACGAATTTGATCCGTTGGATCGCGAGGATCGGAGGGCAGCGGTCTAACCGGCCCAAACTGGGCCAGTCGACCGGCGCAGAGCAGAGCCCTTCTTCATTTGGTGATATGTACAATTTTTTTCAATGCCAACATCAAATGTTGTGAGAAAACATTTATGGTATGATAATCAGTGCATTTGACCGGATTAAACGGTACCAAGACATCATCCATGAGGTGGAGTAAGTATGGTTGGTGGCACAAAACAGACTGTAATCTCACGAGCTTCATGCCATAAGCTACCCTTGTAATTGCACAAAAGGTTTGTATCTTGATGACTCAAACCCAACAATATGTTTGTCAAGTATGTCAACGCTTGATATTAGAAGGCATTTAACTGACAATAAGATTCACATGAACATCATTGCCAATCTTGCTTTATTTGTCGAATTACTTCAACAAACTGACAAAACCAACCTTCTTGCACATTACACCATTTTGTTCAGATATATAAGTCGAAACTGAATGCAAAATCATCAAAGATTCACTAGCTTATCATCAATGTCCTATCTCTCGTGTGATCAGCCCAAACTACACGCAGGATTGTATTCACATAAAGCAATTTCATACAGAATTTGTGACACTAGCTTATTAGAAATGTCCTATCTCTTGTGTGATCAACCCAAACTACACGCATGATTGTATTCACATAAAGAAATTTCATACAGAATTTGTGACACTAGCTTATTAGAAATGTCCTATCTCTTGTGTGATCAACCCAAACTACACGCAGGATTGTATTCGATAAAGCAATTTCATACAAAAATTTGTGAGTTATGACCGTTACCAACTCACACAAAACATCTAAACAATCACATTCACCTCAAACAATGCACTCCATGCGCCCATTACTGATGCAACGTCCTTATTCAACTCCAAACGGGCAACTCCAAACGGAGCACGCGGGCATATGCACCCACTAATTTAAAAATTCAAAACAAAATGCAAAGCAATTCCAAAAAATCCGAAATTTTGTGGAACGCAACATAATCATGCAAGTGACATCCGTGCAAAATTTCAGGGTATTTCGACATTCGATTTGTGAAAACCAACGTAACACGAAATTCTTGATGAATAGTGCCATTTTCAAAAACCCTCACAGTCCCAAAATTTGTCATTTTTGAATTGGATTACTCGAATGTTCAAACTTCACCAAACTTGCCATGGACTTCGCACACATGACCATCTTGCATCATACAAAAAATCCGAATTTTTTGGTTTTGTTTACTTTTTGAAAAACTGTTTTCAATAATAATAGGTGCATATGCCCGCGCTATCAAAAAAGCCACTCTCCTCCATGCGCCCATTACTGATGCAACGTCCTTATTCAACATAGTAACCTATAAATTATTGCCAAATAATTTACTGACTATTGTGATACTTCTAAGAACACATGCCTACCTCCAGGGAAGCATTCCTCAGAGATGTGAGGCTGTATTGTAGACAATACCGAGCTTTTCAAGTCTCAGCCAAAAGTGAATCTGACACAGTGATGAAGCCAAATATAAACATTGCAACTATAGCCTCTCTGCCTCTCTGGCTACCCCAGAACACACGTGAGGTTGTACTAACATGAGGAAATGCTACTCCCAGAAACCATTAACAACACTCAAAAAATGTTTCAAAAAGATCCTTGAAAGGCACCGGCGGCAAATGGTGGTGGTAGTTCTTGCGGCGAAGGAACTCGAAAAGTGGAAGAAGAAGAAGAAACGACACGAATCCACGGTTGGCCGCCTCACATCTGCCTTCTCGGGAAGGAGATGGTTGTATTAAATATTTTAGCAATATTTCAATTAATTTTATCTGTTATATAGCGCAATGTATGAAAATGAAGAAGAAACAACGCGTTTTAAGGATCCAAATGGTCGATTGCACGCCGAACAAATTTCCCAAACCCAAATTTGTAAAACATAGTATTCCAGACAACTAGTACCACGCAGCAACATATGAAATTGAACAGAAAGCGAAAATATAAACAAACTGTAATGGAGAACAAGAGCAACTCAAACCGGTGGCGCACCACTCAGGTTATCGTCTATTGAGTTTCACTTTTGGAACGGAATTCACAAGACTAGCGGACGAAATTCACAAGTAAAATTCAGAAGTTCAGAAGGGACTCTACTAGTCTACTGCAGAGTTCAGAACATTTAGGAGCATAACGAAATTGACGATCGAAACTTAAGCTGGATTTCGAACAGAGCGGCGCGACGCGGCAAAAATGTTGCGGACATTGTTGACCACGGGAATCTCAGACCTCTTCCAAGTAGGTGACGCCAAGGAGAAGATGCTCGACGTCGTCAAGGTAGGCCTCGATGAGGATCCGAAGATTCTCAACGTCGTCCAGCGCATGCTCGGCGGCGGTGTCGGCGAGCTCGAGGAGGCGTTCGGCGAGCGCTCTGTTGAGCTCAGCCTGAGCCCCGTCGCCGACGTGTTTCACCAGCTGCCAGACGCGGAGCGCGTGGCCACGCAGGGTGGCGACGCGGACAGGGTGGAAAGGCGGGCGGAGGAGGCGCTGGAGGTTGCGGTGGCGGATCGTGCCGAGCATGGCGGCTATTGCGCCGAGGTTGCGGACGCGATGGAAGTTGATGACGATCCAGCAGCGATGGGGCGGGAGGAGGCGGTCGTCTCGGGCGCGGCGGAGAAGGGTGCCGATCTCCGCGAAGTGGGCGAGGCAGTCCGCCCGGCGCACATAGACGACGCGGCGGCGGCCCCCACACATCATCTGGCGCAGGGTTTGGAGCGACTCGACGTAGACGACCATGTCGTCCTCATATATGGTTAGCTCTCTCTCTCACACACACACAATATAAATACATTTTTGTACTAAAATTTTATACTTATGTAGATCTTATTTTTACGTTTATAGATATATAAACATAATTTTCTTTTGTTCGCATAATTTAACCACATGGTAGTGTTACTAAATATTAATTGATTTCTTTTATATTTATACTGGTTATCATATAAAAATAGTAAAATGTTTTTGTAACAATAAATTTAGTTAGAACTATATTTTTCTATCATACATAATCTATACTCCACTCTTCAGGTGTATTAGGTGTATAAGTTTTGTTATAAAGTGAAAAAATATAACTTTGAATAAATACAATATAAAACTATATTTCAAATGAATGTGATGGTACCATTTTGATATAATTTATATCGATATAGATATAATCAAAGTTAAATAAATCTAATTATTTTTTAAAAAATACACCTTATATTCAGCAATTGAGAGGGTATTATTTATGGTAAAGATCTGCAAAACGTACGACTCAATAAATACACAATAGTGTTTTCTGGTATATGATTAAGTAATCATATGTATATAAAATTTTATAATATAAATTGAAGCAATGATCTAATTTATAAACCCTTTTTGCCTAGCAAAACACAAATTTTCACAAAGCGTGCATACTTTGTATTTTGTATTGAAATAACCATGCTTAGAGTAATACCCAACAAATATAAAATGTGTGCAGTCTAATTTTTTCATATGTAAATTTAATTATTTTATATGCACTTAATAAAATATGCTCGCTATCATCATTACCTATGAAATTCATCTGTCAATTTATGAAATAATAACAAATGACTTTTATTAAACAGAATAAAAAGATGTTAGTCCCACTTTCATAAAATAAATCTATGACGATTTAAAAAATGTTTAAGGGTTCCAAAAATGTTTGACCAGTGTTAAAGAATGTTTTTTAAAAATTAGAAAAACAAATATGACACTAAAAATGTTTCTAAGAAAACATTATCCGTGTGTTTCAAAATATACAAAAAACATTAAATATGGATTTAGAAATGGTTAGGGTGTTTAAAAATATTCTTGATGTACACTCCAAATGTATGACGTGTATGATAAAATTATTAATTTAATTATATATTTATAAAATATTAGTTATGTAGTAAAAATATTAACCAGGTTTTAATGAAAAAAAATATGTATACAAAAAATGTACAATGTAAGTATAAATATAGATATCCAAATATATATTTGAAAATAATAATTATGTATTTAAAAATTGTTTTCTTTTAGGGTAGTATTTCAAAATTGTTAAACATTTATAAATAGAGTTATTGATGTATAAAAAAAATGCAGATCATACATAGAAAAGTAAATATCAACACATATAATAAGTACATATTTGAAAAATGGTAAACGTATAAAATAAATTGTCCCTATGGGATAGAAAAAAATACATTGTGCAGGAAAAAATAGACACGTGTTGAAGAAAAATGAAAATGAAACAATGGTAGAAACTAAATTAGAAAAATAAAAGAAAATCAATGAAAACAAGAAAAGGAAAGGAAAAAAGAAAGGTAAGGCCACCGCCGTAGACTTGGTTCAGTTGTCTGAGACGGCGGATAGCCTCGCGGCCGCGACACGTTTGTCGAAATGTCCGAAAGGTAATTCTTGTCTTTGTTTCTCTGGTCGATGAATTACTTCACCTTTTTGTTCGTGGGATACGCCCTAATCTCAAATCATTTTTGTAGCGCTCAAGCATATTGCGACATTTTGGATGCAAACGCGGTAGATCTGAGTGCGCCTCTGGACGATTATGAACCCGGAATGGATTTCCCTGGCAACGGGAATCCGGAGATTGAGGAAGGCGAGGAGGAAGAAGTGGGAGAAGAGGACGAGGTGGAAGAAGTGGACGGTACTCAAGGACATTTCACGATGAGAACCGAAAAATACACCGAAATAGAGGACATATGTTTGATTCGTGCATGGGAAGTTGTATCTCTCGATGCTATCAAAGGGAAAGATAAAAAATGGGAAGAAATATTGGCAAATGATTGAAGATAAATACCATAAATTTATTCCCGTGTCTTCCTCACGTTCTTTGAAATCACTTCGGGGCGCTAGATAATAATCAAGAAAACATGTAGCTGATGAAGTGGATGTTTGGCTAAAGTGAGAAATGCCCCTCCAAGTGGATTTACAATCGACGATTATGTAAGTATCACCCATTTTTCTGTTTACAACTTTCTGTCTCACTCGGTGTGCTCACAACTTTCATGCTCGCTCTAGGATCGGATTGCTAACGAATTGTTCAATCAAAGACCTGGTTTCAAGGGAAAGTCATTCACACCTGGGCATTGTTGGCTATTGCTCAAGGATAATGAGAAATGGAGCATGAGGAAGAATTAATATCCTTCAAAGAAAGACTCCCTTGTAAACTTGAAGGATGATGAAGAAAGCGATGAAGCTCCAAATGGGGGTAGAAACAAGGGCAAGCCCCTGGAAATAAGAAGGGAAAGAGAGAATCAAGACGTTGGCCGAGGCTATCTCAATTAGAGATCAAATTAATAAAATGGCCAAGGCCAAAGAAGAAACATTGGCCAAACATTTGGCTACCAAGATTGAGATTCTCGAGAGGAGAGAGAAGTACAAAGAGGACAAGTTGGCCAAAAAATGGATATTGTATTTTTTTTACAAACTAGTTCGCGAGCGTCTACGTTGTACTATGTTTTTAAAATAAAAATCATAGACGTAAACATTCACACGCAGTTTAAAATTATTTTAACAAATTTGAGAAAAAATATATAAACTTAAATGGATTTCATTAGAATTCATACATAATTTACGTAATACATAGGTTGGACGATGCTTCGTCCTTTCAACTAATAAAAATAATAGAAAAATATAACCTTGTCATTGTCACCGTCCTTCTTCCAGCGATGAAAGGGCACAAAGACATGATAGCAATGCCCGACCATCGTCTGCCGCTCGTACTTCTAAACTGCATGATCGAGCCCTTGCCCTAATTCGATGTGCACCAAAGGAGCAACGACCTAGCCCTTGATCGAGCCATTGCCCTAATTCGATGTGCTTCCAACCACATCCTTTCCAACAAGGGATCCTTTTAAAATGTATCATACAAATCCGAGGCGTATGTAGTAACTTCAGCAACATCAAAATGATATACCGAGTCAGTATATCAGAGATGCTTACAGGAATAGAGTGTGCGTTAATGCATTCATACGAGTGAGTGTATGTTTCGTTGTACTGTATTTTAAAAAAAATCTTTGCAATATCAAATCTTGGATGAGATCCATTGACTTGAATGACAGAATGAGATGGCTACGCTGAGCTAGCTGCTTGTTTTGACCACGCGCATACAACACGTCAAGTAATATTCGTACCCCCAAGCCTCCAAGGTCAAATCTTATGAAGCAGCTGGCTACCACGTACAGTTAATTAGTTAATTATCTACAAACAAAGCATACAAAATCCGAGGTTACTCTCAGCTATGTCATCGCAATCAAATATGTCGATCTGGTCAATGGTGATATGTGGTAGCTAGCATTAGGTCCCAAATATATGTTATTAGCGATGATACTGCTACTATGGCCAGCCTTAGATTTGGCCATCTGATCAACGACTCGATGCGCGTGATAGCTTGAATGTTGACTGAAAACCAGTTTAACAAACAGCAAGTAGTTTCACATCGTCGAATCATCGGTTGATCCACCTCGATGTATTACTTTAATTAGTGGAATGATGGTGCGTAGTAGCTACTATCTCCGTCACGGTTTATAAAGCCTGTGCGTATTCATAGATAATCAATTTAACCAACATAAAATAAGATATATATTATAAAAATTATATCATTAAAAACTTTAGATGTTATATTTTCAAATGGTATAATTTTTATGTTATATATTTTATATTATGTTGATTAAATTCATAATCTAAAAGTACACGCAGACCTTATAAACTATGACGAAGGTAGTAGCATTATTTTAAAAAAATCATTAAAAATCTAATACGGATCGAGTAATAAAAACGCCTAGGTGGAGCAACTTTGCAATAATAAAAACACGACAAGCCATCTAGGCGTCGTCGCCACCGTCGTCGATCTCCTCATCGCTCGTGAGGTCGATGAAGGGCGGTGGCGGCTGCACCCATATGAAGGCTGCCTGGTAGGATCATGCGCTGCACGTGCGTCACCCTTTGCTGGTGCAGTTGCTGCACCAGATACGGTGGCGCGGAGACGCGGTCGCGGCTCAGGCTTCACGACTTCGGCAGTTTGACATTGGACCACGTCAAAGGGCACCGTAAAGTTAGCAATGCCGTCATTGATGTGTCAGCACGTATATGCGACACCAGGCCCCTCCTCAACCTACCGTGGAGGTGGCGATGATGATGATGGCGGGAAGGGGATGGGACAGGTTGCGGTAGCGGTCGTCATGCTTTCCCACTACCGAACCATTTCTTCATGGCGGCGACTCGCTGGGGCGGTGAGGGCGCTCTGGGTGCGTTGTGGTTGTGCCGAAGGAGACATTTGGTGGGAGCGTGGGGAATGGATAGCGACGGGCGTGCGTGCGTCATCTTTTTAAATGGTGCCGTACAAGCTGTTTAGTGGATCCGACGCGAACACGAGGAGGTGTCGGTGTATGCCAAATATATGATTTAACGCGATCGCTTGGTGTCCTTGCGGGCACAAAATCGACGTACCATCAGACGTACAAGCGTCAATAAATGCGGATGCACCTGCGTATTGGGTGCATTTTTAGACGTTTAACGAAAAAAGAATTTGTGTGTATTGCGTGTGTGCGTTCATAAGGGTGAGTGCATGTCCGTGTATCGGTGTATGTGAGGGTCTGCGTTTGTATTGTGTTTAAAAAAAATACATCAGTGAGTTTGAGTTGCACTTAGGAAATTTCTATGAAAACTTACTTAGAGATTAGTTGGCAGGATTTAATTGGAATTATATGGAGCGTGGGGGTCCACCGCTAGGTTCAGGAAAGGCTGTTTTGTTTTAGGGAAGGAGGTTACCTAAGTTTTTACGTTAGAGATCTACAGCATTTTTGCCTATAAATATGATAAGTCTTGTTTGGCCATCGATCACACAGCTACCGTTGCACAAGGATATTGTCTGTGATCTGAGCATCACATCACACAGACACAAGAAAACAGTACTCCATGGGAGGCCGAAAGGGTCCTGCTGGAGTCACCGTGCTCATGGTGGGCGTCCTTCTCGTACTGGCACTGGCCACGGCGGCGAGGAGCGCCTCCGCGAAGACGTCGTGGCCGGAGGTGGTTGGTCTGAGCGCAGAGGAGGCCAAGAAGATCATCCTCAAGGACAACCCCGAAGCCGAGATCGTCGTCCTCCCCGTCGGCTCCATCGTCACCATGGATTACAAGCCCAATCGCGTCCGCATCTACGTCAACACCGTCGCCCAGATCCCCCACACCGGCTAGCTCTAAGCTACTGTGCCTCCCTAGGCATGAATAATTGTTGGTGTCACAGTTACAGTATGTATGTATGGGCGAATGATATGTATTGCGTATTGGCTTCGAGAGATCCGTGGGCACGGACGCGGCGTGTTGAGAGTTTGAGACTCGTCGTTGTAACTGGTCAGATTCTTCTCGCTCCTGAGCCCTCATCTCCCGCCGGCGGCCACTCCGGCCCAGCATCTCGCATGCGTCTTCGTCCGGCCCTTCCCCTCCCATCCTATCGGCAGGTGCTCTGCGGGGTCGCGCTCGCGTCTTCCGAGCCGTCCACGCCGCCGCCTCGCCGCCTGTCTCCCCTCCGCCTGCGCCGCGGGCCGGCGCCCCGCTCCGAGGTGCACCGTGCACCGGGTGGCTCCGGAGGAGGGAGGTGCCGGATATGGGGAGTGTTGGGAGATGGCCTTGGGCCCTGCCTCGCACGTGGCTTACGACGAATGACCGCGCAGCCTCACCCGTGGCCACCCCAGGGCGGAGTGCCGCCGGGACGTCCGCTGCCGGCGGTGTCGGTTCTTCCGTTCTTCGGCCAAATCGCGCGGGACTGCTAGCAGCCGCGCCCTCGCTCTCGCTTTCCTACCGACGCGCCCGCCGCCAAGCGTGTCCGGTCCTCCCCTGCCCCAGCTTCCAGCGTCGCAGGTCCCAGCCGGCCCGAGCCCTCCGGGTCCTCTGCGCCGCGGTCACCCACCCCGTCTTCGTCACCTGGGTTGTCCGTCTCCTCCGGCTCCCTGGTGTCCGTCTCCTCTGGGCGGTCCGGGCGCCCTTCCTCTGATCGCAAAACCGGTGTGGGGGATGCAATTTTCAATAAAAATAAATGTATTAAAACTTTTATATATATTGTACATATATTTATAGTTTATATATTTGCGCGCTTTAAAAATTGCAATAGAAGTGGGTTTGCAGCACATTTAACTATCGGGAAATATAAAGAACAATGATACTACTGTAGTTCGCGGTTCGATTGCTGGTAAGCTTAATTTATTTTTAAACTGTGCAAAAGATTATATCGGTTATTAAATATAAAGCAGGGGGTGTTTCTGCAAAAAACCTGACATATGGACCTTTTAGTGTTAAACTCTTTAATTCGAGCGATCAGTGTTTTTTGAAAACTGTCAGTACAATATTGACGGTTTTTTGAGAAAAAACGCAATTGTGGTGGTTTTTTGATTTAGGGTTTCCAATTGTGGTGATTTTTTGCAATTTAGTCCCGATCCATCAATCCTTTCCATCAAGAACCCCATCGCCTTTTAGTGTTAAACTCTTTAATTCGAGCGATCAGTGTTTTTTGAAAACTGTCAGTACAATACTGGCGTTTTTTTGAGAAAAAACGCAATTGTGGTGGTTTTTTGATTTAGGGTTTCCAATTGTGGTGGGTTTTTGCAATTTAGTCCCGATCCATCAATCCTTTCCGTCAAGAACCCCATCGTGAGCCTCTCCATCCTCCTTCTTTGTAGTTTCCGACCACTGTAGTGTCCTTCGTGGGCTATGCCGTTCCACCTTTTCCGTGCTCTGAGCGAGACCGGGGTTTGTCCGAACGCTCGCATGTCTGCGCCAATGCGAGACGTGGACACCCACGTGCGTGCCCAGCGCTGCACCTCCGCCCTCTAAAAGCAATAGAGAAGTATTTACTGGGTTTAGGCTTCATAAGTTCATAAATTTAGAAATTGAATAGTTAAAACTATTTGTAGTTAAGGTTCTTATGAATCCATAGCCATATCATTCACTTCATTCAGAGCTTCCAAGCTCCAGTTATAAATTCTTTCGTGAAGTGGTAGCAAAGGGTCGCTCTTCCGGAGTTGCGATTAGAAGCGTGTAGGTAGTTGATCTAGGCGACTTATTTTGGTGCAATGTTTAAGGCTTGTGTATGTGTCCCAACAAAAGGTTCTTAAGTTGATATTTGATTTTTGTGTTTCCATTGGTTGAGTTATTCTTAGTTTAACTAATCCACTGGCATTTCTGAAATTGGAAACGGCTGCAATTCCTCTAGTTTAGTATCTTGTAATTGCATCCATATATACAATAACAGTGTCTTACATGTCTCTTTTAATTGCATCTATATATACATAACAATGTCTTAACAATTTCTGAAATTGGAAATGACCACAATTCCTCTAGTTTAGTATAAGAATATCTTATATGTTTATTTGTATAGTTTAGCACCAATAATGGATGTTCATATGGCACATGTCGAGGGTGAAAGAAGCAGTAGTGCCGCAAGAAAAATCACACACTTTTTTATTCAATAGTAGTGCCATGCGTATGATGAGTTTGCAAATACTCATACATCGATCAAGTTGAGGAGAACTTTACGGAAGTTGAGTTGCTCATGGTGATCATCAAGTCTCACCATGATATAATTGAGACACTAGAGAAGGATGACATTGAGCTCAAGCAAGAGTGAGATGATCTCCTTCGATGAGAAAGTGTTGCTCATACATGACAAGGAAAAGATGAAGGATGAAATGAAGAAACTTAAGAAAGATACGAACCATCTTGAGTCCGCTACTAGTGAGCTTTGCATGATGAATGTATGTTATATCATTTACCAAGATAGGAAGGATAAAATATGAAGGATGAAATCTAATGTGAAAATAACCCAAAAAAGCGCAAACCGATCTTATATCGAAAAACCATGTAGAAGGTTAGAGAGGAGAGGAATTGGCGTAATGCGATGGTTGTTGGCCGGTACCGTTCTGGCATCACTGTCGCCGGTACCGTTATGGCATCTCTCGCGTGGAGGTGGTGGACGTCCTCTGCCTGCGCTTTGGGCTGTTGGCCGCCGACTTCTAGAAGGCTCCCGGCTTGGACCACCAACCCGAACGCCATCTGGGGGACATCTGAGCTCTTGCTGCCGGAGCATGACGACTTCGGCGACGCCGATGCCCCCGACCGCGTCTCGCGCTTCGGTCTGCACCGCCCACCCACCAACCCCTCGCCCCCCCGCCCTGGGCCGCCGCCGCTACCGGGCCCCACCCCGATGGGTCGCTGCTCTTCCTTGTGAAATAATAACGGCTTTTCATAGGCCTCCATCATGTTTTTTCATATCTTTGTTAACCAATGTAAGGCCTATCCGTCAGCCTAATTTTCAATTGTTAACAACAAGTATAAATGCCTGTGCGTTGCAACGGGAAAATATCACACACCCTAGCTCAATAAACATGGTTCAAAGACATTCGTTTCAATATATCAACATCTTTTTTTAATGTAAAACTTATTCTAAACCCTAACTTTAGAGTGGTCCGGTGATTTAATCCGGAAGTCAAAATCTTATCGTTTGCATTCTGAAATAATAAATTCCGATCTTTTTTCTTTTTTGAGGGTACGCCTAGGCATACCAAATTTTCATAGAAGGCAGAAAGAAATTACAAGAAGACTACACTTGTTGCGAACAATAAGCATAGTTCAAACACCATGCCAACAACAGGACGACAGATTACAACCAAACCACAAGGGGCCTATCCTAAACCGAAGGACAAGCCGCGTCTCAACCAACATCGGACATCTCCAAAGACAACACAACCGCTAGACTACCCTAATCAACGCATCATCCAAATAAGATAGATGACGGGACTTGGACGGTCCGGAGAGAGACAACATCTTGAAAGCACCAATGTCAACGTACATAGCGCCTCTAAATATTGACCCGGATGAGAGACGAGCACCGAAGGAACACAACTCAGGAACAACAAGCTAAGTCTCCAAGCACGATGCTCTCAACAGAGGAACGACGTCAAATACGCCGCCATCGTGGATTCTAAGCCGAACCAAGGCTTTCACGTGGAGCCATAAGTGTGGAATGGAGATGCCGATACACACCTCGGCGTCGCCTCCAAGAAGAAAAACGACACCCACATGTGCCATCGTCGCCGGCATCAACCAAAGCCGAGCAGGACTTTCGCCCGAAGCATCGCACACCTCCGTCCCCACTGTTGGAATTGAGCAAGACCGTATGAGTTGATTTGCATCGCCGCCGCCGCAGCACCTCATCGAAGAGGCCGAAAACGCAGTCCACCAGCGACTCGCACGGACGAGGGCATACCATCCTTCTTCCACCTCCTGCACACCGGATCTCGCACCTCCAAGCCAGCACCACCAGCAGCGCCGCCAGACCCCCTTGACCCAGATCCAGCCGGAAGTGCCAGATCTGGTCGCCGCCAGCCACCACGGAGCCCGGCCGCGCCACACTCCTCTCTGAGCCCAGACCCTAGAGCCTCCACCAGGGATGGGCCGCGGCACAGCCAGCGCTCACGACGCCGCCGCCGGTGAGATCTGCCATGGCTGGGCCGCAGAAACCGCCAACACCTACGCCAAGATTCGACCGATAACCACCTCTGCACACCGCCCCTCGCCGTGCGCCGCCGCGCCGCCGCTTCGGGAAGAAACCTTGCGCCGCCCGAGTGACGCCGCTCCCCGCGCGAGGGAGGCTCGTCGAGGCGCGCCGAACTCGCCCACCGTCTTCGACGGCCGGGCGCTGATGGTACGAATTAACGCCTCCTCGTTGGTTACCCAAAGTGGAAGGTTGAGATGTAGATAGTGGCAATTTCCCTTGGTGAAGATACCAAGGTTGAGGATCGACCAGTAGGACTCCAAGATCGACAAGTAGGTGGTTCGGCAAGTGATGCGCCGTTGTGAAATCTCAAGAATGATCAGAGGGGGAGGGGGTGAATGATCACTTCTAAAAATTCTAAGGAACTTAGTAGGAATTCATGCAAACAACGTAGGACTAAAGACATCTCGAAGGAAATACAGTATCGAAAGTAATGCATGGCTCGAAAGGATTGGGAGCGAAGGAAAACATCGAAGACAAACAGGCAACGAGTAAATACTTAATGTAAATGCTTGAAGGAAAACGAGCCTGACACGACGATGTTTGGTAAACCAGTTCACACTCTGCAAAGTGCTACGTCTGGTTGGAGGGACTGGTGATTGAACACCTGGAGCAAAACTCTCTCCGTCCTATTCTCCACTGCAACAAACTCCTCGAGCTTGTCCAATTTTCACTCGTGGTAGATGATTCAGGACATCTCCGAGACCTTTACAAACTTCCTTCAGCAGCGACAATTTCTCTTCGACTGCTTGACAGGCGACGCCTAACCGTCTAGGAGACTTGAAGTTCTCCAAGATAAAAAGATCGGCTAATCTCGACCTAAGTCTCTGTGAATTTCTCAACTCAGCTTAGACTTGGGTTTTGGTTTTCTCTCGATGGATCTCTTTTGGGATGCTCACAGACTTCTGTCTTAGAATCTTCAGTGGAGCAGCCAACCCGAAATGGCGGGTAGGTGCGGGGTATTTATAGTTGGCGATCCCGATAGGTAAAATGACTGAAGTGACCCGATGCGACAGCTTGACGCGTGTCCACAACGGTCGGATTCCAATCACTGCGCAACTTTACTTGAGGAACAAGTAAGCTGACTTACCGAACGAGGTCTCTCTCGAAGGCACGAAGTGCGATGACTTTGCCTTCGAGCTATTCACTCGACTCAGTAAGATTTCTCTCGGTAGGCTTTCGTGGGTTTAGGTTGAGCAGAGCAAATTCACTTCGACAAAGATCTCAACTAGCAAACCACTCTTGATAGTACGGTTTTTCCTACGACTCAAGAAAATAAAGAGAAACTAGTAAAAAGACTAAGTCTTCGACCAACTTCAGCTTTCTCCTCATTGCGCTTTTGTTGGGAAACGTAGTAGAATTCAAAAAAATTCGTGCCTACGTAACAAGCACCCAAGATCATCCAAGATAGATTGCATACAAGGTTTAGGTCATGGCTCACCAACCGATGTAGCGGAAGTAGAGTTGGTGAAGCTCGTGGACGTAGTGGAAGTAGATCTCGCAAGTTCTCCCACGAACAGTCCCTTGATCAATCCCACGAACAAGTCCCGCGATCTAGTCCCACGGACAAGTCCCATGAACAAGCTCCTCGAAGAAGGGTCGAAGGTACGACCCCTCCATTAGTATCCACACATCCCGTAGCAGCAATCCAGCAGCGCTCCGCCGTCCAGAGATGAACGCCACCGAGAAAACTAGAGGGAGAAAACCCTAACGGATTCCGATCTAGAACAGCGTCTAAACCGGGGTCTAAAAGTGGAGCAACGGGGTTTAGAGGAGGGAGGGTGGCGCATAGGCCTTGGGGATTGATTGTGTGTCTCTTCCCCCACCCTTGGCTCACCTTATATAGGTGGCCAAGGGGCCTAGGGCGCAGCTCAAGGAGGTTTGGGAGTCCAACTTGGACTCCCAAGCCTTCCAAACCTACACATACCTTCCCACCGGAAACCTTCCATAATGGTATTTGGAAATCCCACCTGGAGGATCTCCCACCCCTTTTTGGTGCGCCCCCACCACCTGGCCGGCCAGGGCAGCCTAGGTGGCTTGCTCCCCAAGGCCAGGGGCGCAGGGCAGTGGGTGGTACTGCCCGGAACCTTCCGGAACCTTCTAGAAGCTTCCAGGACCTTCCGGGACCTACCGGGACTGTTTCGGGACATTCCGGACACTTTTGGAGCACTTCCAATACCTTCCGGAACCTCTAACGAATGTTCCGAAGCCATCTAAATGGGTTTCGGAGCCATCCGGGCAAAGGTTATTATGTCCGGTGAACACAACATATTGTTTAAACTGTCCACCGATCACCGAAACTATTCCGGTTGATCGTAGACTTTCCCATTACCATTTTCATATGTTCCAGAACCACCTGGGACTACTCCAGAGTGATCCGGACATATCCTTAAATACCAAAAACTACTTTTGGTGCCCTTATGAACTATTTCATAAATCCCCGGAACTACTTCCGGTACCCGTATGAACTATTCTTCTTTGCTTCCACTAAACCTTCTACCATTCCAGTATTCTAACAGACTACTGCTCGTTAAGTGTGTGACCCAATAGGTTCGGTATAATGTGGACATGACTCAGAACATCTTCCGGACATAGGCCAACAGCCTTTCGTCAATAGCCAATAATCAACAGCGGAGCCATGGACACCCATGTTGACTCCCGCACATACACGAAGAAACTTCGAGTGAACCATTATGTTTATTCATGTACCATTCCCTTTGCTTCGTGATATATGACAAAGTTAGAGGAGAGATGTTTGGCACCCATGTGTAACAACTTCTTGAACACAAGCCACTCGTTATCCTCTTTGCTCGTTTGTCCCTTTTCTCGTTATCGTATTCCGGTATCCCTGTGACTGAATCACAATGCGTCTGGCCAGACTATAATGGATACCTTCATACCGAGTGGGCCCGAAGTGAATATCTTCTTCATCGTGAAGGAGCAAATCCCATTATTGAACTATCACAGTCACTAGCCACACTATCTGACATACCCAGAACTTATTTTACTACTTCCCATTTACGGGAGGATTCATCTAAGAACCCAAGCATGTCTTCCTGTGTGAAGCAACTCGATACTCTCATGGTCTAAGGAATTACGTATATGATAACATTTCATGATATGACTTATAACGTTGTTACGATGTGATCTCTAAGTATATCATTCAATACTGGGGTCGGTTCAACATCATTGTTCTGCTAACAATATGTTCTCATTGCTACTGACATCCTTGTTACAAGAACAATGTCCATGATTAAGAAAACGTAATCATCAGTTAGCACATGAGCTGGTCTTAGAGGCTAAACCAGGAACTCTTGGTGTTTACATTTCCACACATGCAAATGAGTTTTCTTCTGAATCTCATAGTCAGGGTCATTGCAATTATAGCACAGAAATATAAACATTAATTACGAACGTGGAAATATATATAATAACATTTTATTATTGCCTCTAGGGCATATTTCCAACAGCTTTTACTCGAGAGAGACTTCTTCTTCGACGACATTTTTAGGGGTCGTCTTCCTTCAAAGGTTTCGGTAGATGACTGCAGCTTCGCTGTAGTGAGTTGTCCTTCGACCTTCTACTTGCAAACTCCATTCTTTCGGAACCTAAGTATCTGTTTATACTCGAAAACAATATAAGTTCCACTTCTTCTTTGTCCAACAATGTCCAAAACCTTCGAGGGCAAAACTTGCTCTTACAATCTCACCCTTTTTGGACGATTGTTGACAAAACAGGCATCGATAAATAATTGAAAAAGTTTTGAGTTTTCGATGATAAACCAGTGCTAAGATCGATGAAAATACTCCCCTTGATGTATGCACGGAAGATAAGAGTTTCCTGTGGAGTGCATATTTGACAAGTAGAGTCGAGGGAAAAACATCAATGATCTTAGCGAGTGAAATTGCATTCCAGGTAATATCCAATAAGAAATATGAAATCTCCTCGAATGACCTGTGAACTTATATGAAAGATAACTTCCTGCAAAAGATTAAGTATCGCAAGCAGCAGATAGATATCTTACGAAAAGAATAGCAGTTCACAGACCTACTTAGAGTTAGTTACAACCAGATCGAATATGAATCGAAAGTTTGTTGAAACTACTCAGAAATCTCAAAGTTCAAAAGTTTATCGAATGAAAAGCAAAGCCCTTAACCCCGTAGGCAAACTAATTTCTTCGATGCCACTACATCTCCCCCTTTTTGTCACAACGTACAAAAAGTCGAGAGAATAGGGTTGAAAGAAATCCCTACTCGCTTTGGCGGCTCCGGCGACGTCGAGAAGATTCGGTGAGCGAAGGAGCACGACGAATGGGGCGAGCGTCTGGAGGAGTAATCTTCGTGCGGAAGGAGTGTTTATCTCCAGAAGATTCCAGCTGCTATTCCGGCGGGGTCCTGGGGCTTCGAGGGAGCGGAGTGTAAACTCTCGGTTGGCGTTGAGGGGCTTCATCTTTCTCGGAGTCGGAGGAGAAGGTGTTCATAGTGATGTGATAATAGTCATCGACACTGAGCACATCTCTGTTCTTCGGCAGCCGAGGGATATTGGGATCCGGGCGATCTACGCGATCATCATTGGTCCAATTCCTGTTAAGATGGGGAGGATATTCTTCGAAACCGCATCGTTGAAGTTGACCGAGGGAATTGAATTTCCGCAGTCCTTTCCAATCACGGCGAAGGCATTCACGCAACATCTGATTGTTGTTCATGGCAATATTGCGCAAATGATTTATCTCGTCCATCATAGCTTGCTTCTGAATGAAATCTTGGTCGATGTGATGTTGAAGCATTTGCTGGGACCGAAGAGAAACTTCCATGTGATGCACTGGCTTGATAAACTTTGAGCGAACATTACGCTCAGTTAAATGGGCACGGATTCCAGTGTGCTCAGCATATTGATTGTTGGGTCGAGCAATAACCTGCAATACTTCCCTAACTGGTGGAGTGAAAAGCTTCGGGAAAATTGACACGGGGAATGGCACGTCCCGAGAGTAATTGCAGATAGCCTTCAGCCAGGGTGCATACGGCTTGTGGGAATTGTGATCATCAACACAAGACACCAAGGTCCTGATGAAGTAGTCTTCAAAATCGAAGGGATGACCGTGGACTAACTTCAACAGAGCAAGTTGCACATCGTTGGGAATTGGAAAATCATCGTGCACATCGAGCATTGGCATCAAGGTCTTCGAAAGAATATAGAACCATGCCTTTGCTTCAAACACCAAATGCCCTGGCTTTGGCTCAGCCGGGTAGTTATCTCCTACGACATCTGGATTCATGAGCGTAGAGAATTCAGCAGGAGTTGGAGCAGGTAAGTCGTGAAGCTTGTGTGGTAATCCTTCGAACCGAGGTAAATTGATGATGGCCAGAAATTGGTCGACAGTCATATGGAATACTTGGCCTTGGATCATGTAATCAAATTACCACGTCTTCGAGTTCTCGGGATCACCAGTGACATAGAGCGTTGCATAAAATTTCTTGATAAGCTCGGGATTGTAGCCACAATCGAGAGCAAACATCTTGTGAGCATGAAGACCATCAATTGTTTCGGTTACATTCTCGAAACATGAAGTGGAGTACACCGAAGGCATATCAAGGTATTGATGTTGGAAAACTCTCGCCTTGTTGTACAGCACACGAGTGTAGTAGATGGCTTGCTCTTGAGTCCAAAACCGAAGAGAATATGCACTTCTGGGCTTCTCGTAGGGATTGGTACCAAAGAAAAATGGCATGTGTTCACGTCTTTTGAAGATGGGGCCTCCTCGAGGAACATCAGAGCGGAACAAGGGCAACATTTCTCTCGGGTGAGCAGAATGAAGCAGCTCATCGACGGGAAATACTTCAGCAGCATTGTCTGGCATCTGGAAAACTTGCTCAGCAGGGCGAGGGATTGAAGATGGAACATTCACAATGTCCTGAGCTGGGATGGCTGCAGGAGCATTTTCCTCGGCCTGTGCTTCGACGACAACTCCTTCGTCGGCAATAGCGTTTTGAGCGGCCTCTTCAGTCTCCATGGCCTCCATATCTTCGTTCAACTGGGCAAAGACATCCAGCATTGTTTCGTCCGAAGAGTTTGATGAAGAGGAGGATGAACTTCCACTCGAACTGCCAGAACTATTTCCTTCAGCAACATCTTGTCGAGAAGAAACTGTTGTGATATCAACTTCAGCGTCTTCTCCTTCATGCAGAGTCTGGGCAGAGGAATAATCCTTCTGAGCAGAGGAAATGGGGGCTTGGAGTTCTTTCTCGACTTGAGCAGGTTTCTCGGTCTCAGCTTGAGCTTGGGTATCAATGGCCGGGGTGGTCGATGGAATGATGTGCGGTGGTGATGGAGGGTTTGGTGGTGGCGACGAAGCTTTTGGTGGTGATGGTTGACGAGGTGGTGGTGTTTGTTGTCGAGGTGGAGGAGTGACTTGGCGAGGGGGTGGAGTGGCTTGGCGAGGGGGTGGCGTTGTTTGGCGAGGGGGTGGAGTTTTCTCACGAGGAGGAGTGGGTTGCTTGGTGGGGGTTGGTGCAGTTTCCTGTCGTGCTGATGCAGCAACGACCTCGGTAGACTTTGGCCTTTTGGCATTTTTCTCGATCTCTGGCGTCCCACGCGCAGAGGTTGGGGCAGCAGACTTTCTCTTTCGAGATTGTCTCTTGTACAGGGCATCATTGTGCTCTTTGCATATAGCAGATACAACTTGTCGAACCTTTTCATTCACATCGGTTATGTTTTCCTTCTGTGCCCTTCTGGATGCTTCAAGAGTTGCAATTTTGGATTTGAAAAACTTTCGGGACTCAATGTCCTCGGTTTCTTCTTGAAGCTGCCTGGAGTAAAACTTCTCTTGCTCTTTATCCTTTCGATCCTGGGAGAGATATCCTTCCCAGCGAATCATGTATCGAGCAACTTGCTCTTGGATCTCAGGAGGGACATCGTATCCATCTTCCAGAGGATATGAGAAATATTAGCAGCATCCCAGGGAGCATGGGCAGCAGAATCTCCTTCGTTGGAGCTTTCTTCATCGGCACGAGGGCCGGAACCAACAGGTGCAGCAGGGGCAGGTGCAGGAGCTGGTGCGGCTCGAGGAGCTGGAACAGCCTGAGCCTTCTGCCTGGCCTGTTTGTCTTTCTTCTCGGCCTCCTTGGTGGACTTGGCAGCAGCAATGGGTTTTGTTACGGCACTAGGGGCCGCAGCTTTATCCTTCGAGGCACTTGGGGCCTCAACGTTTTTCTTCGCTGCATTTGCAGCTGGATCCTTATCCTTCGTGACTGTGGGAGTCACAACTTTTTCGGTGGCGCTGGGGGCCACAACCTTTTCCTTTGGGGCACTTGGAATAGTGCCTTCAACAATCTATCGACGATACTTTTCACTGACCAGGTGCATTATGCCTAACTGTTGTGCAACCTGGGCCTTTTTATGCTCGGGCTGACTGTGGAAGTTTAGAAGCTTGGAATTTGTCAAGTCTTTATCTTATTGCTCTTTTTTCTTGGCCAACCTTTCCTTACGCTGAATAAGTGTTTCATCATCCTCAACAATGTGAGCTTGCTTTCCCTTCGATTTGGCCGAAGGTTTTGCCCTGCGAGCTTGAACTGGTGGAGCAGAGGAAATGGGCGGATCAGTGACCAGATTGGTCATGTCAATTGTTGCTCGAGGAGCCTGTGCAGCTGGCTCCTGGATCCTAATGCCTTTACTGGTCGGCTTCTTCTTCAGAGGAATGTCCTCGACGTTAGCCTCAGTGCCAGGGTCTTGATCATCAGAATTAGCTTCTTCTTCGGAGCTTGCATCTGGTGGCAAGACAATTACTACCTTTTTCTTTCGCTTGGCTGATTTATTGCCAGCCTTTGGTTTGGCGCTTGGGCCAACTTCCTCGGCACCCTCAGCAGCAGCAGCCTCCTTTCTTGCTTTGGCTTCCTTTCTCTTCTGTGCTCGTACTTCCCGAGCATCAACCAGCTCTTGAAAATCAGTAGGTGTTTTGAGAGAAGATGGGTGAGCATCATCTGGAGGAGGTGGTCGATTATCTTTCGTCCATTTGGGCCTTAAAGATTTGACATCCGACCAAGGGGTTTTCAAAGCAAACAACCTCTCCCAGCGAGGAATAAGAGACTTGTACTCATACCAACGAAGAGCTTGAAGCATTCAAATCTCTTGCAGACGGTTTTCTCTCGTGCGTTCATCTTCAGAACCTTCAGGCGTTCTTAATTTCTTTTCGATGATAAATTCCTCTGATAATCCTTCAGAGTTGTTAGTGATTCTTGTTCGGCCTCCCACACGCTTGGGTGCCCTGATATTTCCTTCGTTCCCAGACATTTTCCTGCGAAAAGGATAGGTACGAGGGAATATAGGAAAGTTGTGAACAAGTACCAGCATTTTTCGAAGGAAAAACATTTTGAATGCAGTAAACATATCGAGAGATTTGTCTTGACGCAAGTTTTCATGAAAGTGCTAGGCTAGATTTCCATCGGGTGCAAATCTAACAAAGAACTTGTATGAATTAATCGCACAAGTAGAAATCTATCGATACGTTTCTGTAGGAATTGCCTAAGTGAGAAAATCCGAGGGATTTCTTACCTAGTTCCGATGGGGAATCGACAGAAAACGCTAGAAACAGATTTCCCAAGTTTCAATGATCCAAACGGATCAAACAGACCTAATAAAATGAGAGAAAAGAAAAGATGGGGGTAGGGATAGAATAGAGGGAAAATAGGGTCCGATCCTTAATCAATCCGAGGGAAAAACAGTGATAAAACTCGGAGTGATAAGTGTATAGGACAACACCAAACGAACAAAAACAAACGAAAAAGAAACACGATAGAAAATTAACGTAAGTAAACAACATAGAAAGAAAACATATAATACATAGTACCGATAGTTATGATCTTACTGCACATTGCGTGAGTCCAATATGTTGAACTCACACCTTAGTGCACAGAACCTCTTCTCATCCAAGGGCTTCGTAAAGATATCAGCCAATTCATCTTCGGTGCGAACATGGCTGATAACAATATCTTCTCGCTGAACGTGATTGATGTGCGAGGTAATGATAGTGATTTCTCGCCCTTCATTGGTAAACCCCAAGTGGAAGGCGTGATGTAGCACACCAGGAAATTTCTCTCAGTAAAGATACCAAGGTTTGTCTCCAGTAGGACTCCAGAGATGATAAGTAGGTGTGAGCGGCGCAACTGACGCGGACCTGCACACAAACACAAATAACTTTGTTCCAAACGAATTTCAGAGAGGTTGTCAATCTCCTCGGTCTTGTTGTTCACAAAGGATCAAACACAAGGGGATAATGATAGCAAATGAAAGTAAAAGCAGAAAAGTAAATGAGCGTGGAAACAGTAATGAGGATATGGACCGGGATACGTGATGTTCACTAGTGATGTCTCTCTCCCAAAAGACGATAAAACTACTATGCGAGGTGAACAAATTACAGAAGGGCAATTGACAGGATTATGAACGCACCGCAATGCTAACTATGCTACAAAAGAAAGGAAGAGGCTCAAAAGCATGGGCAGTACGCCAAAATAAGTAGACCGAAATCCAACTGCATCTACTACTAATCATCCACCTTGAGATATCTATCCAGAACATCTCGCTGGTATTAAGTTGCGAGCCCCACCCAAAGTGTAAACCCAAAGCAACAGACAACTGCATTAAAAAGCACTTTGCGTAAAGTAAACAATCATTGCAGCCGCGATTACAAGCACCGTTATTTTCCCCCTTGTGGCAACAACACATCCCCTAGACTCATGTTTCTGTCACTCAAGCGTGTCATCGGGGGGCATGAACCCACAATCGAGCAAAACGTTCCCTCTTGGGGTTACTACCTACTACTTGGCCAAAGCAATAAACAGCAACGGAGAACATGCAAGAATTACTTAGGAACAAAAATATAAGAGATAAGAACCAAATATATTACTCAATCACAATCTGAACATAATCTCATAATCCATCAGATCCCATCAAACTCAGCATAGCAACAGCAAAAAGATTACAAAAGTGCCTCGATCATGTAGGGCAGCTCGCGAGGTCTAAACCATGAAGAACAAAGAGGGGAGGAGAACATCACATAGCTACTGATCACGGACCCATGGTCCAAAAAAAACTACTCACGAGACATCCGGGAAGCATCCATGGTGGAGAGTAGACTCCCGGAGGTCGGCCCTCCCTCCGGCAGGGTGCCGGGAAGAGGTCTTCTGGTGCTCCCGATCTCGGAAGCGCGGCGGCGGCAGAACAGAGGCGAGATCGCGAAAAAGGGTTCTTTCCTCGAGGGTTTCCCGAGACGGAGAATATATAGGCGAAGGGGGGCAGCCAGGGGGGCCACCAGGGGTCCAGGCGCCCCCTGGCGCGACCAGCCCTAGGGCGCGCCACCAGGGCGCCTGGGCCCCTGGTGGTGGCCCTCTGGCCCCACCCAGGTTCTTCCGGAAGGTTCCTTCACGCTGATTTTTTATCTGATTTTTCCCGAATTTTTGGAGCACTTTTTATATGGAGGAAAACTGAAATAGAAAAACAGCAGAGAGCAGGAACTGGCACAGTGGTGCACTGAGTTAATAGGTTAGTCCAAAATATGATCAAAAGTGTATGAAAGTGTATCTAGATCGTAGCAATATCACACAAAACATGCATGGAGCAAGCAGAAATTATAGTTACGTTTTGGACGTATCAACATCCCCAAGCTTAATTCCTGCTCGTCCTCGAGTAGGTAAATGACAACGGCATAATTTCTGTGGTGACATGCTAGCAAACATATAAGAACTTTGAAAAGTAAAGCAATCAAGGTTAGAGATTCAATTCAAGTCATAACATGCAAGAGTCTATATTAGCATTGAAACAAGTAACAAAAGAACATTAGGTGCAAGATCTCTCGCTGTCCGTGACTCGAATGTCTCCAAATGGTGTTTGCGTGCAAGAAGGGGGATAGGGAATACGAGAAAAACAATTTATTTGTTGAGAACTCAATCTACTAAAGTTTCACACTTGGTCTTTTTCTGGAATCTTATCTTGGCTCGTCCCCAGACCACTAGCCAGGTACAAGTCAATTTGATCCACTCCTTTTTCAATATTTTGAGCACTCATGCAATGGATGAGCGTAAGCACGGGAGTTGACACTTAGGATGGCAAAGAGAGGAGTACGGAGGAGGAAAACAAAAAGGGAAGAGAAAGGCTCACATCAATGAGGACAATCATAGGCAAGATGCCAAATGATAGATATGATGTGAGGAGTAGGGGTTGCCATGCAACGGATGCACATACGAGCTAGGAAGATCTCCAATGGAACTAGTGGGGGTGCATCTAACTTGCTCGCTCATGAAGACCTAGAGCTCGTTTGAGGAGGCTCATCCTTGGAATATGCAAGCCAAGTTCTATAGTGTGAAGGTCCCCACATAGCTATATGCATGACGATCATCTCTATGGAGTACAAGGATATAAAGGGAGTACTAGTGTGGATCTCTCAAAAGGATAGTAGTGTTGCCCCTTTCTCTCTTTTTATTTCTTTTTCTCTTTTCTATTTTTTTGTATTTTTTGGTGGCCTCAATGGCTCTTTCTATGTAACTCTCATTTGTCCTCTTTGGGATCTTTTATTGTGTCCACTTTGGGATCTTTTCCTCACTTAAGGGCAACACTCTATTTTACAAGAAGGTAAAGGAGATCTTTCACACTTTACAAGGTACTCAAAATCATAAAGAAGATGTAACTATCATGATGTATCCAATGTATGTCGCTGCCAGTGTAGCAGGAACAAGTATGACATGAAAATCAAGTCATGAAGAGGTGGATGTTGCATGGCAATATATCTCGGAAAGGCTATGGAAATGCCTTGATAGGTAGGTATGGTGGCTGTTTTGAGGAAAGATATAAGGAGGTTTATGATGACAAAGCGTATCATGCCAAGGGTTTGGATGTACCGGCGAAGGTGGACACCAACTCTCGGAGTGAGAAGAAGGCAATGCACGGCACGGAAGAGGCTAGCAAAATATGGGAAGGTGGAAGTTCCAACTTTCAATAATTACATTAGTCCGAAGAACTCATGCACTTATTATCGGTAACTCTCAATCTAATAAGGAGGTTCACAAAGAGACAAGTACCCCGAGGAGGAGTGTATGGGGGTTTGGTTATCCTTGTGCATGATACGTCCAAAATGCATCACTATTTTATATAGTAATTCTTTCTTATTCATGATATATTTCATGATATGATGCTATTCTTATGTTGTTTTGGCTTATTTTACACAGTTTGCAACTTTCCGGTGCCGAAGCAGCAGACGCAGGATTCAGCGGTAAAAAGTGGGCGTTGAGTTTCTGAAGAAGAATACCTCCAAATTACCTGAAAATCGACGGAGGCTATTTTCCAGAAGTGTCACGAAGACATGCAAAAGAGCTACCAGAGGGGGGCCACAGGGTGCCCAGGCGGCCACCTGGCGCGACCCCACCTCTGGCCGCGCCGGGAGGGCGCCTGGACCCCCGGGGCCACTCCCGGCTCCCCCCTCTGGCCTATATACTCTTCTTCATCCAAAAACCCTAAACGGAGAGAGTTTCCGGAGTTCCGCTGCTGCTCCGTGGCGGGAACCTACAGAGAAGAAAAGCCATCTCTGGCGGGCAGATTCCGCCGGGGAGATCACCTCCAGGAAGGGGCGATCGTCGCCATCGTCATCACCATCGTCACGGGCATCATCGAGATCATCATCAACATCATCCCCATCATCAGCACCATCTCCACCTCCATCCAATCTTATCTCACAATTGCAACTCATGTTGTAATCCGTACTATCTATCCTCTTTACTCTATCGGTGTTGATTACTATTTTGTGGTGAATGCTATTGAGTTTTGTTGGAGAAATATTATTGTGTCCAGATTGTTTATCATTTATTTATCCCCACTGATCATGATCTCTTTTATGTCTTGTGAGTAGTTACTTTAGTTCTTGAGGACATGGGAGAAGTTTAGTTGTTAGTAGTCATATGATGTTGAAGTAATATGTGTTGGTTGATATTTAAGTTGTGTTGTTATTTTCCTAGTGGTGTTGTGTGAGTCGAACACTCAACACTTCGCCTTATCAAGGACCTAGGGGAATACATTGTGTAAAAAGAATGCTTACGGTGGGTTGCCGGAGTGACAGAAACCTAAACCCCAGTTTGCACGCTTTTGCACAAGGGAACAATGGATCACCGATCGTATTGCTATGGTTAGGCTTTTGCCTTAATTACTATCTTGTATTTGTGGATGCTTCCAAGGTGTTTAATCATAAGAGTGCACTTATCTTAGTCTAGAGGGTGCACTAGCATAGATCCACCCACTCAACACTTATCAACACATCACATAGTACCGATACGGAATATGGCGAAAGCACAGGACTACCTCTCCCGTGTGTCCTCAAGAACACTTTAGCCTTTATAAGTTCAGTTGCTAGGCCTCTCCTTTGCTCAGAAAGGATTGGGCCACTCGTTATTCTCCAGTACCTTTTACCTTGCTCGTTTTTACTTTCCTGTCGCTTATACCAAGAAAACCCCCTAAAAAGTTATCTTTCAGTGCTTGCAGTTATCTCCTTATCAAAGTCACTTGCTATTACCTTCTGCTCCTCGTTGGGTTCGACACTCTTACTTATCGAAAACGCTGCAATCGATCCCTTACGTTGTGGGTCATCAAGTAACGTTTGCTGGCGCCGTTGCCGGGGAGCGCAGCGCTATTAGTAAGTGAAGCTGGTAAGGAAGCTTTTATATTTCTGTTTTAGTTATGCTGTTGCTGTTTTTGTCCTTATGGACACCCCTACTCTTAGATCGTTGTTCTTGGGGAGCCGCCCCACAACTAAGGTAGTCAGTCCTGCCCCTGCTGAAATTGTGCCTTATAAGATACCATCTGGTATTATCGATTATTTCTTAGCTAATCGCTATGCAGGAGACAGACATCCAGGTGAACACTTGCTATATTTATCACAACTATGTTCATTATTCAAGCTTGCAGGTGTGTCACTGGAGTTCATTATGAAGAAATTATTCTCCATATCGCTTACGGACAAAGCTTCAGATTGTTATAAGCTCCTTGATAACTCACATTCTCTTAAATGGGAAGAGCTTATGTCTCTCTTTTATACAAAGTTTTACCCTCTTCATGAAGTTCATCGAGACAGGAATTACATCTATAACTTTAGGTCTCGCGACGGAGAGAGCATCGCTCAAGCTTGGGGGAGACTTAAATCCCTAATGTTCAAATGTCCTATCCATAAGCTTCCCGAAGATATTATACTTACAAATTTTTATGCCAGGCTTTCTCGTCAAGATAAGGAAATGTTGGATGCCTCCTCTAGCGGGGTATTTCAGAAAAAGAGCGTTGAAGAAAGATGGGATCTTATCGAAAGGATCCAGAAGAATACTGAAGACTGGGAAATTGATAAAGGTATTGAACCTGCTATAAATTATGAGCATGATTATATTGAGAGCTATGTGAAAACTGATTATTTTAATACCTTTTGCTCTAAGATTGGTCTAGATTCCCATCTAATGATTGATTTTTGTAAGAACTTTGCCTCTCATGTTGATTCTTCTAAGATGAAGAAGGATTAGTACCATAAGCCCTTCAAAGAAGTGCCTATTGATATTCACGTTGCTGATCCTATTTTGCCTGCAGTTATATATGAACAGCCCCCTTTTCCTTCAAGGATAAGGGAGCACTCTTTTTGTGACAGGCATAATAAATAAAAGTGAGCGAAGAACAGGCGAACCTGAGGACCAGATCAGAGTCGATCCTCAAGTTTCTATGGTTAAAGATTTAGTTACTAATGATGTTTCAGATTCTATTATAAATTTTTGTGCTGTTTCAACTAACATTGTCACAACCAAGAATAAAAGCCCAATTTCAGGTACACCAGTTGTATCTGTTAAAATAGGAGATCACAATTATTACGGGCTATGCGATCTGGGATCAAGTGCTAGCGCGATTCCTTATTCGCTTTATCAAGAGATCACGAGTGAGATTTCACCCTGTGAACTCGAAGAGATTGATGTTACTATTCATCTTGCAAACAAAGCTACTATCTCTCCTATTGGGATTGTGAGAGATGTTGAAGTCCTATGTGGAAAGGTAAAGTATCCTACCGACTTTCTCGTAGTTGATTCAGTACAAGATAGTTTTTGTCCTATTATTTTTGGTAGACCTTTTCTCAGAACTTGTGGAGCTATTATAGATTGCAAGAAAGGTAAAGTTTCTGTTGAATTCAATGGTGAGCCATATGAATTTAACTTTTCTAAGATATCTAAGCAGCCTCCTGATACTGAATTACCTAATGATGATAAAATTATTGAAAGTATTGCTTCTATTGCTATCCCCCCTAATGATCCTTTGCAGCAATACATGGAGGACCACGAGAATGACACTCATATGCAGGAAAGGAATGCAATTGATGAAATCTTCTTGAGACAACCTGCTATCCTGAAGCACAACCTTCCGGTTGAACCTTTAGGAATTCTATCCAAACCAAAAGAAGACCCGGTGTTTGATCTCAAACCTCTTCCCGATACGCTCAAGTATGCTTATTTAGATGAAAAGAAAGTATACCCTGTTATTATCAACTCTAACCTTTCAGGGTATGAAGAAGAGCGATTATTGGAGACACTTCGTAAACACCGTGGTGCAATTGGCTATACCCTTGATGACCTTAAGGGAATTAGTCCATCTATCTGTCAACATACTATCAACCTCGAGCCCGATGCTAAACCTGTTGTTGACCATCAACGATGGTTGAACCCAAAGATGATGGATGTTGTGAGGACCGAAATCCTCAAGCTTCTAGACGCAGGTATTATCTACCCTATAGCCGATAGTAAGTGGGAAAGTCCAGTTCATTGTGTTCCTAAGAAAGGAGGGACAACTGTAGTCCCTAATGATAAGAATGAACTAATACCTCAGAGAATTATTATTGGATATAGAATGTGTATTGATTACAGGAAGTTGAACAAGGCAACCAGGAAGGACCAGTACCCGTTGCCCTTTATTGATCAGATGCTTGAGAGGCTGTCGAAAAACACCCACTTTTGCTATCTTGACGGGTATTCAGGCTTCTCTCAAATTCATGTTAACACTGCCGATGAAGAGAAGACCACTTTCACTTGTCCTTATGGTACTTATGCTTATAGGCGTATGCCTTTTGGTTTATGCAATGCCCCTGCTACTTTTCAGAGATGTATGTCTGCAATATTTCATGGTTTCTGTGAGGAGATTGTGGAAGTCTTCATGGACGATTTCTCCGTCTATGGAACTTCCTTTGACCACTGTCTCCACAATCTTAATAAATTTTTGCAGAGATGCGAGGATACAAACTTAGTTCTAAACTGGGAAAAGTGCCACTTCATGGTTAACGAAGGGATCGTGCTTGGCCACAAGATTTCCGAGAGGGGAATTGAAGTGGACAAGGCAAAAATTGAAGCTATCGAAAGGATGCCCTATCCAAGGGACATTAAAGGTATTCGTAGTTTTCTCGGTCATGCTAGTTTCTATAGAATATTTATTAAAGACTTTTCTAAGACCTCGAGACCCCTCACTAATCTTCTCCAGAAGGATGTTCCTTTTGTATTTGATGAAGATTGTAAGGAGGCTTTCGAAGTTCTTAAGAAAGCTTTAATAACCGCTCCTATAGTACAACCGCCTGACTGGAGTTTGCCCTTTGAAATTATGTGTGATGCTAGTGATTTTGCTGTTGGAGCTGTTTTAGGACAAAGGGTTGATAAAAAAATTGAATGTTATATATTATGCTAGTAAAACCCTTGATAGTGCTCAAAAGAATTATGCTACTACTGAGAAGGAATTCTTAGCAGTAGTGTTTGCTTGTGATAAGTTTAGGCAGTATATTGTTGATTCTAAAGTTATTATTCATACTGACCATGCTGCCATTAAGTATCTTATGAAGAAGAAGGATGCCAAACCAAGACTCATCAGATGGGTACTGCTTCTTCAAGAATTTGATTTGCAGATTGTTGATAGAAAAGGAGCAGACAACCCTGTAGCGGACAATCTTTCAAGGATGGAAGATATACCGAATGATCCCATCCCAGTCAACGACAGTTTTCCAGACGAACAACTTGCCGTTGTTAAAGTACAATCTCTCTCCGATCCTTGGTTTGCAAATTATGCTAATTTTATCGTTGCAAAGTATTTGCCTCCAGGTTTAACATTTCAGCAAAGGAAGAAGTTCTTCCATGATTTGAGGCATTACTTTTGGGATGACCCACATCTTTTCAAAGAAGGTCCAGACGGGATCGTGAGAAGATGCATACCGGAACACGAGCAGAAGGACATTCTCAAGCAATGTCACGATAGTCCCTATGGAGGACATCACGCCGGTGAGAGAACCGCACATAAGGTTCTCCAATCAGGTTTTTATTGTCCTACTCTCTTTAAAGATGCTAGAAATTATGTTTTATCCTGTGATAAATGTCAGAGAGTTGGTAATATTAGTAGAAGAATGAGATTTCTATGAATTACTCACTAGTGATTGAGCCTTTTGATTGCTGGGATTTTGATTTTATGGGTCCTTTTCCTTCTTCGCACAAGTACACTCACATATTAGTTGCTGTCGATTATGTAACCAAGTGGGTTGAAGCAATCCCCACTGAGAGTGCTGATCACAAAACATCTTTGAAAATGCTCAAAGATGTAATTTTCCCTAGGTTTGGTGTACCTAGGTATCTCATGACTGATGGAGGATCACACTTCACGCATGGAGCTTTTAGAAAAGCTTTAGCCAAGTACGATGTCAATCATAGAATTGCTTCACCGTACCATCCTCAAACTAGTGGGCAAGTTGAGCTCACCAATAGAGAGATCAAGTTGATCTTGCAAAAGACAGTTAACAGAAATAGGAAGGACTGGTCAAGTAAGTTAGGAGATTCTTTGTGGGCGTATAGAACTGCTTACAAAAACCCCATGGGCATGTCCCCCTATAAAATGGTCTATGGCAAGGCTTGCCATTTGCCATTAGAGTTAGAGCACAAAGCTTTCTGGGCTGTTAGAGAGCTTAATGCTGACCCAAAGTTAGCTGGTGAAAAGCGTCTCATGAACTTGACTTCTCTAGATGAGTGGAGAAGTGAAGCTTACGAGAGCGCTAAAATGTTCAAGGAAAAGGTAAAGAAGTGGCATGACAGGAGGATTCTGAAATGTGAATTTAATGTTGGTGATAAAGTTTTATTGTTTAGATCCCGTTTCAGGTTTTCTCCAGGTAAACTACTTTCTAGGTGGGAAGGGCCATTTCATATCGAAGAAGTCTACCGGTCCGGGGCAATCAAGATTAACAATTTTGAAGGCACTAAACCTCAAGTTGTGAATGGGCAAAGAATCAAGCATTACATAGTGGGAGATCCCGTCAATGTTGATGTAAATATAATACGCACAACAACTCATGAAGAACATGTTGCAGCCCTGTTTCAGACACCGACAGAAGCAGAATAAGAAAAGGTATGTATTACGGTAAGGAAACATCGCGAACCGCCATAAAATTTCCATCTTATGAGTTTTTGCAAAATTAGGAAAATTCGAGGCCTAAGTGGAGCCGGAGAGGAGCTCCAGGGGGGCCAGGCGCCCCCCTGGCGCGGCCTACCTCCTGGCCGCGCCGGGAGGCCGCCTGGGCACCCAGGAGTCCGTCTCCGACCCCACTTTGACTCGTTACCTTCCTTTTGTTGCAGAAATTTTTTCTATATATTTGCCCGGATCGTTCCGGCAACGTATCTCGCGATTTCGTGTGTTTTCTCTTCAATCTGTTTCTGCCAGGAAATCTTTTAGCTAGACCTAGGTGCCATGGCTTCCCCAAGTTCCCCCAAGGACAAGTTCGTCGTCAATTTCATCAACCCTTACCTCGCTGAGGTGAACAAGCACCCCCAGGTCCTTCGTGTGGAGGACGGTGTTCTCCACAAGGAAGATCTGAAGGGACCAGTCATGGAGGGGAGCACCGAGGAGCGGCTGAAGGAGATGGAACATGAGGTCTTCAAGTTCAAGAAGATGGTGGAGCGCGGTGTTGAAGCCAACTTCGACATCAGGAACGAGATCGAGGCTTCCCATAGGAAAGAGATGAAGGAGATGTGGTCGAGTTTGTCCGCACTAGAAGAAAAAGTTTATCAGCTCCAAGCACAAATCTATGATCTGCACAACCAGAACTGTGAGTATGAACTAAAGTTTCTGCGCATGGGTTTAGGTGCTGAGTGCAGGATCCTGGAGACGGGAATGTCCTTCGAGACTGGAGAGGAGTTACTATGGAAGCGCTTCGCCAAGGAGTACCTGACTGAGAAGAACAAGAATGAGGAGTAAATCTCCTCGGGTAATGGCACCCCCTCAGCTTGTTCCAAGCTTGGGGGAGTGCCGTGTATCTTTATCTTTATCTTAGTCTTTTAGAGTCCAGTAGAGTCGTATCATGTCTAGGGAGTTTATTATATGAAATAGGTGTTTGCATCGAGGTCTATCACTCCGTCTGTGGAGAGATTGTATCCGTGAGTGTGGAGTCGTCTATAATGGAATATTAATGAGAAGTCTATTGGTTCCTTCGCTGCACTCGGTATTCTCTTCACGCAATCGGCCTCATATGACGATTCTTATGGGGAGTATTGACCTTATATCAGGTATGGCTTTGAAAACTTTATTTAATTTTGGCAAACATAGCTTTGGTCTTGACAACATGCAGTATTTCTCAAGTAGCGACATAGCCAAAACCTTTATGTTATTATGCTTGAAGTGTTATGTTGACAAGGAAGACAACTTGATGTGTTATGCTTACCTTAATGTTTATGCCTTATATGTTTTGCATCTAAATTAGCATCAATTGTCTGTTCTCTCAAAACCTTTGCTAGCCAAACTCTTTGCCAAGTAGATTTCTGCTTGTGCATCCATACCCTGAAACCATGACCTTGCATGTGAGTCCACCATACCTTCCTATTCGTGGTATTCCCCTACCACTCCTATAAGTATAGAATTTATGTGTTATCCTTAAATGTTCAAAATCTTCTGTTTTGTGCCTCTTGTTTAGCTCATGAGGAAGTAGTAGGTAATTCATGATCTTCTTAAGTTGGACAAGTTTTACCCCGGGATTGCATGTCTAATCTGCAAACCCATAATACGAGGAGGAACTGGCATGGGTGCGCCCAGCTCGAAAGATAATATAACAAACAAACCCTCCTTCACGCTTGGTCTATGAGAAATCAGAAACTTTGGCAATGATAAACAAAGGAGATTAAGGGGATGTGATCGTCCCCACTTGGGAGCCGTTCCTCGAAACTTGTCCATCTTGAGAAGTAATTGAGCTATCTATTAGCATTTGTTGACAAACTATGCACCGCCCCAAAATCTATTTTTATTCTGTTTGATTTAAGGATATCACATGAGTTTTCCCTGCTTGCCCTTAACAAGGGCCTTTCTTCCACCTTCATGTTGAGTTAGTTGTCCCACTTCCTTCTTTTCCCTAAGAGAACAGACATTTGATGTTGATGAGGATTCCTCCATATAAAGCTGCATTAAGTTTTGCCATGCCATATCCTGGTTGACATTATCTTTTGATAAGCAAGTTGTTTGCGAAAGCTTTTGCCGAGCAAGCATCGTCCTTTGTGTTAGCATTTTCACTTCATGACTAGTAACATGTTCTTTCAAAAGCTTCAAATTGTTTCATTAAAAAGAAAGAGCAAGAGTGAAAGTTATTAGTTGTCCTTTGACCAAGGATATGTTTGCCATAATTTGATGAGTTTTCTCAGCCCTACTTTTGATTATAATTGTTATTACTTTCTCATAAGGGCCTTATGAGTTGAGGTTGCTGTTGAGGATGCTTGAGTTTGATAATGGAACCTTGATGCTTCTTGTCCGTATTCTATTTATCGACACTTCACTCTCTAAACTTGTGGACAGGTTTACCGAGATCAGTATTCGCTTGGGGACAAGCGAGGTCTAAGCTTGGGGGAGTTGATACGTCCAGAATGCATCACTATTTTATATAGTAATTCTTTCTTATTCATTGATATATTTCATGATATGATGCTATTCTTATGTTGTTTTGGCTTATTTTACAAAGTTTGCAACTTTCCGGTGCCGAAGCAGCAGACGCAGGATTCAGTGGTAAAAAGTGGACGTTGAGTTGTTGAAGAAGAATACCTCCAAATTACCTGAAAATCGACGGAGGCTATTTTCCAGAAGTATCACGAAGACATGCAAAAGAGCTACCAGAGGGGGGCCACAGGGTGCCCAACCGGCCACCTGGCGCGGCCCCACCTCTGGCCGTGCCGGGAGGGCGCTTGGACCCCCGGGGCCACTCCCGGCTCCCCCCTCTGGCCTATATACTCTTTGTCATCCAAAAACCCTAAAAGGAGAGAGTTTCCGGAGTTCTGCCGCCGCTCCGTGGCGGAAACCTACAGAGAAGAAAAGCCATCTCTGGCGGGCAGATTCCGCCGGGGAGATCACCTCCCGGAAGGGGAGATCGTCGCCATCGTCATCACCATCGTCTTGGGCATCATCGAGATCATCATCAACATCATCCCCATCATCAACACCATCTCCACCTCCATCCAATCTTATCTCACAATTGCAACTCATGTTGTAATCCGTACTATCTATCCTCTCTACTCTATCGGTGTTGATTACTATTTTGTGGTGAATTCTATTGATTTTTGTTGGAGAAATATTATTGTGTCCAGATTGTTTATCATCTATTTATCCCCACCGATCATGATCTCTTTTATATCTTGTGAGTAGTTACTTTAGTTCTTGAGGACATGGGAGAAGTCTAGTTGTTAGTAGTCATATGATGTTGGTTGATATTTAAGTTGTGTTGTTATTTTTCTAGTGGTGTTGTGTGAGTCGAACACTCAACACTCGCCTTATCAAGGACCTAGGGGAATACATTGTGTACAAAGAATGCTTACGGTGGGTTGCCGGAGTGACATAAACCTAAACCCCAGTTTGCACGCTTTTGCACAAGGGAACAATGGATCACCGATCGTATTGCTATGGTTAGGCTTTTGCCTTAATTACTATCTTGTATTTGCGGATTCTTGCAAGGTGTTTAATCATAAGAGTGCACTTATCTTAGTCTAGAGGGTGCACTAGCATAGATCCACCCACTCAACACTTATCAACACCGCACATAGTACCGATACGGAATATGGCGAAAGCACAGGACTACCTCTCCCGTGTGTCCTCAAGAACACTTTAGCCTTTATAAGTTCAGTTGCTAGGCCTCTCCTTTGCTCAGAAAGGATTGGGCCACTCGTTACTCTCCAGTACCTTTTACCTTGCTCGTTTTTACTTTCCTGTCGCTTATACCAAGAAAAACCCCTAAAAAGTTATCTTTCAGTGCTTGCAGTTATCTCCTTATCAAAGTCACTTGCTATTACCTTCTGCTCCTCGTTGGGTTCGACACTCTTACTTATCGAAAACGCTGCAATCGATCCCTTACGTTGTGGGTCACCAGCGCATCCTCGACTCATGGTACGTGAGTGTACTCTAATATTCGATCCCTCCAAAGATTAGTGATCCATCTAGTAGCTAGAGTTCTCAACTAGTTTTGTAGGTTTTGAAAATACACACGGATTGCCCAAAATACGACATCTATCACTAATAGGCTAGAGCTCTTGACACCAAAAGTTCAGACATTACTCACATCAATACCTCAAAACTATTGCAAGTTACTACTAGAATTAAATAGCAACCTCAATTACCTACTTTCAAGACAAGACACTACTCAGTGCAACAACCAACTCTCTTTAACAAGATAAACATGAAAACTAAAAAGATTTCCAGCAACAAACTAAACAAAAGCCAAGGCTCTTACTAAAGACAAACTAAGACTAAAACTAAACATGGCAGCAGCTACGAAAAGATAAAGAACACACAACAGCAAAAAGATAGTCAGGAAAAATCCTATGATGTGTTCTAGATTTTGAAAGTGGAGCGTGTTTCTCTCCCACACATAGTAAGACGGGATCTAACTTGTTATGAACAGCAAGCAAAACTAAAGAAACTAAAAATAAAACCTAAGAGTGAGACGCTCCAAGCATAGCACATAACGCATGAAGTGATAAAAATATAGTGAGACGAAGGAAGAACTGATGATTGTTGATGGAGAAGGGGATGCACGGGGGCATCCCCAAGCTTAGACGCTTGAGTCTCCTTGAATATTTATTGGGGATGCATGGGGGCATCCCCAAGCTTGAGCGCTTGACACTCCTGGATCTTCTTTCATCATCTTCCATCGCACACTTGAAAACTCCCTTCATACATAACTCATCATAAGCTGATTAGAGAGGTTAGTACCTTTAATAAAATAATTTTTCCCCACTGGATATAAAGATATTCTTGAAGAGCTACTGTTTCTCAAGAGTGCCAAAAGGTTTTTGCAAAGGAAAAGCAAGCTTAAGGTTTGCAAAAGTGAAGAGAGGCAAAACGTGGCAGAATCTGTGAAAAACAGACCAGCAGGTAGTAAAGAATTTCTTAGGGGCACTTCTGCAACTCAAATAAAAAAATTCAGAACATACGAAAGTTTCAAAATTTTATAGAGCACTCTGTCAGAAAAATTCAGATCAAAAAGATGATCTGGTGATTTGATTCGAATTTTTCTGTCAAGGGACAGAATCGGTTTTCTAGACAGCATGTCACAACTTTTGCTTCCCTTATCATAAGAGGCTATAAGTTGGCACAAAGCTGAAAAATAAAGATAAAATGATGTTGCTACAGTGGTAACAATCATCAAGACACAACAAAAAGCAAAAATAAACCTAAATTCGTTGCGGGCTGCCTCCAGAAAGCGCTTTCTTTTATGCCTTTCAGCTAGGCATGATGCAAAAAGAAGAATCAAGTTTTATCCAGAGAAAGAGAATAACTAGCCCGTGTAACGGACTCAAAAGGTAACTTGATTTTCTTTCTAGGGAAGTGTTCCATCCCCTTTTTGAGTGGGAATTGGAATTTTATATTCCCCTCTTTCATGTCAATAACCGCACCAACGGTGCTAAGAAAAGGACGTCCCAAAATAATTGGACACAAAGGTTCACACTCTATATCCATAACAGTAAAATCAACGGGAACATAGTTGTCATTGACAATGATAAGAACATCGTCGACCTTACCCAAAGGTTTCTTTACGGAAGAATCAACAAGACGAACACCAAAAGAACAAGGCTCAAAAGGCTTCAATTCAAACATATCAAATATTCTTTTGGGCATAACGGAGGTACTAGCTCCAACATCACATAAAGCATAGCAAGAGAAGTTATTTAATTTAATTTTGATCATAGGGTCCCAACCATCATCTAGCTTCCTAGGTATGGAGGCTTCTACTCTAAGCTTCTCCTCCCTAGCTTTGATGAGAGCATTTGTGATATGCTCCGTGAAGGCAAGATTAAGTGTGCTAGTGTGGGGGTCTCTAGACATTTTGTGTAGCAAGCTAATAACTTCTGAGAGGGTGCAACTATCAAAATCAATATCACTACTATCAAAGGTGGTAGTAGTGTCGTCAAGGCTCACTTGTTTGAAACCCTCTATGTTCATAGGAGTTTCTTCATTTTCGGTTGAGGTATTAGCATCACCATTAATAGGTCCAACGGGACTAGGAGTGCATTGGGTGCTAATAGTTTGGGTGTCCTCAACAATTTGGATAGTGGCAACCATGTGGTGTGTAGGAAGGCTCTTAATTCTATCCTCTTCCTCTTTTTCTCTAGCCCATCTTTCTTTAAGTTTAGACATCATCCTAATATTTTCATTAATTTGCAATTGGATAGCATTAATAGGAGTGGCCTTATTCTCCTCAAGGGGAGAGGTTCTAATTTTAAGCATCTCAATATCAAGGGCTAAGCTTTCTACCTTCAAAGAGAGATTATCTAATTTAGCTAATTTCTCCTCTACATTTTTGTTGAAGGCTTTTTGGGTAGTGATAAAATCTCTAAGCATGTTTTCCAATTCAGAAGAGGGGTTCTTGTTGCTAGGGTAGGTGTTGTTGTTCCCATAGTTGGATGGAAACGTTCTAGGATTGCTAGCAAAATTACCCCTATAAGCATTGTTGTTGAAGTTGTTTCTAGCAATAAAGTTCACATCTACTTGTTCTTGGGAAACCAAAGAATTTAAAGGGACATCACGAGGATCAATAGAGGGTTGCTTGGTAAGTAGAGACATAATTAAGTCAACTTTTTCATTGAGGGAGGTAACTTCCTCGACAGAGTTTACCTTCCTACCTGTTGGAGCGCGTTCGGTGTGCCATTGGGAATAATTGGTCATCATCTCATCGAGAAGTTTCGTGGCAGCACCAAGTGTAGTTGACATAAAGGTTCCTCTCGCGGCCGAATCTAACAGGTTCCGCGAGGTAAAGTTCAAGCCTGCATAAAAATTCTGGATAACCATCCAGGTAGTCAAACCATGTGTAGGGCATTTCTTAACAAGAGATTTCATTCGTTCCCAAGCTTGGGAAAAGTGTTCATTATCCAATTGCTTAAAATTCATAATGTTACTCCTTAATTGGATAATTTTAGCAGGTGGGTAGTACTTTCCTATAAAAGTATCTTTGCACTTATCCCAAGAATCTATGCTATTCCTAGGCAAAGATTGAAACCAGATTTTAGCGTCTCCCCTTAAAGAGAAAGGAAAGAGCTTGAGCTTAACAATATCACCTTCTACTTCTTTATACTTTTGCATATCACATAATTCAACAAAATTGTTCAAGTGTAAAGCAGCATCATCTCCAGCACCAGAGAATTGATCTCTCATAACAAGGTTTAGCAAGGCAGGTTTAATTTCATAAGAGGTAGCTGAAGTGGCAGGTGTGGCAATGGGGGTGCAGATAAAGTCTTGGTTGTTGTGACTAGTGAAGTCACACAACTTGGTGTTTTCAGTGGAACCCATAGCAGCAGCAAGCTTCGCAGTTTTTTTTGTGATTTTTGATATAAGACTCAAAGATAAAAACTGAAAGGTAAAATAACAAGACTAAAAAACAAAGGTAAAGGGTAGTGTGCAACTCCCCTATCTTAGCACTCGGAGTCCCCGGCAACGGCGCCAGAAATTTGGCTTGATGTGCGAGGTAATGATAGTGATTTCTCGCCCTTCGTTGGTAAACCCCAAGTGGAAGGCGTGATGTAGCACAACAGTAAATTTCCCTCAGTAAAGATACCAAGGTTTGTCTCCAGTAGGACTCCAGAGATGATAAGTAGGTGTCAGCGGCGCAACTGACGCGGACCTGCACACAGACACAAATAACTTTGTTCCCAACGAAGTTCAGAGAGGTTGTCAATCTCTCCGGTCATGTTGTTCACAAAGGATCAAACACAAGGGGATAATGATAGCAACTGAAAGTAAAAGCAGAAAAGTAAATGAGCGTGGAAACAGTAATGAGGATATGGACCGGGATACGTGATGTGCACTAGTGATGTCTCTCTCCCAAAAGACGATAAAACTGCTATGCGAGGTGAACAAATTACAGAAGGGCAATTGACAGGATTATGAACGCACCGCAATGCTAACTATGCTACAAAAGAAAGGAAGAGGCTCAAAAGCATGGGCAGTACGCCAAAATAAGTAGACCGAAATCCAACTACATCTACTACTAATCATCCACCTTGAGATATCTATCCAGAAGATCTCGCTGGTATTAAGTTGCGAGCGCCACCCAAAGTGTAAACCCAAAGCAACAGACAACTGCATTAAAAAGTACTGTGCGTAAAGTAAACAATCCTTGCAACCGCGGTTACAAGCACCGTTGTTTTCCCCCTTGTGGGAACAACACATCCCCTAGACTCATGTTTCCGTCACTCAAGCGTGTCATTGGGGGGCATGAACCCACAATCGAGCAAAACGTTCCCTCTTGGGGTTACTACCTACTACTTGGCCAAAGCAATAAACAACAGCGGAGAACATGCAAGAATTACTTAGGAACAAAAATATAAGAGATAAGAACCAAATATATTACTCAATCACAATCTGAACATAATCTCATAATCCATCAGATCCCATCAAACTCAGCATAGCAACAGCAGAAAGATTACAAAAGTGCCTCGATCATGTAGGACAGCTCACGAGGTCTAAACCATGAAGAACAAAGAGGGGAGGAGAACATCACATAGCTAATGATCACGGAACCATGGTCCAAATAAAACTACTCACGAGACATCCGGGAAGCATCCATGGTGGAGAGGAGACTCCCGGAGGTCGGCCCTCCCTCCGGCAGGGTGCCGGGAAGAGGTCTTCTGGTGCTCCCGATCTCGGAAGCGCGGCGGCGGAGGAACAGAGGCGAGATCGTGAAAAAGTGTTCTGTCCTTGAGGGTTTCCCGAGACGGACAATATATAGGCGAAGGGGGGCAGACAGGGGGGCCACCAGGGGTCCAGGCGCCCCCCTGGCGCGGCCAGCCCCTAGGGCGCGCCACCAGGGCGCCTGGGCCCCTGGTGGTGGCCCTCTGGCCCCACCCAGGTTCTTCCGGAAGGTTCCTTCACGCTGATTTGTTATCTGATTTTTCCAGAATTTTTGGAGCACTTTTTATATGGGGGAAAACTAAAATAGAAAAACAGCAGAAAACAGGAACTGGCACTGTGGTGCACTGAGTTAATAGGTTAGTCCAAAATATGATCAAAAGTGTATGAAAGTGTATCTAGATCATAGCAATATCACACAAAACATGCATGGAGCAAGCAGAAATTATAGATACGTTTTGGACGTATCAGTGATCTCGAAGAAAATGATGACGAATATCAATATGCTTCGTTCGAGAGTGTTGCACAGGGTTATGAGCAATCTTGATAGCACTTTCGTTATCACATAGCAATGGAATTTTCTTCACAAGAATGCCATAATCTTTCAGCGTTTGCTTGAGCCACAAAATATGAGTGCAGCATGAACCGACAACAATATACTCGGCTTCAGCCGTAGAAATAGATACGCAATTCAGTTTCTTTGAAGCCCAATAGACAAGAGATCTACCGAGAAAATGACATGTGCCTGAGGTAGATTTCCTATCGACTCTATCACCAGCCCAGTCAGAATCAGAATATCCAACGAGATCAAACTGGGCACCCTTGGGATACCATAGTCCCAAGGTTGGTGTATGAGCCAGATATCGAAGAATATGGTTGACATCAATATGATGTGATTCTTTCGGGTTTGCCTGAAAACGGGCACACATACAAACTGATAGCATAATGTCAGGTCTAGATGCACAAAGGTAAAGAAGCGAACCGATCATCGAGCGATATTTATTCTGATCGAAAGGTTTGCCCTTCTCATCTGCATCTAGATGAACATTCGTAGGCATTGGAGTCTTGATAGTTTTGCAACTGACAAGATCAAACTTCTTCAGGCAATCTCTGAGATATTCTCTTGAGAGATGAAAGTTCCATTCTTCTGTTGACGGATTTGAAGCCCGAGAAAGAACTTCAATTCACCCATCATAGAAATTTCATATTTCTTCGACATCATACGAGCAAATTCTTCGCTAATATCAGGGTTAGTGCAGACAATATAATATCATCGACATAAATTTGACACACAAAAAGATCATTTTTGTATGCACGAGTAAAAAGAGTCGGATCAGTTGTTCCTGGTTTGAAGCCCTTCTTTAGAAGAAAATCCTTCAGTGTTTCATACCAAGCACGAGGTTCTTTCTTTAACCCATATAGGGCCTTGTTCAACCTGTACTCCTTATCAGGATTCTTCGGGTCTTCAAAACCTGGTGGCTGCATAACATATACTTCTTCTTCGATTTCACTGTTAAGAAATGCGCTTTTTACATCCATTTGATATAGCAATATACCATTGTAATTGGCAAAAGCAAGCATGACACGAATAGATTCAATTCGGGCAACTGGAGCATAAGTCTCACCGAAATCAATACCTTCGATTTGGGTGTAGCCTTGTGCAACCAGTCGAGCTTTATTCCTTACCACAATGCCATCTTCATCTTGCTTGTTGCGAAAAATCCACTTCGTACCAATGATATTATGCTTCTTAGGATCAGGTCTATCGACAAGGGACCAGACTTTATTTCTCTCGAACTGATTAAGTTCTTCGAGCATTGCTGTCATCCAGTCTGAGTCCTTCATCGCTTCATCAAATTTTGATGGTTCTAGCATGGATACAAACGAAAAATTTCCACAGAAGTTAGCTAATCGAGTACGAGAACGAGTGGTGGGACGACCTGGTAAACGAATCTCTTCGAGAATTGAGTCGACATCTACTCTTCTTCGAACACGAGGTAAAAATCCTTCATCATCTTGCAAATCCGGTTGTTCTTCGGGATCAGCTTGTCCTTCGGGATGATTTCCTTCGGGTTCAGCTTGTCCTTCGGGATGAGCATTTTCTTCGTTTATGCGTTCTCCTTCGACCTGTTCATCATTAGCTTCAGGATGTTGATCTCCAGCGCCCCGGGCTATGTGTGGGAACATTGGACCATCATCATCCCTGTTGGCTTGACGTGCATTTCATTCGACAGGCCGAATATCTCCAATAGCCATGTACCTGATAACTTCATCAAAAGGTGGTTCATCCAGGTTAAGAGGTAATTGCTCCTTTTGAGAGCCATTAGTTTCATCAAATCGAACATTTACAATTTCTACAACTTTACCAAGATGAGAGTTGTAAACTCTGGAAGTGTGAGAATTCGAACCATAACCAAGGAGAAAACCTTCGTGTGCCTTTGGGGCAAACTTGGAGCTGTGATTCATATCTCTGATATAACATGGAGCACCAAAAACCCTGAGATATGAAACATTCGGATTTTTACCAGTGATGAGTTCATGTGAAGTTTTCTTCAGAAATTTGTGCAGATAAACTTTGTTGATGATATGACACGCAAATAAACTTCTTCTTTGTCCAACAATGTCCAAAACCTTCGGGGGCAAAACTTTCTCTTATACGTTGATAATCACTTGCTTCTCCTGGACCTGCACACACAACAGATAGCTTTGCTCCCAACGAGTACAGAGAGGTTGTCAATCCCTCCGGCCTTGTTGTTTACAAAGGATAAAACGCACGAGATAATAATGATAGTGATAGCAACGGAAAAGTAAATACTGAAAGTAAATTGATAGTGTAAACAATATTGGAAATATGGACCGGGGTCCTATGATGTTCACTAGTGATGTCTCTCTCCCAAAAGACGATAAAATAGCCATGCAAGGTAAAAAAATTACAGCTGGGCAATTGACAGGATTATGTGCGCAAACCAATGCTAATTATGCTATACAGAAAGGAAGAGGCTCAAAAGCATGGGCGGTACGCCATGACAAGTAGACCGAAATCCATCTGCATCTACCTACTAATCATCCACCTTGAGATATCTATCCAGAACATCTCGCTGGTATTAAGTTGCGAATCCCACCCAAAGTGTAAACTCAAAGCAACAGACAACTGCATTAAAGAACTTTGCGTAAAGTAAACAATCCTTGCACCCGCAAGTACAAGCACCGTTGTTTTCCCCCTTGTGGAAACAGCATATCCCCTAGACTCATGTTTCTGTCACTCAAGCTAGTCATCGGGGGGCATGAACCCACAATCATGCATAACTCTCCCTCTTGGAGTCACTACCTACTACTTGGCCAAAGCAATAAACATGAACGGAGAACATGCAAGAATTACTTAAGAACATAAATATAAAAGAGGAGAATCAAATATATTACTCAAACACAATCTGAACATAATCTCATAATCCATCGGATCCCAGCAAACTCAGCATAGCAACAACAGAAATATTACATATGTGCCTCGATCATGTAGGGCAGCTCACGAGCTCTAATCCATGCAAAACAAAGAGGGGAGGAGAACATCACATAGCTACTGATCATAGACCCATGGTGCAAGGTGGACTACTCACGGTTCATCCGGGAAGCGTCCATGGTGGTGGAGAAGCTCTCGGAGGTGGTTCCTCCCTCCGGCAGGGTGTCGGGAAGAGGTCTTCTGGTGCTCCCGATCTTGGAAGCGCGGCGGCAGCGGAACAGAGGAGAGATCGCGAAAAAGGGATCCCGTCTCGGGGTTTTTGCGTCACGGGGAATAAATAGGCGAAGGGGGGCAGCCAGGGGGGCTACGAGGGCTCAAGGTGGCCCCCTGGCGCGGCCCCACCCTATGGCGCGCCGGGAGGGCGCCTGGGGCCCTGGTGGGTCCCCTCTGACCCCCCTCGGTGATTCCCGAAGCTTCCGTATCGCTGATTTTTATTGGTTTTTCCCGAATTTTTGGAGCACTTTTAATATGGGGGAAAGCTGAAATAGAAAAACAGCAGAAAAAAGGAACTGGCACTGGGGTGCACTGAGTTAATAGGTTAGTCCAAATATGATCAAAAGTGTATGGAAGTTCATCAATATCATAGCAATATCACACAAATAAGGCATGGAGCAAGCAGAAATTATAGATACGTTTTGGACGTATCAACATCCCCAAGCTTAATTCCTGCTCGTCCTCGAGTAGGTAAATGATAAAAGCATAATTTCTGTGGTGACATGCTAACAACCATAAAAAAAACTTTTAAGTAAAGCAATCAAGGCATGTAATTCAATTCAAGTCATAACAGGCAAGAGTCTATATTTAGTATTGAAACAAGCAACATAAGAACATAAAGGTGCAAGAGCTCTCGCTGTCCGTGACTCGAATGTCTCCAAATGGTGTTTGTGTGCAATAAAGGTGATAGGGATATACGAGAGAAAAAGTATTTTTGTGTTGAGAACTTAATCTACTAAAGTTTCACACTTGGTATTCGTTGGAATCTTATCTTGACTCATCCCCAGACCACTAGCCAGGTACAAGTCAAAATGATCCACTCCTTTTCGACATTTTGAGCACTCATGCAATGGATGAGCGTAAGAAAGAAAGTTGACACTTAGGATGGCAAAGAGAGAATATGGTGGAGGAGGAAGACAAAAATGTGTGAAAGGCTCACACCAATGAGGACAATCATAGGCGAGAGAAAGCCAAATGATAAATATGATGTGAGGAGTAGGGATTGCCATGCTACGGATGCACATATGAGCTAAGGTAAGCTCTCCAATGGAACTAGTGGGGGTGCATTCAACTTTCTTGATCAAGAAGACCTAGAGCTCATTTGAGGAGGCTCATCATTCACCACTGGAAAAAGGTCATTAGTGGCGCACCTATTTTGGGTACTAATGGCGCACATATGGTGCGCCATTACTAGCACACCATTAGTAAGTGATAGTAATGGCGCACATATGGTGCGCCATTACTACCTCTGACACCAATGGCGCACGGGGAGTGCGCCATTACTGACGGCAGAGGTGCGCTATTACTACTATGAATATTTGTAAAAAATTGCTTCTTCCGTATTTGCAGAGGGGTTATAAAATACATCACCCATATACTTAAACAGCAGCATCAACATGACAGTTATAACATGACATCATCATCATATGAACAGCCACATCAGAATTCTTAACCAACACCATTTATTAACAAGAGGGAAAATCAACAAGTATAGCATGAGAGAGTTCACACATTCTTAACCAACATATTATAGATTACACTAAAGACTCTTCACTCCTCGTCGTCAGAAGACGAAATGACGATGAACTTGTTCTCTTTTTCGGCCTGAGCTGCTTCCCATACAACCGCTTGGCGCGCCAGGTCTGGTATGCCCACCGGGTACTTGCGCTCCCAAACGGCATTGAACTCCGCTTCCTCTGCTGCGTCCTCCTCTTCTATCTCCCGCCTATTTCGAGACAGCTCTGAAGCAGTGGGCTGAATGTCAGAGCTTGCCGTCGAAAAGCCAGAGACATCCGAGGACGCCGTCGATGCAGAGAGGCGCGAGCCCGTGGAGCAGCCCGACAAGGCGGGCACGGGCACGGGCGCGGGCGCGGGTGCGGGCGGCGCTGGCACGGGCGCGGTCTCCGGCTCGGGGTGGCGGCTCGGGGGTGGGGTGGTATACGGATGCTGGTGGTGATGCGACAGGTTTGGCGAGAGCGAACCATTTCTGCAAGATAAGATGATTAATTAGGCAGATAACTGACATGAGCAAAATCACAACATCAATTAAAGTAGAGTGCCAAAATTAAAGCATCACTTACTAACAAATTAAAGCATACTGCAGAACCGCATCAATTGGCTACTCACAAAATTTACGATCGATGTCATTCCCATATCATCAATGCTAATATTTACAAATTAAACCATAGCAAGTTAGGCCTGCTTAATTTTTATAGTCCAAACATTAGAGCAATGCATCTTCAGAACTGGCACAATTAGGTTACTCTAGTGTGTTAGGTCCAGAAGATGTGCAATTTTGTAGTATAGATGTGCAATAGGAAAGCCAGTGGGTAACTTAACTAAAGCATGAGCTATGAAGCAAGCCTTGATCTACAATCCATTTTCTTCCTGTGAACCATTGCTACCACCTATCTGATTGTTTACCTCCACAAAATGGTAAAGGCAGTATTGATTCTTGTTACATCATACTTTGTGGGTACAAATGCTAGGTATTTCTTATGTGTTGTGACTCTCATTACAGAGCAACAGAGGCAAAAGGCATATGGGGATTGACAGTACAAGATGTGATAACTATTGACTGCAAAAATTATGGACTATCCAACAAGTGATGGTAGATAATGTTCTCCCATTAGTTGATGAACTATAATGCATATAACAGTAAGTACAAATGTATAATAAGGTTTTGTGGCACGATTAAACATAAGATAAAACAGAAGACCACTAGACTAGAAATAAAAAATCTCTAGCATACCCTTGAGTTATATTACTATTCAAAAACATCTGCAACAATTCCAACAACCTGAGGAGCCAGACAGCCAGCCACATGGTTGACCAGTGTTCAAGGAACATTCATTTCCCTTTTCCCCCACCCTTTCTATAAATGGAATAGAACAGCAGCACACAACCAGCTGAATTGTTCTTGTCCATGGCATGGACACTCACTACACCAGGCAGGTTTTAAAAAGACCTCTGCCCCGGCGACGACCTTGCTACTAGTTTTTACTAACTTCAGGTGACAATAATGTAGCAGCTTGGGTAAAATTGGATTTCAACAGTGGGGGGCTACGTGTGTACTGATATTATCACCCCGCATCAACATCGATTGCTCTAAGCCCGTCTAGTTAGCTTGATAATTCATTTCCTTGAAAACATATTTTTGTTCTCAAACTGTAAGACGTAAAAAATGGACTAAAGCAACGCGTGCGGGCTTCCAGTCACCCAACCAACGATTATTATCAAGAACATAGGGTCATTAGGTTACCAAAAAAAAGCTCACATAGTCACATTCACTAACACCAACATGTAATTTTCCAGCTGCGATGATTTTCTTTTGAAGTTTTTACCTTTGCTTTGGTGTAATCTTAGATCCCTCGGCATGTAGTATTAATCGCAGTACGAACTAATCAGAAAGTTTTTACTTCACTCTAGCCCTGGGTTAATAATATAGGACTGGATGAAAGCAATAGCAAGAACAACAAAGCAATAGCAAAAACTGAACAACAAGCTCTTTTACCCCAGTTTTTGTTTTACACGCTTGAATCTCATAGTAATTCCTAGATACACCAGGATCGCGGAGGGAGGGAGGGAGGGAAGGGGACTCACCGGGTGGATCGCAGAGGCGGCTAGGGCCGAGGGAGATCTGGCGGGCGGCGGCGCGTTGGAGGAGATCAGGAGGGGAGCGGCGTCGCGCAGGTCGGGTGCACGCTACAGCAGCGGCGGTCGATCTGTGAGGGGGCACGGGGTGAGAGAGATATAGGGAGAAAGAGAGGAAGGGAGGGAGGGAGGGGGAGGCTTACTGAAGGAGCGGGGTACAGGCAGCGGAGGAAGACAGAGGAGAGGTGGCGTCCGGTGAGGGGCGCGACGGCGGAGAAGATGGGATCTGCGAGGGCGGCGCGGTGTGTGTGTGTGAGAGAGAGAGGGACACAGAGAGGTAGGGAGGGCGGCACGGCGAGGCTTACCGGAGTGGACCGCGGTCGTGAGAGGCGGCGAGATGGGGGAGAGATTGGTAGGGTTTGCGCGCGAGTGGAGCCGGAGCCAGGCCGGGGTGGGGATTAAGGGTGGAGTGGGCCGGCCGGGTGGGATTAGATTAGCAATGGCGCACCTGGTATAAGGTGCCTCATTAGTTTCCGTGGATAGTAATGGCGCACCTCTGCCAGGTGCGCCGTTACTAAGTCCGGGGAGTGGTGTGGGACCAAGAGAAAGAGAGTAATGGCGCACCTGTGACCAGGTGCGCCATTACTAACGTGGTGCCTAATGGAGCACTATACACTGGTGCGCCATTAGTGTCCATATTAGCTATAGCTGTTTTTCTAGTAGTGATTGGAATACACAAGCCAAGTTCTATAGTGTGAAGGTCCCCACATAGCTATATGCATGAATGATAATCTCTATGGAGTACAAGATATAAGAGGGAGTACGAGTGTGGATCTCTCAAAAGGAATAGTAGTGTGCCCCTTCTCTCTTTTTATTTCTTTTTCTCCTTTTTTTATTTTTTGTATTTTTTTGCTGGCTTCAATGGCTCTTTCTATTTCTCTCATTTTTCCTCTTTGGGATCTTTTAATTTGTCCTCTTTGGGATCTTTTAATTTTTCCACTTTGGGATCTTTTCCTCACTTTAGGGGTAACACTCTATATATTACAAAAAGTATAGAAGATCTTTCACACTTTACAAAGTACTCAAATCATAAAGAAGATGTAACTATCATGATGTATGCAAATGTATGCCTCTGCCAGTGTAGCAGGATATGCAATGATACTAGCGCGCCATATAGCAATGATTAGGGCAAGGCCCGACTAGCATGCGGCTCATCGATCAAGCAAGTAGCATGTATGACATGAAGATCAAGTCATGAGAAGATGGATGTTGCATGGCAATATATCTCGGAAAGGCTATGGAAATGCCTTGGTAGGTAGGTATGGTGGTTGTTTTGAGGAAGGATGTAAGGAGGTTTATGATGACAGAGCGTATCATGCCAAGGATTTAGATGTACCGGCGAAGATGGACGCCAACTCTCGGAGTGAGAAGAAAGCAATGCACGGCACATGAGAGGCTAGAAAAATATGGGAAGGTGGAAGTGTCAACTTTCGAATACGACATCTATCACTAATAGGCTAAAGCTCTTGACACCTGTAACATCCCAAAATTCTCCGAATTTTGGAATGTTAATAAAATTAAATAGATAATGATTGTTGGATTGGTGTGTTTGATTTTCTCTGGAATTTAAAACTTTTGGTGTTGAAATGAATATTAAAGAGAGAGGGAATAAAATGACTTTCCCTAATATTCACCGTTGGTGTTTTGGAATTTATTATTTAAAAACAAAACCAACAAAACAAAATGAGAGAAGGTAATATGACTCCTTCAACATATTAAAAGGTTGGAAATGTTTTAAATTATTATTGGAATTCTTCTGATTATTCAAAATATTTTTCAACTAAAGGAAAATGTTCCCACTCTCTGAACATGCCTTCTCTGAACTGCACTCTTTGCAGTCTTGGATAGCTCAGTATCATGACAGAGACCTTGCACAGGATGCTTGGGCCTGGAGGTTTGACAGCAAGGGGGTGTATACAGCAAAAAAAATTTATACTCATGTACATGAACCTCTACAGCCTAATCCCCTGTTAATGTGGATCTGGAAGTCTTGTTGTACACTAAAGATAAAAGTTTTTGCTTGGCTGGTTATAATGGATAGAATAAATACAAAGGATATGCTGTTGAGAAGACATTGGCACATTGAAGATTCCTGAATGTGTGCTATGCCCCACTCAGCAAATGGAATCTAGAGATCATCTATTCTTCCAGTGTAACTTCAGTGTAAGGATTTGGAACTACTTACAGATTGACTGGAATGGTGGATCTAATATGGTGGATATTGCTCAAGCTGCCAGGAGAGGTTTTCAACAACCTTTCTTTTCAGAAGTGGTGTTTGTGGCCTGGTGGAACATTTGGACTATCAGGAATGCCAAGGTTTTTCACCATGAGAGGCCCAGCTTTGCAAGGTGGAAGGCAGGTTTTGTCCATGACCTGACTCTGCTTGGATACAGAATCAAGCACAAGTTCAAGGATGATTTTTTTAGATGGATAGATTTTTTACCTCCCTAACTTTTGTTAGTTGATGATGTTGTTGTTGGCTCTGTTCTTTCTGTAAATTTGTAAATATTCTTTCCTGCTGGCAATAAAGTGCTGTGGGGCTTTTTGCCTCACAGTTTTACATTAAAAAAAAACTAAAGGCAAATTCATTTGAGAGGATATAAAAGGACTTATCCCCATTTTTAATTTGTTGAAAAATAGTTTAAAATATTTTTGGGAGACTTTTTAATTTTACCATGGAGTTATAAATATTTTCTAAAAATATTTTTGGAATTTATTTATGCTCCGGAAAAGTTTTTATTTCAATTTTCGGAGTTTTCGATATTTTTAAAATGCCAGAAAAGTATTTAAAAATATTTAAAAATAAGTTGCAAAGTTTTTATTTTTATTTATTACTTTGGTCAAGCAAAAAATTCAGTTTTATTATTTTAAAAATATTGGCGAAGACGAAATCTTAAAATAAATTTCCGTGATTTTTCTAATATTGTTTTGGGCCTAATGGGCCTGGTCTGTTTTTTTTCCGCAGACCGATTTTATATTTATCTCGGATTAAAAAAAAAGAGGATTAGGGGCTGGCTATAAATAGCCCCGATTAGGGCTAAATAATTTTCGCTTAGCGTTTTTAGGTTAGCCCTAAACTAATCCGCGGGACCCACCGCCGCCGACATCACCGACGACGTCATCGCCGGAGCTCGCCGGAATCTCACCGCAGTACGCCGGAATTTCGCCGGAGCATCGCCGGAGTTCGTTTTTTTTGCCGGAGTTCATCGTTTTTCCGCCCCGGTGAGCACCCTGAGCCCGCACCGCCGCCTGCGCCTGACCCCGCCACCTCACCACGCCCTGGTCGCCGCCCCGCCGCCTCGCCGGCCGGCCGGAGCCGCCGACGCCCTGTGGCCCGCGCCTCGCGCTCGCGCCCCGCCGCCCCGCGCGCCCGCAACTCTGGCCGCCCGCGCCCGCGACCCCAGAGCCCCGCCGCCGGGCTCGGCCGGAGCAAGCCCGAGCTCGCCCGAGCTCCCAGCAATGGCCTTCATGGCTCTGCTTCCCGTGCGCGTGGAGAATTAGAAAGGAAAAAAAAAGTCAAAACGCGTTTCCGATTTTTTTTCAGATCTGGATCGAAACCGCCCAAGGACCCGATCGCGTTTTTCAGAAAATATTTATTTACGTACGGGTCCTTTTTACAGTAGAGCACCCCGGTACCCCCGGTGTCACCCCGATACCGTTTTTGCGACTATTTTTTAACCGTAACTCGGAATTGGGCGATTCCAGTTGCGTTGCGACCGTGTAGAAATTTTCTAGCCAGTAGACAAAGTGTTACAGAGGTTTGAATTTTTAAATTTGGATCCCAAGCTGATCCAAATTTGAACTTCCGACTGCCGTAACTTTTTACCGGTGCGCCCGTTTGCGCCGTTTCTTTTTGCGTTGGATCACTCGTTCCACCTACCTTATGCTTATATCATGTGTGCATGAAAATTCACAAGTTTATTGATCTGTTTAAATTCAAATCAATTTTGCACTCGCTATGACCTGTGTTGCAGTATTCCGTCTCACGTGATTCTTTTTTCATATTGGATCATATGAGACGTCCTATTAGCAATATCCACACACCATTCAGATTGCTATGATCTTTACCTTGATTTCATAATGCCTTGATCATACTCTTGTATCGACAACTCTTTATCCGTTGACTCTCTCGAGTTCACGTTCCACCGATCACCTTCGAGCACATCCACACCTTTGCACTTTAAGGTTTTTTTTGTTGCTAAAACCTTTGTGTTTGTGTTATTGATCTTTTGTTTGTCTCGTTGTGATGTGATTGCTTATTTGAGTTCCTTCGTTGCGATAGATTCTCGGAGTGTGACGAATAGAGTTGACTGGAACGTGAGAGCGAAGATCTTCATCAAATGTATAAGGCAAGTGATGCTTTGACTATACTCATACCTATATTTTCTATATGCATTATGTTAAGAAATATCACCCTATTGCATGATAGGTAGTTTATTATTTTGTTGCTGCAAAACAAGTTAGGATAGCCACATGTTTTGACTTGTCTACCGTAGATCAACCTAGCCGTGTTGTTGCTTTATTTCTATGCTTTGTAGACGTGGTTTGGGGTTGTGTAAATTCATGGAGTGCTTGTGAGCTATTTAATAATTGGTGTAGCAACTGTTTAATAAATAGAAATCACTTCTGGACGGGCAGGGAGTGCTTCCTGGGGGCTCGTTCCTTATCTAAGGTCGAGACCAGGTTGTACCCCTAATGGTTGGTTTGGTGGTTGACTATACGTCATGGCGAGTACCCTCTGACGTAAGTGGGCGCCGTCCAGGCTCAAAAAGATCAGACATACTTGGTGACTAGAAGCTTACATGTACAGCCGCTAGCCATATGGGCTCTGGCTTAGTTGAGTATGATGTAGGAAGCCTCTCCCGTGCAAAGCTAGCAGACGTAGATGTTATAGGTGGTACCGGCTTGACGTTGGGTGTAGGTGACCTCTTCTGAAAGACTTCGTCTCAATCTTCGGGTTGAGTCCAGCGGGGAAAGTGTACTAACCTCTGCAGAGTAAAAACTAATCATGATTAGCCGTGTCCCCGGTTATGGACATCCTTGAGCTACTAGACATTACTGTTACTGGAGGATCTTGACATATGAATCATCATAATAATTTGAGTGGGTAAGATTAAATAAGGGTGCGGTGTTGGAACTGGTGTGCCCAGTTCGTTCTTAAGTAGTAAGTTCAACTTAAAATATTGACTAGTTTAGTTCAGGAGAAAATTGGATTTCTGCAAAACTACACCATAAGACTTTCCTTTGACTTACCTTGCATGTAGTTGTAGGTCCTTTATATAAACTTTTTTCGTGTCACTTGCCGTACAAATCAGATGTACTGACCCGTTGTCGGGCTGTAACCTTCGGTGTTGCAGGTTTTTCAGACGATCAGTAAGGTGCGTTTAGGGGTTGCGAGTCTACACTCAGCATGTTCGCATGTGGCTGTTGATGGACTCCACGTTATTTGCTTTTGCTTCCGCTATATTTATATTGAATAAGCTAGCCTTGAGCTATGAAACTTGTTATTTATTTACTCTGGATCATACGTTGTAATAATGATGCACTTATACTTTGATATACATCTATAATATTGTGTGTGCCAGCGAGTTCGATCCAGGGACTGGCACTTGAGCACAGAGACTTCAATTCTGTGTGAATTGGGTCGTTACAGATGGTATCAGAGCAGTGTGTTGACTGTAGTTCGTGACCCTAGAAAATGGATAGAAAAAGCCATAGGAACAAAAATATTTTATCACTTTTTGACTACTTACTCTCTCACTAGTATTTCTCATCTATTATTCATCTTCTAAAACTTCTCATCTTGTTTTACTGTAAATACCCCTTTGAGTTGCTTACCCCTGAAGACAAGATATTTGAGAAGTACATCATCAACCTCGTGGATTAATTGAAGTTAAGTCTGCCAAAATTAGGAGGAGTATCCTACGGATTTAATAAGGATTAGTGTTTACACTATGAGAGGATCTTTAAGATCAGTTTAGCTGAGAAGGATGAAGCTTAGAATCAGACCACCACCTTTTAGGTGAAGTTAGATGAACGAATTTCGCGTAGCATGATGAGATCGTATGTCTTGCACATATGACCTTACTCTAGGTGTTGTTTGGGTGTTTTGACTTTTGTGACTGTATTGTTTGTTGTTATGTGTTACGGTCGAACGTAGGAGTCTTGCCGCTTTCTTGTTGAGTGCATATGCTTGGTGTTATCTTAGTTTGCTTCTTGTCGGTTTTATAGTTTTGCCCTAACCTTTGTCGTATGGGCTTAATAGATGGAGTATGAAGTAGGACTCGCCTTTTCTGGGGCGATGTCGAGACTGAAGGTGGAGCAATGGATTCATAGTATGGAGGAGCACATGAACTTAAACAAGGTTGGAAGTGAGGACATGGTCCCCTATGCTGTAGAAGAGGCTGCTACTTGGTGGAGAATGCACCAAGCGATTGACGAATCACGAAGGAAAATTACTTGGAAGGAGTTCACTAAGATTTTGTTGGGATCTCGCCTCATCACACCGATGCAAAGGACGGTAACCCTTAAGAGGATCCGTGCCTGTACAATTTGCAGGGAAGTAGGACACTCCCATGAAGGACACCAAGATGGATTTCCCCATTGTGAAGAAATTCACTCAGGTGAAGAATGCCCCACTGCACAAGTCACATGTTTTACGTGTGAAGGAACTGATCATTACCCCGCTCAGTGTCAATTTTTCATCGTGACACAACAAGTGGTTCAACATCAAAAGGAAGAAATGAAGAAAGCAATCCAAGAATTGAAGGAAGCACCCGTGAAAAAGAAAAAGAAGGACATTAGCCACATTCAGTGTTTCCGGTGCAGGAATATGGGACATTACGCCAACATGTGTCTAGAATTAAAGGAAGCACTCATGAGGAAGAAGATAAAGGACCTTAGCCAAATTGAGTGCTATCGGTGCAGGAACATGGGACACTACAGCAATATGTGTCCCGAATTGAAGAGAAAGAAGAGGATGTGAACGTGGAAGCAAGGATGCTGACTCGAAGAAGCTTATGTTTGGAAATTGGAGAACGTACGTAGGTGTGCACTAAGTGTACGTTGTTACCTTTCTTTGTTAGCTGGAGTTGTGGAACGATGCATGTTTTGCTATTGATTAACTAGATGTTTTATGTCATGATTGTTTTGTTAAGTTTTGCTTGTGCCCTTGATATGCATTTGATTGACGTTGTGTGTTGTGCTTGCATTCTTCCTATGCGAGTAGAATAAGTTTACGTTTCATTAGACCCCTTATCTACTTAGTATGCTTCAAGACTGAAGAAGACACATCAACAAGGAGAATAACTCGACAAGTGACAACAGTATATGAAGATTGCTTCGACAACGCGAAACTGAAGCTACCGTCATTGAAGAGCTGAAGACTTGAAGCCCTGGAAGATTCAAGTTTCTACCGTTAGATCGTTCTGTGAGCTGTCATTTCTTGTTTTACCGACATCTACACATCAAAACTTATGTTTCAAAACTAGTGTGATGTTTGTATGGGTATCTCTCCCTATCTCTCTCTCTACCTCGCTATCTACATTCTATTCCCCCTCATCCTCATCCCTAAACTGAAGAAGCTACTACAATGGCTGCAAATGTCAAGACTGGAATGAAGATGGATGCTACCGATGATGAGTTCAAAGTTAACCCCGTGTGCCAGGATCTTACAACAAGCAAGCACAATCTTGTGAAGGAAGAACTCTGGAAGAAGTTGTAGTTTACGAGTGCTCGTTTTATAGCAGGCTACGTAAACCTGAGTGTAGTGAAGAAACGATAGATTTTTGTTTGGCTTGCAGAACCATGGATTTATCTGAACCCAGTTCATGATCAAGAGGAATTTCTGCAATGCTTGTGAGGATGACCGAGTGTTAGATTGCGAGATTCACTAAACCATGTACAAGGTAATGATTGGGGTGCGAAATGGATTGATCACCATGACGACTACTCTTATTATTCGCTCTTGCTATGCGGGGGTAGTAAATCTTGCGTGACTTACCTATAGAAGAGAGACGACGATTTCAAAGCCTAAACCATAGAATGGTACGATGTGTGACCCCTGTAGGAGATTACCGGTTGTGTTATACGGTGAGTATAGACAAAGGCCATTTGCTGCAGGTATCCCGTAGAAGTATTATTGATGACCACCAAGAGAGTATCGATAGTTGTTTGGTAGTGGCGTCTGAGCTGTCAGCCATGAAGTCTCAGTACTTGGAAGACCAATCTCTGGCTAAGGAATGGAAACCACAAAGGAGGAATTCGTGAAACCTCGAAGACCGAAGGTGAAATATTTACGAAGAATGTCATCGATGGATTAAGGTACTAGAAGCTCACACTTATGATGAAGAATTCAATGCCCCATGGAATATAGGAAGTCTGTGTGAAGGACTCAATCCGCCAACGGAGTACGAGGAATATGGGTGAGGAGCTCGCTGAAAAGAGCAAGCTTTTGAAGACCAGGTCACTTTCCTTTTAAGGGTGGTAGTACCCTAGACCTTCGGAGGATCAAAGGATTGCCGTGAATATCCGAACCCTAACCTTTCTTTCTAGCCTTCTCGAATCTCGAGGACGAGATTCCTTTTAAGGGTGGTAGTGTGTAACATCCCAAAATTCTCCGAATTTTGGAATGTTAATAAAATTAAATAGATAATGATTGTTGGATTGGTGTGTTTGATTTTCTCTGGAATTTAAAACTTTTGGTGTTGAAATGAATATTAAAGAGAGAGGGAATAAAATGACTTTCCCTAATATTCACCGTTGGTGTTTTGGAATTTATTATTTAAAAACAAAACCAACAAAACAAAATGAGAGAAGTTAATATGACTCCTTCAACATATTAAAAGGTTGGAAATGTTTAAAAAATTATTATTGGAATTCTTCTGATTATTCAAAATTATTTTCAACTAAAGGAAAATTCATTTGAGAGGATATAAAAGGACTTATCCCCATTTTTAATTTGTTGAAAAATAGTTTAAAATATTTTTGGGAGACTTTTTAATTTTACCATGGAGTTATAAATATTTTCTAAAAATATTTTTGGATTTTATTTATGCTCCGGAAAAGTTTTTATTTCAATTTTTGGAGTTTTCGGTATTTTTAAAATGCCATAAAAGTATTTAAAAATATTTAAAAATAAGTTGCAAAGTTTTTATTTTTATTTATTACTTTGGTCAAGCCAAAAATTCAGTTTTATTATTTAAAAAATATTGGCAAAGACGGAATCTTAAAATAAATTTCCGTGATTTTTCTAATATTGTTTTGGGCCTAATGGGCCTGGTCTGTTTTTTTTCCGCAAACCGATTTTGTATTTATCTCGGATATAAAAAAAAGGATTAGGGGCTGGCTATAAATAGCCCCGATTAGGGCTAAATTATTTTCGCTTAGCGTTTTTAGGTTAGCACTAAACTAATCCACGGGACCCGCCGCCGCCGACATCACCGGCGACGTCATCGCCGGAGATCGCCGGAATCTCACCGGAGTACGCCGGAATTTCGCCGGAGCATCGCCGGAGTTCGTTTTTTTTGCCGGAGTTCATCGTTTTTCCGCCCCGGTGAGTACCCCGAGCCCGCACCGCCGCCTGCGCCCGACCCCGCCACCTCACCACGCCCTGGCCGCCGCCCCGCCACCTCGCCGGCCGGCCAGAGCCGCCGCCGCCGCCGCCCTGTGGCCCGCGCCTCGCGCTCGCGCCCCGTCGCCCCGCGCGCCCGCGCCTCTGGCCGCCCGCGCCCGCGACCCCGGAGCTCCGCCGCTGGGCTCGGCCGGAGCAGCCGCCGGTCGGAGCAAGCCCGAGCTCGTCCGAGCTCCCAGCCATGGCCTTCATGGCTCTGCTTCCCGTGCGCGTGGAGAATTAGAAAGGAAAAAAAAGTCAAACCATGTTTCCGATTTTTTTTTTCAGATCTGGATCCAAACCGCCTGAGGACCCGATCGCGTTTTTCAGAAATTTTTTATTTACGTACGGGTCCTTTTTACAGTAGAGCACCCCCGGTACCCCTGGTGTCACCCCGATACCGTTTTCGCGACTACTTTTTAACCGTAACTCGGAATTGGGCGATTCCAGTTGCGTTGCGACCGTGTAGAAATATTCTAGCCAGTAGACAAAGTGTTACAGAGGTTTGAAGTTTTTAAATTTGGATCCCAAGCTGATCCAAATTTGAACTTCCGGCTGCCGTAACTTTTTACCGGTGCGCCCGTTTGCGCCGTTTCTTTTTTGCGTTGGATCACTCGTTCCATGTACCTTATGTTTATATCATGTGTGCATGAAAATTCACAAGTTTATTGATCTGTTTAAATTCAAATTCAAATCAATTTTGCACTCGCTATGACCTGTGTTGTAGTATTCTGTCTCACGTGATTCTTTTTGCATATTGGATCATATGAGAAGTCCTATCGGAAATATCCACACACCATTCATATTGCTATGATCTTTACCTTGATTTCATAATGGCTTGATCATACTCTTGTATCGACAACTCTTTATCCGTTGACTCTCTCGAGTTCACGTTCCACCGATCACCTTCGAGCACATCCACACCTTTGCACTTTAAGGTTTTTGTTTTGTTGCTAAAACCTTTGTGTTTGTGTTATTGATCTTTTGTTTGTCTCGTTGTGATGTGATTGCTTATTTGAGTTCCTTCGTTGCGATAGATTCTCGGAGTGTGACAAATAGAGTTGACTGGAACGTGAGAGCGAAGATCTTCATCGAATGTATAAGGCAAGTGATGCTTTGACCATACTCATACCTATATTTTCTATATGCATTATGATAAGAAATATCACCCTATTGCATGATAGGTAGTTTATTATTCTGTTGCTGCAAAACCAGTTAGGATAGCCACATGTTTTGACTTGTCTATCGTAGATCAACCTAGCCGTGTTGTTGCTTTATTGCTATGCTTTGTAGACGTGGTTTGGGGTTGTGTAAATTCATGGAGTGCTTGTGAGCTATTTAATAATTGGTGTAGCAACTGTTTAATAAATAGAAATCACTTCTGGACGGGCAGGGAGTGCTTCCTGGGGGGCTCGTTCCTTATCTAAGGTCGAGACCAGGTTGTACCCCTAATGGTTGGTTTGGTGGTTGACAATACGTCATGGCGAGTACCCTCTGACGTAAGTGGGCGCCGTCCAGGCTCAAAAAGATCAGACATACTTGGTGACTAGAAGCTTACATGTACAGCCGCTTGCCATATGGGCTCTGGCTTAGTTGAGTATGATGTAGGAAGCCTCTCCCGTGCAAAGCTAGCAGATGTAGATGTTATAGGTGGTACCGGCTTGCCGTTGGGTGTAGGTGACCTCTTCTGAAAGACTTCGTCTCAATCTTCAGGTTGAGTCCAGCGGGGAAAGTGTACTAACCTCTGCAGAGTAAAAACTAATCATGATTAGCCGTGTCCCCGGTTATGGACATCCTTGAGCTACTAGACATTACTGTTACTGGAGGATCTTGACATATGAATCATCATAATAATTTGAGTGGGCAAGATTAAATAAGGGTGTGGTGTTGGAACTGGTGTGCCCAGTTCGTTCTTAAGTAGTAAGTTCAACTTAAAATATTGACTACTTTAGTTCAGGAGAAAATTGGCTTTCTGCAAAACTAAACCATAAGACTTTCCTTTGACTTACCTTGCGTGTAGTTGTAGGTCCTTTATATAAACTTTTTTCGTGTCACTTGCCGTACAAATCAGATGTATTGACCCGTTGTCGGGCTGTAACCTTCGGTGTTGCAGGTTTTTCAGACGATCAGTAAGGTGCGTTTAGGGGTTGCGAGTCTACACTTAGCATGTTCGCATGTGGCTGTTGATGGACTCCACGTTATTTGCTTTTGCTTCCGCTATATTTATATTGAATAAGCTAGCCTTGAGCTATGAAACTTGTTATTTATTTACTCTGGATCATACGTTGTAATAATGATGCACTTGTACTTTGATATACATCTATAATATTGTGTGTGCCAGCGAGTTCGATCCAGGGACTGGCACTTGAGCACAGAGACTTCAATTCTGTGTGAATTGGGTCGTTACAACACAAAATGTCCAAACATTACTCAAAACAATACCTCAAAACTATTGCAAGTTACTACTGCAAAAGAATAGCAACCTCAATTACCTACTTCAAGTCAAGACACAAAACTCAGTGCAACAGGCAAACTCTCTAAAAAAGATAAACATGAAAACTCAAGAGAGTTCCAGCAACAAACTAAACAAAAGATCTTTAAAAATATAAGCATGAAAACTAAGAGCTAAACATGACAGTAGCTATGAAAAAGATAAAGAACACACACAACAAAGATAAGCATGAAAAATCCTATGTTGTGTTCTATATTTTCTAAGTGGAGCGTGTTTCTCTCCCACAAAAATAAATCTGGGTTCTAACTTGTTATGAACAGCAAGCAAAGCTAAATAAAACTAAAAATAAAACCTAAGAGCGAGACGCTCCAAGCATAGCACATAACGCATGAAGTGATAAAAATATAGTGAAACGAGAGACGAACTGATAATTGTCGATGGAGAAGGGGATGCACGGGGGCATCCCCAAGCTTAGAGACTTGAGTCTCCTTGAATATTTCTTGGGGATGCATGGGGGCATCCCCAAGCTTGAGCGCTTGACACTCCTGAATCTTCTTTCATCATCTTCCCTCGCACACTTGAAAACTCCCTTCATACATAACTCATCATAATCTGATTAGCGAGGTTAGTACCCATAATAAAATAATTTTTCTCTACTGGAAATAAAGATATTCTTGAAGATTTACTGTTTCTCAAGAATTCCAAAAAGTTTTTGCAAAGAAAAAGCAAGCTTAAGGTTTGCAAAATGAAGAAAAGGCAAAACAGGACAGAATCTGTGAAAAACAGACCAGCAGGTAGTAAATAATTTTTAGGGATACTTCTGCAACTCAAATAAAAAAACTCAGAACATACGAAAGTTTCGTAATTGTATAGAGCATTCTGTGTAAAAATTTCAGCTCAAAAAGATGAACTTGGATTTTTGTGTGATTTTTCTAGTCACGAGGACAGAATCTGTTTTCTGGACAGCATGTCACAACTTTTACTTCCCTTGTCATATGAGGCTATAAATGGCACAAAGCTTGAAAAGTAAAGATACAATGATGTTGCTACAGTAGTAACAATCATCAAGACCACTAAAAACAGAAGAAAAAACATCTTGGGTTGCCTCCCAACAAGCGCTTTCTTTTACGCCTTTAAGCTAGGCATAAAGTTTATAGAAGATGCTCTCACAAGAGAATAAGAGTTGAAGCAAAGGAGAGCATCAAGAAGCAAATATGAAACACATTTAAGCCTAACCCACTTCCTATGCATAGGCATCTTGTAAGAAAATAAATCAAAGAGGCACAAAGTGACATGCATAGGAAGGTGGAACAAGAACAACTTCAAAAGTTTCAACTTAGAGAGAGGTGTTTTTGTAACATGGAAGTTTCTACAACCTAACTTCCCTCTCTCAAAATAATTTTCAGTAGTATCATGAACAACATCAAGAATATAACTATCAAATAAATCATGTTGTTCATGACCTACAAGCACACGTGTATAGTTTTCAACATGGTCTTTAGGATTATAAGAAAAATGCAACCCATCACATTGAGCCTTGATAAGGGCAAAATTCTCCGGAGTTGGAGGTTTCAAAAGGATAATATGGCAATAAAGTGTGGGTGCAATAGAAAAAATTTCATGCTTAACATAAGGGACTATATCAAGTTCATCTTCGTAAGCATCATCCATAGTGGCATCATGGCCATAAGCATAGAAGGCATCAACTTCATCAAAAAGGGATATTTCAAAAGAATCCATAGGATCATAACACTCATATAAGGTAAGATTCAAAGAGTTACTCTCATTAGATGGTAGACATGGACGGCTCCATTCTTCCTCCTTTTGTTCGTCACTCTCCTCCTCTTTTTCATCCAAGGAGTTTTCGGTTTCATCAATTTCTTCTTTCATAGAGTCCTGCAAAACATTAGTCTCTTCCTTTGGGGGAGAGATTCTCTCAAGATGATCAGTAATATAATAATTTGCATCATAATTTTCCAAACAATAGTTAAGTATAGCAAGACTCTCATATTTGTAAGGGGCATCATTAATATTTCTAAGAAGAGAAGTAATTTCATAGGCACCCTTATAAGCAAAAAAATATTCTATTGGCTCTGCATCATAAAAATCATAGTTTCCCTTAGCATAAGAAGCTAAGGTTTCATCATCATTGTACTCACATTGGAAAGAAAGGTGTTTGTGCCTCATAAAGCAACAAGATTCATCCCTGCAGAAAGATATATTATATATTGAGCACAAGTTTCTAGCATACTCATACAACTGGTGTATTTGTTTCCATAAGTGTAACCCCTTTTGAGACAAGCGGTGTTCCTTGTACCACTTTTGTTGATCCTCGGTGAATCCTCCATGCCAATAAGATCTGGTTTCAAAGAAGTCAGACATTGATTGGCAAGTAAGGAACTAGACATACTATTTTTTATTTATTTTTGATAAAGGACACTAAAGTAAAAACAGAAAAGTAAACTAACAAGACTAAAAAGCAAAGATAAAAGATAGTGTGCAACTCCCCTATCTTGAAAAGTGGAGTCCCCGGCAACGGCGCCAGAAATTGCTTTTGATGGTACGAATTAACGCCCCCTCGTTGGTTACCCAAAGTGGAAGGTTGAGATGTAGAAAGCGGCAATTTCCCTGGGTGAAGATACCAAGGTTGAGGATCGACCAGTAGGACTCCAAGATCGACAAGTAGGTGGTTCGACAAGTGATTGATACGTCTCAAACGTATCTACTTTTTCGAACGCTTTTGCTATTGTTTTGCCCTCATTCTTGCATGATTTGGATAAAACTAACCCGGACTAACGCTGTTTTCAGTAGAGCTGCCTGTATGGTTTTATTGTGCGCAGGAAAATGGATTTTTGGACGTCTCAGAAAATTCCCAGAAAAATAGCAGAAAATCTACGCACCCGAAGGAGCCAGAAGCCAGAAGTGGGACCAGAGGGCATCCAAGGGGGCCCCAGGCGCCCCCCTGGCACGGCCAGGGGTGGGGCCACACCCTCAGGCCGCCTGGGGGCCTCCCCCCTCCTCTGGTGCCCTACCAAGGCTCCTATTTATTCCTGTGACGGAGAAACCCCGAAACAGAAGTTGTTTTCCCAATTCTCGTTGCGGAGCCGCTGCCACCCTCTGTTCTTCTCCGAGAGGGCTAATCTGGAGGTTGTTTTGGCCTCCGGTGAGGGGAGATCATCGCCATCGTCATCATCATCGCCACTCCATCCTCCCTCCATTACTTATCCATCCATGTGTGAGTAATTCCCTGCTGTAGGCAAATGGGATGGTAGGGATTGGATGAGTTAGATCATGTAATAGTTTATCAGATTGTTGGGGGCATGTTGCCTATCATCTATATTGTTGTTTATCATCTTTGCTTCAACTTGTTGCTCTTAATGCTTGTCACTTTGGGCCCGAGTGCCATGATTTCAGATCTGAACCCTATGTGTTTTCATGAATATATTTGTGTTCTTGGTCTTATCTATGAGTTGTATGCACCTATTATAGTCCGGAACCGGTGGTCCCAAAGGTGACAGCTTGGGACACCAAAGGGGATGGACTATAATTTGAGGATTCCATGTATCCATTGATTGCTAATGCTTTGTTCCGGTGCTCTTTGATAGGAGCACCTTAATCTCCATAAGTTCCTTTTGGCCCCGTTCGTAGTGGGATGGTAGGACAAAAGATGTTGTGCAAGTTCTTATTGCAAGCACGTACAACTACCTTTGGGGTACATGCCTGATGTTTGATTTATGCCTAGATGAGCATTGCTTTTCTGTGTGCCTTGCCCCAAGTTAAATACATGATGTATCTTATCCATGCAGCGCCCAACCATCCATCTCCCTAGCCTACAGTGTTTTTAATTCTGCTGGTTACTAGTTGTTTACTTTCACTGTTTTACTATTACTGTTTCACCACTACTATTTCCGTTGCTATCATAGCTTCCATATCGCAGTTACTACTAATATCTTGTCGCAAGTAAGTGTATCTCAGGTGCGGTGGAATTGACAACTCCACTGTTAAAGCTTGTGGATATTCTTTGGCTCCCCTTGAGTCGAATCTATAAATTGGGTTATCTTACCCGCGAAGACTACCTCGATCCCCTGCAGTTGTGGGTTATCAGTGATGCGCCGTTGATAATCACTTGCTTCTCCTGGACCTGCACGCACAACAGATAGCTTTGCTCCCAACAAGTACAAAGAGGTTGTCAATCCCTCCGGCCTTGTTGTTTACAAAGGATAAAACGCACGGGATAATAATGATAGTGATAGCAACGGAAAAGTAAATACTGAAAGTAAATTGATAGTGTAAAAAATATTGAAAATATGGACCAAGGTCCTATGATGTTCACTAGTGATGTCTCTCTCCCAAAAGACGATAAAATAGCCATGCAAGGTAAAAAATTTACAGCTGGGCAATTGACAGGATTATGTGCGCAAACCAATGCCAATTATGCTACTCCCTCCATTCCTTGATGTAAGGTGTATAGTTTTTTTAAATATTTTTCATAATATAGGGTGTGAGGGAGTTTGTTTCCAATAGTACCCTCACCATATTTTTTTTCTTTTAATTAGTTGCCAAACGTGAGCTGAAGAAAAGGAAAGAAATGAACATGCGCTAACAGTTTTAATCACGCAGATTTATTGCCTTGTATTCACATGACTTGGAGCGTTGCATGCCTGGCTATGGATGGAAACTGTGAGAAAATGGCAAGTTTTAGTTTTTTGAAGGAGATTAATTAGGCTCAATAACTGATCTGGAAAGAGGGATTTTCTCACCTTCCTTTTTTTCCTCTGTACTCACACGAATCCTCCTAGGGGCTTTTTAGTCGAACCAGAACCAAATATGCTCTTCAAACCCCTGCGTTAATATTCGTGCAAGAAAACTATACACCTTACTTCAAGGATTGGAGGGAGTATATAGAAAGGAAGAGGCTCAAAATCATGGGCGGTACGCCAAGACAAGTAAACCGAAATCCATCTGCATCTACCTACTAATCATCCACATTGAGATATCTATCCAGAACATCTCGCTGGTATTAAGTTGCGTATCCCACCCAAAGTGTAAACTCAAAGCAACAGACAACTGCATTAAATAACTTTGCGTAAAGTAAACAATCCTTACACCCGCAACTACAAGCACCATTGTTTTCCCCCTGGTGGCAACAACACATCCCCTACACTCATGTTTCTGTCACTCAAGCTAGTCATCGGGGGGCATGAACCCACAATCATGCATAACGCTCCCTCTTGGAGTCACTACCTACTACTTGGCCAAAGCAATAAAAAGCAACAGAGAACATGCAAGAATTACTTAAGAACATAAATATAAAAGAGGAGAATCAAATATATTACTCAAACAAAATCTGAACATAATCTCATAATCCATCGAATCCCAGCAAACTCAGCATAGCAACAACAGAAATATTACATATGTGCCGCAATCATGTAGGGCAGCTCACGAGGTCTAATCCATGAAGAACAAAGAGGGGAGGAGAACATCACATAGCTACTGATCATAGACCCATGGTCCAAGGTGGACTACTCACGGTTCATCCGATAAGCGACCATGGTGGTGGAGAAGCTCCCGGAGGTGGTTCCTCCCTCCGGCAGGTTCCTCCCTCCGGAGAAACTCCATTGTTAAAGCTTGTGGATATTCTTTGGCTCCCCTTGAGTCGAATCTATAAATTGGGTTATCTTACACGCGAAGACTATCTCGATCCCATGCAGTTGTGGGTTATCAAGCCTGTTTTCTGGCGCCGTTGCCGGGGAGCATAGCTTTATTCACAAGTCTACTTGAAGTATTTTACCTGCTGGAATTTATCCTCTATGGGTAAGAAAGAAGACCCCAAGGTCCCGATCTTACCATCCTGTACAAGAAAAGGTACTGTTCTGAACACTAGTGCTACACTTGATTCACCTTCAGTTATGAGTAAGTTTGCTTCACCTTTACCACATGATGCCTCTACTGAATCTGTTACTATGTCTGATACTTTTGATGATGCTTCTACTACTCTTGATGATATTGGTTCACTTAGTCACGCTCTTGAGAAACAGATCGATGCTGCTGCAAAAAAATTTGGAATTGAAATTCCTGATACTTGCTATCCGTTTGATGGAACCTACACTTATCCTGATTTGAGTAAAATCAAGGAGAGACTCCTTGATGATGATTTATGCAGGGAGCTAACAGAGTTTGACGACTCTGACCCTGATGCTATTAAGAAGAACAAGACCGTTCCGGATCCTAAATTTGCTACGTCTCCTATATGCATCAATGATCCTAATTATTATTTCTCTGTTGATCTTTCACTTATATCTATGGTTGAATCTGACCCCTTTTATGGAAGAGAAAATGATGATGCTATTGCACACCTGACCAAACTCACTGAGTTGGGTGGCCTGTTTACTACAGATGAGAATATACGAAATTTTTATGCTACTAAGCTTTTTCCTTTCTCTTTAAAGGAAGGCGCTAAAGCATGGTACGATGCACCACCATGTGGTTCCATTAGGAGTCCTCAAGACTTAGCTCGCTCTTTTTTTGATAAGTACTTTCCTGCTCATATGCAACATGCTGCTTTACGAAGAATTTATAACTTTAAACAGTTGCAGGTTGAGAACCTCCCTAAAGCTTGGGGGAGGTATTGTAGTCTGATCCAGGCTAGACCGGGACATGGAGTCCCTAAGAATGAATTAATTGATATATTTTATGCTGGTCTCACTGATGAATCTATATCCTATTTGGACAGTTGTGCTGGGTGTATTTTCAGGAAAAGAACACCGGACGATGCAGAAGAATTAATATGCAAGATTTCCAAGAACCACGAAGATTGGTCCATCCCTGAACCACCTCCACCACCAAAGAAAAGGGGCATGCTTGTCCTAAGCCCCGAAGATATGTGATATGTCCCAAACGTATCTATAATTTCTGCTTGCTCCATGCATGTTTTGTGTGACTTTGCCATGTTTTGCTTAAACTTTCATACACTTTTGAGCATATTTGGACTAATCTATTAACCCAGTGCACCCAGCTGCAAGTTGTTGTTTTTAGCTTTTTTTGTATTTCAGGTTTTTCGGCCATTAAAAGTGCTCCAAAAAATCCAGAAAAATCAGATAAAAAATCAGCGACCCGGAAGCTTCCGGAATCACCAAGCTAGCGGAGGGGGGCCACCACAAGGACTCCAGAAGAGTCCCTGGTGTGGCCCCACCCTAGGCCGCGCCAGGGGGCCTCCTGGCTGCCTTGTGGGTCCTCTCGACAACCCCCTCCGCCTATATTTAGCCCTCGGGTGGAAACCCCTAATATCGATCTCTTTTCCGCGAACTCGCCTCTGTACCGCAGCCGCCGCCGTTCCAAGATCGGGGCTGCCTAGAGAAGCTGCCTCGGCATCCTGCCGGGAAGAGGAACCCCCTCCGGGAGACCATCCATAGCCATGGACGCCTCCCGTATGTACCGTGAGTAGTCCCCCTTGGACCATGGGTCCGTGACCAGTAGCTATGTGATATTCCTCTCCCCTCTTTGTGCTTCCACTTTCGAGACCTCGTGAGCTACCTCACATGATCGAGGCACTTTTGTAATTTCTGCTGTTCCTATGCTGAGTTTGCTGGGATCTGATGGATTATGAGACTATGATCAGATTGTGATGAGTAATATATTTGGTTCTTCTCTTTTATATTTTGTTCTTGAGTAAATTCTTGCATGTTCTCCGTTGCAGTATTTTGCTTTGGCCAAGTAATTTGTTGCAACTCCAAGAGGGAGCGATATGCTTGATTGTGGGTTCAGCCCCTTGATGTCTAGCTTGAGTGACAGAAACATGAGACTAGGGGATGTGTTGTTGCCACCAGGGATAAAACAACGGTGCTTGCACCCGCGGGTGCAAGGATTGTTTACTTTACGCAAAGTTCTTTTAATGCAGTTCTCTATTGCTTTGAGTTTACACTTTGGGTGGGATTCCCAACTTAATACCAGCGAGATGTTCTGGATAGATATCTCAAGGTGGATGATTCGTAGTAGATGCAGTTGGATTTCGGTCTACTTACCTTGGCATACTTCCCATTGCTTTTGAGCCCTTCCTTTCTTTGCAGCATAGTTAGCATTGCGGTGCCTTCATAATTCTGTCAATTGCCCAGCTGTGATTTGTTTACCTCGCTAGCACTTTTATCGTCTTTTGGGAGAGAGACATCACTAGTGAAAATCACGGGACCCCGGTCCAACTTCACGTTATTGTTTACACCCTCAATTTACTTTCAGTTCCACTTTTATCTCTTGCGTCGATCCTTTCTAAACAGCAAGGCCGGAGGAATTGACAACTCCTCTGTACTCGTTGGGAGCAAAGTTATTTGTATTTGTGTGCAGGTCCAGGTGAAGCTAGCAACCTCGGCGCCATTGTTCACTTTACCACCTTCTTGTATCCTTCGGAGTCCTACGGGAGACAAACCTTGGTATCTTTGCCAAGGGAAGACTTGTCGTTGCACTATATCTCACCCTGCACTTGGAGTAACCAACGAGGCTCGAAGAGTATTAACACTCTCTTTCCATCAGCAAGTTTTCTGGCACCGTTGTCGGGGACTCCAGTCTACAAGATAGGGGAGTTGCACTCTATCTTTTATCTTTGCTTTTTAGTCTTGTTAGTTTACCTTTCAGTTTTTACTTTTGTGTCCCTTATCAAAAATACCAAAAATACCTGTTACCTTTCTTGCGTGGTCAAGTATGTTTGGAGTTGGTACTATGAGGGAATCCGAGGCCTTGGATTTCTACCAAAGGAACGGGGAGAATATGAAGAAGGCATGGGACAAAATTTCTGAAGCACATAAGGCAAATATGCCTTGGTTACCTATAAGAATTGTGCTTAGAAATTTTTACTTTGGCCTTTTTAAGTGGTGTAAGCACTCTCTTGATCTTATAGCTGAAGGAGACTTTCTAGAGTGTGATGAAGCTAGAGTTCTTGAAATTATACATGGTTTATCTAGTTATCTTGTTTATGATGGTCTTGATACTGTCGTAGACAGAATTGCTACTATTGAGAAGAGACTTGATGCTCTAGACTTTGAAGGAGTAGAAAAACTAAATCCTCCTAGAGAGGAGATTTTGGAAATAGAAAATGACTGGGATCCTTTTGTTAGGGTTGTTATCTCTAATCAAAACTTCCTTGCTTTTTGTGACATTGGATCTGCAGTTTCTATAATGCCAAGCTCTATTTATGATTCTTTGTACCTTGCAAGCATGGACAAATTTCCATCTTTCCATGAACATTCTAATGGTGATATTTATGAGATCCAGGGAAGGTTGAAAGATGTCCAGGTCATGTTTCTTAAAAGAAGTGTGGGGATTGACTTCTTCATCATGAAGGTCAATCGAGGAAATATAGTGCTTGGAAGGGACTTCCTCCGAGCCATGAAAGGCTTCATTGATATAGGTAAAGGACAAATACGTTTGCGAGGTAAAGCAAAAGGTACGTACCTTTTCCCTCGGAAGAACAAGGATGAGCTTTTTGAAAACCCTTTTGAGATCCTTGGTGAACCTTCCGATGATTTTGGAGAACTTTGATCTTCTTCTTTAAGCCTAGCTAATGGATATAAAGAAGCGCTTTTGGGAGGCAGGCCGCAACGAATTTATGTTTTAAGTTTTTGTTTTTTCTTCTGTTTTTAGTGGTCTTGATGATTGTTACTACTGTAGCAACATCATTGTATCTTTACTTTTCAATCTTTGTGCCAATTTTAGCCTCATACGACAAGTGAAAGTTGTGACATATTGTCCAGAAAACAGATTCTGTCCTCGTGACTATAAAAATCGGAGAAAAATCCCATTTCATCTTTTTGAGCTGAAATTTTTACACAGCGTGATCTATACAATTACGAAACTTTCGTAAGTTCTGAGTTTTTTTATTTGAGTGGCAGAATTATCCCTAATAAATTCGTTTCTACCTGCTGGTCTGTTTTTCACAGATTCTGTCCTGTTTTGCCTTTTCTTCGTTTTGAAAATCTTAAGCTTGCTTTTTCTTTGCAAAAACTTTTTGGCAATCTTGAGAAGCAGTAGCTCTTCAATTTTATCTTTATTTCCAGTAGAGAAAAGAATTATTTTAGTAGGGAACTAAACTCTCTAATCAGTCTACAATGAGTTATGTATGAAGGGAGTTTTCAAGTGCGCGATGGAAGATGATGAAAGAAGATCTTGGAGTGTCAAACGCTCAAGCTTGGGGATGCCCATGTGCACCCCCAATAAATATTCACGGAGACTCAAGATTCTAAGCTTGGGGATGCCCCCATGTATCCCCTTCTTCATCGACAATTATCAGTTCGTCTCTCGTTGCACTATATTTTTATCACTTCATGCGTTGTGTGCTATGCTTGGAGCGTCTCGCTCTTTACTTTTCTAGGTTGTTTTTGCTTTTTTTTTCTGTAGTAACAAGTTAGACCCCAGCTTACTCTTTTGTGTAGGAGAGTTACACGCTCCGCTTGAACTAGAACTCCTCATAGGATTTGCATGCTTATTCTTTTAGCTGTGAGTTGTTCTTTTTCTTTTCTTAGCTACTGCTCTGTTTAGTTGTAGTGCTTTAGTTTTTCTAGAGCTCTTATTTTGTTTTAGGTTGAACTTTCTATAGGTTGCATGTTTTATCTTGTTAGAGAGTTTGCCTATTGCACTGAGTTTTGTGTCTTGACTAGAAAGTAGGTAATTGAAGTTGCTATTCTCTTTGTAGTAGTAACTTGCAATAGTTTTGAGGTATTGACTAGAGTAATGTTTGAACATTTGGTGTCAAGAGCTCGAGCCTATTAGTGATAGATGCCGTATTTTGGGCAATCCGTGCGTTTTTCGAAAACCAAAAACCCCTGTTGAGAACTCTAGCTACTAGAAGGATCACTAACCTCTGGAGGGTTCGAATATTAGAGTACGCTCACGTACCATGAGTCAAGGATCCACAAGGATAACCAAACCCCCAAACACTCCTCCTCGGGGTACTTGTCTCTTTGTGAACTGATACGGTGAGGATCTCTCACTCCTCGTTGGTTACCCCAAGTGGAAGGTGAGATGTAGCATAGTAGCAAATTTCCCTCGGTGAAGATACCAAGGTTATCGAACTAGTAGGACTCCAAGAGATACAAGAAGGTGTCACGATGCTTGACGTGGACCTGCACACAGATACAGATAACTTTGCTCCCAACGAGTACAGAGGAGTTGTCAATTCCTCCGGCCTTGCTGTTTACAAAGGATTAACGCAAGAGATAATGATAGTGATAGCAACTGAAAAGTAAACTAAGGATGTAAACAGTGATATGAAGATGGACCTGGGTCCCATGATTTTCACTAGTGATGTCTCTCTCCCAAAAGACGATAAAAGTGCTAGCGAGGTAAACAAATCACAGTTGGGCAATTGACAGGATTATGAAGGCACCACAATGCTAACTATGCTGCAAAGAAAGGAAGGGCTCAAATGCAATTGGCAGTACGCCAAGGTAAGTAGACCGAAATCCATCTGCATCTACTACGAATCATCCACCTTGAGATATCTATCCAGAACATCTCGCTGATATTAAGTTGCGAATCCCACCCAAAGTGTAAATCCAAAGCAATAGACAACTGCATTAAAATAACTTTGCGTAAAGTAAACAATCCTTGCATTCGCGGGTACTAGCATCGTTGTTTTATCCCTGGTGGCAACAGCACATCCCCTAGTCTCATGTTCCTGTCACTCAAGCTAGACATCAAGGGGCTGAACCCACAATCAAGCATAACGCTCCCTCTTGGAGTTGCAACAAATCACTTGGCCAAAGTAAAATACGGCAACGGAGAACATGCAAGAATTTACTCAAGAACAAAATATAAAAGAGAAGAACCAAATATATTACTCATCACAATCTGAACATAGTCTCATAATCCATCGGATCCCAACAAACTCATCATAGCAACGGCAGAAAATTACAAAGGTGCCTCGATCATGTGTGGCATCTCACGAGGTCTCGAAAGTGGAGGCACAAAGAGGGGAGAGATAGATCACATAGCTACTGGTCACGGACCCATGGTCCAAGGGGAACTACTCACGGTACATACGGGAGGCGTGCATGGCTATGGATGGTCTCCCGGAGGGGGTAGCTTCTCCCAGCAGGGTGCCGGAGCTGCTTCTCCAGGCAGCCCCGATCTAGAAACGGCGGTGGCGACGGTACAGAGGCGAGATCACGAAAAAGGGATTCGTCTTAGGGGTTTCCGTCACGGGGGCTAAATATAGGCGAAGGAGGGCACCGAGAGGGGCCACAGGGCAGCCAGGAGCCCCCCCTGGCGCGACCTAGGGTGGGGCCGCGCCAGGGACCCTTCTGGAGTTCCTGTGGTGGCCCCTCTTCCCTCCTTTGGTGTTTCCGGAAGCTTCCGTGTCGCTGATTTTTTATCTGATTTTTCGGATTTTTTGGAGCACTTTTAATGGCCGGAAAACCTGAAATACAAAAACAACAGAAAACAACAACTGGCAGCTGGGTGCACTGGGTTAATAGATTAGTCCAAATATGCTCAAAAGTGTATGAAAGTTCAAGCAAATCATGGCAAAGTCACACAAAACATGCACGGAGCAAGCAGAAATTTTAGATACGTTTGGGACGTATCATGAACCTCCTGATTAGATTGAGAGTTACCGATAATAAGTGCATGAGTTCTTCGGACTAATGTGAGCATTCGAAAGTTGACACTTCCACCCACCTATACTTTTTCTAGCCTCTTCGGTACCGTGCATTGCCCTTTCTCACCTTGAGAGTTGGCGCATACTTCGCCGGTGCATCCAAACCCTTGGCACGATACGCTCTGTCATCTTAAGCCTCCATGTATCTTTCCTCAAAACAGCCACCATACCTACCTACAAGGAGTTTCCATAGCATTTCCGAGATACATTGCCATGCAACATCCACCTTCTCATGAATTGATCCTCATGTCATACATGCTACTTGCTTGATCGATGAGCCACATGCTAGTTGGTGTTGGGGTTCGCAGCAGAAAACACAAATTTTTCTAACTAGCGTTCCCATAACCCAAGATCTAGCTAGCCGTATTACCATAACGGAAAGGAGTGCGGAAATAACATACCTCGGGGTGTAGTCCGTTGCGCGGGAAACGTTCCCGCAAACATGGTTGATGTAGCCGATCAAGTTTCACAGCCCCCTGGCTGTGTTGAGCACCCGGATGGGTGTAGTGCCACACGTGTAGAACCTCTTAGTACTCGCACACGTACGGGACTTGATGACGACCTCCGTTCTCCGATCCAGCGAAGGTGGAGGAAGCAGGCCTCCGGACGGAGCTTCGGCTGCACGACGGCCTCCGATTCTAGCAGAGAAGCCTCAATTACACTATAGGCTCACACTAGGGAGCCCACCGTGAAAGAGACAAGGGAGGGGAGAAGACCGGAGAAAACCGATCTCAATTCGGAGTAAATACTAATTTAATCCGATTTATTGTGTATTTGGCTTAATTAAATATGTGCACCATGGCCCTCTTTATATAGGGGTAGGGGAGGGAGTCAACCCCCCTCCCTTAGCAATGTGGGACTATCCCACATGCTAGGGGGGGCGCCGGCCAAGGGGGGAGAGGGGGCGCCACCCTCATGGGCCCTAGGGCCCATGGCGCCTCCCCCCACTCCCTTTTTTTTCTTTTTCTTTTTCCCTTTTATTTCTTCCCCTAATGGGCCTTTTTCTCCACTAAGGCCCATTGCACATATTAATTAGAAATAAAATGATTTTAATTATTAATTCAATTAATTAATAACTAAAACATAATATTCCATCTCCCGGTGCTCCGGAACACCTTCCGGTTCACTCCGAACTTGTTCGGTTCAACACGGTACTTCTCCGATGTTGTTTCCTTTATTCTCTGGTTACTTCGATGGTTCCTAAAAGGTCTCCGATTTCATCGAGCCCTTAAGTGTGTTACCCTACGGTCCGAGAACACTCCAATCATGACCGAGATGAGGCTACGGTCAATGATCATCAGCGGGACCTGGATGCCCACAATGACCCCTGTGCATTCCGGATATCAAACACCGATTGGACCTTACGCCATATAGCATTCCCTTTGTCAGCGATACTGGATTGTTCCGAGATTCGATCAATGACATCCTATGTCTGGTTCAACCTCATTCTGAACTAATCCTCATTCACTCGTTCCCGTGATATTCATCCCTGTGACCTAGTCACACGCTGCAGCTTTATGGATGGAATCTCACCGACTGGGCCCCGAGTATCTATCCATTATATGGATTGCCAAATCCCGCTCTTGTAACAATACTCCTCAAAATATCTCCACGGAATACCCAAGATACAACCGTTATGACCCGCATATTTCAGTCAGGTGGTGGGATGTAGGTCAAAGCATCCGGGAAGATAGCAATTATGCACGTACTCACGGTCAAAGGAACGGTCTACCACGTTCTGTAATTACAACACTGAACCTTCACAAGATTTGGTCATGTTGTAATGCTTACTTTGGGTAATGTTCATCACGTCACTTAACCAGTGAGGTGACCTCATAGTCAAGAGACTTAATTGTCCATGATCGCGAAACCACGACCATCATGTTGACCATGAACTAGTTATCGATGTAGAGGCTAACTAGGAACTCTGGGGGTTTCTATACCACACCTGCATCATTGTTTCACTGACACAGTTCTAGCACGGTATGAAACTGGTTATGAACTTGCTTAGATATATTGGAATAATCATATATTATTGCCTCTAGAGCATATATCCAACAGTCTCCCACTTGCACTAGAGTGCTAATAATCTAGCCGCATTTTTCCGATCATAATCATCTTATCACATAAGTGTTCATTGATCATGCATGCTCATGGAAGACGTTTCGTCAACGAACTGCACCAATTCAGACTCGTATGTTTCCTTTGCAACTAGTACAGGTCAAAAGCTTATTTGACATACCACTCATTATCATATAATGGTTGGATATAAGTTTCGCGGGAGAGTGAGACTATTATTTCACAGTATCCTCCAATGATCTCTTTTCCGCGAACTCGGGGTGGAAACCCCTAATATCGATCTCTTTTCCGCGAACTCGCCTCTGTACCGCCGCCACCGCCGTTCCAAGATCGGGGCTGCCTGGAGAAGCTGCCCCGGCACCCTGCCGGGAGGAGGAACCCCCTCCGGGAGACCATCCATAGCCATGCACGCCTCCCGTATGTACCGTGCGTAGTCCCCCTTGGACCATGGGTCCGTGACCAGTAGCTATGTGATGTTCCTCTCCCCTCTTTGTGCTTCCACTTTCGAGAGCTCGTAAGCTGCCTCACATGGTCGAGGCACTTTTGTAATTTCTGTTGTTGCTATGCTGAGTTTGCTGGGATCTGATGTATTATGAGACTATGTTCAGATTGTGATGAGTAATAAATTTGGTTCTTCTCTTTTATATTTTGTTCTTGAGTAAATTCTTGCATGTTCTCCGTTGCAGTATTTTGCTTTGGCCAAGTAATTTGTTGCAACTCCAAGAGGGAGCGTTATGCTTGATTGTGGATCCAGTCCCTTGATGTCTAGCTTGAGTGACAGAAACATGAGACTAGTGGATGTGTTGTTGCCACCAGGGATAAAACAACGATGCTAGTACCCGCGGGTGCAAGGATTGTTTACTTTACACAAAGTTCTTTTAATGCAGTTGTCTGTTGCTTTGAGTTTACACTTTGGGTGGGATTCGCAACTTAATACCAGCGAGATGTTCTGGATAGATATCTCAAGGTGGATGATTCGTAGTAGATGCAGTTGGATTTCGGTCTACTTACCTTGGCGTACTGCCCATTGCTTTTGAGCCCTTCCTTTCTTTGCAGCATAGTTAGCAGTGCGGTGCCTTCATAATTCTGTCAATTGCCCAGCTGTGATTTGTTTACCTCGCTAACACTTTTATCGTCTTTTGGGAGAGAGACATCACTAGTGAAAATCACGGGACCCCGGTCCGACTTCACGTTATTGTTTACACCCTCAATTTACATCCAGTCTTTACTTTCAGTTCCAATTTTATCTCTTGCGTTGATCCTTTGTAAACAGCAAGGCCGGAGGAATTGACAACTCCTCTGTACTCGTTGGGAGCAAAGTTATTTGTATCTGTGTGCAGGTCCAGGTGAAGCTAGCAACCTTGGTGCCATTGTTCACTTTACCACATTCTTGTATCCTTCGGAGTCCTACGGGAGACAAACCTTGGTATCTTTGCCAAGGGAAGACTTTCCGCTACACTATATCTCACCCTGCACTTGGGGTAACCAACGAGGCTTGAAGAGTATTAACACTCTCTTGCCATCAATATGCAGGAAGCTAATAATTCTATTAAAGAGAAGGGTATTAAAACTAAAGACGTGAAGAATCTACCCCCTATTGAGAAATTGTGTGAGCCTACCACTCACCCTCCAATGGTAGAGGTACACTCTCTTTTAGATTTCAATGCAAGTGACATTCCTCATGGTAAGCCTCCTGATCAATGTTTAGATGAGCTTGATAATTTTATTACGAAGCAAAATCACTTTAATGAGAGGATACAAAGTCAGTTGCATGACAATTCCCTTGCTATCAAAAGTTTGCTTGATGTTCTAGGTAGAACAGTTAATGATGTTAAATATCTTGTAAAGCATTTTCATATGGTTCAAACTCAGCTTGATCAAATTTCTAATGTGCAAAAAGATTTGCTTGATAATAATGCCAAACAGGATATGCAGGCCTTCGGGATTAAAACCCGACGTGGAACTAGCACTTAAGATCCTCTCTATCCAGAGGGGCATCCGAAGAGGATCGAGCAAGATTCTAAAATACAGGAAGAAGAAATTGTTAGCTCTCCGAAGAAGAATAAGAAGCACAAAGAAGCTGACAATTCCAATGATCCAGATAGTATATCTACCTCCGATGCTGAGACTGAAGACAGTGCTGAGCCTGAAAAGGATGGTGAAAAGAATGATCCACCCGAAGTTCGAGAAGAAGAAGCACTCGATAAACGCAAGAAATACACTAGAGAAGACTTCGTTGCAAGAAGACATGGGAAGGAACGAGAACCATGGGTACAGAAACCCATGCCCTTTCCAGGTAAGTCTCTCAAAACTAAAGAAGAAGAGCATTACAATAAGTTTTGTGAGTGGATGCGATACGTCCCAAACGTATCTATAATTTTTTCTTGCTCCATGCATGTTTTGTGTGACTTTGCCATGATTTGCTTGAACTTTCATACACTTTTGAACCTATTTGGACTAACCTATTAACTCAGTGCACCCAGTTGCCAGTTTCTGTTTTCTGTTGTTTTTGTATTTCAGGTTTTCCGGCCATTAAAAGTGCTACAAAATTTCCGGGAAAAATATAAAAAAAAACATCGCAACAGAAGCTTCCGGAATCACCAAGAGAGGGAAGGGGGGCCACCACCAGGAAGCCAGGAGGGCAGGTGGCACGACCCCACCCTGGGTCGCGCCAGGGACCCTCCTGACTGCCTCGTGGGTCCCCTCGATGCCCCCCTTCGCCTATATTTACCCCTCGTGGTGGAAACCCCTAATATCGATCTCTTTCTCGCGAACTCCCCTCTGTACCGCCGCCGCCGCCGTTTCAAGATCGGGGCTGCCTGGAGAAGCTGCCCCGGCACCCTGCCGGAAGGAGGAACCCCCTCAAGGAGACCATCCATAGCCATGGACGCCTCCCGTATGTACCGTGAGTAGTCCCCCTTGGACCAAGGGTCCGTGACCAGTAGCTATGTGATGAATCTCTCCCCCTTTTGTGCTTCCACTTTCGAGTACTTGTGAGCTGCCTCACATGATCGAGGCATCTATGTAATTTCTCCTGTTGCTATGCTGAGTTTGTTGGGAACTGATGGATTATGAGAGTATGTTCAGATTGTGATGAGTAATATATTTGGTTCTTCTCTTTTATATTTTGTTCTTGAGTAAATTCTTGCATGTTCTCCGTTTCGGTATTTGCTTTGGCCAAGTATTTTATTTGCAACTCCAAGAGAGAGCGTTATGCTCGATTGTGGGTTCAGCCCCCTGATGTCTAGCTTGAGTGACAGAAACATGAGACTAGGGGATGTGCTGTTTCCACCAGGGATAAAACAACGGTGCTTGTACCTGCGGGGGCAAGGATTGTTTACTTTACGCAAAGTTCTTTTAATGCAGTTGTCTGTTGCTTTGAGTTTACACTTTGGGTGGGATTCGCAACTTAATACCAGCGAGATGTTCTGGATAGATATCTCAAGGTGGATGATTCGTAGTAGATGCAGATGGATTTCGGTCTACTTACCTTGGCGTACTGCCCATTGCTTTTGAGCCCTTCCTTTCTTTGCAGCATAGTTAGCATTGCGGTGCCTTCATAATCCTGTCAATTTCCCAACTGTGATTTGTTTACCTCGCTAGCACTTTTATCGTCTTTTGGGAGAGAGACATCACTAGTGAAAATCACGGGACCCCGGTCCATCTTCACATTATTGTTCACACCCTCAATTTACATTCATCTTTTACTTTCCTTTGCACATTTTATCTCTTGCGTTGATCCTTTGTAAACGACAAGGCCGGAGGAATTGACAACTCCTCTGTACTCGTTGGGAGCAAAGTTATTTGTTGCTGTGTGTAGGTCCACGACAACACTCTAGTCAGGAAGCAATTTCTGGCGACGTTGCCACCTACTTGTATCTCCTGAGTCCTACTGGTTCGATAGACTTGGTATCTTCACCGAGGGAAACTTGCTGCTGCACTGCATCTCAAACCTTCCACTTGGGGTAACTAACGAGGGGCGAGAAGCCATCAAGCAAATTTCTGGCGCCGTTGCCGGGGACTCAAGTCTACAAGATAGGGGAGTTGCACACTATCTTTTACCTTTGCTTTTTAGTCTTGTTAGTTTACCTTTCAGTTTTTACTTTTGTGTCCCTAATCAAAAATACCAAAAATACCTGCTGCTACTATGGGTTCCAATGAAAACACTAAGTTGTGTGACTTCACTAGTCACAACAATAGTGACTTTATCTGCACTCCTATTGCTCCACCTGCCACTTCAGCACCTTCTTATGAGATTAAACCTGCTCTGCTTAACCTTGTCATGAAAGATCAATTCTCAGGAGCAGGAGAAGATGCTGCCTTGCACCTAAACAACTTTATCGAGCTCTGCGACATGCAGAAGTACAAGGAAGTGGATGGAGACATCGTCAAGCTGAAGCTTTTTCCTTTCTCTTTGAGAGGAAGAGCCAAGGATTGGCTACAATCTTTGCCCAAGAACAATATCGATTCTTGGAGTAAATGCAAAGATGCTTTTATAGGGAAGTACTATCCCCCTGCTAAAATTATTCAATTGCGGAGTAACATTATGAATTTCAGGCAATTGGATAATGAACACGTTGCCCAGGCTTGGGAACGTATGAAGACGCTTGTCAAGAACTGCCCCACACATGGACTGACTACCGGGATGGTTATCCAGACTTTTTATGCAGGCTTGAACTTCACCTCACGGAACCTGTTAGATTCGGCCGCGGGAGGAACTTTTATGTCAACCACGCTTGGTGCTACTTGATGAGATGATGCTGAACTACTCGCAATGGCACACCGAGAGATCTCCAACCGGTAAGAAGGTAAACTCTGTCGAGGAGATCTCCTCTTTAAATGAAAAGGTTGACCTTATCATGTCTCTACTTACCAAGCAACCCTCTATTGATCCTCAAGATGTTCCTTTAAATTGTTTGGTTGCTCAGGCGCAAGTAGATGTTAATTTTGTCTCTAGAAACAACTTCAACAATAATTCTTATAGGAGTAACTTTGGTAGCAACAATCCTAGGCCTTTCCCATCCAACAACTATGGGAACAACACTTATCCTACCACCAGAAACTCCACTTCAGAGCTAGAGACCTTGCTCAAAGACTTTATCACTACCCAGAAAGCCTTCAACAAGAGTGTGGAAGAGAAATTAGATAAATTAGATATCCTCTCTTCGAAGGTAGACAACATAGCCCATGATGTAGAGATGCTGAAGATTAGAGCCTCTCCCCCCGAGGAGAGGAAGACCACTCCTATGAACGCTATCCAAGTCCAAATTAATGAAAACATTAGGATGTTGGGAAAACTAAAAGAGAGATGGGCTAGAGAAAAGGAGGAAGAAGAGAGAATTAAGAGCCTTCCTACTTACCACACAGTAGCCACTATCCAAGTAGTTGAGGATGTCCAAACTATTAGCACCCATCACACCCCTAGTCCCACTGGACCTATTAATGGTGATGCTACCACCTCGACCTTAGAAGAGGAAACCTCTATGAACATAGAGGCTTTCAAACAAGTGAGCTTAAATGATATCACTACTTCCCTGGTAGATAGTAGTGACTTAGACTTTGACAACTGCACTCTACCAGAAGTTATTGGTTTCCTACACAAGATGTCTAGAGACCCCCACACTAGCACACTCAATCTTGCCTTCACAGAGCATATCACCAATGCTCTAATCAAAGTTAGGGAGGAGAAGCTTAGACTAGAAGCCTCCATACCTAGGAAGCTAGAAGATGATTGGGATCCTATGATAAAAATTAAATTGAATAACTTCTCTTGTTAGGCTCTTTGTGATGTTGGAGCAAGTACCTCTGTTATGCCCAAAAGAATGTATGATATGCTTGAATTGAAACCTTTTGATCCTTGTTCTTTTGGTGTTCGTCTTGTTGATTCTTCCGTAAAGAAACCTTTGGGGAAGATCGATGATGTTCTTATCATTGTCAATGACAATTATGTTCCCGTTGATTTCACTATTATGCACATTAAGTGTGAGCCCTCTTGTCCAATTATTTTGGGACGACCTTTTCTTCGCACAGTTGGTGCTATCATTGACATGAAAGAGGGAACTATCAAATTTCAATTCCATCTCAAGAAAGGGATGGAACATTTCCCTAGGAAAAAGATTAAGTTACCTTTTGAGTCCGTCACACGGGCTAGTTATTCTCTTGAAAAGACTTGATCTTCTGCTTTAAGCCTAGCTAATGGCTCTAAAGAAGCGCTTTCGGGAGGCAGCCCGCAACGAATTTAGGTTTTTCTTTTTTGCTTTAGTTCTGTTCTTAGTGGTCTTGATGATTGTTACTAGTGTAGCAACATCATTGTATCTTTACTTTTCAAGCTTTGTGCCAAGTTTAGCCTCAGATTGCAAGAAAGGTCAAAAGTTGGTGCTTGCTGTCCAGAAACAGATTCTGTCTAATTGACGGAAAAATTATCAATAAATCACCAGATCATCTTTTTGATCTGGATTTTTTTTGACAGCGTGCTCCATACAATTACCTTTCAGGAGTGTGTTCAAAGTTTTTTGATTTGAGTTGCAGAAGTACCTCGAAAAAATTCTCCTTTCTCTGCTGTTCTGTTTTTCTCAGCTTCTGCCCCGGTTTTTCTTTTCGGAGTTTTGCAATCCTTAAGCTTGCTTTTTCTTTGAAAACTTTTTTGGGAAGGCAAGAGAAACAGTAGATCTTCCTGGAAATCTATATTTGCAGTAGAGGAAAATTATTTTATTAGGGTACTAACCTCTCTAATCAGCCCACAATGAGTTATGTATGAAGGGAGTTTTTAAGTGCGCGATGGAGGATGATGAAAGAAGATTCAGGAGTGTCAAACGCTCAAGCTTAGGGATGCCCATGTGCACCCCCAATAAATATTCAAGAAGACTCAAGCGTCTAAGCTTGGGGATGCCCCCGATGCATCCCCTTCTTCATCAACAATCATCAGTTTGTCCCTCGTTGCACTATATTTTTATCACTTCATGCGTTATGTGCTTTCCTTGGAGCGTCTCGCTCTTTACTTTTCTAGGTTTGTTTTGCTTTCTTTGCTGTAGTAACAAGTTAGACCTCAACTTACTCTTTTGTGTGGGAGAGATTCACGCTCCGCTTGAACTAGAACTCCTCATAGGATTTGCATGCTTATTCTTTTAGCTGTGAGATGTTCTTTTTCTTTTCTTAGCTGTTGTTCTGTTTAGTTGTAGTGCTTTAGTTTTTCTAGAGCTTTTCTTTTGTCTTAGGTTGAACTTTCTATAGGTTGCATGTTTTATCTTGTTAGAGAGTTTGCCTGTTGCACTGAGTTCTGTGTCTTGACTGAAAGTAGGTAGTTAAAGTTGCTATTCTCTTTGTAGTAGTAACTTGCAATAGTTTTGAGGTATTGACTAGAGTAATGTTTGAACTTATGGTGTCAAGAGCTCTTGCCTATTAGTGATAGATTTCGTATTTTGGGCAATCCGTGTGTTTTTCGAAAACCAAAAAAACCCTGTTGAGAACTCTAGCTACTAGATGGATCACTAACCTCTGGAGGGTTCGAATATTAGAGTACACTCACGTACCATGAGTCGAGGATGCGCAAGGATAACCAAACCCCCATACACTCCTCCTCGGGGTACCTGTCTCTTTGTGAACCTCCTGATTAGATTGAGAGTTACCGATAATAAGTGCATGAGTTCTTCGGACTAATGTGAGTATTCGAAAGTTGACACTTCCACCCACCTATACTTTTTCTAGCCACTTCGGTACCGTGCATTGCCCTTTCTCACCTCGAGAGTTGGCGCATACTTCGCCGGTGCATCCAAACCCTTGGCATGATACGCTCTGTCATCATAAGCCTCCTTATATCTTTCCTCAAAACAGCTACCATACCTACCTACAAGGCATTTCCATAGCCTTTCCGAGATACATTGCCATGCAACATCCACCTTCTCATGACTTGATCTTTCATGTCATACATGCTACTTGCTTGATCGATGAGCCGCATGCTAGTTGGGCCTTGCCCTAATCATTTCTACATGACACGCTAGTATCATTGCGTATCCTGCTACCCTGGCAGAGGCATACATTTACATCATGATAGTTACATTTTCTTTATGTGAGTACCTATGTAAAGTGTGAAAGATCTCCTATATTCTTGTAAAATATAGAGTATTGCCCCTAAAGTGAGAAGAAGATCCCAAAGAGGACAAAATCAAAAGATCCCAAAGAGGACAAATGAGAGTTAAATAGAAAGAGCCATTGAGGTCTCCAAAATAATAATAAAAAAAGAGAAAATAAAAAAATAAAAAGAGAGAAGGGGGCACACTACTATTACTTTTGAGAGATCCACACTAGTACTTCAGCTTCTATCCCTTGTACTCCATAGAGATCATCATCATGCATATAGCTATGTGGGGACCCTTCACACAATAGAACTTGGCTTGTATATTCCAATGATGAACCTCCTCAAACGAGATCTAGGTCTTCTTGAGCAAGAAAGTTAGATGCACTCCGACTAGTTCCCTTGGAGAGCTTTTATCTCACATGTGCATCCGTTGTATGGCAATACCTACTCCTCACATCATATCTATCATATGGCCTTCTCTCGCCTATGATTGTCCTCATTGATGTGAGCCTTTCACACCTTTTTTTGTCTTCCTCCTCCACCTTCTTTCTGTTTCGCCTTTTAGGTGTCAACTTTTTTGCTCACGCTCATCTTTGCATGAGTGCTCAAAATGTCGAAAGGGAGTGGATCAGTTTGACTTGTACCTGACTAGTGGTCTGGGGACGAGTCCAGATAAGAATCCAAAGGAGACTAAGTGTGAAACTTTAGTAGATAGTAGTTCTCAACAACTATTTTTTATCTCGCATTCCCTATCCCCTTTCTTGCACGCAAACACCATCTAGAGACATTCGAGTCATGGACAGCGAGAGCTCTTGCACCTTTTGTTCTTTTGTTGCTTGTGTCAATGCTAATATAGAGTCTTGCTTGTTAAGACTTGAATTGAATTGCATGCTTTGATTGCTTTACTTAAAAGTCCTTATTTGGTTGTGTGGCATGTCACCACAGAAATTATGCTTGTTATCATTTACCTACTCGAGGACGAGTATGAATTAAGCTTGGGGATGTTGATACGTCCCAAACGTATCTATAATTTCTGCTTGCTCCATGCATGTTTTGTGTGACTTTGCCATGTTTTGCTTGAACTTTCATACACTTTTGAACCTATTTGGACTAACCTATTAACTCAGTGCACCCAGTTGCCAGTTTCTGTTTTCTGCTGTTTTTGTATTTCAGGTTTTCCGGCCATTAAAAGTGCTCCAAAAATTCCGGGAAAAATATATAAAAAAGCAGCGCAACAGAAGCTTCCGGAATCACCAAGAGAGGGAAGGGGGCCACCACCAGGCAGCCAGGAGGGCAGGTGGCGCGGCCCAACCCTGGGCCGCGCCAGGGACCCTCCTGACTGCCTCGTGAGTCCCCTCGATGCCCCCCTTCGCCTATATTTACCCCTCGGGGTGGAAACCCCTAATATCGATCTCTTTCTCGTGAACTCCCCTTTGTACCACCGCCGCCGCCATTTCAACATCGGGGCTGCCTGGAGAAGCTGCCCCGGCACCGTGCCGGAAGGAGGAACCCCCTTCCGGGAGACCATCTATAGCCATGGACGCCTCCCGTATGGACCGTGAGTAGTCCCCCTTGGACCATGGGTCCGTGACCAGTAGCTATGTGATGAATCTCTCCCCCTTTTGTGCTTCCACTTTCGAGTCCTCGTGAGCTGCCTTACATGATCGAGGCATCTATGTAATTTCTGCTGTTGCTACGCTGAGTTTGTTGGGATCTGATGGATTATGAGACTATGTTCAGATTGTGATGAGTAATATATTTGGTTCTTCTCTTTTATATTTTGTTCTTGAGTAAATTCTTGCATGTTCTCCGTTGCGGTATTTGCTTTGCCCAAGTATTTTATTTGCAACTCCAAGAGAGAGTGTTATGCTCGATTGTGGGTTCAACCCCCTGATGTCTAGCTTGAGTGACAGAAACATGAGACTAGGGGATGTGCTGTTGCCACCAGGGATAAAACAACGGTGCTTGTACCTGCGGGTGCAAGGATTGTTTACTTTACGCAAAGTTCTTTTAATGCAGTTGTCTGTTGCTTTGAGTTTACACTTTGGGTGGGATTCACAACTTAATACCAGCGAGATGTTCTGGATAGATATCTCAAGGTGGATGATTCGTAGTAGATGCAAATGGATTTCGGTCTACTTACCTTGGCGTACTGCCCATTGGTTTTGAGCCCTTCCTTTCTTTGCAGCATAGGTTGCATTGCGGTGCCTTCCTAATCCTATCAATTGCCCAACTATGATTTGTTTACCTCGCTAGCACTTTTATCGTCTTTTGGGAGAGAGACATCACTAGTGAAAATCACGGGACCCCGGTCCATCTTCACATTATTGTTCAGACCCTCAATTTACTTTCAGCTTTTACTTTCCTTTGCACCTTTTATCTCTTGCGTTGATCCTTTGTAAACGACAAGGCCGGAGGAATTTACAACTCCTCTGTATTCGTTGGGAGCAAAGTTATTTGTTGTTGTGTGCAGGTCCACGACAACACTCTAGTCAAGAAGCAATTTCTGGCGACATTGCCACCTACTTGTATCTCCTGAGTCCTACTGGTTCGATAACCTTGGTATCTTCACCGAGGGAAACTTGCTGCTGCACTGCATCTCAAACCTTCCACTTGGGGTAACCAACGAGGGGCGAGAAGCTATCAGGATGAAACCTCTTTTTCTTCAAATTCCTTTGACTGATCCTATTAAGTTACCTCCTTATTCGAAATATATGAAAGATATTGTTACTAATAAAAGAAAAGTTCCCAATGAAGCAATATCTACTATGCTTGCTAACTACTCTTTTAGTGGCAAGATTCCTGAGAAGATTTATGATCCAGGTATACCCACCATTCCTTGCTCCATAAAGAATAATTATGTAAGGACTGCTTTATGTGATCTTGGAGCAGGAGTGAGTGTTATGCCATTTTCTCTTTACAAGAGACTATGTTTAGAAAAACTAATCCCTACAAATATCTCTCTTCAGATGGCTGATAAGTCAACAACTATTCCCGTAGGTATTTGTGAGGATGTTCCCATTGAAGTTGCTAATTGCTTAATCCTTACTGATTTTGTTGTGCTTGACATGCCCGAGGATGGGAGCATGTCTATTATTTTTGGTAGACCTTTTCTAAACACGGTAGGTGCTATTAGTGATTGCAATAAAGGAAAGGTTACTTTCAATGTGAATGACAAAGAACACACGGTGTATTTTTTGAAGAAGATTGACAAGAGGCATGGCCTTAACTCAATAGAGAACATCGAGACTGTGAAGATTGGAGAATGGGATTGTCCTCTACATGTGCACCACAAATACAAAACCATCATGGTGGGGACAATGTCCATTAAATTAAAGGTGCAATGATCACTTCATAAGAGGTGAGACTTTTTGCTCTATGTATCGCTGGTTTGTTGGTAAGACTTGATCAACCTTGCTAGTAAGCATGTTTTATATAGGTAAAAAGTGGAGTTTGTTATGTTTTCATTTGCCTTAGCTTTTACTCTCCTTGTTGTACCAAGTTTATATGTTTTTGAAACTTCACAACTCTAATCACTGCTTCAAGTTTTCAGAAAGTTTCGCAACTTTTTGAACTTTGAAATTTTTTCAACAGTGAAGTTGTCGGAAAAATTCCAGAAAAATTATTTTAAAAATTTACATGCCGGGAGTGACCCAGAAGCACCTGGGGCTGACCAGGGGGGCCACCAGTGGCCCAGGCAGCCAACTGGCGCGGCCTGGCCCTTGGCCACGCCCACAGGGCGCCTGGGGCCCACAGGCCCCACCTCCAAGTATGTCTTCTTCCTCCTCCTTCCTCTCTCTCCAAAAACACGAGTTCTTCTCCACTTCTTGCGTTCTTGCTGTTCTTGGAGGCGATTTTCGATCTCTCTCTACAGCCCACCGTTCGAGCTGAGATTTTGAGCAAATACTCCCTGGTATGTAACTCCTTCACCCCTCCAATTATATTTTTGATTGGTGGCCTCATTTGTGAGTATTTAGTAGCTCTTGGTGCTGTTCATATGAGCTTGCATGCTTGTGTAGAAATTTATTTTCCAAGTTTTGCTGCAATTTTATGCCTTAGGTAAGTGAGTAGAGTAGTTTGCCTCAACTCACTTTGTTTAAATCCTTGTTTTTGTGAATTTTCAAAAATTTCAGAAATGAGTCTCTTTGGAAAAGCAAATGGGTGTCTTGGGAAGAAGAAGCCCGAGCGCTCCGATCGAGTTACTAGAGCTGCAGCTTCACCCTCGGCAGTTAGGGTGAGCTATAATGAAGATCATGTGCCCCTGGAGTTGTTGGAAGACATGTATCCGTGCGATGATTTTCTTACAACTGCAGGAATTAAGGAGGAATTTTATGGCCTTTGTGCCAAAATGCAGGTTTGACACGGCTAGCTTTATGCCGTGTGGTAAAATAAAAAAAGCTTACCTCCTGCTTTGTCAACAGTTTTTGTTATAACCATGATGCTGGAACCGTTGAGTTCAAACTTTATAATGATCTCATAACCATGTCTTTGGCACAGTTTTGTGATATAATATTGCCGAACGTTGGTCAGACAACTAAGATGACCATGCAGCCTTCCGGGTTGAGGACCCTCTTCAACTCCCTTTGCTGCTAGGAGGAGACCGACATTCGGCGTACGGAGATTTCCAGCATTCAGTTTCCACACCTCAGGTATTTTGCGTATTTTGTTGCTAGAGGGGTGTTAGCTCGTGACAACACGAGCAATGGTTCTGCACCAGATTTCTCTATTTATGCGAACGCCCTCTCTGATAAGAATGAGTATAATGTGGGTGCCTTGATTGCTCGACGCCTGGTTATGAACAGTAACAAAGGCAATTTATATGCTGACGTTTACGCCACACTTATCCTTGAGTCCCTTGAGCGCACCCCGCATCCTGATGATGTTCCCTTTTCATACGCGAGTCTCGATCTTGCGGCTATGAAGAGGAACAAGTTTGTTACCATGACTTCTCAGTTTGGTAACCTTGATTATATTTTGAGGTTCGAAAGGACCATTACTCGTGAGATCCGTCTACCTGCGCCACTTTTGTTTGATAGCACTCGCAGGAACGGATGGTCCTTTAACGAGATTCAGTTCGATGAGTTCATGGCTCATTACCAGCCGCATAACCGCATGGAGGGGGTTGTTCTCGATGAGGAGGAGCATGGTGAGTTCCCACCTTTCCAGGGAGAGACCTTCACCGAGCATGGCGAGAGGTCTTCTTCCGCTTGGACCGCAGGACCTTCCTCATGGGAGGACCCGAGGACTTCGGTGTACGCACCGGAGGGCTCATACGACTCCCGGACTTACCCTTACCCTGGAGCAGGAGGCTCCTGGGGGAAGTAGCTATTACCAACTTAGGCCAAAAGCCTAAGCTTGGGGGAGTACGTGCCCTTCTCACATTTCCATTGTATTATCAGTTTTCATTTTATTCGCTTTGATCTTTTCGAAGTTTTTGCCCGTTCTTCTTTGTTCTTTTATTTTGCAAAAACAACAAAAAGATTTCTCTTTTCTTTTTCTTTCGCTAAATCTTTGAAAAATTCAAAAAGATTTCCTTTTCTCTCTTTAGTTTGCTTTGTTGCAGAGTTCGGCTTGAGTCCGTGATGGCATTTGCACTTGATTATTTATTTCCTACGTTCAATCGTGCAAGTGACAAGGCAGTGATGACGAAGATGTATTTCCCTTTGGAGAATTCTTAGATTGACTTGGCACATGCTTACACATGTTTATGACTGAAAAGTCTACTATGCCTTGATGATCTGTGAATTTCAGAATAGTTGTATCATTTTCATGCCCAATTGGTCTCTAGTTGGTCGCTCTGCGTGATTATGACTGTTATTGCTCTCTAGTTGGTCGCTTCCCAGTCTTTTGCTAGCCTTCGCTCGCACTAAGCGGATTTCTGCTTGTGCATCCAAAATACTTGAAACCCGTTTTTCCATATGAGTCCACCATACCTTCCTATGTGGTATTTACCGGCCATCCTAACGAAGACTTTCTTGTACCACCTCAAAATTATTCAAAAGCACTCCTGTGTTGTGCCTCTATTTTAGCTCATGAGGAAGTAGTAGGTAATTCATGACCGTCTTATGTTAGACATGTTTTATTCCTGGATTGCATGTCTAATCTGCAAACTCCTAATACGAGAAGGAACTGGCATGAGTGCGCCCATCTCACAAAAGATAATCACAACCAACAAACCCTCCTTCACGCTTTGTCTATGAGTAATCAGAAAACTTTGGCAGTGATAAACAAAGGAGATTAAGGGGATGTGATCGTCTCCATCTTGGGATCCGTTCCTCGAAGCATGTCTAGCGTAAGAGGTGATTGAGTTGTCTACTAGCATTCGTTGACAAAGCATGAACCTCCCAAAACACTTTTTATCTCTGTTTTCAAAACCAAGAGCTCTGGTACAAGTTCGGTCTTTGCTTCCAACCACGGGTTTTCAACCTTGCCATCAAACTCCACGGTTCGAGAGTCTCCACCTTCTTTCTTCAAAGCTCCAACTAGGAGAGCATAATTGTCATTCTGAGTGTAATGTGCATTGTCCCAAAGTACTACATTGTCTTTTGCATGATTGTGGTATTTCTTATTCTGAAGTTCTTAGTTCTAGTCTCCTTTAAAACTCCAGAGGAGTTTCTGCATTTATGTTTTGCTTCACTCATGGAGGCTAGCGAAATACCACTCTAGTATGTTCAAGCTTTGTGCATTGTAATCTTGTCTTGATTTTCAGTAGCATATTATTTACTTTTAGTTGTTTGTGATTGATCACTTGAAAGAAGGATTGCTTCGTGCATTGTCCTCATAGCATTGTTTTGATACTTGCTAAATTATTTTCGTAGTACATGCTTATATACATCTATTGAAGCAAAAGAGTTTGTCAAAGTTTTCTTTATCGCGTTCAGTTCGTTGTACTGAATTGCTTGAGGACAAGCAATATGCTAAGCTTGGGGGAGTTGATACGTCTCAAACATATCTACTTTTCCAAACGCTTTTGCTATTGTTTTGCCCTCATTCTTGCATGATTTGGATGAAACTAACCCGGACTAACGCTGTTTTCAGCAGAGCTGACTGTATGGTTTTACTGTGCGCAGGAAAATGGATTTTTGGACGTCTCAGAAAATTCCCAGAAAAATACCAGAAAATCCATGCACCCGAAGGAGCCAGAAGTGGGACCAAGGGCAGCCAAGGGGGCCCCAGGCGCCCCCCTGGCGCGGCCAGGGGTGGGGCCGCGCCCTCTGACCGCCTGGGGGCCTCCCCCCTCCTCTGGTGCCGACGAAACCCCGAAACAGAAGTCGTTTCTGTGACGGAGAAACCCCGAAACAGAAGTCGTTTTCCCAATTCTCATCGCGGAGCCGCCGCCACCCTCTGTTCTTCTCCGGGAGGGCTAATCTGGAGGTTGTTTTGGCCTCCGGTGAGGGGAGATCATCGCCATCGTAATCATCATCGCCACTCCATCCTTCCTCCATGACTTCTCCATCCATGTGTGAGTAATTCCCTGCTGTAGGAAAAGGGGATGGTAGGGATTGGATGAGTTAGATCATGTAATAGTTTATCAGATTGTTTGGGGCATGTTGCCTATCATCTAGATTGTTGTTTATCATCTTTGCTTCAACTTGGTGCTCTTAATGCTTGTCACTTTGGGCCCGAGTGCCATGATTTCAGATCTGAACCCTATGTGTTTTCATGAATATATTTGTGTTCTTGGTCTTATCTATAAGTTGTATGCACCTGTTATAGTCCGGAACCGGTGATCCCAAAGGTGACAGCTTGGGACACCAAAGGGGATGGACTATAATTTGAGGATTCCATGTATCCATTGATTCTTAATGCTTTGTTCCGGTGCTCTTTGACAGGAGCACCTAAATCTCCATAAGTTCCTTTTGGCTCCGTTCGTAGCGGGATGGTAGGACAAAAGATGTTGTGCAAGTTCTTATTGCAAGCACGTACAACTACCTTTGGGGTACATGCATGATGTTTGATTTATGCCTAGATGATCATTGTTTTTCTATGTGCCTTGCCACAAGTTAAATACATGATGTATCTTATCCATGCAGCGCCCAATCATCCATCTCCCTAGCCTACAGTGTTTTTAATTCTGTTGGTTAGTAGTTGTTTACTTTCACTGTTTTACTATTACTGTTTCACCACTACTATTTCCGTTGCTATCATCGCTTCCATATCGCAGTTACTACTAATATCTTGTTGCAAGTAAGTGTATCTCAGGTGCGGTGGAATTGACAACTCCACTGTTAAAGCTTGTGGATATTCTTTGGCTCCCCTTGAGTCGAATCTATAAATTGGGTTATCTTACCCGTGAAGACTATCTCGATCCCCTGCAGTTGTGGGTTATCAGTGATGCGCCGTTGATAATCACTTGCTTCTTCTGGACCTGCACACACAACAGATAGCTTTGCTCCCAACGAGTACAGAGAGGTTGTCAATCCCTCCGGCCTTGTTGTTCACAAAGGATAAAACGCACGGGATAATAATGATAGTGATAGCAACGGAAAAGTAAATACTGAAAGTAAATTGATAGTGCAAAAAATATTGTAAATATGGACCAAGGTCCTATGAAGTTCACTAGTGATGTCTCTCTCCCAAAAGACGATAAAATAGCCATGCAAGGTAAACAAATTACAGCTGGGAAATTGACAGGATTATGCGCGCCAACCAATGCCAATTATGCTATACAGAAAGGAAGAGGCTCAAAAGCATGGGCGGTACGCCAAGACAAGTAGACCGAAATCCATCTGCATCTACCTACTAATCATCCACCTTGAGATATCTATCCAGAACATCTCGCTGGTATTAAGTTGTGAATCCCGCCCAAAGTGTAAACTCAAAGCAACAGACAACTGCATTAAAGAACTTTGCGTAAAGTAAACAGTCCTTACACCCGCAAGTACAAGCACAATTGTTTGCCCCCTTGTGGCAACAGCACATCCCCTAGACTCATGTTTCTGTCACTCAAGCTAGTCATCGGGGGGCATGAACCCACAATCATGCATAACGCTCCCTCTTGGAGTCACTACCTACTACTTGGCCAAAGAAATAAAACAGCAACGGATAACATGCAAGAATTACTTAAGAACATAAATATAAAAGAGGAGAATCAAATATATTACTCAAACAAAATGTGAACATAATCTCATAATCCATCGGATCCCAGCAAACTCAGCATAGCAACAACAGAAATATTACATATGTGCCTCGATCATGTAGGGAAGCTCACGAGGTCTAATCCATGAAGAACAAAGAGGGGAGGAGAACATCACATAGCTACGGATCATAGACCCATGGTCCAAGGTGGACTACTCACGGTTTATCCGATAAGCGTCCATGGTGGTGGAGAAGCTCCCGGAGGTGGTTCCTCCCTCCGGCAGGATGCCGGGAAGAGGTCTTCTGGTGCTCCCGATCTTGGAAGCGCGGCGGCGGAACAGAGGAGAGATCGCGAAAAAGGGTTCCCGTCTCGGGGTTTTTGCGTGACGGGGAATAAATAGGCGAAGGGGGCAGCCATGGGGGCCACCAGGGGTCCAGGCGGCCCCCTGGCGCGGCCCACCCTAGGGAGCGCCGGGAGGGCGACTGGGGCCCTGGTGGGTCCCCTCTGACCCCCCCCCCCCTCGGTGATTCCCGAAGCTTCTGTATCCCTGATTTTTTTATTGGATTTTTTCCGAATTTGTGGAGCACTTTTAATATGGGGGAAACCTGAAATAGAAAAACAGCAGAAATCAGGAACTGTCACTTGGATGCACTGAGTTAATATGTTAGTCCAAATATGATCAAAAGTGTATGGAAGTTCATCAATATCATAGAAATATCACACAAAAGAGGCATGGAGCAAGCAGAAATTATAGATACATTTTGGACGTATCAGACGACGCCACCACCGCCGTCGCCGGCGGCAGCGGCGGCTAGGGTTTTCGCCCTACGGAGCCGCCCGCGCGAGCGGCTAGGGAGGGGGAGTTTTCCATGCAAATTGATGACTCAGGGAGTATAAATTCCGACCTAAATTGAATACGTATCGGAATGATTGAATGAATATTAGAACACATCTAGCCAGCCCATTAACACAGTAGCTCGCGCTCACTCTAATCAATTTTTTAGTTTTTTCCTTTCTTTGTTTTGTTTTCTTTCCTTTTTCGTTCTTTAATTTCTTCGCATAAAAAATAAACGTTTTTACATTAACTTTTTTTATTTTTTTATTTTGTTTTGTTTTTTATTCCCTTTTTCTTTCTTTCATTTTTTTCTCATGAAAAATTAACGTTTTGCACGTTAACTTTTGAAAAAGTTCATAATCAAAGAAACTTAAAACTATTCGCACTCAAATTTTGTAAAAATTCAAACAATGCTCGCACTTAAAAATATTTGCTCTCCTCGGAATATTTTGAGGTTTTTTCATCACTTTTATAAGATGTTTGCACTAAAACATAATATTTTAAAAAATGATCATATATAAAAAATATTTTTTCCTTTTGCATAATTTTTATAAGATGTTTGAACCAATTTTTTTTAGAAAATGTTCACATATCATTTTTTTACAAAAAACATGAACGTATTTATTAAATAGTTCACACTGAAAAATGCATCAAACAGTTAGCGCACTTAAATGTGTTAAGTTTTTCACACATAAAATTTTTATAGTCTGATTTTTTATTAAATAGTAATTTTTCTAAGTGCAAACTATATTTTCTATTTTTCCTTTTTTTGTTTTGTTTTATTTACTTTTTCTTTCAGTCATTTTTCCGTATGAAAAATAAATATTTTCTAAATTAAGTTATTTTTTAAGTTCATAGTCAAAAAAATTAAAAACTATTCGCATTCAAATTTTGTAAAATATAAAAAAATACTCACACTTAAAAATATTTTCATTTTGGAACATTTTCATTTTTTATTTTATTTTCGCATCAATTTTTTTATTTTTTTGCATCCTTTTTATAATATGTTTTCGCTAAAAATATTCATATATATATAATGTATAAAAATCATGAACGTATTTACTAAATAGTTTACACTTTAATTCAGAAAGTGAATAAACGTCTACTGGGCCGAAACAGATCTTAACGGGTCTAAACAGGGCGCGCTAGATAAAAAAACAGTGTACAGGGCGCTTTATAGCAGTTCTGCATCAATTGAGCCTGGCCCAACATCAGAAAGAAAAGGAGAGAGGCTGGGAGCAACTAATTAGCAGGTACCCTCCCGCACGCCCCCGCAGAGATCACTTTTCGTACGTTCCGGAGTTGCCACGTGGCACGTTTTGGACGCATAGCGTAGGCCAGATTCAGCCACAGATTTTCGCGCAGCCACAGTCTAGTTTTTCAGCCACAACCCTGCCACAAAACCACAACCATAGTTTCTTCTGGACCTGCACACACAACAGATAACGTTGCTCCCAACGAGTACAGAGAGGTTGTCAATCCCTCCGGCCTTGTTGTTTACAATGGATCAAACGCACGGGATAATAATGATAGCGATAGCAACAGAAAAGCAAATAAAGCAGAAAATAAATAGCAGGTGTAAACAATGGTGGAAATATGGACCGGCGTCCCATGATGTTCACTAGTGATGTATTTCTCCCAAAAGACGATAAAATAGCCATGCCAGGTAAACAAATTACAGCTGGGCAATTGACAGGATTATGTGCGCAAACCAATGCTAACTATGCTACAAAGAAAGGAAGAGGCTCAAAAGCTTGGGCGGTACGCCAAGACAAGTAGATCGAAATCCATCTGCATATACCTACTAATCATCCACCTTGAGATATCTATCCAGAACATCTCGCTGGTATTAAGTTGCGAATCCCACCCAAAGTGTAAACTCAAAGCAACAAACAACTGCATTAAAGAACTTTGCATAAAGTAAACAATCCTTGCACCCACAAGTACAAGCACCGTTGTTTTCTCCCTTGGGGAAACATCACATCCCCTAGACTCATGTTTCTGTCACTCAAGCTAGTCATCAGGGGGCATGAACCCACAATCATGCATAACGCTCCCTCTTGGAGTTACTACCTACTACTTGGCCAAAGCAATAAACAGCAACGGAGAACATGCAAGAATTACTCAAGAACATAAATATAAAAGAGGAGAATCAAATATATTACTCAAACACAATCTGAACATAGTCTCATAATCCATTAGCAAACTCAGCATAGCAACATCGGAAAGATTACATATGTGCCTCGATCATATAGGGCAGCTCACGAGGTCTAAACCATGAAGAACAAAGAGGGAGGAGAACATCACATAGCTACTGATCATGGACCCATGGTCCAAGGTGGACTACTCACGGTTCATCCGGGAAGCATCCATGGTGGTGGAGAAGCTCCTGGAGGTGGTTCCTCCCTCCGACAGGGTGCCGGGAAGAGGGCTCCTGGTGCTCCCGATCTTGAAAGCGCTGCGGCGGCGGAACAGAGGAGAGATCACGAAAAAGGGTTCTGTCCTCGAGGGTTTCGGGACGAGAGAGATATATAGGCGAAGGGGGGCAGCCAGAGGTGTACCAGGGGCCCAAGGCACCCCCCTGGCGCGGCCTTGGGGGTGGCCGCACCAGGTGGCCTCCTGGGCCACCCTAGCTCCCCTCTGGCCCCACTTTGGCTCTTCCCGAAGCTTCCTGTATGCTGATTTTTCCTATATTTTCTAGAATTTTAAGTAATGGGTAAACCTGAAATACAAAAACAACAGAAAACACGAACTGGCACTGGGGTGCACTGAGTTAATAGGTTAGTCCAAATATGATCAAAAGTGTATGGAAGTGCATCAATACCATAGCAATATCACACAAAAGATGCATGGATCAAGCATAAATTATAGATACGTTTTGGACGTATCAACATCCCCAAGCTTAATTCCTGCTCGTCCTCGAGTAGGTAAATGATAACAAGCATAATTTCTGTGGTGACATGCTACCAACCATATAAGAACTTTTACGTAAAGCAATCAAGGCATGCAATTCAATTCAAGTCATAACAGTCAAGAGTCTATATTAGCATTGAAACAAGCAACATAAGAACATAAAGGTGCAAGAGCTCTCGCTGTCCGTGACTCCAATGTCTCCAAATGTTATTTGCGTGCAAGAAAGGGGATAGGGATATACGAGAGAGTAAAACATAGTTTTTATTGTTGAGAACTTAATCTACAAAAGTTTCACACTTGGTCTTCTTTGGAATCTTATCTTGACTCATCCCCAGACCACTAGCCAGGTACAAGTCAAAATGATCCACTCCCTTTCGATATTTTGAGCACACATGCAATGGATGAGCGTAAGCAAGAAAGTTGACACTTAGGATGGCAAAGAGAGAAAAATGATGGGGGAGGAAGACAAAAAAGGTGTGAAAGGCTCACATCAATGAGGACAATCATAGGCGAGAGAAAGCCAAATGATAGATATGATGTGAGTAGTAGGGATTGCCATGCAACAGATGCACATATGAGCTAAGGTAAGCTCTCCAATGGAACTAGTGGGGGTGCATCCAACTTGCTTGCTCAAGAAGACCTAGAGCTCATTTGAGGAGGCTCATCATTGGAATATACAAGTCAAGTTCTATAGTGTGAAGGTCCCCACATAGCTATATGCATGAATGATAATCTCTATGGAGTACAAGATATAAGATGGAGTACGAGTGTGGATCTCTGAAAAGGAATAGTAGTGTGCCCCCTTCTCTCTTTTTATTTCTTTTTTTCTTTTTTCTATTTTTTTGTATTTTTTTGGTGGCCTCAATGGCTCTTTCTATTTAACTCTCATTTGTACTCTTTGGGATCTTTTGATTTTGTCCTCTTTGGGATCTTTTCCTCACTTTAGGGGCAACACTCTATATATTACAAGAAGTATATAAGATCTTTCACACTTTGCAAAAGTACTCAACATAAAGAAAATGAAACTATCATGAAGTATGCAAATGTATGCCTCTACCAATGTAGCAGGATATGCAATGTAATAGCGCGTCATGTAGCAATGATTAGGGAAAGGCCCAACTAGCATGCGACACATCGATCAAGAAAAATCATGTATGACATGAAGATCAAGTCATGAGAAGGTGGATGTTGCATGGCAATGAATCTCGGAAAGGCTATGGAAATGCCTTGATAGGTAGGTATGGTGGCTGTTTTGAGGAAGGATATAATGAGGCTTATGATGACAGAGCGTACCGTGCCAAGGATTTGGATGCACCGGCGAAGTATGCGCCAACTCTCGAGGTGAGAAAGGGCAATGCACGGTACCGAAGAGGCTAGAAAAATATGGCTAGGTGGAAGTGTCAAATTTCGAATACTCACATTTGTCCGAAGAACTCATGCACTTATTATCGGTAACTCTCAATCTAATTAGGAGGTTCACAAAGAGACAAGTACCCCGAGGAGGAGTGTATGGGGGTTTGGTTATCCTTGCGCATCCTTGACTCATGGTACGTGAGTGTACTCTAATATTCGATCCCTCCAAAGATTAGTGATCCATCTAGTAGCTAAAGTTCTCAACTAATTTTGTAGGTTTTTCGAAAATAAACACGGATTGACCAAAATATGACATATATCACTAATAGGCTAAAGCTCTTGACACCAAAAGTTCAAACATTACTCATGGAAATACCTCAAAACTATTCCAAGTTACTACTACAATTGAATAGCAACCTCAATTACCTACTTCAGGTCAAGACACAAAACTCAGTGCAACAGGCAAACTCTCTAAACAAGATAAACATGAAAACTCAAGAGAGTTCCAGCAACAAACTAAACAAAAGATCTTAAAAAGATAAGCATAAAAACTAAGAGCTAAACATGACAGCAGCTACGAAAAAGATAAAGAACACACACAACAGAGATAAGCATGAAAATCCTATGATGTGTTCTAGGGTGAAGTGGAGCGTGTTTCTTTCCCACACAAAGAAAGCTGGTTTCTAACTTGTTATGAAAAACAAGCAAAGCTAAAGAAAACTAAAAAGGAAATAAAGAGCAAGACGCTCCAAGCATAGCACATAACGCATGAAGTGATAAAAATATAGTGGAACGAAAGACGAACTGATAATTGTTGATGGAGAAGGGGATGCATGGGTGAATCCCCAAGCTTAGATGCTTGAGTCTTCTTGAATATTTCTTGGGGATGCACGGGGCCATCCCAAAGCTTGAGCGTTTGACCCTCCCGAATCTTCTTTTATCATCTTCCCCCGCACACTTGAAAACTACCTTCATACATAACTCATCATAATCTGATTAGCGAGGTTAGTACCCACAATAAAATAATTTTTCTCTACTGGAAATAAGGATATTCTTGAAGAGCTAATGTTTCTCAAGATCGCCAAAAAGTTTTTGCAAAGAAAAAGAAAGCTTAAGGTTTGCAAAACGAAAAAAAGGAAAAACAGGACAGAATCTGTGAAAAAACAAACCAGCAGGTAGTAAATAATTTTTTAGGGCACTTCTGCAACTCAAATAAAAAAACTCAGAACAGAAGCTCGAAATCCAATTAGATAGAGCACGCTGTCAAAAAAATTCAGATAAAAAAGATGGTCTGATGATTTTATTCGAATTTTTCTTTCCAAGGACAGAATCTGTTTTCTGGACAGCACGTCACAACTTTTGAACTTTCTTGCAATCGGAGGCTAAACTTGGCACAAAGCTGAAAAGTAAAGATACAATGATGTTTCTACTCTAGTAAAAAACATCAAGACACAACAAAAGCAAAATAAACCTAATTCTTTGTGGGCTGCCTCCCAGAAGCGCTTTCTTTTATGTCTTTAAGCTAGGCATGATGCAAAAATATCAAGTTGTATCAATTGAACCATCATCAAGATCATAAAAAATCTCTTCAATAGTACATCCATTCTTAAGAGGAATTTCAAATAAAGGCCTAATAAAGATACTTCTAGGGATAAAATAAAAAGGCGGATGCGCCAATTGGAGTTTAATTTATTCTAAAGAGAGGTATCTCTTCCAAAGTCTTCATAGTTTCAACCCCTTTGGCAATAGATGTATTATTTTTGAAACGAGGAGCCTTTGGAACGTAAACAAACTTAGGTTCCTTCTTTGCCGGAGTTTCTACCTTTTTGGATTTTATTGAGGAGAAAGTAGGTCATAGAGTGTCAATGATTTCGTCAATCTTATCTATCCTAGAAGGATCCAAGTCATGGGATTTGATGGTCTCCAAGGTTTTGAAAATTTTATGCATGGAGCTATCGAGTCTATTCAAATTCCCTTGAATCTTACGATCCAACTCACTTATCTTATTAATGCTTGGCATCTCTAGCTCTATCTTTTCAAGTTTTTTCATAATCTGAGCTAGGGTAACGTCCTCTTGAATGATAGCAATATGGGGGTTTCCAACAAGATTTTCCATAATACTAAGAGCTTCCCAAACTGGGACTTCTAGGAAATTCCCATTGATAGCAGTATCTAGAATAAACATATTCCAAGAAGTAATTCCAACATAAAAGTTTCTAAGAAGGACAGTAGTGGATTGCTTCTTGGTGGCTTTTTTTTAGAATCATTAATTCTATGCCAGGCATCTTTCAGACTTTCACCACCTCTTTGTTTAAAGGTGAGCACTTCTGCTTCACCAAAGGCAAAAGGACCAGACATAATGACAACTACTAGCAAGGTAACTATTTTTCTGATTTTTTATAAGGGACAATAAAGCAAAAACTGAAAGGTAAACTAACAAGACTAAAAAGCAAAGATAAAAGATAGTGTGCAACTCCCCTATCTTGAAGAGTGGAGTCCCCGGCAACAGCGCAAGGAATTAGCTTTGATGGCTTCTCGCCCCTCGTTGGTTACCCAAAGTGGAAGGTTGAGATGTAGACAGCAGCAAATTTCCCTCGGTGAAGATACCAAGGTTTGTCTCCAGTAGGACTCCGACAACGACATGAAGGTGACAACGGCGCCAGCATTAGGCGGTTGACGTGGACCTGCACACACAACAGATAACTTTGCTCCCAACGAGTACAGAGAGGTTGTCAATCCCTTCGGCCTTGTTGTTTACAAAGGATCAAACACACGGGATAATAATGATAGCGATAGTCACAAAAAAGGAAATAAAGCAGAAAATAAATAGCGGGTGTAAAGGGTGGTGGAAATATGGACCGGGGTACCATGATGTTCACTAGTGATGTCTCTCTCCCAAAAGACGATAAAATAGCCATACAAGGTAAACAAATTACAGCTGGGCAATTGACAGGATTATGTGCACAAACCAATGCTAACTATGCTACAAAGAAAGGAAGAGGCTCAAAAGCTTGGGCGGTACGCCAAGACAAGTAGACCGAAATCAATCTGCATCTACCTACTAATCATCCACCTTGAGATATCTATCCAGAATATCTTGCTGGTATTAAGTTGTGAATCCCACCCAAAGTGTAAACTCAAAGCAACAGAACACTGCATTAAAGAACTTTGCGTAAAGTAAACAATCCTTGCACCCGCAAGTACAAGCACCGTTGTTTTCTCCCTTGTGGCAGCAGCACATCCTCTAGACTCATGTTTCTGTTAGTCAAGCTAGTCATCAGGGGGCATGAACACACAATCATGCATAACACTCCCTCTTGGAGTTACTACCTACTACTTGGCCAAAGCAATAAACAAAAACGGAAAACATGCAAGAATTACTCAAGAACATAAATATAAAAGAGGAGAATCAAATATATTACTCAAACACAATCTGAACATAGTCTCATAATCCATCAGATCCCAGCAAACTTAGCATAGCAACAGCAGAAAGATTACATATTTGCCTCGATCATGTAGGGAAGCTCACGAGGTCTAAACCATGAAGAACAAAGAGGGGAGGAGAACATCACATAGCTACTGATCATGGACCCATGGTCCAAGGTGGACTACTCACGGTTCATCCGGGAAGCATCCATGGTGGTGGAGAAGCTCCCGGAGGTGGTTCCTCCCACCGGCAGGGTGCCGGGAAGAGGGCTCCTGGTGCTCCCGATTTTGGTAGCGCTGTGGCGGCGAAACAGAGGAGAGATCGCGAAAAAGGTTTCTGTCCTCGAGGGTTTCGGGACGAGAGAGATATATAGGCGAAGGGGGAAGCCAGAGGTGGACCAGGTGCCCCAGGCGCCCCCCTGGCGCGGCCTAGGAGGTGGCCGCGCCAGGTGGCCGCCTGGGCCACCCCTGGCTCCCCTCTGGCCCCACTTTGGCTCTTCCCGAAGCTTCCTGTACACTTATTTTTCCTATATTTTTCTCGGAATTTTTCTGGCACTTTAAGTAATGGGAAAACCTGAAATACAAAAATAGCAGAAAACAGGAACTGCCACTGGGGTGCACTGAGTTAATAGGTTAGTCCAAATATGATCAAAAGTGTATGGAAGTGCATCAATATCATAGCAATATCACACAAAAGATGCATTGAGCAAGCATAAATTATAGATACGTTTTGGACGTATCACCTCCGCAACTGTCTGCTCCTCCTCCTCCTGCGATGGCGAAGGCGCGACCCAGTGTGGGGCGACGACGCGACGCGAGCATGATGGCGATAGAGCGAGCAGGGTGCGACCATGACGGCGGTAGACCGGGGCAGGCACAACGCGACCAGGGAACGCCGGCGGAGCTCGAAAAGGGAAATGATCCCCACCGGCTGACCGGCCCAGTGGCTTCGGCCGGTCGTCTCTTTCACCGTCTTCCGAGTGCTTTCAACTTTCTTAGATGCAGTACACAACTCATGGTTGCACTCTCGCCCGCAGTCCGACACCATGGCCATAACCGCTCTCTTGCCGCAGTTCGACGCCATGGCCATGCCCTTATGCACGGCCATGGCAAGCACCAGATCCGCCATGGCCATGGCTCGAGGAGCTCGCCGCCGTGCCTCCGGGACCTCGCCGGCGTCCCTCCTCTACCCAGATCCGGCACCTCCCCGACCAGCCGTGCCCGCTCCGTTCCTCCTCCGGCGAGCCCGCACCTCCCCGTGCCCCCACATCGCCGGCCATGGCCGCCATGGCCATGAGCAGCTCCGTGCACATTCACCATTTTTTTTTGCTACAACCATATCTTATTTTTGCTACAACCATATCATACTTTTGCTACAAAGCAATAAACTGGTGTTTTTGCTACAACACATAATGTACAGGGGGAATATCTGAGTATGTAATGTTACAACCAGTGAACCATTTTGTTTCTACCATTTTATGTTTTTGCTACTATCGGCCAAGATTTTTGCTACATCACCACTGTGGAGCTATGACCTCGACGGCGGCGACGATGAATTTTGTTGCAACCGTTACTTTTTCTGCTACAACCGTTCTAATTTTTGCTACCACCGTTGTTTATTTTTGTTACACACAATGTTGCAATCATTTATATTTTTGCTTCCACCGTTGTATTTTTGCTACTACCGTTAAGAGTTTTTGCTACAACGAAAAAGTTATAAAGTGATTAACCACAAAAAAAAATTCTGCAAAAACACCAAAAGTAAAAATGTTGCATCCATGTACCAAAAAAGTTGCGAAAGTACCGCAAATGTTGCAAAGGTACCGCAAATGTTGCAGTTAAAAACGAAGAGATATGCGCGAATCTGGACCGTTAAATCGCGAATATCAGACGGTCCGCGTCTGACCGGCGCCTATCACTGGCCCATCGAAAAGGTGTGAAGCTTCCGGGTGTCCCGATACCAATATAAACAGTAAATTATAAAAAATCAAAATCAAAATAAAAAAATCTGAAACTTTAAGATATCAAAGATTTGATGTTCTCGCAAAGTTCCATCAACAAAAATCATTGAAAAAGCCCTCACAATAAATAAAAAATCAGTGCTCAAAGTTCATGAACAGTGCATGCACTTTTGAACACTGATTTTGTTTTTCTTGGTGAAGGCACCTCGAATGATTTTTGTGGATGAAACTTTACAAAGGAATTGAATGTTTGTTAATGTTTGATATTCCAAAGTTTCAGATTTGTTTGATTTTTATTTCTATTTTGTTCGATATCTGCTGCACCTTAATGCGGAAGGTGTGGTAAGTCCGAATGTTTTTTGTGGCATCTTTTTTGCGCGAAGGTGGCAACATTAGTTACAAGGCGTGGCAACTTTTGCTTTTTCAGTCTGTTTTTTCCCAAAAAGTTACCGGTTTTCGCTCAAATTTACCGTCTCATGTGTTAAAATTTGCCATCTAAAAACATCAGGGTGAAGGTGCCTCCGCTTTGACGTGCGGCAGTTATCCTTACGCAAAAATATCGTTCTCATACATTCACATATTCAATAAATTATAAATTCTAATCTCTCGGAGTACATTATTTGGCAACCGTTATGTACTCCCTCCGGTCCTTTTTAGTCTGCATATAAGTTTTGTCCGAAGTCAATGTATCTCTACTTTGACCAAACTTGTGGAAAAAAGTATCAACATTCACAATGCCAAATCTATATGGTTAGATTCATCATAAAATATAGTTTCATAGTATATATATTAAGTATTGTAGATATTGATATTTTTAATATAAATTTGGTCAAACTTTGTAAAGTTTCACTTGACACAATTGTAATACGCGGAGTAAAAAGGATCGGAGGGAGTATATAGTAATAATAGTGCTCAACATATCTATAGACAAGTAATTAGCATGCATGCAAGCGTATGTATGGATAGGCTCGCTTCCCACCGTAGTTTTTCAATGATTCAATGTAGCATATGAGATAAGACGAAGTTTGAAAAATTCTATGTATTTTCAAACTTCAAAATGTTTTGTAGCTCAAACGTCGTTCCGATAAAAAAAATGTTTCTACATAAAAAATTCATTGTGATAAGATCTTCGAAACTAGATCTCATGTTGATATGTTTCGATAACTTTTTTCTTTGTTACCACCTCTAAGCTATGCAAGTTATCACGCTTGCAATCCATAACTTACCCTGTTGCTTACACTAAAATTATCAGGACATTAAAAGTGATCTTTCCAACCTTTTACACACATGCATGCATGCATTACACGATAAAAGCTTATGCCGTACTACATTCTTCTCGGTTCAAAAATTCAAAATGTTTTGTAGCTCAAAGCGTCGGTTCGATTCAAAATAAGTTTTACATACAACATTTATTGCGACGAGACCTTCAAAACTAGATCCTAATATTGATATGTTTTGATTATTTTATTATTTTAAAAAGGTAGTCACGTATGGGCTAAGAAAGTGCATATCATATGACCTCGGCATGATTCCATAACACGTGTGTGCTGCCATGGATGGGTTAGTCGACTTCCTTCAAATGAACTGGCATGTTCTCTTCTTCTTTTCGACTCATTGGTGACATTTGAATTCACAGAACACTTCTCCTTGTCGAGAAACATTGTCGATCCCGGGGAAAACAGAGTACCCCGAAAATGCTAGTCCTCGGTCCCTGTCCTGGTGAGGAGGGGGAAGAGAGAATGCCCCGCCTCCTCTCGAAGGTCCTGGTCGGTGGTTTCCTACAGCTTTGGAGACCGCTCAGTAAGCTGCAGCCTCGTGCGGACATCGACCCTCTCGCCGCTGGTCTTCGCACCCTCGCTCTTCACCTAGAGCCCCCATTACCTCCTATTCCACCGAAGTTGGATTAGTTTTCTTATTGATTTCGGGCTTGTTTGTTGTTGCCCCAGCATTATTTGTACCTTAGACATGATCGACTACCATTAGGATGACTTTGTTGGTGGTTGTTTGCTTTATCTATAAAGCGGGATGAAATTCCTTTTTCGCTGATTGTCATTTATTTAATATCTTGAATTGAAATAATGTTGTTACATACATCATACGTAGTGTAATGTGTGGTAAGGTCACCACTAATGAGAATAAAAGTCCCCGTACACAATGAAATGATGCATAGTTAATCACTCAGTGCAATGAGGCCACTATAGGGTAGGGAAAATTTGCTTACCTAATGAACCTACGATATATGCAGTCTATCAAACTATGTGTAGAACATAGTTTATAGGATGTATTCACACAATATATAACCCAACTCAAACACATATCAAAAAAAATGATGGAGATAACCAAAAAGTTTTAGTTTTTCTATGGAGATGAATCACCAAAACATGCATATAGATGATTACCATGGGTTTCAGGAGGAAAATGGTTCCCGATTAGAAACAAAACAAAAAGGGACAATAGCATGAACAAGTGCGTCGCTCTGACTTTATCTCTCGGGTAAACTTAGTTGAGTGGCGCTTGGTTAATCAATCTAGATTTTTAAGTTTGGTTTGTCGAGAGCGCTGCGAGAAGTGATGTAACTAGCTACCCATCAATTCACCGGCCGCTACCCAACAATGACCTAAAATAATCGATCAGACAAGTAAAGTACCTATCTATGAGGACAGAGTAACACGTTTAGCAAGACAGAGTAACACGTTTGGTTCAGTCATCAACACGCTGTAGCCTTTGACAGCGCTGTCGCGCGCATGGATGCGACACAGCTCAATCGTCGGTTACGTATGAGAACAAGAACATCGTCGCTAAGGAACAAGAAGATCGTCGTGACTTAGAATGATCGATCCGATCGTTACCTATCCTTTTTTTTTCATAGAACTTAGAGCTTTATTAACTTACTAACAAACGGTTACAATCCGCCCATATAGGCAACTAATTAGAAAGTCCGGGCCAGAGTCCAGCCAGCTCTCTGTACGAACTAAGTTGAAAGCTCGTTTCGCACAAAGATCGGCTAAAAATTTAAAACCCTAGCAACATGAATAACCGAAAAGAAGATGAAGTTGGGGACTATATCTCCAAGTTCCTTCAAGATAGGCGCAACAATGGAGCGTGTCGTACTGCGCTCATTCCAGAGATTGACTAACTCAAGAAAATCAATCTGCATTATCACATGTGAGAAACCTCGAAGATGAGCGAAGATGATGCGCTCTCGGAATGCCAGCAGCTCCGCAATAAAGGGGTCCGTGACACCCGGAAGGGGTTTACTCCATGCTGCAAGAAAGGCCAGGTGAGACCGGGCACTCCTCCAGCTCCACCGTTCATGGCTTCAACATGAATAGCACCATCCGTGTTGATCACCACCCAGCCCGGGTCTGACGGCCTCCAACACGAACCTAGCGCAGAAGCCATCTTCTTCTTTGGAAGATCCAAGATGGCCAGAGTTTCATGCACTGTTTTGATAGCTTGCGCCGGATGAAAACCTTCTTTCTCACGAGTCCATCTATTGCGAGATGTCCAAATGGTGTGCATGATAGTGATGATCGTGCATCTCTCGTCCTCTCTGAACATGGGATCCAGAAGTATATCCTTCGTCCAAGTCAAAGGGTGTAGTCGAGGAAGATGTAGATCAAATCTGTCCCGAGCAGCAGCCCAGAACTGCTTTGCATGCGTGCAATCGATGAGTGCATGCTTTAAATCCTCGTTCATGGCCTTGCAAACATCGCACCGACCTAGAGGTTTGATATGTCGGTACTGAAGCGTCAAAGATTCTGGTAGGATACCCCGAAGTGCTCGCCACCAGAAGACTCGAACTTTCGGTACCACATTCAGTTTCCAGAGGATCGCCCACATCTGTTTTTTTGTCATTGAAGTCTCCGTATTGGTCCCTTCCTCTAGAGATCGATGCTCGTTCCGAGTCACTAGAGACCGATATGCGGATTTTACAGAGTAGATGCCCCTCTTCTCTCCCACCCATGCGAAAGAATCCTTGCCTCCATTGGGGTTTAAAGGAATGTTGAGAATTGCTTCTGCGTCTGGGTGAAGAAAATTTTGCCTGATCAAATCAATATTCCATGAGCCCGTGTATGCATCAATGAGATCAGCCACAGTGGAGAGATTAGCCTCTCCCATCCTTCCTCTCGGTTTGTGTGACTCAACCGAGAGGATCCAGGGGTCATTCCATACAGAGACTGATGAACCATCTCCAATACGAAAAATGAGACCCGTATCCAGCGCTTCCCGCCCAGCTACAATTGCTTTCCAGGTTGAGGACGCCCGAGCTGGGGCTGTAGCTTGACGGAAATCAATGTTTGGGAAGTAGCGGCCTTTGAGCACTCGGGCACACAAAGACTCCGGGTGTGTTAACAGCCGCCATCCATGTTTGCCGAGCATCGATAGGTTGAAGAGATGGGGGTCACGAAAACCCATTCCTCCCTTTGCTTTAGGTGTCGCCCGCTTCTTCCAAGAAATCCAGTGCAGGGCTCCTTTGTCCAGCGAGCTTGCCCACCAGTACTTGGCCATACTCGATGTGATCGCCTTGCACACTTTCTTAGTCAGAAGAAAACAACTCATGCTATATGTCGGGATTGCCTGAATAACAGATTTGAGAAGAACTTCCCTCCCAGCACAAGCCAAGTTTCTTTCGGACCAGCCTTGCATCTTGCTTCGGCTCCTCTCCATTATATGGTCGAAGGTGCCACTTTTGATCCTCCCAATAGCAGTCGGTAAGCCCAGGTACCTCTCAGAGAAAGCTTCTTGATCAATGCCATTATATCGTTACCTATCTATGCGGACAGAGAAACGCATCTGGTTCCGTATTCTACACTCTACAAGCAAATAATTCATCATCTTTGTTCAAATACTAATACATGGCTCGTTATCACCAAAGGCCGAGGGCAATTAATTAACGAGTACTCCTTCAGTGTACAACTAACGATCATTCTCGAAGCACGCCATGTGTCATGTCCTAGTGTTTTTCTTGATTTTCTTTTTTCTTTACTTTTGTGTATGCATTTTCGGTTTTAAAAAATGGTTTTTGGAAAAAAAATCCAGTTTTCACATGGTTTTTCCTTACGTTTTGGTAAAATAAAAATAAAAAATCATATATATATAGCTTAGAATTTTTTTTTAGAAAACACATAGATTTACATGAAAATTTTCTTTGTTGGTCCAACTTGACTCAACAAGCTGGCTACGCCACTGCCATCATGCCTCCACGAAAGGCACAAATCTATTTCCACGAAAGGGATACGACGCGCCTTTAAAAAAGAGGCACGAACCTTGCCTTTTTTAAGGCATGATCTTGCCTTCGCGAGAGACACGAATCTACTTCGCGAGAAACACACTGCGTGCCTCTAAACAAAAGAAAAAGAAACACCTAAACGTGACAAATAGCGCACATACAATGCACCATTTATCAAGCACAAAAGAGTGTAGAGTATTCTTTGAAAAGGGTACTCCTCAATTAGTGATTTCGACAAAATCCCACAAAAACTATTGTACGTACTGTGAGAATAATCACACAAAGTGGATCGTGCCACGGTAGTTCAAGTTGTGTTATCAGGAAACATGTTTTCGGCCCCGAAAATGACTTGTTTACCCCGAGCTACACATAGCTCGTTTTTTTCGAAAAATTAAAAAAAATACTAAAATATTTTAAACAATTTTGCTTTTTTATAGGACATTTGTGCAAATTTTCGTACCATTATACCTTAACGCGTGACGGAATTTTTTTTGACAAATACATTTGATTTTAATTGGGCCTTTTTTCTTTGTGTTTTGGGCTGAAATTTTTTAATTTTTCTGCAGACTACATATTACAATATTTTCAAATAAAATTTGGCATGTTCGTGTGGAATACATATAAGTTTTTACGGAATTTTTTTCGAACTTTTCAAAACTTTTAAATATTATTTTCAAAATTTTCAGAATAAAGGGCTACGTGTAGCTCAAGCTATAGAAATTCGCACTCCTTTCGCCCCATTCCCCTTTATAGATAAAGGAATGAACCAAAATACAAGACCGATCGGTACAAATGGTAGGTAGCCCTCTTACAAAGCTGATCCTAAAATACTCGGCACACGTAGGCATCTACGCGAATAACAAGAGGCAATACGAAGGCTAAACACACACACGCAACACCCTAGCACACCTAAGCTCCATGACAACGCACACATTCAAGAGGGAAGACGGCGCAAAGCGTCGTCGCTGTCGAGTTCAACGGAACAGAGGTCTTCACCTAGAGCCATGACACAGAAAGCAGATCTATGACGACGTCTTCAAAAAAAGAATATTTTTTCTTTTGCAAAAAAGGTAAGAGGAGGTTGCATCCGTTCTGATAAACACAAATGCATAAAACTTCATAATTATCTCACTTAAGACACGTTTACGAAATCATTATTATTGTTTTTATTTTTTAGAACACAGTAAAACGCAAACGCTCATATACACGAGCATACACTCACCCGTATGAATGCACACGTGCACATCAGCTTGAAATTAACGAAGTCACCTCCTCGTCTTCTACGGGAAGGTCTCCTTCCACTGAAAGCATATCGCCGGAAAAATTAAAATAAATCCAGGAAAATGTGAGCATCAATGTCAATTATGGAATTTGAACTCTGTTAGGCTTAAGATACCACTGTCCTTCTAATCAACTCAACTACAATAGTTTGTTCTTAACATTGTTAAATATTACCACCAAATACCACCGGTAAGTAGAAAAACAGTTCACCATCGGAACAACAAAACTCCGTAGCCTATCCACACGGATGCTGGTCGACACCCTCCATTCTTTGACCTATACGCTGTCGACGCTCCCTATTTGATATCATGGCGCTCCTTTTACGTCCAGTAGAACAAGTTGAGTTGCTGCCATGGGCACCCCCGGGCACCCGAAAGAACCCGGCAGGTTCATCGAGCAAGTCTCTATGTTCTCATCCTCGCGCCTGGGCAGCTGGCTCAAGAGCGCAACACGGCGCCTACCCGCAGAATAAGTTGGAGAGCATAACGACGATAAGGTTGGAGGGGTACGCTGTGGCATGACTGGTTGACCGACTTTTTAGAACACAGTTTCATTAGGGCTTCCCCAATTGGTTTTTAGCACAATATTATAGAAGCAATAAAAACTTAAAATACAATCCTTACAATGTATTAATTTTTGAAGGCAGTATCTTATTTAATGTTTTTAGCTTCATGCATAAATGTGATTGGTTTAACCATATTTTTTGTATATGACCACGTGCAAGTGCAAGGGCTGTATCTTAGCTAAGATACAATCTCTCTCTTTTTCTTCATTAAATACTATGCCACATGAGTAAAATGCCTACGTGCTAAGACACTAGCATTGGGAGTGCCCTTATAGATTCTCACAACACATACATGTACCCATCCCTATGAAGAAATGCACGTAAACCTTACCCAATGAGTGCCTCCGAGATACTGAGCCGACATTACATCTTGAAATTGACGAAGCCACCACAGGGGTCTTTGTAGTCGAGAGGAACGGTTTCTTCCATTGAATGAACATCGCCAAAAATCCTAAAATAAATTTAGGATTTTTTGCATACACCAGGATTTTAACCCTAATGGATTGGTTCCACCACAAGGAGCACAGCCAACTGAGCTAGGCTTAGTTTTCGAGTGGTTGACTGACTCTTGAAGTACGAATGTTCATAATTATATGGGATTTTGAAGTTGGAAGAGAATTTCAATTCCGTGCCTCCACCATACACTAATCATGATCCTCAATAAATGGGGAAAACCCCTGTGCATGACCTGTCATCTACTCCCTCCGTCCCGATTTATTAGGCCCAAAGACCATTTCTCTTATACCAATGTATATAGTAATTTGCTCACATTAATCACTTTATGTCATTCCCAGTGCACTCTCTCATATGCTAGTTTCACATGTAGCCAATGAAAAAACTTGCATGTAGTGTATTTATTTCCTTGTCATGGAACTAACAACAATAACTCCTCATGCAACCAATGAAAAGGATGCATGTACTCAATTTCCCAAGACGGGGCCTTATAAAAAAAGACATGCTTATGACACTTACGGGCCTAATAAACCGGGACGGAGGGAGTATATATCTGTGCAGAAGGTGGTAAACAACACTGTTGCTACCAACCATCCTTTCGGCCTCCTCCTGCCACACCGTCACTGGTAGACCCCACCGGATGAAGTCCACACGGTCAACGTCGACAATGAGGCGCGCTATCTCTCACACAGCACCCCACTCCTTATGGCGGCTAATTCGGACGGCCCGTCGGTCTGCTCGAGATAGGAGGTCCTGGCAAGAACATCTCGTGGGTCACATGCGCGGCGTCTGGCGTGGTGGTGGGCGCAAGAGAGAGGTCGCTCCCGAGCAACGCAGAACTCATCCGATGAGCGTCCTCGGGATGGATGGAACGGGGGTGTCACCGTCTGCTGCGAGCGGCGGTCGTGGGTCTGGCTCCTCGCCCAGCTACATCGACAACGGTGGCGGTTGACGCCGAGGTGGTGCCGACGGCGGCCGGCCTGATGGTGGTGTATTGGATCGGGGCGGCGTGGGAGCCTGCTGAAACGAATAAAGGTGGTGGTCCTCGTTCTTTTATTGCATAATGAAATCGTACTGCAAGATCACTCCTCCTCCATTTGGCCATCGATAAATTCTGCAACTGCTGCTAGAGATCTTGCCTATGAGAACTGGGATGGGGCGCTCTCTCTACGTAGGACGACGTATCTGAGTGGCCCATCGATGCGCATCGGGAAAAGAGGTCCCGTGATCAATGGTGGCATGCGGCGACGTCTTGCGGGGCACATATGCGATGTCTAGTGGTGTACGGGGTGGGCGAATAGGCACGTTGGCTCTCGAGTGGCACAAATCTCATCTGGCGCGCGATGGAGTGGCTGCGACGTGTGTCCTTAGGAAGGACTGACCTGGCCGGGTGTCGTCGGCTACTGTGAACGGTGACCATGGGTCCGGATCCTCGCATAGATTCATCATCGGAGATGGTGGCGCGATTGACACCAAGGTGGAGCCGGCGGTGGTTGGCCTAACAGCGGATTGGTTCAGAGTGACTTTGGGTCCTACTGCCGTCTATAAAGTCGGTGGTCCTCGTGCTCTTATCGCATCACGACATCATACTGCAAGATCACTCCTCCTTTATCTGGCCATCGATGGGTCCGAAACTACTGACGATCTTTCCAGAGGGTCTGGGGTGGGGCGCTTTCTCTTGCGGTGGCCCCCACTCCGTAGGGCGACAGATCTAGGCGGTCCATCGGCGCGCATCGGGACAGGAGGTCCCGTGACCGACCGTGGTATGCGGCGGTGTCTCACAGGGCACGTGTGCGGTGACTGATGGGGGTGGTGGGCACACGGGCGCGGTGGCTCCTGAGCGGCGCAGATCACATTTGGCGGGCGTGGAGAGGCTGTGGCATGTGTCGGGGAGAACGAACTTGGGTGTCACCGACTGATGCAAGAAGCACCCGCGCATCTAGATCCTCGCCTAGATCCATCGGTGGTGGTGGCGATGCCTTCTATAACCAGTGGAACAGCCGGTGGCGGGCCAAACATCGGCGGACTGGATCTGGGCGTTGTGGGGGCCTGCTACCGCAAATAAAGCTAACGGTCCTCATCTTCTTATCGCATCACGACATCATACTAAAATATCAATCCTCCTCGATCTAGCCATTGATGAGTTCTGGAATTGATGATGGAGATCTTGCCCAGAAGATCAGCTTATAAGGTTCTGAGGGTACGACACAAAGCTCTGTAGTTTGTTCACATCATACGACATGGTAGCCTCTCGATTTGCATGGAGTAGACAACTGTGGAGAAGGATCTAGTGGCGGTGATTGGAGGATGAGTTAATAGTACGGGGCCTAGTTTCCGATGGAGTCTACAAGGTGCTTGATTACTCTCAGAAACAGTACTGATAAGTGGGGGTGACAGTACTACAAGATTTCATTTTTGATGGTGCTGTTCGGGTGGCGAGTCAGAAATTTTAGGGTGAAAGCCTAAGGTCTAATCTTTATTGGTTGTGCCTGGCAATTCCTTGCTGAAGGATTTTTTTTTGAGAGCTCGTACATTCTCTAGTATTAAAACCTAAGATCTTGGATCGGCAACGATGACGCTGGTGCATTGTTCCTTTTTTGAAGGCTATGGAGACTTCTTATGGTTTCTGGATGTTTTATTTGGTGGTGGTTGGTGTGCTACTGTTGAGCGGAGTTGATCGCTATGGTAGGACCTTTTTTTTTCCTTTTTTGTTTTCTTCGTTAGTTGTATGCATCCTGAATGTTTTGAGATATCTTATAGGTGCAGACATCGAATCTCTCACCGCCGGTCTTCACACCCTCGTTCTTCGCCTGACACCCCCGTTACCTCCTCCGTCGAAGCTGGATTGGTTTTCTTTTTGACTTCATGCTTTGTTTGTCATGTTTCCCTAGCATTGTGGATACCACCTGCATGACTTTCTTGCTGGTTGGTTTGCTTAATATGTAAAGTGTGGCGAATTGATTTTTTGGTAAGTATCATTTATTTACTAACTAGGATTAAAATCATGTTTATTAATTACATCATAATGAGAATGGAAGATCAGAGTGCATAGTTAATCTCTCAGTGCAATGCAGACCACCAAAGGGTATGGAAAATTTGCTTACCTAACGAAGCTAGGATATATGCAGCCTATCAAACTATGTGAAGAAAATAGTTTATAGGATGTATTTACACAATATAACCCAACTCATCCACAAATGAAAAAATTAATGCAGATAACATAACTGTTCTCAATTTTCTATGAAGATGAATCAAGAAGACATGCATATAGATGAGTACCATGGGGTTCCAGGAGGAAAATGATTCCCGGTTAGAAACAAAACGGAAGGAGACAATAGCATGAACAAGTGCGTTGTTGTGACTTTATCTCTCGGGCAAAAAAAAAAATTTGGAAAGCCTCATGGTGCACTTTATTGTTTTTTAAACAAAGTTACATCGTTTATTAAATCCAAAACTATAAAGCTTGGAGGGTTATCAATCCAAAAAACACAAGAATTTGTACTGACTGCATGTTTAGCTAAATTGTGCTTGGATAATCAGTCTAGACTTTTAAGTTTGGTTTGTCCAGAGCGGTGCGAAAAGTCATGGAGCCACTACCAACCAATTCACTCGCCGCTACCCAACAAGCAGATCGACGTCACCTAAAATAATTGATCCGACGAGTATCTATCTATGAGGACAGAGAAACAAGTTTGGTTCAGTCGTTTTACACACTATACCATTTCATTTGACAGCGCTGTCGCGCACATGTATACGACGCAGCTCGGACAATTTTACTGTTCTGATCTCTTTTCTTTTTTCTAACACGGTTTGATCTCGTTTCAAATTTTTAGCATGATCTAACTCCTTTTAGACACGGAGGTCTCGGCGTGTCTGATATGTAAAAATAAAGTGGACAACATGGGATTCAATGTTATTCAAACTCACCACCACCTAGTCCAAAAAGTACGTGCTCACCACTACGATAGGACAAATCTGTTGTCCCTATGCTCTCACAGCCCTATATACACCTTTAAAACTAACGGGTTGCAAGCCCATTTATATATTCTTTTTTTAAATAATGTTCGTGTTTGTAAAATTATTTATTATTATAAAGTATTTATATAATTTGTAAAACATATAAATAGAAAAAATATATAATTTAATTTTATTATATAAATATAAACATGATTTATAAACAAGAACATTTTATAATTATATAAATATAAACACAATTTACAAAGACGTACATTATATTATTAATAAATATAACCTTCATTTACAAACACAAACATTTCGTAATTATATAATTATATAAAAAATTTATAAATAAAAACATTTACGATTTATAAACACGAACATAATAAAATGTACGTCTTTGTAAATAAAAATATTTTAAAATTATTATAACGTACTTATATAATTTGTAAAACATATAAATAGAAATATAAAAAATATACAAAATTTAATCTTATTATATAAATATAAATATAAATATAAACATACTTTATAAACAAGAACATTTTATAATTATATAAATTATAAACACGATTTACAAACACGTACATTTCATTATGTTCGTGTTTATAAATCGTGTTTAGATTTATATAATTTTAAAATGTTTTTATTTATAAATTGCATTTATATTTATATAATTATGAAATTTTTGTGTTTTAAATCATGTTTATATTTATATAATAATAAAATGTACTTCTTTGTAAATCGTGTTTATAATTTATATAATTATAAAATGTTTTTGTTTATATTTATATAATAAGATTAAATTATATATATATTATATTTATATGTTTTAAAAATTATATAATATTTTATAATAATACATAATATTACAGCAAGAACATAATTTAAAAAAATAAAAGGATAAATGGGCTTGCAGCCCGTTAGCTTTGAAGGTATATTTACAGATGTGAAAACTATATAGACAATAAGTGTTTCCTATTGCAAGAGAATAAGTGTTTCCTATTGCAGTGGTTAGCTGGAGGTTGTGTGTTCGAGTCCCAGGTTGCGCACTTTATTTTTACATCGCAGACACGCCGAGACCTCTGGCGTTTCTGAGTTGAACTGAGGCGCCGAGCGAGCAGCGGCCGAGGCGCCGAACTGGAACAGTGGAAGAGACGAAGAGGAACCGACGAACGAGCGTCCGTGTAGACTCCTTGTGTTCGCTATCTCATAGGCCTAGCCCACTCATTTCTTTATTTCTTAGTTTTTTGTCTATTTTTTACTGGACTATGTATGTATACAATATAAATTATGGGCCCCCTCCGGCCAGGGCCCTGGGCCATCGCCCCTCTGGCCATACACCAGGGCCGGCCCTGGGTAGAGAATCAACAACTCAGAATCTTTCATCTTCTTTAGCAAGGATTGTCCAGATATAACCAAATAGGAAGTAACAGGAATCCTGGCTGTCCAGAATGAGACTCTTAACAAGAAATACTTGGGTATGCCTTCGGATATAGGATCTTCAAATATAGGAGCCTTCAAATCCTATAACCACGCTAGCCCACTCATTTGCCTACCTTTCAGACCTCAAATTTAGAGTTCAATCATCGCAGCTGGGTGGAATATTGGTTGCGGCTTAGGCACCACCAGCTAATCATCTATTGTTCGCTGATGATAGCTTGTTGGTTTTCAAGGCAAATGGTGAAGGGGCAGTGAAGGTATCAAATCTACTTCAGTCATATTGTGAGGCTTCGGGGAAGAGACAGGGCCGGCCCTATGTTTCGAGGGGCCCTAGGCGAACTTGACAATATGGGCCCCTATGTCCTAAGACCATATATATTTATGTGTGTGTGATACTAACATGACATGATTATCTTTATTTTCATAATATTAAGAGTATTTTTTCTTAAAAATACTAAAAATATAGCAAAATGAAACTATATGACATGATTATCATAAACAAAGACCAAATTTGACCGGTTCCACCGACAACAATAATACTTCAGTGCTTGAAGATGTAAAGTACCTATTCAAAGAACATCAATTTTTAGATCACTTTCTTTCTTTTTTCTTCCTTTTTCAGCACCCGACAAATGCTCTTTAGGTAACATGGCAGGCTATTTAAAGAACCCTTCAGTTACTGAAACCCTAGACATGTACACATAATAAAAAAAATAGGATGATTGAATGCATACTGTGAAAGATTGAATACAGACAAAAATTTGAAATAAACTACTAAATACTGATAACAATTTACAAAATCTAAAATTAAGGGATAGATGGATATGTGGTTCAATGGACATGGCTGGATGATCAGTAGATCACGTACCGGTCTACTACAGGTAACATGATGTAGTGGCTACAAGTAGAACCCGAACCTGGTGTCCTGATCGGCTCTCTGCTGGTCCAGGGACACGGGGCAGGTGCGTAGGCGTGGCACGGTGGCAGCCGGCGGCCGAGGCGACTGATGAGTGGCGAGGCAGGCAGGCGGCGAGGCGCCGAACTGGAACAGTGGAAGAGACGAAGAGGAACCGACGAACGAGCGTCCGTGTAGACTCCTTGTGTTCGCTATCTCATAGGCCTAGCCCACTCATTTCTTTATTTCGTAGTTTTTTGTCTATTTTTTACTGGACTATGTATGTATACAATATAAATTATGGGCCCCCTCCGGCCAGGGCCCTGGGCCATCGCCCCTCTGGCCATACACCAAGGCCGGCCCTGGGTAGAGAATCAACAACTCAGAATCTTTCATCTTCTTTAGCAAGGATTGTCCAGATATAACCAAATAGGAAGTAACAGGGATCCTGGCTGTCCAGAATGAGACTCTTAACGAGAAATACTTGGGTATGCCTTCGGATATAGGATCTTCAAAAATAGGAGCCTTCAAATCCTATAACCATGCTAGCCCACTCATTTTCCTACCTTTCAGACCTCAAATTTAGAGTTCAATCATCGCAGCTGGGTGGAATATTGGTTGCGGCTTAGGCACCACCAGCTAATCATCTATTGTTCGCTGATGATAGCTTGTTGGTTTTCAAGGCAAATGGTGAAGGGGCAGTGAAGGTATCAAACCTACTTCAGTCATATTGTGAGGCTTCGGGGGAGAGACAGGGCCGGCCCTATGTTTCGAGGGGCCCTAGGCGAACTTGACAATATGGGCCCCTATGTCCTAAGACCATATATATTTATGTGTGTGTGATACTAACATGACATGATTATCTTTATTTTCATAATATTAAGAGTATTTTTTCTTAAAAATACTAAAAATATAGCAAAATGAAACTATATGACATGATTATCATAAACAAAGACCAAATTTGACCGGTTCCACCGACAAAAATAATACTTCAGTGCTTGAAGATGTAAAGTACCTATTCAAAGAACATCAATTTTTAGATCACTTTCTTTCTTTTTTCTTCCTTTTTCAGCACGCGACAAATGCTCTTTAGGTAACATGGCGGGCTATTTAAAGAACCCTTCAGTTACTGAAACCCTAGACATGTACACATAATAAAAAAAAAGGATGATTGAATGCATACTGTGAAAGATTGAATACAGACAAAAATTTGAAATAAACTACTAAATACTGATAACAATTTACAAAATCTAAAATTAAGGGATAGATGGATATGTGGTTCAATGGACATGGATGGATGATCAGTAGATCACGTACCGGTCTACTACAGGTAACATGATGTAGTGGCTACAAGTAGAACCCGAACCTGGTGTCCTGATCGGCTCTCTGCTGGTCCAGGGACACGGGGCAGGTGCGTAGGCGTGGCACGGTGGCAGCTGGCGGCCGAGGCGACTGATGAGTGGCGAGGCAGGCAGGCGGCGAGGCGCCGAGCGAGCAGCGGTCGAGGCGCCGAATTGGAACAGTGGAAGAGACGAAGAGGAACCGACGAACGAGCGTCCGTGTAGACTCCTTGTGTTCGCTATCTCATAGGCCTAGCCCACTCATTTCTCTATTTCGTAGTTTTTTTGTCTATTTTTTACTGGACTATGTATGTATACAATATAAATTATGGGCCCCCTCCGGCCAGGGCCCTGGGCCATCGCCCCTCTGGCCATACACCAAGGCCGGCCCTGGGTAGAGAATCAACAACTCAGAATCTTTCATCTTCTTTAGCAAGGATTGTCCAGATATAACCAAATAGGAAGTAACAGGGATCCTGGCTGTCCAGAATGAAACTCTTAACGAGAAATACTTGGGTATGCCTTCGGATATAGGATCTTCAAAAATAGGAGCCTTCAAATATCTTAAGGATCTTGTTTGGGGAAAAGTTAAAGACTATATTGAGAAAACCATCTCTTCAACAAGGAAAGAGGTTCTTATTAAATCTGTAGCTCAGGATGTGCATGTCTACTCAATGTCATGTTTCAAAATGCCTAGGGATTTAAGTGAGCATCTAAACAGTTTTATCAGGCAGTTCTATTGGGGAAGCAATACAATGGCGGATCCGAAGGCCTATGGAGGGCTTGGCTTTAGGGACTTTGAATTATTCAATTTGGCATTGCTAGCTCGTCAGGCCTAGAGGATGTTAAACATACCCGCGGTAGAATGCTTAAAGCTATCTACTACCCGCGGACAACCATTCTTGAGGCTACTGTTTAGACCTGGGCATTTTTTTGGGCCGGGTCGGGCCTCGGACCGGTCCTAACAAAGCCCGCAACAAGAAATCAAGGCCCAGGCCCGGCCAATGGGCCTATAATTCAAGCCCGAGCCCGTCACATCAGTGCATAAAACGACGTGCACAGTGGGATGAGGTAGCAGGACTGCAAAATACAAAAAAGTTGAATGAAAACTTTCTTTTTGGAAGGGTCACTACCTCATCTAGTAGAGATGCAGAATGGTGCTAGACTTCTTTGTGGAACCCAAAAATCCCATCCAAGGTGAAAACTTTTCTCTGTCGCCTAGGAAAACAATCTCTTCCCTCGAAAGACTTAAGGAAACATCGCAATATGAGCCTGTCGAATGCGTGCACCTTTTGTGGAGTGTGTGATTCCTGGAGACACTCACTCTTGGAGTGCTCTATGAGTAGATGTGTATGGGCACTCGCGGATGAAAAGATAACTGAAGCTGTTGCGGAAGTGAAGGAACCAAATGCTAAGCTGTGGTTATTTCATGTGAGAGAAGAGCTAAATGAGTCTCAGTTTGTCACCTTTGCGGTAACATTACTGGCGATCTAGATAGCGCGACGCATGACAATACACGAGCAGATTTTCCAGTCACCCTTTGCTACCAGTGCTTTCGTTAATTGGTTTGTGATCGAGGTGGGTACAACCGGTACCATACAATTGGGTTACAATCAAATGCAAACTGGGAGGGCCTCTGCGGTTGCTTCATCTAGAGAGGCACACCGAGGTGGACAAGGAATGGATAACCAAGCAATCAGAAATACGTGGAATGTGCAATCTTCAGGCATGATCAAGATCAAGGTTGATGGTGGCATTTCCTCAGACGGTACAGCGGGGGCAGCGCCTGCAGTTGGCCGCAATGCGGAAGGCTTGTATCTGGGTTCATCCGCACTTGTCATCCCGGGTCTAATTAATCCAACAATGCTTGAAGTGGTTGCGTGCAGGGAAGACCAGGCACTAGCTGAAGACCTGGGGCTAAGGAAAATACTGATTTATTCTGATTGCAAACCCTTGATTGCCGATATGGCAAACGGGGAGGGAGTCTTCATACAGCTGTCATCAAGGAGATCAGACCAAGGACATCAAATTATGATAAGTGTAATTCTATGTATGAAAGCCGCCGACTGAATTTTGATGCCCACAATCTAGTTAAGTTTTCTGTAAATCTTGCTAGAGGACGCCACATGTGGCTTATAGATCCAAACATTGGTCTTATATGAATAAAGAGGTAACAAGTTTCTAAAAAAACTAAAAATACGCAAACTTGTTTCATATGTGATGGTTTGGTCCATAAACATGCAAAAACTCACTCTGCCATCTACAAACTTGCAATAAAGGTGCAAAAAAGCTCATATCTAATAATAAGGCTGAAAGGACGTGGATGTCGCCTAGAGGGGGGGTGAATAGGCGTTTAAAATAATTACGGTTTCGGCTTGAAAAAATACGGAATAAAACTTAACGTTTAATTTGCCAAGCAAGAAACCTAAATAAGCTAGGCTCAACTATGTGCACCAAAAACTTATACTAAGCAAGATAAACAACTATGTGATAGCAAGATATATGACAAGAGCACTATGGCTATCACCAAGTAGGTGCACAAGTAAATAGGTTGTCTAGAAGAACAACCTATGGGACAAGCAATGCACAATAATATGAGCAAGCACAAGATAAACAATGTAATAAGCTTGCTCAAAGTAAAGGTAGAGATAACCGCAAGTGGAGCCGATGGAGACAAGGATTTGTTACCGAAGTTCCTTCTCTTGCGAGAAGTACGTCTCCGTTTGGAGAGGGTGAGGAGCACAATGCTCACACGAAGCCAACGAGGGCCACCCTATTTCTCCTCACGCTTTTACCAATGCAAGATGCCGTGATTCCACTATTAGGACACTTGAGGGCGGTCACCGAACCCGTACAAATGGCGATCCTTGAGGGCGGTCACCGAATCCGTACAAATGCTCGGGGTTATCTCCACAACCGAATTGGAGGCTCCCGTAGCGCCCCGAAGCTTTCCACCACAATGATTGAGCTCCGCAACAACAAGCCTCTAGGGGCCAACGCACCCAAGAGAAACAAGCTCTAGAGTGCCAATGCACTCAAGAGAACAAGCTCTAGAGTGCCAATGCACTCACGAGTAACTATCTTCTCAACTTCACTTACTACAACGAATCCTCGGAGAGAACTCAAACCGATGCACCAAATGCAATGGCAAGAGCACACGAAGTGCTCAAGTCCCCAACTCTCAAATCCCACCAAAGCAACAAAAGCTATGGAGGAATCTGAGAGGAAGAACAAGGAGAACACCAAGAACTCCAAGATCTAGATCCACAAGGTTCCCCTCACTTAGAGGAGAGATGGCTTGGTGGAGAATGTGGATCTAGACCTCCTCTCTCTTTTCCCTCAAAAAGGAGCAAGAATCATAGGAGGGGAAGAGAGTAAGCAAGCTCAAAGAGGTCAACAATGGGGGGAAGAACTTGCAAAGAACCGGTGGAGACAAAGGAGGAAGAAGACCCCCTTTTATAGTCTCCCACGAATCCAGCCGTTGGAACCCGTTGGCAGCCCACCAACCACGGTACTACCGCTCGGAGAGCGGTACTACCGTGGTGCGGTACTACCGCGCTGGGTGCGGTACTACCGCGCTGCCGTAGTACCGCAGCTTAGTGCCGTGCCCACTACCGCTCGGTCAGTACGCTTGCGGTAGTGGTTACGGTACTAGACTGCCGTACTACCGTAGCGCGGTACTACCGCACACCAAGCGGTACTACCGCCCCAGCAGAACCAGGGAGCCCAGGCCACACAACAGATGAACTCCAAAGACACAGGCAAAACCCTGAACTGCCACAACTTCTGCAAATGAACTCCGATTAAGGCAAACTCAAGCTTGATGGAAAGCTAACGAACAGAGCTGCCTAATCACAACTGGAAATATTTAGATGTGGCAAGGGAGAAATGTCAAACAAATAGAGGTGTGAAACCTCTAACCGAGATGACCTGGCAAATCTCCCACATCGAAAAACATACGAGAAGACGCATATGAAATCCGTTTTCGATGAACAAGAGCTTGTCATGAAGAAGACCACAAGCTCCAAAACTCACACGGAGAAAAGCCAATCAAGAACCAATAAAGATGATGCCAAGGATGCAAAAGGTTTGAGCTCTCCACGAACGACTCGGCCTAGCCTATAACACGGTCTCCTAACTACTACCAAGAGACCGGTAAACTAGACACCTATCTAGTCAAACCTTTGTCTTGCGCATAATCCACTTGAGCTTGATGATGACGATCATGCCCGCCTCAAGTTGGAACATCTTCCTTGATTCCTCCGGCTCGATGAAGACTTGTAGATAGCTCCCCCATACTCCATTATGGGTGAGCCTCTTTTAGGCACATCTTCATACGAACATTATCACCAAATGGTCGGCAAGCTCCAAGCATACGATATCTTCGTGATGCTCCTCTTGACCTTGCACACATCTACTTGACCAATCTTTGGATAGCTCCATGAAGAACACCTTGGTCAACACGTAATCTTCATCTTACAACCTTGAAGCCACCATATGATCTTCAAGCGTTGCCTATGGACAAACCTTAAAGTATAACTGAAGGAAACCATTAGTCCATAAAGATTGTCATTAATTATCAAAACCAAACATAAGGGCACATGCCCTTTCAAAGGCGACATGTGGTAATGAAAATTTTATGGAAAACACCTTGCCTTCTTACAAATTGACATATGGGTCCAGATTTCAGCCAACGAAGAGAAAGAAAATACACGAACAAAAACAGAGGCCGAAGGGGGATGCCGGTGTGGCAGGCGGGCGGCCTGGATGATGGCCCAGTTCCTGACGGTTTCTACTCACCCCGGTGTCTGAGCATGGGGGGGGACCGGCGTGGAGAGCGGCAAAAGGCCGAGTTAGACAGACGGGGGAAGGCGGACGTGGGGAAAGCGGAGGGGAGAAGACGAACGGGGACAAGACGAGCGGCTGAGGTGGCCGGGACGTACTAGGAGGGCACTAGTTTGTGCCGTTAGGTGGCTGTGTGCAGCGTCAGGCTTAAGGCAGCCGTCGAAGGGGATTTTTCTGCGTAGGTGTCAGTGGGAGAGGAATATTTTTTGAGGTGGGAGAAGAATTAGTGGGCGGTGATTAGCGGTAGAGTTTGTTAGCGAATCGTTTTCTTTTGCGGGGAAGAGACGTTAAACATGGGCTTAATCTGGTCTGTGCGATGTACAACAATGGATGATTGAGATACATTGTTTCAGCTCCTCTGGTGCTTTTTAGATCAGTAGTAGATGAGCTGAATGGCAACCAAGAAAAAAAATGATGGATGGTATCATTATGCAACAAAAACACAAACCTTTTTCTAATTATCTTTGACGAAAACCACTTCTAATTATCTTTCATGAAAACCACTCCTCGAAAACATACAATAAATTATCTTCAATTTTAGAGAGTTTTCGAATATGTCTATTTGAACACTCAACTCCAGCGGCACAATACAACAAAACTGCAATTATGCTGCAACAAAGTTCAAAATACATGGTATTCATGTACAATTATCCGGTAAAATTACAAAATAGCAGGCTATAGTCTTACCTTAACTATGTTATAGTTGTTTGAGCAATATGTCGTAATCTGACATGTCCCGCTATTGAAAACTATAGCTACAAATATCTACAAATCGAAGTTTTAAATAGCAATAGCCACTGTATAGTTCATCGCAAAGAAAAAATAGCCACAATATAGCGATTTGAGAAGGGTACAACTAAATTGTATTTATGTCCAAATGCCAGGTAGAACTTAGAAGTACAAAATAACGGGCTATAGGCCGGATATTACCTTTGGAGGACGAGCTACAAGAGGGACGTTTTCAAAATTGAATTTCTACTTGGGGTAAAAATCTGAAATCTGAATAACATACGCACATATGTGAATCCCACCCAAAGTGTAAACTCAAAGCAACAGACAACTGCATTAAAGAACTTTGCGTAAAGTAAACAATCCTTGCACCCGCAAGTACAAGCACCGTTGTTTTCTCCCTTGTGGCAGCAGCACATCCCCTAGACTCATGTTTCTGTTAGTCAAGCTAGTCATCAGGGGGCATGAACACACAATCATGCATAACACTCCCTCTTGGAGTTACTACCTACTACTTGGCCAAAGCAATAAACTACAACGGAAAACATGCAAGAATTACTCAAGAACATAAATATAAAAGAGGAGAATCAAATATATTACTCAAACACAATCTGAACATAGTCTCATAATCCATCAGATCCCAGCAAACTCAGCATAGCAACAGCAGAAAGATTACATATGTGCCTCGATCATGTAGGGAAGCTCACGAGGTCTAAACCATGAAGAACAAAGAGGGGAGGAGAACATCACATAGCTACTGATCATGGACCCATGGTCCAAGGTGGACTACTCACGGTTCATCCGAGAAGCATCCATGGTGGTGGAGAAGCTCCCGGAGGTGGTTCCTCCCACCGGCAGGGTGCCGGGAAGAGGGCTCCTGGTGCTCCCGATTTTGGAAGCGCTGCGGCGGCGGAACAGAGGAGAGATCGCGAAAAAGGTTTCTGTCCTCGAGGGTTTCGGGACGAGAGAGATATATAGGCGAAGGGGGAAGCCAGAGGTGGACCAGGTGCCCCAGGCGCCCCCCTGGCGCGGCCTAGGAGGTGGCCGCCTGGGCCACCCCTGGCTCCCCTCTGGCCCCACTTTGGCTCTTCCCGAAGCTTCCTGTACACTTATTTTTCCTATATTTTTCCCGGAATTTTTCTGGCACTTGAAGTAATGGGAAAACCTGAAATACAAAAATAGCAGAAAACAGGAACTGCCACTGGGGTGCACTGAGTTAATAGGTTAGTCCAAATATGACCAAAAGTGTATGGAAGTGCATCAATATCATAGGAATATCACACAAAAGATGCATTGAGCAAGCAGAAATTATAGATACGTTTTGGACGTATCACCTCCGCAACTGTCTGCTCCTCCTCCTCCTGCGATGGCGAAGGCGCGACCCAGTGTGGGGCGACGACGCGACGCGAGCATGATGGCGATAGAGCGAGCAGGGTGCGACCATGACGGCGGTACACCGGGGCAGGCACAACGCGACCAGGGAACGCCGGCGGAGCTCGAACCAGCAACAAGAAGGAGACGACGATCGGAGACAGAGCTCGATTTCGAGCAGGGAGGGAGAGAATAAGCAGCTACCGGCCAGAATCAGCGATGGCAACGGTGAAGAAGCACTGAGTTGTTGCGTGTGGGAGGGAAGCCTAACATGGCATCTGATACCATGTTAAGGAATGAGCAATTGACATTCACAGGGGCCAGAAACTCATAAGCAAACTGAGGTAAGACACTCGCAGTGAGAATAGCAGCAACCCGAGCATCATCGTTGCACCATTGAGTGTAAAGCGCCAGATCATAGCGATAGGCAGAAAGAGCATCTGAATAAACTGATACCTGCTGATCATAAGCATCAACAACAACATCGTTAATAGCCTTGGCTGATCTCTACCAGCCTGAGAAGCATCAGCAGCAAGAACAGGCGACACCAACGGGGTAGGAGCCACATGGCGATAGGGCATGGCACATGGGACCTCATCAGAGAGAACGCCCCATAGAAGAAGGCCACGCATGTGGATACACATTAATCCCACAAATTCAGCATAGTTGATGCCAGCGAAGATGATGGAGCACTAAGGAACAACCACATAGCCCGAGAAAGACACGATGGCCTCTCTGTTTTTTTGGAGTCAACGCTCTCTGGGATTTGGATCGGGATCGAGCAGGGAACGACTCAAACCAAATCGCGAGAGGGAGGGAGCGGTAGCGGCCTGGGGCGTCGGTGGCCCGTCCTGAGGGGCGGCGTCCCGACCTGGGGTGGCAAAGGCGCGACCTGGTATGGGGCGGCGGCAGCGACGCGACCAGGACGACGATAGATCGGGGTGGGCGCGGCGCAACCAGGGAACGCAGGCGGAGCTCAAACCAGTAGCAGGAGGGAAACAACGGTCGGAGACTGAGCTCGATTTCGGGCAGGAGGGAGAGAAGAAGCAGCTACCGGCCGGAATCAGCGACGACAACGGTGAAAGAGCACAGAGTTGATGCGTGCGGGAGGCAAGCCTAACATGGCATCTGATACCATGTTAAAGAATGAGCAATTGACATTTAGAGGAGATCAAAGGCCAATACATATACGATGTGAGGTAAAATGCAAGAAGCCTGTATACAATGGAGATATATAGAAAAGGAAACTATATACATCTAACAAGAATCAACATCGAATACATTTTCACATTTTGATATGTAGTGTACGCAGTTCACATACTTTTGTATTTTTTTTGCAAAAATAGACTTAGGACAAATGTAACATGCATTATAATTTACGAAGACGGAAGGAGTATACTATCAATAATATTTACTTACTACTCCCTCCGTAAACTAACGTAAGATGTTTTAGATAAGTAAACTAGTGATGGGCGCGCAGGCGGAGGAGGCTGAGACGGTCATGGGGACGCGCAACGGAGGAGGAGCTGCCTGCCAGTTTTAGTTCGAAGGTCGGCAGAGCTTACTGCTCGTTTCCTGCATCGGAGTTGGGTTCGTCGAGGCCCGCATGCGTGAGGGACGCTGGCGGCGGCGGAGCTCCCAGCTTCTTTCTCGGCGTCTGTTTTATAACAAACCAGTATGTTTTGCGGGGAGCGAGCGTTTCTGAGCAATTCGGATGCCTCGGGCTCGGTATTCGTGGGGAGCGTGCACATGCAAAACGATTCAAGCGATGTATTGAGGTCTATTTCCATCTGTGAATACCTAGGACATCCAAACAGCTGAATTGAAGGCTAGTAATACGAATTCCAAATCCACAGGCTGAATACGTACATCCAAACGCAGTGTTATATTAGTTTACGAAGGAAATGTTTTTTAACCATTTAGTGTTCCGTGGGCACTGGAACACTAGGGACGGCGAGAACCGTAAGGTCAGCCCGCAGCCTTGCTGAAATCCCAAATGCCTCTTTCATGTCCAGATCCTTGCCCAACAGCTTCCAGTCGAAGTGAAACAGCAACCCGGCAAGCGCAAGCTCAACAAGCGCCAGCCCGAATGATATCCCGGGGCATACCCGCCTCCCAGCACCAAAAGGCAGGAACTCGTAGTTCGTCCCTTTGAAGTCCCTCTTATCATGTTGAAATCTTTCCGGCGTGAACTCGCCGGGCTTGTCCCAGTGCATCGGGTCCCTGCCGATTGCCCAAGCGTTCACGATCACCATGGCCCCCTTGGGTATGTCGAAGCCCAGGACCTTGCACGGCTTCTCACATTCGCGAGGGAGCAGCAGCGGTACCGGAGGGTGTAGCCTGAGCGTCTCCTTGACGACTAGCCTCAGGTAGTGTAGATTTGGCAGGTTGGCTTCTGTCACCTTGCTATAGCCAGCGAGTGCTGCTGCTTGCCGGACCTCGTCTTGTACCTTCTGCATCACTGCCGGGTTCCGCAGCAGCTCCGCCATCGCCCACTCCAGCGTCGTAGCCGACGTCTCGCTACCAGCGCCAAACATATCCTGATTAAAACAACATAATCCAAAAGCTAAATGAGGACTATGTTAGATCGCAATGCGCATGCCATGCATGCACAAAGGAATCGGACGAGCTCTGAAACTAATTCTGAATACCAGCAGTACTGTCTTGATGTTTTCTGTGGTAAGTGGATACTGAGAATCCACTTTCCCCTGGAGTCTCAGAAGAACATCCAGGAAGTCTTCCTCTTTGGCCTCGCCGGCTGCTCTGCCCTCCTGGCGCTCTTGAATAATGCTGCCCATCATCTGCTTCATTTCTTTACTATGGCGCCTTATGCGGCCAGGGACGCTGCTGAGGAGCAGGACGAGGCGCCAGGAGGGGAAAAGGTCGGGAAGGGTCATCCCGGGCACAATCCTGAGCAAGCCCTGCAGTAAGCGCAGGTACCTGTCCCGCTGCCTGAACCGGCTGCCGATGACGGCACGCACCGTCGAGTCCGCGAGGTACGCAGATATAGCTTTGGTCAGGTTCACCGGTGAACCGGAGGCCGAGGCCACCGCGACGGAGCGGAGGAGGCGGCCGAGCTCTTGCTCACGGACATGGCGGAAGGACTGGACACTGCGGGTGCTGAGGAGCTCATTGGTGCAAATTTTGCGGAGCTGCCGCCAGCCGTCGCCGTAGGGCGCGAAGACCAGGCCCTCGTTGCCCTGGAACGCGAGCCTCTGCATGGAGGTCAGCGGCCTAGAGGCAAAGTTGGCGTCGTGGATCTTCATGATCTCCTGTGCAGCATCCGAGGACGACGCTACGACTACCTCCAGCTCTCCTAGACGGAGCTTCATTAGCGGGCCGTAGCGCCGCGCGAGTCTGTGCAAGGCATGGTATGGGACGGTGCCCGCAAGGTGGTGGAGGTGGCCGATGATGGGCAGCGCCCACGGCCCCGGCGGATGCCGCCTAGCTTCCGGGTCTCCAGCGGTGGAGAATCTGGTCACGAAGAACAGGACTGCCATAGCTAAGAGAAGTACGAGAAACAAGCAATGCTGGAGGTAGGCATTCATGGCAGTTTCGAAATCAATCGAGCTTGCTCAAAATGCCGGAGTATGTAGTTGGACTTGGACCTCATAAGAAAGAAACATCGAAAAGGGAAATGATCCCCACCGGCTGACCGGCCCAGTGGCTTCGGCCGGTCGTCTCTTTCCCCGTCTTCCGAGTGCTTTCAACTTTCTTAGATGCAGTACACAACTCATGGTTGCACTCTCGCCCGCAGTCCGACATCATGGCCATAACCGCTCTCTTGCCGCAGTTCGACGCCATGGCCATGCCCTTATGCACGGCCATGGCAAGCACCAGATCCGCCATGGCCATGGCTCGAGGAGCTCGCCGCCGTGCCTCCGGGACCTCGCCGGCGTCCTTCCTCTGCCCAGATCCGGCACCTCCCCGACCAGCCGCGCCCGCTCCGTTCCTCCTCCGGCGAGCCCGCACCTCCCCGTGCCCCCACATCGCCGGCCATGTCCGCCATGGCCATGAACAGCTCCGTGCACATCCACCAATTTTTTTTGCTACAACCATATCTTATTTTTGCTACAACCATATCATACTTTTGCTACAAAGCAATAAACTAGTGTTTTTGCTACAACACATAATGTACAGGGGGAATATCTGAGTATGTAATGTTACAACCAGTGAACCATTTTGTTTCTACCGTTTTATGTTTTTGCTACTACCGGCCAAGATTTTTGCTACATCACCACTGTGGAGCTATGACCTCGACGGCGGCGACGATGAATTTTGTTGCAACCGTTACTTTTTCTGCTACAACCGTTCTAATTTTTGCTACCACCGTTGTTTATTTTTGTTACACACAATGTTGCAATCGTTTAAATTTTTGCTTCCACCGTTGTATTTTTGCTACTACCGTTAAGAGTTTTTGCTACAACGAAAAAGTTATAAAGTGATTAACCACAAAAAAAATTCTGCAAAAACACCAAAAGTAAAAATGTTGCATCCATGTACCAAAAAAGTTGCGAAAGTACCGCAAATGTTGCAAAGGTACCGCAAATGTTGCAGTCAAAAACGAAGAGGTACGCGCGAATCTGGACCGTTAAATCGCGAAGATCAGACGGTCCGCGTCTGACCGGCGCAAAAGTAGCGCCGGTCGACCGGCGCCTATCACTGGCCCATCGAAAAGGTGTGAAGCTTCCGGGTGCCCCGATACCAATATAAACAGTAAATTATAAAAAATCAAAATCAAAATAAAAAAATCTGAAACTTTAAGATATCAAACATTTGATGTTCTCGCAAAGTTCCATCAACAAAAATCATTGAAAAAGCCCTCACAATAAATAAAAAATCAGTGCTCAAAGTTCATGAACAGTGCATGCACTTTTGAACACTGATTTTGTTTTTCTTGGTGAAGGCACCTCGAATGATTTTTGTGGATGAAACTTTACAAAAGAATTGAATGTTTGTTCATGTTTGATATTCCAAAGTTTCAGATTTGTTTGATTTTTATTTCTATTTTGTTCGATATCTGCTGCACCTTAAGGCGGAAGGTGTGGTAAGTCCGAATGTTTTTTGTGGCAACTTTTTTGCGCGAAGGTGGCAACATTAGTTACAAGGCGTGGCAACTTTTGCATTTTCAGTCTGTTTTTTCCCAAAAAGTTACCGGTTTTCGCTCAAATTTACCGTCTCATGTGTTCAAATTTGCCATCTAAAAACATCAGGGTGAAGGTGCCTCCGCTTTGACGTGCGGCAGTTATCATTACGCAAAAATATCGTTCTCATACATTCACATATTCAATAAATTATAAATTCTAATCTCTCGGAGTACATTATTTGGCAACCGTTATGTACTCCCTCCGGTCCTTTTTAGTCTGCATATAAGTTTTGTCCGAAGTCAATGTATCTCTACTTTGACCAAACTTGTGGAAAAAAGTATCAACATTCACAATGCCAAATCTATATGGTTAGATTCATCATAAAATATAGTTTCATAGTATATATATTAAGTATTGTAGATATTGATATTTTTAATATAAATTTGGTCAAACTTTGTAAAGTTTCACTTGACACAATTGTAATACGCGGAGTAAAAAGGACCGGAGGGAGTATATAGTAATAATAGTGCTCAACATATCTATAGACAAGTAATTAGCATGCATGCAAGCGTATGTATGGATAGGCTCGCTTCCCACCGTAGTTTTTCAATGATTCAATGTAGCATATGAGATAAGACGAAGTTTGAAAAATTCTATGTATTTTCAAACTTCAAAATATTTTGTAGCTCAAACGTCGTTCCGATAAAAAAAATGTTTTTACATAAAAAAACTCATTGTGATAAGATCTTCGAAACTAGATCTCATGTTGATATGTTTCGATAACTTTTTTCTTTGTTACCACCTCTAAGCTATGCAAGTTATCACGCTTGCAATCCATAACTTACCATGTTGCTTACACTAAAATTATCAGGACATTAAAAGTGATCTTTCCAACCTTTTACACACATGCATGCATGCATGCATGCATGCATGCATGCATTACACGATAAAAGCTTATGCCGTACTACATTCTTCTCGGTTCAAAAATTCAAAATGTTTTGTAGCTCAAAGCGTCGGTTCGATTCAAAATAAGTTTTACATACAACATTTATTGCGACGAGACCTTCAAAACTAGATCCTAATATTGATATGTTTTGATTATTTTATTATTTTAAAAAGGTAGTCACGTATGGGCTAAGAAAGTGCATATCATATGACCTCGGCATGATTCCATAACATGTGTGTGCTGCCATGGATAGGTTAGTCGACTTCCTTCAAATGAACTGGCATGTTCTCTTCTTCTTTTCGACTCATTGGTGACATTTGAATTCACAGAACACTTCTCCTTGTCGAGAAACATTGTCGATCCCGGGGAAAACAGAGTACCCCGAAAATGCTAGTCCTCGGTCCCTGTCCTGGTGAGGAGGGGGAAGAGAGAATGCCCCGCCTCCTCTCGAAGGTCCTGGTCGGTGGTTTCCTACAGCTTTGGAGACCGCTCAGTAAGCTGCAGCCTCGTGCGGACATCGACCCTCTCGCCGCTGGTCTTCGCACCCTCGCTCTTCACCTAGAGCCCCCATTACCTCCTATTCCACCGAAGTTGGATTAGTTTTCTTATTGATTTCGGGCTTGTTTGTTGTTGCCCCAGCATTATTTGTACCTTAGACATGATCGACTACCATTAGGATGACTTTGTTGGTGGTTGTTTGCTTTATCTATAAAGCGGGATGAAATTCCTTTTTCGCTGATTGTCATTTATTTAATATCTTGAATTGAAATAATGTTGTTACATACATCATACGTAGTGTAATGTGTGGTAAGGTCACCACTAATGAGAATAAAAGTCCCCGTACACAATGAAATGATGCATAGTTAATCACTCAGTGCAATGAGGCCACTATAGGGTAGGGAAAATTTGCTTACCTAATGAACCTACGATATATGCAGTCTATCAAACTATGTGTAGAACATAGTTTATAGGATGTATTCACACAATATATAACCCAACTCAAACACATATCAAAAAAAATGATGGAGATAACCAAAAAGTTTTAGTTTTTCTATGGAGATGAATCACCAAAACATGCATATAGATGATTACCATGGGTTTCAGGAGGAAAATGGTTCCCGATTAGAAACAAAACAAAAAGGGACAATAGCATGAACAAGTGCGTCGCTCTGACTTTATCTCTCGGGTAAACTTAGTTGAGTGGCGCTTGGTTAATCAATCTAGATTTTTAAGTTTGGTTTGTCGAGAGCGCTGCGAGAAGTGATGTAACTAGCTACCCATCAATTCACCGGCCGCTACCCAACAATGACCTAAAATAATCGATCAGACAAGTAAAGTACCTATCTATGAGGACAGAGTAACACGTTTAGCAAGACAGAGTAACACGTTTGGTTCAGTCATCAACACGCTGTAGCCTTTGACAGCGCTGTCGCGCGCATGGATGCGACACAGCTCAATCGTCGGTTACGTATGAGAACAAGAACATCGTCGCTAAGGAACAAGAAGATCGTCGTGACTTAGAATGATCGATCCGATCGTTACCTATCCTTTTTTTTTCATAGAACTTAGAGCTTTATTAACTTACTAACAAACGGTTACAATCCGCCCATATAGGCAACTAATTAGAAAGTCCGGGCCAGAGTCCAGCCAGCTCTCTGTACGAACTAAGTTGAAAGCTCGTTTCGCACAAAGATCGGCTAAAAATTTAAAACCCTAGCAACATGAATAACCGAAAAGAAGATGAAGTTGGGGACTATATCTCCAAGTTCCTTCAAGATAGGCGCAACAATGGAGCGTGTCGTACTGCGCTCATTCCAGAGATTGACTAACTCAAGAAAATCAATCTGCATTATCACATGTGAGAAACCTCGAAGATGAGCGAAGATGATGCGCTCTCGGAATGCCAGCAGCTCCGCAATAAAGGGGTCCGTGACACCCGGAAGGGGTTTACTCCATGCTGCAAGAAAGGCCAGGTGAGACCGGGCACTCCTCCAGCTCCACCGTTCATGGCTTCAACATGAATAGCACCATCCGTGTTGATCACCACCCAGCCCGGGTCTGACGGCCTCCAACACGAACCTAGCGCAGAAGCCATCTTCTTCTTTGGAAGATCCAAGATGGCCAGAGTTTCATGCACTGTTTTGATAGCTTGCGCCGGATGAAAACCTTCTTTCTCACGAGTCCATCTATTGCGAGATGTCCAAATGGTGTGCATGATAGTGATGATCGTGCATCTCTCGTCCTCTCTGAACATGGGATCCAGAAGTATATCCTTCGTCCAAGTCAAAGGGTGTAGTCGAGGAAGATGTAGATCAAATCTGTCCCGAGCAGCAGCCCAGAACTGCTTTGCATGCGTGCAATCGATGAGTGCATGCTTTAAATCCTCGTTCATGGCCTTGCAAACATCGCACCGACCTAGAGGTTTGATATGTCGGTACTGAAGCGTCAAAGATTCTGGTAGGATACCCCGAAGTGCTCGCCACCAGAAGACTCGAACTTTCGGTACCACATTCAGTTTCCAGAGGATCGCCCACATCTGTTTTTTTGTCATTGAAGTCTCCGTATTGGTCCCTTCCTCTAGAGATCGATGCTCGTTCCGAGTCACTAGAGACCGATATGCGGATTTTACAGAGTAGATGCCCCTCTTCTCTCCCACCCATGCGAAAGAATCCTTGCCTCCATTGGGGTTTAAAGGAATGTTGAGAATTGCTTCTGCGTCTGGGTGAAGAAAATTTTGCCTGATCAAATCAATATTCCATGAGCCCGTGTATGCATCAATGAGATCAGCCACAGTGGAGAGATTAGCCTCTCCCATCCTTCCTCTCGGTTTGTGTGACTCAACCGAGAGGATCCAGGGGTCATTCCATACAGAGACTGATGAACCATCTCCAATACGAAAAATGAGACCCGTATCCAGCGCTTCCCGCCCAGCTACAATTGCTTTCCAGGTTGAGGACGCCCGAGCTGGGGCTGTAGCTTGACGGAAATCAATGTTTGGGAAGTAGCGGCCTTTGAGCACTCGGGCACACAAAGACTCCGGGTGTGTTAACAGCCGCCATCCATGTTTGCCGAGCATCGATAGGTTGAAGAGATGGGGGTCACGAAAACCCATTCCTCCCTTTGCTTTAGGTGTCGCCCGCTTCTTCCAAGAAATCCAGTGCAGGGCTCCTTTGTCCAGCGAGCTTGCCCACCAGTACTTGGCCATACTCGATGTGATCGCCTTGCACACTTTCTTAGTCAGAAGAAAACAACTCATGCTATATGTCGGGATTGCCTGAATAACAGATTTGAGAAGAACTTCCCTCCCAGCACAAGCCAAGTTTCTTTCGGACCAGCCTTGCATCTTGCTTCGGCTCCTCTCCATTATATGGTCGAAGGTGCCACTTTTGATCCTCCCAATAGCAGTCGGTAAGCCCAGGTACCTCTCAGAGAAAGCTTCTTGATCAATGCCATTATATCGTTACCTATCTATGCGGACAGAGAAACGCATCTGGTTCCGTATTCTACACTCTACAAGCAAATAATTCATCATCTTTGTTCAAATACTAATACATGGCTCGTTATCACCAAAGGCCGAGGGCAATTAATTAACGAGTACTCCTTCAGTGTACAACTAACGATCATTCTCGAAGCACGCCATGTGTCATGTCCTAGTGTTTTTCTTGATTTTCTTTTTTCTTTACTTTTGTGTATGCATTTTCGGTTTTAAAAAATGGTTTTTGGAAAAAAAATCCAGTTTTCACATGGTTTTTCCTTACGTTTTGGTAAAATAAAAATAAAAAATCATATATATATAGCTTAGAATTTTTTTTTAGAAAACACATAGATTTACATGAAAATTTTCTTTGTTGGTCCAACTTGACTCAACAAGCTGGCTACGCCACTGCCATCATGCCTCCACGAAAGGCACAAATCTATTTCCACGAAAGGGATACGACGCGCCTTTAAAAAAGAGGCACGAACCTTGCCTTTTTTAAGGCATGATCTTGCCTTCGCGAGAGACACGAATCTACTTCGCGAGAAACACACTGCGTGCCTCTAAACAAAAGAAAAAGAAACACCTAAACGTGACAAATAGCGCACATACAATGCACCATTTATCAAGCACAAAAGAGTGTAGAGTATTCTTTGAAAAGGGTACTCCTCAATTAGTGATTTCGACAAAATCCCACAAAAACTATTGTACGTACTGTGAGAATAATCACACAAAGTGGATCGTGCCACGGTAGTTCAAGTTGTGTTATCAGGAAACATGTTTTCGGCCCCGAAAATGACTTGTTTACCCCGAGCTACACATAGCTCGTTTTTTTCGAAAAATTAAAAAAAATACTAAAATATTTTAAACAATTTTGCTTTTTTATAGGACATTTGTGCAAATTTTCGTACCATTATACCTTAACGCGTGACGGAATTTTTTTTGACAAATACATTTGATTTTAATTGGGCCTTTTTTCTTTGTGTTTTGGGCTGAAATTTTTTAATTTTTCTGCAGACTACATATTACAATATTTTCAAATAAAATTTGGCATGTTCGTGTGGAATACATATAAGTTTTTACGGAATTTTTTTCGAACTTTTCAAAACTTTTAAATATTATTTTCAAAATTTTCAGAATAAAGGGCTACGTGTAGCTCAAGCTATAGAAATTCGCACTCCTTTCGCCCCATTCCCCTTTATAGATAAAGGAATGAACCAAAATACAAGACCGATCGGTACAAATGGTAGGTAGCCCTCTTACAAAGCTGATCCTAAAATACTCGGCACACGTAGGCATCTACGCGAATAACAAGAGGCAATACGAAGGCTAAACACACACACGCAACACCCTAGCACACCTAAGCTCCATGACAACGCACACATTCAAGAGGGAAGACGGCGCAAAGCGTCGTCGCTGTCGAGTTCAACGGAACAGAGGTCTTCACCTAGAGCCATGACACAGAAAGCAGATCTATGACGACGTCTTCAAAAAAAGAATATTTTTTCTTTTGCAAAAAAGGTAAGAGGAGGTTGCATCCGTTCTGATAAACACAAATGCATAAAACTTCATAATTATCTCACTTAAGACACGTTTACGAAATCATTATTATTGTTTTTATTTTTTAGAACACAGTAAAACGCAAACGCTCATATACACGAGCATACACTCACCCGTATGAATGCACACGTGCACATCAGCTTGAAATTAACGAAGTCACCTCCTCGTCTTCTACGGGAAGGTCTCCTTCCACTGAAAGCATATCGCCGGAAAAATTAAAATAAATCCAGGAAAATGTGAGCATCAATGTCAATTATGGAATTTGAACTCTGTTAGGCTTAAGATACCACTGTCCTTCTAATCAACTCAACTACAATAGTTTGTTCTTAACATTGTTAAATATTACCACCAAATACCACCGGTAAGTAGAAAAACAGTTCACCATCGGAACAACAAAACTCCGTAGCCTATCCACACGGATGCTGGTCGACACCCTCCATTCTTTGACCTATACGCTGTCGACGCTCCCTATTTGATATCATGGCGCTCCTTTTACGTCCAGTAGAACAAGTTGAGTTGCTGCCATGGGCACCCCCGGGCACCCGAAAGAACCCGGCAGGTTCATCGAGCAAGTCTCTATGTTCTCATCCTCGCGCCTGGGCAGCTGGCTCAAGAGCGCAACACGGCGCCTACCCGCAGAATAAGTTGGAGAGCATAACGACGATAAGGTTGGAGGGGTACGCTGTGGCATGACTGGTTGACCGACTTTTTAGAACACAGTTTCATTAGGGCTTCCCCAATTGGTTTTTAGCACAATATTATAGAAGCAATAAAAACTTAAAATACAATCCTTACAATGTATTAATTTTTGAAGGCAGTATCTTATTTAATGTTTTTAGCTTCATGCATAAATGTGATTGGTTTAACCATATTTTTTGTATATGACCACGTGCAAGTGCAAGGGCTGTATCTTAGCTAAGATACAATCTCTCTCTTTTTCTTCATTAAATACTATGCCACATGAGTAAAATGCCTACGTGCTAAGACACTAGCATTGGGAGTGCCCTTATAGATTCTCACAACACATACATGTACCCATCCCTATGAAGAAATGCACGTAAACCTTACCCAATGAGTGCCTCCGAGATACTGAGCCGACATTACATCTTGAAATTGACGAAGCCACCACAGGGGTCTTTGTAGTCGAGAGGAACGGTTTCTTCCATTGAATGAACATCGCCAAAAATCCTAAAATAAATTTAGGATTTTTTGCATACACCAGGATTTTAACCCTAATGGATTGGTTCCACCACAAGGAGCACAGCCAACTGAGCTAGGCTTAGTTTTCGAGTGGTTGACTGACTCTTGAAGTACGAATGTTCATAATTATATGGGATTTTGAAGTTGGAAGAGAATTTCAATTCCGTGCCTCCACCATACACTAATCATGATCCTCAATAAATGGGGAAAACCCCTGTGCATGACCTGTCATCTACTCCCTCCGTCCCGATTTATTAGGCCCAAAGACCATTTCTCTTATACCAATGTATATAGTAATTTGCTCACATTAATCACTTTATGTCATTCCCAGTGCACTCTCTCATATGCTAGTTTCACATGTAGCCAATGAAAAAACTTGCATGTAGTGTATTTATTTCCTTGTCATGGAACTAACAACAATAACTCCTCATGCAACCAATGAAAAGGATGCATGTACTCAATTTCCCAAGACGGGGCCTTATAAAAAAAGACATGCTTATGACACTTACGGGCCTAATAAACCGGGACGGAGGGAGTATATATCTGTGCAGAAGGTGGTAAACAACACTGTTGCTACCAACCATCCTTTCGGCCTCCTCCTGCCACACCGTCACTGGTAGACCCCACCGGATGAAGTCCACACGGTCAACGTCGACAATGAGGCGCGCTATCTCTCACACAGCACCCCACTCCTTATGGCGGCTAATTCGGACGGCCCGTCGGTCTGCTCGAGATAGGAGGTCCTGGCAAGAACATCTCGTGGGTCACATGCGCGGCGTCTGGCGTGGTGGTGGGCGCAAGAGAGAGGTCGCTCCCGAGCAACGCAGAACTCATCCGATGAGCGTCCTCGGGATGGATGGAACGGGGGTGTCACCGTCTGCTGCGAGCGGCGGTCGTGGGTCTGGCTCCTCGCCCAGCTACATCGACAACGGTGGCGGTTGACGCCGAGGTGGTGCCGACGGCGGCCGGCCTGATGGTGGTGTATTGGATCGGGGCGGCGTGGGAGCCTGCTGAAACGAATAAAGGTGGTGGTCCTCGTTCTTTTATTGCATAATGAAATCGTACTGCAAGATCACTCCTCCTCCATTTGGCCATCGATAAATTCTGCAACTGCTGCTAGAGATCTTGCCTATGAGAACTGGGATGGGGCGCTCTCTCTACGTAGGACGACGTATCTGAGTGGCCCATCGATGCGCATCGGGAAAAGAGGTCCCGTGATCAATGGTGGCATGCGGCGACGTCTTGCGGGGCACATATGCGATGTCTAGTGGTGTACGGGGTGGGCGAATAGGCACGTTGGCTCTCGAGTGGCACAAATCTCATCTGGCGCGCGATGGAGTGGCTGCGACGTGTGTCCTTAGGAAGGACTGACCTGGCCGGGTGTCGTCGGCTACTGTGAACGGTGACCATGGGTCCGGATCCTCGCATAGATTCATCATCGGAGATGGTGGCGCGATTGACACCAAGGTGGAGCCGGCGGTGGTTGGCCTAACAGCGGATTGGTTCAGAGTGACTTTGGGTCCTACTGCCGTCTATAAAGTCGGTGGTCCTCGTGCTCTTATCGCATCACGACATCATACTGCAAGATCACTCCTCCTTTATCTGGCCATCGATGGGTCCGAAACTACTGACGATCTTTCCAGAGGGTCTGGGGTGGGGCGCTTTCTCTTGCGGTGGCCCCCACTCCGTAGGGCGACAGATCTAGGCGGTCCATCGGCGCGCATCGGGACAGGAGGTCCCGTGACCGACCGTGGTATGCGGCGGTGTCTCACAGGGCACGTGTGCGGTGACTGATGGGGGTGGTGGGCACACGGGCGCGGTGGCTCCTGAGCGGCGCAGATCACATTTGGCGGGCGTGGAGAGGCTGTGGCATGTGTCGGGGAGAACGAACTTGGGTGTCACCGACTGATGCAAGAAGCACCCGCGCATCTAGATCCTCGCCTAGATCCATCGGTGGTGGTGGCGATGCCTTCTATAACCAGTGGAACAGCCGGTGGCGGGCCAAACATCGGCGGACTGGATCTGGGCGTTGTGGGGGCCTGCTACCGCAAATAAAGCTAACGGTCCTCATCTTCTTATCGCATCACGACATCATACTAAAATATCAATCCTCCTCGATCTAGCCATTGATGAGTTCTGGAATTGATGATGGAGATCTTGCCCAGAAGATCAGCTTATAAGGTTCTGAGGGTACGACACAAAGCTCTGTAGTTTGTTCACATCATACGACATGGTAGCCTCTCGATTTGCATGGAGTAGACAACTGTGGAGAAGGATCTAGTGGCGGTGATTGGAGGATGAGTTAATAGTACGGGGCCTAGTTTCCGATGGAGTCTACAAGGTGCTTGATTACTCTCAGAAACAGTACTGATAAGTGGGGGTGACAGTACTACAAGATTTCATTTTTGATGGTGCTGTTCGGGTGGCGAGTCAGAAATTTTAGGGTGAAAGCCTAAGGTCTAATCTTTATTGGTTGTGCCTGGCAATTCCTTGCTGAAGGATTTTTTTTTGAGAGCTCGTACATTCTCTAGTATTAAAACCTAAGATCTTGGATCGGCAACGATGACGCTGGTGCATTGTTCCTTTTTTGAAGGCTATGGAGACTTCTTATGGTTTCTGGATGTTGTATTTGGTGGTGGTTGGTGTGCTACTGTTGAGCGGAGTTGATCGCTATGGTAGGACCTTTTTTTTCCTTTTTTTGTTTTCTTCGTTAGTTGTATGTATCCTGAATGTTTTGAGATATCTTATAGGTGCAGACATCGAATCTCTCACCGCCGGTCTTCACACCCTCGTTCTTCGCCTGACACCCCCGTTACCTCCTCCGTCGAAGCTGGATTGGTTTTCTTTTTGACTTCATGCTTTGTTTGTCATGTTTCCCTAGCATTGTGGATACCACCTGCATGACTTTCTTGCTGGTTGGTTTGCTTAATATGTAAAGTGTGGCGAAATGATTTTTTGGTAAGTATCATTTATTTACTAACTAGGATTAAAATCATGTTTATTAATTACATCATAATGAGAATGGAAGATCAGAGTGCATAGTTAATCTCTCAGTGCAATGCAGACCACCAAAGGGTATGGAAAATTTGCTTACCTAACGAAGCTAGGATATATGCAGCCTATCAAACTATGTGAAGAAAATAGTTTATAGGATGTATTTACACAATATAACCCAACTCATCCACAAATGAAAAAATTAATGCAGATAACATAACTGTTCTCAATTTTCTATGAAGATGAATCAAGAAGACATGCATATAGATGAGTACCATGGGGTTCCAGGAGGAAAATGATTCCCGGTTAGAAACAAAACGGAAGGAGACAATAGCATGAACAAGTGCGTTGTTGTGACTTTATCTCTCGGGCAAAAAAAAAAATTTGGAAAGCCTCATGGTGCACTTTATTGTTTTTTAAACAAAGTTACATCGTTTATTAAATCCAAAACTATAAAGCTTGGAGGGTTATCAATCCAAAAAACACAAGAATTTGTACTGACTGCATGTTTAGCTAAATTGTGCTTGGATAATCAGTCTAGACTTTTAAGTTTGGTTTGTCCAGAGCGGTGCGAAAAGTCATGGAGCCACTACCAACCAATTCACTCGCCGCTACCCAACAAGCAGATCGACGTCACCTAAAATAATTGATCCGACGAGTATCTATCTATGAGGACAGAGAAACAAGTTTGGTTCAGTCGTTTTACACACTATACCATTTCATTTGACAGCGCTGTCGCGCACATGTATACGACGCAGCTCGGACAATTTTACTGTTCTGATCTCTTTTCTTTTTTCTAACACGGTTTGATCTCGTTTCAAATTTTTAGCATGATCTAACTCCTTTTAGACACGGAGGTCTCGGCGTGTCTGATATGTAAAAATAAAGTGGACAACATGGGATTCAATGTTATTCAAACTCACCACCACCTAGTCCAAAAAGTACGTGCTCACCACTACGATAGGACAAATCTGTTGTCCCTATGCTCTCACAGCCCTATATACACCTTTAAAACTAACGGGTTGCAAGCCCATTTATATATTCTTTTTTTAAATAATGTTCGTGTTTGTAAAATTATTTATTATTATAAAGTATTTATATAATTTGTAAAACATATAAATAGAAAAAATATATAATTTAATTTTATTATATAAATATAAACATGATTTATAAACAAGAACATTTTATAATTATATAAATATAAACACAATTTACAAAGACGTACATTATATTATTAATAAATATAACCTTCATTTACAAACACAAACATTTCGTAATTATATAATTATATAAAAAATTTATAAATAAAAACATTTACGATTTATAAACACGAACATAATAAAATGTACGTCTTTGTAAATAAAAATATTTTAAAATTATTATAACGTACTTATATAATTTGTAAAACATATAAATAGAAATATAAAAAATATACAAAATTTAATCTTATTATATAAATATAAATATAAATATAAACATACTTTATAAACAAGAACATTTTATAATTATATAAATTATAAACACGATTTACAAACACGTACATTTCATTATGTTCGTGTTTATAAATCGTGTTTAGATTTATATAATTTTAAAATGTTTTTATTTATAAATTGCATTTATATTTATATAATTATGAAATTTTTGTGTTTTAAATCATGTTTATATTTATATAATAATAAAATGTACTTCTTTGTAAATCGTGTTTATAATTTATATAATTATAAAATGTTTTTGTTTATATTTATATAATAAGATTAAATTATATATATATTATATTTATATGTTTTAAAAATTATATAATATTTTATAATAATACATAATATTACAGCAAGAACATAATTTAAAAAAATAAAAGGATAAATGGGCTTGCAGCCCGTTAGCTTTGAAGGTATATTTACAGATGTGAAAACTATATAGACAATAAGTGTTTCCTATTGCAAGAGAATAAGTGTTTCCTATTGCAGTGGTTAGCTGGAGGTTGTGTGTTCGAGTCCCAGGTTGCGCACTTTATTTTTACATCGCAGACACGCCGAGACCTCTGGCGTTTCTGAGTTGAACTGAGGCGCCGAGCGAGCAGCGGCCGAGGCGCCGAACTGGAACAGTGGAAGAGACGAAGAGGAACCGACGAACGAGCGTCCGTGTAGACTCCTTGTGTTCGCTATCTCATAGGCCTAGCCCACTCATTTCTTTATTTCTTAGTTTTTTGTCTATTTTTTACTGGACTATGTATGTATACAATATAAATTATGGGCCCCCTCCGGCCAGGGCCCTGGGCCATCGCCCCTCTGGCCATACACCAGGGCCGGCCCTGGGTAGAGAATCAACAACTCAGAATCTTTCATCTTCTTTAGCAAGGATTGTCCAGATATAACCAAATAGGAAGTAACAGGAATCCTGGCTGTCCAGAATGAGACTCTTAACAAGAAATACTTGGGTATGCCTTCGGATATAGGATCTTCAAATATAGGAGCCTTCAAATCCTATAACCACGCTAGCCCACTCATTTGCCTACCTTTCAGACCTCAAATTTAGAGTTCAATCATCGCAGCTGGGTGGAATATTGGTTGCGGCTTAGGCACCACCAGCTAATCATCTATTGTTCGCTGATGATAGCTTGTTGGTTTTCAAGGCAAATGGTGAAGGGGCAGTGAAGGTATCAAATCTACTTCAGTCATATTGTGAGGCTTCGGGGAAGAGACAGGGCCGGCCCTATGTTTCGAGGGGCCCTAGGCGAACTTGACAATATGGGCCCCTATGTCCTAAGACCATATATATTTATGTGTGTGTGATACTAACATGACATGATTATCTTTATTTTCATAATATTAAGAGTATTTTTTCTTAAAAATACTAAAAATATAGCAAAATGAAACTATATGACATGATTATCATAAACAAAGACCAAATTTGACCGGTTCCACCGACAACAATAATACTTCAGTGCTTGAAGATGTAAAGTACCTATTCAAAGAACATCAATTTTTAGATCACTTTCTTTCTTTTTTCTTCCTTTTTCAGCACCCGACAAATGCTCTTTAGGTAACATGGCAGGCTATTTAAAGAACCCTTCAGTTACTGAAACCCTAGACATGTACACATAATAAAAAAAATAGGATGATTGAATGCATACTGTGAAAGATTGAATACAGACAAAAATTTGAAATAAACTACTAAATACTGATAACAATTTACAAAATCTAAAATTAAGGGATAGATGGATATGTGGTTCAATGGACATGGCTGGATGATCAGTAGATCACGTACCGGTCTACTACAGGTAACATGATGTAGTGGCTACAAGTAGAACCCGAACCTGGTGTCCTGATCGGCTCTCTGCTGGTCCAGGGACACGGGGCAGGTGCGTAGGCGTGGCACGGTGGCAGCCGGCGGCCGAGGCGACTGATGAGTGGCGAGGCAGGCAGGCGGCGAGGCGCCGAACTGGAACAGTGGAAGAGACGAAGAGGAACCGACGAACGAGCGTCCGTGTAGACTCCTTGTGTTCGCTATCTCATAGGCCTAGCCCACTCATTTCTTTATTTCGTAGTTTTTTGTCTATTTTTTACTGGACTATGTATGTATACAATATAAATTATGGGCCCCCTCCGGCCAGGGCCCTGGGCCATCGCCCCTCTGGCCATACACCAAGGCCGGCCCTGGGTAGAGAATCAACAACTCAGAATCTTTCATCTTCTTTAGCAAGGATTGTCCAGATATAACCAAATAGGAAGTAACAGGGATCCTGGCTGTCCAGAATGAGACTCTTAACGAGAAATACTTGGGTATGCCTTCGGATATAGGATCTTCAAAAATAGGAGCCTTCAAATCCTATAACCATGCTAGCCCACTCATTTTCCTACCTTTCAGACCTCAAATTTAGAGTTCAATCATCGCAGCTGGGTGGAATATTGGTTGCGGCTTAGGCACCACCAGCTAATCATCTATTGTTCGCTGATGATAGCTTGTTGGTTTTCAAGGCAAATGGTGAAGGGGCAGTGAAGGTATCAAACCTACTTCAGTCATATTGTGAGGCTTCGGGGGAGAGACAGGGCCGGCCCTATGTTTCGAGGGGCCCTAGGCGAACTTGACAATATGGGCCCCTATGTCCTAAGACCATATATATTTATGTGTGTGTGATACTAACATGACATGATTATCTTTATTTTCATAATATTAAGAGTATTTTTTCTTAAAAATACTAAAAATATAGCAAAATGAAACTATATGACATGATTATCATAAACAAAGACCAAATTTGACCGGTTCCACCGACAAAAATAATACTTCAGTGCTTGAAGATGTAAAGTACCTATTCAAAGAACATCAATTTTTAGATCACTTTCTTTCTTTTTTCTTCCTTTTTCAGCACGCGACAAATGCTCTTTAGGTAACATGGCGGGCTATTTAAAGAACCCTTCAGTTACTGAAACCCTAGACATGTACACATAATAAAAAAAAAGGATGATTGAATGCATACTGTGAAAGATTGAATACAGACAAAAATTTGAAATAAACTACTAAATACTGATAACAATTTACAAAATCTAAAATTAAGGGATAGATGGATATGTGGTTCAATGGACATGGATGGATGATCAGTAGATCACGTACCGGTCTACTACAGGTAACATGATGTAGTGGCTACAAGTAGAACCCGAACCTGGTGTCCTGATCGGCTCTCTGCTGGTCCAGGGACACGGGGCAGGTGCGTAGGCGTGGCACGGTGGCAGCTGGCGGCCGAGGCGACTGATGAGTGGCGAGGCAGGCAGGCGGCGAGGCGCCGAGCGAGCAGCGGTCGAGGCGCCGAATTGGAACAGTGGAAGAGACGAAGAGGAACCGACGAACGAGCGTCCGTGTAGACTCCTTGTGTTCGCTATCTCATAGGCCTAGCCCACTCATTTCTCTATTTCGTAGTTTTTTTGTCTATTTTTTACTGGACTATGTATGTATACAATATAAATTATGGGCCCCCTCCGGCCAGGGCCCTGGGCCATCGCCCCTCTGGCCATACACCAAGGCCGGCCCTGGGTAGAGAATCAACAACTCAGAATCTTTCATCTTCTTTAGCAAGGATTGTCCAGATATAACCAAATAGGAAGTAACAGGGATCCTGGCTGTCCAGAATGAAACTCTTAACGAGAAATACTTGGGTATGCCTTCGGATATAGGATCTTCAAAAATAGGAGCCTTCAAATATCTTAAGGATCTTGTTTGGGGAAAAGTTAAAGACTATATTGAGAAAACCATCTCTTCAACAAGGAAAGAGGTTCTTATTAAATCTGTAGCTCAGGATGTGCATGTCTACTCAATGTCATGTTTCAAAATGCCTAGGGATTTAAGTGAGCATCTAAACAGTTTTATCAGGCAGTTCTATTGGGGAAGCAATACAATGGCGGATCCGAAGGCCTATGGAGGGCTTGGCTTTAGGGACTTTGAATTATTCAATTTGGCATTGCTAGCTCGTCAGGCCTAGAGGATGTTAAACATACCCGCGGTAGAATGCTTAAAGCTATCTACTACCCGCGGACAACCATTCTTGAGGCTACTGTTTAGACCTGGGCATTTTTTTGGGCCGGGTCGGGCCTCGGACCGGTCCTAACAAAGCCCACAACAAGAAATCAAGGCCCAGGCCCGGCCAATGGGCCTATAATTCAAGCCCGAGCCCGTCACATCAGTGCATAAAACGACGTGCACAGTGGGATGAGGTAGCAGGACTGCAAAATACAAAAAAGTTGAATGAAAACTTTCTTTTTGGAAGGGTCACTACCTCATCTAGTAGAGATGCAGAATGGTGCTAGACTTCTTTGTGGAACCCAAAAATCCCATCCAAGGTGAAAACTTTTCTCTGTCGCCTAGGAAAACAATCTCTTCCCTCGAAAGACTTAAGGAAACATCGCAATATGAGCCTGTCGAATGCGTGCACCTTTTGTGGAGTGTGTGATTCCTGGAGACACTCACTCTTGGAGTGCTCTATGAGTAGATGTGTATGGGCACTCGCGGATGAAAAGATAACTGAAGCTGTTGCGGAAGTGAAGGAACCAAATGCTAAGCTGTGGTTATTTCATGTGAGAGAAGAGCTAAATGAGTCTCAGTTTGTCACCTTTGCGGTAACATTACTGGCGATCTAGATAGCGCGACGCATGACAATACACGAGCAGATTTTCCAGTCACCCTTTGCTACCAGTGCTTTCGTTAATTGGTTTGTGATCGAGGTGGGTACAACCGGTACCATACAATTGGGTTACAATCAAATGCAAACTGGGAGGGCCTCTGCGGTTGCTTCATCTAGAGAGGCACACCGAGGTGGACAAGGAATGGATAACCAAGCAATCAGAAATACGTGGAATGTGCAATCTTCAGGCATGATCAAGATCAAGGTTGATGGTGGCATTTCCTCAGACGGTACAGCGGGGGCAGCGCCTGCAGTTGGCCGCAATGCGGAAGGCTTGTATCTGGGTTCATCCGCACTTGTCATCCCGGGTCTAATTAATCCAACAATGCTTGAAGTGGTTGCGTGCAGGGAAGACCAGGCACTAGCTGAAGACCTGGGGCTAAGGAAAATACTGATTTATTCTGATTGCAAACCCTTGATTGCCGATATGGCAAACGGGGAGGGAGTCTTCATACAGCTGTCATCAAGGAGATCAGACCAAGGACATCAAATTATGATAAGTGTAATTCTATGTATGAAAGCCGCCGACTGAATTTTGATGCCCACAATCTAGTTAAGTTTTCTGTAAATCTTGCTAGAGGACGCCACATGTGGCTTATAGATCCAAACATTGGTCTTATATGAATAAAGAGGTAACAAGTTTCTAAAAAAACTAAAAATACGCAAACTTGTTTCATATGTGATGGTTTGGTCCATAAACATGCAAAAACTCACTCTGCCATCTACAAACTTGCAATAAAGGTGCAAAAAAGCTCATATCTAATAATAAGGCTGAAAGGACGTGGATGTCGCCTAGAGGGGGGGTGAATAGGCGTTTAAAATAATTACGGTTTCGGCTTGAAAAAATACGGAATAAAACTTAACGTTTAATTTGCCAAGCAAGAAACCTAAATAAGCTAGGCTCAACTATGTGCACCAAAAACTTATACTAAGCAAGATAAACAACTATGTGATAGCAAGATATATGACAAGAGCACTATGGCTATCACCAAGTAGGTGCACAAGTAAATAGGTTGTCTAGAAGAACAACCTATGGGACAAGCAATGCACAATAATATGAGCAAGCACAAGATAAACAATGTAATAAGCTTGCTCAAAGTAAAGGTAGAGATAACCGCAAGTGGAGCCGATGGAGACAAGGATTTGTTACCGAAGTTCCTTCTCTTGCGAGAAGTACGTCTCCGTTTGGAGAGGGTGAGGAGCACAATGCTCACACGAAGCCAACGAGGGCCACCCTATTTCTCCTCACGCTTTTACCAATGCAAGATGCCGTGATTCCACTATTAGGACACTTGAGGGCGGTCACCGAACCCGTACAAATGGCGATCCTTGAGGGCGGTCACCGAATCCGTACAAATGCTCGGGGTTATCTCCACAACCGAATTGGAGGCTCCCGTAGCGCCCCGAAGCTTTCCACCACAATGATTGAGCTCCGCAACAACAAGCCTCTAGGGGCCAACGCACCCAAGAGAAACAAGCTCTAGAGTGCCAATGCACTCAAGAGAACAAGCTCTAGAGTGCCAATGCACTCACGAGTAACTATCTTCTCAACTTCACTTACTACAACGAATCCTCGGAGAGAACTCAAACCGATGCACCAAATGCAATGGCAAGAGCACACGAAGTGCTCAAGTCCCCAACTCTCAAATCCCACCAAAGCAACAAAAGCTATGGAGGAATCTGAGAGGAAGAACAAGGAGAACACCAAGAACTCCAAGATCTAGATCCACAAGGTTCCCCTCACTTAGAGGAGAGATGGCTTGGTGGAGAATGTGGATCTAGACCTCCTCTCTCTTTTCCCTCAAAAAGGAGCAAGAATCATAGGAGGGGAAGAGAGTAAGCAAGCTCAAAGAGGTCAACAATGGGGGGAAGAACTTGCAAAGAACCGGTGGAGACAAAGGAGGAAGAAGACCCCCTTTTATAGTCTCCCACGAATCCAGCCGTTGGAACCCGTTGGCAGCCCACCAACCACGGTACTACCGCTCGGAGAGCGGTACTACCGTGGTGCGGTACTACCGCGCTGGGTGCGGTACTACCGCGCTGCCGTAGTACCGCAGCTTAGTGCCGTGCCCACTACCGCTCGGTCAGTACGCTTGCGGTAGTGGTTACGGTACTAGACTGCCGTACTACCGTAGCGCGGTACTACCGCACACCAAGCGGTACTACCGCCCCAGCAGAACCAGGGAGCCCAGGCCACACAACAGATGAACTCCAAAGACACAGGCAAAACCCTGAACTGCCACAACTTCTGCAAATGAACTCCGATTAAGGCAAACTCAAGCTTGATGGAAAGCTAACGAACAGAGCTGCCTAATCACAACTGGAAATATTTAGATGTGGCAAGGGAGAAATGTCAAACAAATAGAGGTGTGAAACCTCTAACCGAGATGACCTGGCAAATCTCCCACATCGAAAAACATACGAGAAGACGCATATGAAATCCGTTTTCGATGAACAAGAGCTTGTCATGAAGAAGACCACAAGCTCCAAAACTCACACGGAGAAAAGCCAATCAAGAACCAATAAAGATGATGCCAAGGATGCAAAAGGTTTGAGCTCTCCACGAACGACTCGGCCTAGCCTATAACACGGTCTCCTAACTACTACCAAGAGACCGGTAAACTAGACACCTATCTAGTCAAACCTTTGTCTTGCGCATAATCCACTTGAGCTTGATGATGACGATCATGCCCGCCTCAAGTTGGAACATCTTCCTTGATTCCTCCGGCTCGATGAAGACTTGTAGATAGCTCCCCCATACTCCATTATGGGTGAGCCTCTTTTAGGCACATCTTCATACGAACATTATCACCAAATGGTCGGCAAGCTCCAAGCATACGATATCTTCGTGATGCTCCTCTTGACCTTGCACACATCTACTTGACCAATCTTTGGATAGCTCCATGAAGAACACCTTGGTCAACACGTAATCTTCATCTTACAACCTTGAAGCCACCATATGATCTTCAAGCGTTGCCTATGGACAAACCTTAAAGTATAACTGAAGGAAACCATTAGTCCATAAAGATTGTCATCAATTATCAAAACCAAACATAAGGGCACATGCCCTTTCAAAGGCGACATGTGGTAATGAAAATTTTATGGAAAACACCTTGCCTTCTTACAAATTGACATATGGGTCCAGATTTCAGCCAACGAAGAGAAAGAAAATACACGAACAAAAACAGAGGCCGAAGGGGGATGCCGGTGTGGCAGGCGGGCGGCCTGGATGATGGCCCAGTTCCTGACGGTTTCTACTCACCCCGGTGTCTGAGCATGGGGGGGGACCGGCGTGGAGAGCGGCAAAAGGCCGAGTTAGACAGACGGGGGAAGGCGGACGTGGGGAAAGCGGAGGGGAGAAGACGAACGGGGACAAGACGAGCGGCTGAGGTGGCCGGGACGTACTAGGAGGGCACTAGTTTGTGCCGTTAGGTGGCTGTGTGCAGCGTCAGGCTTAAGGCAGCCGTCGAAGGGGATTTTTCTGCGTAGGTGTCAGTGGGAGAGGAATATTTTTTGAGGTGGGAGAAGAATTAGTGGGCGGTGATTAGCGGTAGAGTTTGTTAGCGAATCGTTTTCTTTTGCGGGGAAGAGACGTTAAACATGGGCTTAATCTGGTCTGTGCGATGTACAACAATGGATGATTGAGATACATTGTTTCAGCTCCTCTGGTGCTTTTTAGATCAGTAGTAGATGAGCTGAATGGCAACCAAGAAAAAAAATGATGGATGGTATCATTATGCAACAAAAACACAAACCTTTTTCTAATTATCTTTGACGAAAACCACTTCTAATTATCTTTCATGAAAACCACTCCTCGAAAACATACAATAAATTATCTTCAATTTTAGAGAGTTTTCGAATATGTCTATTTGAACACTCAACTCCAGCGGCACAATACAACAAAACTGCAATTATGCTGCAACAAAGTTCAAAATACATGGTATTCATGTACAATTATCCGGTAAAATTACAAAATAGCAGGCTATAGTCTTACCTTAACTATGTTATAGTTGTTTGAGCAATATGTCGTAATCTGACATGTCCCGCTATTGAAAACTATAGCTACAAATATCTACAAATCGAAGTTTTAAATAGCAATAGCCACTGTATAGTTCATCGCAAAGAAAAAATAGCCACAATATAGCGATTTGAGAAGGGTACAACTAAATTGTATTTATGTCCAAATGCCAGGTAGAACTTAGAAGTACAAAATAACGGGCTATAGGCCGGATATTACCTTTGGAGGACGAGCTACAAGAGGGACGTTTTCAAAATTGAATTTCTACTTGGGGTAAAAATCTGAAATCTGAATAACATACGCACATATGTGAATCCCACCCAAAGTGTAAACTCAAAGCAACAGACAACTGCATTAAAGAACTTTGCGTAAAGTAAACAATCCTTGCACCCGCAAGTACAAGCACCGTTGTTTTCTCCCTTGTGGCAGCAGCACATCCCCTAGACTCATGTTTCTGTTAGTCAAGCTAGTCATCAGGGGGCATGAACACACAATCATGCATAACACTCCCTCTTGGAGTTACTACCTACTACTTGGCCAAAGCAATAAACTACAACGGAAAACATGCAAGAATTACTCAAGAACATAAATATAAAAGAGGAGAATCAAATATATTACTCAAACACAATCTGAACATAGTCTCATAATCCATCAGATCCCAGCAAACTCAGCATAGCAACAGCAGAAAGATTACATATGTGCCTCGATCATGTAGGGAAGCTCACGAGGTCTAAACCATGAAGAACAAAGAGGGGAGGAGAACATCACATAGCTACTGATCATGGACCCATGGTCCAAGGTGGACTACTCACGGTTCATCCGAGAAGCATCCATGGTGGTGGAGAAGCTCCCGGAGGTGGTTCCTCCCACCGGCAGGGTGCCGGGAAGAGGGCTCCTGGTGCTCCCGATTTTGGAAGCGCTGCGGCGGCGGAACAGAGGAGAGATCGCGAAAAAGGTTTCTGTCCTCGAGGGTTTCGGGACGAGAGAGATATATAGGCGAAGGGGGAAGCCAGAGGTGGACCAGGTGCCCCAGGCGCCCCCCTGGCGCGGCCTAGGAGGTGGCCGCCTGGGCCACCCCTGGCTCCCCTCTGGCCCCACTTTGGCTCTTCCCGAAGCTTCCTGTACACTTATTTTTCCTATATTTTTCCCGGAATTTTTCTGGCACTTGAAGTAATGGGAAAACCTGAAATACAAAAATAGCAGAAAACAGGAACTGCCACTGGGGTGCACTGAGTTAATAGGTTAGTCCAAATATGACCAAAAGTGTATGGAAGTGCATCAATATCATAGGAATATCACACAAAAGATGCATTGAGCAAGCAGAAATTATAGATACGTTTTGGACGTATCACCTCCGCAACTGTCTGCTCCTCCTCCTCCTGCGATGGCGAAGGCGCGACCCAGTGTGGGGCGACGACGCGACGCGAGCATGATGGCGATAGAGCGAGCAGGGTGCGACCATGACGGCGGTACACCGGGGCAGGCACAACGCGACCAGGGAACGCCGGCGGAGCTCGAACCAGCAACAAGAAGGAGACGACGATCGGAGACAGAGCTCGATTTCGAGCAGGGAGGGAGAGAATAAGCAGCTACCGGCCAGAATCAGCGATGGCAACGGTGAAGAAGCACTGAGTTGTTGCGTGTGGGAGGGAAGCCTAACATGGCATCTGATACCATGTTAAGGAATGAGCAATTGACATTCACAGGGGCCAGAAACTCATAAGCAAACTGAGGTAAGACACTCGCAGTGAGAATAGCAGCAACCCGAGCATCATCGTTGCACCATTGAGTGTAAAGCGCCAGATCATAGCGATAGGCAGAAAGAGCATCTGAATAAACTGATACCTGCTGATCATAAGCATCAACAACAACATCGTTAATAGCCTTGGCTGATCTCTACCAGCCTGAGAAGCATCAGCAGCAAGAACAGGCGACACCAACGGGGTAGGAGCCACATGGCGATAGGGCATGGCACATGGGACCTCATCAGAGAGAACGCCCCATAGAAGAAGGCCACGCATGTGGATACACATTAATCCCACAAATTCAGCATAGTTGATGCCAGCGAAGATGATGGAGCACTAAGGAACAACCACATAGCCCGAGAAAGACACGATGGCCTCTCTGTTTTTTTGGAGTCAACGCTCTCTGGGATTTGGATCGGGATCGAGCAGGGAACGACTCAAACCAAATCGCGAGAGGGAGGGAGCGGTAGCGGCCTGGGGCGTCGGTGGCCCGTCCTGAGGGGCGGCGTCCCGACCTGGGGTGGCAAAGGCGCGACCTGGTATGGGGCGGCGGCAGCGACGCGACCAGGACGACGATAGATCGGGGTGGGCGCGGCGCAACCAGGGAACGCAGGCGGAGCTCAAACCAGTAGCAGGAGGGAAACAACGGTCGGAGACTGAGCTCGATTTCGGGCAGGAGGGAGAGAAGAAGCAGCTACCGGCCGGAATCAGCGACGACAACGGTGAAAGAGCACAGAGTTGATGCGTGCGGGAGGCAAGCCTAACATGGCATCTGATACCATGTTAAAGAATGAGCAATTGACATTTAGAGGAGATCAAAGGCCAATACATATACGATGTGAGGTAAAATGCAAGAAGCCTGTATACAATGGAGATATATAGAAAAGGAAACTATATACATCTAACAAGAATCAACATCGAATACATTTTCACATTTTGATATGTAGTGTACGCAGTTCACATACTTTTGTATTTTTTTTGCAAAAATAGACTTAGGACAAATGTAACATGCATTATAATTTACGAAGACGGAAGGAGTATACTATCAATAATATTTACTTACTACTCCCTCCGTAAACTAACGTAAGATGTTTTAGATAAGTAAACTAGTGATGGGCGCGCAGGCGGAGGAGGCTGAGACGGTCATGGGGACGCGCAACGGAGGAGGAGCTGCCTGCCAGTTTTAGTTCGAAGGTCGGCAGAGCTTACTGCTCGTTTCCTGCATCGGAGTTGGGTTCGTCGAGGCCCGCATGCGTGAGGGACGCTGGCGGCGGCGGAGCTCCCAGCTTCTTTCTCGGCGTCTGTTTTATAACAAACCAGTATGTTTTGCGGGGAGCGAGCGTTTCTGAGCAATTCGGATGCCTCGGGCTCGGTATTCGTGGGGAGCGTGCACATGCAAAACGATTCAAGCGATGTATTGAGGTCTATTTCCATCTGTGAATACCTAGGACATCCAAACAGCTGAATTGAAGGCTAGTAATACGAATTCCAAATCCACAGGCTGAATACGTACATCCAAACGCAGTGTTATATTAGTTTACGAAGGAAATGTTTTTTAACCATTTAGTGTTCCGTGGGCACTGGAACACTAGGGACGGCGAGAACCGTAAGGTCAGCCCGCAGCCTTGCTGAAATCCCAAATGCCTCTTTCATGTCCAGATCCTTGCCCAACAGCTTCCAGTCGAAGTGAAACAGCAACCCGGCAAGCGCAAGCTCAACAAGCGCCAGCCCGAATGATATCCCGGGGCATACCCGCCTCCCAGCACCAAAAGGCAGGAACTCGTAGTTCGTCCCTTTGAAGTCCCTCTTATCATGTTGAAATCTTTCCGGCGTGAACTCGCCGGGCTTGTCCCAGTGCATCGGGTCCCTGCCGATTGCCCAAGCGTTCACGATCACCATGGCCCCCTTGGGTATGTCGAAGCCCAGGACCTTGCACGGCTTCTCACATTCGCGAGGGAGCAGCAGCGGTACCGGAGGGTGTAGCCTGAGCGTCTCCTTGACGACTAGCCTCAGGTAGTGTAGATTTGGCAGGTTGGCTTCTGTCACCTTGCTATAGCCAGCGAGTGCTGCTGCTTGCCGGACCTCGTCTTGTACCTTCTGCATCACTGCCGGGTTCCGCAGCAGCTCCGCCATCGCCCACTCCAGCGTCGTAGCCGACGTCTCGCTACCAGCGCCAAACATATCCTGATTAAAACAACATAATCCAAAAGCTAAATGAGGACTATGTTAGATCGCAATGCGCATGCCATGCATGCACAAAGGAATCGGACGAGCTCTGAAACTAATTCTGAATACCAGCAGTACTGTCTTGATGTTTTCTGTGGTAAGTGGATACTGAGAATCCACTTTCCCCTGGAGTCTCAGAAGAACATCCAGGAAGTCTTCCTCTTTGGCCTCGCCGGCTGCTCTGCCCTCCTGGCGCTCTTGAATAATGCTGCCCATCATCTGCTTCATTTCTTTACTATGGCGCCTTATGCGGCCAGGGACGCTGCTGAGGAGCAGGACGAGGCGCCAGGAGGGGAAAAGGTCGGGAAGGGTCATCCCGGGCACAATCCTGAGCAAGCCCTGCAGTAAGCGCAGGTACCTGTCCCGCTGCCTGAACCGGCTGCCGATGACGGCACGCACCGTCGAGTCCGCGAGGTACGCAGATATAGCTTTGGTCAGGTTCACCGGTGAACCGGAGGCCGAGGCCACCGCGACGGAGCGGAGGAGGCGGCCGAGCTCTTGCTCACGGACATGGCGGAAGGACTGGACACTGCGGGTGCTGAGGAGCTCATTGGTGCAAATTTTGCGGAGCTGCCGCCAGCCGTCGCCGTAGGGCGCGAAGACCAGGCCCTCGTTGCCCTGGAACGCGAGCCTCTGCATGGAGGTCAGCGGCCTAGAGGCAAAGTTGGCGTCGTGGATCTTCATGATCTCCTGTGCAGCATCCGAGGACGACGCTACGACTACCTCCAGCTCTCCTAGACGGAGCTTCATTAGCGGGCCGTAGCGCCGCGCGAGTCTGTGCAAGGCATGGTATGGGACGGTGCCCGCAAGGTGGTGGAGGTGGCCGATGATGGGCAGCGCCCACGGCCCCGGCGGATGCCGCCTAGCTTCCGGGTCTCCAGCGGTGGAGAATCTGGTCACGAAGAACAGGACTGCCATAGCTAAGAGAAGTACGAGAAACAAGCAATGCTGGAGGTAGGCATTCATGGCAGTTTCGAAATCAATCGAGCTTGCTCAAAATGCCGGAGTATGTAGTTGGACTTGGACCTCATAAGAAAGAAACATCGAAAAGGGAAATGATCCCCACCGGCTGACCGGCCCAGTGGCTTCGGCCGGTCGTCTCTTTCCCCGTCTTCCGAGTGCTTTCAACTTTCTTAGATGCAGTACACAACTCATGGTTGCACTCTCGCCCGCAGTCCGACATCATGGCCATAACCGCTCTCTTGCCGCAGTTCGACGCCATGGCCATGCCCTTATGCACGGCCATGGCAAGCACCAGATCCGCCATGGCCATGGCTCGAGGAGCTCGCCGCCGTGCCTCCGGGACCTCGCCGGCGTCCTTCCTCTGCCCAGATCCAGCACCTCCCCGACCAGCCGCGCCCGCTCCGTTCCTCCTCCGGCGAGCCCGCACCTCCCCGTGCCCCCACATCGCCGGCCATGTCCGCCATGGCCATGAGCAGCTCCGTGCACATCCACCAATTTTTTTTGCTACAACCATATCTTATTTTTGCTACAACCATATCATACTTTTGCTACAAAGCAATAAACTAGTGTTTTTGCTACAACACATAATGTACAGGGGGAATATCTGAGTATGTAATGTTACAACCAGTGAACCATTTTGTTTCTACCGTTTTATGTTTTTGCTACTACCGGCCAAGATTTTTGCTACATCACCACTGTGGAGCTATGACCTCGACGGCGGCGACGATGAATTTTGTTGCAACCGTTACTTTTTCTGCTACAACCGTTCTAATTTTTGCTACCACCGTTGTTTATTTTTGTTACACACAATGTTGCAATCGTTTAAATTTTTGCTTCCACCGTTGTATTTTTGCTACTACCGTTAAGAGTTTTTGCTACAACGAAAAAGTTATAAAGTGATTAACCACAAAAAAAATTCTGCAAAAACACCAAAAGTAAAAATGTTGCATCCATGTACCAAAAAAGTTGCGAAAGTACCGCAAATGTTGCAAAGGTACCGCAAATGTTGCAGTCAAAAACGAAGAGGTACGCGCGAATCTGGACCGTTAAATCGCGAAGATCAGACGGTCCGCGTCTGACCGGCGCAAAAGTAGCGCCGGTCGACCGGCGCCTATCACTGGCCCATCGAAAAGGTGTGAAGCTTCCGGGTGCCCCGATACCAATATAAACAGTAAATTATAAAAAATCAAAATCAAAATAAAAAAATCTGAAACTTTAAGATATCAAACATTTGATGTTCTCGCAAAGTTCCATCAACAAAAATCATTGAAAAAGCCCTCACAATAAATAAAAAATCAGTGCTCAAAGTTCATGAACAGTGCATGCACTTTTGAACACTGATTTTGTTTTTCTTGGTGAAGGCACCTCGAATGATTTTTGTGGATGAAACTTTACAAAAGAATTGAATGTTTGTTCATGTTTGATATTCCAAAGTTTCAGATTTGTTTGATTTTTATTTCTATTTTGTTCGATATCTGCTGCACCTTAAGGCGGAAGGTGTGGTAAGTCCGAATGTTTTTTGTGGCAACTTTTTTGCGCGAAGGTGGCAACATTAGTTACAAGGCGTGGCAACTTTTGCATTTTCAGTCTGTTTTTTCCCAAAAAGTTACCGGTTTTCGCTCAAATTTACCGTCTCATGTGTTCAAATTTGCCATCTAAAAACATCAGGGTGAAGGTGCCTCCGCTTTGACGTGCGGCAGTTATCATTACGCAAAAATATCGTTCTCATACATTCACATATTCAATAAATTATAAATTCTAATCTCTCGGAGTACATTATTTGGCAACCGTTATGTACTCCCTCCGGTCCTTTTTAGTCTGCATATAAGTTTTGTCCGAAGTCAATGTATCTCTACTTTGACCAAACTTGTGGAAAAAAGTATCAACATTCACAATGCCAAATCTATATGGTTAGATTCATCATAAAATATAGTTTCATAGTATATATATTAAGTATTGTAGATATTGATATTTTTAATATAAATTTGGTCAAACTTTGTAAAGTTTCACTTGACACAATTGTAATACGCGGAGTAAAAAGGACCGGAGGGAGTATATAGTAATAATAGTGCTCAACATATCTATAGACAAGTAATTAGCATGCATGCAAGCGTATGTATGGATAGGCTCGCTTCCCACCGTAGTTTTTCAATGATTCAATGTAGCATATGAGATAAGACGAAGTTTGAAAAATTCTATGTATTTTCAAACTTCAAAATATTTTGTAGCTCAAACGTCGTTCCGATAAAAAAAATGTTTTTACATAAAAAAACTCATTGTGATAAGATCTTCGAAACTAGATCTCATGTTGATATGTTTCGATAACTTTTTTCTTTGTTACCACCTCTAAGCTATGCAAGTTATCACGCTTGCAATCCATAACTTACCATGTTGCTTACACTAAAATTATCAGGACATTAAAAGTGATCTTTCCAACCTTTTACACACATGCATGCATGCATGCATGCATGCATTACACGATAAAAGCTTATGCCGTACTACATTCTTCTCGGTTCAAAAATTCAAAATGTTTTGTAGCTCAAAGCGTCGGTTCGATTCAAAATAAGTTTTACATACAACATTTATTGCGACGAGACCTTCAAAACTAGATCCTAATATTGATATGTTTTGATTATTTTATTATTTTAAAAAGGTAGTCACGTATGGGCTAAGAAAGTGCATATCATATGACCTCGGCATGATTCCATAACATGTGTGTGCTGCCATGGATAGGTTAGTCGACTTCCTTCAAATGAACTGGCATGTTCTCTTCTTCTTTTCGACTCATTGGTGACATTTGAATTCACATAACACTTCTCCTTGTCGAGAAACATTGTCGATCCCGGGGAAAACAGAGTACCCCGAAAATGCTAGTCCTCGGTCCCTGTCCTGGTGAGGAGGGGGAAGAGAGAATGCCCCGCCTCCTCTCGAAGGTCCTGGTCGGTGGTTTCCTACAGCTTTGGAGACCGCTCAGTAAGCTGCAGCCTCGTGCGGACATCGACCCTCTCGCCGCTGGTCTTCGCACCCTCGCTCTTCACCTAGAGCCCCCATTACCTCCTATTCCACCGAAGTTGGATTAGTTTTCTTATTGATTTCGGGCTTGTTTGTTGTTGCCCCAGCATTATTTGTACCTTAGACATGATCGACTACCATTAGGATGACTTTGTTGGTGGTTGTTTGCTTTATCTATAAAGCGGGATGAAATTCCTTTTTCGCTGATTGTCATTTATTTAATATCTTGAATTGAAATAATGTTGTTACATACATCATACGTAGTGTAATGTGTGGTAAGGTCACCACTAATGAGAATAAAAGTCCCCGTACACAATGAAATGATGCATAGTTAATCACTCAGTGCAATGAGGCCACTATAGGGTAGGGAAAATTTGCTTACCTAATGAACCTACGATATATGCAGTCTATCAAACTATGTGTAGAACATAGTTTATAGGATGTATTCACACAATATATAACCCAACTCAAACACATATCAAAAAAAATGATGGAGATAACCAAAAAGTTTTTGTTTTTCTATGGAGATGAATCACCAAAACATGCATATAGATGATTACCATGGGTTTCAGGAGGAAAATGGTTCCCGATTAGAAACAAAACAAAAAGGGACAATAGCATGAACAAGTGCGTCGCTCTGACTTTATCTCTCGGGTAAACTTAGTTGAGTGGCGCTTGGTTAATCAATCTAGATTTTTAAGTTTGGTTTGTCGAGAGCGCTGCGAGAAGTGATGTAACTAGCTACCCATCAATTCACCGGCCGCTACCCAACAATGACCTAAAATAATCGATCAGACAAGTAAAGTACCTATCTATGAGGACAGAGTAACACGTTTAGCAAGACAGAGTAACACGTTTGGTTCAGTCATCAACACGCTGTAGCCTTTGACAGCGCTGTCGCGCGCATGGATGCGACACAGCTCAATCGTCGGTTACGTATGAGAACAAGAACATCGTCGCTAAGGAACAAGAAGATCGTCGTGACTTAGAATGATCGATCCGATCGTTACCTATCCTTTTTTTTTCATAGAACTTAGAGCTTTATTAACTTACTAACAAACGGTTACAATCCGCCCATATAGGCAACTAATTAGAAAGTCCGGGCCAGAGTCCAGCCAGCTCTCTGTACGAACTAAGTTGAAAGCTCGTTTCGCACAAAGATCGGCTAAAAATTTAAAACCCTAGCAACATGAATAACCGAAAAGAAGATGAAGTTGGGGACTATATCTCCAAGTTCCTTCAAGATAGGCGCAACAATGGAGCGTGTCGTACTGCGCTCATTCCAGAGATTGACTAACTCAAGAAAATCAATCTGCATTATCACATGTGAGAAACCTCGAAGATGAGCGAAGATGATGCGCTCTCGGAATGCCAGCAGCTCCGCAATAAAGGGGTCCGTGACACCCGGAAGGGGTTTACTCCATGCTGCAAGAAAGGCCAGGTGAGACCGGGCACTCCTCCAGCTCCACCGTTCATGGCTTCAACATGAATAGCACCATCCGTGTTGATCACCACCCAGCCCGGGTCTGACGGCCTCCAACACGAACCTAGCGCAGAAGCCATCTTCTTCTTTGGAAGATCCAAGATGGCCAGAGTTTCATGCACTGTTTTGATAGCTTGCGCCGGATGAAAACCTTCTTTCTCACGAGTCCATCTATTGCGAGATGTCCAAATGGTGTGCATGATAGTGATGATCGTGCATCTCTCGTCCTCTCTGAACATGGGATCCAGAAGTATATCCTTCGTCCAAGTCAAAGGGTGTAGTCGAGGAAGATGTAGATCAAATCTGTCCCGAGCAGCAGCCCAGAACTGCTTTGCATGCGTGCAATCGATGAGTGCATGCTTTAAATCCTCGTTCATGGCCTTGCAAACATCGCACCGACCTAGAGGTTTGATATGTCGGTACTGAAGCGTCAAAGATTCTGGTAGGATACCCCGAAGTGCTCGCCACCAGAAGACTCGAACTTTCGGTACCACATTCAGTTTCCAGAGGATCGCCCACATCTGTTTTTTTGTCATTGAAGTCTCCGTATTGGTCCCTTCCTCTAGAGATCGATGCTCGTTCCGAGTCACTAGAGACCGATATGCGGATTTTACAGAGTAGATGCCCCTCTTCTCTCCCACCCATGCGAAAGAGTCCTTGCCTCCATTGGGGTTTAAAGGAATGTTGAGAATTGCTTCTGCGTCTGGGTGAAGAAAATTTTGCCTGATCAAATCAATATTCCATGAGCCCGTGTATGCATCAATGAGATCAGCCACAGTGGAGAGATTAGCCTCTCCCATCCTTCCTCTCGGTTTGTGTGACTCAACCGAGAGGATCCAGGGGTCATTCCATACAGAGACTGATGAACCATCTCCAATACGAAAAATGAGACCCGTATCCAGCGCTTCCCGCCCAGCTACAATTGCTTTCCAGGTTGAGGACGCCCGAGCTGGGGCTGTAGCTTGACGGAAATCAATGTTTGGGAAGTAGCGGCCTTTGAGCACTCGGGCACACAAAGACTCCGGGTGTGTTAACAGCCGCCATCCATGTTTGCCGAGCATCGATAGGTTGAAGAGATGGGGGTCACGAAAACCCATTCCTCCCTTTGCTTTAGGTGTCGCCCGCTTCTTCCAAGAAATCCAGTGCAGGGCTCCTTTGTCCAGCGAGCTTGCCCACCAGTACTTGGCCATACTCGATGTGATCGCCTTGCACACTTTCTTAGTCAGAAGAAAACAACTCATGCTATATGTCGGGATTGCCTGAATAACAGATTTGAGAAGAACTTCCCTCCCAGCACAAGCCAAGTTTCTTTCGGACCAGCCTTGCATCTTGCTTCGGCTCCTCTCCATTATATGGTCGAAGGTGCCACTTTTGATCCTCCCAATAGCAGTCGGTAAGCCCAGGTACCTCTCAGAGAAAGCTTCTTGATCAATGCCATTATATCGTTACCTATCTATGCGGACAGAGAAACGCATCTGGTTCCGTATTCTACACTCTACAAGCAAATAATTCATCATCTTTGTTCAAATACTAATACATGGCTCGTTATCACCAAAGGCCGAGGGCAATTAATTAACGAGTACTCCTTCAGTGTACAACTAACGATCATTCTCGAAGCACGCCATGTGTCATGTCCTAGTGTTTTTCTTGATTTTCTTTTTTCTTTACTTTTGTGTATGCATTTTCGGTTTTAAAAAATGGTTTTTGGAAAAAAAATCCAGTTTTCACATGGTTTTTCCTTACGTTTTGGTAAAATAAAAATAAAAAATCATATATATATAGCTTAGAATTTTTTTTTAGAAAACACATAGATTTACATGAAAATTTTCTTTGTTGGTCCAACTTGACTCAACAAGCTGGCTACGCCACTGCCATCATGCCTCCACGAAAGGCACAAATCTATTTCCACGAAAGGGATACGACGCGCCTTTAAAAAAGAGGCACGAACCTTGCCTTTTTTAAGGCATGATCTTGCCTTCGCGAGAGACACGAATCTACTTCGTGAGAAACACACTGCGTGCCTCTAAACAAAAGAAAAAGAAACACCTAAACGTGACAAATAGCGCACATACAATGCACCATTTATCAAGCACAAAAGAGTGTAGAGTATTCTTTGAAAAGGGTACTCCTCAATTAGTGATTTCGACAAAATCCCACAAAAACTATTGTACGTACTGTGAGAATAATCACACAAAGTGGATCGTGCCACGGTAGTTCAAGTTGTGTTATCAGGAAACATGTTTTCGGCCCCGAAAATGACTTGTTTACCCCGAGCTACACATAGCTCGTTTTTTTCGAAAAATTAAAAAAAATACTAAAATATTTTAAACAATTTTGCTTTTTTATAGGACATTTGTGCAAATTTTCGTACCATTATACCTTAACGCGTGACGGAATTTTTTTTGACAAATACATTTGATTTTAAATGGGCCTTTTTTCTTTGTGTTTTGGGCTGAAATTTTTTAATTTTTCTGCAGACTACATATTACAATATTTTCAAATAAAATTTGGCATGTTCGTGTGGAATACATATAAGTTTTTACGGAATTTTTTTCGAACTTTTCAAAACTTTTAAATATTATTTTCAAAATTTTCAGAATAAAGGGCTACGTGTAGCTCAAGCTATAGAAATTCGCACTCCTTTCGCCCCATTCCCCTTTATAGATAAAGGAATGAACCAAAATACAAGACCGATCGGTACAAATGGTAGGTAGCCCTCTTACAAAGCTGATCCTAAAATACTCGGCACACGTAGGCATCTACGCGAATAACAAGAGGCAATACGAAGGCTAAACACACACACGCAACACCCCAGCACACCTAAGCTCCATGACAACGCACACATTCAAGAGGGAAGACGGCGCAAAGCGTCGTCGCTGTCGAGTTCAACGGAACAGAGGTCTTCACCTAGAGCCATGACACAGAAAGCAGATCTATGACGACGTCTTCAAAAAAAGAATATTTTTTCTTTTGCAAAAAAGGTAAGAGGAGGTTGCATCCGTTCTGATAAACACAAATGCATAAAACTTCATAATTATCTCACTTAAGACACGTTTACGAAATCATTATTATTGTTTTTATTTTTTAGAACACAGTAAAACGCAAACGCTCATATACACGAGCATACACTCACCCGTATGAATGCACACGTGCACATCAGCTTGAAATTAACGAAGTCACCTCCTCGTCTTCTACGGGAAGGTCTCCTTCCACTAAAAGCATATCGCCGGAAAAATTAAAATAAATCCAGGAAAATGTGAGCATCAATGTCAATTATGGAATTTGAACTCTGTTAGGCTTAAGATACCACTGTCCTTCTAATCAACTCAACTACAATAGTTTGTTCTTAACATTGTTAAATATTACCACCAAATACCACCGGTAAGTAGAAAAAAAGTTCACCATCGGAACAACAAAACTCCGTAGCCTATCCACACGGATGCTGGTCGACACCCTCCATTCTTTGACCTATACGCTGTCGACGCTCCCTATTTGATATCATGGCGCTCCTTTTACGTCCAGTAGAACAAGTTGAGTTGCTGCCATGGGCACCCCCGGGCACCCGAAAGAACCCGGCAGGTTCATCGAGCAAGTCTCTATGTTCTCATCCTCGCGCCTGGGCAGCTGGCTCAAGAGCGCAACACGGCGCCTACCCGCAGAATAAGTTGGAGAGCATAACGACGATAAGGTTGGAGGGGTACGCTGTGGCATGACTGGTTGACCGACTTTTTAGAACACAGTTTCATTAGGGCTTCCCCAATTGGTTTTTAGCACAATATTATAGAAGCAATAAAAACTTAAAATACAATCCTTACAATGTATTAATTTTTGAAGGCAGTATCTTATTTAATGTTTTTAGCTTCATGCATAAATGTGATTGGTTTAACCATATTTTTTGTATATGACCACGTGCAAGTGCAAGGGCTGTATCTTAGCTAAGATACAATCTCTCTCTTTTTCTTCATTAAATACTATGCCACATGAGTAAAATGCCTACGTGCTAAGACACTAGCATTGGGAGTGCCCTTATAGATTCTCACAACACATACATGTACCCATCCCTATGAAGAAATGCACGTAAACCTTACCCAATGAGTGCCTCCGAGATACTGAGCCGACATTACATCTTGAAATTGACGAAGCCACCACAGGGGTCTTTGTAGTCGAGAGGAACGGTTTCTTCCATTGAATGAACATCGCCAAAAATCCTAAAATAAATTTAGGATTTTTTGCATACACCAGGATTTTAACCCTAATGGATTGGTTCCACCACAAGGAGCACAGCCAACTGAGCTAGGCTTAGTTTTCGAGTGGTTGACTGACTCTTGAAGTACGAATGTTCATAATTATATGGGATTTTGAAGTTGGAAGAGAATTTCAATTCCGTGCCTCCACCATACACTGATCATGATCCTCAATAAATGGGGAAAACCCCTGTGCATGACCTGTCATCTACTCCCTCCGTCCCGATTTATTAGGCCCAAAGACCATTTCTCTTATACCAATGTATATAGTAATTTGCTCACATTAATCACTTTATGTCATTCCCAGTGCACTCTCTCATATGCTAGTTTCACATGTAGCCAATGAAAAAACTTGCATGTAGTGTATTTATTTCCTTGTCATGGAACTAACAACAATAACTCCTCATGCAACCAATGAAAAGGATGCATGTACTCAATTTCCCAAGACGGGGCCTTATAAAAAAAGACATGCTTATGACACTTACGGGCCTAATAAACCGGGACGGAGGGAGTATATATCTGTGCAGAAGGTGGTAAACAACACTGTTGCTACCAACCATCCTTTCGGCCTCCTCCTGCCACACCGTCACTGGTAGACCCCACCGGATGAAGTCCACACGGTCAACGTCGACAATGAGGCGCGCTATCTCTCACACAGCACCCCACTCCTTATGGCGGCTAATTCGGACGGCCCGTCGGTCTGCTCGAGATAGGAGGTCCTGGCGACCGGATGTGGCATGCAAGAACATCTCGTGGGTCACATGCGCGGCGTCTGGCGTGGTGGTGGGCGCAAGAGAGAGGTCGCTCCCGAGCAACGCAGAACTCATCCGATGAGCGTCCTCGGGATGGATGGAACGGGGGTGTCACCGTCTGCTGCGAGCGGCGGTCGTGGGTCTGGCTCCTCGCCCAGCTACATCGACAACGGTGGCGGTTGACGCCGAGGTGACGCCGACGGCGGCCGGCCTGATGGTGGTGTATTGGATCGGGGCGGCGTGGGAGCCTGCTGAAACGAATAAAGGTGGTGGTCCTCGTTCTTTTATTGCATAATGAAATCGTACTGCAAGATCACTCCTCCTCCATTTGGCCATCGATAAATTCTGCAACTGCTGCTAGAGATCTTGCCTATGAGAACTGGGATGGGGCGCTCTCTCTACGTAGGACGACGTATCTGAGTGGCCCATCGATGCGCATCGGGACAAGAGGTCCCGTGATCAACGGGGGCATGCGGCGACGTCTTGCGGGGCACATATGCGATGTCTAGTGGTGTACGGGGTGGGCGAATAGGCGCGTTGGCTCTCGAGTGGCACAAATCTCATCTGGCGCGCGATGGAGTGGCTGCAACGTGTGTCCTTAGGAAGGACTGACCTGGCCGGGTGTCGTCGGCTACTGTGAACGGTGACCATGGGTCCGGATCCTCGCATAGATTCATCAGCGGAGATGGTGGCGCGATTGACACCAAGGTGGAGCCGACGGTGGTTGGCCTAACAGCGGATTGGTTCAGAGTGACTTTGGGTCCTACTGCCGTCTATAAATTCGGTGGTCCTCGTGCTTTTATCGCATCACGACATCATACTGCAAGATCACTCCTCCTTTATCTGGCCATCGATGGGTCCGAAACTACTGACGGAGATCTTTCCAGAGGGTCTGGGGTGGGGCGCTTTCTCTTGCGGTGGCCCCCACTCCGTAGGGCGACAGATCTAGGCGGTCCATCGACGCGCATCGGGACAGGAGGTCCCGTGACCGACCGTGGTATGCGGCGGTGTCTCACAGGGCACGTGTGCGGTGACTGATGGGGGTGGTGGGCACACGGGCGCGGTGGCTCCTGAGCGGCGCAGATCTCATTTGGCGGGCGTGGAGAGGCTGTGGCATGTGTCGGGGAGAACGAACTTGGGTGTCACCGACTGATGCAAGCAGCACCCGCGCATCTAGATCCTCACCTAGATCCATCGGTGGTGGTGGCGACGCCTTCTATAACCAGTGGAACAGCCGGTGGCGGGCCAAACATCGGCGAACTGGATCTGGGCGTTGTGGGGGCCTGCTACCGCGAATAAAGCTAGCGGTCCTCATCTTCTTATCGGATCACGACATCATACTAAAATATCAATCCTCCTCGATCTGGCCATTGATGAGTTCTGGAATTGATGATGGAGATCTTGCCCAGAAGAACTGGATCGAAGAAAATATGGTCATGCGCTTTCAGATCAGCTTATAAGGTTCTGAGGGTACGACACAAAGCTCTGTAGTTTGTTCACATCATACGACATGGCAGCCTCTCGATTTGCATGGAGTAGACAACTGTGGAGAAGGATCTGGTGGCGGTGATTGGAGGATGAGTTAATAGTACGGGGCCTAGTTTCCGATGGAGTCTACAAGGTGCTTGATTACTCTCAAAAACAGTACTGATAAGTGGGGGTGACAGTACTACAAGATTTCATTTTTGATGGTGCTGTTCGGGTGGCGAGTCAGAAATTTTAGGGTGAAAGCCTAAGGTCTAATCTTTATTGGTTGTGCCTGGCAATTCCTTGCTGAAGGGTTTTTTTTTGAGAGCTCGTACATTCTCTAGTATTAAAACCTAAGATCTTGGATCGGCAACGATGACGCTGGTGCATTGTTCCTTTTTTGAAGGCTATGGAGACTTCTTATGGTTTCTGGATGTTTTATTTGGTGGTGGTTGGTGTGCTACTGTTGAGCGGAGTTGATCGCTATGGTAGGACCTTTTTTTTTCCTTTTTTGTTTTCTTCGTTAGTTGTATGCATCCTGAATGTTTTGAGATATCTTATAGGTGCAGACATCGAATCTCTCACCGCCGGTCTTCACACCCTCGTTCTTCGCCTGACACCCCCGTTACCTCCTCCGTCGAAGCTGGATTGGTTTTCTTTTTGACTTCATGCTTTGTTTGTCATGTTTCCCTAGCATTGTGGATACCACCTGCATGACTTTCTTGCTGGTTGGTTTGCTTAATATGTAAAGTGTGGCGAATTGATTTTTTGGTAAGTATCATTTATTTACTAACTAGGATTAAAATCATGTTTATTAATTACATCATAATGAGAATGGAAGATCAGAGTGCATAGTTAATCTCTCAGTGCAATGCAGACCACCAAAGGGTATGGAAAATTTGCTTACCTAACGAAGCTAGGATATATGCAGCCTATCAAACTATGTGAAGAAAATAGTTTATAGGATGTATTTACACAATATAACCCAACTCATCCACAAATGAAAAAATTAATGCAGATAACATAACTGTTCTCAATTTTCTATGAAGATGAATCAAGAAGACATGCATATAGATGAGTACCATGGGGTTCCAGGAGGAAAATGATTCCCGGTTAGAAACAAAACGGAAGGAGACAATAGCATGAACAAGTGCGTTGTTGTGACTTTATCTCTCGGGCAAAAAAAAAATTTGGAAAGCCTCATGGTGCACTTTATTGTTTTTTAAACAAAGTTACATCGTTTATTAAATCCAAAACTATAAAGCTTGGAGGGTTATCAATCCAAAAAACACAAGAATTTGTACTGACTGCATGTTTAGCTAAATTGTGCTTGGATAATCAGTCTAGACTTTTAAGTTTGGTTTGTCCAGAGCGGTGCGAAAAGTCATGGAGCCACTACCAACCAATTCACTCGCCGCTACCCAACAAGCAGATCGACGTCACCTAAAATAATTGATCCGACGAGTATCTATCTATGAGGACAGAGAAACAAGTTTGGTTCAGTCGTTTTACACACTATACCATTTCATTTGACAGCGCTGTCGCGCACATGTATACGACGCAGCTCGGACAATTTTACTGTTCTGATCTCTTTTCTTTTTTCTAACACGGTTTGATCTCGTTTCAAATTTTTAGCATGATCTAACTCCTTTTAGACACGGAGGTCTCGGCGTGTCTGATATGTAAAAATAAAGTGGACAACATGGGATTCAATGTTATTCAAACTCACCACCACCTAGTCCAAAAAGTACGTGCTCACCACTACGATAGGACAAATCTGTTGTCCCTATGCTCTCACAGCCCTATATACACCTTTAAAACTAACGGGTTGCAAGCCCATTTATATATTCTTTTTTTAAATAATGTTCGTGTTTGTAAAATTATTTATTATTATAAAGTATTTATATAATTTGTAAAACATATAAATAGAAAAAATATATAATTTAATTTTATTATATAAATATAAACATGATTTATAAACAAGAACATTTTATAATTATATAAATATAAACACAATTTACAAAGACGTACATTATATTATTAATAAATATAACCTTCATTTACAAACACAAACATTTCGTAATTATATAATTATATAAAAAATTTATAAATAAAAACATTTACGATTTATAAACACGAACATAATAAAATGTACGTCTTTGTAAATAAAAATATTTTAAAATTATTATAACGTACTTATATAATTTGTAAAACATATAAATAGAAATATAAAAAATATACAAAATTTAATCTTATTATATAAATATAAATATAAATATAAACATACTTTATAAACAAGAACATTTTATAATTATATAAATTATAAACACGATTTACAAACACGTACATTTCATTATGTTCGTGTTTATAAATCGTGTTTAGATTTATATAATTTTAAAATGTTTTTATTTATAAATTGCATTTATATTTATATAATTATGAAATTTTTGTGTTTTAAATCATGTTTATATTTATATAATAATAAAATGTACTTCTTTGTAAATCGTGTTTATAATTTATATAATTATAAAATGTTTTTGTTTATATTTATATAATAAGATTAAATTATATATATATTATATTTATATGTTTTAAAAATTATATAATATTTTATAATAATACATAATATTACAGCAAGAACATAATTTAAAAAAATAAAAGGATAAATGGGCTTGCAGCCCGTTAGCTTTGAAGGTATATTTACAGATGTGAAAACTATATAGACAATAAGTGTTTCCTATTGCAAGAGAATAAGTGTTTCCTATTGCAGTGGTTAGCTGGAGGTTGTGTGTTCGAGTCCCAGGTTGCGCACTTTATTTTTACATCGCAGACACGCCGAGACCTCTGGCGTTTCTGAGTTGAACTGAGGCGCCGAGCGAGCAGCGGCCGAGGCGCCGAACTGGAACAGTGGAAGAGACGAAGAGGAACCGACGAACGAGCGTCCGTGTAGACTCCTTGTGTTCGCTATCTCATAGGCCTAGCCCACTCATTTCTTTATTTCTTAGTTTTTTGTCTATTTTTTACTGGACTATGTATGTATACAATATAAATTATGGGCCCCCTCCGGCCAGGGCCCTGGGCCATCGCCCCTCTGGCCATACACCAGGGCCGGCCCTGGGTAGAGAATCAACAACTCAGAATCTTTCATCTTCTTTAGCAAGGATTGTCCAGATATAACCAAATAGGAAGTAACAGGAATCCTGGCTGTCCAGAATGAGACTCTTAACAAGAAATACTTGGGTATGCCTTCGGATATAGGATCTTCAAATATAGGAGCCTTCAAATCCTATAACCACGCTAGCCCACTCATTTGCCTACCTTTCAGACCTCAAATTTAGAGTTCAATCATCGCAGCTGGGTGGAATATTGGTTGCGGCTTAGGCACCACCAGCTAATCATCTATTGTTCGCTGATGATAGCTTGTTGGTTTTCAAGGCAAATGGTGAAGGGGCAGTGAAGGTATCAAATCTACTTCAGTCATATTGTGAGGCTTCGGGGGAGAGACAGGGCCGGCCCTATGTTTCGAGGGGCCCTAGGCGAACTTGACAATATGGGCCCCTATGTCCTAAGACCATATATATTTATGTGTGTGTGATACTAACATGACATGATTATCTTTATTTTCATAATATTAAGAGTATTTTTTCTTAAAAATACTAAAAATATAGCAAAATGAAACTATATGACATGATTATCATAAACAAAGACCAAATTTGACCGGTTCCACCGACAACAATAATACTTCAGTGCTTGAAGATGTAAAGTACCTATTCAAAGAACATCAATTTTTAGATCACTTTCTTTCTTTTTTCTTCCTTTTTCAGCACCCGACAAATGCTCTTTAGGTAACATGGCAGGCTATTTAAAGAACCCTTCAGTTACTGAAACCCTAGACATGTACACATAATTAAAAAAATAGGATGATTGAATGCATACTGTGAAAGATTGAATACAGACAAAAATTTGAAATAAACTACTAAATACTGATAACAATTTACAAAATCTAAAATTAAGGGATAGATGGATATGTGGTTCAATGGACATGGCTGGATGATCAGTAGATCACGTACCGGTCTACTACAGGTAACATGATGTAGTGGCTACAAGTAGAACCCGAACCTGGTGTCCTGATCGGCTCTCTGCTGGTCCAGGGACACGGGGCAGGTGCGTAGGCGTGGCACGGTGGCAGCCGGCGGCCGAGGCGACTGATGAGTGGCGAGGCAGGCAGGCGGCGAGGCGCCGAACTGGAACAGTGGAAGAGACGAAGAGGAACCGACGAACGAGCGTCCGTGTAGACTCCTTGTGTTCGCTATCTCATAGGCCTAGCCCACTCATTTCTTTATTTCGTAGTTTTTTGTCTATTTTTTACTGGACTATGTATGTATACAATATAAATTATGGGCCCCCTCCGGCCAGGGCCCTGGGCCATCGCCCCTCTGGCCATACACCAAGGCCGGCCCTGGGTAGAGAATCAACAACTCAGAATCTTTCATCTTCTTTAGCAAGGATTGTCCAGATATAACCAAATAGGAAGTAACAGGGATCCTGGCTGTCCAGAATGAGACTCTTAACGAGAAATACTTGGGTATGCCTTCGGATATAGGATCTTCAAAAATAGGAGCCTTCAAATCCTATAACCATGCTAGCCCACTCATTTTCCTACCTTTCAGACCTCAAATTTAGAGTTCAATCATCGCAGCTGGGTGGAATATTGGTTGCGGCTTAGGCACCACCAGCTAATCATCTATTGTTCGCTGATGATAGCTTGTTGGTTTTCAAGGCAAATGGTGAAGGGGCAGTGAAGGTATCAAACCTACTTCAGTCATATTGTGAGGCTTCGGGGGAGAGACAGGGCCGGCCCTATGTTTCGAGGGGCCCTAGGCGAACTTGACAATATGGGCCCCTATGTCCTAAGACCATATATATTTATGTGTGTGTGATACTAACATGACATGATTATCTTTATTTTCATAATATTAAGAGTATTTTTTCTTAAAAATACTAAAAATATAGCAAAATGAAACTATATGACATGATTATCATAAACAAAGACCAAATTTGACCGGTTCCACCGACAAAAATAATACTTCAGTGCTTGAAGATGTAAAGTACCTATTCAAAGAACATCAATTTTTAGATCACTTTCTTTCTTTTTTCTTCCTTTTTCAGCACGCGACAAATGCTCTTTAGGTAACATGGCGGGCTATTTAAAGAACCCTTCAGTTACTGAAACCCTAGACATGTACACATAATAAAAAAAAAAGGATGATTGAATGCATACTGTGAAAGATTGAATACAGACAAAAATTTGAAATAAACTACTAAATACTGATAACAATTTACAAAATCTAAAATTAAGGGATAGATGGATATGTGGTTCAATGGACATGGATGGATGATCAGTAGATCACGTACCGGTCTACTACAGGTAACATGATGTAGTGGCTACAAGTAGAACCCGAACCTGGTGTCCTGATCGGCTCTCTGCTGGTCCAGGGACACGGGGCAGGTGCGTAGGCGTGGCACGGTGGCAGCTGGCGGCCGAGGCGACTGATGAGTGGCGAGGCAGGCAGGCGGCGAGGCGCCGAGCGAGCAGCGGTCGAGGCGCCGAATTGGAACAGTGGAAGAGACGAAGAGGAACCGACGAACGAGCGTCCGTGTAGACTCCTTGTGTTCGCTATCTCATAGGCCTAGCCCACTCATTTCTCTATTTCGTAGTTTTTTTGTCTATTTTTTACTGGACTATGTATGTATACAATATAAATTATGGGCCCCCTCCGGCCAGGGCCCTGGGCCATCGCCCCTCTGGCCATACACCAAGGCCGGCCCTGGGTAGAGAATCAACAACTCAGAATCTTTCATCTTCTTTAGCAAGGATTGTCCAGATATAACCAAATAGGAAGTAACAGGGATCCTGGCTGTCCAGAATGAAACTCTTAACGAGAAATACTTGGGTATGCCTTCGGATATAGGATCTTCAAAAATAGGAGCCTTCAAATATCTTAAGGATCTTGTTTGGGGAAAAGTTAAAGACTATATTGAGAAAACCATCTCTTCAACAAGGAAAGAGGTTCTTATTAAATCTGTAGCTCAGGATGTGCATGTCTACTCAATGTCATGTTTCAAAATGCCTAGGGATTTAAGTGAGCATCTAAACAGTTTTATCAGGCAGTTCTATTGGGGAAGCAATACAATGGCGGATCCGAAGGCCTATGGAGGGCTTGGCTTTAGGGACTTTGAATTATTCAATTTGGCATTGCTAGCTCGTCAGGCCTAGAGGATGTTAAACATACCCGCGGTAGAATGCTTAAAGCTATCTACTACCCGCGGACAACCATTCTTGAGGCTACTGTTTAGACCTGGGCATTTTTTTGGGCCGGGTCGGGCCTCGGACCGGTCCTAAAAAAGCCCGCAACAAGAAATCAAGGCCCAGGCCCGGCCAATGGGCCTATAATTCAAGCCCGAGCCCGTCACATCAGAGCATAAAACGACGTGCACAGTGGGATGAGGTAGCAGGACTGCAAAATACAAAAAAGTTGAATGAAAACTTTCTTTTTGGAAGGGTCACTACCTCATCTAGTAGAGATGCAGAATGGTGCTAGACTTCTTTGTGGAACCCAAAAATCCCATCCAAGGTGAAAACTTTTCTCTGTCGCCTAGGAAAACAATCTCTTCCCTCGAAAGACTTAAGGAAACATCGCAATATGAGCCTGTCGAATGCGTGCACCTTTTGTGGAGTGTGTGATTCCTGGAGACACTCACTCTTGGAGTGCTCTATGAGTAGATGTGTATGGGCACTCGCGGATGAAAAGATAACTGAAGCTGTTGCGGAAGTGAAGGAACCAAATGCTAAGCTGTGGTTATTTCATGTGAGAGAAGAGCTAAATGAGTCTCAGTTTGTCACCTTTCCGGTAACATTACTGGCGATCTAGATAGCGCGACGCATGACAATACACGAGCAGATTTTCCAGTCACCCTTTGCTACCAGTGCTTTCGTTAATTGGTTTGTGATCGAGGTGGGTACAACCGGTACCATACAATCGGGTTACAATCAAATGGAAACTGGGAGGGCCTCTGCGGTTGCTTCATCTAGAGAGGCACACCGAGGTGGACAAGGAATGGATAACCAAGCAATCAGAAATACGTGGAATGTGCAATCTTCAGGCATGATCAAGATCAAGGTTGATGGTGGCATTTCCTCAGACGGTACAGCGGGGGCAGCGCCTGCAGTTGGCCGCAATGCGGAAGGCTTGTATCTGGGTTCATCCGCACTTGTCATCCCGGGTCTAATTAATCCAACAATGCTTGAAGTGGTTGCGTGCAGGGAAGACCAGGCACTAGCTGAAGACCTGGGGCTAAGGAAAATACTGATTTATTCTGATTGCAAACCCTTGATTGCCGATATGGCAAACGGGGAGGGAGTCTTCATACAGCTGTCATCAAGGAGATCAGACCAAGGACATCAAATTATGATAAGTGTAATTCTATGTATGAAAGCCGCCGACTGAATTTTGATGCCCACAATCTAGTTAAGTTTTCTGTAAATCTTGCTAGAGGACGCCACATGTGGCTTATAGATCCAAACATTGGTCTTATATGAATAAAGAGGTAACAAGTTTCTAAAAAAACTAAAAATACGCAAACTTGTTTCATATGTGATGGTTTGGTCCATAAACATGCAAAAACTCACTCTGCCATCTACAAACTTGCAATAAAGGTGCAAAAAAGCTCATATCTAATAATAAGGCTGAAAGGACGTGGATGTCGCCTAGAGGGGGGGTGAATAGGCGTTTAAAATAATTACGGTTTCGGCTTGAAAAAATACGGAATAAAACTTAACGTTTAATTTGCCAAGCAAGAAACCTAAATAAGCTAGGCTCAACTATGTGCACCAAAAACTTATACTAAGCAAGATAAACAACTATGTGATAGCAAGATATATGACAAGAGCACTATGGCTATCACCAAGTAGGTGCACAAGTAAATAGGTTGTCTAGAAGAACAACCTATGGGACAAGCAATGCACAATAATATGAGCAAGCACAAGATAAACAATGTAATAAGCTTGCTCAAAGTAAAGGTAGAGATAACCGCAAGTGGAGCCGATGGAGACAAGGATTTGTTACCGAAGTTCCTTCTCTTGCGAGAAGTACGTCTCCGTTTGGAGAGGGTGAGGAGCACAATGCTCACACGAAGCCAACGAGGGCCACCCTATTTCTCCTCACGCTTTTACCAATGCAAGATGCCGTGATTCCACTATTAGGACACTTGAGGGCGGTCACCGAACCCGTACAAATGGCGATCCTTGAGGGCGGTCACCGAATCCGTACAAATGCTCGGGGTTATCTCCACAACCGAATTGGAGGCTCCCGTAGCGCCCCGAAGCTTTCCACCACAATGATTGAGCTCCGCAACAACAAGCCTCTAGGGGCCAACGCACCCAAGAGAAACAAGCTCTAGAGTGCCAATGCACTCAAGAGAACAAGCTCTAGAGTGCCAATGCACTCACGAGTAACTATCTTCTCAACTTCACTTACTACAACGAATCCTCGGAGAGAACTCAAACCGATGCACCAAATGCAATGGCAAGAGCACACGAAGTGCTCAAGTCCCCAACTCTCAAATCCCACCAAAGCAACAAAAGCTATGGAGGAATCTGAGAGGAAGAACAAGGAGAACACCAAGAACTCCAAGATCTAGATCCACAAGGTTCCCCTCACTTAGAGGAGAGATGGCTTGGTGGAGAATGTGGATCTAGACCTCCTCTCTCTTTTCCCTCAAAAAGGAGCAAGAATCATAGGAGGGGAAGAGAGTAAGCAAGCTCAAAGAGGTCAACAATGGGGGGAAGAACTTGCAAAGAACCGGTGGAGACAAAGGAGGAAGAAGACCCCCTTTTATAGTCTCCCACGAATCCAGCCGTTGGAACCCGTTGGCAGCCCACCAACCACGGTACTACCGCTCGGAGAGCGGTACTACCGTGGTGCGGTACTACCGCGCTGGGTGCGGTACTACCGCGCTGCCGTAGTACCGCAGCTTAGTGCCGTGCCCACTACCGCTCGGTCAGTACGCTTGCGGTAGTGGTTACGGTACTAGACTGCCGTACTACCGTAGCGCGGTACTACCGCACACCAAGCGGTACTACCGCCCCAGCAGAACCAGGGAGCCCAGGCCACACAACAGATGAACTCCAAAGACACAGGCAAAACCCTGAACTGCCACAACTTCTGCAAATGAACTCCGATTAAGGCAAACTCAAGCTTGATGGAAAGCTAACGAACAGAGCTGCCTAATCACAACTGGAAATATTTAGATGTGGCAAGGGAGAAATGTCAAACAAATAGAGGTGTGAAACCTCTAACCGAGATGACCTGGCAAATCTCCCACATCGAAAAACATACGAGAAGACGCATATGAAATCCGTTTTCGATGAACAAGAGCTTGTCATGAAGAAGACCACAAGCTCCAAAACTCACACGGAGAAAAGCCAATCAAGAACCAATAAAGATGATGCCAAGGATGCAAAAGGTTTGAGCTCTCCACGAACGACTCGGCCTAGCCTATAACACGGTCTCCTAACTACTACCAAGAGACCGGTAAACTAGACACCTATCTAGTCAAACCTTTGTCTTGCGCATAATCCACTTGAGCTTGATGATGACGATCATGCCCGCCTCAAGTTGGAACATCTTCCTTGATTCCTCCGGCTCGATGAAGACTTGTAGATAGCTCCCCCATACTCCATTATGGGTGAGCCTCTTTTAGGCACATCTTCATACGAACATTATCACCAAATGGTCGGCAAGCTCCAAGCATACGATATCTTCGTGATGCTCCTCTTGACCTTGCACACATCTACTTGACCAATCTTTGGATAGCTCCATGAAGAACACCTTGGTCAACACGTAATCTTCATCTTACAACCTTGAAGCCACCATATGATCTTCAAGCGTTGCCTATGGACAAACCTTAAAGTATAACTGAAGGAAACCATTAGTCCATAAAGATTGTCATCAATTATCAAAACCAAACATAAGGGCACATGCCCTTTCAAAGGCGACATGTGGTAATGAAAATTTTATGGAAAACACCTTGCCTTCTTACAAATTGACATATGGGTCCAGATTTCAGCCAACGAAGAGAAAGAAAATACACGAACAAAAACAGAGGCCGAAGGGGGATGCCGGTGTGGCAGGCGGGCGGCCTGGATGATGGCCCAGTTCCTGACGGTTTCTACTCACCCCGGTGTCTGAGCATGGGGGGGGACCGGCGTGGAGAGCGGCAAAAGGCCGAGTTAGACAGACGGGGGAAGGCGGACGTGGGGAAAGCGGAGGGGAGAAGACGAACGGGGACAAGACGAGCGGCTGAGGTGGCCGGGACGTACTAGGAGGGCACTAGTTTGTGCCGTTAGGTGGCTGTGTGCAGCGTCAGGCTTAAGGCAGCCGTCGAAGGGGATTTTTCTGCGTAGGTGTCAGTGGGAGAGGAATATTTTTTGAGGTGGGAGAAGAATTAGTGGGCGGTGATTAGCGGTAGAGTTTGTTAGCGAATCGTTTTCTTTTGCGGGGAAGAGACGTTAAACATGGGCTTAATCTGGTCTGTGCGATGTACAACAATGGATGATTGAGATACATTGTTTCAGCTCCTCTGGTGCTTTTTAGATCAGTAGTAGATGAGCTGAATGGCAACCAAGAAAAAAAATGATGGATGGTATCATTATGCAACAAAAACACAAACCTTTTTCTAATTATCTTTGACGAAAACCACTTCTAATTATCTTTCATGAAAACCACTCCTCGAAAACATACAATAAATTATCTTCAATTTTAGAGAGTTTTCGAATATGTCTATTTGAACACTCAACTCCAGCGGCACAATACAACAAAACTGCAATTATGCTGCAACAAAGTTCAAAATACATGGTATTCATGTACAATTATCCGGTAAAATTACAAAATAGCAGGCTATAGTCTTACCTTAACTATGTTATAGTTGTTTGAGCAATATGTCGTAATCTGACATGTCCCGCTATTGAAAACTATAGCTACAAATATCTACAAATCGAAGTTTTAAATAGCAATAGCCACTGTATAGTTCATCGCAAAGAAAAAATAGCCACAATATAGCGATTTGAGAAGGGTACAACTAAATTGTATTTATGTCCAAATGCCAGGTAGAACTTAGAAGTACAAAATAACGGGCTATAGGCCGGATATTACCTTTGGAGGACGAGCTACAAGAGGGACGTTTTCAAAATTGAATTTCTACTTGGGGTAAAAATCTGAAATCTGAATAACATACGCACATATGTGAATCCCACCCAAAGTGTAAACTCAAAGCAACAGACAACTGCATTAAAGAACTTTGCGTAAAGTAAACAATCCTTGCACCCGCAAGTACAAGCACCGTTGTTTTCTCCCTTGTGGCAGCAGCACATCCCCTAGACTCATGTTTCTGTTAGTCAAGCTAGTCATCAGGGGGCATGAACACACAATCATGCATAACACTCCCTCTTGGAGTTACTACCTACTACTTGGCCAAAGCAATAAACTACAACGGAAAACATGCAAGAATTACTCAAGAACATAAATATAAAAGAGGAGAATCAAATATATTACTCAAACACAATCTGAACATAGTCTCATAATCCATCAGATCCCAGCAAACTCAGCATAGCAACAGCAGAAAGATTACATATGTGCCTCGATCATGTAGGGAAGCTCACGAGGTCTAAACCATGAAGAACAAAGAGGGGAGGAGAACATCACATAGCTACTGATCATGGACCCATGGTCCAAGGTGGACTACTCACGGTTCATCCGAGAAGCATCCATGGTGGTGGAGAAGCTCCCGGAGGTGGTTCCTCCCACCGGCAGGGTGCCGGGAAGAGGGCTCCTGGTGCTCCCGATTTTGGAAGCGCTGCGGCGGCGGAACAGAGGAGAGATCGCGAAAAAGGTTTCTGTCCTCGAGGGTTTCGGGACGAGAGAGATATATAGGCGAAGGGGGAAGCCAGAGGTGGACCAGGTGCCCCAGGCGCCCCCCTGGCGCGGCCTAGGAGGTGGCCGCCTGGGCCACCCCTGGCTCCCCTCTGGCCCCACTTTGGCTCTTCCCGAAGCTTCCTGTACACTTATTTTTCCTATATTTTTCCCGGAATTTTTCTGGCACTTGAAGTAATGGGAAAACCTGAAATACAAAAATAGCAGAAAACAGGAACTGCCACTGGGGTGCACTGAGTTAATAGGTTAGTCCAAATATGACCAAAAGTGTATGGAAGTGCATCAATATCATAGGAATATCACACAAAAGATGCATTGAGCAAGCAGAAATTATAGATACGTTTTGGACGTATCACCTCCGCAACTGTCTGCTCCTCCTCCTCCTGCGATGGCGAAGGCGCGACCCAGTGTGGGGCGACGACGCGACGCGAGCATGATGGCGATAGAGCGAGCAGGGTGCGACCATGACGGCGGTACACCGGGGCAGGCACAACGCGACCAGGGAACGCCGGCGGAGCTCGAACCAGCAACAAGAAGGAGACGACGATCGGAGACAGAGCTCGATTTCGAGCAGGGAGGGAGAGAATAAGCAGCTACCGGCCAGAATCAGCGATGGCAACGGTGAAGAAGCACTGAGTTGTTGCGTGTGGGAGGGAAGCCTAACATGGCATCTGATACCATGTTAAGGAATGAGCAATTGACATTCACAGGGGCCAGAAACTCATAAGCAAACTGAGGTAAGACACTCGCAGTGAGAATAGCAGCAACCCGAGCATCATCGTTGCACCATTGAGTGTAAAGAGCCAGATCATAGCGATAGGCAGAAAGAGCATCTGAATAAACTGATACCTGCTGATCATAAGCATCAACAACAACATCGTTAATAGCCTTGGCTGATCTCTACCAGCCTGAGAAGCATCAGCAGCAAGAACAGGCGACACCAACGGGGTAGGAGCCACATGGCGATAGGGCATGGCACATGGGACCTCATCAGAGAGAACGCCCCATAGAAGAAGGCCACGCATGTGGATACACATTAATCCCACAAATTCAGCATAGTTGATGCCAGCGAAGATGATGGAGCACTAAGGAACAACCACATAGCCCGAGAAAGACACGATGGCCTCTCTGTTTTTTTGGAGTCAACGCTCTCTGGGATTTGGATCGGGATCGAGCAGGGAACGACTCAAACCAAATCGCGAGAGGGAGGGAGCGGTAGCGGCCTGGGGCGTCGGTGGCCCGTCCTGAGGGGCGGCGTCCCGACCTGGGGTGGCAAAGGCGCGACCTGGTATGGGGCGGCGGCAGCGACGCGACCAGGACGACGATAGATCGGGGTGGGCGCGGCGCAACCAGGGAACGCAGGCGGAGCTCAAACCAGTAGCAGGAGGGAAACAACGGTCGGAGACTGAGCTCGATTTCGGGCAGGAGGGAGAGAAGAAGCAGCTACCGGCCGGAATCAGCGACGACAACGGTGAAAGAGCACAGAGTTGATGCGTGCGGGAGGCAAGCCTAACATGGCATCTGATACCATGTTAAAGAATGAGCAATTGACATTTAGAGGAGATCAAAGGCCAATACATATACGATGTGAGGTAAAATGCAAGAAGCCTGTATACAATGGAGATATATAGAAAAGGAAACTATATACATCTAACAAGAATCAACATCGAATACATTTTCACATTTTGATATGTAGTGTACGCAGTTCACATACTTTTGTATTTTTTTTGCAAAAATAGACTTAGGACAAATGTAACATGCATTATAATTTACGAAGACGGAAGGAGTATACTATCAATAATATTTACTTACTACTCCCTCCGTAAACTAACGTAAGATGTTTTAGATAAGTAAACTAGTGATGGGCGCGCAGGCGGAGGAGGCTGAGACGGTCATGGGGACGCGCAACGGAGGAGGAGCTGCCTGCCAGTTTTAGTTCGAAGGTCGGCAGAGCTTACTGCTCGTTTCCTGCATCGGAGTTGGGTTCGTCGAGGCCCGCATGCGTGAGGGACGCTGGCGGCGGCGGAGCTCCCAGCTTCTTTCTCGGCGTCTGTTTTATAACAAACCAGTATGTTTTGCGGGGAGCGAGCGTTTCTGAGCAATTCGGATGCCTCGGGCTCGGTATTCGTGGGGAGCGTGCACATGCAAAACGATTCAAGCGATGTATTGAGGTCTATTTCCATCTGTGAATACCTAGGACATCCAAACAGCTGAATTGAAGGCTAGTAATACGAATTCCAAATCCACAGGCTGAATACGTACATCCAAACGCAGTGTTATATTAGTTTACGAAGGAAATGTTTTTTAACCATTTAGTGTTCCGTGGGCACTGGAACACTAGGGACGGCGAGAACCGTAAGGTCAGCCCGCAGCCTTGCTGAAATCCCAAATGCCTCTTTCATGTCCAGATCCTTGCCCAACAGCTTCCAGTCGAAGTGAAACAGCAACCCGGCAAGCGCAAGCTCAACAAGCGCCAGCCCGAATGATATCCCGGGGCATACCCGCCTCCCAGCACCAAAAGGCAGGAACTCGTAGTTCGTCCCTTTGAAGTCCCTCTTATCATGTTGAAATCTTTCCGGCGTGAACTCGCCGGGCTTGTCCCAGTGCATCGGGTCCCTGCCGATTGCCCAAGCGTTCACGATCACCATGGCCCCCTTGGGTATGTCGAAGCCCAGGACCTTGCACGGCTTCTCACATTCGCGAGGGAGCAGCAGCGGTACCGGAGGGTGTAGCCTGAGCGTCTCCTTGACGACTAGCCTCAGGTAGTGTAGATTTGGCAGGTTGGCTTCTGTCACCTTGCTATAGCCAGCGAGTGCTGCTGCTTGCCGGACCTCGTCTTGTACCTTCTGCATCACTGCCGGGTTCCGCAGCAGCTCCGCCATCGCCCACTCCAGCGTCGTAGCCGACGTCTCGCTACCAGCGCCAAACATATCCTGATTAAAACAACATAATCCAAAAGCTAAATGAGGACTATGTTAGATCGCAATGCGCATGCCATGCATGCACAAAGGAATCGGACGAGCTCTGAAACTAATTCTGAATACCAGCAGTACTGTCTTGATGTTTTCTGTGGTAAGTGGATACTGAGAATCCACTTTCCCCTGGAGTCTCAGAAGAACATCCAGGAAGTCTTCCTCTTTGGCCTCGCCGGCTGCTCTGCCCTCCTGGCGCTCTTGAATAATGCTGCCCATCATCTGCTTCATTTCTTTACTATGGCGCCTTATGCGGCCAGGGACGCTGCTGAGGAGCAGGACGAGGCGCCAGGAGGGGAAAAGGTCGGGAAGGGTCATCCCGGGCACAATCCTGAGCAAGCCCTGCAGTAAGCGCAGGTACCTGTCCCGCTGCCTGAACCGGCTGCCGATGACGGCACGCACCGTCGAGTCCGCGAGGTACGCAGATATAGCTTTGGTCAGGTTCACCGGTGAACCGGAGGCCGAGGCCACCGCGACGGAGCGGAGGAGGCGGCCGAGCTCTTGCTCACGGACATGGCGGAAGGACTGGACACTGCGGGTGCTGAGGAGCTCATTGGTGCAAATTTTGCGGAGCTGCCGCCAGCCGTCGCCGTAGGGCGCGAAGACCAGGCCCTCGTTGCCCTGGAACGCGAGCCTCTGCATGGAGGTCAGCGGCCTAGAGGCAAAGTTGGCGTCGTGGATCTTCATGATCTCCTGTGCAGCATCCGAGGACGACGCTACGACTACCTCCAGCTCTCCTAGACGGAGCTTCATTAGCGGGCCGTAGCGCCGCGCGAGTCTGTGCAAGGCATGGTATGGGACGGTGCCCGCAAGGTGGTGGAGGTGGCCGATGATGGGCAGCGCCCACGGCCCCGGCGGATGCCGCCTAGCTTCCGGGTCTCCAGCGGTGGAGAATCTGGTCACGAAGAACAGGACTGCCATAGCTAAGAGAAGTACGAGAAACAAGCAATGCTGGAGGTAGGCATTCATGGCAGTTTCGAAATCAATCGAGCTTGCTCAAAATGCCGGAGTATGTAGTTGGACTTGGACCTCATAAGAAAGAAACATCGAAAAGGGAAATGATCCCCACCGGCTGACCGGCCCAGTGGCTTCGGCCGGTCGTCTCTTTCCCCGTCTTCCGAGTGCTTTCAACTTTCTTAGATGCAGTACACAACTCATGGTTGCACTCTCGCCCGCAGTCCGACATCATGGCCATAACCGCTCTCTTGCCGCAGTTCGACGCCATGGCCATGCCCTTATGCACGGCCATGGCAAGCACCAGATCCGCCATGGCCATGGCTCGAGGAGCTCGCCGCCGTGCCTCCGGGACCTCGCCGGCGTCCTTCCTCTGCCCAGATCCAGCACCTCCCCGACCAGCCGCGCCCGCTCCGTTCCTCCTCCGGCGAGCCCGCACCTCCCCGTGCCCCCACATCGCCGGCCATGTCCGCCATGGCCATGAGCAGCTCCGTGCACATCCACCAATTTTTTTTGCTACAACCATATCTTATTTTTGCTACAACCATATCATACTTTTGCTACAAAGCAATAAACTAGTGTTTTTGCTACAACACATAATGTACAGGGGGAATATCTGAGTATGTAATGTTACAACCAGTGAACCATTTTGTTTCTACCGTTTTATGTTTTTGCTACTACCGGCCAAGATTTTTGCTACATCACCACTGTGGAGCTATGACCTCGACGGCGGCGACGATGAATTTTGTTGCAACCGTTACTTTTTCTGCTACAACCGTTCTAATTTTTGCTACCACCGTTGTTTATTTTTGTTACACACAATGTTGCAATCGTTTAAATTTTTGCTTCCACCGTTGTATTTTTGCTACTACCGTTAAGAGTTTTTGCTACAACGAAAAAGTTATAAAGTGATTAACCACAAAAAAAATTCTGCAAAAACACCAAAAGTAAAAATGTTGCATCCATGTACCAAAAAAGTTGCGAAAGTACCGCAAATGTTGCAAAGGTACCGCAAATGTTGCAGTCAAAAACGAAGAGGTACGCGCGAATCTGGACCGTTAAATCGCGAAGATCAGACGGTCCGCGTCTGACCGGCGCAAAAGTAGCGCCGGTCGACCGGCGCCTATCACTGGCCCATCGAAAAGGTGTGAAGCTTCCGGGTGCCCCGATACCAATATAAACAGTAAATTATAAAAAATCAAAATCAAAATAAAAAAATCTGAAACTTTAAGATATCAAACATTTGATGTTCTCGCAAAGTTCCATCAACAAAAATCATTGAAAAAGCCCTCACAATAAATAAAAAATCAGTGCTCAAAGTTCATGAACAGTGCATGCACTTTTGAACACTGATTTTGTTTTTCTTGGTGAAGGCACCTCGAATGATTTTTGTGGATGAAACTTTACAAAAGAATTGAATGTTTGTTCATGTTTGATATTCCAAAGTTTCAGATTTGTTTGATTTTTATTTCTATTTTGTTCGATATCTGCTGCACCTTAAGGCGGAAGGTGTGGTAAGTCCGAATGTTTTTTGTGGCAACTTTTTTGCGCGAAGGTGGCAACATTAGTTACAAGGCGTGGCAACTTTTGCATTTTCAGTCTGTTTTTTCCCAAAAAGTTACCGGTTTTCGCTCAAATTTACCGTCTCATGTGTTCAAATTTGCCATCTAAAAACATCAGGGTGAAGGTGCCTCCGCTTTGACGTGCGGCAGTTATCATTACGCAAAAATATCGTTCTCATACATTCACATATTCAATAAATTATAAATTCTAATCTCTCGGAGTACATTATTTGGCAACCGTTATGTACTCCCTCCGGTCCTTTTTAGTCTGCATATAAGTTTTGTCCGAAGTCAATGTATCTCTACTTTGACCAAACTTGTGGAAAAAAGTATCAACATTCACAATGCCAAATCTATATGGTTAGATTCATCATAAAATATAGTTTCATAGTATATATATTAAGTATTGTAGATATTGATATTTTTAATATAAATTTGGTCAAACTTTGTAAAGTTTCACTTGACACAATTGTAATACGCGGAGTAAAAAGGACCGGAGGGAGTATATAGTAATAATAGTGCTCAACATATCTATAGACAAGTAATTAGCATGCATGCAAGCGTATGTATGGATAGGCTCGCTTCCCACCGTAGTTTTTCAATGATTCAATGTAGCATATGAGATAAGACGAAGTTTGAAAAATTCTATGTATTTTCAAACTTCAAAATATTTTGTAGCTCAAACGTCGTTCCGATAAAAAAAATGTTTTTACATAAAAAAACTCATTGTGATAAGATCTTCGAAACTAGATCTCATGTTGATATGTTTCGATAACTTTTTTCTTTGTTACCACCTCTAAGCTATGCAAGTTATCACGCTTGCAATCCATAACTTACCATGTTGCTTACACTAAAATTATCAGGACATTAAAAGTGATCTTTCCAACCTTTTACACACATGCATGCATGCATGCATGCATGCATGCATGCATTACACGATAAAAGCTTATGCCGTACTACATTCTTCTCGGTTCAAAAATTCAAAATGTTTTGTAGCTCAAAGCGTCGGTTCGATTCAAAATAAGTTTTACATACAACATTTATTGCGACGAGACCTTCAAAACTAGATCCTAATATTGATATGTTTTGATTATTTTATTATTTTAAAAAGGTAGTCACGTATGGGCTAAGAAAGTGCATATCATATGACCTCGGCATGATTCCATAACATGTGTGTGCTGCCATGGATAGGTTAGTCGACTTCCTTCAAATGAACTGGCATGTTCTCTTCTTCTTTTCGACTCATTGGTGACATTTGAATTCACATAACACTTCTCCTTGTCGAGAAACATTGTCGATCCCGGGGAAAACAGAGTACCCCGAAAATGCTAGTCCTCGGTCCCTGTCCTGGTGAGGAGGGGGAAGAGAGAATGCCCCGCCTCCTCTCGAAGGTCCTGGTCGGTGGTTTCCTACAGCTTTGGAGACCGCTCAGTAAGCTGCAGCCTCGTGCGGACATCGACCCTCTCGCCGCTGGTCTTCGCACCCTCGCTCTTCACCTAGAGCCCCCATTACCTCCTATTCCACCGAAGTTGGATTAGTTTTCTTATTGATTTCGGGCTTGTTTGTTGTTGCCCCAGCATTATTTGTACCTTAGACATGATCGACTACCATTAGGATGACTTTGTTGGTGGTTGTTTGCTTTATCTATAAAGCGGGATGAAATTCCTTTTTCGCTGATTGTCATTTATTTAATATCTTGAATTGAAATAATGTTGTTACATACATCATACGTAGTGTAATGTGTGGTAAGGTCACCACTAATGAGAATAAAAGTCCCCGTACACAATGAAATGATGCATAGTTAATCACTCAGTGCAATGAGGCCACTATAGGGTAGGGAAAATTTGCTTACCTAATGAACCTACGATATATGCAGTCTATCAAACTATGTGTAGAACATAGTTTATAGGATGTATTCACACAATATATAACCCAACTCAAACACATATCAAAAAAAATGATGGAGATAACCAAAAAGTTTTAGTTTTTCTATGGAGATGAATCACCAAAACATGCATATAGATGATTACCATGGGTTTCAGGAGGAAAATGGTTCCCGATTAGAAACAAAACAAAAAGGGACAATAGCATGAACAAGTGCGTCGCTCTGACTTTATCTCTCGGGTAAACTTAGTTGAGTGGCGCTTGGTTAATCAATCTAGATTTTTAAGTTTGGTTTGTCGAGAGCGCTGCGAGAAGTGATGTAACTAGCTACCCATCAATTCACCGGCCGCTACCCAACAATGACCTAAAATAATCGATCAGACAAGTAAAGTACCTATCTATGAGGACAGAGTAACACGTTTAGCAAGACAGAGTAACACGTTTGGTTCAGTCATCAACACGCTGTAGCCTTTGACAGCGCTGTCGCGCGCATGGATGCGACACAGCTCAATCGTCGGTTACGTATGAGAACAAGAACATCGTCGCTAAGGAACAAGAAGATCGTCGTGACTTAGAATGATCGATCCGATCGTTACCTATCCTTTTTTTTTCATAGAACTTAGAGCTTTATTAACTTACTAACAAACGGTTACAATCCGCCCATATAGGCAACTAATTAGAAAGTCCGGGCCAGAGTCCAGCCAGCTCTCTGTACGAACTAAGTTGAAAGCTCGTTTCGCACAAAGATCGGCTAAAAATTTAAAACCCTAGCAACATGAATAACCGAAAAGAAGATGAAGTTGGGGACTATATCTCCAAGTTCCTTCAAGATAGGCGCAACAATGGAGCGTGTCGTACTGCGCTCATTCCAGAGATTGACTAACTCAAGAAAATCAATCTGCATTATCACATGTGAGAAACCTCGAAGATGAGCGAAGATGATGCGCTCTCGGAATGCCAGCAGCTCCGCAATAAAGGGGTCCGTGACACCCGGAAGGGGTTTACTCCATGCTGCAAGAAAGGCCAGGTGAGACCGGGCACTCCTCCAGCTCCACCGTTCATGGCTTCAACATGAATAGCACCATCCGTGTTGATCACCACCCAGCCCGGGTCTGACGGCCTCCAACACGAACCTAGCGCAGAAGCCATCTTCTTCTTTGGAAGATCCAAGATGGCCAGAGTTTCATGCACTGTTTTGATAGCTTGCGCCGGATGAAAACCTTCTTTCTCACGAGTCCATCTATTGCGAGATGTCCAAATGGTGTGCATGATAGTGATGATCGTGCATCTCTCGTCCTCTCTGAACATGGGATCCAGAAGTATATCCTTCGTCCAAGTCAAAGGGTGTAGTCGAGGAAGATGTAGATCAAATCTGTCCCGAGCAGCAGCCCAGAACTGCTTTGCATGCGTGCAATCGATGAGTGCATGCTTTAAATCCTCGTTCATGGCCTTGCAAACATCGCACCGACCTAGAGGTTTGATATGTCGGTACTGAAGCGTCAAAGATTCTGGTAGGATACCCCGAAGTGCTCGCCACCAGAAGACTCGAACTTTCGGTACCACATTCAGTTTCCAGAGGATCGCCCACATCTGTTTTTTTGTCATTGAAGTCTCCGTATTGGTCCCTTCCTCTAGAGATCGATGCTCGTTCCGAGTCACTAGAGACCGATATGCGGATTTTACAGAGTAGATGCCCCTCTTCTCTCCCACCCATGCGAAAGAGTCCTTGCCTCCATTGGGGTTTAAAGGAATGTTGAGAATTGCTTCTGCGTCTGGGTGAAGAAAATTTTGCCTGATCAAATCAATATTCCATGAGCCCGTGTATGCATCAATGAGATCAGCCACAGTGGAGAGATTAGCCTCTCCCATCCTTCCTCTCGGTTTGTGTGACTCAACCGAGAGGATCCAGGGGTCATTCCATACAGAGACTGATGAACCATCTCCAATACGAAAAATGAGACCCGTATCCAGCGCTTCCCGCCCAGCTACAATTGCTTTCCAGGTTGAGGACGCCCGAGCTGGGGCTGTAGCTTGACGGAAATCAATGTTTGGGAAGTAGCGGCCTTTGAGCACTCGGGCACACAAAGACTCCGGGTGTGTTAACAGCCGCCATCCATGTTTGCCGAGCATCGATAGGTTGAAGAGATGGGGGTCACGAAAACCCATTCCTCCCTTTGCTTTAGGTGTCGCCCGCTTCTTCCAAGAAATCCAGTGCAGGGCTCCTTTGTCCAGCGAGCTTGCCCACCAGTACTTGGCCATACTCGATGTGATCGCCTTGCACACTTTCTTAGTCAGAAGAAAACAACTCATGCTATATGTCGGGATTGCCTGAATAACAGATTTGAGAAGAACTTCCCTCCCAGCACAAGCCAAGTTTCTTTCGGACCAGCCTTGCATCTTGCTTCGGCTCCTCTCCATTATATGGTCGAAGGTGCCACTTTTGATCCTCCCAATAGCAGTCGGTAAGCCCAGGTACCTCTCAGAGAAAGCTTCTTGATCAATGCCATTATATCGTTACCTATCTATGCGGACAGAGAAACGCATCTGGTTCCGTATTCTACACTCTACAAGCAAATAATTCATCATCTTTGTTCAAATACTAATACATGGCTCGTTATCACCAAAGGCCGAGGGCAATTAATTAACGAGTACTCCTTCAGTGTACAACTAACGATCATTCTCGAAGCACGCCATGTGTCATGTCCTAGTGTTTTTCTTGATTTTCTTTTTTCTTTACTTTTGTGTATGCATTTTCGGTTTTAAAAAATGGTTTTTGGAAAAAAAATCCAGTTTTCACATGGTTTTTCCTTACGTTTTGGTAAAATAAAAATAAAAAATCATATATATATAGCTTAGAATTTTTTTTTAGAAAACACATAGATTTACATGAAAATTTTCTTTGTTGGTCCAACTTGACTCAACAAGCTGGCTACGCCACTGCCATCATGCCTCCACGAAAGGCACAAATCTATTTCCACGAAAGGGATACGACGCGCCTTTAAAAAAGAGGCACGAACCTTGCCTTTTTTAAGGCATGATCTTGCCTTCGCGAGAGACACGAATCTACTTCGTGAGAAACACACTGCGTGCCTCTAAACAAAAGAAAAAGAAACACCTAAACGTGACAAATAGCGCACATACAATGCACCATTTATCAAGCACAAAAGAGTGTAGAGTATTCTTTGAAAAGGGTACTCCTCAATTAGTGATTTCGACAAAATCCCACAAAAACTATTGTACGTACTGTGAGAATAATCACACAAAGTGGATCGTGCCACGGTAGTTCAAGTTGTGTTATCAGGAAACATGTTTTCGGCCCCGAAAATGACTTGTTTACCCCGAGCTACACATAGCTCGTTTTTTTCGAAAAATTAAAAAAAATACTAAAATATTTTAAACAATTTTGCTTTTTTATAGGACATTTGTGCAAATTTTCGTACCATTATACCTTAACGCGTGACGGAATTTTTTTTGACAAATACATTTGATTTTAAATGGGCCTTTTTTCTTTGTGTTTTGGGCTGAAATTTTTTAATTTTTCTGCAGACTACATATTACAATATTTTCAAATAAAATTTGGCATGTTCGTGTGGAATACATATAAGTTTTTACGGAATTTTTTTCGAACTTTTCAAAACTTTTAAATATTATTTTCAAAATTTTCAGAATAAAGGGCTACGTGTAGCTCAAGCTATAGAAATTCGCACTCCTTTCGCCCCATTCCCCTTTATAGATAAAGGAATGAACCAAAATACAAGACCGATCGGTACAAATGGTAGGTAGCCCTCTTACAAAGCTGATCCTAAAATACTCGGCACACGTAGGCATCTACGCGAATAACAAGAGGCAATACGAAGGCTAAACACACACACGCAACACCCCAGCACACCTAAGCTCCATGACAACGCACACATTCAAGAGGGAAGACGGCGCAAAGCGTCGTCGCTGTCGAGTTCAACGGAACAGAGGTCTTCACCTAGAGCCATGACACAGAAAGCAGATCTATGACGACGTCTTCAAAAAAAGAATATTTTTTCTTTTGCAAAAAAGGTAAGAGGAGGTTGCATCCGTTCTGATAAACACAAATGCATAAAACTTCATAATTATCTCACTTAAGACACGTTTACGAAATCATTATTATTGTTTTTATTTTTTAGAACACAGTAAAACGCAAACGCTCATATACACGAGCATACACTCACCCGTATGAATGCACACGTGCACATCAGCTTGAAATTAACGAAGTCACCTCCTCGTCTTCTACGGGAAGGTCTCCTTCCACTAAAAGCATATCGCCGGAAAAATTAAAATAAATCCAGGAAAATGTGAGCATCAATGTCAATTATGGAATTTGAACTCTGTTAGGCTTAAGATACCACTGTCCTTCTAATCAACTCAACTACAATAGTTTGTTCTTAACATTGTTAAATATTACCACCAAATACCACCGGTAAGTAGAAAAAAAGTTCACCATCGGAACAACAAAACTCCGTAGCCTATCCACACGGATGCTGGTCGACACCCTCCATTCTTTGACCTATACGCTGTCGACGCTCCCTATTTGATATCATGGCGCTCCTTTTACGTCCAGTAGAACAAGTTGAGTTGCTGCCATGGGCACCCCCGGGCACCCGAAAGAACCCGGCAGGTTCATCGAGCAAGTCTCTATGTTCTCATCCTCGCGCCTGGGCAGCTGGCTCAAGAGCGCAACACGGCGCCTACCCGCAGAATAAGTTGGAGAGCATAACGACGATAAGGTTGGAGGGGTACGCTGTGGCATGACTGGTTGACCGACTTTTTAGAACACAGTTTCATTAGGGCTTCCCCAATTGGTTTTTAGCACAATATTATAGAAGCAATAAAAACTTAAAATACAATCCTTACAATGTATTAATTTTTGAAGGCAGTATCTTATTTAATGTTTTTAGCTTCATGCATAAATGTGATTGGTTTAACCATATTTTTTGTATATGACCACGTGCAAGTGCAAGGGCTGTATCTTAGCTAAGATACAATCTCTCTCTTTTTCTTCATTAAATACTATGCCACATGAGTAAAATGCCTACGTGCTAAGACACTAGCATTGGGAGTGCCCTTATAGATTCTCACAACACATACATGTACCCATCCCTATGAAGAAATGCACGTAAACCTTACCCAATGAGTGCCTCCGAGATACTGAGCCGACATTACATCTTGAAATTGACGAAGCCACCACAGGGGTCTTTGTAGTCGAGAGGAACGGTTTCTTCCATTGAATGAACATCGCCAAAAATCCTAAAATAAATTTAGGATTTTTTGCATACACCAGGATTTTAACCCTAATGGATTGGTTCCACCACAAGGAGCACAGCCAACTGAGCTAGGCTTAGTTTTCGAGTGGTTGACTGACTCTTGAAGTACGAATGTTCATAATTATATGGGATTTTGAAGTTGGAAGAGAATTTCAATTCCGTGCCTCCACCATACACTGATCATGATCCTCAATAAATGGGGAAAACCCCTGTGCATGACCTGTCATCTACTCCCTCCGTCCCGATTTATTAGGCCCAAAGACCATTTCTCTTATACCAATGTATATAGTAATTTGCTCACATTAATCACTTTATGTCATTCCCAGTGCACTCTCTCATATGCTAGTTTCACATGTAGCCAATGAAAAAACTTGCATGTAGTGTATTTATTTCCTTGTCATGGAACTAACAACAATAACTCCTCATGCAACCAATGAAAAGGATGCATGTACTCAATTTCCCAAGACGGGGCCTTATAAAAAAAGACATGCTTATGACACTTACGGGCCTAATAAACCGGGACGGAGGGAGTATATATCTGTGCAGAAGGTGGTAAACAACACTGTTGCTACCAACCATCCTTTCGGCCTCCTCCTGCCACACCGTCACTGGTAGACCCCACCGGATGAAGTCCACACGGTCAACGTCGACAATGAGGCGCGCTATCTCTCACACAGCACCCCACTCCTTATGGCGGCTAATTCGGACGGCCCGTCGGTCTGCTCGAGATAGGAGGTCCTGGCGACCGGATGTGGCATGCAAGAACATCTCGTGGGTCACATGCGCGGCGTCTGGCGTGGTGGTGGGCGCAAGAGAGAGGTCGCTCCCGAGCAACGCAGAACTCATCCGATGAGCGTCCTCGGGATGGATGGAACGGGGGTGTCACCGTCTGCTGCGAGCGGCGGTCGTGGGTCTGGCTCCTCGCCCAGCTACATCGACAACGGTGGCGGTTGACGCCGAGGTGACGCCGACGGCGGCCGGCCTGATGGTGGTGTATTGGATCGGGGCGGCGTGGGAGCCTGCTGAAACGAATAAAGGTGGTGGTCCTCGTTCTTTTATTGCATAATGAAATCGTACTGCAAGATCACTCCTCCTCCATTTGGCCATCGATAAATTCTGCAACTGCTGCTAGAGATCTTGCCTATGAGAACTGGGATGGGGCGCTCTCTCTACGTAGGACGACGTATCTGAGTGGCCCATCGATGCGCATCGGGACAAGAGGTCCCGTGATCAACGGGGGCATGCGGCGACGTCTTGCGGGGCACATATGCGATGTCTAGTGGTGTACGGGGTGGGCGAATAGGCGCGTTGGCTCTCGAGTGGCACAAATCTCATCTGGCGCGCGATGGAGTGGCTGCAACGTGTGTCCTTAGGAAGGACTGACCTGGCCGGGTGTCGTCGGCTACTGTGAACGGTGACCATGGGTCCGGATCCTCGCATAGATTCATCAGCGGAGATGGTGGCGCGATTGACACCAAGGTGGAGCCGACGGTGGTTGGCCTAACAGCGGATTGGTTCAGAGTGACTTTGGGTCCTACTGCCGTCTATAAATTCGGTGGTCCTCGTGCTTTTATCGCATCACGACATCATACTGCAAGATCACTCCTCCTTTATCTGGCCATCGATGGGTCCGAAACTACTGACGGAGATCTTTCCAGAGGGTCTGGGGTGGGGCGCTTTCTCTTGCGGTGGCCCCCACTCCGTAGGGCGACAGATCTAGGCGGTCCATCGACGCGCATCGGGACAGGAGGTCCCGTGACCGACCGTGGTATGCGGCGGTGTCTCACAGGGCACGTGTGCGGTGACTGATGGGGGTGGTGGGCACACGGGCGCGGTGGCTCCTGAGCGGCGCAGATCTCATTTGGCGGGCGTGGAGAGGCTGTGGCATGTGTCGGGGAGAACGAACTTGGGTGTCACCGACTGATGCAAGCAGCACCCGCGCATCTAGATCCTCACCTAGATCCATCGGTGGTGGTGGCGACGCCTTCTATAACCAGTGGAACAGCCGGTGGCGGGCCAAACATCGGCGAACTGGATCTGGGCGTTGTGGGGGCCTGCTACCGCGAATAAAGCTAGCGGTCCTCATCTTCTTATCGGATCACGACATCATACTAAAATATCAATCCTCCTCGATCTGGCCATTGATGAGTTCTGGAATTGATGATGGAGATCTTGCCCAGAAGAACTGGATCGAAGAAAATATGGTCATGCGCTTTCAGATCAGCTTATAAGGTTCTGAGGGTACGACACAAAGCTCTGTAGTTTGTTCACATCATACGACATGGCAGCCTCTCGATTTGCATGGAGTAGACAACTGTGGAGAAGGATCTGGTGGCGGTGATTGGAGGATGAGTTAATAGTACGGGGCCTAGTTTCCGATGGAGTCTACAAGGTGCTTGATTACTCTCAAAAACAGTACTGATAAGTGGGGGTGACAGTACTACAAGATTTCATTTTTGATGGTGCTGTTCGGGTGGCGAGTCAGAAATTTTAGGGTGAAAGCCTAAGGTCTAATCTTTATTGGTTGTGCCTGGCAATTCCTTGCTGAAGGGTTTTTTTTTGAGAGCTCGTACATTCTCTAGTATTAAAACCTAAGATCTTGGATCGGCAACGATGACGCTGGTGCATTGTTCCTTTTTTGAAGGCTATGGAGACTTCTTATGGTTTCTGGATGTTTTATTTGGTGGTGGTTGGTGTGCTACTGTTGAGCGGAGTTGATCGCTATGGTAGGACCTTTTTTTTTCCTTTTTTGTTTTCTTCGTTAGTTGTATGCATCCTGAATGTTTTGAGATATCTTATAGGTGCAGACATCGAATCTCTCACCGCCGGTCTTCACACCCTCGTTCTTCGCCTGACACCCCCGTTACCTCCTCCGTCGAAGCTGGATTGGTTTTCTTTTTGACTTCATGCTTTGTTTGTCATGTTTCCCTAGCATTGTGGATACCACCTGCATGACTTTCTTGCTGGTTGGTTTGCTTAATATGTAAAGTGTGGCGAATTGATTTTTTGGTAAGTATCATTTATTTACTAACTAGGATTAAAATCATGTTTATTAATTACATCATAATGAGAATGGAAGATCAGAGTGCATAGTTAATCTCTCAGTGCAATGCAGACCACCAAAGGGTATGGAAAATTTGCTTACCTAACGAAGCTAGGATATATGCAGCCTATCAAACTATGTGAAGAAAATAGTTTATAGGATGTATTTACACAATATAACCCAACTCATCCACAAATGAAAAAATTAATGCAGATAACATAACTGTTCTCAATTTTCTATGAAGATGAATCAAGAAGACATGCATATAGATGAGTACCATGGGGTTCCAGGAGGAAAATGATTCCCGGTTAGAAACAAAACGGAAGGAGACAATAGCATGAACAAGTGCGTTGTTGTGACTTTATCTCTCGGGCAAAAAAAAAATTTGGAAAGCCTCATGGTGCACTTTATTGTTTTTTAAACAAAGTTACATCGTTTATTAAATCCAAAACTATAAAGCTTGGAGGGTTATCAATCCAAAAAACACAAGAATTTGTACTGACTGCATGTTTAGCTAAATTGTGCTTGGATAATCAGTCTAGACTTTTAAGTTTGGTTTGTCCAGAGCGGTGCGAAAAGTCATGGAGCCACTACCAACCAATTCACTCGCCGCTACCCAACAAGCAGATCGACGTCACCTAAAATAATTGATCCGACGAGTATCTATCTATGAGGACAGAGAAACAAGTTTGGTTCAGTCGTTTTACACACTATACCATTTCATTTGACAGCGCTGTCGCGCACATGTATACGACGCAGCTCGGACAATTTTACTGTTCTGATCTCTTTTCTTTTTTCTAACACGGTTTGATCTCGTTTCAAATTTTTAGCATGATCTAACTCCTTTTAGACACGGAGGTCTCGGCGTGTCTGATATGTAAAAATAAAGTGGACAACATGGGATTCAATGTTATTCAAACTCACCACCACCTAGTCCAAAAAGTACGTGCTCACCACTACGATAGGACAAATCTGTTGTCCCTATGCTCTCACAGCCCTATATACACCTTTAAAACTAACGGGTTGCAAGCCCATTTATATATTCTTTTTTTAAATAATGTTCGTGTTTGTAAAATTATTTATTATTATAAAGTATTTATATAATTTGTAAAACATATAAATAGAAAAAATATATAATTTAATTTTATTATATAAATATAAACATGATTTATAAACAAGAACATTTTATAATTATATAAATATAAACACAATTTACAAAGACGTACATTATATTATTAATAAATATAACCTTCATTTACAAACACAAACATTTCGTAATTATATAATTATATAAAAAATTTATAAATAAAAACATTTACGATTTATAAACACGAACATAATAAAATGTACGTCTTTGTAAATAAAAATATTTTAAAATTATTATAACGTACTTATATAATTTGTAAAACATATAAATAGAAATATAAAAAATATACAAAATTTAATCTTATTATATAAATATAAATATAAATATAAACATACTTTATAAACAAGAACATTTTATAATTATATAAATTATAAACACGATTTACAAACACGTACATTTCATTATGTTCGTGTTTATAAATCGTGTTTAGATTTATATAATTTTAAAATGTTTTTATTTATAAATTGCATTTATATTTATATAATTATGAAATTTTTGTGTTTTAAATCATGTTTATATTTATATAATAATAAAATGTACTTCTTTGTAAATCGTGTTTATAATTTATATAATTATAAAATGTTTTTGTTTATATTTATATAATAAGATTAAATTATATATATATTATATTTATATGTTTTAAAAATTATATAATATTTTATAATAATACATAATATTACAGCAAGAACATAATTTAAAAAAATAAAAGGATAAATGGGCTTGCAGCCCGTTAGCTTTGAAGGTATATTTACAGATGTGAAAACTATATAGACAATAAGTGTTTCCTATTGCAAGAGAATAAGTGTTTCCTATTGCAGTGGTTAGCTGGAGGTTGTGTGTTCGAGTCCCAGGTTGCGCACTTTATTTTTACATCGCAGACACGCCGAGACCTCTGGCGTTTCTGAGTTGAACTGAGGCGCCGAGCGAGCAGCGGCCGAGGCGCCGAACTGGAACAGTGGAAGAGACGAAGAGGAACCGACGAACGAGCGTCCGTGTAGACTCCTTGTGTTCGCTATCTCATAGGCCTAGCCCACTCATTTCTTTATTTCTTAGTTTTTTGTCTATTTTTTACTGGACTATGTATGTATACAATATAAATTATGGGCCCCCTCCGGCCAGGGCCCTGGGCCATCGCCCCTCTGGCCATACACCAGGGCCGGCCCTGGGTAGAGAATCAACAACTCAGAATCTTTCATCTTCTTTAGCAAGGATTGTCCAGATATAACCAAATAGGAAGTAACAGGAATCCTGGCTGTCCAGAATGAGACTCTTAACAAGAAATACTTGGGTATGCCTTCGGATATAGGATCTTCAAATATAGGAGCCTTCAAATCCTATAACCACGCTAGCCCACTCATTTGCCTACCTTTCAGACCTCAAATTTAGAGTTCAATCATCGCAGCTGGGTGGAATATTGGTTGCGGCTTAGGCACCACCAGCTAATCATCTATTGTTCGCTGATGATAGCTTGTTGGTTTTCAAGGCAAATGGTGAAGGGGCAGTGAAGGTATCAAATCTACTTCAGTCATATTGTGAGGCTTCGGGGGAGAGACAGGGCCGGCCCTATGTTTCGAGGGGCCCTAGGCGAACTTGACAATATGGGCCCCTATGTCCTAAGACCATATATATTTATGTGTGTGTGATACTAACATGACATGATTATCTTTATTTTCATAATATTAAGAGTATTTTTTCTTAAAAATACTAAAAATATAGCAAAATGAAACTATATGACATGATTATCATAAACAAAGACCAAATTTGACCGGTTCCACCGACAACAATAATACTTCAGTGCTTGAAGATGTAAAGTACCTATTCAAAGAACATCAATTTTTAGATCACTTTCTTTCTTTTTTCTTCCTTTTTCAGCACCCGACAAATGCTCTTTAGGTAACATGGCAGGCTATTTAAAGAACCCTTCAGTTACTGAAACCCTAGACATGTACACATAATTAAAAAAATAGGATGATTGAATGCATACTGTGAAAGATTGAATACAGACAAAAATTTGAAATAAACTACTAAATACTGATAACAATTTACAAAATCTAAAATTAAGGGATAGATGGATATGTGGTTCAATGGACATGGCTGGATGATCAGTAGATCACGTACCGGTCTACTACAGGTAACATGATGTAGTGGCTACAAGTAGAACCCGAACCTGGTGTCCTGATCGGCTCTCTGCTGGTCCAGGGACACGGGGCAGGTGCGTAGGCGTGGCACGGTGGCAGCCGGCGGCCGAGGCGACTGATGAGTGGCGAGGCAGGCAGGCGGCGAGGCGCCGAACTGGAACAGTGGAAGAGACGAAGAGGAACCGACGAACGAGCGTCCGTGTAGACTCCTTGTGTTCGCTATCTCATAGGCCTAGCCCACTCATTTCTTTATTTCGTAGTTTTTTGTCTATTTTTTACTGGACTATGTATGTATACAATATAAATTATGGGCCCCCTCCGGCCAGGGCCCTGGGCCATCGCCCCTCTGGCCATACACCAAGGCCGGCCCTGGGTAGAGAATCAACAACTCAGAATCTTTCATCTTCTTTAGCAAGGATTGTCCAGATATAACCAAATAGGAAGTAACAGGGATCCTGGCTGTCCAGAATGAGACTCTTAACGAGAAATACTTGGGTATGCCTTCGGATATAGGATCTTCAAAAATAGGAGCCTTCAAATCCTATAACCATGCTAGCCCACTCATTTTCCTACCTTTCAGACCTCAAATTTAGAGTTCAATCATCGCAGCTGGGTGGAATATTGGTTGCGGCTTAGGCACCACCAGCTAATCATCTATTGTTCGCTGATGATAGCTTGTTGGTTTTCAAGGCAAATGGTGAAGGGGCAGTGAAGGTATCAAACCTACTTCAGTCATATTGTGAGGCTTCGGGGGAGAGACAGGGCCGGCCCTATGTTTCGAGGGGCCCTAGGCGAACTTGACAATATGGGCCCCTATGTCCTAAGACCATATATATTTATGTGTGTGTGATACTAACATGACATGATTATCTTTATTTTCATAATATTAAGAGTATTTTTTCTTAAAAATACTAAAAATATAGCAAAATGAAACTATATGACATGATTATCATAAACAAAGACCAAATTTGACCGGTTCCACCGACAAAAATAATACTTCAGTGCTTGAAGATGTAAAGTACCTATTCAAAGAACATCAATTTTTAGATCACTTTCTTTCTTTTTTCTTCCTTTTTCAGCACGCGACAAATGCTCTTTAGGTAACATGGCGGGCTATTTAAAGAACCCTTCAGTTACTGAAACCCTAGACATGTACACATAATAAAAAAAAAAGGATGATTGAATGCATACTGTGAAAGATTGAATACAGACAAAAATTTGAAATAAACTACTAAATACTGATAACAATTTACAAAATCTAAAATTAAGGGATAGATGGATATGTGGTTCAATGGACATGGATGGATGATCAGTAGATCACGTACCGGTCTACTACAGGTAACATGATGTAGTGGCTACAAGTAGAACCCGAACCTGGTGTCCTGATCGGCTCTCTGCTGGTCCAGGGACACGGGGCAGGTGCGTAGGCGTGGCACGGTGGCAGCTGGCGGCCGAGGCGACTGATGAGTGGCGAGGCAGGCAGGCGGCGAGGCGCCGAGCGAGCAGCGGTCGAGGCGCCGAATTGGAACAGTGGAAGAGACGAAGAGGAACCGACGAACGAGCGTCCGTGTAGACTCCTTGTGTTCGCTATCTCATAGGCCTAGCCCACTCATTTCTCTATTTCGTAGTTTTTTTGTCTATTTTTTACTGGACTATGTATGTATACAATATAAATTATGGGCCCCCTCCGGCCAGGGCCCTGGGCCATCGCCCCTCTGGCCATACACCAAGGCCGGCCCTGGGTAGAGAATCAACAACTCAGAATCTTTCATCTTCTTTAGCAAGGATTGTCCAGATATAACCAAATAGGAAGTAACAGGGATCCTGGCTGTCCAGAATGAAACTCTTAACGAGAAATACTTGGGTATGCCTTCGGATATAGGATCTTCAAAAATAGGAGCCTTCAAATATCTTAAGGATCTTGTTTGGGGAAAAGTTAAAGACTATATTGAGAAAACCATCTCTTCAACAAGGAAAGAGGTTCTTATTAAATCTGTAGCTCAGGATGTGCATGTCTACTCAATGTCATGTTTCAAAATGCCTAGGGATTTAAGTGAGCATCTAAACAGTTTTATCAGGCAGTTCTATTGGGGAAGCAATACAATGGCGGATCCGAAGGCCTATGGAGGGCTTGGCTTTAGGGACTTTGAATTATTCAATTTGGCATTGCTAGCTCGTCAGGCCTAGAGGATGTTAAACATACCCGCGGTAGAATGCTTAAAGCTATCTACTACCCGCGGACAACCATTCTTGAGGCTACTGTTTAGACCTGGGCATTTTTTTGGGCCGGGTCGGGCCTCGGACCGGTCCTAAAAAAGCCCGCAACAAGAAATCAAGGCCCAGGCCCGGCCAATGGGCCTATAATTCAAGCCCGAGCCCGTCACATCAGAGCATAAAACGACGTGCACAGTGGGATGAGGTAGCAGGACTGCAAAATACAAAAAAGTTGAATGAAAACTTTCTTTTTGGAAGGGTCACTACCTCATCTAGTAGAGATGCAGAATGGTGCTAGACTTCTTTGTGGAACCCAAAAATCCCATCCAAGGTGAAAACTTTTCTCTGTCGCCTAGGAAAACAATCTCTTCCCTCGAAAGACTTAAGGAAACATCGCAATATGAGCCTGTCGAATGCGTGCACCTTTTGTGGAGTGTGTGATTCCTGGAGACACTCACTCTTGGAGTGCTCTATGAGTAGATGTGTATGGGCACTCGCGGATGAAAAGATAACTGAAGCTGTTGCGGAAGTGAAGGAACCAAATGCTAAGCTGTGGTTATTTCATGTGAGAGAAGAGCTAAATGAGTCTCAGTTTGTCACCTTTCCGGTAACATTACTGGCGATCTAGATAGCGCGACGCATGACAATACACGAGCAGATTTTCCAGTCACCCTTTGCTACCAGTGCTTTCGTTAATTGGTTTGTGATCGAGGTGGGTACAACCGGTACCATACAATCGGGTTACAATCAAATGGAAACTGGGAGGGCCTCTGCGGTTGCTTCATCTAGAGAGGCACACCGAGGTGGACAAGGAATGGATAACCAAGCAATCAGAAATACGTGGAATGTGCAATCTTCAGGCATGATCAAGATCAAGGTTGATGGTGGCATTTCCTCAGACGGTACAGCGGGGGCAGCGCCTGCAGTTGGCCGCAATGCGGAAGGCTTGTATCTGGGTTCATCCGCACTTGTCATCCCGGGTCTAATTAATCCAACAATGCTTGAAGTGGTTGCGTGCAGGGAAGACCAGGCACTAGCTGAAGACCTGGGGCTAAGGAAAATACTGATTTATTCTGATTGCAAACCCTTGATTGCCGATATGGCAAACGGGGAGGGAGTCTTCATACAGCTGTCATCAAGGAGATCAGACCAAGGACATCAAATTATGATAAGTGTAATTCTATGTATGAAAGCCGCCGACTGAATTTTGATGCCCACAATCTAGTTAAGTTTTCTGTAAATCTTGCTAGAGGACGCCACATGTGGCTTATAGATCCAAACATTGGTCTTATATGAATAAAGAGGTAACAAGTTTCTAAAAAAACTAAAAATACGCAAACTTGTTTCATATGTGATGGTTTGGTCCATAAACATGCAAAAACTCACTCTGCCATCTACAAACTTGCAATAAAGGTGCAAAAAAGCTCATATCTAATAATAAGGCTGAAAGGACGTGGATGTCGCCTAGAGGGGGGGTGAATAGGCGTTTAAAATAATTACGGTTTCGGCTTGAAAAAATACGGAATAAAACTTAACGTTTAATTTGCCAAGCAAGAAACCTAAATAAGCTAGGCTCAACTATGTGCACCAAAAACTTATACTAAGCAAGATAAACAACTATGTGATAGCAAGATATATGACAAGAGCACTATGGCTATCACCAAGTAGGTGCACAAGTAAATAGGTTGTCTAGAAGAACAACCTATGGGACAAGCAATGCACAATAATATGAGCAAGCACAAGATAAACAATGTAATAAGCTTGCTCAAAGTAAAGGTAGAGATAACCGCAAGTGGAGCCGATGGAGACAAGGATTTGTTACCGAAGTTCCTTCTCTTGCGAGAAGTACGTCTCCGTTTGGAGAGGGTGAGGAGCACAATGCTCACACGAAGCCAACGAGGGCCACCCTATTTCTCCTCACGCTTTTACCAATGCAAGATGCCGTGATTCCACTATTAGGACACTTGAGGGCGGTCACCGAACCCGTACAAATGGCGATCCTTGAGGGCGGTCACCGAATCCGTACAAATGCTCGGGGTTATCTCCACAACCGAATTGGAGGCTCCCGTAGCGCCCCGAAGCTTTCCACCACAATGATTGAGCTCCGCAACAACAAGCCTCTAGGGGCCAACGCACCCAAGAGAAACAAGCTCTAGAGTGCCAATGCACTCAAGAGAACAAGCTCTAGAGTGCCAATGCACTCACGAGTAACTATCTTCTCAACTTCACTTACTACAACGAATCCTCGGAGAGAACTCAAACCGATGCACCAAATGCAATGGCAAGAGCACACGAAGTGCTCAAGTCCCCAACTCTCAAATCCCACCAAAGCAACAAAAGCTATGGAGGAATCTGAGAGGAAGAACAAGGAGAACACCAAGAACTCCAAGATCTAGATCCACAAGGTTCCCCTCACTTAGAGGAGAGATGGCTTGGTGGAGAATGTGGATCTAGACCTCCTCTCTCTTTTCCCTCAAAAAGGAGCAAGAATCATAGGAGGGGAAGAGAGTAAGCAAGCTCAAAGAGGTCAACAATGGGGGGAAGAACTTGCAAAGAACCGGTGGAGACAAAGGAGGAAGAAGACCCCCTTTTATAGTCTCCCACGAATCCAGCCGTTGGAACCCGTTGGCAGCCCACCAACCACGGTACTACCGCTCGGAGAGCGGTACTACCGTGGTGCGGTACTACCGCGCTGGGTGCGGTACTACCGCGCTGCCGTAGTACCGCAGCTTAGTGCCGTGCCCACTACCGCTCGGTCAGTACGCTTGCGGTAGTGGTTACGGTACTAGACTGCCGTACTACCGTAGCGCGGTACTACCGCACACCAAGCGGTACTACCGCCCCAGCAGAACCAGGGAGCCCAGGCCACACAACAGATGAACTCCAAAGACACAGGCAAAACCCTGAACTGCCACAACTTCTGCAAATGAACTCCGATTAAGGCAAACTCAAGCTTGATGGAAAGCTAACGAACAGAGCTGCCTAATCACAACTGGAAATATTTAGATGTGGCAAGGGAGAAATGTCAAACAAATAGAGGTGTGAAACCTCTAACCGAGATGACCTGGCAAATCTCCCACATCGAAAAACATACGAGAAGACGCATATGAAATCCGTTTTCGATGAACAAGAGCTTGTCATGAAGAAGACCACAAGCTCCAAAACTCACACGGAGAAAAGCCAATCAAGAACCAATAAAGATGATGCCAAGGATGCAAAAGGTTTGAGCTCTCCACGAACGACTCGGCCTAGCCTATAACACGGTCTCCTAACTACTACCAAGAGACCGGTAAACTAGACACCTATCTAGTCAAACCTTTGTCTTGCGCATAATCCACTTGAGCTTGATGATGACGATCATGCCCGCCTCAAGTTGGAACATCTTCCTTGATTCCTCCGGCTCGATGAAGACTTGTAGATAGCTCCCCCATACTCCATTATGGGTGAGCCTCTTTTAGGCACATCTTCATACGAACATTATCACCAAATGGTCGGCAAGCTCCAAGCATACGATATCTTCGTGATGCTCCTCTTGACCTTGCACACATCTACTTGACCAATCTTTGGATAGCTCCATGAAGAACACCTTGGTCAACACGTAATCTTCATCTTACAACCTTGAAGCCACCATATGATCTTCAAGCGTTGCCTATGGACAAACCTTAAAGTATAACTGAAGGAAACCATTAGTCCATAAAGATTGTCATCAATTATCAAAACCAAACATAAGGGCACATGCCCTTTCAAAGGCGACATGTGGTAATGAAAATTTTATGGAAAACACCTTGCCTTCTTACAAATTGACATATGGGTCCAGATTTCAGCCAACGAAGAGAAAGAAAATACACGAACAAAAACAGAGGCCGAAGGGGGATGCCGGTGTGGCAGGCGGGCGGCCTGGATGATGGCCCAGTTCCTGACGGTTTCTACTCACCCCGGTGTCTGAGCATGGGGGGGGACCGGCGTGGAGAGCGGCAAAAGGCCGAGTTAGACAGACGGGGGAAGGCGGACGTGGGGAAAGCGGAGGGGAGAAGACGAACGGGGACAAGACGAGCGGCTGAGGTGGCCGGGACGTACTAGGAGGGCACTAGTTTGTGCCGTTAGGTGGCTGTGTGCAGCGTCAGGCTTAAGGCAGCCGTCGAAGGGGATTTTTCTGCGTAGGTGTCAGTGGGAGAGGAATATTTTTTGAGGTGGGAGAAGAATTAGTGGGCGGTGATTAGCGGTAGAGTTTGTTAGCGAATCGTTTTCTTTTGCGGGGAAGAGACGTTAAACATGGGCTTAATCTGGTCTGTGCGATGTACAACAATGGATGATTGAGATACATTGTTTCAGCTCCTCTGGTGCTTTTTAGATCAGTAGTAGATGAGCTGAATGGCAACCAAGAAAAAAAATGATGGATGGTATCATTATGCAACAAAAACACAAACCTTTTTCTAATTATCTTTGACGAAAACCACTTCTAATTATCTTTCATGAAAACCACTCCTCGAAAACATACAATAAATTATCTTCAATTTTAGAGAGTTTTCGAATATGTCTATTTGAACACTCAACTCCAGCGGCACAATACAACAAAACTGCAATTATGCTGCAACAAAGTTCAAAATACATGGTATTCATGTACAATTATCCGGTAAAATTACAAAATAGCAGGCTATAGTCTTACCTTAACTATGTTATAGTTGTTTGAGCAATATGTCGTAATCTGACATGTCCCGCTATTGAAAACTATAGCTACAAATATCTACAAATCGAAGTTTTAAATAGCAATAGCCACTGTATAGTTCATCGCAAAGAAAAAATAGCCACAATATAGCGATTTGAGAAGGGTACAACTAAATTGTATTTATGTCCAAATGCCAGGTAGAACTTAGAAGTACAAAATAACGGGCTATAGGCCGGATATTACCTTTGGAGGACGAGCTACAAGAGGGACGTTTTCAAAATTGAATTTCTACTTGGGGTAAAAATCTGAAATCTGAATAACATACGCACATATGTGAATCCCACCCAAAGTGTAAACTCAAAGCAACAGACAACTGCATTAAAGAACTTTGCGTAAAGTAAACAATCCTTGCACCCGCAAGTACAAGCACCGTTGTTTTCTCCCTTGTGGCAGCAGCACATCCCCTAGACTCATGTTTCTGTTAGTCAAGCTAGTCATCAGGGGGCATGAACACACAATCATGCATAACACTCCCTCTTGGAGTTACTACCTACTACTTGGCCAAAGCAATAAACTACAACGGAAAACATGCAAGAATTACTCAAGAACATAAATATAAAAGAGGAGAATCAAATATATTACTCAAACACAATCTGAACATAGTCTCATAATCCATCAGATCCCAGCAAACTCAGCATAGCAACAGCAGAAAGATTACATATGTGCCTCGATCATGTAGGGAAGCTCACGAGGTCTAAACCATGAAGAACAAAGAGGGGAGGAGAACATCACATAGCTACTGATCATGGACCCATGGTCCAAGGTGGACTACTCACGGTTCATCCGAGAAGCATCCATGGTGGTGGAGAAGCTCCCGGAGGTGGTTCCTCCCACCGGCAGGGTGCCGGGAAGAGGGCTCCTGGTGCTCCCGATTTTGGAAGCGCTGCGGCGGCGGAACAGAGGAGAGATCGCGAAAAAGGTTTCTGTCCTCGAGGGTTTCGGGACGAGAGAGATATATAGGCGAAGGGGGAAGCCAGAGGTGGACCAGGTGCCCCAGGCGCCCCCCTGGCGCGGCCTAGGAGGTGGCCGCCTGGGCCACCCCTGGCTCCCCTCTGGCCCCACTTTGGCTCTTCCCGAAGCTTCCTGTACACTTATTTTTCCTATATTTTTCCCGGAATTTTTCTGGCACTTGAAGTAATGGGAAAACCTGAAATACAAAAATAGCAGAAAACAGGAACTGCCACTGGGGTGCACTGAGTTAATAGGTTAGTCCAAATATGACCAAAAGTGTATGGAAGTGCATCAATATCATAGGAATATCACACAAAAGATGCATTGAGCAAGCAGAAATTATAGATACGTTTTGGACGTATCACCTCCGCAACTGTCTGCTCCTCCTCCTCCTGCGATGGCGAAGGCGCGACCCAGTGTGGGGCGACGACGCGACGCGAGCATGATGGCGATAGAGCGAGCAGGGTGCGACCATGACGGCGGTACACCGGGGCAGGCACAACGCGACCAGGGAACGCCGGCGGAGCTCGAACCAGCAACAAGAAGGAGACGACGATCGGAGACAGAGCTCGATTTCGAGCAGGGAGGGAGAGAATAAGCAGCTACCGGCCAGAATCAGCGATGGCAACGGTGAAGAAGCACTGAGTTGTTGCGTGTGGGAGGGAAGCCTAACATGGCATCTGATACCATGTTAAGGAATGAGCAATTGACATTCACAGGGGCCAGAAACTCATAAGCAAACTGAGGTAAGACACTCGCAGTGAGAATAGCAGCAACCCGAGCATCATCGTTGCACCATTGAGTGTAAAGAGCCAGATCATAGCGATAGGCAGAAAGAGCATCTGAATAAACTGATACCTGCTGATCATAAGCATCAACAACAACATCGTTAATAGCCTTGGCTGATCTCTACCAGCCTGAGAAGCATCAGCAGCAAGAACAGGCGACACCAACGGGGTAGGAGCCACATGGCGATAGGGCATGGCACATGGGACCTCATCAGAGAGAACGCCCCATAGAAGAAGGCCACGCATGTGGATACACATTAATCCCACAAATTCAGCATAGTTGATGCCAGCGAAGATGATGGAGCACTAAGGAACAACCACATAGCCCGAGAAAGACACGATGGCCTCTCTGTTTTTTTGGAGTCAACGCTCTCTGGGATTTGGATCGGGATCGAGCAGGGAACGACTCAAACCAAATCGCGAGAGGGAGGGAGCGGTAGCGGCCTGGGGCGTCGGTGGCCCGTCCTGAGGGGCGGCGTCCCGACCTGGGGTGGCAAAGGCGCGACCTGGTATGGGGCGGCGGCAGCGACGCGACCAGGACGACGATAGATCGGGGTGGGCGCGGCGCAACCAGGGAACGCAGGCGGAGCTCAAACCAGTAGCAGGAGGGAAACAACGGTCGGAGACTGAGCTCGATTTCGGGCAGGAGGGAGAGAAGAAGCAGCTACCGGCCGGAATCAGCGACGACAACGGTGAAAGAGCACAGAGTTGATGCGTGCGGGAGGCAAGCCTAACATGGCATCTGATACCATGTTAAAGAATGAGCAATTGACATTTAGAGGAGATCAAAGGCCAATACATATACGATGTGAGGTAAAATGCAAGAAGCCTGTATACAATGGAGATATATAGAAAAGGAAACTATATACATCTAACAAGAATCAACATCGAATACATTTTCACATTTTGATATGTAGTGTACGCAGTTCACATACTTTTGTATTTTTTTTGCAAAAATAGACTTAGGACAAATGTAACATGCATTATAATTTACGAAGACGGAAGGAGTATACTATCAATAATATTTACTTACTACTCCCTCCGTAAACTAACGTAAGATGTTTTAGATAAGTAAACTAGTGATGGGCGCGCAGGCGGAGGAGGCTGAGACGGTCATGGGGACGCGCAACGGAGGAGGAGCTGCCTGCCAGTTTTAGTTCGAAGGTCGGCAGAGCTTACTGCTCGTTTCCTGCATCGGAGTTGGGTTCGTCGAGGCCCGCATGCGTGAGGGACGCTGGCGGCGGCGGAGCTCCCAGCTTCTTTCTCGGCGTCTGTTTTATAACAAACCAGTATGTTTTGCGGGGAGCGAGCGTTTCTGAGCAATTCGGATGCCTCGGGCTCGGTATTCGTGGGGAGCGTGCACATGCAAAACGATTCAAGCGATGTATTGAGGTCTATTTCCATCTGTGAATACCTAGGACATCCAAACAGCTGAATTGAAGGCTAGTAATACGAATTCCAAATCCACAGGCTGAATACGTACATCCAAACGCAGTGTTATATTAGTTTACGAAGGAAATGTTTTTTAACCATTTAGTGTTCCGTGGGCACTGGAACACTAGGGACGGCGAGAACCGTAAGGTCAGCCCGCAGCCTTGCTGAAATCCCAAATGCCTCTTTCATGTCCAGATCCTTGCCCAACAGCTTCCAGTCGAAGTGAAACAGCAACCCGGCAAGCGCAAGCTCAACAAGCGCCAGCCCGAATGATATCCCGGGGCATACCCGCCTCCCAGCACCAAAAGGCAGGAACTCGTAGTTCGTCCCTTTGAAGTCCCTCTTATCATGTTGAAATCTTTCCGGCGTGAACTCGCCGGGCTTGTCCCAGTGCATCGGGTCCCTGCCGATTGCCCAAGCGTTCACGATCACCATGGCCCCCTTGGGTATGTCGAAGCCCAGGACCTTGCACGGCTTCTCACATTCGCGAGGGAGCAGCAGCGGTACCGGAGGGTGTAGCCTGAGCGTCTCCTTGACGACTAGCCTCAGGTAGTGTAGATTTGGCAGGTTGGCTTCTGTCACCTTGCTATAGCCAGCGAGTGCTGCTGCTTGCCGGACCTCGTCTTGTACCTTCTGCATCACTGCCGGGTTCCGCAGCAGCTCCGCCATCGCCCACTCCAGCGTCGTAGCCGACGTCTCGCTACCAGCGCCAAACATATCCTGATTAAAACAACATAATCCAAAAGCTAAATGAGGACTATGTTAGATCGCAATGCGCATGCCATGCATGCACAAAGGAATCGGACGAGCTCTGAAACTAATTCTGAATACCAGCAGTACTGTCTTGATGTTTTCTGTGGTAAGTGGATACTGAGAATCCACTTTCCCCTGGAGTCTCAGAAGAACATCCAGGAAGTCTTCCTCTTTGGCCTCGCCGGCTGCTCTGCCCTCCTGGCGCTCTTGAATAATGCTGCCCATCATCTGCTTCATTTCTTTACTATGGCGCCTTATGCGGCCAGGGACGCTGCTGAGGAGCAGGACGAGGCGCCAGGAGGGGAAAAGGTCGGGAAGGGTCATCCCGGGCACAATCCTGAGCAAGCCCTGCAGTAAGCGCAGGTACCTGTCCCGCTGCCTGAACCGGCTGCCGATGACGGCACGCACCGTCGAGTCCGCGAGGTACGCAGATATAGCTTTGGTCAGGTTCACCGGTGAACCGGAGGCCGAGGCCACCGCGACGGAGCGGAGGAGGCGGCCGAGCTCTTGCTCACGGACATGGCGGAAGGACTGGACACTGCGGGTGCTGAGGAGCTCATTGGTGCAAATTTTGCGGAGCTGCCGCCAGCCGTCGCCGTAGGGCGCGAAGACCAGGCCCTCGTTGCCCTGGAACGCGAGCCTCTGCATGGAGGTCAGCGGCCTAGAGGCAAAGTTGGCGTCGTGGATCTTCATGATCTCCTGTGCAGCATCCGAGGACGACGCTACGACTACCTCCAGCTCTCCTAGACGGAGCTTCATTAGCGGGCCGTAGCGCCGCGCGAGTCTGTGCAAGGCATGGTATGGGACGGTGCCCGCAAGGTGGTGGAGGTGGCCGATGATGGGCAGCGCCCACGGCCCCGGCGGATGCCGCCTAGCTTCCGGGTCTCCAGCGGTGGAGAATCTGGTCACGAAGAACAGGACTGCCATAGCTAAGAGAAGTACGAGAAACAAGCAATGCTGGAGGTAGGCATTCATGGCAGTTTCGAAATCAATCGAGCTTGCTCAAAATGCCGGAGTATGTAGTTGGACTTGGACCTCATAAGAAAGAAACATCGAAAAGGGAAATGATCCCCACCGGCTGACCGGCCCAGTGGCTTCGGCCGGTCGTCTCTTTCCCCGTCTTCCGAGTGCTTTCAACTTTCTTAGATGCAGTACACAACTCATGGTTGCACTCTCGCCCGCAGTCCGACATCATGGCCATAACCGCTCTCTTGCCGCAGTTCGACGCCATGGCCATGCCCTTATGCACGGCCATGGCAAGCACCAGATCCGCCATGGCCATGGCTCGAGGAGCTCGCCGCCGTGCCTCCGGGACCTCGCCGGCGTCCTTCCTCTGCCCAGATCCGGCACCTCCCCGACCAGCCGCGCCCGCTCCGTTCCTCCTCCGGCGAGCCCGCACCTCCCCGTGCCCCCACATCGCCGGCCATGTCCGCCATGGCCATGAGCAGCTCCGTGCACATCCACCAATTTTTTTTGCTACAACCATATCTTATTTTTGCTACAACCATATCATACTTTTGCTACAAAGCAATAAACTAGTGTTTTTGCTACAACACATAATGTACAGGGGGAATATCTGAGTATGTAATGTTACAACCAGTGAACCATTTTGTTTCTACCGTTTTATGTTTTTGCTACTACCGGCCAAGATTTTTGCTACATCACCACTGTGGAGCTATGACCTCGACGGCGGCGACGATGAATTTTGTTGCAACCGTTACTTTTTCTGCTACAACCGTTCTAATTTTTGCTACCACCGTTGTTTATTTTTGTTACACACAATGTTGCAATCGTTTAAATTTTTGCTTCCACCGTTGTATTTTTGCTACTACCGTTAAGAGTTTTTGCTACAACGAAAAAGTTATAAAGTGATTAACCACAAAAAAAATTCTGCAAAAACACCAAAAGTAAAAATGTTGCATCCATGTACCAAAAAAGTTGCGAAAGTACCGCAAATGTTGCAAAGGTACCGCAAATGTTGCAGTCAAAAACGAAGAGGTACGCGCGAATCTGGACCGTTAAATCGCGAAGATCAGACGGTCCGCGTCTGACCGGCGCAAAAGTAGCGCCGGTCGACCGGCGCCTATCACTGGCCCATCGAAAAGGTGTGAAGCTTCCGGGTGCCCCGATACCAATATAAACAGTAAATTATAAAAAATCAAAATCAAAATAAAAAAATCTGAAACTTTAAGATATCAAACATTTGATGTTCTCGCAAAGTTCCATCAACAAAAATCATTGAAAAAGCCCTCACAATAAATAAAAAATCAGTGCTCAAAGTTCATGAACAGTGCATGCACTTTTGAACACTGATTTTGTTTTTCTTGGTGAAGGCACCTCGAATGATTTTTGTGGATGAAACTTTACAAAAGAATTGAATGTTTGTTCATGTTTGATATTCCAAAGTTTCAGATTTGTTTGATTTTTATTTCTATTTTGTTCGATATCTGCTGCACCTTAAGGCGGAAGGTGTGGTAAGTCCGAATGTTTTTTGTGGCAACTTTTTTGCGCGAAGGTGGCAACATTAGTTACAAGGCGTGGCAACTTTTGCATTTTCAGTCTGTTTTTTCCCAAAAAGTTACCGGTTTTCGCTCAAATTTACCGTCTCATGTGTTCAAATTTGCCATCTAAAAACATCAGGGTGAAGGTGCCTCCGCTTTGACGTGCGGCAGTTATCATTACGCAAAAATATCGTTCTCATACATTCACATATTCAATAAATTATAAATTCTAATCTCTCGGAGTACATTATTTGGCAACCGTTATGTACTCCCTCCGGTCCTTTTTAGTCTGCATATAAGTTTTGTCCGAAGTCAATGTATCTCTACTTTGACCAAACTTGTGGAAAAAAGTATCAACATTCACAATGCCAAATCTATATGGTTAGATTCATCATAAAATATAGTTTCATAGTATATATATTAAGTATTGTAGATATTGATATTTTTAATATAAATTTGGTCAAACTTTGTAAAGTTTCACTTGACACAATTGTAATACGCGGAGTAAAAAGGACCGGAGGGAGTATATAGTAATAATAGTGCTCAACATATCTATAGACAAGTAATTAGCATGCATGCAAGCGTATGTATGGATAGGCTCGCTTCCCACCGTAGTTTTTCAATGATTCAATGTAGCATATGAGATAAGACGAAGTTTGAAAAATTCTATGTATTTTCAAACTTCAAAATATTTTGTAGCTCAAACGTCGTTCCGATAAAAAAAATGTTTTTACATAAAAAAACTCATTGTGATAAGATCTTCGAAACTAGATCTCATGTTGATATGTTTCGATAACTTTTTTCTTTGTTACCACCTCTAAGCTATGCAAGTTATCACGCTTGCAATCCATAACTTACCATGTTGCTTACACTAAAATTATCAGGACATTAAAAGTGATCTTTCCAACCTTTTACACACATGCATGCATGCATGCATGCATGCATTACACGATAAAAGCTTATGCCGTACTACATTCTTCTCGGTTCAAAAATTCAAAATGTTTTGTAGCTCAAAGCGTCGGTTCGATTCAAAATAAGTTTTACATACAACATTTATTGCGACGAGACCTTCAAAACTAGATCCTAATATTGATATGTTTTGATTATTTTATTATTTTAAAAAGGTAGTCACGTATGGGCTAAGAAAGTGCATATCATATGACCTCGGCATGATTCCATAACATGTGTGTGCTGCCATGGATAGGTTAGTCGACTTCCTTCAAATGAACTGGCATGTTCTCTTCTTCTTTTCGACTCATTGGTGACATTTGAATTCACATAACACTTCTCCTTGTCGAGAAACATTGTCGATCCCGGGGAAAACAGAGTACCCCGAAAATGCTAGTCCTCGGTCCCTGTCCTGGTGAGGAGGGGGAAGAGAGAATGCCCCGCCTCCTCTCGAAGGTCCTGGTCGGTGGTTTCCTACAGCTTTGGAGACCGCTCAGTAAGCTGCAGCCTCGTGCGGACATCGACCCTCTCGCCGCTGGTCTTCGCACCCTCGCTCTTCACCTAGAGCCCCCATTACCTCCTATTCCACCGAAGTTGGATTAGTTTTCTTATTGATTTCGGGCTTGTTTGTTGTTGCCCCAGCATTATTTGTACCTTAGACATGATCGACTACCATTAGGATGACTTTGTTGGTGGTTGTTTGCTTTATCTATAAAGCGGGATGAAATTCCTTTTTCGCTGATTGTCATTTATTTAATATCTTGAATTGAAATAATGTTGTTACATACATCATACGTAGTGTAATGTGTGGTAAGGTCACCACTAATGAGAATAAAAGTCCCCGTACACAATGAAATGATGCATAGTTAATCACTCAGTGCAATGAGGCCACTATAGGGTAGGGAAAATTTGCTTACCTAATGAACCTACGATATATGCAGCCTATCAAACTATGTGTAGAACATAGTTTATAGGATGTATTCACACAATATATAACCCAACTCAAACACATATCAAAAAAAATGATGGAGATAACCAAAAAGTTTTTGTTTTTCTATGGAGATGAATCACCAAAACATGCATATAGATGATTACCATGGGTTTCAGGAGGAAAATGGTTCCCGATTAGAAACAAAACAAAAAGGGACAATAGCATGAACAAGTGCGTCGTTCTGACTTTATCTCTCGGGTAAACTTAGTTGAGTTGCGCTTGGTTAATCAATCTAGATTTTTAAGTTTGGTTTGTCGAGAGCGCTGCGAGAAGTGATGTAACTAGCTACCCATCAATTCACCGGCCGCTACCCAACAATGACCTAAAATAATCGATCAGACAAGTAAAGTACCTATCTATGAGGACAGAGTAACACGTTTAGCAAGACAGAGTAACACGTTTGGTTCAGTCATCAACACGCTGTAGCCTTTGACAGCGCTGTCGCGCGCATGGATGCGACACAGCTCAATCGTCGGTTACGTATGAGAACAAGAACATCGTCGCTAAGGAACAAGAAGATCGTCGTGACTTAGAATGATCGATCCGATCGTTACCTATCCTTTTTTTTTCATAGAACTTAGAGCTTTATTAACTTACTAACAAACGGTTACAATCCGCCCATATAGGCAACTAATTAGAAAGTCCGGGCCAGAGTCCAGCCAGCTCTCTGTACGAACTAAGTTGAAAGCTCGTTTCGCACAAAGATCGGCTGAAAATTTAAAACCCTAGCAACATGAATAACCGAAAAGGAGATGAAGTTGGGGACTATATCTCCAAGTTCCTTCAAGATAGGCGCAACAATGGAGTGTGTCGTACTGCGCTCATTCCAGAGATTGACTAACTCAAGAAAATCAATCTGCATTATCACATGTGAGAAACCTCGAAGATGAGCGAAGATGATGCCCTCTTGGAATGCCAGCAGCTCCGCAATAAAGGGGTCCGTGACACCCGGAAGGGGTTTACTCCATGCTGCAAGAAAGGCCAGGTGAGACCGGGCACTCCTCCAGCTCCACCGTTCATGGCTTCAACATGAATAGCACCATCCGTGTTGATCACCACCCAGCCCGGGTCTGGCGGCCTCCAACACGAACCTGGCGCAGAAGCCATCTTCTTCTTTGGAAGATCCAAGATGGCCAGAGTTTCATGCACTGTTTTGATAGCTTGCGCCGGATGAAAACCTTCTTTCTCACGAGTCCATCTATTGCGAGATGTCCAAATGGTGTGCATGATAGTGATGATCGTGCATCTCTCGTCCTCTCTGAACATGGGATCCAGAAGTATATCCTTCGTCCAAGTCAAAGGGTGTAGTCGAGGAAGATGTAGATCAAATCTGTCCCGAGCAGCAGCCCACATCTGTTTTTCTGTCATTGAAGTCTCCGTATTGGTCCCTTCCTCTAGAGATCGATGCTCGTTCCGAGTCACTAGAGACCGATATGCGGATTTTACAGAGTAGATGCCCCTCTTCTCTCCCACCCATGCGAAAGAATCCTTGCCTCCATTGGGGTTTAAAGGAATGTTGAGAATTGCTTCTGCGTCTGGGTGAAGAAAATTTTGCCTGATCAAATCAATATTCCATGAGCCCGTGTATGCATCAATGAGATCAGCCACAGTGGAGAGATTAGCCTCTCCCATCCTTCCTCTCGGTTTGTGTGACTCAACCGAGAGGATCCAGGGGTCATTCCATACAGAGACTGATGAACCATCTCCAATACGAAAAATGAGACCCGTATCCAGCGCTTCCAGTCCAGCTACAATTGCTTTCCAGGTTGAGGGCGCCCGAGCTGGGGCTGTAGCTTGACGAAAATCAATGTTTGGGAAGTAGCGGCCTTTGAGCACTCGGGCACACAAAGACTCCGGGTGTGTTAACAACCGCCATCCATGTTTGTCGAGCATCGATAGGTTGAAGAGATGGGGGTCACGAAAACCCAGTCCTCCCTTTGCTTTAGGTGTCGCCCGCTTCTTCCAAGAAATCCAGTGCAGGGCTCCTTTGTCCAGCGAGCTTGCCCACCAGTACTTGGCCATACTCGATGTGATCGCCTTGCACACTTTCTTAGTCAGAAGAAAACAACTCATGCTATATGTCGGGATTGCCTGAATAACAGATTTGAGAAGAACTTCCCTCCCAGCACAAGCCAAGTTTCTTTCGGACCAGCCTTGCATCTTGCTTCGGCTCCTCTCCATTATATGGTCGAAGGTGCCACTTTTGATCCTCCCAATAGCAGTCGGCAAGCCCAGGTACCTCTCAGAGAAAGCTTCTTGATCAATGCCATTATATCGTTACCTATCTATGCGGACAGAGAAACGCATCTGGTTCCGTATTCTACACTCTACAAGCAAATAATTCATCATCTTTGTTCAAATACTAATACATGGCTCGTTATCACCAAAGGCCGAGGGCAATTAATTAACGAGTACTCCTTCAGTGTACAACTAACGATCATTCTCGAAGCACGCCATGTGTCATGTCCTAGTGTTTTTCTTGATTTTTTTTCTTTACTTTTGTGTATGCATTTTCGGTTTTAAAAAATGGTTTTTGGAAAAAATTTCCAGTTTTCACATGGTTTTTCCTTACGTTTTGGTAAAAGAAAAATAAAAAATCATATATATATAGCTTAGATTTTATTTTAGAAAACACATAGATTTACATGAAAATTTTCTTTGTTGGTCCACCTTGACTCAACAAGCTGGCTACGCCACTGCCATCATGCCTCCACGGAAGGCACAAATCTATTTCCACGAAAGGGATACGACGCGCCTTTAAAAAAGAGGCACGAACCTTGCCTTTTTTAAGGCATGATCTTGCCTTCGCGAGAGACACGAATCTACTTCGCGAGAAACACACTGCGTGCCTCTAAACAAAAGAAAAAGAAACACCTAAACGTGACAAATAGCGCACATACAATGCACCATTTATCAAGCACAAAAGAGTGTAGAGTATTCTTCGAAAATGGTACTCCTCAATTAGTGATTTCGACAAAATCCCACAAAAACTATTGTACGTACTGTGAGAATAATCACACAAAGTGGATCGTGCCACGGTAGTTCAAGTTGTGTTATCAGGAAACATGTTTTCGGCCCCGAAAATGACTTGTTTACCCCGAGCTACACATAGCTCGTTTTTTTCGAAAAATTAAAAAAATACTAAAATATTTTAAACAATTTTGCTTTTTTATAGGACATTTGTGCAAATTTTCGTACCATTATACCTTAACGCGTCACGGGAATTTTTTTGACAAATACATTTGATTTTAAATGGGCCTTTTTTCTTTGTGTTTTGGGCTGAAATTTTTTTATTTTTCTGCAGACTACATATTACAATATTTTCAAATAAAATTTGGCATTTTCGTGTGGAATACATATAAGTTTTTACGGAATTTTTTTCGAACTTTTCAAAACTTTTAAATATTATTTTCAAAATTTTCAGAATAAAGGGCTACGTGTAGCTCGAGCTATAGAAATTCGCACTCCTTTCGCCCCATTCCCCTTTATAGATAAAGGAATGAACCAAAATACAAGACCGATCGGTACAAATGGTAGGTAGCCCTCTTACAAAGCTGATCCTAAAATACTCGGCACACGTAGGCATCTACGCGACTAACAAGAGGCAATACGAAGGCTAAACACACACACGGAACACCCTAGCACACCTAAGCTCCATGACAACGCACACATTCAAGAGGGAAGACGGCGCAAAGCGTCGTCGCTGTCGAGTTCAACGGAACAGAGGTCTTCGCCTAGAGCCATGACACAGAAAGCAGATCTATGACGACGTCTTAAAAAAAAGAATATTTTTTCTTTTGCAAAAAAGGTAAGAGGGGGTTGCATCCGTTCTGATAAACACAAATGCATAAAACTTCATAATTATCTCACTTAAGACACGTTTACGAAATCATTATTATTGTTTTTATTTTTTAGAACACAGTAAAACGCAAACGCTCATATACACGAGCATGCACTCACCCGTATGAATGCACACGTGCACATCAGCTTGAAATTAACGAAGTCACCTCCTCGTCTTCTACGGGAAGGTCTCCTTCCACTGAAAGCATATCGCCGGAAAAATTAAAATAAATCCAGGAAAATGTGAGCATCAATGTCAATTATGGAATTTGAACTCTGTTAGGCTTAAGATACCACTGTCCTTCTAATCAACTCAACTACAATAGTTTGTTCTTAACATTGTTAAATATTACCACCAAATACCACCGGTAAGTAGAAAAAAAGTTCACCATCGGAACAACAAAACTCCGTAGCCTATCCACACGGATGCTGGTCGACACCCTCCATTCTTCGACCTATACGCTGTCGACGCTCCCTATTTGATATCATGGCGCTCCTTTTACGTCCAGTAGAACAAGTTGAGTTGCTGCCATGGGCACCCCCGGGCACCCGAAAGAACCCGGCAGGTTCATCGAGCAAGTCTCTATGTTCTCATCCTCGCGCCTGGGCAGCTGGCTCAAGAGCGCAACACGGCGCCTACCCGCAGAATAAGTTGGAGAGCATAACGACGATAAGGTTGGAGGGGTACGCTGTGGCATGACTGGTTGACCGACTTTTTAGAACACAGTTTCATTAGGGCTTCCCCAATTGGTTTTTAGCACAATATTATAGAAGCAATAAAAACTTAAAATACAATCCTTACAATGTATTAATTTTTGAAGGCAGTATCTTATTTAATGTTTTTAGCTTCATGCATAAATGTGATTGGTTTAACCATATTTTTTGTATATGACCACGTGCAAGTGCAAGGGCTGTATCTTAGCTAAGATACAATCTCTCTCTTTTTCTTCATTAAATACTATGCCACATGAGTAAAATGCCTACGTGCTAAGACACTAGCATTGGGAGTGCCCTTATAGATTCTCACAACACATACATGTACCCATCCCTATGAAGAAATGCACGTAAACCTTACCCAATGAGTGCCTCCGAGATACTGAGCCGACATTACATCTTGAAATTGACGAAGCCACCACAGGGGTCTTTGTAGTCGAGAGGAACGGTTTCTTCCATTGAATGAACATCGCCAAAAATCCTAAATTTGCATACACCAGGATTTTAACGCTAATGGATTGGTTCCACCACAAGAAGCACAGCCAACTGAGCTAGGCTTAGTTTTCGAGTGGTTGACTGACTCTTGAAGTACGAATGTTCATAATTATATGGGATTTTGAAGTTGGAAGAGAATTTCAATTCCGTGCCTCCACCATACACTAATCATGATCCTCAATAAATGGGGAAACCCCCTGTGCATGACCTGTCATCTACTCCCTCCGTCCCGATTTATTAGGCCCAAAGACCATTTCTCTTATACCAATGTATAGAGTAATTTGCTCACATTAATCACTTTATGTCATTCCCAGTGCACTCTCTCATATGCTAGTTTCACATGTAGCCAATGAAAAAACTTGCATGTAGTGTATTTATTTCCTTGTCATGGAACTAACAACAATAACTCCTCATGCAACCAATGAAAAGGATGCATGCACTCAATTTCCCAAGACGGGGCCTTATAAAAAAGGACATGCTTATGACACTTACGAGCCGAATAAACCGGGACGAAGGGAGTATATATCTGTGCAGAAGGTGATAAACAGCACTGTTGCTACCAACCATCCTTTCGGCCTCCTCCTGCCACACCGTCACTGGTAGACCCCACCGGATGAAGTCCACACGGTCAACGTCGACAATGAGGCGCGCTATCTCTCACACAGCACCCCACTCCTTATGGCGGCTAATTCGGACGGCCCGTCGGTCTGCTCGAGATAGGAGGTCCTGGCGACCGGAGGTGGCATGCAAGAACATCTCGTGAGTCACATGCGCGGCGTCTGGCGTGGTGGTGGGAGCAAGAGAGAGGTCGCTCCCGAGAAACGCAGAACTCATCCGATGAGCGTCCTCGGGATGGATGGAACGGGGGTGTCACCGTCTGCTGCGAGCGGCAGTCGTGGGTCTGGCTCCTCGCCCAGCTGCATCGACAGCGGTGGCGGTTGACGCCGACGGCGGCCGGCCTGATGGTGGTGTATTGGATCGGGGCGGCGTGGGAGCCTGCTGCAGCGAATGAAGGTGGTGGTCCTCGTTCTTTTATTGCATAATGAAATCGTACTGCAAGATCACTCCTCCATTTGGCCATCGATAAATTCTGCAACTGCTGCTAGAGATCTTGCCTATAAGAACTGGGATGGGGCGCTCTCTCTACGTAGGACGACGTATCTGAGTGGCCCATCGATGCGCATCGGGACAAGAGGTCCCGTGATCAACGGGGGCATGCGGCGACGTCTTGCGGGGCACATATGCGATGTCTAGTGGTGTACGGGGTGGGCGAATAGGCGCGTTGGCTCTCGAGTGGCACAAATCTCATCTGGCGCGCGATGGAGTGGCTGCGACGTGTGTCCTTAGGAAGGACTGACCTGGCCGGGTGTCGTCGGCTACTGTGAACGGTGACCATGGGTCCGGATCCTCGCATAGATTCATCAGCGGAGATGGTGGCGCGATTGACACCAAGGTGGAGCCGACGGTGGTTGGCCTAACAGCGGATTGGTTCAGAGTGACTTTGGGTCCTACTGCCGTCTATAAATTCGGTGGTCCTCGTGCTTTTATCGCATCACGACATCATACTGCAAGATCACTCCTCCTTTATCTGGCCATCGATGGGTCCGAAACTACTGACGGAGATCTTTCCAGAGGGTCTGGGGTGGGGCGCTTTCTCTTGCGGTGGCGCCCACTCCGTAGGGCGACAGATCTAGGCGGTCCATCGACGCGCATCGGGACAGGAGGTCCCGTGACCGACCGTGGTATGCGGCGGTGTCTCACAGGGCACGTGTGCGGTGACTGATGGGGGTGGTGGGCACACGGGCGCGGTGGCTCCTGAGCGGCGCAGATCTCATTTGGCGGGCGTGGAGAGGCTGTGGCATGTGTCGGGGAGAACGAACTTGGGTGTCACCGACTGATGCAAGCAGCACCCGCGCATCTAGATCCTCACCTAGATCCATCGGTGGTGGTGGCGACGCCTTCTATAACCAGTGGAACAGCCGGTGGCGGGCCAAACATCGGCGAACTGGATCTGGGCGTTGTGGGGGCCTGCTACCGCGAATAAAGCTAGCGGTCCTCATCTTCTTATCGGATCACGACATCATACTAAAATATCAATCCTCCTCGATCTGGCCATTGATGAGTTCTGGAATTGATGATGGAGATCTTGCCCAGAAGAACTGGATCGAAGAAAATATGGTCATGCGCTTTCAGATCAGCTTATAAGGTTCTGAGGGTACGACACAAAGCTCTGTAGTTTGTTCACATCATACGACATGGCAGCCTCTCGATTTGCATGGAGTAGACAACTGTGGAGAAGGATCTGGTGGCGGTGATTGGAGGATGAGTTAATAGTACGGGGCCTAGTTTCCGATGGAGTCTACAAGGTGCTTGATTACTCTCAAAAACAGTACTGATAAGTGGGGGTGACAGTACTACAAGATTTCATTTTTGATGGTGCTGTTCGGGTGGCGAGTCAGAAATTTTAGGGTGAAAGCCTAAGGTCTAATCTTTATTGGTTGTGCCTGGCAATTCCTTGCTGAAGGGTTTTTTTTTGAGAGCTCGTACATTCTCTAGTATTAAAACCTAAGATCTTGGATCGGCAACGATGACGCTGGTGCATTGTTCCTTTTTTGAAGGCTATGGAGACTTCTTATGGTTTCTGGATGTTTTATTTGGTGGTGGTTGGTGTGCTACTGTTGAGCGGAGTTGATCGCTATGGTAGGACCTTTTTTTTTCCTTTTTTGTTTTCTTCGTTAGTTGTATGCATCCTGAATGTTTTGAGATATCTTATAGGTGCAGACATCGAATCTCTCACCGCCGGTCTTCACACCCTCGTTCTTCGCCTGACACCCCCGTTACCTCCTCCGTCGAAGCTGGATTGGTTTTCTTTTTGACTTCATGCTTTGTTTGTCATGTTTCCCTAGCATTGTGGATACCACCTGCATGACTTTCTTGCTGGTTGGTTTGCTTAATATGTAAAGTGTGGCGAATTGATTTTTTGGTAAGTATCATTTATTTACTAACTAGGATTAAAATCATGTTTATTAATTACATCATAATGAGAATGGAAGATCAGAGTGCATAGTTAATCTCTCAGTGCAATGCAGACCACCAAAGGGTATGGAAAATTTGCTTACCTAACGAAGCTAGGATATATGCAGCCTATCAAACTATGTGAAGAAAATAGTTTATAGGATGTATTTACACAATATAACCCAACTCATCCACAAATGAAAAAATTAATGCAGATAACATAACTGTTCTCAATTTTCTATGAAGATGAATCAAGAAGACATGCATATAGATGAGTACCATGGGGTTCCAGGAGGAAAATGATTCCCGGTTAGAAACAAAACGGAAGGAGACAATAGCATGAACAAGTGCGTTGTTGTGACTTTATCTCTCGGGCAAAAAAAAAATTTGGAAAGCCTCATGGTGCACTTTATTGTTTTTTAAACAAAGTTACATCGTTTATTAAATCCAAAACTATAAAGCTTGGAGGGTTATCAATCCAAAAAACACAAGAATTTGTACTGACTGCATGTTTAGCTAAATTGTGCTTGGATAATCAGTCTAGACTTTTAAGTTTGGTTTGTCCAGAGCGGTGCGAAAAGTCATGGAGCCACTACCAACCAATTCACTCGCCGCTACCCAACAAGCAGATCGACGTCACCTAAAATAATTGATCCGACGAGTATCTATCTATGAGGACAGAGAAACAAGTTTGGTTCAGTCGTTTTACACACTATACCATTTCATTTGACAGCGCTGTCGCGCACATGTATACGACGCAGCTCGGACAATTTTACTGTTCTGATCTCTTTTCTTTTTTCTAACACGGTTTGATCTCGTTTCAAATTTTTAGCATGATCTAACTCCTTTTAGACACGGAGGTCTCGGCGTGTCTGATATGTAAAAATAAAGTGGACAACATGGGATTCAATGTTATTCAAACTCACCACCACCTAGTCCAAAAAGTACGTGCTCACCACTACGCTAGGACAAATCTGTTGTCCCTATGCTCTCACAGCCCTATATACACCTTTAAAACTAACGGGTTGCAAGCCCATTTATATATTCTTTTTTTAAATAATGTTCGTGTTTGTAAAATTATTTATTATTATAAAGTATTTATATAATTTGTAAAACATATAAATAGAAAAAATATATAATTTAATTTTATTATATAAATATAAACATGATTTATAAACAAGAACATTTTATAATTATATAAATATAAACACAATTTACAAAGACGTACATTATATTATTAATAAATATAAACTTCATTTACAAACACAAACATTTCGTAATTATATAATTATATAAAAAATTTATAAATAAAAACATTTACGATTTATAAACACGAACATAATAAAATGTACGTCTTTGTAAATAAAAATATTTTAAAATTATTATGACGTACTTATATAATTTGTAAAACATATAAATAGAAATAGAAATATAAAAAATATACAAAATTTAATCTTATTATATAAATATAAATATAAATATAAACATACTTTATAAACAAGAACATTTTATAATTATATAAATTATAAACAGGATTTACAAACACGTACATTTCATTATTTTCGTGTTTATAAATCGTGTTTATATTTATATAATTTTAAAATGTTTTTATTTATAAATTGCATTTATATTTATATAATTATGAAATTTTTGTGTTTTAAATCATGTTTATATTTATATAATAATAAAATGTACTTCTTTGTAAATCGTGTTTATAATTTATATAATTATAAAATGTTTTTTTTATATTTATATAATAAGATTAAATTATATATATTATATTTATATGTTTTAAAAATTATATAATATTTCATAATAATACATAATATTACAGCAAGAACATAATTTAAAAAAATAAAATGATAAATGGGCTTGCAGCCCGTTAGCTTTGAAGGTATATTTACAGATGTGAAAACTATATAGACAATAAGTGTTTCCTATTGCAAGAGAATAAGTGTTTCCTATTGCAGTGGTTAGCTGGAGGTTGTGTGTTCGAGTCCCAGGTTGCGCACTTTATTTTTACATCGCAGACATGCCGAGACCTCTGGCGTTTCTGAGTTGAGTTGACACGCCATGATGTTTGGCGTGTTTAAAATGGGTTAGATCGTGTTAAAAATTGAAAAAGAGGTCAGAACAGTAAAATTGTCCACGCAGCTCAATCGTCGGTTGCGTGTAGTCTTTTTGTTGGTCGGTACCATAGCGCTGCGACAAGTCGACAACATTTCACTCGTCGCTAAACAACAAAAAGATCGACGTGGCCTGAAATGATCGATCCGACCAGTAACTGTCATCTATGCGGACAGAGATATCTACACTCTACTCCGTACATGCAAATAATTCATCATCATTTTTTTCAGGGTGGCGCTATCACGGTGATGTATCACCAAAGGCTCGCAAAAACTGCATATGGTTCGTTATTACCAAAGGCCCACAAGAACTCTATATGGCTTGTTATCACCCAAGGCCAAAAAAAAACTGTTGTACGCAATGATGATGAGGATAATCACCGAAAGTGGACCGCCCCGCTAAAAAAAACGGAAAGTGGACCGTGGCACGAGATCAAATTGGAGGTAAAGACACTAAGGCCGCGCTTGGATTGGGGGTATTTGATACGGAGGTGTTTTATTTACACCTGTATTTTACAGGCCGCTATAGCAATTTTCGGCTGGAATTGAACGACAGATGAAGGTGTGTATTCTTTACAACTGTATTCTAAACGAAAACGCTAATCCAAACAGGGCCTAACAGTCCACAAACCAGGATATAAGTCACGGAGATCCTATCTTTGCCTACCTTTTCCTGTTAGCAGCGGTGGGTCTTTCAGACCTCAAATTTAGAGTTCAATCATCGCAGCTGGGTGGAATATTGGTTGCGGCTTAGGCACCACCAGCTAATCATCTATTGTTCGCTGATGATAGCTTGTTGGTTTTCAAGGCAAATGGTGAAGGGGCAGTGAAGGTATCAAACCTACTTCAGTCATATTGTGAGGCTTCGGGGGAGAGACAGGGCCGGCCCTATGTTTCGAGGGGCCCTAGGCGAACTTGACAATATGGGCCCCTATGTCCTAAGACCATATATATTTATGTGTGTGTGATACTAACATGACATGATTATCTTTATTTTCATAATATTAAGAGTATTTTTTTCTTAAAAATACTAAAAATATAGCAAAATGAAACTATATGACATGATTATCATAAACAAAGACCAAATTTGACCGGTTCCACCGACAACAATAATACTTCAGTGCTTGAAGATGTAAAGTACCTATTCAAAGAACATCAATTTTTAGATCACTTTCTTTCTTTTTTCTTCCTTTTTCAGCACCCGACAAATGCTCTTTAGGTAACATGGCGGGCTATTTAAAGAACCCTTCAGTTACTGAAACCCTAGACATGTACACATAATAAAAAAAATAGGATGATTGAATGCATACTGTGAAAGATTGAATACAGACAAAAATTTGAAATAAACTACTAAATACTGATAACAATTTACAAAATCTAAAATTAAGGGATAGATGGATATGTGGTTCAATGGACATGGATGGATGATCAGTAGATCACGTACCGGTCTACTACAGGTAACATGATGTAGTGGCTACAAGTAGAACCCGAACCTGGTGTCCTGATCGGCTCTCTGCTGGTCCAGGGACACGGGGCAGGTGCGTAGGCGTGGCACGGTGGCAGCCGGCGGCCGAGGCGACTGATGAGTGGCGAGGCAGGCAGGCGGCGAGGCGCCGAGCGAGCAGCGGCCGAGGCGCCGAACTGGAACAGTGGAAGAGACGAAGAGGAACCGACGAACGAGCGTCCGTGTAGACTCCTTGTGTTCGCTATCTCATAGGCCTAGCCCACTCATTTCTCTATTTCGTAGTTTTTTTTGTCTATTTTTTACTGGACTATGTATGTATACAATATAAATTATGGGCCCCCTCCGGCCAGGGCCCTGGGCCATCGCCCCTCTGGCCATACACCAGGGCCGGCCCTGGGTAGAGAATCAACAACTCAGAATCTTTCACCTTCTTTAGCAAGGATTGTCCAGATATAACCAAATAGGAAGTAACAGGGATCCTGGCTGTCCAGAATGAGACTCTTAACGAGAAATACTTGGGTATGCCTTCGGATATAGGATCTTCAAAAATAGGAGCCTTCAAATATCTTAAGGATCTTGTTTAGGGAAAAGTTAAAGACTATATTGAGAAAACCATCTCTTCAACAAGGAAAGAGGTTCTTATTAAATCTGTAGCTCAGGATGTGCATGTCTACTCAATGTCATGTTTCAAAATGCCTAGGGATTTAAGTGAGCATCTAAACAGCTTTATCAGGTAGTTCTATTGGGGAAGCAATACAATGGCGGATCCGAAGGCCTATGGAGGGCTTGGCTTTAGGGACTTTGAATTATTCAATTTGGCATTGCTAGCTCGTCAGGCCTAGAGGATGTTAAACATACCCGCGGTAGAATGCTTAAAGCTATCTACTACCCGCGGACAACCATTCTTGAGGCTACTGTTTAGACCTGGGCATTTTTTTGGGCCGGGTCGGGCCTCGGACCGGTCCTAACAAAGCCCGCAACAAGAAATCAAGGCCCAGGCCCGGCCAATGGGCCTATAATTCAAGCCCGAGCCCGTCACATCAGTGCATAAAACGACGTGCACAGTGGGATGAGGTAGCAGGACTGCAAAATACAAAAAAGTTGGATGAAAACTTGCTTTTTGGAAGGGTCACTACCTCATCTAGTAGAGATGCAGAATGGTGCTAGACTTCTTTGTGGAACCCAAAAATCCCATCCAAGGTGAAAACTTTTCTCTGTCGCCTAGGAAAACAATCTCTTCCCTCGAAAGACTTAAGGAAACATCGCAATATGAGCCTGTCGAATGCGTGCACCTTTTGTGGAGTGTGTGATTCCTGGAGACACTCACTCTTGGAGTGCTCTATGAGTAGATGTGTATGGGCACTCGCGGATGAAAAGATAACTGAAGTTGTTGCGGAAGTGAAGGAACCAAATGCTAAGCTGTGGTTATTTCATGTGAGAGAAGAGCTAATTGAGTCTCAGTTTGTCACCTTTGCGGTAACATTACTGGCGATCTAGATAGCGCGACACATGACAATACACGAGCAGATTTTCCAGTCACCCTTTGCTACCAGTGCTTTCGTTAATTGGTTTGTGTTCGAGGTGGGTACAACCGGTACCATACAATCGGGTTACAATCAAATGCAAACTGGGAGGGCCTCTGCGGTTGCTTCATCTAGAGAGGCACACCGAGGTGGACAAGGAATGGATAACCAAGCAATCAAAAATACGTGGAATGTGCAATCTTCAGGCATGATCAAGATCAAGGTTGATGGTGGCATTTCCTCAGACGGTACAGCGGGGGCAGCGCCTGCAGTTGGCCGCAATGCGGAAGGCTTGTATCTGGGTTCATCCGCACTTGTCATCCCGGGTCTAATTAATCCAACAATGCTTGAAGTGGTTGCGTGCAGGGAAGAACAGGCACTAGCTGAAGACCTGGGGCTAAGGAAAATACTGATTTATTCTGATTGCAAACCCTTGATTGCCGATATGGCAAACGGGGAGGGAGTCTTCATACAGCTGTCATCAAGGAGATCAGACCAAGGACATCAAATTATGATAAGTGTCATTCTATGTATGAAAGCCGCCGACTGAATTTTGATGCCCACAATCTAGTTAAGTTTTCTGTAAATCTTGCTAGAGGACGCCACATGTGGCTTATAGATCCAAACATTGGTCTTATATGAATAAAGAGGTAACAAGTTTCTAAAAAAACTAAAACTCCGCAAACTTGTTTCATATGTGATGGTTTGGTCCATAAACATGCAAAAACTCACTCTGCCATCTACAAACTTGCAATAAAGGTGCAAAAAAGCCCATATCTAATAATAAGGCTGAAAGGACGTGGATGTCGCCTAGAGGGGGGTGAATAGGCGTTTAAAATAATTACGGTTTCGGCTTGAAAAAATGCGGAATAAAACTTAACGTTTAATTTGCCAAGCAAGAAACCTAAATAAGCTAGGCTCAACTATGTGCACCAACAACTTATACTAAGCAAGATAAACAACTATGTGATAGCAAGATATATGACAAGAGCACTATGGCTATCACAAAGTAGGTGCACAAGTAAATAGGTTGTCTAGAAGAACAACCTATGGGACAAGCAATGTACAATAATATGAGCAAGCACAAGATAAACAATGTAATAAGCTTGCTCAAAGTAAAGGTAGAGATAACCGCAAGTGGAGCCGATGGAGACAAGGATTTGTTACCGAAGTTCCTTCTCTTGCGAGAAGTACGTCTCCGTTTGGAGAGGGTGAGGAGCACAATGCTCACACGAAGCCAACGAGGGCCACCCTATTTCTCCTCACGCTCTTACCAATGCAAGATGCCGTGATTCCACTATTAGGACACTTGAGAGCGGTCACCGAACCCGTACAAATGAAGACCCTTGAGGGCGGTCACCGAATCCGTACAAATGCTCGGGGCTATCTCCACAACCGAATTGGAGGCTCCCGTAGCGTCCCGAAGCTTTCCACCACAATGATTGAGCTCCGCAACAACAAGCCTCTAGGGGCCAACGCACCCAAGAGAAACAAGCTCTAGAGTGCCAATGCACTCACGAGTAACTATCTTCTCAACTTCACTTACTACAACGAATCCTCGGAGAGAACTCAAACCGATGCACCAAATGCAATGGCAAGAGCACACGAAGTGCTCAAGTCCCCAACTCTCAAATCCCACCAAAGCAACAAAAGCTATGGAGGAATATGAGAGGAAGAACAAGGAGAACACCAAGAACTCCAAGATCTAGATCCACAAGGTTCCCCTCACTTAGAGGAGAGATGGCTTGGTGGAGAATGTGGATCTAGACCTCCTCTCTCTTTTCCCTCAAAAAGGAGCAAGAATCATAGGAGGGGAAGAGAGTAAGCAAGCTCAAAGAGGTCAACAATGGGGGGAAGAACTTGCAAAGAACCGGTGGAGACAAAGGAGGAAGAAGACCCCCTTTTATAGTCTCCCACGAATCCAGCCGTTGGAACCCGTTGGCAGCCCACCAACCACGGTACTACCGCTCGGAGAGCGGTACTACCGCAGTGGGTGCGGTACTACCGCGCTGCCGTAGTACCGCAGCCTAGTGCCGTGCCCACTACCACTTAGTCAGTACGCTTGCGGTAGTGGTTACGGTACTAGCCTGCCGTACTACCGTAGTGCGGTACTACCGCGTTGGGTGCGGTACTACCGCGCTGCCGTAGTACCGCAGCTTAGTGCCGTGCCCACTACCGCTCGGTCAGTACGCTTGCGGTAGTGGTTACGGTACTAGACTGCCGTACTACCGTAGCGCGGTACTACCGCACACCAAGCGGTACTACCGCCCCAGCAGAACCAGGGAGCCCAGGCCACACAACAGATGAACTCCAAAGATACAGGCAAAACCCTGAACTGCCACAACTTCTGCAAATGAACTCTGATTAAGGCAAACTCAAGCTTGATGGAAAGCTAACGAACAGAGCTGCCTAATCACAACTGGAAATATTTAGATGTGGCAAGGGAGAAATGTCAAACAAATAGAGGTGTGAAACCTCTAACCGAGATGACCTGGCAAATCTCCCACATCGAAAAACATACGAGAAGACGCATATGAAATCCGTTTTCGATGAACAAGAGCTTGTCATGAAGAAGACCACAAGCTCCAAAACTCACACGGAGAAAAGCCAATCAAGAACCAATAAAGATGATGCCAAGGATGCAAAAGGTTTGAGCTCTCCACGAACGACTCGGCCTAGCCTATAACACGGTCTCCTAACTACTACCAAGAGACCGGTAAACTAGACACGTATCTAGTCAAACCTTTGTCTTGCGCATAATCCACTTGAGCTTGATGATGACGATCATGCCCGCCTCAAGTTGGAACATCTTCCTTGATTCCTCCGGCTCGATGAAGACTTGTAGATAGCTCCCCCATACTCCATTATGGGTGAGCCTCTTTTAGGCACATCTTCATACGACCATTATCACCAAATGGTCGGCAAGCTCCAAGCATACGATATCTTCGTGATGCTCCTCTTGACCTTGCACACATCTACTTGACCAATCTTTGGATAGCTCCATGAAGAACACCTTGGTCAACACGTAATCTTCATCTTACAACCTTGAAGCCACCATATGATCTTCAAGCGTTGCCTATGAACAAACCTTAAAGTATAACTCAAGGAAACCATTAGTCCATAAAGATTGTCATCAATTACCAAAACCAAACATAAGGGCACATGCCCTTTCAAAGGCGACATGTGGTAATGAAAATTTTATGAAAAACACCTTGCCTTCTTACAAATTGACATATGGGTCCAGATTTCAGCCAACGAAGAGAAAGAAAATACACGAACAAAAACTGAGGCCGAAGGGGGATGCCGGTGTGGTAGGCGGGCGGCCTGGACGATGGCCCAGTTCCTGACGGTTTCTACTCACCCCGGTGTCTGAGCATGGGGGGGCGGACTGGCGTGGAGAGCGGCAAAAGGCCGAGTTAGACAGACGGGGGAAGGCGGGCGTGGGGAAAGCGGAGGGGAGAAGACGAACGGGGACAAGACGAGCGGCTGAGGTGGCCGGGACGTACTAGGAGGGCACTAGTTTGTGCCGTTAGGTGGCTGTGTGCAGCGTCAGGCTTAAGGCAGCCGTCGAAGGGGATTTTTCTGCGTAGGTGTCAGTGGGAGAGGAATATTTTTTGAGGTGGGAGAAGAATTAGTGGGCGGTGATTAGCGGTAGAGTTTGTTAGCGAATCGTTTTCTTTTGCGGGGAAGAGACGTTAAACATGGGCTTAATCTGGTCCGTGCGATGTACAACAATGGATGATTGAGATACATTGTTTCAGCTCCTCTGGTGCTTTTTAGATCAGTAGTAGATGAGCTCAATGGCAACCAAGAAAAAAAATGATGGATGGTATCATTATGCAACAAAAACACAAACCTTTTTCTAATTATCTTTGACGAAAACCACTTCTAATTATCTTTCATGAAAACCACTCCTCGAAAACATACAATAAATTATCTTCAATTTTAGAGAGTTTTCGAATATGTCTATTTGAACACTCAACTCCAGCGGCACAATACAACAAAACTGCAATTATGCTGCAACAAAGTTCAAAATACATTGTATTCATGTACAATTATCCGGTAAAATTACAAAATAGCAGGCTATAGTCTTACCTTAACTATGTTATAGTTGTTTGAGCAATATGTCGTAATCTGACATGTCCCGCTATTGAAAACTATAGCTACAAATATCTACAAATCGAAGTTTTAAATAGCAATAGCCACTGTATAGTTCATCGCAAAGAAAAAATAGCCACAATATAGCGATTTGAGAAGGGTACAACTAAATTGTATTTATGTCCAAATGTCAGGTAGAACTTAGAAGTACAAAATAACGGGCTATAGGCCGGATATTACCTTTGGAGGACGAGCTACAAGAGGGACGTTTTCAAAATTGAATTTCTACTTGGGGTAAAAATCTGAAATCTGAATAACATACGCACATATAATACATGCCTGTAAATATTTGGAACATTATCTTTTCACATGTTTTTTTTAGGGCTCTATCTTTTCACATGTGGCATACAGGAAAAAAAAACAAATGTAATTCTCAAAATGGGCCGATTTTTTTTATTGTTGGGTTGGAATTTCTTTGCACAGTCTGCAAATTATAATGTTTTCAAACGAAAATTTACATGTTTGTGTGAAACACATGTAAGAATCCATGGATTTGTTTTTGAAACTTACTAAAACATTTAAAATATGATTTTTGAAAAATTTAGAACAATGTTCACCCTGAAGCCCGAGCTTCAAAAGTCTGCAGTCGCTTTTTGGCGTACCCCGTTATTTAAAACTATTCCACAAACCCATGGGTGGAGTGATATGTGTTTTGGGTTGATTTTAGTACTAAAAAAAGGTTTTGATTATCTATGTATTAAGCACGTATATATATAGACCGTCTCTGTACATTAAGCACATATATACATCAAAGAATTTACAACTCTAGTAAATTGGTGTTTTTTAGGAAAATATTTACACATATTTTCCTGGTGGCTGGCCCGTCGACTCGTACAACCGTGTTTATATATAAGGCATGTGCAGGACTAGCTAGATGCAGAGTGCAGGTAGAACAGCACACGGAGGGTAGTGAATTAGGGGCTTCGGCCATGCCTTGCTCCGTTCTCGTGGGAGCGGTTGTGGTGTTCGCTTCATTGTTACTCCATTTGTTATTCAGATGGTACTGCAGTAGGTCATACAAACCAAAAGGGAGGATGCCCCCCGGTTCTAGGGGTCTCCCGGTTCTCGGGGAGACGTTCCAGTTCTTCCACCGTAGCCCATCCCTCGAGCTGCATCCGTTCTTCAAGCGACGTCTGGAAAGGTAATCTTCCCAAATTGGTTGTAAATCGTGACGCAAACATAGCATGAACCGTATAACTCCGTTTTCAACTATTTTAACGGATTACTGGGCAATAACTTCTATCAGTATACGAAAACAAAATGGTTCAAATTTCAGGTACGGTCCAATTTTCAGGACGAATTTGATCGGCGAAGACCTTGTCGTCTCTCTTGACGCGGAGCTGAACAACCTGATTTTCCAGCAAGATGAGAAGCTCTTCGAGAACTGGTGGCCGGAGTCCGTGATGAGGATCATGGGCGCCGAGAGTATCATCCCATCTATGGGGTCCTTCCACAAGCACGCCAAGAACCTTATCCTTCGGATCTTTGGCCCCGAGAACCTCAGGCTCGTCCTGCTCCAGGACGTGCAGAGGACGGCTCAGGCGAGCCTTCTCTCGTGGCTTGACCAGACAAGCGTCGAGCTCAAGGAGGCGACCTCGAGTGTATGCATGTCTCAGTCCTTGTTTTCTATTTGCGGGGAGTTTTTTTCAAACAAAATAAGCCAATTTATTTGTGTCCCAGACAATTTGACGATCCCCAACTTTACCCTGTTCTAGATGATATTCAGCGTGACAGCCAAGAGACTTATCAGCTATGACTCATCAAACTCAGACGGCGGGCTGTGGAAACAGTTCGATGCGTTCACTCGGGGGCTACTAGCGTTTCCACTTTATATTCCAGGGACAGCGTTCTACCATTGTATGCAGGTAAACCTACATAAATATTCACAATTTCAGATTTCTGAAAGGTAATGTGCAATTTAGAACAAGTTCAGAGCTACTGTTAGCAACATGTCTGGAGATGCAGGATCAGCACAGATGGTAATTCTAAACTCTGTTCTTTCCAGGGGCGAAAGGAGGTCATGATAATACTACGTAAACTTTTCCATGAAAGGAAAAAGGTGCATTCTCAACGGGAAACAGTTGATTTTATTGATATCTTGATCGACACTATCAAGGAGGACAAGCTTGCAATGAGCGAAACATTTGCACTGAATTTGATCTTTCTGCTGCTCTTCGCTGGCTTTGAGACAACCTCATCTGGGATAACTGCTGCAATTAAGTTTCTGACGGACAACCCCAAAGCCTTACAAGAACTAACGGTAAGAAAGACACAAGCACACTTCAATAATTCTTTTTCTTAAACACAGTATAATCGTAGACCCTTATATGGACATGCATACATTCAACATGATGAACGGATGCACATACCTCTATAATCACCTTCGAGGGTACAGAGCTTGTACAACATTTTGAGATTGATAAAGTTATCACATGCATTTAGTAGTTCACGAGAACGTCTCCTCACACCGAATGAACATCGCCCACAAACCTCAAATAAATTCAGAAAAATATGTACATGAATGTTAAGTTTAGGAACAGAAACCTGATGGGCTGGTTCTACAACAACTAAGCAAACCATCCGAACCTCTGAATCTAAGTCATACATTTTTTTAAACGATAATAAGGGTCTCGAAGACCTGATGCATTAATTCCTTCTTGCAGTACAGTTTACAAAGAAGCCCCTCTAAAATATCAAAATAACACATAGGGGCTGAGAAATTACAAAGAGGGCCCTGAAGAAAGCAGAAAAACACAATCCCATCCACCTCCAGCACTGCTTCGTCGGAGCCGCCCGCCGCGATCAACACCATCGCCGCCGGTGACCTTGCCACTTGGGGTGAGAGCACCGAAGACTGTCGCCGTCGGGGAGCTTAGAGGCCTCGAAATTGGTGCGACGGCCAGAAGGTTAAATCGACGCTGGCCCATAGCCGCTTGCGTCAGAGAACAAGGCCGCCATTCGGCCAGCAGATCCTACAGCGAGGCGAGTCGAAGTCGCCTGGTAACCACCGCCGAGGATGAGCTTGAGAGAGGGAACACGGCATCGAACATGTTTTGGCTTTAAGTCAAACCTTCACGAAACTTATATATAGAATATTTGTCAACATTTGGTACCATTGAGTTTGATAAATTTTCAATGAAATTTTTTAAATATAAGAAAGTTTGACTAATGTACAAAAAAAGGACTTAATGGACTCGGTGTATTTGACCCGAGCTCACATGCTTTCTGATGAACAGTAAAATAAAAAAAATAGTAAAAACATCTAATTTGTTTTTGTGATAAACACTGCTGAAAGTTTTAGCATCCTGTAGTTTTTGTGATGAAGTGACATTCATGTATATATGGAGAAAATAAACAAAATCAATTTTTCGAAATGAAAAATGTTGAAAGCATTTTGGAGCATCAATTTTGTTTCATTCATAATTGATGTTATTTGATCACGAAAATTTGCAGGAGGTTAAAAATTTCCTCAATGTTTATCACAAAAAAACAGATTTTTTAAAACTATTTTACGTTTTTTTACTGTTCATCAGGTACCATGTGAGCTCGGGATCAAAAGAGAACTTTTGGACTTAGATTGCAAACTTGTACATGGAATATCTAACAATAATATTAATAGATGTGCGTATCTATAATACTATAATAGATCATCCCCACTATCTTATCTATCTCAACATGCAAGCATGCCACATCACCACACAATTATGATTGGGATAAGGTCCACCTCAACATGCAACCATTCATGAGACAAGACCCACCAGCACATGCAACCATGCATGCATGGATAAATATTTTTCATTCCCTTACTATACTTATATCCAAAAATTAATTTATAAATATACACAATCAAATATAGTAAGTTGTATTGTTTTTAAATTGTTGGTTCATTTGTTATTAATCTAAATATTTAAAACTCACATTTTTTTGAAATATAAGACGACCAATTCCCGTTTATTTATCTCAACATAAAAGCATGCCATATCACCACATAATTACGAATGGGATAAGACCACTTGAACATACGACTATGCATGGAAAAATATTTTTCATTCTCTTATTATACTTATATTAAAAAAAAATCAATAACTAAACATAATCAAATATAATAAATTGTGTGCATTTAAAAAACCGGTTCATTTGTTAGTAATCTAAATATTTAAAATACATCACCACACAATTATGATTGGGATAAGGTCAACCTCAACATGCAACCATGCATGAGACAAGACCCACCAGCACATGCAACCATGCATGCATGGATAAATATTTTTCATTCCCTTACTATACTTATATCCAAAAATTAATTTATAAATATACACAATCAAATATAGTAGGTTGTATTGTTTTTAAATTGTTGGTTCATTTTTTATTAATCTAAATATTTAAAACTCAATTTTTTTTGAAATATAAGACGACCAATTCCCGTTTATTTATCTCAACATAAAAGCATGCCATATCACCACATAATTACGAATGGGATAAGACCCACTTGAACATACGACTATGCATGGAAAAATATTTTTCATTCTCTTATTATACTTATATTCAAAAAAATCAATAACTAAACATAATCAAATATAATAAATTGTGTGCATTTAAAAAATTGATTCATTTGTTAGTAATCTAAATATTTAAAATTTACATAATTGAATTTTACTAAAATATAGAGCGACCAATTCCCGCAGCAAGGCGCGGGGTATTATCTAGTATTAATAAATCATGAGGTTGAGTGTATATTTTTAAATATTTATTTATGATAGATTGCATGAGCATGCAGAGTTAATGAAAGCATATGCATGAAAAAATAGTGGAAAAAGAGTTTTACATGGTGGACCTACTTGATGATGTGGATATCTTGCATGTCAAGAAAAATAGATTAGTGAGAATAAACTATTTAGGTATTATATATTGAAGAGAAAAACCTACAAATGAATGCCTCATTATCATGTTCTAAACAACCATGTTCTTGAATGCCTCATTATTTTGTAGTACTTGTACAATTTAGAGGTATGTAGCATGGTTTACTGGATACATACATTTTTTAGGGTTTATCTAGGGCACATCTGGATGTGTTCTAGTTAGAGCACATCTAAGTGTTCAATCAAACTAGAAAGAAAAATAAAAAAATAAAAAATATATATCTAAATGAATCTTTAATTAAAATCAATAGTATAAGATTTAGATGCGCTCTATCTTAGGACACATCTAGATGTGCCCTAGCAAATCTGATTTTTTTATTACGGCAATCTTCTGGAGTGAACACAAAATATAACAACTGCCAGAAAGGAAGATGACAATTTCTGTCCGTATTTTCCTTTTTTAGATAAGGGACCTTCTATTACTCAACGTTTATCATAGTGATTATACGGAAATCACGGGGATTAAGAAGCCACACATGGCGCCCTAGGGAAGAAATCTAGAGTGAGAATCCACCAGACGAGCATCATGGTTTGATCTTAGAAGATCAAAAGAGAAACTGCAAGACTCAAATTTCTCTCTTCTATAGCTGACCTCCCGAATAATAGAGATGTTGCTGCCTCCTGTTCTCATTTGCTATTAAAAAGGAAAACTAAAGCGATTTGTCATGCGTGTGTACTAAAATTGACATCCCGTTTCAAATGCAATTGCCGTGAAAATGGGTCGCGCTTGTCATACCCGGAGAAAATGTTCGCTCTACATGAAAATTCTTTTTATTATTATTCCAAATTAAAATAGTAATTGTCCTACCATTTTATCATTTTGGGTATTAGATATATATGAATGCCATATTTCACGTAACCGGGTATATACTACCTATATTGTAATTTAGGTATGTACACTAATTAGATACCTACAACATTTTCTTACTACTCTTCACATAGTCTCGGGTATATACATATGTGGAAACATCTCGTGTTTACATAGTCGGGTATATACCTAGGCATAATCATTGAGTATCTTTTCACTTGAGGTATATTATTTATAGAAATAGAATATTGTCTAATCTAATAACAAGTACATCTATATCTCTTATAAAGCACAACCCCACTAAAATGCATTTATGTCGTCTATCTCAACATGCAAGCTATCCACATCATTCACTATTGTAGTCAATCATTTGTCCATATCATCCACTAACAAAATCCTATTAAGATGCATTTATGGTATCTATCTCAACATGTAAGCTATCCACATCATTCACTATTGTAGTCAATCATTTGTTCATATTATCCACTTTTATTTACATGCATCTTATACCCTTTCAATTACATTGTACAGTTTTTATAGAGATTTCCGCTGCAACGCGCGGGGTATTCTTCTAATTTTATTAAAAACTTATGTCTGGTATGCACATGATTACGTTCATATTGGTTCACTAAAAAACTTTTGGTATCAGCAAACAAAAAATAAATGATATGACCATAAAAATTACATTTTATGTATATTTGTATTATGTTTTTACGTTCTCGTTTAATTGTAGACGTAACCAAAAATTTACGGAACATAAAAATATGGTGTAATAAAGTAAAAATGGAGGGGTGAGGAATAACTTTCTTCATCCTGGGTGATGAATAGACTTTCTTTTCTAGTACCTTACGTCCTACAAAAGCAGTGTATATATATAAATAAGCAAACAACCAATTTTAGTGCACAACTGCAAAGAAAAAACTTGTTTGGTGCGCACGTATTACTTGTAGATAATACTAGAAGAATACCCCGCGCGTTGTAGCGGAAATCTCTATAAGAACTCTATAATGTACATTTAAAGGATATAAGATGTAAGTAAATAAAAGTGGATGACATTGACAAATGATTGGCTACAACAGTTAGTGATCGATGTGGATAGCTTGCATGTTGAGATGGATTCCATACATGCATCTTAATTAGTAATGTTTTGTTAGTGGATGACGTGGGCAAATGATTGGCTACAATAATGGGTGATGTGAAGGAATATTCAAATCTAAGCCCAGGCTCATACGCTTCTGCACAAGACACTTTTGAAAAGACATACAAAAAAAGCTTTAAAAATTCTAAATTTTATTATGGTGAAAGATGCTTAGAGGCTAGATGTTCGTGTAAAATTTGAGATTTTTTGGACATCTTGGAGCTTACGGAAAAAAAGACAAATTCAGTCCAGAATAATGCATGAATAGTGGTGTTTAAAGAAACTGTAATTTTGTCTTTTTTTCCGCGAGCTCTCCAGATGTCCGAACTTCTTCAAAATGTGCACGAACATCCCACCGTAAGCATCTTCCGCCAAATTTTTTTTTGAAATTTTTTGAGATTTTTTCATTTTCTTATTTCTCATCTCCCCGGGTGCAGATGCACCCGGGCACCGAATCGATGCTCCCGTGATCTGGATAGCTTGGATGTCGAGATAGACACCATAAATGCATTTTAGTTGGGTTTTTCTATATAGATAGATATGTTCGTTTCTAGCAACATTTTGTATTTGATAAACAAGATATGCATAACTTACACATCTAAATGTGCGTCCATTTGTTTTGTTGAAAAATTATGACATAAAACTGATTTTGCAGGACGAACATGAGAACATTCAGGAAAAAAGGGCAAGTCCTGAAGCAGAAATCACATGGGAAGAATACAAATCCATGAAATTTACATCTAGTGTATGTATATTGTTTCAGAGATTAATAAGTTATGGCAAAATCTTCCAGTTTTTGCATTTATTGCGATCCTTTCTTAACTACCAGTTGAATTGGAATAGATTTATTAGTTTAATGAAATCCAATTTTAATAATTTTTTTTTTATATTTGTATGTATGTCATACACTTGGTCACCTTTTCTCTATATTATATATAATACTTCCAAACTTTGCAGTACAAATGAATGAATTAAATATTATATAACAATGTGGAATACTAATTAATTATAAATATATTATTCAGGGAAGACTAAATAATATCAAGATAACAATTGAATATCAATGTCAATTATGTTACTACTTAGGCTCAAGCAAGTCCTCTATAAAGAGAGAATTCCTTCTATGACACTACTCCGAAAATATGATGCCTTATGTGACACTCTTAACTTATTGCTTCCTTCTATGGTCACTTGTATAAAATTTATGCCTCACATGACACTTTAGTGTATTTTTAGAGCTAACGGTGTCAACTTTTCACATACAAAGTCATTTTTTCCCCTGGTGCAATGTGTGACAAAAATACAAGAAATCTTGTAATATGAAACCGTGCATGTAATTCATAATAACTGAAACGTTAATTCAAGAAAATTAAAAAAAATTCAAAAAATCAGCAGAACCTCCCTTGTATTTTGATGCCATATTTCCTGTATTTTTTGAATTTTCTTGAATTAGCGTTTCAATTATTATGAATCTGCATGCACAGTTCCATATTTCATAGTACAACAATATTTCTGTATTTTTGTCACACATTGCATCAGGGGCAAAATTGACTTTGTATGTAACAGTTAGTTCTAAAAATACACTAAAGTGTCATGCGAGACATAAATTTTATACAAGTGACTATAAAAGGAAGTAAAAAATTGGAAGTGTCACATAAGGCATCAAATTGAAGAGTGGTGTCATAGAAGGAATTCTCTCCTCTATAAATTAATGGATGCACCTTAAGCAATAAGAAAGGAGTTTTGATCATATTTGTATTTTTTCAGTGGAGCTCATTTCATTCTATTTGGTCTCCAAACATCGCAAGCATCTACATTGTCCATAATCAATTCCATGAAGTTTCATAATTTTTTTTATGTTTTTTGTACTTATTTTAATTTTAATTTTCATCATGGGTGCATTGAACTTGTTTGTAGCGACTACTTCTTCAAATGTCTTAATGACATAAGTTCTTTTTGTCAACGTGTATTTATCTATTTTTTCGACTGTAACGCTCATATGCTTTATTGTTGTTTGCTTTTAGGTTATACATGAGTCATTAAGACTGGCCAATATTTCTCCCTTATTATTTAAGAAGTCAAGGGAGGATGTTCAAATAAAAGGTACTCCCTCCGATCCAAATTAATTGACGCACACTTAGTAAAATTTTGTACTAGAGTTATACTAAGTGTGCGTCAATTAATATGGATCGGAGGGAGTAACAATATTTTTAAAGTATAACCTATAACCACATTGCCATTTTATTTTTTAAATTTCTACTTTTTATCATAAGTTGCTTGTGTGTATCCTTTGTTGATGTAATAAATTCCCGTTTTCTGAAGAAATATATATGAGTCATTATATATATGAGTCATTATATATATAAAGTGCCAATGTGAATCCAAAATTTTCCTTTTCAAATTCCAAAGTGTGTATTGTAATAAAAATTTCCTACATTTGCAAGGTGTTCCTTAGTTTAGCAGAAAGCCTCAAATTTGAATTGCAATTACTTATTACACATAACTATATTTTTCTGGACCAATTGTGTCATCCAGAGAGGTCATATATCCATCAACGGGATGTTCCCCTTCTCTGCTTTCCCGCAAACCTGAGTCAAACCAAGGAGGGCATTGGGGAAGTCTAGATCCTCGAAACGTCAAGTCCCGACGCCTCTGTCCCACGCCAGAACTCTCAATGCCAAAAACTATCTGCTCGCAAAATGGTTAACGTGTATTCATGTCGTTTTGGCCGCTTGCGGACACGACCCGTTGGCAGTGATTCCAACTAGAGTGATGTGACCGATCACTGAAGCATCCCATCCATTCTCCACGCGCGTTTAATGCCGGAGACACGACCGATAAACCAACTTCAAGCTACATTAATGGCAACCGCATGTATAAGTATGGCTTCAGCGCCGTCCACATCCCAAGCCTCGCCTCTCTCCGCTCTTGCACTCTCCTTCTCCGCTCTATCGTTGCTAGCGACCTCTATGAGGAATTCATGGTTCTCTGCACTGTCCGTCGGCGGCACTCGACGTGGATCTCCGACCAGGATCCTGAAGGCGACATCATAGATCTCTGGACCCTTACTCCTCCACGGCGCCTAGGTCCTCCTTCAACGAGATCATTGTCTCGTCCGACGATGAGGACGACCAGGATCCACAGTAGCCCGCATATCCTAGGCTACTCACCGAGGCCGCCTAACGGACGAGGAGTCCGCGGCACAAATCGAGTATGTCATCTAGTGCTCGCTTCTCTATGACAGCGGCCCGACACCACCGTCACCTCGATGACGTCTCATCAAGGAGGATCACCCATCATCGTCGCCTCTCCATCGGGTCAAGACGAAGCGTGGCTCGCCTCCCCCGATCCAACGTGATCGCACCATCCAGAAGGAATGTCGTGTGAAGCCCGAGCCTCCATCACCGCCCCCGATGCACCGCAACGGGCATATAGATCGGACACCACATCAAGGAGGAGTCAGCCTTTCACCGAATAGTGCCTACGCTGTGTTCAACCATGGGGCATCATCGCCACGACGCCATCATTGCTGCGGCAACCATCTTCTACCCTACCTCAGCTGTGGCGGCGGCTCCTCCTCCTTGCGAACGTCGCCTCTGTGGAGGAGAGGGCAACTAGGGAGGAGTCGCACGCGGAAGGAGCTACGCAACATGGTGCGTCGCTCCGCCTTCGCGAAGTTCGACGAGGCACCCTCCTAGGTCCTCGTCGATGAGAACCTCGCGGAGGCTTGGCACCAAGATTGTTATCTCACCACGACAAAGATGTCCAAACGGCGCCTCCGCCAGATGGATCAACATGTCGGCAAAATGGACGAGGAATGTTTCTCTGAGCGATGCCGCCACCTTCGGCGATGCAAAGGGCCCGAGCAAGGGCCAGGTCAACCGGTGATCCCGCGGTCGTCCATTGTCGACGCCTTCCTTCGCGTTGCGGACGAGTACGAGTGGTTGTGCTGCAAGCGGCAGGGGATGGCCGGACAAGGCTATCACGACCACACGATCTTCTGCTGCTCGTAGAAGGACAACAACGACGGCACGAACGACGACAGAGGTGTTGCGTGGCAGCCCGACCATGCCTTCAAGGTCACCGTCTGATGTTTTTATTAATTTTAGTGTTAGTAGTTAATTGGATGAAATTTCATATAATTTATATAAATTATGATCAAATTAAAATGAAATCCGTCTAGTTTATATAAAATTTGTGTGAAGTTGAACTGCTGGCGAATGGATATGGTTAAGGTTAGGTGGCCGACCTCCATCAATATCCGTGGACGGTTCCCTGTCTGCGAAACGGATATGGCGTTCGTTTCAAAGGATGAAGTTGAAGATGCCCTTATATCTGTTAGTAATTTGTTTTTTGGAGTTATTGCCGGTCTAAACCGACTTGTTTCGTTAATTCAACAATAACTGACTTACAAACGAAATTCAGTATTGCGTATTTGTTTGGTTCGTGCAGGTTACAATATCCCAAAAGGATCAAAGGTCATGGTATGCCCTTCCATTGTTCACCTTAATCCTACTGTTTACGAGGACCCCAATGTATTTAACCCTTGGAGGTGGAAGGTTTGTCAACTTTTAACTGAAATTTCCCTTCTTTCCTCTAAAACCACACATGTCTTCCGTCTAAAGGTATGGAACTAAGTAAATACCCAATACTGGCTAACTCTTGTCAAGATTAATTTATTTCACATGCAGTTAATTAATCCATTCCCTTTCCTCTGCCCCCGCATTTTTGTGTTGCATGCATTTCACCACTTTCCTGAAGAATAAAGATAGTGGTGCAATTACAATAGTAATTATCCTTTTTGTGTGTGAAATACGCAAAAATAGTTTTTAGCTAGGTACGACCAGCTACCGGCCTCTAAGGGCATCCTAAGCGTTGATCCTCTCAATCCTGCTGCATCTGTTTGTATTGAACCGTTCGGATCAGTCGTATCATCTTACGCGGGTTTATATTCATCCGCTGATCGGTGCGTATGTCAGTTGTTCTGCAAATCTGATCGTCGACACATTCTTAACTGACACTCAGATTCCATCTAAAATCTCCCCGTGTTAAAATATTTGGCCAGTGATAGGCTGGTTGACCGGCCGAGTTTGGGCCGGTCGCCGCGCAGCGCTCCCATGCCAAGCGATTTGACGGTCCAAATCGTTATGTACCCTTTCGTGCGTATATGATTGCAATATTTGCGGTGACTTTGGAGGAGAAAAAGGTACATAGAGAGAGAGAAGAGGAGAATGTTGGACCTACTAACTGAATTATTCGATAGGGTTGTTTTTTTAACTGTTAAAAGGTTTGTTGTGTAAATTTATAAGATCGTTATGTAACCACTTAGTTGAATATATTTCCTCCCTTGGGAGGATGTTATGAAGGTGGATAAAGTCAATGTGGAGAGAGAAGTTGTGAGCTATCCCTAGTCTGGTTAATTTAAAATTCTTTATAAAGAAACAAACTAGATCAAAATAAGCATACATATGATAAAGCAGCTCACCATTGGAACAATCCTAACAAATGATTGTTCATTTTGGGATGAATATTTATTGATGCATAAATTAATTATTCAGTATAACAAATAATATGATTTTATCCAGGATATCACCGAACCACTTAGTGGTGCCTCCAAAGACTTCATGGCCTTCGGAGGGGGTTTGAGATTGTGTGTTGGTGCTGAGTTTGCTAAGTTGCAAATGACTATTTTCCTCCATTACTTAGTTACAAAATACAGGTACAACTACGACAACATGCTCTTTCTCTTCCATGCTAAGTACTCAATGTTTACTGTTGCAATGATTTAACAATTAACTTCATTTGAAATATATTAACTTGTTTGCATATGTTTTCTCTAGAAGCAACAAAATAAAGATGAATGGCCATTTGCTATTTTCAAGAATTCTACAAGTTATAAGATTTAACATTTATAGTCAATTTTTTTTGAAAAATTTCATGCTTACCAGAATACAATAATGTATGGTTTTTTAAATGAAAAATACTTGTGATGCATGCACCCATAAAGTTCTATACTAGGATCGCAAATATGGCACATGAAGGATGGAGTTACAAAATGAAAGAAATTATGGCATAAACACAAATTATTTTTGTACAACTTTATTTTCCACAAAGCTACTAATGAGTTTTGGAAGTTATTTGCATACACAATGTAATATACTCATCCAGATAAATGGATATTGCCGGCCTTGACATCGATAATAAACATAACAAAATAATTACTTCTATAATTAAGAACTCAAGTAAAGTTGTATAATTAATCTTAAAGTAGATTGTTGATCACATGAATGCACTTGCATATTTGTCAAAATTAAGTGCTATAGAACTTTATCCTTGGCTGAGGAGGCCTTTGGCTTATAAAGATGTTTTTATTCTTGGCTTTTCATTTTTAGCTTATAAAGGCAAAACTACATATTTATGTGTTTTTTTTACTTTTTCTTTTTGGTTTATGCTATCACGTAATCATATCCAGTAAAATGCTTCGGTTAGCTCAACCTAACAACAAATTTGCGGACCGACTTACAACATTCCCATAATAGATAGTCTACAACTTCTTTTCCACAACATAGAACCCATATCCACAAGATGCTTTCTAATAGCTGAGCGAAACAACTCCTAGCATATTCATCAAGTAAGTGGTACAACCCACAAAAATTGGATATTTAAGCGAAAGAGAGGCAACTACTCATAGACGACAACTACTCTCAAAAGTTAAGGGTAAAAAATCACAACCGCTCGCATGTTCGTACCTAAGTGTTTCATATATAGCAGAATATTTGATATGAATGTCATGCATAAATAGAAAAGAACTCCCAAACAATAATCTCCAAGGATATTTTTTCTCCAATGTCCCATTCTCTAGGAGCTTCGAGTACTATAATCGTGATGAAATATATAGAAGATTTGAAATTTGAAAACCTTCTTGCGATGAGTCGTGTTTTTTACAAACATTTAATTGTCATCATGGAATTAACAGAATCATCCAATAAGTAGCTCCCTCTACCCCATCTTCGACCACTAACCAAAATTTATTCATTAGGCTTTGCCTTCTAGCATGTGGCAAAGCATGCAAAGGATATGCAGTAGATAGGACTAAGAGTATTGGAGTTAAAGTTGACATACCCAAACTAAGTGTGCCACATGACAATCAAATAAGAGGCGTTTACCATTTTCATCTTTCCTACACAACATTTAATTTCCCGGCCATTATGTTTAACAATTTATTAGTCGTTACAATTCCCCATTTCCAACATACGAATGTATTTTTTGTTTTTAGTTCGGCTTGCTCAATTATTTTTGGCATTGAATTGACTTAAATTCATAAGATGTGAAGGAATAAAACTAACCAAAGTATTCTAGCACATCCGTAATGACACATCTTGTTTACTAGAAGTATAACCCGCGCGTTGCTGCGAGAATTGCTATTAAAACTATATGCATAAATAAAAATTATAAAAGTATGATACATTAAGTTGTCTAAGTGAAGATGCAACATAAACATGTGTGTATTAAAAATTATTAGGATGGACAATAAAATGATTAAAATATGGTTGATATGAAGGTTGCATATCGAGATTAATAAATATATTAGTGGAGATGAGATGGACAATCGATTGACTAATAAATGGATGATGTGGATAACTTGCATGTGAAGAGTGACAATTTAAATGACCTAAGTGGGTGACATGGATAATTGATTGTCTAAGAGAATAGATGATGTGGATAGCTTGCATGTTGAGATAGACAATTTAAATGATCTATAGTGGGGTTTTGTTATATAAGAAGTATAGATTAGTTAATTACAATTAACCAATTTATGGTCAATTAGGTCCTACAAAACTCACCTCTAGGCTGGGTTGAAGCCGCGACTTGGGCACGGTTTCTTAATAGTGTATTTTGCTATTTTGCAAAGATGAAGGTATATTCTCCTATATTAATAAGTTTGGGTACTTAATAACCAGATGTGCATACCCACCAAAATATCTTCCAAAAAAACTTGTAAAACACCATTACGTAAACTAGAGTTCCAGTTTGGAGAACAAAGTAGTCCCCAATAACCAAAATGTAATCTTCAGCAACCACTATTCTGTCCCAAACGGGAAGAACCTACATTGATATGTAACTTTAGACAATATCAATTAGCTTGGTTTTTTATGTAAAAAATAAGCTATTGTCTAAGATAATTATAAGATTCGTTTGATAGAAGAGATTTCTTTTTCGATAGAAGAATTTTTTTTCTGTATTATGGATTCTGATTCACCCTTTTACCTCTTTCATATAGACAAGATAACATCCCAGTTTCAACCATATATTGTATTTTATGGTAGTTTCTATTCTAAAAAAAGGGAACCATATAAGTCCAATTTTCTAGGGACCCATTTTGGGAGCACAAAAAATGAGTGTTCCTTTTGCTGCAAACCTAACAAAGTCAATTTACTATTTTATTTTTTAATTTCTATATATTTAAAGTAAGAGTGTATAACCCAAAAAGGTTGTTTGTATTGGTATATATATGTCCGTCTTTCTTGCCAAAGTAAAATCGATTGAAATAAATAAGATGAACAATTGATTAAAGGCTGGAAGAATGATTTAATGTAAAGAAGTATGTAGATTGCATAAAAATATATCATGCTCCCAATGAGGTTTACGTTTGCAATATGTGAAACAAGATCATAAGAAAATCACCAATGGATCCCAATGTACATTAGTAAACTTTCGACATGAGTGGGCATGTTAATCTTCTATAGTTGCATTATTTTTTGGAAAATAAAGTATTGTATGGGCATTGTCTAGTAGGCTGTTCTTTTAAACACGTCTTTACTATTCATGATGTCCATTATATTTGTTTATTTTACATAACTCTTTTATGCTACGTTCAAGGACTATGATCATAGGCATGGCATATTTAGTAAATATTAATGCACTATATAATAGAAAGGATTAGTTGGTATTATAAGCTTACACAAATGGTTTATTATTAATGTTAAAATACATATTATGCAGATGGAAAAAGATTAAAGGGGGTTCAATGGTGCTTTCGCCAGGGCTACGTTTTCCTGATGGTTTTCACATCCAACTTATTCAAAAGTCTTGAGAAATTTACTATTCAATAAAAGAATGCTTTGCAATTTTTTTTTATTGAATTTTATGTTCATGTATATGTGGCTTTGTACTGTGATAACTGAAAATAAGGTCATCTCAAATAACTTTGTATAGCCCTGATTGTACAAGGTAAAACATAAATGAGCAACATATGTATATTATTTGTAGGTATGCTTAAAACTTATACATTCTACATATTCCACTATGTTTCCTACATTAGTGAAAAGATGCAATAATATATTATTTTGGCCACCACACTTCTCACATGTGGTGTCCTACAACTTCGGAAATTTTTACAAATTTAACCCTTATTTACATTTTAAACACAAAATGAACCCAAAATTTAAAAATTTCACAAACTAACCCTTTTTCATGGCGCCCGTCCCTATGGCGTCATGCTAGACACCATGGCGCCCTGATAAAAGGCGTCATACAACTCGCCACGTCGGATCTGCCAGTGGGTCTGTCAGGACCATGGCGCCTTTACCAATGGCGCCATGCCTTGCACCATGGCGCCTTTACTAATGGCGCCATGCTCTCTACCATGGCTCCCTGGACAAAGGAGTCATGGTACTTAAGTTTAATTTTGATGCTTCGTACTATAAACGGCCGCCGATTCTTCATACGAACTCTGATTTTGATGTTCTTGGACTCGTTGAACTCGTATTGACGAGGGCCTCATGTTGATATCATTGGATATTTATTTAGAGCATTTAAAAAAATATCATTTTGATACTTCCCAAATGGTTAAGTCTTGCATCGTAGGTCCTCCCAAATGCATATGATATGAGGTATTTTGGCACAAAAATATGCTATGAAAATTGCGCATAAAATTCACTCATCATGCATCTCACTCAGGGTATGCTCCTAATCCTCTCAGGGTATTCAAGCCAGCCTTATTTTTTATGGAAGATACCCTGAGTGAGATGCCCGGCTTGAGGGGAGAAGAGGCATCTCACTCAGGGCATGCTCCTAATCCGCTCAGGCGCTGAGAACACTGTTAGATTCAGATCCAATGGAGGCTTAAAGAACAAACCTAAGAAGAAAATAACAGAGTCAGGGATCAGGACTATTTACAAGCAAATCAAATAAGGAACGGTTGAATGGGTCGACTAGCGAAGGGAGGGAGATGTATCATCTCTGATGTGTTGAAGATGAAAACGATTGGAGAGCAAAATAGCGTCGTTGGTCTTCATTAATGTATCTCACTCTTCATGCAATGAAAATTGCACATAAAATTCACTCGTCATGCATCTCACTCATTAACATCATGATTTCATTTTGTTGTAAATATTTTTCTCAAGTAAGAACCATATGCTACATGTCTTCTTTAATTCATATGTTTGCTCTGATGCACTATACCAAGATCCATGTGACATGGAAGAGTTTTCTATATCTATTTAATTATATATTTATTTTCTAAAAGTAAAATCTTAAACTATACATAATTGCAGGGGAGTTTCTGTATCTCTCATGTTCTTCAATCATAGGGGAGCTTTCATATCTCTCATGTACTTCAATTATAGGAAGATTTCATATCTCTCATGTTCTTCAATTATAGGAAAGCTTTCATATCTCTCATGTTCTTCAATTATAGGGAAGCTTTCATATCTCTTATGTCGAAGAAAATAAGATATATGGAAGCTTCCCTTACAATTTTGGATAGGTTAAGATTTTGTTTTTGGAATGCCCAGGCAGGCGTGCGTTTCAAGTGGTGCCAAAATAACCTCATACCCTGAGTTCTCAGCGCCTGATGCATGATGAGTGAATTTTATGCGCAATTTTCATAGCATATTTTGGTGCCAAAATACCTCATATCATATGCAACCAGTTTTCCTTATCAATAATGCATAGTTTCTCATATTTTAAGTTTTATAATTTTATTGCATAGATTTTTTTATGGTATTTTTAGGTTTGTTGACATGTGCATGGTCTTGGCAATGACATGTTCAAAGAGATTAAATTGAAGTCAAACCGGAGGACCTACGGTGCGAGACTTAGCCATTTGAGAAGTATCAAAATAATATTTTTTTAAATGCTCTAAATAAATAGCCAATGATATCAACATGAGGCTCTCGTCAATACGAGTTCAACGAGTCCAAGAACATCAAAATCGGAGTTCGTATGAAGAATCGGCAGCCGTTTATAGTACGAAGCATCAAAATTAAACTTAAGTACCATGACTCCTTTGTCCAGGGAGCCATGGTAGAGAGCATGTCGCCATTAGTAAATGCGCCATGGTGCAAGGGATGACGCCATTGGAAAAAGGCGCCATGGTCCTGGCAGGCCCACTGACAGGTCCGACGTGGTGAGTTGTATGACGCCTTTTATCAGGGCACCATGGTGTCTAGCATGGCGCCATAGGGGCGGGCGCCATGAAAAAGGGTTAGTTTGTGAAATTTTTAAATTTTTGGTTCATTTTGTGTTTAAAATGCAAATAAGGGTTAAATTTGTAGAAATTTCCTACAACTTCTTACATCATATACAATGATACAAGGCAATCATTTGCTAGCATCACTTTAAATAATTTCCGTTTTGAGTCTCCAGACAAAATAGTTTGTTATAAAACCATACATGATAAAATTACTATCATTGATAGTTCTCATCAGACCACATGCATGTACCACTTTCTACAAAATTAACCTCCGTGACGGCTCCTTCTTGTAGGCATAGGAACATTTGAAGTGTAAGTACGAATATCGCTCCTAGACATAAGACTATTTTCCATCTATTGTATTTAGGGAGCTAACCCAAGATGGATAAGAACTTCAATCCAAGTCTAACGATGTAACCTACAGCTCTGACCACAAAAATATAGAAACTCGGCTATGCTACGGACATGCACACAACTGATGCATCAAAACTGTGGTCGACGCCATATGCTTTTACCACCATCAATAGTTTTTTTGGATAATCTAAATGTCATCATAAACAATGTGAAGCTACATGTGCTATATAGGCTCGTCGTTTATAGGTAAATTATCGATGTTGGCATATATAATTTGCATAAGATATACTACACTATACAAACAACCAACATAAATTCTCTTTTTTCTCATCCCGAATCTTGTACTACAAACACCTAGACTAATAATCTATAGTACTAACAACTACACTATACAAACTAATAACAACGACTTCATCTTCTTTCTATCTTATATCTCATTTTTTCTCTTTATCTTTATTATCTTCTCTAATATTATACTACTAACACCAAGACTAGAAACTAGTAATGTATGGTTCTAACAACTACAATATACAAACTAGCAATATAGACATCATCTTCTTTCTCTCTTATCTCCTTTTCTCTCTTTATATTTTTTATCTTATCTAATCTTACACTATTAACACCTAGAATACAAACTAACAATGTATAGTACCTGAAGGGTTAGATAGCAGAAAACAAAAAAAAAATTCTAACTAGCGTGGCCTAACGCCCCAGATCTATCTAGTTGTAATGCTGTAACGGGACAGAATCGGTAACATACCCGGATGTAGACCGTTAAGCGGGAAACGTTTCCGTGTGAACATGATTGATGTAGTGATGGGTATAGATAACAACTCCTCGTTGGTTACCCAAAATGGAAGGTTATTATGTAGATAGCATCAAATTTCCCTCGGTGAAGATACCAAGATTATCAATCTAGTAGGATTCCAAGAGCTACAAGTAGGTGTCAACGGTGCCAGAAATTTCTTAGTGGCGTGGAGTTAACGTGGACCTGCACACGAGAACGCAAATAACTTTTCTCCCAACGAGTTCAAAGAGGTTGTCAATCTCTCCGACCTTGCTGTTTACAAAGAATCAGAACACAAAGGGAAAGTAATAATTGTGCGGCTGAAAGGAAATAAAAGCAGTAAAGTAAAAGCGGTGTAAACTATGGTGGAAATATATAACGGTGCGCCATGACTTTCACTAGTGATGTTTCTCTTCCAAAAGACGGTAAACAACTATGCTGGATGAACAAATTACAGCTGAGCAATTGACATAATTATAAATGCACCGCAATGCTAATTATGCTACTGGAAAGTAAAGAGGCTCAATCGTATGGGCATTACACCAAAACAAGTAGACCATTTATTCATCAGCATCTACTCACTAATCATCTACCTTGAGATATCTATCCAAAATATCTGGCTGATATTAAGTTACAAAACCCAACCAAATTGTAGGATCAAAGCAACGAGAAATTTCTTTAACACTCTATGTGTAATTTAAGAAATCCTTGCAACACGCAGTCACAAGCACCACTGCTTTATCCCTGGTGGCAACAACACATCGCCTAGTCTCATGTTTCTGTAACTCAAGCTAGACATCGGGGGTCATGAACCCACAATCATGCATAACACTCCCTCTTGGATTTGCAATCTACTACTTGGCCAAAGCAACAAACGCAAGGGGAAACATGCAAGAATACTCAAGAACAAAAATATAAAGGTAAACCAAATAAATTACTCATCAGAAAATAAACATAATCTCATAATCCATCGGATCCCAGCAAACACAACATAGAAAAACAAGAACTAATACATAGGTGCCTTGATCATGTAGGGCAGCTCACAAGGGCTAAGAATTGATGCACAAGATTGGAGAGACAACATCATCTAGCTACTGATCATGGACCCATGGTCCAAGGGGAACAACTCACGGCGCATCCCGGAGGCGATCATGGTGATGGAGAAGCCTCCGGAGGTCAATCCTCCCTTCGGCAGGGTGCCGGGACGGGTTCTTCTAGTGGTCCCGAGATCGGAATCGCCTCGGCGGCGGAACAGTAGATGAAATCGCGTGACGGGGTTCCTCCCGAGGGTTTTCAGAGCAGGAGGTAAATATAGGACAAATGGGAGTCCGAGGGGTAACCCCCCTGGCCCATGCGACCAGGTGGCACGGCTACCCCCCTTGCGCGCTTGGCCAGGGGGCGGCCCCCGTCGGGGCCCCCTTCGGGCTTACAGAGTCTTCTGACTTCGATATATTTTTAGTATTTTTTTGGAATTTTCCGAGCACTTTTATTTTTCACTTTTTTCTGCAATGCACGGACAAAATAGACAGAAACTGGCACTAGGCACTGAATTAGTAGGTTAGTCCAAAATATGTTGTAAATGATATGAAAGTGCATCAAAACATATAGCAATATCACCAAAAGAAGCATGAATCAAGCAAATTATAGATACGTTTGAGACGTATCATATGCTCAAGACTAAATCAAAATACTTATCAATTTGATTAAATCCTAGAGACTTGTCTTTCTTATTAATTTAATATTCTTCTTCATTCTGAGATCTCTTTGATCAGATCAATTTATTTTAGACTCATGTTTCATTAGTGAATCCACATATTTTCTTAAAGTTCACATATGAAGTTCACGAAATAATGATATTCTCACTACATGCTGAAATATTATACATCGCTATGTATGATATTCTACAATCAGCGCAAACTCTATTTTACCAGAATGCGGAGTTTCAGTCATCTTACCTAAAAAGATATGGTTTGCATGTGTCAAGAGATCAAGTATCTAAAGACTTCACCATACCATTCATGACTTAAACGATAGTGTCATTATTAAGTTTGAATAATTCTTGGCATTATAATGTTTTATAAATGATCAATCTACTATCATTGAAATTAAAATAAGAATAACTTATTCATAAACGTAATGTGACCATAAAAGATGTTATTGATGAAAGTAGAAGAACTGATTTGTTTCTCACTACTATGAATAATTGTCTTTGCGAGATGCAAGATACACTAATAATGTTCACACTCAAACGATTACAAATTTTATTCTTATAACTAATCAAAATGATAGATGTAAAGGAAGAGTGTTGTCAACCACCAACTATTTTAATTGCCGTCAGCACACATTGTCACCTCATCCCTTCTAAGCCACTCTCAAGCAGTAAGTTAAAGCATCAAAAACTAGTCAACCACATTAGTGTTTTGTGGGAAAAGACATTTATAACCCGTATCAAATATACCTTCTCCGTCAATGATTATTTCTGCATTGGTTCTACTTTAAAGTTCTTAACTTTAGTCATGAACTCATGAAAGATGAACGAGTCTCCTTTATGATATAGTCTAGACACGATATTTGTAGCTGGGCGAGGAAGCGAATGCAACTTTTAGTTATCACAAAATCATCAGTCATTGATTATCCACAAGTGTGGGGGATTACGATAGTTTTACGAAAATAGTGACGAGGCTGATCAAAGGCAGACACCATATATCCATCCCTTTGGTGGACAAGCACCAGGCAGGACTTTATCACGCGTGTCCACGCACCATCGGAATCACCCATCCATGCTCCCTGGTACGTGCCGCTCATCCAACGATCCCTCGTTGCTGCCTTCCTATTCCCTTAAAAAAACAACAATTAAACAAAATTGGCTGACCCTGTCTCTTAATTAAACCAACCGCTCTGGACTTTCTCTAGCCCCACGTAATGAACGCAACAGAACAGAGATTTGGAGGGAAATTAATAAGTCTTGCGCGCCAAAATCATTGGCGGTGAACTTTTCCGTACACAGTTACCCCCCAACAAACTAAATCATACAAGTTCTTTATCAGCTCTATCTACGAACACATATCCAACAAAGGGGATACGAGGAACTTGATGGCTTCTTCACCAATTCTTGCCGGGACCAATGAGGAATCAGATCCCTTAAATGTAAGCTATCTCGTTTCGTTGTGTTCCTCCCTTTCTCTGATCCAATTGTCTCCTTCCAGTCCTGCAATGCACAGATCTATGACTTTTAGATTTTTCTGATTGTTGTCACTCGTAACACATAGTAAAATACAACTAGACAACAGAAACAATTGCTCATTTACAACACAGATAGGTTTTCTTCTCCTTTTCCTTGTATTTGAACCAATTGATAAAGTGAGTACTCACTTATTTAAACATGGGGGCGAAGAAACTACAGCTAGCAATGCAACAGAGAAGATTGAAAAAAGGGTGCCAAAGCTTGGCATGCAGTTTTTATCTGAAGAAGAAGCTTATTACTTCTATAACAAGTATGCTTATTCCTTGGGTTTTAGCATCCGAAGAGGCAATCAACATAAAGTAAAAAATTTCAACACAATACAACAACGGACATTCATATGTTATCGTCAAGGTATGGACTAGTTGTAACTTGTTCTGGTCATATGAATTTTTAGATGAGACTAAGAAAATCACTTCAACTAATAGGAGTTCGTGCTGAAGATAAAAGAGAGGAGAAATATAGTTAGTAGACCCGAGACACGATGTGGTTGTGATGCACGTATGAAGATAAGTCTTACAAATGGGATTTATTATGTATATAAATTTAAAGAAGCCCATAACCATAGTCTTGCTACTGGAAACATGTCGCAATACTTAAGATCACACAGGAAAGTAACTGAAGCTCAACTAGCCAATGACAAGGTCGCGAAGTCAATGGGCATTTCAAATAAATCAACTATTGATCTAATGACAAAGGAATCATGTGGACCTGAAAACCTTGGCTTTATAAGCACAAACATGAAAAACCGTTTGTACTCAAAGAGAACACTAAAAGCAAAGGTAGGTGATATAGGAGTGTTAGAATATATGGAGAAGAAGTTTTCACAACATGACAAGTTTTTTTATTCAAGTCAAGTTGACGAGGATGATTTGATAACTAATATATTTTGGACGGACTCCAAAATGGTCTCAGACTATGCATTATTTGGTGATGTGATATGCTTTGACACCACATACAGAAAACCAGACGATGGGCGTCCATTTGGTTTAATTTTTGGTGTGAATAATCACAAGAAAACAATTGTGTTTGGTGCTACACTTCTCTATGATGAAACAACATAAAGTTTTGCTTGGCTTTTTAGAACATTTTTAACAGTAATGTCTGGAAAGCATCCACATACAATTTTGACTGACAAAGATGCAACAATGGCTAAGGCAATCCGTTTAGTCCTTCCTCACTCTCACCATAGACTTTGTGTGTGGCATAAGAATCAAAATGCTTGCAAACATCTTGGTGGAGTTGTTACAGATTACAAGAAGTTCAATGCCGATTTTCAGCATTGTATTTATGATATTGAGGAGTGATACGTCCCAAACGTATCTATAATTTCTGCTTGCTCCATGCATGATTTGTGTGACATTGCCATGTTTTGCTTGAACTTTCATACACTTTTTATCATATTTGGACTAACCTATTAACTCAGTGCACCTAGTTGCCAGTTCCTGTTTTCTGCTGTTTTTGTATTTCAGGTTTTCCGGCCATTAAAAGTGCCAAATAAATCCCGGAAAAATTATATAAAAACTCAGCGACCCGGAAGCTTCCCGAAGAACCAAAGTGGGAAGGAGGTGGACCCATGATACGTCCAAAATGAATCACTATTTTATATCATAATTCGTCCTTATTCATTGATATATTTCACACTACGATGATGTTCTTATGTTGTTTTGGCTTGTTTTACATAGTTTGCAACTTTCCGGTGCCGAAGCAGCAAACGCAGGATTCAGCGGTAAAAAGTGGACGCTGATTTGCTGAAGAAGAATACCTCCAAATTACCTGAAAATCGACGGAGGGCATTTTTTGAAAGATTAACGAAGACATGCCGAAGAGGGGCCAGAGGGGGGCCACAGGGTGCCCAGGCGGCCACCTGGTGCGGCCCCACCCCTGGCCGCGCCGGGAGGGCGCCTGGAGCTCTGGGACCACCCCAGGCTCCCCCCCCTCTGGCCTATATACTCTTCGTCGTCCGAAAACCCTAAAAAGGGGAGTTTTTATGGAGTTCCGCCACCGCTCCCTGGCGGAACCTACAGAGACGAAAAGGGCTCTCCGGCGGGCAGATTCCGCCGAGGAGATCACCTCCCGGAAGGGGAGATCATCGCCATCGTCATCACCATCGTCACGGGCATCATCGAGATCATCATCAACATCATCTCCAACATCAGCACCATCTTCATCTTCATCCAATCTCATCTCACAATTGCAAGTTGCGTTGTAACTCGTACCATCTATCCTCTCTACTCTACCGGTGTTGATTACTACTTTGTGGTGAATGCTATTGAGTTTTGTTGGAGAAATATCATTATCTCCAGATTGTTTACCACCTATTTATCACCTCTGATCATGATCTCTTTTATGTCTTGTGAGTAGTTACTTTAGTTCTTGAGGACATGGGAGAAGTCTTGTTGTTAGTAGTCATATGATGTTGAAGTAATATGTGTTGTTTGATATTTAAGTTGTGTTGTTATTTTCCTAGTGGTGTTGTGTGAGTCGAACACTCAACACTTCACCTTGTTAAGGACCTAGGGGAATGCATTGTGTATAAAGAATACTTACGGTGGGTTGCCGGAGTGACAGAAACCTGAACCCCAGTTTGCACACTTTTGCACAAGGGAATAATGGATCCTTGATCTTATTGCTGTGGTTAGGCTTTGCCTTAATTTCTATCTTGTATTTGCGGATGCTTGCAAGTTTTTTAATCATAAGAGTACACTTATCTTAGTCTAGAAGGTGTGCTAGCATAGATCCACCCACTTAACACTTATCAACACTACAGACAGTGCCGATACGGAGTATGGCGAAAGCACGTGACTACCTCTCCATGTGTCCTCAAGAACGCTTTAGCCTTTATAAGTTCAGTTGCCAGGCTTATCCTTTGCTCAAAAGTATTGGGCCACTTGCTCCTCCTCAGCACTATTTACTTTGCTTGCTTTTATCTTATTGTTGCTTATACCGAAAACCCCTATAAAGTTATCTTTCAGTGCTTGCAGTTTTTCCTCGTCCAAAATCACATATCAATACCTTTCGCTCCTCATTGGGTTCGACACTCTTACTTATCGAAAACGCTGCAATATATCCCCTACGGTTGTGGGTCATCAAGTACCATTTTCTGGCGCCGTTGCCGGGGAGCATAACGCTATTGGTAAGTGAAGCTGGTAAGGAAATTTTTATATTGTTGTTTTTATTTTGCTGTTGCTGCTCTTTGTCCATATGGACAACCTAGCTATTGGATCGTTGCTTGCGAGGAAACGCCCCACATCTGTGGTGGTTGTTCCTCCCCCTACCGAAATTGTGCCTTATAAAATACCAGCTGGTATTATCGATTGTGTTTTGGCTAATCGTTATGCAGGAGACAGACATCCCAGTGAACACTTGCTATATTTGTCACAACTATGTTCTTTATTTAAGCTTGCAGGTGTATCAATGGAGTTTGTCATGAGGAAATTGTTCTCCATATCTCTTATAGATAAAGCTTCAGATTGGTATAAGCTTCTCGATAACTCGCATTTTCTTGATTGTCAAGAGCTTATTTCTCTCTTTTATACCAAGTTTTATCCTCTTCATGAAATTCATGGAGACAGAAATTATATCTATAACTTTAGGTCTCATGACGGAGAAAGCATCGCGCAAGCTTGGGGGATATTGAAATCCCTAATGCTCAAATGTCCTATTCATGAGCTCCCCAAGGAAATTATACTTACAAATTTTTATGCTAGTTTTTATCGTCGGGATAAGGAGATGCCGGATGCCTCCTCTAGTGGGGTATTTCAGACGAAAAGCGTTGAAGAAAGATGGGATCTCCTTGAAAGAATCTAGAAGAATACTGAAGATTGGGAAATAAATAAATGTATTGAACCCACTATAAATTATGAGCATGATTATATAGAGAGCTATGTGAAAACTGATTACTTTAATACCTTTTTCTCTAAGATTGGTCTTCATTCCCATCTAATAATTGATTTTTGTAAGGACTTTGCCTCTCATATTGACTCTTCTAAGAAGAATAAGGATCGGCATCATAAACCCTTTAAAGAATTACCTATTGATATTCATGTTGCTGACTCTATTTTGCCTGCAGTTATATATGAAAAAAAAACTTTTCCCGCAAGGATAAGGGAGCACTCTTTTGTGACAGGCATATTAAATAAAAGTGAGAGAAGAATTGATGAGCCTGAGGACCAGATCAAGGTCAATCCTCAAGTTGCATTGGTTAAGGATCTTGTTACTAATGATGCTTTAGATTCCGATATAAACTTTTGTGCTGTTTCCACTAACCTTGTCACAGCCAAGAATAAAGGCCCAATTTCAGGTACTCCAGTAGTATCTGTTAAAATAGGAGAACACAATTATTATGGGTTATGCGATTTGGGATCGAGTGCTAGTGCTATCCCGTATTCACTTTATCAAGAGATCATGGGTGAGATTTCACCTTGTGAACTTGAAGAAGTTGATGTTACTATTCATCTTGCAAACAGATCAACTATCTCTCCTATCGGAATTGTGAGAGACGTTGAAGTCATATGCGTAAAGGTAAATATCCTACCGACTTTCTAGTACTTGGTTCAGTAAGGGATAATTTTTGTCATATTATTTTTGGTAGACCTTTTCTCAGAACTTGTGGAGCTATAATAGATTGCAAGAAAGGTAAAGTTTATGTTGAATTCAATGGTGAGCCATATGAATTTAACTTTTCTAAGTTCTCTAAGCAGCCTCATGGTACCAATTTGCCTAGTAATGATAAGATTATTGAAGATATTGCTTCCATTGCTATTCCTCCTAATGATCCTTGATACGTCCAAAACGTATCTATAATTTTTGCTTGCTCCATGATTCTTTTGTGTGATATTGATATGGTATCGATACACTTTCATACACTTTTGATCATATTTGGACTAAATTATTAACTCAGTGCACCCCAGTGCCAGTTTTTGTTTTCTGCTGTTTTTGTATTTCAGGTTTTCCCATTATTAAAAGTGCTCAGAAAATTCCGGGAAAAATATATAAAAAATCAGCGTTCCAGAAGCTTCCTTACGCCCCGAAGGGGGGCCATAGGGGCCCCACCTGGTGCCTAGGCGGCCAGTGGGCGCGGCTTAGGGGGTGGCCGCGCCGAGAGGCCGCCTAGACTCCTGGTGGCCCCCCTGGGTGCCCCCCTTGGCCCTTATTTTTACTAGCGACGCGAAAACCCTGATTCCGGACCCCTTTTCTCCAGAAGAAATTCCGATCTCCGCCGCCATCGCCGACAAGCTTTGGGGGACCAGAATTCCTGTGCCGGCACCCTGCTGGGACGGGGAAGTGCCCCCGGATTCATCTCCATCGACGTTGCTTCCTCCCTCCATGATGCGAGAGTAGTTCCTCCTCGGGGTTGAGGTTTCTACCAGTAGCTATGTGGTTTTATCTCTCTCCGATGATGTGATCTTCGTTGTGATCATAGGCTATGTTAATCTAGGATGATCCCATGATGTTTCCCCTTGTTCTATGTATCGGATTGGTGTACTCACTTGATCTTATCTAGTATAATCCCCGAGACCATGGTGACAGCGGTCTATTGGACATGTGTTAGAAGAATATTTTCATGAGTGATTTCCTCTTTTGTGTGTGGATTGAAGATTGAGAGTCTCTTGGTGCTTGTCTTTGACTATCTTTAGATATGTTGTGGTGATTGTGGTACTCTCTTTGGATGGCCGCGGTGACATTGGGAAATCCATAGATGAGAACTACGAACTCTGAGGTGTGCTTTTGTAGCACTACACAATTCTCGTCCTCTCTTGACCACAAAGGAATGACCTCCGAGTACGTCTCCATTGCATGTTTTATGAGGAATATCATGTGATTAGACTATGTTAATGTTGTTGGGAGTTGCCACTAGTGAAAGTATGAAGTCTAGGCCTTGTTTCCACCATTGCAATACCGTTTGCGTTCACGTTTACTACTTGTTTGCTTGCTGCACTTTTTATTACAGATTTATATTACCTTGCTTTGCTACACCTATCACCCATATTTTACCATCTCATTGCCGAACTAGTGCACCTATACAACTCCTAGTTGTATTAGGTGTGTTGGGGACACAAGAGACTTCTTGTATCTTAATTGCCGGGTTGCTTGAGAGAGACCATCTTCAACCTCTACTTCCCCGAGTTCGATAAACCTTAGGTCATCCACTTGAGGGAAATTGCTGCTGTCCTACAAACCTCTGCGTTTGGAGGCCCAACATAGTCTACAAGAATAGAAGCGTGCGTAGACATCAAGCTATTTCTGGCGCCGTTGCCGGGGAAGTAAGTGTTTGAAGGTATATCTTTAGATCTTGCAATTAATTCTTTTTGTTTCTTGTTTCTATTTTCACTAGTTAGGCTTTATGGAAAACAACAACAAAATTATGAGAGAGCTTTATGAGCTCTATCTTGAGTTAGGACATGAAGTGTTTGAGGAGGAGATCAAAAAGCTTATGGAGCTTTATTATTTGAACAACACTCATGATAGTAGTAATGTTATTAGCATGTCTTCTTTGAATACTTTTGATACTAATGATATGCAAAACCATAAGCTTGGGGATACTACGTTTTATGAAGATGATCTTTTTAGCCCCCCAAGTTTTGATGAGGAAATTTATTTTGATGATACTTTGCCTCCTATCTATGATGATTATTGTGATGACACTTATGCTATAAAGAATAATTTTTTACAAGTGCACCATGATAAGAATGATTCATGTGACAGCTATTTTGTTGAGTTTACTCCCACTATTACTAATGAGAAGGATTTTGCTTATGTGGAGAGTAACAAATTTTCTATGCTTGTGGATCATGATAAGAATTTTTTATGTGATACTTATATTGTTGAGTTTATTCATGATCCCACTGGAAATTATTATGAGAGGGGAACATATGCTTATAGATATTTCAATAATAACAAGTTCCCTCTCTTTATGTTGAAGGTTTTTAAGTTGCACATTTTTTGCCTTCCTATGCTAATATCTTTATGCTTCAATGAGTTATTTCTCTACAAGATCCATTTGCATAGGAAGCATGTTAGACTTAAATGTGTTTGGTATTTGCTTCTTTATGCTCTCTTTTGTGCTTCAACTCTTATTCCTATGAGAGCATCACTAAAATCTTAAGCCTATCTTTATGGCTATAAAGAAAGAGCTCTAGGGAGACAACCCTTGTTATCTTTACTTTGAGTTTTTACTTTCTGTTTTTAGTGGTATTGATTATTGTTACTACTGTAGCAACACAATTGTATCTTTATTTTCAAGCTTTGTGCCAAGTTATAGCCTCATATGACAAGGGTAGTGAAAGTTGTGACATTCTGTCCAGAAAACAGATTCTGTCCTCGTGACGGGAAAAATCAGATAAAATCACCAGTTCATTATTTTGAGCTGAATTTTTTACACAGCATTCTCTATACAATCACGGAACTTTCGTATGTTCTGATTTTTTTGATTGGAGTTGCAGAAGTACCCCTAAAAAATTCTTTACTACCTGCTGTTCTGTTTTTCACAGATTCTGTCATGTTTTGTCTCTCCTAACTTTTGCAAACCTTAAGCTTGCTTTTTCTTTGTAAAAACCTTTTGGCAATCTTTATAAACAGTAGCTCTTCAAGAATATCTTTATATACAGTGGGGAAAAATTATTTATTAAGGGTACTAACCTCTCTAATCAGCTTACGATGAGTTATGTATGAAGGGAGTTTTCAAGTGTGCGATGGGAGATGATGAAAGAAGATTCCGGAGTGTCAAGCGCTCAAGCTTGGGGATGCACCCATGCATCCCCAATAAATATTCAAGGAGACTCAAGCGTCTAAGCTTGGGGATGCCCCCGTGCATCCCCTTCTCCATCAACAATCATAAGTTCGTCCTACGTCTCACTATATTTTTATCACTTCATCCGTTATGTGCTATGCTTGGAGCGTCTCGCTCTTAGGTTTTATTTTTAGTTTTCTTTAGCTTTTCTTGCTTTTCATAACAAGTTAGATCCCGTTTTACTTTGTGTGGGAGAGAAACACGCTCCACTTTCAAAATCTAGAACACATCATAGGATTCTTCATGCCTATCTTTTTGCTGTTATGTGTTCTTTATCTTTTCGTAGCAACTTTCATGTCTAGTTTTAGTCTTAGTTTGTCTTAGCAAGAGCCTTGGATTTTTTTTAGTTTGTCGCTGGAACACTCTTTAGTTTTCATGTTTGTCTTGTTAAGAGAGTTGGTTGTTGCACTGAGTTGTGTCTTGTCTTGAGAGTAGGTAATTGAGGTTGCTATTTAATTTTAGTAGTAACTTGCAATAGTTTTGAGGTATTGATGTGAGTAATGTTTGAACTTTTGGTGTCAAGAGCTCTAGCCTATTAGTGATAGATGTCGTATTTTGGGAAATCCGAGTTTATTTTCAAAACCTACAAAACTAGTTGAGAACTCTAGCTACTAGATGGATCACTACTCTTCTGAGGGGTCGAATATTAGAGTACACTCACGTACCATGAGTCGAGGATGCGCAAGGATAACCAAACCCCCATACACTCCTCCTCCGGGTACTTGTCTATTTGTGAACCTCCTTACTAGATTGAGAGTTACCTATAATAAGTGCATGAGTTCTTCGGACTAATGTAAGGATTGATAGTTGACACTTCCACCTCCTCATATTTGCTAGCCTCTCCTGTGCCGTGCATTGCTTTCTTCTCACTCCGAGAGTTGGCGTCCACCTTCGCCAGTACATCCAAACCATTGGCATGATACACTCTGTCATCATAAACCTCCTTATATCTTTCCTCAAAACAGCCACCATACCTACCTATCAAGGCATTTCCATAGCCTTTTCGAGATACATTGCCATGCAACATCCACCTTCTCATGACTTGATCTTAATGTCATACATGCTACTTGCTTGATAGATGAGCCGCATGCTAGTTGGGCCTTGCCCTAATCATTGCTACATGACGCGCTAGTATCATTGCATATCCTGCTATCCTGGCAGAGGCATACATTTGCATCATGATTGTTACGTCTTCTTTATGTGAGTACCCTTGTAAAGTGTGAAAGATCTCCTATATTCTTGTAAAATATAGAGTGTTGCCCCTAAAGTGAGGAAAAGATCCCAAAGAGGACAAAATCAAAAGATCCCAAAGAGGACAAATGAGAGAAATAGAAAGATCCATTGAGGCCACCAAAAAAATAGAAAAAATAGAAAAAAGAGAAAAAAAGAAATAAAAAGAGAGATCATCATACATGCATATAGCTACGTGGGGACCCTTCACACTATAGAACTTGGCTTGTATATTCCAATGATGAGCCTCCTCAAACAAGCTCTAGGTCTTCTTGAGCAAGCAAGTTGGATGCACCCCCACTAGTTCCCTTGGAGAGCTTTTAGCTCACATGTGCATCCGTTGCATGGCAATCCCTACTCCTCACATAATATCTATCATTTGGCTTTCTCTCGCCTATGATTGTCCTCATTGATGTGAGCCTTTCACACCTTTTTTTTCTTCCCCCTCCTTCATTCTTTCTCTCTTTGCCATCCTAAGTGTCAACTTTCCTTGCTTACGCTCATCCATTGCATGAGTGCTCAAAATATCGAAAAGGAGTGGATCATTTTGACTTGTACCTGGCTAGTGGTCTGGGGATGAGTCAAGATAAGATTCCAAAGAAGACCAAGTGTGAAAATTTAGTAGATTGAGTTCTCAACACAAAAATACTTTTTTCTCTCGTAATCCCTATCCCCTTTCTTGCACGCAAACACCATTTGGAGACATTCGAGTCACGGACAGCGAGAGCTCTTGCACTTTATGTTCTTATGTTGCTTGTTTCAATGCTAATATAGACTCTTGCCTGTTATGACTTGAATTGGATTACATGCCTTGATTCCTTTACTTAAAAGTTCTTATATGGTTGGTAGCATGTCACCACATAAATTATGCTTGTTATCATTTACCTACTCGAGGACGAGAAGGAATTAAGCTTGGGGATGTTGATACGTCCAAATTGTATCTATAATTTCTTCTTGCTCCATGCTTCTTTTGTGTGATATTGCTATGGTATTGATACACTTTCATACACTTTTGATCATATTTGGACTAAATTATTAACTCAGTGCACCCCAGTGCCAGTTTCTGTTTTCTGCTGTTTTTGTATTTCAGGTTTTCCCATTATTAAAAGTGCTCAGAAAATTCCAGGAAAAAATATAAAAAAAATCAGCGGTCCAGAAGCTTCCTTACGCCCGAAGGGGGGCCAGAGGGGCCCCACCTGGTGCCTAGGCGGCCAGTGGGCGCGGCCTAGGGGGTGGACGCGCCGGGAGGCCTCCTAGACTCCTCGTGGCCCCCCTGGCCCTTATTTTTACTCGCGACGCGAAAACCCTGATTCCGGACCCCTTTTCTCCAGAAGCAATTCCGATCTCTGCCGCCATCGCTGACAAGCTTCGAGGGACCAGAATTCCTGTGCCGACACCCTGACGGGACGGGCAAGTGCCCCCGGATTCATCTCCATCGACGTTGCTTCCTCCCTCCATGATGTGGGAGTAGTTCCTCCTCGGGGCTGAGGTTTCTACCAGTAGCTATGTGGTTTTCTCTCTCTCCCATGATGTGATCTTCGTTGTGATCATAGGCTATGTTAATCTAGGATGATCCCATGATGTTTACCCTTCTTCTATGTATCGAATTGGTGTACTCACTTGATCTTATCTAGTATAATCCCCGAGACCATGGTGACAGCGGTCTATTGGACATGGGTTAGAAGAATATTTTCATGAGTGATTTCCTCTTTTGTGTGTGGATTGAAGATTGAGAGTCTCTTGGTGCTTGTCTTTGACTATCCTTTAGATATGTTGTGGTGAGTGCGGTACTCTCTTTGGATGGCCGCGGTGTGATACGTCCAAAACGTATCTATAATTTTTGCTTGCTCTATGCCACTTTTGTGTGATATTGCTATGATATTGATGAACTTCCGTACACTTTTGATCATATTTGGACTAACCTATTAACTCAGTGTACCCCAGTGCCAGTTCCTGTTTTCTGCTGTTTTTCTATTTCAGATTTCCCCCATATAAAAACTGCGCCAAAAAATCGGGAAAATCCAATAAAAAATCAGCGTACAGGGAGCTTCGGGAATCACCAAGGGGGGGCCAGAGGGGACCCACCAGGGTCCCAGGCGCCCTCCCGGCGCGCCCTAGGGTGGGGCCGTGCCAGGGGGCCGCCTGGACCCCTGGTTGCCCCCCTGGTTGCCCCCCTTCGCCTATTTATTCCCCGTGACACAAAAACCCCGAGACGGAAACCCTTTTTTGCGATCTCTCCTGTGTTCCGCCGCCGCCACGCTTCCAAGATCGGGAGCACCAGAAGACCTCTTCCCGTCACCCTGTCGGAGGGAGGAACCACCTCCGGGAGCTTCTCCACCACCATGGATGCTTCCCGGATGAACCGTGAGTAGTCCACCTTGGACCATGGGTTTATGATCATTAGATATGTGATGTTCTCCTCCCCTCTTTGTTCTTCATGGATTAGACCTCGTGATCTTCCCTACATGATCGAGGCACATATGTAATATTTCTGCTGTTGCTATGCTGAGTTTGCTGGGATCCGATGGATTATGAGATTATGTTCAGATTGTGTTTGAGTAATATATTTGATTCTCCTCTTTTATATTTATGTTCTAAAGTAATTCTTGCATGTTCTCCGTTGCTGTTTATTGCTTTGGCCAAGTAGTAGGTAGTGACTCCAAGAGGGAGCGTTATGCATGATTGTGGGTTCATGCCCCCCGATGACTAGCTTGAGTGATAGAAACATGAGTCTAGGGGATGTGATGTTGCCACAAGGGGGGAAAACAATGGTGCTTGTACTTGCGGGTGCAAGGATTGTTTACTTTACGCAAAGTTCTTTAATGCAGTTGTCTGTTGCTTTGAGTTTACACTTTGGGTGGGATTCGCAACTTAATACCAGCGAGATGTTCTGGATAGATATCTCAAGGTGGATGATTAGTAGGTAGATGAAGATGGATTTCGGTCTACTTGTCTTGGCGTACCGCCCATGCTTTTGAGCCTCTTCCTTTCTTTATAGCATAATTACCATTGGTTTGCGCACATAATCCTGTCAATTGCCCAGCTGTAATTTGTTTACCTCGCCTGGCTATTTTATCATCTTTTGGGAGAGAGACATCACTAGTGAACATCATAGAACCCCGGTCCATATTTCCAATATTGTTTACACCCACTATCAATATACTGCTTTATTTACTTTTCCGTTGCTATCACTATCATTATTATCCCGTGCGTTTTATCCTTTGTAAACAACAAGGTCGGAGGGATTGACAACCCCTTTGTACTCGTTGGGAGCAAATTTATTTGTTGTGTGTGCAGGTCCATGTCAACCGCTAATCTTTGGCGCCGTTGTCACCTTCCTGTCGTTGTCGGAGTCCTACTGGAGACAAACCTTGGTATCTTCACTGAGGGAAATTTTCTGCCGTCTACATCTCAAACCTTCCACTTTGGGTAACCAACGAGGGGCGAGAAGTAAACTCTCGTGACATCAAAGCAATTTCTAGCGCCGTTGCCGGGGACTCCACTCTTCAAGATAGGGGAGTTGCACACTATCTTTTATCTTTGCTTTTTAGTCTTGTTAGTTTACCTTTCAGTTTTTGCTTTAGTACCCTTTATCAAAAAAAAAAGTTGCCTTGCTAGTAGTTTTCATTATGTCTGGTCCTTTTTCTTTCGGTGAAGCAGAAGTGCTCACCTTTAAACAAAGGGGTGGTGAAAGTCTGAAAGATGCCTGGTATTGAATTAATGATTCTCAAAAAAGAGCCACCAAGAAGCAATCCACTACTATCCTTCTTAGAAACTTTTATGTTGGAATTACTTCTTGGAATAGGTTTATTATAGATACTGCTATCAATGGGAATTTCATAGAATCCCTAGTTTGGGAAGCTCTTAGTGTTATGGAAAATCTTGTTGGAAATCTCCCTGTTGCTAGCATTCAAGAGGAAATTACCTAGCTCATATTATGAAAAAACTTGAAAAGATAGAGCTAGAGATGCCAAGCATTAATAAGATAAGTGAGTTGGATCGTAAGATTCAAGGGAATTTGAATAGACTCGATAGCTCCATGCATAAAATTTTCAAAACCTTGGAGACCATCAAATCCCATGACTTGAACCCTTCTAGGATTGATAAGATTGAGGAAATTATTGACACTCTAGGAACTACTTTTTCCTCAATCAAAACTAAAAATGTGGAAACTCCGGCAAAGAAGGAACCTAGGTTCGTTTACATTCCAAAGTCTCCTCGTTTAAAAAATAATCTACCTATTGCCAAAGGGGTTGAAACTGTGAAGACTTTGGAAGAGATACCTCTCTTTAATAGAATAAATGAGACTCCAATTGATCTTCCGCCTTTTGCTTTTATTCCTAGAAGTATTTTTATTAGGCCTTTATTTGAAAGACCTCTTAAGAGTGGTTGTACTATTGAGGAGCTTTTTGATGATCTTGATGATGGTTCAATTGATACAACTAGATCTATTTGCATTAAGCCTAGCTAATGGCTTTAAAGAAGCGCTTTCGGGAGGCAGACCGCAACGAATTTAGGATTTCTTTTTTGTTTTTCTTCTGTTTTTAGTGGTCTTGATGATTTTTACTACTGTAGCAACATCATTGTATCTTTACTTTTCAAGCTTTGTGCCTTTTATAGCCTCATATGACAAGGGAAGTGAAAGTTGTGACATGCTGTCCAGAAAACAGATTCTGTCCTCGTGACTAGAAAAGTCACAGAAAAATCCCAGTTCATCTTTTTGAGCTGAATTTTTTACACAACGTGCTCTATACAATTACGAAACTTTCGTATGTTCTGAATTTTTTTATTTGAGTTGCAGAAGTATCCCTAAAAAATTCTTTACTACCTGCTGGTCTGTTTTTCACAGATTCTGTCCTGTTTTGCCTTTTCTTCATTTTGCGAACCTTAAGCTTGCTTTTTCCTTGAAAAAACTTTTTGGAAATCTTGAGAAACAGTAGCCCTTCAAGAATATCTTTATTTACAGTAGATAAAAAATTATTTTATTTTGGGTACTAACCTCGCTAATCATATTATGATGAGTTATGTATGAAGGGAGTTTTCAAGTGTGCGAGGGAAGATGATGAAAGAAGATTCAGGAGTGTCAAGCGCTCAAGCTTGGGGATGCCCCCATGCATCCCCAAGAAATATTCAAGGAGACTCAAGCGTTTAAGCTTGTGGATGCCCCCGTGCATCCCCTTCTCCATCAACAATTATCAGTTCGTCTCTCGTTTCACTATATTTTTATCACTTCATGCGTTATGTGCTATGCTTGGAGCGTCTCGCTCTTAGGTTTTATTTTTAGTTTTCTTTAGCTTTTGTTGCTGTTCGTAACAAGTTAGAACCCAGATTTCTTTGTGTGGGAGAGAAACACACTCCACTTCCAAAATTTAGAACACAACATAGGATTATTCATGTTTATCTTTGCTGTGTGTGTTTTTTATCTTTTTCCTAGCTACTGTCATGTTTGCTCTTAGTTTTCATGCTTATATTTTTAAAGAGCTTTTGTTTAGTTTTTTGCTAAAACTCTCTTGATTTTTCATGTTTAACTTGTTTAGAGAGTTTGCCTGTTGCACTGAGTTTTGTGTCTTGACTTGAAGTAGGTAATTGAGGTTGCTATTATTTTGTAGTAGTAACTTGCAATAGTTTTGAAGTATTGTTTTGAGTGATGTTTGGACTTTTGGTGTCAAGAGCTTTAGCCTATTAGTGATAGATGTCGTATTTTTGGAAATCTGTGTTTATTTTCAAAACCTACAAAATTAGTTGAGAACTTTAGCTACTAGATGGATCACTACTCTCCTGTGCCGTGCATTGCTTTTTTCTCACTCCGAGAGTTGGCTTCCACCTTCGCCGGTACATCCAAACTCTTGGCATGATATGCTCTGTCATCATAAACCTCCTCATATCCTTCCTCAAAACAGCCACCATACTTACCTACAAAGGCATATCCATAGCCTTTCCGAGATATATTGACATGCAACATCCACCTTCTCATGACTTGATCTTCATGTCATACATGCTACTTGCTTGATCGATGAGCCACATGCTAGTTGGGCCTTGCCCAAATCATTGCTACATGACGCTCTAGTATCATTGCATATCCTACTACACTGGCAGAGGCATACATTTGCATACATCATGATAGTTACATCTTCTTTATGATTTGAGTACTTTGTAAAGTGTGAAAGATCTTCTATCCTTTTTGTAATATATAGAGTGTTGCCCCTAAAGTGAGGAAAAGATCCCAAAGTGGAAAAATTAAAAGATCCCAAAGAGGACAAATTAAAAGATCCCAAAGAGCACAAATGAGAGAAATAGAAAGAGCTATTGAGGCCACCAAAAAATACAAAAAATAGAAAAAAGAGAAAAAGCAATAAAAAGAGAGAAGGGGACACACTGCTATTCCTTTTGAGAGATCCACACTCGTACTCCCTCTTATATCTTGTAATCCATAGAGATTATCATTTATGCATATAGCTATGTGGGGACCTTCACACTATAGAACTTGGCTTGTATATTCCAATGATGAGCCTCCTCAAATGAGCTCTAGGTCTTGTTGAGCAAACAAGTTGGATGCACCCCCACTAGTTCCATTGGAGAGCTTACCCTAGCTCATATGTGCATCTGTTGCATGGCAATCCCTACTCCTCACATCATATCTATCATTTGTCTTTCTCTTGCCTGTGATTGTCCTCATTGATGGGAGCCTTTCACACCTTTTTGTCTTCCTCCTCCACCAAATTATCTCTTTGCCATCCTAAGTGTCAACTTTCTTGCTTACGCTCATCCATTGCATGAGTGCTCAAAATGTCGAAAAGGAGTGGATCATTTTGACTTGTACCTGGCTAGTGGTCTGGGGATTCCAAAGAAGACCAAGTGTGAAACTTTAGTAGACTGAGTTCTCAACACAAAAATAAATTTTCTCGTATATCCCTATCCCCTTTCTTGCACGCAAACACCATTTGGAGACATTTGAGTCACGGACAGCGAGATATCTTGCACCTTTATGTTCTTATGTTGCTTGTTTCAATGCTAATATAGACTCTTGCCTGTTATGACTTGAATTAAATTACATTCCTTGATTGCTTTACTTAAAAGTTTTATATGGTTGTTAGCATGTCACCACAGAAATTATGCTTTTATCATTTACCTACTCGAGGGCGAGCAGTAATTAAGCTTGGGATGTTGATACGTCCAAAACGTATCTATATTTTCTGCTTGCTCCATGCCTCTTTTGTGTGATATTGCTATGATATTGATGAACTTCCATACACTTTTGATCATATTTGGACTAACCTATTAACTCAGTGCACCCCAGTGCCAGTTCCTGTTTTCTGCTGTTTTTCTATTTCAGATTTCCCCCATATAAAAAGTGCTCCAAAAATTCGGGAAAATCCAATAAAAGATCAGCGTATAGGAAGCTTCGGGAATCACCGAGGGGGGGGGGTCCAGAAAGGACCCACCAGGGCCCCAGGAGCCCTCCCGACGCTCTCTAGGGTGGGGCCGTGCCAGGGGGCCGCCTGGACCCCTGGTGGCCCCCCTAGCTGCCCCCCTTCGCCTATTTATTCCCCGTGACGCAAAAACCCCGAGACAGGAACCCTTTTTCGCGATCTCTCCTCTGTTCCGCCGCTGCTGCGCTTCCAAGATCGTGAGCACCAGAAGACCTCTTCCCGGCACCCTGCCGGAGGGAGGAACCACCTCCGGGAGCTTCTCCACCACCATGGATGCTTCCCGGATGAGCCGTGAGTAGTCCACCTTGGACCATCGGTCTATGATCAGTAGCTATGTGATGTTCTCCTCCCCTCTTTGTTCTTCATGGATTAGACCTCGTGAGCTGCCCTACATGATCGAGGCACATATGTAATATTTCTGCTGTTGCTATGCTGAGTTTGCTGGGATCCAATGGATTATGAGATTATGTTCAGATTTTGTTTGAGTAATATATTTGATTCCCCCCTTTTATATTTATGTTCTAAAGTAATTCTTGCATGTTCTCCGTTGCTATTTATTGCTTTGGCCAAGTAGTAGGTAGTGACTCCAAGAGGGAGCGTTATGCATGATTGTGGGTTCATGCCCCCCGATGACTAGCTTGAGTGACAGAAACATGAGTCTAGGGGATGTGCTGTTGCTACAAGGGGGAAACAACGGTGCTTGCACTTGCGGGTGCAAGGATTGTTTACTTTACGCAAAGTTCTTTAATGCAGTTGTCTGTTGCTTTGAGTTTACACTTTGGGTGGGATTCGCAACTTAATACCAGCGAGATGTTCTGGATAGATATCTCAAGGGGGATGATTAGTAGGTAGATGCAGATCGATTTCGGTCTACTTGTCTTGGCGTACCGCCCATGCTTTTGAGCCTCTTCCTTTCTTTATAGCATAATTAGTATTGGTTTGCGCACATAATCCTGTCAATTGCCCAGCTGTAATTTGTTTACCTCGCATGGCTATTTTATCGTCTTTTGGGAGAGAGACATCACTAGTGAACATCATTGGACCCCGGTCTATATTTCCAATACTGTTTACCCCCACTATCAATTTACTGCTTTATTTACTTTTCCGTTGCTATCACTATCATTAATATCCCGTGCGTTTTATCCTTTGTAGACAACAAGGCCGGAGGGATTGACAACCCCTTTGTACTCGTTGGGAGCAAAGTTATCTGTTGTGTATGAAGGTCCACGTCAACCGCTATTCTTTGGCGCCGTTGTGACCTTCATGTCGTTGCCGGAGTCCTACTGGAGACAAACCTCGGTATCTTCACTGAGGGAAATTTTCTGCTGTCTATATCTCAAACCTTCCACTTTGGGTAACCAACGAGGGGCGAGAAGTAAATTCTCGTGACATCACGGTGACATTGGGAAATCCATAGATGAGAACTATGAACTCTGAGGTGTGCTTTTGTAGCCCTACACAATTCTCATCCTCTCTTGACCACAAAGGAATGACCTCCGAGTACGTCTCCATTGCATGTTTTATGAGGAATATCATGTGATTAGACTATGTTAATGTTGTTGGGAGTTGCCACTAGTGAAAGTATGAAGCCTAGGCCTTGTTTCCACCATTGCAATACCGTTTGCGTTCACGTTTACTACTTGTTTTCTTGCTGCACTTTTTATTACAGATTTATATTACCTTGCTTTGCTACACCTATCACCCATATTTTACCATCTCTTCGCCGACCTACTGCACCTATATAACTCCTAGTTGTATTAGGTGTGTTGGGGACACAAGAGACTTCTTGTATCTTAATTGCAGGGTTGCTTGAGAGAGACCATCTTCATCCTCTACTTCCCTGAGTTCGATAAATCTTAGGTCATCCACTTGAGGGAAATTGCTGCTGTCCTACAAACCTCTGCGCTTGGAGGCCCAACATAGTCTACAAGAATAGAAGCATGCGTAAACATCAATCCTTTGCAGCAATATATGGAGGACCACGAGAATGATTTGCATATGCAGGAGAGAAATGAGCTGGACGAAATATTCTTAAGACAACCTGCTATCCTAAAGCACAACCTTCCAGTTGAGCCTTTGGGAATTTTATCGAAACCAAAAGAAGACCCAGTACTACTAGAAACTACGATTTTACCTAGAGCCATATACCCTAGGTGAAATGCTAAAAACCATAGGTAAAGGCTTTACCTAGAGATTACCCTAGGTAAAGATCCTTAGGTAAAGTATAGTTGGTAAAGAGGTCTTTCCCTAGGGTGCACCTGCCAGGCTCTAGAGAACGGTTTCTTTACCTAGGGGCCAAGGCCCTAGGGAAAGTATTCATCTCAACTCTCTATCCAGCGTGGAAAGGTAATTTACCTACAAAACGTTTAGCTCTAGGGAAAGATGGTGTGATCATGAATATATGATATTCATATCTTCCATATATCCATATATATATAATTCAAATTTGAATTCATATCTGTCATAAATCAAATATTTAAATTCAAGACCCTAATTCAAAATTATAAATTGCAGTCATAATTTAATGTACACATCAGATTCTCGTTCAATTACACATACATCAGACTCCTGGTCTATTTAGAGCTAGAATTCCAGAAATGGAGTGCAACATGTACAAAGTTTGCTACAACTAGCAAAACACCTAAACCAACATGTACAAAGGTTGTTGGCCAGGCCAGTTATCCGCTACTATTGGTCAGGCCAAGCATCTACACCTCTGATTAATACAAATGCCAAGATCTTCAGCTAGTCAAGCCAAGCATCTACATCTCTGATTAATACCTTGATCAAGAGCCTGAATTACAGGTTAGTGTCCATCAGCCACAGGAGACTATTACCACCCATGAGAATAAGGGTTCCTGCAAACAAAGAAGATAATTCAATGAAAAATAAAGAGTTTGAATGCAAATAAATTAAGAATGGGGTCATGCTTTTGGTGAGTAGGCATATAGGAAAAAATAATCATTTTGTAAACTCAACGAATAAGCATTTTACATTTTCCGTATTTATGATAGAATAACAGATGTGTTGAGAAAATATTAGATTTATATATCCTTCTATGGAATAAAAGAAGTTTTTACCTTACCGTCTGATTTGGTCAACCTGCGCCTCCGTGGAGCCGCCGCTACCGGCTTCGTCCGCATACGCCGCTGACAATTCCGTCTGACGCCCTCTAATCCTTCTGGTGGTGGGCGACGGGACGCCCCTGATCGACGACCACTGCTGGTGGTGGTGGTGGGCGATGCCGACGCCTACCTGATCGACGACCCCATGCTGCTCGTGCTGCTGCTGCTAGGCTCATGCTGCTGCTGCTGGGTTTTGACTGAATAAATCAAAATAGTGAATCAACACTAAATTTGGCTGACATTCAGTGGATTGATAAAGCTTGTATCACCAATTTTATGGGGAGAACATTACCAGGGAGCGCAGAAGGCATACGTGCATAGTAATAGAGCTTGGATGAGCATTAAATGAGAGCTTGGATGTGCTCCTTGGACATCTCAGCATCAGGCATCAGCTCGGCCTTGTGCTTCTCCTGCAGGCACAATACCAGCTTAATTTAAAACTGTGCATTCGGCAGTCTCCTTGCAGATGTACTAACACTAAATCAAAATAGTGAATTCAGTGTTTACGCAGTCTCCTTGCTGATGTACTAATCACTTTGTGTGAGAAAGTGTCCAGGGTTGTGTGGTGCATCTCTCTAGCCATTGCTCTACTCTACAAGGATGTGTTGAGATCAGTTTACGGTTGCAGTTTACAAAGCTAGTGTAAGGCCTGATATGCGGTACTGTTTCAGATCTAGGTGTTTCCACCCAGATCCGGGGACGAAGCACATATCGGTCCCACCGTGACATATGACAAAGCCATATGTCCCAGATTTCCAACATGATATCACAACATTATAGATACAAGGATACAACATCTCATACAATCGGCATACAACTGTCTTAATACAATACAACAACGGAAGATATATGTCTGAGTACAGACTACAAGAAAATGCCTAGTGGCAAATAGAAAAACATCGATCCCCATAACCACATGGGTCCAGGCCCTCCGTCGGGATCCGCCTAACTAGTCGTCGTCGAGTCTCCACGTGGAACGTCGATCACCATACCTATTGTCGATCAAGAACCCTGAAAAGAGTTTGAGGGGTAGTATCATGAGTACAGAAGTACTCAACATCCAATTGTAGTGGTCAACTGACCCAGCAAGGACTTCACCACTCGTCATTCTAGGACAACTAGTAGTTTACGGTAAGGAAGGGGTAAGTGGTGAGGTTGCTGCCGCACTAGCATTTATGAAGTGGCTAACGATCTAGAGAGTAAGATAAGAAGCCAAGCATTCGATGAGGAATCGCCTCCAACAAGTCTTGCTATCAACTACTTACGCAAACATAACACCTATCCTATCCTTGTCCTCCTCTTCGCATCCCGACGAAGAAGAAGCAGTCAAGGCACACACACGTTAATCAAGTTATATTAAGATTATCTCAGTTGTTATTGTCTATGAACAAGGAGTAGGTCTCAAGTCGTCCATAACCGTGGACACGGCTTCTCGAAAAGATTTAACCCTGCAGGGGTGTACCAACTGCCCATTACAAGGCTCCGCACGCACGCCCATCTCTCTCAGTTGCTACCCATCACAGGAAACCATTTTATGATTTAGTTCCAAGAGATCCGAAACGACAGGTCCCTCTATCTAACAACGAACAAATCCGGGTGTCCCTCGGTGAGTCGACATCCAACTCAAAAGCCGCCGCGCTCTCGAATCGGTCTCTACCGTATGGCTCCAGGTTCGGATTGCCGGTTAATCACACATGGGAAACCGGGTCCTCAGCCGGTCATGATGGGTCAGCAAGGGAACTATGTCCTCACTGGTCCGGGTTGGTTTAAAAACTACTGGCAGCTGACCAGCACACACACGGTTTCAAATGGTAAATCATCTTGGGCCACCACTAGAAATGTTTGAAGCTAGGTAGGTAAGAAAAGGGGACGCCATAAAATCCCACAATCGGTTAGGCACGCTCAGTCTTAAAACCAATACCCGAAACTCGGATCCTATTTGACTCGAATGGAACAAAGCGTCGGGGCGGGATAGCCTAGACCTTCCATCCTTCGTCGAATATAGTCAACATTATAATAATCATATCATCAACAACAATATAATAATGTGATAGCCCAAACCAAGGAGTAACAGGGTAACATCGTATCATCCTAAGCATGCATACTAAGCAGGGACTGAGCAACGAGCAATAGTAACATAGCAGTACAAGGTTTGCTGGGAAGGGAAATGGCTGTATCGGTTTGAAAGAGGTTGTAAACATGTGGTAGGAGCAAACATCGAACCTAACCTAGACTAGCATGCAAACCGCTGGTTGAAATAGAATGGATCATAAGTAATGTATAGTCCTTGCCTGTTGATAAGTCGGGTTCCGAAGGTGTAGTTGATCGCAAGCTCGCATCGTCTCCGAAGGGTACCCGCGGAAGCAAGCAAGAGGGTAAACACTGGAAAGTAATCAACGGTCAAGCATCTATTACTACGAGGCAAACACGAGCAAGCATCAACAATAAGGCAACACGAGACATCGCACCTACCGTCGAGAGCGGTTACTAACAGGTTAAGTGGAGTACTCGTCACACACGACGATACTGCACATTTATAAGGGTTCAAGTTGTTTAGCTACAGGTGATCAACAAAGGTTGTTAACATGGCAACTCAAGCAAGCATGGCATAGCACACAAACATGGCAAGAGGTGAAGCATAAAGGAAACTATCTATGCTAGTCAATTTAAGTGAGGCACAACCTAAACATGGCATACACTAAGTGTCGCACGACAATTAAAGGATTTGATACTGTTCTGCCCTAAACCATATTTTAGTTTGGTTAACAACAGCAAACAATAGCATAAACACAAATTACACGAAAAACTAATCAAGTTACATATAAAGAACACCCCAAACGGAGTTACGGTTAAAAGGATACAAGCAAAACAAGTTACGGGCACAATCTGCCAACATCAGGAAGCACACTTTAGGGCAATGCATAAATAGGATAATCAATGCAAACATGCTCACAAATGATATGGAACTAAAGTAGACATGACAGGGAAGGCATGGCAAAAAGAATCATGCAAATAGGCATCATAGATCAAAAGATATTAAGCATGCAACATGGCATCGGAACGTTACAGACTTAGAGAAAAACAGAGGTGACTGTCAAAAACAGCAGCATAGCAACTTTGGAGCTCAATAACTATATGACCAGCAAGCATATCATGACAATGCAATACATTTAATGGAAGTAGACATGATTCTTAACAACATGCAATTGGAATCACTCAATTCCGATAAACGGTTGCGACGCAACCGTCACCCGAAGTTGCAACAAATTAACAGTTTCAACAACAGCAGCACATTAACATCAGGGTCACCATTTTGGAGCAAGATTTAATATAGCTAAAGCACCCAAACATGACAAGTTAAAGCCTGTAAATGAAGTACACATGATGCTTAACACATAGGAAAAAGAATCAATGCAATAGGCCTCATGGATGTGTCACAATCATCAATCAAAGTTGCAACAAAATAACATCAGCAGCACTTGACAGAATTTAACAGTAGTTAACAGTCTGATGCCCACTTCAACACAGATTTGCACCATCAATATGACCTCAAATCAAAATGCTCACAAAATATGGATTGAAGTACACACAATTCTAAGAAATTTTCCTTTTGGGCGCAACGTCATCCGAGCTACAGATTACTCGCAAACTACATCGCAAACAGGCAATCCGCAGCAAAATTCTCTAGAATTAGCAGAAATTTGACAGATGAAAAATACAAAGGAAAAAAAAGGAACCTCACCCATATGGGCTCGGCCCATCAGGCTTGCGGCTCGGCTGGGCTCGCCGGCCCAGCTCGGCTGCGGGGCGGATCGGGCCTCTAGGAGGCCGGCCCAGGCGGCAGCGGCGGTTGGAGGCACTCCAGCCGTGCCATGGATGTGGCGGCCCCGGCCGATGCCGTTGACGAGCGGCGGCCTCCGGCGAGGCGAGGAGGCGCAGAGAGGCTGTTGGAAGGGGCGGCGGCTGCGGATCCTCCCGGAGTTATGTGCGGGGCGGCGCGACGACGTGGTTCCGGGGTCGGGGCGAGGTCTCCGGTCGCCGGCTGGAGGGAGCTTCAAGCTCCATGGCCATGGCGACGGGGCTGTGGCCTGCGAGGATAGAGGAGGAGAGGGAAGGTCAGAGGAGGAGAGGGTGGAGGTAAGGGAGAGGAGAGGAGGAGGGGATGCTGCTGCCGGCGGCGTCCCCGGCGAGCTCTGGCGGCGCGGAAGACCTCCACGGCAGGCGGCGGCGCGGGTGGAGAGAGGAGGCTGGGGGTTGGCTAGGTGGCGACGTGGCGACCTCTGGGCTGTTGGATCGCGAGATCTGACGGTCCAGATGGCTTGGGAGGCAAAATCCAGATCTGGGCTAGGGTTTGGACGAAATTGGGGCTAATTTTGAGGCAAAGTGGAGGGGGGTGGCTGCAATTTTGTGGCTAGGGAAACCCTAGAAAGAGGTGGGAGAGTGGTGGTCTTTATATAGCCCAGGTGGCTGGCAGGTTGCAAAAACATCCCCGGTTTTTCTCTCTTGCGCGCGGTGCTCACGTTTCTGACCGCCGGGGGTCCGCAGTACCTCCGATTCGGGTAAAACTTCGAACTGCGCGATCAGCGCGTCGAGCCGGCGGCGTTCACCTCGCGCTGGATCCGTTCCGAAAACACTTTCCGGCGCGCTATAAAAATATCCCGTTTAATTGTTAAACGGGGTTTTCGTTCCGTTGGCTGCGGCTGGTCTCGTGCGGTTTTCACGACGTGATCGGGTGAAACCCGGTGTCGCAAAGGTCGAGTGTCAGGGTGGCAAGGGTCGGTCTCCGTCCGATACGAGATAAGAGGGGGGAAATAATCGCCGATCGTTAAATCGGGGATGCAAACACCGCAAACAAATCAGACAATCAAAAAATTCACACCGAAAACAAAAATTTTAATTTTTTGTGAAATCTGGGCTGTTACAGCTAGCTTACATGATCTCCGTCAACACAGATTAGAAAAGATGCATATAATGCCAGGAAACGAACTACAAACAGTTTCATTCTAAAGAAGAAAAGGTAGACGTTGAACTACAAACAATAGTGCAGAAGAATCATCAAAGGGACAACCATGGCTAGTTCGATGACCACCACATTAGCAGACTATGGATATCATACATCTAGGTGACTAGGTTTCATGAACTAATGATAAGTATATCATGATTCATGCCACAAACCATGCTTCATATAATACTCAGTTCTTGTTGGGGGCAGACTGTATAGACAACACTTATTCACACTAGTAAGCGTGCACGCGCAACGCACGTAATCTTATGATTTTCTTTAAAAAAAATATCACCTAAATCAAAATTTTGATCATAATAGACACCACAATAACATGCCATGCTTTAACAATAATTGGTTGAAATTGAAATTTGACAACATTCCAAACATGAATTCTTGAAATTATCCTTCTCGCTAGCTGGATGTGGTCACGCATCTCAACTCGTAATCTTGCATTTGCCGCCCGAGACGTGTCCCTCAACTGTGGTTCTTTTGCCCCATAGAGCTCCTCTGATCATGCACTATTCTACCCCTTGTATCGCCTGGTCTTTTAGAAGTTTTATCTTTTTCTTGTTAGTGTCATGCAACGTTCGGCCTCATGCGTTGCGCCAAATTCTTTCATGTAACTAAATCTCCGAGCTAACCATGGCATTAATACTTGAAACATTCAACTCTTTCCACAAGCATCAAGACACCAAAAAGCAGGCAACAAGCATACATGCCAAACATGTAGTGTTGTAAATTGAGGGCTTGGCACTATGGTAGACCTCCGTCTGCATTTCCATGCAGCTCGATTGGTAATGACATCGATACCATTGTTCTGGTTACCTGGTAACATACATAAAAAGTAAGATTACCTTTGCATAACTTCATGAGACACGAAACTATTTTGAAACTACAAACAATTACCAGTTATATTTTTAGAGAACGTGACAATGCAAGAATTTTTGAGAAGTATATAAAGAACAAGATTCAAGTATTTTGTCGTTATTTACTTGTATGATGTTTGATCTGTTCTAGTAATCTATTTCTATTCCCAATATTGCATAATAAACAAGGAAACTATAGGATGTGCCGTAAGTAATATTGAAAACATGTATCTCCTTTGTGGGTTGTACAAGTATGTCAAAATCTAAAACAATGTTTGGCATTCCTGACATACATAATAAATTAATAATCAAGGTGGATAAACAATGTGTGTTTCAACAAGGGCAGGAGTTGAGTTATGGGAGAATGGGGGTGGGAGACCTTAACATTCATGTAATAAAAAGATTCATACAATTACCTTTACTGAGCAGCGCACCGACAAAGCGGATCGTGCAAAGAAAATATGCAAGAAATCACCTTTACTGCTTATATAACGGGTGTTCAATGAATAGACTAATAAGAGAAACCAAGAAGTGGCCATATCCTTGTCCTTTGAAAATCAATAAATAGACTGCAGATAGCAACTAAAAATAATACATATCCTTGGTGTTATATTTGATTCACATTTATAAGGCCCAGATGCGAGCTTCTGCTAAAAACAAATGAAATAGGCTACGGAGAGAGGATGATGATTTTCTCGATAGCGATAATCGATCCATCAATGTTAGTGTTAAACTTAAATCCTGGAACATTGGAAACATCTCCTTTCTAACTCCCAGTAGTTGTTGACTCTTGCAGCTTAGTATACTCCCATTGAATGTCAATGTTAAAGCTAGCCAAAAAATGAAACAACGTAAGTAAGATCATCTATGGATGAAGGGATGTATGAACATTTTTTTTTGAAACTGTCACCGGGGGGGGGAGAACTCCCCACCTGAATTTGATCTCGTTTCAAAAGAAAAATTGATCCAGTTTATAAGGAAAACCGGATCGAAAACCATACAGAGCGATCCAATTTATGAGGAAAACTGGGTCAAAAAACCTCACAAGCGAAGAGACCTAGTCTACCACATGACTGAAGGCTTCATTCGCATGGAACACACCACCAGATCCGGAGCCGCCGCTCCGACGTCCCCCGCTCGCCTGCGAGCCACAACGCCGCACGGCACGGACGCCTTATAGCCCTCGCTACACAGGACGACCGGTTGCAGACCACAACATTGCGCCAAAATCCGAGGCCGCTACCTCGGCGTACTAGTCCAATCGATCCCATGGATCACATCGACCGGGCCGACGAGCTCGCCGCCCATGCAGCATAAGATCGACACCCACACCGCCAAATCCGGAGCCGCCGCTCCGGTACCCCCCGCTTGCAGGCAAGCCGCAATGCTGCACGACACGATCACCATATAGCCCTCGCTATACGGAACGACCGGTCACAGACCACGAACATTGCGCCAATATCCGAGACCGCTGCCTCGGCGTACCAGCCCGACCAATCCCACGGATCGCGTCGACCGGGCCGACGAGCTCGCCACCCATACGGCACAAGATCGTCACCCAAGTAATGAGGAGCATCGACACCACCCCATGGGGCCATGACCACATCACCTTCTGAGGCCGCCGCCTCAGCACACATGGACCGTCCGGAGCCGCCGCTCCGACATCCACAAACCCAGATCAAAAAGCCTCCACTCATCAGGACCTCCACCGTTGTTCCAGCTCCGCCACCACCACCACCGACCTCCACCCCAGCAAGGCCCGACCACTCGACCCACCTGCCAGCCGCCGCCGAGAGGCGTAAAGGAGCCACTGGACTGTAGCCGCCGGACGCAGCAACAGAGTCGACCCCGCCGAGCACCATGCTGGCAAGGGGACAGAGGAGCCGCTCGCGGCTCGGAACCACCGAGGTTTCCAGCCACAGCAACGAAGCATGTTCCCTGAGAGGAAGCCGGTGGTACACCAGCACGGACACCGCTACACCTAGCGCCGACATCGGGGACGAGCATGACCGAGACCTTGCAGATCCGAAACGAGCCACGGACCACCACCTCTCAGCCTCCACACCGAACCACCACCATATCCTCGCAGCAGTCAAAGGCACGGCGGAGCCAACCCCTGCATCCCCTAGACGCGTGACGCGACGGCCGTCAGCTGGTTGTTTGCTCGTCGCACGGAGGAACGGCCTTGGGGGTTATCGCGTCCGTCCTCAATGCGCGGTCGCCACGGACGGCACCAATTGTCCCTGGCGCGTAGAGGAACTACGCGGCGAATCGCCGGTGCATCATTCATCTGGAAAACGGCAGCTGTGGCGCCCGTGTCCTTGCCGAATGAGGCGACTCCTGCATCATCGTGATGCACCGTGGGGCGACCTCCGTGGGGAAGCCGCAACCTCCATGGGGCGATCGAGCAGAACGAATGAGGGACGCAATTACGTTAGCGCTAATCATGGGGATTGGAAGAAGATGAGTGATTATCGAAAGAAGTTATTTCTTTGCATGCAACCACTACGTCACATGCATGGAAGGCTTCCATCAAGTACCCCGTACTCGTTTTTCCAGCGCAATATTTATCTCCCATGCGGTGGTGGCCCCTCTAAATTCGGAAGGAGTAATTAATTAGATTTCCTAAATTGCCGGTCGGATGGATCACGGGACGTTTCTTGCATCGTCTGCCCTGGCAAAACATCCAATACAAACCGTTTGATCAGCTGGCAGACCATCAGATCATTATGGGCTCTTCGATTAGACTAAATTGATTAAATCCAAGGGTTCTGATTATCTTGTGTACAGTTGTTTGGGTGGTCCTAAAATAATTCTAGTTTGCTCTTTTATTAGTAATAAGTAGAGATGCCCTGGCAAAACATCCAATACAAACCGTTTGATCAGCTGGCAGACCATCAGATCATTATGGGCTCTTCGATTAGAATAAATTGATTAAATCCAAGGGTTCTGATTATCTTGTGTACAGTTGTTTGGGTGGTCCTAAAATAATTCTAGTTTGCTCTTTTATTAGTAGTAGAGATAGAGAGTAGAGATGCATGTACACCAAGAAATCACTATCATAAATAAATCACTTGGTCTACAAACAAATATTTCTATGATAAAATATGAGCATTTTTTTGCAGCCATACATTATTTTTTTATGGAAAAGAAAAGAGCAATTAGGATATATATATACATTATTTTTTTGGTACCATGATCGTAACACACCTCAGTAGACATGGATGATGAGTTGGTGGCATGAAGTCGTGTGGAAGTATTACACTTATTACTACTATCGTCCATTGCAAGAAATAAAACTTTAACTTGTACAAACAATTGCTGCCATCGAATGCAAGAAAGAAAGATTGAAGCTTGCTAAAATATTAACTGACATGGAGAACTAATCCAATAAATATTGAGGAGACACAATTATATATCCTCACACAGAGATGCCATGGCTCCTCCCATGGTGGGGGAAGACGAATCCGGTGCACGGGGACCCCGCCCAATGCTCGTCGGAGTGGATCCTCGGTCGGAGGGGAGAAGACACGGCTCCTCCGGCGACGGGGACGCCAGATCCGGTGTATGGGGACCTCGCCCCGGTGTTGTTTAGGACGGATCTGGTTCCTCCTCTCCACTCGCTAGCTTGCAGCATCGAATCGACGGGAGGAGGGAGAAGAGGGAGAAGAGGGGAAAGGGGATTTTTCGTTGGCGGCGCTCATTCTTGGCAGAAAAGGGAGAGAGAGAGAGGAGGGGAGAAGGATGACAAATGCACGCTCCCTTCTCATTGATTAGTGGGTCCACACCGAAATGTATCCCTTGCCTCCAAAAGAATGCGCGCCAACGCCAAAAGGAGTGAGCGGGATGTATGGCAATTTTGTTTCCTATTTTTTTGACACAACAATTCACCTTTCCCTAGGGTGTACTGTTCATGTTTATGCTTTCTTTAGAGGAGGCCAAAAAACTGTAGGTAAAGGACTTGGTCCTAGGTAAAATGTAGATTTCTAGTAGTTGTTTGATCTTGAACCTCTTCCTGATACGCTCAAATATGCTTATTTAGATGAAAAGAAAGTATATCCTGTTATTATCAATTCTAACCTTTCAGGGTACGAAGAAGAGCGACTATTGGAAGTACTTAGCAAACATCGAGGTGCAATTGGCTACACCCTTGATGACCTTAAGGGGATTAGTCCATCTATTTGTCATCATACCATCAACCTTGAGGCTGATGCTAAACCGGTTGTTGATCATCAACGATGGTTGAATTCGAAGATGATGGATGTTGTAAGGACTGAGATTCTCAAGCTTCTAACCGCAGGTATTATCTACCCTATAGCTTGTGTTCCAAAGAAAGGAGGTACAACTGTGGTTCCTAATGATAAGAATGAACTAATACCTCAGAGAATTATTATTGGTTATAGAATGTGTATTGATTACAGGAAGCTGAACAAGGCAACCAGGAAGGACCACTACCCGTTGCCGTTCATCAACCAAATGCTTGAAAGGTTATCCAAAAATACTCACTTTTTTTATTTTGATGGTTATTCTGGCTTCTCTCAAATTCATGTTAACACTGTTGATCAAGAGAAGACCACTTTTACTTGTCCCTATGGTACTTATGCCTACAGGCATATGCCTTTTGGTTTATGTAATGCCCCTGCTACTTTTCAAAGGTGTATGTCTGCTATCTTAATTTCATGGTTTTTGTGAAGAAATTGTGGAGGTATTCATGGACGATTTCTCCGTCTATGGATCCTCTTTTGACCATTGTCTCCACAACCTTAATAAAGTTTTGCAGAGATGTGAGGAGACAAATTTGGTGCTTAACTGGGAGAAGTGCCACTTTATAGTCAATGAGGGAATTGTTCTTGGCCACAAGATTTCCGAGAGGGGAATTGAGGTGGACAGGGCCAAGATCGAAGCAATTGAAAGGATGCCCTATCCAAGGGACATCAAAGGTATTCGTAGTTTTCTCGGTCATGCTGGTTTCTATAGAAGATTTATTAAAGACTTTTCTAAGACTTCAAGACCCCTCACTAATCTTCTCCAGAAGCACGTTACTTTTGTTTTTGATGAAGATTGTAAGGAAGCCTTCGAAGTTCTTAAGAAAGCTTTAATAACCGCTCCTATAGTACAACAACCTGATTGGAATTTACCTTTTGAAATTATGTGTGATGCTAGTGATTTTGCTGTTGGAGCTATTTTAGGGCAAAGGGTTGATAAGAAATTGAATGTTATTTATTATGCTAGCAAAACCCTTGATAGTGCTCAAAAGAATTATGCTACTACTGAGAAGGAATTCTTAGTAGTAGTATTTGCTTGTGATAAGTTTAGACAGTATATTGTTGATTCTAAGATTATTATTCATACTGACCATGCTGCCATTAAGTACCTTATGGAGAAGAAGGATGCCAAACCCAGACTCATCCGATGGGTACTCCTTCTTCAAGAATTTGATTTACAGATTGTCGATAGGAAAGGAGCAGACAATCCGGTGGCGGATAATCTTTCAAGGATGGAAGATATACCGCATGATCCCATTCCAGTAACCGACAGTTTTCGAGACGAACAGCTAGCTGTTGTAAAAGTACAATCTCTCTCCGATCCTTGGTTTGCAGATTATGCTAACTTTATCGTTGCAAAGTGTTTGCCTCCAGGTTTAACATTTCAGCAAAGGAAGAAGTTCTTCCACGATTTGAGACATTACTTTTGGGATGACCCACATCTTTTCAAAGAAGGTCCAGATGGGATCGTGAGGAGATGCATACCGGAACACGAGCAGAAGGACATTCTCAAACAATGTGACGATAGTCCATATGGAGGACATCATGCCGGTGAGAGGATGATACGTCCCAAACGTATCTATAATTTCTACTTGTTCCATGCATGTTTTGTGTGACTTTGCCATGTTTTGCTTGAACTTTCATACACTTTTGAGCATATTTGGACTAATCTATTAACCCAGTGCACCCAGCTGCCAGTTGTTGTTTTCTGCTGTTTTTGTATTTCAGGTTTTCCGGCCATTAAAAGTGCTCCAAAAATTACAGGAAAATCAGATAAAAAATCAGCGTCGCGGAAGCTTTTGGAAACACCAAAGAAGCGGAGGGGGGCCACCACAGGGACTCCAGAAGGGTCCCTGGCGCGGCCCCACCCTAGGCCGCGCCAGGGGGCCTCCTGGCTGCCCTGTGGGTCCCCTCGACACCCCCCTTCGCCTATATTTACCCCTCGGGGTGGAAACCCCTAAGACGGACTCCTCTTTCGCGATCTCGCCTCTGTTCCTCCGCCGCCGCCGTTTCAAGATCGGGGCTGCCTGGAGAAGCTGCTCCGGCACCCTGCCGGGAGAAGCTACCCCCTCCGGGAGACCATCCATGGCTATGGATGCCTCCCGTATGTACCGTGAGTAGTTTCCCTTGGACCATGGGTTCGTGACCAGTAGCTATGTGATCTATCTCTCCCTTCTTTGTGCCTCCACTTTCGAGTCCTCGTGACCTGCTTCACATGATCGAGGCATCTATGTAATTTCTGTTGTTGCTATGTTGAGTTTGTTGGGATCTGATGGATTATGAGACTATGTTCAGACTGTGATGAGTAATATGTTTGGTTCTTCTCTTTTATATTTTGTTCTTTAGTAAATTCTTGCATGTTCTTCGTTGCAGTATTTGCTTTGGCCAAGTATTTTATTTGCAACTCCAAGAGGGAGCGTTATGCTTGATTGTGGGTTCAGCCCCCTGATGTCTAGCTTGAGTGACAGAAACATGAGACTAGGGGATGTGCTGTTGCCACCAGGGATAAAACAACGATGCTTGTACTTGCGGGTGCAAGGATTGTTTACTTTACGCATAGTTCTTTTAATGCAGTTGTCTATTGCTTTGAGTTTACACTTTGGGTGGGATTCGCAACTTAATACCACCGAGATGTTCTGGATAGATATCTCAAGGTGGATGATTCGTAGTAGATGCAGATGGATTTCGGTCTACTTACCTTGGCGTACTGCCCATTGCTTTTGAACCCTTCCTTTCTTTGCAACATAGTTAGCATTGCGGTGCCTTCATAATCCTGTCAATTTCCCAACTGTGATTTGTTTACCTCGCTAGCACTTTTATCGTCTTTTGGGAGAGAGACATCACTAGTGAAAATCACGGGACCCCAGTCCATCTTCATATCATTGTTTACACCCTCGATTTACTTTCCGTCTTTACTTTCAGTTTCCATTATCATTATCTCTTGCGTTGATCCTTTGTAAACGGCAAGGCCGGAGGAATTGACAACTCCTCTGTACTCGTTGGGAGAAAAGTTATTTGTATCTGTGTGCAGGTCCAGGTGAAGTAGCAACCTCGGCGCCACTGTTCACTTTACCACCTTCTTATATCCTTCGGAGTCCTACGGGAGACAAACCTTGGTATCTTTGCCAAGGGAAAACTTGCCACTACTCTACTATATCCAACCCTGCACTTGGGGTAATCAACGAGGGCTTGAAGAGTATAAAACTCTCTTGCCACCAGCAAGTTTTCTGGCGCCGTTGCCGGGGACTCCAGCCTACAAGATAGGGGAGTTGCACACTATCTTTTACCTTTGATTTTTAGTCTTGTTAGTTTACCTTTCAGTTTTTACTTTTGTGTCCTTAATCAAAAATACCAAAAATACCTGCTGCTACTATGGGTTCCTATGAAAACACTAAGTTGTGTTACTTCACTAGTCACAACAACAGTGACTTTATCTGCACTCCTATTGCTCCACCTGCCACTTCAGCACCTTCTTATGAGATTAAACCTGCTCTGCTTAATCTTGTCATGAAAGAACAATTCTCAGGAGAAGGAGAAGATGCTGCCTTGCACCTAAACAACTTTATCGAGCTCTGCGATATGCAGAAGTACAAGGAAGTGGATGGAGACATCGTCAAGCTGAAGCTTTTTCCTTTCTCTTTGAGAGGAAGAGCCAAGGAGTGGCTACAATCTTTGCCTAAGAACAGTATCGATTCTTGGAGTAAATGCAAAGATGCCTTTATAGGGAAGTACTATCCCCTTGCTAACATTATTCAATTACGGAGTAACATTATGAATTTCAGGCAATTGGATAATGAACACGTTGCCCAGGCTTGGGAACGTATGAAGACGCTTGTCAAGAACTTCCCCACACATGGACTGACTACCTGGATGGTTATCCAAACTTTTTATGCAGGCTTGAACTTTACCTCGCGGAACCTGTTAGATTCGGTCGCGGGAGGAACTTTTATGTCAACCACGCTTGGTGCTGCCACAAAACTACTTGATGAGATGATGCTGAACTACTCGCAATGGCACACCGAAAGATCTCCAACTGGTAAGAAGGTAAAATCTGTCGAGGAGATCTCCTCTTTAAATGAAAAGGTTGACCTTATCATGTCTCTACTTACCAAGCAACCCTCTATTGATCCTCAAGATGTTCCTTTAAATTCTTTGGTTGCTCGGGAGCAAGTAGATGTCAATTTTGTCTCTAGAAACAACTTCAATAATAATGCTTATAGGAGTAACTTTGGTAGCAACAATCCTAGGCCTTTCCCATTTAACAACTACGGGAACAACACTTATTCTACCACCAGAAACTCCACTTCAGAACTAGAGAGTATGCTTAGAGACTTTATCACTACCCAAAAGGCCTTCAACAAAAATGTGGAAGAAAAACTAGCTAAATTAGATAATCTTTGTTTGAAGGTAGACAACTTAGCCCTTGATGTTGAGATGTTAAAAGTCAGAACCTCTCCCCTTGAGGAGAGTAAGGTCACTCCTATTAATGTTGTCCAGTTACAAATCAATGAAAATATTAGGATGATGGCTAAACTCAAAGAGAGATGGGCTAGAGAAAAAGGGGAAGAGGATAGAATTAAGAGCCTTCCTACCTACCACACCGTAGCCACTATCCAAGTAGTTGAGGATGTCCAAACTGTTAGCACCCATCACACCCCTAGTCCCGTTGGACCTATCAATGGTGATGCTACCACCTCAGCCTTAGAAGAGGAAAACTCTATGAACATAGAGGCTTTCAACCAAGTAAGCTTAAATGATATCACTACCTCCTTGATAGATAGTAGCGACTTAGACTTTGACAACTGCAATTTACCAGAAGTTATTGGTTTCCTACACAAGATGTCTAGAGACCCCCACACTAGCACACTTAATCTTGCCTTCACAGAGCATAGCACCAATGCTCTAATCAAAGTTAGGGAGGAGAATCTTAGACTAGAAGCCTCCATACCTAGGAAGCTAGAAGATGGTTGGGATCCTATGATAAAAATTAAATTGAATAACTTCTCTTGCTGCGCTCTTTGTGATGTTGGAGCAAGTACCTCTGTTATGCCCAAAAGAATGTATGATATGCTTGAATTAAAACCTTTTGATCCTTGTTTTTTTGGTGTTCGTCTTGTTGATTCTTCCGTAAAGAAGCCTTTTGGGAAGATCGACGATTTTCTTATCATTGTCAATGATAATTATGTTCCCGTTGATTTTACTATTATGGACATTGAGTGTGAACCTTCTTGTCCAATTATTTTGGGACGTCCTTTTCTTCGCACAGTTGGTGCTATCATTGACATGAAAGAGGGAACTATCAAATTCCAATTCCCTCTCAAGAAAGGGATGGAACATTTCCCTAGGAAAAAGATTAAGTTACCTTTTGAGTGCGTCACACGGGCTAGTTATTCTCTTGAAAAGACTTGATCTTCTGCTTTAAGCCTAGCTAATGGCTCTAAAGAAGCGCTTTCGGGAGGCAGACCGCAACGAATTTAGGTTTTTCGTTTTTGCTTTTGTTCTGTTCTTAGTGGTCTTGATGATTGTTACTACTGTAGCAACATCATTGTATCTTTACTTTTTAAGCTTTGTGCCAAGTTTAGCCTCATACGGCAAGGGAAGTAAAAGTTGTGACATGCTGTCCAGAAAACAGATTCTGTCCTAGTGACTAGAAAAATTCCAGAAAAATCTCATTTCATCTTTTTGAGCTGAAATTTTTACACAGCGTGCTCTATACAATTATGAAACTTCTGTATGTTCTGAGTTTTTTTATTTGAGTTACAGAAGTATCCCTGAAAAATTATTTACTACCTGTTGTTCTGTTTTTCACAGATTCTGCCACGTTTTGTCTCTCCTAACTTTTGCAAACCTTAAGCTTGCTTTTTCTTTGCAAAAACCTTTTGGAAATCTTGGGAAACAGCAGCTCTTCAAGTTTATCTTTATTTCCAGTAAGGGAAAAATTATTTTATTAGGGTACTAACCTCTCTAATCAGCCTAAAATGAGTTATGTATGAAGGGAGTTTTCAAGTGCGCGATGAACGATGATGAAAGAAGATTCAGGAGTGTCAAGCGCTCAAGCTTGGGGATGCCCCCATGCATCCCCAATAAATATTCAAGGAGACTCAAGCGTCTAAGCTTGGGGATGCCCCCGGTGCATCCCCTCCTTCATCAACAATTATCAGTTCGTCTCTCGTTGCACTATATTTTTATCACTTCATGCGTTATGTGTTTTGCTTGGAGCGTCTCGCTCTTTACTTTTCTAGGTTTGTTTTGCTTTCTTTGCTGTAGTAACAAGTTAGATCCAAGCTTACTTACTCTTTTGTGTGGGAGAGATACACGCTCCGCTTGAATTAGAACTCCTCATAGGATTTGCATGCTTATTCCTTTAGCTGTGAGTTGTTCTTTTTCTTTTCTTAGTTGCTGTTCTGTTTAGTTTTAGTGCTTTAGTTTTTCTAGAGCTTTTCTTTTGTCTTAGGTTGAACTTTCTATAGGTTGCATGTTTTATATTGTTAGAGAGTTTGCCTGTTGCACTGAGTTCTGTGTCTTGAATGAAAGTAGGTAGTTAAAGTTGCTATTCTCTTTGTAGTAGTAACTTGCAATAGTTTTGAGGTATTGATGTGAGTAATGTTTGAACTTATGGTGTCAAGAGCTCTTGCCTATTAGTGATAGATGTCGTATTTCGGGCAATCCGTGTTTATTTTCAAAAACTACAAAACTAGTTGAGAACTCTAGCTACTATATGGATCACTAACCTCTGGAGGGTTCGAATATTAGAGTACACTCACGTACCATGAGTCGAGGATGCGCAAGGATAACCAAACCCCCATACACTCCTCCTCGGGGTACTTGTCTCTTTGTGAACCTCCTTATTAGATTGAGAGTTACCGATAATAAGTGCATGAGTTCTTAAGACTAATGTGAGTATTCGAAAGTTGACACTTCCACCCACCTATACTTTTTCTAGCCTCTCCTGTGCGTGGCATTGCTTTCTTCTCACTCCGAGAGTTGGCGCCCACCTTCGCCGATACATCCAAACCCTTGGCATGATACGCTCTGTCATCATAAACCTCCTTATATCTTTCCTCAAAGCAGCCACCATACTTACCTATCAAGGCGTTTCCATAGCCTTTCCGAGATACATTGCCATGCAACATCCACCTTGTCATGACTTGATCTTCATGTCATACATGCCACTTGCTTGATCGATGAGCCGCATGCTAGTTGGGCCTTGCCCTAATCATTGCTACATGACGCGCTAGTATCATTGCATATCCTGCTACCCTGTGATACGTCCAAAACGTATCTATAATTTCTGCTTGCTGCATGCATGTTTTGTGTGATATTGCTATGATCTAGATACACTTTCATACACTTTTGATCATATTTGGACTAACCTATTAACTCAGCGCACCCCAGTGCCAGTTCCTGTTTTCTGCTGTTTTTCTATTTTAGTTTTCCCCCATATAAAAAGTGCCAGAAAAATTCGGGAAAATTCAGATAAAAAATCAGCGTGACGGAAGCTTCGAGAAGAGCCCGGGAGGGGCCAGAGGGGAGCCAGGGGGGCCCAGGCGGCCACCCGGCGCGGCCCCACCCCTAGCCGCGCCAGGGGGCGCCTGGGCCCCCTGGTCCACCTCTCGCTGCCCCCCTTCGCCTATTTATTCTCCGTCACGGGAAAACTCCAGAAGAAGAACCCTATTCCGCGAACTCGCCTCTGTTCCGCCGCCGCCGCTCTTCCGAGATCGGGAGCACCAGAAAACCTCTTCCCGGCACCTTGCCGGAGGGAGGATTGACCTCCGGGAGTCTCCTCTCTACCATGGATGCTCCCCGGATGTCTCGTGAGTAGTTTTCCTTGGACCATGGGTCCGTGATCAGTAGCTATGTGATGTTCTCCTCCCCTCTTTGATCTTCATTGTTTAGACCTCGTGAGCTGCCCTACATGATCGAGGCACCTTTGTAATATTTCTGCTATTGCTATGCTGAGTTTGATGGGATCTGATGGATTATGAGATTATGTTCAGATTGTGATAGAGTAATATATTTGGTTTTTATCTCTTATATTTTTGTTCCTAAGTAACTCTTGCATGTTCTCCGTTGCTGTTTATTGCTTTGGCCAAGTAGTAGGTAGTGACTCCAAGAGGGAGCGTTGTGCTAGATTGTGGGTTCATGCCCCCCCGATGACATGCTTGACTGACAGAAACATGAGTCTAGGGGATGTGCTGTTGCCACAAGGGGGAAAACAACGGTGCTTGTAACCGCGGTTACAAGGATTGTTTACTTTACGCAGAGTTCTTTTTAATGCAGTTTTATCGTCTTTTGGGAGAGAGACATCACTAGTGAACATCATGTTGGGAATGTGCCCTAGAGGCAGATAAAATGTGTTTTATCGAGCATATTCCATTAGTTCATAATACGTTTGATACTGAGTGGGAGCTGAATAGTTTCCTGAGTGGGAGCTGAATAGTTTTCTGAAACTTAATATGTAGACGACATATTTTGAGTGGGAGCTATGGGAGTATTATCCTAGACTTATATGTAAATGACATATTTGAGTAGGAGCCATGTGGTTAGTATCAAGAACTTAATATGTGTCTGACATATCTAAGTAGGAGCCATGTGGATGTTATCCTTGTCTTATATGTGGCCGACATATTTGAGTGGGAGCAACATGAGTGTTATCCTATAACTTAATATGTGCATGACATATTTGAGTGGGAGCATGATAACATTCTCATATATGGACAACATATTATGAATTGTGCAGTTGGTGTGAATGATTATTTGAATCTTTCATAAATTAAGATGAATAAGTATTAAGCATTGAAGATCTATTAAGATAGATATGCGTTTAATAACATTGAGTCGTAATACTTTCCTGGATAAGATTCTGAAGGAGTTCAGAATGGGACAAGTCAAGAAGTGGTCCTTACTTGTATATCCAAGAGAAGTGTTGAGTTAATCTCAGTACAAGAACAATGGTTAATGGTTAATGAAAGAAATGGATGTGTTGGATCCTCTATGCCTTTGTCATAGTTTCTTTCATACAAAACCAGAGTTATGTACTCGACGTAATGTGACCCAAGTTCTTAGTAGTAAGAACATGTTGTGATATGATTTATGAGTAAATCATTGAACAAAGAGTTAAGTTTATCCTTCAGTGTCTGAAGAGAACTGAGGATACATCTCAAATTTTTAAAGGATAGTGGACTTGACCATAAATGCTATGCTGGTTCAAGTTTTGACACTAACCTAGAAAATTGAAATATCATACTAATGAATGCCTAAGTTGAAAGAAACATGGTTAGACATCAAAGTTGCATACAATGCACTAAGGATTGAATCTACATTGATGTGGCTGCTGGCTTAAGAAGTTCGACTTCTGATTGAGTGAGTTTCAAGTATGCATGACTATGGGAAAGTCTGCGTGACCCACTGGATGCCATTGCTATGACACAGCAAACGAAGTCTCACTTCACCGCCAAATATATATACCTCATCATTATAGTGGATAATGAAGGAATGTCAAACTAGGTGACATTATTATTTGCAAAAGGACATACGGTTCTGAATGGTACCCAGACCGTTGATACAACCTCTTCCACGGGCAAGCATGATCAATATGGAGTTATGATCCAGAGAAAATGCAACTAGATTATTTGTACTCTAGTGCAAGTGGGAGACTGTTGGGAATGTGCCCTAGAGGCAAATAAAATATGTTTTATCGAGCATATTCCATTAGTTCATAATACGTTTGATACTATGCTATAACTGTATTAAGCGGAAACATTAATACAGGTGTGGTATACAAACAACCAGGTCCCTAGTCAACCCTAGTATACTAGTCCATTGGGCGATTGATGATCAAGGTTTCCTGATCGTGAGACAATGGCGTCTGTTGACAATGGAGTCGTATCATTGGATAATGATATGATGGACATACACCGACCAGAAGTGTTGCGATGTGATCAAGTCACATAGTTCGACATTGCGATAACTATAACGTAGTGACCAGATCCTTAGACCGTAATGATCATACGTAATTACTGTCTATTAGGATGCCTTGATTTGCTACCCACCGCCTGACTGAAATATGCTGGCCATAAAGGAGTACATCAGGTATTCCGAATAGATATGTTAATGAGTATGCAAATAGATCAAAGCGGGATTTGTCCATCCGTGTGACGGATAGGTACTCTGGGCCCACTCAGTGATGTTACATCATAAAGTTTGCAAACGTGTGACTAGGTCACGGAGTTGTAATATCACGGGAACGAGTAAACTTGTTTGTTGAGAACGAGGACGAACTAGGTATAGTGGATACCGATGATCAAACCTCGGACAAGCAAAGTACCCCAGGACAAAGGGAACAGGCACACGGTTAACGGATCCAACAGCGATTGAAGTTCATTCGATGGAAGCGCAGGGGCTATCAAGGATTGTAACCAGGTCCAATTGATTAGTCATTGATCAATGAGATTGTCTCGATCATGTCTGCTGTTTCCCGGACCGTAGGGTGTTACACTTAAGGGTACTCGACGCAGTAAGGATTGATTCGGGATCACCGGAGAAATTGGAGAGAACACCGGAATTGTTCCGATGAAGGCCGGAAGTTGTTCCGGGTATTTTGGAAGGTTCAAAATATATTTAATAATGTTTAATATATGTTTTATTATTTAATTATCTGAATTAAATATTAAAATGTATTTAAATATAATTAAAAATGGAAGAAAAGGCATATGGGTCTCATAGGGCCCATTAGGGGGAGAGGGAGTCCTCCCCCATGGGCCATGGCGCCATGAGGGGGCCCCACCCCCCTAGGGCTGCGCCAAAACCCCCCTCCCTTGGGATTAGTCCCACCCCGGAAGTGGAGGGGGTGGCACCCCTCCTTGGCCTATATAAGGAGGGGTAGGGTGCCCTTTTTTTCTTCATACAAATTGATTTGAGACAAGTTTCTCTCGTCTCTCTCTCCCTCCTTTCTCCTTCCTCGAGTGGACTCCCCTTGTTTGGAGTCTACACTTGGTTGGGGATTTCTCCACTATACGCACGCCGTCGTGCTGCTGGAATCGGGATCCGAATCCATCTTCTTTCCGCTGCTCTACTGGTTCGGAGCCCGGAGGGACGTCGGGTATACTGTATGAGTATAATCCCGCGAGGCACTACACTTGTGGTGCTACTTCTTCGTCGTGGCCGTATTGCGAGGTCTTCATCAGCAACGTTCCGACGGGGACGTAATCCCGTCATTGGTCCACAAGGATCGGGTGGCTACAGGAGTCATCGTGGATCTGCGCGGCATCGGGGATTGCCGGTACGACTACACCAACCACGTTCATGCGGGGACGTTTCCCGCTTAACGGACTACATACTGGTATGTGATCTATTTCTGTCCGTTACTTGCATCGCCATAGCATAGGTCTTGGGTATGGGTCTCGTAGGTTATGAAAAAATTGTGTTTTCTGCCCCGAACCCCAACACATCAAGTATCCTGGTCCATATCCTTATTATTATTTCCACGCTATATTTACTTTACTGCTTTTACTTGCTATCATTATCCCTTGTGTTTTATCCTTTGTGAACAACAAGACCGGAGAGATTGACAACCTCTCTGAACTTCGTTGGGAAGAAAGTTATCTGTGTCACTGTGCAGGTCCGCGTCAGTTGCGCCGCTGACACCTACTTATCATCTCTGGAGTCCTACTGGAGACAAACCTTGGTATCTTCACCGAGGGAAAACTGCTGCTGCACTACATCTCAAACCTTCCACTTGGGGTAACCAACGAAGGGCGAGAAGCCATCAAGCAAGTTTTCTAGCGCCGTTGCCGGGGACTCCGAGTGCTAAGATAGGGGAGTTGCACACTACCCTTTACCTTTGTTTTTTAGTCTTGTTAGTTTACCTTTCAGTTTTTATCTTTGTGTCTTTTATGAAAAACCACAAAAATAGTTGCTACCTTTTGCCTTTCTCTTGCTTTGCCTATTTATGCTATCCTCACCATGGGTGATGAACCACCAAAATATGGTAGGATGAACATGTTTCACTTGGATCGTCTTCGATCAATTTGTGCTCGCTCTAAAAACCCAACCGACTTGGTTGAGGGAAAATCATTGGATGAGCATGCTCATTATACGCGGCACTGCCTATCTCAGAAAGGGAAACACTTATGGGATCAAATACATGTTTCTTATTGCCATGCTAAAATTTTGTGCCACATTGATGATTTTACTTGCTGTTCTAATATAGATCATAAACACCTCCCTTTCCAATGTGAGTTTAATGAAAATGATATCTTATCTTCTTATGCTAAAGGTGTTTATGATTACTTTGATGTTGAAAAGATTGAAGAGTTTGTTGCTTTTAAAGGTGCCTATGAGATTGCTTCTTTGATTGAAAAGTATCACGATACTATTTTCGAGTCTGAAAACTTTGCAGTTCTTGCTTATTGCTTCGAGAATTATACTTCCAATTCTTAGATTGATAATTTTAAAAAAATGTTTGCTGCCCAAGAAGAGGCCAATGATTGCTTTGAGGAGGAATCCCATGATTTCGAGGACTCACTTGAAATATCCCTTTCTGAAAATTTTGATACTTGCTTTGTTGATGGCCAAGATGCCACTATGGATGATGCTGACAAAAATGAACTCTCTATAGTTCCTTATGTTAAGCATGAAATTGTTGCTATTGCACCCACACTTGATTGTCCTATTATACTTTTGAAATCTCCAACTCCGGAGAACTTTGCTCTTATCAAGGCTCAATGTGATGGGTTGCATTTATCTTATAATCCTAAAGACCGTGTTGAAAACTATACACGTGTGCTTGCAGTTCATGAACAACATGATTTATGTGATAGTTATATTCTTGATGTTGTTCATGATGCTACTGAGAATTACTTTGAGAGAGGAAAGTTTGGTTGTAGAAACTTCCATGTTACAAAAACACCTCTCTTTATGTTGAAAGTTTTGAAGTTGTTTTGTTCTACCTTCCTATGCATGTCACTTTGTGCTTCTGTGATTTATTTTCTTACAAGATGCCTATGCATAGGAAGTGGGTTAGTCTTAAATGTGTTTCACATTTGCTTCTTGATGCTCTCTTTTGCTTCAAAATTCTTATTCTTGTGAGAGCATCTTCTATAATCTTTAAGCCTAGCTAATGGCTTTAAAGAAGCGCTTTCGGGAGGCAGCCCGCAACGAATTTAGGTTTTTCTTTTTGATTTTGTTGTGTCTTGATGATTTTTACTTCTGTAGCAACATCATTGTATCTTTATCTTTTAGCTTTGTGCCAAGTTATAGTCTCTTACGGCAAGGGAAGTAAAAGTTGTGACATGCTGTCCAGAAAACAGATTCTGTCCTCGTGACCAGAAAAATTCCAGAAAAATCCCAGTTCATCTTTTGAAGCTGAAATTTTTACACAGTATGATCTATACAATTAAGAAACTTCCGTATGTTCTGAGTTTTTTTATTTGAGTTGCAGAAGTGCCCCTAAAAAATTCTTTACTGTCTGCTGTTCTGTTTTTCACAGATTCTGCCACGTTTTGTCTCTCCTAACTTTTTCAAACCTTAAGCTTGCTTTTTCTTTGCAAAAACTTTTTGGAACTCTTTAGAAACAGTATCTCTTCAAGAATATCTTTATATCCAGTGGGAAAAATTATTTTATTAAGGGTACTAACCTCTCTAATCAGCTTATGATGAGTTATGTATGAAGGGAGTTTTCAAGTGTGCGTTGGAAGATGATGTAAGAAGATCCAGGAGTGTCAAGCGCTCAAGCTTGGGGATGCCCCCATGCATCCCCAATAAATATTCAAGGAGACTCAAGCGTCTAAGCTTGGGGATGCCCCCGTGCATTCCCTTCCATCAACAATCATCAGTTCGTCCTTCGTCTCACTATATTTTTATCACTTCATGCGTTATGTGCTATGCTTGGAGCGTCTCGCTCTTAGGTTTTGTTTTTAGTTTTCTTTAGCTTTGCTTGCTGTTCATAACAAGTTAGATCCCTTCTTACTTTGTGTGGGAGAGAAACACGCTCCACTTTCAAAATTTAGAACACATCATAGGATTTTTCCTGCCTATCTTTTTGCTGTTGTGTGTTCTTTATCTTTACATAGCTACTGCCATGTTTAGTTTTAGTCTTACTTTGTCTTTAGCAAGAGCCTTGGCTTTTGTTTAGTTTGTTGCTGCAACCCTTTTTAGTGTTCATGTTTATCTTGTTAAAGAGAGTTGGTTGTTGCACTGAGTTGTGTCTTGTCTTGAAAGTAGGTAATTGAGGTTGCTATTTAAATTCTAGTAGTAGCTTGCAATAGTTTTGAGGTATTGTTGTGAGTAATGTTTGAACTTTTGGTGTCAAGAGCTCTAGCCTATTAGTGATAGGTGTCGTATTTTGGGCAATCCGTGTGTATTTTCAAAACCTACAAAACTAGTTAAGAACTCTAGCTACTAGATGGATCACTACTCTTCTGAGGGGTCGAATATCAGAGAACACTCACGTACCATGAGTCGAGGATGCGCAAGGATAACCAAACCCCCATACACTCCTCCTCGGGGTACTTGTCTCTTTGTGAACCTCCTTATTAGATTGAGAGTTACCTATAATAAGTGCATGAGTTCTTCGGACTAATGTAAGTATTGAAATTTGACACTTCCACCTTCCCACATTTTGCTAGCCTCTCCCGTGTCGTGCATTGCCTTCTTCTCACTCCGAGAGTTGGTGTCCACCTTCGCCGGTACATCCAAACCCTTGGCATGATGCGCTCTGTCATCATAAGCCTCCTTATATCTTTCCTCAGAACAGCCACCATACCTACCTATCAAGGCATTTCCATAGCCTTCCCGAGTTACATTGCCATGCAACTTCCACCTCTTCATGACTCGATCTTCATGTCTTACATGTTCCTGCTACACTGGCAGCGACATACATTGCATACATCATGATAGTTACATCTTCTTTATGTTTTGAGTACCTTGTAAAGTGTGAAAGATCTCCTTTACCTTCTTGTAAAATAGAGTGTTGCCCTTAAGTGAGGAAAAGATCCCAAAGTGGACACATTAAAAGATCCCAAAGAGGACAAATGAGAGTTAAATAGAAAGAGCCATTGAGGCCACAAAAAAATACAAAAAAATAGAAAAAAGAGAAAAAAGAAATAAAAAGAGAGAAAGGGGCAACACTAGTATCCTTTTGAGATATCCACACTAGTACTCCCTTTATATCCTTGTACTCCATAGAGATGATCTTCATGCATATAGTTTGGAGAGCGTCTTAGCTCGTATGTGCAACCGTTGCATGGCAATCCCTACTCCTCACATCATATCTATCATTTGGCATCTCTTGCCTATGATTGTCCTCATTGATGTGAGCCTTTCTCATCCTTTTTGTCTTCTTCCTCCACCTTACTTCTCTCTTTGCCATCCTAAGTCTCAACTATCGTTCTTACGCTCATCCATTGCATGAGTGCTCAAAATATCGAAAAGGAGTCGATCAAATTGACTTGTACCTGGCTAGTGGTCTGGGGACGAGTCAAGATAAGATCCCAAATAATACCAAGTGTGAAACTTTAGTAGATTGAGTTCTCAACACAAAAATACTTTTTCAAGTATTCCCTATCCCCCTTCTTGCACGCAAACACCATTTGGAGACATTCGAGTCACGGAAAGCGAGAGCTCTTGCACCTAATGTTCTTTTGTTACTTGTTTCAATGCTAATATAGACTCTTGCATGATATGACTTGAATTGAATCTCTAACCTTGATTGCTTTACTTTTGAAAGTTCTTTTATGGTTGCTAGCATGTCACCACAGAAATTATGGTTGTTATCATTTACCTACTCGAGGACGAGCAGGAATTAAGCTTGGGGATGTTGATAAGTCCAAAACGTATCTATAATTTCTACTTGCTCCATGCATGTTTTGTGTGATATTGCTATGATATAGATACACTTTCATACACTTTTAATCATATTTAGACTAACCTATTAACTCAGTGCACCACAGCGCCAGTTCCTGTTTTCTGCTGTTTTTCTATTTCAGTTTTCCCCCATATAAAAAGGGCCAGAAAAATTCGGGAAAATTCAGATAAAAAATCAGCGTGACGGACGCTTCGAGAAGAGCCCGGGAGAGGCCAGAGGGGAGCCAGGGGGCCCAGGCGGCCACCCGGCGCGGCCCCACCCCTGGCCGCGCCAGGGGGGCGCCTAGGGCCCCTGGTCCACCTCTGGCTGCCCCCCTTCGCCTATTTATTCTCCGTCACGGGAAAACTCCAGAAGAAGAACCCTATTCCGCGAACTCGCCTCTGTTCCGCCGCCGCCGCGCTTCCGAGATCGGGAGCACCAGAAGACCTCTTTCCGGTATCCTGCCGGAGGGAGGATTGACCTCCGGGAGTCTCCTCTCCACCATGGATGCTCCCCGGATGTCTCGTGAGTAGTTTTCCTTGGACCATGGGTCCGTGATCAGTAGGTATGTGATATTCTCCTCCCCTCTTTGATCTTCATTGTTTAGACCTCGTGAGATGCCCTACATGATCGAGGCACCTTTGTAATATTTCTGCTATTGTTGTGCTGAGTTTGATGGGATCTGATGGATTATGAGATTATGTTCAGATTGTGATAGAGTAATATATTTGGTTTTTATCTCTTATATTTTTGTTCCTAAGTAATTCTTGCATGTTCTCCGTTGCTGTTTATTACTTTGGCCAAGTAATAGGTAGTAACCCCAAGAGGGAACGTTTTGCTCGTTTGTGGGTTCATGCCCCCCGATGAAACACTTGAGTGACAGAAACATGAGTCTAGGGGATGTGTTGTTGCCACAAGGGGGAAAACAACGGTGCTTGTAACCGCGGTTGCAAGGATTTTTTACTTTACGCAAAGTGCTTTTTACTACAGTTGTCTGTTGCTTTGGGTTTACACTTTGGGTGGGGCTCGCAACTTAATACCAGCGAGATGTTCTGGATATATATCTCAAGGTGGATGATTAGTAGTAGATGCAGTTGGATTTCGGTCTACTTATTTTGGCGTACTTCCCATGCTTTTGAGCCTCTTCCTTTCTTTTGTAGCATAGTTAGCATTGCGGTGCGGTTATAATCCTGTCAATTGACCTTCTGTAATTTTTTTACCTCGCATAGCAGTTTTATCGTCTTTTGGGAGAGAGACATCACTAGTGAACATCACGTATCCCGGTCCATATCCTTATTATTATTTCCACGCTATATTTACTTTAATGATTTTACTTTCTATCATTATCCCTTGCGTTTTATCCTTTGTGAACAACAAGACCGGAGAGATTGACAACCTCTCTGAACTTCTTTGGGAACAAAGTTATCTGTGTCTGTGTGTAGTTCCGCGTCAGTTGCGCCGCTGACACCTACTTATCATCTCTGGAGTCCTACTGGAGACAAACCTTGGTATCTTCACCGAGGGAAAACTTCTGCTGCACTACATCTCAAACCTTCCACTTGGGGTAACCAACGAAGGGCGAGAAGCCATCACCCTGGCAGAGGCATACATTTGCATCATGATAGTTACATTTTCTTTATGTGAGTACCTTTGTAAAGTGTGAAAGATCTCCTATATTCTTGTAAAATATAGAGTATTGCCCCTAAAGTGAGGAAAATATCCCAAAGAGGGCAAAATCAAAAGATCCCAAAGAGGACAAATGAGAGTTAAATAGAAAGAGCCATTGAGGCCACCAAAAAAATACAAAAAAATAGAAAAAAGACAAAATAAAAATAAAAAGAGAGAAGGGGGCATATGATGTGCGAGGTAATGATATTGATTTCTTGCCCTTCGTTGGTAAACCCCAAGTGGAAGGCGTGATGTAGCATAGCAGCAAATTTCCCTCAGTAAAGATACCAAGGTTTGTCTCCAGTAGGACTCCAGAGATGATAAGTAGGTGTCAGCGGCGCAACTGACGAGGACCTGCACACAGACACAAATAACTTTGTTCCCAACGAAGTTCAGAGAGGTTGTCAATCTCTCCGGTCTTGTTGTTCACAAAGGATCAAACAAAAGGGGATAATGATAGCAACTGAAAGTAAAAGCAGAAAAGTAAATGAGCGTGGAAACAGTAATGAGGATATGGACCCGGATACGTGATGTTCACTAGTGATGTCTCTCTCCCATTATACGATAAAACTGCTATGTGAGGTGAACAAATTACAGAAGGGAAATTGACAGGATTATGAACGCACCACAATGCTAACTATGCTACAAAAGAAAGGAAGAGGCTCAAAAGCATGGGCAGTACGCCAAGATAAGTAGACCGAAATCCAACTGCATCTACTACTAATCATCCACCTTGAGATATCTATCCAGAACATCTCGCTGGTATTAAGTTGCGAGCCCCACCCAAAGTGTAAACCCAAAGCAACAGACAACTGCATTAAAAAGCACTTTGCGTAAAGTAAACAATCCTTGCAACCGCGGTTACAAGCACCGTTGTTTTCCCCCTTGTGGCAACAGCACATCCCCTAGACTCATGTTTCTGTCACTCAAGCGTGTCATCGGGGGGCATGAACCCACAATCGAGAAAAACGTTCCCTCTTGGGGTTACTACCTACTATTTGGCCAAAGAAATAAACAGCAACGGAGAACATGCAAGAATTACTTAGGAACAAAAATATAAGAGATAAGAACCAAATATATTACTCAATCACAATCTGAACATAATCTCATAATCCATCAGATCCCATCAAACTCAGCATAGCAACAACAGAAAGATTACAAAAGTGCCTCGATCATGTAGGGAAGCTCACGAGGTCTAAACCATGAAGAACAAAGAGGGGAGGAGAACATCACATAGCTACTGATCACGGACCCATGGTCCAAAGAAAACTACTCACGAGACATCTGGGAAGCATCCATGGTGGAGAGGAGACTCCCGGAGGTCGGCCCTCCCTCCGGCAGGGTGCCGGGAAGAGGTCTTCTGGTGCTCCCGATCTCGGAAGCGCGCCGGCGGCGGAACAGTGTCGAGATCGCGAAAAAGGGTTCTGTCCTCGAGGGTTTCCCGAGACGGAGAATATATAGGTGAAGGGGGGCATCCAGGTGGGCCACCAGGGGTCCAGGCGCCCCCCTGGCGCGGCCAGCCCATAGGGCGCGCCACCAGGGCGCCTGGGCCCCTGGTGGTGGCCCTCTGGCCCCACCCAGGTTCTTCCGGAAGGTTCCTTCACGCTGATTTTTTATCTGATTTTTCCCGAATTTTTGGAGCACTTTTTATATGGGGGAAAACTGAAATAGAAAAACAGCAGATAACAGGAACTGGCACTGTGGTGCACTGAGTTAATAGGTTAGTCCAAATATGATCAAAAGTGTATGAAAGTGTATCTAGATCATAGCAATATCACACAAAACATGCATGGAGCAAGCAGAAATTATAGATACGTTTTGGACGTATCAACATCCCCAAGCTTAATTCCTGCTCGTCCTCAAGTAGGTAAATCATAACGGCATAATTTCTATGGTGACATGCTAGCAACCATATAATAACTTTGAAAAGTAAATCAATCAAGGTTAGAGATTTAATTCAAGTCATAACATGCAAGAGTCTATATTAGCATTGAAACAAGTAACAAAAGAACATTAGGTGCAAGATCTCTCGCTGTCCGTGACTCGAATGTCTCCAAATGGTGTTTGCGTGCAAGAAGGGGGGTAGGGAATACGAGAAAAACATTTATTTGTTGAGAACTCAATCTACTAAAGTTTCACACTTGGTCTTTTTCTGGAATCTTATCTTGACTCGTCCCCAGACCACTAGCCAGGTACAAGTCAATTTGATCCACTCCTTTTTCAATATTTTGAGCACTCATGCAATGGATGAGCGTAAGCACGAGAGTTGACACTTAGGATGGCAAAGAGAGGAGTACGGAGGAGGAAGACAAAAATGGAAGAGAAAGGCTCACATCAACGAGGACAATCATAGGCAAGATGCCAAATGATAGATATGATGTGAGGAGTAGGGATTGCCATGCAACGGATGCACATACGAGCTAGGAAGCTCTCCAATGGAACTAGTGGGGGTGCATCTAACTTGCTCGCTCATGAAGACCTAGAGCTCGTTTGAGGAGGCTCATCCTTGGAATATGCAAGCCAAGTTCTATAGTGTGAAGGTCCCCACATAGCTATATGCATAATGATCATCTCTATGGAGTACAAGGATATAAAGGGAGTACTAGTGTGGATCTCTCAAAAGGATAGTAGTGTTGCCCCTTTCTCTCTTTTTATTTCTTTTTCTCTTTTTTCTATTTTTTTGTATTTTTTGGTGGCCTCAACGGCTCTTTCTATGTAACTCTCATTTGTCCTCTTTGGCATCTTTTATTGTGTCCACTTTGGGATCTTTTCCTCACTTAAGGGAAACACTCTATTTTACAAGAAGGTAAAGGAGATATTTCACACTTTACAAGGTACTTAAAATCATAAAGAAGATGTAACTAACATGATGTATGCAATTTATGTCGCTGCCAGTGTAGCAGGAACATGTATGACATGAAGATCAAGTCATGAAGAGGTGGATGTTGCATGGCAATATATCTCGGAAAGGCTATGGAAATGCCTTGATAGGTAGGTATGGTGGCTGTTTTGAGGAAAGATATAAGGAGGTTTATGATGACAGAGCGTATCATTCCAAGGGTTTGGATGTACCGGCGAAGGTGGACACCAACTCTCGAAGTGAGAAGAAGGCAATGCACGGCACGGAAGAGGCTAGAAAAATATGGGAAGGTGGAAGTGTCAACTTTCAATACTTACATTAGTCCGAAGAACTCATGCACTTATTATCGGTAACTCTCAATCTAATAAGGAGGTTCACAAAGAGACAAGTACCCCGAGGAGGAGTGTATGGGGGTTTGGTTATCCTTGCGCATCCTCGACTCATGGTACGTGAGTGTTCTCTAATATTCGATCCCTCCAAAGATTAGTGATCCATCTAGTAGCTAGAGTTCTCAACTAGTTTTGTAGGTTTTGAAAATACACACGGATTTCCCAAAATACGACATCTATCACTAATAGGCTAGAGATCTTGACACCAAAAGTTCAGACATTACTCACATCAATACCTCAAAACTATTGCAAGTTACTACTAGAATAAAATAGCAACCTCAATTACCTACTTTCAAGACAAGACACTACTCAGTGCAATAACCAACTCTCTTTAACAAGATAAACATGAAAACTAAAAAGAGTTTCAACAAAAAACTAAACAAAAGCCAAGGCTCTTGCTAAAGACAAACTAAGACTAAAACTAAAGACGGAAGCAGCTACGAAAAGATAAAGAACACACAACAGCAAAAAGATAGGCAGGAAAAATCCTATGATGTGTTCTAGATTTTGAAAGTGGAGCGTGTTTCTCTCCCACACAAAGTAAGACGGGATCTAACTTGTTATGAACAGCAAGCAAAACTAAAGAAACTAAAAATAAAACCTAAGAGCGAGACGCTCCAAGCATAGCACATAACGCATGACGTGATAAAAATATAGTGAGACGAAGGACGAACTGATGATTGTTGATGGAGAAGGGGATGCACGGGGGCATCCCCAAGCTTAGACACTTGAGTCTCCTTGAATATTTATTGGGGATGCATGGGGGCATCCCCAAGCTTGAACGCTTGACACTCCTAGATCTTCTTTCATCATCTTCCATCGCACACTTGAAAACTCCCTTCATACATAACTCATCATAAGCTGATTAGAGAGGTTAATACCCTTAATAAAATAATTTTTTCCCACTGGATATAAAGATATTCTTGAAGAGATACTGTTTCTCAAGAATGCCAAAAGGTTTTTGCAAAGAAAAAGCAAGCTTAAGGTTTGCAAAAGTGAAGAGAGGCAAAACGTGGCAGAATGTGTGAAAAACAGACCAGCAGGTAGTAAAGAATTTTTTAGGGGCACTTCTGCAGCTCAAATCAAAAAACTCAGAACATACGAAAGTTTCAAAATTGTATAGAACATGCTGTCAAAAAAATTCAGATCAAAAAGATGATCTGGTGATTTGACTCGAATTTTTTTTCTGTCAAGGGACAGAATCTGTTTTCTGGACAGCATGTCACAACTTTTGCTTCCCTTATCATAAGAGGCTATAACTTGGAACAAATCTGAGAAATAAAGATACAAAGATACAATGATGTTGCTACAGTAGTAACAATCATCAAGACACAACAAAAAGCAAAAATAAACCTAAATTCGTTGCGGGCTGCCTCCCGAAAGCGCTTTCTTTTATGCCTTTCAGCTAGGCATGATGCAAAAAGAAGAATCAAGTTTTATCTAGAGAAAGACAATAACTAGCCCGTGTAACGGACTCAAAAGGTAACTTGATTTTATTTCTAGGGAAGTGTTCCATCCCCTTTTTGAGTGGGAATTGGAATTTTATATTCCCCTCTTTCATGTCAATAACCGCACCAACGGTGCGAAGAAAAGGACGTCACAAAATAATTGGACACAAAGGTTCACACTCTATATCCATAACAATAAAATCAACGGGAACATAGTTGTCATTGACAATGATAAGAACATCGTCGATCTTCCCCAAAGGTTTCTTTACGGAAGAATCAACAAGACGAACACCAAAAGAACAAGGCTCAAAGGGCTTCAATACAAACATATCAAATATTCTTTTGGGCATAACGGAGGTACTAGCTCCAACATCACATAAAGCATAGCAAGAGAAGTTATTTAATTTAATTTTGATCATAGGGTCCCAACCCTCATCTAGCTTCATAGGTATAGAGGCTTCTACTCTAAGCTTTTCCTCCCTAGCTTTGATGAGAGCATTTGTGATATGCTCCGTGAAGGCAAGATTACGTGTGCTAGTGTGGGGGTCTCTAGACATTTTGTGTAGCAAGCTAATAACTTCTAAGAGGGTGCAACTATCAAAATCAATATCACTACTATCAAAGGTGGTAGTAGTGTCTTCTAGGCTCACTTGTTTGAAACCCTCTATGTTCATAGGAGTTTATTCATTTTCGGTTGAGGTATTAGCATCACCATTAATAGGTCCAACGGGACTAGGAGTGCATTGGGTGCTAATAGTTTGGGTGTCCTCAACAATTTGGATAGTGGCAACTGTGTGGTGTGTAGGAAGGCTCTTAATTCTATCCTATTCCTCTTTTTCTCTAGCCCACCTTTCTTTAAGTTTAGCCATCATCCTAATATTTTCATTAATTTGCAATTGGATAGCATTAATAGGAGTGGCCTTATTCTCCTCAAGGGGAGAGGTTCTAATTTTAAGCATCTCAATATCAAGGGCTAAGCTTTCTACCTTCAAAGAGAGATTATCTAATTTAGCTAATTTCTCCTCTACATTTTTGTTGAAGGATTTTTGGGTAGTGATAAAATCTCTAAGCATGTTTTCCAATTCAGAAGAGGGGTTCTTGTTGCTAGGGTAGGTGTTGTTGTTCCCATAGTTGGATGGAAACGGTCTAGGTTTGATAGCAAAATTACCCCTATAAGCATTGTTGTTGAAGTTGTTTCTAGCAATAAAGTTCACATCTACTTGTTCTTGGGCAACCAAAGAATTTAAAGGGACATCACGAGGATCAATAGAGGGTTGCTTGGTAAGTAGAGACATAATTAAGTCAACTTTTTCATTGAGGGAGGTAACTTCCTCGACAGAGTTTACCTTCCTACCTGTTGGAGCGCGTTTGGTGTGCCATTGGGAATAATTGGTCATCATCTCATCGAAAAGCTTCGTGGTAGCACCAACTGTAGTTGTCATAAAGGTTCCTCCCGCGGCCGAATCTAACAGGTTCCGCGAGGTAAAGTTCAAGCCTGCATAAAGATCTGGATAACCATCCAGGTAGTCAAACCATGTGTAGGGCATTTCTTAACAAGAGATTTCATTCGTTCCCAAGCTTGGGCAACGTGTTCATTATCCAATTGCTTCAAATTCATAATGTTACTCCTTAATTGGATAATTTTCGCAGGTGGGTAGTACATTCCTATAAAAGCATCTTTGCACTTATCCCAAGAATCTATGCTATTCCTAGGCAAAGATTGAAACCAGATTTTAGCGTCTCCCCTTAAAGAGAAAGGAAAGAGATTGAGCTTAACAATATCACCTTCTACTTATTTATACTTTTGCAAATCACATAATTCAACAAAATTGTTCAAGTGTAAAGCAGCATCATCTCCAGCACCAGAGAATTGATCTCTCATAACAAGGTTTAGCAAGGCAGGTTTAATTTCATAAGAGGATGATGAAGTGGCAGGTGTGGCAATGGGGGTGCAGATAAAGTCTTGGTTGTTGTGACTAGTTAAGTCACACAACTTGGTGTTTTCAGTGGAACCCATAGCAGCAGCAAGTGTGGAAGATTTTTTTGTGATTTTTGATATAAGACTCAAAGATAAAAACTGAAAGGTAAACTAACAAGACTAAAAAACAAAGGTAAAGGGTAGTGTGCAACTCCCCTATCTTAGCACTCGGAGTCCCCGGCAACGGCGCCAGAAATTTGGCTTGATGTGCGAGGTAATGATAGTGATTTCTCGCCCTTCGTTGGTAAACCCCAAGTGGAAGGCGTGATGTATCACAGCAGCAAATTTCCCTCAGTAAAGATACCAAGGTTTATCTCTAGAAGGACTCCTGAGATGATAAGTAGGTGTCAGCGGCGCAACTGACGTAGACCTGCACACAGAAACAAATAACTTTGTTCCCAACGAAGTTCAGAGAGGTTGTCAATATCTCTGGTCTTGTTGTTCACAAAGGATCAAACACAAGGGGATAATGATAGCAACTGAAAGTAAAAGCATAAAATTAAATGAGCGTGGAAACATTAATGAGGATATGGACCGGGATACGTCATGTTCACTAGTGATGTCTCTCTCCCAAAAGACGATAAAACTGCTATGCGAGGTGAACAGATTACAGAAGGGAAATTGACAGGATTATGAACGCACCGCAATGCTAACTATGCTACAAAAGAAAGGAAGAGGCTCAAAAGCATGGGAAGTACGCCAAAATAAGTAGACCGAAATCCAACTGCATCTACTACTAATCATCCACCTTGAGATATATATCCAGAACATCTCGCTGGTATTAAGTTGCGAGCCCCACCCAAAGTGTAAACCCAAAGCAACAGACAACTGTAGTAAAAAGCACTTTGCGTAAAGTAAAAAATCCTTGCAACCGCGGTTACAAGCACCGTTGTTTTCCCCCTTGTGGCAACAACACATCCCCTAGACTCATGTTTCTGTCACTCAAGTGTTTCATCGGGGGGCATGAACCCACAAACGAGCAAAACGTTCCCTCTTGGGGTTACTACCTACTACTTGGCCAAAGCAATAAACAGCAATGGAGAACATGCAAGAATTACTTAGGAACAAAAATATAAGAGATAAGAACCAAATATATTACACAATCACAATCTGAACATAATCTCATAATCCATCAGATCCCATCAAACTCAGCATAGCAACAGCATAAAGATTACAAAAGTGCCTCGATCATGTAGGGCAGCTCACGAGGTCTAAACCATGAAGAACAAAGAGGGGAGGAGAACATCACATAGCTACTGATCACGGACCCATGGTCCAAAGAAAACTACTCACGAGACATCCGGGAAGCATCCATGGTGGAGAGGAGACTCCCGGAGGTAGGCCCTCCCTCCGGTAGGGTGCCGGTAAGAGGTCTTCTGGCGCTCCCGATCTCGGAAGCGCGGCGGCGGCGGAACAGAGGCGAGATCGCGAAAAAGGTTTCTGTCCTTGAGGGTTTCCCAAGACGGAGAATATATAGGCGAAGGGGGGCATCCAGCGGGGCCACCAGGGTCCAGGTGCACCCCTGGCGCGGCCAGCCCCTAGGGCGCGCCACCAGGGCGCCTGGGCCCCTGGTGGTGGCCCTCTGGCCCCACCCAGGTTCTTCCGGAAGGTTCCTTCATGCTGATTTTTTATCTGATTTTCCCGAATTTTTGGAGCACTTTTTATATGGGGGAAAACTGAAATAGAAAAACAGCAGAAAACAGGAGCTGGCACTGTGGTGCACTGAGTTAATAGGTTAGTCCAAATATGATCAAAAGTGTATGAAAGTGTATCTAGATCATAGAAATATCACACAAAACATGCTTGGAGCAAGCAAAAATTATAGATACATTTTGGACGTATCAACATACTACTATTCCTTTTGAGAGATCCACACTAGTACTTCATCTTCTATCCCTTGTACTCCATAGAGATCATCATCATGCATATAGCTATGTGGGGACCCTTCACACTATAGAACTTGGCTTGTATATTCCAATGATGAGCCTCCTCAAAGGAGCTCTAGGTCTTCTTGAGAAAGCAAGTTAGATGCACCCCCACTAGTTCCCTTGGAGAGCTTTTAGCTCACATGTGCATCCGTTGCATGGCAATCCCTATTCCTCACATCATATCTATCATTTGGCTTTCTCTCGCCTATGATTGTCCTCATTGATGTGAGCCTTTCACACCCTTTTGGTCTTACTCCTCCACCTTCTTTCTGTTTCCCCTTTTAGGTGTCAACTTTCTTGCTCACGCTCATCCATTGCATGAGTGCTCAAAATATCGACAGAGAGTGGATCAGTTTGACTTGTCCCTGGCTAGTGGTCTGGGGAGACTAAGTGTGAAACTTTAGTAGATAGTTGTTCTCAAAAAATACTTTTTTCTCTCGTATTTCCCTATCCCTTTCTTGCACGCAAACACAATTTGGAGACATTCGAGTCACGGGCAGCAAGAGCTCTTGTACCTTTTGTTCTTTTGTTACTTGTGCCAATGCTAATATAGACCCTTGCTTGTTAAGACTTGAATTGAATTGCATGCTTTGATTGCTTTACTTAAAAAGTCCTTTTATGGTTGTGTGGCATGTCACCACAGAAATTATGCTTGTTATCATTTACCTACTCGAGGACGATCAGGAATTAAGCTTGGGGATGTTGATACGTCCCAAACGTATCTATAATTTCTTCTTGTTCCATGCATGTTTTGTGTGACTTTGCCATGTTTTGCTTGAACTTTCATACATTTTTTAGCATATTTGGACTAATCTATTAACCCAGTGCACCCAACTGCCAGTTGCTGTTTTCTGCTGTTTTTGTATTTCAGGTTTTCCGGCCATTAAAAGTGCTCCAAAAATTAAAGGAAAATCAGATAAAAAATCAGCGTCGCGGAAGCTTCCGGAAACACCAAAGAAGCGGAGGGGGGCCACCACACGGACTCCAGAAAATGTCCCTGGCGCGGCCCCACCCTAGGCCGCGCCAGGGGGCCTCCTAGCTGCCCTGTGGGTCCCCTCGACACCCCCCTTCGCCTATATTTACCCCTCGGGGTGGAAACCCCTAAGACGGACTCCTCTTTCGCGATCTCGCCTCTGTTCCGCCGCCGCCGCCATTTCAAGATCGGGGCTGCCTGGAGAAGCTGCTCCGGCACCCTGCCGGGAGAAGCTGCCCCCTCCGGGAGACCATCCATGGCTATGGACGCCTCTTGTATGTACCGTGAGTAGTTTCCCTTGGGCCATGGGTCCGTGACCAGTAGCTATGTGATCTATCTCTCCCTTCTTTGTGCCTCCACTTTCGAGTCCTCGTGAGCTGCTTCACATGATCGAGGCATCTATGTAATTTCTGTTGTTGCTATGCTGAGTTTGTTGGGATCTGATGGATTATGAGACTATGTTCAGACTGTGATGAGTAATATATTTGGTTCTTCTCTTTTATATTTTGTTCTTTAGTAAATTCTTGCATGTTCTCCGTTGCAGTATTTTCTTTGGCGAAGTATTTTATTTGCAACTCCAAGAGGGAGCGTTATGCTTGATTGTGGGTTCAGCCCCCTGATGTCTAGCTTGAGTGACAGAAACATGAGACTAGGGGATGTGCTGTTGCCACCAGGGATAAAACAACGATGATTGTACTTGCGGGTGCAAGGATTGTTTACTTTACGCATAGTTCTTTTAATGCAATTGTCTGTTGCTTTGAGTTTGCACTTTGGGTGGGATTCGCAACTTAATACCAGCGAGATGTTCTGGATAGATATCTCAAGGTGGATAATTCGTAGTAGATGCAGATGGATTTCAGTCTACTTACCTTGGTGTACTGCCCATTGCTTTTGAACCCTTCCTTTCTTTGCAGCATAGTTAGCATTGCGGTGCCTTCATAATCCTGTCAATTGCCCAAATGTGATTTGTTTACCTCGCTAGCACTTTTATCGTCTTTTGGGAGAGAGACATCACTAGTGAAAATCACGGGACCCTGGTCCATCTTCATATCATTGTTTACACCCTCAATTTACTTTCCGTATTTACTTCTAGTTTCCATTATCATTATCTCTTGTGTTGATCCTTTGTAAACGGCAAGGCCGGAGGAATTGACAACTCCTCTGTACTCGTTGGGAGCAAAGTTATTTGTATCTGTGTGCAGGTCCAGGTGAATTAGCAACCTCGGCGCCACTGTTCACTTTACCACCTTCTTGTACCCTTCGGAGTCCTACGGGAGACAAACCTTGGTATCTTTGCCAAGGGAAAACTTGCCACTACTCTACTATATCCAACACTGCACTTGGGGTAATCAACGAGGGCTTGAAGAGTATAACACTCTCTTGCCACCATTAATCCCACGAGGCACTACACGTGTGGTACTACTTCATCGTCGGAGGTTCTTCAACACGACAGGGAGGTCATAGGGTCACACTCTACGCCAACCACGTTCGAGGAACGTTTCCCTCTTTCGTTCTTCAAAGGTATGAACACCGATTCCTTCCGTTACATACATCAGCATAGCATAGATCTTGGGTTCGGGATTCGTAGGTAGGAAATTTTTTGTTTTCTGCGCCGATCCCCAACAGCCGCCTGGGACACCCCTGGCCCCCCTCTGGCCCCACTAGGGATGTTCTGGAAGGTTCCCGTACGCTGATTTTTCCTATATTTTTGCCGAAATTTTTCTGGCACTTTAAATAATGGGAAAACCTAAAATACAAAAACAGCAGAAAACAGGAACTGGCACTTGGGTGCACTGAGTTAATAGGTTAGTCCAAATATGATCAAAAGTGTATGGAAGTGCATCAATATCATAGCAATATCACACAAAAGAAGCATGGAGCAAGAAGTTCAAACATTACTCACATCAATACCTCAAAACTATTGCAAGTTACTACTACAAAGAGAATAGCAACTTTGACTACCTACTTTCAGTCAAGACACAGAACTCAGTGCAACAGGCAAACTCTCTAACAAGATAAAACATGCAACCTATAGAAAGTTCAACCTAAGTCAAAAGAAAAGCTCTAGAAAAACTAAAGCACTAAAACTAAACAGAACAGCAACTAAGAAAAGAAAAAGAACAACTCACAGCTAAAAGAATAAGCATGCAAATCCTATGAGGAGTTCTAATTCGAGCGGAGCGTGTATCTCTCCCACACAAAAAGAGTAAGTAAGCTGGGATCTAACTTGTTACTACAACAAAGAAAGCAAAACAAACCTAGAAAAGTAAAGAGAGAGACGCTGCAAGCAAAGCACATAACGCATGAAGTGATAAAAATATAGTGCAACGAGAGACGAACTGATAATTGTTGATGAAGGAGGGGATGCACCGGGGGAATCCCCAAGCTAAGACGCTTGAGTCTCCTTGAATATTTATTGGGGATGCATGGGGGAATCCCCAAGCTTGAGTGCTTGACACTCCTGAATCTTCTTTCATCATCCTCCATCGCGCACTTGAAAACTCCCTTCATAA